>VMRM01000015.1:5077128-7577128 GCA_010277075.1 Poeciliopsis retropinna | reverse complement strand
CGAAGTTAAACGCCACTGTTTTTGCTGACACCTACTGTCAAGAAACATAACAGAGAAGGCATACAGTGTGTGTGTGTGTGTGTGTGTAAACACTGCGTTCTGTCATCGTCTTCAACACTTAAATGCGAGTCTAGTCTGGATTCTTTGTTCACGTATGAGTGTGAGTAGAAATCATAGGCTCCCGTCTCCATCTGTATCTGCAACAGAGACAGAGCTTGAAATAAATAATGCCAATACTGCAAATACTTTACGGCACCTTCACGAGTGACATGAGTGTGAAGTACAAGAGCGTTTGAAAAACTTTGGTAACTTTATTTCAATCGATTCCATGCGCTTCCAGCACACCTAGAAGGGTTTCACCTGACTTTAAGCAAGAATGATCAGGTAATACCCTCAGTATTGATCTAACTTGACCCTCTAATATTAGGTGTCTTCCAGACTCTCTTCCATCTTTCTGTTATCGCACACTCAGTGATCGGAAATTCGTAGACTCTCTGGGAAAGAAGGAGAGGAAGAAAAAAAACAAGACAGACCTCTTTACAGGGTGTCATTTTACAGACAAGGTCAGATTCACCATGTGCATTTTATGTCAAAAACTGGGCAGTGCTGGAAAATATTCTGTTTAAAACATGCTGAAGTCACAACCCAAGGGGGGTCAGTGAGGGATTTTTGAATTTAAAGATGATCTATGAGCTGCAGAGGTCATGGGTGCCACATTTTAGCTGAGCTACAAATAATATCGTGCAAAGATCCATTCTTTGGCCTTTGACTCGCAACCTGCTGATAGGTGACTGTGTCACATCAGCAGTCGGGCTGCAGTCTTTCATAGTCCAACTGCGGGGATGCTGAAATTTCATGTTTAAAGCTCCAAATCCCCTTTCTAAATAATGTCAAAGGTCTGGAATAGCTGGTGCTGACTTAATCCTTTACATAAATTAGCTTAGAAAGAAATAGCCTTCAGTTGTTTGTATGTGATCCTGAGCAGATCAAACAATATTTCCTTACTGTACACTATGAGCATATTACAGAAAAATATTTTCAAAGTGGGTAAAAGCACACACACACACACACACACAAAAGATTCAAAACTACTTTGTCTACAAGGCAATTCAGCTGCAGCTTATCCCTCATGGTCAATTTGTCAGCATGTGCATGCCAGGAGATATCCTTGAGGGTCAACACTGGTCATTGCTCTCTCTGACACTTGGAGAAAAAGAGGGCAATAGTGGAAGGTAAAGTGAGACAGAAGAGGGGGTGGGGGGAGATGGAGGGGGGCAAGAGGGAGAATGATCCTGACAAAGGCCCTGAAACAGATCTGTCCCAGTCAGCAGAGCCAGGGGAGTATGCAGCCAGGCTGTCAGCACCTCTCATTAGTCAAAGGCAGCCTCCTCGACAATGTGACACTGATTACTGAAAGCCCTGATTCAGACTTTCTCTCCCTCTCTGTGTCGCCACAAACAGCGTCAGCTAAGGCTCCATTGCAAGTCTCTATTTGTACACAAAGACAACAAAACATGCCCGCACGCAGACACACGCGCTCACGCACGAGGTAAGCTCACCGTCTCTCCCCTGCAAAATGCTGGAATTGCATTTTCATTCAATTTACAGATTTACTGTTCATCTTTAAAGGGACACAAAAAAATAAATAAATAAATAAAAAGGAAGTGCAGTGAGGGGCAAGGGAGTGTCTTCCAGCCAGCTTGTGGCCTGAAGGAGCCTCATCTCTTCAGTTTACAGTATTACAAAAGTATACATTGGAACCACAAACTTTAAAGAAAGTATTACGTAATTTTTGAAAAATCGTTTGATTTAGAAAAACATTGCAGCTAAGAACATTAATAGAGGGGCATGGCATATTCAGACAAAAAAAAAACAAATCTATACTAAGTAGAATACCTTTCTGTAATTACAGAGGCAAGCTTTTTTGTGGTACGTCACCAGCTTTGCTCCTCTAATGAGTAAAAGAAAAAAAGAACACATTCTTCATTACCAAATAGATCAGATTGGAGAGTATTTATGTCCCGGTATCAGTGGAGGCATTTTTACAGACAAAAAAAAAAAATGCATTCAAATATGTAAAGCTTTGTGAAATCTTATTTATAGACATGCTCGAGGTCCGATCTTTGTTATACTGTTGAATAAGCAAAAACAAATGAATATGTGACCAAAAATGCTCATGGCATTACTTTGGAGTGTTAGGAATCTTAATTGGCTATTCTGAATCTCAGCAACAATATCGAGTTGATAACCTCATTCTTTTTGTGCTATTTTTACAGACCTCATGCAGATCTGTACACAGTCATTTATATTTGATGAGCAGGGATTAACAAAAACCGAAAAACTTTTTTAAAAAGGCTCTAAGTTATGCTCTGTCTTTTGTTAATATTTCATCAAATAAATACACGGCGTCTTGATTGTGAAGCGCAAGTTTTACATTACTGGCAGATTCCTTTTCACCTCGCCTGCATGAATTTCCTTCTGCTTATGACGCGCGCGCCTCTGCTGTGTGATTACATGCAAATTATGCACAAAGTCTTAATAAAAATCCAACAACCACCAAGTCAAAGTATCACATTAAAGGTTTTCTTGCAAGCAAAGCAATCAAAACTGATTATCATGTACAAGAGTGGAAAGAGGAAAAAGGGCTTTCATATATGCAACAGACTATCAAATTTTGAAATATGCACTTTGGAGTGCCTTATGTGAAAAATGTTTTCGTAAATTCGCAGTTAAGTATTTATCGCCTTCTCAGAACTTCCATGTTGACATCAGCAGTCAGTTCTCCCAGCTCTGACAGGAATATAAATATGAAGAGCCCTCCAGGCTTCTACAAAGGGACCTTTTCATGTGGCGCCTCTGAGGGAAGGCAGCAGGAAACACGACCCCAGAGAGAAAAGTGTCCAGTATGCCCTTCAAGCACATACACTGCTGTTAGCCTGACCAGGCCAAGGATTAAAGGGAATTTGTAGGGAGTCCTTTGCTCTCCAATTCTGACTCCTACACTGGATCTCCTAGTTTGTACCACCTGTGGACTTGCCACAGGGAATGCGGTCTGTGCGCCTTTGATTGAGCCACATGGCATTTTGACCTGGAAAGGCTCAACAGGCTCTACTTTCTTATTAGAGAACCAGCAAGCTAGCTTCCACTGAAGGCTGAGAGTGTGCGAGCCTACTTGGAGTCCCTGCCTACAGCCTTCCTGACAGGAATGCTAAGTAATCTGTTGTTTGCCTGCTTTATTTATCCACTTTTAACCCCTTGACCAGCTGACGGCTTCACTTTTGTGAATACAAACACTGTTTAGCATGCTTTCATTAGAGCTTTGTTATCCCAGCTCCCGATCCAAACTGCCCGGTTGTCAATATACAGGCGGGGTGTGTTATGTGTAAGAGGCTAAAGTCCACCCTTCTCACTATGTTGGTTCTAACAAGGCCAGGATAGCAGCCAGATTGACAGCTGCCGGGGCATTTTAACAGGCTTCGTGTTAAACTGCTAAACTCCGAGAAGCCATATGAATGAGTCCCTGCCAAATCACACAGAGCACAAACCGACTGCCTTCACCGCTTCAATTTTCCAACTAACCATAAGCTTTCATGAGGAGAGAAAATACAGTCTTGGACTCTTACAAGGAAGCTATTTTTCAAAACAAACAACCTCAAGTTTGCACTCCTCTCCCTATCTTATAATGAGACTGACAGCCCTACCTCTTCTCGTCTTACGGTGGAATAATATTAGTATGTGGAATGGTTAAGATTTTTAGATTTGTTTCCGTTTTTTGTTCCCTTACCATGAGAATGAATGACATACAGTAAATGTTGGGCGTAGAGAATACCTTTGAGCGGTTCTTTATTCCAGAGCAAATGCTCAGACAACATCAGAAAAAAATGTTTTCTAACCCACACATTGTCAAAATTATCCACGCAGGCTCAAAAATCTATTCTACAAATATTTGATTAAATGTCACATTAGGTCGTTCCACCCTCAATATGCTGTCGACAACACAGAGTGCATATTTCACCTCTCTTTGTTGCAGAACAAATAAGGTTCGTTCAAACTTTTTATTTCATTAGCTGGCCGATTTTTATCTGGGTTGAGTTCAAAGCTAGCCTTGTAAAAACAAGTCACTTGTTCTAAGATTTGTTTCATACAGAGGAACTGGATCTGCAAGCGACTGCTTTCTGAAGACATGGACTCTGAAGTTTTCAATTTTACCCAGTCGCTAATGTTTGGCCACGACGTTTGTGATGCGCCAGCTCGAAGGAGCTCACCGGAAATTGTGCGTGCTTGTAGCCAACCCAGTCAGTACAGTCACAACATCTTTCGCAGGCAATAAAATGTCTCGCGCATTCATCTTGCATCGACTTTAATTGCTAAACATTTGTAGTCCAACATGGACTGAATGGCTTTGGTTACTTCCTCCCTTGTCTGAAACTGCACAGTAAATCGACGCCAGTCATTCATAATTCTTTCTCTTGTTTGCTGATTGACCCAGTTGAAATTCAACCAGAGAAATTGACCTCAATGGGATAAATCCCAGAGGGAGCAGCGAAGGACGTCAACAATGTAGCGGAATCGCGTTGGAAGGCAATGACCAGTCAAGGACCATGCCATTCCTAAAGCCCAGTTTATGGTTTACCAAATTAAGTTTTGATGTGTACTTGTCATCATTGCCTATTTTGACCCACAGTATTAATCTCAGAATATAGGAAATTGCTTAGGATGTTCAGAAAGGCAAGAAAACTATGGAGACCTCTAACCTCCGTAGGGAAAGTAAATAGTTAAAGTGCAAACAGGAACTTTAACTATTTAACGCTGCTGGCCTTTCTGATTAACCTATCTGAATGTTACCCATATGCTGCCATCAAGATGCAATTTGTGACATATTTGTGTTTAAAAGCTTCATCATATTCAAACAAGAAACTGTTTATTGGACAACATATTTGCTATTATCTAAAACAGACACATTTGAATACGTTGTTCGTGTTTTATCATAAAGTTCTTATGACCATCTAAATTTCCTACATTATTTTATGCTTTAAAACTCCATGCAACTCAGAAAAAAACCAGGTTCCTAAAAATGGGACTCCATTACTTACTGTAGCATCTAAAGCCCCAGAGCCTCTTCACGTCTGCTCGCTGAACAGCTTTTGGTGCCTCTATCAATTTTCTTCTGCGGCCAATGCATCATGGCACCAGCACTAAAGGACAACTTCTGTCAAGTACTGATGAAAATGGCATTATTTGATGCACTGGGAGTGAACACAGATTTGAAGTGGATAAAATTTTTGGCTTTCCATGTCTGTGGATCCATCTCCACACAGTAAAAAAATTTGATGTCTTTCTGACCTGATAAATGGCTCTGAAACTGGGAATGTTTGACAGGTTTATCCCTGCAATACGGATATTCTACTTTTACTTTCTTTATTTCGGTTTAGACTTTTAAAGTATTTTTGGATGAAAACAAATGTCTGCAAAGTTAAAGAAAGCTCCTCGATGTTTAGACCGACGCGTGTAACTACAGCACATGGGGGATTTATTTGGGCGTGAGGGAAACAACAGTGGAATTGCCAGTTCTCTTTTCTGTCACCTCCCTTTCTCTCCAAATAGAGGGGAAGTCAAAAACAGCATTTGTCGGTGCACATTACATCTCTGCTGCTATATTCCCAAATGAAAGCCCAGTATGTGGCTCCTTTCAACAGAGGATGGTAGCAGGCCCTGTTAATTGGACTTGGCTCGGTTCTCTACGAAGCTCTATTGTCAGCATAACAAACTGAGGATTACTGAGCCAGAACTGCACCGTGCTCATAGCGACATGAACTGAGCTCAGAGTGTTAAACCATTGTACTGTATACTTTAAATTGAGACATAATAGTCGAACTTAGAAAACAGAAGCAAAACAGCAGGTCCTTCGCAATCCTTGACTTCTTCAGCATTTTGTCGCATCGAAACTGCAGATCCTCCCGTATTTTATAGGTATTTTATAGTATGGAATGACACACACTATTTTATCATTTCAAAACAAATATTTTATACAATCCAGTGCAACAAATTGCCTCTAGAACTAATTCTCAAAATAATTCACCTTTGTGTAATTGGAGCTTGAGTAGTTCTGTGAAAACTTGAAACTTTAGAGAATAGTGGTGAGCAAGCAGCATCATGAAGACCACTGAACACACCAGACAGGTCATGGATAAAGTACTGGAGACTCGAGACCGGGATGAAACTCAACGTTCCAGCAGGTCCAGAACCCTACAATGAGCCAGAGCAAGAAATATTAGTGTCCCGCGAAGGGGAAGTTCAGATAACACTGTTTTAAGTGAAGTGTTGCTACTGCTGCCGAGCGTAGGTGTGTCACATGAAAATGTGACAAGGTTTATGGGGTCTAAAGGGTTTTTCAAGGTGCTGTACATCAGCAATTGTTTGGCCTCTTTGGGAAACAAACAGACAGATGAGGAGCAACAGATTTTAATTAATTCTCATATGGTTACTGAGGTACTTTAAGATAAGAACATAAAACATTTCTGCTTTAATTCCACTGCATATACTGAGATGTTTACACAAGCCCGATGAAGAATTTCAGGTCTCTGGAGACACACACAGTGGCAAAGTAATGGAAAAAAAACAACAACCCTCCAATAATCACAGTTCTTAAATATGCTTTGTTCCCAGGTTGGTCGGGATTAGGCTTTAAAGTCATTTAAACAAACTAAAAATAATCTTTTCACAACACAAAACCTGTTATTCGCTTCCTAATTCTTTTACCCCTGTCTCAATCAATTATCTCACGTTACATGTTCTCTCTGAGAGTGCAAGCCAGCCATCTCTCTGCGCGTTTGAATTGAATGCATTAGCTAACAACTGCTATTTAATATTATCAAATAACCTTAAAAATCTAATTTCACTTATATTACCTCAGCATTGGTTACTTTGGCTTGTTTTAAGACTCCCGCTCACACATTGCTTTAAAAGAGCGTAAAGTTATTCCTATTGATTAATCGGCTTGCTTGATTCAATTGTGGTACTTCAAGCAACAGAACATTATATGTATTTCACCCAGATTAAATGTAGATTTTGCACATACTGGCATAGAAATAATGCACTTTCTACAAACCTGAAACCTGTAGCGACTTTAGCAACATATGGGAAGCTGAACGTTATAGATTTTTATTTTCCTTGAAACATTATTTAGAAGCAGTGCTGTTGAAATTGAATCCATTCCGATTAAGCAGTGTTGTTATGTCTTTCTCAAAGAGGCCACAACAATAGAAAATGAATTTATCTCCTTTTGACAGAGCTTGAAGCTTTATGAGGGCTCCCCAAGGAAACGTCTCTTCACCCTCCTGGCACATCCCGACGATTTGTCAGATCCCAATTTTGTCAGTTTACAGTAAAACCCTCGTAAAGTTAATGCTGCTATAAAGTGCCATCTGCAGTTTTGGGCACTCCTATTAAAATGTACACAAAGTCACAAATAAATAATGCATTTATTTTTAAAAAAAAAGATCTGTCAGTAAAGTAGACCAAAAGGGAAAACTGTAAATTTGAGAATATTTGTTCAGTTGCGAAACTATTTGCACCCCTGATGTTAACATTTTGTACATCTCCCTTTTGCCAGTGGGAACTTTTATGGCTTGTGAGAAACATTTTGTTTCAGCCTTTGTGTTTTCCTGTGTTTTCTAACAACGTTTAGTTTTGTCACAAAGTGGGAACATGCACAAAGAGTGAAACGTTGACAGCTCATGCTGCTCTCTTCTGTCCTCTTCGCCTCACAAGTTTTCCGGATAATATAAGTTTGTGGACTAAAATGGGTTTGGAATAAGTTTGACATTTTACCTTGAGGCAATTTAACCAAATGTCAATCAATTTCAAATTTATTTTTAAAGTCCATGAGACATTAATCAAACGTCCCGATGTTTCAGTCAGCCATGACACCATCCATCCATCCATACATCCATTTTCTAACACCTTTGTCCCTTGTGGGGTCAACAGTACCCCTGTTGACCAACAGGGGTGCTGGTGCCTATCTCCAGTTAACGTTCCGGGCATGAGGCGGGGTCACCCTGGACAGGTCGCCAGTCTGTCGCAGGGCAACACAGAGACAGACATGACAAACAACCATGCACACACACACTCACACCAAGGGAGAAAGTGGAGAGACCAATTAACCTGAGAGTCATGTTTTTGGACCATAGGAAGAAGCCGGAGAACCCAGCGAGAACCCACGCATGCACAGGGAGAACATGCAAACTCCATGCAGAAAGACTCTGGGATGGGAATCGAACCCAGGATCTTCTTGCTGCAAGACAACGGTGCTACCAACTGCCACTATGCAGCCCGCCATGTCACCAGTCATTCTGATATAGCCTCTAACAGCATGATGCATGCTTCATTATATATTGAGTTTATCATTTTATTTTTCACAAACATTTATTTATTATAAGACTAATATTTCCTGTGTTTTGTCAGCCAACATAAAGTTTGAGCTGTTCAGCAACAGAGGAATCCAGTTCCAGTTGAGATCAAAGTTAATTTAAGGTTTCTTCACATATTTGTTTGAAAATGAACGTGATGGGATGTTCTACTATGACTAATTTAGCCAATAATTATTTAACCACTCAGAGACATTTATAGAGCTTTGGGTCGTTCTTCCCACATGGTATGTTGATTTTTTTTAAGTTTGAAAAAAATCCTGAAGTAATATGATGGCATCATAGCAAAATGTGATGTACTCTATGAATCCAAATGCACTATTGTACTACACTATCCTGTACAGTAACATTCAAAGACAAGAAGAACTTGATGCTTTTTCACCTTAAGTGCTTGTAACATTTTTTTTTCTTTACATTTGCACAAGATGGAAAAATAATGTGACACTTAAATAGTGCCATTTGGCACAGGTGATTTTGCTTGTAATGAAAATAAAAGTTGGATTTTTATTAACTTTCTTGTGCAAGAACATGGAAGGCACTGTAAGTCCAACGGTACAAAAAAAACAAACCCTCACAATTTACAAGTCTGAAGGGGTGAAGTGAGCATCATTATTGCCCAAACAATTGAAAAAGGTGCAGCGTTCTGGGTATTTTTATTCATCATGATATTAGACATGTACCTTTTATTAATGTAAAGATAACTGCTGTCTTGGCTAACATGCTTCAAATTTAATTAGAATCCTAAATAGGGGGAGATAACTGCATGACTGCTTATGCTGCTCAAGGAGAATACCTAGTTTGTTTGTTTATTTATTTATTAGATTCCCTCTAAATGCTGTTCACCTTGAAGCATTATTTCTCCCTCCCATGAAAGAAAGAGAGCAGTTTTATGATCATTCCTTTTTAATATGTTCTTAATTATTTTTAGTTTTGATGTTGCCTCAGTTCCCTCTGTTTCAGGTGATTGTCCTCTCCAGGAGACAGTGGAAGTAACCTCACCTTCTGACTGTGCCTTAGCTCTCCTGGTGTTTTGAATGGGAATATTTGTATGCAGGCAACTGCTGAACGTGTGTAACCGTGTAGAAAGTTGGAGTGGCAGCTCGAATTAAGTCTCCGCAAGAGTTAGAAAAGTGCAATCTCTTTGAAGTTTTATTGGATCAGAGGGAAAGTGAAAGCTGCAGTTTGGCGAGGGTTTGACATCAAAACATTTGACTTTTTTTTTTTTTTTATACTCTGGACTTTTTGTGGGAGACATTACAAATTAAGTTTCTTTTTAAAAATGCTTGTTAGCTCTACAATTAACACACAAATGTTTCACTGAGGGTAACATTTACAGAGTTACTTGAAAAGGGGGAGGGAGGAACTGAAGCTGAAACTGAAGACTTGTTTAGGCAGCCCTGTCACCCTCTGGCCTGCATGCTTTGATTATCTCAAAAATAATCATTTTAATTGCTTCTAAATTAGACAAGCAAAAGGCCTTATTTGCATTTGTGTTGGGCCTGTGATGAAATGTTTTTTTCTTTCGGGAGTAGCATAATTTCACACAGAAATATTTTTTGAAGTAACAAATACACTAAAAGGTTTTCTTTTGTGCAAAATTAACTGTGCAACAATTTGCAGCCTCAGTGTAGAAATACACTTGAAGCAGCGTCCATTATTCCAAAAACTGAGAAAGACAAGAATACACACGATTAAAGTAACAAGAAGTAAAGAAAGGAGCCAGGGCCAGAGCCGAATTATAATGTTATAGTAAAGTTTACTTTCAGCCACTTGTTTCTATGTGTCTTTTTCCTTCCACCCAGATCAATATCTCAATATCTTTGAAGGTTGGAAAAGCAATTAGTACATCAGTAATTCGAGGTCTGTCCTTTTTGGCTCAGCTATTCTTTCTCCATGAGAGATCAGAGCAACACCTGCATTACCGCAAGTGAGTCCCAAAAATCCATTCATCCATTATTTTATCTTACCAGCACTCAGGAAGAAGGATGACTTTTCTGGATGTGGAAAATCCACAACAACCACTGGATATAAAGCTTGTTTACACAACCTGCACATGATGGTGTCTGTAGTTGTTGCAATTTGCTTATGGTGCAACTCTGAGCAAAATAAGGCTGGGATTTTATGTCGTTTTTTTGTTTGGTTTTTTTTTTGTTTTTTTAAGAGGACGTCTCTCCTAACACACACTGCACACACATATGATAACCGAAGAACATTGAAAAATCAACTTTTGCTGACCTTCAGCCACTGAAGTTTATCCAACATAGCATTTGAAAATTCTGCACAGCCAGCATTTCCATTTCCACACACATCTTGGATTGTCGTCAGAATTTTAGCAACCGAGCTGGGACGGCCCTGCCCCGTAGCAGTGAGTGAAGCCATTCACTGCGACTGTCATATGATTGGATTGAGGCAGACCTGAGCGCAGCTCAAGCTGCACTTATCAGCGAGCGAGCAGATAGGGCTTGTCATACCGCCTGTCAGATCTGATGAGGGGACCACAACCCTCACAATGGAGCTAAAATGCAATCTTCTCCTCCGCAGCTGCATGGCCTACCACGGGGGACACACTTATTAGACTTTGTAAACAGCCAAATGTGAGCGCTAAACTGTAAGAGTTACTGTCAGGGTGGCTTCGCCTCTGTCAGCCAGCTAGCTAAAACAGGGAGCAATTCCCGACAAACCTCTGGTGTAAAAAATGGGATTGCAGAGGATCTGAGAGTAAGGGATGTGTTGGAGGTCAGACACACTCTACAATAAGTGTGCTCTTCTTGAAACCTTTAAGGTTTCGATAATTACTTTTAGATAAGGATTAGGTACAGCCGGACCAAGAAAGATACAGATTATGTGCCGACCGCACTTTTTGGTCAGTACATAATGTATATTGTCCCCACAGGGATTTCATCAAGACAATAAGTTCCTGAAAAGTGATTTTTTTTTTTTCCCCTAAATGTACTCGAAAACGGTTAAATAGTTCTTAATTTTTACACTGGAGTTTATAATATTGCAATAACAGATGAAAAGCTGGCAAAGCTTTTTCAACACCATTAACAGGGACACTGACTGAGGTCTTATCAGCTAGTTATATGTGGCACAAATTAGATAAAATAAAGCATTCCTGAAGACAGCAGGACGTTTTTTTTTTTTTTTTGTATATTCTGTGTATCTGAAACAATGTAAGCTTAGTTACATTGTTATGGTAACTAACAAAACCCTTCCTTTTATATTCAGGAATTACAACAACTTTCGAATCCAGAGAAACTGGTATTAGCTTATCAAGAGAAACTACTCAATACCTTAGATCAACATTAACAGAACAAGAATCCAGAGAAACCCCTTATCCTTAAACACGGGATTATACTTTTTTTTGTTTTGTTTTTTTCTTCTTTTGCTCTTTCCTTTGGTTTGTAGTTTTGTTGTATTTCCTTCTAATTCATGTAAAGCACGTTGAATAGCCTTGTTGCTGAAAATGTGCTATATAAATGAAATGACCTTACCTTCTGTATCTTCCCATTCAGATACAGAAACCTAAGCTGGTTGATGCCGCTATCGAGACCTGCCTCACTCACGGTCTCTCTCTCTCTCTTCCCTCTATTTATCCTATAAATGCTCCCTGCTGAGGACACGTTCTTCGTTTTTAATATAATCTCCCCCTTCTTGTCCTCTGATTATGAACCCTCCCCACGAAAAGCTTCCTTTTCCCGCTGAAATAATGATATTTAAACAAGCGGACATGCACGGGATCGCCAGAGGAGACCCACAGACGTTTAATATCTGCCGGAGTACAAAGAGCAAAGGAGAAAGAAAGCCCCAGTTGACAAGAGACTCCTTCCTCCGTGGAGCACACAGTCTGCTTTCCTGAGATCATTAATTTCTCCAAAAGAGATCTCTCCGGGTGAGACTCATTCACATGCAGATGGCACTATTCTGCGGGAGCCTCTATCGCTCTCTTGCTCTCGTTCCATCAGGCCATTTAGTGCTCCCGTTCTCTCTCTTTTGCTTCGTCGCTCCTTCCTATATTAGGCAAACGGTTAGCTTGGCAGCCTTAGGTGACATTGCGCTCATATTTCAGCACCAGGGAACAGGAATAATGCAGTGTGCTGCTATGGATACATTACATGAGAATTTGTCTCTTTTAAAGAGAGCAAAGCCGAGGAGGGCGTCACTTAGTGATACAGGCATTTGTCTTTGGGAATCATTTCTCTTCACTGGCTTCTGTTGTTGTCAAAATCTAAACTTCCTCTGTCCCTCGCCACATGGTACAGTTTAATATCTGGAGACAACATTGTGCGTTGTTTGCCCTAAAGGTTATAGATAAATGTGCCCCCTATGCCTCCTGAAGCAGATTTCTTTGCCACAGGATTCTTCATTTTGATTTGATTTAACCATTTACTAGAGATGGAGAGTTTAATCTGAAAGTTGGGTTAGAGTCACACGAAACAAAAACAGACCTCAGGCTTCACTTATACCATCACTGTCCAAAGTCAGGAATTGAGGGCTGGCGTCCTCTGCGTTCTAGATTAAAGGTGCTTGACTTCTGTCTTCGAAAGGTTCGGGTGTTTTGGAGAAGGGATGCATTTAAAAGTTGCAAGACAGTAGCTCTCGATGTCTGGTCTTGGGCCTGTGTGTTTTAGATCTGAGCCCGGTCCATACACCTGAAGCAAAATGGATGGGTCCTTCCAATGCCTCTTGAGAGCCAAGAGAAAGGTCATTTAGCCAATCAAATCTGCTGTTTTAGACCTACAAAACACTACGAAATGTCAAAAATACATTCCTGTAAATATTTTATTCTATCTTTTTACAGGACAGCATGTGATTGCACGATTGTAGTGTAAAGTAGTCAAGAGTACAGCTTGTATTACAACGTAAATTTGCAAAATGAGATTGTTCAACAATTCTGCTTTATAGAGAGAGCGGCGGTCTTTGTTCAGTTTGTTCATTCTTTGCAAACCTTTAGCCTCAACCAATGCAAAAAAAAAAAAAAAAAAATTGAAGTCTGCACTGGTCTCGCCTCTTAAGGATTTCAGACTTTGAGTGGAAAGCATGACTTGCGAACAGCTCAGCCTCACGGTGACGTTGCTGGACTGGAACCGGGCCTTTTCTTTTGTGCTTTGACCCTAAATCGCCGCTTCATCTTGTCACTGCTGCTCCCACCGGCTAATTTGCAGAAAAGCATTCCCAAACTGTAATTAGTAATCAGCGACCTGTTACTGCTTGCTTTTCTGTCACAAGCGAGAGGTGTGAGCAGCAATCCCCGTCGCCCCTCAGCCCCACCTCAATCCCCCTCACCTCACTCAGTTCATACCTAACCTGAAAGACTTTGATGACACATTTCTTTGAAGGCCTGATCAAAGACGAGAGTCTTTGATGAGAGTGATGTTTGCTGTTGGTGAGGATGTAAGGAGGAATACCAATCATTTATTTCTGGGAAACAGACCAAAAGAGGGAGAGATGGAGAAGGGACGGGAAGGAGGGAGTCCAAGGATGAAAGCATTCCTATACACAGGATCCAAATGCGTACACAATATTTGCCATGGAAATAGTTATAAATTTATATGTTTGCATGCTAAATATTTCCTTATTGATTTATCGGGTATTGATTGAGTATTTTAGATGATGAAGAGAAAGTAAAACGTGTTCGGGGGAAAAGCTGTCTGGTGTGGAGTCCAAATTTGTTTCCATATGCATCTACTGTCTTTATTTTTAAATAATTGATGATGTACAATTTTTATTCATATAACATATTTGCTTTGAGTAGTTCGTTCCTTTGTTGTTGTTGTTTTTTTTTTGCACTTGTACAAGTCTGTCACATAATGACAGGGCGATGATAGTGCTTTTAAAAAAAAACATGTAAACTAAATAATCTGTACGAAATAGGCAATAAAAGATTCATTTTCCACTTTCATCAACAACCTTCTCCCCTTCAACTCTAAAATGTCATGGACAAATCAAAATAAACAAAACGTAGAGAGAATACTACTTTATAGAAATCTAGACATTTGCATTTATACTTATAAACACGTAGTTTATAAAAAAAAAAAAAAAAAAGATTAAAATGGAGAGTTGCGATTTGCACGGTTGTACCCTTCAGAAGGTCAGGTTCACATTTGCTGAGGAACTACTGATGTGTCTTGCCTTGACTATATATAGATTTAAATTGATCAATTTCCAGCTCTGATTCTTCCCGTCATTCTCTGCGGTGTGTTGTGAAACAATCTCCCTCAAGTGCTTAAATGGAAAATGTTTCTAATTTTCTTTGATGTGAAGCTTTGGTGCTGATAAGGTCTCTATCCTGCTGTGTTACAACACTGTAGAGTTATGCCTGTGTGTGGCCAGATGACACTACTGTAGAAAATCTAAAGCAAAAGAAGTGTGAGAAACATTGTTAAATTTCCTATTGCAGATCAGTTATTATTTCCAGATTGAAAACTTTTTTTTTTCTAGCCTCCAGCTGAATCTATATTTATGTAGTGAACTTTTTTTTTTTTTATCTCTGTTAAATGTCCCGATAAAAGTCTGAATTAGGGTTTAAAGTGCATCTCCTGGCACATAAAAGCCCTGAACAACCAAACTACATTGAACAAATTTTAAATAAACACAGTTTTTGGTACCATAATCATGTTTTAGGCTCAACAGGTGTGTTGAGCCCACGATTATTAAGAATCTGGTACACGTCGGGTAGGAGTAATACATTCAAAAAGCAAAGCAAAGCCTTTTTCACAAGCCTGCTTGCCAAATAAAGCCCATAGATTATTATTGTTTTACGTTATCTTGAGATAATAGCTTTAGAATTATAGTAGAAATATCCTTATTTGACTTCCATAGCCATCTTAGCGCTGTCCTGAGTCGCTGGTGTGGGAAAATATTTGTTCGTTTGTAAATTATACGACACCTCTTCTGAGTTTAGTAGGTATTCATTTCTAAGCATGGTGTTTGTTTCCATTTTCAATATTTCTCCAGTACATTAAAGGTGTGGTCAAAGAGAAAGTTTGCTCTTCTCATCAGTCGTAATGCTGTCAGATGTATCGGGAGAGGACACCAAGACAGGAAGAGCTCTGGGCCAATATATATATTAAAAAAAAAACTGAGATGGAAAACACAACACAAACACAAGGTGGAGGTGGAAGAACAAAAGTGAAAGCAGAGCGACACGAGGCGAAACAGACAAAAATCTAATTTGATTGCGAAGCGGCAAACGACGACACGCCTCATTCTCGCCGTCGCGATGTTTGTTTTTTTTAGGCCATTGTCGTGTTTCCCCCCCCCTTTCATAACTGCCATATTTTCTCCACTTCAGTCGAAGCTTAGCCGTCTCCATGTAGCAGGTTAGGGAGGAAAAAGCAGGGATCTCAAATCGGCATCTGTATTCAGGTGCACTAATGGAATCACTGAGGCTAAAATGGCAGGAGGTGAAAGGTGAATGCACAGAGAACAGCAGAAAGCTCCACACGACTGCCGCAGCTGTCGCTCTGCCGAACCACTCGACTGTGATGGTATGGGAGATGTGTGTATTTCCGTGTGGAGGTGTCCGCGTTTGCACGTGTCTGTGTGAGTCGGGGAGAGGAATGACTAAAAGAGTAGCTTTCTTTCTTTTTTTTTTTTTTTTTTAGTTACAGACTTTGCCGATCGATTCATTTTGTTCACAGGCATTCATCTTTGTAGCCCTGGTGCGGCTTTTCTGAAGCACACGGTCGGACCAATGTGTGCAAACAAAATAGTTAGTGATTTTTATAAATTTACTGGAGGGTTTGCTGGTTGTATTTCTGGATGGAGTTAGGAGACGGTATAAACAGATATGCCATGCTTTGCAAACCAGTGCAAAGTTAACTGGTTTGCATTTTTTTTTTTTATTTCTGTTCCTTTTTTTTCTTCAGAAATGGTCCCTTCTTGCTTACGCTGATCTACTTCAAGATGCGACATGTTGCCATTAGAGATGTTGGAGTGCAGACCTTGCTTGTGATTAGTGGTAATTTGAGTTGCTATAACATGAAACCAGTTTGTCCATCCTCCTCTGACACTAGCATAGCCTTTTTCCTCCATATAAGTGCAGCTTCATTTATATTTTCTCCATTCAGATCATCTTCCGGCCGTCAATAACAACTACACTTCCAAAGACGCTTAAATCTCCCGTTTTTCTCTCCATTCTGATTCTGATGACCCTCATCAAGCCGTTTTCACCATGTCTTGATGCTGTTCAGCGCATTAACCCCTGATGCGCTGAACAGCACTAACTTGATAACATAGGAAGATATTGAACCTTGAATTTTCTGTATTATTTCTCCCCTACATTCTTAACAGTTGTTGCTCCTTTTCTGACCTTTTTCCAAAAGATGCACAAGCTCATCCCTATTGTTGATTATATTTTTCATGTTGTGGGTTTTTCTTTTTTTTTGTTGTTGTTTTTTTTAAATCTCACAGAACTGTACGCAACATAACTTCAAAGGATATTGCAAGCTAAACCAACTTGGCATTTAAATTAGCATTAAATCTGTTAATAAATGTTTCACAGAAACTAGAGTCAGCTTAAACTCATTCTAATGATATACAGTGGGTTGTTTTAATTTAACATTTCCCTCTCTACTCTACAATTTTTGTCTTTCCCGCTGTGAGCGCTAGATGTGTAGATTTGTACTCCAGTTCCCAATTTAAGATTCATCTGAGGATATGTATTCCCAACTAATTGATGTGATATTTTGCTTGCCTTTATGAATAATTGTTCATTAGTCTGTGGCCTTTCTCATTTTATTTTTGCACGTAGTGTGAGTAAAATATCTGTAATTTTGTAATAGTGTCTTGCATTGCAGTGAATGGGAATTGCCCTCAGTGATAGAGGAGAACATTGTATTTTTACAGAGATTTAAAGGGAAAAAAACTAAACATTTTTGCCTCTTGAAGCGACTTGTCAGAATATTTCCTGGCAGGATGCACATAAATCTCGTCCTGCATGTTCAAGCTGGAGTTGAAGCAAGAAAAAGAACAAACATAGAGAAGGTTGAACAGAATTAGCTCGGACCAAATAACATGAAAGATAAAATGGAGATGGAGGATATGGGAGGAAAGACAGGAAAGAATTGGTGAAAGAAAGACAAGACACTGTCTTGTCATTAAGTTTAAAAATATGATGGATGATGGTAGGGTAAACAAATATATGGTGGAGAGGAGCAGAGCTTGATAAAAATAAAAAATAACTTATAAGTCTTTGCGCAAAGAATTGATACATTCATAATAGATTAAAGTGTGATTACAGTAAAATAATTGTACGTAGCATTTTTAAAAAAAATGAAGTTCATATAAGATTTTTATGTTTTTTATTTTATTTTAACTGCTCATACCCTATATATATATATATATATATATATATATATATATATATATATATATATATATATAAGTTTCCAAAGGGCGAATAATGTTCCATTTGGAGTTTTATTGAAGTGCCTCTGCTTCACTTTATTCCCCTCCGCTGTGATGCTCATAATGGCGACTTGATGATACCTTTAGCATCACTGGTATTTCGAGGCAGAAGGAAAAGACGAAAGTTTTCTTTTTCTAACACTACATAATCTAAAACACTCTCACTTCCTTTCAGTTGCGCTAATTCAACGCTATTTTTAACAAGAAAAGAATTTGGTCCTGAAACAAACAGCATGCAAGATGTAGTAAAATAGAAACTGGTTTATCTAAAATCATAAAACGGAGACAGACGGTGACAGCTAATTATCTTATAGTTAGCAAAAGGTTGAGATTAAGCTATAATAAACTCTACATATGACTGACATACAGTGTTTTTATGAGGCGGTTACATAACACCACAGGCTATGATTCCCCTTCCTTTTATCTCAAGCACACTTGCAAATTGCATTGAAAATGAAAAGTCTGCAGCCTATCGCTGATTTGTGAATTTCAAACGTAGAAGACAGCAGTAGGAAATACCTTTACACACGGCACACACTCTGCGCCAGTTGCTTAACACATTAAGAGGATTTGCAACAGATGAGTGTTGACGTTGTTGTGACGTTTAGCTGCTCCGAATTGGCTTTCGATACAATGCACGAAAAATATGCCATGAAACATTAATTTAGCTGCAAGCTTTGCTTACTTCTAGAACATACGGGTAATAAATATCTCACTAAAATTTAGTTTTATCAGACGAGACAGATGAAAAAGATCAAATGTTCCAGTTTGGTAATCTTGGCTCCTGCCAAATTCTCATGCAACTAACAAAACCTGATCACATTTCAGAGAAGCTTTACAACACAAAACAGAACTCCTATTTTTTTTTTTTCTTTTGTTTGTTTGTTTTGTTTGGGGTTTTTTTTAAACAAAGAGCGAAACAAAATTTGGACTTTGAAAATGGAAGAACACAATGTCAGTGATAGCAAAGAGTGCACAAAATGCCAAAAGTCCTACAAACAGAGATGTATGAATGCGCCTCTTTCCGGCTTGTGCCACATTTACCAGGACAAACATCCACATCCATTAAATCCTGCATGTCTTGTGCTTTATTGTTGAAAATAAGCAAGCAGATAAGCCCTCCTGGGGAAGTGAAGGACCGCAGAAGAGCAAAAGAAAATAATCTACAGAGTGACTTTGGCGGTAAATAGCGGAAGGGATTCAACCTTTTCCAAAGACAAACAACACGGCTGAAACAAGAAAACTGTATTGTATATGAAAGTGCCAGAATCACTTCATATCTTTCAAATCTTTTGTGAAATTTGTTAAGCCACAGTAGAGATTTACCAATTTTCCTCAACGGAAACACCCCGGCGAGGATTTAGACTTCGATGTCGTTCTGAGAGACATTCAAAGCAGCACGGCATGGTCTGAGCAAAACATCCCATCTGCTTTTGATTTAAATACTATTTTTCCTTTTATGAATTAAACTACCAGTTAAAAACTGCTGTTAAATCTTCGCTGGTTGTTCTTGTGCGATATTAAGATAAGCTTGATTATCAAATACTTGTTAATATGACAGAGATGAATCAGTAAGAGGAGAAACATGTTCTTCACGGCATGTGAGCAGGTGCTGTCTGACGATGCAATTACAATTTGTAAATGATGCTTGACTTGTGCATTGCTGCACATACGGCTCTGGAACAAATTAAGAGGCCACTTAAAGTGATCAGTTTCTCTGATTTGACTTCTGTGTTTCAGTAAAATCAACATAATTCTATGAACTGCTGACAACATGTCGCAGAAATTCCAAGCAAATATTTAGTATTTATGTGCAGAAAATGAGAAATGGTCAAAATCACAAAAAAGATGCAAGAAAAGAAAAAAAAACAAAAAACAAGTCCATATTCATATAGAAACAACAATGCTAATGTTTTAACTCAAGAAGATTTCAGAAATCAATATTTGGTGGAATAATTACGAAGTTTTCACTGGGTTCCTCATTCTTTCCAGAACTGTATCTAAGTTTTTTTGGGAACGTTTTTGAAAAATGTGAAAATGTGGCACATTGTAAAATTTGGAGAGTAAATTTAAATTTGGAGCGTTTAAGTGGTGAACGATAAAAACGAATCAACTCAGTTTTAACCAGTCTGAACTGAACTCTGAGTTAATTCATGTGAATTTGTACAACATCCATAATCATAAAGACAGATGACTTTTTTTTTTTTTTTTTTTTTTTCCTCGTCATTCCATGTAATTGGATCCCATTCTGTTCTTCTGGCTACAGGTTTTACACCAGTTTCTGCTCCAACGGTTGGTTGGGTGCAGCGGAGCCAGAACGCCACCTACAACGATCCTCCAGAAAAAAAAAAAAAGTATAAAAACCAGCGAACGTTTCCCTTTCAACTACCCCATGTAGGCTTTCGAAGGTAGGCTGTGCGGTGTGATATCCTGATAATTGGAATGATCTCTGCAGTCCCCCTTTTTTAAATATGGCAACCACTAAGAGGTGGTCACTGAGGTTTGGCGACTCAGTGTGGTGCTGCTCTGTAATGGACTGTTTTAAGGGCTGAGTAACTGCTTTCAGCAGGGAGAGTCGGGGACAAACCAGTCAAGTCAACGGGGCATTTCATGTTCTAAAGCTCTAAAGTGCCTATGAAACTCCATCGCGTGGGGAGCTTTAAAAATATAAAAAATAGACAAAAGCAGCCTTCATTTTCATTGTTAACTTTTTCTTACATATGGCTGTTCATCTACTGTACATCACCTCGCAAAAGTGTTCGTGAGCCATGATCTTTATCATGATTTGACGTATTGCAGACATGTACATTTGTTTTGTGTGTGTGTGTGTGTACGTTATTTCATTGTAGTGCGTAACATTGAAGTTGACATAAAAGGGAGAAAAATTTTATTTTGTTTTTTTTTATTGAAGGTGTTTTCTTAAAAAACAGTTTTAATAAGTAGAAACACTTTTATTTTTTATTTTTTATTATTATTACAGTGAGAGCTGAATGTCTTATGAGGACAGGGGGTTTCTCTACCCAGTCTGCCTACTTTTTTTCAAACAGTAATGTCCAATAAAAAAGCACAGGAGTGCCCAACCGTCACGCAGAAGAAATGGATCCCAGAAGTAAACGTGTCTTTGTGTGAAACGTGTGTATTGAATGCATAAAACGGCCAAATACCTTTTAAAATGCCGTCTGGGACTGAAACGAATGTATCATTATCCGCATTGAGTCATGGATCAACAAGGACTGAAAGGCCACTTAGCAAGGAACTTCAAAACTTCAAAATCAACATAAAGAAAAAGACCACAGTGTGCAAAATTACAGTTTGCAAATGCAGCAGGAGCAATCAATTTTCAAAGGTCTTCAAAATGTTGGGCCTACTCTATCAAATACCAAGGAAATTATTGGAAACTTTTCAGCTTATAGAAAGTAAAATAATAAATAAAATGTAGTTTCTCATTAGGATTTAGTAAATAAAATAGTTTTGGTAATCCTATTGGAGACGTTTGTCTGAAAACTAAGGAAACAACCCAAAACTACATCAAATTCTGCGTAAGGTCAAGTGTAGCCTTAGGTATATAACCACAAATAATTATAAATCTTTAAAAGTAGGACAAGCAACGGGTCCAACACTCGATGAAAAGAGTGTTGGACCAAAGTCTTTCCAATTTTACTCTGCCATTCCAGTTTTCATCTCGTTCTCGGACTGCAGCTAATTTAAATACATACACACATCACAACTCTAGGGGTGAATTTTTTACCATAAGGAAGCGTCACCTAAACATCTCATATTAAAAGCTAAAAATGGCAGCAGCAGCATCTTTGGAGAAATTGTTTTTGTTCATGGGAAAAATTTCAACAATTCATGCAAAAGAGGAAGTTGGGCTGCCATTGTGCCTTCAGTTTCTAAAACCCTGCTCCCTTGTAATTTTTGGACCCAAATCCTGTGTCTGACTGTTGGTGACAAGTTTCTCCACATATCCCACAGAGAAACGCTTTCTCTCTCACACACACACACACACGAGTATTTCCTGTCAAGCTGCCTCATCCTCACTGTCTGTCATTTTCCTTTCTCTCTCTGATGAGCACGCATGCTCACACACACGCTCACACACACGCTCACGCACGCATGCACGCACGCACGCATGCACACGCACCTCAGGTCCCCCGTGGGTCCTGTTTAGAGCGTCACTTTCTTTGTCAGTGAGGAGCCACAGTGAAGCTGCTGAACCTAAGGGAAGATAGGCCAATTTAACCCTCCCTGCATCACTCCTGCTCTCATTCCCTCGTCCTCTTTCCCAACATTTCTCTCAAGTCCCTGCTGACTTGTTTGTCCCAGTGGTGTTTACCTCCACCGCCTCTCCTGGTTCGGCTCAGCGTCCACCATGACAGTAAGGCCATTATTTTTCTTTCTCACTTGTATCCTCTCTTCTCACCTTCTCCTCTTTTTCTCTCTTGTCTCTCCCCCTCCACTGCACCCATCTGCTTTTTCTCTTTCTGGACCCTAATTGGCTCGGCACTCCCCCCCCCCCCCCCCCCCCCCCTGTCATCTCCAGTGTTTCTTTGAAAGCTACAGTGAGCCCAGCAGGAGACAGGAGAATGTGCGAGGGCCCCTTGCTCTAACAGAGTCCAATGATTGTTCTCATCTTTATTTACACTATGTGCTTCCTCATTTGCACCAAATGACGGGGGGTGAACATCGTGTTGTACGCACTCGGGCGTCCGCAATCAACCAAAGCATAGGAGGTGCTTTGGTCACGAGCTAAAGTTGACAATCACCTGGATGTTACTTTGAAGGTGAAGTACCCACTGAAACATTTCTAAAACATTCACCGGTGGAACAGTACTCCCCAGCAGTGGGTACGCAAATGTGCTAAACCTGCGTAACCAAACGCCTCCAAGTTCAACGTACGTGCACTTTGAAAGCAGACGCTTGACATTTTGCTCGACACCTAGCGTTTCGCGTGTCTGGTTTACGTTCAAAGTCTATGTGGAAGCGTGTCAAGAGTGTGTCACACACTCTAGACCTATTTGGCAGACGCGTTGGACGCACCGTGACGGACCCTCGACGTGCCTTCGCGTAAAATCTAATTGTAAAATCTGATTGTAAGCGTCAAAATGTTTAATACGGCTGCCCTAGATAGACGCAGTATCCCCGTCAAAGAACACAATAGATGTCAGTGGCATCGAGACGAGGAAGCTTCTCACAATGCCTGTAGGATTTCACCTGATATGGACGGATTGAGGCAGTGGATCTGTAAGCACCTGAACTTCCTTTCAGTACATCAGAAAATCGCCACCAGTGACAAACTGCTAAACCAGTTTCCCAGGCAGCAAAAACCCAATATTCAAGAAGAGGACCAGGAAGAACAAACCACCAATACAATGAGGAGATAACTGGTGTTTTAAAGTTTGACTAATGCCTGGAGGGGTGTGGACCAAAGAAAGTGAAGAGATGTTAATCTTGCAGTGGGTGTTTTGTTTGGGTCTTGATAGTGTCCTGTCTGAACCAAATATGATTACAGAATGTAGAACGTTGATCTCACATTGAGGCTGACAAGAGAGCATCTATCATTCATTCACAAACAAATCAAGAGCATATGCACATTATCCCATATCAGTGGCGGGAAAATGGAGGTTCAAGAAATGCACAACATTAAAAAATTATTTAGCCTGAGGTGAAATGCTGATGCATTTAAGAAACGAGCACAAAGACCCCAATATTTAAATCCGTGTCACCTAAAGTGTTTCCTGGTTTGCAAAACTCCAGCACACCCTCAGATATCCTGTACACGGATGGCTTTAGTGGCAAATGTTGGAGCATTGTTGCATGCGATGCATAAAAAATGAATAACACTGTTCCAAGAAATCTGTGTCTGAAACTGTGAAATAAGCTAGGCAAAGTACAGCATGTTACTCCAGCTAAAAGAGAGTAGGACAGCAAAAAAAAAAAAAAAAAAGAGAGAGAGCTCAAAGAGTTGTATGTGCATTTAAGAGTGTAAATATTTGAGTGGCCCCTGCTGTTGCTGTGCATTCTGCCTTGAGCAGAGTAATGCTTTTCTGTTCTCCAGAGTTGAGACCTTACTGCCTAGCTTGGCTAAACCATTTCATGGTGTGCTTTGGAGGTTCCCATATTGGAAATGGCAAACTGCCTTTAGTTATTTATGATTTGCTGCATTAGACTCTCATGCTTTATATATTCCCAGTTGTTCTCCAGACAAAGTATAGTTAGAGATTCACTCAAAAACAGATGATTTATGATTTACGAGGTAGCAAAAGCTTACTTAACTGTGGTGGCAAACATTAGCTTCTTTATTATGCCATTTAACACATTGAAAACAATAATGTTTACTGCTTAGGTGCTGTATTATTGTGTTTTAAGGTTTCAATAAAATCATTTTTGGGAGATGGGAAAGAGAATACGAGTTTCCTAAAGCGGCCTGGACATCCAGCGAATCAGCCAGACCTTTAGGGTCGCACAAGGCCGTGTGTATTCCTGGCCTTACGTCAGCCATGGCAAACCCAGGTGCATCATATTAGCCGGCCAATGACAAAACGGAAGTCTGACGAGGAAAGTTCAAAAGTGAGAAAAAAAAAAATCCTATCTAAAACAAAATAGTTTTACAATTTAAAGATACTTTAAACATCTGAACATTACAAGGTAGAAACAGTTGCACTGTCAGAATTAAAACAATGAACATGCTAATGCATATATATATATATATATATATATATATATATATATATAATCCTGAAACAGTTGTGCTCCAGCCATGATTTTTTTCTGCCTTTGGAAAAACATTGATGTCATTTATGATAAGAACTAATATTATTTAAATATTAAATATATTATTGAATATTTTTAAAACCTGTTTAAGTGTAAAGTTACAACCTCATTTACATGAGGTCAGAGATCTTTCCAACTATTTTCGATATGTTTTGCACCCTTTTTCCTTCATTTCGCTTTGATTTTTTTGTATTGTTTTATCTTTTGCCTTAAAATGGCTTAAGCAACAAAACCTACATTTTCAGAATAATTTTTTTTTCTTTCTCTAACTGTCCCTTATATTGAAAAATGCTTATTTTTTAAAAATCATTTTAGCAGCAAGTACAATGTAGTTGCAAGTAGCTTTACATGAACAAAATGGCCAAATTGCAGGTTTGACTTAAAGTCTTCCCAAGTTGTGAAGCTTACCTGCAATAATTAGGAGGCAATTCCGGCTCTCTTAGTGCTTAGTCAGTGTAGGAGAGAGAAAAGTTAATATGACAAGTGGGTGCAAAGGCACATCTTGACTGCAGTGTATTTTACAACACAGCCAGGAAAGCCTTTGGACCTCCTGTACTCGATGTTTACTTGTCATTGTTTGCACCTCCTCATCTTTTAACACCACTTATTCCTGCTCACTCCACTCTCTCTGCTCCTCACCTCGCAACTTCCCATCTTCCCCTTCTGCACTATCTCAAGATGCAGATGAATAATTCATCTCCACTCCTGTTAAAGAGAACACAAACCTTGAAAAGAGACAGATGAGAAAAGAATCCCCTTCCACTAACATGTCAAATGCAGTGGCACAACAGTTAGGAGCTAGAGGCTTTTCCCTGCCTTTTTTTTTTGTGTGTGTGTGTGGGTGTGTGTTTGCGTGTGTTTCCCCTCCACCCACATTTCCTCTCGGCCCCATGGCGCACTCTTATGCCATCCTCCTTCGCTCAGCATGGGCGCATCATTTTCTACCCCGGAGCATGCCCAGGATGGTCACAGCTGTGAGGAAATGTCAGACGTTTACCACCCGCCAATCTCCTCACCAAATATGCATGCTCATGCAAACACACGGGGAAAAGGGAAAAGCGCAAACACAAGAGCGCACGCGTGCGCGGACATAAAAATGCTGATGTGCAACACGCAGACACGCGCATGCTCACGCTCTATTTACACACAACACAGTGGCAGAAATCTCATTACTCGGAGGGCGCATGGCATTGATTTTTGCCTCTCCTCGGTCGTGGTGAGTTCTGGCTTGGCACGGTCTGGGCTCATGCGAGAGCACCCACAGCAGCACTACGGGTTAAGCCGATTACATTTTTTTGGGGGGGGGGGGGGGGGGGGGGGGGAGCAGGGAAACCTGAGGGGCAAAAAAGATCCAGTTTTGTTCCCCTTCTGCCCCCCCAACATCCTCCTCCCTGTCTGTTTTTTTTTTTTTTCCTTTCCCCTTTCCTTTCTCCTTCTCCTGATTATATGCTTGAGAGGTTTAAGCAGCATGGGGTTGTGGTTGCATTCATTGACACGAGCAAGAGAAAAAAGATTTCAGATTTAAAGTATTACATTTGTAAATGGTGAATGAGGAAAGACTTGAGGAAAGGAAGGTTGGGCTGTTTGAGAGAAAACCGGTGCGGCTCACAGATATGTTATTATAAAAAAATAACCTTCAGAGCAAACCGAACGGATAATGAGGCTGAATGAATACTACCTTGTTGGTTGTTATATTTAACCATTAAAAAAAAAAATAGCAAAGCAGAATACAATGGACTGGAAACAGGATTGGTCTATTTCCCCAACCTCAATCTGGCTTCTTATCAGGTTTGTTCGAAGTGCTTTAAATGTACAATCTTTCTTTAAGTTATATTGAATAATATGTCTTTTGTTCTAAGGGGAAAAAAAGCACACTATTAAGATTTCAGGAAGTCTACAAAAGCACTCTTTGATTGCTTTTTGTTGCATCAATCTGTCCAAGTAGGATCTCATTGACAGACCAGCACAAAAAGTGTCAAAAGTAAATCTGAAATGTGTTCAAACCCGTCAAGACAATACTTTATACAACCACTCCCACCAGGTTTGCACATCTAATTATAAAAAAACCAAAGCATTCAAGACCTGCTACAGGCTCTCAATTGAATTTAAGTTGCAACTTTGAATAGGCCATTGTTAAATAAAAATCAAACCAATCTACCACATTTCATTTTGTGTTCTCACCGTGTTTGTTTTCCACCACAAATATCACCATCGACGTGAACGTGGAAAAAAGTTCAGCTTTCACATCAAGTTATCCGTACGTCTTCTTCCGAGTTTGTTTCGTCCGCTGCCTTGTGGCACACCGCAGCCAGGACTTGTAATCGTTTTTCTTGACGCACCTCCAGTCACCACTCTGCCGTATAAAGGCTATTTTGGTGAGGGCGCAGCCGATAGTGTTGCTGTGGAGCGATTCAATCACCTGAGCTGTGGATCTCTTACTTGTATCTTGTAACTGCTGAAGAACATTTTACTGCTGCAAACTTTCCCCTTCACCTGTCTGCTGTGTTTTATCATCAGTCCTTTGATGTTCTGATATTTTCCCCCCTCGCCGTTATGCATTCCTTTGTGTGGGAAGCGTCACGTAGACCCTGAATAAAATACATTACAGTGTGTACGAAATACATACGCAATGAAGAGTTACCAGTATTGTGCATGTTTTCATAATGCTAGCTTGCTTCTTTACTCCTCTAGACGGTGAACTATGATTCAGCAGATGCAAGTCAGCTGAGGTCTCGCCTCACCCCTGCCGACCGAATCCTCATTATCGCTTTGTCATAATTCTGTTTTTCTTCTGTCTTTAAAAAAAATAATAAAAATTGGTTATTCTAATGGCTGCTGTTCCATTTAATTATATAGCAATTATCTGCTTCCTTGTGCCTGTCTGGCGTTCTGTTGCGCTAAAGTAAAGTCAGGCTGTGTCTGTCACATCCCCGCTGGCGTGGCGGGATCACTTAAGACGCGGTAGGGCTTTTTTTTTTTTTTTTTTGACGCAGGACAAGCTGAATGTTTGCCTGAACTTCTTGTTAAGTCCAAGTAACCTTCTGTGTTTTTTTTTTTTTTTTCTTTTTCACCCCGTTCCTCCGTCGATGCGTTCCCGGTCCTGTTGGCTCCGTCTCTGTGGTTCAGAGTGATAATTAGCCTGCAATCTGAGGGAGAAGAAATCATTGATATGTATTTTTCCTCTGTCTATTTTTGTCCCCTCGAGTCAAGTTGATTCTTTGAAGTTGGGGCATGTATGAAATCACTTGATCTTTATTTCTTTAAGTTCATTACTTATTTTCTAGTTGTGTGCATGTCATGCATTTTTAACAAACTCTTTGAGTTGACTTTGTGATGTGTTTGTAGCCGAGAACATCAAAGGAATCGCTTCCTCTCTGTCTCCCTTCTTTTCCCTTGGTCTCAGTTTCTCTCTCTCTCTCTCTATCTCTCATTCTTCTCTCCTTTTCATCTCCTTTCCTGCCTTTTCCACTCAGAACTGCTTGCTCAGAGAGCTCGCCTTTTTTTTTTATTCCTCTATTTTTTGGACGGGATCGGGGACGGAATGAGACGTTGATGCTTGCAATAAGTGTTCTTTTAAAAACTCATTTGAATTTTCACTCAGAACATTAAATACGGTACCATTCCAATGATGAGATAATGAACTTATCCATTACTCTAGAAAAAAAAAAAAAAAAAAAAGCCTGTTTTTTTGTTGGTTTTTTTTCTTCTAAGAGAACAAAAAGCTGAGAGAGATTCTCTTACACATGCAGACGCTTTCATCCCGGTCTGAACGTTTTAATCAGCGTCTGCTGGAGGTACGCGGGAGAAGTGAAAAGTTTTAATTCAGTAAATGCTGGTATCTGTTTATATTTTATGGTTCAGATGAAGTCAGAGTCATGTCTGAGGCATATTATCAATGTTCACCATTGGCTACAGCTGACGCAACAGATGTGCAATAGTTTTATTACTAACTAATCGGCGAGGAAGCATTCACACGTGAATTTTTGACCCGGTTGTCGTTTAAAAAGAAAAGGCTTCAGGTCTGTAAGGGGAGCAGGAACCTTCTGAAAAGCAGTTTCAGGATTGATCTGTTTGTATGTAGTGGGGGCTGTCCTTCACATTCAAAATGAAAGGAAAGTAATTTGCTAACCTCTTCAAATCCTTAAATTCAAGAGTTCCAATTACTTCCATGGCCACATGTGTAGAAATCAATCAGTTTCTACAAACATCTGTGAAAGGATACGCCACTCTCAGTATCTCTTCGAATTCAACCGGTCACCGTGACACGATGGTCGACATGTTTTCATTTCAGTTGACCCAGGCGCTTTGGGGAAGCAGTGTTGTATTGCTGGCCTCCTTTACCCGTTACAAAACTAATCGTACGTATTTTCGGAGTAATTGTACTGCTACAACAGCCACCTGTGACCAAATCTCAACCATCTAGGTGTTTAGTTACAGTGGTCCCTCAGCGGTGGTTCCAGTTAACTCCCCATCATGCATCACTACGACTGGCAAGAAAGCTACTGCTGCTATGCTTCACAATTGATATGGGGATGTCGGCCGTAGAAGGCTCACATTGACTCAGTAAACATAAATCTTGTCAGTCTGGTCAAATAGTTCAATTTTTTTTTCTCCTCTGACCAAAAAAGTTCATTTTGGACGAGCCGATTCTGTCTTTGGTAGGACTCTCTGAGTAAAAATTTACTGTTTATGACGACCTTGTGGCGAGGCGATTTCTGGATCTATTCCTGAACAACACAACCTCTTTATAGATCGTTATAAAGGCATGGTAGTCATTCCCCTGACTACCTTGTACTTCTCGAAGTGTTTGAACTGGTAGTCTTGGGAGCTAGTTCAGAAAGGCGTTCCTTTGATACCCCCATTGTTCTGTCATTACTAATCAGCGCAATGACTGTGATCAAATAGATATGTTTAAGGGGTGCATCCCTGTGAGTGCCGGTTCAGGCCTTTGCTCTATGTCAGCCCTTGTGTTGTTGGCCAAGTCAGTTTTCCTGCTCTGCCCATCGGTCATGGTCAGAGGGTTCAGTAGCGCAGTTCGTATGACAACCTGGCGTCTGACTGGCAGATGTGGCCACAGCGTAGCTTAACACCATCGGTGTATGAACTATGAATGGGTGAACCTTTGCAATCCTTGGACTTGATAGGGCTTCACAAATGCAGGCCATTTACCATCTTATCCTGGCAAATTAAGACATTGTAGAGCTTCCAGAAATCCTGATCAAAAGGTTTAAATATTCATACCTGTATCTGATATTTGACCCTGTATGAATTCCACACTAAGTTAAACCCTTCCATGCTTGAATTGTGATCCTTTATGTCAGGATTTTTTTCCAGATTTTAAAAAAATTTATTTTCTTAAGGCGCAAAAAGAGGAATCGTTAGGATTTTTTTTGTTGTATTTTTCTCCAAATACAAAGTTATTTGGAAAATACATCAGTAGCATTAGTCTTTAGGAGTTACTTCATGTCACAATATATGAAGTAATGTTTTTTTTGTAACTGCAAGAGTCACCTAAAGTGGATGTAGGGACTGGACATCCCTGAATTGCTTTTTTCTTTGTCTGCCATATCGAATTTAATAAACTTATTTTGCACTTACAGTGGAGATGGCCAGTAGATGACAGTGTATTGTATGGTTCTCTGGTGTCCACTTCAGTGGTCTGTGGGCATTGATAACATAAAGATCCACAAGAAACACAAGAACATGGCTTTTAGATAGCTGTCCACTGCAGTGACCGCTGTGCATGTAAGAGTTAAAATGGTCATTTTTTTCTTTTCTGGTCACTGTACTTTTATATACTTTTTTTTCTTAAAACAGGTCTGTAAAAATGTTTTAAAGCCTCAAAAACAATACTGAATCTAAATCCAGGATAATTGTACACCCTCCCGCCCACACCCGTCTTTGTATCAAGGAATTGCCACTATTACATGTTTCTTTTCTAAAAACACAATTAAACAAGCTAGTGTTTTTTTTTTCCTCTCTCTCTCTTTTTTTTTTTTTTTTACGTAATTAAATCATTAAAAATTCCTTGCAGTTAAACGTGACATATGTGACGTCCTCTGTGAAACGGCTGACACGCGCCGCTCCATCTGCGCCCCGTCTTTGCCAAACATCTTGCGAGCTGCGGGGCAGCAGGGCGTGGCCTGCCCTCGAGCCAGCGGAGAGGTGCCCTCTCGCCTAAAGGCGCTCAGCACGGGCAGCTGGGCCGCGAATGTTCCCGGTTACGTGGGTGCAGAGAGAGTGCATGGCCCCTGCTTTAATTTCTTTTCACCCACATGTGGTGCATTCAGTGAAATGTTATTTTAATCATCTCTTCATGACAACCAGACACAGGCTCGCGCGTGAGGAAAAGCCTCATGTCGCTTCGGCTGCTAATGAACGTGGCTATGATTAAGAAAAGAAACAAAAAAACAACATTTCATTGTAAAGATGAAGTTTTAATTCTTGTCATGGAATATTTAAATCTTAGTCAAACAGTAGTTTCTGGTGAGGTGGGGAAAAAAAAGTTGGACATAAGAGACTTTGACATTTTATACTCCCACCTATTTTCAAAGTCTTATAGCAATTTAATTCGCTCTTGGGTTCCTTTCCCACATAACGCTAACTGCAGCCTGTAATCAGCTTACGGAACAATTTCCTCAGCACATGGGTTTTGCGGTAGAAATTTGCTCTCTTTTGTTGTCTTTTCTTTTCGCCATCTTGGCCTCTCACATTTTATCAAAGGTATTTTGTTTCAGTAAAGTTACCAACAATGACTGTAAGAAAGAAACATGGCTACGAACTCTGTGAATAGCTCTAATTAGAGACCAAGGGCAGAAATTGTTAACTTTTCTTTTTTTTACATTTTAGTAAAGTACTTTTCAAGTCTATGTGGCTCTTTTGAAAAATCCTTAAATGTTAAAAAAACATTTTTTTTAAGAGCTCATCTGACCTCTGAAGAAACAAAGACCCCTAACATTGTGGCGCCTACTTATCTTATATCTATCTGTGTGATATCAAGAGAGTTTGCAAAGCAGCACGGGATTTTTTTTTTTTTCTTCCACCCCCCCATGTGAATTTTTAAGTCGCATTTTCCCCGGAGCCAGGTAAATCCTTAATGTGCTTCAGCCTTAGGATTTAAAACGCCCACCTTCATTAAAGAGGGGTTTATCTCAGCCTGAGTGAGCTTTTAGTCTGCTTTGGAAACAGCCAGATGTTGCCCCTTTTTTACGTTGCGCTTTTTCACAATTGCGAAACTCGAAGAGGAAAGTGTGAAACAAAAGATATATAAGGAGGATTGCCCGTTGAGCTTTAAAAAAAAAAAAAAAAAAGGAGAATTTTGAATGGCAGATTAATGAAAGTTAGCACATAATTGTGAGAAGCGAGCAAAAGCACTAATGGTTTGTAGTTTTACTACAAACGCTGGCTTGTCTCTAGATTCAGCCCAGTTTCAGAGGTGAAATTGTCAGGTGTTTAGAGTAAGGTCAAGTTATTAAACAATCCCAAACTTTGAACAGAGATAGAGAAATAGATGGATGAATAAACATGGATGATGGGACCTGGAGTCCAGACTACTGCTTAGTATTCAGCCTTATGATGGAGAGATTAAAGAGATACCTTTAACCCTACTAAGACTTGGGAATTCACCAAATCTGACATGCTCGGTTTAAAAATTATTCAGTGAAGCAGTTAAGAGGAATCTGTGCAGGCGCTGAAACATGTCATATGTTGATGATTTATTTTATTATTATTTTTTTCCATCAGGGAAAGGAAAAATAGAGAGAACATGACAATAGAAGGAATTGGGCAATTCTGAAAAACCTTTAACAGGCTGTAAAAGAACAGGTCGAAAAGCGTTTCCTATAAGAATTGTCTCTCAACAGGGGCCAAATTGAAATGGATCTCACAATTCTGAGATTTTTATTTATTTATTTTTTTGTTGCAAAAATAGAGGTAAAAAAGGCAAAACGTGACTCTTTTCCATCCACTTTCTATGTCGTGCCGGGATGCCGCACGAAATCTCACCACTGAGTCAAAAAGGCACGGCCCAACTGCCGTGCCTTTTTGTCACGGCAGTTGGGCCGTGACAAAAAGGTGAAAAATGTCAGACAAATAATTTAAACTTCCATCCATCCATTGTCTAACACCCTTCTAACTTACCTATAATGTGAAGAGCATTGCACTCAGTGGGAGCAGTGATGCTGTCCTTTGGGTCGAAGGCCGGCTGACATGCCTGGAGAAAGTTTGGTGGTCGAGGCACGAAGGATTTCACAGAGATGGCTGTCGGTCATTCTGGTCCTCAGTCTGCTTTGGTTCTGATTTAACAGAGAAAACGTTTGTTCACATGTGTATGTCGAGCCGAACAGGCTCATCATTCCTTTTGGGTGGCGTCTCATCAGAGGAAACGTGGCATTAACCAAACTCTGATAGTATTCAGGGAGGGAGAGAAGCTGATGTCGACTCTTCAGAGAATCATCACATTGCATTTCAATCAGCTCTAACTGCAGACTCTCTTCCTCTTCTCCTGCATCCACCAGGAAGGGCGTCGAGAAGCTTGATTTGTTTTTCAATGACGGAAAAATCTTGGAAACGCTGGTTGAATTCCGTCAGGAGAGATGCAATCACACACACGTTTTTTTTTTCCTTTTTAGCAGAAAGGTCGGCCTTTGGAAAAGCAGACTTGATTTCAGCCGGCGCCGGGAAGTGTGCGGCGTCAAAGCCTCAGAGTTGAGTCTCAAACAGGCGGCGCTTTACGCAGAAGGCTTTCACGTGCGCATCCAGGTGCGGCACCAGCTGTTCTTTGCCTTGTGGGTTCTTGTTCAGTGTATTTAGATGATGCGTAAGATCAACTAAAAATGCCAGGTCTGCCAGCCACGGAGGGTCACTTAATTCATGAAGAGGTCGGCCCTTCTCTTTTAAAAACTGTCCGATTTTTTTCCTGTATTTTGTTAGCACGGAAAAACAATAACAAAGCTGTTGAGCTTACAGGCTAGCTGCCATTAGCTTGACTTTCTGTCGTTGTTAAGCACCAATGTGCGATGTGTAGCTCTGATGTTTTGGTCTCATCGTGCCGGACATTATACTCCTTCTTCACTGCAAATCAAACAGACACACTTTCCGATGATTTCTTTGATAAAATACTCATTTTTGTGTGAAATCTCCAACACTTGCTATTTTGCGTTTCTTCGGTGCTGCCATATTCCGGCAACTCCAGGAAAAAGTTTTTCTTCGCTTAATTTCGTTTTTCTGTGGCTGGCTCCATCAAGTGTTGAAACTAAGAAGCTCAAGCTTCTTGTGCGCGCCACATTCAACTATATTTTCAGAATTTGCTGCGGCCCAGTAAGAACTGGAGCACGGGCCGCAGTTGGCCCACAGGCCGTAGTTTGGACACCCCTGGTATAAAAGAAAGATGTGCAGGAGGAAACAAGATCCACCGTGGAGTGCAGAGACGTGGGAATAAACGAATAGCCATTAAGCAGTCACATCTGAAAGACTCGTTTCCACCAACTGTTGCACGACAGAAAAAGAGAGCGTAGCTTTAACATCGTGACGGGCCTGAAACTGCGACTCCATATTTGAAGCGACTAGTGACAAATACGGTGCTAATATCCAACCAGGATGGACTGTTCAGGAGAGTGGGTTAAAGAAAAGAGAGAAAAAAAACAATGTGAGTTTACACCCGCACAAAACCTCAGCAGCCGTTACTATGGAGACTGAGAAGTTGTGGGCCGAAGTTTCTTCTGGATTTCCTCGCTGGCGTCGCTTTATAAGGTCTTCTGCAGCTTTTAATATTCTCACACACAAGCCTTTAGTATCCTAGTGCCGGCTGCGTGCTATCATGCCTAATGAATAGCTCCAATCTGAGCACGTGAGATGACTAATATGTGGAGCTGATAAATGAACCAGTAGGTACATTGCCTGCGTAAGTTGGCCTTTTTTTTTTTTTTCCTGTTTACAGACTAAAGGGGTATTGCGTCTCTCATTAAGTCTTGCCAATGTAAATAGAGTTGACAGTGAAAGACAGGTGCTGTAGATATATACATTTGGCAAATGTTAATTAATCTATTTTCTCCAAAACATTACGCGTTCGTAATAAATGATCTCACAATAACACGACTTCAAAGTTGGTCTCCTTCCCACCAAAAAGCCAAGCATAAGTTGAATTACATAAATGTCATTGTCAAATTCACCTGCCTCTCCAAATCTTGTATCTATTTGTGTTTGTGCTGCTCAGTGGCAGAAGAAAAACCTGTTATTACGAGAAAAACTGTTCATCTGCCATCATCAGCGGCTAATGATTAGCCTAAACATTCACAACAGGCTCTGATGCAGGGAACTCACTGCAGCAAAGCAGAGAGGAAGGTGGGAGCAACACATACACAAGAATGATTGATAGTGATAAGACCCTCCTCCTGGATCTGATTGAGGTGCATTTCTGCAGACGACTGTAGGACCAGAGATTTCTTTTTTTCTCTCCATAGATTATCTGTTGCATGTTAAACTATCAAAACAAAGTGTCAGTTTTAACAAATATGTAAAAATATACCAAAACTCGCTGTTTATGAAAGCTACACGTCTAAAGCGGATCTGCTGCCTTCTGTTTATGAGACTGTTTACCCGAAGAATAAAGTCCACAACAGGTAAAACAAAAAGCTCAAAAATGGGAAAACACACGGAGGTGTCTGAGAAGTTTAAGGATTTACCAGAGACTTCTCTGTTTTATGAAGATTTCGAGCCCCTTCGACAAGAGAGGCTCCTTTGCTTTTGTACGAGATGTGACAAGACATAAAAGCTCAGGAAAAGAAAAAGAAAAAAACTTTGAACTTTCGCAGTCTATTTCCAGTCCGAATATATACATCCTTTTTTTCCCCCCCGAAAGTCTCAGCAAACATCAGACGATGAAGAAAGAAGAAGAAAAAAAAACAGGCTGTGGTGTTGGACTAAAGTAGGGCAGCATGTGCAACTGGGAGTAAATGTGTTCTTAGTCTTCCCCACTCTGAAGTGTTTGCACTGATGCTGAAGTGGAGCAGAGAGGCACATCTATCAGAAAACACTCAGCCAGATTCGCGGCCTGGGGCAGTTTGGTCTGAAACGACCGCAACCTGCAGCCAGAACTCTGCTGGCCTGGTAATTACATGTCGGAGGCTGCGTACAGTAACATGATTGGGAATTTTCTTGAAAGCTAATAACTCATTACCCTAAAGGTTCTCTTCATTCGGGTCCATCCCGCCTCACATCTCTCCCCTCATTCTGTCAGTCATGCCCGACTCCAGGTTCTAAAGAATCTTCCCAAGATGCAAAGAACATGAATATCCAAATATCGTTCTAAAATGTTACAAATCTGCCCGGCAAGAAATCTCAATACGCATTAGAGAAGAAGAAGAAGAAGAAGATGATTTTGATTTTTAACAAAATATTTATTGCACAATAAATCCAATGAAGACATTACATTCTCAGATAAAAGGCACTAAATAAATAAATCAATAAATAAATATTTACAATAATAATTTGTTATAAATTAGTTCTTTTTGATCTGAAATGGTGCACAATACCTTTTTAAAACCCCACAGTTCTAAAAACCCCTTTAAATTTCCGGTGGATCTGTGGAAACAAAATTCTAGTTTCAACCATGCTCTTATGTTGATCTTCCACAGATCCACTGCATTCAACTGAGGTCCAGCCTGCATCTTGTCACGTCGAGTAATATAAATAGCCATTTTTGCTTCGGACAATAAATAATTTAAAACCCGGGATTTAAAACTAGTGGTCTTACTGTGATAGACACCATTTATAAAAACGGAATGGGTAAAAACCACGCTAAAAATTTTTTTTTTTTAATTTTTAAAAAATCGATAAAAGATTAAAAAACCTAGTCAGCCGTACACAATCTGTAAAAACATGAAAAACACTCTCAGACAACTTGCAGAAAGGACACTCATTTAAAACCCCAGGACTGATGACAGATAAAAACGAATTTGTGGCTATGGCACCATGAAGGATCCTCTACTGGAGGTCACCAGTCCTTTTCTTGATTGGCGGCTTGTACAAAGTCCGCCATTGAGGTTTCTGTCCTTTGAACTTGTTCTCCCACACACTGATGGCTCTTTTTTGGAGAGTCCTTTTGTTCAAAATTTTTGTGCAGCATTTATACAGTACTTTTGGACCTGCTTTACACAGGTCCATTCTTGAGTCTGTGCCCTGTAGGAGGGGACCGCTGTCCTCCTCAAAATCCGGGTCCAGGAGCACCTCTGGGAACGGGTCAGTGGAATCCGGCAGGCACTCTTCTTTTGCGTATAGCTGTAGGAGCCTCCTTTCCTCAGCAGTCAGTCGGTCCCTCACCCTCTCCAGGAAGCGCCTTGTCATTCTGGTGGACCGGACTCCAATTGATGAGGCGACCTCCTGGACGTTACCAAAATTCGGTCGGGACATTCGGATCAGCTGCCGCAGAGTCACCGTCCGAGACCCAGACAGCACTTCAGAAAGGCCTGGAACGGTGTCGTCGCGGACATCTAGTCTCCGCAGACCAACGGTTCTTCTAAAAGCCAATGCAGAGAGTTATTTTGTTTTGATCTGTGCAATTTAAAAAGAGCACACGATTTAAAAACGCTTTGGTAAAACTGAGGAATTCCTTTTAACTTTAATAAACTAAAATCTGTTAGAAACAGAGCAGCATCCAGCCCCAGAAAATTAACACGTCTCAGAATGCAGCTGGCCACATCCCTCCACACAGGGGATCCTGTTAGATACTTTTGAAGAAACTGTAATCTAAAAGTGGCTGTTCTACTAGCCAGGTGAATAAGGCCCTGGCCCCCCTCCTCTCTTGATAAAAACAAAACAGACTGTGGCACCCAGTGATGACCGTTCCAAAAAAATTTACCATTTCTGACTGTATCTTCATTAATAGGCCAGATGGTGGGTCTGAGACAGAAAGTTTGTGCCACAGCTGTGAAGCGACGAGATTATTTAAAACCAACACTCTGCCCCGGTAGGACATTTGAGTGTGTAGCCATTTCCATTTGGCCAGTTTGCTTTTTATTTTTTGTTCAATGTCTTCCCAGTTCTTTTTCACAATATTTTCACCGCCTAAAAACACACCAAGGTACTTAAAACCATCTCTCTTCCACAGAAGTCCTTGAGGGAGAACTGGGAGCCCGCCAGACCACTCGCCGATGGCCAGGGCTTCGCTCTTTCCCCAGTTCACCCTCGCGGCAGACAAGATAGAGAATTTCTCTGTGATCTCGGTTAAAACACTGACATCTTGTTGATCTTTGATAAAAACAACATTGTCAGTGTAGGCAGATAAAACCATATTGTTATTAAAACCAGGTAAAACCAAACCATGAACACTTAAGCATATTTTCTGAAGCAGGGGTTCCAGGGAGAGTGCACAGAGCATCCCCGAGAGTGCGCAGCCCTGTCGGACGCCTCTACACACCCTAAAAGGAGCACACAGGCTGCCGTTGATCTTCAGCACACTCTCAATACCACTGTACAGTACCTGGATCTTGGCAATAAGACCCTCGCTGAACCCAAACTCTCTCATGGTTTTCCAGAGGAAGCCGTGTTCAACGCGGTCAAAAGCCTTTTCCTGATCTAGTGAAATCAAACCAGTTTGCAAACCCAATGAACCGGAGACCTCCAAAACATCTCGAATTAGGCAGATGTTATCTACCATGGACCTGCTGGGGACGCAATAGGTCTGATCCCGGTGGATGACCTGCTCCATAGCTTTCCCCAACCTGGTGGCCAGGACCTTGGAGAGGATCTTGTAGTCGGTGCAGAGGAGGGACACGGGGCGCCAGTTCTTGATGTCCTGCAGGTTCCCTTTTTTGGGCAGCAGGGTGATAACTGCCCTGCGGCAGGACAAGGGGAGTGAACCAGTAAGCAGACTTTCGTTGTAGATGTCAAGCAAGTCTTGGGCCAGAAGATCCCAGTAGGCCTTGTAGAACTCAACCGTGAGCCCATCAATGCCTGGGGACCTCTGACCCTGCATGCTGAGGAGGGCTGTGTGGAGCTCTTGAAGCCTCAGCGGGCGCTCCAGCTCGTTGTTGGTCTCCTCAGAAAACTGGGGTAGTTCACGACAGAAATCCCCACCTATAAAAACATAATCTTCAGACCCACAATCACCCAACCTTTCCCCAATTTTTTCATAAAAACGTTTTTTCTCTGCATTGGCAATAGGAGCATAGATGTTAATAAAAACCAGGCTAAAACAATCAAACTTTGCTTTTACTAAAAGGCACCTCCCTTGAACGACATGTTCAATTTCTGTGGAGTTTGGGGTGAAAGCTTTGGAGAACAGGAAGCCCAAGGTCGTTTTAAGCCACGGCGCCTCCTCCACTCTCTGCCCCAGTCTGTTTCTATTGAACAATCACTCTGAGTTTCTTCTAGATATACGACATCAATTTTCTTTTGGTTCAGTCTGATAAATCAAAGCCCGTTTTTCAGCTTCTCTTGCCCCGTTAAGATTCAATGATGCAATTTTAAAAGAATCCATAATAGGTAAGAAGCTAAAACTAACACACAAAAACCAAATAAAAAATAAGAAGAATAAAAAAGTATTACTGTGCATCATTTTCAGAGTTGCTTTCTTACTTTGGACATGATTTTCTTCAACCTAAACACCTCCTGATCTGAGAAACCTGATGCCTCTTTGTTCCTAATGTGATGTCTTGGTGAGAAATAAAAATATCTTAAATTAGGAAAATAGCTTTCAATCTTCACACCTCTAAAACCTTTAGTTTGTGTTTGGTTCTTTTATGTTAGTTTGAGACGCAGATGCCTCGCTGGTGTCAGAGAACCAGCTCTCATTGTCGCTGCTGTCCGACACCTCCCTCCTCTCTCCAGCTAGCTTACTGACCTGCCTGCTGGCCTTCACAGCAGTCACCACATTCTTTCTTTTGCTTTGCCTTTTTATAGGGGCAGAAGCTTCCAGCTCCATCACCTCCTCTGCCTCACCTGTCTCTCCCTCCACTACAGTTCCCAACAAAAGCTCTACACTATTCTTACCTTCATCCGGTTCACCTACCGCCACCTCTCCTTTCCCTCCCTGATCTCCACGCACTGAATGCTCCTCATTGTCCCTCACCTCTTCCTGCTCTCCCTGCACACCGTCTTTCTCAACCACTTCACTATCCACCCTCACCATCATACACCCCACCATCACACCTCACCATGCTCTCATCTATTTCCACACACGCACTCTTTCCCAAAGTCTTACCACTCTCAACAATACCATCCACATCCTCTTCCACCACCGCCGCGGGTTTTTCCACAGCAGCAGCGGGCTCCCCCGCCGCCACCGCCGGTTCCCCCACAGCAGCAGCGGGCTCCCCCGCCGCCACCGCCGGTTCCCCCACAGCAGCAGCGGGCTCCCCCGCCGCCACCGCCGGTTCCCCCACAGCAGCAGCGGGCTCCGCCGCCTCACCAGGCGGCTGCTGCTGAGCCGAAACCGGCCCTGTCGGGACACATTTTTATGACGTGCCCCTCCTGACCGCAACCAAAACACTTCATATTAGAAGTGTTTGATTAAAGTTGTCAAGTCGAACATGAAAACGTAAGTTCAGTTCCTCCTCTCTTTTGTTTAACAACATAAACAGTTGTCTCCTGTGCGAAACTACATGTTTTAGCAATGGTGACTTGCACCCAGATGGAACTTTCTTTATTGGCGACACTACCTTACCGTGCCTCGACAATTCTTTAATCAGAAATTCATCACCAATGAACGGAGGCACGTTCGATAGTGTCACTTTTGCTGCAGGTGAAGTTAGCGGTGACACTTGCAAAAAATAATCCATTGACTGAAACGCCCACCTCCACCAACTGTTGAGCTAGCTCAACTTTCTCCACAAACAACACAACCGCTCCATTCATTCGTGCCGCTGACCTAATATTCCCGTGTCCAATCACCTCACCTGCCAAACAAACTTCCTCCACGCTGCACGGAGAACCAGCACCCACCTTGATGCCGTTCTTCCGCGTCAGCGTGGAGAAAGCCCCGCCACCAACACCAACCACCATGGCGTCCTGAGACGCCGGCCTGCCGGCCACACCCAACCCCACAAAAACCCCTTAAAACGTGACAAACTAAACAAGATAACAATTAAACAAGTAAAACTAAACACCAAGTGAAAAAACAGTAAGAAAAAAACAAAGATAGAAAGATACACAATCGCTCGCTCACTCTCTCTCTCTTCCTCCGCTCTTCCGCACACACCCTCCTCTCACACGAAGAAGAAGAAAGAAAATGCATGTTCTTTTTAACCTGTTCCAGTTCTGCTGATTTTCTTTAATTTTTTTTTTTTTTTTTTTTTGAGAATTATATCCAGCAAAACCATCAAGTAAATTTAAAATAAAGTAATAATGTAGTAGGTTAGGGGAGAAAATCAGTTGAGAATAAGAGAAAGATTAGATATTTGATATGATCAATCAGAAAAAGGAAAAAAAAAAAAAAAAAAAAAAAAGAAGCAAATTAAACTTTTTTTTTTTTATCCCCCTCCCCTTCTTTAAATTTCAAAGCTGTTCCTGTGGCAGGGAAGACAGAGGAAATAAGATTTTTGGGGAGGTTCTTCAGAGACTCTCCAATTTCACACTATCATATTAAAGTGTCCGTCTGTCTGCGGATGGATGAGTGATACTCCTGCAAGGTGCAAGGTGGTCTGCAATTCCCATGAATAATTTGAGCGTGTCACTGTGGGCGGTCCTTTCTAAAGGAGATTGTCCTGCAGGAGGCTGGGTAATGATAGATTTACTGGGTTTCTCTTTCATCCCCCACTCCAATTGATGAGCTAAAAAGATAATATGTATCCCAGAGGTTGGTGAAGTGACTGGCCTTCTCTAATATATTTAAGTCATTATTCACACTCTCTCTTGAATTGATTAGTATTCAGATCATGGGACTACGGGGGGGGGAAGGGAGATAAAGGTTAGATACATATTTTAGATATTTGACATGAACAGACCGTGCCTTATAAATCTCACCAGTAAGAAAAAAAAAAATTATAATAATAAATCCACACCGAGGTGTTTGTACAAAACAGATAATTCCCACACCTCTGCAAGCTATCAGTCCTGAAAATATGGCAGCTGTAGTGACAGAGGCTGGGAAGAGAGCGTGTCATTTGAACACGGAGGCAGAGAAGAGATGACATCGAGAGCAAGGTCTCGAGAAATTGGGGAGAATGGGGAAAAAAATAAAATAAAAAATGACCCGGTGGTTCTCGTTACTAACCTGGCACACATTGACACAGATGTGTGCCCCCCCCCACACACACACACACACCGCCACCCGCATCACATTTTTATGCACCTTAAAGTTTCATCGTACAGGAGCCTTTCTGCATCATGCTGTGGGGAACTCAATATGTAGTGGGCTGGAAACAATGTGAGACGAGTCAAGACCCAGCAAATTTTGTACCATAAATGAGGAGGAATGCAGATTTTCTTGTTTCTGCTACATCCAAATACTTCAAATCGTCACATTTTAATACTCGGCAATGACAACCTGAGCAAAAATCCAGTTTGGATGATGATTTTCTTCAGTAAAGGGGGGGGGGGAAGAGAAGCTATCCAAATCAACCTGGCACTGTGTAATTGTCCCCCCCTACCCCCAAATCAAATAACTTATCATGCCAGCACGTCATCGCAGCAACGCTTCGCCGTTCTCTCCATTGATGCCGTTTACAAGCGTACTTAGGAGCGCTGTCGTTCGCATGATAAGCTCAGCGGTTCCACCAGGTGTTTGCTAATTGCTGCTAGTCTGGTGGAGCTGTGTGGGGGAGGAGGGGCGGCTCGGTTAACTGCAGCTTCGAGGTAGAGATTTGGGGAAATAGATGGGGATGAGGAACTCCTGAATAGTTGAAATCGAGGTTCGATCAACGCCTTTTCTCCTCAGAAAATGTCCACCTCTTCTTTTACATTACTATAAATGCAGCCCTTTTTACTCTGCCCCGTTCCTCCTCTAAGGCTCAGAGTTGACACGTGACTGACAGCTGTGGACAGCTTGGTGAGACACAACAAACTCTGGGGACGCCACCAAGAGGAAAACTGAGATGCAGGTGCTAGAGAAGCAATTGGACACAGCGGAGAGACGTCAGTGTGAGTTTTTGTGTTGGGGAGAGAAGGATAAAGGCGAAAAAGCAACGTGTCCGGAGAAAGAGATGAAAAACAATCATTTCTTATGTTTACTTGTGCAAAATTCCCCACAAGTGTGGGGAGCTTTGTCCATGTAAAATCATTTTTGATAAATTAGTTCTGATAGAGCTGAATCCGATCAAAATACTCCAATCGGGGTGTTTACTTATTCCGAACTGCCATTTATTCGCATTGCTTCATCCATGTAACTGTGAATTGTGAACATTTATCAGAGTAGAAAACATCAGTAAAACTTCCCAGGAGCCAGCCAAAAATCCCTGATTTCCTGTGGTTATTGTTGACATCAAAACTTGTTTTATGATTTAACGCATTTTAGGTACAACAAAACCAAAACATAAGGAACTCCGGCAGATCAGAAGTGAAATGAGACGACAATAATAAAAAGGACAGAAAAGTCGAAACCAAACAAATTATGCCTGCGTGATAAACGATACAGATGCCATTTCTGGTTTCTGTACTGTTCACAAAGTTTAGCCATTTAATGAAGGTCATTTTCTCAACTCCCAAAGACATACTAGCTCTAAAGCGATGCGAGAATGCAGGGATTTGATTAGACTTTGTAAACACAGTCTAGTGAGTTTGAAAAAGGATGTGTCCTTAGTCATTTTTTTGTGTGTGTGTGTCTACAGCTCGACAAAGACTCTCTTCAGCATTGGTCAGAGGATTTTTCAGCATTTACTGTCACATGCTAAGACATGACCTTCGTCTTTTCAGTAGGACAAGGAAGATTGAAACATCTAACTCTGACGTGTTACAGGTGTTAATTCAACCAAGCTTTTGCGTCCGGCTGCTTTTTCAAGCAGTAGAGCATTTCCATATTAGTTGCACAGCAAAGATCAATACAGAGGGCTTTTTTAAAAATTATTATTTGACAAGAGGGTTTCCCCCTTTTTTTTTTCCTGAATATATTTGGAAAGAGATTGATTTTCCAGAATCGCTCCACTCTGCTGATGACGGAAAGACAGATGTTTCATCTAATCACCTGACGCAGTCCTTTTTTTATTTTTTTTTTAGGACGGTTTCTCTTATGATTCTTTGAGGAAAAAAAACCATCTGGTAAGTCAGGACATCCATTCAGAAAAGCGTGTATTCAGAGATTTGTTCACCGAGACACGTTTGTTGATCCTCACCAACAAACCTGAAGGACGTTAAATGGAACGGAGAATAAAAACGTTACAGACTAAATTACAAACAGGGAGAAAAATCTGGGATTTATCGCAACTAACAGTTATCCCACTGTTCAACATGGCAAATCGCATTGTTGCAAATTATTGTGAAACCTCGTCTTAGGATGCTAAAAGCGTCACAGCTCGTTCTGAGGAAGAAAGAGGGAGAGGATAGAGCCCAAGCAGCAGCTTGTAAAATGTATCATATAGAATCACGATGGATGTCACGTAATCCTCGAAAATCAAGTAGAGTCTGGGCGTGTTAGGGCTCATTCAGTCCTGAAACAACATCTTTTGTCTATTGTACTCATTTCTTTGACCTTACCCAAACAAAAAAAAGACACAACAAAGACTGGAATGTTTGTCAAAAAGTCTGAAGAAATACATTTTTGGAGGTCGTAAGAAAGGATCTCTCCTTGGAAAGAAATTATAGAACGATTAGGCACGGTTTACCACTTTTACGCACTATTGTGTTGCCTTTTTATTTGGCAACACGCATTTTTTTGGTTTCATCGTAGGTATGTTATCACTCCATCTGTGACACATAACTCTGTTGATCTTTCTCATCTGGTTTTGTGACATGCAGATCAGAAAACTGCCGTTACAACAGCCGATGTCGAGCCTCGGCCTCTAATCACCTTACTTCTGTTTTTCTCCTGCTCCCCCTCATCTCCTTATCAAAGACCCAGCTTTTTAATCCAGCATGCTTCTCTGGTTACAGTCACTCATGAGTGTCCTGGAAATCCACCCCGTCTCCGCTTCAAATCCATGCAAATCACAACATCTAAGAGCAGCGGAGCTTCCGCTCAGGCAGAATTATGCACATATAGGGATTGGACAAGTGAAAGAAAGGGGAGGAGGGTTTGTTGGGCGATGGAGGGGGTGGTCGAAGTACGCCGCACACATTTCACTCTTAGCAAGGGGTTTTTGTCATGCTTCTCTTCAAAAGATCTCACTCCCTCTTTTAAGTTTTTTTTCTTTCTTTCTTTTTCAGTTTGGCTTCAGTGGACAATGTCAGGCAGTTCTGAGTGTTTTATAGGGATGAAACATTGTGACTTTGATCCAGAGGGTTGGCTAAGTGCTGGACTTCAAGAAAATGTGTGTGTGGGGCCTTGTTTTTGACACATTGTGAGGACCATTTTTCTAACAAATACTATGTAGCGGGGGTCCAATTGCTGCGTATACGGCCCCAAGTCGGGGCCCCATAAGAAGACGAGGGTTATGGGTTAGGTTTAGGACTAAGGTGTGGAATGAGTTTAGGTTCAGTTTAGGGTTAGGCATGTACTGGTGATGGTTAAGTTTATGGTAAGGGTCAGGGTTAGGCTAAATGGAAAGGTGCACTATGTGTGTGTTGCCGTACATGACTGTGCGAGAGGAGAAGGGTGGTGGGGGCAAGTGGCGTTTGCTAAAGGGGGTGTTCAACACTCAAATTTGGGTGCAGAGAGGATGAAGGATAAATTCAGGATGACTGGAGCGGATTGGCATTACACAGTCATATTGTATGAAGGCAAGGGCATGAACACACACGCGGATTTGATGCGGGGGGCGAGGTCAGATCTGGATTTAAAGTAATCTCTTTTGAAAGTAAAAGTAATACGTATTATATTTTAGGTGCGGTAGCACAGACAGCATGGGAGTAGCCATGAGTTCTGCAGGTGCACTTGCAGCAAAAAATGAGCCACAGGAAAGGTTTCCTGTCTAGAGAAGAAATGACATTTCAGTATTTTCCGGGTCTGGATAAGAACGGAAAAAGACAAGAGCGTGAACAGGGATTTGTACTTCCAGACAGTAGTTTCTATTCTATTTTAAATGTTACGTCCTTACATCGCTCCCCCCTTTTTTTGTTTCATTGTTGCTTCAAACAAATGTTGAAGCAACATTTGTTCCAATTGTTGCTTGGTAGGGTGCTTCCAGATTGAAAGCATACTAGATAGCAACACCAGTAGCTTTCATTTTCCTCTCAATTTTTCAAGAGGTCTTGTTAAGCCATTTTTTTTTTGTTTGTTTGTTTTAAATGTTTCATTTATGCTGTTTAATCTCAAAAGCAGTTATAAACATACATTTACTCTTGTAATTCAGCTGTGTTTTATTAAAACTGTTAATAAAAAAATGCTACAACGGCTCCTCTGCTCTATAATATCCATTCATTCAATTTGCGTGCTCCAAACAGAACTACAGCTACAGACAGCTCTAATTATTTACAAAGACAAATGCAAAAAAAAAAAAAAATACCAGGAGATATTCAAAAACTGTTTAAGACTAAGGAGAACCTTTATAAGATAAAAGAGGAATTAGAGTTTAAAATATGCAAATTCAGAATTACTAAAAAAAAAAAAAACTTTCTGCAATATAGTATGCAGGGTTGAACTGTGGAATAAGTTGAATGTAGGAACTATCATACGCAATAATGGATAACATCTTATTAATTATCATTTGTTTGCTTTTTGACTACATAGAAAAATGCTTAGAAAACTTTGGGTAGCAGTGTAAATTTACATTCTGTCTCTGTTCATTTTCTCCTCTGTCCTACATAACGTTACATATATTAGGTGTATAATGAATAACATTTACACATGTATTTCATATTTAATCCTTGAATATAATATCAATTTAAATTTGATTACAGCAGCAAGAAAAATAATTTCTTTAAATTTGACAAAAAAAAAAACTAGCTTCAGCAAAAATACCAATAATAATTACATAATCCTTTCCTTATATGTAAGCCATGTTCATCAAATTACAAGAAATAGAGGCTTGCAATATTTCTCTCAACGTTTCAGGAATTCACACAATATAAGATTCATTTCTGTATCAAGTGACAAAAATAGGTCAGTTTTTCATAAATTATATAGGTTTTTTTTAGATGCACATGTGTTAAATGTACTTCACCTACATAATGAAGAAAATCTTTTGTGAAAGTTTAAGGAAAATGGGGAAAAAGGGCACCATCTGACCAGAAAAAGATCTTGTCTCATATAACGGGGCCAACAAAGAGGACAGTTGCTGGCTCCACATGTATTGATTTAGAAAAACATATGCTGAAACCTTTGTTGAAATATGCCCTTCCTACAGAAATCTCAAAACATGTGTGCTAATAAAGTGTATGTTTTGATATGTTGCAGATTAGGTGATTTTTCCCCCCCCCTCATCAGTAGCAATTAGTTTCACTCGTCTTACTGTGAAACTAACACCTGGCTGCCATCACTTCATATAAACATGTATATAAATCCTGTTGCGCCTCATCAATATCGCAAAACTGCAGCGGTGTAACAAAAACCAGCGAATGGAGTGAAACTTCTGACTCCTGATGATGGGCTACGTTTTTTTCCTCTCTCTTTTTTTTTTTTGTTAACACAAAGACAGATTTCCAGCAGGTTAAACACAATGAGAGTAGTGTGAAGGAGCTGTTTCCGTTCATTTTAACAAAAGGAGAGTAAGAACCAATCTCATTCTGACACTGTCAGGAAGATATACACTCTGCTGGTAAGAGGGCCCAGAGTCCCTGTCAGCGACTGTGCGGCGAAGAGACAGGACACTTGTTGACAGTAGCTACTATATCCAATGGGGTATTGAAATCCTGACAGCAGTGCAAATGCAGGGTAGGAAGTCAACAGCGAGAGTTCAGTGGATCATCTTGGCAGGTCTGGTTGAAGGTGTAATCATTATAGGTGGCAGAGTGGAAAAAATAAACAGCCCTCAACTTTACTAAGTAGCTGTTGAGAACTTGACCACCTACATGTCAAACAATGACCTTGTCAGGTGACCCCTGCAGAAGTCCAGTAAGGGCTTGGTTTTGTGTGTCGAAGCTGAAGTGGACACGAGAGGGCCAGAGTGATTACCAGCGGCTGACGACGTCATGAAATTTAACTGCAAGGGAAGCAAAAGGCCACGAGAGTCTCCTGTGACCCAATTAGAGCAACTTAACGCAAACAAAACATGAACAGTAAACGACAAAGAGAAGAAGAAGAAAAACAAAAAAAAAGAAACGCCTGCAAATGTCTTTGTTTTACATCCATTTTGTACACTAGTTGAAAACAACAAATCATCTACCTGTAGCACCACAGAGGATCTTGGCCGGTATCTGTAGCACATCGTCTTGCACATGTGCACAGAGACAGACGACGTCCTTGAACTCTGGCCGTTTCAACAGCAGCACTAATGTTTCTGAGCAGAACAGATTCAGATAGGACTGATGGAAGTATTGCATATATGCATATTAGATTAATAGGGCAGATGAAGTTATGTTTAAGTGTCAGTAGTTGGCTGCGTGGTTTTCTCTTCCTGTGTGTCTCTGTGTTGTCCAGGATGTACTCTACCTCTCCTCCGTACCTCGAATAATATCCAAACACTAAAATAGATTCCTAACCAATTGATTTAATGTCATTACAAAAGCTGTCAAAATGTAAAAAAAAAAAAAAGCCAATTTTGTTCATCTGGATAAGAGTTTCTTATTTTTCCTCATGTGTCAGTTATTACAAAATTTGTAGATTGATTGTTTCTGAATTCATATCATCTGTCTTTGAGGAGTTGATGTTTTTCACTCTTTAATAAGTTTTTAAGCCTGTCATGGAAGACTTTTTATTGGTTTTCTATTTTTTTTTATTTTTTATTTTTTTATAAAAGCAAAAAAAAAAAAAAAACTTATCTGCAAGGCTTTTTTAAAATAGTGTAATTTTAGAAAGTTCACACCCTTTACAATTCCTATTGTTCCGTTGCTAATGACATGTCAAGATTATTACACTAATGAATGTTTCTGTCTGTCTTCAAGTCATTTGATAATGCCTAATTTTTCTCTTCTGCCAAATTTGACCAAAAATATCAATCTAAAAATTATTTTTCACCTTGACTTCCTATATATCACTGTGTCTTATTACAGACACATGTTGGTTTCTATCAGCAACCAGGTCAGTAATTAAACCAAATGTGCAACAAAAACATGAAGATACACATATGCACACAGGCTTATCACCTTCACACACACGCACACACACCCCCACACAAAAGACAAAAAGGAAACATTTCCTTGCTTCTCCGCCAACATACATACAAATACACACATGGTTGCAGCACTCTTATCAGCAGAGAGCCAGAGAGGTGCTGCATGTCCTCTGAACATCCTGATTTCATCTCTGGGCAAAGTGATTGACAGGTCTGACAGCTGGGCTCCATCTACTCTGCAGATGCATAGACAACCACACACCCCGCACACACACACACACACCCACACACACATACACACACAGCTTAGCAGCTGAAAGGCGGGTCGGCAAGAGAAAGAAAGACGAGGAATGAACGGCGGAGGAGAAAAGAGAGCCGGTATTTTATTGATTGATGAGGAGATACCGATCGAAGAGGGATGGAGTGATACATTTGCACACATGCTGGGGATGTAAACACAGGAGGCAAAAAGGGATTTAATGAAAACAGAAGTGAAACTGGATGCAATAGACATGAAAAGATAATTCTCCCCATCAGCACGTGCGGCGGCGACACACATGTGCATATTGAAACCCGCATCCCCTGTGATAGACACTTTGAAGAGTGATGAAAGGGCAATTATTGGGATGTGCGCTGCAGAAGCTTGAAGCTCGGTGTTAAGTGCCTTTGGGGATTGCTGGGAGTACACTAAGCCAGGTGGCGGTACTTTGTCACACACTAACAGACACACACCGAGCACTCATCAGCAGACTAGAGGCAGCTAACGGGCCGGTCTGCACATATTCACGTGTCAGTTAGTAATCACGCAGCATGACCTTGTTTTCCCTGACTGCTTAGGCTTGTCAGAAACATTCACTGCAACATGCATCACTCTCCTCCCTGACATCTGTCTTCTCAAATGAGCGTGCGAGTGTCGGAGAGCGATGTGTGTGGTCAACGGGAACGCGTGCGTGCGTGCAGCCTATCACTGACACCGCCTCGTGGAATGACAGCCGGTCCATCATTAACCTCACCGTAGGACTCCATGACATGCCTGCTTCCCGCGGCGGCCATTTTCTCTTTCCCCATGAGCCACGGAACGAACAAACTGGAAACTGACAAGTGATGCTGAGCTGGACTTGAGAACCGGGGTTTCTCACAAAAGATCCCCGAGACGTTTTAAATGTGATTGTTTTAGTTACTTACACACAAATTTTTGCCGAGATTAAATAATGATATGAAAATCAATTCTCTTTCTTTAACTGGAATTGTAGCGAAGAAGGCTACAAACGAGTACTATCAAAACAGAATTTAATTATACAAATCTTAGTCGAGAGCTGAGATCTTTGCGATCCAAAAAGATGATTTTGTCCTCAGTTCAGCTGAAAAAAGTTGCAAAAAGAGTTACAAATGCAACATGACCTTATAACATGAGCATGTTTTAGTCTTGTGAACATTTAGAAACGAGTAAAGCAGTGCAGGTTTCAAACTTCAGGCATGTTATTCAATCAAACGTGTGCTGGAGCAGCATATGAGGACGACCCTGAGAAGCATTTGGTGGGGTCAAAGTTTCATTGAAAAAGACAAATTGATGCCCTTTGACCTTCCCAGTCTTTATGATTGGCACTTTGATGGGTTTTCACTCTTACCACAGAAGCATGAAACACATTTAACTTTAACTTTAGTTTATTAAAAATCAATTAAAGAAAAAAAAAATATCCATCATAACACGGGCCCAGGCTTTGTGGTTTTGCTGTATTGAACTTTTCTCTGCTTACACTTATCATGATCAAATTTATTCAGTTATTGTTTGAGAACAGGTTGTTTTTTGTTGTTTTTTTGGTTGTTGTTTTGTCTTTTTTTTCCCCCACTAATGTGGAATTGCTTTCTTAAGCCAGAGTTGCTTCTGGCCTTTTCAGCCATAACATTTTGATCAATTTCTTTAATTTTATTTAGGCCATTTCATTTTACCGTGAACGCTTTCTCAGGGCTCTTTAGAGAGGAAAGTAAATATCCTAATTGATTCCCAGTTAAATACAGTACAGGTCACTGTCATTACATTTAAACCCACAAAATCAGGTTCCTTATAATTCAAAGTAAAATCCAGCCTATTTTCAACTAATTGCATTCAACTCAAAATCAGTACAATAACAATATATGGATGTCTTCTTCAACCACAGCCACAGATATATTTAATTTCCCTTTGGGATTATCGAGGTGTAATTTAAAGTTCATTTATATCTTCAGTCAATCCATGTTCCTAATGCATCACTCAAAAGTACAACAGAAGGAACCGTCTGTCCTCATCAATCCATCCGTCATTGTAGGGCTGTAAAAATTGCACTTATTTCATTAGGCTCTCCAGGAAGCTTACTGCATTGCCTCCAGCTGGATGGAAAATACTGCTGTGAAAATTCAATTGAGGACAGTTTTCATGTGCTCTGGTACAAATCTACAATGAGGCAGCAGTGACGTTTTCCTCTTGCCGATCGTTTGGCATTTTTTAAACGTCATCGCCGTGCAGCTGAGTTTTTGTTTTGATCCAGTTTCATGATGCAATCGAACCAGTGCAGAGCAAAACGGCTCGGAGCTCTCAAATGTTGCGAGAGTGCAATGATGTTCGCAGATGATAAAAAAAAAATAAATAAATAAATTCTCCACAGCTAATGTAGTAAAGAGAAGCTATTTCATGAATGGTGCTTAAATGCTCCGTCTTTGTCCATCAACTGGTGCAACCAATTCCTGGTGTACTTCCTATTCTTTTTTTTTTTTACAACATTTTTCTTGTGCCCAAAGTTTTTTCTTTATTATTTATTCCTTCTGTCTTTTTCCCTGTTAAATCTTATTTCCTCCCAATCTTCTCTAATTCATTGTTTTCATTTCTTTAAATATTAGTTGCTGTCAGTTTGAACTCTAAAGGTCATCGAGAAGTCATAAAAATCTTACATAAAATGTGATTGCTTTATTTTGTAAACAATGCTGACTTCAATCAATTAATTACATCTGCTTTAGATTAATTAATCACATTTTACACACAAAACGTCTGAACGACAAAGCCGTTTCTTTTGGCTCGCTGAGACTAAAGTCTTACTTCAAATACGATCTGATTTGATCTTAGAAAAGACAATTGCGTGCAAATTGCGCAAAAAGGAGTGAGGCTATTGCCGAAGCTACTCATCATCTCAGCACAAAACGTCAGCAACAAAAGCGGCAGAAGCAACGGACAATCCTCAACGTTAATGCCGGCGTCTGCGGCCCACGTTTTACGAAAATCAAATGTTTCGAAACACTCTAAAGCTAAATCGTTGGATCACTTTGCACCAGTCTGATGGTCGAATAATCATAATAACAGATTAAAAACAAACATCTTTGCTGCTGAGCTCACATGTTAACAGCAGGTTTTTTACATTGAGAACATTGCTTATTACGTCAATATAAGGGTTATAATATAAGAAATAAAAACCAATGAATTAATTACAGGCCGCGTAATTAACTCTACTGAAAATTTCAGTCGAGTCGCAGAGAGGGAGGAAATAAATCTCGAAGGACAGGAGAAAGGTCACTAAGGTTAAGAGTGTTTGAGTTTGATGTATCATGTTGCTCAAAGCCACAGATGGATTTTTGTCTAGGCTCGATCTCGGCGAGGATTCCTGAGCTAAGAACATCAACTTGTAGCCAGATACAGTGTGGTGTCTGTGATAAGCTTCACACACAGAAGGAGGGCCTAATCCAAGCTAACTCCTCAGATGCTGAGCTGCACAGCACCATGAAGATGATTAAGCAAGATTCCTCTAAGATAAATGTTTTCCCTGGAGATTAGCTTTGGATAGCTTTAGCTTTGAACTGACTTAGAAAGCTCTTGAAATATATCATCTGTGGGGGAGATCAGGTGTCCTCATGTGCAATAATTTGTCACAGTTAGAACAGTGCTGATGGAGTGCTGCACAAACAAGCAGAAGTGAAGGATGAGTTTTAGGCATGTTGGAATTTATATCCTTTGTCACTTCATGAAATCTGTTGTTTGCAAGCCTAAACTAAAAATGTTTCATCTTTTCATTCAGTTTATAACGTTGTGCCAAACTATATAGACGGGGTGGGGGGGAGAAAAAAACACAACAAATACTTGCCTGGTAGGACTTTGTCTTTTTCCCCCCCCCCTCTCTGTTGGTTATGAGACACTTCCACATACACTGATGGATAACAGAAGCCCATCACACTTAATTTCCTCCTAGATTCAGTCTTGTACCCTGCTGTCTCCGCTGCTGAATCAACATCATGGTGGCTTGAGATAACACAGAGCCGTGGCAAGATTATGTCCTCAAGTGTAATTTTGGTCTGGCTGCAGGACTGACCGGAACCAGCTGCGAAGCCAAACAGGACCGTATGTGTGTGTGCGTGTGTGTGTGTGCTTTTCATCTCTTTCACATCACTGAAACTATACCACACTGTTATTGCCTTTCATGGGAAAGATGGACAAGCTGCAGTCACGTCTATGTCCTTCCAGAAAAAAATAAATAAAAGAAATCATTGTTGTGCACCAATTCTGAGCTTCAGAACAAACATCTTCAATGTTACTGTTTGTTTAATACGTACATTTTATATTCTTAACTAAATAAGACTTTTTTTATTATTATTATTATTTTCTTTACTAAATAAATAAGGTGACCAAATTAACATTCTTGATATCTTGTTGCTATTGCAAATTTATGTTTTATTTCATCTTTTATTTATGAAAATAAATCACCCGCCTCCTTAAATTTGGTCAAATTAAACAAACAAAAAGGAAATATAGAACTAAATTGTAGTAGTGTACTCCCCAGTGGTGGTAACAACCTCTTCAGCGTGTCGATGTTCTTCTTTGACCTTCTAAAGAGCCGTCATTGGATCCAGGCGCGTTAAACCAGGGGAGAGAACTGAAACATGCAGGATGTCGGCCCTCCAGGACCGACTTTGGGCACCATGGATTTAGAGCCTCAGCAGCGAAGCCAGGAGTTCATAACAATCATTTGTGTCCAATCTGATACCATTTCCTTTTTCTAGAGAAAAACTAAAATGCTACCATATTTAAAAGCGGTGCAGAGTTGTTGGGTTGGCTGAGTGCTGTCAGCCAACCCAACAAAAAGTCTTTATTCGGCCACTCAGTTATGCAATCGGACTAAAACAGAAGAAACTATTGGCCTTATTTCAAACAAGAAAGACAGCGATAGATACAAGTGTAAAGCTTAAAGCACTATTCTGCATATCAAGTGCATGACAGCAAGATTCAAGTGAAATAGGAATTGATAATCATACGACAGCTTGTCATGTTGATAGATCTAGCTCTACGAGATCTTAAAACTGTCAGTGGATTTTAAAAACCTGAAAGACCCCCAAGTGATAAAAAAACAAAAAAAAAAAACAATCACAGATAAAACAGTTTTGGTGGCACAATGTGAGGTTTACAGGCACACGGCAAATACGACGCACCTAAACGGATTTGAACATTCAGATGTCGGATGGGAAAACTCACGAAACTTCGCGCATGTTTTTAAAATGAATAAACATGGTTGCGGGGGACGAAGCAATGGCGAAGGTTTGTGGGCTATTTTTAACAAAGGAAAAAAAAAAAAAAAAAGACTATAGAAAAAGACGTCTCCTATATCCACTAGACTTTCTGCTACTCAGTGGGCTGTTGTTTTTTCTTCTGTATTTTGAATTCCCCTCTTTGAATCTGTCACATTCAAACCCCTGCATGCTCAGGGAACATCCTGCAGGCTGGTCTTTCGGTCCAAGACAGCCAAACATGTTGAATTGCCCCCCTGCCCCATTTGAGGCTAGAGCAGACCCGACGTCCTTCCAAACAGATTAGAGTGGCCTTAACGCCACACACAGCAGCAATATCTCATAAAAATATCTTTACAACCTTCACAATAATCGTGGCGTCCTTAGGACTGTCAGAAGGGGGAAATCAGATCATAAATTGACTTAGCAAGACCTTTTCTTGCTATGCAAACCCTGCTTAGGGGATCTAATACCACTGCATTATAATTCTGTTCATTTACTGCAGCTATACTGCCATAAAATTTATTGTTCAAAAATACTGACAGAGTAATCTGAGGGAATTAGTTATTTGCTTATTAATAGTCATTCCAAATTCATTGCTTCCACATTCACAAGAAACTACACAAATTTAAGTGTCTTTTATTGTGGATCATTATCCAGAGCACATGGTGGTGGAAACTGGTTCAAAAGAGACATTTTGCTCTGACATGACGGATGATCGGTGACCATGTCTGCGTGTGGACAGTCAGATCACGTCCCGCCGTTCTATTTGCTATACGTGTGTGTGAGTCAGTTTGTGTTTTATGTATTTGTTTCTGTGTACGTGATCTGTAAATGCCAAATTCTGACACTTAATAAGCCCCCATTATGGAATTATCTCTGGTGCTTTTGTGTCTTTGTACAGAAAAACCTAACCACCAATTAAGTGGTTGTGTGCCGAGATGGCCCATTCTCTTGCCCGTTTGTAATTATCGGTTTTCTCAGCGTTTTCTCAGCTCAAGCTGGCCCTTCTGCTTTTGATTAGCCTTCTCCAGAGTATTACAACTCACAAACTTTGTCACTCTCGCTCCAAAATTAGCTGTCATCCCAGCCACATGCATATTTCATCATGCCCCCAGAGCAAGGAACCAAAACTGAACCACACAAACAGAACAAATATTATGGGTACTCGAGAGTATATACATTTTCTTTGGAATTCAATCATGTCTCATAAAATATATATTTTTTAGCTCACATACATACTCATTTGCATATGAATATAGATTTAAAGTAAAAGTGTAAGCTTTCTCTCTCTTTTTTTTTTTCGGCTATACTTTAACCCACCACTTAGTGGGGATCTGGTACTGTTTACTTCTTCAAATTGGAGCCTGACAAACCTACCAGAAGGTTGAGCCACACTTTGTGGCAAAATGTGCCATTAGACATTTGGGGATAACGATTAGGTTTTTACATCTTTGAGATAGACTTTTTGGAGAATTGATTGATTAAGCCCTAGTAGTGCATTTCTGAGCGCAGACGAGTTCAAGGTAACGCAACACGAATATAAGCTTTGACTACCCACCCATTCATCGTCAATACCCTGTTTCCAGAGATACACTCTGAGAAGATCGCTAGTGCATCGCATGCCAAGACAGAGAAGCACAGGACAAACAACCATGCACACACATGCTCACACCTAAAGGTAATTTAGAGAAATTGAATTACCATTGAGGATTTGTTTTTATTAATATTTTTGAAGTCTTGGATTGGAAAAGGTTGATGGAAGCTGCGAAAGTTGAAAAAAAAAAAAAATCATCCTCAGTTTTGCAAAAAAAAAAAAAAAAACTTTGCACACTCGCTCGATACATTTTTTGGTTATTCCAAAAGAGTTACTGGATAAAGACTGGGTAACGGTTAAAACTTCACCAGAGTCCACAAGCAGGAGTTTCTCAGACCCTCTGTATGAAACAAAGTGTAGAGCAATGGACTGGATTTTACCAGGCTAAGTCAGCAAAGACTTAGCCTTAGCATTTAATTTTGTATGCGTGTGTATGTGTGTTTTTTTGTTTTTTACTGTGGACATAGAATAAATTATTTCACACTCATTTGATCTCATAAATACAACCCACTGCTTATTCTCATGACTTGTCAGTTAATTAGCTTAAGCCTATTTAAGGGTGTGTCATTTTAGCTTTTGTCCTTTTCTTCAAACAACAACAAAAAAAATACAAGGTTTCTTAAACCAAAAATGTAAGTTCTGTTTACCTGTTGACATTCTGTACATTTACTTGTTTGAGCCCATAAACACAACGGGGTTCCTTGGTGCAGCTGGGAGTGTTGGAGTGAACTCCTCTCTAATCTGTCTCACACAGTTGTGCCTTCTACATCTCAGATGGAAGTCTATCAAATCCTCCTGTCTAAAACCAGTGGCCCATGCCGCTCCAATTAGGTGTGTCAGATGGATTCTGTTTGTTCACCTTCGAAAAAGGCACCAAGGTCGGACAGCTGCCTCTGCCGTGTCAAGAAACTTGTAGTCTGTAACCCCAAAAGGCCTGTTTGAGCACTCTGACACGTTCCAAGTACAACAGCAGAAGTCAATGTTGCAACATCTAACAGCAGATTAATTATTGTTACTCCTTTTGGTTGCATATATAAACAATAGAGGCTCTAGCAATTCTGTTGTATCTGGGAACTATGTGCTTTAAATGTACCACAACTTGGACCAGTGACTTTGAAGGTCCCTGCTCACATTAGCTAAGCCTTGTTATTAGCCTTGAATGGGGCAGGCTAGCTGCACAGGGTAGATTGCCATGGTAACTTACGGGCTACGAGTTAAGGCTCAATTCAGCCAGGATGTCTGGAAAATCCCAGATTTAAATATTATATTGTGGTGAAACAGCCCTCTGGATGAAGAACAAAGCAACAAGTATCTGTGAGTATTTACAAAACAAAAAAATAATAGTAATAATAAAAATGATTTACCAGAAGGAACATTCAAAAACCATGATGATTCAATTATGTTTAGTTTAAAAGCACATGGTTGGATGTAAACTGTAACACAAACAAACTCAGGACAGTGGGACAGGACAGACAGACAGATAGATAGATAGATAGATAGATAGATAGATAGATAGATAGATAGATAGATAGATAGATAGATAGATAGATAGATAGATAGATAGATAGATAGATAGATAGATAGATAGATAGATAGACATGAAAGTGGCACAACTGACAAACAGGTCACACAAGTGGCTGGATTTATGTTTCAGCAAAACCCTGTCATATTTGTTGACAGATGTTGCTTATTGCTACGCCGTCTTCTCCACCTGTCAAGGTCAGTAATTGTAATTGAGACGATTTATGTATACCTCTGCATTGGGGGGACAGGAAGTTGTTTTGAGGCCTGGCAGAAGGAGACAGGAGACACGAGCTGGAGAGAGGGCTGAAGGGAGGGAGGGAGGTCCATTGATTAGGAAGATGCTCTTACTGATTAGAGCCATCACTCAGTGTCACAATTATCAATGTCATCAGCTCGTCTGCAACAAATTCCACTTGCATCCCGGGACAGACCGACCCCCTCGGTGAATATGTGTGTGTGAATGTGAATATGTTCTTCCTATGCCATCCCACGCCCTCCCAATTACTCTAACTGATTGGATATATGCAAATCGGACCTAAATTAAATGCCGTCTGCAACGCAACCCCGTGTGGTACAGATTTGAGCAGGCACCCAATCACAGGCACCTAGGAGCGCTGCATTTCGTTGGATTTAACCTTCATCTTTAACCCAAGGTACAGGTAAACGTGTGTTTTCATTCCCATATCTGAAAAAAAAACAACATCTTGTCGTGAGAGGTTGTATGCCTGACACAGCTGCAGTTGCTGCTGTAAGGACAGCAGAGATGACAATTTCAGTTTTGTTTTAATTTAGTTTGATATAACCTCCCTGTTTCCCTCTCTCAAGCAATCTTTTAAATCCCGTCAGTATGCGAGCCGTCGTCTGTCGTCACAACACAGTGTTGTGCCACCAATGACTGGTGGTCCGCTGTGACCGGAAGGACCATCTTCCCCTCGCCGTTTTCTTGCCCTTCATCTGCTTTTCTATCTACAAATTTAATTCTGCTGCAGAATTAAATTTGTCAGCATTTTTGACTTTATTGTTTTAGTAGGATAGTTCTCGTCTCTTCCATTCATGGAGGGAATGCGAATGAAACAGGTGTTGAAAGGAATAGCGGCGCGGCTTGTGCATCGTTTCTATTTTACAGAAACGATGTAAAATAGAAATTTTCATTTTCATTCAGAAAATGGCGGATAAGTTTGAGTAATCGATCGACGTCATCTTCCGGCGATGGTTCTGAGACGTTCTCATTTATTTGTTCGTGTACTACGTTTAAGGGGTTTGTTTGTTATTTTGAAGGAGTTGATGAAGGTCATGCTCTTTTCCTGCAACTATGTTTGGATGAAAGCGCTTTGCAAAGAAGAAACATCGTCACAAGAGTGGCTTTTTTTTTTTTTTTTCCACTCCTGAACTCTTTATAAGTCTGACAATGAAAAAAACGTTCTGGATCCGTTCTCTTTCAATGATGATATTTTGAAGAACTTTTGAGTTAGTATCTAAAATACATATTTGCACTTAAGACAAAGTTGTATAACTAGAAGCATAGATTAAAAAATATATGTTTTCAACTTGTTTGCTCATTTATTTGTTACTATTTTGTGAGCTAATCCTAAGTATTGTAATGTATTAGTAGTGTCAAAAGATTCCTTTTGAAAGCTCAGACAATTCTTTCTTTTATTTCCTTTTCCTCTCCTCCAGAGAATGCTCACAGTAAGAAATCTCTTTCTCCCTCAGGCAGCCGGAGTAAATCTCTCTAAGCTCCGGCTCCCCTACCATACCTTTAGATTGAAGGCCACCTCCAAAGGTCACTGAGCAGAACTGATCCTCAGTATTCTCCTTATCCCAAAGGGCTGGATGAGACTGGAGAAACGGGGTGGCCTGGGGCAGGAAGGAGGGCGCATACAGAGAGTGATGAAGAAAGAAATAAGGTGGGAGTAGAGGTATGATTAAGGCATTGAAGATGACTCAGAGTGAGGAAGAAAAGGGACAGGGGAAAGTGACAGGGAGCTGAGGAAGGAGGCGCATCTGGCAGATAGCCTGAGGTCCGGAAGGAAGAAAGGAGCCCAGATGCGCGGTAGAGGAACAGTCAGTAACGAAAGCAAAGGCAATTTTGAATGAATGTGTTCTCATTTTCTTCTGAACTATTTACGTTCACAGGTATACTTCTTTTTTTTTTTTTGCACTTGTTCAAAAAGCTTTAAACTGGCTCCCTGCAGGTCAGAGACTAGGCTTTAAAATACTATTGTTAGTTAATAAATCACTTGAAAGGCTCAGAACCAAAACACATCAAGGAGCTGGTGCTGATATATAAACCTTCCAGACCCCTCAGGTCTTTCGTTTCTGCTCTGCATCCCCAGAACCAGAACCAAACACGGAGAAGCAGCATTCTGCTTGTATGCACTTCAAATCTGGGACAAAGTTCCAGAAAACTGCAAAACGGCTGAAACACTGACTTCCTTTAAATCTAAACAAAAACCCAGCTGTTTAGAATTGCTTTTGAACCACAACACATAAAACATTGACCAATTTGTATTGACGATTTCGATGGGGGCACTCATCAAAATGCAATGTTCGTTATGGTTTTCTCAACTGGTGCCTGTATGGCGTCTTATGACTTTGTATTTTTGTGCTTTTGTGATGTAAAGCACTTTGAACCGACACATTTTCTGAAACATGATTTATAAGTAAACTTGATTGATTGTTTGTTCCCCCAAAAATATATGTGTTCAACTACACTATGTACAACTACTAGGTGTACTTCAAAATAGACTAGAAGGTTTACAAGTATTTTTAAGTAGCACAGTCTTAGCGATAGTCTGATTAAACTAGAAACAACTGGGCAGTTTTTTTTTAATGTCACACAGAAGTTGTTTCAAGTCTAACAAAGAAGAATGTTGAAATGAAATGACGTATAAAGATGTATTAGTAGAAAAAGGTATCGAGTAAAATGTATCAAGCACTTTTAATTCAGTGTATTAATTGCCATTAAGTTGTTCATATATCTGAGTAATGCTAAATTAATAAAGAAATACTCGAGGTAAATCAAAATGTTTGAGTTGAATGTACTCAAAAAAACCAAGATGTTACACTAACTAAAACTCTGAGCAAAAATACCCTTTTAATAAATTACTTTACAGTGAAAGATGGGATATATTCCACAAAATTTGACCTGTGGCGGTCTTTAACTGTCTAAAATTAAGTCTTTACTCTTCAAAGTACTGTTTTTAATTGACTAACATAATCATTGAGAAACAGGACTAACTGAACTGAAGAAATCTCTGGTAAGACAAATATTTTTAAGGTCAAGCGTCACTTGTTTTATCATCAGATCTACTCAAAATTTGTTTTATTTGCAAGTAGGATAGTTCAAGATGAGACAGGTCACATAATCTTACAGAGGTTTATCCTTAATAGGTAAGTAGAACCTGGAAATAATGTATCGAAATTCTTCATTTCTGCTCGACTGAACTGGAGCAGAAGCTCCTTTTTTGCAGTGCAGCGCCAGTGTTATTGCATCCATGTGTTCATAAATCTCTGTCCTGTCCTGCTCAATCTGTCTCCTTTTTTTTTACGTGCCATCAAGTCTGCGTAATTTCGCCCTCTAATGAAAGTTCCTCTGCCTATCAGTGACTGAAAATGATACTGGAAATATTAATAAGGGCCCCTTTTTAACCAAATTACATTCCATCAGTCGAGATTAAATTAGCGAGCGCCAAGGTGTGCAGGAACAAAGCTAATGGAATCGGATGACAGCATCCGTCAATCAGTGCACATATAGGTCATTCTGCATCCAACCTTGTTTTGCCCACTCTTATCAATCAGGAACACACACAGGGAAACATGATGCAGAGCGCAGGTGGTTGCAGGATGCTAGATGTGCTCTCATCTTGCTGAACAAGATGGAGAAATAAAAACGTCTGATGTGAAAACACAGGCAGACAGCTGAACTCTATACTTGGATTGTGTCATGTAAATGACTTAATTAGTGCCCCTGCAGACTTATAGTGGGGTTGTTTCACTACATAGCTTTAGATATAGACAACAGACAGAATTTTCTTATTAAGCAATCTTTGTATGACATCATCCACTGCGAGCATTACGTCACAGAAATCAGCTCCAGTGACTCATAATAAATGCAAACCTGTGAAAATTCTTCCAGATTCAGACAAACGGTCAGCTAATATTTATGCAAGTATTTCAGCTGAAGGTTGTGCACATCACGACAACAATTAATGTGTAATCTTGAACAGCAGGAACAATAAATAAATAAATAAATTACATTGAACGATATTTCAGTTTGTGCAATAAACTCTATTTTATCTCCTGTTGTGTGCCGATATGGAGTGGAAGAATACTGGTTATTATGAGTTCATCACTTTCTCTTTTTCCACCCTGGCGTACACACACACACACACACGCGCGTGCCCATGCACGCACACTGTTTTTGTCTCCCCAGGTGTGCACCGGTCCAGGTGTATGTCTTCACGGGAGCTCATCACTGCTCTAATGAGAATGATCACTGCTCATCTGTCTTCATCCACATCCAACAGAGAGCACCTGCTACTATCTGTGGGCATGCGTGTGTGTGTGTGTGCGTGAGTGTGTGTGTGTGAGTACGTGTGCACTCATTTACATTTAGGTTGAATTCATTGCAAATTTCATTTGCCCCCGAGTATATTATTTATGCGTCTAGGTTTGTTTAATTGAACATTCAGTAAGTTGGCTTTGGACCAGCAAATGCTCATACTTCAAATTTAACGTCGACGAGTCGATTGTGATAGCTGAGTCTATGGGAGGCTGTGAAAGATTGCTCAGGTGCCGGCAACTTCTCTGCAGGAGTGAGGAGTTTCTGATTTAACCATTTGAGTCGGAACAAAAGCTCCTGTCTGTCACCCGAATGAGGCTGACATTCAATGAACGAATCAATCCGCCAAAAGCAAAGAAACAAAAAAAAAAAAAAGAGTTTGAGTTGAAAAGGACATAACCCACCTTTATGCAGAGCCTTGTGTAACTCTGAACTCTGATAGCCCCCCCACAGGTTTCTTAGCTAGGATTTGAGTGCACCATTCACTTAATGCCAAATGCTCAAATCCATGTTAAAGTTATTTTCCAGCTTAAACGTATTTAGGCCCATAATAGATTTTTTCTATGGCTGGATAGCAACAGCAAATTAACACCTGCCAATAGACATCTATCGGTACACAATAAAAGTCTATTGTGTGCAGAGTTTCACAATAGAAACAACTCACTCACATAGACAAAAACAGTTGGCCTCAATTTGTAGGTCTTAACCGGATCTCAATTACAGACTGCTGAAATGAATTCGACAAATTTAGCACCCGCATTTGTCTCCCTTTGCACAGACAGTTGTCCAACATCAAACCTTTTTTGCCAGTTAACACTGTGTCCGTGTCGGCCACGTTTCAAAACACTGAGCGATCAAAGTCGGCGCAGGAGGAATGTATGACATTTAATGTTGGCAAAGGTGTCATAGTGCCATTCTCTACGGGTCTGATTACAGCACACGCAACTTCCGGAAAGCTTCATCGAGTTGGCGCATTACATACTTAACGGCCAAATATTAGCACTTGGGTAAAACCAGATCCAATTGTTTAAAACAGCAACAGAGTCCATGCAGAGTTCAGCAAGTAATCGTTTCTCAATAGCCGAGGGTCCAGATGCTCTGTAACAAGCAAAGTGTAAAGCAACAGACTGGTTTTTACTGGTGATGACGGGTTTGTCTTTGCTAGTGCTGCACACGTGGAATCGCAAAAAGCTTGCAACAAAAAGGGTTCTCCTTAAAAGGGGAGGTGGTTTCACCATTATCCCTGCTGACGCAGGTGTTTGTCTGGAGGACCATAGTGGACTCCAGCTGCATCGCTCTGAGACACTGGCTTTACTCCCAGTGATGCTCGCAATGACAGCTGTTGGAGCTCAGTCAAGAGCTGCCAGTCTCTGCTTTGAAGTTGATTCAGTTTTATGGATGGTGTTCCTCAGTTTATATTGAAAATACTCTTAGATTGGTGGTTGCATGTACAGAGTTCCTCTCATTTTGGATAGTTTTCAACTATATTTAGAGTGAGATGAGCTGTTGTGACATCACTAAGTCAGCAAAAAAGTCATTTTGGAAGTCTTAAGAGTGACACTGAGTTGTAACAATGGAGGAAGTTGATTTGCAGTCTAAGAGAATTTTTTTTTTAAAATGCTTACATTTAAACAAGAATCAAATCCTAAGGCCGTATACTTCAAGTCTGATTTGAGCTATATGTATATATACCTACTTAATAACAGCATGTTAAAAAGAAAGGATCACAAATTATTGTAGTAGTCTGAAACTGAGTTATTGTTTGAAGTTTCTTCTCCAGCATGTCAGTAGCTCTTTGGGATTAGAGTTTGACAATTTTTTTTGTTTTTTTCAAAACAAAAAGCAAATAAAAGTTTTTTGCTAATTATAAGCAGAGAAAAATACTTTTCAAGAAAGGAGCAATAAAAGGTTTTTGCTCATTACAAACAGACAAACACAGTAACACTTACCTATCCATAATAAGCAGTTGTACCAACCTTGGTGCAAACAATCCTGACAAACTGGCCAGGAGTCTTTTGCATCACTTTGGAGGAGTTTTGGAATTTGTTGACAGAATTGTTTTTTTGGGGGTTTTTTCAGCCCCACTGAGGATCATTTGGGCACGAATGGGCCGTATTAATACCTTACTGTCTCACTGTTTACAACTCCAACTTTTAATACCACTCCAAAAGTATCCGCCTTGTTTTTGGAAGCATTCAGAAGCAGACTTGTTGATGTGGTGATCGAAGTTCTAATGTATATAGTCCAAGTGATATTGAGGTTCTGCTCAAGGGGAACCGAAAGCTGGGCGTTCATATTTTCTTTCTGATGGAGACCAGAATCATCCATCTGGACCAGTCGTCCAGGATCTAGAGGAGCAAAGCAGCCAAAGACGATCAAACTACCATCTTCGTGTTGGACTGCTGATATGCTGTGCAATGCTGTTAGAATTTTACACCTGATTATCAAAAGGAATGATAAAGACAGAGAAATTAATTGTATCACTCTCCTAAAAGTTGACAAACTGTGTGAAAAATGGGGAAAGGATATAACATTGGAGGACATAAGACGATGACAGTAGTCTCATCAGATCCGTGAAGAGGGAAAACCGTCACGGTTCTTGATTTTGGCCCAGTAAAACATATTTTGTCAATAGTCTCTATTAACTACACCGATGCTGCAGCAAGTAGTTCATAGAGAATGTAAAAAAAAAACAAGCACTTTCACATAGGGTATTGTAAAGATGTTTTTCTACGTACCAGTTTTACAGTATATCCCACAATGTGATACATTCACACTTTCTGTTGTCGCAATTTAGAGTAGACAGTTGGTCCCCGCTCCCGGTGGGGGGCCAACACTTTGTTTTTAACACAATCTAAAACACTCCCACAGATCTGCAGTAAGTTTCAGGTGAATATAAAATGTGTTCCTTTTGTCTGCTACCTACTCCAACACAGCTATATGCAGGAGCGACCCAACACAACACTTCATAGATATTAAAACAGACTGGTTTCTTCCCTATGCTATGCCCTTCTCTTTATTCTTTGGCATTTGACTGCATTATGAGTGGCTATCAGTGCACCATGTTCAGCTTGTAGTGTCAGTAGAAATATTCTAATATAATTGGAAGAGTTCTTTCTGGGTTTGTGGTTGGACTGGCATTACGTTGTTGTCCAAGCACCATTAATCCAGTTCACTGTTTAGCTGAATGCCGGGGTTCACTTCTGTGCTTTCATTTTCATGATACGTCACAAATTTCATTGTAGAGTGTTTCCCAAGCCAGCTGCCAAATATACCTTTTGTTTTTACTAGGTAACCCAGCTCTAACATGTGTCTAATAATGGTTAACATAATTGGGAAGGTTGGGCGATCTCTATCTGCACCAGTTCTACACTTTAAAACTTTCCAGCTTGAACAAAGCCTTGCAACAGTATATACTCTCCATTTAACTTTTCAACATCTTTTTAGAAATCTTACATCACAGACCAACACAAAGTAGTCCGTAGCTGTGAAGTGGAAACGAAGTGATATCTGGGTCTCAATTCTTATCTACAAAATCTAAAACACTGAATGTGTCATGCATTTGTATTCAGTCTCCTGAGTTAATGCACTGCAGAAAAGGAATATTTTAGAGAATTGCACATCCAGAGACAGACGTTCTTTGCAGCTCATCTTTACAAGTTAGTCGGATTATGTTTGCTGCGTCTGACAGGTAATGGTTTTTGGCATGCGTCTCCATCCTTTTTAACAAATTTTGAGGAAAAGCATTTCAACAGAATGATGCTGCCATCACTCCGTTTCAGGAAATCACAATGTCCTGTTCAGGTAAACGTCCAGCGTTGCTTTTCTGACATACGAAGCAATTAGTTTGCCAACAGGTAAAAATGATTAACTCTGATCATTTCAACAGAGCACCTTCTTCCACGTGGTTCCTATGTTTACAACATTGCTTGCAGACAACACTGGGTTTCTTATTACTTTCAACAGGGATTTTCTCTTTTAAAATCTCCTGCAAAGACCAGATCTTTGGAGTCCACAATTAAAACTTGTCATGTCAATGCACTATTCCGCCTTAGCTGTGTGTGCTGCTTCTTTCTTGCTTTTTGCTCATGTTACCGAAGTTCCACTTCTGTCTCCCCGTTCTTGCATTACTTCAGGTCACTTTTCTCCCCTGCTTTGATCATTTTAAATTTAGCATGCTTTGACAGCTGTGAGAGCTGCTTGACTTTGTCCTAAGGATTGTTGAGTGGGTGTGCGTGTGTGTAATGCATGGGTTAAGATTTTAATGATCATGTACGCCTGCTACCCATTTCAATCAAGTAACCTTCTCCTTTGGATTCCACCCCCCCGTTTCTTTTTATAAATGCCTACCCTTGAAAATATGTTTACTTAAACCTGAGCAACAAGAGCGGGCGAAACAGCAAAGATTGTGTTTGCCCCCAGAGGCTACATCAATTGGCTATTGTCAAAGTCAAAGTAGATTTTATGTAAAACTCCAAATCCAGGTTGTTTGTATTGACCAAACGACAAAGCGCGTGTTCATTTTTCCCCAATCCAATTAGAAATCTTGTGGGTTTTTGACAGCTCATTTATATTTGTAAGTGAGTGCCCGTCGCTGCATGTGTAATTGTGCACCGTGTGGGGAACGGCATTACCTGGGTTCGCATAGGAACACAAACAGAATTGATTTAAATCTAAGATTAATACGGTGGAACGCTGCGATAGGCAGCTGATTGCTTTTTATGATCAAATAAAGTCAATGCTGATTCATGCAGAGCTCAAAGTGGAAAACATTGATTTTATTTTCCTCCCCTCTCATCTTTTTAAATCAGTGGTTTGTTAAATCTTTTTTCACTTCCTTTCAGTTCGCATTCCAAGCCTTCATTATTCTTACGGATCTCGCGGTTCTTTAGCACTCTTGGAGATGAAAGAGCTGCTCTTGATGCAAAAGAACATCTTAAATTGCCCTACATAACTTTTGCCTCTGTGGCCAGGAAATGCCTTAGCACACTATTTCATAGCAGAAATTTGCATTGAATTGGTAAGACAAGCACAGCTCTACTATTAAAAGCTTCACTTTGAGGAAACTCCTACTTTAGTGCATGTTCCAGATACGACAGTATGCAGATTTTTGGTTTGGTTAAATAATTGCGTGCCAACCCCTCGAAACCTTTTCCAGGTGAATTTTCAGGAAACGGCTTGTCTTGCGCTCCCATCGCAGGGCCTTGTTAAATCAACCCCGGCAGCAATAAATGGCAGTTTGGTCTTCACTCAAAAGGTTGTTTTCCGTGCTTTGTCAACACGCCGGCTCTCTGTTCAGTCAGTCAGTCTGTCAGTCAGTCTTTCAGGTAAAAATGTTTGGCTGAGATCAAGACATAAGTGCTGGTGACAGTGATGGAGCGAAAAGGTCAAATATGACACATCGGTTATGGAGATGGAACAGAAAGGGCACTTTGATATTTCTGGCCAAATTCTATATGCTGCACTGTAATTATTACAGGGAAAGAGAAAAGATTTCTCACTTTGTATTTACTTTCTTGCATTATTCCAGTAACAATGATCCGATTCTGAAGGGCCGCTTAAGTTCACGAGAGGACTAATGACTGTTAAGTGCAACGCAGACGACGGAGGAAATTATAATCTGCTGCCGTTAATGCATACATTCTGCTTGCTGCCAGAGTCAGATGACCCCAAACTCTGACGATGTTGCTCAGCCTACAGCTGTCAGGTCAGCAGAGTTCATTTACCCTGTCCAGCTCTGTGTCCTCTAAGTGGGTTGACATGAGCCGTTTTTGGCCTCTGCCTTCCACATTTCCATTTAGACGTCCAGATAAAGCAGTTTAAAAATAAAACAACAACCCTAATTAAAGAATGATGAATCAGAGTGGATGGGGTGCAAAGTGTGAAAAGACTGAAGGCTTTAATCTAAGCTTTTTAGAAGTCAGTCACTGTAGAAACTGTAAATAAGGTGCTGCACTTTAATGTTTTTGGATCATTTGACCAAAGTCAGATTCATACGTATAAATATGTTTTGTATTCAAACCCATGTTCAAACATAAATTAACGTGCATTTTTTTAAATTTATTTTGCTAATTAGTCAGACAAGAAAACAATGGCTCTATTGCTTAGGTCTAATGCATTATCTAAGCCACAGATTGAAACACTAATACAAACCCTAACCACCCACTTTGTCAGGTTTTTCTCAGAGATTTTGGGCCACATTCACACGATGCCATTGCACAATTGCTGCAGGTTTGTTGGCTGTACACATACTTAATTGTCCTTTTGAGTACAGTTACCTCATTATCATGTTCAAGAGACCAGTTTGAATTTTTTCTAGCGACACAGTGCAAAACGGGTACAATGTGGTCACAGATGGATGAACAGGATATTCCGGTAGGCTGTGGCGTCTAAATAATTATTTTGGTCCCAAATAGTTTCAAAATAAGCTGAGGTAATATCCCACCACCACCCCACTTTTCTACTGATCTGGCCCCTCTGCTTTAACGTGAGACATGTTGTATCACCAGAGATGATGCTCTTTTAGTCGTAACTAGAGATTATTTTAGATACTGGTGAATTCCTGTCATCTAAAATCAGTCGCCCATTCTTATAGGACTCTGTATACTTCAAGTTCATTTCATGCCCACGCTTGCAATTCACTGTATATTTTCTCTTTTTTGAACCTCCCGAGTTAATGTTGACAAATGTTGAACGTGAAAATTTCTGCAGAACAACAGCTTCCAGACCAGTCAGTCTGGCACCAACTACAAAGGCTACTGTAATTTTAATTAATCCCCCCATTGTTCCCCTCATTCTGATGCTTAACTTGAACTGTAGCATATCATCGCCGTCATGTCGCAATGCCTAAATGAATAGTAATAGCTGGTTGAATTTCCATTTGTGTTAACAAGCAATTGGACAAAGTCTTATAATAATCATAAAATAATGATGGTATCCTTACAAACCGAGCCACGCGCCCTGCTCTAGCCTAGTGACCTCATTAGACGGAGTACCTTTAGGGTATTTGTGTAAAGGTATAGAGTCAAGTCATGTACGAGTACAGCATCTATCAGATTCTGTGGATGACCGAGTGTCTGTTTGTAAATTTCTAACTTCATCAAACTGGCCTCGAGGCAGGCCTCTGTTCATCTCCTCGAATGATAAGCACTACGAGTTAATGCATATGGATAGAAATGCAGCCTCAGACAGAAAAATGTGGAAAGATGTAAGAATTTATCAATAGCACTTGAGGCTAAAATTAAATTATTCTGCTTTTGACAATTAGTGTTCTGCAGTGGTGAGCCATCGGGGCCTTTAAGGTACTTTTAAAAAGGTATTTATAGTGTAAAATGAACTCTGTGAGGAGGTTCTGTTTGATCTATCTATCTATCTATCTATCTATCTATCTATCTATCTATCTATCTATCTATCTTTCTATCTATCCTGCTCTCTTGGAACATTTGACAAGCTATTGAAAGCACATTTTGTGTTTAATGTATCTAACGATGCTGCATTGACAAACTGTTGCACACAACATTGTAAAACATGAAGGAATCACCCAGAGTTAGGGACATGAGCGCGCGGCTGCTAATCCGCCTCCTTGTGCTCTCCTGTGAATAAGTCAGGCTAAAAAATGTTGACCCGTTTTATGGGTCAAAAACTGCATCCAAACAGCCACCAGTTGATCTCACATTAAAGACTTGGAACATAGTTATTATCCTGCACCAAAGTTCAAACGGTTTTGTTCTCAGCAAAGCCGCCAGCATCAGTTTCTGACGGTTTCGGAAGCGTCTACGTTCATAAGTAATGTTGAACACATTTCACAAAGTTCAGCAATCCCAAGTTCATCATCTTGTAATTCACTTGTGACACACTTTGATCTGCCTTGTTGCTGAAATGTGCGACACAAATAAAATTGATTGATTGATTGATTGATTGACTTAAAAGCAAAGCAAATGGCTATTTCTGCATCATCCAAAACGGATCCCAATATTTCCCTGACAAATGAGTCATCTGAACAATTTCACTCATTCACAAACCTAAACACAGCATGGAAGAGATACAAATATTTAACCCTGAAAAGGGGCCCCTGGAGATAACACTGAAAGCGAAATCAGAAATCTGGTACATATGATCATATGTCAGTAATACTTTTGGATACTTTTTTTATATGTGTCAATATTTGAATCATTACAGTTCATGTGGAGAAATCAAGACATTTGTGCTTTACTTAAAGAATGTGGATCAGAGAAAGACTCTTACACAGATTTTTCTATTGGAAGCTATTATAAAACACATCCTTTGTTTTCAGAAAAAAAAAAAAAAAGCTGCATTAGAAATTCAAATATTATATGAGGATTTTGAACCATCCAATCCTCCGGGCTCTAAACATAAACTTCACAAAATCGTCTGTCTGTACTTAGTTCTAAGAAACCTGCCTCCATTTTCTGATTAACCAATATATGGCAAAATATCCCAAATGACTGGAGATAATTCACAACGCAAGACGAAATGCCAGTGTTTTGTCACATAAGAGGAGCACTTTTAGTTGACAATATTTTTGTTTTTTTATCATATGGAGTTTCTAATGAATATTTTATCCATCTTACCACAATTTAAAATGTCAGAAACAGCTGCAAAAATAAAGCATTTGAAACTGATGTGCTTGATTTTTACATAACAATTATAATTAATCATATAGTAACTTTTTTTCAGAGGAAATAACACTTGAAAGTGTTAAATGAACATTAACGAAGTTGTATTTTTATTTATTTTTTGTTCCTGGACTAGTGTTGCTTTAACCCTGTTCTGTGAGTTAAAAAAGGAACTGTGTTAAAAGCTTAGCTATTTTGATAGTGCTAATTTAACTCTGAAAATCGTGGCCCTAAATAAGCCCTGAAAAAGTGTTAAATTCAACTGTGTTAAATTAAATTAACACTGGTCTATTTACTGTGCATCTATCGTGCTGATCAGATGTTAAATGAAACAGAAACTGTTAATTTGTTCAATGCACCTGAAACAGATCTACAGTCATAATAAAAAACATGTGATTATTGTTAAAAAGTTCACTAAGTGAAACATTATCCAGATCACTTATTCACAGTCTGATGGTTCCAAGCCTTAATTTCTGTTAGTTATGTTGACGAATAAAAAAAGCATGTTTAATAAATGGGCTAAATTTATTAATGGGCTAAATTTTACATTAAGCCCCATAAATGTGGGCTTAATGTAAAATCTATTTATTTTCTCCATATACGTTGCTGTTTTCAAACAGGTGCTTAAGCCGACAAACATACCTCACCAAAATGTATATTCTAATCACCTGAATATGACTTTAAATGTAGGTAGATATCATGAATATTTGTAAAACTGGGCAGAAGTGGACAGAACATAGAAATTAAGTACAATCCAAGACATGTTTCACGTCCCATCAACTGACGTGAGTGAGACACACGCTCCATCTTGGCTTCGGTACGATCCAGACAGGTTTGAGTCGAATTAACGGCAATCGCTCACAACTGGTCATATTGAACGATTAAACAAATTCAGTTAAAAATGTTCATCAGCATCACAATCACACATTCGAATGAATTATTGACATATTTAACAAAATAGAAAGGATTTCGATTGTCATTTTATAGCATGTGTGGTTGTAGCGCGTCTTGGCGAACAGGGTTGTTCTCATGTAGCTTAAAAACATATTATTGTCTGTGTGCACTTTGTTTCTCATGCTGATCCTGCCTTTAATGAGTTGTGACTTGGTCTTCTAAGCATTAATTGCTAATATCTCCATGGCATCTGCTTAGATATAAAACACACTGGGATACCTATTTTGGTGTGCGGTCAGTGTGGGAGGGCTGGGTGAGGATTGTGCAGGTATATCAGGTTGTTTAGCTAAAGATGTCACAAATGTAAGGGGAAAGGTTTTCTAATCCTGTTGGGCGTCGAAGATAGAGCAAAGAGACTTATCTTAAAAGTCAACCTCAGAGGTTGAGACTGCTTGTGTAGCATAATCTTTACTGTGCCACCGTTTCTTGGGGTATAAATGTGAGTGGGACTAGTTTCCACTATACTGGACAAGCGGCACTGTAATTGACGGGTATCTTACTGTGACATGTTGTAAACAAAACTGAGAAGCCATGCCAAAGCTTCAGTGCCTCCAGGGAATGGGTGGGATAAGGTTCTCTCTTCCCCTCATACCCCCCACCTTGCCAGGTCAGGTAGCCTTGGTATTGGTCTTATGTCAACATGCCATCTTAAGTTCCCCTCACTCAAGAGATGTTCACCTAATTAAAACCCCTTTCCTTGTGCCCTCAGGGAGACATGTGGATGCGGAGAAAGCAGTGGAGAACGAGTCTCTTGTCAGAGACCGCGACAAAGCGAAAGGAAGGACTGGAAACTCGAGGTTGGGAGAGGAGAATTTAGCAAGGCAAAAGCAGAAGTAGATGACAAACAGTGAGGGCATTGGCTGCAGTAAAAGTACATTGTGTTGCAACTTTGCCAACCTTGAGATGGGAACGAGTGTGGAGAAACTTTTTTTTTTTTTTCTTATTGTCTTTTTCATCAAATTTCCAAATACAAAATTTTGTCCAATAACAAATGGACAAATTAGTGACTGTCTGATTTATGTGTGTATGGAGAGACGAAAGAATTGGTGGTGAGGCAAAAGGACGCAAAGTATGACATGGAGAGACAAACTGATTGGACCACGGGCGAATAAATAGGCAAATGGAAAGACTTACGAAGTTACTTACGAAGACTTACGAGTTAATGACAAATGGATAGATGAAAAGAATCATAGACAAATGGACAGAGTGATGGATGGAAGGCAGATAAACAAATAAAAGTATGTTAGACAAAAAAAAAAAAAAAAAGATGCCCATTTTGACAAATCATGATTGGGTGAGTGGATAGAACTTTGAAACATTTGGGAAAAACCCTGAAAGTTAAAAGTTTTGCAATCATCCATTTGTGCAGGAACACTGTGGATCATGTTCTCTACTGCGGAGAACATGTGGATGAAGATTGTGATGATACCCCTGTGCTCCTTTGAATATAAACATCTTTTTTATAGCTACACAGATAAACAAAACATCACTGCAACACAGAGGAAAGGGTGGAACATAACTGCTTCTTCTAATATAATTGCTTAAACATTAACACAATTCTGCCTCTAAATCTTTTTCTTTTTTTTTTTTTACCTTTCCTCTCACCAAAATCTGCTACAAATGGATTCTTCATTTGTTATGACTGCAAATGAAGCCGCACATGGGTATACAGAAAATACCCCATGACTGGTTGTTCGGATAGGTTGCCATGGTGAAGACAGTGATTAAAGCTATTAAAGCTGCAGGCACAGGGTTAAATGGGAGCTCTGACTGCTCCTGCTGTCACATATTAAACAGAAAAAAAAAGAAGAAAGAAACACAAAGTATGCAAGAATGGTAAAGAAATGAAAAGATGTGACTCGAAAAAAAAGCAGCTTGAGCAAAAAAAAAAAAAAAAAAAAAAAAACAGGGTAAAGTGTGGGTGAGATAAATGTGATTAGCTGTGCTCAAAGCAAGGCATGATCCTGCCTCGCTCTTAATTGATTTCTTTTTCACGCAAGATGAAATAGAAGGTTATGGTACTCCAACAATAACTTACCTATTCAGGCTCAGACAGGGGGGGCTTTATCACACTACAAAAGACAGGGCTTGTTCATCATTACAGTGTGACATGTAGCACTGGAGCTTATGCTGCGAAACAGGAAGTGTGTGCATGCGTGTGTGCGAGAGCTTGTGTAATAACCATCTGTGCGATATCATGAGGACGAAAAGGAGAAGATGCTTTTTCGACTGTGCATGTTTTAATCTGGTGTTTCAGCAGAGTGACATGTTAATTTAACCTCCTACAGGCTCTGCTGTCTGGGATACGGTGATGCAAGGCAGGCTTCTCTTAATCAGGATAATGTCATTTTAAGTCTTTCTTTCTGTGTTTCAGTGGCAGCCATACTGTAATAATTCTGTATAATGCTATTAACAAAATGATTTCGAGGGAGTAAATATGACACCGTGACTAACAAATATCACACCAAATCACAGCTGACAGCTGAAGTTGAAAGATAGTTTTCCTCTAAATCGCATGGCGTTTCAAAGGAGAAATCACCATGTAATGCAGGATTTGACTCCGTCTTCAGCCATTTTGCTCACACAGTTTTATTTTGCACAGCCGCTCAACTGTGTGACATGTTGCACTGACGCATGGACCGAAAGAAATTCAGATTCAGCTTAGTCTTAAAACAACTGCTCTGAAAAAAGAAAAATGAAAAATGCAAAACAGTGTGATTATTGTTGAATGAATATGTGGCGCAGTTGGTAGCACTGTCGCCTTGCAGCAAGAAGGTCCTGGGTTCGATTCCCAGCCCCTTCTACGTGGAGTTTGCAGGATTTCCCTGTGCATGGTGGGTTCTCTCTGGGTACTCCAGCTTCCTCCCGCAGTCCAAAAACATGACTGTCAGATTAATTGGTCTTTCCAAATTCTCCTTAGGTGTGAGTGTGTGCGCATGGTTGTTTGTCCTGTTTGTTTCTGTGTTGCGACCCATTAGGGACAAGGGTGAAAGGAAAATGAATGGATGAATATGTGTACAATTATTTCCTAAATGTGTTGCCTAAAGAATTTAATTCAAAAGAATTTCTGTCATTTATTTTTTTTATACATCAAAAGCATTTAAATGATGTGTTTTTACTTTAATTGACAGCATTTGTGTAGATTAGAAAGTGGAGAACGACAGAAATTACAGAAGCTTCAACAAAATGTAGTGTTCTCTATAGTAAAAGGGAAAATTCAAAAGTATTTTCACATTTGCTTTTTTCTCTCTTTTCTGTCACATGGCTCAATGAATCCATGGTCACTTTTAAAGCCCTGCAAGGCTGCCGCTTTTTCTATAAACTCTTGATTTTCTTTAAGCACGGGGACATCTTACGAAACCATAAATCACTTCAACGAAGGTCGATATGCTAGAATTTTGGCTGCATTTGCATGAGGAATGACGAGTAAGAGAAGCAGCTGGAAGTGGCAAAATATTTCCTGGTCCTTCAGGCTGAAACACACGACTTCCCTCTCCGCTAGCACACCGCCTAGGAATTGGAATAGAATAGAAATATATTTTATTGGCCCACAGTGGCGAAATTCAGGTGTCACAGCAGCACCCTATATTCACTGTTTGTAAAAAAAAAAAAAAGTGAGTAAAGTGTTTTTGCTGCCCCTGTTGAATCAACCCGCACTTCTACGATCTCAGATGGTAAAAAAAAAAAAAAAAAAAAAAAAAAGGTGTAAAGGGAACGGCACGCGGCGTTTGTGGGCGTGCGAGTGTCCATGTGCTTTTTTTTTTCTATTGCAGAAACAGGAGGAGAGAGCGAGATGGGAGATGTACTGCTGAATGCAGGAGTTGTTGATTGTGTGTGAGAGCTTCGAGAAAGGGTGCAGAGAGTATCTATCCACATCATTCACTCTAAAAGCCCGGAGAAATGGAAAGGATGGATGGGAGGACAAGTAGAAGTCAATAAAGAGGTGGTTGGGATGGAGAGACAGGAGATGAGAGTAGTTTCATGTGAAAATGACTTAGAGTCATCGCAGGGAGGGCAAAGGCGGGGCAGACTGAAAGAACACAGGAGTGACAATAAAGTAAGCAAGATACCCAGGGATAAAATACTAAAAGCCTGAATATAAAGACTTCATGCCCCAAGTCAAGTTGAACGTGATAAGACTTAGAAATTTGAGGACAATGGTACGCTACATTTCGCGAGCTAGGTTATTTATCCTAGCGTTTAAGTTTTATCCTAAATAAAACTTTTGCTTTCATTCTGTTGTGAAAGAAGTTGGGCAGTTTTGCCCAAAAAAATGGACATAAATTGTTTATGTTGGGGGAGAGAACAGACTAGAAGAAGCCTCATTATTTTTCACAGACTTCTCTTCTGAGCTGAACAACCTTGTGGGACTTCATTGAGCCTCTTCCACAGGATGAAATAAGAAATGATAAGGTAAAGTTATGCTTTATAGTGATGTAATGTCAGTCTACCTCTATTTCAAGCCAAGGAGTGACTCTGTTCATTTGGAACGATGGAAATCTAAAGTTTGAATCAAAGAATTGGTCATAAATTTGTTGCCAAATGTTTTAATATGTATTTGGACCAAAATGAAAAAAAATAAAATTAAAAAATCTCAGGATCTGTCTCATTTCTAAAAACTATCACGGCTCGACATTTAACCTACTGATCACACTTGTGTTTAATTATTTGAAGAGATGAATGCAGCACATCCAAGGGTTTGGAAATAGTACCAATCAGTATGAACCAGAGTATGAGAAATCCAGGATCCATGCAGAGTATGTAAAGATCTCGTGTCAGAATCTGGGCTCCAGGTGGATCACTTTACACAGGCCTCTAATTCGAGTGCATGAACAAAAAAAAAAGTAACAATTTTAAGCTGAAAAGTCTCACATTGAACAACTCTTTTGGTTTCAAAGAAGTGAAATATTGATATGTAATACATCCTTATGATGAAATGGAGATCTATAAAACAAAAACAAAACAACATCTATTCCGACTGACCAACCTCCCTGAACTAATGTCTCATGCTGAAAGGTTTGGGCTTTACGTGGCAGGAAGTCAGGAACGTCTTGCATGTGAGAAAGTCTGCACACGCTTCACAGACCTATGTTGAACGTTTAATAATGAATGGCATGTGTCTATCTCTGCCAGAAGGAAAATCGGGTCTTGTACAGACGTACAGTTCATTCCTCTTGACTCTGATTGGAAGTGCCTGTGAGGAGAAGAAAGCAACACCACCACATATGCCCGCTCCACTCGCTAATCGCGATTGATATTTTTAAAGGTACAACAACCATCTATCGGCTTGTGAGTCGTGTTTGTATCAAGCGGAGCACACAGCTAACCAAGGCGGATGAGAAAAAAGAAAAAAAAAAGCATATTTAAGCCACTAAGCCAAAGGAAAGCGCTGCACGCATTATCCATCTGCTAAAATGCACCAAAGGTTGATCCATCCAGAAAGGGCCTACGGGTGGGTCAGAGGTCTGAGAGCAAATCCTCACATTTGTGCTGCGCTAAATGAAGCATTATGCAATGTTTGGCGTCGCTAACGAAGGGCCTTTACTGAACATCTTGTCCTGACGTTAATCCTGCCAACAAAAACTAGGCAGGGAGAGAAGCAGAGTCTGACCCCCAAACTCTGCAAACTCTCATGGGCTTTTTACATGCACAAGTACAAACAAATACGTCTTTCCACTATAGACAGGTCGAATAAGAATCGATCAATTTTGCAAACAACGTCGACATGAGAATAAATTCATGATGTTACAAAAATAAAGGCCTAATATTGCCAGAGTAGGCTCCTTTTGCACGAATCCCTCTGTCAATGCAGCATTGCACGGTACGGGAATACCCTAAAACACAACAGTTGGAGCAAGTGTACTGTGATGAGGCTCGATTCCAGTGTCTGCTCCACACCTATTAAATCCCTTCCAGCTTTTGCATTAGCCTTGGTTCAACCTCCTCTCATGACTCTGCTTATCCCAGTTGCTCTGTTATGGTGTTGGACTTGTTTCTTTCTTCTCAACTTTTCGCTATAATTCCCAGATGCAGATCTGTGAACATCCACTTTCCTTGGCAATGTTCTTTTGTGGGTTGCCCTCATTCCTTCAGGATGACTGTCTGCTGGAAAACTGGCAATATTGTGATTAACATAATATTGTGTGTTTTTTTTTTAAAGAGTCCCTTTCATAGTGCTTTTATGTAATATTTTGATTTTCAGATAAAACAAATGAGGATTTTAATTAACTCAGTAGAACAATTCTTACTGAAATCTTTTTTTTTTTCTAATTTCATTATATTCTAATTTAATGTGATGTACTTGTAAGTGAAAGTGCTTTTGTTTTGCACGAGTTTAAAACAAATTTGCCAGCAGAATTTATTTACACTTGTTTCTTAAACAACCTGACAATGTGCAAAAAAAGGATTGCTTTTTCCTCTTATTGCTTATCTTATTCATTTACCTTTCAGCTCAAATGCAATGAACTCCCAGAAAGTAAATAATACATTTTGCATGTGGCGCATTACTCCTTTTTCATTAATGTAAATCCCCGTGTTGCAACAACCACAGGAAACTGGTGTGTTAATGGATAATAAATCTATATTTAAGGATATAGGCAAGAGGAAATCCAATTTATGTCAAGGCTCTTAGCAGATCCCCACTTTTATCCCCATACGCGCCTGGCTGCAGGAGTAATCGGCTTTGTGTAATAAAATGATGATGATGACTTTATCTGACATTTGTAGAAGGAGGAGTTCCAGATTTCTGTAGGTCTATATTATCAGCCTCTATCCAGTGAAATAATCCTCAGACAGAGTGAGACAGTGATTTCTTTTTTTTTTTCTTTTACAAGGGAGTAAACACAAGGGTTATATCGAGGTGAGCGGAAGCAGTGTGTTTGCAGAGAGTCGTGTTTGCTTTGTGTGTGTTTTCTTTTTCCTTTCTGTGTGCAACGCGTGCGCGAGGCTTACATGCTCCCTCCATGTACTTGGAGATTCTTGGCCTTACCTCTCTCACCTGCGATGTGGAGGAGGATGATTACATACCAGTAAGGTCAGATTTATCTCCATGGAGATGCCCGAAGGAACACTGATACAAGAGATACATTGAGAATGGCGCTCCATTACCTGCAACAGCGAGACAGCACAGACAGACAGCCGGAATAGATAATGAGGTGCGACTAGATGGCTGTGAGAATCGTCCCGTAAAGCTGCGTTTCCAGACGAAACTCGGCTGATTCGGGCTAATGATCAGATTACAGCCAATCACGTTCTTCCATCTCAGTCACTTCAAAACATGTTGGGTCTCTACCCGTGACATCCATTTACTCGTGCTCCAAATCCTCCGGTTCTCCTATTTTGCCTGATTTCATGCAATTGGCTTTCTCTTGTGTTTTCACAAGAGCTAGATTCAATTAGCTTTTCCTGCGAGTTAAGTGGCCCTGCGGGGTTAAGGTCTGTCATGTCAGATGGATCTGTTTGTGTGAAGAAACAGGAACACCATGCAGTCCACTGTTGGTGAGAAAGAGATGCCTCGGAACCCGTCAAGTGAGCTTTTTGTGAGACCCACATTGCTTGGAGCAATTGGATCTTAGAAAACCTCCAGTCTAATGCAAAAGAAAAAAAAAAAAAAAGAAGAAGAAGAGACCAACAATCATTCGTAATCTCCTCAAAAGCTGCGCTATGTATAATTCCCAAGCTCTAATGTTATTGTCCAAAAGCAATGCAAAGTCCCCAAAGCTTCAAGCAACTTCCCATCGACACACATTTAAATATCATTGAGTCCAAGACCTACATTTTCAAAAAATGTCTGTAACAAAGTTGGTGACAAAACATCGTATAGCACATGGGATAGGGACGTTTCTAGAAAATATCTAGTCTCTTCTTACGCCAGGCCTAACCGCTAAACGATTGAGTGAATCATATTAAAAGTGACTTGTTTGTGAGACCCCTAAATGACATGCTGATCTCTATCATTAAAGCTGATCCCTCTTAGTATAATCATGGAAACATGTTCAGGTGATTCAGGGAGCACACAGTAACCCCGATACCTCGTGAATTCCTTACATTTTAATTAAGTTGGACGGTATTCTGCTTTCAGGTAATGTCCCTCCAGGATTGCCTTTCTACACAACATTAAGATTGTTTTCCCCACTGTACTAATATCCTGAAATCTGGTTATTTGTATTATTTTCAAAGGTATTCAAATAATATACAAATTTGACTCTTGGGTCTTCCTTTCTTCCAGCATTTACTGGATATTATGAACATGGGATACTCGCTGCTTTTTGCTCTCTCTTTGTCGAGACAATTTACAGCGTCTTGCAACCCTGTTTGGCACAAATAACGTTTAAACGGAGAAACAGTCCACAAGAGGCTTACAGGCAACTGCTGCCCTAGTAAAAAGACTCAGGATGTCATGAGACACTGAAGACAGTACGATGCAAGAGTTCGAGAAATGGAAGTGGGAGGTTTAGATTAAAGCTCAACAGTTTATAAAATTCTTTGAACTTCTGCGTGTCTTAGCAAGTCCCTTATTTCTCTGGTGGCTTTAAAGGTAATACGAACAAAAAGCTTTCGTGTCCCTCCCCACCCAGAAGCAACACAACAGCAGCTCAGTTGCAGTCTGCAGAGTTGGCAGCGAAATCACCTGAGATTTCATGAAATATTTGATGGGGACCAAAATGCTGTGAAAAATAATGATGTGGTGCCAGCTTTATTGGTACCCTTGGTAAGGATGTTTAAAAAGCACTAAAACAAAATCTTCTATCGCAGTAGCAGTGTCTTTCTTTATTTCCCAGAGAAGAACTTTGAATTATCCAGTGTGTGACTCGTGCTACACAAATAAACTTACCTTTCATTGCCGTGATTGAAATAATATCCCCATTATAAGGCATGTCTCTAGTGAGAGATTCGTGCTGTATCCCGAACCTTGCTATAATACACTTCTCTCTCTCTCTGTTCAGTCCACATTCAAGCCCACAAATATAAAAATAGGGTCTGACCCATTTAGTGGTAAATATACATAAATAGTTGCAAAAAAAGGGGCGGGGGGAGTTTTAAGTTTCAGTTGTTTTTCTCATCTCTTTCTTTCCTACGTATTTTATTCATGGCATTTTCCGTCCACTTACCCTGCCCACGAGGGTAAACAAGGTAAAGCTGCTCACTTGTTCAATTAACACTGATCAGGAGGCATTATGAAGAGGTTCCCTGGCTGATTTTCCTCCCGATACTTCGGCGTCGGGACACTTACAAAGGGGCAAAGGCTGCAGCTTGCGGTCTACGTACGAGGTCAAATAAAGGCAGCCAGGAAGCCGAGGTCAGGCCGGGACTGTAATTAGGCATGCCAAACTCTGCCGGGTGTCATCTTCAGAGTAGTGACAGCAAGAGTTTTGGGGGGGGTACACCACAGGGCGGTGTTCGATCCCTTGCACAAAAGGGTAGACTTCATAAAATCTAAAACCTGCCTGTCGACGCAGTGAGGGCAGCTCAATACGGCTGCAGTAAGGGCACAAATACAGATACAGAAACACGTTGTGGTACAGTGCAAGGCCTCTTCTTTATTAGAGTCTCATAAAATCCTGTCTCCATGGCAACTACCTCATTAGAAAGTCACTGGTGGTGGCCAGTGCTCGTGCACCTTTTTTTTTTTTTTTTTATGTCTTTTATTCTGCTTTTGTATATTTTCTTTTTTTCACTTTTTCCTATAATTGCAGTTTAAAAAGTAGAGCATTACAAGCGGCGATAAATAATGACTATTGAGAAGATTAATTTGACAGTGGAAAAAAAAAGAAGAATAGGTTAGTGGCATGCTTTGTTCTTTGTTTCACGTCAAAGAATATTGCACATCATCCAACCTATCGTTTCATTTCAAATCCAAACCAATAAAGAACAACAAAAAAAAGCTAACAGTTTGCACCCTGTAATTTCAAACCAGAGCTACGCATTTCATCTGATGCATAGTTTAGGTTACAAATCTGACTTCAGGAGATGCTTATAGTCAAATATTAGAAAAGGTATCCTCATAAGCTTTAAATACCCTTTTGTGTATGTGTGTGTTTGTGTGCCAGAAGTGCTGTCATTGTGTGCCCTACAACAAACTAAGTTGGCAGTGAGGGGAAGCCCACAAGGGATCGTGTCCTTGGCACCACAGCAGGATCCCTCCACCAGTGCTTTCAGGACATGAAGGCAAAAACTCAGAGCCATGTTGGATCTGTTTTTTTCCTCACTGTGGTTCTCCAAAGTTAACAATTTGCAAATTCCCTGCAGATTGCTTTCAAGGTAATTGTGCAGAAAAAGACACCACATTTGTTTGTTACTTACAAACAGTCAAACTTATGCACATTCTCTGACAGCAGGTATCACATTCAGCACACACACACACAAAGGGGGCGTTGTTATCAGATAATTCAGGAGCAAGATCTGGTTTATTAATGAATCCCTTATGTGTCAAAGGCCGGTGGTCAAATCCAACCCCCTATAGCAAATCACGAGGCCCTTTAAATTCAGCGGGCTACGTAAATAGGAACTTTAAGACAAAGTATTATGTAAAATTTGGTGAAACAAGAAAAAATGTGTCAAAGGCTTGTAGAAAAAATGAGATAATTGAAAAGGCAGTGGGTTTGTTTGTCTTTTTTTCTTCTCAAAGAAATTCACAGGGGAATATCACAGCTGTTTAGGTTGATAATTCTTCATGAACATTCATTTTACTGTTGGAGAACTTTATGATCAGTTGTGGTGACATACATAATCAAGTGGTCATGTTAGTATTTCAATACAGACTTGGTAGAGCTGGAAAGTAGGACTCAAGTTTTATAGGTTGTCTTTTAGAGCGACAATAAAACTTTTATTTGCATTCTACACCTGAATCGCGACTACAGCAAAGACACAAGTGTCAGAAAATCTTAAATGAATGGCAATAAATTATGAACATTTTTAAAAAATAATTGTAGCATGACAAATTTTCAAAAACATTTAAATTCTTTTAGATTTTTGGTTCAAAAACCTTCAGCGCAAATTAAAAATTGAGTCATTATTGGCAAACCTTACGGAGAATGCGCCGATGTTTTGAAATTTCCCTTCTGTGTGAAATCAAACATTCTTGTGGGGGCGCCCTCTACTGGACTGGAGGCTCTTAACAGCAGCTTGGTTTGCAGTTTGGAGTCATTTGACCAGCCCTTTTGACGCCTCCCCCAAGAATAGGTGACTTCTTACTCATCTGTGCTACAGCAATGTGCTTTAGTGTACATGCGACTTACCATAATTTCATGAATCTTTCTTTCACAAGGTTTGGGTGTTTCACTTAGTTCTTGGTCCTTTATCTATTTGTGCATCAAATCAAAAGGGACAGTGAACCACATTTAGGGAGTGGAAAGTGTATCCTGAAGAATTTAATAAGAAAAGAGATTTTGATGGATTACAGACCTTCTCCACATCTGAGACATTTTCAGAATGATGAATCACAAAGGCCTTTTATGCTCTCTCTTTCTTTCCATTCTCCTATCTCTCTCCCTCGCTCCCTCTTTCTCTGCCTCCGCTCCTTCTCATCTCATGAGCCTTGGCTTTCAATTGTAAGAGATTACAGGAGCATAGCTGGACTGTGGCCCGTCGAGGATCTTTTATTAATATTTATATGCATATGAAACAAGCCAATTCTAAGCCGTCTATGCGCAGCTGAACCCCGCAGCCTCATTGTGTGTATATATATGAATATATATGCGGGAATCATCATGTGCGGGCGGTTGTGTGAATATGTCGCACTGTACAGTTGTTCAGTTTGTGTGTCTTTGTTTCGCGCCGGCACCAGCTGCTTAACCCTGCTGTCGTCCCAGACGACCTGAGCCACCGGTTCTCCATCAGAGACTGGCAGCAGGTTTGATCGTTAGCGCGACTTGTGTCTCTCCGTCTTCAAGGTTAAACGTGACTTTGGGACCAGAGGTGCGCGCCGGCGGGGGGGGGGATCTCTCAACCTGCAAACAAGCACGGTGCTTGACAGTCAAGGCTATTGAGGAGAAGGTATCCCACCGGTCCGGGGAGCAGAAGGAGATTAGTCTTTCATACATAATAGATAGTTAAATACTTTAAAACACAAAAGGCGGTAGGCGCTTGCACCAAAGAGGCCCTCCCACCACTAACAGGTCAGACATCCAGCTTCCCTCTCCTCTCCACTCTCATTAATACTCAATTATAGCAGTCCTTCAGGCTGACACTATTGTCTCCCCCAGGAAAGCTGGCCTTTATCAAGACAACAGGTATGGCCGGCCCCCTTGTACGCAGAGCTAAAACTGGGCGATCTCTTTGTCAGGAAAAGGAAGAGAATGTCATCGCTGCTCGCCGCAGCCACTTTGCAGTGTCAGTCACGTCGTCGTAATCAAAACCGACACGTAACGAAGGAAGCGTAGCCCGCCGGAGTGGCTGTATCATAGCAAGATAATAAACATAAACAGCTTTTAATTTACTCCGTGGGCACCACAGCCACACAACACATTTCAAGGTAAAGTGATGCTAGATGCCGTTAAGTGTTCTCTTTAAGCAGTCTTGTCTGCATTCAAATGAAAGCTGACACCTGTTTAAGGGCCGATTTTGATCAGGTGACTGCATATTTCAGCACCAGTATGTTTATCTCAGTTCTGAAATCTATTTATTGTGACGTTTTTAGCCCTTTTTTATTCACTTATTCTTCCAATTTCAGTCATAATTTTTTACATTTGCACAGTAGGTAGTTTTATCTCATCTTGCCTTATGTTGTACTTGAAAGCACTGACTTCATATCATGAAACGATTGAGTCATCTCATGCTATAAAAACAATTTGAAGTCCTGTTTTTTTTTTTTCTTCTTCTTGCTCCAAAAAAGAAATTTTGCTTCTTTTATGTTTAAAGCATGACAGTGCAATTATACGCCGTTAAAGTTAAGTCTAACTTATTAATGATAACAAGCAGAGCAGTCTGTTAAATTCCTCACAGCAAAATGCACAATTAAAGTCCCTTGAAAAATTATACACACATCTTTATTATTATTATTATTTTTTTTAGTTCCTCACATAACCGCAAGCTTGAAAAAAATTACATTGGATGGAAAGTGCCTTTACGGCTTGGCACAAAATCCCAACTAGATTTAGGTTTGGACTTTGACTTCATCATTCCAACACATCAGTATGTTTTCATTATAACTATTCTGATGTCACTGCTGGGGGTCAATCTGCTGTAAAGGAATCCTCCACACTTTATTGGGAGTTATTTACTATCATTTGAGAAAAGTTCCTCCTTTCGCTTGTTTGCTGGGTCTCCAAAAAGGCTCACGTTCTTGCATCAGGGACAGATTTGGAAACTGCACAACAAAGTTTTAGGGGGTTTTTTGTTAGCTGCTTTTCTGAATGCTGCACTTTGTTAATCGAGCCTGCCAATTTTTGGTCAGACTGAAGTTGTTACATACTCTTTCTAGTTTCGAGCGATGGAATAAACGGAGCTCTGTCTCATTTTCCTTTCACTTAAAAAAATTGTACACTACTTTTTGTCAGGGTAACATCTGTAATCCCCACAAACACAAAGTGAAGTCTGTGGTTGCAACGGAGCAAAATGTCAACACGTTTACAGCAGAAATGCTCTTGGAAGCCATTATAACAGATCATATTTGTTTTTTTCTAAAAGTCAAAATTTCTACTTGATTTATTGTATTTCTGCCGCTCCATAACATCCAATTGGCAGTCTCCACATTCCAGTGAGCCTGAGCCATTAGAATAAGAGAATCTGTAACGTGACACAGTGGAAGATGTCACCAACATTACATCCTGGAGCAGAATTAGTCACTGAGGAAAAGAGTATCACTGTTGTTCCAATTAGCAACTCCCTGCATGCCTTCCTTGATTCTCGCTTCCTATCTCTTTGCTCCTTACATTACCCCATCCATTCCCATTACACACAGTTTCCTCATCTCTTGTGCCCGCTATTCTTTCCTCTGCTTGCATTAAAACTTTGGCTTCCCTACTGTGAGAAGATTTTCAGAACGAAATGAAAAATTGGAAAGTATGAAACGTGGATCATCATCTTTTTTCCTTCTTCTTATGCACACCTTTTTTTTTTTTTCTGGGTACTGTTCCCCAGGTAGAGCGGTCTCTGTGGGCTCCCAGCGTTATCTGTGGGTGTTTAGCTGTTAATCTGCCAGACTAATTCCTTGGACAAACACAGCGACAATGTGGAATTCCCAGTCCGCAAGGAGAAAGGACGCGGGGGCCACAGGGCAGCTTGGAGACTGATGAGCCCCACTAGCATAATTAAGGCCAGAACCTCCCTCTGGATGAGCCGCCATGTCCTTGTCTGTCTCTCTATCTCCCTGTGTATCACCACACATGCACCGTCTACCTGTGTCCTTTCTATCGCCCTGCTCCTTGTTTTTGTTATCTTTGGTTTTATTATGTTGCGTCTCAGGTGGTGGCGGCAGGGAAAATATTTCATTCCCACTGCTGCGTGCGTCGCAAATACCAGAAGAAGTGAAACTGAAAAGAGGAGTGGAAAACGATGGTTCTATGAAGTGAGCAACTCTATTTCTCTTTGAAAGTTTGAAAGTATTGAGAGCTTTTTAAGTTCCCTGAGTCAACATTTAACTAAAGATATGTTTATTTATTTATTCCACAATATTGTCAAGATTTTTAAAGGCACCCTGAACTGCGTAGGCTCCTTTTTCTTTCCCACTGACTGACAAGTTCTTGTTTGATTATGAGCCACTTACGGTTTCATCAAAAGTGAAGATAAAGTACAGCTATTTTCATTTTAATAAGTCCGTATTCATAACTGCTTTAATCTTCACAGATATGGCAATAATTCTTCAGCAAAAATTATGTATGCACAACCCAGGATGGGCCATATATGGACTGACCCAGGCCTGGGTTGATATTCGCATTTGAAATTTGTGTGATTTTTCTGTAAGGGTGCTTAGTAGCGTTTTGGAACAACAGCTGAAACAGCACTACCTTGTAGGTTAACGTAGCATTAGTATACTGCATCATTTTTACCGTCTTACCAACTCTGATTTCATCCTGTCGAGATTTAAATCCTTGAAAAACAATTCAAGTTCTCCCTCCTGACCCAGTGTTTGGTTAAACCATCTAATTTCTGTCCAAAAAGCATAAATGTAACCTTTAGATCAGCAGAGTTTCTTTTTGTGCATCTCCAACAGGAGACCTAATGTGTGTACATAGCTTGTATTCGCAGTGAAAATGTGCAAGTAATTTTATTACACACAGGCTATGTGAAATTAGACATGGTATCTTGATGTGGGAAAAGCAAAAAAGTATTAAGCGCAGTTTGAGTTCAATCCGTGCTGTTAAGACTTGTTAAACGTGACCTGTGCTAGCAGTGGGAGCTGTAGCTTTGTTAGCAGCGGCATGTGACAGCTCTGCTAGTGTAAGTGGTTGTTACTACTGATCTATCTGTGAAACACAGTGCCATGTCTCTAGGCAAGCTGGAAGATACCGTCTCCTGTGCGCAGACACACACACACACACACACACACACACACACACACAAGGCACGCAAAGCCTAAATAGCGTGGATGGAGACGGGCCCTCAGTGGAAATGATATTGGGAAGTAGTCAGTCGTCCTTTTTTCCCTTACACCTGAGAGTCCCAAAGGCTCCATAGAAAGACACTTCTCCTTAAATCTCTGTCAAACTCTCCTCATCCTCCATTCCCTCCTTCTCTACTTTCTTCCATCACCGCAGGCGATTGGTTTGATCTGCAATCCCTGTAGCCTCAACACATTCACTGCGTTTGCTGAACCTCACCCTGCTGTTTTCTCAACCTACACGAACCTGCGCGTTCCGCTTAAAGCAAAACAAAACAGCCGCTGTATCATAAATAGGTTTGGCTTTGTTGTCTTCATAACTCACTTAAGTCCTGCACCAAGCATCAATCCATGTTCAAACAGTTTAACAAGCTCTACTCTTTATGCATTGTCATTTGCTTCCATCACTGCTTTGCTTTGTTGCCTCCTGGCATACCTACAACTATACAGTTTACACACAGTTGGCTTTGTCTTTACTCTGCTTCTTTCAAAGCCAACTTTCAATACAGAGATAGACAAATCAGTACAAGTGTAAGAGTTACTTGCTTGAGTTCTTTTCTGCCCTTTTTTAATGCACAAATAGATTAGCTTTGTGGGTTAACTTTCTCTAAAGTGAGGAAACAGCTGGATTTGAAATGTAGTATCTTGTTCAAGTAGCATAACTCAGCAATCATTTATTTGTTTCTGACGGCAATTTTGTATTTGCCCTTAACTGGAATTTCAACAGCACTTTATTATCCTGCTCTATCACAAAGTGTGAAGAGGGCAACAATAATGTGTTGATGATTATTCACCCAAGGCATGCACAGCTGTATCATCACTTTTGAAAGATATATCCGACTACGGTTTGCATTAATCTTGCATCTTGCGTCTGCTGACAATGTTTGCATACGGAGCAGTTTGCAGAAGGGCTAGGCTAACATTAGCATGTTTCATCTTTGTTTTGATAGGACTTGTTGGTAATGTTGACATTTCATATGTTGGAGTGGTTCCATATAATTGTGTACAGAGAAAAATCTTACAAGTATGTTCTTTTCATGATCTCTAAAATACAGTGCCCAGGGATTCAAGGAGACCAAGAACTGCAACAACCAATCTTTCCTTCACTGAGATTGGAAAGAGTGCAAAAGATAAAACACAGATTTACAGATAGTATGTCAGTAGTTAACAACCCTGGTTGTCAACGGGCTCGTGCAGAACTCAGTGGCCTGCTGGGGAGACAACGCAATCATTTGAATAAGGTAAGCTAGAGAAAGGACGCACATTAAACACACAGGACTAGGGTTGTCAAAACAAAGATACCAAAATATAGATGTTGTGGAAAATTTTTCTGAGCACATATGTTTCTTTCTAATAAAACATTGCGAAAATATAATCAATCTGACATTTAGCTTTAACAAATTAACATAAAATTGTAGCTTCCCCGTACAGTAAAACTGTGCAGAAGTTTATAAAGATTATAACAAAACTGTACAAAGTGTTTTATAAATTTGTTCAAAACATACAATTTAAACAAATATGGGGAAACCTGCTTAAATAATAGCAGAAGAGTAAAAACAGTTTACTGTGTTTGTTGGTAGTAGTGGTGGTTATAGAGTCTTAAGAGCTGGCAAGAGGAAAGACATCTTACTCCTTTGTGCATTTAGTTTGGACCAGCCTGGAATTATATTTTCTTTGGTGACCAACTGGGTTCGACTTAGTTTTTGTGTTGTCAGTGTCAATCTAAGTTTTCAAAAATAACATTGTGAAAAACGTTCATTTGCTGAATTAAAACCATCGGTTGATAATATATTCTTCAAACACTACTTCTGTGTAGTTACCAATAACTGGTATTTCTTTTATCCGATACGGCACACATCAAATAAACAGAGGAGTTATGAAAGTGATGCGTTTTACTTCAACATTGGCTTGACATACTTGGCTCTAATAGGTATGCAATGGTGCTGTCTGCAATGCGATGTTTTGTACCCAACCATCTGTCAAGTCATGCCTGCAAGGCGCTGGAGACAATACTGCTAACTGAAAACTGCTAACATTTAAACTAACATTTATACTGTCTGGCATGTTTATTACTTCACTGTGGCGCATACAGAAATTTTACAGACCTTTTTAAATTCCTCATAAACAACAGTGCTGGTCTTTAAAATGCCTTGACGAGCTTGCAGTGAGACTCATCTTTGTAGTCTCCATTCTGTTGCACAACTAGAGTAAGGACTTCTTGATGTCCTTTGGGGTTTTTTTTCCCCCCATTCATCTGAGTCATTGGAAAATACCTTTAGAGTAGTGCCTTTGCTTTTGCTGTCAACAAAATTGGGTCCCAAAAGCTCTTCCATGGATGTACTTGCTTTGTTATGGGAGTATTTTGTATTTGAAGCACTTCTGCGTAATGTGTGTTAAGTACAGCATTACTTGCGACAAAGGAAAACAACTACATTTCTACAGCTTTTTTTTTTTTTTTTTACATTAAAATTTTATTTTCACAACCTAACGCGGGACAGGGAGCTCCAACAAACAGTGCTGGAGGTCACTGGCTGCTGTAGACCAGCACAGAGTCCTGAGGTGACACCGGAGACGACCTAACAACAACCTTTGTCACATCATGACTTTCCATGCATCTCAACAAGAAATTTAATCTTCTCTGACACAAATACTTGTAAGTTGTCGGTCGGCGTAAATCTCCCATTAGTCATTTGAGCTCCTCTACCTTTGATAGGCAATGATTGTGCTGTAAAAACACATATTTTCAGCCTCTCATATTCCTGAGGGGGGAATAGATGCACCGGTTGTTGCTCAATAGCACTGTTCATCTAAAGCCAATGAAAACCCTACCAAGGTATGTTGGTGCCTGATTTAGTTAGCTTGTGAAATTATTTCAAAACTGCTTTTGGATACGGATAACAAGGTAACCAAGCAATTAAATCAAGTATGGTCAACCCGACAGCAGCTGTGATCAAACATCTGGTGAAGGCTCCACAGATGAATAAAACAACGAGCGTGGGATTTAAAAGAGTTCTTTGCCGATTCGCTTGCGCACGTCCACGTGGTTGATGTTGCCTCATACGTGTATGTATGCTGGCCGATACAATATTACGTCCCACTTTGGAAAGTTTTGTATTCCTCAGCTATGTGAGAGAAAGAATAGTCTTTTCTGACACCTGGCAAATGAAAAGGGCATTCACTTCAAGCAGGTACGACAGCAGTGAGAAATGCTGGCATGCCGGACATCTTCCTGACCAGGACTGACAGGTAAGCAGCTGTGAGGTTTGATGTTACCCCACCTCAGATGATTATCAGTTCAAGTCCATCCAAGATTTTTTTTTTTCTTTTTCAGTTTATTTAAGCCTTTGCTAAAGCTAAATCACTAGCATTGCTTTCTGTCATAGATGGCGTTTAAAACTCCAACATGAGTTGCATTCAGGTTGCAAAATTAAACAACTTGTTTTAAGGCTCCCACATAGTTGGGCATAATGTGCTTATTCTTTGAGCCTCTCCTGTTCTGCACGTACCGAGTTCCGATTGCCTACATTTCCCATGACAAATTCCTTCATTTCCTACAATTTGAATCAATTCCACCACTTCGATGAGCTAGTTGGGAGCCTAGATCTGTTTTTCCCCTCCATCACAGCATAAAAGTTTTTAAACTTAGCAGTAATGCCTAGTTGTGTTTCTAATGAGATAACCTAAATATTACATTTTAATAATATTCAAAGTCATTTGAATCAGCCCTTACCAGATTCTTAAGATCGTAAGTTAAATGTTGAATCATGAAGATGCTAATTAAGTGTCCGTGTAATAATTTACACAGCACAAGTTTGAATTCCTAACCTGCAGCAATGGAGGGCTATGGTGCATTCACGCCAAAAGCGTTTCGAGTGTCAGGCGCGTCCGGTTTACATTCAAAGTCTATGTGGAGTCTGACGCGCCTCCACAAAAACTTTGAATGTAAACCAGACGCAAAAAACGCTAGGTGTAGAGCAAACTGTCAAGCGTCTGCATTCGAGGTGCACGAACGTCAAACTTGAAGCGTCAGACTCGTTTTTGACGTGCGTCACGCCTTTGGTGTGAACGCATGCAAGAGGTGACCTAGATGTCATGGACTTCATGGCAAAATTTCTTTCAAACCTGGACTTGTCCCCTCCCTTCTTTCTCCTTGACTCGGAGAAAGAAATAACTTCGGAAGATACCCGTTTTCTGTACCAATTTCTCTCCATCAAAGGGCTCAATAAAATTACTCTCAACTATTCCATTATCTAATATGAAGTAGATCTGTGGTGCCACACAGTAGGAACATTTAAGCAGAGATGAATGCAATCAATAGATGAAAGTCTAAACGAAACAAATGAGACTTGGTAAAACAAATGGCTTTGATTTGAGGCTGCAATCTGTTCGAGTGCTGCATGGGGGCCGCAGAGACAGCAACAACTATTATTAATGGTAAACAGTGAATAAAAAGACCATAATAAGGCATGCATGATTAGATAAAGAGGAAAAGGTCACAGCAGGTTGATGCATCTGTCTCATTAGCTGCTTTATTTGTGTCCCTTCGTTTACCCTTCATTAGGCTGCCTGTTTTATCCCCTCTTTCTGCTGTTTTCCACATCTCTCCATTCATTAGGTGCTGCCGCTCTCTATCGCCTCCTTTCTGTGCGGTTGTTTCCGAAAGTAATGGCTTCCAACAGTGTGTGTCTGTCTCTCGGAAATGTCACCCCAACACTCTGCGCGGCGCACTACTTTTGACATGAGCGCTATGTGTGGCAGACAGGGCACAGGGATTAATTTGCCATGTGTGTATACCTCTGCACCAGACAGGGGTAGAGACTGTGACTGAGGCCTGTCTGACAGCAGCGTCGAAAGACTTTCTTACTGGAATCCCTCAAGTCTCCAATTGCACTTGATGTCACAAGCAGCAGGGAAAAAAAAAATATATAAAAAAAAAAAAAAAAACGTGGAGGGGGCCTAGGGGGTGTTTGTGATGGAGGAGAAGGTGTGAATGCAGAGCCTTGTAAGAGAGACAGGAAGACGGGTTGAAGGAAGGAGGAGACGTGGTGAGTGTGTGGCATCAGGTTAAAAATAAGCGATAAAAGACGGATCCCAGTACGGAGATTCAGAGTGGGCCAGTTTGTGGGGAGGTACCACGTGTAATGCAGCTCAGTGCCAAAAGAGGTCATGTGTGTGCTTCAGATTCATTAGCTATGGAGGACAATAATAATAATATGCCATCATAATTATTGCCAGCTTCAGCAAGAACATTCTGTATTTGTGATCCTTTATTAAGTACAACTAACCTTTGAGATTAGGGAAATGTCCCTACAAAATCCTGACTTACAGAGTTCACTGTGATAATTTATAAATTATTACAGATACTACTCTTCTCTTTTTGTTTCCCCTCTTCAATTAATACATCTTCTTTATAATACTTTTTTTTCCTGTTTTTTTTAATTAATGAGCCCTTTGTTAAAAATAAAACTGAGGAACAGCATCATCCTTAACCGTAGTGCTCTTAGTTCACTTTTACATTAGCAACCTGTATGGCAATGAAATGTAAATAAGCCCTTTATTGTAAACATAACGCATTACAGGAATGGATTTTAAAACGAGGCATTATAGGACAATGCATCGTTCTACAATGTCCCTTTTCTTACATCTGGTCATTCTTTGGTGCCCTCATCCTGTCTAAGAAAGTAGCTGAAGCTCACCCAACTGAAATAATCAGATTCTTAGTTGGATTTGTATCTAGACTTTGACAGCAGTTTGGTTTTTTTTTAACCATTCCACTGAACCACTGGGTGTAAGCTTAATGTCACTGTCCAACTAGAAAGGGTACACCCATACAAGTTTTTAAGGGGAGTATTATGTAAAAATTGACATTTTTGAGCTTTACCATCATGTTATAAAGTGTTCCCTTATCAAAAACATATCCTGGATTTTTTCATGCATGTTTAAGAAATCCTTTGCTCTCCCGTGGCAACCGTTCAAATCGAATGGCAGACATTGGATTTTGGGCAATCAGCCATCTTTGAGGTGCAAATCCTCCTTGGAAATGAGCAGTTTCCAAGCTTCCACCTCACAGAGCTCCCCTCCCCTGCAACTCCCTCAGCTCCTTTAGACTAGCCAGTAGCAACTAGCAAACACCTGGTAAAAATGTGCAACAGCGGAGCTCATTATGCAAGTTACTTCTCATTGAAACGCTGCTAAAAACATCGTTAAGGGTTTAACAGAGGAGCACTTATATGACCTAACAATGCTCAACAGTCTGTTGTGCATTGTTAGGCCTTCATGACGCAGTTTGATACTCTGTTTGAATTATACTTAGCTGAAATCCCCTTTGCCGATTATGTTTCCTCTTAAGTAACCACGCTAGCTTTTATGGTGAAATATACTCCACAGTTTTTAGGCTTTAAACTTGTGAACAAATTTGGAAACCCTATTATTTTTCCTTAAGCTTTACAAGTATGTGCCATTCTCTGTTAGTGAAACCACAGCTTAACCAAATGAGCAAGGAACTTGGAAGTAAAATTTCTTACACTCGAGGGTCACATAGGAGGATGATAAGCAAATAAGATTTAACAACTCGACTTTATTTTATTTTCCCCAAGAAAAAAAAAAGTCCTGGTAACACTAGTTACCAAACAATAAATGTAAAAAAAAATAATAATAAATTGTCCACCCCTTAGAGCAATAAAAATATTAATTTTCAAATGATGGTAGTTCTCGAAGCTCACTTAAAAAAATATAGATTGCATTTGAGAATGTTCAAGAACAAATAATTTGTGGAATGCAAATTATATATATATATATATATATATATATATATATATATATATATATATACTTACGAATATAATTTGTTCTCCAACATCACCAATCATCACTCCCAACATCCAGGCTTCAGTCTGAGTCACAAAGATGGCGGCAAGACCAAAGAAGGTTGTTATATCATCATGCATCAGCAATACCCTTACGCTTACACTTATCAGTGTAAAATGGATTAGCATTTAAAATAAACCAAGAACATTCACTACTAGAGAGCTTAACATTTGCACAAACAGTCACAAACATCACTTCACAATAAAACACTGTTTCTTCTCACAGAGCTATGTTACATACAGAGCTGTTTTTGTTTGTTTGTTTGTTTTTTCTTTTTCCAAGCTCAAACAAAAACTGAGCAACGGTAGCTCTGGCTAGGTAGCCATTCTTACTTAACGCTTAAATAAAACAGACTCACCGGACAAAACAGGACTTTTTTCATATCCAAACACCACCCACTTATATGAGAAGATCCAATAAAGAAAAGTTGGGGCTCCTTCTATGTAGTCTGACATTTCTTCTCTGGCCTACACAGCGGGAGTGTGCATGTAGCGCCCTCTATTGGGCACTTAAATAACTAACAAAGTTACACAAAACTTACAGACATATCAGCAGCATAGTTTTTTGGGGGGTTTTTTTCAGTCTTCATCAGTCATCAAAAATACTTTGACGTTCGTGGTTGTGCATTTTGCAAAATAAAAAAGAGCATAAAAAGAGTTAACATATAAAAACTTTTGCAAACCACTGTATCAGCTGAGGCACAATTTTTTTTCCAAAATCCCATTTAGTGCAGATTAGTGTGTTTTTAGCGACACTATTTTTGATTAACAGTTTTTAAAGTAATTTGTCACTTCATGCTTGTAAACAATTTATGTAGAAAGCAAAAAAGAGAGCTCCCACGTTGCCCAAAATCCAGTGTCTGCCATTAGCTATTAACCCAAGTGTGAGGTACTAATTAAAACAGGACACCCACATTCAAGCCAACTGAGAACGCCAGTGCTGATGCATCATGTAGAGAAAAAACAAAGAACAAAGAACAGCAAAAATATTCTATCACTGTGAGACATTAATGGCTTGTTTTTATTTTTAAATAAAGGATAAGAATAATGTAGAAGTTATTATCCACAGTGCTGTTTTATGTGAGGAGAAACAGTTTAATATTAAAGACAATAAGCCTAAATTTGAAAGTGGTGTCATGAATAGTTGGAGACTATTTGCTGGTTTTCACATTTGTCGTTCAGTGTTTGAAATATTATTCCATCATATGGGTAGCCTTTATTTCAACAAGACCGTTCTGGTAGCATATTTAATGATAAAGTTAATTATTTAATTTAGCTATAGGACTTGCCAAGTATGGAGAGCTGGATTCTCAAAATGGTAAAGAAAGAAACTCCTTCATTGGATTTATGCAGTGTGTGAGTATTTTTGGGTGTGTTTACTATTTGTGACAATATCAACAGCAGCTGCATTCTGAATAAGGCGAGACAATTTGTGATAATTATGTTGGTCGGTGTTTAATTTCCTGTCTTTCTTTTTTTTTTTTTTCAAAATGAGGGACATCTAGCTCAAATTAATAACTAGTTGGTTAAAGAAATACAAAAGACAGCAACGGGCAATTGCTAAATCAAAATGGCTGTCCATAAACTTACAGCCAGCTCTGAACAATAAATGTTTGAGACTGTCTGCTAGCAAGCTGGGGTTGTTTTGGAGTAATGTCAGGGGAAAAAAAAGCTTTTTTACTCGACCTTACAAACATAAATATGAGTTTTCTGAAGGCTGGTAGGACTTTAACTGCAACTTCGGGCTTTGATTAGATGACACTTAGACTGAACCTCTCGGCAACATAGACCTCAGGTGGGTTTTGGTCTGAAACGGAGAATGAATGCCCACTGTGGGCTGTGATGCTGTGAGTCTGTTTCTCATCTGGGAACCTTGTTAGAGAGCATGGCAGCATGAACTCTTTGAAACACCAGAAGACTTTAAATAATAATCTGTGCAGTTTGCCAGAAAACTGGACACTGATCATTACTGGGTCTCTCAGCGGGACAATGATACAGAATATGTAACAAAATCAACACAGAAAGGCCAAAATCAACCTTCTGAAATTATCATCGCAATCATCAGACCATAGTACAAAGAAAAAGAGGAGAGGACCCAGCGCTCAATGTGTGTGTCAATGTGAAATAATACAAGAGAAGACAAAAAGGCATGGTGTAAATATGAACTGCAGGGGCACCAGAATTTGTCGAACAAGTGTTTTGATGTTAAAAACATTTCCTTCCCCACTGAATACATTTACTCAAATTACAGGCTGGATTTTCCCAAAAAATTTCAGAGCAAAATATTCCACAAATGAATTTACTCAAGGGCTTTTTGCACATCATTACCAAGTTGATTAGAAATGTGAAGGGCCCTGTATTAGTATTAGTATTAGTATTAAATGAGTGTTCAATCCTAATCAGTTGTTGTTTTTTTCCTCTTTTGCACAGTCAGTGGTCAGAATGATCACGCTTTCAGATGTTAACCAAGTAAAAAAACAAAAACAGAGAAAAAGAAAACGCTGTAGCTCTTCAGAAACGCTACCGTCCAATTCGCTCTCTTCCTGATGAACCTCGCCGTTGCACACACCACACCTGCATTAACGTGGTGTTGTTGATGAAAGCCCGCAGCAAGCCTCGCCCTCTTAATAAAGTAATGTCTGGAGTGGCTGTGAGAGCCTTGTCTGGGAGGGTATGCAATGGGCTGGGGAATAATGAGCAAGTCTGAGATAAATAATGGATCGCCGTCATTCACATTACAGAGGAAATGACTGTAATAGTGCTTGCCGGGTGAAAGACCTCCATCTAACACATTAACACTCAGGACAAAGATGGAGAGGGACGGGGGCTCAGGGTTGGAGAAAGAGGATGCAAGTGGAAGTGCAAGAGGGCTGATCATCATCACGCCCGAACACGAACCTGCCCACTTGAGGCTGGCGCGAAACAAAGCGAGACAGGAAAGAGAGGAAACGAGCACGACTATTTTAAGGCTGAATGAAACACCTGAGAGCTTCATTAGCAATGTAGCATCTATCAGGAGGAAGTTCTTTTGGACTGTGATATTTTTCTCTCGCTCTCTCGACCCACTGTGCCTGCCCCGGGAGAGGGCATTAGAAACAGAAAGGTCTGAATGCAAGCCTACAATAGTGGAGATAAATGGGATTTGAAGCACGGGCTATAAGGAGTGGCAGTCATTAGACAGTAAGTGAGCCAAGCGAGTTGTTAGGACATGAGCAGTGCTAGTCGTTAGGAAAGGATGGAGGGAAAGAGGGATGGAGCGATGGAGGGAAAGGAAGGAGGCCAGTGGCTGTTTGTTCTAGGACTAAGTGCTGGATAATGAGATCAGACTGACATGACCCTCAGAGCTGAAAGAGACAGCTTTAGCATTACACCTCTCCCCGTTTCTCGATCGCATTCTCCGTGTCTTACATATACTTTCACTGTCTGTGTTTGTGTTTTTGTCTCTCGGTTTGCCGCGGCTGAATCTGAGTCACAGATGGAATATAAGCTCTGAAGCCAACAATGCAGAACTGTATAAATGTTGACAATGAGTCAAACTGTAGCAGACTGAGTGTAAAGGCCTGAGAAAGAAACAAACAAAAGGACGTTTGCCATACTTTCACCAGGAAATAAAATATAGTGGAAATAAAGAGGAAACTTAATTTACAAACCGGAGGGCTACTATTCTCCAAATTGTGATATTTGCTGTTGTTTCAACTGTGAAATTTATGTTCTTTTATTAGTGATTTGCTTTCCAAAGAAGCTATAAATGGTCCGGCGTTCTGTTGAGCTGGAGTGGGTCATCGGCTGAGATAGTTCTGCCAACAACTGAACTTTTTCTCTCTGCTTTTTAATAACATAGAAGATACTTCTACATCACTTTTTTCTGTCTCTTTTTTGTGTGTACAGTCTTCTTGGTCGTGACAGATGGCCCGCTCGCACTGAACCAGGTTCTCTTAAAAGAGAGTTTGCACATGCACATACCTGTGCATGTGCAATAACGGCAGAGAATATCTGCCGCCACTCTTCTTCGATCCTTGGCTGAAAGTGATGTTTCTCAAGGGTCTAAAAGCGCATATAATGATGTTTAATTAACACTTGCTCATGTACGGAGCCCTTCTCTGTAAATCAGTTCCTAACAGAATCAACAGCTACATTTCCCATAGCGTGCGTCTTTAGTCAGCGTGTCTGGATTCAGATACAATTTCAATATGCCGCACCGACTCCTGAGGCACAGATGTCTCTTCGGTTTGAGGTTAGGGAAAAGTATGCAAGCTGTTGGTTTTGCTGTGGCAATGTGAAAAAAAAAGACAATTAAAAAGCAATGGATTTGATCCTACAGCTGTATAAAGCAGCCATGGGTTCTGTTATATGAACTGCAAACAATTACAAAAATTTTCATTATCATAAGTCTGACCTTTTCTCAATTCACAGCTCGACTCCATTCGTGTATGACTGAAGAAAACAAGATATTTCAAAATGCCAAACAGCAATTGGCTCTGTCTATAATGTTGACTATTGCATAATTGGAGCAGTAATCTTCTCCAATAGTCTAAAACAGTCAAGTGTGATGATGATATGCAAAGGGATTTATTGTTTCCTGGAGCTGCAAACAGTCTCATCAGGATCTTGAAAGCAGTTTAATCAATAGGAAGCCGAGGACACAAACGACGTGCTCAGATTTGTCACAGTCGCGACGATATTGCCGAGCAAAAGAAATCTAGTTGCAGTAGCGGGTTTAAAAAGTATCACAAATTAAGCAAAAAAAAAAAAAACTTTTAAAAAGAGATTTTGTTTTCATTCTACAGGTGAGCCTGGAAAGGGAAAGCGGTGGCAGCTGCAGGCCACTCATTGGAAAGATTATTTTCCCAGTTCTGCAGCCACTTTTGGGCAAAACAAAACCAGGTGCACGCTGTTTTTGCCAAAAAAATTACATAATAAGTCCATGACAGTAAAGGCCATCGATAAATGCTTGACTGGCAGTCAATGAAGCGTTCAGTTCTAATTTGGCACTTATTGATCTAGTTCTTGGATGACTGTGATGATCATTTTTTTCATTTGCAATCTTACTAGGGAATCTATCATTCTGGTCCAAGAGTGGACAGACATTTGTAACTTTTGTATTTCAGAAGTGTTTTTTTATGCCTTGTAGGTTTTCTAAAATGTGCTGGGCCTCATTTATCAAAACCCGGAGAAGAATTGTGTGCAAAGATAATTGTAGGAGAAGTTCCATGTGTGATTTGTGAAACTATGTGCGTACCGAGTGATCCGACCTTACACACAGTCGGGTTACGATTCATCTGGTGACTGGACACAGATGTAATTCACACTTCACTCTCCATAATTTCTCTGGTGTAATTTTGCAACATCAGTAAATATAAGGTGGTTTGTTTGCCCATTTCTGTTTCCAAATCATTAAAGATTTTCAAAGACTCAAATATTTTTGAAGTGACAGAATCAAAATGGAGAATTTATGACAGTTTGGAAGGAGGATGGAATTTGTGCCGAAACACAAATACAAATTACTTAAAACTTGAATCTTTTTTTTCACATTCAAGAATGAATTATGAAATTTGACCTCCTCACAGTGAGATTTTCAAGGCAACATTTGCTGCTTTTATTATGTTTTTTTCTCCTTTTTTTCTCTACCCTTTGGCCTTCTGCCCCCCACAGAAGAAGTATGGCAAGTGAAGTGAACTTTAAAGTTATGTCAAAGGGCTTTGCTGTGAGTCTTTGTTGCACTGAGCTTCATAAAACTTTCTTTACACCATGCTGATCTGACACACACACAACAGCAAGTAACACCATCAAACACAAAATACTTTTCACTTGTCCCACATACCAAGATGCAGAAAATAGTCAGATATACCATATTTGAGTGAAGGCGTTCTCTGTGATTTCTTTGTAAATGCTGGTGAAAAAAAAAAGTATTCAGAGTGAAAGTGCTGTAACTAAAACAGGAGGGGGTATGCAGAGGGATTCTTTCATTTTACTGCATGCAACCAACAGGAGGTTCTCGGGCGGAGAAAAAGAAACAGACATGAAAAGCAGTCATTTTAATTTTCAAACTAGTGTTTGTTCTGCATCCCAATGAAACTTTTTACTTCAAAGATTCAGGAAATCCTTTGTGTATCACTTTGCACCGGCTCGACGTGCTAAATATACGGGAGCATTTCTAACACGCACTGTTATTTCTGTTGTGTAACCTTGATTGCTGGATGTGTGCCGTGATCCACAATGTCAGAGCCGCAGGTTTATTCAGAGGTTTCCAAGCCCTCTTTGACCTTATCGCATCGTAGCACAAAGCATCGATCTTAATCAAATGGAAACGAGTCGGTCGAGGATACTGATATATTACGACAAGCACTTCTTTTACGAAATGCGCACAGCAGACGGAAGTAAAACGGACGATGAAAACACACTTAAAAAATTATTTTGAAACGGCTTGGTTTTTTTTTTTTGTTTAGGTTTGCACAATTTCAACATTGTAAAAGACAACAGGAGCTGAAATGAAAGGCCATGAATTTTAAAGGGACATGCAGTAAAATAACTGCGAGCAGAACTGGACTTTGGGTTCAGAGAAATGGCATTGGTTGTACTTCCTGTAGAATTTAGTCTTATTTCCAGGTTATGTCCACTTCTCTTTTATTCGGTTTTCATTAACTGCTTTAAAAATTAAGTCACCTGACAATAAATCTGAAGTGTTATATAGGTCTTAATCATTGCTTCACTTGACAAGCACTTTTTCTAAACTTTCTGTCTTTTGGTTAAGCAACATTTAAGTTTTGAGATCAATAGCGAGGTTGATAAGATTAACTGCTGGTTTATTTAAGAAGCAGTTAAAAAATTGATGTTAACCCTTTGGAAACAGTAAAGAATGTATAAGCAGAATTAAGACTGACAGCTTTGTATTAAACTTTCTTTATATCTAAAATCCACTCATTGAATAAAGTGCTTACGATCACTTCGATTCATGCTGTAGAGTTGTATCCCTTCATGTAGTTGGACATTCATGCTTTACCGGTGGTTTGAGAAGGTTCAATGCATCTTTTCTGATTTCTAAGTTTGGCTAATAGAGCTTTTAGATAAATTTTGTCTTAAAACCTTTTAGATTGTTAAGTGGGTTTTAAGACAAAATTTAAGCTGTTTAACAAATGTTTACGACTGCCAAGAAAAACCTGTAAGGTAGAAAATCCAGGAAAGAACAAAAAAAAAAAAAACCTGATTTTTCTCTTAGGTGCGGACATGTTTTATTATTTTGGGAAGGAAATCTCATTTAAATGCACTGGTCTTTTTCATTCACAGGTTTCTTTCAGTTATTTATTTTTTTTTTTTGTCCAATCTGACGCACCTACTTCTGCCAATAAAAAGCCTCACACCTAGGCCGGTGCTAATGAACTGAGAGGAGGAGAAAATGGAGTAAAGTGGGTGTGATAAAAATAAAGTTCTAATGTGGGATGGAAAGATTTTTTTTTTAGTTTATATTTAAGAATCAAACCTGTATTTAAAAAATGAAGCCCTTCCAAACAGACACAAATCTGTATCTTCCTCTGCTAATGAGGTTCTGTTTGCTGCCAAATTACCAAACTTCAGATAGTTAAGTATGACCAAGATCTGGCTGAAATCCCATGTTGGGTGAAAAATGGATGTGAATTTGCATGGTTATAAGAGAGCAATTGCAATTAAAATCATCAGGGATAAAATATCAAACAAATCTAACTGATTAACGTTAGAGAAGTTAAAACCTATAACAACTGTAGATGAAACTAGAAAATTCCTGAAGAAATTTAACCGGGATCTGCCAAAGTGAGCCCGTCGCTTTGGACTCAGCATTCTGATGCTAAAAATTAGCATCAATACTAAGCTTAGCAAAAAAATTTTGACTAACATGGACTTGAACCATTCAGTATGTTAAAATTAGTGTATAAGCTAAAATTTGCAAAAATGCTAATTTTAGCATGAATTCTGTCAGTAGCATGTGGGGCATTATTGGCATGTTGTCTGTAATTGACTTACTCCATTCAGTGTACTAAACATGGCTAATAAGTAAGAGAAATAGCTAATACCTTATTTAAGATAAAAGGCTAATGCTTATGCTAACCTGAGCTAATGAAGGCTAATCTTATTGCACCACCTATTGTGGTGCACTATCCAGAGAGGAATATTAAGGCTTTTATTTTGAAACTTTCAATGAGCTTCATTTTAAATGTCCAAACTAATCCCATGAGTAACACTGATTGGGTTAAGTCAGTTATAAAATGCCCAAAACAGCAATAAAATTATGTAAAACATGTGAAGGCTTTTATTTTTCAATTTTCATTAAGCTTCATTTTAAATTGCCAAACTAGTCCAAAGTGTAACAGTGGTTTTATTTTTTTATAAAGTCACATAATGCCCAAGAGAGCAATTACCTGATGTAAAAATGGTCAAGGCTTTTATTTTGAAAATTTCATTAAGCTTAATTTAAAATTGCTACGCTAATCTTGTGTGTAACAATGGTTGGTTAAAATCAGTTATAAAATGCCCAAAACACAAGTAGTTCTAAATGCCAGCTCACTCCTTAGAGTTCTGCCTTAGTTAGAACTACAGTGATGCGTTTTTGTAGTCCTAATCAGCTGCTCTGCCCTGCTGTGTTCCGTTGCTATGGTAATGGATCCTCTGCTAACTGTCGTGTGTGTGTGAGACAGAAAGAATTCTATCTTTGTGAGACACCCAGTCAGTTTTTATGAAAAAAGATCAGGCAATCATTTGGATCAGCTGTTCTGAAATAGTGATACATCTAAAACATGCAGAGCAGGGGAGCTGAGGACTGGAACTGAGGAGCACTGACCTAATGTGACACTGGACATATAATGGTGCGTTAACACTAAATGCGTTTTGAGCGTCAGGCGCGTCGAGGGCTATTGCAGTGCGATTTGAACCGTTTGGTGTTTGACACATCTAGCGCATCCAACACTTCACATAGACTTTGAATATAAACCAGTCTCGCCTGACACTCAAAACGTGTTTGATGTGAATGCACCATTAGAATGTCCAGCTTCAATGGTAGCAATGACATCAGCAGTGATGACATCACTCTTTGATCCGTCAAATGAATCTCTCTCTTGAGTGTAGCACATAGACTGTTTTTACTTCCTGTTTCAGACTTATAAGTTATTAATCTTCTACAGGAGTATTGTTAAAATTATTTTTAACAATGGCACAGAATCAGCCCACTACAGGTTCACATTCTCAGGTTAGAGAGACTCGCCTGGTATAAAGTTAATTTTTTGATACTGGAATTACATTTATTAATTTAATCAAAGTATGTCATGAATATGTGTGCATGTATTCCATCTTAAGTCCAGCGCATACTAGATTTTTTGTTGCTTTTGCCACCACTAGATGATATGCATATAAGATATAACAAACAGCACTATTCAGAGATGCAATGAGTTTATCACTGTTGTTCCACCATGTTTGTAATTCTGACATTCTGACATCACTGTAGTTCTAAAGAGCAGCTCAGAGGGAGACTAAATTCTGTCTATTTTGAGTGTAACTGACACTGTTTTGTGTCAGTCTTTTGTTTTGACTTGAATTTGGCTCGTTTTTTGTTCATTTTGTCGCCACAGTTCCTCGAAATGCCAACAAAAGTAGTAGCTCCCTTCACAGGATCAGCTTCCCCTACCCATCCCATCATGCACACAGCGGAGGCCAGTTGGTGGGATTTTCTGTTATGAATGGTTAATAACAAACAGCGCAGTGAGCTTCCCTACTGGTCCACCAGTTCTCTGTGTACAGAGTAGAACGCTGAACAGACTGTGATTTACAAATAATTATTACAATCGGGTTTAACAACAGGTGATCGTACAATGATTTTTGATTGATAACACATCTTTAAAATGAATTTAATACAATTTGGTCTTTCTTTTATAATGAAACAAATCAGAAAAATAAACATAGACAACAGTCAAAATTAACTATTAAGCTATTTAACAGCAAACTCTGGTGTTTCACAGAAAACAAAGCTGGCCACGTCATGTCGTCATAGAAACAGGGAATAAACAAACTGACAGACTGGCAAATACAGCAAACCGACAAACATAACAGACAAACTGACAAACATAACGAAAAAAAACTGACAAACATAACTGACAACATAAATTACTGACATTTAATGTAACATATTTACCTGTAATGAATGGTCAATAACAAACAGCACAGTGAGCTTCCCTACTGGTCCACTAGTTCTCTGTGTATTGTAATAAAACTTCACGTTAGTCTTTGAGCACAACTACCATTACTGTTCAAAAACAGAACTGGATTTGATGACTTACCACAGTAGAGCACTGAACAGACTGTGCAGAATTTACAGTTTCTCCTCCTATTTATAGGCAACCAGTAGGGGGCGCCAAAAACCACTCATCACAAGACAATTATGAAACATATTTTAGCGAGAATTTCATCTGTATCCAATACCGTTACATACATATTGTGAGGGGGCACGCAGCGGTACGGGCCGTATTAACGGCAGTAGGAAGCGGCAGTTATTTTGAGGTTAAGATAGGTGCCTGCCATACATTTCTATGGGAGGCCTCAATAAATGTGCTTAAAAAGTAATGCCATTAGAAAACTGAGTTTATAATCCGATGCAATTGAACATAATCTGTACAAGCAGTATGGTGCCTGTTAGCTGCTACTGTAACATAGTTAATGTTGTATAGAATTCCACTTGTCATTACATCCAAGTTTGGGTTCATGTGTAATGGGCATTACACCGACCACTCAACAACATGGCCGAATACAGATATAACTGGAGTTGACAAACATGCCATTCCAAATATGATGATAGCCCCAAGGGCAGAGGTTTTCCTCCTGCATACCAAGAAAGTAAGACCAAAACATTGGCAAAAATGAAAGTATCACCAAACATTTACACAGATCAAAGTAAAGTGACAAGCAATGGGATGCAGTTTTTTTTGTCTTTTCAACAAACGAATAAAGCTAAAACATTTTTAATCACAAAACATAAACTTTAAAACATGTTTCTCTTTATATTTGGTGCTTAATGGGAGTGTAGTGATCAGGACGTTTTTTAAACTAATTCGAGTCATTGTAGATCAGCCGTTTGCTGAGACAGAGTCTCAATTGCGTCACTAAAATTAATGACGTTGCAAACTGTAACGCAACACAGTTCACCGATTTAACCTTGCTCGGAAATGTCTTTTCATATTATCCAAAATCTTAAAGCCACATAATTTTTTTTTCTTCAAATCAGAATTTTCACTAAAAACTAAATAAGACCTGAAGCTGCGGATTGACGGGAAGCATCAAGTGCTCACACAACTGCTGCAGAATGGATATTTTATAAATATTTTGATATGGTTTGTAAATAATGCGTTTCATAATGTACTTCAGTGCTGTTCCAATTAATCTCGAAATCTGGTGAAACTTGCATGAAGATGTGTTGTCCTGTTCCATAAACTCAGTTCTTTTGTTATAATTGCCCAATCTCATATTTAGGACTGGATTCAGTCCTAAGTATTCAAAGGTGAGAATCCATTTGATTGAAGAGCCCTGTGGCTTTTCCTAACATGACTCCTTCTAAAAGCACAGCCAATGATCAATGCTTATTAGTTACACCTTCTCACTACTGGGCTGGACACCTTTTTTTGTTTTTGCTTTCAGAATTTTCCAACAAGGTGTATCAAACGCTGCCGAGAGATTTTGGCAGATATCGACATACAGCATGACAAAGTTGCTGCAAATCGGTTGGCTGTAAATCTTGGTTGTCGATCTCCCTTTTCCACCAAATCCCAAGGAAAGTCTGATTGATCACTCAATGCCAGTATTTATTTTACTCTAAGCTTCATTTGAATGTTGCAGCTGAAATCGAAACTGATAAGACTGGAAAATGTGGTTCTACTCTCTTGTTTTTCTGCGGGGGAGGCGGGTTGCTTTGTTTTGTTTTTTGCCTAAATAAGATGGCACAAGGAGTCGGACCTCCTCTGCTTTGAGGTTTGTTGTGTTTTATTATCAGAAATGGTACTCTTCATGTCTTTACTGTAGTATGTGGATATTTTGGCTATTGTTGCCTTCCCATCATCTCAAAACATTTTGCCCATTCTCTCCATTCTTGGCCTTGGCCTTAGACATCAAAGGGGTATTTTTGTCCATACAGTTTCTGCACACTAATTATTTTCTGTTCTTCAGGTCATTCTTTTTGTTTTTTTTAGACCTCAGAGATGACTGGGCATAAAAATCTCAGTAGATCACCAGTTTCAGCCAGACTGGCACCAACCCCAAATCATATTCCAAAGTGCTTAAACCCCCACTCTGATATTCAGTTGTATCAGCAGGAAGTCATCTGGTCTTGATGACTAAATATACTTATTTGCTATTTTTCTACATTTTCTTGATAAATGAAATGATTTTGGCTTGTCGACCGATACTTTCCTGTTTGTACCTGGATGTTTCTTTCCTTTTTTGCACTGTAAGCTTTTAGCATCAGAGCTCTTTTGAAGTCGTGCACTTGACTCAGCATCTCAAATAAAATGGTGCTCTGGGGCTTGTTAAATTTGTTCACGCATCACCGTCAGACAGTAGATTTGGACCATGTGGGCCTGTTCAGTTTGTGTATGGCACTGAACTTCCTGATTCCTGCTTTCCAACTTCAAAGACACCCCCAGCAGCAGCTTGATAAAGTCCTGCATTTTGGGAATATTGCCATTCTGGAGGATCTTCTGCATAATGCAGCTTGTCAGCATTTCAAGTGATACGATATATCTTCTCCTTAGTTGTATCTGGCGTTCGTCCGTTATATCCTCTGGCCTGTCTTTGAACTTCTTTCTTTATCTATTGTCTTTTAAACCTTTTCAAGTCGACTGTTTTGATGTCACCTAAATCTTTAGTGCTCTTGATGTATTTCCACAGCCATTCAATTTTTAAAGCTCTTATAAATCCAGCACCGTACTTGACACATTTTTAGCTTCCATCGTCTGTCGTACGAGTTGTTGAGCTTTTGGTTTTGTATGATCCACTGTACCATTAACCTGTAAATTAATGTTTCAGGCTGATAGTGCAGACAAAGCAGCCAACCAAAAGACACCGTCAGCACTGCTTTCCTGGCAGTTTAAAAAACAATGGCCTTATAGCTGATGAATAGAACGGCGTCCGCCCCAGTGCCTCAGATCTTGCTACTTCGTTTTGAGCTTGATTACCTGTCTGTAAAGATCCATGGATGGTAATATCCCTCTTGAGAAAACATTGTCTATATGCAGCTGTTATATGGCCCTCTAATAGTTGGGTTGTTCCAATCTAACGGTACTCTTTCTTCAAACCTACCAGCCCGCCCTCTCAGGAAGAATTGCCATTGTGTTCACATCTGTGCTCTGTGATGATCTAGTTCACGCAGAACAGCAGTAGGGATAACTCATTACCGAGATATATGGTACACCTGATGGCTGCCGGGGGATTTGCCTTTGAGCTGGCTTTTTAGGAGAGTGTCAGCGCACTGCTGCAGTTCATTAACTTGACTATTTTTTTTATTGCCTTTTAGCATTTCACATTTACATTTAAAATGATGCTTGTTTGATTTGAAATTCCAAGCTTTCCTTTTGAACATGCATTCTGATCGTATAGCAAGTGTGTTTTGGATTGAGTCTGCTCGTTTTTTTTTATATCGGAACGCATCGGATCATTTGAAACTTATGACAAAAGACGGAACAATTTAAAAGTGGAGAAAATTGCTTTCACAGCACCTTAAATTTGGCAGCCATTTATTCCTAATGATTTAATGAAATGAGAGACATTCACGTTTCTTAGATAACCCCATTTCAGTAACACTTTATTTGAAGGGGTGTGCATAAGACTGACATGAGGCTGTCATAAACATAACATACCACACATGTCATGTTCATGAATGACTCTTCATAAATGTTTATGACTGTTGTCATGAAGTGTCATTCCGTCAATAATGACACTTTTAATGCAACGGTGCGCTAAAAGTTGCATTAAAAGTTAAGCAAAAGTGTCGACTTTGCATTATACGGTAAACAATGAAACTTCTAATACAAAGTTCTATTAAAACTCGAGTAAAGGCCAATCAGAAGTATCAGCTTTGTTTTAAAAGTGTCATTATTTACTGAATGACACTTCATGACTACAATCATAAGCATTCATGAAGTCTCCTTCATGTTCATAACTGGTGTTATGTCATGTTTATGACAGTTTCATGTCAGTCTTATGCACACCCCTTCAAATAAAGTGTTTCCCAGATTTTTACTGTAAAAGTTTTACAGTTTTACTGTAAAAGTTTACATGCAAAAAGAATTCATCTTCAAAGGAACGATGAATTATTCAAATAACATAAAGTAATAATTTTGTGTTCATGGTGGACAGGCCTTATCTGATCAGTGTGTATGTACCATCCGACGCAGCCAACTCTTCAAGCCGTAATACAAAGCTGGTACACGTGTTCACCTCTCTACTTTTTAACCTACAAAACTCTGATAATTTATTTATTTTATTTTTTTCTGTTTCAACTTTAGGTTTCAGACTCAACTAGCGTTGCTGGAGGCTATATATCAGACTGCATGCAAGTCCCTCTGGGGCCCCAAAAAAACTTCTGACAACTTCTTAAATACATGCAGTAGTAATTCCCAACACCAGTAAACAGACTTTGATGTTAAAAATTGGTGAAGTTTTTCTTCAGGCCCTGGGACAAAAACATGTTACCACCCACACAGCTGAGTGGAAGCATTCCTTGGCATTACTTATAACACTGAAGTATCCAGTCTTGTTGCACAAACCCGGTGTCATTTTTACAGTATTGCAGTAGTGCAAAAATAACCAGAGTTTGTGTGCAGACCTTTGAAATAAACTGCATATCATGTGAATAGGGAATAAACAAAACTAACTTTAGTTTGACAGAATAAGGCCATATTAGGCCACTGTGAAGGACTGTCACCAAATATGTTGAACGTATTTTACATCTAGACAGTGAATGATAATGATATATGGTGGTTTGGGAAATGTCTGACAAAACAACAGATGCGAGCGCAACATAATAAATCCGTCCCTTTCCCAAACACTAATAGATTTATCATTTCTTGAGGTGCCCTTGGAGGAACCAGGAGTCTATAGCCAAAAACAGCATGCCTTGGTTGGATATGACTGAGCTCTGAGCCAGGGTCAGAGCCTGGCAGGTGGTGTGCCACAGCTGTCTCCAAGCATCATTTTCCATGGAGCCTGAATACGAATTTGAAGAGGGGCTTTAATGCTGTGTTTATTCTTATTTGGAAAACTTTTGAATCGTAAATAACATGTATTAATTTAACTTTTCTCTCTCTTTTTTTAGAATACCCTAAAGCACAGAACATCAGAGAGCTTTTTTTTTTTCTCATCTTTTGCCTTTGTACCTTATGTCAAGAGGGTGAGTCAGGAAGATGTTTTGGAAAATAAAACATTTATTTCATAAGATGGCACAATACCCAAGACTTGCAAAATGTTCACTGAAAGTTAAAGAGATACTTTTCTTAAAATCTATGGTGTGATCGTCAAGGTAAAGATACAAATTATACACTGTCCTCGTGTATAGTTTCAGTTTCATGCAAACATATTTAAAAATCAGACTGTAAATCCTAATCAAAAACATCAGAGTTTCATGGTGTTATAGCACCTAAACCAAAAGCATGTAACTTTTGGTCTAGGTGCTATAATAGGATATGTTTGCTCCTATTATTGCAGTTGTCAATAGCTTTAAGGCCATAGCAATATTACAATAAAAAAAAAAAAAACAAATGCGAGAAATTCTGAAGAATTTTGACAGAGTATTAATGATCCCATTCTTACTTTTCAAAGTGCAAAGAAAGAAATGGGGAGGAAGAAGTGCTGTACCTGTTTATGTAACAAGCTAAAATGATCTTGCTAATGTCTGGTTAGCTGCCCTGCTAACTAGCCTGCTGCTGGGGTCTTGTTTTATGCTAACTCCCGACGTTTACTTTGAAATACTGTCGCTTTCATATCCACAGATGGGTGCATCCTTATGTGTACATGCGTGTCTTTGCTCGCTTTCTCTCATTGCAGGGTGTGACAGACAGGGAGGTTCTCACAGCTGCAGCTCAGCACGACTAGGCAGATGCCAGATCAGTCCAGCAACTTTCCACTTGCTCATCTGTCTGTCCACCCCGCAAGATTATTCCTTTCCCCATACTTGACACAAGAATCTGTTCCCAACCAGCATTAACCACCACCTGTCAACATTACCAATAACCACTTAACAGTAATGAACTGCAACGTCAACAAGCCATTTCATACTTCTCTTAATTAGTTTGAATTTCTACTCATTAACTAATTAAAGAGAGATGCATTTTAGGTAAGTTTCCTCTGTAGCTGCAATGCTGTGATTGCTAGCGTTTCACTGCAACGCTGACTCACAATTGAATATTTCCTGTAAGGAGTATCAAGTGAAAAACTTAGTGCTTCCAGTGGTGGAACAGTTTTGATTACCAAATTATGTTTGAAGTCTAAAAGAACTAAACTCTGCTCTTTTATATTTTGGGTCAGGATTGACCTGGACACTCTGTGCAAGAGGGTTCTGATTCAAATGCATCTTCTGAAAATTTTTGATCATTGGATAGAAAGGGGAGCTCTGCCAAATGTTATGCCGATTCAACAAGAAGACCTTGTTGAATTATCTGCTATTTTGTTGTCTTATGCTAATGCTAAATTGTAGCTGAGCTGAGTAGTACTAAATCTGCATTAAGTACATTTAATTGAGTCTTTACCATTCCACTGGTATTTATGTTTTAAAGCTGGATCTAGGAAACTCATTACATTGAAAATATTTTTGTCATAATTCTCATGAACCCTCAATTATTGCCTGAAACACTGTTACTGATCGGTGGTGATAACCCCCAAGAAAGTTTTGGATAGAAACTGTAACAAAACAATGACATTTATTTTGACAATACAGTCATCAGTCTGTTGTACCACGTGCCTTCCTATTTGAAAACACGCATTTGACAAATCTCAGTCATTTTTAGCAGCTTCATCGCTATATCTTAAAATCAGAAAGTCTAGACAGTAATTGCCTTTCAAGGAACTTTGAGAAGCACTTCGTACAATACTCCACAGTATGATCAGACAGTTTCTCTCTCTCTCCCTCTCTCCCTCTCTCTCTCTCAGAGACGTGATGTAACAGGAGTGGAGCTACTTTGTGACTAAGGCACTTAAGCAGGAGTTGAAGACCCTAGAAAACAACATTTATCTAGGTGACAATCCTGCTGACCTGCAAAGCAGCCCCAAATGTCTCTCAAAAGCAAACATCTGGAATAATTTCTTGTTCCAGATTTCCTGCTTTGCAGGGTCTCAGACAGGAGCTTTTATGTTTCTCTAAGCAATAAAAACTTGGTATCTCGCAGTTAGGACAACTCTGTTCTTCTATCCAAAACATATTGCAAATAGTCTTGGTAAGCAGTTATTTCCATTTGGCTGATGGATGGAGTATATGCTTGCGAGAAAGCTCTGGCTGCATAATAAAGGGCGAGAGGAGGCTGAGCGGAGGAGGGTGAGCAAATAACGTTTGAGAGCGAGCCACTCTTAAGAGATTGTGGTAACTCAAATTGGGAAAACGGAAACTAATAAATCCTGCTCAGCAAAAAACCTGTTCGCACACCGACAGGCAACAACAACAATACAACCACCACCGAAGGTTTGCTTAAAAAAAAAAGCAAACTCGCTGTAATACTTGTGGCCAGTCCAATTATGATAGTTTCACTCATCATTGTGCTGAATTGTTGTGCAGAGGTGTTGACTGGCGTGTCGCATATATGGGACAACGCTGTGACCAAAAGTCTGCAAAACATATTCCTTAACGATCCGATTCTTCTGAACCACCCTTACCTTGCAGTAGTTATTATTTTATTTAATTAATATATATATAGATTTATTTAACTGACGAATAAATAAAACAAGAATGCAAAAGCATGCAGAGCATGCTCATTGCTCTTTGTTTTTTTTTTCACCTGTTCAGATGTTACAGCGGGAGAGGGTGAAAAGAATCACAATGCACTCCTTCGACTTGGTTACTTCTTGCTTGTTGCGCCGTGGACAGTGTTCATAGTTAAGCGTTGTTTACCATTTAGGGCATTGTCTTAACTGCTATGTGTAATGGTGCAGACAGTTGTGGTTTCTGACATGGGCAATAGGGGCAAACGCCCAGGGCTTTATCTTTTTCAGGATGGCAGGAGACCACCACGGTTTGTAGCACGGAGATGGAAGCAAAGCAGAATGAGGAAGAGTTAGAATTGATGATGTTGATTAAACTTATTTTAGCTCTAAGTATTTAATATCTAGGTGTTTTTTATGGCACTGTGGATCTTTCAGATCAATTTGAGGAGCAATTTTGATCATATTTCACATATTGTGTCATGTGGCACAGGGTGTTGGTCATGTGTCACAGAGAGTAAACGCAATAAAAACATGCTTTATCTTTAAAAACAGGCATTGTTCATTAAATGTATTGTTGATGTATTGAAATTAAATACAATAGATATACTTAATGACATTGTATTAATTATTAGGTATTACATTCAGCAAGAACTTTTACTTTTAATACTTAAGTATTTTTAAAAGCCTGTACATTTTTACTTTTACTCAAGTACAAATGTTAATGTGGTACTTTCACTTTTACTAGAGTACATTTTTGTCTGTTTATTTGTGCTTTTACTTAAGTATGTTGTTTGAGTACTTTCTCCACCACTACCGATTACAGATGTTTTGTTCACACCCATGCAAATGTGAAGATTTGTAATGGAGACTTGCTGTAATTTTATGCTGTTCTGAAAAAAACTCTCTCCATTAGGTGTTTAGTGGTTTAGTATTTCTACATACACAGCCAAACTGAGACATTATGATGATTTATTATGCCACTGTAATGGGCTCTAATAGAATATACATATCCAGCTTCTAAAAATATAAAGACGGAGAGCTACTGTTTTACGCCACTGGTTGAGCTTATATGGAGGCTACAGACACCTTACAGCAGTTTATACAGCATCCTTCATTTCTATTGACCCCCTTGATACAGATTTTGAGAAAAGCCTTAAAATAATTCAAGTGTCATTCCAGTAACTCTCATACGATACAACAGAAAAATTCACCCTTAAGGATGCCTTTTATGCAATGGGGGGCAAGCTCCACGTGAGAAATTATTGCTTTTTTTTATTTTTTACTAAATTTGTCTGACTTATTACAGTACATTTAAATTAAAGGCAGTCACTCTATTTTTGTCATTTAGACTTTACTTTTTCAGGGTTTCTAGGAACTTTCAGTGAACAATAATCCATCCATAATCGGTTAGTGGCTCCTGGGCACTAAACCCAAGTCTTTCTTGTCACCTGGATATTTAACAGGAACTGTTCACTTTGGTTATTGTCCATTTTAGCAACAAATACAAACACAGGATCAGGGGCATTTTTCCTCTTTGAAATATTAGTACATTTAAAACAAAAACCTGGTTAGCCACTCCTTAATAAAGGTTATCATAAGGAAATTTGGAAGCATGAGAAATAACAAAAAAAAAAAAAAAAAAAAAAGTTAATTTTATATTTATGCAACAGCCATAGGAAATTTAATGTTTTTACTTGATGTTTTTTGCTACACCTCTTCACAAGGCATGGCAATAATCGTACCCTTTAGGAACTGATGCTACATTTATTGAATCTATTGCCTCTTTCATAAAACAGTTCCATCCAAAAACCCACAAAGACGAATCACTTCTAATCTTCATGCAGTCATTCATAAATCACATGTGAAAGCATAGCTGTGCATTTAAAAAAGAAAAAAAAAAAAAAAAAAAGAAAAGTCAGAAGTGCAATGCAACAGGAAATGTCATGGTGCATCGACATCAGCTCTACTGATGTTTATATCATTCATTTTAATGTCCTCTTAAAGTGTTTTGTGAAAGGGCATATCTTATCTCTGGAATATTACAAATTTTGTAAAATTGTTAAACTCTGAAAAGGAAATTTGTTGCTCTCAACAAAAAAAAACAAAAAAAAAAACAGTATTAAGTTAATATATGTTGTGCAATAGGCTACCGATGGAGCATTGTGTCATATTTTTTTGTTTTCATCGACTTTGAAGAAAATTATCCCATGAAGTTAAACTTACCTACAGGTCTGTAATATCTGCTCATAAACTGCTACATGAAGAAAAAAAAAGATGTGCTGCAGGTGTTTTTGTATTTTAATGCTCCTTTTGGCATTCCTAGGCTGTGTTCTAGAAACAAACATGTTCCTTCTAAATCACATGGAATCAGACCCCCATGGACACCGAAACACATAGGCCTGACTGTAAAGCCCACTGCTGTTTTGATGAATCACATAAATAAGTGCTGTGACCATGTTGGCCAGCAGCCCTCTGTTATGCAATCACAGCGTTCCTATGGCATGGCAGTGCATAAGCAAACAGAAAAAAAAAAAGAGCTGCATTTCTTACAGCTGCTCAGACGTCAGAGAGGAAATGCTGGTTTCAGTGCTTTGTGACAGTCGCTGAATGATTCCAATCAAGGGAATGACACACAAGCATAATAGTAGTTTCAGTGAGAGTACTCTCCAAGTCGATCAGTCAGAGCTTCATGTATATTGAACTGATCAGCTGGTTGGGTTGTCTTCTTTAAATATGCATCTTGGTGCAGCCGTCCTAAGTAGGCTAACAGATTGTCAGATTGCTTCATGTTGGACTGAAACTCTTCAACCAGCCAGCAGCTTTTGGATGAGTGCAAACTGTAACTGTATTAATTTTTTGAAAAATTAAGCCACATTTTTAAAAGATTAAGCCAAATGTTTCCCAGAAATATAACTTGCTAAAAGTCTTTTTGTCAACATGCCTTTCTTTGCCTTATACTCTGCCGCCATTCCATCAAGAGTTTAAAAACGTATGCAAGGGTGATGTGTCAATCACCCATTGTCAAACATCACAGCTTTAAGCCCCCTTATGTCCGTCCTCTGATGGCAGGCATTCATTTTTAGTCCAGACTCCACCGACCCTGTTCAACACCAAGCCTCTTTGTTAATTTCACCGTAAGGCTTCTCCTCACAGATATCAGAAAATTCAGCTTCCTTCACCCTGACTGCAGGAAAACCAGCACTTTTCCTATTTTCAAAGGCCTTTTTTTGGTTATTGACACCACCTTTGTGCTTTGATCCCTCTTAAGTCAAAGCACTCATGTCAAGAACTTTCCATCTAGCCTTTTAAGGGTTCCTCAGATTAGGGGAATTCGCCTCTCCGACCAACAAATCTAATGCATCCAGAGACCTGACTTGCTCCAGTCTGAAATTTTATCCGGACTATTTTGATCTCCTCTTTAAGCATTCTAAAGGTAAAGGTCCATGGACCAGTTCAGTGGCTTGCTTAGATGTTGTGTTCTGGCCTTTACTCACCATGCATCAAATTTACCCTTTAACTCCGTCAGTTCAGCCCATTCTTTAAACCTCTTAGGGGAATCACCCCCTTGAATTCCCCTGAAAAAGTAACCTCGTTTCAAATTTTAACTCAATTCAGTCTCCCTCCTAGTCACTTCTCAACACGCTCCTTTAGATTTGGGGCAGTCACCTCTGCTGCCATCCAGGGAATTCCCTCAGCTTCTGCAGGGTTTGGACTTGGTCTCCAAATTCCCAATATCTCAATCCAATTAAATATCTCCGGAATGCAGTAGACAAGCAACTACAAACTATAGACACTCCACCTCACAATTTATGGGTCTTACAGGATCTGCTGGTGACATTTTGCTGCTTGATATCACAGCACGCCTTCAGGGGTCAAGTTGAGTCTATTCCTTGACCGGCTAGAACTGTTTTGAGGGAACAAGAGGGGACTAACTCTCAATTAAACAGGTGGCTTTATTGTTCTGCCTGGTCAGTTTGAACAGAGTCTATTTACAGTGTTGCTTTTCCTCCCCTCCCACGTCTGACTGTCAAATCACAATACTACATATTCCACTGTTTTCTCCGAACAACCGGCTCACTTTCCTTCCATCTACATCCCTCTGCTTTGAGACCCCCACTCCTCTTATATCTACATCTTACATTCATTACCACGTGGCCTTGGCTCAGTCCGCTGTCTCCCCTTCTGTGCTGTTCAATTACTCTGCCTTCCCGGGGCAAGCACTGGTGTCAAGCTACTGTAATGACTTTCTGATTATCTGTCTTTATGTGATGAATGAGATGGAAATGTACCACCTCTGCCAAACGGGGCTGGCACAGTGCCAGGCTGCCACACCACAGCCATGGAGGACAGGAGCAGGGAGAGGCAAGCAAAGGAGACAAACACGGAGCACGGATGTGTCTACACATCTACCGGAAATAATAGAGTTAGCACGTTTTAAAGGCTGTGGGGAAGTACTCAAGCTAGGACTAAGTCAAAGCCTTCCCTCTTTTTCTTATGTGAGCATGAAATGAGTCTCGTCAGTTCAGTTTCTTTCATTTAGTTTTTCCTTAAAAGAAGTCAGGTAGCAAAAATAAAAAGAAAAAAGAAAAAACGAAGTGAACTTAGTCTGTAGATGGAACTGCTGGAACTTAGTCCCTCCCAAATAAAGCACAAGGACAAAATTGTGGTCTGTTTTGCCATCTAAATCAAGGCGACTTTCAAGATGTAAAGTGATTGTTCATGCTTGACTTTGACCTTCTGAAACTCTCCTATTGATTTTCTCCCTTTCGACCGTGAGTGTTGATGCCTGCTCTGCCTCTAATGTGCTGGAGGTAAAAAAAAAGAAAGAAAAAAAAAGAAAGAAACAAAGGAAGACAGAGCTTGTGACATAGACATGGTTAACCATAGGGCCAGGGAGGATGCCATCCGATATGGGCCAGCCACCTGAGAAAGCAGGCCTAGCTCCAAGTCACCACTCACTCCCCTCCACCCACTTCATCTCCAGTTCTATTATTCATCCCTCTTTCAAATGCCTTTTATGCTGCTCAATTACCCCTCCAGCAGCCCAGTGTGGACACTGTAATGACATTCTGATTATCAGTCTGTAAATGAGAAATGAAATGAGTGTGTGATGCCATGCCAGGGGAAGAATGGAAAGCCTTTTAAATAAAAAAAAAATAAAAAAAAATAAAACGAAGGCGATGGAGGGGGGGCAGAGGGAGGACAGAGGGATGAGTGCAGCACGCCGGTGATCATTGACAAGACGATAAAAAAAAAGGGGGGGGAACATTTTTCAACACACAAAATGTATGAAATTACACTTTTGAATTTAATTGCTCTCTAATCAAAGCTTTAGCGGTGCCAAGAGAACCTTTATGTTTTCAAACAATCATTCTGGAAGAAAGAAGCCGTGTCGTAATTTAAAGCACGTTCAGTCACTTGGAGGAGCTTAAATAGCAGATATCCTATTCAAAGGCTGGCTTAGTGGGCCGAAGCTCAGAAAGCCTCATCTTTACGGCTTACAATGTCGACATCAGACTACGGCATTGAAGCTGTTGAAAAATTACTCTTAATCAACAATCGCATGTAGCCAAAAAAAAAAAAAAAAAATTAAAAATGACGTATTTACAACTTGAACACAGAAGGTCAAAGTTAAGTAAATTTCTAAGGAAGAAATATTAAAGTTTACTCTACATAAACTATGAATACAATTAAAGGCATTGGCAAATTAATGTTGATTAAAGGCAAGTAAAAGAAAGAAACGTTTGAGTTGATGTTTATGCAACTCGCTTTCTGATAACTGCTGGGATATCTCTCCTAAATGCTTGGTTCAGGATGTTGGGAAAGAGGTTGTGCAATTTTAATTATAGTTTGTTGGATTCCACAGTGGAGATGTACAAAAATCCAGTTGCTTGAAGTCAGTGTAAAGTTTCCAAAGTTAACGATAATTTATAGGGTCATGGCATCTGTTGGGGTTAATCAGGAAAATTAAAAGAACTCCTAATGCTTCCCTGTCCAGACAAGCTTTATGTCGATGGTGTGACCTAAAAAGGACCTGCTACCTGCTCATACTTCAAAAATGACCAACTCATGGTTTAATTGCCACATTATGACTTTAACACAAGTGCTACTTGTTTAGTTGTTCAGATTACGGTATTCATCTTTTCAACCCACTGCATGGCAGTCTTCCCATTAGATATACAATGAGTCACATTATCTAATTTCAGATGGAAAATCTAAAATATTCTCAGCCAGACATGACTCAACCCTGTTATGGTAAATCAAGCCCAGAATGGCTTTCACGAAACATCCTGGGCCGGGTCGTTTTTAGCTCAGCAGATTTCAGAGTGTTCTTGTTTTGAATTAACATCTTGTGAATGTGTCTGTGGGACTCTTGCTCAGCTGACCAGAAAGTTCTCCATCCCGTCTGCCTTTTATGGCTCCATGAAACGCCTTTTGAGTACCAATTACCTAAAGTTGTTCTTGTCCACGTTTACCTGGCAATAAAATGCATCCGCAAGCCATTTTCTGCGTTCATTAGATCAGCAATCTAACTGGCCCACTAAACTACAGTCACTTCCTCCCAGAGAGTCTTACTCATTTCATCCTAATCAACAGAAATGCTCTACTGCCCCAAACTGCTGTTTAATAGGATATTAACATCCTGATCAATCACCTTAATTGATATTTTTTAGGCATTAATGCTCTCAAACTCTAACAGATGTAATTGTCAGATAGGGAGTGGGATCCCCATCGGCAGTAATTGGGCCATTATAGATGCAGGCATGACTGAGAGATTTAGAATGCCAATGACACTGAAGATGGATGGGGCTGGGGCCTCTGTGGGTGGATCCGTATATCACTCATGCTTGGGTGCCAGAGGATTTCTCGTTGAAGAGATAACGCTTGATGCGATTTTAACAACTCTGCCTACGCGTGCACAAATACACCTGAGAGCAGATGTGTAATGCAACTTCTCTTGAGTGTTTCAGCATTTCGGCTCAGAACGCTCCCTGTGTGTTGCCGGCAATTATGCCATATGGTGCCTTGCGTTGGCCGCATTCTGAGTTTTGTGTCACGCTATTAGAGTCGGGAGCCAAGGAACGACTGCCGTGTCTTCATTTATCCCGGCTAACTTCTGCGGCTCCCAGGAAGACTGGTTTCACAAAAGCCTGCTGATGCTTGCACAATTGTCACAGCTCACTTAGTCGCCATACTTCCTTACTCTGGTGCACAGTAGGAGAAGAGGGGCCAATTGTTTGCAAAATAGTTTTCATTCTTTCACGGCCGAGTGAATTTGAAGGGAGCCTGTGTGAATTATTGCCCTAAGTTTATAAAGAAACATTTCCTTAAGGGGAAGATGTATATGCTTTTTATTAGAGTCGAGAACAGAGGAAGCAGGGCAGGAAAATCAGCTTATTTAACAATTTAATTCCATTTGTCTATTAATTGTATTCTGGAAAAAAAGCTATTAATTGCAGCCATATAGACGTTTATGTCTTGTGATCTCTATAAAACATAATTTTGTCAGGGATAAGGCACGTTTACTGTTTCAGTGCGTTGTATACGTGACTATGTTTTTAAGTAGGGGAAAAAAATTGTACAATAAGAAGTAAAACATTTTGTTGGCTTAGCATATAGCTGTAAATTTGTACTGGTTATTTTGCTGGAAATGTGCTTGATTATATCCATCCACTTATCTTCTAAACCCACTGACACCTACAGGGAGAGCTGGTGTCTATCTCCAGCGATCACTGGTACAGACGAGGTACACGATGGTTGCCAATCCATCACAGGGCGACTTGCACAAAACAAACAACTATACACACACACTAAGATCCAAGTGCAATTTAAACTAATCATTTAACCCAGCAATCATGTTTGACATTCGACATTTCCAATAAAAACTACTGAGAAGAAAGTTTTTTCTAACAAAACAAAAGCATAAAAACTTAAGCTTCTTAGTAAAATTAGAAAACCTTCTGTCATTTTGCCGCCTTTGTTATGTTTCTATAATGACACAAAAACTGATAAAAATTCATGTCCAGTTTAAAATGCAAATGGGACTTAAAATGCTACTTGGGAAACTATTGACTACATTTACTGTGTTGGAACTTGTACTAGAAAGTTTGGGAACCACAGCTCCAGGTTTTTCAGAACAGGTTTGGGCAATAGTTCTGCAAGACCATAATTAAACTCTTCGTTGCATAAGAGAATTAATTTCAAAGTCTTTATGTTGTCTTATAAATGCCTAAGCTGCCTTTCTCCTCCATACCTTCGGCTTTACTTCAGCCTCATCTTCCTTTGTGGGCCTTATGATAAGTTGACCTGCTGCTTTTAGTTGATCTCCCTTCAGGCGGAAACCGAGAGGAGATCAAGGTTTTCTGTAGTGGCTCCCAAAACTTTCGAATCCTTTACACTTGAATATTAGATACGCATCTTTGCACCCTGTTTTTAAGTCTCTTTAAAAAATGAAAGCGCATCTTTTTTTAATAGCATTTTGCCCAGCGTGAGTTGATATATTCCTTTTATTTTCTCTTTGCTTTTATGTGTGCATTTTAAATGTGAGCATTTTTAATCCTGATTTATGTCTTGACTTTTATTCCTCGATTGGTCGTGTTTTCGTAGAGAACTTTGGGCAAACTTCTGTTTTTAAAAATGCACATGGCGTGTACAGGTTTAGGTTCAAAATGCCCACAGTAGTCAGATGACGGTAGGTTTAAGGAAAAGATGACGAACCTTAGAAAGAACAGACCAAAAGAGAGAATGAGGTAGACAACAGCAGAATCCAATGACATTGCTTAAATACTGATTAGTAATGGGCTCCAGCTGTGAGATGAGACCAACCAGGAAGACTGAGGAGAGAAAGAGAGAGACTGGCAGAAACTGGAGAAAGGGAGAACAGGGGAACAAGGAAATGAAACTGCAACTTACACCAGAAATAAATAATAAACAAGAACTAAACTAAGAGCAGATTAAGAAGAGTAAAACGCGACAAGGTTGATCGGGTGAAAATAAGAATAACTGAGGAAAGTAAACATGGACAACGGAAAATAAATAAAATACAAGGAAATAACAGAAACAACGTGAGATATGACAAGATGTGCTTTATAAACAAATTGGATTTGGATTAGAACTTGAGCAAAAATGCTAATTATGACACGAAGAAGGACTTCTGTTTACTATGGCGCCAATGGATGATAATCTTCATCCCTCAGGGCAACACATAGGTCTCGAAGCACGACGGATCCGAAAACAACTCCAAGGCCAAAACCGGATGACTAAAATCAAAGCTTAATATAAACCTGGTTTGTCGTAACCCGTCTTCAGACCTCAAGCCTATGAAACATCGCAATGGCCGAGCGACAGCCAAGAAACACAAAACGCTTAAAGCCTTGTGTACGCTAAATTTAGCCAGAATCCCTCCTTAAAATTGAGCAAAACTAAACCACAGGAACATCTTATGGTTCCGTTTGCTCCTGCAGACACTAAAACTCGAATTAAAGGAGACAGTACTCTCACTTCCACACTTTTGTCTTAGTTTCTCCTGAAACAGACAAGCCATTTTGATTTCATCAGTTGTAAGCTGTAACCCTCAGTTATATATATATATATATATATATATATATACCTTCAATCCTGCCGCTGGTTTGCTTTATGGTCTTGACAGCTTTTGACATGACATTTCCACCAAGCAGGAAAGTATCATTACACCAAGGTCACTTGTGGGAACCCATCACAGTCTCTCAGTGTTTCTGCTTTAAGGCGATTGCATATATTCAAGTAACAAATGAGCAGAGAAAAGAAGACAGTGCTGAAAATTTCCATATCACTGCATTCAGGTCAGAGTGTCTGGTAGCTTGATAGGCAGATCAAGCCGCTTCACTGCAGCAGAATCTTGCTATCTGTCATCGTCTTTCCAGAATCCACTTTCTCTACTTAAGTGAAAGCGTAGTTAATCTCTCTTTTTTTATTTTTTTTATATGAAAACAGTTTGAATTCCAGTTGTATTACGATCATTTTAGTCTTTAAAAGCACAAGGGATTTTGCTGCCGAGGGAGAGTAACCGCTGATGCTGCCGACTGAGATTTTTCTGTTTTCAAGAAGAATGGTTTCGTACCTTTTTTGTTAGATAGTCTTGCGTTGTTGTATTTTCCCTCCACTAAGATAGAAAATCATAAACATAAAAGTAAAATCTTCACAAAAAAATGTTCCTAACACCTACCATTAGGCTGAAACATTGTAAATATCATAATTCCCATGATAGAGCGCTCTATATAACTAATAAATTGAGAGAAAATTAGCATTTTCTCAATTTGTTTTAGACAGAAAATGTGATTTCTCCATATCTTATTTTTACGGTCGCTCAGACACAAAGGTTTCAGCAATGGGACGCCTTGAATCAAAATTAAACCATCTCATAGTTATTTATACGTGGCTGTTAAGAAAAAAAAAGTTTGTTTTGTGTATAATCTCTGTATCGTTATTATCACAAGTACGCTGGTTTAGAAATATCTCTAGTAACGCACTTTTGTACTGCGATGCGGCTCAACAAGAGATCAGGAGCTGATGTTCCCCTTTTCTTTTTGATTGATCACATCCACAAGATAGGTCAATCAAAAGCAGCCTGGATCAATAGCCTTGAAGGAGACTGAGGATCAATGCTGAGGATGTCTCACTCTGACCAGGTCATTCCCAGTAAATATCGAAATCAGGGTTGGAGATCCGTACTTTACCCAGCTGACCGGGAAGTTAAACTTTTATTGACATTTTCTTTAATTTGGTGTACTTTATTTCAACTGATTAGAAATAAACCCAAAGCAAAGCAATTCTCTCTCTCTCTCTCTCTCTCTATATATATATATATATATATATATATATATATATTAAGCAGAGCATTGTAGCAAAAGCTGCAATGCTCCACTTGTGAAAGTAAATCTGTCAGGCTTCTCCTTTGCACTCAGACAACAATTTTGAGTACTACACTGACAGATATGACACATAAAAAATGGTTTATTTAAGAACCTGGGGGTAAAATAAGTTCCAAGAGGACAAATGCAGTATTAAATCTATTTTACAAAACAATTTGAAGCTGCGACAAAGTGGTGTGGGAAGTTGTAGTCAAATCTCATCTGTCCATGAGGAGAAGCAGTCAAAAAGCCCAAATGGTGGTTTGTAATTCAACTGGATAAATGCATCGTGTGTGGTCTTGTCTCATGAGCTATATCTATTTATGGTGGTGGCTACAGGTCAGACACATCTTCAACGTCTACTACCAAATCAAATTTTTGATAGTAATGCATAGAATCCAGTAAAATGTCTGTTTGTGACAGTTTCATCTCGTTTCTTTTTTCGCACTTTCTGCTAGAATGTCAAGCTAACCATTTTTAAAATGTTGCCTTAGGTTAACCAGTTGTTAATCAAGCCTGGAAATTCATGTTGCCTCGACAACAGTTTGTTGGTATGGTAGTATTCTTGGAATAGGATGAACTATTTATCACTACGGTCACATCTGAAAAGGCTCAAAAGGTGCCTTGATAACTTTCAAATCTATAGATTTCACTTTACGGATGCATTGCGAGAACTTGCGTTGTTTTTTTTTTGTTTTGTTTTTTTTGGGTTTTTTTGCTAGATTATCCAAACATTAATTTTAGCCTTTGCAAGGTATCACAGAATGAACGTCGGACGTGCAATCATAGGCACATTTATCATCACGACACTAACGTAGTGAAAATCAAATAAAAACAAAACAGTGGATAAAAGAGGAGAAGGACTCTCTGCATGCAAAGTATGATGGTGAAAAATAATTTGATCAACTATTAAGGAATGAATTCCCTTGATTGTGTTGCAAGATAGACAAACATTCTTTTATTCTGTGTCGCGAAAAAAGCCATAATGAAAATAAAGCTGCCACTAATTGCCGGCTGATTGCATGAAGAATGTTTCAGATTTTACCCACTTGGGGTTCAAAGAAGGGAAGATATGGTACCTTTCAAAAGCATCCATGGTTCTTAAACTTCTTCATATTTTGCCACATTACCAACTTGAACTTCGAGGAATTTATTTTGATTTCATGAAATAGACTAGTACAGCACGCATCTATGCCTCGCAGGTAACAAGAGGAGACCGACAGATGGTTTTCCACATTTTTTTTTATATATAAAAATCTGGAAAATGTGGTGAAAATTTCCTTTGTTGGACTTTTTACCCCTGTCTCAAATCTTTTTCAGACTCAAATCTGAAAAAGATTTGAGACAACACATTTCAAATGTGTTGTCTCCCAAAACTGGAGGATTAATTTTATGCCGCGTTCATCCTCCAGTCAGCCACAATCAGCTTTCCTGTCCGTGATGAAAAATAGTATCCGCGCAGCATGATGCTCTCACTGTGTTGGTGTGTCCAAGGTACTATATGCTTCCAAATGTGTTGTTTTGAATGTTGGTCACTGATTTAAAGTTTAGTCTAATGTGATCAAATTACTTTCCTGTTCGCATAATCTTCAATTAGTAGATACTTTTCGCTTCAGAAGCCTTATTCAAACATCTTAGGAAAGATTTTATTTGAAGCTACTTGTTCAAACCACTGGGGAAATAGAAGCAATAAGCTCCTAGTCAGTATGTGTCAACTACAAGAAACTTTTTTTTTTTTTGCTGTAGGTAAGAAGAGTGTCCTGCACTCAGTCTTCTCAGATAATGTCCAATCTCAGGTTGAAAGGTGGTTTGTGACGGTCCCAATCAAAGTGGGATAAAATGACGCGACTCGGGATGTTTCTTAATCGACGGTTAAGGGTCTCTACAAAAGAGAGAATGCCAACAGCGCGTCTCGTCTCTGAAATATTTCCAGTGTCAAGCGGGAAGGAAAACTTTAGACTATGCCCGCACGCCTTTGTCAGCACTGAAAACTTTGCGAGAATACAACTAAGATAAAAGCGTTTATCTGACTTTGGGCATTCTTTTGAAGACATTCAGATCGCTGTCTGACTTTGCACATTTGTCTCCGGCATTGAGGCACATCAGCAGTTCATCTTGATAATAGAAAGGGCTATGTGAGCGGATTTAGTGAAATAACCTTTTGCGAATACAATCTGAAGTGCGGCGTGAAGGTGAGGTTGTAAATGAAAAGGAGAAGGAGTGATCATATCGTCCAACATTTTATGAGCGAAAGAGTTGCATTCGTGGCATTGACCTTTGCCTCAGGAAATGCGTTGATTGACCTTGCGAAAGTATTCTTACTCCTCGAAGGCTTTACATCTCGTCATGTTACAACCACAAACTTCACTACATTGTGAGAAGTGGGACATGCATTTATATAAAATATGTTTTAATTCAAAGCTGTAACACAGCATTTCGCTGCAGTTATAGCTGCACGTTCTTCGGGTTCAGTCCCTACCAGCTTTATTCAACTAAAGGTATTTTTGTTAAACAGCTCAGTGGATAGAGGTGGATGCAGAGTGTCTGTAAAGAGGCATTTAACCCTCCAGCTAAAATAAATAAATTTATATTTATTTATTTTAATAAGTAAATTTAAATAAATAACTGGGGGTTTTTTTTCAGATGAGAACTGAATCGTCAATAACTTCCTAATAAGTTAGTAAGCTACTATTCAATTGGTCAAACCAACAGAGAACAACTGAACGCCTGAAGCTTTCATGGGAAATTTTGCAAGTTGATTCTTGGAATTTGGATATTTCTGTTTTCTTGTTGCTTCCCCATTTGGAACATTTCCTTGGGAGAAATGTTCAGGTTGTTTACAGGTTTTGGACTTTCATTGCTGACCTTTGAATTTTGTTATTATTTCTTTCTTAAAACAAAAACAAGGAATTGGCCAGTTTGGGTTGAGTTGTGCTCGTAAACATTCAGGAGTTAAAGGTTTATCCTGGTTGCTGTTTCTAAATGAAATATTTTCTAGTCTCTTTAAATTATACCCCGTTAAATAGTTTGACTTATTTTAATCGATCTCTCCATTATTTCCTGCATTTTGTCTCAACCTTATGAGTGTCTTATTTGGTGTTTTGTTTAGTTTTTTCTTTTCACACTGTATGGTTGTAATTTGTTTGGTTGTAGTTTTTATTATGCCCACAGCTGTTTTGGGGTTTATGTTTAAAATGTTGCATACTTACAGTGTTTTCAAGTTAAATGAAAAAAAAAAAAAAAACAGACTTATATCAATATCAATGTGTTGGACTATAACCCGAAATCAAAATTAAATATAACAAACTTTCTTGCAGTGAGACCAAATGTAGAAAAGTTGATTGGCAAATAACAAAGAAAAAAAAAAAAAAAAGACTCTTGTAAAAGTTTGACCAAATCTCAAGATGGCAAGGTGTTCTTACGTACGCCGAGGCACAGCAGCATGGAGGAGTTTAAAGAAAATATGAAGAAGTTGTCCTTCAAGTGAATTAACAGTGCATCCAAGAACTCTATTTTTCATGTGAATAGGACAGTGAAGTGGTTAGATGGACCATCCGAATGGAAAGAAACTGTGAGTGGGATTCTAAGAGGCCAAATGGAACCCTCTTCAGCCAATTAGAGTCCTGGAGGGTGCAGTGCAGTTAATCCCCATGGTAACACACATGAAGAGCAGTGCGCTCTGTATGCCCTCCTGCTTTATTTCTATCCCAATTTTTTCATGGGGAAATGTACTTCATTGTCTCCAGCTCCTCTTGCAAAAATGGTGTTCCAACAAAAAAAAATAAATATCACATCCTCACTCATGGATGAAGATGCTTTCAAGGGTGGACGTATGAGAGTGGAAGAGCATTACCCGAAAACAACCGGAAGCAACATTTTCAGGGGAAACAACAGAGAGATTCACCAGTGCAGCACTGACATTATTTACCTCTTTACTAGCTTAACATGTTTTCACCAAGTTGTAAAATGTGCCTTGTCTGTGGAGTGGAAGAAAGCAATGATTCAGAAATGCATTAGCACATGCATTAAAATGAGTCAGCTCCATTAGCATGACTGTTCCAACATCCTATTACACACGACATGGCATGAAAAAAAACAACATGTTTTCTTCTTTTTTTAAAATCCCAAAACATGTAAATTTCACAATGTTTCACATGTATTTGCATTCATATGAGGCACAATTTTAAAAGCACGATTAAAACTGGGTATTAGTAATACAATTCCCAACAATAGGAATGAACTTCAATAAAATGTCTTCACTATTTTACTTGCTTTTGTAAAATATTAACGTCTTTGTGTATTCTCCTCATAGGAACTGAGTAGGGGGAAGAGCAGACTCCAAACTTCCCAGCTAAGGATTAAAACATTTGTTTGAAATTTTCAAATCTCAGTGAGTTGCAGAGTCTCAATAACACCAAATTGGCCACATTTCTTTCTTTTTTTTTTTTTTTTTTTTTTTTTTGAATGACCCAGAGCTTTTATAGAAATCTGCTGTACTGCCCTGCTTTATTCCTTCCAGGGTTTAGCTTCCACAGCGTCTTCTCCTGCTCTACAGGCTGTAAACTTTACAGCCGTTGATCCTATCCAAAATGTGCATGGAGGACCCAGAAGGAAAGAGTCACTATTCTGTTTCATTTCCTTCTTTTACAGGCTCCCTCAAATACCCAGTCAGCGACCTCCTTTTTCTTAATTTTTCTGACTCTTCTGCATTTATTAGGTTGACCTTTGCATTGTTCCTCCTCTTCAGGCCCAGGCGGCTAAAACCTTGAACGTATGCTTGTGTCGATACATGTGGCTTACGTCATTCGCAGAAAGTATGACACCAAAGATATTTTTTAAGTCTTGTGTTAAAAGAGAAAATAGAAAAAGTCATTGCCAAATGTGGCCTTCTGCACAGTAACAGAATAGTTAAAAAGAGATATAACTTTCACACTAAAAACCTAAACAGGAGATTTTAACTTAACATTGCATCACCAAGTCAAAGTTGGTCGTAAGAAAACCTAATATAACAGCAGCGACAGGGCTATTGTTTATTTATGTTTTCTATTATTAGGGTTTACATCCCGAGTTTCTCATAAAATAGCTCATTTATATTTAGAAATACACTCGGAGACAATGTTGTGACAAAGACTCAGAATGAGAGGGTTTCATAAATCATTCATTGTAAACAATCCCTCACACTTTGCTGACATGGCACAGCTCATGCCAGCGAGGGAATGAAGAGCTTTGTTATGGAAAGGATTCTCGTAAGGTGTCCTACGAGACACGATGTAAACTTTCTTTCAACTCTCGTCTCTTGTTGAAATCTTGTAACTCACGCCCAACCAGATGCATCCTCCTCTCAGGCTTGTGAAAATATGGTGTAGATTTGAAGTAAATTATGCATTAAGGTATGTGTAAAAAAAAAAAAAAAAAAAAAATTATATCGTGAAGAAGTTTTTTTGTTTGTTCGTTTCTTTTTTGTCAATCATTTCGGAATGGAAAACTCACTTATTGAACAGATTTATTATACGCAGAGTGAACGATTTCAAGGCTTTTAAATTTTGATGATTATGAAAACCCCAAATTTAGTTTATTATTCTAAAAAGTAAGTTTATGTTTATATACTCAATAGTTGGCCTCCTTTGGCATTAATGTGTATCGATATGTTTTGTTTTGTTTTTCAGTTGTAAAGCTAGTCTGGCACGCCAGGAAAAAAGCTACTCAAATCGAAGGTTAAATGAACAATTAGCTGTAAACACCGCGCACCAATTACAGAGTCCCTAAGCATTTTGTGGTTTCCACTAGAGTTGTGTTTTCATCTTAACATACCATATACTGTCCCCCGGCAAATTGCAATGTAAACCCGTATTTCCACCAACCATGTAATGGTAATAAACCTGATGTGTATGTAACGCCAAGGGACGTTTCACAGGTTTGCTTTGGAAGAACAGAAAAGTCAGACTCGTACAGAATGATAGCTTTATTAACCTACCAGCTCCTGTTTTCCAACCTTTGGGCTACAAATGATTCTATTATCAAGGCCAGTTTAGGCGAATGCATATTTCAAAAATCTACAAGGGATTAAAAAACTGTGGTAAATGTCACATCCATCACGTCCTAATAGCATAGCAACTCCATTTTTGCTTCTGCGTGGCACAGTGGGATAGCAGATGTTAAAACCCTTATCAAAATAATGACAAGCTTTCTCCTATAATAGTGTCCATGTGTACACCTGTGTTCATGCTTGTCCGTGTGCACACATGTACTAATCAGTGCTGATAAATGGCAACAATGTGGTACAAAAGGCAATTACACCCACTGCTTCCCTTCAGCTGAATTTACCACCGGCGAATGTGGACTTTTAGGATAGCCTTGGGCGATGTGGCCATTGGAGCAGGAGACAGAAATTGTGTGAGACAGATGGAAAACAGGACAGAAAAGAGACAGGTGTGCGACTGAAAATATTGTATTTGAAACTCAGAAGGAGCTTGAGGGGGGGGAAGGCCATTAGCTCTTAAAGACTTTTTCACCTTTCATCCAAAAAGGCATTGCTGTTCTAACAGACACGGGGGTAGTTTCAGATTTATAGCATGTGGTGGGGAGATTTACTGACCCCAGTCGTCATCGGTCGGAATGGACAGCATGCACACTGTTTGGGAGACACTTTTCAAAGGGGTGAATGTTTGCAAAGCCACCTGGGGAGAAATGTAAAGAGTCCATTGTGAGGGAATAAGAAAGACCCAAGGCCTTCTCCTCTGCTTAATGTTGGTGTTTGACGGCCCCCTCAAACCGTCCGTCTTCTCTGTCCGGGGTGTGTACACTGTTCTCTGACTGCCCTTTATCTTTCAGATGTAGGTGGACAGCTGAGTCTTGAATAAATCTAGAAGAGTGCCGAAGAGCTATAATAGACGCAAAGCAATCTCGTGGAGTAGGGTGGTGTTGAAAGTGCCAGGACTGAAAGGCGAGAGCGGACCTTGATTTAAACTGAAAACATCTGTAATGTTCAGGTCGCAGGACTGAAAGGAAGATGTGCCTTATGCGGTTAGAGTGCCTGCTTTTGCCATGTTTTTTTTTTTTAAAAGCAGTGTTTTTTTTCATCAGTTCACTTTGTGCTTCCTCGTGTGTGTTGACCACATTGACCGCAAAGCGGTGTGCTAAAATCACACCAAACAAATGCAGTCGCTTTCCAAGATTTAGGTGCGCGAGAAGACGACGTCGGCAGGACTGGAGGTGTGCCATTCACATGTCAGATCAAAGCTTCCTCAGAGGCGGGCACCGGATGAAAAGATTGCGGCCTTGATCTTGGATCCAGACGAGCTGAAGCGAATGCACGCTGCAGATAAGGGTAGAAACTCTGCAACGAGGCTTTAATACATGAGCTGAAGAAGTTATTATTTTAAAAAAATGCAACAGGTAATGTTTAAGCTTACAGTTTTGATGATATAAACAGCCGATGATATGCTTGATTAAAATGGTCCATTTCAAAGTATAGATGCAAAAATGTGTGTTAGAAGCTCACACAGGTTGCAAACTAAAGAAGGATTTTCTTCGTGAAACTAGTTACTTAGTTTATTTGAGGTTTATTTATTGAACTCTCCAACGCGAAGCACCGTGTCGCTTTCCACGGCTGCGGTTTTCCAAAAGCAACAGACACTGAATAGTTCATGCAGTTTATTATAATTTGAGAAATGTTTTGCAAAGGTTATGCATACCTCATGTGAAAAGAACATTAATTGAGACAGACTTTTTTTGTAAAGCCAGCCTTACTCAGCAGGCTGCATTTTTTTAAAATGTTTTTATGGTTTGCTTGACGCAAACAACTTTAGTCTCTGTGAATTAAGCCATTTTCACTGACTTTTGTTTAAGTAAGTACATATAAGTATGAACACATCGTTCCTCTGAATGTGTACATGTTGCCATATATACATGTATATTTTGCATCAACACAGCGAGATGTCAAGTGCTCATTAGAGCTATTTTAGATGCATTTGCCTCAAGTTTCAGACTCAGATTTCCACACTTGCCACACTCACATTTACATTCTGTTGGGGTTTCAATGTGCTACAATAGACATGGCTGTCAACGTTACTGTCTTGCTTCTTTTTATACTTTATTTATAAGTAATAAATACTGCTTAGTTCTTAATTTGTACTTCGCCATGTTAAAGCTGATAGTATTGTCACCTATTGTGATTTGGGGAGCTTTGTCCTCCCATCTGGATGGATACACATTTGCACATTTTCCATGTTAGATATATATATACATATATGTATTCGCAAGCATATCCAAGGCTGCATATAAAGTACTAAATGCCGCTGCTACTTTGCTCAAAGGCAGAAATAGTATTTAATCCCTGATATATTTCCCAATTATATGACAGTACCCTGCCCCCCCCCCTAAAAAAGGAAAGGATGAAAAGGGATAAAGCTGACAGGTAATAATCTAGAACATCCAAAACAGATATCCACTCCTCCTTCAGTGTCGAAACGGATCCCAGGAGACAGACAAATGCCGCACCAGTTGCTCCTCGGAGATAATGAGCCACTGAGTGCTGAGTGAGATGTTTGTGGGGCCAGAGGGCTGGGATTGGACTTGCTTCACTGGCTCTGTATGGAGAGGGCCCGGGCTCGGCTCTAAATTAGTGCGCCCTCCGGATCAATGTGGGCTGTAATTAGCTGCTATTGATCCCAGACAGATCAGCCACTACAGTAGGCCACAGCCAAGCAACCCTCGACGTCCATCAAGCTCCTTCCCCACGGCGCAGCAGTGCAGCCTGAGATCCGCTCCGAGAGCAAACAAATAATATCAGCCAGCGCACTCGGCTCCTGTTAAGTGCACTAAACATGCGCTTCCACGTTTCAGGATTCACTTATATATTCCATTAGTGCACAATGCAGTGTTTTTTTTTTTGTTTTGTTTTGTTTTTTTGATTTGCTGTTTTATCTCGCAATTCATTGAAACGTATAGATTCCATTCAAGGCTCTGAGAAATAAAAGTGGAGAGAAAAAAAATTGGGCCTAATCCCTGGTTCTGAAGGATCCGCAGTGTATCTGCTGTCATCAGCTGCCACAACCACGGACAACAACCGAGAGATGATTTTCATGCAATCTGGCATTTGGAAAAAAAAGCGATTCAATCTTCTCCAAAATTATGACAATCAAGACTTTTGTAAATATCTCATCAAAGCGAAGGAAGCGATTTTGCTCTTTTCACTATGCTAATCATCCTGGCACTCATTAGAAATTTGATAGGTGTCTTTTTTTTTCTCTCTCCATTCGCTGGGTGGCGTGAAGAGATTGTCAACAACAAGCCTCCATGTTCAACGGCGACTCGGTCTCTTCAGATTAGCCATTTCACTCTTCTTAGAAATTGTAACAGACATCCTCCCCCCCCCCGCTCTCCCTCCTTTTCCATCTTCACAGAACTTGTAATCACAATAAAACACATAGTTGATCATTAGCATAGGCCTGCCTGACGGAGATATGATTCTGAATTATTAAAGCCCATTAAACAAATGCGATTTAAGCAAAGGCGGAAGATCAGAATTACACTCTTTACATTGTAATTCCTCCTCAAGAGCAGCCGTCTGAAGGCCGTATCCTTTCACACCTAATGGACTCAAAATTTCTCCTGCTGTAGGTTAGAATTAATCACACTCACGCGGTCTTCCCGGAGCGCGATTCAGGGAGCAGCGGTGGCAGGCATTAAAGATTCAAACTTCTCAGTTTTGTTGGAGAGAGTTTGTGGACGACATCTTCGGTTTTCGCAGGGACGCACCGTCTCGCGGAGCGTATAATTAACAGTGTTGACCTTTTCTTCGCAACATTATCTTTATTTAGAAATGCTACCGAGGAAAGATGATCCTTCCTGGTAGGTGGTGCAGGGAGGAGGGAGGAAGTGGGGGAGCAAAGTCAGGCCCCAGAAGGAAATCAGTGGGAGGGAAATAATGACTGTGAATGTTCTCAATTATCCAGGTCATAAGATATGTAAGAAGGTAAAGTTAAAACAGTCTGTCCAATAGGTTTCATCAGCTCTCGTTTGCAATAATTGCGCCATTTCGGTGTGATGTTTTATTTAAAAGCAATCTCGGGGGTTTGACCAACTTTAGTGTTGACCAGGTATAATTGCCTTTGCCTCTGTCCAGTCCTGGCCTCAAACTTATTGAACTACTAGAATATCCAATTTTGCTCTCTCCAAGTGTCCTTTTCTGCTGCAGTCTGGCTTGGTTAGATTCAATATTGCGGCGATGTTTGCAATTCCAGGCCCAAATGAATCTCCCAGCACAAGCCGATGTCTGAAAAGATGTTTCCAGAGATTGAAGGGAACCCAGGTGGAGGAGTAGTGCAGCAAAGTGAGTGGGAGCAATTTGCACTCTGCCAGTTAAACCAAACCTTTTCTAAAAAAAAAAGAAATTTAAATCAGCAAAGAAAAGGAGGCAATAAAAGTAATTTTCTCAAACAAAAAAAAACCTATTAGCGACGTCAAGGCAAGCAAAGCTGTGAGGTGAGGATCGGTTTTCGTTTTTGATGTATTATTTTCTATTATCAGTCTCGTAGTTACGCTGATTTTAAAAGTCTTACTTGTTTGAAAGTTTAAAGGCAAATGATACATAGTAATTTTACTTGGATATGCAAGATGGTCCAAGCTCCTGGTCAGAAACTGGCAACCCTGTGCTCCGTGTACAAAATAGCTGCCATGCATATATAGCATAATGAAAGCTGCGTGTATAAATCTTTTACCATTTCACATCTCTGGTTCGCACTGTACCACCAGTATGTTTTATTTATATGTTTCGTCTCTTTCATATTGCTATATTTTGCCTGGCAGAGCCGTCATAGACAGATCTTGACCCTCCCGTTTTTCTCTCTCTGTGTATTTTTCTCTTTTTGTAAGCATCGGTTTTATTTGGGCAATCTAATTATTGAACTCTATGTATATTAACAATTTACAAATCACATGATACGTCTGAGAGTGCCTTTCTTGAGATTGACAGCAGTAGTAATGATTATAATATGCATGCTTATTTCAATATTTTCTGTTAAATTCATAAGAAGTCTTGCAACAAACTCCCAAACTATCCTGCTGCAACAACAGAACTACATTCAAGCCGTCTTCAGAAGGTAACATTCAAGTGTCACCTTGAATGTTATTTAACCTGCTGATGAACGTTTACCACAACGTCACTTCAGGAGTTCGGCCCGGCAGCGCGACACACATTGCAATCATCCAATTTGAGAGCATCATATGTTTCCTGTGGCTCCACATGAACTGATTCCCGGTTTTCGCACGGTATTTTACGGAGTAGTACGCCACATAATGTGTAATTATAGACGCCACCATATCTTACGAAAGCACGGCGGCGTACGGCGCTGTAAGGTTAACGCACGTAAAACGTAAAACAGAGGCTGGTGAGCAGACACTTCACCGGCAGGAGGAAACGAGCCATAGCTCTGATTGTGACAGCAGCCTTGGGATGACACAGCTGTCACTGCGGCTATAGAAATGGCTGTGCTCCGCTTGCTATGATTATAACTGTGACACATTTGTTTCAGCTGTTTTTAACACTATACGCGCAGTGGCAGTTTATGCCCGGGGACGGTTTTGCTGACTGAGTTTTAATGTCAGTAATCTCCTATAGAGCGCTGATAACACATCTGTAGCGGGGAACACCGCAGGTTTAAATTGTAGCAGTCGTAGCTGCACAGAGTGAAAGGTGTGACACTATAATCTAGGCATAGCCTGTCAGAAATAAACAGGCTGTGGTACAGATCCTTTAAGTTATCTACAAATGTTATAAATGTGTACAGAGAGAAGGGAAAAAAAAAAAAAAGATTAAACTTTTGAGCAGAAGCAGTACAGCGTTATCTGTACGTTTACCCACAGAACCAGAAATATTACCTGCCTGTAGAGTTGCAGTTTTAAAAAATAAAGTGCTGGACGTTTTAGTTATTTTTATAGGTTTTTGTAAAATACGTGTTTTTTTTTTTAAGGTTTAATTAATTCCACAAAGGACAGGCATAGACTACCAAACAAATATTATTTTATATAAATTAGTAGGAAGATGAAGCACCCAGAGAGATGTTAAAAACTTGTTTTATGGGAGTACAAAAGTAGACTGTCACAAGGTAATGCAAAACGTATTGCAAGGTCTTGCAGAAACTGTCAGTGAAAGGGAAAAATTGGTGCCAGAAAATTTGTTTGGAGGGACCTTTTTCTCGCTCCAGAGAAACCGCACTTATAGCTAATGAAAGAGACAACTTTTTTTTTTTTTTTTTGTGTGTGTGTCAGTAAAATGACTTTTTAAAGCCAAGAAATTATTTGTGACACCCAACATTTTTTTCTTTTAGTTTCTCAGCTGGATGAATCGTAAGAATTGTAATGTACGCTTACACACCTGCGCAGACGCATTTTTTTTTTTTTTACCACAATTATGGTTGCAAACATTTTGGGGTATGCCTCTATCAACACTTCACATCGAGAGAAAAAATGTCTAACTTAATCACCTTGGATCAGGGGTGTCAAACTCAATTTCACCAAGGGCCACTTCAGCATATTGGCCACCCTCAACGGGCCACATTGACGGTGTAAATCAGGAGTGCCCAAGTGCAATCCTCCAGACTGCAACTTTTAGATGCATCCCTGCTAAAACACATCCCAGACCAAAGGTTGACTTCCCTCATTAGCAGCAACTCAGTTCTGTAGGGGTCTATTGATGAGTCAATGATCCAGGAACGCATCTAAAGTTGCAGAGTGGTGGGTCTGGAAAACTAGACTTGGGCACCCCGAGCATAAATGTATGAAAATACAATGTTAAAAATAAATTAAACAACACCTCATATTGTCAAATAACTCATTTTATGTATTCAAGTTTTAAATATTACATTTGAGTTTACATGGGTGTAAAGTTACTGCTCAGTTTAAAAATTACAATACTTAAATCAGTGTTTAAAGGTAAGCAAGCAAATAATAAAAACAAGTTTTGACATTAACTCTCAACTTTATTCACAAAACTTGTTTGTTATTACACAACCAACATGTATTTTCACATAAGAACAAAACAATTAGGTGATGTTGCCTGTCCTCTTCACCCTGACACCAACTCACACACATCCTCATTCATCGGTCCTGTTCTGTAAATAAACACAAAACACAAGCAAAATCAATAAACTACATGCATATTCTAGTATACTTAGTCTTGGTTTTACATTCATTCTATTTTAATTCAGTTCGTGCTTACCGATGTTTTATGGCCGGATGTCTGGCACCGTTTTCCCTTGGTCAGTTCGTCCATGTCTGGTTTTAGTTCTTCTGCTGTGGCAATCCGCAAAACGGCGTGCAGGTTTTCATCAGTAATGCGCGATCTGTGTTTGGTCTTGTTTAAATTCATTATTGAAAACATCTGTTCACACAGATAGGTGCTTCCAAACATGGACAAAACACGAGCTGCATGGAGTCGGAGCTGTGGCATCAAATCAGGGGGCAGTAGATGGTAAAAGTCCTCGATTGAAACATCACGGAACTTCGCTCTCAGGCCTCTGTGGCTTTGAAGCTCAATAGCTCCATCTGAAGGCGGTGGGGCGCACTGCAGACATCGGCGGTGAAAGGATTGGTAAAGGTGTCAAAATCAGAGTGCTGCGATTTAAAGTCAGAAAAGCGCCGATCAAACTCGTTTATTAACAGTTAGTTCGGTAGTTAACCGAGCGCATGAAAAAGCACCGGGAGGCCGAGATGATCTGACAATCAGGAAAGTGAACGAGATTGTTTTGTACCACCTGGCGCTTCCATAGGTCGAGTTTGCGCTGGAAAGCTGTGATCATGTCGGACATCTGGGTGATGATTTGTTTACGTCCTTGTAGTTTCTGATTTAGCTGAGCAAGATGATCGGTGACGTCACATAACATTGCAAAGTCACAGCCATTTCGGATCGGACAGTTCAGACAAGGGTTTCCTTTGTTCTTCTTCAAGGCTAAATTTGGGTACTTAGCTCCGTGTTTGGTTCCAAAATGCCGACTTATATTGTTTCTTTCACGACGGACACGGTCCCAGAACACAAAAGACACACTGGTTTTTCACCTTGAAGTACAAACAGGTATTCGTTTTCCCATCGTTCATGAAACAGTCTTCCTTGTAAATCGATTTTTCTTTTCTTAGACATTTTGATGTTAGCTTGTCGATGTCTCAGTTTTATTCGCTGGGAAAATTAATAATGAGCTTGAAGTGACTCTGCTGCACTCTAGTGGAGAGAATGTAATGTTGGCTGGTAAGCAATCGGAATGCATTATGGGAGATGTAGTTTGTAGTCAATTCGTGCTCAAAACCTATTTTAAGTCAATCATGGGCCTATAAAACGGTGGGGGTAAGGGGGGGGCACATGTGCCTTGGATGGAGAGGTGTCACATACCCTCAATAGCATTTAGCCCTAACTTTGACTGGGTCATTCTGGAACATGAACATCCTTTAAACTGCTTTATTGTACCTCTGGTTTTCTCTGATGATTGGTTTGTATTTAGCTCCATACGTCTTTCCATCAGTGCTGACAAGCTTCCTTTTCCCTACTAATGGAATAGACTTCCACTGCCATGTTTTAACAAGTGGACAGTGTGTGTCCATGGTGATGTGCAACGTTAGTTTATTGACGCAGACAGCATCTTACATTTAGGTCAAAGGTTATGTCTTGACCAGAAAATCATTTTCTCTGTATGACTTGAGAAGGACTGAATGAAAACAGAAATCTTGGCTTTTTACAATAATGTTTTTGTTTTTGCAACTGTTACTTAAAAATTGGATTTGTGGAGTGCGAGACTTATAATTGTTCAGTCAAAAAAAAAAAAAAAAAAATCCAGTCTTTCCAGTTTCAGATAATAGATAATACAAAAATTGTCCGTCATACGTTCGATTCTTTGGATATTGTTTTATTACTAGCCCTGCAGTAAACGTCCCTGCAGCTTCACCTGGGTCCTGCATTTCTTGCTCTTTAAGATGCTGCTTGTCTTTCAATGTTCTCCAACAAACGTCCGAGGCCTTCACAGAACTATTGTATTCACCCTGAGATCAAATTACACACACTGCTTGTTGCGTGACCTCTGAAGGCATTCGGTTGCACAGGATTGTATTTAGTGGCATCATAGCTAAGGGAGTTAAACACAAATGCACACCACAATGTATTTTTGATTAATTATTTCATTAATTGTGTTGGTCTTTTGCAACAAATCCCCCCCCCCAAAAAATACACTAAGGTTTGTGATCGAAATGTCACAAAGCGTGAAAACATTCAAGAGGTACGGATACTTTTGCAAAACACTATATAAGGAATTTACTCCTTTCCTATTTTGTAAAAAAAAAACAACAAAAAAAAAAAACATATTACTGTCATTCAAATGGCTCTGCCTGGATGACTGTGTTGAGTGTGTTTGAGATTCTGACTGTGTTGCATCCTGCAGTGTCCGCTTGAGTCAGTGCTCAGACTCAGAGACGTGTCAGTGGCTCCGATGCGGCTTGTCAGGCATGCTGCAGCTTCCGGCCAGCCTGGTCCAGCCAGCCACAACTCTCCCCGCACTCCTGGGACCGTCCACAGACAGCCATCACCATCCTGGTCTCTCTCTGTCTCTCATCCTCTCATCACCCATCTCTCTGTCCCTCAATCCACACCACTGGAGTGTGAACATCAGGATTAGGTAAATGACAGGAGGAATCCAAAGTTGACTAGGCAAATATCCTTTGGGTCTGTCTTCAATTTTGATATGTGGACTTTAGGAAGACAGCCCCTCTCCCGACATCCCCCTATCCTTCTCCATTTTTCTAGTCTAGTCCTTCATTCTGAAGAAGAAGTTTGTTAGTGTTTGGAATTTGCATTAGTTGAATCAATTTCAATCAATTTCACCGTCAACTGCATCAGCAAACTAAAGGTTTTTCTTGCAGCATGAGGCCAATCAGGACGATTCCCCACATGGAGAGACCAGGAAATGGAAACATGCTAGATTGACTCGTTTCAAATGTCATTACCACCTAAGGACAGACTGTAAAAACGAAGAGAAACTTCAGCGCATAACCTCCATTCTCTGGCATAAACAATGTGCTTCCAAAAAAAACCCCAAAGAGGTCGCTTTCCTTCAAATTTAGAGCATTTTATTTTCTCCAGGTGCCAATCAGTTGTTTCCGTAACTCACTGAAACCTGAAGGATGAAGCTGAAAACCGCTTAGGCTTTTTTCCATTAACGGGCAACATTGGCTACTTAGAGTAGCATTTATAAAAAAAATATAATTATAATCATGTGGGAAAAACTTAGGCACTCCCATTATTATTTTTTATGAAGTAATAAATACATATTTATGTCAAAATTTCTATTTAACAGAACCTACCTTAGTTTACTGATTATAAAATATCTTAATAGCAAAATGTGGCCAATGTTACTCCCTTTGGCTTAAACAACTTTGCAGTAGTTCAATGAGAAAGAAGGAGAAACATAAAAGAGTTATAAAAATGGAAACAAAAAAACCCCAAATTTGCAAAACATTCCTGCAAACTGAAATGGTTGTTTTTGAGTAGCGCTGTCGTCACTACAAACTACTTTTCGGTTGTTTTCTGTATTTTTTTCAAGAATATAACAATCAAATCTTCCTCACTATGCTTTGCAATTCAGACTGACTGAGAAACCAATAATGTAAAGTCAGGCAGATCTGTGTTTATGTTTTTTTTTTTTTTTTTTTAACAATCATCACAATAGGCAACACGGTGAAACCCTCACCTAACATTGTGCTGCGTCCGCCCTCCACTGAGTGGAAGCGTTTCATCCGCCAAGCATGTAGGAAGTGCTGATGTACTGGTGCAAACGCGTTCAGAAGGTGTGAGCAATTTGCTCTGGCGATCCAGAAGTGACCTCTGCCACAAACACTTCAGTCATAATGGTGACAGGGAGAGGAGAAAAAACAGTTTCCTCACAACCTGCTGCACATTTTAGAGGAAGGAACATTGAGGAAGTCTCATTCTGAATGGGAGTATACACATTTGGGATGTTTTTTCTAAACTAATTAGTAGTGATCTACAGTAGGACTGTTGATTTCATGGATTTAATACGGATGTGTAGATGGTGTGTAGATTGTTCACATGCACCCACTAAATAGCAGCCAAACACCAGTTTGACACCAGTAAGGGCCACTGTCCGGGTCCGCATATTTTTAAGGTAAATATGGACCACTACGGTATGAGAAACGAAGGCGTTTTATATTCCTGAACCTGAAATGTGGGTCGTTGCGTTCTGTGTATTAGCCGGGTAGCCAGATCTAAATCAAAGAGAACAACTATAGGATTTGTCTGGATGGAGTATTTGAGCACGAATGTGCAGCTGATAAATCTCCTGACTGCATGTGATGCAACAATGATGAAATTCCAATGGAATATTTCCTTGCGGAGTTTCAAAGCAAAGAGCAAAAGATAGGCCTCATCCATCAGCTACGTTGGTGGTGCTGTTAAAACCACATGGCGACACAGATGTGGAGTATATTGTTACGAGATGGTTTCATTGAAGAGTGACTAAGTTATTGTAGCACGTGGATTTGTTTTGATCTGAATTCAGCTCCTGGATCCAACTGTACTTGGCTCCATCCGTCTTCACATCACCAGCTGCTGTCTTGAAGAAAAGCACTCTGACAGTGTAAGGCTGACTGTGGATGCACTGGACTGAAAGAAAGTCAAGGGCTCAAAAGCAACATGGTGAGTTCAATGAATCTTACAGCTAGACCAAAAAAAAAAAAAAAAAAAAACAGAAAAGAAAGAAAGCCTAAACACAACCCTCATAGATCAAGACAAACGCTGGCCCCACCAGTTTTAATCTTAGAGGTTAATATGTTCAGGGTGTTGTGAGATATTAGTTTTCTGCCACATGTTGACGTTTTTAGGTTAGAAATTGTCTACAGCTGCAATATTAAACTTCATCTAAATCTCCTCCTCGAGTTCTCGATTAACCAGATTTAAATCCACGGCGTGTTTGGAATGCGGCACTTTAGCGTGACTGTGCAGCTGTCATATTCGCTGACGTTATGCGGTGCAACAGTGCTGAAATCTCGACGGAATATTTTGTTCGTCTTGAGAAATTTCATACCGTAAAGAGTTGTGCCTCTTGAGAGAAGAGAGTAATAAGTTGATACTTCTGATAATACACATGATCATATTCATATCAATGCAACTTTTTTTTATTTTATTTTTGTGAATACCTCCCACACCCCCAAAACAAAAAAAGATATCTTGTATGTTAAACATCTGTCTCTTTATCACAAGATGGCATCACTACTGATGTGTAATGTAATTAAGATCTAAAGAATACTCTGGCAATTACCTGTCTAATGGGCCGTTTATCAGCTCTCGTTCTCCAAGCTGTCTGTTTTTTTTTTTGCTGGTTGGCTCATCGAGAGGCAAGCAGATGTATATTGAATTGCTCCCAGTGTACAAGAGAGAAAAGATCGCTGAGCGAGACAGTCCTGACGACTGCGGGGCCCTTCGCCGTCCCCGTCGCTTGGACTCGCTATCAAAGTTGGAAGAAGAGAAAGATCAGACATCTCTGAAGTATAAATTGATTAGTTCACAAAGCAAAAAGAAAAAGGCCAGGCCACTGCCTATTTCTGTCACTCTGACATCAATGGTAAATCGAGGGCACCCTAAGCAGCAGGAGCATCGCCTGGAACATGAAACAATCCATATTCAGTTATGCAGTGGTGTGGGCGGTAGGTTACCTTTTTCCATCACCGGTGACACCTGAAAGACACCCTGCAGTGTTGCACTGACAACACTTATGAACCCGGTTGCCTCCCCATGTGGCAAAGTCAGGGTTGAGCGACATCATGTCTTGTTGTCTTTTTGCTCCAGTGGGTGGTGCGGACTGATTGTGCCACAGCGGGACGTACCTATATATGCGCAATGTGCATTTGTGTGTGAAGATAGGGAGATTCACCACATTGAACTGTAGAGCCGTGGAGTTTGAGGGAAACAAAGTTTGACAGCGATAATAAAAGGACTGGAGGAGGAAAGCGTTTGTGCTGCCTCCTGTTTGATTTGGTCTTCTGTGTGCACTGGAATCTCCAGTGGATGCTTAGTGTCCCTGAAATAATGCCTGTTTAAAGGGCGAGAAACAGTCCTGTCAACAGTTTTTCACATTTTGTCAAGACTATAGAATATTGGTCAGGTTTTATTATTCATGTTGTTTGTTTTCATCCAAAGCCGGTAACTGTTTTTTTTTTTTTCAGAAACGTACTTACACACAGTCGTTAAATTTGGCAAAACCTCACAAGGGCTTTCAAAGGAAGAATGACTCGGATTCTGTTCTCAGTGGAAATCGGCTAAAAAAAAAAAAAAAAAAAAAGACAAAACGAAAAGATAGAAAACATTGTACCCAAAGAAAATGGAAAAAACTGGATTCTTTCTTTTAATAAGGAAAACATGAGAGACCCATTTTATGTTTTGTATCTACTATGAGTTTTCTGTTTTATTAAAATGTTGCATATCTAGTTTACACCTTGGCAAGTAAGGCTAAAAAGTGTTTTTATTATTATTATTATTATTATTATTATTATTATAATTGAGGCCAGGCCATTGTTATTCAAACCTAGAACCCACATTTTTCCATTGGCCATCAGATTAAGTTTTCAAATGACCTTAATTTGAACTTTAAGTTCAAATAAAGTTTTCTTTTCCCTTCACTGGAATGCGATGCTTTTTTTTTTTTTTTTTTTTTTGGCGCAACACAAAACATCCCAGTGAGATAAACTAAAGTTTATCTTGTTCAAGGACTAGGAGTACTTTTGAGAGGCCTGTAGGTAACTCCAGCCTTTAACCTGAAGTCTTGATTCAAAAACTTAAATCCAGCTTATGCTAGACAGGAATTTTTATTTGCGCCGTGCCCTAGTGTGCCGTATGAACTCTGCAGTAAATCCACAAGAACTGCAGCACTGATGTGTGTCACAAAAGAAAAGTGATTTCCTTATGAAGACAGTAAAGTTGTGAAATGATTACATTTCAACTTGAAAAGCACTAAAAAGGGGACAATTGAAAGCATCATCCACACATAATAGTGAAACGAGCAGTAAAGCAGACTGATGGTTGCTAAAAAAGAGCAGCCAGACATTTTTTTTTTTTTTTTCCCCACTCTTGGTTTAACTTCTGTCTTTTTGCTGGGAATCCAGCAATATTGTTGCTGCAGCAAACAGAACATCTGTTTTATATTTCACTTGAGGGGAGATTATGGCCTAAAATCACTTAAACCTCCAGGAAATTATGTTTGTACATGAAGTGGATCTGTTTCTCACCGTCTACACACAGCAAGAGAGATTCTTTTCATAACTAATAATTGAATTGCTCTAAATGAAAGGGCTATTGGTGAGATGTAATAACAACCGGTGTTCAAAGTAGGCCTTTAATTCACAGCCCCTCATTACCTCAGAAGGGGAGAGAAAACATGAAAACGTTTCTACTTTAAAAGCATTTTGACACGTCTGGTTCGGTAACTTTTTGAGTAAAACACAGCTTTATGTCGAAGATAATTTAAATGAAAAGCTAATGTTTATTCAAATGGTTGCACAACCATAAGAATGAGCCTTTGTTTTACAGTGATGAATAATGCAACATTTCAAAATTGCATCAGAGATCCTTCTCAAAGTACAACCGCAACGCTTTTGACGGAAACCTGTCGTCACTGTCATGTGAGACAGAACCTCAGTGGGACCTTTTTTGTTTTCTTTTTCTTTCTTTCTCGCATGTTTTTTCATTTGTTGAATTACTGCCCAAGCAGATCAAAGGCTCCACCTGTTTCACCCAACAGCTTCTGGTTATGAACAATTACATTTTTAGGTCACAACTTAAATGGAAAATTACTCTAATCAAGCCTGTCTATGCGTAGGAGAAGTTGTTTAATAATTCAGAGTCTGTCAACAATTACTGAATTGAACAAGTCCTGTCATCGTACTGTCGAGATCATCATGTTAACAGAGTAAAGGACCTTATTTGTTCTCATTAATTAGTGCTTTATGAATGGCTAATATACAACAAATATTTCAAAAAATGCAGAAGAAAGCTGTCATCAAACACATATAAATGTCCGAAACATGAGAGCTGATTTCTGTTCTGACTGTAATTAAATATCCTTGATGAAACTGTAACAACATAATCTAACACACTGGATATGAAACTTTTTACGTAAAGTAACACCATTTGAAAAAATACTGAGTTGTCCAAGTTTGATATCAAACATCTTACAAACAATAAAAAGAAACATTTATATCATCTGGCACTGTTGGATAAAGGATGCAATTTGATTATGCTTTCAATTTTTTTTTTTTGTTGCTAATTGTTTTATTATTATTATTTTTTAAGCTGTATAGTTTGGAATCACAATTAGGAATGTTAGATGTTAAAGCTCAAAATGGATGCCTTACTCATAAACCTCAACAATTAAACAGTTTTTAAAATGTATTTTAAAGATTTATCAAATTAAATCTTTTGACAAAATATATAAAATATTTTTTAGCAAGGGTACCGCTGCAGTAAAAATACAACGCACAAATGTTATTAGCTCATATTGCTAATAGCGGTTAGCCTGGTCACTGAGTACAGTCACATTTAGTCAATTAGAAAACGTGTTCCTACAAGGCTTGTTTGTCAGAAAATAACTTTTAAGCAATTTATTAAACACACCTTCCGTGAAACCCACAATTCTGTGTTAAAAATGCTGGTTTTATCTGTCTGGTGTCATTTTCTAATCTTAAATATCTTGTTTCCAGTCAGAGGAAAATCAGCTTTTGATTGTACTTCAATGTCTTCCTGGCACAAGTAGATATATTCCAGGTTAATTGAACAACACTTCTTTTTTTTTTTTTTTCCAGAAGTACGACTGGCAGACGCAATGAGATGCAATGAGATGATCTGAAGGACCTTTGAATGTGTTTAGTGACTTTAAGATTAATGGCTTAAATTTTGATCGAGCTAAAAAAACATGTTCTTCATCAAGATGAAAATGGTCCTAGTGGTTTAGAGAGAGGGCTCCTACTGTTTTCCATCATAGCCAGGCCTTTCGACTATAACTCAGCTGAAAGTCCCTTTGCTCTCTCTGCCTCATCATGGCAATGATGATGCTCATTATACTAAACCTCCACCCTCATGTCTTGCCGGGCGAATATAAGTGATCAGCTGTAGTTTTCAACTTTGGCTGCCGAGTCAGCATTTAGATTTTATCGCTAACTTCCACCTGTTCATATGCGCGCACACACAGACACACACACCCACACACACACACACAGCAGGTTCGTCTCCACAACTACTCTGATGAGCCGGGTCTTAACTTTTTAAGTAAGGCCCAGGTTTGAACTACCAGTCAGCCGCTGCCTGAGCAGCTATTGTGCAAATGTGGTGCCACATTTATGTAAATACCAATTTTTATGTTCTTCCTCTTTTCACTCATTCTTAAGGAGATAAAAGAGTCTCATAATTCACAAATGCACAGAATGAGGTTGTCAACAAGTCTAACAGAGCTAGCCAAAACACTTGCACTGGCGTTCACGGCGTCTGCACAAGCGTGCAAGATGCATAGAGTCATTAAGCCATCAGCAGAATATTTTTCGGATGAATTAGAGGTGAGACTGCGAGCCAACATTAGCGTCTGACCTCACAAATGTGCTTCTGGAAGAATGGTCAAAGCGTCTATGAACACAACTTGTGGATAACGATCCCAAAAGGGTAGAAGCTGTTATAGCTGCAAAAGCTGGACTTACATTAAATGAAACCTTATGGATTAAGATGTCACTCAATTTTAACCTTCTGAGGCAGGAAAGGGGAATATCTTTGGCGATTGTGATTGGTGGAGCAATGTTGCAATGTTACATGAACATTGTTAAGGTTCAGAAGTGTGTCTGAGGCAGCTGTATATTTGCTTGTATGTGTGTGTGTGGGTGTGTGTGCGTGTGTGTGTGTGTGTGGGGGGGTGTGTGTGTGTGTGTGTGTCAGAGCCCAGAAAACCCCACTTTGTTCGTGTAGATTCATCAGTGGGTGGTGGTTCATTAATTCAATTGCTCTCTGTGGTGCATCATATTAGTGGTTGTCAGATTATAGCTCTTAATTGATTGATTCAATTTTATTAGTCGTGTAATGAAATTACCTATTGACAAGCCATGCAGACTGGTTCTGATCAATACGTACTGGTAGTGGGTAGGATTTCAGCTAACAGCTCGCGTGTTTTGGCTGCAGACTTCTTTTCACCCCCTTTACTTTCAAATATGGGCTGTAGACACACACAGAGTAATTTGAGAATGTAAATTTGCACAGCAATAATAATGTGTTCATCAAGAAAAGCATTGTTATTTGTCCAGTAACAAATAACAAATTTTGCTTGTTAAAAAGTCTGATTGTCATCTACTGAACAAGCTGTCCGAAGAACATATGCTAATTTATTTTGTCACAATTTTGGGTGATCAATAAAATACCGGTTGATGTACATAAATTATATGGTGGTATATCATTCCATAAACATTTTGTTTTTTCAAAATAACATTATGGTGTTTATTATTTTAGAGCTTTACATTTTTAATAAGCTGCATTCATTCTGTTTCTGGTGCATAATTGAAACTGACACTTCATTAAAACACCTTCAGATTTTATTTCTGCTTTCAGTCTTTTTTTGTGCGTTAACACCTGCCATTAATGGTTGTGCATCTGATAAACTGGAAGTCAAACACAGCTGTTGATTTTCTTGACTGTCCTTGTTTGCACCTCTAACTGGAGCTACAGTTTGCAGAGGGGTTACAAAGGATCACACTGATCTAATAAAAATCTATTAGGACATAAAGATAAACTATTTGAAAAATAGCAGGGTAAACGCGGTCAAAAATAAATGTGGGACAACAAGGATGTTCTGAAAAATTGCACGTTTCTCCGGAATTATTAAAAAAAGAAAGAGTTGTCAGGGAGGGTATGGAGAGAAACCGCAACGTACTGCCTTTGGTTAAAATGTGGCCACAGCTTCTTATTTCCAGCGTATCTTCAGGCTAAAGAGTGGAATCGTTCAAATAAAACATCCTGGGCTGACTAAAGTTTACCCCAAACCTAAAAGCCAAAAGGAGACCACACCTACAAGGAAAGATGGTGATGAGGGTTACATGTTAGTTTACTTTCTTAAGGTGGAATTGAAGTTTTACTTTGTCAAGGTAGATTTAAATTATGGGCTGCTCCAAATGCAAGCCAGTCTTCAGTCTTCAGATTGACGTCGAAAGCTAAAGTGGAGAGACCTTTAATTTTTTTAACAACAATATAATCACTCTGTGGAAAAGCTGGCATCTCTAATTGGGCTGGTCATATTCCAGAACTCAGTGTGCAGAACCTAGAATTTTTTATTTTATTTTAATTATAAAGAAATCATCCTCTAACAAGCATTTCATCAGGAGTGTCTCCTCCTATTCTATTTCTATGAAATCCCACCGAGTGATTTACCCATCAGTTGTGTGTATTAAATATCACTGCAAAATACCGATTTATTGCTAATCTGCTTTTTCCCCCATACGTGGAAAATAAAATGTCATCTGCCTCAGGGTAGGCAGATGACTAAACAACATATTCTCACATCCCACCTTTAAAGTCAGAGGATGCCGTTTTATTCCATGACCATCTAACCTCCATGCTGTTTTCCTAATTGAGAGCAGCATGTAGCTGCTTGCACAAACACTCGTGCATGTTGTATTTTAAGCAGCCTCTATGTTAATTCAAGTAGAATCTCTCCCTCTTGTCGCTCTCTGGTTTATTTCTACACTGTCTTACTTTGCTGCGGGCGTCTGCTAATAGGAACCTTGCCTGAGGCTCTTCACCTCACACACAGAATATCACCGGGGCATGATATGCACAACAAAACTGACCTTTTCCATTAGCTTTGCTCTCCTCTTTACAAGAACGCGCAAGGAGAAGAGTGGTGGATATTTCTTGCATCTTGTCATGATGAAAACAAATTGGTTAATAATAATAAGAAATGGGGTGATGCTGTGTTCTCTCCTGTAGGCCATGCGTGTTTTTTTTTTTTTTTTTTTTTTTTTTTTTTATGCTGCAGTCTGACCTGGTTGCAAAATCAATCGCAGACACAAATTATGAGTACAACTCAAGAGAGCATTTGGCTTTCTTGTATGTGTTGCAGGGGATTGCTTGTGTCGGTTCCTCAGCAGTGTCATGTAGTTTAGGTTGAGAATGGTGACAGCACATGAGGGGAAAGCAGCCCAGCAAGAAACATTGGCTATGAGGACCTTGTTTAATGTGCTTGACACTTTCCGTGCAGGGGGGGAGGGACTTGCTTTTCTCTTTGTGGCAGAACTGATCTCCACCGCCCATAGCTCAGTGTTCCTTCTCGTTCAGGCTCTACTCCATCAGCAGGTATTTGTGAGCAGTTCCCCCTCCGCCACCCCACACCTCTGTTTTTCTTCTCAACTTGAACCCTTTACCCTTCTCTGCTAGTGTTTTGTATGTTTTAATATTTCTAGCATTTTTTTTTCTCCTTTGTAGTTTAAATGCTATTTAATAACTTTATCAATTTATTCTTTGTATTGTCTTTATGAACACGTCAAACAAAAGTATTATTTTCCATTTTGCGGGGCAAATGGTAGGTCAGCAACTAAGCTGCCAACACATGTCTGTCCACTTGTTTTTATTTTAATTTATTTGATCTTTATTTACACAAATAGTCTCATTAAGAGCCAAGTTGAAATTACAAGAGAAACCTGTTTTGATGAAACAAACAAACAAAAAATGCAAACAGTATTCAATTAAATTGCCTAATAAAATATTAGCTAAAAACAAAAGCAAGTTCATAAGAAGATTTCTCTTCTTGTCTTAAAATATATGAATAAATAAATAATAGTGCCAAATGAATCAAAGTGGAAAACACTTTGATTCTGCTCCATCTTACTCTGATGGAGCAGAGTAAGAAAATGCCCCCCAAAAGTTCAACCTTTAATTAACCTAAATCTAAACAACTATGCTGATGAAAACAAGTTATAAATAAATGAAAACACTAAGCATAAAAATGGGAACCTCAACATTATTTTTCGTTTTCTATTTTTAATTTCTCTTTGTAAAAAGTTCTTTAGTGTTATTTCAGTTATTTGCTGCGATTCCACATACAATCGCTAGGGGGATCTATCACTTTGGTGGCGTAGAGACGGTTGGGCACACAGAAGAAGAATAAACTTTCCTGCTAGATGCTAAAGGAAGTGCTTCGTGTGTCTTATCTTTTCTATATCACAAGTCAGTAAACATGTATTTTGATACATATGTTCTAGCATCCTTTAAGAGTTAAAGAGATTATTGAATCGATAGTCAACTAGTGACTCACGTTAAACAGTTTGTGATTCGTGTTGAGTGGAAAACAGGACATGTTTCTCGAGGCTAACTTTTGCTAATGCTAGCGGACTCTGTGTTGAGCTAGCTAAGAAACACCTGAAGGATTACTGAATTCACTTTGACCTTATTGTATTTTGCACTTTTCAGAACGGTTCTCATACAAAAGCTTATGAAATTTAGTGAGTACGTAATGGCTGGCCATGTGTGAAGCTTAGTAAAGAGACACAGCATTAAAGGAGAATTACACCTTTTTCACTTTCCTATTTTGAGTAGTTTTTTGTGTGTAAGAGATAAAATATTGTTTGTTACACAGTTAAAAGCCCAAATCCTTAAATATTTAAGTATATTTTATTCATGCAAAATAAAAATTGCAAACGCTATTAAAAATAAAGTAAATTTATATTTTTTTATTTTGTTATACATATAGAAGGTCTGAGACAAAGGGACACCGTATTTGAGTTAAAGCACTAACCAAAAAAAAAAAAAATAAAATAAACTTAACATGGTTTGGGGAATTAAAAGCCCTCTATGAATAGTTGTTTTTTTTTTGGTAATTTGATAAAAGAATTCTGGTTCAATTTAAAGGGATATAATGTTAAGTTGTGATGTACTGAATCTAAGAGCTAGCTGTTCAAAGTTAGAGATGTTGCTAAATACCTGAAACTGCAGTGGACCAAACTTAAATGTAATTGAGAACCTTAATCTCCATCCAATCTTTGGATTGTTATTTTGCAAAGAATTGAAAGTAATTCAGTCAGAAAAGCTGATAGAAACATTAACATCTGTAACTGTAGGAAAAGGTGATACTACTAAGAATATACCAAGTGCATGCCACCACTTTGAGATTATTTTTAAAGATTTTGAAAACCATGTATCATTTTCATTCCACTTCCTAATTATGTCCCACTTTGTGCTGGTCTGTCTTATAACATTAAAATAAGACAAATTATTATATGTAGTTGTAATATAACAAAATGGGAACAAGCTTGAGATTTATAAATACATTTGCAATGTGCTATTTTTCTGTTCAAAAAACACACAACACATACTTTATGCTGAGAAAAAAATACAAAAATTCAACATATATTTGTCCCACAGCAAGTGAGTTAAAGCTGGAAGTTGATGTTGGAGTAATTTACCCGCATGGTTACAGAATACATTAGCATGTAGTTTGTCATGGGAATAACTGGCCTGTTTATGAATCTGCTGGTATGCATATAGACTGGATTTGCACACGATTGGCTATACGGTCCACCCTTCCACCCTGACAGCCAGTGTCTGGAGAGAAGAGAAGTTTGATAGCAGACTTGGAGCTGAAAGCAAGTGCATCCAGCATCATTTATTTTTCAGTGTTTTTTATTCATCCCGTTTTAGCATTGCATCACTCCTGTTTGTTTCCATGTCCTCCAGAGTGAGAGAGAGAGAGAGAGACTCGACTACCTTGGAGCCCGGAGCCATGATGCGGAGCTTTGCATGCCTGCTTACGTCTCTCCCTATCCCCCCAACCAGCCATGGCAGCTGTGTCTGTAAAGCAAATGCCATGTGAGCCTGCATTCTGAGATCTAAAGACTTTTAGCTTTAAAGCTTTTAGCTACGTCAAGGCCTGGACCTAATTGTTTCAGTCAGGCTTCTGAAAAGATTTTTATTTTTGAGAGTTCATTATTTTATTTCGTTGAGTGTACTCAAATCACAATGTTCCAAATGAAAGCAGCGTGAGGATCCATGCCATTTTGCTATTCGGAGCCAATTTCTTCAAGTGTTGGACAAGGTAGTACATTTCGCAAAAGGCATTTATCCATCTAACAAGTAATCTGAGAAATACTTGAATCACTCTCTTTTTTTTTTTTTTTTTGCTCAGCGAAGCACCACTCCTGTTTCTATATCTTCAGCCATGCTGTCTTATCAACAGCTTAATTTCAAAGGGGGGAAGCAATTAAAATTGTAATAACTCATTTTATTAAAAGAAGATTGAATCTCGCTAATACTTGTGCTCCGATTAAAAAAAAAACAATATCGCAAGTAATGTGGTTTCAAAGATGTCCCACACAATCGTCAAATGCTCCACTGTGCATTGTCAGTACATGTAAGGAGGGGGTGTACAATTTAAACCAGATGTTTGCATGCAAATCTTATCATAGTCTTTTCTTTTTCACTGTTATATTGACTCGGATTTAACCTTTCCGGTTTTAGATCAGCTAGAATGACTAAATTTTTCTTTTATGCCCAAACAATCTACATTCACCTGATCGTACACATGATTGTAATAAACTGATTTTGGGAACAAGATCTGAACATTGAATCACAATCTTTTAGTTTGTTCTCACAGAAATCTGCAGATTACAATATTACAAATATATCAGTTAATGGTCACAATAGAAATCAATATTAATATCGGATATTGAGTTCAGTACAAATTTTTCTATTGATGCGCTCCCACTTGCTTTTAGAATTCACCATAGTTTTTATGCAACCATACCACCCGAAAACAAAAACTATCCAAATGGAGGATTAAAAGTGTAAACTTCCTTTGCAACCCTTCTAACAAGTAAACCTCTAAGTGGAACTATATATTTAGTGTTTGCTTTCATTTTTGACCGATCATCAAATACGTTTGTCATGCCTGAGTTTATCCCTCATCTCATTGCTGTCTCTTCCTGTCTCATCAGCGGAACAGTCCAAAATTGGCATTAAATCTTAGTAAAATGTATAGCTGGAATCGACACAGCTACATTGCGTCGTTTGTAGATTGTAGAGTGAAGCATTTGTCACTGTAAATGCTTTACTTGTAGTACATTTTACCTTGAGATCTCTCTTCTGTACTTCTTTAAGTACAACAGACCTTTTACTTTGGGTGTCCTGAATTTAGGAATGACCCCAGACACTTAACCCAGAGTACCCACTTATCTTGTGTCTTAGCCCCTTAGTTTTTCTGCCTCAGGCTGTGTAACCACCCCTCGCTTTGTCCCAGATCCCTCCTAGCAGGAAGCTTCATTCCTTCCTACTGCAGGGTCCATTAGCAGATGTTCCAGTTACCAGAAATATATTGTCCATACAGTATATTGCAACACTTACAATTATTTTGTGGCAGGCCAACATAAAGTCAGTGTGAAACCAAAAGCCTACCTCTGGTTTTCTTTTTTCTTTTTTTTTTCTACCAAATGAAATCTAAAAAGTAAAAAACAACAACAAAAAAAAGAATCATCTTCTGTGTTCCTTATGTGTGAAAGTGTGTGTCCACGCACGTATCCTAACAAACCTCTGATGCGTTTACAGAACAACTGTATACATACTCAGATCAGATAAACTACACACGGAAAGACAAGGGTTACACCGAATTACACTCGGGGTTTGGGGATTCACATTTGTTTTAATTTTAAAAACTTCAATTCGCAGCTTTTTGCCACTCTTTGGCTGTCCTTAACCACTAATGCAGGTAGACAACGTTCAAAACAAATGCAGTGTTTCCTACACGCAAGTAGCAATGAAACAGAGCGGTGCTGTTTATGTTTTTATACTGAAATGTCTGTCTGCTTTTTATTCACCGCTTCAGGGCACAGAAACGCTGCTTAAAGAAATAAAGAAATGCCCCCGTGTCACAATGCAACAAATAGATTTACAGTTAACTTGCAAAAATCATCCTGTAATGGCTTCTTTCCTCCTTTGTCTTTTATGCATTCTGGTTTACGCACAGACCTTGACACTAAATGTAATAAATAGCAATAGTAAATAGTCGAGCCCACAACATTTGCACACATTTTCAGTCAGCTAAGAAGCACTGCAGCCTTCAGAGACGCATTACTGTGTGTGCCACTTCTTGTTCATGAACTCACACAAATAAATGCATTGAAGACTGGCCTGGAGGCAAACGCGTTCACCCAAACCCTAGCGTAAGTGGGGAGAAAAAAAAAAAAAAAGGTTTGAAGTCTTCCTCCGTTCATGTGCCCTTTTCCTGCAGTCTCTGTATTTGGCATCTGTTGAACGCCTCTCTTGATCTTGTTTCTATCGATCTACGATCTAAGGTGAAGTTTAAAGTCGCGAGAGTACAAAAGCGGTCCAGACACACAAGACATTAAACTTTCAGAGTCACAGCAATAAATATGCTCTTGCAGTAATAATGTCACTCTGGAATCAGCCTCTGGTTTGCAAGCGAGCGCGCGCGCACTCATGCCCACGCGGTTTCCTGCAGTCACTTTCAAAGGTTGCTCTGCCTTATTGTGGGAACTTTGTCCAGGTCCTGACCGGCTGATGTAGCTCAGGAGCTGTCCATGGTGCTGAAATCACTGCCACAGACAGGGGAATAAATTGAAGTATTGTCCTTTGCTAAGTGCTATTAGAAACTTCTTAAATCTTCTCTTTAAGTTCCTTTGCAGTCATATTGCAGGGATGCTATAAATACCACCCAGCTGAGCCAGGGCCAGAGTTTGCGAGGTACAGTCTGAGTCATAGTGCTGGTGGCAGACCCGGTATTTAATGTGATTTATCCAACTTCTCCGCATTTGGCAATATGGGACACAGTTCAAACGAAGAGCTCAGACAGAATATATCGAGACGGCTGTGTGTGTGTGTGTGTGTGTGCGTGTGTGTAAAATTGTGCAGGTCCACTGATGAAGTTTGTGCATTGCACAGAGGTGTGTGTATCTCTGTGCGCACATATGCACAGACTCTTACGCTGTGTTGGGCATAATGCAGGATTCAAAGGGAGCCTTTGAAGTATTTTGATGTTCCCTGGCTGCTCTCTTGCCAGTTTCCTAAATAGGTCAGAGACTCTGCACTCTGCCTTCTGCGCTGTGCTAGCTGCGCGGCAGCCTGCTAGAAAGAGTCAGAGAGGGCAAGGAAAAATGATATATTTAACTCCATCTGAAATGAACTAACAGGCAAGCTGCCCTGCTCACTTTTGCTTCACGGCGTTTCAGTTTCGTGGCAGTGGGGTTTTTTTTGTTGTTGTTTGTTTACACGATGCTCAGCAGGTGTTCCTTCACAACCTGCAGGCTGTGTACATTTCTTCAGAGGAATGATGGACACGAAAATTGATGGGGAGAAGGTGAAGGTGAACTAAACCCTTTGACTGCGATGGCGAGAGAGAGTCAAAATGATACATGCAGCGTCTAGCAAAAGACTTCATAAACCCCTTCCACATGATGTCAATTTAGGACCGTAAACTGTAATGTTTAAGGTTCTAAATCATCAAAATGCATGCATTCGTTCACCTTTACGTCATACCAACACAGTACGGGTAGCATCATGATGTAACAAATATATTACTGTTGACAGGGAAGGCAATTAGCGCTGATACGAATATGAATGGAGCAAAAATACAGGGCAATTCTCGAAGAGGAAAACCTCATGGAGGCTCCAAAATACTAGGACGCGATTCACCTTCCGGCAGAAAACTGCCCCCAAAATTGTTTCAGAAAGGCCCAGTCAAAATCCAGACAAAAATGCAAATGAAAATCAACTCTATGGCTTGGAATTGCTTTTTAAACATGCCAATTGTTCCGAATAACTAAGCTTGAGATACTTTAAGGATTGGAGAAAAAAACACAGATGTCCTGGTACATAAGAGATGCAAAATACTTTTCAAATTTGTATTTGTGAAACAGAAACGAAAACTTAACATTGTCATTCACCTTCAAATTATGCACTACTTATCCTACTTTCAAATAATACCCCATTAAAACATTGAAAGTCCAAGTTGTATATTTAGTTTTGCAACACACTATAGATAAAGAGACAAATGGTTCAACATAAGGTGTTGTGCTAGTATGAGGCAAGGCACAGATTTAGTATGTACATAAGAGGTGGTGTGGTCCTGCGGGCCGTCCGTTAATGAGATTCTTACTGGTTTCTTACTGCCGGTCCCATGCAAGCCAGTCATTTGGATTTTGGCCCCCAGTGGTTTGGGGTTGAATTTCATCACAGCACAGAATAACACATCTGCGACATTCTCCGAAAGGCTTAACAATACCAAGGTTGACTAAACTTAGAATAACAGAGGCGTCCTTTGTCCTACTTTTGTCTTTGTCTCTTTGCATATCTACACCATTTAAGAAGGTTTGCCTACTCAAGGGGCAATACTTCGGACAAACTTCAAAGTGTGTTTTAAATGAGAAGACGTGTTCTCAAATCTGAATGGTGCTGCCATTGAACACACACACGCACATGCAAGGCACAAATTCATGCAAGCAAGACTCGTATTCACCGTTCCCATGGACCCTGTTAGCACCTCCATTCATTCTCCTTGCCATAGCAAGAATAAATCAGAGTAAGTCAAGCACTTGTTTTAGTTGCCAAAGGCGGCATGTCCAAAACCGCCGGGGGAGGAGGGGTTGCAGTGTGATTTATTGTCGAGTGGCACAAAGCGAGAGAGTTCTTCCATGGGAACAGGACACACAGCTCTCTGTGGAATGTGATTTGTTTTCTGCTTGGCTGGACCAAGCTAGCAAATGTGGCAGAAACCATCCTGTCTTCCCTTTAGCTTGAGCAAACACCCACTTTTTTTCCCTCCTCGGCTGAAATACCGAGGGGAGAAACCAGAGGGAATCAGAGTGGGTAGGCTGGTGTTTGAGGACGGAAACAAATACCCCCATCCTTACATATCCCCTTTGCTCCACCCTGCTCAATGGGGGCCAGCAGTCCTAAAATAGTGTCTCCAGCTCATCTCTGATCTCCCTGCTCCTTCAGTAGTGTACGCAGCAGGATGCCTGGACTCCACCAGAAGCCCTCAGTCTCCCTCTGGGGCTTCGCAAACTCCTTCATGTCCTCGCCGCGGATGAAAGTTTCCTCACATCGTCACAGATGTTTTGCCAGTTTTCCAACACCCCGCGACCCCCTCACAGATGCACAGGTCTGCGTCGCATTCCAGTGGGCCGCCGCTATCACTCCCTGTCGCTCTGCATAAACAGATCAGTGCTCTTATAACGAATGTGTGTCACGACTGCGTTCCCAAAGACTTCCAGCATCATTACAAAGACTCCCGCCTTAGCCCTGCCCTCCCTCCTACACACACATCCTCTCTTTGTCAAAGATGCACTTTTTTAGGCCCTCTCTTTTTTATGCAGCAAGTTTCTGCAGAATAGGCACAAGATTAAATGGGACCAGCTGAAAACCAGACAGATGCCCTATCACATTTGAAGCATTGCCACCTGCTGTGTTTTGAGAAATGAGTGTCTTTATTTGAAGCATGAACGTCGGGTCTGCTGCTCTCCACTGTTTGTCTTAGTTGACTTCCCATTGGGGATTGTAATGTCTGTGTCAGTGGGCACACTAATAGAGATGTGTGAGGTTAGCGCTATTGTATACATCAATGCCGGGGATCTGTGCTTCACTATTATAGGCCTGTCGCTTTCCGCCGGGGATTATACAGGTTTTAAATGGGGAGGAAGGCTTTACACAAAGCCATATTGAGGGGCTTTAATCTACACAAACACTTTCATATGAGGTATTATAACAGACTATCATCCTGCAGATGTTACTTTTAGTGGAACAGTGTGTGAGGACGGTGATGGAGGGCCTGCACTTTAACAAATAAAAGATTAAAGGGTGCTACACCTAATGCGAGGGCATGAAACCAGGACCGTGTCTGATCAGGGATGGAGGCGGCATTTTAAAAAATATAACCTATCTGTACATATTTTTTTTATGCTACATTGTCTTGTACAAATATTCATACTATTACATAATGTTGTCACAGCGCAACCTTAAAACTCAATGCATTTGAGGGGCTTTACGTGATAGACCAACACAAAGTGGTGCATATTTCTGACGTGGAAGGAAAATAATAAATCATAAATAAAAAAATCTGGAAAGTGTGGTTTCTCTCATTCTCGCTGAGTCTTTTTTAAATTTTTTTTTTAGATTCACTTTTACTGCAATTACAAATGCAAGTCTGTTTGGGGTATGTATCTGTCAGCTTTGCTCATCCAAAGGCTGCAATATTTGTCCATTAATCCCTGCTAAGCAGCTCAGGCTCAGTCCAACTGGATGGAGGGTGTTGGTGCGCAATTCTAACAAACAAATATGCTTTGATCGAAAACATTCCAATTTACCTCAAAATGGCTGTTTTGTATAATTGTAATATTTTATTTCTTCTCGGATTGTCCTTATTTATCTCAGACCATCTTCCTGTGTACTCTGATCGGTTTCTCTAACAACGGAGCTCGTTCCCCCCACTATGAAGCTTTGGCTCCCGTGTTTCACTTTGGGGTTGGTGTGTTCAGAGTGTGCAGTTAGTTAGAAAACTAATGAACACACATAGCTTTTTGTATGTCAAACAAAATATTCAGCTTTTTTCTTCCTGGACCGGACCACTTTCCAGCACGTTTTTCGTGGTCCTACTTGGTTTGTGGATAACTTTAAATGGGACTTATTTCAGCTTTTGTTTATCAACAGCTTTCTGCTTTTCTATGGGGGCTAAACATGCCTCATAGTAGTTTTAACGGCTGGCCTGTGACCAGATTCTTCCACTTGAATTGTGGATAGTTGCATCTCCACCTGCGTTTCTGTCAGAAAGGTTAATTGCATTATGCATGCCACAACTTTTCAGTGTGAAAAAAAATTAATTAATTAAAAACCATGTCTAATTTTTCTTTTTGGGCCCAGTCACTTTGTGCCGATCTGTCACCTAAAATCCCCCAAATTTTGACAAAACAACAGAAGTTCAAAACATATAAATATTTTTGTGCAGCACCGTGAAGGCGAAATCTCCAGCTGGATCTGACATGGTGTTCTGACGTCGTTCATGTGTCTCGAATTGCAGGCCCAATTCAACTCGGCTAAGAAATTCTTTCAGTCTTGCTCAGAGTAGATGTTTTTAAAATAATCCTTAATCTTCCAGAGTCCTCGTCGGATTCGTGCAGCACGCTTTTAAAAATAGATTCATTAACGAATCTGCTTACGGGCAGTGGTATACGCCTCTGCACTGTTGCCTCATACCAAGAAAGTCCAAGATTTGAATCCCAGCCAGGATCCTTCTGCTTGGAGTCTGTATGTTTTGCTGTTTCATCTCTTAAATTTCCTTCAGAGTCCCCCCTACAGTGCCAAATCATGCATGCGCTACAAGAAAAGTCCCCGACAAGAAAATCAAACCTGAGGCGTAGTTTTTGCAGAGCAACTATGTATCTAGTTAAAGGTTGATTGTTACATTAACAGCTTTTTTTTGTGAGCATTGTGAAGACAGGAGAGCAGACTAGTATGCATGACCTCCCTGTGACCTTATACAGGATTAAGCAATCATTAAAAAGGCATAGATTGGTGGAAAATGATGAAAGAGACTAGAATTAACAGAGTAGACAAAACACAGACAACTACTCTGTTATATCATAAAGATCTTCAAATAAAAATGGAACAGACACCAATAAAAAATTGGACCGCGAATAAATTAGCTGTGGGTTGTACGGCCGACCAAATAACTTTGATCGTACTCCATCATGTCACTGTGACCGAGTGGTATTCAGATCATGTTCAAGATGTGCAACATGGTCATTTCTGTCGTTAAGGAGGTAAAAAAGGATAAGCAGAGGAATGAAAGCAGATTGAGTCACTTTGACTGGAAATTATGAGAGGCACACAGAGAACGAGCAGACATCAGAACGAGACGATTGTTGCTGGAGCTTACGGCAATAGACGTTGGTTCTGAAATGAGGCGCAGAAAATGTTCAGTGCTGTTATAAAATTTGTTTTTTCTCCACGACAGAAGTATGCAGAGAATTTTGCCTAAAACATAGACCTAATATATTTTCGTAATAAGGTGTCAACCTTTCAAAACACCTGAGTCAAAATTAACGTATAGCAGAATTTTAGGCCAATATTTGGACTTCAATCTTCATATTAAAAAAATGTAGCTTCCTTCATCCAACAAAGTCATTCATGTCAGCCTGTTTAAATTTTAAAAAGCCTCACTAAGATATAACTTTGATTCAGTTCATTTTATGTAATGTCAACTAACAACAAATATATCTTCAGAGTGGCTTGCTGAACTTTTGCTGCAGGAAAAATTGGCTCGGTTCAAAAACAATAACAATATGTGAAAAATATTGACATCTCAAGAAAATTGGCCAGAAGGTTGTAGCTTAAATATAAATGAATCTTTCAAATGGAAACTGACTGTAACCATGCAGCTGAAGCAGGTACAAAAGCAGCTCAAGGACAACAAAATCAATGGTTTGAGCAACGATCACAAGGACATCATTTCACCAAAACTTGTGAGCAAAGCTAAAAAAGTTGTGTGTGTGAGTAAGGTGGCCTACAAACATGTCTCAGTTTGTAGGCCAGGGGGCCTCAGGAGGAGGATGTAAATATCTGTACGGTTTCATTTAATCACAGCTCTGATACAATTTAGCCAAATTGTACACATAGTGTTGGATAAAGAGTTATTCCAGGAAGCCCAGTGAAGCTAGCAGTCATGTATGTTCCTTGTCTTCATATGATCAGGTGTGTACACGTTCGTATGCATTTAGATTCTTAATCCAGATCGTTTTTGGTTTTTCCTGAGCTTAAAGATTTTTTCTGCACTTTCAAAGATAGAAATTCTCCTTCTTTTTTTTTTTTTTCTTTATTGCTGTCAAACTTGTTTCTCCTCCTAAATCATTGCCTGTGACTTCAGCTCCAACTGCAGCACCTGGCTATTTTATATAAACTCTTCTTAGTAAAGACCAACTGAGTTTAAAGAGTCTAATCTCTACCCTTTCTTTGCTTCTATATGTCTGTGTTTTCACTTCTTTGTCGACTCTGTTTTTTCTTCCTCTCTCCCTCTCCCCTGAGAAACATTGACCAAACCTAAAAAGGCCTCCGAGTTGGGTAACAGACTGAGGGAAGGGAAAAAAACACACCAAACACTGCAGTCTTCATTTACATTTTCATTTAATTTTCCTTGGCCGGTAGCGCTGTGTACAGAATCAATCTTTCTAACTCCATTTCCAATATATTACCAGGAGAAAGCAGGAAGAGAGGGGAGGTATTGATTGACTGAGTGTTCATTGTGTCTTCACACCAAGTGCACACTTCATAAGAACGGCAATGAAATTGCTGTTTGTTTCCTCTGCCTGTGTCTTTATTTTAAGTGAAAGATTAATAATGACGGCGTGATATAGCTTAGGTGTGACAGTCAATACGAATCTACGTCTTTGTCTGGGCGACGCGTCTTGTTTTGTCGTGACTTGCACTGCGTCGTTACAAAAGAAATGCTGCTATCGAATTGCAGACGAGTCAAATAACGATTTTGGACTTTTATAATTACATGTGTCCACTCAAGTGCATCATCTGTTTATTTAACTCTTAGCTGCTCTGTTGCAAAGAGGAGAGGATAAGCGAGGTTTTTGCTTTTTTTTTTTTTTTCTTTCTTTCTTTCTTTTTGCACGTCAACCTTTTGATGCAAATAAGATTTGAACTCAACATGGCACTGCTCCTTAATTGGCCGCGCTCTGACCTAAACAGAGATTACCCAGGCATAGCTTGGCAACTGTAACTAGGCACCGCTGGTCCGTACAGCTTTGGTATTGGCTGGTTGAGGAAATTGCGGGCAAAAGAACCTGCCTGTGTTTTCAGATCTTGGGATGACTCATTTCCCTGGCATCTTGACATGTTGCAGCGGTTTCTCGTTGGAGGAAGCCAAACAGTTTAATTAATGTTCTGGGATAATTAACAATTTAATAATCAGTGCCACTGACTGTACGGCAACTATTGTCGTACGTTTAAAAGAAGGGCCAACGTGCTGCTTTTACTCACACTGCAATGTTTCAGTAACTGCCCAAAATTTAGGTCTGTCTTTTAATTTGCAATTCACCGTTTTTTGGGGGGGGGTTTCACGCCCTATATGTCAGCATGACTACACACCACTGTCACGCTATTATATTAGGCACAGTCAAATGCGATGGATTCTATTTATTGGTTTGGGGAAGTCTAATGAAATCTCCTCCCCCACAAAAGTCAGTAGGCGTAGAGGAAATGTCAGCCCCGAGATGTAAACTGAGTGTAATGAGGTGACAGCTCTGTCTAATCTCAGCCAAGTCGGTGTGAGAATAATTTTCTGTGTCGGAAAATGTTTTGAATATGTCAGCCCTTTTAGTTCTCATAAAAAAAAAAAAAAAGAAAGAAGAAAGAAACACAAGATATAGGCATGCTAATGTTTTTCAATTGTTCTTCATCCGGCTCACCAAAATCACATAGAATTGTTAAATATTCTTTCTTTTTTCTTTTTTGTTTTTTGATAACAAAAATTGGTTAAAAGTTAAACATACAATTTTATCAAATAAATCCACACCTAAAAAACATAAATTATCATTACTATGACTACAGACAAATTGGTAAAAACAGTACGAATGGAAAACAAAAAAGCCTTAAGAGTTTATCAAAATGTACAATTTGTCTGACGTCTGATAAAATGCAAGTGTGTAGATTATTTTTGATTTAAACTAATTATGTCATAGCTCCGTAATTCCACGCTTCCATGATGTTAGCGCCTAAGTTTAAGGGGCATACAGGCATCTTTTAAGTGAACTCTTTCCATTCAGACCTTTAGCTGTTCAGGTGGGCCAATCTGCAATGTAAATAAGCCCTCTGTAAACCTTTTTAGTTCGTACTGAGATCCCAGTGATTTTCCAGTGAGGAGCGTATATTCCTGATAGAGGTGTATATTAGGCGACCGGCTGTCTGTTGGTATAGCTTTGTGATTGATAGGAGGAGACATGCACCATTTACTGGCCAAGCTGGAACCAGAGGGAACCTCCATCTTCTCTTTCAAAAGCAGTCAAGAGATGCCTCGCAAAGAAAATTGGCCTATTTCCATGGGGTTACGATCTGGTAAATTCAGCTCGAGGAACAAAGAAATACAAACAAGCAAACTGTGTTTCATCCTGCACACAATGCACCCTGCATGCACGCTTGGACAGTAAATGAGAATGGGTTCAGACATCAAGGTGCATAAATTGGAATCTGCGTGCACTTTACTTACCAATATTGTGTTTTCTCTGCCAAGCACATTCGGTCGTAAAAAGTATTCATATTTGCCTGACAGACACTTGAAGTAAAATAAATGTCAGTCCAAGGGATTCTGCAGGGATCACAAACAAGCAGAGACTCTCAATAATTTTGCAAGGTATATTTTGGGCATTCTGAAGTGTATTTTCCAGAAGTTATTGTATATAGGCAGCGCTTTACCTGAACTAATCAGATGTAAAGAAGGAAAACTAACTTCAAGAAGCAGGACACCTAAACTTTAATATGAAATGACTTTTGCTTTGTGATTTTAACTAGGTGGTCATAATATTCCACATTTTGCAAGGAGTACTTTCCACTACAAATACATTTATTATTTTCTATTTTTAATATATGTTTACAAAAATCTTTACACCAAGGTTTTCCCACGGTTTTGAATATGTTTCAAATTTCCACAGCCTATGGATGACAAATCTGTTGTCTATGTTGCACAAATGATGCAATGCGCCATTTCATACCAAAATTGTCATACTTCTTTATGCAGGTGCTCTATCAGCACTAATGAAGGTTCATCCCAAGTATAGCAGATGAACTTTTCTTAAAGATCAAGCTGATATTATATTTTGTTTGGGTGAAGCAGGGCTGAAATGGACAGACCCGTTAGGAAACGGCGTAATTGATTCTTGTTAAAAATAAAAATACTTATAGAGAAGCAGCCAATGGAACGGAAAAATTCAGCACCGAACAACGAAAGACCAGAAGTTTACACGACTGAGATGGGAGAAGAAAATGGCAAATCAGAGTACACATGGTACTGAGAAAGAGAGACTAATTAACACTAAGAGAGTTGAATTTATGCTCAAGGAAATGTAACCAAAAGGAAGATTCCCGATGATAAGCTAAGGCAAAAACATTCAAATGGGCAAAGAACAGAAGACAAGAATAAACTAACAAAACATAATTCAAATGGCAACATCTTTCTGACAATAACTAAGTTACTGACAATAACAGTTACTTTCAGTTACAGAAAGTAACTGAATATGGCAAGACTTACAGAACATAAGTTAAACAAGACAATCATCACAACCCAACACTTTCAAGAAGGTAGACTGATTCACGTCATGGCAAAAGTCATCCTCGCGTCATAGAACTTAATGGTTTATGTACCCGTCACCTCATATAGGAACAATAAAAAGCGACTTATACACTTTGAATATTTAACAGTGCCAAAACAACATTACAAGATGGAAGGCAGTGTGACAACAATTTCTACTCACACTGAAGATGACCTCATGGAACCCCAATCGCAAAAGTATAGACCAGCTCTGTAAAAAAAAAAAAACAAACAACAAAAAAAACTTTATATATTCATGTTTTTGTGCTGGGAAGCTACTGAAATTGATAGCTACCTAATGCGTGTTGTCCTCTTTCTAAACAGATTAAGTTTAGGTCTAAAGTTGAAATACATCATGTTGTCATACTCTTTTTTAATTAAGCTCTTAAAAATTGCACTGTTTGGACTCAGCCTTGTTGTCCTTGCCAGTCCGATAGGACACAGGTGCCAAAGAGGGATTTTTGCCTCCTCTCTGCTAATTTGATTTCTGTTGAAATGTAAATTAATTGAGATCATGTCAATAAGATGTTACCTCATTATATACGTATGTTTTCCCCCCTCTGGCGTATGAATAATCCCTCTGTCACTTTCTTGGATTAAATAAATTGATGTTTTCTCTTAAGAATCCATTATTCTGCATCCTGTTGCAATTTACTTGTAGTTGCTGAAGACAGCATTTCATTGCATTCGGTTTATTAATTTCATTGCCACATTGACTTTATTGCAACTGTCAATTACGGCCGTATGAAATAGAAGAGGTGCCAAAACTGTTTTTTTTTTCACTCAGTTGCAGTGGCTATTTGAAATTAGTATAAACAAATTCAGGCTTATGTTCTTAAGAAACAAAGATAAGAGGAAATTGTTCACACTGAGAGCTAAACTAATTTATTTTTAGCAGAAATATATATTTTTTTTCTTGGGCAGACATTTATTTCTGACAGAAGTTACAGAAACAATGTTTCCCCACATTTGTCAGAGGCAGAAACACTATCATATCTGAAACTCGGTTCTTTAGATGAGGCTGGTTGCGGGCCTAAACATTTTTAGGCTTTAGGTATTAATTACCTTTTTCTCCACTTTTTATTTTCTACACTATACCCACAAACTTACTCTTATTTCATATGGATTGAGATTGAAACATAATCAATTACAAATTTAATGATTATTGGCAGAAAGTGCTGCAAATGTATCTAATACTGACTGCGTTGTCTGCATAAAGTAGGTCAATGTTCATTAACTGACTTTTTGAAGGGCCCAGTAGGTCAATGTCCATTGGCTGAGTTTTGTAGGTTAAATATTAAAAATGTTTTATTTGCATTGTTACTTGACTTAATGTAGTTTTTGATTGTTGATTCTATGCTGTATGACTTTGTGTTTTGTGTTTATTATGTAAAGCACTTTGAAATGCCTTGCTGCTGAAATGTGCTGTACAAATAAAATTTGATTGATTGATTGATTGATTGATTGATTGATTGACCAAAAACAAAATACTGCATAACTGTATCGTTTGAAAACTACGCACTCAAAGTGCCAACATTCAAATGACTGTAACAGCAATTTAAAAAAAAAAAAAAATCTAAATTGTTTGTGGCGGGAGGAAAGATTCAAGGGTTAAGAACACATTTGTAAGACACTGTAGAGTACGACTAATCACCCTACAGCAACAGGTTTTATCCTTGCTCCTGGTGAATCGGCTCTTATTAAAGACTCCAGCAGAAGGAGCTGAATGCCTCAGCTATGAGTGTGTAATGTCATAAAGCGTTTCTATCCACCGTGCATACATTCAGCACTGGCTCTTCAGTTTTCAAGTGGGGCCCTTGCTGATGGCTTTGCCCCTTAACATCTGGACAACGGCTGCAAAGCATCTTGGGAGAATACCAGAGTGGGCAGTAAGGTTAAGTCCCACACTTTTTGCTGGCTTGAAAATGCACACGCACACACACACACCCACCCACACACACACACACACACACGCTCGCAAAATGGATCGCTCTCATCGATGGCATCTCACAGACGGGTTGCTCGAAAGGTTATTTCAATTATGCACTGTTAACAGTGCTCAGTGTGCTGATTTTACAACTTAATGGAATAGATGTTTGCTCTGTTCAGACACTGGATGTTTTTGGGGCTTTATTTTCATGATCTCAGACGCACAGACTGGTTCTGAGTCTGAACCACACAAATTAACTACCAGACTTACGGAGCTCTGAGTTGAACTAGCTCATTAAATACTGTAAAGACAATTGCTCCGGGGGCCTTTATGAGAATTAGATGTTTAAATTGCACTTTAATACAGCCCTGTTTACATCAGGTGCCTCCCAATTTGCTAAAGTACCACACGGGTTCTCTTAGCTGCATTCGCATGCTTTAGCCATGCATTAATCAGCGCAGAAATCTTTAGAGATTTTTTTTTTCTTCCAACAATACGGACAATGTTGGCAACATATGCTGCTGAAGTTACTGCTGCTGTTTTGAAATCTCACCTCAGCAGAGTGCGAACGGTGTTTTACCCAGCTTGTTATAGTATGCGCCAGGAAATGGTAAGACAGCAGCAAAAAAAAAAAAAAAGTGTCAAAATGAATTATACATTTTTTTTTTTTTTCCAAGACTCATATCATTTCTGAATACATTATCACAGTCAGACTACGATTCAGTGTATATTTTTGTGCTTGTACGGATTTAGAAACCGCCTAACATTTGTGCCAAGGAGGCACCTGTGGATAACCGCTGCCTTTTCCCCCCAAACACAATAACAAGAAATAGCAGCGGCTGAACTCTGATCTGGGGGAAAGCTAAGAAGCATCAAAAGCAATATCTCACAGATGGCACGGCTTCCGCTCACATCTGTTTCTCGGCCGCCGTCGCCCGCGCATCCGCTTTATTGTGGCACTCAAAGACCGCGTCTTCTTGGGCAAACATTAGCCCTTCCTCACTGGGACGAAGAGATCCTTTTTTGTGTGCCTAATACAGTGTCTTCTACTTTATTGGCAGACGACCGCAAAAGAATATCGGTGGCAGTGGCTGTATTGTTGACTTTTAATGATTCTTACTCAAAAGCGGCCCGTTACGTCATCTGATTAAGCGCATACATGTTTGTCAAATAAACACATCATTTGTCGCCTATAGAGCCGGTATGTCGCAGCTTGCCTCCACCATCCCCTGCCCCTCTCTGTGCCTTTTACCACTTTGCTTCCCCGGAGAGAATCTGAAAAGATTAATTGAAAGAAAAGCGAGCATAGCATCCGTAGGCAGTGTTACTGTTATTATTATAATTAGCAATCGTGGCATGGCCCACTGTTTCTGTGGCCTGTTAGCTCATGGGCTAAAGCCTCTAATGAGACGGCTGTCGCTTGGTGTCGGCTTCGCCGTGAAAGAGCAGCAGAGACAAAGCAGAGTTTGCTCATCGTACCTTCGCGGGTCTGCTTGCGTATCATTTATGTGCCTATGCAAATTGCCGCATCATGCATAAAGCAGAAGAGGTCCCCCACGACAGCCTGCACACGCGGTCAGGAATAAACAAGTGGGAATCCAAGGACAGAGAATTTTATGACTTTTTCAATTAAAGCGCCAGCTGCGTTTTCTTTACTCGTCCTCCAATGTTCTACCCACACAGCGCACCGCCGCAGAATGGTCATAAATTACAGTGACACTTATAAAAACATACAGTCTGATTTATTTTACCAAGAAGAGGTAATTACTGCCGGAGTAAACGTGACAAATGGATCCCGCAAGTGAGGATAATTGTGTGGATGATCACATAGTTACGTACAATCTATAAAAGCGCTAACACAAGTGAGCCTTAACTAGAAACAAGGAAACATATTGCCAAGACAAAGCAAAGATCTAGTTAGTGCATCCAAATGTGTTTCCTACATCACACATTTTCTTGCAGCTCGTCAAACTGAGCAGATATTCTCTGTTGCTTGCAAATTCACAGCTATTATAGATTTTCTTTTCATTATTATTATTATTATTTTGTCTGTTCTCACCAAGAGTCGAATAGTCTTGTTTTGTGGGAGAACATTTTTAGCCATTTCTGTGTTTGTCTAATGTAAAACGAAGACCTTGATATTCTTTGGCAACACGTTTGCAGAATCTGCTGCTTTTCACGGGATGCGGGCCTGACAACATACATTTTTATCTTTTGCTTTCGATTGTTTTTATTGTCGTTAATTGTCAACTGATTACCTAATTACCAAAACATTAAAGTGTTAACTTAAAATCACTTCCAATGGTAAATAAAAAAGGTTACTGATTTTCAGAGTGTAATAATTGGGGTTGGTTACGAAACTTTAACCCAATGACTTGAAGTAAGTACAAAGTTTGTTTAGTAATTGCTTATTCTGTGAATAATCTGTCACAGATTTGATTTACACAACGGTCAGTGTCCAAAAAGCAGATTGAACTGCCTGAGAATCTGTGCAAGTATTTGGTCTCTTCTCTGGCCAATGTTCGGTTTCTATGCCTTCAAAAAGGCCCTGGCTGAGGGTTGGTGATTATAATCATCAATACTTCAGTTACTTCAACTAATTTTAAGTCAAATACACAACATCAGCGACATGGTTTTCAAGCAATAGATTAATGTTTTGACATTTGGATTGAAGGATGTTGGGTACAACAAGTACGTGAGTTTAGACTCATTGTCATGGTGCTGGTCAAAAGCTGGTTAAATGTGCACACTTACTGCTGTAAATGATCCATTTGTTAATCCAGCAGACGGCACATTTGCAGAGTAAGTTAGTGTTGTTGTTTCCTGCAGGTCAGCTGAGCCAAAAATGGTTAAATGGTTAAAATATTTTTTTTTTCCTGCGACATTTCTACCATTTTCTTTCATGTGCTGAGGTAATATTCCATACAATTTGACTTGTCTGGTGTAACAAACAAAAAAACAAAGCACACTTTTACATTTTTTCACTTCCATTAGAAAGTCTGTGGGTGCATTTTCAGAGTGAATATAATATTCTTTCTAAATACAAATGTGTTATCAATTGAACATTATCAAACAAGGTAATGATCTTTTTTGGTAAAAAAAAAAAAAAAAAACTTCCTAGAGCATAGCTCTAGGAAGTGTGAAGGAGGAATAGCTGGTGCATAATTGGGTGAACTGAAGGGAGCCAACCAAGCAGAAACAAATTCCAGTTTTAAATTATATTTAAAAGAAAAGTGACTTGATGAGGTTCATAAAAAAAAAAAAAAAAATCTGGCAAATGCAATTATAATAGTGCGTATACGTTCCTTTGTACCACTATAAAGCCGGGTCCGTAAATGCCATATGTATTTCTTTATTCACAAAGAGACTTGCTTTTAAAACATTTTTTTATTGTACATATGGCAAATTCCTCTTGCTGTCTAATATCACATTTTCATCACTGGAATAAACACTGAAATAGAATTGCTACTTTTTCATCTTTAAGTGGGTAATTTCAAAGCTGCTACACAAAGGCACAAATTGCATCAGTGACAAAGGCTGACATGGCAGCTGCTCTGCTAAAGTATTAATATCACAAAACTTTAGCTGGTGTATTTATCCTCATTGCTACTCATTTACACTAATTCTTATTTTAGTATGCAGAACAAAAAACATTAACAAGGTTTCGCTTCTACAAATAAAAGAAAACATTTCACAGACTGAAGGTGCCGTAATGCACGTAGGGCTCTAACTTGGTGCTTTAATTTGAATCCGAGATTTAATAAGTTGCTTGATAAGTGGTTCTTTTCTTTTGCTGTGCAGCACAATTGCTGTAAAACTGCACAGACTGTAATGATACTGCCAATATTTAAAGATAAACTCCTGTTTTAACTTTTAATTTTTGCATATCTATACAGTTGAACAAAGGAAATAGGTAGATACTATACTTCTTTTGTAAAAAAAAAAAAAAATGCTGACATGGTTGTCCAATCTTTGACGTCTGACCCCAAATGCATTATACATGATAACAGTGGTGAAGTTTGTGGTGGCGCTTCAGCTGCATAAGAACCTCATTCTGTAAAAAAGAAGTCCTACAAGAATGGCTTTGCTGCTCACCGTTCTTGCTTCCTTACTTTGTTTACTGCTAACCTCGTGTGCAGGCCGTCTAATGGTGGGAGTTATGTATTCACAGTTAGGCCTAGCGTTGCCAATTTGCATAGTAATTACCTAAATTTACATTGGCTGTATGTTCTACATATTTACATCAACTACGTCTTCTTGATTTTGTTTACGCTTGATAAGAAACACCTACATGTACATTTTTCTTTAGATCCAGTCAGCACCAAACAGAAGGACCACACCCGATGCTAACTTTCCCATCGCTAACGACAATCGTCGTCGTTGTAGTACTTTCCATCACAAATGATATAACATTACTTATTTATCACTTTGTCAGTGAGTCGTTTACATAGAAACCCTGAATGCTGCCTCTCTAACAGTTGTAGCAAAGACTCGCTTTTCTTAGCTGGTGTTGTTCGCCGACTGTGTCAACACAATAGGGCATCTCAGAACCTACTTTCTTTCTTACTTAAAAAAAAGACCATCACAAATACTAAAGAGTGCCACGCTTAAAGCTTATTTTCTTCTTCTTTTTCCCCATCTGTGATTCTGTCATTCTATGACCTTTAGCATTCTGAGCAATGTCGTTTGTCTCCGATGTGAAAATCTGCAGCCATAAGACTGTCCAACAAGCAAAGGTTGCATTAACAAGTTCAGAGCACTGAATATATTGTCCCCACAATTATTGCACTGCAAACAGTCCTTTGCAATATGAATATTCCACACATATTATATTGCAATGACGATATATTTGTGATATATTGTGCAGCCCTACTATTCAGTCATTTTCTTCCTGCCCTTTAGCAGTTCATTTACATCTCTTTCAGTCTCCCCTCTAGTTCTTCGCTCGCATTAAGTATTTGTCATCGAAAAGCAAAACGAGTCTGTAATTTTGACTCAAAAGTGGTTCATTAGAGCTCAGTCTGTAATTGCTTTCGCTTTTAAACTCCAACGAGATTGGTGTTTCTTCTTCTCGAAATCCTACTTTCAGTTGAGAAAAAAAAAAATCCAGTCGAAAGGGAATCATCTCTCATGTGAATCAAGGACATCTGAGCTGTCGTATCGGATGCTGTTTTGGCTACTTGCCCGTACAGTGTTCAAGTGACCGGATGCAGTGAGCTGCATCTTCATTCTTTGGTCCGTTTCTGTCAGAGCTGCACACTCGCCCCCGCCCAGAAACGCCAAAATAGACAAAATGCGATTGGTTTCGTGAAATAACTGATTGACTCAACATGTGGACAAAAAAAAAAAAAAGAGGTTGAATTTGTGACACAGATTCTCCCAATTTCCTATAAAAGTATAAAGTGCAGCTGCAGAGAGCCTTCCTTTGCTTGACAAAATGATGCCAAGATGCCTCCATCGGTGGAAAGATTTATAAGTCACATAATCAAAACCATGCACATCCACATGAGAGCGTTTTCTCTCTCTCTCTCTCTCTGAAAGCTGCTACCACGCAGAAGTCTGAAGTCTTTTTTTTTCTTTTTTTTACGCCATCAGCTGGGAAATTGCTGAGTAAAAAAAAGTGTGTATTTCTGCGCACTCACATACACTCACTGAAGTAGAGAAGGAGACTCAATTAAAAACCAGCTGTGCCCTATTCCTCTGTTAGCCCTCCAGCGTCCCCCCCCCCTTCCTTTCTCTCATGTCTTCGCCTCCCCCCTAACCCCCATCCTTTCCTCCTTTGCTGCCCCCTGCCTCAAACCCCCTGCTGCTCTGTAAGCCACCAGTAAGCTGCTAGACTCCCGCTGATCTAATGCTTCCCTCCAAAACACACACATTCACACACGTACCGAGGCGCAGACACGGACGCAGCGAGTCACACAGGCATAAAACGCGTACCCTTCCCCTCAAATGTTCTTTAAGTGCTCATTTACCCCCCCCCACCGCCCCCATCCCCCGCCCCCACCCCCACCCTCCACACACTTGTTAATTGATGTAATTTCTGTCGACTTCGGTGCCAGCTCAAGCCAGCCTCCCTCGTTTTCCTCCGCCACTCTCTTCTCTTCTCCGTGATCTACCTGTTACCCCCCAACATGCAACAGCGGCAAAGCGCTGGGTGAGGGATTTCAAGGGCGGAAGTATAAATTCTGGGCTTTTTAATGAGGAGCCAAACAAGCTGACGGACTTGGAAAAATACTACAGGAAGGAATAAGCAGATGCTTGCTAATATGGTTTCAAATCACTTCTTCTTCTTTTTTTTTCTTGAGCAATAAAGGTTAACAGAGAGACTATTCGCCCAAAGATATTGCCCCCTGAAACACTTGAATAGTACACTTAGTTTTTTTGCTCGTGGACTGGAAGCCTACTGTGCATTAGGTTTCCTTTTAATATATATGTATATATATATTTCATACTATTTTGAATGGCTGTAATTTATGTTTTGTGCCATTGCCATGCTGAGAAAGACACAGTAAATGTAACTTAATAAGGGTGTATCCAGAGGGCAGCAGGAGTGCTTCGCCAGCTAATCAGTGGTAATTCTATAAGTCCAGGTCCTTTAATTAGCTAATTTGCATTTTCAGAATTAATCAAATTGATTATGTAATTAACAGTACAATGCATCTTCTTCTCAGTTCCAGAAAAGGCGCGCACGCACAATAACAAACACCGGCTGCTCCGAGAGTTGCCCATGGAGACCGGGACCGTGACTGGTAGTGAGCAGTACATGCGTGCAAGAGGAGATAATGCGCAAGGTTCAAAACGTCTTCTCTGAGTTTCTGGAGTCTGTGATATTAAGAGATAGCATTGTGGTTCAAAGAGCCCTTAGCTGGGGCTTTAAGCAATATGCTTTGATAGGTTATAACGGCTCACGCTAATATTGGCTCATAATGGAGAAAGGTCAGCTCACACATCTCCCATGTAAAGAAAAAAATATATATATATATATTTTACAACTTGCCCCAGGACTATGTTTTCCTCACAAGCGCTCTTGAGAGGAGATTAATCCAAGGGTCAAATTTGATGATTCATCGATTATTACAAAAAAGTAAAAAATATATAAAAATAAAGAAAAAGGAAAAATGGGGAATGACAGCTGGGATGAAACTAGGTCAGGCCTTTTTTTTCTCTCTCTCTCTCTCCCTCTCTCTCTCTCTCGGCATAATTTACCCAAATTAGCAATTCTGCAAGTGCTTGTCAACGGGAGTTTGATGAATAGCTTACCTGCAACACCAACACGGAGAAGGAAAAGCAGAGACGTACGCTCATTCGATTTATAGGTCAGTTTTAATCCGTAGAAGAAAAAGCAGATCATCTTTGGATTTTGGGAGTACGCTGGAGCGTGCAAGAGAACTCAAAGAAAAGTAGAAGATATCAAGTCCGCACAGATTTATTACCATCTGCTCCGCGTTTTTACAGATGTTGTGCAGAGTTCTCCATTAACCCGATGCACAAAACATACACATTTGCAAGCTAAAGGAACACAACATGTGGTTCAGGCACCAGCTGCACTGCGGTGTGGTAGTTAACATCAACCAGTTTGTGTGGAGTTTCATCAGCAGGGAGCAGGGAGTTGATCTTTGGTTGGCCAGTAATGCAAATGAGACCTTCTGAACAAGAAGAAGCAGGTGTGTGTGTGTGTAGTTTTTTATTTATTTTTTATTTTTTTAAAGAGAATAAGATGTGGTATTTTGCCACACCATGGAAATCAGATTTGGATCTCAGACTTCAGACGTTTTTCCTACGTACTGCGACTGTGTTTTGCTGAGAACCGCAGTGATAAACAATCGTGATAAATCTTTTACTCATTATTCCTCTGGCAGGCGCTATCCACCATCAGACTGCTGGGAATAACTCACCTCATAAATTTTTGGCTTGATATTAAAGCACACAAATTAACCAAGTCGGCTTTTCATATCTCAACTCTGCCACCGCGTAGATATATATCCAATCTTCGGTTATTTTCGCTTATGTGAAGAATTCTTATATATATATATATATATATATATATATATCACGGAACTGTCAGCGAAAGCTTTTATTTTTGTCAGCTAAAATAACACTTCAAACAAGAAAAAAAACAAACAATAAACCTCCATGTATTACTGACATCATGATGTTTTTTTGTTCAGTAACGTTTCTACAGAAAACCTCGAAGGCCTCCACAAAAACTGTATTTGATAGGGAACGCTAAAGGCAAAGGATTTTATGTACTAATCCTGAAGGTAAGTGAGCTAGCTAATCACCAACACAACACCACAGGAGCCATGCATCACGTTCCTTTCATGTGACATTTTGACGTCGATCTGTCACATAAAGTTCACGCTGTGGTCCGGCGAAATGAGGTTAAACTTTAAAACATGAACGTCTTCTCAGGGCGCGACTCCCGCAGAACCCGACTTCGGCGGATCTAAGCTATCCATTTCAGGCAAATGATCGGGGTGCCCTCTCTGTTTTGTCTTATTATTGATTCTTGATAATATGGTTTGTGGCCCAGAGGACGCTTTGGCTAAACTGCGCGTCCCTCGACAGCCGACATGATCACGATGAAGGATGAGCACCGGGAGTCCAAGTCGGTGGTGCCTCTTTTTCTTCTGTCGCTTAGGAACTTTAGAGCAGTTCAGCCTCCCCTGATCTGCATTTTTCATCTCGTCCTGCACCTGGGTTGCCCTCTGGAGATCCCGCCATTTCCTTCCTGCTCTCCGGATTTCGGCGTGCCATCTGGAGGTCTTTCAGATTGTACTTACATATTACAACCCAATATACTTTTTTTTTTTTGGTCTCAATCAATGAATCAGCGGCGTGCAGCGTGATGGATTGCCAAAGAGAGGGAGAAAATGAAAGAGTAAAATAAATAAATAAAGCCAAATAGGGTGAGGGAGGGGGAGCTTTAAATCCCCTGCCAATCCCCAGTTATGCATAAAAATGCTTCTGAAATGAAATCTTTATCAAAAGAGCCACAAGGTTCTCCTTACAAGGTGTTTTCAAATAACCAGGCGTTATTATCATACCTCCACTGGGAAATATGCATTTACAGCTTGGAGAGTGCGAGGCAATGGGGTAACTGCTAACAATGTTTCCCCTAGTTATTGTGCATAATTGCATGCCTCTGTTATTGCACCTTTCTATTGCTGCTAATACAGAGAAAGCCCATTAGGCACTGTGCTAATGTGAGCGGTAGCCTGCAGTGCAGTGGGTGCACTGTTTAAAAAGCGACCACCGTAATGGGAGCTAAGCCATATAAGGAGGGCAATAACACCCAAAGCAGGCATGTTCAAGCTCTATTAAAGTAAGATTAAACTTTTCTATTAGGCAGAGCCGAGGCAGCTGCAGCATCTTAAAACAAATGTGAAAGATTGGAACTTATTTGATGTGCCCAAGGCTGGACTTTAGCAGCGGCTCACTGAACCGGTGGAAAGGTCCCTGAGGATTTTCCAGACCCTGAAATTGTTTGCTTTCCTTTTTTCTTTTTTAAAGTAAAATAAATTATTTCTTAATAAATCTTTATAATTGCAATTTACAAAAAAAATAAATAAATAATGAAAGTTATTTTTTTGGTAGTTTTTGCTCACATCTAATTATGGGATCCGAGCCCATGTTCAAAATGACCTTTTTAAAAGGTCATTTAAAAGAAAAATATTGTCTACTGGTGGACAAGCCGTTTAATCGAGGACCTGGATAAGTTTTCCAAAAACTACAATCTTTATTCATCTATCAAAATATCTTGACTGATATACATTTTAAAACAGTGTCACACCAAAACATATATATGTGTGTGTGTGTGTGTTTTTGTATTATGAAAATCAAATGGCACATCATAATTGGTTGAATCATGAGTTTTGTTTTTGCACAGATTTACATGTTTCCAAATTAAGAGGCTCTCTAAAAATCTGAATTTAAAATGAGACTATTTGATTCTCATCATCTTTGTCTTCAGAATCCAACATGGCTGCTTTGCATGAAACATATAGCCAAAGCTAAAATTAATAGATACATTTTAAAAAAAAACACACACGCACACACACACATCTCTTTTTGCACACAAAGACACTAACACGCAAAATGTGTTAGCGTGTTAGTGCCTACCTGATTAATGTCATTTTTGTCAAGAATAAAATTTGATATTTATATGAAAAATACACTTATTATTTGATTTGATTTTTTTTTTTTAATGAACAAACAACTTGTTATGAGTTGGAATTGTCCGTGTTATTTGCAAGCAGCCCCCATTTCACCCTTCTAGAACTCACTTTATTGTGTTGTGTTGCTGGGAAGACAAATGGAGTCTTATCAGCTCTGTAACTGATATGACCTTTGCAAAAAACTATTCCGTCTGCTACAGGGACCCTCAATCAGAACTCACGATTTCATTGTAAAATTGGCAGACTTTACCTAGGACAAAGGTGTCAAACTCCAGTCCTTGAGCGCCGGTGTCCTGCAGCTTTCAGACGTGTCCCTGATCCTACACACCTGATGCGAATGGCAAAGCTCCCTCCTCAGCAGGCGGCCAAGCTCTCCAGAGCTCTGCTAACGAGCTGGCTAGACGTGCTGAAGCGGAGATGCATCCTAAAGTTGCGGGAACCTGAATGTGACATGGGGAACACGACTAGCCAACAGATTACCGTTATTAACATTACGTCTAATGAAAAGTTAAACGTAATGAAACGAGACTTGGAACAAAAAAAGACTTTGAGGCAAAAAGAAAAGAAAAAAGAAAGCTAACGTTTGTAAAGTGCACATCGAATGGCTCCAGATTCGCCTACCTGAGCTATGGCTCTCTGCAGCTCCTAGAGAGACTCTTTACAGTTTCTACAATCGATACTTGTTTTAGGTGGATCTTCTAGTTTTTCTGTCCTGGTTGATGGGTAGGTTGCAGCACAAATAGATTCAGTGGTATGGTATTCTAACCTTCAGCACAAGTTGGGTTGTTATAAATGAATCCTGTTTAAAGTAAATGAGACTTTTTTTTTTTTTTTCACTATCCGTCTTTTTAACATCAGCATTGCCCATGGCGTCAATCACACCAGAGCCACTGCTGCAGTCTGCCAATTCAGACCTGCGATCCAGACTTTGTATGATTAAACAAACCCCCTTTTTGTTGTGGTCAGAACGTTGTACACCAGGCTTTTCTTTTATAGGCAATCTGCTGGAAGCAAAGATCAGTGTGATTTATCTACTCTTTATTTTTTATGTTGCTGGTGCTTAACAGTAAAGGTTCATTTGCTCTAATTTTCCTCGCAAATAATTAATGTAAAACAGTCCTAAGTGCCAAGAGAGGCAGATCACTTTGGGATGTACTGCAATTTGTGCAAGACAAAAAAAAAACCCAAAGAAAAACGTGTGGGGTTGGCACCAAAACTGGGTTTGGAGGCAACTTCCTGCATGTGTTGCTATATGTATTTGTATGACAAAAAAAAATATGTAGAACATGTCACGCAGATGCTTTTATCATGTCTTTGCATCCTTTTCGTACAAGAAGCCCATTCATTGGATGGGACCTCTGAACGATTGATTGCGGCACAGTTTGAGACTCTTTAGGTGTTTAATCACTGTTGATCCCCTTCGTGCCATGTTGCAGGGATGCAGCTGCAGCCAGACATCCCACAGTGGATTACCCCGGCCGTTAATGACCGCCTGACTCGTCTCGGCCGTGAACGCGCGCTCCGCGAGCCCCCGGTCACTGCTCTCCGCTCTGCATGCGAGTCCACGGTCGCTCCCTGCGATCCGCCATCCCTGCTCCCCCACCCACCCCACCACCACCGCCGCCGCCTCCGATCAGTCGTCTTGCAGAGCATGCAAGTCTGCACCCCCACCGCTGTATCCTCCACTCCAGAAGAGAGCCGGACGGAAAGACGTGTCTCTTTTATTACTATTAAATATTATTCATCTGATTTCATTGCGCGCAGCTGTTTTTTTTTTTTCTTTCTTTCTTTCTCTTTTGGCTGCGTCGGGCACCGTCTCCGCCGCGGAATGGATCGCTCCGACTGATCCCAGCAATCGGGTGACATGTTGAACCGGAGGCTCCGTCAGTTCCCAGACAGTGCAAACAAAAGTGTCCAGTGAACAAGTGCGTGCGGCGACGCTGCCGGCGGCTCAAACCCGAGGACTCGGAGGAGGAGGAGGAGGAGGAGGGTTTTTTTTTTTTTTTGGGAGGCGGAAGAAGAAAAAGTTGGAAGTTGAAGACAGGAGGATTATGCGGTGAGTGCCGCACATCGCCGCGAACAGGTACGTCACATTTAAATTTTTTTTTTTTTTTTTATGAACTATATTCCTATGGAAACGATGCGTACGCACCGCTTGTTTGTATGCCGCTCCGTTGTCTCGCATGAGCGCAGCGTTTTTTGTTTTTTTTCTCTCCTCTCTGACACGCAGCGCAGAGCCGTGACATTGAGGTGCCTTTCATCGGAAGAGCAGCTGTGGTCCTCCTGCGGGTTTTTGTTTTTTTTTTTTCTCCCCCCGCTGCGCTCGCAGGCGGACGCAGAGGATTTCCTCGGCCGGCGGAAACAATGTGTCGAGAGTGGCAGAGAGAGTGCAAAGAGAGAGGCGCAGTTGAGTTTTGTCGTTTGCGTCTGTTTCGGGAGCGTCTGCGCAACATTTCATCACACGGAATATGAGGAGGCGCAGGATGAGTAATTCCAGAGCGCAGCCTCCTCTGAAGGGTCAAGGTGTTCCGGGAGGCTCGAGCGTCTGATATTGCATCGCCTGCATCCTGCAATCTCTAAATGTGCTCAAAAAGACTGTTTTTGCTTAATGGTTTATAATGTGGATCATCGGTTTGAATCATTGCAGTGGTGGTTCTTGTGTAATTGGCGCCCCTGGGCAACACTCCCGCCCCCCTGAGCCCACCCCATACACAACTGAACATATGAGGAAGCTCCTCCTGCAACAGCAACTATAAAAAAAAAAAACGGCACGAAACATTAGGAGGTTAAATGTGCTATTTTTTTTAACTGGATAATTAGATATTTATTTTAGATGAATAACTTGAGCCAAGCACTAAGGATATATTTTTAGGGATTTTTTTTTTTACTCGCTCTTTCTTTGGGTTTTCAGTCAAGAACTGAAATGTTTACACTGCCGATGAAAGTTTTGACATCAAAATGCTTACTAAAAATAATAATAATAATAATAATAAACTAGCGCCGAGGCTAATAATCCTCTTAAAAGTCAAAGTCGAGGCTTTACTTTAGCATTCTTGTTCCCCTCGTTAGCTTCTTGGAAGATGTTTATGGGAAATGCTGAAGCAAGAGGGAGATAAATGTACATTTTTAAATTTTTGTTTTGCTTTAGATGGTACGGACACAGATGAACAGGTGCAAAGCGGAACCTGGATGTCGAACACCTCAACACCCGCGTGTCGCATCTCCGGGCAGAAATCGCTCCGGGTAGCTCCTCCGACGTCGGCGTGAACGCGGGATCCGCCGCGCGTTCTCGACTCTTCCCTCTCGCCCTCACAAAGCCGCCGTTCACCTCTTCGCAATATGTTGCATGCATCATTTAGTTTTTCTTTGCCCTGCCTTGTACTCACTGTGAAACGTTATAGAGTTATTGTGTAGAGTTAAATCACACATGAAGGCTGTGCAGATGCGCCTGTTTTGCTCTGCTTTTGATTTATTTCCTCCAGTGCGTGATCTAAGTTTTTTTTCTCTCTCTCTCTCTCTCTGGTGACACTGAGAAGCAGAAAGCCACAGCCCAGCTGGCATCCCCCCACCCGTCTCCTCTAACCCTCTCTTTCCCCATAAGCTGCAGTAGAAAATAACACTGCGGGACGCCGTTAACTCCAGGATGAATATTCATTGATCATATGTATGTGCGTCGTCCTTCTTCCAGGATTTATTGCCACACGCAAGCATAAAGTTTTAGGACTCACGAGGGAGGAAGAAAAACAAACGCAAGAAAAAAAAAAACGGGAAAAACTTTTGCCGGGACGCGTGGCGTCAGAGGCTGAGGCCCACACACCAGCTGTAGAGCCTGGCAGCCATCGGCACCTTGTGACACGCAGACACACAGATGCCACAAAGATCTTGATGATGAGACGCCCCACTGAAATTCACACTTCAATCTTGCTGGAACACTCTTTCCTCTCTCTCTCTGCTGCCCCTTTATCTCTTCCTCCACCTTGAGCTCTCTTCAAGCCAGTCTGCGTTTGTGTGATCTCTAACTCCCTTTGATGCCCCCCCTTCCACCCCCTTCCTGCCCCCTTCTTTCCATATCTTCATGTTGAACTTTTGAAAGAGCTATAGGAATCAAAATGGAAGTAAAAAGCTCTTAAGATTTGCATGCAGTCACTGCTGGGAGATTTTTAAACACACGCATATGGAAACAAATGTTGCTCTCCAGCCATATGTCCTGTCCAAACTTGGCCACCTCTTACTTTGTGTTTTCTTTTTTTCCCCCCTAATCGACAAGGTGTGCTAATCGTGGCGGGCGGTGTGCTGTGTGTGCATATGCAGTCTTAAGTGCTAATAGGAGCTCACACTGGAGAGCAGCAGGCCGTGTCAACCGCAATCTCCAGACAAGCCCTCAGGGTGTCCTATTTGGCACTCGCACACGGACGCAGACACACTCACACACATATATACGCGCTAATGGGGCCGCTATGTTTAGACTCGACTTAAAGACCCGAAGCGCCACGGGTTCACGTCTGAGCTGGACGTTCACAGTTGATAAACAGGATTACCTTAAACGCTGCAGATTTCGTGTGTGTCCTCAGAAGGCGTTTGTTCTCGTAACGACCCAGTTTTTTTTTCTTTCTTTCTTTGCTGTTTTCTAAAGCAATTTCAGCTCTTTGGGTTTCAATCAGGCCTGAGCCAGAAAGTTTGATCAGTTTTTTTTTTTTTTTTTTTTTTTTTTTAAGATTATGTAATATAGAAAAGAGAAAATGCCACAGATCAGATCTTTGGTGGAGGCAGGTTTGGATTCTACAAGAAACGAAGGAATTATGAGATTTATGCATGCACTTTAAACATATGAAAGATGGCTGAAACATATATTTACCAAAAACGGTTGGGGGATATTAGTTTTAATGATGAGAATAATTTTCATTTTTCACGCCATTTGCCATGCCAGTTACTGATCAGACTGGCCGTTGCCAAAGGCAGCCGATTCCGATCAGTGGCCGATTGATTGGTGCATCTCGGCTTTGCTTATTCACACCTGAGTATTATTAGGCAGTGAATAGCTTTTAGTTTCAGTGTTTTGTCTTTGTCTCTCTTCCTCTATGTGGGTTACATATTTATACATGCATTTTGCTGCAACACCTGTGAGGCCCGGAAAGAGGTGCATCAATCTTCATTAGGCTGAAATGAGGTTGGCCTTGCTGAATAAATGACTAGCATCCAGAAACGCGTGTGCTAGTGTGTGTGTGTGTGTGCTCTGAGCTCTGTGGTTCACTCTGACCTGGCTGACAGATGACTGCAGTGATTTCCAGGGTTCAGCAGATTAGGGGATTAAAGACTGACGGCTTCACACAATAACACAATCAGCGCGCATGGGCATCAGCAAGCGTCCGCACGTCCGCACTGGTCAAACAAAAACGCACGCTCTCGCATCCGGGTCTGCAGTCACTAATATCCTGCGTGACCCCTGTGATGTGTGCTGTCCCCAGGTGTACGTGTGTATAATCACGGACGGAAAACGGCATTACATAAAACCTCAGAGGTCCAATTTGACTAATGCCACTTTCACAGTACAGCCATGACCTGCATTGCTGCTGAGAGCCCAGTTAATACATTTTGTCCTTCCCCATCAATTCAAAATCCACTTAGTGTTTGAAAATGAACTAGCATCGTGGGTTGAATGTTTTGTTTTTTCTTGTTGGCTATGCAGTTTTGTTGACAGAGTCTGGTCAAAAGTCCCTCTTAAACACAGATTGAACCCCACTCTGATTTTTTTATTTTATTTTATTTTTCTTAATTTTGCCAACTGGAACTGTGTTGCTATGAGTTAATGGATGTTATAACAAAAAAAAAAAAACTCCTTGTTTGTCGCTCAGGTGTAATTATTCGAGTGCAGAAAAGTGCCCTACATTTGAAGGCTTTGTGGGTTTTTATGTTTTGACAGGTTTGCTGCTTTTTTTTTTTTTTTTTTTCGTCTGCGTGTGGAAAAAATAAACTTGCTGCATGGTGCTAACATTCGTTTTCATTTCAGTGTACCTGGGCATTCCTGCAGGGTGTGAAACACAAAAAAGCTGTTGCTACCGGTGGTGCAGCCATAGCGGCATAACTGAGTTTTACAATGCTTTAAATCCATCCAATTTCATCTTGGCAGCAGAATTTTTAGACAGTTTTTTTTTTTTTTTTTTTTCCGTGGAGATGTTATATAGATAAAAGAAAGTAAGACTTTCCAGGAGAGCTGCACACCTGCGACTCAGATTTTTTTCTGTCTGCCAAGTTTAAAATCTAAATATGACTGGATTTTTTTTTATTCATTTTATTTTATTTTTTTAAATTTACCATTGCTGACAAACTTGTTGGCATCCCTGTAAAGATACGTTGAAAATAGTAAAAAAAAAAAAAAAAAAAAAAAAATATTCCATCTGTTGTAGCAGCAGCAGCATGGAAATTTGAGGCTTCTCTCATGCTGCCTCCTGCTGAGCCAAGCCTGCAGGTTTTCTGTTGAAACCAGGTTTTGGGACTGAGGTGGGCCAGGCTGGTCTTAGGATGTGAGCCCCTGAGCTAGAGAGCGAGCGTTTGGGAACGCTGGGCAAAGGAGTTTTTCTTTCACATAAAATTGACTATACAGTCATAGTTAAAATACAATAAGCAGTTTGTCTGAAATGTGTCATGTAACGTAAAAAGTTGTCCCTAAAACGTCCTTCAGACAAGAAAAGTAATCGACAAAAAAAACAACAAAATGAGCCCCCCCCAAAAAAGCAAAAAAAACTTGGAGCCCGTCGTTCCTATGCTGCTTTGCCCACAGCATCACAATTTCTCCATGAAGTCTTGTTCAACCTCAAGCTTTTTGGCAGTTGCACAAATGTGGGCTTTTGCTCGGCTCATTGTGCTTAGTGGCAAAGTAAACATAAGTCACTGGCTGATTTTGTTAAAAACATGAATATCTCTAATCGTTCAATTTGTTCTCCAGTGGATTGAATCGACTCAAACTACTTTTTTTAGTGAGCGGTTGTGTCATTGCGGGATCGTCTGTTTTAAGGCTTTCGCTCGGAGCCAAACGTTTCTCTACACATCCAGCACACTGCGGATTAGCATTTCATCATTTCAAACAAAAGGTTAGATAGTGAAACGTGCAGAAAAAAAAACAAAAACCTCACTGCTAATTAACAAAGAACACTGACCTTTGAAAAAAAAAATAAAAAGGGAGCGAGTTGAGCGAAAGCGAAAGAGTCTAATACTGTTTATACAGCTTCTATTATTGTCAGGATACGGCGTTAAATAAAAAGTATTAAACTGAGCGGCACAGCTCTATTAAAGGCCGCTCAGTCTGCCCACCACCTACACAGCTTTTCACAAGCTCAAGGTTTTCTTGAGCCAGATATACAATCAAACCAGTGTCATAAATCCACATCCAGATAAAAAAAAAAGAGAGAGAGAGAGAGAAATCCTGCAGCAATATTGCTTCAGGATAGTAAAATGATATACATTCTGAACTCCTTGAGAGCCGATTTTGGAGAGCATGACACTCAACAGTGTCAAGAAAAGGTTTTTATTGGGACGGCCTGTCTGCGGATCAGATAACCACTTGTGCCTCGGTGTATATCTCCCCCGCCCCCCTTTCATTTCCGTGTCCCATCTGTCTCCCGCTCTGTTTGATCCGAGACTCCCTCTGTGTCAGATTTCAACATTTCAATCATAATTTTTCTCCTTTAAGACGGCTTGCCGGGGCATTTTCAGGAACAGCATCCTGTGGGGATTGAGAAGCCTAAAATTACAAGAACCTATTGTTCAAGGGGCAAATAATTCATGTCATAGACGTTGGTTCACTGTTAAGCAGGATCCCATACGCCTAAAACGGCACGATAATCCTAGTCAAAGTTAAGTTTGTGGTCAGCATCTGAGTCCATCCAGCAAAAGTGGCTTTAAGCTATTATCATGGATCCTAAAAGTTTGTTTCAATGGCAAACATTTGTTCCAAAAAAAACCCCCCCAAAAAAACCCAACAACTAACTCAACAGAACATGAAACAGTTAAATGTCAATCATCAAAAGCCAAGTCTTTAGCCAAGTTGGTTTGAAGTGTACAAATCAAGCAGTTCCTCAGGTTGTGTTGATCAGCCAGTAAGTATATCAACACTGTTTAGGAAAAGCATTAAGACGCCCCCAGCTCTTTTAAACTGTGTGATAAAATAATAGTAGCACTGCGAGAACACGTCAGCAGGCTGACTGTTAGCAGCTGGTGATAAAGATGCCACCTGCTTCGAGGCTAACAAGCTAACACACTATTTCAGTTTTTCTTTTTTCTTTCTTTTTTTTTTATTTCTTTGTCTCATTAAAATCTGATTTAACATATGAAATCATGTATACTTCTACTCTGCACAGAATTATGCGCGTTATAAAACAGTGGAAAACTTTATTGCATAGTAAAAATTTACTCTAATGTATTTTAATAAATACAAAGTTTTCTTTAAGGAGATACGGGGAGCTTTAGGATATCTATAGAGTTAATATGAGTTAATATGAAGCCATTTTCATTCAGAGGTGGTATTGATTATGGGGGGAAGAAATGATCTACTTTCATTTAGATTTAAAAAAAAAAAAAAATATATATATATATATATATATATATATATATATATATATATATATATATATATATATATAGTGCTACATGTCTCAATAATTAGTATGAAAAAAACTGATTGGCATTACAAGAATACGATTAACTGAGGCTCTTTAAGCATATTCCCTCTGGTATTTTTGAAATAAGCTCAAAGTCTTTGAGGTCGGACGGCCTCCGTTTGCTCACTGCACAAATGTTCTGTTGGCTTGAAGTCAGGATTTGTTTGGGCCTGTAACACATAGCTCGTCAAATCAAAAGATGTACATAAATCTGAATCTGTCAGGGCGGTGAATACTCCGGGGCTTCATTGTAATTACCTTTAAAAAAAAAAAAAAAAAAAAAAGAAAAAACATTAAATGAGTTTTTATGTAAAAATGATGATCACTTTAAATTAAAAATGTAACAGAACAACATTGTAGAGGTGCTCAGAAAGCCTGCCGGGACACAGAGTGGCAGGAAGGAAACTAGTCACAAGAACCAACGTTGGATCTGAAGCTCAAAGAAGAACGATTTCACATTTTTCTGCATCGTTCTGAATCAGTCACTTTCTGGTATTTTCCTAAACAGTTTCCGAGGTCTGAGAGCAACAAACTTGTCTCCAGTCTGTCCTCCTTCCCTCCTCCCACATACGCACGCACACACACACACTCTCTTGTGACCTTTGATGGCTGTATATTTTTCTTTGAAGGGGGGCTTGTGTTGCTCAGACGACCACTGTGGTTTAACGTTCGGATATGAGTGTGTGTTAGCTTTGCTTTAGAGAAAGTGACGCTCGCAGAGCGCTCCCTTCATCTTGGATTACTATACCCATGGATCCTGTGGGTATTTGTGTTGGAAGTGATGGTGGAGCAGGATGATATTTACTTCTTCTGTCTGACAGCTGACCGACTGGTTTTAGCTCAGCCTCCTCATGGGCTCGTGGCGCTTTGATAAGAGCTTCTTGACAAAACCGAAGCTGAGAAAAGTGGAGTTTTTATTTCATATGCCTTTTATAAGTAGAAAATATGTTTCTGAATAGAGGGTGAGAACCTCTCTGTAGGCCGTATGTTTAACTTCAGTAAATACTATTGTGATGTTCAAAGTTTAAAGCCTGTCTAATTTTCTTAAATATCTTTAAAGGAAGCATACTTTCTTGTAATCATTTAAAGCCCTCTTAAACTATTAGCATCCCCTTTCTGCTAAGTTCTTCCAAAGGTCTTATTGCTTTTTGTGCTAATTTTCTGTCGTGTTTTTGTGTCTGGCCATTAAATCGTGTAAAAATAATTACAAAATTGAGCAACTGCAGGACAAAAGAAGTGTCACACGCCAAAGGAACTACAGGAGAATGCATTATCCGAGAGTTTTATGCACGTGGAAACGCAAACATTTCAGCCAAAAAGGTGACATGGGATACGAATTAGCTCCTGGCCATTTTCTTCCTGCGCAATTCTGCTAGTTTCAAATCTCTCCTCACAGCTCGGTCTGTTCCTTTCTCCCACTGAAGTGGATTCCTACGATTTCACCAGAACCAATCAGCTAACAAAAGGAGAGGTTGAGACATTTTTACTTCAGCACAGTTATGCATTTATCAGCTAATTGTATCATTTTGAAAATAGCGGCATCGAAAACATGACTGTTGACTGGAGTTGGTCTATTGTAATCAGATTTGACTGATGAATGTTTAGCAAGAAACTACGAAGGCTGATCTTTTTCCTATCAGTGATCAATTTGTTACCAAGAAGTTCTCATCAGAACCTTCCGTGCTGTAGACGCTGTTACTTGGGGATGTAAAAAAGATCATTAAAAATAAACCGAATGTCTTGAACAGGTCAACGCAGGCTGTTTGATCAAGACTTTGAGAGAGCAAGTAGATAACAGGAAGGCTGAACCAAATATAGCCAAGTTTCAAATCACCGGATTTGGGATGACAGCGATTGGACGTGCTTTTTAATGTCCAATGCTTGCAGTGCTAAAAATGTCAATTGCCTATAAAAGATGTCAATATTAAACTGTATTGTACGGGTCTTGCATATGCATTGCACTCCGACATAAATGGCACAGCAGGGTAGCTGCAAGGGGAAACAATGGATAGATCAAAGCTTTATAGATAATAAATTCGTGAGCTCTGTTTTTGCCACGGTTGAAGCGTCACACTTCCTGTCAGGACGACTAGGGAAGCAACGTCTCTTTTTTTAAAGACATTTTTATTCATCCCTTTCCCGAGGGATGCAATGAGACGTGGGCATTTCCTCATCTACAGTCAAGAGGCTTGTTGAGTCTTCCTGGCCATCGGACAGATTTTTAGAACCAAGTCCTGAACCTTTAGCTCTTCTGCAACAGAAGTGGCGTCAGAACAGCTGCTAACGACAATAAGGCGTCCTTTGTAGCAGTTCCGTTTGCTTGTTGTTGATGGCGCTCTCGGGCTTTTCTTCATGTTAAAAACTTGCTGCGAAACTGAATCGCGGAGGATGCATAAGCATCCAGACTTAGGCGCATTCACAAACACACAGAGACTTCTCTTTGCTGGTGTGGAATCGCTGTGACTGTCACCATTTGCAGTATTCATCTAACTTTTATTTGTGGTACCGTTTGATTCCATGCCTTTCCCAGCCAACAGAATAACTCAAACTCTTAGTGGCAGCCGATGTAATCAGCATATAGAAAGCGGCTTCTCTTCCTCTGTGGCTTATCTGCTCTCTTTCCCTTTCTGCCTCTCTTTCTAAGTAGACATGTCTAGTTACAGCCTAAAATGGCCTTGTGAAAGAGGACGCGAGTTAAGATGGCATCCCCGGAGACTTTTCAGTGGAGTAATTTAATAAACTGTGATATTTTCCCACTCCACCAGGGAAAGGGAATAGGTTCAGAAAGTAATGAAACTCAGCTGTTGAATTTTTAATATTAAAGAATCAATTTCCTGTTCTTGAACATAACCAAGTAAAGGTTCCCCCTCCTCTCTCTCTCTCTCCCTCTTGTGTCTCCTTTGTTACATGCACAGTGTAGCATTGATGTCCAATGAGCCCCCTGTTCTTTCGCAGAGGAAGGATGTAAAGGTTTGATGCAAACGTTTGTTCACATGCCTGTTTTGGCTCAAGTCCAGACTGAAGCGTTTGAGGAGCAGCTGGAAACTGAGATTCCCCAAACTACTGTTCCTGCCAAGAAGCTGTGAGCTCGCAAGTCACTACCTAGCAAGAGCGGGCATATGTTACTGTTAATAATGAAGTCCTTCAATAAAACACCGCGGGATTTCTGCCGAACGCGGTGCAATTAGGGAGAGGCAGTGTTTTACTTCTTAGTTCTGTGCAAAGAAGAGCCAGAATTTAGGTCAGTGTCTCTGTGTGGCTTAAATAAAACATACAATGCTTTGCAAAAGTATTAAAAACTTGAGAGAGCAACAAAGAGTCCAGTTGAACTGTGGAGTGGAATATAAATAATACATGATTATTTTTTACATTTTTTTACAAAGAAAAACCTGGAAAAGTGTGACATGTTTTCCATATTCATCTCCAATCGTCCAGTGACCTCTTGACCCTGCAACTATTAGCAGGACGATGAGTGGAAGGATCTTTTCTTGTGTAAAAGTCTCTTTTTTTCCTGTTGCACTTTTCTAATACCAAAATATTTACAAGCTAATATGAAATAAAAGCAAGCAGTGGAAACTAGATATTGTTTTATTTTATTTTTTTATTTCAATGGTATTTAAATTGCCCTGTGACAGACTGGCGATCTGTCCAGGGTGTACCCCGCCTCTCGCCCGGAACGCAGCTGGAGATTGGCACCAGCAACTCCCGACCCCAACAGGGACAAGGGTGAAAGAAAATGGATGGATGGATGGTATTTTAAATTGCTTTTGCAGTAATTATTTCTTTTATTGTGAGCTGCCTTTCAGTCTGTGTCAGTCCAGAGCTTTGGTTTTTTTCACTGCTGTTTTTGCACAAAGCCTTTACATTTTATTCTAGAGTCTGTGGGCACATTTTGCACTAAGACCTTTATATTTGTGGCGTCTCTCTTTCCTGAAAGATATGACTTGACATCCCATGCTGTTAATACTTGCCTGCAATTGTCTGAACATAGAAGCATTCAGGCATCTGGAAATTTTACCCTAGATTGAACAAAGTTTGTGGAAGTCCACAATTCTCTTCTCTATATCTTGACTGATTTCTTTAGATATTTTTTTTCCATGTTAAAGAAGGAAGCAATGTGTTTAAGATTTTACCCTGAAATGCATCCACATGTGTTTCTTCATTTAGCTCATTTATTATTCACAGGGTGTCTGCAGTGCATTAAAAGGCGTTAAAAAAATATTGTTAAAATTAAGGCCACCAATGGCAATAAAAAGCATTAAGTCTGATTCTCAGTGACACTCAAAAATTGTTGTTAGTTTTCAAAAGAAAATACGATGAGTTCAGCTTTTCTGAATTGTTCAGCCAGACTCCCTCACTGGGGAATTCATAAATTATTGCCAGGAATGCAAATTTGCATAATACACTGAATCATTTTCGGTGGAACATGTTGGCGGGAAAACGCAAAAAACACAAGCAGCAGAGAAAATGGGTAAATGCAAATTTCCGCCAAAGTGACTGGGAGATGAGTTATTTAGGGAACGGCTGCAGCCTGTTGATGGCAAAGTGGTTATAAAGAAAATGAAGCTTTTGACAATGTGGCGGGGGGGGGTCAATACTCGGAGATCACACATGCAGTCTGACAACCACGAAAGGGGCTGTAACAAGGAAAAACAGCCAAGTCTGCCCAGTTGCTTTTCCGTATCCAAGGGAGCGTCGCCGCTGCAGTCGCCATCATGTCCATCAACTGTAATTTTAGATAAATAAAACGAAGTTGCCATGCAACACACAGATTTCAAAATCATCCATGTGGCTTTTTAAAACCGTATATTTGAATGTATATATAACCTATTCATAAAAACAGTCTCTGAAGAACAACATGGCTGACATTCATTTCATTTCACAACACATAGATGTTGTTTGTGTTTCCAGCTTAGATTAGCCTGTCTTTGTCCTCAAGGTTTTGATCTGTGGCTTAGGTGTAAAGAATGTTGTTTTACTTAAAGCCTGAGGACGAACTGCAGGTCTGTTTGGGTTTTAACCATCCTTCATTCAGAATGATCTTGAGGCTCTTGGTCATTTAGAGCTTTAATGCTAATTAAATAGCTGAGGACAAAACAGCATATGCAAAGCGCAGATAATTTGAAGATAGGATTTAGCCAGTGACCTTGAATCGTAAATGAAACTGGCTGCGACTGTTCTTAGAGCCAGTCAAATCAAACATGGAGGAGTTATTGAAATGAAGCGCTGCTTTGGTTGGTGGGAGTTCAGCGTCTGAAAGCATCAAACTTCAGAAACTGTTGATTCTGCTGAAAGCTAAAATCATCTGTTTTTGTCCAAGTATCTTTTTTTTTTTTTTAATTTTTGCTAAACTTAATCAGAGATCTTTATTTTTGACACATTTTTAATTAGTTTTTTTGTCTTTTACCCTTCAATCGGTCTTTACAACTTTTGATCCAGAGAGGAAACTAACGTGATAATTTCCTTCCGTTTGTGCTTTTTGTCAAGGCTGTTTGTTTGCTGCAGATCCTCAATGACACTCCTTTTACCCCCCCCACCCACACAACACACACACCCCTCCCTCTCTCCGTGTGGCAGAGAGAAAAGAGAGAGAGAGACAGAGAGGGAGAGGTCAGGTGATGATTTATGACCGAGATGCAGCATTCCAGCACGGGATGATTAATCTCTTCTGGGAACACTTCACGAGTACAAGTTTAACCTACCTCGGCCTTGCACACGCGTCCACGCTCACACGGCGCAGGGCGCGCCGCGACGCAAACACACAGAGGTACGAGCGCGCGGGCCATCTGCATGCAGGACGTAAATACAGGGGCAGAGTGCATGTAAGTGCTTTTGTATGCCATCCGTGTGCGTCTGTAGCCCTGTATCCCTTTCCTGACATCCCTCTCTTAGTGTTTGCCTCTTTCATTCGCTGTGTGTCCCGTTTTACCTCATCCCCTCCGCACCCCCCTCACTTAAACCCCTCCTCATTGGCTTCGGTGGTGCAGTGTCTCACATTTACTCCTCTTTCGGCTTGTCCATTCATCACAAACAGTCACAGATGCTCACACTCGCACAGAGAGACGGAGCAGAAAAGAGAGAGAGAGAGAGGAAGGGGGATACAGAGATTGAGAGAACCTCTGTGAAAGGCCATTTGGCTCTGGTATCAGTGAGCATAAGGCTATAGGATTAGTGCTGCTAGGTGCTAAAAGCTTCAATGTCTTAATAAGCACGGAGGAAGGAAGGGACTGGCCCTATCTGTATGCTACAGCTGGGTTTGTGCACAGACATGTGCACATGCAGGTGCTCTCTGCAAAAGGTACAAAATGCTTCTTTTGTCAGTCCCCGGGCCAGCGCCGTGAGATGATGGAGAGTCTAAATACCACAAGCTGCATCTGAAGCTGTGTTACTTGAAAACACTTCAACAAATTGTTCCATGGTTAAACTCATCGAAACACAGAGGGTGGCTGAACACGTCTTTGTTAAATGAATTCATTTATCGTGATAGGGAGCATTCATAGCCGGCTGTAATTTGGGTTCCTGTGTTCTCCCTCCTCCTGCTCTTACTCAGCCTCGTCGCGTTGCAGGATTCAGCGTATTGCGTCGGGGTTCGACTCCGCTCTTCGTAAAATGGCTCAGTCGGTTCGGATGTCCGTAAACGCTGATTTTCAAGAAGCCTCGCCGCAATTCAATTGGAATTAGATCTGGACTTTGACTAGGCCATTCTGTCACATGAAGATATTCATTAAAAAACAATTTCATTGTGGCACTGGCTGTATGTTTGGGGTTGTCACGGTCTGTCACGGTCTTTAGTGTTTTGCAGTCTCTTTCCTGTATTTAGCTCCACCCACCAACTTTGACCTCCGACCTGCAGAAAGAAAGCGACCATTTCATTTATAGTTTCTTCAGTCATTTCAACGTGATCGATAACGGGGAATTAAGACTACTAACGTTCTATTTAAAGTGACAGGGTGAAGGTCGTTACTGAACGTGTAACTCTATGATTAAATATTAAAGGGATACAGTAGAAGCAGAAACATCCCTGGAATGTGTGATGAGCCAATAGGAAAATATCTACACAAAAAAAAAATAAAAAAAACATTTGCTGTCATGGAATATTGTCCACCAGCTGTTTTGACTTTATGAGCATAAATTATGAAGAACTGCTGTGATTTATCATTATCGCAGCCAAAAGCGTTTAGCTTAAGTTTTTAGCCGCCTTCACAAGACCAGTTGTTACAGAAGGCAAAACTGATTTCCCATTTTGTCTGAATACAGTCGAGTAATACGTAACATGATTGTGTACCACCTTACATCAATTGGACCATTGCATTAACATCACTTGCCTAAACTAAATGGGTACAATTTTGTTGCCACCAAAGCGCCATAGATAATTTAGTGCACGCTCTGGTGAAGTCAATTTGTAAATTCACTGTGCAAGATGATTGGATTCCTCTTTTTAAGTGTGGTAAGGGTCAAACTGATACCCATATGAACATCAGGACAATAATCCCCCCCCTCTGTGTTATATTCTGACAAAACAACGAATGGTCTTGGCTGGTTGTTCTCATGCTTAAGCAGGATTTTATTTAAGCCAGAAAAGCAAACTTTGTCACACTTTGTCTATTTTTACAGCCTTAACATTGTCAAAAAAAAATAATTCAAGAATAACTTCCTATTTTATCAATTAAATTCTTAACAATGCAAACAGTTTTGAATAATATAATTACTACAAAGTTTAGCTAATGTTTTTAAGCCAAAAAAAAAAAAAAGAATTAAATATGAGCAAAAACGTGTCAATAACTTAAATAAGCAAATTTTAATGATGCAAGAACGTTCAGTAGAATCTGTCATTAAACTGCAAGCTACTCAACCAGATTGTGATCATATTGTTTTGTTACTTCTACATGTAATCTTTTCTGCTTGATTTTGCAAAGCCTCTCCCTAAGATGGCTGGGAAAGTTATGCTTTCCCCCTGGCATTGATTTCCTTATTTAATAAGACAACCACTGCAATTTTTGCCAAAAATAAAAGCTAAAAAAAAAAAACAAAGCGAATACATTTCTAAGTGGTGCGCTGCGCAGAACCGTGTCTGCCTAAACATTATCTGACATGCTCGGCCACTTATCGAGAGATCCCTCCCTTCAGAACTTCGCCCTTCATCCTGCTCAGTTGTTAACAAAAGCAGAGTCGATTATCTAACGCAAACATTTGCGAGAGCAGAAGAGTGCCATTTTGGGGGGATGAATGATGGCGATGTCATTTATTGTGAAATCCCATCCTATTACCCATCTCAGGTGAATCTCCTTGTCTGCAACACAGCAGTTTAGCTGAACCATGACTCAATACTTGTGTGCATTTCTGGTCTGTAACACTGACCTTAAGCCAACACGCGCACGGAGAGGTGACCTGTCTGCACTGCTTATGCATGAGGGCCTCAATACTCACATGTGAACCATTATGAAACATGTTGATGAAGGATAATATTGTGCTTCTGCTTGAATGAGCCCTCTGAGACATGGATTTGTGTGTATGTGCGGATCTATTTTTAGTTTTGAGAGGTGTGTGTGTGTGCGTGTGTGTGTGTGAGAAATGCACATGCAATGATTTCTACGCAAACCGTTCTGGCCGTCCTGCTTTGAACTGTTGCAAAGTCTTGATATTTCATCTGTATTATTATCGTAAAAACGACATCCGCATGCATGTTGAGCCTAAAGATGTTTACCAGAATTCGTGTTTTCTTATTATTTCTCTCATATGTTACTGTATGTGGTGACCACAAACATTAAGAGACAGGAAATTCAGGTCCTAAATGATCAGCTGTGCCATCAGTCATTTATGGATTGCACTTTTCATATACAGCGCTCTATATATATTCTTAAATTTATTATCCACTTTTGTTGCTTTATCATGTTCTGGAAGCAAAAAAATAAATAAATAAAAACGGTAAGTATTTATTAAGACTGCACCAGAGTTGCAAGAGAAACATGTAATTGTGTTGCTATTGTTGAATATCGTAATGACAATATTGATTATGACTCAGCGGCTGGTTTCTGATGCATTTCTATTTTTTTTTTTCGCCACCAGTTTCCCGCCCCTCTTATGTGAGCTTTGGCGTCACGATCACAAAAGATTTATATTTATAGGCACCGAGGGCGATAAAAGTCTTACAGGATTCCATCAGATTTTGCTTCTAAGATTTTCTCTGCTGTTGCAACATTGCAGATATTGATATAGCGATAAGGATTGCAATTTCATATACGGTGCGGTTCCATAAAACTTACCATAAATCTTGAGAGAATAGTCAGGAGACGATGTCTTTTTGGAGATAATTAAAACTTTACAGCAAAAATCTGAAGAAATGGAATATTGTGAAAAAGTTGAATGTTTTTTATCGTTAATTTCAGAAAGTGAAAGTCGTGTAATGCATAGATTTATTAAAACAGTGAAATATGTCAAACCTTTGTTTCTTGTAGTTCTCTTAACTATGACTTACAAGCAACAAAGACCCAAATTTCAGCATCTCAGAAAGTTTTAATATTGTGAAAAAAACAAGTTTGTGAACTCGTGGCATCAGCTGATCAACTGGAAACACCTGAAGGACTGACCTAAATGGTATTTCAGTCTGGGTCACATTCACGGGGATGACTCCTGACGCGACAGATGGTTTGAAGACAATCGAGAAACCTTCCACAAGTAGGAGAAACTACAAGAGGTCATTGCTAAATGAGCTAGATGTCCACTGAGGGCTGAATCCCTGTATATTTAAGGAAAGTTGAGTGGAATTACAACAAAGTGTGGTAGGGAAAGGTTAACAAGGTTTGCCACAACCTTGAGCAACGTTCTACAAAATTAATTCCAGGATTTGGGAAAGCTTCACTCAGCCAACTATCCGGTGCATAGAAATGAACATACTTCAAAAATCTGCTGTTTCTTTTTTAAAAATATTCCTTCTTTTTTTAAAATCTTGCGTAACACTGAATTCGGTACATTTATTTTGTGTTAAGCCACAATTTCTTACAATTGCAAGAAATAAAGGCTTGAAATATTTCACTCTGGATTTGGTAACAAAAATACTTTATTATTATTATTATTATTATTAAGTCATACCTTTGATGGCTGTAGAACATTATCTTTCTGAACAAAAATCATCAAGAAGTTACACAAACGCTGGTGTTTGTGTCCCAGCTTGTGGCCTACGGTACATTTTTTAAAATCTGTTTGAAATTTTTGATCATGCGTAGGTTTATGTCAGGCTGCTGGAAAGAAGTCGCACAAACAATGGCTAACAAATGGAGGCGTTAAGAAAATTCAATCAACTTGACAACTGCTGATGTTTTGTTGAATGCAACACCGCGGCGCGGACAACCCGTGCACCAGCTGCTTTTAGCATTTCGATGTTGGGCTGTTTGAGTTATTCTGTCTGGAGTGTTCCCGTTTCAGTCGGACCTCTGCTTAATTAACCCATCCGCGCAGCTTGCTTGGGCTTCAGAAAAACGCTGACCGAATCAGTTTGGATTTAAGTCGACTAAGCTGAACAAGAATTGAATTTGCAAGCCCATCCGCACAGTTTACAAGATGAAATAAACTGATCCGCTGCAATACCTGTTGTAAACCCTCGGCCACCAGTTAATGCAGGCTGCAGTTTAGCTGATTGTGCAGGTCAGTGAAATCGGGGTTTTCCCTGTACAACGATATGAGTAATAGAAAGTGACTAATTAGGCAATCTGTCGCAGCATTTGAAATAATTGTGCGGCTAACTCATTACCGTGCTAATTTATGTCATTTGTTTAGAAAGGCAGTGATGCTATGTCCAGATTATGTGGTTAATAAACAATTAATTACCCTGCTGCTTCCTGCAAAAGCAGGAATTTAATGTGTTTTTGTTGTTGTTGTTTTTCCAGCACCTTGACAAACGGACCGGCTTTCTCACCTCTTGGCCTTCAGCTTTTATTAGACATTTAAACTCTTACTGATGACGGCACCAATATGTCCACATAACAGGATATATTTCCCGCAATTAATAAATTCCTGCTAAAAAAAGAAGAAGAAAAAAAGATTTAGCTTCTAATGTTATCAGCCGCTGAATGCTTGAGGGTTTAGAAAATGAAATGCATCATTGGCTGAGTGAAATTAAAGCTGGGACATGTTGTCAAACCGAAGTTGATCTTGTCAAAACAGCCTGCATGAGAAGCAGACAGTACTCTGACTCTTCCCCTTAAAATGCTGACAGCTCCGTGATTAGACACTAAATTGGAAATGTGTCTGGAGAAAAGAGAAGAAAAGAAAAGGAAAGGAAAAAAAAAAACAGAACTCACTTCAAATATTTGCTGTGAGGACAGTGTCGGATGTGTGAGAGCGAGCTTCAACCCGAGTTTGACCAAAAGGAAAAGAAACGGCTTTGAGCTCCTACTCAGAGCGCGTATTTTGAGCAAACATGCGCATACTGTGCTATTTTCATGGATTTAAGCAAGCATGGATTTTCGTGGATTTGGGCTGCGGAGGCGCAGCGACGTAATCACTTAAACTCCCTCATGTTTAATATGACTGCTCGCATTTTATTCTTCCTCAACATGGATTCTTTTTATCCCCACCCCCCCGCCCCCCCAAAAAAAGCAGCTCAGTCGACTGAGTTGAAAACAGGATATGGATGGAGTAATGAAATTAAAGCTTACGAAACATGAAGAGCGAAACAGAGAAAACAAGATGTTGTTTTCCTTCTTGGATAATCTCGTATTGTGTAATTGTAAAGTGGAAGAAAAGGTTTTCAGTTTAAAAAAAAAAAAAAAAAAAAAATCTGAAAAGTGTGGTGTAATTTTTTACTCGGCCACCCTGGTTCAATCACATACACGTATGTTGATCTAAACCATTCTTTTGCAGCTGTAATTGTTCATTCGATGTCGATTCTCTGCTGGAAAGTGATTTTTCTGCCCAAGAGCCAAATCGTGCGCAGCCTCTAAGTTTTCTTTGTCTACGGCGTTCCCCTGCCCTCTGTGCCGTCCGCTCAACCTGTGCCGTGACCACCAGCTGAAACGACAACACTGAGGGACAGAGGATGGTGCCGACCACAAAGCACATTTCTAAACTGAGAGGTCAGGTCAGGAGCAGGAAGCGATAAAAGCGTTTCCACTGCAGCTTTGCAAAACGCACAGATTTTGTGATACAGTCGAAAATTTTTTATAATTTTTTTTTTTTTTTTCCAAAATTGGCATATTTCCATTAAGCACATTTATTTTCATAATCCCAATTTGTGTAATTATACGGTCAATGGAAATGCAGCTGATAGCTCGGCTTAGAAAATGACTGGGACAATAGATGTGCTGTGCTTACAGTATGGACAATTTATCTCCAAAAGCACAAAACTGTTTATCTTCTTCATGGTGGATAGTGAGTATAGCTGTTCTTTATGAGTCCCTGCTGTTTATCTCTCAGTGGTATGTATATCATTTATTATGCTTTAATTTTTTTATATCTTTTGTGAAATTCCTAATTAGACTTTCTGAAAGGAGGTTTATTTTTACGTATTTGAGCAAGCTAATCAACCAGTTGTTTTTGTTGGTTTCAGTTTCTTTATTATTTATTTTATGTTGGCTGTTTTACTCTGGATTTCACGGACTGACAGAATTAAAGCGGCGCTGTTTTAAGATATTTGACCAAGCTAGTGGCGCTATTGGTGTATTTAAATGTACCGCACCGGTGTAGGATTATCAAATAAACATGTAAATTCAGTGCATTTATGTCTGTATTTAAAAATAATAATACGAATAAAAAAATAACAATTTTTAAGTCAATTCAGCAGATTTTCTGTATCGGATCGGTATTGGCCGATATTAAACCTCAGATATTTATTACTGAAAGTGAAAAAAGTCACATTTATGCATTACTTTGTTTCCGTCTGTCTGATAAAACACATCGACGAACGCGGGCATGTGTCAAATTTGCACCTGTGCAAGAGTTTTGTGTTCCTGTCAGTTAAATGACAGCACCGACCGATATCAGCTCTTCCACTTGCACTGCCACTGTTTTATTCTCCGCCAAGCACAAATCTCTGTCTGGGATTTGTAAGGCACAGCTTTGAAAACAATCCCTGCTATATAGCTGTGCATTTGCACTCTTATGAACAACATTACATTTCTCTCCGGAGTTTTTATTATTGCGCCGGCTTCTGCGCCGCTGCTGTCTAAGCCAAGAATTTCATATTACTGGCTCAGCAGGGTTAAAATATTGCCCTTGATTACTTTGAGTCATGTTTGCCTAGAAAAGGAATGGGGGGAGGTCGGCGAGGATGACCTGTTTTTGTCATATCTCCTCTTTTTTTTTTTTTTAAATCCTCCTTAATTCTCATCTCAACTGCAGAAAAAATAAAAACCTCGAGGCTTTATTCAAAACTTAACAATGGCCTTTAAAATGAATTGACTAATTTCACTTCATTCAAATATTGTTTTGTTGTTGTTGTTTTTTTTTTTACTTCCGTAGCAGCGAGGATTACAACGGGCTTTTTAAACTGTTAGATTCCTGCTGCTTTTTAATATCTTCTGTGATCTATTTGTGTCCTAAGCTGCTAATAGCTGAAGGGAATCAGCGCAGCGGGGGTGGTGCTCGGATAATGGATTGGTTCTTTTATGTTTCTACCCCCCCCCCAAAAAATAGAGGTTGAATTGGGAATTTGCTTTTCTTTTTCTTTATCCCCCTCCTATATTTATCACTTGTCTAACCTCTGTTTTTGCCCAACATTATGCGCCTCTTTGGTGTATTAGTGGCAAAGGAAATTCAGCCTGGCATCTGCGCTGTTTAGAGGAACATGCTTGTTCTTGTTTTTGCCTGAGCAAAGTGAGATTATGGTAAACCAGTTTGGGATTTCAGAAGAAAGTTTGTTGGGAAACCGAATGAGCTTAACTTTGGAAACTCTGACCCACCGGGGTTTGAGGGATACTTTGAAAGTAATAAAAACTAATTCTGTATTTATTTATTTATTTTCACTGCCATTTAAGGCGTATGTCATAATAACGTGCACGGAGCCGGTCTTGCAGCTCCAGTGAAAAGCTGACGTTTGGCGTTATTGGCAAATTAATGGCAAATTTCAAGGGAAAATCTGTTATTCCATTATTTTCTCTGAATGGAAAGATCACAGAACGAGCGACTTTAAATGAAAGAGTTGGCGTGTTTTCTTTCAGCCCCACTTATGATGAAACTTATACATCCATTCTCCAATCTAAACATATGTTCTGTAGCTAAGATAAGCCTGAATATTTGAGAATATTAGTTCAGAGAATATACAAGCTCGGTGCAGAAAGTCCCCAGGCCAAGATTTGAACCCATGACCTTCTTGCAAGGGAGCCGTGCTGTAGCGGCCCTCATTCCCTAACCAGTCTGAAATTAGTCATGGTGGAAGTTCCAGTTTCATCTAAGTTTCAAACCCAAACCATAGGAAAGTCTACAACCTGTGGCTCTGGAGCCACAAGTGATTTTTTTTTTTTTGTTTTTTTTCTTTAGTGGAACTCCTAGATTGGCTCATAATAAATTTGATCTAATATTTTTTAAATATAGACATACTGCAGCAGGTGCGTGACCCAGCTGCGTCATATATAACCAGACATTCTGACATTCAAACTTGTGATTCTGCTTTTTGAGATACATTGAAGTTGCATGAAAATTTGACCCTTCAAATGACATGACAGAAAAAAAAAAAAAAAAAAAAAGTAAATATCTGAAGGTTGAGCTCATCTCATCCGTCTGCGCACCTTTCGGTTTGCTGACTACCATTACATGCCCGTTTCCTTTTTCTCCTCGAGGCACGAGTTTCACTCGATGGATTCAGTCGCTCGCCGGATGCGGAACTATTTTCAAAATCTCTTCCTGACAATGAGACGTTATCGGGGACAATCAGCGCGCTAATTCTGCATTAATTAGTGATAAACTCTGAAAAGCACAAACAAGTTAATGGATGCTTTTTCGGGGGGCGGGGAGGGACGGGACTTAAATTGTGTTCTTTCATTAGGTTCCGCACGGCTGCAGATGGAAAGGAGTAACTGACAGGAAACGACTTCGGCGCGTTCGCAGCATCCTCGATCGTCTCCGGGGACCAAACAACTCTCTGTGGCAAACGCTAAAAGCTGTAATGTTGGGCGATGTTGCATAAATGTTTCAGCATCACGGTGCTTGTTACACGGGCTAGACCGAGCCTCGGCGGGCCAATTTGAGCTGCCTTATAATGGCGTCTCTAATGCTCCAGTCCACATGAAAATAAACAAGTCTGTAAGGCAGAATATTAAGTGCACTCTATTACTGCGCTTTTTCTCAAATAAATTGATGTTTGTTTTTATGACATTCAGACTATAAAGCTCGGCAATTGCTATTTTACAACTGCTACGATGCGGTGAGCTGTTTTTTTTTTTTTTTAACTTTCGCATCAGCGCCGTGGAGGGAACGCTTAAAGTGATATGATTGGCTACACCTGGTGCGACTGTGAAACGGATCTCCGAACTGTGTGAGTGTGTCCGTGGGAGACGGCGCGTGTGTGCGTGTGATCTTTGCTTCAGCTGTGAAGTATGGCTGATTCCCTGATCCAGCAGGTTAAGGAGGGCTTTGGCTCTGTGCTGCTGACCCATCTGGACCGTGCGCCGGGGTTTTCAGCCCTCATCCCCGCAGCAAAGCGCGCGGAGCTAATCTCTGCTCCTTTTTCTGCTCTGTCCAGACCTCGAGCTCGGTTACAGCTGTGACAAAATTTTAATGGTCGATGACCCGACATACCCCTGGCGATTTTTATTTATTTATTTATTCTTGTCCGGTTTGGCTCTGAATACTTTGTGTATAATCTGGCACCAGATGTGGCTCTTCACCCTGGCGACAGCAACACGAAACCCAAACATGCATAGATATGATGAAAACAGCATATCTTTTTTTTTTGTTTGTTTGTTTGGCTTACGCTGCCTTCGAGCTGATCCTTTCCCATCTTTAGCTCTTGTTGAAACGTCATATATACCCTGATTGTATCCCTCACACACACACGCAAACACACACCGACTAAATGAGGATCAGAGCTTAGATCCACTCACATTACAACACTCTCTGTGTCTCCATGTTTCCTTCTCCATTCCTCTCTTGTCTACCTGCAGACACAGCGCCATCCCTTAGCTGCACTTGGACAAGGACATGCAACACACACGCAAAACACGCGCACACACACACCGCTGCGGGGCTGGATAACATTTGAGAGGCAGGATAATGTCAGCTGACCGAGGCCTCAGTGGCTCCCAGTCATCCATGGCTGCCAGCTTCACTAACATCAGCTCCGCTGCGCAGTAATGGGACAAAGGCGGCCCTGCTTTTTCCTGTAGCTTTTAATAGGACGGCTCTCTTTGCACAAGCAATTCAGACACTGACATGGGAAGACGAGGAGCCGCGCAGCTCGCATCAACGGAGCCGCGTGCGGTTTCGATGCTTAAAGGGAGATATCGGGACCCGGCGCCGCATTACGTGGACAGAGTGTCGTGCGTTAAGGAAATCTGGTCCAGCGGGGAATATTGTTACAGTGTTTCTCCATTAAGTCAATACTTCCTGATGAATGGTGTCTGAGGGCCGGACCGGCTGCCACCGGGCATAAAACGCGCTGGTCGTGCCACTGAAATGTCAGCAGTTGAGATTGGATTGTGGGCAAGGCAAGCAGGAAGCGGAATATTTGGAACAAAAGACACGGGGACATTTAGTTCGCTTTGTCAGCTTTGATTCCTGGACTCTCCCTAATGAGTCGTGTGAGTGAAATGCCAATGCCAGATCTTTACAACCCCGCGCGATGCTGTTTAACGCGGCGCCTAAAGTATTAAAAACCCCTTTGAGCGGCGGGTCGTGTTACGGCACACTCGGTAAAATTTTGATGTGTTTTACGGAGATTTTGTCTGCTAGATCAACACAAATCAGTGCCTAATTAATTAAGCAAGAGGAAATATAGCCTAAGGTTAGGTTATCAAATCCTTTCAGAAGTAAAATCTGAAAACTTTGATCTTCACTTGTAGTCGACCCTCTTGAGACGATACTTTATAGAATCACCTGTCGCTACAAGTTGTCGCAACATGTCTACCAACTTTTGAAATTTACGTTTTTTTCAGGCTTTTGAAACCTCAATCAGGCTGGTTAGATTGTAAACCTCGACTTTCAAGTCTTGACTTTGGCTGGGCCTTTTTTTTTTTTTTTCTGCAGAGTTTTCTAACATGTGAACATCCATTGATTTAGCGTCCTGTTGAAATCTCAGGCTCAATATGTCGGTGGAAGATGAACATTCATGCCTCTTTTGCAACCTCTCTCTGGTTTTAATCCCGATGTTGCCACGACTGTTGCATAGTAGCAATATGCATTGTCGCTCACTTTGCATGCAGGATAAAAGTTGAATTTAGATCTTATTTTACTGTGACCCATGTAGGTATTGTTTTTATCATGTAGGTGAGCTTTAAAGTTCCCCACAACTTTATTCTTGCTGTGTTGCTTGATCTTCATGATTCAATTTCATCACCGTTTGTCCTTTAGTGCTTTTTACAGAACAGCTGCGTTAATAATGAGACTGATCAACTGGTTGCACTGGATTATATTTTGGGCTAACAGAGTAGAGAGGGTTAGGTACAAACACACCACACTTTCCAGATTTGTTGAAGTAAAAAAAAAAAAAAAATTCAAAAAAGTTCAAATTGATAAATTTTCTTCTATGATTAAGTTCTGGTTCGTGTTGGTAGATGACCTAAAATCCCAGTAGAATACATCAAAGTTTGCGGTTGCTACCTTATATAATTTCAAAAAGTTGAAGCTGCATTATTACCGATTCACTGCAACTATGCCTCATCACTGCTGCGAAACACTTTGTTTCCAGAACGAGAGAGGATTGCGTTTTCCGGCAATGAAACGTACCGACGACATACGAATGTCTCTTTTCTCATTTCTTCTCCGTCTTTAATCTCCATTCATTTAGCATGCTTGTTATCCTCCTCCTCTGCGCCGCGCTCATTTTTTTTTTTCTCCCAGTGTCTCAGCCTAAATGCGGAAATTATGCACCTCGCTTGCTTTATCCTTCTCCTTACCCTCCAGGTACTGCAGCTGTCACGGCAAACATCTCTCCTTTAACATCACAGCGCTGTCATCCCACTCGCGCGCGCACACACACAGCTTCACACTTACAAGAGCCTCCCTTCCTCTGACCAAGAATAAATCTGTGCTGCAGCAGGAACGCCAGCGTTAGACCGAGGTGGAGCCGATGTTCGAGAGTCGTACCGAGAAAAGAAGAGAAATCAAGAGGTGGGGGAGGTGTTATGGCCTCATGTACTAATTCAAGTGTAATCCAAAACAAAACAGAAAAAAAATAAAAATAAAAATAAGGAGAGATGCTCTGCTTTCTCTTGGCTGTTGTTATTTAACTCCCAGTCATCCTCCCACACAGCAGGGCAGCCAGACTCTTGACACCATTCCATTTAGCCCACACTCCTGCCAGAGGATCCAACTAATAACTCACATAGCCATAGCGCGGAACAATTACTTTCAAGAAGAAACAGAGGAATCGGGGGAAATGAGAGGAAGCGTAACCTTGACAGAGGATAATGTTTTTTAACGTCAGCCAAAAAAAAAAAAACCCTGTGCTGAGAGTGATGCGGCCAAGAAAGGGAAAGAGAAAGAGAAAACACACATACACACATCAGAGTTTGTTAATGAATCTCTCAGCTGAACTTAAGTTGCATTACGGCACACATTCATCACTATTCAAGGCCTTTCTCCTCTCTGCTCTCTGCAGACTGGTTAAAAAAAAAAAAAAAGGGTGATAAAAGAGTCTGAGAAAGAAATGAAAGGAGAGGGGGAGAACAAAAACAAAAAACCTTCTTTGTATTGAATGTTTCTTCGAATGGGGAGCGAATTACCTGAAGCCACCGGGGACATTTAAAAAGCACGCACAGATCTTTACATGTTATCTACCAAACACATGATTTTTGCATTCACGAGCGGATTTCAAATGCAACAACACCGGGTGTGTGTGAGCCTTCAGCGAAGAGCAGAGCACCTCTCTGATCTACGCCTATTTAACTCGAATCAGGGATGTTTCGGTAATGAATGGCAAGAGAACAGATTAGACTTTAAATACAGATCCCCGTTTTCTTTTCTTTTTTTTTTTTTGGTTTGCTTTAAATTTTCAGAAACATGTCGGTTAAATGAAGTGATTCAGATTCCTCTTGGATCCCAATCAAATTGCCCATAATCTTTGTTAGACAGCATAAAAACGTACAGCAGTGTGTAGCATTGCGCTTCATCATTAGCATCCTTGTAATTGAGCAACGCAAGTGAAGCTATACGACATTAAATAAAGAGCTACTTCAAAAGGAAGTGCTGGGGGTTTTTTTCTTTTAAATTCAGATATTTGTTATTGAAAGTGCAAGGATTTACTTTTTCTGTTTTTAAAATGTAACACAAATTCACTATTGCAAAACTAGGCTGTGAAATGTAGGAAGTATTTTTCTGAAGCTGAAGATTCAAGGATTGTGTTGTAAGTTTAAAAAGTGATGGAAAAGAGAGCAAGTTATGGAGGGGAGCTTAGAGATGTGCTGTTCAGGTTTTTACTGGATTCATTTCAGGCATTTTATATATATATATATATATATATATATATATATATATATATATATATATATATATTAAAAGTTTGTTTCTGCAAAGTCGCTCAGGATGCTTGCAAAAGTAGAGACCCATTCCTTACACAAACTGCATTTGCATCAACTGGGACATTTACTGCATTACATCATAAGATAGAAGATGTCCTGCATTGAAATAGATCTGAATCTAAGTCTGAAATAAATCAGACTGATTCCACTTTAACTTGGACCAAGACGGATTCTAGATGCTCTTGGACTAGCCTTGTGCTGTCCTTTGTTTTGAATTGGTGTGATAAAAATGATCCGAACTGGAAATTTGGTCTTCCGGTTCAGATTTAGCATGACTCTAATGCCCCCCCTTTTTTTTTTTTTTTTTAAAGGACTATGAATTATCGACCATACATCACTCTCCCCCATGGTACAGTGATGTAATCATTTTGGTGAAGAGTTTGACATTTATGATCCAACTGAAGAAATTACAATAAATGGCCTTTTTTTTTTTTTTTTTTTAATTTTTACGTCAAGCTTTTATCTCCATTAGCTGATATTTGCTGAACTCGCGACAACAAAGCACAAGGTCTCCGTTTTCGCACATTCAGGGAAGAGGAGAAAATAAACTTCAGATCTTACACTGTCGGGTCAGAGGCAGGTCAGAGTCAAGCAGTAGAAAACTGACTGCTGCTTCACTTGTTCTGCGATAACATAATCTGTAGATACAATTAGGATTTCTCTGTAAAACTGAACCCTGTCCAGTGATTCTTTTGGATTTGTCATCATGACTCATTGTTCACCTGCAGCTTATTTGGTTCGTTGATTTGAAAATTACTTCAATTTAAGCTAGTTGCTTTTTTTCTCTGTGGCAACACTGCATGATAATAGGAACATATACTGTACATATATGTATAAACAATATGAATACTGAGGTTTCCAGGAAGTTTCTGCTGCATGCTTGTCCTCTACGCTCTCTGTCCATTTCCTGTCCGGTGATGTTGGACTTTTTACTAGATGAGACAATTTTAGTTGGTAAAGAATTAGAAAATGTTTACGATCTTACAAAGCAGAGAGATCAGTGTTTCATCTTGACGACACATTCTGAATTTTGACATTTCTGTGCACATGCTTCGGTTTTGAGTTCCCCCCGCATCATAATAAGACCTAATTATTTTTGAAGAAAGTCCATCTATGATGGTCGCCCGAGTGCAGGATGATCCTTCAAATTTCACTTTGAGTGCAAAGTGACACTGAAAGTATAAATAAAAGTCAGCTGCATTCGGCACAAGATTACAAAATTGTTCTTTGGTGGTAACACTTTGTTTTCTATTAGGAATTCCTTTTTCTTGTGTAAAGAAGTCGTGATGTAATTGAGAATGCGATTTTGCAACGAACACAAATAGTTGCAGTGTTTTTCCTCTCCCCTTGAATGGATCGCGTTTCAGCAAGAAATGTTTTAATTTCCTTGAACAATTTCAATTGTTCAAGTCACAGTATTAAAAATATGTAACGCCACACTTTAAAGAAACTTTATTTAACTATATAAACCATAACACTCAGACAAATCTCAATGTTCTACCATATACTAACTTGGCTATCTAATTATATAATATTGCTTTTAAGAGATAAAAGGTTTTTTATCGGTCAGATTTTAGTTATTTACATCTTAACTTCATGCTCTGTGTTTGAGAGAGCAGCTACCATTACACAACTCTGCAGCTTGGAAAAATCTTAACTTTTATTTCAAAACCAAGACAAAATGATTAGATAATTGACATTTTAGGCTGCCCTCCTCATTTCATATTAGTGATGACCATAATCACTGTGGTCAGCTTTATTAAAAGCACTGTGTGTGTGTGTGTGTGTGTGTGTGTCCTCTTGATATTGTAGAGTCTCTCTGAGATTCTCTAATCCAGTGGGTCCCAAAAGGATAAAACGCGTTCAGCCTCCTGTTATCTGCTCACGTCCAACTCCTTCTGGGAGCCTGACTGAACAGCTGATATGCCCCCAAAGGAAATATGTTTTTTTTTTTTCTTCTTCTTCATCTTCCCAGAGGCTGCTTACAACTTTTGTGCTTCATCTGACTTCATTTTTAATCAACGAATCACAGTGAACATTGATGACTTCCACGAGTTTTCTCTTCAACAGTAACGTGTCGGTGTCAGTGTGACCCTGTAGATCTTTTGTGTGATGTCTTCACTCGTCGAAAAAAAAAAAGATGATTTCTTTTTTTCTTTTTTCTTTTTTTAACGTTTCAAAACAAGACGATCGATGAAAAATGGCCGTTGTCCGGCGTGGAGTTGATTTCCCCGTGCATCTCCCGTTTTTTTTTTTGTTTTTTTTTTTTAAAAACAATAATATTATCTTATGAGGTTCCATAAATGCCATGTCGGTTACCTCGAAGTCTGGAGTCGACGTTCGTGCGAATCAGCCGAGACGCCGGACGCAAACGCCTGAGCCACACTTTTGTCGCGTCCGAGCATCTTCGCGGGGGGAGAAACGCATCAGAGAAAATGTGATTTGAGAGGATATCAGGGAATTCCTCCAACACGACGCTCCTATAAATCATCTCTTTAATCAGCCAGAAACTCCCTCCTCGAGCCTAGATGACAAACGCGAACACGCACAACATCATAATGCAAAACAGAGAGATGGAGGGGGGGGGAAACACCCCGCTGTAGGCTGATGGAGCATGACAGCATCGCATACTGGGATAAACGAGAAGCAAGCCAAAGATAAAGGTGGGGGGGGGGGGGGGAAGAAGAGAAGTGCATAGGAGACATATAAAGATATGGTTGACACAGGCTGGCAGAGTCAGTGCTGAGCCAAGCAGTGCCAGGCTGGTAATTGGATCGGGTCTTTGGGGAGGAGGACAGACACGGGGGAAAGGGGAGGACGGAGGGGGCGGGAGCTAAAATCTCTTGTCTCCTGAGCCCATCAGCTAAAAGTGGCTACAGACCATATTACACACTCATTTGGTTAATAAATACAACGCCGGGCCCCAAACAAGACGCAAAACCTAATCATAAACCAAGCTAGGTTTTTATTTATTATTATTATTATTATTACTTTTAAACATACGCGGTTTTTGCTGGAAGACATTTCAATCCCATATACAAAGAAATTAAACATCTGTAAGCTGTGGCGGAATCTATATTAATAGCATCACTCCCACTGATGTTCAGCCTGAATGGCAGAGGCAGAGGGGAGATGGCAAGAGATGGAGTTGTCTCACAGTTGTATTACAGTAATACCTCGGTTTAATGGATGTCTGCTTTTGGAATAAGGCTGCACTCGGTCCGATTGAGATTCTGTTGTATTGAAGGGGACGAAATTTACCCCCCCCCCCCGCCCTCCACTCCCCGGCCCCTCGCAAATCCTCTTCTAGATGAGATTGGGGTTCAGAAAGGAGGGAATGAGCGGACTCTAAGAAAGACGGAATGGCGCTCACAAATCCAGCGGAGGATTTTTTTGCCCGCTCTGGATGTGTGTGTGCACGCGCGCACGCGCGTGTGTGTGTGTTGGCAGTTGTAGGGGGGTGGCTGAATCCCACATATGAGCCCTGTTAATCCCCCAGACACGCCTGATGTTGTGTATGTGTCACACACACCTACATAGAGGAAAAGCTAATGTTTCTCAGTCACCGCTCTTCGGAGGACCACGCTGTTTGTTCTCTCTCGCCTGCCCCTCTAGCTCTATTACTCACCATCTATATTCATTTTTTCAAAGACTCACACGCTAGTTTCCAGGCACATCATTCCCTGCCCTATTTTCCGGATGCAGATGGGCGTAAAGAAAATCAGACGGAGGATGAAAGACGACAGACGAAAGAGGGCGATACAGCTGGTCGTGGTAGAGGTCAGCCCACCAGTGGTTATGCTCTAAATTGTACAGATGCTATCGAGTGGTTAGAAACACTAGAAAGTGAAATAAGGAAGTCGTAAGAGGAGGTGGAATAGCTGCGCAGTTAAAACCACAAACTTCAATGTGCTTTTTCTTTTTGTTGGAATGTCATATGATAGACCTTCCCAAGAGCATCTCATTTCAAGTGTCATCATGAAAAATGATGAAAATAACTCAGCCCCATTTATTTTGACACCCCTAAATAACTTGTTTGAGGCCTCCGAGGTGTTAGAAAGAACATGCCTGCTAAAAGACAAGCCAGGGATAAAATCTGACGCAAGGTTTGGCGTAGCTCCACACCGAACAGGAGATTCAGAGAAGCTACTATTTGTGCTCATTTGGACTTTTCAAGAGAGTGACAAGTAAAAGCCAACTGTAGAGAGAAAGGGACTCTTTCAGATGAAAACAACATGAAGAAGGAAAAAAAAAAGCTGAGTGATGGAAGGTTATTAGTGCAAAACACTCTGGAAACACCTTCCCCTCTGTGAAACACGAACATCATACTGCAGTAATGCTTTTTCTTCAGCAGGAACAGAGAAACTAGTCAGAGTTCCTGGCAATCCTGGAATAAACTAGACCTTTTTTTGAAGGATAATTTTGTTTACAGACACTTAATAAGTCCCTTTATTTGACGTTCCTGTCGTTTTTTTATTTTGGATACTTAAAATATCTTGCCTAACCAGTGTCAAATGCTCACCAGAATTGAAAGTTTATTGATCTTTGAGAATGTGTCTTTGCATTATTATTATCTCATTACAATTATGTCACCAAGCAACAAAATGATTGTTTATCGCAATAACTTATGAGGCGATTCATCATCCAGCAAAAATCGGTATCCCGACAGGGCTACGAGCGCAAGTTAGGATTTTCAATTCATAAAAATGTGTAAACCATGTTTAATTTCTCTTACAGTTCACGGTTATGTACTGCTTTGTAACAGTCATTCACACGAGTCGCCAATCGTAACGTCTTGTGGTGGCACTGAGACAAAAACGTGACGTGTGTCGATACTTTTGCTGGACCGTTTGGGATTTGGAAACGGAGAAGACGAGAGCCCTGGGGCGAAATGACGCCGCTGCAAAACATTCAAATACATCAGACACTCTGCTGCGAGCCGACCGATGATGTTGTCGGCTTCTCCAAAGGCCTGCAGGAGAGGGTCGGGGTCAGGTCGCCCGCGTGTAAACAGCAGATGTCAAAAGCCGCCTGCGCACGGCCACCACCCTGGGCTCCAGCGAGCTGCACAGTCAGAAGGACTCGTCGCGTCCCTGCCGCCCATCTGCCGCTGCCTTAGCCCCGTAAGCCTAACGCCTGCAGAGACATTGGCGGTGACAGCTACCTTACGCCTTAAGGATTCAGGTGAGATTAAAACAAGTGCAGCCTCCATTAGGGCGTGCGCGGCGCGAAGACGAGCAGGTCCGGGCACGCTCGAGCTCATTAGTCGTGCGGACTTTGTACTGGGAGGGCCTTAATTGTTTTTCTCTTTAACTGAGCAACTTCATCAATAATCATTAAAAGGTGCTCAAGCAGGTGGGGTGCTTCTTACCTTTGTCACACGCAGCACAGAAACACAGATTCAGGCGTCTACGTAAACGTGGAGACAATGAATCGATTACTGAAAGCTTGAAAGAAAAAGACTAGCTGGATATAATGAAGTCTTTTCTTTTTTCTTTTTTTCTTTAAACAGAACTCTCTCTGAATTATGTTTTAGTTGAGACACCGATTTAGTCGAACCATGTTTTCTTTTCTGCTGGCGCATGCTTTGCACTGCCTGTGCAGTACAGATGTGTCTCTCTTTGCATGAGCCAGCCTCGAACTTCCTGTTGCTGACATTTCAGCTGTGCGTTTAAGAGCTTGCTGAGTTCTGAAAAAAGGGTTGTCACAGCGAAGTCTCAGACACCATCTCTTCCTCTCCTTTAGTCAGTCAAAGCCAACCCCGCTCCGCTTCTCCCCGCCGCGTCTTTTCCTGCCTCTGCAACTTCCCGTCAATCACGGAGTTAATTCGTTTACGTATTCTGCCTTTATTTCCCTGCCTGTCTTAATTGGTCTCTCTCGCCTCTTTGCTATTCATAACATATGATTATTATATGCATCCACTCTGCTCTTTTTATCACCCAGTAATACACGCTCACCTGACCTGCATGATAAACAAGCGTTGCTGCCTTGCGAGTTTTCATCAGTGTGGCATTTACCTTCCCAGCTGCCTTTAATTAGAGCCCGTTTCAGAGTTTGTAATTTGATGTGGAGTTTGTTGACGGGATTGCAGCTCAGTGAAACACTTATTTTAAGTTATTACATTTTTGAGGGCCAAAATGGGACCAATAATGCTAATAATTAATGCATTATTTACAAAAACCATTGTTTGCCGTGGATTGTTGCAGCAGCATTTCAGCAAAAATAAACAAACCAGTGGCTGTAGAGCAGCAAAGTGTTGGTCATTTCGCCATCATGAGTCAGATTTTATTTTATTTTTTTGCACTTTTGGTCTAATCAAAATATTTGCCAGCAAACTAAATGGACAGTTGTATCTTGTTTATGTAACCCATTGAGATCAAGGTTTTTTTTTTTTTTTTTTTTTTGAAAGAGCCGCAACCGTCTAAGTACAAAGATTACACAATCAAGAGATAAATTGCAGAGACACATTAATAAACACATGCACATATTTAGCCTGGACTCCAGGGTCTCCACCGGGCTTTCAAATTAATTCAGGGATAATAAATTTTGCAGATCCAATTCAGATTGAAAATTGCTCTTGGTATCATGTTCCAATACTAAAAACTTTCTTTCCCAGTTCAGTTGTTATTTATTGAACAAACATTATTATTAACATTAACACTATTGTTTCCATATCAATAGTGATTTTTTTTTTTTTTTTTACTGAGAGTGGTTTTGTAAATGAAAACATAGCAGTGGGACAGGCAGCAAACATGTAGGGATGTCCAATTAGTGTAAAGCAAACATTAACAAGTGGGGAAACTTTGCTCAGTAATAAAGATTTGTAGCCTTCAACATGAAAGGAAAAAAATTCATTTCTGAAGAAAAATCCTAATCAGAGCTTCATCTTTTTGTAAGATAGTGACTTTTTAAATGATTTATCATCAATCAAAAATGTTAAAAAGACACCAGCTCCATTTGTTGAACTTTTCTCATTAAAATGTTCCCAGACAGTTGTAACCTTGCTTTTTCAAAAAATAAATAAAAAAATTAAAAAATTAAAAAAAAGTTCAACATTATAATCAAGTTGTAAGTGAAAGAGCCCTCTTTCAAAGGACTCAAAAAGCCAACGTGGGTGTGAAGCAGTGAATTACAGCGCTACCAAGCTAAGTGTGGAATATTCTGTCTCAGGTTATGTAGAAATAGAAAAAAATAAATAAACAAATAAATCACCTGCTTACAACACAACCTTGTAGACTTCCTGTGGAATTTTAATAAATCTGTGGTGAAGGTATAAAGTTGTGTTATCTGAGTTGTGCCAGTTAAATTGAATGCACCGAAAAGCCTAGGGAAATTCAAACACTATCACTTGCAACCTTAACAGGTCTATAAATGAATAGTTAAATAAGTTGAACTGCATTTTTTCACTTGATGGAAAGAAAAAATTGTTTGTTCACAGACATAAAGGAGATTATCACATTGTCATTAACATGGATGTATGGAAATGGTATGTGTCACCTCAAAGACTCATGGGTAATGCAGATGATTATCATAAGTTTACGTTTATTCAGAAATCTTGCTGAAGTCCATTTTCTTTCCTTGTCTTGCAGCTCATGGTGCTTGACTGGCTTTCAGTGTGACTTAACAGCACTCCAAAATAAGCTTCTTAGCTGGACAACCTTGGCTAATAACATAAAATTGGACAGGAAAGGGGCAGTTGACATTTACGTGGATTTTTATCAATAAGCATTGTCATCCCTGGATACCCCATGTTTAACAGCGACGGACCCTGATTTAATTACTACTTTAGTCTCGCGCGTAACCACTGTCACTCACACACACCACAAATGTCAGATGGACGAGGAAGCGGGATTAGAGTGATGTAGGGTATTTTTTTGTAAATGCCACATGCTTTGTCTTTTTCACAATGCGAGAATGGCCAAGCGACATTTGGCAGCTCTCTCTCTCTTTTTTTTTTTTTTTCATTTTTTTATTCTTTTAATAAAGATGCTTCAGTGTCAGAGTAACTCCATGTTCTTCAATTCAATAAAACGTCAATCAATAAAATGTTGCAATATGATCAACAATAAATTAGGCTTGGTTTTCACTGGTTCTTATTTCTCCTGATCCATACGCGCCGGCCGACATGCGTGTCTTTGTTCGCGACTGCTGCAGCCCTCAACCAGTTTAGTGACTGGAATCGCTTACCTCCCATGTCTGTTTACAAGTCATGCATGCCATGAGCGTTCTCATGAGAAAAGCATTCTCATTCCCCTCAGCTACTCTTAACACGCTCACTTGTTGGCTTTAGTACACAAATACACACACACACACATGCACACAAACATATTCACTCAGGCCGCCCCCGAGGGGAGGGCAGGAAAACTTTCCCCATGCGCGGCGACATCTCCTCAGGACAGAGAAAGTAAATGAACGAGAGTGATTTGTGCGTAAGTGCAGAGGCAAACACACAGTGTGTTTTCCTGTAAAGCTTTTCTCTTTTTTTTTTTTTTTTTGTCAGCTCTGCAGGCTGTGAGAACACATGACCCATACAAATAGGCAGCCCCAGGGCTGCCTTCCTCTAATATGTTGCAGCTATCAGCAACAGATGACAGAGCGAGGAGGAGAGAAATGCAAACGGAAACAAAAGGTAGATCACCTTAGAAACAGAGGGGCAAAATACAACCGAGGGTGATAAATTGTAAACAGGCAAAACGCAGCGGCGCCGCACACTGTGGAAATATGTATATCGTCGTAAGTCTGAGCTTGAATGTGCTGAATGAAGGTCTGAAGATTTGGAATGAACAGTCTGGATATACTGCATAAAAGTCAATCTCACATCAACGAGTAAGCATGCCGTTTTGACTGAATGTAGGAGATATTCGTATGCGACTTCTAGTAAATGTTAGTTTCTTATAAAACACTAACATATTGGTGTCTTTTCAAAAAATATTTTATTTCATAAATAGCTTTGATTCATCTATTTTATTTTTTAATTATTATTATTTTTTAAGTTTTTCTGTAAATTAGAGCCTCCACAGAGGAACAGACAGATAATGTTATAGCTGTTTGAATTAAAATCCACCTGCTTGAAAGTGACATAAGGTTTTTCACACACACACAAAAAAAACTAATTGCAACACTGTGAATTGTCAGGACCTTAAAGAATTTATATTGAAAATCCCCTGCACAGGACATGTATTCATACATCAGCTGAGACTTTTATGTACCCTCACCAGGGTTTGGCAGGGATTTTATAAATTTAGATGCCTTTAAAAGTGACTGATGTAGTGAATATAAAAATAACTAAATCGGATCCGTAATGGCAAATCAAATCAAAGAGAAAATGTGGGAACGTCTAAGATACCAACACCTTACACCTAAAACATATTTTAAAAATTTTCAACCAATTTTTGTTGTTGGAAAATTCATTTACTAAGCAGTGCACACGTTCTTACAAAATTGCATCCCCGTGTCCTTATATCTACCAAGATTACGTCCCTACTTAATGTCAGACGACTTTTGTTGCACATCATCTTTAATAAACTACATTTACATGTTGGCTTGACACAAAGGTCAGTCTGACGTGTGTCATTGTGGTAATAGTGTGTTCAGGTGTTTCAGGCTTTCCAAAACATTCATTTTTGGCTCATCTGACCAAAACATCATCTAGCACATGTCGACTGTGGCTCCTACATCAGTTTTTGCAAATACAGGTTTTTTTGACATTTCTTACGAATCCTCCCCAAAGGACTTGCATGTGCAGCTCGCAACTAGTTGTACTGTTGAAAAGTTTCCCTCACGTGGTTCTTTGTGGCTCCTCCAGAGTGACCAAGGGCTAATTTCATTTTGGACAATTAATTGAAAAGCGCCAAATGAGACATTCGCAACACGTTGTTTTGCTGATTGTTAGTAACTCAAATAAATTGCCATTGCAAGCTTTCAGGATTTTGATGGAGTTCAAATCAAATTTTCAATAGTGAAACAATCCACGATGTAGATGTGGCTACTGTGAGGCAGCACATGACAAACACAGTAGCGAAAGGGGGATAAAAAATAAAAAGATTTTGCTGATGAAAGCAGAGTGCAAAAACGAGACTCGGTGGGAAAAGTTGCCCTGTGAAGCTTTCTGAGAGGTCATGGGGAGTCGCGTAGGCTTTAAAGTCCCTGAAACGCAACATCACACAAAAAACACAAGGCATGTTGGTATATTTACTTCCAGAGGAAACTCAAGACATCTACACGCGTTCACACAAGACACCAAATACGTAGCATACAAGCAAACCCCTGCAGCTGTTTTAACTTAAGACTCACATAAACTACATTGCAGCTTCTCTGTGGAGTGAGAAATTAACATTTAATTTGCTATGAAATCAGCTTTTAACATCATTCAATATGCAAATAGTGCATCAATGTTGCAGGGGCTACAACTGTGTTTCTGCTCATAACCCATCGTGATTAATTGAGTGGAATGAAGCACAAAGGCAAAGTGGCCTGAAACTCAAAAAAACGGAGAAAAGAGCCCCTATTGGTGTGATTCTTATGAGCGGGTCTCAATTAGCATAATGAGAAAAAATGAAAATCGAAAGAGTACATTGTGCTTGTTCCCATGGAATTGAAAGTAGGTTAAATGGACAGAAGTCAAAGTTTTGGTGTTCACCGATATTTCAAGTATAACAAAAAAAAAGAAAAGGAAGGATAAGAAAACTCAAACTGAGACACATAAACCATTGTCGGTGAATCAAACTTGCAAGAATGCAATCTAAGAATGGCCAGGACTCCAAAAAAAAAAAAAAAAAAAAAAAAGTCCACGATGAGGAATGTGGCTTTAGAAAGCATTGCTGTTGAGTTTACTCCAAATAACATAAAGGAACAAATAGAAGAAGAAAACAAAAAGAGCATGTTACATCACACACAGAACAGTCACAAAAACAAGGACTTGAATAAAAGCAAACTTGTTCGTTGCAAAGAACATTCGCACCACAAACAGTGTCCTTGAAAGAATGAGGCACATATTTTGTTTTTTTTGCTGTTTTTTTAAGTGTTTTTGTTGTTTTAGACGTCATTAAGAGCACGGGTAATTGAGACGCACAAAGAATGAAAGCTATCTTATTTCTTCTTTCCAGTGGTTTCCAAACTGTTGGGTTTGTCCTTCTCTTCAGATGAGAGATGGATGGAGATTTCAGAAGTAGACAAAGTTCTTCATTCCACACCAAACCGTTTTTGTGTGCACTTTTCACGAGCCCAAATGTCATAAACATTTTGGGGCTTTGAGTGAGGAATTTGCGCCTTTCGTTTTCCAGATAAAATACACACAACTTTAACACTTTGAAAAGTAACAGTTGGGTAAACATTTTGTATTTAAGTGTGGATTTCTGCGATAGATTAAGCTATTATTTGTCAAATGCATGCGTGCATATTTGGCCAAATGTAAACATATGCACCACTGATATTTTGTTGGAAATCACAAAGGCAAACAACCACCCACGCACAAGCAAAACTTAACCTAACAGTGATTCCTTTGGAAGTCAGAGTACTCAGAGAGAACTTATGCATTCACAGGGAGAATATATTTATATAAATATATACATATATAAACTCTCTACTACTCAAGAAGATTCACAATATAGTCCATGCAGTTTATGTTTTCTATGTTATACTCAGTGAAGCTAGTTGTTTTATATCATTCCCACTATATACAAACTACAAATACGACAAAAAAGAATACCTAAATATAATTTCAAAGGCCTAAAACTCATCAGATTCATGCTGTTGTTGAGGGCATGTAAACTTTTGAGTGTCCAGCAAGCAAGGGGGGCCTTGTTCACAGGCCACTCTGCATGAACCTCCACCCTACACTCCCAATGTTTTCAGGAAGCAGCCGCAAAAGCACGCAGAGATCCACACGCTGCTGTGGCCACTCATTTGCATGTCAAAGTCCTTGTTAATTATTTAAGGAGTCTTATTTGATCAATACAGGAGAGCTGTAGCCGACTGCAGGGACAATCTGATCCACTGGATTCTATAGGTCTTCATTATTCATGAGAACCACAGTGAGAGAGAGAGAGAGACAGAGAGGAGGAAGAGGGAGCAAAGTGATGGAGAGCAAAGCTACATGGGTAGCGGTAGCCGGGTCTTGTTTCATGTGTATTAAAAGTTTTCCTTTTCGGTGCCGATTAATATTTTAGAGGGTTTGAAACTTAGATGTGGAACCTTGCTGCGGAGGTGAGAGCAGACAGGGAAGGGTTAGTCGGCGACGCCGCTCGTGCGACTGTACTGTGGTTTGCCTCGACGGGGCTGCCGGTGTTAAAGAACAGACATGCGTTTGTCGTCGTCGTTCAGTCAAAGATTTTGAGTGTTGTCCTTTTCATTAGAATGCATGGCACGACACTTTCAGGGACTTTTTATTTTGTGTGTGTGTGTGTGGTGTTTCTTGCAGGTTATGGATTAGTCATGGGTATATGTCAGCGCACAGGCACAGCCAGGGGGCGCTTATCTAAAAATAGTGATAATCCCAGAGGAGCGGCAGCGTGTGAGTGAGTTCAGATGTCCATGCTCTGTCCCCTTTAGCAAATGCCCTGGAAGGCCTGGAGGTTGGAGCGGTTTTGGACGAAGGCTCGGAACTGTTACTGTGCAAACTTACAGGCACACGAGCCCAGCATCCGTACAGCTCTGTTGCTGCCCAGTGAGAGAGAAAAAAATCTGAAAAGTAATACGCATATTTATATACAGAAATTAGAAGATGGTATTGAAATATATATTTATATATATTCGCAAGAGCAAATTACTGAAGTAAACATCATCCTACGACAAAAACTCATAATTGTTCCCCGGTTGAAAATCCATCAACTTTTATTGACTCCTCGGCAGCAACACGTAGCTCATTTAGTTCTTGCTTCATCAGGGAAATTTTTTTATGCGGCCCTGAGGCGGCTTAGCCTCTTGCAGCGTCAAGTTAAGCAAGGAGTGAACGGTTAACCTGCTGCTGGAGAGATACAAGTGAAACAGAAAATTAGCATTGAGAGTAACTGTGCACAAGTTTGTTTTTTTTCCTATGAAAACCTATTCAGCGTTTTTTTTCTCTCTCTCTCTCTTTTTCTTTCTAACCAGAAAGTGAGCGCCCCTTTTTTCTTTTCTTTTTCTTTTTTCCTTTGCTCTTGTTAGAAGAAGAAACAAAGAGCACTTTGCCAGAAACATTTTAGCAGGTCAAAACTAGGGAAAGGTCCTTTGAGGGGTCATTTTTCTTCCACAGCAGCACAGAGCGGCGGCGAGGTGTGAGGCATTATGGGACTGTGGAGGGTGCTGAGGGAGTGGCAGGGTGGGAACGAAACACAGAGCTATCTTTGGAGAGACCTCTTAAGCTCACCTTTATGACATCGGTGGGGATATTGCCAAAGTCCATTCTGTGTGCCTGCGTGTGTGCGTGTGTGTGTGTGTGTGTACTTGCGTGTGGGTGTGGGTGTGTGTGGGTGCACAATCGTGGGTGTGTACATGCATGCACATCCAACCAAACATTCATAATTGGGCCCTGTAGCTCGTTAGACTTTGAGTCGGCGCTGTCGTCATGCCAACCAACCACTCTCCTTTTGTGTCTTTTCTTATTTTGTGTAGGGATGGCAACTGCATGGAGATGCCTCACACACAAAACAGCAAAAAATCCTCCGTCATTAGACCTCAGTGTGCAGCCTTACCTTCTGAGGCCGGGCTGTTTGCATCCTTTTCTGCGTCCTGTTGTACAGAACCTCGCTACCATGTCTAGACTCAGATTACCGACCGCGGGTTAATGCGTCAGCGCCAAGTGGTGTGTTTGTGTTGTTTTTTTTGTCCAATGTGTGTGCCGCATGGTCCAAGTATGTCACTGTGCTAGTCTCATTAAGAGCTTACCGTCTTTCTTGGACACCTCTCGGAACACCTGATTGGACTGAGACCAATCAGTGGCGCTGATCCTCACCGATCACAACACCTGGCGTGTTGACATCGGGGAGTAGAAATCAGAGCAGAGCAGTTGCCGAGAGAGGAGAGAGAAGTAAAAGAGGGAGAATGAGATGATGGGGAGATGATTCACGGCTATAGTTGTCTTTTGCTTTTTTGTCACGATGCAACCACAAATGTCATATTTATTTTGCAGGGCGGGATTTTTACGCAACGCATGTGGACAAAATTAATAAGTGTTTGTGGGACACACAGCTAATAGTTACCCTGTCAGCAGGTTTTATCATTTGAGCCATGAGGCTGTGCAGCTTCTCAAAGGTTAGGTGTCCGTTTGTCCTCGTGACGCTTTAACTCAAAAAGCCATGCTCTAGTGTTTCTTGTGGATTTTTAATGCACACAGACCACTGAACCATACAATACACTATCAACTACTGGCCATCCACTGTAAGTGCAAAGAAAAAATCCAATATGGCAACTCAGGAATATCCAGTCCCTCCTTCCACTTTACTCTTGCAGGTAAAAAAAAAAAAAAAAAAAAAAAAAAAATATATATATATATATATATATATATATATATATATGTGTGTGTGTGTGTATATTGTCACACCAAGTAACCCCTAAAGACTAATGCTACTGATGTATTTTCCAAATAATAACTTTGTATTTGGAGAAAAATACAACTGATCACCCAGAAAATAAAAGAATTATTATATATATATATATATATATATATAATTATATATATATATATATATAAATAATAACTCTTTTTATATATATATATATAAAAAAATATTATATATATATATTTTTTTTCTTTTACAAAATTTATTTTCCCCCCTTTTTATGCCTTAAAGAAATAGAGAAAAAAAATTGGAAAAAGATCCAGACATAAAGGATCATAATTCATACATGAAAAGTTTTAATTTTCCAGTTAAATGTACCCTATTTATTTTATACCAGTTCACAACAAATTATCACACGTCACTCGATTAGATCAAGAGATTTGCACTCCCAATAATAATATATGATGCAGTCAAATTCAGTTCATATTTGTAATTACCAAAAGCTGTTAGCCTATTCCAATCTAAAGAAGTCCAGCTGCATTGAGTCACTTAACTTTGCTCCGTTGTTCATCGCAAACAAGCACGTAGTGAAGGTGGAAAGGAGCATCTCCCTTTTAACAGGAAGTAACCTCCGGCAGAACCCAGATCAATGTGGTCGGAACGCCGCGGCGCTTTTTCTTCATGGAAATAATTGAAAACAATTTCTCATTCTACCCCCCCTGCACTTCACAGCTCTGTCACTACATCGTGTGGGTCCGTCGCATCCTAATGAGGCACTTTGAACCCCGTGTTTGCAGCATCACAAACCTTTAAACATTTAACAATTACGAATACTTCCACAATGCACCGCCGTAATATATATTTGAAGCTAATTAGTCATGTAGCAAACGAGGAAGGGAAAAGGCCTGCGTGATTAGACTTCCTCGGTCACACTCACTTTGGTCAAAGCGACTGTTGCGCTGCTCTTTGATAATCTTTCTAGTTTATCTCTGTCTGTCTCCATTTCTCGCTCTAATTGTCTGCCCTGCTAATTAAAGTCAGACCACCATATATTTATCTAAAAGGAGCTGCTGTACATCTAAGAGTTTGTGTAATTACATTCTGGTTCTTTACTGTTCTGCTTATGAATTCAATTGGATTAAGATAGTTTTGATCTTACCTGTTTGTCGTTCCTAATGAAAGGATTATACCTTTAGCGGAAACACCTGCGCATCTATGTGGTTTTAGCGGAAACGTCTTTGGTTTGAATTCGAAAGTCAACCTCAATCTTCAGTTTAGGAAGACAGGAATACAGTTGACTTTCTGCGAAACTTAACGCTTTCTTGTTAGAAGAGTCTGAGCCGCCTGGTGCAACGCACAGTTTACCTGGGAGAAACCCGTCCTATGAACAGATTTTCATTCGGCCGCGGCGACCAGTCTCCCACCCCAATCAGCGTCTGATCTCATCTTGAGTGTCACCACGTTTCCTCCAGCTGAAGCGCTGCGTCTTGGAGTGCGGCTCAAATCAGCCTCATTAATGGACGAGCGGGCAGAATTGTAAACGTTGCCCTGCGTGGCCCGGCCTCTCTCGTGCTCGCCTAATTGTTAACCACGACGTTCGCATCAAAACCATCGGCCAGTCCGATGCCGTTAACCTCTTGTTTCTGTTGCCCCCGGCAACCAGCGAGAGCAGTCGAACGGAGACACAGACTCTGCGAATAAAAGCCTGAGAGGAGATATTGTGGATTCTGATCATTCAGGAAGAAGAAAAGAACACATGCTGGGTCCTGACAGATGTAAATGTCAGCTGTATTGTTTGATTTGAATGGCTATGAGTGGAGAATACCTATGCCTGTGATTCGATGTTTTTTGGGGGTTTTTTTGAAAATGTTTTTGTGTATGTGCCTAACAGAGGCTGCGGAGGCTGAGGCACACAGGCGGGAGCTCTAACAGACATGAACAGCCCAAAGGAAACTCTCATCCTCGACTGCACATTGGCTTTTTTTCACTCTAAACTATGTGTCAGCTTCTTCTATGTGTCCCCCCACACCCTCTCTCTCTCTCTCTGTTTCTCTCTCTTTCTCTTACCTGCACTCGTTTGCTCGTTCAAAAGCTTTTTGGGAAGGTGAAGTAAAGGAGCGGAGGCACTTCATGCAACTCATCACCGAAGCTCGCTGCTACCGCTCAAAGAGTTCTGGCCCCCCGCTGGGAAAGATGAGAGGCTTGATTACAGTCAAATTAGCAAATGAGCAGGTTAATTACAGAGGCAAATTCCTGTGTAAGGACTGTCAATTTTCTAAGAGAAGCTCCTGCTTGAAGAGCCTAAAGTAAAGGGAAGGGGAGGTGTAAGGTAGAGGAGCTGAGAAGGCAGAGGACAGATTTTCTTCTCTTCTTTTTTTTTTCTTCCTCCATTCTTTTTCAAGAAAACTCCCCAGTTTCTACCTGTCTTAGCTCTGAAGTTTGCCGTTTGAGGTTAAGGGGAAATGGTTGCATCAATGAGCTATTATTTATTTTATTCTCTTTTAGAGGACACTTTTCCCCTGCATTTTCTTTTCTTCGCCTCACTCCGGAGACTGCATAAAACCCCTCACTCTGTCTTTCCACCCGCTCTCCCACTGGCTTTCATCCTTCACTTCACAGGAATCTTTCTTTTTTTTTTTTTTTTTCCTTTTAAAGGCTTCAGAATTTTTATTTTTATTTTTTTCTTATTTGCTACTTCCACGTAGAAGACAAGGAATATCTGAGACGTCACCTGAAGTTTGCAAGGACATTCCATTACTCAAAGATAAAATGCCTAATGAGCTTAATGAGAGGGAAAAAAGGCAAAAGCAATTAAGGAGATAAGGTGGATTTTCTCCTTTCTCTCCCCAATTGGCTGACCTTGCTTTCCACCAGCTACTTTTGATATGTTTGTTCATGTAACAAAATCCTAGACATGTGATTAGAAGCTTCTCTTAAAGCTCCCATCCAGACTTTTGTTTGCCAAATCGATCGATTTCAGCTACAGGCCACATCATTCAAAGCAGCTGATCATGCGAGTTGCAAACAAACATAATCGTTGCAATAAAGTAGGTTTTGACGGAAGTTGTTGTCACCATTTGCTTCTGCTATTGAACCCACAACAGAGTCCCAAGTTGCTTGTTTCGGTCATCGGAGTCAACGAGCAACTTGCATCTGAAACGTCACTAATAAAGAGCATCAGAATCCATGTCAAAATCTGCTAATCATTGCATGTCTTCCATGTTTACTAAAACCAGCTGCGTTCTTGTGCCTCTCGTAAGGCAATTGACCCAAATACACACAAAGCAGACGTTTGGGGGGGAGGAGGGGTTTGTTCTGCCAAATTTTTGAATACGTTGAGTTTTGTGAAATTCAGCTGTGAAAATCTGTACTTCAGTACCCAGCTGTGCTTTTTACGAACAACACGTATATTGTCACTGCAGACAGATGGCGAGGATAACACTGAATATACCTCTTTGTTTTAACATTTTATTGGGTGAACATCCATCTATCCATCCTCCGTCGACACCTACGTCTACATGGACGCAGATGTGCGTGGAAATGTTGTCCTCATGTTGACCTTTGAAGCAGGAAAAGTGACAAACGTGAGAACGTGACTTGAGTTTGACACAAACCAAGTTGCGATGACACGGTGTACGGATCGGAGCGTCTTGAAGAGAGAGAATGCTCATGTGGCACGTTCTCTCTCTCAAGTGGTCAGCGTTTATCAAAAATTCCCCAACAAAAGAAAAGGGTTAAACCAGTGACAAAGTAAGGGGAATCCAAGGTTTATCGCTGCTGATGGCGAGTGAACTTTGGTGCAAAAAGCTGTAGAACAATTTTTAAGGCAGGTTCGGCTCCACGCCTCCAGGCGTGTAGCAAAGTCCACGTCTGGACGGGTCAGGACCAATTCGAGCAGTGAAACTGGGACCAACACAGTATAAGGGAGGTGGTAATAACACTACGCCAGATCTGGGTGCATGTTTTTGTGGAAAAACAGAAAACAAAACAATAAGAAAAAAAAAAAACATCACTGGATAGTGCCTTTGCTGCTCCGCCTCGCTTTGACCAACGGTCAGTGGGTGTTTTATGACTGCAGACAGTGTTCGCCTGCATCTGTGGTGAATTTACTGGGCAGATGTGTGCAAAGTCTGGAGCAAATGGAGTGAGAAGCTGAGCAGCTGGCAGAGGACAAGAAGGAGGCTAGTGAAGAAGATTTCACACACAGCCCACGCCCATGCACACAAGCAGTGATGGATCTAGGCGGCGCGCGGGAGAAAGTGACGTGACTCACACCAGTTCACTACCAGATGTCATTTGTGTGTCACATTGAGGACTCGCTGCTGCGGCACAGCTAACTTCATTTCTCCTGCCTTGTCACCTCCGTGTCGCCGTCTGTCATCAGTTCAGTAAATTAGAGTTTCATTGCTGCAAGTGTTTCCTGGGAATTTGTCTTGGATGTTGTCATATCTCTTAATGGACCTGAAGTTGTGAAAGTTGGCAGTTGGCTTTTCATAGATTTATGAGTGTCGCTGCAGCCAGCGGGAAACGCATCAGAGAGCTGGTGCGACTTGGAGAGGGCAGTTTAGTCAGAGCAAAGAGATGGCATCTATATTTTATCTGTCAATGATATTCTACGGGGGGCAAAAAGAAGGGTGGTTTGGTTTTTTTTGTTTGTTTTGTTTTTCCTGTGCATGACTTTTCAGAAGTATATCAGCAGCAGTTCTCACTTCTTCACCATCGCATAAGCACGATGACCTTTCCCCTCTTCGCTTTGTTCTTTATTTTCCCATTTTCCTGCGACCGCAGATCTCCCTTTTCCTCCTCCAAATGAGGAGACTCTATTGGATTCTCAGTCCATTCCAAATGAATTGAGCCACGGCGCTCGTGTCAAAACGAGCTCAGTCGATTGCCCAAATGTAACTATGCACAGTTATTGCGACTCCAGTGCAAGCCATTTGCGGGGAGCCCTAAACATTATAAACAAATAAAGCCGCCGTATTGCCTCCAGGCCTTTTGGTTAGGAATGCACTGCAGTGTCTGGTGAATGAGCAGCCAGCGTGAAATCCAATATAGGCTTTTGTGCGGAGGAGGCGGGAGAACACTCCAGTCCAATCTTCATCAATAAGGCACTGTACAAGGCCACCAGAATCCGACCACTGTTGTTTTACCCACTCCGTGCCACGTCTCGTACAAAAAACACCGACACTAACTGAAGAAGAAAAGCATTCCAGATTAAAAAAACAACAACAACAACAACAAGAGGGGAAAAAAAACAACAACCCTGACTCTTCCACATAGCTCTGCTGGCTAATCAGACTAATCAGAGTGAGAAATTCAGGTGGTCTCCGAAATGTCTTCAGATCTCATGCGGCTCTAATAAATGTCCCTACATGCCGCTGATTTCAAATATCCACGCAGTCTTGCGGAGTTGGGTTTTACAGCAGAGCTTCAACCTTGTTTTTAGAGGCAGCCCCACAGAGCTTTTCCCATAAACACTGGATTCTAAAGTGCTGATGCAGGCGTGGGATAAAAAGGGCAAGTTCTCCCACTGATTTTGCTTATCATACGGCCTAATGCCACGGTTCTCAAGCTGTGGTATAAGCACCGCTTGTGGTACTTGGGCTGCCTTTGGTGCTGCTTGCAAGCAATCTTTATCAGATGCTCAAAAGGCATCTGATAAAGGATGCCTTTTGAGCATCTGAATTAACTGAGATATTCAACAAAATTAACCGAGATATTCTATAAACAAGTGAAAACATGGGGGGAAAAAAATATGACACTTCGCTTTACTTCAAACAAACAAACAAAAAAAAAACACATGAAAGAGAAGTTCGACTTCAGAAAAGTCAAGAATAACCTAAAGGAAGGAATAATGAACTTAAGTCGAGCAGTAGACCTGTTCAATTGCTTTTTTCAATACAATGCTGCAACTCAATACATGTCGACATCGAGACACGGTGAAGATGACTTGCTGATAATTAAACTGAGCATTAGATCACAGAAAATGGGATTCAAGTGACTTTGAATGTCGCATGTTGTGTTGTATGTCAGAAACCACTGATCTACTGGGAGCTTTATGCAAAACCAACATAGATGTTTTGTTGACGTCAGAGGGCAATGGGCCGACTGGTTCAAGATGTTAGAAAGGAAACAGTCGCTCAAACAGCCACTCGCTGCAGAGCACCATCTCTGAATCTCCTGACCCTTTGAAGAAGATGGGCTCCTGCTGTACAAGACTAGACTGCGTGTCACACCTCTTAATTAAGAAAGGGACATGTATGTTATGGTTTGCACATTGTCATCAGACTGAATGATACTTGGTCTCAAGCCGATGGCCTCTACTGTGGCGTCGTTGAAAGGTAGTAAAAAACTGTAGGACTTAGTTGATATTCACGTATTTGTTTGCAGTTTGCAGGTTGTGCTTTCATATATTCTGGCGATTGGCTCACGAAATGAGGTGTTCCCATAGTATTTGTGAAAGAGTTGATGACATAAACAACATTGTCGGAATACAAATATGGTTTACTTTTTTTTAATTGGATGGCAGCCATTTTGAATTCCATGGTTCAGTTTAAGAAACCCTTGACTTTTTCTCAAATCAGACCTTAAGAGACATTTTTGTGAATCTAATCAATTTAAAAAGTTTAAAATCTATAATTCTGACGTAAACCAACAGAGAAAAACTTTTGTCTTTCATTGTTTTTTTGTTGTTTTGTTTTGTTTTTTTTACAAAATGTTAAAAATAGTGTTGTGACGTTGCAGCTTACTTACTGGGGTGGCACTTGAACCGGTGGTCGCCTTTTCCCCTCTCAACGGTTGTTGAAGTTGTTATTAAACGCTCAAATTAGTGTAATTTGTAGGTTACTATGTTAGACAAAAAAAAAAAAAAAAGAATTACCTTGATCATTACAGATGGGACTGTGTGTGACATTGAACAGGCTGTGTTCCCTCCTATCCAGACCTCTTTTTGCTCTGTCCTAATGGTTTAGTGTTGTTCTGGTGTAGAAAGAGGATAAATCACCGGGGATCTAGTTGCTGCAAGACATGCACACCCAGAGGACTCTTTTCTCCTCGCTGATTTGCTGGAAAAACTCCCAGCGGTTGCCATGGTAACCCCTTTATCGCCAACAGTTATAGGGACATTGACCCAGAGCAAGGGCCAGGGCTGAGTGTGATGACCTCACACCATTTGTTGCAGGGTGCCTTTCACCGGCTGCACCGCTGTTTCTGGGGAGATGTGCTCCAAGAGACCGCACACAAAGACTCGATAACACACACACACACACGAGCACGCGCGCTAACACACGCATCATCTGTGCTGGTGCGTGTGTGTGTGCGTGTGTGTGTCTGTTTATTTGGCCCCGAGCACCCCGGTGGGACTTTTTATTTCTTCATTTTTGAAAGCAGCAGCATACATATTAATGTTCAAGCACAAGAGATCAGGGAGAAAGTACACAGGAGAGCATGAAATTCTTCTTATGCGCAACTTTGAAGGAAGGATCCTGGCCATAACCAACCATTCGTTTCTGTTCCAGCTCCCCTGGATGACAGTTGTTTTTTGTTTTTTCTTTTTTGTTTTTTTGCGGCCACAGCCCCCCTGCGGCTTCCGCCAATCTGACGTGACCTCTCCGGCAGCCGCACATTAATTACCACGGCCTCTCCCTGGCTCGTCACCGCAAACGGCATCCATCTTGACAAGTCATTTATTCTTATTTTCAATCGCGCAGACTTATTCGCCATAATAGAAGAGAAACAAATTTTCCAATTGGATGTGATAGCTCATTTGTTTCTGTCAGGCCGACATGGGGTACATTTTATGAATTAAGATTTTAAAGGATCAGGAGTTGGGCGGTTGCAGGAGACTTTGCGCCACACGTCCACAGTTATGGATGTCTTTATAGAGCCGAGAAAAAGTATTCAGACCCCTTAACTTTTCAACTTTTTCTCAGTCGATTTTATCGGGATTTTGTGCGATAGTTTGACCATACAAAGTGGCACAATAGATACACGGTTTTCAAGTTTATACTCATAAATAATATCCGACCAATTGCCTTCAGAGGTTCCCTAATTAGAATTAGGCTGCTACTCTGTGTCATTTAATCTTAGTATAAATATATAGCCTTTTTTCTGAAGGCTTTGTCAGCGAGCACCAGGCAATATTTTAGGAGATTAAAGCACACTTAGTTAGAGAGAGTACATGCAACTCTACCAGGGCACGTCTGTAATGAGGGGCAGATGAAAGAGACCATTAATCAGAAAGCAGCCAAGAAGCCAATGGTAACTCTGGAGAAACTGCTGAGCTCCACAGCTCAGGTGAGAAAGTTTGTTGACAAGACAACTATTAGTTGTGTGCCAGTCTGGCTCTTCAAATAGAAGCGACAGGAAGCAAGCTATTGTTGAAGATGCCATGCAGGAGACACAATAAACATGCGCAATAAGATAATAAGGTCAGATGAAACCAAAGTTGAACTGTTTGACCTAAATGCTAAGCATCCTGCCAAGCATCACCCTGAATCCCTGGGAATTTTCCTGCTAGCAGGACAACGAGTCTAAACGTACAACCAGAGCTGGTCTAGGTAAGCATATTTAGGTCTTAGACTGACCCAGTCAAAGTACGGACCTAAATTAATGCAGAATCTATGGCAGGGCCTAAAGAAAGGTTCTGACCAGTCATTCTCCGTTTAAACCAACAGAAATCAAACTGTTTCAGTCTTGCAACGTTCAATGCTGGTAGAGATGAACTCCTATAGACTCACCAATCTGATTGCAGTGTATTATTTTCTTGTCATTCCCGTTTTTATGTCCGTCTTTGGAATAAATTCCCAGTTCATTACTCTAAAAGGTTTGGGTTTGCATATGGCAAACAGTCAAAAAAAAAAAAAAAATACAACTTTCTGGGGTGTTTCTTATTTTTTAAGTTTCTGCTATAGACGTTTTCTCATTGATTCTAGATACATATTTTTATAGTATTTTCTGTATTTTTTCTTTCGTTTTTACTTGACAGGTATTTCGTTTTACCGTATGATATTAATCATAGTGGTAATTCCACTCATTGTGATTCGGATTTAGTGTGACTCCAGCTGCTGGATTAATCTCACACATTCGTCTATTTTGTGGATGCGCCTGTTTTATGCACTACCTTCACGAGATGACTCTGACTTTATTTATTTTTTTGTCCTGCTCTAATGCAAAATGGCCTTTGCAAATGCCTAGCAGTCTCTGCCTCTTACCCCTCATTTCACTTCTTCTGTGTGTCTTTCCAGCCACAACCTCTCTAATGAAGCTAAATCTAGCATGTTAAATGGGACCAGTCAGCTATGTCATTGGTGCTGAAGCAGGCCGGAGCTGTCTTCTATTGGCCCCCGAGGGCACAAACACTCCAAAGACGATGAGTTGGTACGCATTAGCAGTATTCACCGTACACAAGCGCTGGTAATGCAGAGCCAGGCGGGCAAAAGCTTGCTGGTGGGCCCAAGAGACACTGGTGTGACGCACGTGCCCATGTGTATGTAGGCTGGCGAGAGCGGATCGAGTAACGGAGTCAAAACGTCCATGTGAAAGTAAGTGTTGCTGCAGCTCCAGCAGAGAACGATGCCGCACCAAAAGATCGAGAGCTGAAAGACAAGCTTGGTGGGAGACCAGCCTGTCGATTGCAACGCTCCCAGCTTTAAAGTTCTCAGCTTCGGGATTTTTGTGTAGAATCCTAATGGCTTTGGAGTGTGAGTGTGTGCAGCAACACAAGTGGAAAAGCACCATAATATTGGACCTTACGTGACAATCCGAAAGGCACACACACACACACACACACGCACACACCCGCATACATACACGGCATGTCAAATCTCATACTGAAGTCCAATATATTCCTGACAAACCCATTAAAGGTGCTTCATACAATAGCCTCTCACAGAATACCGAGAGAGGGGAAGTGAGGAAAGAGCGCACTGAGAGGGAAACTGGGGAAGAAGAGCTGCATGTTTAAGTGTTAGAAAGCTAAAGCAAATTCTGTTGATAGGAGAGCATACCAAAGCACACAGCCATTAAAGCAATTAGCTCATTATGCGGTTTAAATTTCAACAAAGCACGAAATGCGGCGTAAAGTATCATCAGAAAAATGGCCTACGCAGAGACCCCCCCCATCCTTCACGTTGCACGGGTGACGAGCGGTTTTTAATGGTGAGTAGCGTATAATCTTAGAACTCTGCAATTCTTTCTGTGAGTGACATATTGGTGCTGACTCACCAGCTTCTGCTGCCACAGGAACCTTCATCAACGCTGCAACCCTCTTTACTCACGGTGCCAGACTTATAGTAATCGCAAGATGATTACTGTAATTCAACTTTTTTTTTTTTTTTTTACTTTTTTTTTTTTTTTTTCTTTTCTGACATTCAGTAATTGCTGATGTTGAGTTCGGCGCGAGTACTTCACAGGAGCTGGTTTTGATACGCTACCGGGAGGAAGTTAAAAGACGGGACAGAGTGTCAGCCCGTAACGTATGGCACTGAGGAAAATGTTGTGTTATGTGGTGTTGTGTTATTATCTGAAAAATGACCCAAATTTTATGATTGAGTTTCATTTTATCTTCATTTTAATTTTTGTTTCATTCACTGATTAATTAGTATGAATAGTTCATGTAAGAACCGAAAGAAATCATGGATGAAAAGGAGCAGGAAAAAAAGGCACAAACTATTAAAATCAGACGTCATATTTGGTTAACTCTGGTTAAAACAGACTTTTAAATATAACAATTTTACATTCATCTTGTCACAAAATTGTTGCCCAAAGCACTCAAATTGATAAGCTAAATCAACAGTCGACTTGTTCGCTATTTGTAGGCCATCGGAGTTGATTAGGAATCCCGTTTAAGGCCGATAATCTGGTTTTCCTCTATCGTCGTCCCCTCCTCCCCCCGTTTGACATTTCAGCCTGAGGAAATGAATCTTCTCTGGCATTTATTCACCGCTCCAGGGTTGCACAGCCCTATAGCTGCTGTCATTTACACTTTTTAAAAAATGTGTCTTACCGCTACACTTTCCTGTTTACTTAAACAATCACCGACTTTCCTCTAAAGAGACAGGATGACAGAAAGAAAAAAAAGCTACTGTGCGCTTCAAGATTTCACCTCTGCGTGGAGCTCTGGTGCGCGCGCGCGCACACACGCACACACTAAAGCCATGCGAGTTGTACAGTAAAAGCCAGTCATTGCCTCCAGTGTGTCACCTCTGTCATAGTGTTAATTAGACACTGTCACCGTCTGTCCCCAGTGACATTTATTGCACATTTGAATATTTTACCCAGACAGATGGTAAGAATGTCAAGGCGTGACACTGAGTTATTAAGCCCTAGCCCTCTCTGTCTGCGACACAATGCAGGGCTTGTCAGCTCTCGATTGTTTTAATAACTCACTGACAGAACCGCAGCAAAGTTTGCCCTGACTCCCCGTGCTGCACAAGTTTCTGGGGCTTAGGTGAACGGCCCCGGCACATGCATCCGCACGGACAGACCTCTGCGGCGTACGTGACGTTAGGCAGAATGAAGGTGAGGAGGAATTCCCCCAATGAATAAAAGAACAGGCAGCGTTGGCTGTGTGCCCCCCTTGTCTCCTCTGATAATATCCGTCTTCAAGCCACCGTGCGTTTCTCGAATTTCACATGACCTTCCTTTACAATAATTCTCTTGTCGGATGTGGAGCCCAGCCTGTACGAGTGTCTACATCCTTCCAGCTTTCCACGTTGTGACTCAATGACTTTGGTTTAAAGTAATCTAGAGCATGTTTTCTATTACTTTACTTGAGATAGGGGATCAATGCTAAACATCTGCGTATTGTTGTATCTGTGTCAGAGGAAAGAAAAAAAAAAGTATTTGAGGATGTTAAAAAAAAAAAACACCCTGAAACCACAATCCCCATACATTGCACTTGATTTTCCAATAAATGAGTAGCTGCTGCATGTGCAAGTGTTTTCAACTCCCCTGGAGATGCGTTCAAGTGTCCGGACGCCTTTTATTTTGTTTTTCTTTACTGTTTTTAGATGTCTTTCGTCTCATTTCAAAAGGGATAGAACGTGGACGTTTGCATCTTCAGAATCCCTTTGAAAGTTGTTTCTAGTAGGCCTGTCTGTGGGGCGGGTAGGGATTCTATACAAGTCTTAAACCGTAGTCGCTGTGACAAAACAACCTGTTTGAGTTGCATGACAGAAAATCGAGGCTTTTATTTTCTCAGCAGGATGTTCTCTCTCACTGGCATTCGGCCACTGAGTGAGGCCTCAGTTGACGTCACCGCAGCGTGAGAGCACGATCACTTATCGTCTGCTGACATAATAACTCTGTTTCATACTGTGTGGCGGAAATACCCACAAACAGCCAGGATAAGTGAACGTTTTAGAATAATAACTGATGGGGATTCTTTGTCTCGTAACTAAAACTGTCCTGAAAATAAAAACAAAAAGCAAAAAGGTTTACTAATATGGAGAAAGGATGTCATTCTGATGGCTTAACAGCTTTCAGCTTCAAAAATAAATTTGTAATGATGACGCTACAATCTGTACAGTGACATAATGTGGAAGAATAAGGCCAAACAGCAGAATCTTATTTCTAAAAACGTCTCGACGTGCTCCATGCATTACGGTGAAGTTATCATTAAAGGCAGCTATGCAAAAACTGCTGCAGAAATCAAAGCATATATGTAATTACATGTGTGGGCAACAATAAAAATAAGAACAAAAGTGGCTTAAAATCTTTCCATTTTCCACCTTGTTGATTCAAATGGCACACAGCTAATCAACAATTACAAAAAGTTCGAATGCAGCAGCCGGAGGAGTCCAGGTCCTCAGATTGCATAATATCTGATTGCAGGGTAGCTTGATAAGCTCTCCAATATAAAATATACGTTAACTAAATAATCCCCCTGCTTGAAAAAGAACCTATCACATATAGGAGATCGAATGAACATAAAAAGTGTGGCGAGAATATCAATATAATCAGAGCAATTTCACTGTTGCTAGAAATAAAATGAGAGTATCACACACATCTATATTATAGCTGAAGTTAAAACATGCTTGCTACTTTGGGATTTAATATTCTCCAGAGCCATAACAAAAATGTATTTATTTTGTCACTAAGACTTATCTTTTTCTTGTAGTTTGAAACATACATAAAAAATGTTGTTTTCCTGCCATGGTGTAAGTTTCAGGGTGGCAGATGGCTCAAAAACAATTTTTTTTTTTTTACTTCAGCTGAAACTGCTGCGCTCTACACAATCACACAGAGAATTGGACAAAAACTAACATTATAATGAGTGACTATAAAACACAGCCAAGACTGTCACAGTCAGCGGAAAATTAACAAGTGCTTATGAATTATAGAATTACAGAGAAGGATTTCCGTCTCTCTCTCTCTCTCTCTTTTTTTTCCTTACAGCGTACTGAAGCTCTAAAATGCAGATGATGACGAGGTTTTGATCTTGACTAAATGGAGATTTATCGCTGCTGATTAAATTTTTAAAAGGATTTTTGGCAGTTTTGGACCTAGCAGGTGTTTTTTCTTGGCTTCGTGGCATGCTGGACGCGCTAGCCAGCAGCAACTCATTCTTCAAACAAAATTTTTTTTTAAAAAAGCCTAAAATATGTTCAGATTTGCATCAAAAGAACGATTCCACTCGAGGACTAGCAGTGTAACTTAGAAAGATGGCCATTCAGACATATCTGACTTAGAAACTACATTAGTGGAGCGTTAACATTTACTAATGTACCTGCTGTGTGCACATCAGTGTGTGCGCTGACGCTGCTTCAGTCTCATCCATTTGTCCTTAATTTGGAATTTTGGCTTTCCAAGTTGGAAAGAATCCACCAGGAGCTGGACCTCCAGCTTAAAAAGTTTGTAATTTCATGCCAGCACCTCTACGAAGATCAATAATGGCTTCCGTGTCAGCGGCGTCTGGATTAATAGGCGTCTCAGTCACACTTTGGATGAATGGGTACCACGCATGGCACTAGCTTAACGTAATAATCAGGCAGGTTTGGAGTTAAAAAGTATAAAACGTCATTCCAGATCTCATGGAAAGAAAAACCTTTTCTGACTTATACGTCGAGGTTTGATTTCTGTCTGAAACATGGATGATCATGGTTAGCATGGAATACCGAATATGCTCTGAACACCAGATTGTTGGATTCTATTTTAAAATGCGTTAGCTGTTTAAAAGCTAAACGTTGACCTGACCGAGACGGTTATTGTGGAGGCTTAGTTCCTAGATTGGGAGAAGACAGACCAAGTCAGCGCGATGTTTGCGACCTCACACCCGGCCGGCGTTCTGCATTGCTCCATATTTTGTGTCTGACTGAGAAAGACAAAAAGTCATTCTAAACTTTTCTCATCACAAGCCAAAACCATCATGTGAAAGTAGCCAGAAAATAAACCGAGCTCCCGTCTCAACGTTATTACATGCTACATTTGCAAAAATGGAGCCGGTGTTGCTAAAGATTAGAGTAAAATAGGGATTAAGAATTGAGTGAACTCAATTTCATTGTGTTTTCTGTACGTTATTGCTTTGACGTATTGCGTGAAAAAAAAAAAACAAAATGGGACTGTAGCAGAAACTGTGCCAGGAACTACGCCGAGTCGATGGCGAGCGGTTTCTTGTAAACCTGTAGCCAACTTTTGACATCTGACTGAAATGGGCTTTTATGGGTTTTGGAAAAAGCCTGAGCTGAGGCGTAAATTTGGGAAAATATTTAGCTGCGCCGCGCTGCTAGTGTGTAGGTCCTTTAATATAGATAAGTACTCGACAAATATTGATTTGCTGGCACTTTATTCTGTGTAAAAACTGTAACAGCCAGTTGCCCCTTAGGTGGACCTCTGGCATTTCTCGCTGGTGAGTAAAATAATTCCACACCTCAGCTGCTTTTTGCAACAGGCCGACTTCATAATGGAAGCTTGTTTGTTCAGTTATTCCAACTATATCCTCCCTGCTGCAGCCGTGTCCCATTCCCACAGCTCATTCTCATCTTGTCCGTCATTTCTCCCATGAGTTTTTGAGCTATGTGTAATTACCCAGTTTGTTTGCACTTTGGCTCTAACTGCCTGTCTGGTTACAGCCAGCTTGTGTTAACAGTAAATTTGCGTGCACATGCGTGTGTGTGTGTGTGTGTGTGTGTGCGGGGTTGCATGCATGTGCCAATCAGTCTTTAGTAAATGTGGGTATGAGAGAGAGAGAGAGGGAGGCAGAAGAAACGCAACAGTGCAAGTGTGTTTCCTAGAACATGTGTGCGTCACCCTGAGCGCACTCTGGCAGACGCAGGGAGACAGAGAGAGGGACCTTGTCGTCTCTAATCCCTTTGTTTTGAGTCAGATTAGAGCTCTGCGAGGCGTTCGCGAGGCCTGCAGAATGTGGATTTACGGATTAGTCTAATAAACAGAGGCTCTGTGGCACTCTGCAGCCCAGTCTGGAGATTACACAGGCACCGAGAGCAAGGAGGAAAAAGGGATGGATTTCTCCCATCTCCACAACCTCCCATTCTTGCCTTCGTTCATTTCCATCTGAGCAAACGAGGGGAATGAGATGGGAGGCGTGAGGGGGAGAGAAATGAAGGTGGATAAGATCTGCTCGCGGTTCCTGATCCGCGCGGCAGCTTTCATCCACTCAGCTCCCTGCAGAGACCGTAACCCGTGAGTCACATAAGCAAACCTCGGGACGTCTGACTCGTCACCTGCACTCTTGGTTGACCTCAGCGGTGCTTCACAACCACGGCGTTCAGACTTGAGGGTCTCGGGGGAGGTAGCCTTATTCACGTACACTGCTCAGCACAGCTAAGACAGATGCATAAAGGATGTAGTTAATGTAGTGTCTTGCAACAGTTTTAGAGCCCCTCTGACCTTTTCATATTTTGAAATGTTGCAACCACCACTGTAATGCATTTTATGTGTCGAAACGACACAGTGTGGTAATTGTACATTATTTTATTTTGATATGTTTTTTTCATACAAGTACATTTCTGAACAGAATGGCATTCTGTATTCGGGTCTCCCATTAAACTTAAATTGAACATTTTAAATTCGTTCTTTCTTTCAGCAATTTTTTCTTTATTTTTTTCTCTATTAAAGGAGATACTTTCTTGTGTGTTTTTCCTTGTTTGTACAGTCATTGCTCATTGAGAGACACGTGACGGTAGGTTCATAGTTGGACCAGGCCGCTTACATTTTCAGATGATGGACTGCACGTTGCTCTTTGAGATGCTCAAAGCTTTGAATATTGCTTTACACTTGAACCTTTCAAAAACCAGCTGCCTTCAGACAGACATTATATTGAGAGCAGGTAGCCCTTATTTACTTATTAGGTTGCTTTTGGATTTTTTTTTTTAGGGACATCAGAGTATACGGGGCTGAAAGCATGCAGACTTTAAACTTCAAAATGATGCGCCACTTTTGCTATTACAAACTCTGGAAAAATCCAGGCCTAACATTAATACTCTTCCAAATTGCTGCAATTAGAAGAAGAAAAAAGAACGGTGGGACCTCTAAAAAAAAATCATGTCCCGTTAACTTTTCAGCTGTGATTTGGAGAGAAGCTATTGTTCTTCCATTCCAACTCTCAGGGACACAAACCTTATTAGAACTGGTTCCATTACACAGCGTTGCGTCTTGGTTTTATATTTAGAGTGACCTTATTGTTGTGCCAGTGCAGATGAAAGGAACCCTAATTTGTAAAAGGGGGAGGGTTAAAAAAAAGAAAAAAAGTGTCCACACAGTTATTATGAGCTCACTTGCTAACAAGAAGCTAAAAATAGGATGGGAAGTTTGGCATGGTTTTCTGCACATTATGGCACTCTTTGACATTTAAACCCAGACCACATGAAATAATTGAACTCTGCCAGAGCAGGAATTATGAGAACAAATCGACAGCTCTCGATGTGTTAGAGAGTAGCATAAAGTGATAGATAACACGTCTGTATGAGGTTGTTTTATTTATTTATTTATTTTCTTCGTCTATAAGGTGTTTTGTTAGACATGTGGAAAAGAGACAGGTGAAATGTTTCCTGCCCTTTGCTCTCCTCGGGCTTTGGCTCGCAGAAGCTCTTGGGTCCAGAAAGGAACTGGGTTTCCAGCTGAATTCAAGCCATTCACACTTTTCCCTTTGCCTTGCGCGTGTAAGGATACATGTATGGGCTTTCAGAGGTGCCTGAGATTGCGTGATGCGTGGCTCTTGCGGAAAAAGGAACACTCTTATTCAGAGTCGAGTGAAAAAAAAAAAAAAAAGCTCACATGGGGCGGGGTGAACTGTGCGCGATGCAGGAAATAACTGGGTTCAGAGAGCAATTCTGCGTTTCGCTAGAAATTGGACGAATTCACTCTCTTTAAGCAGTATGTCTTTCAAGAGATTTACCTGGAATGCACACACAACCCTTGCTTTTGAGTACAAATGGTACTTTTGGTAACTAAAATTAAACTATCCTTTTTTACAATAGGGTAGGGATTTACATATTAAGAGGGGAAGGAAAGTGAAGTGGATGCTGCCTTTGTCTTCCAAGCTAAATTTGTAACTGGATTCCAGCTCGAACCGTTTGACAAATATTTTAATCTCAACTATATTTGTACTCTCAGTTGGGTGTGTGGTTTTTTTTTTTTTTCTTTTCTTTTTCTCCTCAAGTCAAGATGCGCACCACTGTTTTGATGATCTGTAATTGAGTACAAGTCTGATTCAAGGATTTGTTGTTTTTTTGTTTTTTTTCCCCCCCTCTATTCTCATGCGACCTCTCCATGCACAGCTCTCTCTGTCTACTCTTTTGTTTCTCCCAGTCATTCAGACTCTTCCAGGCTTTGTCTTTGTGAACAAACTGTGTAAACAACTTAATTTGAGCGACTGTGTGCGCACGCACACACGAAGCGGCAGAAAATTGAAGCCAAATACTTCAGAGCTCCAATTTTGTCATTTCTGATAACGGGGCCTGGTTTTTCAAAAGGACACCGTTTTTTTTTTTTTTTGTTGTTGTTTTTTTAAATTTTCTGCTATACAAATACAAATTTCATTCATATTATAAAAGAAGAAACATGGATGAGTATATATATATATAAAAAAAAGGTTTTCAAATGAACAATTTCATCTCCTGTTGACAGAGTTTTGGAAGAATGGGTGAATTTTCTGATGGAAAGGCTCCACGCTGCGCTTTGGCAGTCTTGCAGTCTTTTTAGCTGGTTGCCTGTTTTTGCTGTGGTTACAATTAAATTAAATGAGCTAGGTAAGGGCTTTAAGGCTACATTGCAGTGTTTGAACCTTCAGATGGCACGAGACTTAAAATTCCCATCTAGTTCACAGAGAAGTCATTTGAAAGACTTCAAACAAGGAGACAAGTTAAAATTGTCCAAATAATAGATTAACTTCATGCACGCTATTAAGAAAAAAGGACAAATTATGTATCTTTCTTGTGCGACAACGTAATACAAAGATACAAGCCAGTAAGTAAATATCTTTACAGAATTGCTTTTTCCATGCATCTAATACTATAACTTTTACTAATTGATCAGTTATGTTAAAATTTGGCCAATAAACGATGCACCTTTGAATGCCACATGACACATTGTAAAATGTACGTAATGCCTCATAAATATGGTACACCTGACCGGATGATGCTATGCGTAATCCCATGCTGTGACATGCAAACACTCTGTCTGTGCTGATGAAGATTCACTTTCTAAGCTGGATGTTTGGAGTGACTAACGTGTGCAGATTTGATCCTTTTTATTCAGCTTATAATTTACGACCAACTGGGGGCGATATTGTGTATATAAACTGCGTATATGAACTTGAAATCCATCCAAAGGTGATCAGACGATCTTTAAGTATGAAGAAGAAGAAAACTGAGGATCCTGAGGATATAAACCCCTTTATATCCTCGGGTTTCTCTGCAACCAGAGAAACATTCACTATATGTCACAACACACACTTCATAGACATTGAAGGACTTTCTGTTTCACAAATTTCTTTTAAATCATTTATGCTGAGCCCCACTAAAGACTCATTTTTAGATACACTAACAAACATGATGTGTTAAAAAAAACTGTGATAGAGGTACAGCCTGTCTAGGATCTGTATGTTCCTACACAGACAGACCACTATTACTTGTCTCTCTTTCTTACCGCTTTGTAGTGTTACCTTTTCAAATGATAAAAGCCTGAGACTGTTTGTACTTCGAGCGACTCTCATACACTAAAGTTGTCAAGTCGGCACAAACAGGTGAAAATCTTTACAGAAATGTCCTTCATTTGTTTATTTTTAAGTCATAACACCGTTGCTTTGTCTTCCTTTTCGTAGTCTATGAAAATTCAGGGTAGGTGGTTCTGTACTGCCGTATGTTGAGGGTGACTAAATGCTGTTTGAGCATCCTCCAAGTTGGCTGCAGTTGGGAGTCATCTGGACAGGAAGTGTCCCGCGGTGTGGTGGCCCCGAAGCTTCATCGATGCCCGTGCTCCCACGTCCTCTTCATGCGTGTTCGTTTGAGAGAGAGGAAAAGAAAACGAGAGCAGTGGCTGGGTGTGAGATCTTTCGCAGTTAATTGTATTTGGGTATAATGCCAATGTACATGTAACCATTACAAATGCAGTGCAATAATATGCAGAGCCAGGCCCGATTGATTAAGATCAGCATCCTCCCCAGAGCTGGGCGCCTCTGCAGTGTCTTCAGGCAGATTGGAGGCATGATGCAATAAAACACAAAGTACCTGAGGCAATCTTGAGCCATAAATGCACCAATGCACGTATTTGAGAGATGCTCTTTTCCCTGTGTAAAGCCTTCCTTTGACATTATTTTCTCAGCATTATGGGAAGTTTGCAGTTGAATTTTTTCTTCCCCTCCACCCCCTGATTTTTAAAGCAATCTAATTTATATCGAATAATTATTAATTAAATGGTGTGCATAAATTTAAAGCACAAAAAAACATACATCTACCGTATGTGTCTTATAAAACCTTCAAAAATCATTTTTGCTATGAAATCTTGTCTTGTTTTATGTGAGTTGAAAGGGACAAAAACATCTTGTTGGAAGCTCTGTAATCCTATTATGTCATTAACTTCCTATTAACAGAATACGAGATGCAGTTACAGGGAACTGACGCTATGTTTTCGTCACGTATCGTTTCTTTGAAGAAAAAGATAAAGGCTGTTATCTTTTCCAAACCTCACCTGTGTAATTTTGAAAATGAATTATTTGTTCCCTCCATCACCGTACAATTACACTTCTCATTCTGCCTGGCTTTCACGGTCACTTTATGGTCTCTTTTCTCCTTCGTGCAACTCTTTCCTCTGCTGTCAAGGAAACTACCTGTGAGCTCAGCCTGGTGTTTGTGCGCAGATCTGTTTGTCCATCTGTCAGCCGCTACCGTCTGGATCATTAGATGAGTACGGGTGTCGCCGACAGGTAGCGCGGCAATAATGTGTAATTTGTGCAAATGAGAGCGAGTGATACGTGATAAACGCCCCGTGCGATGATCAGGAGAGATATCACCGGCATTATGGGAAATGGGAGCTGGCCGTGGGCTCCGGTGGACCTTCAGACGAACAAGAGCATGAGTTGAGTCATGCAGCGAAAATGGTTGAGAAAAGATTATTTGGACCGTCTCACCCAGGATCAAGACTTGAAAATATAAAATAAAACCTTGACGAAGGGAAGAGAAAAGTGACATTGGAAAGAATTTTTTTTTATCAAAAGTAAAACATACACAACAAGCAGCATTGCATGATTCTCAAACATTAGTGCCGCCAAGTCTTGACTGTGGGTTTTGAAAGTGTGTTGTGTTCATCACCATCCAGTGGGTTGCGATCTTAAACAATCTTGTCAAAGGTGTATCTTTAAAGTGTTTTATTTGGTTCTTTGCGTTTCGTTCTTCATATTGTGTGTAAAACTTCCTAAACCGAGCAACGAAGAAAAATACACGTATTTGCTGGCGTGGACACACATATGCATTATGAACTGAGTGAAAATAGTCATCATCAGGCATCGGTCTTCTCTTTATAAAGTCACAACTCTCAAACATGTTTTAATGATGAATTGTCACAATGAATATGGTCCGGGAGTAAAACGAACAATAAAGACGAGTAACACTTCCGGTTATTTTGTACTGACCATTTTTGACAACCGATTATTGTGATCTCTTTAAGTTTTCATCTTGTTTTTCCAGTCATGCTGAGGAACAAATCTACAATTAAATGGTTTTCCTGGATGTTTATGTGTGCAGTATATGTGCTCTAGAATGTAATCCTGTGCTTCTTCCTTGCTGCTCGGTTTAGCAAAGTTTGTTTTTGAGCGTTTCTTCGCTGCTGTTTCGTGGAAGTGCCAGTTTTTTGCTTTGGTTTGTGCTTCCCGCACACGAGGCTCCAGGTTCCTTGTTATCACACCAGTCCGGCCTTGTGTCAGTCCTTTACAGTCCTCTATATAAATAGTACCGGGTTTCATTTTTCCCATGTCAGAGCAGTCAGTTTCACCATTATCCACCTGCCTTCGGAGCCCTACTTGCATTAGGGTCCTTCCTATCAATCCCTCACAGCTACAACAAACAAAGGCTTTCTATAAGAATCCTCTGCCTTAAAACAGCAGCAATGCTAGGAACCGGGTTGTTTTGCTGCTGCTTTAGTGGGAAAAAAAAACAATAAATCAATTAATATTTATGGAATAGTCATTGCGAAAACAACATTAAAATGAAATATGTTTGCATTGTAAAGGATATACAATATACAGCCTATTTTACAGTCCCTTTGGGGGAATTAGCTTTGGACTAAAGTGCTGTCACTTTAGCCGCCCACACAGAAGATCAATAAAAAGAAAATAGAAATAGACAATAATCCACCAGCAACCAGGCTCATATTCAAATCAGTCAGAGTAGCATGCAGCGGGCAGTAGCCATATTATAAATGTTTTAATAAGTATTGTTGATGCTGCGGTTGAAAGAAAAATTAGTGTCAAGGATGACGTGAGATTATTTTTTATTTTATTTTGAATGAATTGCTTCATCAAACCAGATTACTTGGCTTGCCAGTTTAGACTACTCTCAACGTTTTGATAAGTTTACATATTATCAAAGAAATTTGGTAAGTTTCTTTCTCACTGTGTATCTGACAAAACCGCGGTAAACTGTCACCGCTAGCTAACACAGCCAGCGTGGGACAAACACAAGTCGACGTGTTTGTCATGCTCTCGTTCGAGCCAGGTTAAGCACTTGCTGGTCTTTTGGAAAATATCTAAAATCAATTTAGCCTCGGAATAGTGTTGGGATCTGGTCGTTTCTCATAGGCTTCGGAAACCAATTCGTTGATTCTCAGTGTAATCAGGACAAACGGGTTTTCCAGAGGGAGTATAGTACAGCTTCAGCTCTTGTAAAATGTGGCTGGCTGTAAATCTTTCAACAGCTTCCCTGTCTTCAACAAGTAACCAGTCATTTGTCATCAGTTTACACATTTAAAAATATGAAACAAACTTGTGCAGCAGCTTTCCAAGACTTTTGATTCCCAGTGAAGCAGAGGATTCACCGAAGCAATTATGACTTTTTGGACAGCGGAGGAGACCAACCTCTTTGCTGTCCAAACAGAACATTGTTAACTTCCTTGTTTACATGTACTTGTAGACATAAATAAGCCATCTTGTTGTCCAAGTGGGAGAACTCAGTGGTATTGTTGTTTCTTTAGGTCAACTTTAATAAGAGGAACGCACATAAGGAGCAGCCCCTTCTCCACAACAAACCATCCACCATCTTCTACTTGTCATTGAAGTCCATCCTCATTTCCATCAAACCAAAAAAACTCCAATGTGGTTTTGGACTCTAAAAACAATTGGTGTTCCTGGAGAAGGAGATGCTGCTGTGCAGACGAGTCTTTGCATGTGTGTGCAGCCAATTCTCATTGTCCTCCTCTATCGAGTATTACACCAAGGTTGCCACTGTGCCTCTCCTATTGATGGGCTGGGGAAGAATTAAAATGCTGTCATAAATCAGTTATAGCACTATTGAGAATAATTGTCATTTTGTTGTCCAGACAATCCAATCGCCATCAAGCCGAATAACGCAACCTGTCGATTTCTTGCACTTTTGGGAAACGAGCTCAGCTGCAAGCTTCTTTTACTGTTAAATTTAAGCTCACATTGTTTCCTCAAAGTTTAAACCGATACTTTTTAAAACAGCCAAGGCGGATTATTCCCTCGACATACAACTGCTGACTGTTGCGGCGGCTCTTGTGCGTGCGCTCGTCCGTTGTTTGGACATTACCAGTCAAAGTGTCTCCGCATTTCCTGAGCCCGTATCCCACTCTATCTCCTCGTCCTCCATACAAGGTACAAACACATTAAGGCTGAACTCCTAATAGCCTGTGTGATGGATGCCCGAGAATAATGAGCTCTTTATGAGACTTAATACCTACTGTTAATCAATGGACATAGCAGGGCACTCTTCAATAGTACTTTCCAAGCATTTTAAAATGAGCCCTCATAGCATAGATTGACTCACATTCTAAAACCTCGCTTTTTTTCTTCTTCTTCTTCCTGTCGCCGCTCTTGTTCGTCTTCTTTTGGAGCGTGCAATTAGCAACATAACATATTCAACATCAGCTGATGACTGTTCTTCAGAAATGCCCTCTCCCGCTCTGATATCGCTGAGTGCTGTCCAGACTGAGAAGCTTTGAGAGATTGAAAACACAATGCTCGGCTCTAATGCAGTGGGTGGACCAGACTTTCCTCAGCCTCAAGTAATAGAACCGTGAATGACCTATTTATTGCCATGAATATCAAATCCCGGCAGCCGCTGGAAGTGTTCCTGTCAATTTCAGCTGCTTCTCGCGCTGTTGTTCTTTGAACTTCAGCTCCCGAGCGTATTGCTCTGCTCAAGGCTGTTCGACAAAGTATCATGGTTTATTAGCATCATGTTCATTTATAGCCTGCATTCATAAATGATATGGTTTTGGAAATTAAATGGTTGCTGGCGTTGCTCGAACGAACAGATCAAGCAATAAATACTGAGGTAATTGCAAAAACAGGCATGTCTTTGCAAGTCGGGATGGAGGCCGCGGCGAGTTCAGGTGACACCTTTTTCTGTGCAGATCTTTAAATATGCGTCGCTGAGTGTTTGTTGTGTGCTCTTTGTGTGCGTGTATGCATTTGGGTGTGTTTGATTATCCCTTACAGGCTCTAAGGGAGCCAGATCCATTCTCACTCTGATAATGAGGGAGAGACTTCCAATGCCCTCAAGTCATTTCTCCTCCCCTTCCATCCTGCGTGTTGCATCCGGCAGCGTTTCTCTTTCTTTGGCCTTTACCTTCTTCGGATGCAGATTATCTGCCTGCGTTGCCGTCGCACCGCCCGGTCTTTGTCAGCCGCTTTCGTGGAAAATCGTGCATGACTTCCTTCGGTTCAGGCCGACTGGACCGTGTTTGAGTCACTCACTGTTTTTATGGAATGGATGTGTATGCCAGATGACTATTTTTCAACAGCACGGTCGATGGCTGAGTATCTCTGTGGACCACAGGACTGGCAGCTCTGTTTCTCCCCACAATAGCCTTACTTATCCTGCATCAATACTCCAATGTGTTGTATATTTGCCTGGTTGCTCAAATGACCATTCGTAGTGCTCCCTCTTACCTAACTCTCCCTGTGGAGTCCACTGGGAGTGGAAGGCAGGAGTGAGTCACGGCGGAGCCTCTGTTAATTTTCCTCTAACTTTTCACTCCTCTGCTCTTTCCGCTTCCCCCCTCCACCTTTGTTTTTCAGGTGACCGAAATATCAGCGGACGTTGTGGGGGGTGGGGGCACTTCAGGAGGCCTCTCCGCCCTCTCCCTCCTTTGCTGCAACATTTACCCCAGAGGATCGCGGTACTTAACCCAACATCAGCATGGATCTAAAAGACCGGAGGAATCGCTCCCTCACCAGGAGTCGTTGCTCCAAGGACTCCCAGTACAACACCTCCTCACTCGATGCAGACGAGCGCCGCGTGCCCACCCAGAAGTCGTACAGCTCCAGCGAGACGCTGAAGGCCTTCGATCACGAGCAGAGGCTTCACTACGGTGGCTGCGTGACAGATTTGGTACACCACGAGTCTGATGAGTACTCCAGGCAAGGTGGGTCTGCGGAGCACATAATCCATCTGAAACGCATAATTGCGCAGTCCGATAAGAAGCTTAATCCTAACTGTGCTGGACCGAAGGTATTACATGGTAACAGAGCTTGTTTTTTGCTATTTAAAAGCCAATTCGATATGCACTGCTGAAAATTTAATTGGGACTCTGATTATTCTGAAATGTTTATAAGTTTGCCATCACCAGCAACTTTCACAGCCTATTTAGTACTGCCCGTAAGCTTTTTGAATTCGGGATACAATATGGTGCCAATGTGTAATATACATTATGTCTACACAATGAAAACATATACAAAATACTGTATGATGCTTTCATTGAAAAGCAACAGAGAACATTTGCAAATGTTTCCCAGTGCTGTCGTGCTACTTCTTATCTTGTAAATAGGTGCAAGTAAAATAACATTCTACCTGTGTCTTAATGTAAAAAGTGAAGCACATTTTGTTAAACACAAAGTCCCTTTTAACTCAGATGCTTTCAATCCTTTTAATGGGGAGTCTATCAGGATACAGGGCTGAAAGTCTTTGCAGTGTCACTACAAAGACTAAGTAAGGTAGGGTTCCCGATGCTATTTCTTTTCTTCTTACTTTTCGTACTTTATGAATGTACGACAGACGAGCATGAAGGTTCAGCGCTTTATGAGCACTATCAATAGGTCAAATAATTCTGTGTGCCACACCAAATATTTAGCATACCCATTTGAAGGAAGCTCCTGCATATCTGGAGAAATTCTCGGTTTGTTGCTGCAACGTCTGGGCAGCACTTCCTTAAATTTTGTCCCAGTGGTACCTGTGGATTCGTGTGACGAATCCACAGGTACCACTGGGTTGCAATACTTGCACCAGAGAGTCTTTCTGCATCTCCAAAAGCTCTCTGGTAGCCAGGCAGGCAGTCAGTTTACATGCGCCACGTTGCCAGATCTGTATAAATGCTGGAGCATATTTTACATAGAGCAGTGCAGTTGCTATGGAAACAAAGTCGACGTGCATCAGCGTGACAGGGGTATAATGATGGAAAATTCATGCTAAGCTAACTTAGCGGTGCTGTGATTGGTGACCCATTTGAAGCAACACTAAAAACTTCCTCTAATGGCAGCTTATTTTTTTAAACATCTCATAGTGTACTAAATCATTACAAAAAATATCCAAAAGTATAAAAGAGAGGCTTTCGAGCAAAACATGTTAGCATAAGCACAAAGATGTTTGGTAAAATAAAATGCAAACTAATGGATCGCAGCAGCTTCCATTAAAAAATGTAATTTCTTTTCCGTCAATGCTTGTCTGTATAAATCTTTTATTCCAGCATGTGTAGGTAGATAAACAAGTTGTAGTAATTTCATTCTGTCAAATATTAAGTACATCTCGACTCACAGAGTAAGACGGTTGAACCTCTATTTTCTTATCTGGCTGCAAAAACAGTCAGATTTCCTTCTGCGTTTTCGCACGAGGCCTAAAGCAGATATTTAGCACTAGCAAAGCTGTCATAATGAACTTTTGTATCCCCCGGTGAGCAAGTTAGCCGATAGGCCGATAGGTCATCTCTGAAGGGCTGGGTCAGCTCCCTTAGCCATGTCTTTAGACTGTCCCCGTGTGTGTCTCTGTGTACATGCGTTCTTGTGTGTACTTTGCAAAGGAGGGTAGGGGAGGGGGGGCATGAAACAGAAAGTATCGATCCTTGGCTGGTGAAAAGAGTCAGACTCAATGGGATTGATCCCTGCTAAGCTCTGTTTTCTCTGCATGGAAACAGACAGGAGAGGAAGCCAGCTCACAGCAACACAACAATGTGGAGCAGAGCAGAGAAACAGTGAAACACAGCTCACAAATAATCATGGCATTAATATAAAAACGTCAATTTTCCTTACGGAATACTGCTATTGCAGCCTGAAAGGACAAAACCTACCAGTGATGTCTCACTTTGTGTGGCTGCAAGGAATTAGGAGAAATGGATCAATCCCGCGGTAGTTCAGGGAACAAAAATACTCGACAACACACCGCAAAGGGAGAAATGTGCTGCGAAGAAGGGGATACCACGTGAGGGCATACTTCTATAGAGGCAAAGGTAAGAGCAGAAAATTGAGGATTGATTGGCAGAGTCCATGATAGACTGAAAGTCAGCGGTGTGTGCCGCTCGGACACACTCCAGTGCTGCACTGAGCTGACCTCACACCGGGCGATAGCTGGTCGATACCTCAGTACTCTCAGCCTATCGGCTCCATCGAAAGCCCAGAGCCACAGATGCATCGTGGGAAGTGTGGCCACAGGAGACCAACAGTGTTGCAGCACCATATGGACTGTGACACTATGGGAGGAGGAGTAGTGCTGGAAGGACAGAGAAAGAGAAGGAGTTGGAGTGTGAAAGAGTGATAGGAGAGAAGCAGCAGACAAGAGTTTTCTTGTTATTCCAAGATATTTTTGCAACCAGAACACGAGAAAATGAGGGAGTTGGGCAGACACTATCTTCTTGTTCCTACTACTGCAGCTTGAAGCTTCCAGGTAGAGTGCTAAAAAGGAAAATAATATTCATAGCTTTTTTTTTTTTTGGTAGAAACGACCCCCAACTGTTCATATTGAGAATCATTTTTCTTTTTGTTAATTTAAAAGCTAAGAGATATCCCTAAGATGACTTTTAGTGGCTAAACTAGTGGGCAATATTACTTTTTCCTGGCCGACGGGAGGTGAACTAACAAATTACGTTAAGTTTTAGTTCAATTATGATTGCAGTTGGGTGTTTCTGAACTTTTTGGGAAGTTAACCCAAAGCTTTTCTCAGCCCATTTATTTTTCACGCTCACAGTGGCTCAGTCAAGTTTGCAGTATTTCTTTGACTCTTGTTACAGCTGCTGCAAAATGGAGCATCCAAGTATCTTTTTAACCTTTATTTTACCAGGAAAATCCAATTTGAGATTAAAAGCCACTTTTGCAAGAAAAGAGTGGTAAGAAACATAGTTCTTAAGCTATGCAGTCTCAAATAGAAGGCACCTTAATGTCTCCAGAAGGCGTCTTGCAATTGTCCTAAACAAATCAAGCATCTGTGTCTGGAAGTTAAATCAAAACACACCATCATCTGGAGTTTTTTCTTGGAGAGTCCTTTCTGAGTGATTTGGAGCCATATTTATGCTTATTTTGCAATACAGTCTTTCTTTGTGTTTTTGGTGTAGTCATTTTTGAAAGCTATTCTAATATAAAATGCCCGTTTTGAATGAGAATAACAAACGTTATTTCTCTTCAAAGAGTAGCGCTTTATAATTAGGCTACGGCAACACCCTCAAATCGTCTTCTGCATATGTGATTAATTGACAGACTGAACATAAATCACTTCACAGCTGTGTCCAGCAGTGGAGAAAGAGCTCATTAATTAAAAATACCAAAAATTTATGTGGGGTTTTTTTTTTTCCCCCTTCACCAACATCATGATTAATTTTTCGTGATTGCTTACGTTTACGTTTTTAAGTAGAGTGACCTGCAAAATAATAAAATAAAATAAACTTTAAAAAAAAAAAAAAAAAAAACAGATTTAATGAGGAGATTTTAAACCTCTTAAAACCCTCATCAACCTGGTAAATTAGAAATCTGGGCAATCAAAAGGATGGTTGTCGTGTAAAACCTGGAGGTTTTGTGATGTTTCGAAGTTCAGCTAACGTACAAAACGAAACGGGTCAAAAAGGTAAGACGTGACATTTGATCCGTAGACACATTTATTATCTAAACCCACTGAGTCCTGTTTAGGTGAGAACCTGGACAGATCAGTGGTCTATCACATGTAATCTGTGCTGCAGGAAAATGTGACTGAAATGTGGGGGAAACGTTCACATAAAGACATTTATATTTCAGTGCAGTTAAAAAGTGAAACACACTTTTTAAAAAAAATGTGAACATAATTTTCAAGAAGAAATAAAGAGTCATGACCCACCCAGAAATAAAGCAATAAGACTGATTTCTAAAGTTGTCCAGTGTTTTTATGGTAAAGCTAATAATCTTAGCTTTACATTTTTATTTGATTTCTGTTGACTTTGAGGATATTTTTCCCCTCTGTTCTGTCACTTTTGTATTGTAATAATAACAATAACAAACTTCATATGCAACACTCTGCCAAATGCGGCATCCAAGATGTTATTCACAAATCAGATGTTGCATATATTACTCTGCTCTAGATCTGAGCAACTCAAAATCCACAAAACAAGCATTATTATTCATAAATATATATATATATATATACGTACATTTCCTAGGTAACACATTTTTATGAATTCCAAATCCTTCACACATGTTGTGACAGAAATGCTCGTGACTTGTGTTATGTAGACGAGATGTACTTTGTCTGTCAAGGTTGCCGGTTATATATTGAGGGATTGTTTCTCTTTGCCTGTACAGTGGTGACAAATGTCGATCAACACAACTCCATGAGCCCGAACTGCTAAATGGTCATATTTTACGAACTCCTGCATTTACAACAGCAGCTGTGTGAAGGTGAAAACCGGTTTAAACATTTATATGGGTGCCTAACTGCCTGTCCGACATTACCGCGTGCGCTATGGTTAAAAGCCCAATCCAGCATGAGCTCCCACATTAAGCTTCAGGTCTAAATGTGCACATTTCGAAACAAGCCCTTTTTTACGTGTTTAAAAACGTCATCTCAGAGATCCCAGTGAAACAAAGTTCAGCGGCGTGTCCCGACGAACCCTTCCTCCTCCTCCTCTTTTTATAGTATCCCAACTCCACCGTTTCCCCATTATGCTCTTATTACCTCCTCTGCTTGGATAAGCATAGCCACATAACACATTCTTCCCTCAAACATAACACGCAGTCGCCTGGAAAGCTCATTAGAGGCACTCACAATTTAACACCGCAAAACAAAAAGATATTTGAGCCATCAGTGATGCCAATAAGGCACGGGGGCTCATTCTCGGAACACCCAAGCACATTTTTATTGGACTCTGCTTTAAAACGGAGACGGGTCTTCTGCACTTGGCATGTTCTCAGTCAGAGTTATCAGTTATTTCTAAGGCGAAAGGCAGTCCCTCTACTTCCTGTCTCTATCTGTCGTCTTTCACCTTTTTATACATCTGACTCTTTAGCCTCATATTTCGGTCCCCAACGCGCTGCACGATTCCCATTTAGCTCATTTCTGGGGCGCGCCATGCTTCTGAGTCCATCCCCACGCAGCAGGCTCTATGACGGCCGCCGCAGTCCCTGGTAGCTTTGGCCTTTCCTTTCAGAAGGAACCAAATGAGCTCCTCTTGATTCTCCTCTGCCGCTTTGCCCCCCTCCAGGGGTCGAAGCCACACAGAGAACTCCACCAGCAAGTTGCCCGTCTCCCTGCCTGGACAACTCTCAGCATCATCTACCGCCCTTCACTCCCTTTCGCGCTCTTCGTTTTTCTCACTTTCTCTTATGCCCTTTTCTGCTCTTCTGTCACACATTTCACGTCTCTTCTTCCTCTGTCAGCGTTTTCCCATTTATTTTTCTCTGTCTTGCTCATCCTGTATTGTTGCTTTGGTGTTCATATCACATATTTCTGGTTCTGAGGTCTCTGTGGACCTGACAACAAGCGCAAGGGGTGAGAGGTCCACTGCCTCGCAAATGTATTTGCGCCGCTTGAAGATTTCTCTTGCTACAACAGCAAGCTTTCAAATATTTTAAATAATATTAATATGAGACACAAACACAAATTACTGAATATTTGTGAGGCTTTTTTTTTTTTTTTAAACTAATATGAATCTGATCCCATTTTAATGGGATTCCCCTCAATAAAATATGCATGTATGTGAATGTTGTCTAAGAAATGACATAAATCGAGACAGTCTCAACTTTGTTTTGCTTTACATTGACTCCAATCCAAGTGATAATAACGACGGCATTGCTTTGCCTGGTCCAAACACTCGTTATCTACCAGAGTACATTTTTTTTGCTTACAGTGAGCTAAAGGGCAATCGACTGTCAGGGATGTGGAGGAAGCTTAATTAACAGAAATAAAAAAAAATCTATTTCTTGGATCTTTTCCATTCATGACAAATATGTGCAAATGTATGTAATGCTACTGACATTACATCTTTTCACAAAGATACGGCTAGAAAGGTAGAAAAAATAAAACTCACCAATCAAAAACCACTTTATTGGATAGTTGTGCATTTTTGTAATAAGGCTGTAGTCAAATGGTTATGGGGGGTTTATGTCTTCTGCAGCGAGTAACGTCACTAGTAGTAGTAAATAGCAGAGTTTGATTGTCTAAATACAATGCCAGACACAATAATATCATAGCAGTTTGTGCAAATGTTATTTTAAAACCTCTTAAGCCGTCATTAGACTTGTAGTTGGTTGCATTGAAGTCGGTGACTAGTTGCATTACATCTGAAGGTAGGATGTGATTCGACATACTGATCTGCCTTTGTAAGACGTTAACGTTCAGTCATGTAAAGGTTTTCCGGCCCCCGACTGAAGTAGGACAAGAAAGGCAGTAAAAAAAAACAAATCAATAAAACAACAATAAACAGCTATCTTATTTTGATTTTCGACTCTGATTTAATTTTTTGTAAATATATTAGTCTGTCTAAATGATCTGTTCTCATTGTTTGTTTTTTCCAAGACAATCATCTCCTTTTTCATTTTCCTGTGTAAATGATTATTTCATGTTTGCATTGACAAGTTAGTTTTAATTGAAAGCTAGTGAAAGCTTCCTAGGTTAATTGAACTTCGTCGACATCGCTGTAGTTTTAGGAAGGAATACCTTAAATTTGGTGTTGGACTCTCTTAAACTAGCTATTATATTCAGGCTATGGGATGAGCTGGTTTATATTTATGCTAAATGAAAACATGTACTGGTTAGGAAAAGAGGTAGACTCGCAGCACATGCTGGGAATCGAACCGGGGACGGCTGCATTGAATACTGCGGCCTCTGTGTGACGTACACTGAGAAAATAGGAGAAACGCCTGAGTAAGACGCTGATATTTCACACGACAAAAACGTGCCGTTTCAGCTCCTTCCTCCACAATCATGAAACCGGGACATTTTGGGAACTCATTAAAAAAAACGCCTTTAAAAAAATCCCAGCGGTTCACACAAATACTTTGAATCCATCTGTTAATTAAGATCGATCCTTTTCTTCCAGACCTCCAATAGATCCAACAAAAGTTAAAACAGTCATTTTTTTTTTTTTTTTTTTTTTTTTTTTTTTTTTACCTTGCTTTAATGCTGGCACTTTTTACTTACACTTTCTGGCATTAGGGATTGCAGGCAGCGAACTGTTTCAGGTGTTATTTCTGTCGTCTCATCCTTCCCTCAAACACATCCCGAGGTGTGCAATTTTACAGAGTCTTTGGTACTTTTTGTTTCAAGACACCTTAATCATTTTTCCATTTACTGTGTGTTATGTCTGCCTTCTCTTTGAGCTCGTTTTTTTTTTTTTTTTTGTACAGCTGCTCAAATATAATCCATGTTTGCTGTTTCAAACTGTCGGTGTTTGTGAACGCATCATCCTGATGAGTGTTTTTCTAAGCAGCGCTGCAATCTGGAGTTGCACACACTGTTTAAAAGAACAGCACCCGGCAATAGTACAAGACGCCAACAATAGTGATGCAAGTCTTAATGGTTCACAACCTGATGAGTGATATTAAAAACAAATACCAGGGAAAGAAGTGACATTAACATAGTTTTTTTCAGGTGCTAAATGGATTTTTTCGTTACCGTTGAAAATTTTGGATTGTGTCATGCAAATTAATATAAAAACCGACGCTTTAAGCATGGCACCCGCAATATGTCATTAATTATTTTCTCAAAAATAAAATGAAAATAAATAAACCGAATCAACTGTTGCTAAGCAAAAACTAGCATATCACTTGGGCTGTGCAGCTAAACAAATGCATCCATATATATATGCATCCATATATGCATCCATAGGTATTGGTTTTGGCGATTCCCACTCTGCAAGTATTTCTTTTTCTTATCTTCTTATTTCCTTTTCCTTTATGCTGCAGCTGATTTAGGCTTCCATCACTTTTGAGGGCTGAAGACATGTGCCTTGCTGGTGTCGCCTTGTTTTGAAAAGTCTGCACTAGTAAAAAAATAGAAAAATGGCATAAAGAAGCCAGGATAAACAGCGAAACGTTCCCCCCGCTGTATGAATTGACAGGTGGTCAGTAGGAAAGGTCTCGCGGCAGTCAGCACATTTTTTTAATGTTTTTTTTTTTTTTTTTTTTTTTTTCATCTGGGAAAAGTCGGGCTTCAAACAGACAAAAAACAAAAACAGACAAAAATGCAAAGGTGTGAAGGGGCAAAATGACCGGCCTGCGGTGACAGCAGCAGCATTTAGCAAACAAAGACGACTGAGTCGGTTCATTTGTGCGGGGAAACCTTTGACAAACCCACGGATCAAAACCCCGAACAAGGTTTGGAAGTCGGTATTGTTATTGTGTCTGTGCTGCTGAAATAAGCAACACAGCAAATTTGCGCACACTTGAGATTAGAACTTGAAGTGATCCTTTAGGAGCTACCAGAGAAAGCTGTTTGAATTGATTAAATATTTGTACAATATCTTGTATTTGCTTAGTACACTAAACTGTGAGCATATTTGATTGGTCTGAATAACTTAGAACTATTATTAGTGAGTCTAGCAACTGGATCAAAACGATTTGATTTATTTATCTGTGGTTTTCTAGATATGTCGCAATGTATTTTTGAATTTACTGTTTTCCTGAGATCGTTGGAGTACATGATGTTATGTTACTTTTATTTATTCAAATAGTATCCTATATGCGACTGTCGCTTTAAGGGAGGGTTCGACAAGAAAGTGGCAAAGGAAATGTCACGTTCAGGGAAATTCAGTTTTCCAAACTCCTTATGCATAATCGAGCGACTTAAATTTAACGTCCTGTTGGTCAGCAGGAGTCAAAACCCGGCAGGAGGCCGGCAAGATTATTTCCAAGTGGATATTTAAACTGGAACGAACCCAGGAATTGTTTTCAGTACGCACGGGGAGAGAGTGATTACCGGCTGAGGGAACAATTGAAGCTGATGAACGGAAGTTGTGGCAGCTGTCAGACGAGGAAAGGTTAGGAATGACAGAACGAACACCCGGGAAAACAAGAAAAAACAAACGCAGCATGAAAGGGTTCACCGACATACGCAAAGAAAAGAGTGACTCGATAGAGATGTTCGGATAACAGCAGCAAAACGCAGAAGCGGTCAGAATACAAAAACATTACAAATGACCAGCAGGCTCAAAGTACAAAGGATCATGACACAGCACTAGCTTAGAGCAGGATCCAGCTTAAAATAAATAATAAAAAAGAATCTCCCAGTAATGAGGTGAATTGGAGACTTGGCTTGAACCTGGCCCTTGTGTCACAGAACTAGATGATGTGTTTGAAGGAGCATATGTTCATTCAAAGAATGAACATAAGAAAGAAAAGAGGGGACCGGCATACCGGATTGTGAAAAGACAAAAGCCAAAATCGACTGGAAGAGTAGATCATGTGATTAGTGTCCTCCTTCGCACGTATTCATGCACACATGCTCTGTTGTGTCCGTGCGTTCCGCGGGGTTACCGTCAACCTGGTCTCCCGATGATCAAAGAAAGAACAAAGCAGCTGCACGCTATTAAATATAAATGGCGTTGAGATTAAATAAAATCCCTCCCAACCCGATCCCTCTTTATCTTTGTCCTCTCCCTGGCATTCGGTGCTTCTGCCAGCTGCTGACACTCAAAAGCATCCTGCTGCAGCAGAAGCAGCCCGGCCGAGTTGCCGGAGAACATCCTGGGGACGACGCACTTCGGCTCTGCCGACCTCCAGCACACGCCGTAACATCCGAACGCCCCGCTTTATGCCGAGATCCGGTTCCGTAGTTTTATCCAGAGTGGTCTGCTTTAAACGGTCTGTTTCCGGATTCCAATCAGGTCGTGGCAGTCTTGTTTGAATAATCGCCCCCAACCCTTTCCCTGCAACAACACATTTGTCTTAAGAAGTGGCGGTTGTCAGAGGAGGTTGTGATTTGACTCTACATTATTTATGCCGGCCAGAAACAAATATGTCGACTTATGTGTTTGCTACTGTGAATAGAAAGAGCAAGCAGGTGTTAGCATTTTGACCACAGGTGCCTGCAAGTAGAGGAGAACTCTGGTTAAAAAATAAGGCCCATGAGAGCCGTCGACCGAGGGGATCCATTTCAAAGGTGGCAGCTATTTAGCGCTCTACGCTCTGCAAACAAATATTAGGCAAAAAAAACCCCAACAACACAAAAAAAATTAATTGTCAGACTCCAGGGAGACGCATGCTGACATCTGCAATTTTCTCTAAATAAAAATCATTTTCCAGACCACTTTCTGTGGGTTTTGTGAGAGTTGAGTTAATCTATGTTTACTATGTAATGACCCTTTTTGACTCTGCCTTGGCAGCTTTTGATAAATGAGGCAGATTTTAAATGTCACAGTTATCAAGTGTTTCTCTCTCTCTCACCTCCTCTCAGTGGAGTCCCTCACATTCTGGGCTGTAATTAAACAGGTTCCCAAGCTGCAGCATTTTAATATGCGTGTGTCAGTGCAACTCGCAGTGATCACAGATGTTCGTCACTTAGGCCTTTGGAAGTCTAAGTCTGTTCATTCATGCACTCATTTTTATGAACAAAAGCAGCTTTCGGAGCTAGGATTGAAGTTTTGATTATTTTTTTTTTTTTATTGTCATTAGTAGTCCTGACCACCTATATGAGTGCATGTCACGATTCTGGAGATGATAATCCAGTCTCGGATCGATTATTCAATTATTTGATGATAACTGATGATTTATTATATCAATTATTCATATCAGATTAACTCAACTCTCACAAAACCCACAGAAAGTGGTCTGGAAAATGATTTTTATTTAGAGAAAATTGCAGATGTCAGCATGCGTCTCCCTGGAGTCTGACAATTTTTTTTGTGTTGTTGGGGTTTTTTTGCCTAATATTTGTTTGCAGAGCGTAGAGCGCTAAATAGCTGCCACCTTTTACCTCGATACTTTATTAGTATTCACACCTTTATTCAAGGTTTCCTTAATATTCCTTAATTTTCTTTGCGTATGTTGTGAACTTCCTGGACCCCCTGAAAGGTCCAGGAAGCTAGTCACGATGAAGATTAGCGACTGTTAAGTTGATTCAAGGAATCACAACCTTAATGAAAATGAATTTCATTATTGGTGCACTCACAGCAAATGCGTTTTGAGCGTCAGCCACGTCCCGGATACATTCAAAGACTTTGTCGGGGGGCCGTTGCAGCGCGTTTCCGGCGCGGCGCGCTTTGAACCCTTTGCGGCGTTTTGACGCGTCGATAGCGTTCGGCATCGAGTTCAAATGTACACCGGTTTGGTGTGAACGCCATGGACGAGGTTGAGAGCAGAGAGCATTATATTGGTGGGTGGATGGCAGATAGCATATGTAATGGTTGAGGTGTTATACCAAGAGGAAGCCAAAAGAAAAAAAGGACAAAGCTTTCTTTCCTTTTACCAGTTAGTCTACATTTCATTCCTGAACAATAATCATGAGCTATGGTCAGTGACTGAAAGAATAAGCAACTCAGACCGACCTCATTTGACCCACCTTGCTCAGAGCTTTCACTCTCCAGGAAAAGAGTCATTGCTCATCCACATGGAAATGAGTAAGTAGAGCTGGATTGGCCTTCTAATAAGCATGTCCTCTGCACACCTTCTAAGAAAAGGCTTTCAGAAATGTCTGACAGAGAGAAGACCTTGGGGCAGAGTCAGGGCTCAGTGGGGAGATTACATCTTACAGCTGTGCTGAAAATAAAAAAAAAAACTTTGCAATACTCCCTTATCCAACCCCCCTACCCACTGATAAGCTGAGGGAGGTTGCCAGGGAGAGGGAGATACGGGAATGTCATGTGCTTTAAAATGTTTGCATTTGTGACCCGGTCTGAGAGAAACTGTAAAACACGGGTTACCAGATAGAAAGATCCACTTTTTGTTTCTTTTTTTTTTTTTTTCCATTGGCCTGTTTTCACCAGAACATTAGAAAGTTGCGCGTAATGAAGACAATTAACATCTAACGGCGGGTAAATTGGGTGTAGTGTTTATTTTTGGGAGTTCCTCCAACTCTTAACAGCAAACGACATCAAATATACAAAACAATCTGTTGGCGTAGATGAGAAAACTCATAACTGAGATGCATGGCCAGTCGGTATATCTACACCGTACTTTTCAGGGATGCAAGGGGCTTCACTGCCTGGAGCTCCGTTTCTCCGGTGACAACTCCTCCAGAGTGCGTGGTGTTATGTCATGTCCTGTCATGTTCAAGCCACACCGATGGCCTCTGGGCAGGAGAGGAACTTGTCCAGGATTGCAAGACATTTGTCACACCTGTTTTAGCATCCTCAGAAGGAGGTGGAAGAGCTGCCCGTGGCAACGCAAGGAACCCAAAGTGCGGAAGTCGTATGCGGGGCGTAAGAAGTGTTTGGCCATAGCACTCCTGTTTCGGACGCCATGTTTGCTCGGTCGTTACCGGCCTGCTAATGAGCATGTTGATATCATGCCACATGCTATGGGATATGTACTGTGTTTCTGCGAGTACTGCAAGACGAGTGAGAGTTACTCGATCCAGACATAAGAGAAGCATGTAAAGGCTGAACGAGAACGAAAACGTCTTGAGTTTTTCACTATTGCTCTAATTTTGCCTCTCTGTCGGCTCCTTTTCACTCTGCAGTTTACAATTTAGTGATCATTGAGTTACCTATCCTTAACTATAATTTCCAGGCCTCTGTGTGAAACTTAAAGCCTTGCCTTCACACTAAATTTCCTTTTTCAAACACAATAAATGCAAGTTAAACTTTTGCTGTTAGATTCAGTCAAAAAAAATAAATTATAAGTAAAATAAAAAAAAACAAAAAATAGACTCATATAGTTAATACAAGCTAAGGGAGGCTGCTGTGGACTTTTTGGATGTCAAAACTTTTCCCTGTTCTCATATTATGTACACCATGCATATGTGATGCTGATCAAAAACACTGTTGGAATTGCCACCAAATGATCTGATGATGTTCATTAAATCAAATGATTTAATGAAGGGTAAACAATGCTCTGTTCACTTGTGTACTTTTAGAGAAAACAAAAATCCATTCGATCAACAAACAGTTATGCAACACTACATCTTTGCAAGCTTTACACCATAAAGATGCTCCGATTGGAAAAAAAAACAAAAAAACAACAATGGCCTTGTAAAACATTGCCATGCAGGGTTTTCATCATTGTATGAATTTGCTCAGATGCCACTAAAAGGCATGTTGCTGCTGTAATTACTCGGATGATTCTGCTTTAACAGTGGGTCACCATCAATCTGTGGCAAGATCCATTCAGCAGCCTCCATGTGGCCACTTGTGTGCAGCAACAAGTTTGCAGATTGGTTAAGAAATCACTGACAATAAAGCTTTTTTTCCAATAAATATCTAGAACATTTGAACTTGCACATTTGCTCTTCAGTGAGACTTCCTCTAAGTAGTTTGCAGGTTTTGCAGTTTAGTAAATTGCAAACCCGGCAATTTAGCCCTAACCCTAACCCTAACAATTGCTGCAGCTGGCAGCAATTGTTCCACTCCTGCCCTCCCGAGTCCCTTCTGATTCTCCAAACTGAGATGGCTCTGGCAGCTGTCCACTCCAGTTAAGTTGTGCACTGCTCATAAACACTCTGCACAGCACTACTTCAAGATAGGAACCATCTCCTTAACCTTGACCTTTATGTAACATCTACTGAACTCAGGATTAGGATGCTACTCTTTTTTCTTTTTTTATCTTTAAGCTTTAATAAAATCCAGCGTGTTGTCTTACTTCTACTTTTCACAGCCCTCTTCAGTGGGGATTCTGTCTACGCTTGTTCACCTTTCCGAATATCTCCCTGAAGAAGAAAAAGAAAGGCGCTTACCACTGAGAAGACGTTCGTTCATCTTTCCTTTGCTGTCTTACGAGCCCTCTTTTTGTCATCAGCCTGAATCACTCTATTTCACTCCGTCCTTTTCTTTTTGCCCTTATCACCAAAAGGGAAAGTACATCTTTATCATTATCTCACGGTGTAGCGCAGCGGCAGACTGTGCAAACCGAGCTGTGAAACATTTGCCATCGCTTTCATGTACAATAAAGTCAAAACCTCCATCTTTTGAGATGTGTGAATTCAGCAGCTGGCACCAATTGTTCCTGCACAGTGGCTTCATCGTGTTTGACTTGTTTACACCGCGTCTAATTGCATCCGTCGTAAATAATGTTGATGAAAAGGAAATTATCTATGCTGTTTTCTGGTATGATTCAGAATTCTAACCACAATGTTGCTCTAATGAAATATAATATGTGGCTTGTACATTTCAAATGAAGGAAATGTTTTTATGTTTAAAGGTTTGAAAGAAAAAGAAAAAAAAAAATCGGCTATAATTTTATAAGATATACATTTTGTCCCAGCTAAAATAAACATTGTGGTGCATTGTGGGATGGGCACTCGCACACTTAGGAGTTATATATATCTTCTGCTTCGATCATTATTCAGTTTATACCAAATTGTGGTAACAACAAGCTATTATAGCCAGCTGAGCTAACCCTAGTGTCACAGCACTGCTGCCAGTCTTTTTCTATGTCCTCTGCAGAATCATGTTGTTGTTATTTGGCCTCAACACTCACCTATTTCACGTCTAGTTGTTCCATTCATAGTGTGAAATCGACTTTTGCAATAATCGAGCCTATAAAATTTGAAGTGTTTGAGTAAATTTTGTTTTAAAAAGTCCTTATTATCGCTTGTTCAGGTGCATTAAGCATTTAAAACTTACTCTTACTATCAGTCCAACCTGTATATGCTGTAGGATGGCTTCTCTTATTTTGAAGATCGGTTTTTTATTTCATTAGTCCATATTGATCTCCTTTATCAGCCTTTTACGCCTATCAGAATTGCATAAGACTGACACTCTTACTTTACAGAGCAGTGGAGGTTTCTGTGGGCGATATGGGCAACCGCACAGGGCGGCATCTTGTGGGGGCGGCTGAGTACAACGAGATCCTTTCTGAGTTTCTGCTTTATGCACGAGTAATTTACATAAAATTGTACTCTTAAAACAAAACAAAAAGTGTTCATATTGCAACGATTTTTGAACCAAGACATCTTAAACAAGCAACAGGATTTATTTTTTTATTCTTTTGCACTAGATATAACAATGTACCACATGTTTCAAATCCAAACGTTTGCCACTTTATCAAATGGGCCGTGAGGTTTTGGTTTTAAATGAAGAACCACACTGTCCTCGTCATATCGAAATCTGACGCTGCTTTTAAACACATAAGTTGATGAGTCGAGATGTGACCAACTGAATTGACCCCAATATCGTAACACTGCTCCCACAGGCGCACGTGACGCCCATTAAGCAGGAAAGGTGTAGCTTCTCTCAACCTAACGCTCTCGTCTCAGTAGAACGGGGTAATCAAACCCTGTTTCTCCAGCCCTCCAGTCTTACATCGTTACAGAACTCGGCAAATCAAAGCCTTGTTTTTCAATTAACCCAATTTTTTTGAATCTGTTGTAGTATCTTGAGTTGCTTTGTGCAAATGGGGAAGCTCTCATTTCACCTTCTAAGTTTGTTTGTTTTTTTTCTCCGATTGGACTTTTCTTGATACCTTCTTCGGCAAATATTAGTATTCACACCTTTATTCAAGATTTCCTTAATGTGTCGAGCTGTTCTGACCTCTGTTTTAGTAGTTTTAACAGACTTCATAGATTTTTTTCTTTTACTTTTTTTTTTTCCTGTTTTGTTTGCCCGACGCAGATCAATACTTTGACCTTTTTGAAACAGAGGAACATGTTTTCCCCCGACCAAAGAACGTGTATTCTAACAAGGAATAAAAAGCTACCCATGGCTTTACTCTGAGTTAAACAACATCTTGGCATCTGAAACATAATAATCACTGCTGTTCTTTTCCAATGGGAGGCTCTCGTCTATTTGCTTAGTTAAATATAGGTTGTGACCTTTCTCTGGACAGGCAGTGTAAACATGCATTCTTTTGGATGTTGTGTGATAAAGTGAAATGCATCTAATGTTGCCTGATTATATCACTTTGCAATGGTCAAAATTTACATAAGAGTGTTGAGGTTGTTCCTAAGAAGACGCTCGCATAAGGTTACATCAATTTTTCATGCTTTTATGTCTTTGATAGATTCGTAAAAACAGAAGTTTGTAGCATTTATAGTGAATAATATCTACAAAACAGTTTGCCCTCCTAAGCTACCAGTTGCTGTTGTTTTCCCCATAAGCATAGTTAATTTTTTTTCTACTTCTTTTGAAGTGCATTAAGTGCAAATGGGAAGATAGTCCTTCGTTCTTTACAAGCATAAATTTCAACATATTCTACTAGGATTTTAGGTGATAGACCAACAAGGCAGTACCTATTTGTAAAGGGGGAGAATAAAAAAAGGTTTTCAAACAAAAATCTGAAAAACATGCCTTCAACATGTTGCACTCTTAACTAAAATTCATTGCAAAGTCACCTAATTAGACCAGGGAACAAGTCAGACTGAATGTTGGGCAGCAGCAATGTTCCAAGTTTTAGTTGGGCCCAAAACTATTCAGACAAGGCAAATATAGGAAATAAAAGTTATTAGTCAATTAAGTTTAACGTAGAATGCAAAACCGCATAACTGCACAATATGAAACGGGCACCATTTAGGAAAACGGATGTCTCAGACAATGCAGTTTTTGCTGAAAATGATTTCTAACCATATGACTAATTAAGGAAAGAACTTTTACTTTAAATATGAGCCAACTCATTTCATGTGTCCACTCCAAAGAGTCTCTTTCAGACTCAGATCGGAACATTCTGACGCAGTTTGTCTTGTCAGAATGTTGGTGACATTAAAAGATTACTCCAAATCTAAATTTGCAGCAACACATGGGAACTAATTGCTACTTTTCCCTCGTCTTATTATAAAAGATCCACGAGTGCAGACGCTTCAAGGGGCGTGAATACTTTAAACTCAAATGAAAAGAAGTTAAGTTTCAAAACTTTAGCTGCTCCCCAAGCCGCCGCCATTGTTTCCCTGCTTCCCGGTTGCTTCCTTTCTCTCTTGTGAGTGAAAACACTTCTTCATTTATTTATTCTCCCTATTATGGAAAGGAATATATATGTCTATTTTCATGGCACATAAAAGACAACACAAATGAAAAGTTCCTTTCTATTGGGAATACGAAAGTGCAGTGCAGATTAATTTTGAATTGGAAGCAAATGAAAATGGAAAATATTAAGGAAAAAAAAAAAGAAATGGCACATTTTGACATCTATTAGGAATGAATTTCAGCATTGCCTTTTGCTGGGACAAAGAAAATAAGGCTTTTACTGTTATTAGTGGTAATTTTGGTTATTTCAGGGTTTTGCTGGAAAACCCACTGTGCACAGTAGCATTTGCTTCCTGATTGTGATGCATGCTCCACCAAGGTGCAAATCAGTTCACTAGCTTCGGCACTTAAGTTCAAATCAGAAGTTGCTCTGAGCGAGCACTCCCATGAATGCTCAAAATGACATGTCCGAGGGTGGCCTTGGGTACGAGCTACCGGATCTGGAAAAAGCAACATAATTGCAGGCAATGAAATCCACAAGTTCTGCTCGCTTTACATCCTCTACAGAATTACTCAGTGGGGTGAGAGAAAGTCAACCAGCATAATGCAGAGTCCTGCTGCCTATACTTTTCCTGTCAAACTGCTAACAAGCACAAATGATTTTTTAATGATAGGCCCCTCTATCCCTCAAAGCTGTCTACTCGCAAGCGGTTGTACTCGTACACACATGCCACAACGTTGCGCACGTTCACACCCACACATGTACATAATGAATTTTTATCCGGGGAAGGTTTAATGGCGATCAGCCACGGCTATACCCACACATGCTGCTGCATAGGTGTACGGTTCCAATAGGACGCTTCCTCTGTTTTTTTTTTCCCCCCCCGTAGCGTCGCTTATTTCTCTGAGATAAGCGCGTGATGCATGAATACTCCGAACGATAATGCGTCTCTGGTGCAGAAGACGGAAACATTAGTACTGGGGAGATAAGCAAAAAAAAAAAAAAAAAAAAAAACGTGTCTGCATGCATGTCCTCCAGAGGTAAATAAACATAAATACAAGACTCATAACGACTCGCTTCTCCTCCACGTACAAAAACATTAAAGATTGAGGTCTCTGCATGTTAAACATTTCTTCAAAGTTCTCTGGAACATGACCTATTTTTCCGAGGGGCTATCAGATTACAAACACTTGTACGATGACTTACAATGCAGCTTAAACATTGCTGTTGCTTATTCCTTTTCATTATGATAAAAAGGAATGATGAAAGTAGAATGTTTATATTACATAACGCAAAGAAGAGTCATATTTTTTCAGCAGAAACTATGCTGTGTTATTGCAAAAGTTTTTTTTCTGAACTGTTTTTTTTTTTTTCTGGGCATTCTGCGTTTGTGTTACTGTGCAACAATGACAAATGAAACTGTATTCCGTTTTTATTGTCCCTCATGTTTCATTCCAAAGTTTCGAAGCTTATTTCCACCGATCATAACCGGGTGTTCAGAAAAACCACAGAGTCGTGGGAAAGTATTAGCCCTCTAACGGATTTGTTCTGGTTTGATCATTTTGTCACGTGTGAATGCCTCTGACCACTTAATAAAAGAAGTCGTTTAAAAGGCACATTTTTAAACAGGTGTGCTTTGAATGACGTAAAATTGTATGAAGTAAAACTGTGCAACGTTTATGTTTCGGAGATTTTCTTTTCTTTTCTTCAGCACTTTTGATTAAACCGGTACGTCCTAATCGGAGCGCCGGCCAAATGTGCGGTACCGTAACTCCGCCACACTTTTGCGCTACTCGGAAAATTCAAACAGTTTCTGAAAGGGGAGACGTCGTGCTTTCTTGTCAATATCGGGTCTTTACTGTAATTTCACCCCCATTAACCTGAGGGGCATTCTTTTAATAGACGGTAAAAAATAACTTGCTAGATATTAAAAGTTTGAGTTGTTATGGATAAATGGGCAAATATATTTACTCGCAGAATATTTGAATAAATGCGTACAATTAAAATAAGCAAAACCACACAAATCTAACAAAAACAATATTTCTCATGTGGGGGAACATTTGCTCTCGTTTGCTAACAAGAATGGAGAATACCAAGGGTGTGCTGTACTCTCCCTGCAGACTTTACACAAGAACCTGATTGATGCATATATTTTTCAACCAGCCTCAAAGCCGCTACAGGCATATCATTTCCACAAGAAAGATTGAATCACGCAAGTCGCATAGTAAGTCAAAGACACCTGTTGATTACTTAATTCGTTTATATACACGTCTTAAGAGTTAGTTGTTTTTTTTAAAGTAATAGTAGTAGTATTACCCTTGGCTCCACAGAGCACCTTTAGTGCCTAATTGCTTGAAGAGCCCTCACAACTGGCCGCCATCTTTTAAGAATAATTAGGAACTCTGCTAACAGCAGAACCGACTCTTTGCAATCAGCCACAAGCTGAACTCCTGCTATTTTCAAACTAGCACCGCTTTTCTTTACTATACATCGTACGTCACCTGCAAATCAAGAGTGTATTCTTAATGCAATGAAGGCTGCCTGTTTTAATTCACACCAAATCATTCGTCCGTCGAGGCTGGACGTTCCCTCCATTCGGCTCTGTTTTTATTTTTATTTTTTTCTTCGCTTTGTTAGTTTGTATTCAAGTTGAAATCCCTCGTGGTTAAGTCATGTTGCACAGATGACAAGAAATGTCTAATGTAATATAGCAAAGCTTTCAAATAACATTTCTGCTGGAGTTGCACGTCTGTTTCACGACACTGTTTTTATTTTTCATTATTGTGAGTTGTCTGTCTTCGTGCACAAATACAGATGCATATTTTGCATTTTTACAAAAAAAAAGTCATCCTACCACACATAAGGTTATATAGTATAGAAATATTTTTAATCCTGTTTTCTACATAATCAGATATATGTATATATTACCCTAACTTTGCCATTTTGGGACAGTTTTCTGTTTCATTCCAAGCTACAACCCACTTCCTGGTTCTGTTACTCTGTCACGCTGAATGTTTTCATACTTTTATTTCATTTAATAAAACCTTTTCTCAATTTAAATTGAATGATTGTACTAATTACTATCCTCACGCATCTCTGTTCTCGTTTCAACGCACACTGATAATTAGTCCTTGACTCAATACGTTTCCGTCAGGTTGCCATCTTTGTTTTCCAGTGTTTAAACTAATATTTCTTGACATTACCACATTTCTGTTTAGATTAGGTTCTGATTATGTTTTTGCACATTTCTCTTTTTTTTTTTTTTTTTCCTTTTTTTTCAATGTGGCAACTATCTGGCGAGATGTTTTAGATAGATTTTTGGCCCTAATGGATTTTATTGAACAGTAGGGAGACAGGAATAGGGTGGATGGAGGCGGGGACGACATGCAGCAAATGGACAAGGATCGGGAATTTAACCCAGGACGACAGAGTCATGGACTTCGGCCTCTGACGTGCTGCATGCTCTCTACCAACAGAGCCACCTGGGAACGCCTTCCCCAGATAGATTTCCAACATGTCTTTTAAGTCTGCTGCCTTAAATCCGCCCGTCGTCCTAATTGTTTCTCGGAGATTAAGAAATATTTAGGGAGGTTCAAGCAGAGCAAATGTGAAAGATATCCCTTTATCTTAGAATCAGCAATTACTAAATTAAAAAAATATGACACTAATTATGATAACTTACCTTCTGCGAAAGGTCAGATTTTTTTTTATCTTTTCCGCCGACGTGCTTGCTCATATGACCTGAGGATTTTAATTTACTCATCAGGGGTGTGTTCAAGTTAATCATTATTAAGCACTTTTGCCCCTGTTAGATTGTGAGATTGCCTGATATTTTATTGGGAAAGTGACGAGGGAAACCGACGTATCAGGACTAAACTCAAACTCAGCCTCTGTAAGTGGGCGGGGCCTTGCACATCTAAACTGTCTGGACACTATGAATCTTTTGTGACCATACAGCATATGCTTGTGCCTTTCAGAGCAGCATTATGAATTTTCCAGGCACTTAGTGCAATATTGTAGCACAATCAAGCTACTGTGTTATTTTTAGTTGTAAGAATTAGAGAAATTTGACTTCACAACGTGACACCTTGAAATTGCCGTTTGTCTCTTTAAGAACCCGCTACTCTGTTTTGATTACATCCTCACAGCAATCCCCCTCCATTATGCCGTTTTGAACCGTTCTTAGGAGCGTTGGACTGAGATCTAGTCCCAGTGTCATTTTCGTCTCGAGGTAAATTTGCTCTCAAGTGTGTCCCGTCTCCTTCATCATGCAGAGAGCGCCAGCCTTTTGAAACTTGACGGTAAAAAAAGCTGTGGGAAAAAAAAAGCTTAAAGGCTTACGTTACAGAAATGACAGCAATTCCAACACAATGTAGATGCGATGTGTTGCTTAAATGGCAACCAAAGCGCTCCAAGGCTTCAAAAGACAAACATTTAGGCACATGTGTGACTTTAGCAGTCGCGCTCTGATTGGAATGCAAAGCCACACTTTCCTCTCTCCACATCTGTCATAATATCGTGTAACAAACATGCGATTGGTTTTCTATTTGTAGGATAACTAAGATAGATTTTTGTGCTGACTCCAACGCCTCACATGAATCCATCTTTCTTTGAGTACATGCGATGTTGGGCTACATCTACTGCAGACGCTGATGAGGAGGGATGGGATTTCACATGCGCAATCACTGGGATGCTAATTCTACAGAATAAAGTCCTGTGGGATGTAATGTCAGAATCATGTGGCAAACTGTACGAGCGTACGCAAACGGCGTGAGGATGTCTTCATGGGGCAACTTAACATTTGTTTGAACTGTCTGCGGCTGTGGTTTAGTCGTAGATGGGGCCATCTTTAGTAAAAACCAGGGGGACACCGATCACAGGTCTGGGGTCGGTTGTGCTGATTTCAAGTTTGTGTAAAGTTTTAACCTGCTTATAGGATAGGAATTTTGTCTCAAAATTCAGAAATGTTAAGGTTGCTGGAAAGGAAAAAGAAAAAAAAAAAAAACAGGTTTAAAACAAAAACAAAGCATAAATCAAAACAAATCTGTTCAAGTTAGCCTTTTCATTGTGATTTCTTGTTTTTTTTAATATTATTTTATTCTACATCTTTTTTTTTACTTATTCTTTCATTGTATTGTTCTTGTGAAGTCTCTGATGTCTTTAAAGGGGCTAACAAACAGCATGCCAAACAATCTTTGTGGAAAATTATATCTTCCCTGTATTAGGCTTCTTACAGCTCTTCCTTTGACTTCCTTTTTTAAACACCTTACTGACAGTGAAAAGCTCACTTTAAGTCCTGTTCCCTCCGGAGCGACTTCCACACTGAAGAGTGTGGGCGTCAGCATAACCCCAGCCTGCTTAGGTTTGACACATTCACTGATAGGGAGAAAAAGATAAAAAACATTTTTGCCTTTCAGACCGTCTAATAATCTCTCCATTCCAGTCAACAACCGCATCCCAGCTGGTGAAGGTGGGGTAGTTTGGTTCAAGATATGTTGTCAATTGATTTTAAACAACCCATGTTTTCTACTCTCTCAGGCATCCTGGAGTTCTCCCCTGTTCTTCTTCGATATCTTATGTCAGGTATGGGCTGTAGTTAGACACCGTAGTGTAGTGTCCTTATTTACCATGTAGTAAAGAAGTCTCTGTGATAAGTGGGAGGAACAGACAACAAAGAAGCAAAGAAAAAGAGAATATTGTAACATTCCCTCATGTCTTGCGATGCTTGGACAAATTTGCACTGTCGCTATTTGGAAGCTTGGCAAGCCGCGGCGCATTAACTGTTTCCACCTGTGGAGCTATTCACTCGTCTCTGCTCTCTAGTCTGGTCCATCTGTTTGCTTGAGTAGAAGTAAAGGGCCTTTCACCAGTTCCCTGGCTAAGTTTCCTTTTCAGCGCAACGCGGGACCTTCAGTATAAAGAGGGAGCCGTGAGGATCCAGGAGACGATAGTCATCTCTCCGATGCGTCTCGTCGGGTGATGGCGTCCGCACGCCTGACGAGTCGCAGTCAAACCGAGCCGCGCAGCTGTGCGATCCCTGGTGCTCGGAATCGCACGGTGCGCCTCCGCGACGGCAACCGCTCTTCATTCGCCCCTTCCTTTGCTTTCCCTCACAAACTGCTAATGAAGTCAATCACAACTGCTTTTCCCCTGATCCTTTTACCCCGACAGCTGATGGTGTGCGATTGCATCCACAATACTCTTTTAATTAGTATGGAGAATAAATTGGTTGAGCATGCCTTTTTTCTTAATTGCTTTTTCCTCAGCTTGGATTTAATTGGGCTCCAGTGCTGTTTATTGATCTACTTTGATGTGCTTTAATTTGGATAATTTTATATATTTATTTTGGATGTGACAAGCCAGTTTGTCTTGAGGGGGTTGGGGGGGAGAAGAGAGCGATGGGCTCCAGGGGACTAGCGCCGCAGCGGACTGTGAGCCCCGGGGTCCTTTGCGTGTGATGGCAACTAGGTGGGGAGATGATCAAACCCAGAAGGCAACTAAAGCGGCTCCACTACAGTCCAAGAGGACTCAAGTGAGCGGCTCTTTGATCTCGCATCAACAGCCCATAAAAGCCAGTGTGGATCAGGGAAGCAGGTTTTCAAAGCCAGCCCTAACAGGCCTGCAGGCCAGTACACATTTCTTCCAGCAGCTAGCTTGAATTTTGTGCCTGATTCATGCTGCGTCATCTCTGCCCCTCCTGCCTGCCACAACAAAGCCCAATTTTCATCCTCCGCCTCCGTAGTTTCATAATTAGCGTGCTTCTCCGCGTGTGATTGTGGGGTTTGTTTTGTAGATCTGGCGTGTGTGCATTCGCTTTTCAGGAATACTTGCTTGTGCAGTAGTTGTTTGTTTGTTTGTTTTTTTACAACATTTACCTTGTGCCGTTCTTTGCATTAAAGTCTCCTTTAGTTTCTTCTGCCTCACCCCGTTTTCTCCTCTCACTCGCAGGGGGTAACTTCACCCTCGCCGAGTTGGGAGTTTGTGAGCAAACTCCCCCGCCGCACCCTGCTGCCGTTCCCTACTGTCCTGACCTGGGCCTCCTCCAGAGGGGCTACTCTCTCAGCGCCGGCTCAGACGCGGACTCGGACCCAGAGGGGCCTTTGTCTCCAGAGCGAGCCATTCAGCTGTGGGCCGGGCGTGCAGGTGTGAAATCTCGCCGCAGCTCGGGCGTGTCCAGCCGTGAGAACTCGGCCCTCACCCTCACTGACTCCGAGAATGACAACAAGTCTGATGACGAGTCAGGTAGGAAAGAGATAAATAAACAACAAACAAAACAAAAAAAGAGTAGAAGCTGAAGCGCTGTTGAGATGTTTATGTGAAAGAAAAGAAGTGCGCTGTGACAAAAGAAGGAGTTTGTTTTGAGAGGACGACAGAAAATCGTTAAATTGATTGTTTGAATCTGTTCATGATTACTTGGAATTCCCCAAGAGAGACATCTTTTTTCTTTTTTTTTGTTCAATAGCACTCACACACAATACTCAAAGTGCACCATTCCTTAAATCTCCTCTTCTCTGATTCCCCAACATAACTGTTTCACTCTTTTCGGATATCGAAATAATGGAGCGTAACGAATCTCGATGTCTTTTGGTGTTTTCACAAAAGGTTTGCGCTGACAGAGCTTTGTTCGCCGTCTCTCCGTTCCAGCACCTATTGTTTCATCCTGTGATTGTGAATAATGCAGAACGCCACTTGAGCATCGCCGTTTCATCCACGGTGTCTGACTTGCACTGCTGTTCTTAGCAGCATCTGCCTCGTGTTCATCGTCATTGACAGTTTTCATATTTTCTCATGTCACAACCACAAATTTCTACGTATTTAATTGGCATTTTAATGCAACACAAAATAAACTATAATTGCGAAGGGTAGAGAACAAGAAAATTGGTTTTCAAAATGATTTCTATCACACCTCAGATCATAATTAGGTCTGGTGTGGACACCTTTCATCTAAAACATTACATCGTTGCGCTGTTTATGTTTCGGTCATTGTTCCAGTGTAAAATTAACCTCCATCCCATTCTCAAGTCCCATGCTGCACATCTACCATGGACCTTTTGCTCCTTCTACATTTGTTTTTTTTTTTTTTTTCTCTTTGCAGCTTAGGTGGGATATCTGGTAGGTTTGCAGTTGTGCAAAACTCCATTTTGAGACAGATTGAACAGTATCTTCAGCTCTGCTCTTAAAATTTTCCTCAACTTTATCCCAAGAACAGCGCTTCCTGGTGGGGCTCCTCTCCTCTGCTCTGCTGGCGACCCAGACTCAAGCGCCGCTGTTGCCACTGTTGTTTGTATCGACATCCTATTCCGGCCGTGTCTGATCTGTCCTTTTGCATTCCCGTCACCGTCTGTTCACAAATGTTTGTTCACAGATCAGCCGTATTAATGAAGAGACTGAACTGTTTCACTATTTCATTTGATTGCACAAGATATTATTGAGATGTATCTGAGCATTCCAAACTTTTCATGTTTCTGTTTCTGAACAGAAATCCGTCTCCTTCCATTTGAGAAACGTAAACTTCATGTCGGCCGCATTTCATCTCAGTAATAACCCATTGTGATGTGTGGCGGGAACAAAGGAAATACGGAACAGTTCAGGGCGCGTGTGTGTGTGTGGGGCAAGGCATTGTACATCAATAGTCATGTTTTGCCAGCTGACAGTGCTGGAAGTTTTGTTTTTCTCTTAACATGGATATGAGTTACTGCAGATGTAGCCTGAAAGTGTGAGGTATCCAGGGAAATCTCCTTCCTCTGGCAACTTTGTTTATTGCCGGCTTCCCACTTCCTCGTTAATCCCGATGCAGTCGTAAACCTGTGCACCAGCTCCGCCGACGTGTCAATGGAGGTTAATGAAAAGTGGATGAAAGGAAGAGCAACAGTCTAATTAATTGACTTCTCGGCTGGCGCGTATCAGCTTTGGATCAACCGCCATTGGACGGCGGGCCTCAGAAACAACTTCTGTTGACTGATCAAACTACTCCACACCTATTAAACACGTCAAGAAACACCTTCCGAGCGACGCGCCTCTCATCCAACCAACCGATAATTGCTTTGTGGTTAATTACCAGACTAATCTCGTTGCTGCAGATATCAGCTGCAGACGCCGCGCCGCTTTTCTTTGTCTCAGGGCCACGAGAACGCCACTCTGTCGCCGACATTTGCAGACCTTGTAAAATTAGCAGCTTAATCCAGCTCCGCATTGTGATAATCGCTCGCCTGCAGTATGATGTCACAGCGTGGAGATCAAAAGTGTTCTTTTCATCTTCTGGTTTCCATAAATAAACTTTGTCAAATGCGGTTATTTATGGAGAACTCGTGCTCCTGCCAAAGCCAAACCTCTTTATTTGTCGGTTGGATGCATCTATACTGATGACTGGGAGAACTGGTCTGTGAGGCATTTTGCTTGTTCAACTGGGAACGAACTCGTTCCCCCCAAAAACCGTAACTGACGGCCTGGGAGTGCGGCGTTCCTGGCTGTCTTGCGTCCTTCTGTGTTGGCTCTGTGACGTATTGACAAAGTTTTCAGGGTGTGCCTTTCCTCCTCTTATTTACTGGAAAGATAAAACTCCCCACAATCATCCAGTCACTCCCCTCCATCAACCTAATCAGGATTAGGTTGATCAACCTAATCAACCTAATCCTGGGTTGATTAGGATTAGCCTATAGCCACATAGACTATAGCCAATATGTCTATCGCCTATATTGGCTGAAAGTGTGAGGTAAAACCTTCATACATATTGGTATGAAGGTTTTACAATTTTCTCAAAATAGCAAACATCTTCTGTCATACCATTCATGTAGCTTAAAGTCAATTCACTTTCCTCCTGCTTACCAGAAACATTCATCTGTGAGCTTGGCAATAATTCTAATCACTTAAATAAAAAAAAATCAAATCAAATTTTATTTGTATAGCACATTTCAGCAGCAAGGCATTTCAAAGTGCCTTACATCATAACAAACACAAAAACACAAAGTCATGCAACATAAAACTTAAACCTAAGGCAGCCATTTTGTTTAGACAATATATTAGAGCAACTCATCTGTTAATAATTGTTCTGTTTTAAAACTGCGCCGCCATTGGTAAGAAGACAAACGTAGGAATATCAGCTTGTTATAAATACTTTAGCATTGACTGGTTAGCAGTGTTATAGTTTTGAGAGTTTGACGATGTTCTGTCAGGATTTCCTCAAGTATTTCCTCACTGTGGGACAATAAAGGATATTTCTGTTCTTCTGTAGTGTCCCTTTTAAAATGAAGCGTCCAACAGCAGAGGCTCGACTTTCCTTCGTCCGTAAGGAACACAGAGTGGAGCAGCTCTGTGTCTCTCTGTCCTGTTTCACCACACTATCCGTTAAGGAGCTGGAAAACAGACTCCGACACCACAGCTTCACCAGATTTGTGGATCGGATGCTGTCGGATTTGTCTACCTGAGCCGTGTTTCTCTGCAGCTCCTCCCGAGTCGCCGCAGAGCTCTGTGCTGCCTCTCTTCTTGCCCGGCCTGTCAGTCGGGGTGAATAATTTACAGTTTGTCCGTTTTGCCGCACTCTTTTCATTTTCAGATGACGGATTTATCAGCACTTCATAAAATGTTCAGACTTGGAGTATCTTATTTTATTTTTTCATCTAAATTAGCTTTAAATTTCTCCAATGGTGTCATGATGCTGTTTGTTCATTAAGTATATATATATATAAAAAAAAACTACAGATATCAGCCAACTGATATCAGCTCTTTTACTCATTTCAACAGTAGAGCAGAACCTGCTAAAGACATATATTGCATTCATATTGCATTTTTGTATTAAATCATAATAAATGTCACCCTAGATGTTTTCCACAGCAAATATTAGCAATATTATCATAAATAAAGGCATTTCGATGATATTTTACACTTTAGATTGAAAGTTTAATCTAAAATAACGGTTTTACCAAGGTTTTTATCCCCTCACAATCTCATACAGGCCGTGCTTAGTGAGCACAGATGACGGATAGATGGACAATTATGAGAGCATGTGTCAAACCCAATGAAATGCAAGTCTGGACTTCAAAGGTTTCTATAGAACTTTTAAGAGAAACCAACAACTCAGATGCTAAAGCTCATTTCAAAGCTTCAAAGACGACACATTTACATCAGACCCCTCCGTTCGCGTGTCTGGCAGCATGAGGAGATCAGAGGAAGGTGCAACAGCTTGATTAAGAAAAAAGAAAGAAAGAAAAAAAAAAAAAAAGCCTGTGTGTTCTGTCTGATCAACTTAATTCATAAACACTTGTCTGTTGGAATGAGGAGATCTCATATTTTCACCCTTACTCTCATATTTTTCGTCCTCTGAATAAAATCTCTGAAAAAAAAACACAAGGATGCCGCACACAGGCGAAGGTTTCTCTCCCATCCGAGAGGTGGTCGTTTAACTTAGAGGCGGCGCGTGTGACCGGAGCGTGCATTCTGGTTCCGAGTGTTTGTGTGTAAAAACAAAAAAATAGATTTTTTTTTTTTTTTTTTTAAATTGTACCGAGGCTGTCACTCTCCGTCTGCCTGTTCTTTCTTCTGTCTGCCTTGAGAAGGGAAACGGTGTGTGAGCCCCGAACTCTTCACATGTGAGGGAGTGCGAAACAGGTGCAACTCGAGCCCCGATGTCAAAATATCAACACAATGATCTGAGGGTCTAATAATAGCAGCAGACAGAGGAGCACATCATAAGCGCACGGTGGCAAATCAAAAAGACGATGACGGGCCTAAACACCGAACGTCATGTTGCACCTCTCTCATCTCGTGGCGTCTGCAGCAATCTTCAGAAGTCTCACCTTCCCGTGCTTCTCCTCCTCCTCCCTGCCGTCTCACCCTTCTTTCATCTCCCTTCTTCGTAATTTCAAGCTTCCTCTTCTTTCTTGTCTTCGTTCACACTGTGCCTCTCACAATCTCTTGTTATGCTCTTGTCATTGAGGACTGACAGGTGTTAGTTTAAGAGTACGGGGCTCCCCTTAAGGGCACAAGCATGCATGTGGATGAACACGCACCTGTGCCGAGTTCACGACTGAAACGTAACCCCCCCCCCCTCCGTCCCTCCCCGCAAAACTCCCCCCAAAAAAACCAACGCGGCGCCCCAATTAGAAGCGTTTTCACTAAGAAGTGTGGGCTGGAGAGAATGTTTGTGCCAACATTTCCTCTGACTCATTCTTTTTTTTTTTTCTTTTTTTTTTGATTGGATGCTAAAACAGTTTAGGTCACGATGTTAACAAATGAAGAGCACACCAAAAGGAGAAGCGTCATTCAAGTTCCCCAACTACGTTTGCTATTTTTAGTCGTTTTGAAAGACATGAAAAGCCTGGGAAACAAACAAAACACAGCCTGGGTCAATAACAGATTTAAAAAGTGTGATCCCTGCAATACGTGGCCGGCATCTTTGCTAGTCTCAACACATTTAGCACCACATAAACACCTTTTTTAACTCGAAGCCGCATTATTGATGTAGAGCGCCGTCAACAGAGACGCATGTATATTTTTCTGTGGGTTTTCTGAATTCAGCTGAGCATGTGTTGCACAGTTTTATCAGTGACTAAGCAGGGTTTTTTGGGGGGTTTTCCCAGAGTGCTATTGAAAAGTATTCAGTGATGAAGCATTTTGTAAGAACTTCATGTGGTGGATCCACACAAACCAGTTTGAATGTTTTTAAACAACTTTCAAGAAATAAAAGCATTCAAGTATTTTTAGACGTCTACAAGCCATTTAAAATGCGCGACTTTCCCACTTTCTGCAACCAATTGTCTTCAGATACTTAATTCAGAAGAAAAATGGAGCAGAATTAAAACCAATGATGGATTTAACAATGGGCTTCCCCTTTCTCACTATACTTAGGATACAATACGGTACATGTTTGTCTTCAGTAGATACAGTTTGAAGTGATTTTGCGACGCGTGCAATTTACAGACTTATTAACAAACCAACAAAACAAAAACTAATCTTTTTTTTTTTTTTTTTTAAAGACCCAGATTCTCAAAATACATTAACCATAGACAGACTCAACAAGTCATGGTTTATCTGCATACAGCTGAAACATTCACCATGATCATCCAAGTTATGTAAAATACAATACATACATAATTAATTAAAATTATGTGTCTAATACATACATAATGTAAGGTTAGGGTAACCTGAACCCTAACCCTATGGCACTTTAAAAATAAGTGTAAAACTGCACCAAAGTGCTGTACAAGAACGACAATAACACAAATTGATAAAAACAGAGTATAAAACTCTACTTCAAAAAGTGTCATAAAAGCAACATTAAAATCCTACCAGGTCATGAAAGACGACCACCACGCCAAAAAAATAACAAATCAACGTGTTGAAGAAACTAATTGCTTTCGATACAAAGGACTCTTTTTTTTTCTCTCTGTTTGATGGTAGCAGTTAAAACGTTGTGACAACTAGTGATGCCTCTGATCAGCAAGAATACTTTTCACCTTGTTTCTGAGTAGAGTTGTGTGCCGAGTTACCCAAACGGATGCCCAGCAGTTTGCTGGCAATAGTCTCCACTTTTCCTCTACATGTTCTTTGGTTTTACGTCTCCAGATTGGGTAAGTGCCAAACTCCAGCAACAGCGTGTCAAAATTCCCAAAATGGAGTGAAATTCATCAAGAGTACTTTCATAACTAACCATCAATACGTGTGAGTGCCTCAATCAACAGAGAAGTCCAGGCACTTGGATAACGTGGCGCTCTAAGGTCTGAGGAGGAAAGACATCTGGGGTAATCTTAGATAAGTGATTGTATTAGCTCACCAGTCTGTTAAAGATTACGGGATGATGCCCTGACGAGATGGAGTCCATTATTTTCCAATCAAGGGAGATTATTTACAAGTGGAACGTGTTATAAACAGTTGCCAGCATTCTCAGAAGTGGATGCTCCAACAAGGTCGACCCCAACGTCGGGCTGGTGTGCAACGCTCAGAGAAATTGTAAAAATCCTAAGAGCTTCGTCTCGGAGTCTGCGCGCTTTAGTTAGTTTATTAAATGTTAAAGTGGAACAAATAAAAACAAAGAAAAAGACAGAACGAGCATGGCTTGTCTGAAAGGATTGCCGAAAGGAAGCTTCTCGTCTGTAGCGAGGGGAAATGGCAGCACGGCTTAAGTTGCATCTGGACAAACAACACGAAGGAAAAAAAACGTAATTTGGACAAATAATGCCAGAGCAGGACAGCTTGGATGTCATACTGGGCAAAAAAAACCCCAAAAAAACAATCAAATTAAGCATACAAAGTATAGCACACAGAGTACATGGTTTGTAATTCTTTATGACTGATTGGTGCAGATGCAGAATCAATCCACCTATCAATAACCCCGCTCCATTCTTTCCCCTCATTCATGAGCAAAACCACGAGAAACTTCAGCCGCTCCAGAGTTTCATACTCATTATCCGCCATTTAGCACCATCTTATCTCCATTTCATATTTTTTTAAAAACACACCGTGTAACCTTGCACTTAATTACTGTACATCAGTTTATTTATCTTGCCAGGTCATTTAGCAGTTTTGTTTTTTTTTTTTTTTTTATGACGGTTGAATTAAATGTTAAACGGCTCCGAGAGGACTGTTGATAAATATAAAAAAATATCAAAGTAGTGATGCAGGCTTGAGGATAAAAACTACGTGATTAGATTCCTATCCAGAAGCGATGGCACGATCAGAGGTAACTTAGACACCATTGATTTGAAAGAAGATGTTTGTTTTTTTTCAATCATTAGTGTTGAAATTTGATTTGGAGTGATGGAAAACATCTGAGGCTTCAAGCCCACTTTGCCCTCAACGGTTCGAAACCTTACTTGGACTAACTACCAGGACCCTTGATCAAACTAAAACTACCCTCGAGCAAAACTTTGGAGTCACAATCCAAATTTTAAGCAGCAGGTTGGTTTTAGAAGATTGTCTTAAAATTGTCAAACCCATTTTAAAACCTCTGCAAGGCGAGTGCGAATTGAGGCATGATGAGTATGAAACTTGGTTGCCGACGGCTCCTTTTTGTACTGGGGGGGTAAAAAATCTTTACAAAATGGGAAAAGGGACAAAATGAACATTTTGGAGCACACGAGAAATCTATAGCAGAATGACTCGTGGATGGAAATAATTTAAACTTGTCCCAATGCCCAAGTCCAACTGTGAGCTTTAGTCAGTGAGAATAATAAATATAAAAAAGTGTCTTGTTGAGAGCATTTACTTATTGCATAAAAACTTCCAACATTGTTGTAAAAGAAAACTGGTCCAAAAGTTCTTCCAAATTAATGAAAGAGTTATTGGTCATGAATGGTTCCAAACTATGCGCAATTTGCACACACATCTACTCCTGGTCCGAGTTCTGATTGAAGTAATAATGACACAGTGAAAATCTGTTTGCTGACTGGGAGTGAAATTCAGGTTGTTTTCACCTGATGAGTTTCCTTGCTGCGCATAAAACTTTCTACTTAAAAGCCTTTGCCTTTTATATTACACACTTTATATTCGACATATCTCTATATGCTTCATTTGTGCAGTTTTGTTGCTGTAATTTAAGCACATTTCACACCAGTCAGTCAGAATGAGCGGAAACACTGAGTAAATTTACTTTCCCACTTCCTTAAAATGCAAATCAGAACTCGGCAAAACCCCGGCATTTGTGTTCAGGGTCCATTCATTAAACTTTCCCTTTCTCTTTTCCCGAGCACAATATTGCCGACCTCAGCCCCAGCTCGGTAATGAGCTGCTTTGCATCAATAATTTAAAAACTACATTCTATAAATATTTGATTGTGGCGCATTTGTTATTTTCATTGAGTAATCTCCCGGTGAGAACGGTCACAGACATCATCACGCGCAACAAGCTTCAAAGGACGCAAAACCTGCAGAAATAACATCAATTAATATGAGCGCGTACTTCACCGAGGCATATATTCTGCAGATTAATATACATTACATCAGTCTCCGAACTTAAACTTCTTGATTATATTTCTCTTTCTTGTTTTTTTTCTTCTTCTTCTTCTTCTTTTTTCACTCACTGCTAAATTCCAATTACGGAGAAGTATGTTAAGGCCATCAAATTAGTTTTGTAAGTGCGGCGCAGGGATTTCAGAGTTTCCTTACATCCAGCTTTATTGTCGAATATCGAACGAAATCTTTTACGGCCCCTTCCAGACACTATTAAAATAAAGGGACTCGAGCGTTGGCTTGGCAGCGGCAAGCACGCAATATCCTCACACGCACACGCACAACGAGCTCGCCGGGACCTACACATGCGGGCCACGGAGAGCGCCATCGGGTGATTTCATTTTGGCACGGAGGAAGAAGAGATTTACCGTCACAACTGTGTGCCGCCTCGTAAAATGCCCGTCTGGAAACACAGGCAGGAATATTGGAGGGCTTGTAAATTTCCCACAGCCGGAGCCTGATGGCCACTTCCAATCCCTGCTAACCTGGAGGAAAAAATGATTGGTGCACGCATGGATGAAGTGAGGTAAAGTTTTAATGCTGATTTTTTTTATTATTATTTTTTCTTTTATTTTTAAACCCAAAGTCAAGGCTTTGATCAATATAGACATATTGAATATACCAATATTTACACATGTCCGTATACCTCAACGAATTCGACTCAACTTCAGTGTTGTGCTCTGCACTGCCTCGCTAAGACCCAGCATGCTGATTAGGTGCTTTCAGACCCTCTCCTCTCCCGTATTTCCATCACTTGGCTCAATCTCTCCACACTGGTCGGCCGCATAATAAATCACGAGGTGGTATGTGACGTTACGTGGCGGGATGCATTAATCTTATAATTAGAGAATGAAAAGGTGGCGCTAAATTTAGCGTGGCCTTTCTGGCTTTTCCCTGCCCCCCTTTCTGGGCATGCTCAACTGTGCCCGTTTTCCCGCCCTCACACGATCCCCGATTTATTATTATTTTATTTTATTTTTTGTGTGTGTGTGTGTGTTTTTTTCCTTTAAGATTTTTGTGGTGTTGAAGTTAATGTCAAAGAGAGGAGAAAGAGAAGTTTCTTAATTTCCAAACAGCTGTAGTGAGATTTTTCTTCTGCTTTTTTTTTTTTTTTTTTAAGTTGGCACTGTAATTACGCTTTATAAAAGCAGAGTTCAGCAAAGCGATTCCTCTGATTAACTAATCAAGTCTGCTGCCACAGGTGGCAAAGTCCCTGTGCCCGCGCTGTCCCATTTCTTCTTCTTTAGCATAGCACAGAAGAAGCAACTATAAATTAAAACTCGCTCAATTTGGCTGACAGGTTTTTTGTTGTGTAATCAAGGAGGTTAAGACGGTATTTAATCATGACTTTGTTCAGAATTTGAACACAACATGCTGTATACACATTGCAACTATTCTGTTGTGGACATGAACACCTCATATTTGACCTGCCACCTACAAGAACTGATTTTCTCCAACTCTTTCCGAAATGCCTTTGCCCAGATCATAGGTCTAGTCCAAGTAACATAGGTGATTTCCTAAGTCCTTAAAATATGAGTGGATAACCTGGTCAGTTGTATTGCGTGAATATTTTATTATCTGACTATGTTGTCTTTATATATATATATATATATATATATATATATATATATATATATATAATATATATATAGATATAGAGATATATATAAATATATAGATCTATATAGCTGTAGATCTATATATATATAGATCTACCTATATATATATAAATTGTTTCATTTTCCAGAATTTTCAATAACAATTCATGAATATTTATAAATTTGAATAGTTCAACATTAAACAGTTTTTATTCAGTGGAATCATTACATGTCTCAGAAAAAACATGTAAAAAAAAAAAAAAAAAAACGCCTTCATGGTCGATAATAAACTCCTTTTATCATTTTTACTGACTGGCTGTGATCTGCCACTCCTCTCCAGTTACGCCAAACACAAGCAAATGTTGCTTCTAAGATCTCGGGATCTCCGAAGCAAAAGAATCCAGGATCATTTGCATGTGCAATGCAACTTTTCGTGCAAATTCACATTAAAAGTGTCTTTATTTACCGAAAGACTCTTCTTCTACAACTGCAGTTGTAAACTTTCATGAAGAGTCCTTCATGTTCATAACAGGTGTTATGTCATGTTTACAACAGTGTAACGTCAGTCTTATGCACACCCCTTTAAATAAAGTGTTACCAATTTTATAATGTTTCATTGCTCAAATGAAATCTCACTGGCAATGTAAAACACAAGCTAGAAAATCTGAATGGAATAAAGAACCAACAGCAAAATTGTATTCTAAAATTCTGTGTTCATTTTTTTTTTTTTTTTAATTTTTTTACCACGTTTTTTATTTGAACTATTCTTTTTTTTCTTTATATTTGATAAAGATCAGTCTTTTGGGAAGGTCAATAAGTCGCAATCTCTTCTTAAAGACACAATGAAACCGTCCGACCGACTGATTTATGAATCTTAATCGTTTTTGCCTCCACTTATTAACACGGCTACGTGCTGTGAAATTTATAAGTGGTAGATGGCGTTGTTTTCTTTCAGACTTTTACCGGTTGGATCTGAGCTGCAGCGCCTCACAGCAGCAGTAACTAAGGTCAGGCTTCTCCTGTCCATCAAACACAAGCAACACTTACGGAGCCGAGCCGGTGTGGCCTTCCAAGACCGCTGCTGTCCCCCCGGGGCGTCCGTGGGCATGCGCGTGAGGCGGAAGCCGAGAGTGAGAGTGAGAGTGAGAGCTCGTGCGTGCGCGCCAGAAAGGGGTTGGGGGCATTAGCCTCTGATTGAGTTTTCAGAGAGCAACGTGGGGTGCAAAAGGCTCCACAATGGTCTAACAGAATTAGTAGCTTGTGATGAATGGTGTGTGAGAGCAGCACTGACAGCTCGCTTTCACAAATACACACCAGCGAGGAGACGTGCAGGAACGTGTGTGTGTGTGTGCGCGGCCCAAACACCTTCAACTCTTCGCCCACTGGTTCAAGGACTTTTCGCCCACTAAGAGCTGCTGGAACGAGGAGAGAGAAGTGACAAAACGCACGCAGTCGGAATCTCTACGCGTCCGTGTCTTGGATTGATGTCAAGAGTCTGAAACATGTCCGCCGCTCGGGGATCGATGGCGGCTGGCCTGTTCGACATGCTAAAACGCGGCGCCTGTGCACGCTCTCGCACTTTACGCAAAACAAAAGACGTGGCTGGAGAGGGAAAGCGCGTTGTCCCTCTTTAGCAAGCAACATCAAATAGAGCCTGATGTCGAAAAGGCGGTCTGGTAATGCACAAAACAACAGACACTCTCGGGCGGACGCGCACGCTAAGTCTCGGAAGCATAAGAGCAGCATTTAACAAAAGCCTCGGGATATTGATCAGTGCAGATGGATGCTAACTCACATTAAAGGATGGGAGCCCGGGGTGATGGAGAGCAGAAAAGAAAAAGAAAACTTAAATGATTAACAAATGGAGAGGGGAAAAGGTTATTGATGGGAACACGGACAACGTGCGTGACGGTCCGGTCGGAGTGATGGCGTCATCGTCAGCGAAGAGAGAGGCCAGAATGGGGTAAAAGAAAAAAAAAAAAAAATCTCCATAGCTTTTGGCTTGTAACCTGTTGACACCTCTGCATCTGCCTTAATGGAAAATTTAGTGAGCTCTAATGGTTTCTCGTACCATCCTCAGTCCTGCTGGAGAGGGTGAGGATGAAAGAGCTCTGAGAGAAAATTGCGAGTTCGCCAATCGGTGATCAAAATTTTCCTCTTCCATGAAAGCTGGGCACATCATTAGGAGCAAAAGATTAGACAATGGAAGGGTTTGACTTCATTTGATTTCTTTAAACCTACACGTATTCATGTATTCTTTTTGTCTTGTTTTTTTTTGTTTGTTTGTTTGTTTTGTTTTCCGGGTCTGATTTTTATTTCACTTTTGCATTGGTTGCCTTTGCCAGGCTTTTTCTTTCATTTTGTTTTCTGTCCTTTTTCTTATTTTTTTTTCTTTTTTTCTGCCATCTCTCCTCTCAGTTTATCTTGACGATGAAGAGAATGAGGATCCATTTGGAGACTATGTGATCAGTAAGTTGCATCCGACTGTAGATTCCCCTTCTGATTCCTCAAACCTCTTTAGATCTGTTTGCCATCTGTAAGGGATTGTACTTTGTGTTGTGTGTCCTTTTCATGTACTTCCCTGTGAGTATTTCTCTATCTTGTCTGTTCCTGTCAGTTAAAAAAAAAAAAAAAAACTTACTGCAACTATTGTAAAAGTTAGTGACTGGGCGCCAGCTGGAACTTGCAGGACATTTTGAACATTGACAGCTTTCCGTTAATCTAAGGTCTCAGTGTGATATGACTGACTTTATGACAGCTTGTTTTGATCAGACCCAAAATTGATGTATATATATATATTTTTTTTGCATTTACTCACTGTGGGTATGAATATCATTAGGTTTTGACCTTCACATACACATTTGAGGCATAACTTCCTTAGAGATATTTATAATAAGTTCTTGATAAAAATAAGTTTTTTTTTCTACCCTGATAAAAAATAACAGTTCACACGCATTACTAACAGCCAAAAAATGTAATCATTGTTACTATGTTTGAGTGTAAAAAGTTTTCCACGGAGACACCTTGCTTCTCTTAAAATACCGTTTAAATGCGTAGAAATGACGAATGCCTCTTTATGTCCCTCTAACAGGACGTGTGTTGAAATGTCAGAAACATTAACATAAAAGTGGCCTTTGTGCTAATGACTTCATAGTGTATCTTTAGTGTAGTTTTCTGGTTGCTGTTGTCAGGGTGTCTGCTGGGGAACGGTAAAATAAATGTGTCCTGTGCGTCAGTCCATGTGTTTCATCGGGTCCTGGGCAGGAAAAGCTTCATTTCATGTTCACGTGCCTCTGCTGCATTTAAAAGCTTCTTTCATTATGATCTCCTGTTCATTAGTACACGTCCAACTGGTTAATCTCTTTGCACTTGATCAGAGAAAATTTCCCAGAGGGTACTTCTGTGGTTATTCCCCTCCCCGTCTCCCCTTCTCCTCTATCTGCTATATTTACTCGAAACCGTTTGTCTCCGGAAGCCCGAATTTGTGTTGATGTTTGGACGTGAAGTTTTTCCTCTCGGCTTTTCTCAGCAGGATATTGCACAAGGAAGCGCGGGCAGAAGAGAAGTGACATGAAACTTGGAAGTACAGATACGAAACAAAAAAAAACAACTAAAAAAACATTCCGATGCTCTTCTGCATTATGAGGTTGAGGTGGCTGGTTTCAATTTCTTGTTTCCATTTTAACGTAAATTGTTTAGGTCGCGACCTTACGGTGAATGCAAGAATCTGTGCTTTGATGAAGGTATTAGCAAAGAGATGAGGCAAGGTTGGGCAGAGATAGCCCACGCAGAGCGATTTCATTTACTTTCTTGAAGCACACTGAAAAATTGTGAGTTTATGTAGGCATATAGAAACAAGAACAGCAATGCACTGCAGTTTGTCTCAAATATGCACACACACGTATGAATGATGGCAAAGGAAAAACATTATTAAGTGCAAGGAATGTTTCATTTATTCTAGCAGTTATATCTACAGTCCTATGGTGAGGAGAAATGTGTGCAGAAAGAAAGAAATCCTTGATTTGGCACAGTGGGTTTAAATATCTATAAAGGAAAATTTCCTGACACTAATATTTACTGGTATTAATTTGCCTTATAATATTGCATCTGTGGAAGCAAAAAAAATAAAAAACAAAAATACATTCAGTTATCTTCCGTGAGCAAATAGCATAGATAGACAGACATGTAACTTAATAAGTAGGTCTTACAGTACAGAACTTTTACAAACAACATCTATATCATTTTGTAACAGGATGAGATGCAATAAACACCTTATTAGAGGATCAAAAGTTGTGCAAAGCCGCATTAGCGATTTGCTTTTTTTGTTCATCTTGACATCATTGACACAAACCCTCTCTTCTTTTCTAACACTAAGCAGAACCTACAGTCCTGTCAACGGCCAACCGCACAAATCGAATCTCTTTCCTCTGTAACCCCCTAGCGCAATTATCGAAGTAGTATTTCACTTTGGTGTGTTTGAATTTGAATTTTTTAGGTTTCCAGCGCCGAGCCGCTGGAAACCTAAAACGAAGGACGGCACATGCCGTAACAGACACAGCGATGACAACAAGTGTTATGGAACATAAAATGGTTTCTAATTCCTGAAATATTACACAAATGATCTCAAAGACCTTCACAGCCCTGTGCGTTGTTGCCAGACATACTAGTGGCAGTGGTTACAGATGTGTCACTGAACTTCTGGATGGTCCAGTGAGCATGGCTGCAGGAGCAGTTGCTCCATTTGCTCCATCATTCAAGCACCAATGGCTGGGGCTATAATTGAGAGGCGGAAAGTACATAATTTCTACATAAACTGACCGTGAGCATGTTCTGCTTACAAGAGTTTTCTCCAATAGTCAAGGATCACTCTTAAAAATGTATTTAATAAAGACAGAAAGACAGAGGACTAGCACATTAAATTCGTCCTCTACGCCCGCTCACCTGTAGCAGGAAAGCGTGTTGGATCCCGTTTAAAATTTGTGAAACATTTGGTGAAGTCAGTAAAATTGTAGGAGAATAATGTGTGTCCAGGTGAGACCAATTGAGTTTTTAAAATTCTATAGCATACGCTGTTTTAGGAGAATCATTACAGTCAATCATAATAAAATAATTAAAAAAGAACACGAAAAGTGTCTGGCTTATTTCCACGTGTGGTCAAGAAGACAGTAAAATAACAATGAATGGAGTAATTTAGACAGACATTGTTGATCAGAATCGCCTAAAGATGGAACAGATTTTGTGGGGGGGAAAAAATTCAAACGGACGCAGAAACTCAACTAGTTCCAGAGAAGGAAGACAAAGTCAGTCACCTGACTTGAACAGAGCTGGAGATCTCTGAAAGAACTGAATTTCAGGGTCCATAGATGAGTCCCCAAAACCCTTCAAAACCAGAGAAAGAATAACATATTCATGGAAGATTAGACCTGATAAATTGTGCAAGTAGTTTCCACACAAAGAAAAATTCTCCGGGCTATTATCACTGGGAAAAAACACCCCAAAAAGCATTCCTACCACTAATTATTAAATACTTTTCAGTAAGCACTTTCTGTACTTATCCTTAAGGTCAACCCACTTTACCATAAGATTTGGCTTGGATTTTAGCTTGTGACCTGGAATGACTTTTATGTCAATAGCCTAATTTAGAAATGCATCTACAAAAGTTCCTTAATTATTTCCCCCCCAATGTTGGACAGCAGATCACATTAGCTTAATGAATAACTTTCCAAACGATTCTATTTCTTTAAACACTTTCTCATTCTTAAGTTCACATAAATCTACTCTTTTTTTTTTTTTTTTTTTTTTTAGTCCATGCAACAACCTCACTTCCTTAGCGACCGTGCCAAGCCCCAGCTCTGCCCGCTCCAGTCTGTTGACAGGGTTCACAGCAAACTTTATTTCCCCATCGACTTCACACGGTGCGAGAGCTCACAAGAACTGGAGCACGCCTTTGCGGAAAGCTCCAAGCGTTCCGCTTTTTCCTGCCGTGGCGGCACGGTTCCTGGTGTTTACAGCACAGATCGGTGACCCCCAGCACTGTCGTCCAGTCTGAGATGAGAGGCAGACGGCCTAACAGCTTTCAATTCTGGGTTAAGATCGGTACTAGTGTGAGTTATGCCGCTAATTCAAGACATTTCAATGACGGTAACATTAATCGATGAACTGGTCCACCCTTTTTGTCTATTTTTCTTAAAAAACCAGACTTAGTTGAATAACTTTTAGTTTTGCTTTGACTTCTATAGATAGACTTTATGTTTTAAAATACGATTGACTTCTAAGAAAAAACAAAAGAATGTTCGCTGGTGATCTGGTAATAATTGATTCTCTTGATAAGACTTGCTGAAAACGATGGTGGTGACAGATTTCTATGCACTTTCAGTGAGCAGAGGATACCTGAAGAAAAGACTTTTCTGCTTTATACGACTAATAAAATTGTATTTGAACGTCATAAAATTTAACCAGGAGTGTTTTAGCTGCTTTCTGTTGCAGCTTCGGCTGTTCTAAGCAGGTCACATGACACAGACTTGCTTTGCAATGTGTACAGCTGACTCAACATGCAATACCAAATTAAGCATGCAATTTTCAACGAGCTTTTCTTTTTTACTTTCGTCCAGCAAACTGCTTCTGCTTTTAAAATTGTCCTTTTGAGGCTCCCACACTTATATCAGACTGGGACATTTGTGAGGTTTTTCAGTAGTTTTTCAGACATTCTGTAGTTCGTTGGAGATTTTTTATCTTTATGACCCATTTTCAGCCCAGTTCTGTCTGCGGTCAGGGCAGCATATCGTCACTGCACTGCTGGCAAACAGCTAAACGATGAAGTTTGAAGTTATGCTGCTTGGGGTTGGCGTTAGACAACAGAGAGTAAACCGAGAGTTTACTCCTTTATGTGCTTTTTTATCAAATTCGGAAGTATCCTTCTAGTCATTGTTTGGTTTTAAAGACCCGTTTCTGCTCAAATTTGAACGTTCTTCTGCCTGAAGCTTGAGATGCTGCTTTAGTACTGTGCGCCATTTCGTGCAGCAGTAAAACATTCACATGCAACACGATGCATTTAAACTTCACATTTGAGAGGTGTGTTCATGGTTTATGGTGCTGTTTAAAAAAAAAAAAAGAATAGCTTTTTTCATTCAATCAGCCCGTGTTGGTACCTCACTGGTTTCACTGTCGATAATGATACGCTCTCTACAAGGCTCAGCTAGCATCTTCAGAAGGTCTTTTGTTCTGGCGTTGACATCGGCACTTTCCACACCAAGACTCGTTCGTCTCTTGGCGTCAGAGCAGACGACCGTCGCTCCTTCAGAATGTCCGGAGAATTCTCTTTCTGATAACCTGGCTGATTTTATTTTATTTTTTTTAGAACCTTCATAAAGTCTCAACAAAGCGATGTCTTTGAGATGGGCTTTCCAACACACCCACAGATGTCCATCTAATTTGCTACATTTGCAAAACCATAATGTCAACATCTGGAGTATTGATCTTGTATGAGAACGCCATGGTGCTCTTAAAAAAATAAACATTGGTATTCTGGTAACTAATAGAAATAATTTTGGTCATCCCAATTTACCTAAAACTGGAAAGGTTTAATCTGATTCAATGTTGGTCAGTGAGAAAAAAAAAAAAAAAAAAAAAAATATATAATATATATATATATATATATATATTTATATATATATAATATATATATATATATATATATATATATATATCTTCTTTTTATACTGTATATTTAAATATCTTGTTTTAAGTGTAAGTGTGGAGTTTTACAGGGTTTTTTTGGGTTTTTTTTTTAGCTCTGCATGAGTCACAGGTTTTTGATGTGCCAGATTATTTGTAGTAGAAAGATACAGACGACTGTGCGAACATAAAGTAGGTAAAGTGTTTTCCCTGACAGAAAGGCACAGTTCGATGGCGGCAACATTCTGGAGAGTGCTGACAGATCATAAACCACTCTTTTATTGTTCGGATGTGAGCAGACGTGGTGTCCTGATGGGGAAAAAAAAGTAGGTAAAACCTTGTGGGACAGGCAGTAAAAAAAACATGAACTGTGGAGTAAATTTTTATAAGAAAAAGAAATCAGACTGAATAGCAAAAAACCAAAAGAAAAGATGCTGAGGGGGAGCAGATATCATTCAAGATACTTCCTTTTTTTTTTTTTTTAGAATGAGTAGTTCCAGCTGCTGTGACTTTATTGTTCTGATGTGCATTTAGAAAAAAAATAATAATGGAAACGAGGAAACAGGATGCCTTTTATTCGTCTTTTGCATATTTTTTTAAAAATAGAACCCAGCCAAAACCTGCACCGTTATTTGAGGAAAAAATAAATAATAAGATAAATAAATAAATAAAATCCCCACAGTCACTTGTTCAACACGAAGCAGCTGCTCTCGGCGCTTCCTCCTCCAGCTGAGTGATTATGACAGGCTGATTGGTGTTTTGTGTTCTTGGGGATGAGGAGATCAATGCGGGGCTGATAGCGAGGGCTGGGGCCGGGCGCGCCGGAGAAAGGATAACAGAGAGCGGGGATGAGGCCTCGTCACTTCAGAGGAGGAGGCGGGGATCAGCGGATCTTCGGGGCGGGGCGGCTGCAGCGCGTAACGACGGATGATAGGAAACTATTAAGAGCAGCTTAATGTCGGGAAGATTCTTGTAGATTGCGCTTAAAAGCGCAGAGAAAGATGGATTTAAAAAAAAAAATAGAAAATGCTGCTAAGACCTACGAATTTTGATTCGACCGAACCAGTAAAGAAGATGGCTGGAGGGATTAACATTCTGTGACTGTCTGCAAGCGACGGGATAATCTCTGGCGCCCCGCAGCGCGGGCGCCCAGTGGGACGCGCACGACCGCCGCGAGTGGCTGTCACCGTGCGCGCGCTCGCGCTCATGAGCGCGTGACACTCCGTCTAAGGTGTGGCGGGTGGAAAGAGAGAGAGAGAGAGAGAGAGAGAAAGAGAGAGAGAGAGAGAGAGAGAGGCTGATCTGATCCCAGCCCATCCTCACTCCTCCACCGTGCACTTCTCGAAACAGCTTGACGACTATACCCCGCGGCTGGCGTGACGCAGACACCGCGCTGTCGTTTTTTTTTTGTTTGTTTGTTTTTGTTTTTCTTGGCAGGATAGCCAGAGCTTGTTTATCACCCACCCATAAGGTCTCACCCGTGACTTCTAGGAAGACGCGCGATCCAGCACAACGCTTACTTTTTTGGGTATTTTTTTTTTTTGGGGCAGGGGGGGCTTTTTGTCCTCGTGTGTGCAGCGAGGAGAAGTCAGCGGAGAACTCCTTACTGCGCTCTAATCCATATTGATTTGCGCTTCATGCTGTCTCACCGAGTGGAGCGCAGCACCGCGGGGCACGGCGCGCCACGGCGAGGCATGCCACGGCGCTGCCTCGCCATGTCTCTGCCGGTCAGGGTTTGTTTACGTGTGAACCAGACAGAAAGGCTGGGAGAGGACTCTACCTGGCAGACACTGATAGTCTCATAGCAATGTGTGACATTTCGGTGACGGACACAGGCAGGTTCCCATATGCAGCGTGTTTCACACGAACACACTCCCATGGCACACCTCTGGAGGCGCTCCTGTTGTTCTCCCGTCGTCAATGCTGATGGCCGTTTTCACATTCAGGGAAGCTCGGGGGCCTTGTGTGGTGAGGGGAGGGAAACTTGGCTAATTAGCTCGAGATGGGCAATTATTGTCTCCCATTGCAAGCAGGGTTACATTTGTGGAAAAAAAAACCCAAAAAAACTGTGGATAAACCCCATCACCCCCAGAAAATGGGGAGGAAAAAACTCCGCATGATCCTTTTCACATTTTGGCGCAATTAATTTTATCGGGATTGTAATAGATAGACAATCAGCAAGTAATGGAGTGCGCCGTTGTGAAGTTGATGAATGCAAATCGTGGAAAGAGCAACGCGCGTCTTGCATCCTGTCTGCATCCCGTCCCCCTCAGTCAACCACGTTTTGCCCGTTCAGAGTTTCAAGTGTTTGTCTCCTCCAGCTCTGCACGTCTGGGCACTGAAGTCTTTGCCTACGATGCTTCGCAAACCATCTCGAGCTCAACAGGGTTGGAGGAAAAGTGTTTGCAAACATTTTTTTTTTTTATGTTTCTGACATGGATTTAAGTCTGGACTTTGACTGGGTCATTTTTTTTTTTTTTTTTTTTCACGGTTTTGATGTAAACCGTTTGATTTCGCTGGATGTGTTTAGGATATTTTCACAGTGTGGTCAGAATAGAATATAGAGCAAATGGTTCAATGGCGGCTTTCTTCTTGCCACTTTTCCATCATAGCTAAACTTTAGCGTTCCTCTCTATCAGTTGTCATGTCAACGGGCTCAGTGGACTGTATCTATGGGTTTCTGGGCTATGGACTTTTTTGAGTTGTGAACTGACAAGCTTTGTGTCATAATTTTACAATCTTATCCTAACTTATACATCCACCACTTTATCCCTGACATGTCTGTTGTGTCTCTCGGTCTTCAGGAGACCGTTTGTTCATGAACGTTTCCCGAAAAGACAAAAAAATCTTCCGTTTGATTAACAGAACATCCGTGTTTATCCTGAGATTAAATTACGTTTCATTCTTTTGAAAAGCGCACATCCTTTTAATTTCACTTCGCACCTGTGCGCTGCTTTCGGTTGGTCTGTCACAAAATGTTCAGCTAAGAAAATTGTAACGTTTGTGGTTGTAAAGTGACAAAACGTCCTTGACAATGAAAAAGGAAACCCACAAACAACTTACTGGGAACAGTCTTCATTATAGACAGAACTACTCGATGCAGGATTATTCAGTCTAAACTGTCAACTTGTTGTTTCTTTGCAGTCACACACACACACACACACACATATAAGCCTAATCGCTCTGCTCTGCCAGGATCCCAGGCAGAGCGGCAGACCTCGATTAAAAAAACACCGTTCAACAGAACAAAGAGGCGACTCTGATGTCGATATTTCTGTTAAAACCATTTCTTCTCCACTCAATACTCACTTTAATAGGTTGGCTTTGTTTTGCACCGAGTCAAACGGGAGGAAAGAGATGAGATGAATAAATCCATATTAGAGTCTCTAACCTCCGATTGTGCAAATACTCTTTTGTTTTGCCACTTAACACTCGGCGCTGTGCTAATCATCAGGCACACGTCTAACTTATGGCTTCCTTCGCCCGAGCCCCAACGCGGAGACAGACTGGCTTCTCAGCTGGTCCTAAATCTCCCTGTCAGAACATTCTTTACCACTAAGCTGAGAATCAGTTGTACAGGCAGCCGAGCGAAAGCCGCGGATACAGAAGAAAGGGATGATTTCAATCCATAAGCTGGTTAGGTTCTGCCTCTTTCGAAATGTCTTGATTGTGTTTGCTAACAGGCATGTTCACTCGTACTGTATTCCTTTCAGTGTTTGTTAAGCTAAGAGCCTAGTCCGCTCCGTGCAGACGTGGATCGGCTCTTCTTGTGCGAAATCAATAGTGCATCTCGGTCACCTTTACATGCGATCGATGGGTCACCACCGCCAACCAGCACACAGCCTTTGTGCTCAGTAGCCCCTATGAAAGTCATAACTATCTATTTTAGGGGTAGAAGTTGCCCAGTCACTCAAATCAATAAAAATGTGCACAAAGTATAGATATATATATATATATATGTATATAATACACAAGTTCCACATTGGGCCATGAGGTTATTCTCATGGTCATTTAACTTATATTCATACATAGTGCCCTTCAAAATTATTGGCATCCCTGGTAAGACCTCAGATACATAGTTACTGTGAGCCCAAGATGTCGCTTTGTAATGGCTTCTCAAAAACAATGTTTATTCCTTGCTATGCTAATCCTATATGGACAGGAAGCTAGATATCTGCTCAACTCAAGCCCGGTTTATCACTGCTGTTTTAAGCTTTTTATTATTGCTTTATTATTCTATATATGCCACAGCTAATCTTTTGTTTTATCTCTTCCCCCCTAAAGCCATATTCTGACTTCCGGAAACCAGCAAACACCTGCCTTTTACTCGAATGTCTTGTTCGGCTGAGAGAAAAGACGCTCTTCGCCGTGTCATTTTTGTCCCCGTAAAAACAGGAAGTCAGGGATCAGTAATCCAAAAGGCAACAATGCAAGTTAAGTAGAGACGAAGTGACACTGACACTGCATTTGCTGCACAGCGGTGTGTGTGTCCGTCAGCCTCCTCTCGGTGCCGGTGTGGCGATGTCGCAGGAAAAAGACTCTACATGCCACAGACTTTGGTTGAGCAGCAAAGGTTTATCACTTAGCACTGCAGCCTAAGTCAGCATGACCGAATCGCAAGGAAATATCGACCCAATCGTACTGAAATCCCCCTTCCTTCGCATTTCTTCTTTTCCATTTAATTTGTAGAAAGAGTGCCAATTTTAAAAAATAAAATAAAATTTTGTTTAAGTAGAATTTATTTATTTAGTTTTTGCATTGATAAATGTTACAAAGTTCGACAACTGCAGGTTTCTTTACACTAAAACACACGGCCTGTGTTTTAGTGTAAAGAAAACACGCAGGACGTTAAAAAAAAAAAAAAAAGAATGTAAACAGAGCGCAGGCCCATTAGTGGAAACAAGAAGAGAAATCCACCTAAAATGAAGCCATCAGCCAGGAAAGACGCCGAAGCTGCTTTAAAAAGACGAATTGTGTCCATTTGAGCAACATTGTGTGGGATTGTCACACTGCTCTGAAGTGCTGCTGTTGGTTGCAAACAAAATGCTATAGGATGAAAAGTGGCTGCACAAATCCTCTCCGAATCTGTCATTTTTCTCACTCCGGCTCTCCTCGGTGCCCGCAGACTGACATACATGAAATACTAAAGCAGCAGCTCTGAAATCCACTGGCACGATGGTAAACAAACACCAAACAGCATCAGCAACAACCAGATCTCGTAACATCTCAAGCTGAAGCGCTACAGTAATAACATCGGTCAGTCGGGGTGAAACGAGATCCTTTGACATGAGATCCAGCGATAATAACGCGACATGATGTTTCTTGTTTAAATGAAGTCTGTTTCACAAGTCGGTATGCAGTGGCTCTCAGCCTGCATTTGTCTTTTGAAGTCAACTTTATGATTAGCATGATGAGAGCACATCGTATCAGCGGTGGCTGTGAAAAGTGTCGCCACTGCAGAATGCCAGGTTTACCTAAATTGAAAACCTTTTCCTCTGTTAACGTGACACATATTCCTTAAATTGGAACTGAAAAGTGACGAATGTATTGTGACAAAAAAAGAGGAAGGAAAAGATAAGGCGCAATGCCCTGACTGAAAGTGTGGACACCCTTAAACTGATGAATACGAAGCGTCTTGTCATTAAATTTCGGTTGACACTCGTTATGAGTTGAATTGAAGATCTGCTGCTCTAAAAGTTTGCTCCTGACTTTTTTACCTTTCCTTCATTTGGCAAAGGATAAAAAAAGAAAACAACCACAATCTCATTGTGCAAAGATCTTAGGAGTGTACAGGGGAAAAAATGCACAGCACTACTTACCTGGTACGGCACATCGACTGGACTGACTTGTAATTGGGCTGAACGTATAAAGCTCTTCTCTGGACATATTGATAATTAAAAGTGCCGCACACTACAGCCACCTTCACCTAAGCCAGTTCTGACCAACTGGAGAAAATCTACCACAACGACGACTTTCCGAGAACCGAACGTTTCTCCTAAATTGATGAAAAGACGAGACGGAAAGAACTGAAGGAGGCTGCCGGGATGACAGCTGGAAGAGTGAAGACGAATTCCCGGCAAGTGGCTGCGCTCGACGTGATGACAACTTCTCCACGTTCCTGGACCACAAAACAGAGTTGCAAACCGGAATCCCTTTCTTCTAAAGGGCAACGACAAATATTATGAAGATGAAACCAGTGTTGGGTTTTTGGGCCACAAGTCCCAAAGACACATTTAAAACAAAACTACACTGAGTGTCACAGGAAGAGATCCAACATTATGGCGACAGCGCAGATGACATTCAAGACTCTTGCCTTACCTTGCTGTGTCAACAGAGTTGACTTGTGAAACCTTATTGTCAGGATAAGAACCGTATTTTATAAAAGAAAAAAAGAAAGAAATAAACAGTGACAGATGAGATGCAAATACTTTGTAAGCTCTGTGAAAACAACCGCTAGCTGCTAAGAACCTCAAGTTAGACTTGTGTCATCACTAAAAAGCCTTCTGAACAGCATTTGATCATCTGCTGTTCAAAATCCAAAACAATTTAATTAAATGTAATCTAAATAGTTCAAGAAACCTTTTTGGGCGGAGACTTACGAAACCTTTCCTCCACTTCTGAAAACACACAAACGACCATTTCAATTTCAATTAAGGGCCACAAACACGAAGAATGAGAAACTACTCTAACCATAGCTGAATTAATCCACACTGATGACATGTCCCTTAAGTTAATTTCAGAAAAATAGGGATTCTTGTCTTGCTCTTACTTGTTCACATTATTCTCCTACTTGTCAAGTTTGTTCATGTTGACATATTTCTGTTTTGAGCACAAGTAGTCATCAAGTTTGTTTTTTTTCAATTATTTTTATTTTTAAGTCAACACTGGAGCGATGTATTGAATTGCAATTATCCAGCCAGATGAGTTTTAGTATGCATCGGCCACCTCTGGGCTTAATTAATGCTACCCAGCCCTCTGAACCTTTCAAAAAGAGGAATTGACTAATTGCCGATTGGTAGACCGCTGTGTTGCCTGTTTATTTCCATCCGCAGACAGGAAGAGATATGACACTGCAAACGATGAGCTTTAAAAACAAGAAAAGCGAAGAGCTCCGGCAGCAGGATTTATTTTCCGTTTGATGCAGTTTTTAGTCTGTGCCGTCTTTTGTGTCTCGTAATCTCTCCGTCTTGATTTGACTTGTTTTTGTTTTGTTTTTTTCTACCAAATCTGTTTTTGTCTTTCTTCATATTCACAAGCCTTTGAGCATTTGAAATTTTCCGTTGAATGTGAGCCACCTGAAGTGCTGGGATCACTCCGACAGCAGCACTTCTCTGTCTGTTGCCACAGGACGGCTAAACCCCCCGCCCCGCCTCTCCCGCTCCACTCAAACTCAACTTTTTTCTTCTTTCTTACCGTATTCTATTCTGTTTCTTCCTCAAAAATAGCTCACTCCCCATTGGTCTTCAACTGTTCATTCTCGCGGTGTGCACAGTTGCATGACTTCTTGTGAGCTGTGAGGAGGCAGAAAAGCTATATCTGGCTCTATCAGAGTGAAAATGTCAGGAAGTGTACGAAAGGAAGATCTGTCTGTCATTGCTCAGTGGATTCACCTGATCTCTCAGCCTTTTTGCTTTGCCAATATCCAAGTACTGTTGTTTCTTTTCTTCTTTTTTTTTTTTCTTTTGGTTTGTGCATTCATCTTACTTCTTCAATCTTTGGTTTTGCTTGTTTGGTTGCTTGTGTCTAAATTTAAGAAGAAGAGCGCGTCTATGTGCGAATTACAGACAAGTGTTTCACATAGATCTCATTCTGCCTCTCTCTTTCAGCACTTTTGTGCACCCATCTTTCAGATCTAAGCACATTCGCCGAATCATTTCTTGCCATCTGACTAGAAGTCATCATGAAAGCGTGCCTTGGCCTTCTTAGGCCAAATATAGAACGGAGCTTTTTCCATTTGCTTCCCTTTTTTTTTTTTCCAGACTCAGGGTTTCAGCATATTGTGTTTTTTTTTTTTTTTTTTTAACTAATTATCCTTCAGGGTCACATTTTAAAACATCCCAGGCAACTTAAAGTTATCATATAAGGTATAAAAATAAGACAGTTCAGTAGTGGTGAGGTTTAAAATATAGTGCAAAGAAAACATGTCCGTGAATGTCTTACAATCGGATGGATTCATGGGTGGTTTGGCGAAGAATTGATTTACCGATTGGAAGGACGGACGGACAATTGGACTCGTGGACGAATAAATACATGTACCTATGTACCAGGAATGAATACGAATTGCCACAAATATAAACTGTGCTCTGCGAAAAACATGACAACGCTTCGATTTTTTTATTCTTCAGGTATTTCATAAGCAGACAATGGGGCAGGGAATATTGTTTTGTCTTTTAGACTTTTCCAAAAACATCAATACTTCGTTGAAATCCTGTGGTTTGTGTTTGTGTACTCTAATTTAAAAAAAAAGAAAAAAAGAAGAAGACGTTTGAATTAAGCATGTTTATGATCCACCCTGACGTAATCACAGCCGGAATCCTCTAGCACACGCAACGTTTTCCATAATCTGTGTACACATTATTACTGTCATGCATACATTTTTGCTTAGATGCACACAGAGTCACACACATACTTAGCAATTAGCCCTAAGTATACTTGACACTGTATGTTAAGGACCCATCCAAAGACTGCTGGTGTGGGATGAGAGGTATGAAAAGTGAGAGATTACTCACCCGTTCCAATACGCCCACGCGCACACACACACACACACACACACACACATATCCATACTCACCTCCTTCCCTCAAATCTCGCCTTGTCCCTGTCTTGTGATTCAAAACAAAAATCCCTCTCTGCCTTCTTAGGCCCACACGTTCTCACTGCGACACAGTGAGGTGCACATTATGGGTCTAAGTAGCTCTGTAGCAATGTCACATAGCCAAGTCCCTGCCTAATCAGGCCACTTACACACACGGAAACCCACATGCACACTCTTTGCGGAGGCCATGTGTTGGGACGGTGATAGAGGGCTGGCAGTTGGCAGACAGACAGCAGACGCTGTTCTTCGACATCAAACGTCTCAGAGCAGAATCTCACTTTCATGCCTACTCACTCCCCCTGTGTCGCACACACACGCACACGCACACACAATCCCGCGCAGACTCGCAAACACACCAACACGCGTTTTCTTCTGATCTCGCTGCCAAAACTCAAAAGAGTTGAGAGGACCGATGCACACGCATGAGCTCGCACGCACACATTGACGCGCAGCCAAACATTCTAAAGTCTTGAATTATATTTCGTCAGTCGCTTTTGAAACCGCTTCATGAGATGTAAGTACAAGTTATATGTCTGGCTGGGAAAAAAAACAAAAAAAACATGAATACTAATATGTCATGTCGGTATTCTGAATTGTCATAATCCGATGTTATCAGGGGCAAAAAAAAGAACTGACTGAAAGAAGTCCAAACAAATGCACAAGCGGGAAGTGACTGTATTCTCCTGCACTTGTGGCTTTATTGACATTTTAGGGACAAATATGCATCAAAAAGGCACCCATGCCCGGCACAGAGGCCTTATTGACTTTGTAACATGTGGAAAAAGTGAGATTAAATAAAACTTTTACAATGGAAAACTTTTTTCAACAATCTTTTCTAAAAAAAAAAAAAGAAAAAACCTGGTGAACTTGATACAGTCTTAGAAATTCTCAAACAAAATAAATTTGATTTTCAGTTACCTTAATATTGCATACATATAGGGGAAGCTCTGATTCCCATATATTAAGTAAATTCGGGTCTTCGGTTTTTTGTTACCGCATCATCAGCTTTAGCTTCTTCTGATTTTTTCCTTAAGAATTACAGTGTTATAGCAGCGTTAGGATGCTGTTATAAAGTCATCAAAATGGTATTGCTAATCTGGCACTGACGGCCAGGTTATCAGTTAGCGTAGTTAACAAAAATAGCTTTAGTAAAACTCCAACTTTTGCGTCTTCTCTACTGAATTTCTGAGTTTTTCAAAGGTCGAAAACATTTCCAGATCCAACATGTCCCATGACAAGCAAAGATTTGACGTTAGGATATTACAATAAAAATCCTGTGAAAATGACATTAAAAAACAGAAAATGTAGTCATTTCATTTTTGCATCCAGTCCTTGGGATTTGCAATCATCCCAGTTTATTCCTAGTTATTATAACAGGCTTACTCTTTGCTATTACAGAACATTTTTTCCAGGCAGTAAGAAAAAGCTTTAGCAAACCCTGTTATTTTAATAAGCCATTATATTGTTTCCTAAACTTAACCCAAGCTGTTTTGTGTTGAAACAAAAATTATAGTGAACTGAAGGCACACAGTTTGCAGAAACGTAATGTACACTGGAAGAAAAAAAAAACAGTAAAAACAAAAAACTTTATCCATCGTCTGTTGTTGAAGATTTCCCAGAAGGTTTTCTGGTCAGAGGAAAATACTTTTTGTTTTCGTAGCTTATATTAAAAATGCCATGTGGAGCCCAAAACTCTTAAAAACACAATCACCTCTGATAAATATGGCAGTGACAACATGACCCTGTAGATTTAACCAGAGCAAAATGTTCTCATCAAAATGGTGGACCGTCTGTACTTGTTTAGCACTTTACACTGCGATCAGTCGTTCACACATTCGTACACAGATTCTCACACTGACGGTGGTAAGCACCATTGTAGCCACAGAGTGAGGCTGCCGTTCAGTCTGTACCATCAACAGCAGGAGGCAAAGCCCATGAAATATCTTGACAAAGGACACAATGGTAAAGCGACTGAGACCGAAAGAGCGAACCGGAAATTCACCAAGACACAAGACGAACCCCTGCAAGTAAAACAAAATTTCGGTGCCAAAGACCGAGAGATTGCTTCAATAAATGAAGAGGAGAACAGAAATTAGAGTGGAGATTCGCGTCTTGATTGAACTTTTGCATAGACTATTACTTAATAATGTAATAGTCTGTCTCACTCCTGACGGATGCATGGCTACAGACAGTGATATAGCGGTCTAAACAGTGAAGATGGAGAGATGCGGCACAGGCATGACTGATAAGATGAAAAATGATTCATCGACTCATCTTGGCCCAGCAAGAGCCACAAATAGAGCCAAGGGTGGCGGGCGAAGGAGAAGAAGCTGGCTCGCTCCGCCGACGGGAAGTTTGGGGGAGGATTTGAGAAGTAAGTCGGTGTCAGAGGAAGTGAAGGAACCTGTGGACATTTCATTTTCTGTTTTATTTACATCGTCTGCTTCACTCCATGTGAGCAAGCTTTTGTCACCTGTGCTCACAGACTCTTTCGCGCGCCTCGACAAAATGTGTGCTCGAAACCAACTCCCGATTCTCTCTGAGCACACAAGTTGCCTTAACCTTGACGGGAGCCTGTATAAACATGCGACGCGGATTCGGAACGCCGCCGCACCCTGCTCCGGTGTGCGTCTTGGTGTCAAGGAAGCGGCCTCTGTTTGTCCCGCGCTGCTCATGCACCCATGCTAAGGCGCGCGTATCCGTGAGCAGCCTCTCCTCTAGAGAAAGTTGGTCGGGCTCTCTGCCCTTCAAAGTCATTTGGAATTCATCTGCGAGCCTGACCCTGACAGCTGTTTGTTTTTCCTCTCCAGAGAGAGGAAGTGGAATGGATGGATGGCAAGAGGGGTGTGGTTAATGAATGAGAAAGTGACAGATATTGAGAAGGACAGAAGAAGAATGGGAGTGAGACTTGGGTGAAAACTGGAAGGGGAGGGAAAGGCAGTTTCTGCCGGTTGCCCCTCTGCGCGGTCCCAGCACCGTTTTTGGTTTGTCGAGCGTTTGAAACGCACAGAACAATAAAAGGGATGCTCCGAAAGGCTTCCATTAGAATCCCTCACAGACTGCTAGTTTAGAAAGTGTTGAATCTCTTCATCGGCGTGAATACAAAGCAGGGCAAGGCAGTCAAGATAAAAGGACAGAGGGGTCTCCGAGCAATCCCTCCGGGTAAATATAGATTTTTCATAAAAAGAAAGCCATTGTATTGCATTAGTGTGTCTTTTGGGATCTGGATGGGAAAAAAATAAATAAATAAATAAAATAAAATAAAGCCTCTTCAGCTGACTGTGATAAAGTGGAAACCAAGTGGGATGTAGAAATTTGTGCTTTTGTCTGAGCCGGGTGTAGGTGGATGAGTACACAGGCGGAGAACAGGAAGGAGGGAGGAAGGGATGTAAGGAGAACGATGTCTTGGAAGCTGTTAGAGGTGGAGAGTAAAGAGGACCAAGCCAAAGGTGAAAGGAGGAAGAGGAAGAGGTAGACTCTTGATTTGATACATAGGCAGAGTGGACCGGTGTCAAGGGAGACATGCTCTCCTATTTTTATACTTCTCCTTCTGGGAGCCCCCATTCGCTCGATCTATCCATCATAATGACGGAAACCCCCAAACTCACTTGTTTCTCCTTTTTTCCTCCCCCCCTCTGCCTCTTTCACGCCTCTCTGCATCCCTCCATTTTTTCCCCCGTCCTGTTTCTCCGCTCTATCGAGAAAATTCCAAGGCCTTCGCTCAAACTCTGTGCATCCAGGGCTTTCGGAGAGAAAGTGCTTATTGACTAGCAATAACTATTTTGAGTATGCAAAGCATCCACCTGATAACGAGCTCCCACTCCGAATATAGCGCTTTCCTTTTGAGGCCAAATGATCTTCTCACAATTTCTCTGCGGTCTTTCAGACGCTGTCACAAGGAATTCATTTGCCCATTGCTTGTGTGTATTGATCTGTGTGTCTCAGCCAGTGTAATCTCTCCCATCTGCCCAGTAAGGAGCCAGCTCACATCATTTTCACTCACGCTATCCAATAGGGTTGTGCAGTATCCATTTTTTTTTTAAATGCCATTTTAATTCCTACAACATATTGGAATGCAGGGTATTACCGTTTTTATAGGCAGGGTTGTGATGTTGTAGAACTACACCATATGATTTAGATTGTTTGTATGGTAGTGGTTAGAATTTTTGAATTAGTGCTGTGTTAAATTATTTTGTATGAATCCATGTGGTCGCCTGAAGCTTAAGCTAGTAGCTCGTGCAAGAGGGGGCCGACACAAAATTGTATTGTATGGTGTTAAAAGAGCCCTAAACTACTGTCATGTATTTATTAGGTGTTTCTTTTAACAGTAAGTGAATGTTGAAGCTGGTGCACCACCAGTGACTTTCCTATAATTAATTACATGACATAAATTATTCTGTGTCCAACTAAAAAAAATAGCTGGCTAATAAGAAAGAGTGTTCGAGCGCTGGTCATTATGGCTGTGGGAGCGTTTACACTGTACACACACTGCCACCATTCTCCTAAACCCAAGGCCAGTGTAAACTCTCCCAGTCAAATCAAAGCTCCGCAAAAATATTAGCATCAAATATTAGCGTGTTTCGGCTCATCCGTTCAAAACTAAACGTTCAGGGTTTTTGAATGATGCTGTCTTTGCGGTGCCACTTTTGGACTGCCGCCCAGCGTAATTTGACGTCGTTTTCGTCCATTCGCACAGATTGAAAAATACTTTCATTGAGTTCCCATTTTGAAAACTTCGTTGCAAGTGTTTTAAGGCATAGAGTCCGCATGAGGGCTTTGTGTTTGCACTGTGCTCTTGTGCTCGTCGATCTTTTTCTTTCGCTCCGGTGTGCTTTGTTGGAGTTTCACAAAAGTCCTCGCAGAAGGACCATCATCTTAATCATCATCTTTGGACAGGAAGCAGAAAATTACGAACACATGAAGAGGCTGTAATTTGGGCATGATACAGCTCTCACCATCTCCTTTTGTGTGGTTTGTTCTCACCGTTTTGTTTACTCAGGTTTTTATTCACCGCCCCACACATGCTGTGTTTGCCACGCCAAGAGGACGTGGGTCTTAATGTCGACTTGCTTTGTCTTCCTGTTTGCCTTCTCTCAATCCTTCAAACGTCTCCCGATCGTCTTCATCATCCACATTTGCGCAGCTTACGCCCGCTTGCTTTAGAAAATACATTATCTCGTCAGTGTACGGTCATAATGTGTCATGTCACATCAAACTTTAATCTATTTTATCAGGATTTCACTTGATAGACCAACGTAAAGGAGTGTGTGATGGAGGGAAACTGAAACTTGGTTTTACAAAATGAAATGTCCCATTTATGTACAGCAACCTTATTGGATATCAGTAAATCTTTTTATTTTCTAAAACACTGACGGTTTTTGGCACCACCTTAAGCTGCAATTGCTGCTGCAAATAATTGAAGTTTAACTTTTCCAGCTTTGCATGTCACAAGATTTCTTACCCATTCGTCTTTGCAAAACATTTTCAACCTTAGTGAAAGTGGCAGAGGGGTTTCCGTGAACCCCTATTATTTTTATTTTATTTTATTTTTTTAATTGGATTTTGACTCATTTTAACACATGAAATCTTTAGGAAATTTGTCCCGCTGGGAAGTAGACCTGTGCTACTGTCTCATATCTCTTACAGCCTCCAACAGCCCCACGGCATGACGCTGCCACCACAATGGCTTACCATAAGGCCGTCACAGTGAGGCCACCACAAAACGTTTTGGTCCTGTCAAGATGTTTGCTGTGGCCGCTGCGTGGATTGCAAGAAAGTCCTTCTCGCGGTTCTCTTTCAACCATATCAGTCTCCCAATAAAGCCTCATTCTCCTACCCAAACTCTTGATCTTTACACATAATCCTGATTTACCAGCTCCTTCACTAAATAACGTTTTCGTTTTTATGTTTTTGGGTGATCTATTTGATAGTGCTCCATGAGTTGCAACAAATTGGTAATGTCCTCTTATGACATAAATATACTTTAAACTGTTTCGCAGCTTAATCCCCAACCTGTCTGCCGCGTTCCTTCATCTTTAAAACGGTGGACAGAGTGGTGAACACATTTCAGGTTCGTGTTTTCAAATGAAAAATGTGAGTATTAATTTGTGAAGACAGATGATGAATAGATAGAGGGATGCGTCCACACATGTGATCACACATTCACCAATACTTTGTGCGTGTGGATAATACGTATGTGGATGTTAAAAAAAAGACATATTTTCATTTTTCATCATTTTTCTTCAATCTGTAATAATCATAATAATAATATCTGTACCCACTCCCACAGTGTATTTCTGGAAGACTATTGTGTTTTGCGTCAGAATGAAATGCCATCCAGAGTCCATGATGAAAATACTCCACCAACATCGAAGCCAGAAGCATGTCTTTTATCAGCTGCTTTTGCGAGCAGCAAATTAAAGCCTGTGTTTTGTGATAATATTTACAGCTGCAAAATGAAAAAGTTGTGTCACACATGACAGTGTGACTGTCAGATTGCATTAAGGCGCTTTGTGTTGGGAGCCTGTCAGCAGCCGACTCTCTGGTTTTGGCACCTCCACCGGCTTGCCAATCACAGTGGAGGCAGGAAAAAAAAAAAAAAAAAAAGGCGTGGTTGATAAACCCTGATAGTAATTTTTGTCTGACATGTTTAATTCAATAACAGAAAGGACAAGAAAGATGACTGTTTTCTTATTGTTTGGATTAGACATAGACAACTTTCTAAGAGATTTCTGTAGTTTTATTGAAAGTTTGCTAAAATACAACCACAGACAAAATAAAATTCACTTACCCATGTTCACAAAAAAATAAAATAATAAAAAATTAATACTTTCCAGATGTCACGTTTTGTGGTTGAGGACACAAATCTTTTCATTGGCATGTCAACACGACGACGACCTCCCTTTTTTTTTTAGCAGTTGTTAACAGTACTGGACGGATGCTGTTGGCTCACATCTGGGCACAGTAGCGAAAGAAGCTGGGAAGGCTCTCATCAAAGAGACGGCGTTTGATGTCGAACTGTGCCCGCCTGGGTTAAGCACAGATTAACCCGTCACCGTTCTCTTTCACAAGCTACGACCGAAAAGAGGAGAAGCGCAGAGAACGACGAATCGCGGCGTTAACTGCGGCGGAAGTTGACGAACCCTGTGGAGATTACCACAAAAGAAGAAGAGCAGCTACAAACAATGCATGCGTATTAAACCACATTATAAAATTGACTCTGCCATGACTATATTGGTATTTTATATTTTGTATTTTATAGTGACTGTTATTTTATAGTGACTGATCTGGCTAATTAACGGTGAAACCAGTTTTAAAAATGTGGCACACATATGAAATCTACCTGTTGTTGGACATTTGATACAAACCTCATAAGCGACACAGTCAAAATATGAAAAAGACGGCGATGTTCAGATAATACCAGAAATGACTTTAAAGCACAATAAAACACAATATGTATCAATAAATGAACACAGTGCACCACTTACTTTTTACCCCCCAACACACTATGAAATAAATATGGAGGAAGGAGCATCAGTGGCTAAATTCAGGCCAACCCTAGAAAAAATCATTTTAGATGGGAGTATAGGGCGTAAATTTACCTTCCATCCAGATCAAATAATGTTCAAGTGTTAGAGTGACCTAGTCAAAGTCCAGACTTAAGTCCAGTCAAGAGTTTGTGGCAAGACTTAAAAGCTGATGCAGACGTTCTCCATCTGCTCTGGCTTTGCTTGAGCTGTTTTTCCAAGAATAATGGGGGGAACAAAAATTAATGAACATAAAAAAATTATGTTTGGTCTCTTCATATGACAAACGTGTTTATTAGTAAACTTGCAAAACCATTTGTGTTTTTCCTTCCATTTCAGAATCACAATTAGTTTTTGTTTTGTTTTGTTTTTTTTCACTGAAATTTCATCCAACACTGAAAGTGGGGAAAAAAAGCTGGAGGGACATGAATACTTTTGGTGGATACTTTATACAAGTTTACAAATTTGCAGGCCGTGGCAATAATGGAACTGGTAGCGAATTTTTTGCATTTAATTTCTCACCAAAAAAAAACAAAAAACAATGTTATAAGGAAACATTTTGGTTCTATTTTCTGGAAAGCAGCCCCGTTTTGAAACCATGGGGGCATTTGTGTGTAATTTCCTCGCTAACCTCTGCTCTAGGCAAACTTTCCCGTGGAGAAGGAGCCCGTGGCGGCGGGGGGGGGGCTCGCCACACTTCTTGCGCCGGGTGATAACCTTTTCTCACTTCCCCTTTTATTCCAGCAAATCCCTGCTTTTGGCATCTCATGAAACACAGCCCGTCCATGTGTGTCTGCGAGTGAAACAGTCAAATGAGCTCAGAGATAAAAGCCATTTCATGTAGTTGCGCTTGGACGTGAGTCAGTGTGTCTGTGGCGGCGAGGTTTAAATTTTGAGGGTGTGGTGGAGACAAAAAGGAGGGAAAAGCCCCACTGCCGCCCGCAAAATCCAGTGACAATCCTCTCTTTTGCTTTTTAAATCAGGTTTCCACAAACACCCTCCACTGCTCCGTTCGCCCATGCGTCCCCTCGGCACAGCAGATTTCAGTGATTTTCAGTGGTGTACAGAATTGGTATTATTCCCACTATCAGTTGCTTGGAACATTCAGCTGCTGTATGCCACTATGACATGCACTTCTAACAGGGTTTTTAACATAACCATTCCCTCATTTTTAGGATTGCGATAGCATTGTTTTTGCAGTTCGGAAACCAATGATTTCCTCTCCATGCTGTTGTCACATCAGCCATCATATAACGCATGAGCGTCCAGCGTTTGTTTTCCATTGTAGTTAAATTCAACAGTGTGGAAAGCAACCAAAGTCCCTTTTGCAAAGGAAAACATCTGCTAAATGGTCACATCTCACTCTCAGATCCAAACCCGAACTAAGCTTTACCTGGTATTTTGCTTCTGGAATGCGTGTGTGTGTGTGTGTGTGTGTGTGGTGTGTGTGTGTGTGCGTGGGTGTGTGTGTGTGTGTGTGTGTTTGGTGGTGCAAAAAAAAAAAAAAACCCTGGATAACCTCCTCTGTGCTTCCCAATGTCCTGTCTCTGAAGAGCAATGACCATTAAGCAGCTGTTCACTTCTAAAGCCACAGAAGAAGAAAAAAAACGGTGAGAGCTGCGAGAATGCAAATGAGCCCCCGGTATGTGCCAAAAATCCTCCAGAGGGAGAGACCGTTAGGTCAGACACACACCGCAGCTTGTGCAGCGCTGCTACATGCACCGGCACATGCATCTACATCCCAGCAAAAAAAAAATGCACTTATCCAGATAGGTTAGAGTCCCTATTATGTAGTGCAACTATTCTCTTGAGTATCTGATCATGTGGCTGTAACTACATTTCTCTTGGAGCCGAAGAGAGAGGAGCCTTTAAAGGCCGAGACATCTGATTAAGTAAAACACCATGTGCTGTTTGTGTTTTGAAACCGTTGTCTCTCATTGTGGCGTTAACGTCTCTTTTATCTATTCAGCCATTTCTGGTGTGTTGAGGTGTGAACTTGGCTGGTGCGGGATTCTGATACAACGAGCAAAATCACTTGTGCTTCAGTGGAAGACGCACTGATTTTTGTCCGGTTTCTGATCTCCAGTTTTGTTCATACTGAAATATTCTCTTTGCACTTCTTCTAGAGGGTTTCCTGATATCTGCTGAGGCGTCACTCATTGATATGATGAGCAGAAGCAAAAACGGCAAAAGTAGCGCGTTGCTAATATTATAAAACAAAGACAAACCGGTTTCTGACTTGACTTTTTAAATTGACGCGAGAAAGACTATAGGCAATCAAGGTAGAATTTTGCCAGTTTTAAAATAAAGACATCGAATTATTACAATTATTGTTTCTTAGCTCATATGGACGCAGTGAGAAAACACAGCAGAGTGTTAGCGAAAGCTGATGAATGTGTCAGGTGAAGCTAGATCAAGGTAAAAGGCGAAAGATGTTAACAAATTGAAATAATTAAGTGTTACATAAACAGCAGTTATAATTATAATGTACCCTTACTGAAAAATAGACCAAGGTATTTTTGACTCATCCAGTTAATGACAAATTGAAAAAAAAAAATTAAAATCAGTAAAAACATTAGATATAAGATATTAACTGCATTACTGACTCTGTGGAGAAAAGATATACATAACCTCTTAAATGAAGGTATTAGAAAAAGAGTGATATGTGGTGTTTCTCTAGCTTCCAGAGCAGAAAACCAGAAACTTTATCCTATCCCCGCACCCCAACAAGAAGAAAAGTTCAGATCATCTGACAACAGCATATGGTTCGGGGAGAGAGAGAGAGAGAGAGCGACTCGATGCAACTTTGCGCTGCTTACAACCAGAGAAAACCCCCTGCAAATTCGCTGGCATCTCATTAAAAAGAGTTTAAACCACAGGACCGGAATGACACTGAATTTTAGTGGTTTTGAAACCATGACTACTTGGGAAAACATGGTAAACATCTCATGCTGTGAAACCATAGAAAAAAAGAAAATGCCCTTAAGATATCTAGTGTTTTCAAGGTGCATTTTTCCCTTTGCTTTGATTTTCAAGGATGGTTTCAGCACCTTCTCCTCCACGTATATGTGTATATTTATGCATATGTGCGTGGAGGAAGTAGATGATGTGTATATATATATATATGTATATATATATATATATATATATATATATATATATTATATACATATATATATATACATATATATATATATATGAAATGAAACCACTGACCTGTGTCCTAGTTTCATTTAAAACTCTTTACTCTATGGATGTAGGAAACATCTTTTTCTTTTTCATTCATGCTAGCTATTTTTTTTATGTGTATTGCCACATGTGCACACACTCTTTGTGCTCCCTGCCTAATAAGAGCTTAACCTTATTAATCACATTAGTGTGCAGAGGGTGGCGCTGGCAGCACTCGCCCAGTCGCACACACTCGAACACGCGCACACAGGGAGAGGCATGTCAATCTGCCATTAGTTAATAGCTCATTAGCACAAGGTGATTAATTACTCTGGCAGGGTGTGGGGATTGATGAGGAGGGTGGGGGCTGGTTTTTCAGAAGGTCCACGAAGACTTTTACCCTGAAGGAAACAGGAAGAGTCTGGATGGGAAGGATTGGTGTAAAAATGGTAACCTCCTCTCACTTCCCCGTAGGAAGCTTTCACCACTATCGATTTCCTGGGGAATATGCTAGAAAAAAACAAAAGCCCCGTCCAATGCGTGAGCGTGCGGGCGCAACCCGCCTTCTCCTGGAGGTGTTTTGCTGGCCTGTGTTTTTTTTTTTTTTTTCTTTCCCCCGCGCCTCCTGGGGATCAGCTGTAAAGGTTAACTAGTCTTTTCTTAAGCTTTCAGCCTCATGACAAATGACCATGTTCAAGCCATGGGGCACCTTACAGCGCACCTCCCTCTCTCACTTGCGATCCCTCTCTGTTTCTCTTCAGGAGGCAGGTAGAAGAGAGAGAGAGAGAGAGAGAAACAACAGAAAGTAGATGGACGGGCGGTGGAGGGGTCGGGGTGGCTGCGGTATAGGATAAGAGCGAGAGAGTCAGCACAGAGCTGTGGAAGGAAGTTACGAGCTGAAGACGAGACGGCAAAAAGAATTGGCGGGATCTTGGAAATCTTGGAAATAGCCGGCTTGGATCGCACACACTGACAGCTACTTTGGGTTTTCAAACCCATATTTTCCCCAACGCATACAAGAAGAAGGAGAAGAAGAGAGGAATGTAAATCTGCTTAAATTGCCTAGAAGGAGATTTGACTTGATGTCAGGCCATTACGTGATGCTTGCTCATCTTACCTGTGACCTTTCCATAAGCTCCCTTTCATTGTTCCTTTAACACATTCTTCAGCTTCCCTTGACATGTTTTCCACTCAGCCCCATGTCCTCCACGCTCAATTACTGCAGCGTGGATGGACCCTGGTGAATCGTGCAGAGTGTGAGGTTCAATGTTGCCCTTATATACACCCAATATATATGCTTATATAGATGTGCCAGGTGTAATGGCGCTGAATGGCATTGATAAATAACCAGTACCTTTGCATTACCGTGTACTGTACGCGTTCGTACACACGTATATGTGTGCGTGAGCGTGCGCTTGATGGAGTGTTACAGGGCGTTGTCAAGAAAGCAATTTGTTCCTGTCTTGGATGGCTCTTTTATCATGACGAATCGACGCGAACCTCATCTAGAAATCCGCCGTCGACACACCGCCCGATTCTACCTGGGCCGCGCCCGCAACTTTTATTATGCCAAAGTCACAGTCCCAGACCACCCTCCCCTTCTCCCTGCCCCTTTCCTGCTGTAAGAAATCCAGTCTGTGGAGAAAGCCGGCCCCTGCTGCGCGCCGCTCACAAAACGCCCGGACGTGGGCGCGAGCAGCCCCCGGGCAAACGAGCGCACCGGGGGCGGCTCGGGCGTGTTGCGCGGGAGTAATTGTGTGGCACGCTGAGGATGATAAATTGTGTCTGAGTGTCACATGAAGACGCTGAAAATGAGGCTGTCAGTGGCCCTTTGGAAAAGTGTCTCAGGCGTTGTCCTTTCGCTCTAATGTCCTCCTCTCTTGTCATTTTGACAGAAACGTAAAGCATTTCTAGGGAACCTTACTGTCTACCAAGCTGTGAAAGTAATATTAATGTGATTTTTTTTTCTTCAGTGTTTTCTTTAAAAAAAAAAACAACTTTTTTACATCAGGCTGTCCTCTCCAGAAATATCTGATCTCATGTTACATTGGAAGGTCTTTGTGGCTAACTTTTGCCATTTCCCATATATATAAAAATCTTCTTTCTTAGAAGTAACTCTCGAATGCAAATGTAATTGTTTAAGCAATTAAAAAAAAAAAAACAACAGAGTTTGCTTCAAATGCAGTGGTATTTCTTTGACTTGGCTTTGATCTTACTGCCAGTCAGACTTACGTAACCTTACGGCTCCGAGACCAACTAATCTAAGATTTATGCAGTCAAGGTAAATCCGAATCCAATTTATTCATAAAGCACGTTAAATAAAACAGAAATTTGCCCAAAGTGCTGTAGAAAAACAAGAGAAGTCAAGGAATAAAAGTCAAGACATACAAAAAAAGGATCACATTTAAAAAAAACACACATAAAATCAAACAAAGAGAATAAAAAGATCTCATCAACTCACACTGGGCCAAATGCTATTAATGGAAGATATTTTTAAAAGAGATTGAAAAACAGACGCCCGTCTAATGTTCAAACCGATTTCAAAGCTTAAGAGTCATAAGAGAAAGAGCGTGATCTCCTCTCAATTCCCGCCTAATTTTTGGGGACGACTAAACTCAGCCGGTCAACTGATCCGCAAGAGACTGACTGTTTATCAAATTACATGCTGCCTTTCCAGCATATGGCTCCGTTTTGAAACATTTTACCACACTATAAAACCGCATTATACTGAGCTCCTTTTTTATTTTTCTAAACACACCTCGATCTCTGTGGTTTCACTTCCACGTCACGATGAGACCGAAACGCACAAAGCGTAGAGCAGACGCTGTCCACAAACTGGAGTTAAATGTTAGAAAATCGGCACATGTATAACTGAAACGTCCTTGGATTTCAGAACTTTTGCATGAATTTTCCACGTAGTTTGAAAGGCGGGTTGAGCCTTGGACAGTTTGCCGGCCCATTGGAGGCAACCTCACGTTCTCAGACTCAATGATTTACCAAGTACCACTGCATGCATTCTGAAGGACGGGACGCACTGCACCAAACAACAAAGCCTGCAAAAAGGTGTTACATCAGACTGTGTGTGTAGAAAATGTTTCACAGAAGCACATTTAATAGATAAATATGTTGCCTTTTTGTTCCGAATTTATTTATAGAGGTAAAATCGAAATCGATTAAATGGCTGAATAAAAAAAATCTTCAGCTGCTTTTTAGGGAATCAAGCACCATGACCATCACCACTGCTGGTCAGCACCAAACTCCATAGGTTTTAATACGAGTCTGAGGAGCAATTAGTAGTGTTTGCTTCGCTGACCTAAAGGTCTGAGTGGACGTGTTGGGCTTTAAGAGGTCAGAGATGTAATTCAAACCATGCAAAGACCTCAATGTTAACATCATTATTCCGAAGTGAACCCCAAAGACTACTGGTCACCAGTGTGTGTGTGTGAAGGATTTTATTTGTTTAAATGTGACAAGAGATGTTAATATTTTTTTGCTTAAATTGCATCAATGTGTTCAGGTGCTTGTGGGTGTTTTTTGTTTTGTTGACTTTACTGTACTTTAACCAGAACCATCCACTTTTTAATGTGGAATAACAATAACAATTCCTCCTCCGGCTCCATGTAGAGCAGGACTACCTCTAAATATACACATGATGAATGATCTCCCATTATCTGAGCACCTCAGTAAATTGAGCACACAGAATGCTGATGAATGTCTTCATTTATACGGCACATGAAAACATTAATATGGCACGACGAGCTGGATGACCTCAGCCCCTTTTCGGTTGTTTGTATGTGACAAGACGTGTGCCCTCTGCTGGGCGTTGGGAGGACCTTCACTCACCTGGTCACCCCTCCTGCAGACGGAGCGGTGCATCCAGTGCACTTTTTTTTTTTTTTTTTTTTTACCTCTCAAGCTTTGTTTTTATTTGTATAAAATAAAAATAGAGGGAGAGAGAGAGAGAGAGAAACTGTATTTTATTTCCTCATTTTGCATCAGTGATGTTCACAGAGGCGGGGGAATGTTTTTGCCGTGTCCATGTGAGAGCTGACATATTACTGGCTCCATCGCCGCAGTGTCCTCTGCCCCTCCTGACTCTCTCCCTGCCTCCTGCTTTTGCATCCTTGCTCCGCCGCCTCGCCTCTTTCCTCCCTCCTCCGTTGCCTTTCCTCTCATCCCAACCCCATCATCGTCCCCTTTCCACCTGCTTCTCTTCTTCTTCTTTTATTTCTTTTCTTCTTCTGCCTCTTTGCTTTGTCACATTTCCACGGTCCTGTCACTGTTTCACTCTCTGGCTCTGCCGTGCGTTCCCGCCCTCGTCGCCTCCTCCTCCTCCTCTCTCTCTTCCGTTGCCTCCTCTCGCCGTCGCCCCCCGCCCCCCATTCCTCCTCTCTTCCCTGCTTCGTTCGCAGGCTCCCGCCGTCATCCCTTCCTCTCCATCTCGGCGGTGTGACGCTGCTGGGAGGGAGAAGGAAAAAGAAAGAGAGAGAGGGAAAGGGTGTGTGTGCCTGTGTGTGTGCGTGTGTGTGTGTGTGTGTGTGTTGAGTCTGCTCTCAGTCTCAGCTGTGGGCAGATGGAGGATGGAGCCGCATCTCTCCTCGTCTTGCGTTCTGCCTGCCACCGGCTGAAAGGCGCTCTCTCGGTGCCGTTCCCTCGCGCCCGAGCTGACCCCGATTTGTGACAAAAAAAAGGAGTTGGGTCCGGAGAGAGAAAGGTGACGGCTCCTGGAAAAGAAAAGAAAAGAAAAGAAAAAAAAAGGATCAGCGGGCATTACACCCAATTTTTTTTTCTTTTCTCTTTTTCATTCATTTTTTTTTTGTTTCTTCTTCTCTCTAACCCTCGCGTGTTTCGGTGCGAGGCGCGCATCTCTGCAGTGCAACAGCTTTGCACGTGTGCGGCAGGAGAGCGGGGGTCTCTCCTCTGGCACCCCGGCTGGCGGATTGCGACCGAGTGACCAAAAAAAAGAAGAAAATAAACCAAAACGATAACAGACAGGAGCGGAGAAGGGGAAGAGAAGGGGCGAAGACGAAAACAAGAGCGAGGGAGAGACAAAGAGCACTCTGTCGCACGGGAGAGAGAAAACAAGGCGAGAGAAGATTGAGAATCACGAAAAGAGGACTCTCGCGGGGGAAGAGAGGAGCGGAGTCCTGTGGAGGAGAGGAGATAAGGGCAGAGGGTTCATGACGATGAGCGACAAGTACGGAGCGATGCATCACGCGAGCAACGCGGGGAGAACCAAAACCCTCTCGCACGAGACAGGTGAGTCCCCCCCACCACTCAGACTATTCCTTATCGGCGGTCAGATCCCCGATGCCTCCATCCGACTGAAGACCAACAACTTCACTGGAGCCAATCCCTTCGCTGACACTTCCTCTCCCCCCCCCTTCAACTTATACATTTTTCATTTGAGTGCCTCGCTGTAATGTAGGTTACATTCGCATATGGTGGCTCGGGTGAGTGTGTGTATGTGAAGGAGAGAGGGTGTGCGCGCGCGCTTGTGTGTGTAGGTTGGGGATCAAACGGCATACATCTGACTAGAACGCGGCTTTGATGTGCCCTTGAAGTTATGATTGGAATCTGTGAATGCCAGCGCGAGCTGTTCACACCGAGGCTTTTTTTTTTTCTTTTTTTTTTTTCCGCCCCGCTCATTGATTTCAAATCGGCCACGGGGGCCCACGAGTGTGTTGCAGTTGCGTCTCCGGCAGTGGCCACGTTTCCGATTGAGGCGGGTTGTGATGATTCGACGGGGGGGAAGAGAAGAGAAGAGGGCGGCAGGGAAGGTGGTGGGGGTTTGGGGGGAGGGGTGCGGATGGGACCCGCGCGCGTCTTCCTCCGCTCCGCTGTCGATACGTCATTTAATCACGTGCGTGCGCTTCAATATTTTACGAGGTAATTTCGGCGTATTTGACTTTCTGATTCGGGGGCTGATTATTTGATTACGTTCCCACATTAGAAGTCGATTTCATTTCAAATTCAATGGGATCCGATGCGTCGGTGGCTCCGCGCGCGAGGGCGCCCGCTTTCACCCGGAAACAGCAGGGCTCATGTTTAGCGTGATTGTGTTGTTTTCCTGACCTCCGAGGAAAAAAGAAAAAAAAAGGGGGTTATGTGTGTCTACAACATATCTGTGTGTGTGTGTGTGTGTGTTGTTTGATTGCTTTGTGGGTGTGAAGGAGGATTGCTAGCACTCGACAAGCTAATCAAACAGTTCCCACAGACAGTCACAATGTGGCACACACCCCTCTCTCAGCTTCTGACACATCTGCCTGCCGTCTTAACAAACATCATGAATTTACAAAGCCACACAAGTAGAGGGTGTGTTTTTTTTCCTCTCTCTCCTTAAAAACAGAAAGAGACATTGTTTCAGGACAGAAAAAAAAAAAGCGGCAAATTGACAAGCTCACATGCATACAAAGGCAAACCGACCAACTCACAAACACATTTACCCACACGCGTGCGCACACGTCTGTTACAGGGATCCGGGCCCAGCGGTGGATAAATGCGCCTTTTCTGATTGCCGCCACAGACAAGGACGTGATTGGCATGGTAGACCGGGGAATTAGCTATGGTTTCCATGGCTACTAATTAGGAGGGTACTGACTGGTGGGCTTATGATGACAGATGACAGATCTGCAGTTTGCTTCCTGCCTTACAGATTGGGTGGTCCCACCAGCTAGCCGGACCCCCCGCCATCCAAGACAGGCAGGCTCTCTCCGCAGGCCGCCTCACACGTGCTCAGCTGTCATCAAATATGCAGGGAAGGGAAATATTATGGAGGTTTTTAAGGTCTTTGATGAAGCAATAATGTCTGAAAATGAGAATTCACTTCAAGTTGTGCTTTCACCTAATCAGACGACAGAAGGTCAATATTTCTTTCATAACTTGCGTTAAACGCAGCACCTGCAGTGCTGGAGACCAACAGCCGACGCATGTACCCATTCACAAGGTTCACCTTTTTTTTGCAACACGCGCGCACAAACGCCGTCCCTCGTTGTGCCGCCATGGGGTACGCAAGAGAGAAATAGGTGTGATTGAGTCCATCTGTGACAGAGAAAGAGAGAGGCAAGGAGCGCTCCATCTGTGGACACCTGCCCTTCCTCCAGGCTAGCGTCCCAATTTTCCTCAAAAAAAAAACTGCCAACAGGATCTGTGGAAGCACAGGTGCGAGCGTGTCTGGGTGTTTGTTCACAAATCCGAGCGCGGTCCGTCGGTTCATGAATGGCGTTGTCGGGGAGTTTGTCCCAGTCGGGGCACATTCACAGACGATCTGAAGAGTCAGAGTAAGTTTATATGAAACAAGTTTTCATCGTTTTTTTTTCTCCATTTGCTTTTTGTGCCAGGTCAGATCCAACTACTGACAAGGAAAGAATTAGCAACCCAGATGACAACTGACAGCATTCAGGGATTTATTATTAGAGCCTGCAGCACAATAGGAAACTCTACCAATGTAAAGACTTTAGCTTAAACAATGTTGTCACATCAAATGTGTATTTTTTATGTATTACTTATTAAGAGTGGAGTAAATACCCCAGGAATCGTTTTTAAGTTGACCGTAAGGGCAAAAAAAGCTCCTGCAAATTAAACTGATTTTATAAAAATGACACAAGCCTCATGACCCATTCAAAGTTTGACTGGTGTGTCTGGCAGAAAGGATGTGAACGTAGGTGATTATCAAACAGCACAAAGTTTATGGACAATTCTTTACAAGGAGGAAAAGTGAAAAAGTTAAAAAGTAGAAATGGTGCAAGCAGGGAAAAAAAAAAAGAAGAAGTGAGCAGTATATCCTGACAGGTGAAAGGTTGACAAAATAGGATGCAGTAGATAGAAAAATCCCACCAAAAATGAGATATGACAAAAAAAAAAAAAAAAAAGGGTCATGTCAAACCAAGTTTATTTGTGCAACACATTTTAGCAACAAGGCAGTTCAAAGTACTTCACATCATAGAAACATCAGTCACCAGTTGTGGAAAAACAAAGCGAAACGTGATCATTGGTGTTAATTCTGATTCTTATTCAAAGTAGAATATTCAGGACAGCACACTGCTGAAATTCTCCATCCTTATTAATAAATTTTACACAAAAGATATCAGATTTTTCAGCTTAATCAATCACTAGAGAGGTCATTTGGGATTTTTGCAACAAATATGTCCACCACTACATTAACAAAATCCTCGTATATTAGTAAAGCTGTACATCCCGGGTTAGTCATTGCTTTCATTGCATAAGAAAACAAATTTCCCCTCGACTCTTGAAATAATATGGAGCTTCTTTTTCTATTAAAGCTCCAACTTTGAGCATTAAGTGTTGCTCTCTGCACCGCTGATGGATGAGATGAGCAGTTCAGTTACAGCACGAATGTTTGACACCTTAAGCCAGAAGGAAAAAAAAAGTGCTAACAGGCAGAGGAAGGGTAAGCCACTCAGCTGTCCATCCTGCATCTCTCCCTTTCTCTCACTCAGACACCAGCTCCACCTAATGGCCTCTGCAGGAACTGAGGCACACAAAACACAGATTCACAGTCTGACATGCACACATGAGCCTTGATTAAAATGGCTGGAGCACGATTGCGTTTCGAGGCAGACGGGGAACAGCTGAGATAATGGTCAGTTTTTTTTTCCCCCTCCTTCTCGGTCCACGCAGGGAGCGTGGCAGAGGTGGAGGAGAGTATGCAAAAGAGAAAAAAGGTGGAAGAAAAGGAGTTGGAAAAGGCTCTGAGGAAGAGTAAAAATAGCAATGCGATTGAAGTAGACATGGATGTCACGGCTAAACAAATAGCCATGTGCAGGAACAGATGGTAATAAAGTTCTCTGTTAGAAGACTAGTGGCTTGTACGTGCACACGCACACACACATATGCATGCACGCAGACACACAGCTTGATTATGCAGAGTAGTGGGCCTTGAGTCATTAAGACTTTTCCTCAGTGAAGCTGACTCAAAAGTGAGCAATGACAGTCATCTAGAAACACCGGTCACTAGCAGCCATCTTTCTTTCCCCCCACTTCTCTGACTTTTCGCCCTCCATCTGCCTTCTCTCGGTTCCCGTTCCCGCCCAGAACTTTCTGTGATGAACGTGATGCCTAAATGTCCACGAGTCGATCAGTCAGAGATGAGAGTGAGCCATCAGGGCAGTGGTCTGCATGTGAAACACCGAAAAGCAGATTTTTATTGTTTTGTTTTTTTTCAGTTTCTATTGATTGACCTCACTTTAAAGTGTGACGCAACACAAATACAATGTTCTACGTTTTAAACTGTACTGTTTGATATTTTTGTAATATATAAATCAAGAAAAAAAAAAAACATATCAAACAGATTTCTCTTATGTATCAGAATTGATGTTTGTTATCTGCATATTTCCCCCATTATGAAGAATATTTGTTTGGCTGCTTTTAAAACAGCTGGTAGAAATCCACTAGAAACAACCGACCCTTAAAATGTACCCTTAAAAAGTCTCGCGCAAATTTTCACAAGTGTTTCTATAAGACACATATCATGTTGTGTTGCTGTATTAGAGTCTTATTTCTTTTTTAAATCAGTTGAATATATATATATATATATATATATATATATATATATATATATATATATATATATATATATATATAAACCCTTAATGAACGCTTTGGTGAAAGTGCATCTCGTGATCTTGAACTTAGAAATGTGGAACGATAAAAGAACAGCATTGGAGTTAATGCAGCAAGTTATTCAGGAAAGTGTCAACTCGTTAGTTAAAAAGGGATCTCAGATACATATCTGAGCTATCAGCCTATGATGCATAGAAAGGTAAGGACTCCTTCTGGTCCCAGTGGAGGAATGATCAGCCAACAGCATGTTTAATGTTTAGTTTCAAAAACTCTGATTTGATGCATAAGTTGGGATGATTCCTTCACATCCCCTTAGATTCAAAGCTATCGTCTCCATCAGAGAAACCCGCAACACATTGTTGTTGCTTTTCTTTCCTTTTATATTGTACTCCACACAAAAACAAATCAGAAAACGTCAAAATGGGAATCAGCGGGCTGGACCTTAAAGGAGCTCCGTATCGGCCGAGAAGAGACTGATTGGCACATGTTGAATCTTCTTCTCCATCATCTTTCACCGTTTCCCACCTCTTTAGGGAAATTACCTTTCCCCCTCGCGTTTTACTTTTCCCCGTTCTGCCTTCCCCAAGTCCAAAGAAGTGTGTGTGCGAGAGGCGGCGATGTGTGAGGGCGATGCGTCCTCAGTCACGGTGAAAGCATTTGTTTCTCTTCCACTGGGGTGGACAGATTATGTATTTCACTCTGTTTTCTTCACATTGGCTTCTACCCTCCCTCCCCGTCCTCCTTCCCTTCGCCATTCGGTTTGTCCTCCCCACTCAAGGTCAGTGGGAAGATTGCTTTCAGCCCCCTGTGTCCTCCCCCAGCGCGCCACGTTTTATTGTGCGAGCGACCGTCGGCGGCCGAGCAGGCGGCTGCGGCGTGCAATTTGTTTGTGCATGTTTGAAAATCGTGGTTGTCGGGGGCGGCGGCGGAGGGGGCCAGGGGTGGCCAGCTGGAGGGTGGGGGGGGGAGTGGTGTTTTGTAGAGTTCAATCTATCCCGTTTCTCATCAGGTAAGCACTTATGTGTTTGCGCGTGTGACTTGCTAATGGAAAAGCAGTCAGCTGGCTCAATCTCGGCCTGCAAGCAAGTCTTGAAGAAAAGTAAAATGGAAAAGGAAAGGGGAAATTGTTGAGATAAAAAAAAAAAAAAAAGTGTTATTAAAATGCTGGTATTTTTCTTCTTCCTCTTCTTACCCATTAAATATTCTTTAAAAGCAAAAGATCTTTCCTCCCACGGTTTGTAGATGCCCCTTTAAATATTTAATGCATTTATTGATTTCTAGAGTGAGCATGCACGTCTGCTATGCGGCGTGTGACTGTTTTTTTTTTTTTGTTGTTGTTGTTGTTGCTGTTGTTGAGTTTTTTTTTGCACAGAGGTATTAATTTTCACCGTGGTGATTTGGGTGAGTAAAGGGCTGGCAGGCTAACCGGTGTTCTCAGCGTGCATTTTGAGCGTTTGTGTGTCTGATCGGTGAGCTGGCTGCTTTTATGCTTCGCTACCCTGGCTGCTCATCCATGTGCACCATCTGCATGTGGCGGCGCCATGTGTGTCACCTACACCACAACACGTCCCACTCCCCTCGTACTGTATCTCGAACAATCCCTCCATCGGCACCTGACGCCGTCTCTGCGTGCTCCTCTTCTCTCTCTCTCTCTCTCTCGTCTGTGGTTCGTCTGCTTTCATTTCAAAAAGCCAATTTAATAAAAAAAAAAAAAAAGAGAGAGAGAGAAAGGATGAAAGGAAGAAAGAAAAGAAAGCTGACATCGCTGCTAATTTAAATCCTTTCACTTGTTTGGCGCCGCATATTAATACCGAAGAGTAATATCTCCTTAAAGTTATTCATCATGCTTGTTCACCTTTTAATTTGTTTTTCTTTTTTTTCTTCTTCCTTTAAGCACAAAACCATCATATCCTCAATCAGCGCGGCTTTGTAGCACGCTGTGTCGTGCCATTTGTTGGCTACGCAACGCCGGCGCTCTAAGTGATCGATCCACGCCACAGCTAACTACGAGACAGATGAAAGTGTCACGAGTACAGTCGGGCTGAAGTGACGAATTGATCTGCGCGTTTCTGCTGGAAAGGAGTTTTAGTTGTGGAGACGCAATCGTTCATCTGCACAGCCTCATTATGGCTTCTGGAGCGGCAGCAGCCACCGTGACTCATTGACTCATCACGCTGCTGTTTTGTAAACTCCAAACCCGGCTAACCGTCCCCCCGTTTTCATCCCTCATCTCACCGTAGCATTTCCCGCTCTTTTTCGGATGTCTCTTCGCCGGCACCCCCCCTTCATCTTTTATATCGCTCTCCCCAAAGCGACGGCTCAAACTTTGTGAACTCTCTTACCTCCTCTCTCTGTTCTCCCCAGCACATCTTTTTTCCCTTCCCTTCTCCTGCAGACTCCTCTCCAAACGCCTGTGTTAACCTTAGCAAAGGGGGGGGGAGAAGAGACAGCTTTTCCTCATAGCCCCGCTGGCAACAGGGCTCCCTCCCCTCGCTGTCACGTTGCGACGCAATCCGAATTTAAGGGATTGGCTGAGGACAGCAGTTCATGCACACAGCGGTTTCAAAGAGTAGTTACGCCGTCGAAGACTTGTCAGGTGGTTTGCTTGGCTGTCTCTGCAAAGAAAAAAAAAATATAGGTCAATTGCGGGTTTCTTTTATGAGCGAGCAAAGGGAGTTGTTTGGTGGGAAGGTTTGCTGGGACTGAAACTTTTTGTAGTTGTGTTGTCTTCCAGTAGCCAGGCACAGACGGGCCAGGAAGGTGTCACGAGGTTTCAAACAAGCTGCACTTTCAAAATGTCTTCAGTACATTTTCCCTCTGGTTTAAAGTCCCTCTGTTTAGATGCCAAAGAAACTGAAGGAGTGACAAGATTTTTCTTCAGCTCGATGAAGCAGAAAGCACCCTCCTCCCCAACTTGTTGCTGGGCAACTCCAATAGAGAGCTATTCTACTTCTCTGTTGCTTAGCTGAAGGAGCTCCTGGGTTGTTCAAGTTTTTGACCCATTCCTGAATATTACAATCAGTAAATGTTACAAATGACACTATTATTGTTGCAGATGTGCTGGTCGTACTTTTTGTTGACTGTTGCTGCTGATAACCAGCCAAGTATAACTGCATTACATGCGCTGGGGGTCAGTTGTTTGAAGCGCAAGTTGTTGTTTCTTTTATATATATATATATATATATATATATATATTGTCTGTCCTAATTGGCTGTTTCTGACACTGAAGGCCTTGATGCATTTTGAACATTGTCGGATCGCTGTTCCTCTGTACTGAACTAAAGGTGCTCGATTTTTTTCAGATAAGTTTGAAATGAACCAAATCCCCCCTTCATCGGCTGATTGTTGATGGGAAAGGTCAACAACAATCAGAGCCAATCAGATCCTCCGACCAGATGTTTTCTGGTGGATAGTTATTAGCACAGGACTGTTTGATCTGAAAGACAGCACAAAAACTAAACATAATATTCTGCGGGTTTACTAACAGAGTTAGCCGTTCATATTTTGACTCCAACAAAATATTAAGAAATTATACACAACATGTATGCATCAAAGTCTACCTACTAAACATCGATCAAATGTGTTTGACGCTTTCAAAGACCAAAAACTGTGTGACTTGTGTTGATTTTTTATTTATTTATTTATTTTTATTTTTTGAGAAAATTGGAAAAAAGAAGTGGCAGATTCAAAATTCAGAATGATTGAGATTTTTAGTTCCTACAACACCTGCAATAATAAATGTTCAGAGCAGGAGGGATGATTTTTGCTTTGACTGAAACAGGAATAAAACGAGATAAAGTTTGACCTTTTTGCTCTCGATTTCTGGGCAAATACCGTGAAACTGGTATTTTCTGCCAAGTCCCATCCAACGTCTGGTCGCCACACACCAGAAATAAATGTTTCTCAGCTCGATCCCTTCATAGTGAAAGGATAAAACCTGAGCACATTTCCTAATACGCACACGCTCTTCCTCTCCATGCTTCTGCTGTCACATTTATTTTTTAAGAAAATTACAATCAATCATGTGCACCTTAAATCACACAAAGAACTTGGAGCTTGTCCTCTTGCGGAGATTAATTCGCGCCAGAGTCAGTTTTATTACTTTCAAATTACTTTGATGAACACAGTAAAACTGCTCATCCGAAAAAGATACATTAGCAGTCCATCAATTTTGTGAGCTGGGTGACACATTCAAGTAAAATGTTTTGTCACTTCTTCCTCAATTAAGCCGAGGTAATGTCCTCGCTTCCACGAGGAGTCGATTAAAACCAAAGAAACGCCGCGGCTTCCCATTTCGGCACGGAGTCGCAGCGTAGGCCTATTTACAGCTCAGAAGGGAATTTACTCATTTAGGTTCTAGAGTTTTGCTCGTCTTTTTTTAATCTTTGGACTGAAAACTCTCAAGGCTTTGTAAAGACTCGGAACGCCGCGGCTCAGCTAGTGCCTTCTTAACACTGACAGCTTTCAGCGTGTCTTTTCCAAAACACTTCGACAGCCACATTCTCCGGCCTCTTCTTCCAGACCGACTGTGCTTTGGGGAATCAAAGAGTGCCGCGACCTTGCCTTGGGCACGATGATCGAGTGAAATTGCGTCTGTGCGTGTGTGTGTGTGTGTCTTACTAATGACCGGTGCTTAAGGGGGGAGATGAGGGGCGATGGGCCATGCAGCAGGGCTGAGGGGGCAGCGAAATGATCCCATCGATCATCCTCGATCACCCAAATAATGTCACACAGATCATTCTCTCTCTCTGCACGAGTGTGTGATATTTACACACTTTTTCTTTTAAGGCTCAGCTTGTGGCTGTCGAACCTTTCCCCAGCATGGGCTCATGCTTTTCGGGATTTGCTGCATCAGAGAGAGAGAGAGCGTGTGCGCCCACTTGGGGCCAAATGCCAACTATCGCGCGGTTCCATTAGGATTGCGAAGCCTGACCGTAGATTGCTATTGATTTGCCATGGCTTCTGTTCAGTGGCTCTTCAGTTGGAGGTGCACGATGATGCGCAAGTGTCCAGGATGCCACAGTTTTCAGGGTGGAGTTGGGTTTCATTGGTGTTTTTTTTGTTTGTTTGTTTTCCCCAACGATGTAAGAAAATAAAAGAAACTCCAGATCTCTCTAATGAAACGTTCTGTGCTGCGATGTTCAGCCTTTGAGCCGCTTGGCCAGTTGTTAACTCTAACAGGGACTCTGGGACGTGCAGCGCGTTGATGGCTGAGCTCTGGATCTCAAACAAATCAATGCCAAGTAGCCGGACCCCGGAGCCACTTCTTAATGACGACCGCCGCTCAGAGATCGCCGCGCACTCGCCCCGTCTCCACTTTGCCGCTCTCTTGTCTGTTTATTTCTCGCCCGACGCGCCGCCTTTATTGCGTACACTGCTTTTATTGTCCGCCGCGCTCGCTCCTCGCACCTTCTGCTCGCTGCGCACCAGCTGCGCGCAGGCGCACACGCCGCCGACAAGGTTTTTGAACATCTTTGCTTTGTTTTCGCTGGTTATTTTTTTATTTATTCGTCGGCGGTTAGGCCTGTTTTAGGCTTTCCAGTGGCTGAAGTCATCCCTTCCCCATCTGTGAGCAGTAGAGCAGGAGAAACACTAACTGTGCGTCTTCATTACTAGCAAATATTATCAGACGTTAAAAAGACCCACGGTGTGTGGTGTTATTTTACAATGGCCCGATGTGAGCCAGCTGCACATCCAGATGTGAGCAAGTCCTTCGATAGCTTGAGTAGTCTGTGCATGTCGTAGCAAGTGTGGGTGTGTGTGTTTGCGTATATGTACCTGTGTGTGAACATGTGGATGGGGATTAGGGGTGTAATGCAGGATTATCCAGAAGGTAGTATTGCTACTTCTTTTTGCAGAGAGGATGGATGGATGGATGGGTGGATTTTTACACATTTTGTACCCTGACAAACCAAACCAAATCAAACATTGCCATTTGAGATTCTGTTTTTAAATGATTTAATAGACAAACATATATTTGCCGGATGTTTACACTTCAGACTTTCAGTAATTTATTCCAAAAGTGAAGATAACTCCACTATGATCCAAAAGGAGCAAAAAAAAACCCAACAACCCAGCTCAAGATGATCTAAGTGTTCTCCTCATTTCACACAGCCGGTGATGCGTCTGAGGATGGAGACATTTAATCATTTATTAACAGGGCGCAGTATGTTTTTTTTTCTTTCTTCTTCTTCCTCCCAGCCACGAGTCTCCCTATGAGCCGGGATGGGAGAACGGCGAAGGAGACGTGGCAGAGAGAGGAGGATAATAGTTCCGCGCTTCCCAGGTGAAGCACAAAATATCAAATTTTCTAAACCAGTAATCGGAGGGTATCATCCCCTCCACCTTGCGCCTTCGGTGTCGGCGGATCTGCCTTTGCTCTTTTATTTGCCGGAGCTCTTAACGCTGTTAACTGCACAAATCACTGCTACTGAACACAACGCCACGTATTCAAACATAATGAGGCTTGAGTCATTGCCATCTCACTGTTCAAAGTGGTTTTTATTTAGTGCGGCGAACTGCTTCAAGGTCCCCACTGCTTTTGCTCATCAACAATTGCCAAGCATTAAATAAAACATGAGACATCAGAGCAATGCGAGCACAGCCCGGGCTCTCTCCGTTTAGAGCCCGCACGAGGTGGTGGAGGCAACCCCGAACATGTGCAAAACATGCACACACGCAAACATAATATCCAGGGGAGAGAAAGCAGGGGGTTGGGGTGGGGGGTAAAAGGTCTGGATCTGGAGCTTTTCATAATTGTTTTGGTCTTATCTGGGTTTTAATATGTCTCTCTCCACAGTGGGGCCTTCACGCGTTCCACCGCAGACGTGAGGGCCTTTGTTTAATTGCGCCTGTCTGTGAATGTGTGATTCTGCAGCGCGTGGCCCGTTTCAATTTACCGGCCTTCCCCTTTTGATGGGATTCTTCTTAAATTCGAGCACATGTAATTCAAATGACTCAAACGCACCAGACGAGGGGATGAAAGCGAGAGAACGCGCGGATATAGGGGACGCAGCGCGAGCGCCGACTACAGAGATACACACCCTTGGCAGTGCTTCTCCAGTCTGTTTGAAGTAGAGTCTCGCAGGAGGTTATAGGGACTGTGGCAGTGTTTCACCCACTCAAACACACAGTGGCTTGATTTGGGGGTGGGAGGAGGGGGGTGACGGGGATTGCGGATGGAAAAGAAAGGCGGAGGAGACAGTAGGAGGAATGCCCCTCAAACGCTCTCCGGTTCGTCTTATCCCTGTCTCTGGGTCTGGCTCGGTCCTCTCTGCAGACATGCCCTGAATGAGCGCGGCTTGGTGAGCAGGTTGTTTACCGCCACGGGTTTTTTTTTTTTTTCTTTCCTAGCCGCCGTCTTCGTGGCCCCGGTGTGCTCATATCTCCCTCAGTCATTGACTGGGTGAGATTGAAACTGTGCACCAGGGATACAGCGAGAATATTACCCAGCTGGCAACAGAAACGAGGTTCGGTGGGGCTTTTATATTTCTCGCCGTGTCAATTAGAGTCACTTACTAAAAAAAGATGACTTCCCGAGCCCCCCGCCCACCAAAAAAAAAAAAAAACTACCCTCGCTGACAAAATCCATCCCTCGAGAATACAAATAAAAGCAGATATTTACACATGCTTGTAAAATAAATAAAAACCTATTCCCCACCCCCTCGCTGTTTGAATTCAAATCAAACTAAACATTTTCTGTTTTTAGTCATCCCGGTAAGCTCCAATTATCTCGAGCTGTTCAACGCCAGAATAACGACAGAGAGAATTTTAAACCGTCTTTGAACTGCAAAATTTAAAACCATTTTCTGTAATATGTGGTAGAATCGCCTCGTAAATTGTACGACTTGTATAAAAATGTTTTGGGACTTCCTCCTCAAGCAGAGTCTGGTTTGTAGGCCGTCTTGCTCGTACACATTTTCAGCTCTGATTATAAAATTGCAACGTGATCGAGATCGAGGCTTTGCAGCGGCCACAACAAAACCTTGATTTTTGCTTCCCTTAAGCCACGTCGTTGCTGATCTCTGGACATCATGTCGATTATCATCATCTTCTTGGATGCACAATTTGTGTCCGAACTCTGATGTCTTTGGACGTTGCTTTAAATTTTCCACAAAACATTTTTCCTCATGATGCTATAATCGATTTTTGTTACTCTTTCGAGTTGTGGCTTCTTGATCTAAGCCTTTAGCTTTGATATTAGAGTTGATTTCCAGATTTCATATCAAACACCCATCAGTACGATGGCTGCACATTCCCATAGGCGTTTATTCTTGCTTGTTATTGTTTGAATAACTGAACTGAAAGTTGTGCCAACCTGTTGGAGGCCTGCAATTAGAATATCTTGACTGAATTTATTACTATTATTATTATTATTATTATTTTCTGGTTTGTTTTTACACAAAAATCTACAAGAAGGCATTGTGTTTGAGGTTTGCCTCCCGTTTGTTTAGTCAAATGTTGTGAAATGACCTCAAAAGCTATAAAAGTTATGACTTCATCGTCTTGTTCAATAAGCTTAAACTAAATCGTGTTCATAGTAACCTTAGTTTGTGTTACCCTATGAATTCCAGCAAGCTAAAATATGTTCGCTTGAACACATGTTAGCTTGTTGTTAGCTTGGACACATTCTGTCTTTCAGTATTCTGGTGTTAGGGAACTATAATATATTTTAACTGACCTAAAACAGTAAAACGTAGTCTTACGCAGTGCATGTACCGATCTGGTTTCTGCTATATCCTAGAGCTATTAGAGCAACTGTTGGATTAAAATTATTGCCAGAGTTTATCGCAGCCCTGCCGTACAATGTGTTTTCTCCACTCAGTAGCAGATAAACACCTCAACTTTATTAGAGCAAAGCCGTGCCAAGTCAGCATGGAGCAGACTGGCCAGAAAGAAAGCCAGACACGGAAACAGCGGGTCGAATCTGGTCAGTTACGCTGACTTAAGATCACGTGTCACATCGGCGCCGCACCAGACACGCGGTGTGGTTACATAACTCCCCAAGTGACACAGCGTTTCTTTACAGACACAGAACGAGAAAGAACAGGGCATCACAATACCCTGGATGCCGGCGAGAAATGCGATTCTGCCCAGTCGAATGTGACCGAACGTGTACGGGTTGGGCGATAACGCACACTGGTTTTTATCAGTGCGATGCAACGCCGCGTGATGGGAGAACAAAATGGCCACGCCACTGAAACACAGTGCAGCTTCAGTCTGGGGATAGAATGACCCGCTCTTTACGTCATGTTGGAGTGCCTTGCAAAATCATTCATTCATTTTTGACATTTCCTAACATTGTAAAACATAAGTAAATAAAATACTGGGATTTCATGTGGCGGACCAACCCTGATTTTCACATAAGCGTTTATACATAAACAAATGAAAAATGTGGCAATCATGTGTTCGGCTGTTTTTTTCTGCTCCACCTAAATAAGTTCCAGTGCAACCGATTGTCTTCAGAAGTCGCATCCAGGCTTATAATTCCAGTGAAGGCATCAGATGCTTGTTCAGAAAAATGAATGTCCGGGGTAAAAATGTGGAGATGTTTATTCCAGGATTAGACGGTAAAACAAAATCTCGAGCTTGCAACATCCCACAGAGCTCTGGTCGTTCAATTAGCCTAAAAAACTGACAGTGATGCAACTTCAAAGTTAAAAACAGAAATGCAGCCAAGATGTTGATAGTACCTCTGGAGGAGATGCAGAGATCTCCAGCTCGGGTTGGTCTTCTCAAGAGGAAATAAAGAATTATTTTTGAAATTAAGATTGGGTGAAATAATTCAATCTGAAAGTGCTAAGTTGGTGAAATCATGCAGGTTGTGATTATTTGGAGAGATAATCACGACAAAAGGTGGTGAGACAAGGGGTTGGCTCAGGAAGACTGAGTTTGGAAAGTCACAGTTATTCTGTTTCTATCAAATCCTCAGAAAACGTGTCAAAGTTTGTGGTTCACAGGTGCAAACATTTTTCTTTTTAGTCCTGTTTTAGAGGCTGCGGTCTCAACTTTAACTAAATACGCGCCGCAAATAAAAACTTAAGTGCAGAATAAATTAAATGGGAAGTCGAAACGTGGCACAAGCTTAATGGCTAAATGAGGTGGGTTCGTTTTTCAAGTGGGCCTTAAAGAGCTGCTCTTATTTAAGGTTTTCCATCACCAGCCAGCAGACACATGTTTTCTCAGAGTAGTAGATCCATGCCTACATGCGTAAAAACGATGCAAATAAACAAAACAATCCCACTTTCAGAAACTGCTGCGATGTGGGCAATTTGCAGATCCTCTATTTTGTTGCTTGCTCTCCTGTTTTTTTTGTTTTTGTTTTGGTTGTCGTTTGTCTCACCCTGTAATTTTTTTGGAGCGTATTCTTTGGAAGGAAAACACGCTTCGTCCCGCCACCCCACGTATTTCTCCGTCCTCCCTCTTTTCTTCCTCATTCCCTCAGACCTCCCCACAGTGTTCCCTGGTGCAGCAACCAACCAAAACGGCTAATGGAGAAGGAATGTACCTACGCTCAGCCACAGACGGAGAGACGGAGGCAGAGCAGGGAGAGGATGCAAAGACTCACGGGCAAAAAAAAAAAAATAAGAGAGAAGGAAAGACGAGGCAGAGACATGTAAAAGCAGGAAGATGAAAGCAGGAAGGCAAAAACTAAAAAGCTCTCAGCTACGTTGCCAAAGTAACGCCATGTTCGATGCGTTTCTACGGCTTCCACACCAGGTGGTAAAGAACAAGATTTTGTGTGTTACTTTTTACTGAATATTCACCCTTTTTTTTTTTTTATGCATGTGTGTGGAGATGTAGAGCTGCTGAATGATTCATGGCCCATGTCAAGGATGGATTTGGGAATTTCCCACAGTGAAATGAGGCAGACATTCAAGGATGTATTTTTTTATTTATTTATTTTTTTTTAGCATACCTCTATATATATATTTTTATGATGTACATATATATATATATATATATATATATATATATATATATATATATATATATATATATATATATAAATAAAAGGGAAATCTTTTTTTTTTTTGTCGCACAGCAGTCCGCCAAACCTGATGTTAAAGACGTGGAGGATTTCTTGCTATGAAGATAAATATGTTGCTTAATTGTGACGCCTGATGATGCTTTAATGTGCATCACAGTCAAATTGAGACTAGCACTGTTTTCTGTTTTTGACAAAAAAAAACAAAAAAAACAATATCCATCTAAAAACCAAATATCAGTGCAGATACCACAAACAGCGTCTTAACTTTAAAGTCGTTCAGGGACAATTTCATGTGATAGAGCAACAGAAATTGCACATTTTCTAGGGCAAAAAAGATAAGGTGAAAGGTTGTGGATCAAGGAATTTGGAGAGTAAAATATGCATTTGTTTTAAACCCTTTAATATTCCCTTGAACTTGGTCATTCAACCACGAATACATGCTTTGATCGAGAATATGCCATTCTACCCCCGTGTTATGATAGTGCCTCCACCATGCTTCACTGTGAAGAGTGTGTGTTCAGACATTACCTCCATGCACAGAGTGTGTTGATTGTTAGCCAAAAGGGCTTTGTCGAAAATGCCTGGTTTGTTTTTTGTTTGTTTGTTTTTTCTTTGTCTTCAAGAGAAATACGTTCTTAATATTGCCTTCACAGAGCAACTCTATATGCACCGAGATGAAATTATAGACTGGTGGATTAATTTGTGAACCAAATAGTCCACCAGTAAAAATCTGATTTTATGTTAAGTTATCAGACTGAAGGAGGCTGAACACAGATGAACACAACATTGTTCCGATTTTTATTAACTTTGAAACGGTTTGTCCAACACTTCACTATTAATGCTCAACTTTGCGTTATTCTATCAATGAAGTTTGTAGCTGCAGCATAATAAGATGTAAAAAAAAAAAAAAAAAAAAAACATTGATGAGAGAATATGAATACACTTTACAGGCCTCTGTGAAAGGGCCTGTATCATTGAAAGGGATTAGTTTGTATGCACTGAGGATGTGACCAATAAACCCGTTGTACCTCATAAAAATTATTTATAAAGTTTTACCGAGTCCATTTCTCATCTGAGTGTCTCAGGTCTTCAGCCCACGCGCACGCTTGAATATCCTTCTAACAGCACGGGGCGCCGCAAACTTGGCGTGTTCGACTGATAAATGCGATGAGATTGTCAAACATGTTTGCTAACCTTATGAATTTTGTGCTCCTTGTCTGAGGATAGGAGGCCACTGTGTGAGCTTCTGTTTTGTCCTGCTTGCGTTTACACACGGTTTTACAGGCATGCAGTGGTTTTACTGTTTCATCCTGTTTCCTGTCAGGTCCAAGAAATATGGACAGATTTAATTTATACTAATGAATGGATCTGAGATGGTAGTTATTTTATTAGAAAGTTAAATCCTAAGCGCGTCTTAAAAGTTTCACTTTGATTTATGTGTTCTTCTTGCTTCTGTTTTTCTTCTTCTTTTTTTTCTCTGGACCTTCTTCCTCCTGTCCTTGATTTTGTTTCCATCACTCCTATGCCCTTCACCTCCATCCTCTCACTCTCCCTCCAGTTCTGGAGGCTACTTTTTTTTTTTTTTCATCTCCACTTAGCTTTTAGTGCTCTTCCATGCCCCCCTCTGGGGGAATCCACCTCTTTCCAGACACTGCCTTATTTTAGCAACACAAGCTGGTCCTTGGAGAGCACTGCCAGTGCTGTCTGCCCCTGTGTGTGTGTGTGCATGAGTGTGTGAGTTTGGACTTGCATATATGTGCACAATTTCTGATGTATCAAGACTGACAGGTCAAGCGGTTTCGTCTGTGAGTTTCTTTCTTTCTTTTTCCTCCTAGTTTCCCTTCGTTTTTGCCGTTATGAGCGAAGCGACAGGTGAATTATTAATGAGAGAGGGAATTTTTGTTCTACTTCGGATCTCCCGATGCTGCAAGAAACGTCTCTGAAGGAAGGCGAGCATGAAACAGCAAGCATACACACTTTGTCTTCCCCAAAATGTCCGTAGCCATCAAGGAGTTGGTGTGTTTTGGGACTTGCAAATCTTCATGGACACAGATCCTTTTTTTTTTTTTTTTCATTCAAATATCTTTATTTTCTCTCTCTCCTCACAAAAAAAAACAAAACACATCAGCCGTGGTGTATTAGTTCATTCTCCCTCACCCCCGCGTCGATTCTCCAGGTACAGCTGCGTTCTGTCAGCTGTGCAGTGGTGCAACGAAAATGAGTGGGAAAGACGGCGCGTCATCAGAAGCATCACTGCGGGCCACAATGCCTTATTATGTCAGATCTGCAAATTCCCCCACACTGTCGTTGAAGGGGGAACAAAAAGTGACCTACATAACTACAAGCCAGAAAAAAGCGAAAAACACAAATGGCCCCATTCTCTTCTCCTCCACTCCACTCTTGCAATCTCTCCATCTCTGCCGTTCCCTCTGAAGCCGTTCCCTTTCTCTCTCACTCCGTCACCCTTTGATCATCTCCATCCTCTCCCAAAAGAGGCTTGGCGCGTTATCGGCTCTCATTCAAATGGAAGGAATGGTGCGTTTTCCGGTTTTCGCTCAAAAAATGTTGCACATCCCAGCACGGGTGCGTTTTTTTTCCCCTTTCCTCAAAAAAGAATTGGTATATGGATGCTAAAATGGTTTAATCGACATTGGTGGGGGTGGCTAGGTGATCCAACCAACCTGCTACTAGGTAAACACCATCTGTTCGCACAAAATCCAACCCCCTTCTGACGTTGTGACGGGAATAGAGCGATCCGATTGCACCTCTTCTCGCACACCTCGGCGCTGCCAGCTTTACGAGGTGCGTGCTGTTTGTGTCTCAGCCCGTGATGATAATAGATATTAGCAGAGTTGATGTTCTTTTATATGTTACAAGGGAAAACATGTGCATTTCATGCCACGTCCGAGCTGCCGAGAGATATCATATGATTCCGACTTCACTTTAGGAACGATAAGTAGTGGCGTTGAAGGCGTTTCTTTTCAAATTAACTGCATAAGCTGGTAAGGATGCAGTCAGTATAATCAGTGCTGAAAGTCTTGCTCTCTCTCGCCACTTCTCAGCTTGCGTGGTGAAAAACGTGTTTCGATTAATTTCAGTTTGCTTGTTTGTTGGAAGTTTGTCGCACGACTGAGAACTGCACAGATTCAGCTCAGTTTACCCAGGAATGATTACCTTTTCTTCCGACTGTTCCTCAAAATCATAATGTGTCTGAAAACATGAACCGAATGAGGGAGAACGGATCCAGCTCTGCTCGGTCTTGGTGTTCCTTTGTATGTATGGCCAAATGCACCGTCAACATTTCCTGCCCGTCTCTTTCTCCCGTCTCCCACTCGCGCCTCCTCTCTCTCAGCCTGCAGTAAAATTGAGTCAAATCAATCAATTCAGGTTTCTTGGGCAGACCAGTGGTGTGGTAAGAAATTGACCTTTCATTTAAATGTGGGTGTGTGTGTGTGTGGGTTGGTGGTTGGGTTGGGGCGGAGTGTTTGGAGACAAAAACAGAGGGGAGCAGTTAGAGCTACGCTACTCTCTGCCTCAGAGCCAATTGAACCACCCATTGTGCTGTTGCCCCCAAATATCTACTGATGATCAAAAACACACACCCACACACACACATTTTGTCCATCAGCAACAGCAGACATGACAAGTGCATGGTCTGTGGACATGGCATTAAAGTCGGGCAGCGTCTATTTTGAGCGTTTATGCTAAGCAGCTTACATAAATGTTAAAAATCGGGGGGTTTTCCCCCCGTTTTTGCCCGGGTGGGTATTGAGTGTATTGAGTGAGTGCGTTAGCCCGGGTTAAGTGGCTGTGCTTAGGGGCACACCAGTGCTGCTGCAAACGCCGGCTGCTCCGGTACAGCCTTGGAATGAGCCCTGCAAAACCAGATAAAGGGCTCACGACGACACACACACACACAAAATACACACTCTGACTGAAGGGCGCTGAGCACCAAAACCATTGTGAATGGACAGTGTAGGCAGCGAGATGTTTGATTTTATGCCATCCCTTTTTTTGTTTTTTGCTGGGTTGTCAGTTTCTTTTTATCTTCCTTCCTCTCTTTTTTTTTCTTCCACACATCCTTACAGTTCAGGAAAGTAAATAGTTGGACCTTCAAAATTCATTTTTTCTTCTTCTTTTTTTTTTTTTTTTGCTTTTTCATCCCAACCAAGTATTTCAAAACGCCAGATAATTTTAGCATCAAACAAAAATGACCTCGGGAACACAGAAAAAAATAAGTTTGAACTTTTCTCAGTTTATTTATTATATGAAAACATTGAATGATTCCCCCAATATTATCATTGGACTGTGATCAAACAAATTATATATATATATATATATATATATATATATATATATATATATATATATATTTAGGGCTAGTTTCACTTATTGCCATACATGCAAAATCAACAAATCACTTAAAAATAACTGCTTTGTTTTTTTGCATCTATTCGCCTATTCTGTGTCATCAAACACCTCAGGTTGAATCTATTGCTCTGGATAAAAACCCGGCAGTGGTAATGTGGTCGTCTGGAGCCGCTTTGCTGTGTCAGGTGTTGGACTACTTTCCTTAATTGATAGAACCGTGATCTCTGCTCTCTGTCAGATAATATTCAAGGACAATATCCAGCCATCAGTTTGTGACCTTAAGCTTGAGCACACTTGGGTTATTCAAGGGCGCAAAAATCCACAGTATGGCAGAAAGTCCAAAAGAAAGAAAAAAAAAAAACCAACAAAATTCCCAGTCAAAGTCCAATGTTAAGTCCCAATGAATTGCTGTGGCATGACCAAACAAGGTGAACATTTCCACATCGGGCGAGGTTTATGTTTATTTTTGTTGAGACAAAAACTAAAAAAATAAAAAATGTAATTTTCGTTGTGATGATCTCAAACAATTAAGTTTTTAGAAATCCACGTGTGAACAAATATTATTGCAATCCTCTCTCTCACACACACACACAAACTACTTTCCCCACATTTCAGCAGGTTTGTAATGACTATTAGGAGAGTTGGGCATAAAAGGACACTGATAAATAACGTGGACGGAAGCAGGTTCCAGAGGAGCATATATCATGAAAGCATCACTGTCCGCCCGGCGATTCCTGGCATTCAAATGCGCTTCAGGCCAGGTCACGTAAACAAAAGCCAAAAGGCCTTGCTCCAGGTGCTATAACCTGCGGGCACTGTTCTTAAAAAAACAAAACAAATCCAACGGCGTACGCCTTCGCTTCTCGGGGAGAAGAAATCTTCAGTCAAGATTTCCCTTCAAACGCGGCGCGGCCCTCATTATATCATGTTAATGCGGCGGATCCTCGGCTCCTGGACCTCGGCGCTCTCCGGAGGGTTCTCGCGTGAAGATTTCTTGGCCGACATCCGGCCCTTCTCCTCCTCCGCCATTGTCTGTCTGTCCTCATCCCGCTCCTCTGCACTAAAACAGCTCATAATTATTGTCTCAGCATCATTCATGTATAATTTATCAGCCGTTTAAAAGCCGAGCTGCATGCAGTTAAATCTACTGGGAGCTTCGGTCTTTCGAAATCTCTTCCCTTTCCCTTCCCCTCTCCGCTTCATATTTTCTCCCCTCTGTCGTACTATCTTCCATGTGCAGGAGCCCTCAGTCGTCTCTTTTTGACTTTATGTTATTCTTTTGTTCCGCGCTGTTATGCAAGCTGCATCCTCTTTCCTCTCTCGTTTTGTTTCTGACCGAGTCCGGTTCGCCCTCTTTTGTTTTTCTTTTTTGTTGTTGTTTTTTCCCCCCTCCCCCTTAATTTTCAATTTCTGACAATAAACAGAGAAGATCACGCAGACGTTCCTCTTGTTCTCTCTCTGTCCGTATTTCTGCCCACCCTTTCCTTCTGCCCCCCATACCCGACCAAAAGAGGAAGGAGAGGTGCAGAGTAATTGGATTCCCACTAATAGCGAGGGTAATGTTGACAGTACATAAATCCTGCTGCTGAAATAGTGCCTCGTTTATCTTCTGATTTTGCCTCATTGTTTTTCGCCGCCCGTTTCCCACCCTCTTCTTCCTCCTTTTTTTTTTTTGCTTTCACCTCCTCTCCGTCTCTCCCCAATTTCACCTTCCCCTCATGTCTCCAGGGGTCTCATCAGGTAGCCTTGATTGTATAGATGGGACAATGCGTCTCCAGCAATAATTGGCCAACACCGGTTTGCTTGCCTCCACGCAGACACTGAGGGAGAAACAGAGTGAGGAAGAGCTGAGGATAAAAGTAACACATGCACATTACTTCAGAAATGTGTCGCCACGTAAGGCTTATACGGGAAGCAACGAGGGCTCGACTTAACCCGGATTTTGGGGGAAAATGAAAAGGATTCTGGCACCTTATGTGCTTTTCTTTTTTTAATTCTGTCTGAAACTTGAGAGTCACATCTGTTGCTTCCTGTTCCTGTGAAGCAAACATTGACTAAAGAGCAGGTGCAAATCAGCTCAGCAGTAATCTGTAGCAGTAGTCTGAGCTACACTTGCGGGTCGCAACAGATTTTTTTTTTTTTTTTTTTTAAAAAACGACAATAATCCGTGCAGCGGAAGGTGACATATTGCCTTCTCCCTCCCTTACAAATCAGGGTCAAGCCCCAAGAATGTTTGATCCTGTTCAATAATTAACCTAATCATCTTGATAGTGACTTCCAACGCTGAAACACTTACAGCTTTTTGTTCTATAAATGCTGCTCATTGTTCCATAAATATGTGTTTTCTACAGTGACACAACACTCTGACATCATCTGGTTTTTTTTTAGCCCTTAAAAAGCTCTTAGTGCTGCAAAGACGATTATTTTCACAGACTAAGTGGTAGCCCACAATGCTCTAAATAAAGGCTACTGGTTAATTATTTGCACTTAAGTTGAACGGTAAAGTGCTGGAAGTTTTTTTTTTTTTTTTTCCAAGGCTTAATATCTTTTATTTCATATTTGGTATTAGTTAATTAAGGAAAACATTGTGCGCTTTCTCTCTGTGACACAAGTAATCTTATAATTCAATTACTGTATTATAACTTAACTGTAAGGGGAACTAGCATACAGAAAAAGGAGTCTGTTTTTCTTCGGAGAACGTCCAAAAATTGGTGAAGGCATAAAGAGTTGCTTGAGGGGAAAAACGTAAAAAAGTTCCAGTTTGCCAAAAACTGTCTAGGGAGACACAGGATGCACTGGGAAGTCAGCGCTGTGGTCAGGTAGGATCACAAATGGTTGCTTTCGCAATACGTGCAGTGAAAAATTAACTCTGAACGTCAACCTGGGCATGCAAAGCGACAATCCTGGAAGAACATGTTAGAAGAAAGTCCATGAGCCTCAGGTGGCTTTAATGGTTGAAACTGACTTCAGCAGAAAATCTTGTCTAAACTGTCGAGCTTCTGATTTCCATACCCCACTTTCTCCTTACCTCCAAATCTAATTAACAAACAAAAACAAACCCCCATCTCCAGTGGCCGACAAACCCCAAAATGGTGATGATTGATGGTGAACCAGGTGACATGACAGTGGCTGTTCCTGTCTCATATTTACAGCTGCGTCGTCAGACCCTTCAATTTAAGTAAGAGTCAGTTTGAAGCTGAAGACGGTCGAATTACGCACTGGGAGCCAAAACTTTGAAGAAATGGATGTGCGAACAGACCCAGACATTGTTTGGGTAAACAAATTAGAGTTCTAGAAAGAAAAAGCTCCCCCATCAATTGATTGTGAATTAAGAGAGCATGTACAGCAATAAATGTAAGAAAAATGAAGATGTGTTGGGGCAGCGCAGACAAAGATGCTAATGTTTGTGTCGTTCATTCTCTCTCCCTCCTTTCTAAATATCAAACGAGCTCATCAATTATTGAGTGAGTGTCAAGCATCTGAAATAAATGGCCCTTTCTAGCAGTATTATCGAAGCCCATTGCGCCCGCCAACATCCTCCCCTTTCATGCGCTTTCCTGGTCAATGTCATTGACACGGGAGTCCAGGTCAGGTCGGCCAATCAATCACCTGTGTGGCATCTGGTGGGTTTGGTCTGCCCACAGGCTTCCTGTGTGTTTCTGCTCCTCTGGTCGTTGTTGCAGGGAGGCTGTTTTATGCTACAATCACAAACTTTTAATGTATTTCACTGGAATCATTATTTAATAAATATAAAAAAGTATGGTACGTATCAACGGAGAGTAATTAAAGAGGCAGCATGGTCGTTCTGGAGGAGCTGCAGAGTTTCACAGTTCAGATGGGATCATCTCTTGATAATCATTAATCCGTTATTAGCATTAGCCTATACAAATATGGTTTTTGTGGAGGAAAGTCCTAAACCCCAGAGCCAAAACGAGCAAGAATGAAATGGTTGAAATCAAAACCTATTCATGTCTTAGAAATGTCCATTCCTAAATCAGATGGGTAAAATTGCAGCTATAATGAGCAACAAGAGGCTTTCTGCTGATGCTAATTCAGGTAATTTATTTTACATGCAATCTCTGTCTGTTTTCATTTGTTCTGCAAGAGCTGTTACTGACAGTAGAAATAAAAGCAACCAATCAATTAAGAGCATGTGTGGCAGGACTTGCTTTGACTGGGTACAAATCCATGCCACAGGTGGGTTTTTCAGTTTATAATTGTGAAATTACAAATTGTGGGGTTAATTTGGAATGAAAATCTTTGTGAGGCACATTACAGGTTAGCACTGAAGGTCAGACTCTATAAAAAAGATCAAGGCGAATTCTTTGATTGCGCACTCCCTGAGCGCCTGCTCCCAGCTTTCACATGTGACAAATCGGAAGAAGAAAGATGACAGAAGGCATAGGACATGGCAGCACAGTAGGGTTCCCACTGTCTGTGCATTAAAGCACTTCCACAGTCAAGTGTCTCCAGGCTGGTATTGTTTGTCTCTCCTCTGAGAGGTATGCAGTTGCTCTTAACACACCCATAGCCATTTAATTGGGCTGTCAATCAGGAGGAAGCCCACTTCCTAAACTGTCTAACACTTTCACATAACACTCGGCAACCATCAGGCGCTTACCTTAACCGCACATCATAATCATGTAATGCTGCGATTTTATCTGTCGCCATGTCCAAAGCCTTTGCTTAGAGGCTAAGGATGTGTTGGCAAGTGGGTAAATCGAAGGTAAGTGGAGGGAAGGGGCTTGTTTTGACTCGTGTGTCTTTTGTGCCGAAAAAACTCCATTTACATCTTTTTCCAAGTGATTCGTAGTTGGTATTTCTTATCTGCCACTCCTCCTGTCATGTGCAATTCAAGAGCAGACCCTCACATCCATGTCTTTTCTCTTCCTTTAGCCCCTTCTTTACGTCGAGTCAGCACGCTTCCTTCCCCGTTCCTCCTTTTACATCTACAAACTCGTTGTAGATGAGTTTCTTGCCACCGTCGCCACATTCCTCACATAATCACAGGGACTTTTACCTTCCAAACCATCCCAGTTCCCCTCTGAAATGTTCTTGTCCATTTCATCTTTCTTCCCATCTTTCCATTCATGGCCCTCTTCAGTCCCTTTCCTCAGTCAACCCACCTGCGTTACGACAACGATGCACCGTCCCACAAAGACTGCAGGGCTGCCATTGCTAATCTGTTCAACAGCACACTTTAAGTACATCAAAGAGAGAGCAGGAAAAGACAAACACAGGACTGAATGTGTCATTACTTCTTTATTTTAGTTTTTATTTCTCTGCATTTATTTTCTCTCACAAAACATCTCACAGACCCATTGTCAGAGAGAAAGGAATTGTTGATTTGCAGACTTGATTCTCTTGACATTATAATTGGGATAATGTGAAAAGAAATAAACAAACTATAATGCTATTGTTCACTTTCTAAGAAGTGTTATCTACCCTTCTTTTTTTTTTTTTTTTTTTCCAAGGCAACCAAATAACAATTATTGTCAGACGGCGCTGCAAACAAATTTAAAGCTGTGAATTGCTCTCAATGAATGCTTTCACGGCGCTTATTCAATTTCAACATTTTCTGGAGAAAATCGAGGATGTCATCTGCGTAGTATCGTGCCCAGCTGTGACCATTTCCGCCGTCCTCACTACCTTCTGCTTTCTTCGACGGCCAGAGTGCATTCATGTGTGTGTATGTTAACGTGGTGTCTGGATTTGAAAGCATTGGGACATGAGTTGGGTGTTCAATGAGCCTGTAATGGTACAAATTTGTCTTCACAGGCCGTTCTTTTGAAAGGAGACACAATTTCCCCTCGCTGAGACGAGTTTGATTTGGTCTCCTCCCTCGTGCCGCAGAGTAAACAGACACAGCGCGCCTTCGGTTCCGATGTCCCGTGGGACACAATCTGTGAGGAAAGGCGAGTAGTTGCAGTTTGATTTCAAGGAAATATGTCTGTAACCCAGCGTCTGCCTGTGCATTTTCCTTCTCCGTCGTTTTCCGAAGGAACAACTTGTGCAAGGATGAGTTTGAGCTTATGTAGGGGGGGAAAAAAAGGAAAAATATGCATACATTATAGAGAGCCAAAGGAAATAATATATTGGCAAACAAAGGAAGGAAGAGGAGAAAAGTGCAAAGGCACATTTGGTTGCATGGGGGGGAGGCGAGGGGTTTATGCACCATTCCATTTTTGGGATGTTAAATTCAGAGATTTATATAAACAGAATGAAGGGAAAACAAGAACAGATAGTGCTGGCCGTATAGGAGTCAATCTGTTCGCCATTCTATTGTTGGTAAAAAAAAAAAATAGAAATCCCTTACAATAAGAGGGCTCGGCTTTAGGCTCAGCCATCCTCTATGCTGCTGAAGCTTTCTGCTATGGATGTAACAGTTAATCCACCACCACAAGTGCTATCAAGCCCCTTCTGCTGCTTTGACTGGGGCTTTTTCATACATTCATGCACGCTCTGGTTTCCATTTCCCATTTCTGGTCTCTGTAGAGACATCCTTTGCTTGTGTGTGTGTATGTGTGTGTGTGTGTGTGTGTCCATGTAAAGTTATTTAAAGGCATCAAAACTAAAACACAACATTGTACAAGGGATGGGCTGGTACAAAATGACAACCTTAAGCGAAAAATACAATTATCATGTAAGAAAAAGGGATATCATGCCCTAACTGATTTTAGTTAGAACTGTTTTTTTTCGTTACAGCTGCCAAAACCTGTAACAAACTACGACAACAGAAAGCTACGACTACGTGGCTAATTAGAGGAGATATCGGTTTAGGTAGGCAGATGGCTGGTTAGCAGCTCACGAGGTGAGAGAATACACGATGCTGGGTTTACAAGAACAAGACGAGATTCAATTTAAGCAATATCTTTGGTGAAAGTTAAAAAAGAAACTCAATGTTTTGGTTTTGTGTCGAGTGAAAGATCGTGCCTGCTTGGTGATGGGCTGGGTGACCACCGGATAAACAGCAATACACACATAAACGCATACGGAAACCAGCAACCGAATGGTCGTGTTACTGCAGAGGAGGTCAAAGCACCCAGGGAGAGAAGTCGCACATGCTCAGAGAGAACAAGATCCCAGGCTGAGATTCAACCCCACATTTCCTAAATCTCAAAAATTGTGATGACATTTCCAGTTTGATCACTCAAACGGGCTTTCGAGCTTGGAGACCTCCCCTTCATATTCAGAGCTGAGTGCTTTAGGGCTCATGGCCTTCTCAACATTATACACAAATCATGACACAACTTGTCTACTTTGACACCAGTGGCCACCCTGATATGAAAATACTGACAACGCAATGTTTGTAGAAAAAAAAAAACCCTGGGACATGTAAACATCTAACTTCTTATTGTATGGCCGGAATGCCAAGACAAGATGCATAAAACAGAAATATATATATATATATATATATATATATATAATCTCACTAGAAATAATAGGGGAAGAAATTGATGTCTTATGGACCAAAAATAGATTTAGGAGCGCTCTCTTTCAGCTAGCTAACCGCTCTCAGTTTGCGCCAACAATTCGCCAAACAGCTTTAGAAAACTCTGGACAATTTCTCTGTTCTCTCAATCAAAGGATATTAAACTACAGGAATCCCATGATGTAATATGTAAAAGTCGACACACCTTGAATCTAGTAATGACCCATGCTGATGCTTAAGAAAAAAACAACAACAAAAAACATTCAAAGCCCCTGCATTTTTCACTCAACAGAAACTTTTCAGAGAAGCATTTGAGTAAATGGATCATCAGTAAATGAGGCGCTGCCTGTTAAATGAAGAATCGAATAATGTGCAGTTAACGATAAACAGAACCTCATCATCAGCCTGGTCTAATGATAGTCTAATTGAATTTTTTCATGGGAAAGAATTAGAACGATCATTTTGACAGTGGCAGCCACAGGCTATGATGGAGCTCTGAACTGAACTGTTGATAAAAATAGAGAACCACTTGGATCTGTCACTTCTCTGAATTTTTTTGGTACTCACAAAACATTTTTCTTTGGGTTTGTATTGCTTCACTCAAACCGCCAACACTTCTGTATGGAGTGTTTTTATTTTTTGGGGGTTTTTTTTGTTATTTTTTTCAATATATTTATTTTCTGCTTCACTAAAGAGCTGATTAAATTGTTACACTCTCTAACAAATTTTAAACCAGGCACAGATTAAATTTCCACTGCGGAGAACGTATATGAAGCTTTTTAAATGAATTGCATTTTTCCATCCTACTGCACTCATCATCGGCACTGCGTGCTCGCCTTGCCACCGAGGACGCCTCCAGATGTGGCCCGAGCCAAGGCAACGTCTTTCTCGGGGCAAAACGTGCCAGATGGGGTGGGGGCTTTTAGACCAGCTAGATGGAAGATGGGAGGGCCTCGAGGCAAAGAGCAGCCCTGTGACATTGAGGGGCACAAGTGGCCGCAGAGCTGACAAGATGAGAAGTGATATGCCCTCGCCATCGCTGTCAGTCATGCCACCTCATTAGAGATGGAGGAAGAGGGGAAGAGGGAGGTATGTTCAGAGGGGGACGGAGGGAGAGAAAGGGGGGGGAGGCACTTGTGTTAACGAGAAACCTATTTTTTATGAGGAGTACAATCAGAAGTGTCATGGAATCTCGTTCAAAGATTGTTAAATAAGCGTATCCTCCATGTTTGATTCCGCGGCGTGGTGATGAAGTGTTGCAGCAGAGGAAGCCAGCTGGAAGAAGAGTTTTATGTGGAAGAGATAATGTGAAGGCATGAATATTAACCCCTTGCTAAACACCCGAGCTTAGCCCGTCTGTGAAATCCCACTGTGCACAATGCTAATACATGCTGTATCCACAAGGGAGACGACGGGGGCTTGTTGCGCCGTCAGATGGGAAGAGTGCATTAAGAAGCTCTCTCATGTATTCATGCACCCATAATAGGATATATAAGACGAAAATCCCAACAGTCATTTCAGACGGAACAATGCTGCTCGTCCGAGTTACACACCCCGACTCCCGCCCGCGCGCGCGCGCACAGACACAACATCCTTCGCCTCACAAGCTAAATAGTTGATTGATGGTCTAAGCTGTGAAGAAATGCTCTCCTTTATGTCTCTAAAGGTTTGTAATTGCTGCAGTGAAAGGATGCTCACTCGCCTGGAATATTGATCCTAATGGGATTACTATCCTGCACCAAAGAGAGGATGATGGAGGGAAGGAGATGGAGGGAAAATGGGAAACAGATGAGGAGAGGTCCGGACAGAAGGGAGGCTGAATGGATGGACAGAGGGAAAAGTCTAGTTTGTCCTTGCCATTTCTCATCGATCCCCTCGCTTTCCACTGCAGTCGTTCATTAACGGCTTCCGTACGGGAACGGCGAAGCTTCTCTCTGGGAACAAGAGATGGGAGAAGCACTGGGAAGAGGTGACTTGCAGAGTGTGAGTGGTGGGGGGCTAGAGATGATTCTCATGGGAGAGATCATGAAGGGGCTCTCCCCCCAGCTCCTTTGGGGAGGGTTGTTGTTGTTGTGAATGGCTGCAGTATGGAGGCAGCTATTATCCCCGGCAACTGCAACAAAACAAGCGGCGGAGGCTGGTCAGAGCAGACTGGTGGGGGGAGATAAGTTGGAAAATTGTTTTCAAAAGAACGGACTGAGACTTATATCCGCGAGGAGCTCGAGATGTAATGCAAACACAAACCGAAATAGAATATAACCATATGCTTCTCCGACAACCATATTGCAGTTCTGGGAAAAGTACAGCTCAGTGCCTCTTTTGATTATTTCCATCAGAGCACTGACATCCTCCCGCTGTCCCCATCTCTCTGAATTAATCAGCGCGGCGGGCCATCGGCTTGTCCGTCATTCTGTCCGTCCGTTCCCCCCCTGCCCGTTTGCTCAAACCGCAGATGGGAGGGTACGGCCATCAGTGTGTGGGACCAGACTGTCCTCAGCGGCTAATTGAAATGTCATGATGAGGCAGAGTCTTGGAAGATGGAGGCATGTGTGATTCATTCAGTGGCGTGGCGGCGAGCGATGCCTTGCAAAAGTATTCACGCCCTTTGAACAAGTGTGTGAGTGTGTAGTTCAAACCAAGTAGAGAAGGAGAAGTGTGCAAGTGACGTGTCAAGCAAGTAGAGGTCTGTGGAAACCTTGGTTTAGCTGCAGAAAACCAACGCTCAGGTGGGAACATTTTTTGAGACTCAAAAATGTTGACGTTCTTGATAAGAGGTAAACGGAAGCAATTGTTAGGGAAAAAAAAAACTAAGTTCCTTTTCACTTTGCCACAAGCCTTGTGCAAAAGATTTAAGATGGAAGGACTCCTTCCAGAAGGACAATGACACTAAACGTACAATCAGAGGCACAGCAGAATGAGGCTAAGATCGATTGATCAATTGAGATTGGTTAAGTCGGTGGTACCCAAAGTCGGTCCTCGAGTGCCGGCATCCTGCATGTTTTAGTTCTCTCCCAGGTGGTAGTAACAACCTTTTCAGCGTGTCAGTGTTCTTCTTAGGCCTTCTATTGAGCCATCATTGGATCCCGGTGCGTTAAACTAGGGACAGAACTAAAACATTCAGGATGCCGGCCCTCGACATCGACACCACTGGGTTCAGTCAAAGACCAGAACTAAACCAACAGCAGAATCTTAGTCAAGACCTAAACATCTCTGCTCATAGATGCTTCCCATTGAGTTTTGTTCAGAATCATTTGCTATTATGCAAAGAAGAAAGGGCAACATTTTTAGATGTGCAAAGTCAGAGATAAACACGGTATTTAATAGATATGCTGTTGGCGGTCCTGCATTGATCGGAGACGAGGTGAATCTAAATGTTCGCCTCCCTTTTCAGACTTCTTTCCGTGAAACGTCGTTCTTCCATTTTGCAATTATTTGTCATTTGTGTTGATCTGTCACACTCAAATGCCCCCCCACAGCCCTGAAGTTTGTAACATAACAAAATGTGAGAAAGGTCAAAGGATGTGAATGCTCAGTATATATACGCACGTGTGCGTGTGTGTGTCTTTTTTCAGTCTGGCCATCATGCTGATGATCTGACTCTGGGTTCTCTCCATGCTGCTGCGTTCGGCCTCTTAGCGGCACTCACACGAAAGTCACCTTTATGAATAATTATCAGAAAGCCATTATGTCCGTTCAGAGCCTCTTGATGTCCCTCTGCGGGAGTGTTTCTTTTCAAAGAGGAATATGTTCGTGTGTGAGTCACTGTTTGGCTTGCTTTGAAAGTTTGTTTTTTTTTTTTCCCCCACCTCCCCTAGTGGGGGAGATTTCTCAGAGAAATGACTTTGCTTACAGTTTGAAAGAAAAGAAAGAGGTAAGGATTATCCAGACGACGCCGTGGTGCTTCACAGGGGGGGAGGAATGGTGGAACAACAGCAGGGCTCTGCAACAAACAGCGGCTAGGACAACAATAATCAAGCACAAAACCGACTAAACAGAGAACATCGCCTAACCTTAGCCGGTGGAATCGTGGTGGACACATGCTCATGCAAGCAGAGACATCTTTCCACCTGCCTTGGGGGCGGGGGGTGATTGTAGAAATGAGTTTTCAATACCTTCAAAGGCTTCTAATGCAGCCAGCAATTTCATTTTGACAGACTTTCAAAGGTGCATTTTCTTTTTTCATATTTATATATATAAAATATATATATATTTTTTTAGCAGCACAAAGGAAACTGAGAGCGTGTGTGTCCGTCTGGTTGCACGCATGTGGACTCAGTAGTGATCAGACTCCCACAGTGCTGTCTCAGCCTTTAAGAACTGCAGGAGACTCGTGGAGGACAAAAAGCAGCATGAAAGGAGAAAGAAAAGAGGGAGGAAGGAGAGAAGGGGCAGTGTAGGGTTCATTTTCCAGCTGTGTGTTTGCATTACTTTGTGAAACTACACTTTTTTGACAAGGAGGTCTTTGCCGCCTGATTATCGAGGGGGGGAGGGGGTGTGGGGGTGTGGGGGGGTTTGCAGGCCTGAATCCCGCTGCTCGAAAATAGCTTCTCATTATGCCAAGAGCGCAGGTGCTGAATGCAAATGACTACACATCGGGGGTGAAGTTTTAAATACACGTATAGAGGGGAAAAAAAAAAAAAACAGGAAAAGGTTGATGTTTGCCAGCTTTGTGTTCGAGTTAATCGGCACCAACTCCTCCCGGTTAACGTTCCTGCGCCGGGTCTTTCGTGCCATGCCACTCTGTCCCACATGACTTGGAGATTTTGTCGCAATTTTGCTCTGAATTACTGCGGCGCCGTGTCTCTCATCTCCTTGTGTTATCCTCGATCGACTCCACGATTTTGAGATCAGGGCCCTGTTGGGTCCACACCATCTGTTGTAGAACTCTTTCGTCGCCTTGTTGCCAAACTTAGTTTATTATGACTGCCGCCGTCGTCGTCGTGTCGCGGAAGGAATATCACACGCTTCCCCGATGGCGCCGCACCACAGACAGGGATCTTAACATCCGAACTGACTTTTTGGTGCGCACTTCAAAAGCAAAGAAAACAGATGCACGCTATGCGAGGCATCACCTCTAGCTTTGCTTCAGGTGTCTGATAATGACTGGATGTTAGGCTGATGGCTCGGCAATAATCGCTTTTGACTTAAGTTGCCGTGGGGACGTCTAGGGGGGCTGCCAAGGCCATATAGTCTCATTTTTGGCTTTGCAACACTGGTTTTGACCCCATATGTGGGTAATTACTGCAGGCATTAAGAGCTTCATTCAAATGAGCTGGTCAGAGTTCAAAAAGATGCTGCAAGACTGTCTGAACATCTTACTTTTCTATTATTGTAAATAGATCTATGACTATTTTGAAGATGCAAAGACATCCCTCATGCACAACATTCTGTTTTATGTGGTGCCCTTGCAGCTTTTACGTTTTGTTTACAGCCTAACACAAAGTGGTGCATGATTATGAAGTGGAAGCAACATGATGTGTTTTTACATTTATTTTTTATCTATAAAAAACTGCGGTGTGCATTTGTATGAGCTAAATCTTTGTACCACCACATTTTGATGCGGGTAGAGCTTTGCAAAACCTTGAGTGATACTTTTGCCTTTTCCTCTGTGACTTACGGCAATTTAAATACGCTAGATCAAGCACAATAGCTACAATTGATTCTTTGTCCTGAGACAGGGTTGAGATCTGGACTTTAATTAACCCGGTCTCTAACATGCCGCCATCAAAACCATTATCCTGTAACTCCAGCTGTCTGGTTGGGTCCATTGTACTACTGTAAGGTCCAACCTTTGTCTCGGGTCAGTGTTGTTTTGGTTTTATTTCTCAGATTGCCTTGTATTTAGCTTCCATCTGTTTTCCCATCAGCTTTCTGCCTGCCTTAAAAGCAACATGTTGCTGCCATCACTGCGTTTTACCTTGAGCTCTGATCAGATCTCCTTTTTCCACGTGTTTGCTATCTACCTTTTATGTCTTGTGGCAAACTGCAAAACAAACAAAAAAAAAGGACTCCTCATGGCTTTCTTGCAACAATGATTTTCATCTTGGCACCCTTCCACACCAAGACATTTAACATTTACTTACAACTAGTACTTTTTCATACACATTAAGGAGTTACTCACTTAAAATAAGTTCCTATATTTTGCTGAGAAAATGACTTGTCTTATTTTAAATGTACTAAGGTATTTGCACTTGCTGTGATCCCCAGCGCTTCATATAGCTGATATGCAAGATATATAGAGAGATATTTTATATTATTTGCTGCTTATTGGTTCAAGATCAGTTGAGCTACAGAGCACAAGGGCCTGAAAAGGTTAAGAGCCTTGTTCAGGGGCCCGACAGTGACTGTGCAGTAGCACTCAAAGGCTTGACCCGTCTGATCAGTGACCTAAAGCTTTTAGAGATGAACCACCACATTCACATTTATTTTATATTTTTATTTTTTGCAGGAACAAGTCTTTATTTAACAGAATCCAGCAGAATCGTTATTCACCTCCGAAGTTTTTTTTTGTTGTTGTTGTTTTTGCAGCTTTCTGGTGTTTTTAATTGTTTTGATGTTTGAGCACAAAAAAAAAAAAAACTTTGGCTTACTTCCTCCTCCGTTGGAAAAAGAAAAAAGACAGAAAGACAAAAAGAAGATTGATGTTTCTTTCAACTTGTTGCTCAGATTTTGAAAAGCACTTAGAAGTGTGGATTGGCAACAAAAGCACAATGGTAAGCCATTTCTTATAAGGCCTCGCACAGTTGATTGGACACACTTCTTGTCTCTCTAAACGTCTGACAAAAAAACCCCCAAAAAAACGAGACAATTTGACTGCACCTCCAAGGCGACGTTAAATCATGTTCAAATGCCCGCATTTCATGTGCACACTTCTGTTCTTACCCGCCTATAAGCTCAGCGACAAAAAAGTTCAGGTAAACTTTCCCACGTGCTCGCAGCCAACTGCATTCCCAGCGTCTCATTCGAAGAACTGGCTATTTTTCTCAGCGCTAGTTTTCCACAGGGACTCCTCCTGCGTGGCTGCAAGTGGAAGGTGGGCACCCAAAGACACAGATTATCTGTGAGTGATGATATCTGGGCTGCAGAGTAGATTATTCCTGATTTATGGGGTCTGAGGAGCGGCCCAATTTTTAACTCGCTGATTATGGCTGCAGGGCTCCGCAGGTTGTTCTCGCATGTGTTTATGTATGTGTGAGCGTGCATATTTTCCAGGACACGGTACCCTGAGACTGATGTTACTTGTGTGTAATAAAGAAGCGATATAATGAGATGCCCAACTTTCCCCCTTTGAATGATATTTTGCATTAAAAATGTAAATTAAAAAGCCCCCACCATCGTTCACCACATCCTGAGCCCCCTCTTCCCCGTCGCCATGTCCAAAACAATTTTCTGCTTGGCTCCCTGGCGGTTGTGGACTAGAGAGTATGTTGCATGTTCGTGTCTATGCGAGCATGTACATGTGTGTGTGTCCGTCCTCGTCTGGGTCCTAACTGATTATGATTGCATTTCCATCGGATTTATTTTATTATTTTTATTATTTTTTTGCTGTGCAAAAGGGGAGCAGAAACCCAGATGGAGAAATGGGATCAGATGGGGAAACTCATCTCCCCCTTTCCCAGACACATTCCCTTCCAGATTGCGTGGTCATCACTGTGGCGCGCGCGTGCGCGTCGTCCTCAACTACTCAGGGTATTACCGGTGCTAATGAGGTGTGAGAGTGGGACAGAGATGAAGCAAGTGGAAAGGAGGTGGATCAGAGGAACAGATCGAGAAAGAGAGAGAGAGAGAGGGGGGAAGAGGGCGAACCATCAATCTCATTGCAGGAAAATCAATAGGAAAAGGTAGAGTTGGAGAGGAAGACGGCGAGCGGAGATTTGGCGGAGGAGAACAGAGTGAAAGTTGGTAAAAGATGGAGAAGTGAGGAAAGCAAATAGAAGAGTTTAAAAGAAAGAGTTAGCTAATCTGAGGACTAACATTTCCAAAACCGTGTGTGTGTGTGCGAGAGAGAGTGTGTGCAACATTTATGTACACTGTCTCTGTTCACATTTGTATTAAGTACATTTCTTATAAATAAATTATATTGTGACTCAGTCATAATGATTTTTAAAACAACATTTCGCTCAATCGACTGGTGGTGTTGTACGAATTAGCATGTTATGCTACTAAAGCTGCAGCTTCCCCTTTTATTAGCTAAATAAAGGTTTTGGCAACTTAATTCAAAATAAAATTTACTAAAAAAATAACAATAGCTGGAAAGAACTTCTTTTTTCTGACAACTGAGAATACTGACAAAATATTAGTGCTAGCAATGATAGGAATCAACACTTCCTGTTTCTGTGTTAGCTTCCGGAAATGCTAGCTGCTGATTGTGCTGACATAATAAATATGGCGATTTAAAATTCCCACTAACGTCTGGTTTAAAAGTAAGCCAAAAACTTATGAGATTGTACGGTTGTTGACTCATTTTGCTATTTGAGTAGTTTTCATTATCAATGTGTCTGAGTTGTTAGCTTCATTTTGGCGATTCACATCCACAAGGATAAAAATGAGTGCGAGCATATGAGTAACAGAGTTTCAACAAATTAAGGGAATTTCATGGTGCAGAGAATGATTTTACAAAATGGTCATGCAATGAATTGAGAAGCTGACCGACTTTAAGCCCTGATGTCTGACTGAATGGTAACTGGTGGCTTTGGTGAGAAACTCAGCAACTGAATTGTTTTCCAAGCAGTGAACAGCAGAGCTGGATTCAAGTCTCTCTCTCAAAGTCGATCACGCAAAGTAATGGCCACACATTTATGCCAGCTCTGCCATTCAGTCTATAATGTCCCTGCAGCCTCTGGCACCACTAATGTCACCGTCTACAGACTTGTGATTAAGAGTCTGTGAGACACCTGCTACGGAAAGCGCCTGAACATCATGGCATGCTAAATAGTAGCCTTCACATTGTTTGGTTGATGCCATCTGGAGCTTTTCTTTTTTTTTTTCCAACTTTGACCCCCTTGGACAGTGGATGAGAGAACTTAAGCAGCGAAATATTGGGGAACCTGGTGGCAGCAGGCTGGATGGCGCACCAGGCACGGTTCCATCGTTGGACGACTGCTTCCCTTCCTATGTGAAACAGTTTCTGTTTGGTGATTTCGTTAAGTTGAAGTTGTGAATGGGGTCTGACTAAGTTTGCAGTCACTTGAGTCTGCACCTTTTATACACGGACTCTCTGATGTGGAAAGTTGTTTCTCCAGCAGAAAGCCTCAAAGTTAGTGATGTTCGGTATAAGGGAAGTGCTTAGAAATGAAGTTAAAAGAAGTATAAAATGTTACTGTTTTCATCAGTGTTTTCTGTGGAGCCATGTGAGCTCTTGGTTTAAGTTACTACAGCAGAAAAGGAGACCGTGGAAGGCTTTGGTCATTTTACCTTTTGGCATGTTTGCCGTTTTGGTTGCTGTTTTGGATGTCACCAGCCCGGGCGATTTACTGAAAGAGCAAACATGCACCTGGAATGGACTGCAGAAGATAACAGGAAGGCTGTATTTATTCCAGAAAAGTTAATTTGTTTGAAGTTATGAAGCATGCAGGCTCTGGAAACGTTGGCAGTCTTTTTGTGAGTCTCAGAATTAAGGTAAGCATAATTATTCCCTAGGGAATTCACATGGAGACCACGGTTCACAGTGAGCAATCTTAACTCTGCTATAATTACTAATTAAATAAAAGATACAAAGTGTAAATTTCTTAATCATTTTGTCCTTAATTTTTATATCAGCAGAAAAAAAGCCTTACAAAAAGCCAGAGTTCAGTAATTGGCCACGAAACTCTGATCAGTGAATCACTAAATATTTCTGCATTGACAGGTGTCTGCGTAGATTTAGCCCTCGTCAGGGAGTCTGAACAAGCGGGATTCATGCTCTGACACAATTAACAAGTCTTTTTTAATGACTTGTCTACAAATCAATCTCTATTCTCTGAGCGCATTTGAAAGATATATATGCTTGCTCTTTCCCCCCATATCATTTTTCCTCTTGACAACAATTTTCTTACACGTCTGTTAAGGGAAAAACTGCTTCAGAAGTTTTAGTACAAAATCCACAGAAGCTCTCGTTGCACACCTCCACTCTTCTTTCACTCCCTCTCCTCTCCCCTCCTCCCGCCGCCATCCGTGTTTCTTTCCCTTGCCTCCTTTTTCTTCGTACGTTTCCTCCTCTCCATCTGGGGGTTCTGCTAACTTCTTTTTTTGCCTTTGTCCTCCCCGCACCTCATTTGTGTAATCACTCTCTTCCATTTGTTCACTCCCCTCCTCCTTCCTGTTCCCGCTCCCGGTTTCTTTTCCCCTTTTTTTTTTTTTTTTGTCTGTCATAGCTGGATGCGGGTGCAGTCATTTGCCGCTCGAGTCTATAGCTGGGAGCTCTCTCGCGGAGATAGATGCCTGCCTATGAAAGACATTTGTTTCCTTTACTGTCACTGTGCAATAATCAGCCTCGCTAACGTAATCAACATATTGCCCTCGCAGTAAATACAGCTGAGCAAGTGGGTCTTGTGTGCTTTTGGTGTGGGCATGTGAGTCTAATGTGTGTGAGTATAGTGTGAGTGAATTGGTTTTTGTGGAGGGATGTGTCTCTCTTTTTCTCTTTTTTTCCCCTTTCCCTTGCCGCCCCCCCTCCAGCGTCTTTGTGTGTACCTGTAGATGTGGCGGCGGTATCTCTTCTTTTTTGGCAGCGCAGACGTGGGGCTCTTATGCATGTGTACGCCATGTGACGGAGAGAGATGATTCTTGGTGAAAAAGCAGTTTGTTAGCGAATTAGAGTTAATTAGCCAACTTTCAGTTCCCAATGCTGTAATTGGGCCCATTTCTCTCTGTTTCCTCCAGCTGGCGTCTCTCATCCACTGCGGAGAAAGGAGGAGAGAGAAAGAGTTGGAAAGAAGCGGGATGTGTCAGAGGAGTTGGAGGGAAAGGGACGGGGGGTGTGGGGGGCGGCCGGGAGGTGGGTGGGGGGCCGCATTACATGTCTGTAGGGGTCTGTGGAGTGCGAGCGAGCCTACCCCCTGGGGTAAAGGAAACACTTGCGCTGGGATGAAGACAGTAAGATGTATTAACTGATGATAATGATGATAGGGAGGCTGATGGGAATGAAAATGGAAGAAAAAAAAAACAGAGTGTTAGATTAGGGTGGAGAGGAAGTGTGTGGGGGGGCGGGTGGTAAAAGTGGGGAAGGATGGTGACAGATATTGAAGGATGAGAGGGGAGGCAATAAAATCATAAAGCCATGACAAACTGATCCAGAAGAATGCACAGTGGAGCAGCGGTTTGGGCGGGGCTGGTATGAACCAGCTGCGCTCTAGTCCAGTTGTAACCCGTTTTCAATGGAGATGCTTTAGAATCGGTGTCTAATTATGTATCAGTTCTTTGCATTTTGACAAGAAACTCCCTCTTGGACTGGAAAATTACTTCCGGAGCTGTAACAATCCTTTGCTGGCTCCTGAGAACGAAGCAGCAGAGTGTAGCTACGTTTGTGCCCACCATTAAAAAGTGGAAGAAGAAGAAGAAGAAGAAGAAAAAGTTGGTCCTGTCTAACTAATCCAGTAAAAAAAAAAAAAAAGTCAACAACAAATAAAAGCAGTAGTACAAGCAGTTTAAACTGCATGCCTAAGCAGCATTTGCAGCTGCACTTACAAACATTCAGTGTTTAATATCGTCAGCTTGCAGAGTAAATCCTGTCATAAACTCCCATTCGTAATTGTGCTGCAAAAGGCGTTTACACATGCTGACTGCTTCTGCGAGGCAATATAGGACAAACACTGTAAACTGTGAAAAGAGAGAAACTTTGTGATCCCTGACAGAGGGTCACAATGAACCAGTGGGACACTGCGGGTTTAAAAGATCAAGTCTTTCTAAGCAATTCCTAACTATGGAAATTTCTCGTTTAGTCCACATTAGACATACAAAAATGAATGTCATTTATTAATTGGGATTTTTATTTTAAACTAGCGCGTGTTTGTGAGGTGAAAGAAAAAGAATGCGTCAGCTTCAATCGTTTTCATAAATAAAAAACAAAAAAATGTAGGGTGCTTTGAAATTACGATTGTTGAGGCAAAATACTTTGCAAATCCGACTTCTGCTGGAACGTACATCTGCAAAGCTTTTGGCATTATGTAACGGACAGCTTTGCATCTTAAGAGATTTTAGGAGTCAAATTAGATGGCAAAAATGCTGAACATACATTCCAAGGTCTTGCCAAGGATTCTCCCTTGGATTTAAGTTTGCACCCACACTGGACCATTCCAAGACGTGAACATGCTTCGGTCTAAACCGTGCGGCTGCAGCCCTGGCTGGTGCCGTTTTCACAACCTCCCTTCAGGCTCCTTCCATATTTACTATATGTCACAGTGGAGCTGGTATGCGTGGGGTTTCCCACTATGTGCATATTATTGCATGTTGGGGAATGATGGTAAAAATGTTTTTACAAAAACCGACAAGGAGAAAAGAAACTACAAAAGCGTCCAAGAAATATACATTTATATGGATTTTTCTGTGTTATGCTCCATCTATCTTCACTTCAGTAGTGTTCGGCTTCCTCAACGTACAGTGTCAAGAGTACCACTGGGATGTTTGGGACGATGCAGCATGCTCAAGGTCACGTGAGTGTGTTGGATGTAGTGTCGTCCAACTTCTATTTGTATTAATTCTGATCAAATATTGCAAAGTTGGGCTGACGTGCATTTCACTAATTACTGTTGTTCACTAATCAGGCAACGTCTGGAAGCAAAGGCAAATTTTGTTGCTCAGACTCAAAGAATAAATCATTTGGACTGGTACTGGCGCGCAGCACAAGTGTGTTTCCTAAGTGTAATGGAATTCCGTTCCCTTTTTTTTCTTTCCAGTCCATCCCTTTCTCTCAGCATAAGGCCTAATAAACCCAGATATGCCAAGAGGAAAATATTTAAATAAAACAGCGCTGTAGGCTCCGGTTGAGGAGTAACGCCTCGTGTGAAAAATGTTGAGGAATGGCGGAATGGGAAAGAGGCGAGGGAGTAAGTGAAGTGAAGGAGCGATGAAAGATGAGAACAGAGCCTCTCTTGGTAATGCGCCGTGATGATCAGTAGAGTCTAATGAAGGTGCAGATGTCCCGCAGGAGTCTCGCGCACTCTTGACGACCACTGGGAATGGCAATTAATCCGCTATGTACTGAAGGAGGATGCACGTGCACACACACATCGGCTGACACACACGTTCGGAGACAACATTTACATAAAATGTACCCCAGGCTCACTTGCCGTAGCCTATATTCATACACGGAGCAAAACTATGGTGCGTTCAGCCATATTACACTTACCATTAGACTGTACAATATAATGTAAATGGCTTGCAGAGAGCAGCATTATGCCTACTTATTCTGTACCAGCATCAGAAGGAATGGCTCGCTGTTCAAATGATTGCCTTCATTGTGCGTGCAACCTCCCAGAACTCTCCAAAACATGGACCTATTTCTTTTTCTTCCAATTCACACCGCAAAGGAGCTGGGCTGACCTATATTTTGCATAGAAGCACTGCATGTGTGTGCGTCTTTGGAAGTGGATCCCTTTGTACTGCCCATGCGGTTATTATCCGATTGGTACTTTTATCCCAGCTGGTTACCTGGCTTAAGAAAACAGGAGATGGATTTGAAGTGGGGAGGGGCAAACGAGCCTCAGGTGTACCAAGGGCCTGCACTGCGGATTAACGGTCGTCGCGTGTGTACGCTGCGGAACAACTGCCTTAAGAGCCGGCCACCGAGGGGCCCCGTAGTTATGTAAAGATGAAAGGATAAACTGCTGAGACAGGAGAGTGGAGCAAAATGGACAGAGTGCGAGAAGGGGGAAAAAAAGCAGATACGACCACATTTGTGTGTCTTTACTCAGCCAAGTGTGCATGAATGAGTTTGTAAATGTGGTGTGTGGGTGTGCGTGCGTGCGTGCGCTTGTGCTCAGCAAACGTTACAAGCCAAATACGGTTGGTTTGCCCTCTTCTGAGATAAAAGCATGCGCCTCTGTACCACTGGGACCACAGTGTGATGGCACTACTCGACTAAAGCTGACAAATGTGGTTACTGAAAAGACACACTGTGCTGTGGTAGAGGCATAAGAGGGACCAGCAACCTGAAGTGATGGGCGGATGACGGCAGATCCGGCCCTGACGTTTTGCACCGTGTGGCCTTGACCTCTTCTCCTCCCCTCCATCCTCTTGTAGTTAAATAGAAATGCAAAGTTTATTCCTTTTTCTTTTTTAAATTCCTGCACGTCCCCTTCCTTGCGTGTCGAAATTGCCTCAACCTTTTGCGTGCGTGAACAGAGATTGTTCTGTCTTTGTCCTCATCCTGGATTCGTCTGTCTTGCTTCTCCCTAATCCACGCTGGAAATTATCATTTATTTTGTCTGCGCCGCATAAAAGACAGATGAAAATACCACTCCGTCTGCACCTGCATTCGCTCGGCGCACAAAAAAAACCCACAAAGAAAAAAAAAAAGTTGCGAGTCAAGGTTGTGGATTCTGATGAATTTCTTTTCTCCCTTTTGAGATCCCGGCTTTATGATTTCTTAAAAGAAAGAAGACCGACTTCAAAAGCATATTCGCATTTCAAGGACACGCTGTGCATTACAAAGGACGGAATAAACCATTTTGTAATATACTCGCGCGTCTTACGCAAACAGAAATTCACACGGTGACGATGCAGAAGCAGACGATAGAAGAGAAGAGGTGGTATCAGTTGTAGTTAAGGGAGTGGGGGGCGGTGGGGTCTTAGTTACCTCTAGGTTAATGATCCTCATTAATATTCGCTAATATACCCCGGGTCATGCAGTAATTAAAAATCTCATTCAACGCTTCCATCTTACATTGACTGACTTGGCTTCGTCCTACAAAGATTGCCACTCATTATTTGTTTCCTGGATCAGCGGCTCCTGGCGAAGGCTTTGAGCACGGGCCGGGCATTTGACTGGGCCGCGCGCCGCCGGCGATGCCTTGTGTGGGGCTTTTACCTGCGCTTGGTTTGGCACAACTGTTTATGAGCTGAAAAGGTTTTGCAGGTTCCTCCCCCGGAGAGTTGCATCACGTTTGCGAGAGAGTGTTTGTGCAAAACGGGACCGCAAACAAGCACTCCAAGATACACACTCGCGCATACACCTGGAAGCACAACTGCATGTTGAGTCCATTAGCACGGGGGAGTTCCATATTCCTCAGAGTCAGCTGATGTCAGCTGATGCAAGCTGTGTTAATTGTAAGACTGTAAGACAGTTGCATATCCCCAGCAGAAAACATTAGATAGATAGATAGATAGATAGATAGATAGATAGATAGATAGATAGATAGATAGATAGATAGATCATCTTCTTTGACTTTCCATCATTCATAATCACCTGACCATCTTCAACGCTCAATGCCGAGTTTACAAGTGATTTCCTAAGCAAGCACATTAGTCACACATTAGCCACCCTGAACATTATCGAGTAGTAGAGTATCGAGTCGATCTGCTTTGACGTACGCAGAGAGTCAGCATAGCAAAACATAAGATTAAATAGCTTCATGATTGGGCCATTTGTTAAAGCATATCCTCAAAAACTTTGTAGCAGTGGCACGTGTGCCGTATGTACAGTATACATGGAATCTCTGAATTGTGTTACGTCACGATAAGAGTCTAGTTTTGGGTAAGAGTAACTATAATTAATAGCTTAGGGCAATTATTAATAAAACTTGTCATTATCTCCCTTGGAGAACAAGAAGTCGGCGTCAAACTTGGGCCTGTAATTACAAGGGTCCTTCTGCAGAACGCTGAATAAAACCAGGATCAAGGGGTATTCCTCATAACGCAGTTATCTGTATGATTTTTGTTTTGTTTGTTTGTTTGGATGGGTTGCCCAATAATTGTTACAATCTATCCAGAATTCTTTTTTAAATATACCATAAAAATCTATGTTCGTCTCGCTTTGATTGAGATCATGTTATTTATGCTACGCTTTCAGAGGTGAAAAAGAAAAAAATGTAGTCTCTCTATAGATTAGAGCATATTAAAATATTCTTTACATTTATTTGTCGTATACATACATCTACTTTATGTCACAGATGACATTTTTTGTTTTCTTTTTTTTTTTTGCTGCACTGTGGTAGCAATGTTACCTCGCAGCAAGAGAGTCGTGATGAAGGCTCCGGGTTCAAATCCTGGCCTGGGTACTTTCTTTACATATCCTCCCTCTATATGAATGAGTTCTCTCTGGGTGCTCTGCATTCTTCCCACAGTTCAAAAACATGACTGCCAAGTTAATCGGTCTCTCTAAATTGTCCTGAGGTGGGAGTGTGTGCGTGCGGCAGTAAAAATTAATAAACATCTCACACTGACCAATTATTTAGAAATGTGGTAAACTTTTCATGAGGTAATTTGAAGATTACAATTAAATGAGGATTTTCAAGACTTGAACCTTTATTTATTTTGTTGTTATTTTACCGTCTTTCTTTTGATTTCCTATAGAGCACTTTGGGTCGCCTTGGGGCATATCTAACGGTATATTATTAAACCTGCCTTCATTTGCCTTGCCTTACTTTCGTGATCCGCCTTTGACATGTTTACCGTGAACAAACTAACCGCAAGGCTTTATCAACACAATTTCAGCGTGCATTTACTTATTAATGCCTCAAATTGTATGGCTCTCTCTACTGCAGTGAGACAACCTGCTTTGGACATGTTTGAGCATGAAAGTTTTAGCATGTTTTTGTTTTTGTTGGTCAGCTCAGGCTGCACCGCGGTACGGTACCGTCAAGATGCAGTGCACAACGTCAACAGTCTCTTTTCCCTCTCCTTCCTTGCTTCTTGGAGACGTCCGCACTCCAAACTCCACCATCGCAATGAGCCTATGATGGCCCATACAGCGCGAGACACCAGGTGCTAACATGCAGAAGGATGAGCCAAGGTGCAAAGAAAAGAAAAAAGAAAAAAAAAAAATGCGGAAATTTTAGCCTGGAGCGAGCCGACTCGATCTTGTTCTTGTTTGGAGTCGCACGGCGCTCGACAGAAAGCTAGTTACGGAGAACATAATGTGGCTCACTGCGCCGTTCTCCAGCTCTCAATCCCTATTTCATGCTCTTACTATAAATAGAGACTGCAGAACATCAAAGGGAGGAGAGGATTTCTCTCGCAGCAACAGGCCACAGTGCAGTCATTATCCATTGGCTCGAAATGCATCATCTCCCTTTTGGCTGATCCCATCGCGGAGGATAGCGGGGGCTGCTGCTCTGCCGTCAAGAGCAGATAGTGCTGACTCGCCCGCACACGACACACATTTGATTTACATTACGCCACTTCAGACAATTAATAATCGGTGAACTCGGGAGTCGATGCATATCAGGTTTTCTCCAGTTTTCGCTTACGTTTTGTGCCGAACCATATTGCCGTAGCAACTGAATTGGCCAGAGGTTCAGAGGCGCCCTGCCATGTTCAATTGGTGTTTATGTTGATACCTATGCTTGTGTGTGAACATAAAGGCACAGGAATCTATAAAGCCTGCTCTTACACTTTAGGCTTGTGGTTTCCGGAAGCCCTGGAGTTTATAATCCTTTTTATGAGCAATCCCATATGCATTTGATTCTTGATGACTGTGTTTTCTCATGTTGGATGATTGTTTTGTTTTGGTCTTTGTCTTGCTGCTTTCCTCTGAATTGTGGTCCTTGTATCTGTATTTTCTACCCACCGGTGAATTGCTGTTGTAGAGTATAATCAGGCAGTAAATTTAGGGTGTCTGTAATTGTAGTAAACATCTGATTTGCGCTTCAGTGACTAACTCTTAAGAGTTTATCCCTGGAATTGTCTGGAGCAGCGCCATGAGCTTTTTGTTCTTGAGTAATTCTGGCCTCCATCTTCATTAGAAGTCTCTTCCAGCTTCATCTTAATCTCTGATTTAACTTTAATCATACCAAGGTTTAAGCAGACTTTTTTTTTAAAGATAATTCAACACTTTCATTTTGTTTTTTTTTGTTTTTTTAAATAGCGAACGGTGCTGAGTCTCTCCTAGAAAATACTCATTGCCTTTTTTTTATTATTATTATCAGGTGTTTTCTTCATTGCATCTCTTAACAAGTTATGGAAAAACTCCAAATATTCAAACCTTACTCAGATTTGCAAGTCGTAATTACAAAAGCTATTTTTCACTCTGGTGTTTTAAAATCTTAATTACTTAACAAGCCATGTCAAAAGTTGCAGAAAAATTTCTGTTTCGTTGTGTTTGTGTCACCATTCATTCCTATTTTGTGTGTGTGGGGGGGGGGGGGGGGGGGTGCGTGTGTGTGTGTGTTTTCTTGTGTCAACTTTCACCTTTACTGCAAGTAACAAAATATGACAGCACTCTGGTCATAAACGTCATCTCGATGAAAGAAAGACAGCTTTCTGTTTTTGTTTTCATAACATTTCAACACAAAAACGATTATAGTGATTCTTTTTTTTTTTTTTCAAATAAAACAATGCTTATAAATTTTTCTAATTTAAAAAAAAAATTAGACACTTTCGGCAAAAATGCACTCAAGGACATGGTTGTCACACAAAACTTAATTAGGCGATAAATCTGAATAAATATTTTCAATTTTCTCTGACTCAGATGATCAAAATAAAATACACAGACTCAAATATTCGGTTGAACGTCCCTGAGAGAGTTGCGCATCAGCCATGTGCTTGCAGTCGACGTCGCACCCAGCTTGTGTCTGGACATTCGATCAGCCATCTTGGCAGTTTCTGTAAAATTCATTTCAGTGAACTGGCCTGTCCACAAGCCTTATGTTAGCCTGCCTCGCTTGTTTTTGAAGCACTTTTCAGACGTATTGGAGGAACACTGGAGTACCCGGCTCAGTTAACGTTTCAGCCATCTGACCCACACTGCGCCCCGTAAAATAGGAATTGGTTACAAACTTATGGAGCCACCCAGTTTAGCAGCTCCCCTCAGTCTAAGTCATGTGCTGGAGAAAAAGTTATGGTCAGACAAGAAAACCCTTGATCTTTCTGCCCTGGGCACAAGAAGAATGTGAGTGTCTGCATGTAAACTGGATCAGTTTTTGTAAACTTACATGACGTAGCCTTTATTGTGATTTGCTGCTATGTTAATAAACTGAATTGAATGTGTGGAGGAGCCAAGATGAAGGTTTCAAACCAACAGAGAGATTACCGATTGCCAAACATGGTGGTGGTGGCATCATGCTCTGGGGCTGTTTTTCGTCTTTTGACAGTGGGAAAATGACAAAGGACAAATAACTTTTTTACTTTATATGAAATCATCAGCTATACACTTAAAGCACAATTGAATGTTCATCTGGATGATGGCCCCAGGCTTGAATTAGATCAGTTTTTCTGACTGGATAAAAGCAGTACAAATAGCATTAATCTGCTGAAATGGCCTTCCAAAAGCCCTGTTGAAAATGTGTGAAATGTGCTTCAAAGTTGGATCGGTGCCTAGAAACCCAACCAATTACATTTATTTTGCTAATTCACTAGGAAAAGGAAGCGCGGTGTTATTTTTGTGTGATGTTATATGCATCTGTAATGAATCTTTTGGCCCACTAAGAGACTTATTTTCTGTGGCAGGCTAGTTAAGACTGCTGTGGTTAAAAAAAACAAACAAACTGTGCACAGCAAGTTTTTTTTTATTTTTTTTTTTAATTTTTTTTAACACATGCAAACAAACAGAGAGACCTTTATAGGCCAACATTTCCCCCTCCTTCTGTCCCAGCGCCTTTCAGCCATTAGACAGCTGTTCAGAGGTAATGGAAGCTTGAGAGGATAGGTGCCTCTCCATCTGCACCTTGGGTTGAAGGTCTTTCCGGTTTTATGTGTTCTCCCGAGCACCGCGCGGCGTCCGCGCGCCATTAGGCTAGTGTGTTTGCTCAAAAGGCACCGTGCGCGTATTTTGTATTTACGGGAGAGGAGGCTATTTTCGTTTGATTGTTTTCAATGAGGGTCCAACGCGTAGAATCCATAACAATACCATCAATCCTCAGCGGCAGCAACAACATGGATGTAATTTATATGGTAATGCGGCCACCGCGGTTGCCCCGAGTCACACGGTGGGCATCTCCCGACAGTGGACAGCACGAGTGTGCTGTGGCGTTCCAATGCTGTAACCAGCTGCAAAAAAGAAAAAAGAAAAAATAAAGAAACACACACCTTTGCATATAACAAGGAGGCATGTTTCAATTAGCACGCGCATATAGATCGTGGACTGCATTTGTCCGCCGGGGTGTAAAGGTTGAGTGTACTGCTTTGTGTCAGGTCAGGTTTGGTCTCTTTATTCCTCTTATCGAGCTAAAAAAAAAAAAAAAAAAAGACACCTGAGTGAAGAACCAGGAGACAAACATGAACAACATCCTGGAACAGCACAAAAAAGAAGATGAGAGAGAGAAAAAAAAACAACTCCCATTTCACTGCAGCACATATTATTATTATTATTATTTTATTATTATTCACCTTGATAAATGTGCACACAAATCTCGTCATAGTCTGTGTGTATACATGTTTTTGCCTGTGTAAAAGGATTTTGCAGGCTCTGTAGAAGGACTGCTAATGAGGGCAATCCAGAGTTGGGAAATAAGAGACACGGGAATGAAAAGGGGAGCAGACGTTCGAGTCAAATTTCAAACTTTTTCTTGTATTATAGCTGCCTATGAACAAACTAAGACATGTATGTTTAAGAGATGGAGTGACGTTGGGTCAGCCTCATCACCACTTCACTGAGCAGGCTCCCGTTATGACTCATCCCGCCCTGATCTACGTAAACAGTAGGAGACTAATTCACAGCAACAGGCCTTTAAAAGGCCAGAAGCTTTTGGGTAATATGGTAATTAAAGAGTTGCTTCTTTCCCCAGGTACTTGTCTGAGTCATTTCACGTCACTGCTAATGCTTATGCTCTTTTTTTTTTTTTTTTTTTTTTATGCTCATTTACAAATTCTTGCAGACTGCTATGAGAATTTGTAGCAACCTTTGCTTTAATGTTAAGGCATTTAAGTCACGCTTTCGTTTTCAGAGTGAATTCCAGGACGCCGTGCTCACTGTGGTCATCGCCTAGCAGGAAACATGTCCGGTTTCACGCTTCAGCTGTCGTTAACGCAACAATTTAAATGTTCTGCTCATCAGTTCTCAGAGATCCGAAAAACAGAGTTCAGACTGACCGGATCAGACACGCATCCGAAAGACACGCTCGCCGCCTTCGCCGTTATGGCTTTGGCGACAGAGGGGCCTTGTTAAGCCGCAGAAAGCTTGCAGGTGAAAATTTAAAAAAAAAAAAAAATATATATATATATATATATATATATATATATATATATATGTATATATAAAAAATGAAGAACTGCTTGAAGGGAAAATCTTAAAGAATGCAAGGCTGAGATGACAAGAGTGTCAGACGTCGCAGGCAGAGGCGACGAGCCTTTTATTGCTTCAAAAGATGACCTTGGCATGGATCTCAATTGTACTCCTTCCCGAGGGCGGTGTAATTAATCCCCTTTTAATTTAAATTACAAGTCTGGCTCAACAATTATGAGGGCAACATTATCAAGATAAGATAATTATAGCTTTGCAGCGGAGTGATGCTCTTGGTTTTTTGTTTTTTTTTCTTGTTTAGTGACGTTCCTCTGACGCCTTATCCGAGTTTTGCACTTCCAGTTTTGCCTTCATCTTAGGAGCAAAATGACAAAAGGCTGCTTTAAGAACTAAAAGCAAGTTGTTTATTTACCAATAGACGTGCGCCACAGTCGAGCTCCTCATCTTTCCTGTTGCAAAAAGGCAAGTCTCAATAGCTCTGTTTTTTTAATTTAGTCTCAGGCCCCTGCAGTTAACTGCAGGCTAAAAAAAATAAATAAATAAAGACTGCCAACGTGAACCACTGACAGCTGAAATTGCTGGTTGTACCTAATTTCAACACGGACCGAGTTATCTCCGCGCTTTAATTTCTAAGACGTACTTGTGTGCGCCGATCAGATTTACAAACCTTAGTTGTTTCCGAGTGAAAAATCGCTCGGTGACTCCAATAGAAAGCTGCTCTTCGAACGCTCAGAGTCGGAGAGGCAAATGATGTAATGCTGAACAGAGAGCACTGCGAGTGTGGATAACACCTCTTTTTTTTTTTTTTTTTTTACATTTTTTTCTTTAACCTATTCAAAGGAAGGCATCTTGAGCATCAGCTCGAGGCAGCCGGTGTGCATGGAGGATCTGCCTGTATGGGAAGTTGGGACCCCTCTGGTTGTGCAGCAATGAAATGATGCAGGCGAGATGAAAGAGAGGAACTGAGCACGAGCAAGAGGAGAGAGCTCCAGGCGAGAAGAGGATCCCAGACGCTCTGTTACACATCAAAGAAAGAAGAGCCGGCGATACAATCGAGTCTTTGGGCTCCCAGTTCAACTTTATTAATTAAAAATGCGTCTGCTGAGTCATACACCCGGCCATCCTTTCTCTTCTTCTCTCATTTACCGCCACCGAGCCGATTGCGGAGGAAAAGGCAAACGAACGTGAGCGAGCGAGCACATACAGCCAGGGCGACAACAGGTGTGCAAGACTCACGGTAACATCTAAATAAATACAAAAAAAAAAATGGGAGAGAGGGAGAGAGGGAAGAGGCTTGTGGAAAAAAGAGAGGGGGGGAGAGTGACTGGACTGTATAGATAAACAGAGAAAAGGGCTCATTGTGTCAGCAGCTGTCTAAATAGCCCTCAGAATACCACGCAGCACTAACACACACACACACGCCTACATATATAGTTAGACTCACACACACTGACTGACAGCTCCCCCTCAGTCCAACATCTGTGATGACAGCAGCCATGGTAATGAGCCTCTCCATGTGCCAGTGTAAGTATGTGTCTTCTCCCTCTCGATGCACTGCTCATTCAATCATTTCACATCAGCCTTATCATGTTGAGCCCCTCCCCCGCATCCCACCTCCACCCTCATGCACTCCACACCCCCACCCCCTCCTGATTTCGACCGTATTATCTTTGGGAGGCGTACGAGATGCACAAGATGCAGCCAACGCAAGAGTGGCAGTGGCGAGAAAAGCCTCGTGGCGGATATGGTTTTTGTCATCCAGGTGCGCTGCATTTAAAAGAGAGGTGTGGAAGAAGAAGAAGAAGAAAAAGAAGAAGAGAGGGACAGAGCGTGGGGTGGGGTGGGGGAGAGATGAAGAGATGATGAATGACTCTCGTTAGAGGGGTAATTTGTTTCTCCTTGTCTGACTGGGCTCCAGCTGTCGCTCCATCCCTCGCTCTACTCCACTCTCCTCTCTTCGGCGAAGCGCTCTTCACCTCAGCCAGATGGGCCGGACGGATGGACAGACTGAGCCAGGAGGGAAGGACAGGTTTGGGAAAACGAGAAGACAACAAAATGAGAAGGGGGCGACGATCAGGAAAAGCACTTGGAACGAAGCAACAGGCAAAACCCACCCTTAAGTCAGGGCTTGCTCCCCATGCTAAGGACGATTATGTTCCACCGTCGAATCAACAAGGGGATTCTCGTGCTTTAAGCACGGCGCTACAAACTCTGATTTCCCCAGCCCATGACACACTTCTTTTTTCTTTTTTCTTTTCTCGCACCAATCAACACTTGCGAGAGAACGGCGGGTTCTGAGAGCGAGAGACAACGGGCAGCGGAGTGGAGGCCCGAGAGCTTGTATACAGATGGCCGGGGAGGCGGTTGAAGGATGGCGGTGAACAAATTGTCAAGAGAACCCAGTGAGCTCATTGCCAAGTCTTTGTTCTAATAACACAAAGCAATTTTCACTGACCTTTCTAGAAATGTAGCGGGCAGAAATGACTGCGTTAAGGATGCCCCACAGCATAATTGCTAAGGAGATTAAAGTTCCCTTAATTGCTTTTGGCCAACTAGTGCAATTTTTCCTTTTTTGTAATTAAAGTGATTTAAAATATTAATAACTACCGTCGCATACACACAGCCTCGCCGCGCACGGGGTCCAGACTCACAAAGTTGTGATAAAGCCGAGCAACAGCAGTAAAACAGTCTTAAGCAGAGGCATTTTTCATCGCCTGCTGTCACCAATAGCCCCATTACGGGCCGCGTGAAACATGCAAATAGCTGAAATCCTTTCCCAACATCATCTGAGGACTGAGCGATCAACTTTTTCCCCATGCTTGTCCATGGCTCATTCAATATTTTCTCTCCCCCGCCCCCCTGCTTTCTCCTTGGTCAGCTCCCTCTTATTGCTTCCTCTAATGCTTTTCCTTCCAATTGCCAGAAGTTCTGGGACACCTGTCCAAGTCGCTGAATTAAAGGGTTCCAGTGACTTCCATAAACGCATCCGCGGGAGATCTAGGACCCAAGATTTCAGACGCTGTTTGTAAAATCGGATAAAGGCTGGGTCGCTGTCAGGAGCTCAATTCGATAGGCTCATTAGGATGGTATGGGGGATGAGGAGAGTCTAGATATTAAACAAAGTTGAGGAAAGTGATAACAAAACCAACTCTGTGACAAAGTGGAGTTCATTCTAAGGTGCGCAGCTCGCACAAATCAACAACTTTCTCCGGAGGGAATAGCTACAGATCTTTTAAACGTCTTGAATCTCTGAGATGAGCTGAGGAACACCAGCCGCACTCTACATCACAGGAAACGCAGTGCAAAGTGTTCCACTGGTGATATGCATGCAGCTACGGTACGCTAAGGCAACCGAGACGAGTTCTCTGGGATTACAAATCGAGTTCAGGTGTGGGACCTTACCTGACTGCATCGTGCCAAGTTTTGGTGGATGGAGGCTTTAAGTCGAGCATTTGTAAATTCAGACAAAATCAACAAATCCCCGCATTTTTTTAGCACTAATAATTGGGAGTTTGTTGCAAATTTTTCTCAAAAATGGTCAAAAACGTACTTCCTCAACAGATGCCTCGGCTTTACTTGATGTCAGATTATAGACTGTGATCTATACAGCGAATAATAAAAAGTCTCATATCCCATCATAAATAAGCGCAAATATCACAAATATTTCCAAATTAGCACCACAAATATGAAATCCTGGAGGGACTGAAAATATATTCAATAATGTTTCTTGATTCTAAGAATTCATGGATATTTTAACAAGTTACTGAACACATATCGATGCATTTGGCACTACGGGCCCCTGAAGACAATTCTTGATTTTGGTTTGGCCCAAAACGAAAATGCATTAAAGGATATATGTTAAGGAATTGCAGGCCTTTTCAATTCATGTGTAAAGATCTGGCTACACATTTGACAATGTAGTGTATTTTCCAGCCTGGCATCTTTTTTTATTTTTTGCCTTCTCGCTGTTTTTTTTTGTTTTTTTCCCTCTTCTTCAGTATTTCTATATCTCTGTGTTTCTCTATTCCCTTAGATACTCCTGTGACCTTAACGTCTTCACACCTCCTCATCCGTCTCCCACCATCCCTCCCTTTTCCATCTCCTTTTCACTCCTGTCAGCTTGCAGTGTTTGCTTTGGCACTGTTTATCCATTTTTCTCTGTTTGCTCTGATGAGATTGACCGAATACACACACACACTCTCACACACACGCACACAATGCTCGCGCGCAGACAAACACCAGGACACACGCGCCTATACCTAAACAGAAGACAAGGCGGGCATCTCTCTGGGGTGCAGTTAGCGTGGGGCTGGGGATCGATCCTGGCTCTGGTTTCCGCGATGCAAAGCTCCAAGGTGGAGCGTCTCGGACAGCAGGACAGAATTGTACCGGTCCACCTCTGTTCCTCTCCAAAGGTTCTTCACAGAAGGAAGGAGGACACAGAGACTCAAATGTCAGAGATTTATGTGTTTCTTTTTGACGTGGGACAATCGAGGAAGGTAGCCAACAAACAACGTTTTGGTTCTCAAATGATGTCTGCATTGATTGTCCCTCCCTCCCTTCCTGCCTTCCTCGAACAGGCAGTTTTTCCCTGATGCGAGCAATATCGCACAGTCATCTGGACAGGTCCGCCATCTATCATGGCCCTTCGCAGATTTTTTGACTTCTGTCATTTCTGTCAATATTCAGCAATGGCACGGCGAAGGCCGTCAAATTTAAATCGCTCCAAGTTCCGTATTCTGGGAAAGTATCAATAGCGCAAAAAGAGGTGCTTCAGAAATAGAAGATCCACTCAAGTTTTGCAACCTTTTCGTATCGCTCATTGATTCTCCGACTGATTTTGTCTGACTGGGAAAAATAGAAAAACTGAAAAGTGAAGGGTTGTCCATGTGAGGTTATCCACTTGCAAATGAAAGAATACACAATTGTGGGAAACTTATTGGAACTTTAAAGGAAAAACAAGGTGATTTGAAAGCATCGGCACACCCTCCAGCTATAATTTCAACTGCAAAATCATCAGAAGGCAGAAGTTAGTCTTTGGTCGACTACCTAATTAGTGGCTCTAATAACCCGAGTCCTTCAGTGGATTCACTGGACTCAGTGGCCTCATTCTTACCATGTTGTTGATTGATTGAGCTGCAAATATGGCGGCCATAATTATTCTATATTTTGAGCTGTCTCTAAATAGAATTTATTAGATTTGTCTTTGTCCTTGATTCCAAACCTTTGGAGAGTAGAGCGAATTGTCTCCATCCGTCTCTCTGGTGGATGGGACAACCTGATTGTGTCCACGCATCCCACGGCTCCAACTATTTAAAGACTCCACTGTTCTTTCCTTTGTCTTAGCCACATATAGAGGACGACCGAACGGTAGATGAAAGTTCTCGCTAGCAATTGTTTCTCACCACTTGCGACGGAATGAGACTGTGTGAAATTTGACAGGGGAGACAGCTGATGTTTGTGCTAACAAGGGAAAATGTAAAAGAAATCATGCTTAGTGGAGTTTTTTTTTTTTCTGTTTGTTTTGAAATTTGGTCATTGTACCTTACTGGTGGCATTGACGTTTGCTAGGCCGAAATAGGTCGTTTGTGGGGGAAATCTGTTCACAAACCAAGAATATGTCTGCAAACAGGAAATCAAACACGGAGAGAAACAGACAACACGACATTGAGGCATTAGCTTGTCGCACAGGATGTTGGGTGAAAAAGTTTTGCGTGGCAGATAGAGCGCCTGCTCAGGGAGACCTCCAACTCGTAAGAAACTCCTGGTAAGAAGAAAAAAAACACAATTCTAAAAATTTAATGAAGATACCAATGACATTGACTTTTCATTGCATCAGAAAATAGAAGAATCAAAGACTGTGGATGCCTTTTATAACTGCACTATTTCAAATCAGGCTTGTCAAGTTTTTGAATTTCCTGCTTCATACTCCTGTTATTAAGGTCTGGAAGAAGAAAATTTGCTGACAGGTTCACTGAATGACTTGGTGTCATAAAAGCCGCATTGTGATTCTTGACGCTAAGTTGGATTTTTCTTCTGTAGATCGAGCGGGTTGGCTTTGGAAATCTCTGATTTGAGCTGAACTAATTGTTTGAAACAGGAATTCTCTCATGAATATTTCTGCTCGTTTGATATTCATCTTTTGTTGTTGTTTTTTTTTTTCTTTTGGATTAACTGCTCCTTTAAAGGATTTCGCTTCTTACCCTTCAAAATGTCCGCATCTCATTTTACCGCTTTGACCCCTGACCCTGGTATCACTCAGTCAGTCATCTGGTTTGTCTAACATCTTCCTCTCTTCCTGTCCCCTCCGCCCTCCAGGTCGCCCACTCCCTCCAACCTCCTCCTCCACCCTGCTCCCACCGTCCCTCCCGTCCTCTTCGTCTGCCCCTCATCACCCCTCCCCTGGTCCGTCCCCACCCATCAGGGAATGCCAGGTTCCCCTGCTGGAGAAAAACTCCACCCACTCCCACCTGGAGCCCCACCGAGATGACTCGTACTTGCTCCGGGCTCAGTCCGCCTCCACGGGTAAGCGAGTGCTCCAATCCACCACATTTCTCTTTATCTGTCCATATGTTCTGTGTTTTCATTCATAGCCTATCCTAATCCTCTGTCCTTACGTTGTACCTCCATTCTGCAAAAAAAAAAAAAAAATACCACGCTAATCCTTGCTTTAATAGCTTAACTGTTTTTATTTGCATTCTGCTAATGGGAGCATATGTTTGAAATGCTCGAAATCAAACAGAATGCTGTTTGCATTATTTAGAAAATAAATGTGTTGACGTATGTTTTATTCAAGTGTCGGTAGACTTCAGTCAAGATGTTTTTACAACAATCTTTCAGCAACACAAGCACCAGAGAAGACAGTGACGTCACAGTTGAGCAGTTTTACAATGTAGGTCCAGGCTAAAGCAGAACTTTAGTTAGGACGATGAAGAGGAAGAGAAGATGACATTTGTATTAGAGCTGCTAAATACCAGGGCAAGTTCTTGGCCCACACAAACTAGGGTTTGATTTAAATGTGAATGTGTGAAGTACAACACAACACCGGAGTGTGAAACTGAGGAGTTGTGATGTCACTTGAAACTGCGCTGTTTATTGCGTTCATCTAACCACAATAAATGTTCAGGCGGTGAACATTTTTCAAGTTCTCACATTTCACATTAGGACTCCTACCATGAAGTCTCCAGAAAGTGCCTGTGGACAGAGCATCAGCATCAGATAGGCTAACTTTACTTTTACACAACAATCCAACTCTGGGTTGATTTAACACAACAACCAAATTGGTTTGGATGACAAATGGTTTGCACTAATCTTGCCAATATAGTGGGCTGCATCAAAATAACCCATAAGATGAATAACTGTACATGTTATGTGGATTTAAAAAAAAAATTTATTCTGAGTTGAATTTAGCCTTCAAGCTAATCTTATTAAAGTTTTAAGTTGGGAAACGGTGCATCGCTGTAAATTTGTATTTATTGAATTTGCAAAGCTAAGAAATGCGGCACGGGTGGAGGAGTCAGATGGAGACTTTTTTTAATGTTTAATTGAATTAATTTTATTTACACTAAAAACTTCCTTTCAAAGTAGTTGTCCTGTAAGAACCACACTTTTTGTTCTTTTAAATTTCATAGTAAATGAGGCCTCATCTACATCTACATAGAGACTTTTACTCAGAAGCAGACTTTTCTGCACCAATATCAGCTTCTAAGTACTTTGCTAAATGCAGAAAGGGTTTTTAAAGACCGGGTGACCCAAATCCTGATCTTATTGCTAAGAATAGATTAGTTGGGTTTTTTTCTTTACTTTTTTTTTTTTTTTTTTTGATCCCAAAAGAATTGAACTGGATGCCATTCTTTTATTAATGGCAAGTTTTGGATGCAATGATATATACATGATACAAAAATATCACTACTTTATTTGTTTAATTATAATATTGCATTCTTGGTTTTACTGTTGAATGGTGCAAAAAGATACAGTGCAATGTATTATGATATGGCCACAATGTTGAATGAAATGCATTGGGTTTTTTTAAAGGTTTTTTTGACTGTCGTGGCCTTTATTTGATAGTGAATTGACAGGAAAGTGGGTAATGAGAGAAGTGGGAAGAGATGGCGGGAATCGAACCTGCGACAGCCGTGTCAAGGACTGCCGCAGTCAAATGGGCAGAGGCCTCCATTTGTGGGTGGTGCTTAACCCCTGCACCACCACAGGACCCCGACCGTGCATTAACTGAAAACAGTATTTAGATTTGGAAAAAAAACCCAGAAAAACTATTTTATAAAAAAATATTCTGAATATTTGCTATTTGCCTTGGCCTTTTGCGTGTCTCTTATGACAACTCTAAACAAAAACTAGTTGACTTTTAAAGGTATTGCCTTTTAAAATGTCACCCTGCCACCTTTTAAAACCATCACCTGAAAAAAATAATGATGCAAGTTAAGGCAACCCTTTCGCTCCGCAGCATTATACAGACGCCAGTGAGCTGGTGTGCTTGTTCTTATTTTGCATATGACATTAATAATCCATCAGTAAGCGAAAGGTAAGGGGATGATGAATTCTGAGCGCCGGGAGGAGGATCAGCGCTGCAGAGACAAACTAGTTACTTTCCCCGGCTCAGAGGGTTTCAGTTCGTCGCCAGACTAGCTCTTGTTGGTTGTTCCAGGCGGATCGGCACCTTGCCGCGGTTTCCCTGCCTGGCACGCTCAAGCGCACGGGGCAAAACATCCGCGGCGACGACGTCGTTCGCTCATTGCAAGCGTTTATCCTCGACAAACCGCGGGCCAGCTTTCAGGCTCTCCGCCTCCCCTTTCCCACTCTTCGCCGTCGTTTCTCCGTCCCTCTGTGCATCTGCACTTGTAATCAGCAGATATATTTAGCAGAGGCCTGATGGGAGGGAGCGGGGTGGGCAGAGAAGTCCTAATGTGATTTTTGGTGGAATACAATCTATTGTTAATGGCGTTAGGCTCTCCTTTGATCCAGTATAAATCTTCATTAGGGAAGGCCCGGGTCCCAGGTTCAAGAGCAACGTGATTAGGAGGCTTTTAAAATGACGTTACATCAGCCTTCTAATTGGTTTACTGTTTGCTGGGGCAACATCAATCATTAGCCCAGTAACCGCACAGCAAATAAATTCACTCTGCCACTGACACCCTAATGGCAGACACTGGCAAAGTGGGAGAGTGAGGCTCGCAGGCCTCGGTCTCTCTTCCTCTCGCTCCTGTTCGCGTACACCCACACTTTGTGTTCTGGGGCGCTTCTTTCAGCCAACGAGTGAAAGGAAAAGGAGAAAGAAGAAGAAGAAGAAGAAGAAAAAATCTTATAGAGAAGCACGAAAAGGAGCCCACAAAGAGGCAAATGGGAGCAGAGATGGAGAAAGTCAAACTTTGACTTTTGAAGCTGTTTAATGAGACATCTCGCGTGGAGGAGAGAAGAGAAGAAGGGAAAAAAAGGCAACAGAAGGAGAGCGAGACGAGAGGCATCCAAAGCACGGCGGCAAAAAAAAAAAAAAAAAAAAAAAAACACAGGCGGAGAAAGTGACTGAAAAGGAGATGCATAGGAAGTCAAAGATGTGGAGAAGAAATGGGGAGAAAAAAAAGAGAGTAAACTGAGGAGAGCTTAGAGAGTGAAGGAGCGATATTTGGTTGGAGGGAGAGCAACATTAAGATGAAATTGCAAATTGCCGTATTTCCCAGACAGGACTGCTGCAGATCTAATGGGTGTGGAGAAAGTTCTTGGCTTTGGGCATCCATTAAAATCGACCTAAATGAGTTTAGAGTGGCGGTCTGGCACTGCATAAGCACACCCTGGCATGTAAGCAGAGGCGGTGATGGGGTTGGTGGAAGAGATGGGTGGTGCGAAGAGGAAAAACACACACCTAGAAAACGGCGTCTGCACATGCTGCGAAAGCGCACGCCTGCCCGAATGCACGTGTGTGTGTGTGTTTGTGTTTGCCGTCGCCCCACGGGGAGAGGGGATGCTGGGCAGGAAATGAGCCTTAGCAAGCCAGGCAGAAACTGACCGCAGCGAGATAATCCTCAGGAAGGCGCATGCTGTTTGCACGTGTGTGTTCCACCAAAGCGGTCCGCCATTACCTAAGCTAACAGGTGGACAGACCCGACTTGTGTTTCCAGCGAAGCGTGTCAAGAGCGAACGGGAACAGAACGTCGTTGTCGTTGGCGGGGAACTGGTCCGTGGGTGTTTACGTGGGAATACTGTCTGGCTCAGAGCACCTGTCTGGGAACGGCTCCCTCCTCAGAATGCTTGCGTAGGCGGCGGGGTGGCGTTGGGGGGGACTCCGGGGGCAGAGACGGCCCAGCGGAGCGTGGCGGATCGCTCCTGGAAAGAGCTCGCGTTAGCGCAGTCTCTGGCCATTCATTATGCATGGGGAACACGCGGCTATTTTTAACTCCGTGCCTCTTCTGAAGTGGCTAGCTCGCTGGCTTGCCAGGGAAGCCACCTCAAGTCGCTGCAGAAGCGATGAATGTTTAATGGCTTTGTTGAAACAAATCTGCAGAAACAAAGGAAAACAAAGACACATTCCTCTGCTTCTTCTGCCTAATGGTGTTATTCTTAATGGCTCTTATGTAAGGGTGACATTTGCATAACGGTGGGATGTGTGGAAATGCTGCATGCATATGTGTGTGGGGGGGCGAAATGCATGCATGCAGTTTTGATTTTTTTTTTCTTCTGTGTGCTCATGGGGTGTTTGTTTTTGGCTGAATTTGATGACTCTTCTCTAGCGGATTATTGCCTCCTAATTAGACAGAGATGACTAGCCAAGGCAGAGGCAATTGTGTATGTATACCGGCGTGTGTGTGTGTGTGTGTGGGGAGGTGTGTGCGGGTGTTTGTGTGTGTGTGTGTGTGTGTAAATGTATGTCTTTGGCTCCATCTTTCCTTTCATGCCTGTATGTTAATATGAGCTCATTCGTCTGTTTAGGACAAAGCCAAAAGAAAGACAAAAAAAAAGAAAAATCCATGTGACAAATAAACCCCCTTTGTCGACGCGTACAAGTTTCTGAGTTTTCACCTCAAGCTCTCCTTCCCTGCTCATCCTCTGAGCTCTGAGAAGAATGACAAATGAGGAGCGTGTGACATTCTCTGACAGAGGACACAGGAAGCGGCGGCACATGGGAATATACCACCTTTAAACACAGGCTGCATAGCAAAAAGCAGGGAGGGAAGGTGCATGGCGGAAACAATGAAGGCTGCAGTTTTTTTTTTTTTTTTTTTTTTTTTTTTTTCTCCTGAAGAACTACAGAAAGTTGGGATGGAGGGAAGAGCGGTTGCTTTACATCTGCTGAATGGGCGTTTTTTGCAAGCGTGCACACGCACGCATCCATGCTCTGTGACTTCTCTCTGTTAACCACAGAAAATGTCAATAAACAGTTTGCTCATCCAGGGCTGCAAAACAAACTGCCTCGGTTGCTTCCCGCTGCCAGCTGGCCACACACTTGCATGCAGACACAGACGCACACTGTGAGATTAATATAGTGTGGCGAGGACCCCCCAAACCACCCCTTCGCCTCGCACTGAAGTGTGTGTCTGTGGGCAAGCGGGGGTTTTCACGGGGAGGCAGGTTAGCAGACAGGCTAATGCTCCTCCGCCGGGCGAGGCGAGGCGCTCCGTCGAATTGGCGAGAATAATGGACTTCCAGGGATTAGCCTGAGCCAAACGCACCGGCTCACTTGCTATATAGTCTCCACTCTCCTCCTGTTCTTCCTCGCCAGTCGCTGGGGAGACCTTGGACCGAATAAAGTGGGTCAGGCTTCAGCGGCGGCTCTTCGCCTTCCCACCCGGGGTCCCCCACCCCAACAAAAGCAGAGGATCGTTCTCTTCTTCTTCTTCTTTTATCGCGACCAGAGTTTGCTTTGCACAAGAGAAGAAAGAGATAAACCAGGAAGGAAATAAAATGCGATCTGCTTGGCTGCTCGCTAATTGCACAATTTCCTTGTAGCACACTCGGGTCTTTTATCAAACAGGGTTCCAGGATGTTCACATTAGCCGGCTTGAACTGCACCAGTCAGTCCGACAGAGTCCTGGCTCAGTTCTCTCTGCGGTCAAAACGGGCTGCGGTTTTATTTTGGGGCCTGTCAGCGAGCGCTGGATGAAACCGTTCGCCTTTACAACTTCAGTATGTGTGTGATTCCTCCGGCAATCACACAAAGGTCTTACTTATTTTTTGTTACAGATACATTTTTTTTGACATGCATTTCTTTCTCCTGCTGAAATAATATTTCATACACATTTTAGAGCACTCAAAAAAAGAAGAGTTATGGTGACCTAAGCTTCTGCTAAACGCCAAATAAGATATTTTAACTATTTTTGAAGTTCTTCGACGGTAAGAATAAAAACTGCGTCGATCAAATATCGACTTTTTAAAAGAAAAAAAAAGATAAAATTCCTTTATCTGTGTAGCAGTGTTGTGTTGTTATGAAGTAAATAACAGCAGAATTTCCTGTCTTCATTCATTATTTAGCCTCTGCAGGATTTTGATGCATGCATAATTGAACTCATTTGTGTGTGTGTGTGGGTGTGTGTGTTTGTGTGTGTCAGCAGGTTTCATTTTTCTATTACGGAATGTGATAGATAAACGTTTCTCCACTCAGAAATGCTAAAGCAGTGCAGTTCCCCCACTTTAGCGCCTACCGTAGTCGGCCCAAGACAGAATCACCCCCACTTGCAGCAAAGCTAACGGGCCAGGAAGGAGAGTATTAATAGCTTCGGAGGAGCTGCAGAGATCTGCAGCTCAGACGGGACAATCGGGAATGTTCCAGAGGGTCGCGTTCGATCAAAGGATGTTCGCGTGTTTGAACGGGTCAAACCTAAATCCAATTAAGAATCCATGGCAAGACTTAAAAATAAATAAATAAATAAAAACATTCCGACATGTGCACAAATGGTAAAGGGGGAAAAACCCACAGGAATTACATTTGTGATTGTAGAAAATTGTGTTTTTACTATGTCAACTAAGGTGGACTGAGTACAAATGCATAAATATTTTTTCAGATATTTAAAAGTTGTAATTTCTCTTTCACTTAACCCTCTCCAGGCAGATGTTGCAGATTTGCAACAGCTAAATGACAGATCTTTTCCTGCAACTACAACTTAATTTGAGCCTGAGAGAGTTAAAAAAAAAAAAAAAAAAAAAAAAACTAAACTCTTCTGGATTCATATTTGTGTCAGGTAAAATCTCCAGGAAACCCATTCAGGTTTGTGGTCAAAATGTGCCAAGATGTTCATGAGCAAACAGCAGTAAATCACTTGTTCACATTTAATACGGAAACATGTTTAAAATGTTAGACATGAAAGTAAGAAAACCGCAAAGGAAGAGGCATTCCATTTTTCAGCAATTTGAATTGTGGCAGTGAGTGGGTGAAGGCCTTCGCGTGTGACGGTCTGCTGATTCCACGCCTGCAGGTGTGTGAGTGTGTGTGCGAGCCTTTTCCAGGCAGCTTTCTTTTTTGTTGTTGCGCGCATTGTTACTAAACAAATGTATTTATGGAAATGGGATGTAGCGGGAGCTGCTGCACTTTTGCATTTATTGAGGCGTCGTGCTCGAGCTGAAGTCAAGTCGGATTTATTTTTAAAAGGCTTCAAACAAACTCGGCTCGTCCCAAAAATGGCTTCAGATCTCGACGGGAGGACACAGACGAAATGCAAATAAAAGGGAGATGAAAAGGAAGGGAAAACGATTCCCCCCGTGACGAAATGACGAGTTTTACGGGGAGGAGGAGCTGGAAGGAGGGCACAACAAGGTGTAAAAATTTACAGCATCTGTCAGTTGGCTCTCTCTCCGCATCCATGATGCGGGAGACGGAGCTTCTCCTTGCAGGTGTTTTCGGCTGCAGGTATGTTCACGCGACGGGACGCGTGTGCCTGCATGGGCGTGGATCGCTTTCTCCCACGGGGATCTTTGCATGTTCAGACAGATGTTTCGGGACTCTCTGGCAGAGCAGAGGTCAGTTCCCCGTCTCTCTCTCTTCCTCTTTCATCGTCCCCTCTTCTCTCCTTTCACTCGCATCCGTTCTTCACTGGCCGTGTTTGGTGTCACCTGAGTCCCAGTGGTGCGGCACAGGAATCAGGTCATGTTGTAAACTGGTTTTCAGTGCAGCTGCGGTTCCGGCGGGAGCTCGCTGCCCCCCACCCCCCGCCTCTCCTCCCCATCTACTCTAAATACTGTTAAAGGAGAAAAATGAGGAGGAGGCTCATTAGAACCTGAAGAACTGCAATGCTTGCAAACGTTCTCCACATGTTGTCGCAAACTCCAATGCTCTGACAGGACAAGAGGTTTGACCCACACTGGACTTAGTCAATGTGTGCTGAGGATGCTTGGCTGAAGCTGCAAGAATGTCTCTACTTACAGTAAAGGAAGAAGCCGTTACGCCAACGCTGGATTACAGTTTACAAATTAACTTTGAGTATATATTCTTTGGTTTAATGAGACTAAAACTTGACGCGTTTGACCAGAACGGCTGCAAACCTGAGACCACCATCGGAGAAAAATGGAGACGGCTGCATCATGTTTTGCTGCTCCGCTGTCTGGTGGGTTATGTAAAATAGATAGATATCGAGAAACAAATCTGACGACATCAGCTAGGAAACTTAATCTTGGGTGCAGATGGGCCTTCGAAATGGATGATGACCCTTATCATCCATTTCAAATTGGCTACAACGTGACTGAACGTATTCGAGTGACCGACCTTAGTCCAGCATAAAGTTTATGGGAAGAAGTGAACAGGAAAGTGCAAGAAAGTCTACAAATCAGGAATAATGATTTGTAGACTCATTATTCTACAATGAACCGACATTGTAATGACTACAGTGAGTCATTATACTTCTCAAAGTATAATGAGAAGCTTGTGGAAGGATACACAGACCAACAGGTCACACAGTGTGAAAGATAAGTCTTTATTTGAAGGTGTGTGCATAAGACTGACACGAGACTGTCATAAACATGACATAACACCTGTTATGAGTCTTCATGACTGTCTATGATTGTTGTCAAGAAGTGTCATTTGGTAAATAATTATGCTTTTAATACAAAGTCTGCTAAATGTTAATAAAAGTGGTGTAAATTGCTGTTTTATCGCCCTCAGTTTTTGGCAAATGGAAACAATTTTTGTTATCCAGACTAATCTAAAACAGGAAAGTTTTATTTCTGATGTTATATCAGACCTGAGGTGGGTAGAGTGCCCAAAAATTGCACTCAGAGCAGCACAACGTCAACATATTTTAACTCGAGTGAAAGCAAAAAGTAGCTGCCCCAGAAAATACTCAAGCAGGAGTAAAACATGTTTGGTAAAAAGTCTACTGGAGTACAGAGTACCTGATGAACATGTCAGTCATTCAACATTTAAAGTGACCAGTCATCACCAGATGAACCAAATTTTGGTATTTTAATAATTCATACAAAAAAAACAGTTACAAAATGACAAAAGAAAAATAAAACATTCCAAATCAAAATAAAACTTTAACAAAAACTGCAGGTGTGTCTGGTGAATTAAAACATGTAGATTAACCAGAAATGAGTATTCAAGTAAAAGTAGTAAAAATACACATTTTTTTCCCCCTAGATGTTTCCCAGTAAATACTACTCAACTCTGTATTGGTGAAAAATAAATGGGCTTTGCTTCATACCTGAGCTCGAGGCTCTGTGTTGTGTTAATCTAGCCAAAAAAACCTGAACATCTAAACAAAATGTTGTGTGAAAATTTTAAAAGAGGTGTGGATACTTTTCTCAGGCCCATTTACATCTCGAGTTTATTTCCTCGGTGGGACTGAACACTCACAGGGGTTTGCCACGACGCCATCCTCTCTGCCTCTTTGAAAGCGTCGCGAAATCCAAGCAGAAGGGCGTTCGGGAGAATGCGACACATCCGCACGTCTCTCTTCCTCTCACACAGCGTTGCTTTTCTTGTCTAATTCCAGAGGAGATGAGAAATGGAGGAGGGCAAGTGTGATCTCGCAGGTTGACGAAGCAGCCGCTTCGGTTGTCTTCGCCGCACATGTATGTCTGCATATGCGCGCTTCCTCGGCTCTGTGATCAGTACAAGAGAGGCAATGTGCAAACAAACAATCATTACGATGTATTCCACGTTTAGAAGTGCAAGAAGATGATGAAAGTGCAACATGTAGAGTTGGTGAAAGACAAAGAAAACTGTGTTGCAGAGCCAGGTTTGAACGCCAGCTGCAACATCAATAACTCTGTGTGTTTTTTCCAATAATGTAACATTTTCTTTTCAGACAGCGGTGAAGTAAAAGCATGGACACTTTGTTATGACACTTTTTTCTTTCTTTTTCGTTTCCCCCCTCCCTTCACTCAGGCGGTTCTGTGACACAGTGTTTCGCAGGCTCATTTCTGAGTCTGTCTGTTTGCTGTCAACAAGTTTGCGCAAACTGTAGCGGGTCGCATTTCCTCGAGCGTGGTAGGAAAGTCGAGCCTGAGCAGAGGAAGAAACATATTTTTGAATTTGCTGCAAATTTTCATGAGGTGAACATCCAGAAGGAGATTTTTGATTTGTTTTCTATTTCAGTTTGGAAATGTGGGGAGAAAGTTTAGAACTAGACATCTGTTTACATTTCTAGATGAATGTGGATGAAGAGAATCGTTTTTAATATATATGTATACATATATTTTTTAAAATATCCAGATTTTATTTTCTATGTAATTCTATTTCAAAGTTCTCTGTTAGTTCTACATCCATCCATCATCCATCCATCCATCCACCCATCCATCATCTGTCCATCCATCCATCCATCCATCCATCCATCCATCCATCCATCCATCCATCATTTGTTGGATCCATCCATCCATCATCCATCCATCCATCCATCATCCATCCATCCATCATCCATCCATCCATCATCTGTCCGTCCATCCATCATCTGTCCATCCATCCATCCATCATTTGTTGGATCCATCCATCCATCCATCCATCTATCCATCCATCCATCATCTGTCCATCCATCCATCATCTGTCCATCCATCCACCCATCCATCATCTGTCCATCCATCCATCCATCATTTGTTGGATCCATCCATCCATCCATCCATCTATCCATCCATCCATCCATCATCTGTCCGTCCATCCATCATCCATCCATCCATCCACCCATCCATCATCTGTCCATCCATCCATCCATCCATCATTTGTTGGATCCATCCATCCATCCATCCATCTATCCATCCATCCATCCATCCATCATCTGTCCATCCATCCATCATCTGTCCATCCATCCACCCATCCATCATCTGTCCATCCATCCATCCATCATTTGTTGGATCCATCCATCCATCCATCCATCTATCCATCCATCCATCCATCATCTGTCCGTCCATCCATCATCTGTCCATCCATCCATCCATCATCTGTCCATCCATCCATCATCTGTCCGTCCATCCATCATCTGTCCATCCATCCATCCATCCATCCATCATTTGTTGGATCCATCCATCCATCCATCCATCTATCCATCCATCCATCCATCATCTGTCCATCCATCCATCATCTGTCCATCCACCCATCCATCCATCTATCCATCTCCATCCATCATCCATCCATCCATCCATCATCTGTCCGTCCATCCATTATCTGCCCATCCATCCATCCATCCATTCACACGTTCATCCATTCATCGCCCTAATATTTCCTTCCCTTCTTTAAAGTCAGTAGTTTCCCATGGTTCACATCTACAGACTAACAGCCGAGAAAATGAAAAAAAAAAAAAAGTTGTGTTTATACTTTAATAAACGACCCAGAGTGAAGGTTTCTGGCGGCAGACATCAGAACTTCGGTATCAGGCCCATAGGAACCCAGCGCTGGAGTCGCTCTCTTTAGGTGCCTTTTTAATGGCGTACATTTTAAGCTAATTCAGGCCAGCTGTGCTCCGAGTCCGAGCGCATAAACAAAACGCTCGCTAAAGCCTGTGAAGTGAGGCAGTTGTGTCGGGCTGCCTCTTATACTGTATAGTATGTGGTTTATTGATTTTCCTGAGCAAACCACACACACAATGAAGATGGGCTCAAACCTCCCCGAGCCCCCCGCCCCGCCCCGCCCCGCTGCTGCTTTAGCGAGAGGGAAAAGGGAGAAAGGTGATGTGTGAATGGCTGTTCTTGTCTGAGTCATGCCGGTTTGTTTTTCAGCTCCCTCACTCAACAGTCCATTAGCTCATTGTTGGAGGGGGCTGCTATTGGATTCAAGCTGACATGTTCCCTCAAGTCTGAGAGCAAGAGATGAGGGCGCATGCAGCGCTGAGTGCTCTAATATTGTTCACACACACTCGCACGCGCGCGTCCGCTTAGATGTGACAAAGAAACGCTGGGCAGCAGAAGAGGGGATAAAGGAAAAGGGGGGAGGAAGAGTTGATGGGGCCAGAGAAAACTGTGAAAGGAAATAGGAGGAGATGAAGTTCTCACGTGTCTTTGTTGCTACAATCGTCTGTCGGCTTGAGTTATCGATTGTTTTGACAATATGACACCTTATCTGAATGATTGTTGAAAAATATTCCATAATTGGGTGTTAATATGCCCGAGAGCTTTATATTTCACCTACACGAATGAACGCCTGTCGTAGAATAACAGGGCAGCTGTAATTTTTGCGCGTGTCTCTCTGGGTTTCATTCAGAATCCTGGTAACATTTTGAATTTTTTGTCTGTTCCAGGGGCCGCCAACCACCACAGTCAGTCCACGCTGCAGCCTCCACTGCCGCCTCCACACAACCACCACAACCTGTCCCACCAGTCTGCAAACAGCCTGAACAGAAACACCCTGCGGGGGGGACGGAACCCCATTCACGCCCCGGCTCCGGGCACCGGAGACGGGCCCACCACCCCGGAGTCGGTCCAGCTACAGGACAGCTGGGTGCTCAACAGCAATGTCCCATTGGAAACCAGGTCGGGAGATCAATATGTATTATTTTATTCTTCTGGGGGGATTTTTGCAGCCGACAGGGTAACTTTAACTAAAAACAGCGAGTAAATCAGGGGAATCAATCCTGTCTGGCTGTTGATCAAATGAATTTCAGCTTATTTTTTTACTTAAATGCCAACTGATCAGTCAGAAACTCAAAGATCTGATCATTTATTAGTCATTGAGAGCATCATATCGTCAATTTTTTCTTTTTTTTTTTTTTTTTTCTTACCAAAAGCAAATTTGTTTTGCCTAAATTATCTTTTGGCAATAAAAAGAGGGTGATTTTATTTGGCAAAAAAATGACATAAGCCAATTATTTCAGGAGGGTGACAACATGTAACCACTTCTACCCCACACCGACATCGACTCTCTTCAGTGTGGATGCTGCCACTGAGTGAAAGAAAAAAGTTTGTAATTTTAGCAACCGTTAGCCCAGAGGAGGTGTTTACGAATGAAACCGCAGGAAATGCAGAAATGTAAAAAGAAAACTTTTTCTGCAAGTTTAGAGATGCCTACAGTTCTCTGAGGCTGTGAAAGACGAGAGAGAGTGAGACTTAAAGTAAAAGCTGATTTTACAGCGTCTGCTTTGTCACACACATGCTGTGGTGCCTCCTCTGCTTCTCGTTGAAATAATTAAAGACCACTGACACTGGGAGGACAAGAAAAAATAATAATTAGCTATTTTTATATATTCGTGTAGTTTGCAAAGGGGAATCAGAATCAGGAGATTTACAAAACTGGTTGTGTGAAAGCACTCCCCAAAGCCCCCCTAACAAAAAGTGATTAGTGCATCTTTATTAATACATAAGGGTGAAATGAGAATTGAATTGGATGAGCTGCCCTTTGACTTTGACAGTTTTAATGAGGGCCGCATTTTGTGAAACAAAAGCATTGAAGCCTCTGCCGACTGCACTTTAGCTTCTCGGCAGAAAAAAAAGGGAAACAAAGTAAGAAGCGTAAGAAACAACTGTCGGCCAATAACGAAGGTTGGAGCCGACGCCTGACACCTTCTGTCAATCACAGACAAAAAGGTGTTTTTCCTTTTCACGTTTTTTTGTAATGAGTCTTTCATCGTCATCAGTTCAAGATCTGAACTACTTAGGCTCATTGAACCTAAGCTGAATAAAGCTGCTGTTTATTAAGACCACTTTCGAATTAAACAAACACTAAAAGCGGGAAGATAAATTACGGACAAAACTGGACGGAAATATTCCGACATTAAAGCGTCTTCAAAGCGCAGGCTGTGATTTATCAGTCCACTCCTTTTCTTTGTGAGAAGAGGGAAATCTTACTTTTCTCAAAGTGCAGCTGAAACCAATCAGGTTTTCTGAAATGGATGTGTGGCTTCACCTCTGGTATTAAGTTGTGACAAATTGAAGGTTAAAGACATTTTAGCTCAACAAGTACAGTCTGCTTTATAATTCTTCATCCAAACTTAACAAAATGTTGCCAAAAACACTTAAAACCTCCATGTGGTTTTAGCAGACACTGCTGACAGTTAAAGCTAAGAGCTACTGGTAACTAATTGGCAACAAGACGGCCTCATAGCAACACTGTCTCCTCCGAACCCGTCTGAACTAGCTCTCTGAGTGCAACTTTTTTTTTTTTTTTGCCTTAAAACGAATTTGCGGTTTGCAGACGGGTTTATTGAACAGGTGAATTTGTATTCCACAACATCTTGGGCAAAGCGTTTAAAATCCAGCAGAGCCCGCGTTATAAAAAATTGAAAGGTGTGACGCAATTAAGATGAAAGCTCTTCTTTGAACTTTCCAGTCAATAATAATTTCTAACTATGCAAAGGAGGGAGCTGCAGACTCCGTGTCAGCTGCGGTACAAATCCATACCGTTTAAAACACATCAGACAACAGCGAGCTGCAAAGTTATCACAAAACTCTGAGAGCAAAGTTACAGGGAACGTGGTCCAAGCTGTGGAAAGGATGGGCTGCGGTAATATGGCCGTTCCTGACAACAGTGCTACTCTGAAGGGAAGTTATGTGCTTGAACGTTTTCACATGTTGCAACTGGAAATGTTCATGTATTGTCTACAGTAAAACAACAATAAAAAAGTGCAGAGGTACTTCAAAAAAAAAAAAAAAAAAAAATTAGTGCAGTCAGTTCGGAAACCATTTAGTACATAAAGCCTGTGTTCATTTAATCCCGGTATCTTTTTTAAAGTAACCGGCCAAGCAAGGAAAGAACCAAGACGCTCAAAGTAACTCTGTAGGAGCTGCAGAGATGCACAGCTCCGGTGGGAGAATCTGTGGACATGGCAACTTTGCACTGTGCGCTAAGCAAATTTGATTGATGTAGAGGATTACCATCCAGCAGGACAAGGCCTCTTAGCATCCATTCAATAGTCGGGCCTAAATCAAAGCATATGCATGGATAGGCGTGAAGCAGACAAAGTCTAGAATTAAATCTAATAGAATCTGCAACGACAACGGAAAACTCGACATCCTGACTGAGCACGGCCCAATTTCACAAAGAGCAAGAAGCTAACATTTACAGTTTCTATATATTCAGCTTTATTAGAGACACATAGCCGAAAAGAACTCTATAATTATGCACTGCTTTGTGCTGATCTATCGCACACGTGTCAAACTCGAGGCCGACGGGTCAAATCCGGCCTGCCGCAGCAAACCGCGTGGCCCTCGTGACTCCAGAGGGCCACAAAAATATCACTTCAAGAAAACAGTTGTGTGCTTGGATATGATTTCATCAGGCAAATCAAACAAATTACTATGTGAAAAAATTTTAATATTACTTCAATTTAAGAAATCTGCAGTGAAAGCTATAATGCTTTAACAGTTTGTTAACGTTTCATCAAAAAACATCAGCCGCAAATCGGCTCTTTGAGGATACATAGAAATGAAAAAGATATATATACCTGTGGTCTAATCGCATGCAATTATTTTTAAAATAATTTTTTTCTTGTGTCATGACAAAATGCTGTTCATAAACGCGAATAAGTAAACGGGTGTGAGAGCCATCGCAAGTGGCTGCAGCACCCATGATGTGAACTCGGGGGTCAGGAGGGAAACCAGAAGGCCTGGCTCTCCTTTCTAACACCCCACAGGGTGATTTCTAAATGATTATTTACACAGTTTTGTTCGCAGAGGAACCTCTCGTACGCAACCCTCCGAACCACAAAAGGAAATGACTCCTGAGTGTGTCGCTCGGAAGCACTCTCCACCCCATCACAAAGCCCGACACAAAAAGCTGCGCATATCAAAGCTATTATGCACGCTACCTGGAGTGAGCTGGCAGGAAATACAAACCATTTTCACACACGCCACACGTGTGCCTTTGCCAGTGTACAAAGAACACTTACTGGGCAAACAGAGCATTCATGCGGGGTATTACTATTCATGAGGCACGCAGTTCGAGGGACGCTGCCGTCCTCCCCGCTAGCATGCTCGCCGCCCGTCTCGTAATGTTTTTACTCTGCAAGCTGCGTAGCTGTGTTTCTCCTGCTGGGCACCGGAGCCTCCGGCTTTGATGGGTCCAGATAAGCTCCCCCGAGTGCTGGCCCCGTGCAGTATTTATGAGGCCGGGCCATGTTTAATTCAGCCACACTGGTATCTGGCCAAAGCTCAGCCAGTGCTGAAGCAATGTGTTGTTACGCTCGGTCAGCAAGAGGCACGGTGTCGAACAAGAACACCTTTTAGAAAAGAAGGGAGAGATTCTCACAGTTGCTTATCGGGGACCCGCGTTGCCGTGGGGACGTGCAAATCGTTTGGAGACTTTTTCTGTCTTTATAATAATCTGTCCTATAATCCACATATGAACAGTTTCTAAAAACGGCTACATTAATCAGACGCTGTGGTTTTAACTGGTTTGTGAATGTGCTGATCTCCAGTCATTTTTTGCAAGTCGTTACAAACATTTGGTGCCGCAAAATGAAATGAGGATCGGCCTGAGGACGTACGAACTCTTAGGTCCATCATAATGTTGAATTCATAGGAACGTAAAATGCCAGTATCGTTGGAAATACTGCTGAGTGGGCAAAGGTATGCAGGGGTTTTGCCATTGATAGTTTTATGGATTAATTTTTACCAACTTATTAAGCTGCGTGAATGGAGTGATGGCAGGGTTTTACAAGTGAGTATAGATGACAATGGTGCGCATTAAAAAGGATAGCAGTAACAAACCGGATTACAGAGTGATTGATGACATCCAGCTAATGGAGTAGAGTTTTAGATACAGATTTGTATATCACCATACATGTGGGAGTGCGGGATCTTGCGAGGAACCCGTAATAACTGCTTGCAGTTCCAGTTTTATTTGTCATTCCAGCTGTCAGGAATAGATCAGGGGTCTCTGCTGAAATAAAACTGAAGTATGAATTTCTTTTGTTTTTTGTCCTACCGAGGGCGTACATGACTGTGGCCCCCGCTCCCTCAGAGGCAGTGTTTGTCCATGCTCAGGTGGTGGGGTTGGGCTTGGCTCAGAGCCTGCCGCCGTGAACGGAGCCCGCAGCTCCGCCCTCCGGCCTGGATGGAGCCCCCGCTGCTCGGTGGTCCTGGCTGCGGCGGAGGATGAGAAGGGAATGTCTGGAGCTGCTGGAGCTCGTGATTGGGTCGGCGCCAGCGACGCAGAGCCAAAAAGTCACAGCAACCCTGCGCTGGCAGTAGGCAGGCGTCCTCCAGCTCATTATAACCGGCAGCCATAGGAAATGATGAGCAACCTGCTCGCGTGAGGGAGCCACTGCCATGTGATTGAGTGCGTTTGTGTTTACTGCGTGATTACGTCCAAGCATGTGTGCTCCCGGCGATTGTGACTGGCCCCCCTGTCGTGATCATATGTAAATCCTGGCATTTGATGTCCACTCGTTATGGTGAAAGCATGCGTGCTTGTGTGTGTGTGTGTGGGGGTGTGTGTGTGTGCGTGCGCGCATGCGGCCTGACCCAATACTTTGACAGCCCTGAGAGGATGAAGATTGATCACCTAAGAGCACTCTAGGGCTCGGATGACTGGCAGAGTCGGAGAGACATAGAAATTGACGATCGGGGGGGAGCGGGAAGATAGCAGAGAAATATAAGTCGGCGGAGAAGTGGGGGTGAAAGAAAGGGTTTACGGTAGAGAAGGGAGAGATAAAGAGGGGGAGAGAGGCAAAGAAATTGAGAGAAGTGGTGATTGAAGGAGATTGTTTTGGGGAGTGTGTGTGAGGGAAGATAGAAAGGCCGAGGAGGGAGATTGGGACCCGAGGAACATGGATACATTTACCAGTGTGAGATAAATGACTATAGATGGCTCCCGCTATCGAGTGTGTGCGCGTGTGCTTGTGAGGCAGAGCGAGAAAAAGAGGAGAGGAGCGCATTTTTCTATGCAAGGGCGAGTGCACATGTGTATACATGTGTTGCAGCATTTTGTGAGAAAGCACCTGATTTCCAATTGGTCCCTTGGAGCCTTTTTGCCTCGCTGATGCCAGGTTCAATCTCTCTCTGTGATCTCAGGACGTTCCCCAGCAACCCCCCACCCCCTTGCCCACTCCACTGTGGGCCACAAGTCTAAGGGAGAAATAAGCTCGCCGAGAAGGCTGCAGCATCTCAATTTATCTGGAGAGAACGGCGGAGGATGGGGTTAGGGAGGGTGGGTTACTTTCAAATGCATTACTGAGGCGACAGGGAGAAGATCCAACCTGTGGGAAAGGATCGAGAAAAGATTTATTCTCAGCTGTGCAGCCGCTCCTGTAATGTGCAACCATTACTCCTTGACGTTATGCAAAGCTTATTAACGGTATGACCTTGCATTCTCTTAACGTTTGCTCTAAAATTAATATCCGGCTTTTCCTCTCAGCTCCTCTAATAATGGAAAAAAAAAATATTGTTTTCCTCCAACTGTGTTCTCTTTTAAAGTTTTTTTTTTTTTTTTTCTGGCTTCATGACAAAAGCGAATTTGTTTATGCATAACCGGTGCAGCAGCAGTACAAAATTGTATCTGCACTGAAAAACACTTGTTTATATTTATCATGAACATATTTTTTCAAAAGTGAAAGTAAGTTGCCACCATTAAATAACCAAACTGACCAGACTAACTAACATTTCAGAGTCTGTTCTCTGGGCTGGGACTGGGATGATGAGCTCCATCTTTCTGGTTTTTAGTGAGAACTCAAACAGGCAAACCTGTGAAGAGCTGCAGTAATCCGTGCGACTAAAGATAAACGTCTGGATGTTCATAAATAAAAAAAAAAACCTCTGAAATAGCCCTTAAGCTAAGCTCCAAGCAGACACTATTCAGCACTGAAAGTGACAAATAGTTGTCTCAGCTTATACGTCATTTAAATCTGCTCTGCCGCGGTTTGGGGAATTAAAGCACTTTTTACAATAGAGCCACATTCATTCAGGCGTTTGAGCCACAGTTATTCATTGCTTTTACATAACTGAGAATTACCTTCATATCTTTGAGACCAAACAAAGGGCATTTCAATATTAGGAAGCAGCAACCACAGCATTGTTCCTTGCTCTCCTGTCCAACAGCTGGTCAGCTGGAGGTCGGCGTCTGAGAAAGATGCATCTCTTTCCCCGGACAGTTGCCGTTTTGATCCCCAGCTCTCCCGGTCCATGCGGCCAGGGTTGCGGTACCGACACCGAGCGAGACGACGTCCGCGCTGCCTCCCAGCTACCGAAAGAGGCAGAGAAACAGATGTGACATTTATTCAAATGTTGGCTATACATAACTGTAGATTTACATCCCGTGAGTCAGAGTCTGATGTTAACAGCAGATTAATCACAAAAGGTCAGTGATTTAATCATCTGTCGAGGATGAGCAGTTCCATGACACATTCTGGATTAAGTCATGCATTTAATCATCATGTGTCACGCATTAATTAACCGCTTTTTAGTTTATGGCACAGGGGTAGACGTGCCTTTATACATTACAAGAGATGTTGCTTTCTTCTTCTTTTAAAGCAAGCAACTTATGCTGGTCTGTCGCCAATAAACTACAAGTTATGCAACAAAGTTTCAATCTAATCTGCTAATCTATTCTCAATAGTCTGGGCATTGGCCAGTTGTTGGGTTTATGACGTGAGTTATTTTAAACCTGACCTTCCAAGATCAGATGAAATTGATAGTTGCTTTTCATAGTTTTAGCATATATATATATATATATATATATATATATATATATATATTATTATATTATTTATTTTTTTTAATCTTCCAAAATTGGTCTGCAGAGGTAACAGGACCAGAAGGACAGAAATCGTCTTCGTCAGCCCGCTCTAGTGTATTCTGTGCAGCCCCTGCAGTGACCTGAAGGGATTTAAAGTCCCTCCAGCGTGTATTTGGTCCACCCTGCGGTTTTCCTCCAGTGGGACTTGCCTGGCAAACTTTCGAAGGACCCAGAAACCATCTCGAACAGAACCAAATCTACTGATTTATTATTTTAAGCAGAATAGCAGCAGATATCATGTCTCTGAATCCAGCTGACCTGTAAGAAGGACATTTCAGCTGCTGATCTGCAAGATGTATTTCTTTGCGTTATGATCCATGTCTTATGACCATTAGCGGAGAGCATAGATTGATGGATAAAACGAGAGCTCAGATTTTTAGCTCAGCTGTTTTAAACCAGAACGAAGAGGCCTCGGGTTATCTATTCATCTCCTGACCGATCGTTTGTGAACATGACATCAAGATAATTAAAATTCTCCACGGTAGAACTGCATGGTGGGATTTGCCTTTTTCCGGTTGGGCTTTTAGGGCCTCGGAGGAGTCGACTCTGGTCCCGATCGCTTCACAATCGGCTCCGATCTGCTCAAGTGCATGCTGAAGTTCGTGCCCTGAAGATGCAAGCATTACTACATCATCTGCAAAAAGCAAAAAATAATAATAATAATAAAATACGTCAGATCCTGCGATTGCCAAACCCAATGCCCTCCTCTCCACTACCAAAGACCCGGACTTCATCCGAAGTTCCAAAATCGGCTCACATTTTGCGTAGACCAAAAAATTGCGCCATTTTTTTCGCCACCTGAATAAACTAGCTCTGTTCAAAGTGTCTTCTGATTGGCCAGAAGTTTTTTGCAGTGCGCTCAGACTGAAATGTCAACATTTCTCTTCAACTAATCCGCTGCCTTTCTCCGGTTTTTGTATCTAGACAAGACGTGAATACCTTTTGAGGAACTCAGCTGACGACACAGGAATTATTTGTACAATTCTTCACTGAATAGCTATTATATTAATAAGACTTGCAAATGGTCAATAACTCCTGGAGGGACAATTGTAACATTGACTGTGAAAACCCAATCCACGACAGGCAGTATTTTATTTTTTTTGCTTTTGTCTGTCGTCGATAGAATCGTCTGAATAAACATCCCTCATACAGTTTTCACCTGCCACTTGTTTTTTTTCTTCGTATCTTTTGTTGTTTTTCTCTCTCTCTCTTTTTTGTAATTACAGAAGGTAACAGTTGTCAGCGTTTTCCTCCACCATATTCCCCTCCCAGAGAGCTTTGTGTTTAATTCTCAGATCCGAGTGTTTTCATGGGCCCTCCCTTAACAAGCCGACCTCCCTTAATTGTTCTCTACATCTGACATGTGTTGATGCGTCTCAGACTGCCGTCCTGGTATTAGTCAGAGCTGAGAAAATGAACCGTGCTTCCGTGGCTGTGTGTAAAAGCGCGCGCGTTTGTTCGCTCAGGGGGAATGCCAGCTTTGACTTGCCGCTAATTACCCAGCATGCTCTCTGTTCTGTGGTTAATTGTCCAGGTCCTCGTTTTCTCTCGATGGGACGCGGCGTTGGGGAGGCGGTGAAGGGGAGGGGGACAAAAAAAAAAAACACGTCTTGTCTTCTTCTTCCCTGCCCGTCTTCCTTCCTTCGTGTCACTTGTTGCTCAGCGGGGACGCAAATTAAACCGTCGGCCGCCGATACAGGACGAGCCGGTGGTAGAAAACTCGCGCAAATTTGTGCCGCCCCGCGCGTGGGCGCCGAGCTACAAGTCTCGGCGTAAATGTTTTGTCAGTGTGTGATTTGGGTTTTTGTTTGTTCGGAGTGTTTAAGAGCTAGACGCGATGACAGCGAGGGGAGCCGTAGCTTGGAGGTAGGGGTGGCGGGGGTCTCTGTCAGCTTTCTCTAATTACGTGTGGCATTTCCGCACTGGACCGCTGTCAAAAAGAAATGAAATAAATAAATAAACAGATGCACAAAACACACACACACACGCACGCATAAAACACACAACCCAGGCCTTGCCTAATGATACAGAGCTGTGATTGTTGGCTGCCTGCTATGATAGAACCCCTCCATTGCCGTCCGCAACATAAATCAATGTCAATTACCTCCCCAGAGCACATTAGACACTTTCCATTCCTGCTCATAATTAGTGCGGACCGTAGACATATTCCCATCCCACACAGGCTCGCCGAGCGCCGTTCTGCACACCAACAACAAAGCCTCGGACTCAAACGACTTCGACTGGGCGAGTTCAAATGCATAACGGCACATCAAAAATCGCATGCATTGTGTCGCGCAGGACGCGAGCGGCTCACCGGTGGTTAGGAGGATTGTAATTAATTAGCGCCGGCCTTGCCATCCACAGAGTGCTTCAATGGCGGTGAAAATGAGTTCAAGCAGACACGAGCTGCTTGACCTTGGGGGGAAAGTGGGCGCGCGTTTTTGTTGTGCGCAACACCCCTCGCGCGTATGTGCATCCTTGCGTTTGGCAGCATATATGAATTTTGCATGCATAATAAAAAAATTTAAAAAAGGGTGAGAGGTGGGGTATTTTTAGACAATAACATCATATTTCCTTTACATGCCATCTCCTGTCGAGTGTGTTTTTGTTCCTCCTCTCTCGCCTTTTCTCTCATGCAACACACCTGACAGGTAACGGGGAAGGAGGGGGGGACGACAATCCAACAATCAGTGCTATAACATGCAGAAGGAGTGGGAGAAGGGGGACCAGCACCAACGGACTGAATAATTGATAGAGTGAGTGGAGCAGTGCTCCCAAAACAAATCTTCATGCTCAGAGCCCATTACCTGTTTTTAGCAGGAAAAAAAAAAAAAGAGAGAGAGACACGCGCTCTGTTTTGTTAACAGCGGTGATTAAAGGCATCAAAAATGATAGGGGGGAGCAGAGGGGCTCAAAGCACAGATAAGCTCTGTTTTCCTTCTTCTCAAAGGGCAGCCAATAGTCTGAATGCTAGTGACAGTGGGCTGCATTAGAAAAAGGACAGCCCTGACACACATTCAGGCAGACATGAGTCACATGGACTGGAGGCGGAGAAGAGTGACAAATCCAGCGACGGGGAGGAAAAAGAGACTCGGAGCCCTCATAACTCACTCAAGTTATGAGGATCTCTTTCCTAGGAGTGACTCAAGAAGTTTAGGGTTTGGTTCTTCTGTTTGAGCAAGTAAAGGAAGAAAAAATAGAAACGATTCTTCTCCATTTTCTGCCACTTCCAGTAGAACTAGTGACATGTACAATAGTAGCAGAGGCCCGATCAAGGTGTTTTTACATTATTAGCTCCAGAATCGGAAACCAAAATTCAACTCCCAAATATTGATTTCTGACTTAAAACATCAGTATTGTTGTTTCTAAATGAATGTGAACTTGTTTTCTTTGCATTATCAAGGTCTGAAAGTGCTGTGTCTTTTTTGTTATTTTGACCATTTTCTGCAAATAAATACAAAATGTTTGCTTAGAATTTTGGATGTTGTGAGTAGTTTATAGAATGAAAGAACAAAGTTCATTTTACTCAAATATGTACTTATTGAGTAAAATAAGAAATCTGATCATTTTGAAGTGGTCTCTTAATTATTTTTTTTTCCAGCGCTGTATATGTGTATCTTGGGTTTTATCATCTGGACCCTCATTGAGCTTTGCTGCTTTATTAAAAAAAAGATGGCTTTTCCATCATGTGCTTGGAAAATATATATCTACTGTGCATGGAAAGTAATATTTCTGATCCAATCAATTCTGGTTGCCTCTAAGGATCTAAATGTTTTTCATCTTTTCCACTGATGCTTACAATGAAAGAGACCAAAATGGCTCCCATCCTTTCTCTGTGAAGACATGTGCATGAATACAGATTCAGAATTTATTATTTAAAAAAACAAAACAACAACAACAAAAAAAACACAACAAAATAAAACCCTATTTTATAAACCGAAAATTTACCTCAAAAGGAATAGACTGAAACCAAGACTTGTACTTTCCTTCTCATAGACTTAGCAATTTACAAAAATGAAAGACATCTTTTGCCACATAAACACATAAACACACATGCCATGGAATATTTGGATTTCCCACAGGATGAATAAATGCATCAAGACATCATTTTATTGAAGATTATAGCTTTTTGTGTCAAGACCAGTATATATACATACATGTATATATATATTTTTCTAAGCTAAAGAGGGCACTGAATAAAAACATGTTTACCCTTGGAGGCATGTAAAGGTTTTAGGCGCGTCCAGTAATGGAGATAATGCTGATACTCTGAAGTAAACCAAAAATGACTCATTAGCTCTGGCAATAGTGTTCTTTGCCTTTCAAGCAAGGAAACGCGACGCAGTGTTTTCCCTTTCGCAGCCCTCATCCCCAAGGTCAGAGGAAACTCAGAGGGTTTGATGAAAAACGCATATTCTCACTTCCACACACGATCCCAAGGGGGACAAGCAAGACAAGACAACTTCCTCAAACACTGTGAGGCAAAGTTCCTTTTCACTCCGTCTCTGAGGCAGGGAGGTGACTTCTCCTCCTGTGATATGTCACACTCACCTGAGGGTTCTGTTCTGTCGTACCACCTGAGGTCTGTGTGTGTGGGTGTGTGTGTGTGTGTGTGTGTGTGTGTGTGTGTGGGTGGGTGTGGGAGGGGGCCCACGGCCTCTCCACATGTGCGCTGCGGGGACGCGTTGCAGAAGACGATACAAAAAGGTTTCACGCGTGTTTTTGTCCTCCTTTCTTTTCACCGTCTCTTTACAAGATTTTAAATGTTGAAATACCTCTAAAAGTGACCGCTGCTTTTCTTTAAAAGGTTAAATTCAAAAAAGAAAATGTTGATAAAACAGAGCAATAAGGTGATTAATTACAAATGGGCTACAACACACTAAGGGGAAATAAGGACAGTTGTAGGAGTTTCAATGTGGGAGCATACACACAAACAGTGAGGGTGGAGGATAGTAGATAATGTTGAGTGAAAAGGATGGGGGCTCAGATTCCTCTCTGATGTTCTTTCTGAACTCTGACCCCTACCTGGACCACGAGGAAAAGAAGAAAGCGCTGCAGGACACATCATCAGTGAGGGCAAAGAGGAGAAAAACGAGGACAAGAGAAACAAGGTTGTATCAAGCGGAGGCCAAAGCGAGGGCGAGACGCAGTTCAAGGATGTCCTCTCGAATACGCTTGTCGGATTGAAAAAAAAACTGAATGGAAACTCACTTTCCACTTGTGTAATGTGTCACTGTCTTTCCCCTTGACGTCTCCGCAGGCACTTCTTGTTCAAGACCTCATCAGGGACCACCCCGCTCTTCAGTAGCTCCTCCCCCGGATATCCGCTGACGTCAGGGACGGTGTACTCTCCGCCGCCTCGCCTGCTGCCCAGGAACACCTTCTCCCGCTCAGCCTTCAAGCTGAAGAAGCCGTCCAAATACTGCAGCTGGAAATGCGCGGCAGTTACAGCGATCGCAGCCGCCGCCCTGCTCGCCATCTTACTGTCCTACTTCATTGGTGAGTGGCAACTTCAACACTCAACGTGTAAAGCAAAATTAATTTCAACTGCATTTATATCGCGGCAGCCTAATCTACATTTTCTATATTGAAATAGAAAATATTTCTATTTTGAAATAGAAAATGTACTTTAGTTTGAGAACATTTATTCAGTGACAAAAGCTATCGTGCATTTTGTACTAAGTGTTTTTAACAAAGTCAGTGGTGCTACATAATTATTGGCAAGAACTACTTTGTTCAACTTCCTTCTGCCAGTTGTACAGCATTTAGATTTGCATGCTATAGCTGAGTTTCCATTTTAAATGTGCGCAGCACTTTGTTGATATTCCTCTAATGTCAAAAGAACATGATTTTGCAATTACCATGTTTCCATTAAATAGGAAACACAATTAAAATCACACATGAATAAGTTTATTCACGCGATAAGTCATTAAAAAAAAAAATGTCGATCAATCATCCTCCAACCATTTCCTGTGGGGAAAAAATGTGTTTCCATTTTCACTTTTACAAAGTACACTCATTTCTATACAACCGAAAAACCACTTCATCCTAGCGGCAAAACTTTTTAGCAGAAAATCTGAGTTTTTACAAAATTGCTGCGTTTACATTTAGCAAATGTATTTCCGTAATTCCAATTTCCACAATTTTATGATCGGTGGAAACGCAGTTAGTGAGAGAGATGACAGTCCATCTACATCTTCTGGCACTGTGGGTCTTTATCCCCCTGAAAGACCCAATAATGTCCCGCTTTCAGTTTTTCGACTGTTTCCACCCGATATTAATTTGTAATGTCATTGTTTCATAAAAAGCCCATTATGCCATTCGCTTTAACAAGGTTCTCTGAGCCTTTAAAGAAAGAAACTTTCCCACAGCATCACAGGTCCTTTACCATACTTCACAGTGGCTACAACATATTGCTTTTTATGATGAAATACGTCATATGTATTTACTAAAAAGCTAAGTTTTTGTCCCATCTGACCAAAGCTACTGTTCCAGTTAACTCTCAGCAGAGTTCAGAAAAATCTACGTGTTTATGTTTGTGACTGTAGGACCGGAAAAACAAAAAAAAAAAAAAGTTTTCTGGCAAACCTCCCAAACATCCAGCTGGTGCGTGGATAACACAACGCAGTTGTTATAAGGATCAGGTTACCCGAGTATAGCACTCGCTGACAGTTGCTAAGTTTTTCACCTCCCTCTCCATTCTGCTCACTCTGCATGGTGGCAAGATAAACATGGGTCCACTTCCAGCTTTGTTTGTCACAGTTCCAGTTTTCCAAAACTTCTGAACTTTTTGCTCCGACTGCAGATCTGAGCAAGTTTAAAGGCGAAGCGACTTTCTTCGTGCCGTTCAGAATGTCTGCATTAACTTCCTGGCATGTTTTCTTGCCTTACCCATTTTGAAGAGCAGCTAACAGAAATTCAAGTTTGAGTCACGTGATATTTATTCATTTATTATGAATTTTGTTTTAAACAAATATTTCTTAGCATGTTGATTTTTTTTCCCCCTCTGGATAAAACCACTAACTGGTTAACAAAGATTGTCTGGGGTTTTTTTCAACTATTTTAGGGTCATTCTGATGAGCTGAATCCAAACATCACATTGGTTTTGCTCAATCAGGTCAACTTTCCGAATTGTGGAGCAACATGAGCATCAAAATGCCTCACTTGTTCTCACATATGGATCGGTTTCCTGAGAATCTGGATCAATGAGAGATGAGCAGGAAAAGAGATTCAATCAGGACTGAAGAGAGACGAGACGTAATGCTCAATTTACGTGTACTTACCCTTATCACTCAATTTACAGAAATCCAAGTTTGTAACATTTAATTAACACACGTTAGAGAACCATTCTTTTTTTCTCCTAAAACCCTTTTTTGAATGAGAAATATTAACGGAAATGTCACAAAAATCGGATTTATCTGAATTGAATTAGAACAAAAACCTCTAATTCGAGGTAAAAATGGACGTCATTGTTTGGATTCAGTGGAGCAAAATATTCAGATGAAAAAAACTTTCAGAGAGTATTCTTTTGTAACCCAGTGTAAACTTAAAGAAAAACTTTGTTTTAAAAAAAAAAAAATGTGTGAGATTGCGCTGCGGCAATGAAACAATAATTTTAAAAAAATACTTCATTTTAAGGCTTTTTACACAGCAGTCGTGCCGGTCACCGGATGGTGCTGAATACAAATGACCAACATGTTGGGAAAGTGAAAGAATCCAGCCTCTGTCACACATGAACACCTCTTTTATTTCAAGTTCTTCAGTCCAGCTTGTGTTGTGCTAACTTACAATCCTTCAGCTTTTGCTTTTATTTTTTTTTTCCCCTCCCACGCCGGAATAAGAGAAGAAGAAGAAGAAAAAAAAAAGTGTCAAGTTAACGGCCCGCTACGAACACAGAGCGGAGTCTTGGGCGTGTGAGCTTTTGTCGCTTTAGCTTTGTTGTGCCGCTCTGTCAAAATCGGCCTCAACAGATGCCTCTGCTCAGTCCTGGTAAACAGCCACTGAGACAAACACACACACACGCGCGCGCGCACACACACACCGCAGAAATAACCAAGACTGTTTGTCTGAGCAGGTATCAGTCTAAGTGGGGATCCTAACAGACCCAGCAGGAAACCTGGATGTTTTTCACTGATCTGAAGCCAGCATGCGATACTTGAAGGAATGGCAGACACTCAGAGCGCATCAGGAAGAAAATCTGATGCCTGTCTACCGCTGGATCTGCAGGAAGAAAGAGAAAAGTGTTGCTCAGTGCGTGTGGGTGTGTGCGTGGGAGTATGTGTGAGCATGGATTTTTTTTTTTTTTTTTTTTTTTTTTGACCTCCTTCGCTGGCCGAGTGAATGCAGACCTGTGTTGTTTATCCGTCGGTGTGAGAGACGGAGGGAGGGAGGCAAAAAAGAGGAGGATTTGAAAATATAAGGACGTCTATATGTGTGTCTATTTTAGAATACACGTGGGTGTGTATGCGTGTGAGTAGGTGTGTGTGAAAGGAGGCAGATGTGCCACCAAGCCCCTGATTGGCCTCTTACCCCAGAGACCAAAGTCAACAGATGGGTGGATCATAGGAATCAGAGGCATCAGCAGAAAAAGAGAACCCCTCACTGACTCCACATTAATTATTAATATAATTTTACATTATTTATAGACAAGCCTATAGCATACCTTTTTATACTCTACAATTTACCTATCATAATGTAGCACGTCGCAAAAGTATTCATATCCCTGCACATTTCCACGTGTTGTCATGTTGCGACCACTGAATTCAATATATTTCGTTTCTGATTTACGCGACGCTTGGCGCTGAAGTAGCCACAGTTGTATTTCTGTCCGAGCTTTTACTAGGTTATCCACTCTTTTGTTCAGTCCAAGACCAGATAGTCTAGTCCAAGACTCGATAGACTGCTTCAAAACTCGATAGGCTTTTCCAAGTCTGGGTTATTTTGCCGACTGCCGGTCTATAACATCTCGTCGCAAAACCAGAATGCTAATCCCAAATTAGCTACTTTATGGTCCTTGACTGTTTCATGAAAAATCTCTGCAGAAGGAGTAGTCATGCACGACAGGCCTTGCAAAACATTTGTCATTTACTTACATGAATTACGTACATATAGAGTGGCACCCAGGCCCACCCTTTCCTAAGTGGGGGATTGGTGTACAGTCTAGTTGTGTCTTTGGAGATTTGGCGCAGCGTCACATAGGAGAGTCACTTTCTATTGATTTTCTAGCATCAAAGAGCTTGAGCTGACCTCATGTGGACTGGAAGACAATAGGCGTCTGCAGCATTACCATTTGGCTGTGGGGTGTGAAGCGGGATGAGGTGTGTGGATACAACAAAGCAACGTTCTCTAATGCTCCAGACCTCTCCCCCGCCCAAATTGGAAACGCATTAAAGCTAGTTCATGAAACATGACAAAAATGTGGAAAAGTTTAAGAATAATGAATACCGCAGGTTTGCACACACATACACACACACCCAGGTTTGTGCACAAACTCGTCCACTTTTGCGAGTGCTTGTGTGGCCCCTCGGAGTGCCCTAGAGAGCAGTGTCCCTCCTCCAAGGCACATCAAGCTCCCTGGCCTGGGGCACACACGCACACACACACACCCCCCACACACACACACACACGCATCCCCTCCAGATCTCTGCCCGGTCACACTGCACTGGACAGATACATACAGAGCCACACAACCGCCACCGGGATGGTGAACGAAACCCAGAGATACCTAGGGCCAGAGGAATATTTCACTTCTCTGGAAGCGTACAGTATATGTGCTAATAATGACAAATGGTTTGTTTCATCAAAACATATAATTCTAATTATTAAACATAGAGTTAATTAGAGAAATAATACGTAGAGTGCCTGCTTCAAAGACTAATTGCAGCCTTTATTTATTTTTTTTTTTTTCTTTCCCAACATTGCGCAAGGGTTTGTGTGCGTGCCAGAGGAGCCCTTTCAACAGCAGTGCCTGTCTGTCTTAATAATTAGTAGCATTAGCTTGTCAGCCAAGCCAAGAGATTACTTTAATATTAGGTGTATTTATAGCACAAACAAGACGGCTAACAGACGATCTAAATACAGTACACTGTTGCATTTTTAATAGGGTCGAGCGCGTCCTGTGCATTCTCGCTCGCGTTATCTGCTGGAGATCTGTGCTTTACCAACGCACCTAATTGTCCACCTGGATACAACTCAGTAGGCAGAACAAGGCTCAAACAAGAAGGTTTTGTTTTATTTTATTTATTTACTTATTTTATTTTTTTTACTTTTGCTCTGTTGCTAACTGTAAGGTCCCCGTTCAACTGTAGGGAAATGTTTTGCTCGGGTGTTTTGTCTGTGCCGAACAGAGCGGTAGCGGTGCTGCCAAGCCTGAAACCCTTGTGTTTACCTTGCTTTTTGTAGCGTTAATCGTGCAGCGAGTTCACTCCTCATAACAGGGACTGGGGGGACGGGAGGGGGTTTCTATTTTTTTCTTTTTTACATTTTTTTTTTTTCTTTTTTGTGCCTCGTTTGTGTACTATGCACGTGTGTGTTTGCGCGGGCCCAGGCGATGGCTGCTGGGATTTGCGCAGAGCACCCAGAGCCATGCAGCGTGAAGAGGACCCCTCTGAGGCATCCGCCCAGGAGCCCGCTCATAAATTACATCAGGACACATGTGCCTGAGCAGCACTTTTCTGTTTTGTGTGCGTGAAAGTGCGCACGATGCGCGTCAGTCCTTCGCTGGAATTCGACGTAAACTGTGTGTGTGTGTGTGTGTGGTGCGTGTGTGAGTGCGTGCACGATGTTTCACATCACACTCAGTCTTTTCTTCCTTATATTTCAAATCCACACCTTTTAAAAGTATCCGTACACTCTTTAACTTATTTTACACGCGTTTCCTTGGGATTTTTTGTCATACGCCAACCAAATAGTGTTTTTTTGGGAGGTTTTTAGCAGATAAATATCAGAGTGCTGTGTGTGTTTCTGTTCATCTCCCTTCCTTTCTCTGATACTTCTAAATAAAATCCAGTCCAACCCATTAGGTTCAGTAATCGCAAACCTATCAAAACGTGGGAACCCATCGAAGCTCAGAGGCAGGGATGAGATTAACGCAACACAAATGAGGAATAAAGTGATTTGGACAAAATAAACTTTAGATTCTTAGGGGAGAAAATTCATGATTTCGGTTAGTTTAGTTAATTTTGCACAAATGAAATGCAGATCAAAGATATTAATGAAAAATAACAATAACAACAATGTGAGGAGAGGTCACATCTCAATGGGCCTAATTAAAGCCTCCACCTAAATAGCACAGAAAAATATATATAATACAATTGTTCATCAGGCGAGCATACATTTATGAGATAGGATCAAATAGAAAGAGTAAAGACACATCTACAGTGTCTTAATGGGGATTTAAATGGAATATGTGGAAGAAGTGACCATCACAATTCTTTCGGTGCAGTTTTGCTTTTACAGAGGACGAAGTCAAACAACTGACTTCAACCTGATCTGATAATTGACTCGACTAAGAACGCACCACAGCCACCAGTAAACACGGTGGCAGCCGCATCATGCTGTGGGGCTTACTTTTCCCCCCAGCACAAACCCGGATGGAAAGCTCTAAACACAAACCGGCACGTTGGAAACGGATTCAGTTCTTTCAGATTTGCTTCACGGTTACCCTCTACTGTAAATAATGTGACCGAGAAGCTTCCCCGGACGCGCCGAGGGACTTCTTCTGAAAGGTGTGCTTCAAGTGTACAGTCGACAACACTTCTTTGAGGCACAACCCTGCTGCTTCAGATGGAGCCATGGGATTGAAATAAACATACACACGTAAACTGCAAAGAGAGAGAGAGAGGGGAAAAAATAACTCTGAGTCTGCTTGTTTCATCATTATAGCATTACAGAGAACTCGAGAGGACCTGCAGACGTACTTCTTCTTTTTTTTTTCACTCCAAACTCCAGTGGAGTGTGGCCTTCCTCTTTTACGTGTGAAAGAATGACTGAACGGATGGAGAGAGGAGGATAAACGAGAGCACTTGTTCCTCATTCCCTCGGCGTCTTGTTTGTTCGCTCCGCGTGGAGGACCCCTGCCAAAAGGAGAGATGGTTGCTAGGATACAGGTGAACGGTTGGCATATAGGCGAGGAGACGGGTCCGTCATCGTGAATGGCAACCCGGAGAATGTAAAGGAGGGCGAGGGAGAGAGAGGTAGAGAGGGATGAAACGCACGCCGGGGGTCAGAGGTGAGCGTAAACACGGATAGGAAATGGAGGACAGATCGCCCCGAGAGCCAGACGGGGAGAGGGTCGCGGGCTGATCCGCAGCTGTCTGCTCCCTGAGCCGTGAGGTCGCAAGATTGCTCAAGTGTTAGGGAGGTGTTGTTTGCACTGCAGAGGGAAGAGGAAGATGGTGGTGATGATGATGAGAAGAAGAAGAAGAAGAAGGAGGGCGCCTAGCGTGAGTGACAGGACAGGCCAGGGTGTGGAGAGGAGAAACCGGAGGGAGAGGCAGACGGAGGAGAGATGAAGGAGAACGCAGCCTCCCGAGGGCTTCTGTCACCTGGAATAACTGTGGGACTAATGTCTCCTAATTGATCACAGCCAGCAGAGAACAGAGGGACGGCCACAACGGCGAGATGAAAGGACGGCGGGAGACTGCAGAGGACGGGGTGGGGAAGAAACAGTTACGTCAAAACAAGTTGGGAAGGGTAAAAAAAACAAAATAAAGGGGGGAGAAAGAATAGGAGTCTTGGAAGACGGGGGTGTGTAAACAAAAAAAAAACAAAATAGGGAAAGAAAGGTGTGATAGATGACAGGCTTGTCAGGCTAGTTGCGTCCGGGTGGACTGTTTTCACATTCCCATACATATGCACACAATCCCACACACACACGTACAGGTGCGCCCTTGACTTCCATGAGTAAACTCCTGCTAGCGGGCGTCGGTGTCACCTTTTGCGGGAGTGTTTCAAATGAATGTGCACGCGAGTGTGTGACTGGTGAATTTGTCCGGCTCCGTGGCGTACCCCCAACATGGCACCGTCGCCGCTGATGAATGAGAGGACCCCGCGCGTGTGTGCGCGCGCATTCACACCACGCATTCATTTATTTATTTTTTTAAGGCTTCTCTCTCTCTCTCTCTCTCTCTCTCTCTCTTTCTCCCGCCTCCTCCGTGTGTTGATTAAACAGAGCCACACGCGCACAAACACTGTCATCGAGTGTGACCTTCACGCCTTGAAGCCGACCACTTCCCATCCATCACCGCCGTCTCGGCTGCTCCAGACTGATCACAATCGCTTACTTGCCCTGCCGCTCCTCCCGGCGAGAAGTGCCTCACTCGGGCGAGTTCCCGTCACCGTTTCCTTCCCGTAATAACATGCTAATGGCTTTATCGTTCACAGCTGTGCAGTTAGCAAAGTAAATACATAATAATCAAATTCATATCCGCAACTCAGAGGTCTCACGCGACGCATGCTGGGTTAAGCAGAGCAACTCAGTCAAGTGTAAGAAACAGGGAAAAAAGATTAGAGATGAATATTTCTGTCCAAAATAATACATATATTACTGGCGAGGAGAAGAAGAAAAAAAAAAAACTCTTGATTGTATTAAAAATGCATTTCAAAGTATTTTCATCTGACTTTGTTTTGGTAGGTAGGTATCAATATTAATGTCACAGTTATTATAGGTTGAGCCATAAATAAAACCTTGACTCTCTCAGAGTCAAGGTTTTATTTTTATTAAATTATTTATTTAAGATGTATGAACAGTCTTCTGTTCAAATAAAACCTTGACTCTCTCAGAGTCAAGGTTTTATTTATGGAATTGAAATGTAGGCAGCATTTGTGTAGTCTTACTATTAGTATAGTATATGCTTGGCAAAGGGACAGCAACGACTTGATCATAATTTTGTAATAATGCAATTTTAAGTAATTAGCTAAATTATACGTCATGTCCTTGTAGTAACAGCTTTTAATAAAGTGTTAGCAATCAATGAAGGTACTTCTTTGACTGTAAAGAAAACTGATATTTAGGTATCATTTTTATGTAGCTACTAAATGGCTACGTAAAAAATGACCGACAGGCAACAACTTTTTGTTATATCAAAAACAAATTAATGGTTTGTTGGTAAAGGTATAGCAAGTCAACAATTGCAATGGCAGCAAGGATTTTAACAGCAATTGCTCATTTGGGAAAAGTGCTGGAGTTTTGTTCGTATTATGCAGTTACTAGAGTTATTGTTTGCAGCAACTGCTCATAATAAGCTATTTGTCAAACTCCAAAATTGTAGTTTTTCCATAATACGATGCCGTTGCTAAATTATATTGTTACCCTTAAACAGCTGTTTGTAATTAGCTATCAGTAGTGGAGTCGTCTGCATACAGTCTTCTGTTCATTTGCCAAGTTATTCCAAGTAAGTAACAGTTTGTTTTGAGACATTAGCAATAGTTCAGATGTTTGACAGCAAAAGTGTAACAATTCTTTAATCTTGTGTAATTAGCAATGTTATTATATGTAATTAGCTCCAGTAGCAGCTAATTACAAGAAATTGAGAACAGAATAAAAAAATGCAGTTTTTGGGTCATTTTTAATCACTCCTGTTATCACATGTAATTACAGCTTATGCTGCATGTGAGAAGAAGACATGTAATGTGTAAAAAAATCTACTAATATGTAGAAAATATAATGACCAAATGTGTAACATGTTTTTACACATTTCTAATATCAACTGGTTTTTAAAGAGAAATACTGTTTCAACTTTGTCGAGAGTTTTTTTTTTATCAAGAGATTTATCAGTCACATAATTAAATTTGTAAAAGGATTTTAAGCTGATATCTCCAAATAATTGAACATCTCTTACTGCGGTGGTACCCTGATATTTCATCTTATTAGAAGTTCAACTAAATAATATTTTCTTTCAAACATTTTTTTAAATTAAATTTGTCAACTTAAGTTTTTGTTTTTCCCTTGAAGCAAACCTCTGCAGCTGATTATATTATCTTCCCTTTTTTTAGATGTATAAAGAAGCAATAAGCATTAAGGAAAGAGCGCAACCACTTTGTCATACGCAAACTTTTTATTGCCTTTTATTTGTATTATTATTATCCTCTCAAGGTTTACAAAAAAAACAAAACAAATCTCCAGAATATGTGTCCGCTGGCGGAGCTCAGTCGAGTCCGTGGCTCCTCTCCAAAGCCGGCTCCTTGACCCCTCCGTCCCCTCTCACGTCGCATGCGGCTTCCCTTCTGCTGATCCAAGGTGGAACAGTGAGAGGTCAGGATGTGTCGCTCATGCCAGCGTAGGTGTCCGTGTACATGTGCATCTTTGGCGTGTGCGTGCCACGTGTTTTTCTTTTTTTGGAGGTGAAGGCACTGCTGGGGCATATGGCGGGAGCCGGGGATCGGGGCATACGGATCTGGACGTGGAGCGTGTGTCGGCGGCAGCGGGGCCTGTCGCGCTGATAAAGGTTAGGATCGTACGGCACGCTGCCAGTCCAGGAAAAAGGGGCAGGGCACGGCGCAAGGTGCTACACCATCTGCACCGCGAGGGATAAATGGGTCATCTGCTCTGGTCAGGGGATACAACGTCGGGTGCACAGTTGTTTTGGGTTCTAACATTCATCTCTTGACTTTTACTTTTTTAGATAAGTTTGCGGTTTTTCCTTCGATTATTGTTTGCTTTTGCAGTTCTTAAACCAGCGTGCCTCAGCTTGCTTCATTCATTTATTTCCTAATTCATTTTTTCATTTTCTACAGGTCTTATCTGGGCCCGATCGTTAGTCCAATTAGGCCCCCACGGCGCTCGACTTGTTCTGTGTTTAAAACAGAAGACGAATGAAGATTTTTTTTTTTTCTTCTTCCCCACTTGCTTGTTCTCCGTCCCTTCCCTCAGTTTCTTTTCAGCTCCTCCGTCTCCTGGCCTTCCAAGACGCACTCTGTCTTTTCATCCTCACTCATTCTCTGCCGCTTTCTGATGTGTGATAAGATAGCATAGTTCCTCATATCCTGTTTCTAATACAGATCGATGAGAGGGAGAGGACTGGAGGTGGGGCTGGGATGAGGTGAGGCAGAGCGGCTTGATGTGGGGAGGAGGGAGGGTCACGGAGCAGATATGTGAAAAGGAAATGAAGATTCAGAAAGGAGGACATCACTCTGATGCACATCTCTTTTCATTTAACCAATCACCCACAGACACGCACACACGCATGCATGCACACACGTGGCTAATGCCGTGGTGGGTCCTGTCAATATTTCAGCGCGGGTAAAGAAGCCATTTTTCAGCTGTGATTTACTAAGTTGCTTTCTTCTCGTTTTGTGCAGGTAAGAGCCGCCAGCAACTCGCATAACCTTTTGTGTTGCAGTCAATTACAGTTCAGTTGCATCAGCTGGGTGAGGAGGTCCCATCGGACCTCGCAGCTTTGCGCGCTTGTTGTTAATACCGTGCAATTTGCTGCATGCATACGCTGATGCACACACACACACACACACACACACACACACACACACGTATACGCTGGCAGACAGTTTGTCTCTCGGAGTCGATGTGACCCCCCAAGGGCAGCAGGCAGCCGTCAGCCGCCCCCGTCCTTTTGTCTGAGACTCTAACTGATCTCAGCAAGAGGAGCGTCTTCAGACAGTGAGGGCTGCCTTATTTATAGGTTACATGAGTGGATTTCATGAGGTAAATTTTACGTAATATCCCAAAAGGCCTGACTGTTGAGAACCTGGCCCAGCGTGTTGTGTTTTTTTTTTTTTGTCCTTTTTTTTAATTTTCTTTTCTCCATTCGTTCCTCTGTTAACGGCAGCGGGAGCCGCTGCTATTGGAGAGAAATTGATTTGTGCACGTCACGTCTGGATAAGTATGGAAAGATGTTACTATTTACAAAGATCGTTCCCAATCGCATCGTCAAAGGACTAGATTCATCGATACATCCATCTATCTGTCAATCAGTCTGTCCACTCATCCGTCCATCCATCCAATCATCCATCTAATATCATCCATCCTATCAGTCCATTCAATTATCCATCCATCCATCAATGGATAAATCATTCATCCAATCATCTATTCATTCTTTTATCTATCTATTCATCTATTCATTCATCCATCCACTCTCCCCGTTCCATTCATCAGTATCTATCCTTTCTTAGCTGTACATCCATCCATTTCATCAGTCGGTCTCTCCAGGTGAGTTCTTTTAGTTTCTGCGTGTGTGTGGGGGGGGGGGGGTGTGGGGGTGTGTGTTTGGCTTAGGCTGCAAACATACTGAACCAGCCAAGAATAGAGAGCCCCTATGAGATAGGAAGGAAGGGGTGGAGCATTGGACCAATTAGAAGGCAGGCTGAGAGTGGGAGGGGCCGGTCTGTGCTACAATTACCGTCCTAATTGAGGTCAGAGTTGTTAATTTACTGGTGAATTAGAACAGTTAATATGCATTTATCTGGATGGCCAGGGGAGAGCGGAATCATGCTCTTCGTGTGCGTGTGTGCGTGTGCATGCGTAAGTGTGCTCTTTGTGTAATTTTACATGCAACGCAAGAGATTACATATAAATACATGCAAGAGGCCGCGTTGTGTCTTTGGCGCAATTAGCAGCATCACAAGTAGTTCAGTTGGATCAGCCGTGCAAAGAGGCGGCAGCAGAAAAAAAAGGCGAGACACAAGAGAAGAGTTTGAGCATTTCCATGTTTTTCAGAGAGCAGAATGATGATGATGATGATGATGATACAATATTTTCCACCTGGTGGACATGCAGTGCACAAAGTCACCTTCTCTCCGTCACTGGCTCTCTTTTTCTCCCCCCCTCACTCCAGCAGAAATCAATTTACACCCTTTAACTTTGAGACATACAAATATTGCTGGGACATGCGCAGGTGAGCCGGATTTGTGTCGTCCTCTGATCTGTTACAGGATAAAAAAACGCCGGTAATTTCCCTCCTGGTCATCCTCGGGGGAGGAGGCTGCACCTTCATCTCTTTGCCGCACCATCTCTAGTTTTCTCTTTTTTTCCTTCTTTTGCTAGAGTTCTTGACCACTAACCTCTCTGCCAGCGCGTGATCCGCCGCCTCCTTCCTCCCTCATCCGCACCATCATCTGTCTTCTCTCTTTTTTCTTTTTCTCTTTTTCGTCACAGGACCCCGTGTGCCATAGTTTTTTTTTTTTCTTTCTTTCAAATTCTGCCTTTTGCAGATGATACAGGCGAGCACTTTGCCTCGCTGAATTATGAATCGGGAAAACATAAAAAAAATAAAATAAAAAATAAAAAAAAAACTCTCCATGAAGTAGCTGATCTATTTTTAATCTAACACGCTTGCTTGTTATACCTGCTGCTCGGTGATCTGCCCCCGTATGCCTGTGTGTACACGTGTGTTGTTTTTTTGTTGTTGTTGTTTTTTTTGTGCTTTGTGCTCATTTGTTGAGCTGAATACATGAAGAAGGCAGAGCTTAAAAAGAGAAACTCGCGCTAAGACAGTCTGAATCCCCTGTCCTCCCGTGCCTGTCAGTGGATTTGATCTGAGATGGGCTTTATAGGCATTGCACTTAATAGAGGCTTGAAATGTAGCTGGAAAACAGTAATTAAGGCAATTACAACTAGCAAGAAAAATGCTTAAAATTACGTCGGCACAAAGCTGAATACATCAGTTTCTGCAGGGTTTTTTGTTGTTTTTTTTTCTAAATTACTCTCAGACGTCGTCAGACGTTTTGCTGTAACCATGGAGGAGGAGGACGGTAAATATAACAAGTGTCTGGTCTCTGTCTTTGTGTTTCTTGTGTCTTGCTGCAAAGAAACCTGTTGGCTTTGCTTTTGTCATGGAGGAGTAAGTGTGCCATCTGTTGGTCAACCTTCCTCTGCTGCTGCCTTCCCAAAGCGAACAACAAGAGCAACATTCCAAAGGAACCTCGATGGGATTTTACGTGATAAACAGAGAGTGGCGAATAATTTTAAAATCCAAGGAAAAAGAGAAATGTTTTTTTTTTTTTTGTACTTTTTTCCGCAAACAAAAAGCTTAAAAGTGTGGCATGGAGAGACAATACTTTGTGGAACCACCCTTGTCTCCAGCACCCTTGAGACGAAAACTTTGACCTTCTCCTTCCCAGCATCGTTGCTCCAGGTCTGTCAAAGATTCATGGGCCATGTCTTTAAAACTCATTTTTCAAGTTTCTTGACTAGATTTACATTGTGGACTTTGACTAGACCATCCGAGCGCATGCTGTGTCTTTGGCTGTATAACTGTAGAAACAAGGAACCTCGTCTTGGTGCTATAGGATTTTACTGTCTTTATCTCCATCCATCTCCCCATCAGTATCCTCCGCACTGCATGATGCTGCCATCACCGTGTTTTATGGTGAGGATGATCTCTGAAGGGTTGATGTGCAGTTTTTGTTTTTCTGCATGTAGATCAATTCTGGTCTCATCTGATCAGATCACCTTCCTGAACATGCTCGCCTTGCATCTTTCATGGCCTGTGGCAAACTACTAACATAACATTTAGATTTATTAAATTTTGTTAAACGGCACGCTTCCATGAAAACCGGACGAAACATTTTCCTGTCGAGATTCTCTCAACGCGAGTCGTGCATCTCTGCATCTCCTTCAGAGTTTACCTGCATCTCTGATTAATCATCCCCGTGACTGACCGATCAGTTCACGTGGACTGCAGTGTCAGTTCTCTGTTAGATGTTTATTAGTGTTTTATTCTCTGACTCTGCTTTTAAACTAATTCTCCACGCTTTTGTCCCTGACTGCAAGTTGTAAAAGAGGAATAAAAAAATATATCAGTTTTTTTTGGAAAATACATGCGTATCCATAGCCTCGTCGAGACATAAACCAGACGAACACACACACGCACACGCACAATGAGCTAACCGCGGCGCTGTCTGCTGTCTGTTGTGTTCTTGGAGGTGACCTAGAATGAAAACGGCGTCACAATAGATTCACAATTGCTTACTGTCTCCAACTGATTCAATAGGCAATCTTTCTATCGACGGCTCTCTGTGATACCATCGTGTGTGTGTGTGTGTGTGCATGTATGAGTGTGTGTTATCTATAAGGAAGGACAGGGCAAAGATAAGAAGAAAAGGGGGGAATTCAAAGAAAAAAGATGGAAAGGAAAGAAGGCTGGTTGCGATTAAAAAGAAGGGGTCAGAGTTCGGATATGAGAGAACAGAGACAGGGGGCGCCCTCGCCTCACCCTCTCCGTTTTTTGTTTTCTATCCAAACCCACCCCTCCACTCGCAACCCCTCCAATCTCCCAGCACTCCATAAAAAATAAATAAATAAAAAAAAGAGCTGACAGTGTAGGCCGGGAAGCAGCCAAGGTGTCAGCGCTTTCCTTTGACCGGGAAGCAGGAGAGGGGAGAGAAGTGGAGAGAGGCTGATGAAACACACAAAAAAGGAGGAAACAAAAAAACACTGAACCAAGAGAAAGAAAGGAGTTTTTTTTTTCTCCCCCCCATAGCAAATCCCGAATCCGCATCCCCGCTTCCCGAAACTTTTACGCCCCACCCGGTGTGTGCAAACCCTCGGCAAGTGCAGATAGGATTTTGACAAGACGGAAATTGATTCCCGGGCTCCACATGCAGGTGTTGCGAGTCTGCTCCCATCTTGAAAAGAGGCGCAGCATCGCCTTCATGATGCATTCTAACACCGCCGTGCATTCACGTCTCCATATGCCCTCCGAGCCCACTTCACAGGACTCACAGAGCTGGAGGTGCCTTTTAGCGTTCAGTCACCTTCAAACAATGCATCTCAATCAACTGAGCTTTGGAGATCAAAGCAGCCATTCATAAAAGAAAAGAAACATACCTCTCACTGAGAACATTATTGAACTAGTAAGGCGACAGAATGCTTGCCGTTTGTTTTTTTTTTCCTCTCCCCCCTCACTCCTCTTGTATTTGTGGTGGGAGGAGGCGTTTTGCAGGGTTTGGGGGTGGTGGGCAGCGATGAGGGAAGAGACACGGGGAGAGTAAAGAGCTGACAAAGTGAAGAGCGAACCCACTCGAGGAGCCTCGTGCCACCAGCACACACAATAACACAGCAGAGGACAAAGGGAGAGGAGAATGTAGAGGAGAGCCATGGAGTGTTCCCTTCAGAGAGGAATCTGTCACTCGCTCTCTGCGAGACAGTGCAAAAGGGTTCCAAAATAAATTTAAAAAAACAAAAAAGAAAAATGCAACAGATGCCGAAGGACGCTCTGGGAGAGAGAGTGAGAAAGAGAGAGGCTGAGGCAGGGAAGGAACTCGATAGAAAGGAGACTTTTGAGATTCCTTAATTGCGTGATCTCTGCAGGCTCGGCTTCTGTTTTTCCGTCGTGTTTCATTAACTGCTGTGTGTGCATGCGTGTGCATGCGTGTGTGTGTGCGTGCGTGCTTGCGCGTGCGTGTGTGTGCGTGCCTGCGAAACATATTGCACCGTCACATACATGTGCGTCTCCGTAAGTCAGGAAAAATGTACTTGTTTTAGTTTTTCGTGTCGAAAAGCGGAGCTCGTTTGTTAACGGAAAGAGACAAAACTTCAGGGGTTTGTTTCCTTAATTTTGATATTTATGGCCCGCAGAACAAAATCCCGGGATACGGCTTCTCATAAAATTAGAATATTACATAAGACCAATAAAGAGGGGGAAAAAGTGCTGTGTTGTGATATTATGTGACGTTACGTTACATTGCGCCAAAGAACCTGGCTCTTTATTGTAGAGCTGCATCCAAGAATGGAAAGTTAAATGGAAGGAAACAATGTGCACAACTAACAGAGACAGCTGGAGTCTTGAGAGAGCTAGGAAGTAAATCCGATTGACGTGTTTGAAGTAGTTTCATAAGGTGCAGCTGGACATGGGGCAGAACTGAACTCTTTCTGTCTACCTGAACCACTGGCTGTGTTTTAAAGTCCACATATTGGGTAAATGCTCGAGGAACAGTGTGAAATGTAAACATTTAGCTGTAATCCGAGAGTCCAAAGTCCAGGACGTCTTAGAGATCACGCTTACCTCTACTGTCAAGCATTATGGACAGACTGATTTCATTTCCCAGCACGTCTTCCAAATATTGAATAGATACTGTGCAGTACGTGAAAATACTTCTCACTTGGCTGACATTTCTGTTATCAAAATCCTTCTTCTATTTTTTTTTTTATTTATTTTTTTATCATTCTTATGTAATATTCTAATTTTCCAGAAAGCTGAATTCTGGGTTTTCATCAGCTGTAAAGCCTCAGTCACCAAAACTCGGAAAAGCTCGAAACGCATCGGCCTGTGTGAAATAAGTCGGTGTAACATCTTGAGCTTCCCCACCTCCTCCAGTTGAATTCCTGAAATAAATAAACCTTTTGATGGCCTCCTAAGTCACGGGGGCTTCGCTCTTAAAAGAAGGTGGTTCTGCTGATGAGCTTTTGTCGTTTGTCCTCTCCTCCGGCCCTCCTCTCTCCGGCCTCGCTCACATGTTTCTCTGCTTCTCCTCCCCTCCGTGTCTCTGTGTGCAGCCATCAACTTGCTGGGTCTGACGTGGCAGCTGAAGCCCTCTGACGGCCCTCTGTTAAACAACGGACTGGGAGCCGGTCTGCCTGTCAACAGTGACGTGGCCACACTGCCCTCTGGAGGCAGAGGTATGAACTGTCAGCTGCACACTCGACACCAATGAGAAGCGCTGTTCGCAGGAGGGGTGGTGGTGGGTGGAGATCGTTTCCCCCCCCCGCCCCCCTGAAAAAAATTTGTTGTTGTTGTTGAAATATTTTCAATGTGCTTCATTCATGATTAAACATGTGCACTGCTTTCTTGTGAGCAGTTCTCTTCAAGAATCATATTTCGACCCATTTTTTAAAAATCAATCTTCTGCATGAATAAACCGGCTTGAGCCTGTATTTGGCCACATTTTCACTCCAGTTAGAAACGAGAGAAACATATACAGGGAGCTGGGCGGTACCTCTAAAAGCCACATTTGCTCAGTAACACACCATTCAATAGATTTTTTTTCTTTTTTTTTCTTTTTCCACTCAAACACACCGGCGTCTGAAATATTGATGCGGCCGGTGACGCAGCACCGTCCTGTTTTAAACACAGCCAGTTTGTGTCGAGCCCAGTTTATCTTTTCACTCGGCGGCGAGGTGAAAACTACCCTCTCTCACCTCCTCTCTCTTTAAAGGGCCCCATGCGGCTTCTTATCTGTTCTTCTCTCGCCTTGCTCGATGTGGCTCCGCGTAAACGTGTTCTTGCTCCTTGTCTGTACAGTCGGCATTAATGAGCGGACTGCTCCGTTCCCCAGCCATCTAGGCCAGATGCTGCTGCTGCTGTTGCTGTTCTATACTCGTTGCTACTTTTGTTTCTTCACATGCGCACACTTGCTCTCACGCGCCGTCTTTTTCTGGCTGCACTCTGACACGCCTCCGTGAGATGGCTGACCTGATTGCAGGATGCCGCTGTGTGTTTTTCTGTTTTTCGGCGCGCTCTGCAGCCTTGGAGCTTAGGTTCTGTCAGCCCTCTATCATTCCGGTCCTGCAGGCTTTGGGGACAAAGTTGTACGTCCAGATGCAAAGTCCAGACCGCATGGAGAAAGCTGAGAATCCAAAGATCGAGATCGCTGCTGAACCTGCAGAACTGGTGAACAAGCGTAAAGAAAACCTACAGTGAGATGGAAAAATTATTTTTGCCCTCTCACGGATTTCTCCCAACTTGAGTAAATAAAAAAAATGTTTTCAATTGATGAGTTGTAATTAGGGGCTTTGAGTCTTTAATGTCACAGGACTGTGGACCTTTGAACCCAACCATGACGCCATTTTGTCTTTGCTGTCCTTGAATCATGAACACTGACCCTGAGTAAGTGAGACACACCGTGCTATACATCTTGTTCTTTGGAGAAGTTGTTGATGTGCCCTTTCATAATTTGACTGCTCCTGGGAAGGTTTCCCATATTTCCTCCATTCTGTGGATAATGGCTGTCGGTGTAGTTTTCTGGAGTCAGTCAGCCTTAGAGATGAAATTTTAAGTCTTTTCAGACGGACTTCGTTTCTCGTCTTTTCTTTAAATCGGAGCAGAATGTGCTGCTGTTTGAGGTTCTGTACCCTACTTCATGTTGTCAGTAAGGTTCGGTTGAGGTATATTTTTGCTTCTTATTCAACAAGCCTGGGCTTAACTAGCAAACCTGAGCCAAAGTATGTGTTTGATCACCGTTAATCTATGATTTAGAGGATTTGCTTTTGATGGCTCGAAATTTTCTTTGTAATCATTTAAATACTTCAAATTGTTTTTTATGAATGTTAAAATTGATTTCATCCAAAACACTTCAGTGTGTCAAAAAAAAAAAAAAAGCAAAACCAGAAGAAGTCTGTGACACACAGCACTGCAGTTTTAAAAAGCTAAATTAAAAAAAAAAAAAAAATCAGAAATCAGCATTAAACAGTTTTATTTCATTATTCTAGGTACAAAATAGTGGTAGGTACCGATACTGAGAGACTTCCTGCTGCTTTGAACAACTTCAGGGTTTTCCGGTTGTTTTGCTTGGGGAGGTTTCTGTCATTCATCCTTCAAAAGTCTTATGAGGCTTCTCTCATGTGCGCTGCTCTTTTAAAAGGGCTTTCCATACGTTCCTGACAACAGTCAGATCTTGCAACGCTGAGGGACAGTTGAGAATCATTCCGCCTGTGACCTGTTGAGGATTTCAAGTTTGCTTTTGAGCAATATCCTCTTTTGCTGGTGTTTTTATAGCAGGGAAGTTTTCAGTAGGAACACTGCGATAGAGGACAAAAGTCGCGGGAGTTAAAAAATGAAGAACGTTCCTGCTCATAAGCAAACTAGCACTAGCCGTGTGGCGCATCCAGCTGCAGCAGGATGTTAGAAAAGTAGCAGATAATGTTTGATTTATTCCTGCACATGAAAGACTTGAGCAATACGACCCTCCACAAGACAGAAAGCATATAGGAAGCCAACATATCTAGTGTTTTTGTAACGTGACGTCCTACTTGCATGCTAGCGTAAGCGGTGTTCGCCAACAACATTTCTGGGAATTTTGACTTGTTTTTCTCTTACATGAGAGTTGGAGGGTCAAAAGTGACAGAATAAAAGCTTTTCGTGTGATATGTTGATTTTTTCGTATTCTGTCATCCTACAACCTCAGGCTTCAGCGTTGTGGAGCATTTAAGCGATGGACCAACACCGAGTATTGGTCAACAGTGAAGGAAGAAATCATGCCTGATTTGCTCAATTTCTTTTTACAAACAAATACGTAAAAAGTGTGGAATCCGCTCCTTTTTCGATCTGCATATATAGAAGACGCCAAGATGACACTGAATATAATGTGAACACAACACACATCATGCATTTGGTTTTTCTTTTTTTTTCCCTGAGAAGACAGATGGAGCAAAATTGAACCTCACAGCTGTACCATGAGTCCGAATGTGAACCCAGAGTGACAACAGAATTGTTTACATCAATCAAAGCATGGCCACGTATTAGAACGGCCCAGTCAAAGTTGAGACTCGAAACCTGAAATGTGATTTTCACAGACGCCTCTTCATTCGTTCTGACCGGAGCTCGAGCAAAGTCCAACAAACAACTTACAAAACTTTCAGTCTCTCGCTGTAAAAAGCTGAACAGCCTCAAAACGGTTCACTTTTTGTTATTAGTGAAGAAATTACATAAAAAAAAACCACATGAATTGTTTTCTTTTAGCATAGCTTCACTTAACAGTTACGTGAAATTATGTGTTGGTCCATGCATGAGATCGCGCTGAAATACACTGCTGTTTTGCACAGCTAAACACCAAACCTTGCTGAGTAATTTTTTCTAGTTTCTAGTGCAAATATCTCAGTCGTTTTGAAATAAGACTAAACTAACTTATAAGTAACTTTTCAGCAAGATACAGAGGCTTGTTCAAAGCCAATAAATCTTTAATATCGATGAAATAGTACTAGTTACACTGGCAGATTATTTCACTTATAACATGGGGAAAAAAATGTTTATAACTGAAATAATTTGCCATTGGAACTAGTGCTATTTTTTTTTTAATCAATATTAAGAAATTACTGCATTAAAACAACTCTGACATTGTGCTGAAAAAATATTTGTGAGTTAGTTTTATCTTATTTCAATTGCACTGGAAGCTAGACCAGAAATAGTTGGTAAAATTCTGTGTTTTTGCAGTGTGGAGGTACGAAACGTGAGGAAATGTGAAAAAGCTCCAGATATTAAAAAACTGACATTTTTATTACCATTACTCAAGTACCAAAAACATTCTGTCTCTAAGTTGGAACTCTGTGCTTTAGATCAGTTTTTCTTCAAATCTTCTTCTTGGACAGAATGGTGTCTCCATAAACTCTAATATCTCATATTACATCAGCCGTCCATTAAATTGTGCTTGTCATGACAGATGAAACAACCCTGTTTTTCTTTCTTTTTTTTTCCTGTCCTCTCTCCCGTCCAGGTCCGTGGGCAGGCAGAAACAGCAGCATAGACACAGGGAACATCGAGGTGGGCAGGCGGGTGACCCAGGATGTCCCCCCGGGAGTGTTTTGGAGATCCCTCCTCTATCTCAGCCAGCCGCAGTTCCTCAAGTTCAACATCTCCCTCGGGAGGGACGCCCTCTTTGGAGTTTACATCCGCAAGGGCCTCCCCCCATCGCATGCGCAGGTACGGCCCGCCCGATCCAACTCGTCCTGAGCACCTTTCAGGGAACACAACTGTTCCTTTACTCGTTACGGAAACTTCACAGCGGGTATTGAGCTTGGAAATAAATGTCCATTGAAAACATTTTTTGTTGCATTTGCCGTTTAAAACATTAGTTATGAACTCCGAAAGCTAAATAATTTAGAGAAAAGATTTGCGCTTAATGAGGTTTCGCAGTAACGCAACTTCAAGTGTCTCTTGTTCATTAGTGGCTGCTCATTTACAAATAGATTTTATAGAACAGGGATAATTTCCCTCGGTTAACTGCTTGATTGCCTGCACAGCTTAAGTTTGAGTCCGTTGTGCTGAAGTAAGAACAGAGAGAACGAGACCCCGCATCGTACGGAGTTATCTCCTTTCTTCTATCGCCACTGAAACACCTTGTACGTAGTTCAGGCTTACATCTTTACAGCATGTAACACGTTTGCATCATGCCCACCAAGCAGCTGGCCTGTTAAACTGTAACGAATGAAACGAGCAGGTGGCTCAGCGCTTTTTTTTTTTTTTTTTTTGATGAATCAGTTGACCAAACGGAGCAGAATGGGATTTGGGAGAAGATGTCCTTAAGTAACTTGGATTAAAACACACACAAAAAGGTGGGAAAATCAAAGCACAGTCAGTGTATGCTGAATGTTTTTAAACGTCTTAAGTTTCTTCAGTTAGCATAAATCCAGATTAGTTGGTTCTGAAAGCTAAAGTTTAAGGCTGCTCTAAATGACTAAAGAGGAGTTTACCATCTAAATCAATACCAGTGTATTGACGTCGTAGCAGTAAATGCAAATGCTAATATATAACGCTTTGAGCCGTCTTTATTTTTGCATCGATCGGTCACTGGAGGCGGTGCGTCTCCAATTACCTTCCTACGTTAAACACAAATGGAGAGAGGGGAACATATAAAGCGCATCCTGTCAGAGAAACTCTGATAGATACGTACGGCGATGTGAAAATCAATCAATTAGTCTCCAGTTAGAGCACTTTTATATCTAACAGCTTCACTGACGGAAAATCCTTTTCATGTTCCGCTTTCAGGACGCGTTTCACACAGGAAGATCATTAGTGGCACGTCGCCTCCAACTTCCATCCCCAATATAAATAATCCCCGGTTTTTATGTAAATCACAGCTTAAAGAAATGTGACAAAAGGTCTCAAAATAGCGCTTAAACAAACAGCTTTGACACTGGAACTGTTTGAGGATAATAGAAGTCCTCTCTGGCGTTAGATCCTCTGAGCCCCTAAGCGTTTGACTTCAGCCTAATTTGGATTCATGCTAAACGAAGACACCAAAAAACAGTTATCTACTTCAGATGAGTTATTTACTGCTTATAACCTTTTATCAAATCCCGGAAAGAAAAAAAAAAAAACGCTCATAAAACAGATTTCGCTTGTGCTGAACATTCGTCAACAAAAAAACCTCTCTGCAGTATGACTACATGGAGCGCCTGGACGGGAAGGAGAAGTGGAGCGTCGTGGAGTCCCCGCGGGAGAGGAGGAGCATCCAGACCGTGGTCCTGAACGAGGCGGTGTTTGTCCAGTACCTGGACGCCGGCGCCTGGCACCTGGCCTTCTACAACGACGGCCGGGAGAGAGAGTCGGTCTCCTTCAGCACAAACGTCATGGGTGAGACAGAGAGAGACAGAGACAGAGAGAGAGAGAGTCGACGTCTTACCGCTGTGGGCAGAGGGGTGGAGGGTCGCAATGTAGCGCAGCTGCTTGGGAGCCGAAACGTGACTAACAGTCGCAATTTAGGAGACGGCTTTAATGCCGGTGACACTGCAATGCCTGAATGACTTCACACATTTGGAGTGTGTAAAAACACTCACCAGCAGCAGCATGTTGCAAAATGCTGCCAAAGCTATAGACCTGCAGTAGCATTTACTACGTAGGATGGACCACTTAGTGAGTTGGAGAGATTTTTCTTTCCCTTTTTTTTTCTTTTTTTGTTGCCAAGAAAACATACTCTAACGAACATATGCATTCAGAGAAAATAAAGACACCCACAGGTGTTTAAATATACGATATTAATCGCCTCGTTCGCTATTACGCTTGCTTGTGATGAGCCGCATCAGCCGGCGCGACGTAGAAAGAGAATATGAAACTGTGCAAAGTGAACGAATTTGGTTTCAGAGCTTCCAAAATGATTTCATATGTGCAGGGAGCCATGAGTGTGAGAACAAGGGGGAGGCGGATAGACTGAAAGAATCCTTCACTGTCAATATAAAAGAGAGAGAGAGAGCTCTCTGCTGCAGGAGTGTAGATGAAAGATGAAGAGATGGAGAGGTGGCAGGGACGGAATTAGAGCAAGTAGTAAGAACGGGAGGTGGAGGGGGAGACATAATGGCAGGGGGAGAAACCTGAATACAGTGAAGTGGATTGAAGGAGAGGAGGGAGGAGGGGCTGTGGAGTGGCATGAAGGAGAGGGTGGCATTAGAGTAAGAGGAAGACAAGGGGTTCACATTTAGGGGGGGGGGAAATGCTTGGGACACAGAGGAGGGGAAGCGTGGAAGGGCTGAGTACTCGTATTTGTTGGAGGAGTGCGAGCTGGAAAAAACGGGAGAGGAAGAAGAGACGGATGAAAGTCCAAAACACCCTCTTTGTGATCACCATCGACTTTGCGACTTCCCACCAAAACGGTTCTCCTCCCGTAAGTGGGTGAAGAGGCACTACAAGGCGGTGGAGAGCAGCTGGAGTCGCGTGTGACGCACCGCGGCTTCCGAGTCCGGCTGACTCTGCCCGCCGGTGCCAAACGGCCAAACCTGGCCGAAGCAAGACAGGAGTCAGGCATGAAACCCAGCAAGAAAGGCAAAAGCCGGAATGGCGAGAAAACAAACCACTTCCCCCCCCCCTCTTGTTGCAAGTTAGAGAAAAAGAAATTGCATGTAGGAAGCATTTTCACCACAAGAACTTCCCCTGGGAAGCACACCAAACCGACGCTCCAACACGTTCATCTCCAAGTGAGGAAGCAGAGTTCTTACAAATTCCTATAATAAGACTGAAATTAACCAAATTTATGTCAGTGGACAGTGGCCAGGGACGAGCAGTTAAGTGACAAGAAGTGATTTTTGCCTCCTCCAAGTCGGTTCCTAACACTTCCCCGAAAAGAATCTTTTGGGAGAAACTTTTTAGCATCCTCGATTGGTCGAGCGAATCTAGACGCGTCTGACCTTCAAACCCGTCTGGGTCGGTCTTCTCACAATCAAAGGGACGTTCCAGAGTTGTGAAAGTAGTTTCTGGTAAAACTTGGCTGGATTTTTCTTTTTTTTGTTTGTTTTTTTTTTGTTTGTTTTTTTTCCCAGCCTGTGGAGCCGAGGTGAAGGGTTGGTGGAGGTCGGGTTTAGAAAATAATTCGAAGTGTATTCACGCCACACAATCCAACGAGAAACAGAGAGGGGGGGGAGGCGAGGCAACGCATGGAATCCTGGAGGAGTGTGTTTGCGTTTGATGTCTGTGCAACATGGTGACTCGGAGCGCCTTCAGTTTTGTAGCGCGCTAGAGAACGAACGGTGCCAATGATTTAATGAAATGCTTTGATGCTTGGCATCGAACTCTCTGAACCCTCCCCTCTTTCTCTCTGTCTCACTTCGTCTTCCTCACAGATTCGGTGCAAGAGTGCCCGCGCAATTGCCATGGCAACGGAGAGTGCAACTCGGGCGTGTGCCACTGCTTCCCCGGATTCCACGGCATGGACTGCTCCAAAGGTATTAGTTGTGTATAAATCCCGTCAGCGAAGATCTTGTCATTTCCGCCGCCTAATTAGATGTGAAGACACATCCTCGGTCTCCGTGCGAGCGCCGAAAGAGGATTAAGAGCAGCAACATGGCGCATGGCCTTAGGTGAAGCTCAGACAAGATGACTGATGATGAATGGCAGCTCCCCGAGCTAACGACTCCCCGGCTCTGCGCTCACCTGGGATAGACAGCTCTGATGAATAGTTTAGTTACCTCTACTTGTAATTACTCTTTATGTCATTGGCGCGCTCTGCCCTCTTTAACCACTCTATTCACTCTCCTGCGTGCTTGAGTGTGGATTTGCCCCGCAAACCAACAACAACAGCAACACCAAAAAGGCTTGCTAATTGTCTCTGTCTGTCCTCATATGCATGATTTAATCTTTCCTCCTTCTCCTCTTCCTTTTTCCTCTTCTCCTCCTCCTCCTCCTTCTTCTTCATCTTCTCTTCTTCTCCTCCAGCTGCTTGCCCGGTGCTGTGCAGCGGCAACGGCCAATACGACAAGGGTTCCTGTGTGTGTTACAGTGGCTGGAAGGGACCAGAGTGCGACATCCCCGTCACGCAATGCATAGACCCTCTTTGCAGCGGCCACGGCACCTGCACCGATGGGAACTGCGTGTGCTCCATCGGCTACAAGGGGCCGAACTGTGCAGAGGGTGAGGGTGGGCACTTTGTCTCCTAATGTGCATAATCTGCTTGAACGTTTGAAAGGAACTCGGGTATTTCAAAGATTTTTGAAAATGAAAATATGTCCCGTAGCCGTATGTCACAAATAATAGGTCCCTAAGAAAACTGATGCAGGCTGTGTCCAGATTTAGGGTCTGCATCCCCCAAAGGCTTCATTTGAAGACAGATTGCACGACAGAAATGTTAAGAACAAATTCGAAGGACTCACCAAAATGCGACCCAACAGTTTATCCTTCTTTTACCACCCATCTGAAGGAAGGTTCTGGCGCATCTTTGGACAAGGTGTCCACGCATCCTTAAAAGTGTTGTGAAGTCATGTATCTCTTTGTGGTGGCATGACTATTTAGTCTCATGCTTTATGCAGTTTTTTTCCTTGGGGAAATTTTTCTCAGGCAAAGGTTTGAGTCACGCGTAAACATCTTCTCGAGACTGGTAACAAGCTGCTAATATACTTGCTAGCAAGTACTTTTGCATCTATCAAAGACATGGTAAGTGCAAATTTAACACCAGTTGATTGGATGCCATCATTCTTTGCCATTGGTTCACTTCTGTTGCCAAACCATATGAGGCTATTACTATTCTGTGTAAAAACCTTTGCATGGGGATTCAGGTTGCTTTGCAAACTATGTGATTTTCTGCTGGTAATTTCCTGATGAAGTTCTTCAATTTTATTGGTGATGATCTTAGAAAGTTCAATTTGAGTTATTGAAACCCATTTGAAGATTTTCCTATCCCAAGACTCATTGCAAGCAGAACAGGAGTTTAGTTTTAAAGACAAGTATATCTTGCTAAAATGAAGAGCTAAAGAAGTTTTGTTGTTAGGCTTTTATTAGACATCTTTTTTTAGTATAACGTTGTAAAAACTTGATTAAATTATTGCAGTTATTTATTTAATTAAAAAGACTTCAAGAAGTAATAAAAAAAAAAAGTTCAGCAAGATTTCAAGCTCCATTTTTACCAGCATTTGTTACGGTTGCTAGGTGACAGAAAATATAAGGAGGGCAATTAATCAGAAAGGTCAGATCATCCACTTTCATAGCCGCTCTACAAAGGACCCAACGTGTTGGTCGGGTTTGCGTTGATGACATCATAACCATTGAGCCAATCAGGTGTTATTAGCGGACGCATTAGCAAATGACACATTTTTGGCAGACTCTGAAGGAGCATTGTTGCAAATTAACGTCTGAGCAACAATCTACAGCAACACGAAAAACGAGAGCGACTGATCACGGTGTGTTATCTGCATCTAAAGTGAGCAGGAAAGCCTTCCTGCTAACTTCAAGTTCAACCGGTGACCCCTTCTAACTAAAGATAGTCTGCAAATTACAGCATAATCTTGTGCTGAGCAAGTGTTCGTTCCCGCTATACGTAAAGATGAAGTATGACACTGCAGCTGAACACATCAGAGGTTTTATTAAGAGCTGAATTCGCTTCTATTGATCCTTGTTAAGACGGATCTGCACGGCACATTCTCCATCATCGGAGGCAAAGGAGAGGGATGAGAAAGGCAAGTCGGGGCGGCGAAAGGTGAATATCTAAGAAGTGAGAGAAAAAAGTGAGTTTTTGAGGTTGAAGATGAAGGGAAGAGGAAACAAAGGGGAGAGAGAGAAGTCAAATGACAAAAAGGAGTCATAAGAAACCTTAGAGGGCCCGAGAAAAAGGTCAGCGATTTCGCTGCGTCTTCTTCATCCATCCAACCTTCCCCCTCCTCTCATATCTGATATTCACCACGGCAGAGTCCCTCAAACAATTTACCTGAAGTGCCGGCGACATGAAAATCGATAAGTGTGATCCGCCGTTTCTGCCGGGCAAACAGAAATGGAGAGGCCGAAGGCTTTTATTAATTTGTGTACAAAGACGGGGGGAAAAAAGGGTGCAGCCGGGTCAGCTATGCCCGAGGTGAGAGAGCGAGAAAGAGAGAAAGACAGTGGAGGTGGGGGCGTCACACACGACAAGACAAGGAGGGGAGAGAAATAGAAAAAGAAAAAGTGTGACCGGGACAGAGCAATGACAGCCGGCCCGGAGAGGGGTGGGTGGGCGCTGTGCCGAGAGGAGGTAATTTGTCAAATTGGTTTTCACTCACTGCTCAAACTCACAGCTGCCCGTCAACCTGGCAGAATGACAGTGTCACATTTTCCCCTGTGAACTGCCACACACACACATACAGTCAGAAATGCATCCTCTCTGTCTGAATAAAGTCAGGGTTTTTTTTCCCCACAGAATAAGATTTTCCCTCCTGTGCTCCCATTATACTTTTAGCTGTTCTTTACTGTGCGCCTTAATTGCTTTATTAAAACATCTGCTGATGTTTTCCTTCATTTTTATAATCCTCTTCTGTGCCTAACCAATTAAATTCTCGCCTTGTTCAAGACTTTTCTTTGATAGCTCATTTTACTATCTGCCCTGGTGTGCGATTTCGCAGCTTGTCTCAGTTTCCCTTCATCTGTTTGTTCCCTTTTTTCTTTTTTTTTTCTTCTTTTTTTTCCCCTTTTTCAATGCCATCGTATCTTTTGGCTTTTTAATGCAGTGGATTGCCTGGACCCGACGTGTTCCAACAACGGCATCTGTGTGAACGGAGAGTGTCACTGCAAGCCGGGGTGGGGAGGGCTCCACTGCGAACTGCCCAGGGCCCAGTGCCCGGACCAGTGCCACGGCCACGGCGCCTTCATCCCAGACACCGGCTTGTGCAGCTGCGACCCCAACTGGATGGGGCCCGACTGCTCCATGGGTGAGTAGGAGCCGCCGCAGCAGTAGCAGCGCCGAACGGCTGAAAGAGACGAACGCTCCGAGCGAAGACTGAGGGGTCAGGGTTTTTAGGCAACCGCCTACTCAATCCCGACGTCTCGATTTTTTTATTTTTTTTATTTTCCCACTCCCAGGGTACTTGACTATTAGTTAGTCATTTTATACCATGCTGTTCTGGTTTTCAAATTGGGCTTGGATGCAGTCCACTGAAATTAAAACATGCTGCGAAATAGAAATCAGCAACTGTTACAACGATCAAGCCAAGTTGGAGCATGTTGGATCACAATGTGGGAAGTTTTTTTTTTTTCTTCTTCTTCTTTTCACTGACAGTAACAGTATGGAGACGGGGATCTTTGTGCTATTAATATGGTGCCGTTCCAAATCTTAAAGTAGGGAAGGAAAATAACTTGTGCAAAACTTTTAAATCACTGCTGTAAAGTGGGGGAAGTGAAGAATTTTTTCTTAGACGTATCCAGTGCAGCACGTGTTTGCTCTGTGAATTGAGATTAATCTTGTGCCCCACCTCTATTTTCTTGTCTGAACACCCAAAGTAAGATGCAACCAGTTGTTTCCAGGACTTTTTTAATGACTACACAGAGTCCGCCTGTGGGTAAATGTGTCACAGTAAACATAATCTGACTGTGAAACATGGTGGTGGCAGCATCATGTTGTGTTTTTCTTCACCAGCTGGAAAAGAATTGAGACTGAAGTAGAGGTTCAACCTCCTGCAATACATTGAGCCAAATCACACAGCTTGACCTAGTCAAAGTCCAGACTTGAATCCCATTACATTATTACATATTAAGTAAAATCAATGTTATGCTATGTTATGTTATATTATTCTTCATAGAAAGATGACATACCTCACAAAGCACCCGTCCTCACTCAGCTCCTCCAGACTAGCAGCAGCAGCGATTAGCAAACACCTGGTGGAACTGACTTGAGCTCATTACACAAGTTACTTCTCAGTCCATCGCGCCTAAGAATGTTGCTACAGGCTCCAGGGAGTTATGCCGTTGTGATGACGTGCTGAAGGCGGAGTGTCGGAAAGAGCAGGTGCTTCTTAAAGAGACAGAGCCCCAATTTCAAGATGTCAAATTGTGATGTCCAGCTGGTGTAAAGTCAGGTTTGATATACAGCATTATTATAGCATAGTTACTTGATCATTGTATGCAATGGCACCATGAGCCTTCAAAGTAAATAACACTGTACCTTTAAAATTTTATGGAAATATTTGAAATGCTGATTCAGTTTAAGCGAGAAGCTTAAGCAAAGCTAGCAGAGGCGAACCGCAAACAACTGCAGTAAATAAACCGCTGGATTTTATTTAAGGCAATGGAGTACAGTGGGCTAACTACAAATGCATGCCACACTTTTCAGATTTATATATGTAAAATTTATCATTATTTTCTTCTGGTTTGTCACACAGTAAAGGCACTGTACTTTTTTTTTTTGGAAAGAAGCTACATTTCTCTGTCAGTAAAGCCAGCGCTAAAAGCTTCCACTGATGCTCATAGCGGCAGTGGAAGCCGCCGCCTGCTCCTCAGCGGCAGCGTGAGAACGTCACTCGCTTCTCACAAACAGAGCTCTTGTTGCGAGCGGAACTGCTTAACTTTAATATAGACAACAGTGTCTTCCACCGCGGGACTCCTCCGCAGACGCGTATCAAAACGTCTGCTCACCAGGGGGTCCCGAGCACACAGACGGAATCGTCACATCTCACCGCATGCGCCGCCGCTGCCTGCGACATTGCAGACGAGAACATAAAACGTTGTCTTAAAGATATCGTCACCCACTTTGATTAAAGGTGTGGGACGGGAGATTGAATCAGCAGCTAACTTGGCTTATTTTTGACTCTTATTGAAATAATTTTAGGGTTCTTCCGCCCATGTTCATTGAAAAACAGAAGAAAGGAGAAATAAATTTGGGTTTGGTGACCGCTGTCTCAAAGGGCGTCAATTCCAGCTCTGATCTGGGTAGTCGAAAAGAATCAAGAACAAATTGTTTAAAAAAACATTATAATGCACAAATGCAACCTGAAAAGTTGGGCGACCCAAATTTGTCTCATCCGCTTCCAGAGGTTTGCTCAGTTGACTGCGGGACCCACGGCGTGTGCATGGGCGGGGCGTGTCGCTGCGAGGAAGGCTGGACCGGGGCCGGCTGCGACCAGCGCGTCTGCAACCCGCTGTGCATCAAACACGGGACCTGCAAGGACGGCAAGTGCCAGTGCCACCAGGGCTGGAACGGAGAGCACTGCACCATCGGTAGGTGTTTCCTGTACCTCCTCACCCCAAGAGTGTGTGTGTGTGTACTTGTTGTTGTTTTTTTTTTGGTGTGTGTCAAAACCGTGGGTGAACACAGAAAACATCCAGTCAGACTGAAGTGGCAGCTTCCTTATTATTATTATTTTTTTTTTTCTTTCCATTTTGTTAGAGGGATTTGGAAATGAGAGGTGGAGGCGCAAGCAAAAGCTACAGGGAATTCAAGGAGAGGGCTGATGTAGAGAGGGGCGGGTGAAACGAAGTGGAGAGGAATAAACTTCTGAGGAGTGAGGGTGGGAGGATTACAAAAGAGCAGGGTTTAGTTGTTTATAGTCTGCCTCTCAACTGCACACCCAGGAGTTTTAGTTCTTCTATGGCCTTTGAAACACCAAAGTTGTGTTATGAAAGGCAAAACTCTGCAACATACTGTGATCAAAAAATAACTCTCAGATTCTCCGTGTGGGTACGTGTGTGTGCAGAGTCATTGTAGAGTGTGTGTGCGTGCATGTGTGTGTGTGTGTGTGTTTTTTTGTCAGTCAATCACTGTCTCATATTGACATCAATGTCACTTTGGATGGATGACTGCCAGATCCCTTTGATTCCTTCACAGTACTCGGAGACACAAAGTCTCCTTTCCCCTGTCACCAGAGGCGCTGTGACTGCAGCCCGCCAAACAAACACCAAAACACACACCTACATACACGCACGCACGCCCCAGCACATACATATGCACCGGGGAATAGCGGTTTATGATCTCCCCGTTTCCACCCCACCCCCCCTATCAGAAAGTAGGGCAGCTTTGACTGCAGCATCAGCCTGAGATGAAAGAGTTGTCAGGCCTCAGCTTGAGCGCAAAAAGCACTCTTCACCAGCACCAGACATCCTCAGTGTTAGCTTATCGCAGCCTGCCTGTTCTGTATTTCAGCTCTGCATGATGTTGCTTGCATTTATTTTAAAATTAAAAGCAAAAAAAAGAAGAAAGACAACATACTCTCCCTCCCGACATTTACCTTCTGCACGTTTTCTCCCACTGCAGACCATGGGAGCATGGTTGACAAAGCAGGTACCGTATCTGACTCTGGTGTTTCTGTTTCTTAGCCTGTGGTGGTAGAAGCTAGCTGCTGCATTGGCCTGGCTTGGCTCCGTAGACTCTGTGGTGCTTATCTGTCCGTGGTAGACCAGAGGTGCCTGCCTCAATGACGACTCCCCTCCGTGCGGTGCACTACCCCTCTCCACCCCTATGTTGTTTACTCGCAGTGCACTGCAGCAGGGTCCAAGCTGTCATTGAGCCCTTCGTGTGTCGTGAGGTGACCGTAGAGCCCTGGTGTGGTGGTCCCGAAAGTGCCGAGGGGGCCTGTGCTGTGGGTGTGTGGTTGTGCATGCGTGTGTGGGGCGTGTGTGTCTCCCCCTCCGGTACGGGTGCATCTCATTACGTTGGGGTGTCGTTAAAAAGCCAATTCATTTCAGTAATTCAATTCAAAACGTGAACCTCAGATGTTGTGTGGATTCATTACAACGCAGAGCAAAATAGTTTTAGTGTTCATTTCATTTCCACTTGATAGTTATGGCTTATAACTAATAAAAAAAAAAAAAAAATTCAGCTTCTGTGGAAAAGATATCAGACCAATAATAAAGACTTTGTGGAAATGTTGTTTTATGACCTCAACAATCATTGGGAAGACTGTTGACCTACACAGGGGCGAAACCAAAGGTGATTGCTAAGGAAGCCAGCTGTTCAATCCAATGGGAAGCTAAATGGAAAGAAAAAGTTTGAACATGCAATAGGGAGAGGTAATTAAAGCCCAATGAAGAGTTTGTGGGAGATTCAAAGATCTGGACTGCAGTTGTAATCGAATCAGTCAATCTGTCAAGTTTATTTGTACAGCATACTTCAGCAATATAGCATTTCAAAGTGCTTTACAATGCAAAAACCCATCATAAACACAACGTATAACATATATCATATGGAATTATGATCCATACTCAAGTGTGATCATTAAAACCATCAATACACGTCACATATGTTGGTGATTTTCCATTTATCTTGGTTCAAAAGTAACTCTAAACAGGTAAGTTTTTAGTCTTCATTTAAGTTTTCTGGAAGCTTGTTCCAGATTTAATGTGCCTAGAAGCTGAATGCTGCTTCTATCATACTTGCGTGTGCTTCTGATTCGAGAGCACATGCGGAAGTATCTAGAACGTCTGGTGCTTCTGAAGCTTTGCTCATGTCGAGCCACGTCTGAACCAGGTGTTCAGAAACGTCTCACCGGGGGCTAAAGAGTAAAAGGGATTGAACTGTTGCTCAATGATCCCAAGTTCTCTCCTCAGATAAAAGCAAAATTTGCATTTCATTTGGAAAATCAAAGCCCCACAATCAATGAGCATGAAGGCTATCAGCTCTAGACAAGCTCAGACCTTCAGCTCGTCTGCATTGTCGGATCTGCCGTCTCTCAATTTTGTGGTTCACCGTCTCTGAACTGAACTTATTGGTGTTTTTGACATGTGGGGTGAAAACATGGTGATCAAACCAGGTACTGGTACTTTTGGCAGATCGTGACGGTGTGAAATCCTGCCCTCAGTAAAGCTTGTCAGCCGTGGAAAGCATGAAGTTCTCTAAAAGACTCTGGCAGGTGGCTGTTGGTCCTTCTACTATTTGACCAATCAACACCAGCAGATGATTTGGCTCCTGAAATCATTACTGACAGTAGGGATGTCACATTGGACCTCAAGCAGCTCAAATTCTGTGCTTCCCCGCTCTGCAATGTTTAATTCTATGTGAAAAGATTACTTTAGACCACCAAGCAACAGTTACGTTCTTTCCTTTCCTTTGCTAAGCTATGACAAGTCTCATGTTGTCTCTACTTTGGGATTGACTTAACATAAGGAACTGAACATTTACGGTCCAAGTCCTTGTTACTTTTGTGTATGGTGACTCTTGAAGCACAGTCTATACCCGATGATAAAAGTTGGATAAAAGTTTGAATCCAACCCAAACTTTTAAACGGGCACATTCTTTCCTTCCACTAAACTTTCCCATAATGAGCAACTTCTTTAGCAACAATATTTGGTTCTCACGTTCTGCCTGAGAGGATCAATTATTTGGGGGACACTATTAAATCAGCCATAATCCCTGTGATTTTGCAGGCCAAAACATTTTCTTTAAAGGTTTTAGGTAATTTTCTAAAAAGAATATTCTTAGCTATGAGCCATAATTATCAAAATAAGCTGAAATACACAGTGGAAATGTAAAGTATGGATGAGGTTTACATTCTGAATTAAATTAGTGGCGTAAATAAACTCTTCAATGAAATCCAAACGTATTGAGACGCACTTGTGTGTCCAGTGTGAAACCCTGAACAAACCAAGCACCAAACACTCAGCTATTCCAGCCATGTATCGCGTAAACACAAGTGCTTCACACATAAGGAGAAAACGACCAAAGTCGTGGCGAACTTTTGAGGTAATTGGTAAATTTCATAGGCCACTGATGCAAGGCGTTAACGTGGTGTCAAAAAAAACAAACAAAAAACTGCAGAGCTGTTAAGTGTGTGTGTGTGTGTGCGTCTGTGTGTTTACATTTTGAGTATTTGTGGCAGCGGCCATGGTGGAGCGGCCACTAAATTCATCCCGCTTGCCGAAACGATGTCGGCTTGCATCGTTTGGCGTTGATTCCAGCCCTTCGATCTGTTTCATCAAGCCAGGTCGAAGCAAGAAAAACTCCAGGTCACGTAGTCCGTCAGATTGCACACAGGGATGCTCAGAGCAACGGCGTAAAGCCGAGAGATCGAGGCAAACAGAGAAGACTGCGAGTCCAGAGTGACTTTTCTCGCACTCTCTCAGCGAGAATGCTTATTAGATAGCCCCGCAGCTGAACCTCCGTCAGGTTGCGCGGAGCGGCACAGATTGCCTGACAGCACAGGTCCCTGGAGCAACGTTGAGAGTGTCCTCTCAACCCTCTGCACTTAATGGAACAGCTCTCATTGTTTTATGAAGAGCCAGCTCAGAGAAAAAGGTAAATTGCCGGGTTAAAGATGGAGCAGGCCGCAGAACGACGGAGGGAGGAAAAAAAAAACAAAAAAAAACAAAGGGACATTCCTGACGTTCTTAGGGTAGCTTATTAAGGACAGGAGAAGTAGATGAGCAGAGGTTTGTTTTAGAAGTTATCCAGCCCATCTATAGGATGCAACGGTGGATTTATAGCAGTAACCTTTTACGTGGTGACCTTTAGAGCAGACGGAGTTGGGCGCAAAGGGACTGGAGGGGGGATACCGCAACTTTTTACTACGTCTAGACTTAGTTTCTTTCTTCTCCTTCGCTCTTTTCTCTGCTCGCCTTTCTCTTCCTCGATAGCCCCCTTCATTTTCACACAATATCTATCCAGTTATATACCCCATCATCCAGTCCCACAGATACTGCATACCAAACAAGTGTGTGTGCGTGTGTGTGCTCGTGTGTGTGCTGACCCATAACCCGAGGCAATTTCTTCTCCTTTTTAAGGGGATTTCATCAGAGTCCAACTACATTACTGAGGAGGGTGGGCTTAATAGTTTCTGAAATCCCACTTTATTCTACTTAGTATGGGGGGAGTATTGACTGGGTCCTGACATTAAAGAGAGAGGAGCCTTATGCAGGCCTGCCTAGGCAAGCCAATCAATGCCCGCTATGGATTGTCCTGTCCGGGTGCTTCATAAGTATTTGGCTGCTTTAAATGGCAACTCCATTTAACAGGCAATCACTGCTAACTGCCTTTGTTCCCTGAGCTCAATACTCGGGGACAATCTATTCCAGCCTGACTGTTAATGCGCCATCATGAGCGGTCCCCTGATGCCGAGAATGCTAATAATTAAAGATAAAACCTTTGATTTGATTCCTCTTGTTGAGCCGAAAACTCGGCTGGAGCCGCTCCGCTTCCGCCCCTCCGGGTCTTCCCGCCCTACGAAACAAGATGGCGGTTAATCCTCGAAGCCCCCTTTTTCTCGACTTGCCCCTCCCCCCATCGGCCGCCCCGGCCGGTTTGAGACGTGATAAAACGCCAGTCGGGGTGAAATGCCTGTTAATTTTAGCCGCTGCCTTGGTTTAGATTGCGCTATTTGTATTCATAATGCATGGCTTTATTGATGCAGCGATTTGTCGGAGGGCAAAATCCTGCAGCGCAACTTGAGTGAAAATATGTTCATTAATCTACTGAGCAGGACTCGGTAAAAAGCATTTCATATTCATAATCTCTCACTGGGTTATTTTGTCTGTCCTCGCTCGGTGGCGGGCGCGATGCCGCAGAGTGAGAAATGCCAGGTCATATCTCCCAGGTGTGTGTGTGTGTGTGTGTGTGTGTGAGTTGAGTGCGTTTTGTGCATGTGTATTGTTTTATCAGTCAGCCTTGTCTTCGCACTTCATCTCCCGTGGGTAGACTTTGGAGTGCTGCGTCCCGTTCCTTCATTTATTGGTGAGGAAATCACTATGACGAGTTTGTTTAGGGCTCTATTATTTTTTTTAAAGGGGGGAAAAAAAATAAATAAAACATTGACATTGTGTCACATCAGTCCTTGAAAAATTCTAATGAGGGAAATGCGCAGTGGTAGAAATGTTTGATTTAGTCAGGCCACGCAAGTATTGAAAGCTTTCTTTTATTTTAAAAAAAACGAAAAAAAAAACAACATTTCTGTCTGTCGCTGTCTTGGCCTGCAGTCAAATTATTAAACCAAACTGAAACACTTGCTTGTTGAGCTTTTCATAGCCCAGAGTATTTATTTCATGTCATTTAGCAGGCCCTCTACGGACACAGCCAAGTGAAATTAATACATGACTAATCTTGACTGACTAAATTAACATTTGGGGATATGCTTTAGCTGACACGCTGCCACGAGTTCGACGGAAACATTGACGCAATCTCTTATCTGTCTGCATCAAGCTGGAGCCAGCTGCTTGGATTAGCATATAGACTAAAAACAGGGAGAAAGAGACTTGCCAGAGCCATAAAAGTGCTCAAGGTGAAGAACAGCGGGTTTGTTTTGAAAGGATTGCTTGGTTTCTGAAGTGGCGCTTTTGCAGACTGATATTTAGGCAATTATTTTAACTCCGGCACACAAGTCCTAAGTAATCTCAGGGATTATTAGTAGTGCTATTATTTCGTTATCAAGCGAACAGACATGTACAAACAGTCGGCTAAGATAGAAAATGTTCATTTAAAACAGGAAAGTCAAACTCCTTTTCATTTTGGGACATATCAACATCGCGAAGGTTCACAAAGGGCCGGTTGTGATAAAAACCTGTTAAACTGTTAAAATAGTCATGTTCAGATATTAAAATATCAGATTTTGTTATTATTAAATGTTAAATTACATTAGAGTATTAAAGTGAATCGATAAGTACTTCTTAAAGTTAAATTGACTGATGAGTTTATTCAGGATTTCATGTCTTTTTTTTTTTTTTAAGTCAAATCACTGATTTGTTGAGATAATTTAGAAACAATCTTCATTCAACTCAATTACGGATTAGCTCAGAAAAGTGCGGAGATCAGTTGATTTGTGTGAATTTATGTGAACTAAAACAACTGACTGATGTAATTTGGTAAAATAAAGATGATTTATATAATTTCCCTTTGGGGTCAATGCAGTATTTTTCGCTTTGAATTTTGAAAAGCTTCTTTGATCTGATAAAATAATACAACTGTTACTTTAAAGGTTTTATTTATGTGTCCCTCTGGACTTTAGAGGGCCGGACATTGAGTTTGACATTTGATTTAAAATAATTCAACCTCGTAGCTTCACTGATCTGTTGAGTCAATGATCTTTTAAGTGTTTTTGCAAATATGGTTTGGATTTTGTTTTACAGTAGTTGTGACTGAGCAGATCCCGTTGGCTCTCCATCTTGTAACTGCCCCATTAAATTCAAAGACAGCATTGTTCTCAATTCTGCTTGCTGACTATTTAAAACTACTCAGCACAACCCCGCCCGATATAACACAAACAACACCGATGACATACAGGACGCTGAGTTAACATCTCGTGATATTTCCTTCTGGTTCACCTGCAGGGAGTAACAGAAGTCAGAGGAGTCACTGCGGAGGGTAAAACAAACGGTCCCCGTCGTGCCACTGATTAAATCCACAGTTTTCCCAGCTATGCTTCTGATTTGTGTTTTAATAACATTTTACATCCAGAATGGTGCTTCACCTGATTTCAGTCTTTATGCTTAACCAAGTTGAGCAGGAACTAAAAAGAAAAGAAGAATAAGCCCATGCTTTTGGTATCATTTCTTCCTCTAATAAAGTGTCTTGTGATGAAATATAATTTCCATATTTGTCCTCTATTAAAGCCAGAGCACAGCAGATAGTGTGACTATGAGGAAGATATTACTGTCCTCAGTAATTGCCTTCTTTATTTGCCTCAAAGTCACTGTTGAGTTTGGAGAGCTCTCGCCTTGCTGGTTCCAGACTCGCTTGGCTCTCGGGCCTCTGATTCTGCAGGAGGGGAGAGGGTGGAGGGGGTTCTTTTGCATAAGCTTAAGTAAAGGTTTATTAGTTCATAGACTGCATATATAGACACGCACACACACACGCACGCAAACGCTCAGACGCGCACAAACACACGCACACACACCGTCAAACATAATCTCATTCTCTCATGAGAAAGCATTACTCTCAAGCCATCAGAATCCCATTACCCACACTGAATCATAAATAGAGGGAGAAGTAGAGTGATGATCGGGTGGGGTTCCATCCAGTAAGCGAATAAAGTAATCTATCCACCTCGGTCCGCACATAGACGGACATTAGCGGCCGTTCCTTTCGGTTTAGAGCCGCAACGAAAGACGTAAGTTTAAAAAAAGAAAAGAAAAAAAAAAAAACATCCTGACCCGCTGACTTAAACGGATTCCTCACCCAGCCGGCATCACGACGGTTGTTCATCCGTGTGTCGTTAATTATGAAACAAGTATCCCTCTGTTGTCTCTCTCTCTTTCTCTCTATCTTCTCCCACCTCTCCCTCCCCCCCCCATCAACCCCTCGTTCCTCCTGTCGTCTTCACCCAGACGGCTGTCCCAACTTGTGTAACGGGAACGGCCAGTGCACCATGGGTCAGCAGAGCTGGCACTGCGAGTGCCAGACAGGCTGGAGGGGCCCCGGATGCAGCGTCGCCATGGAAACCTCCTGCGCTGACAACAAGGACAACGAAGGAGGTGAATTAAAGAGCGGCGGTAGAACATTTTTGCGGTGAAGCGGTTCGTGAGTGCCACTACAAGAAGGGGGGAAAAATAACAGATATTGGCTAAATCTGATGATAGAGAGAAAATAAATAAATGGGTTTATTTTTTTTAATCCGAGAGACCAGCGTTAGATTACAAGAATATTTAACGAAGGATTAAAAAGCTTAATGCTCTTTGCCGTCCTCACGGCTCCCTCTGCCCCTCTTTCAGACGGACTGACGGACTGCATGGATCCAGACTGCTGCATCCAGAGTCCCTGTCAGAACAGCCCCCTGTGTCGGGGCTCCCGGGACCCACTGCTGGTCATCCAGCAGAACCCCATGTCCCAGCCTCGAGTCAGATCTTTCTACGACCGCGTCAAGATGCTGGTGGGACGGGACAGCACCCACATCATCCCCGGGGAAAACCCGTTCAACTCCAGGTACGGCAGGGAGCCCAAGCGAAATATGTTCAGCCCCAAATACAGGCAGAAAGGCAATGTTTGTTTCGCTGCATGCTAATGCGAATGCAAATAGGAGATTTGAACCAAAAGAAAGTGATTAGCTTAAAATCAAGAACGTAAAAAGTAGACCTGTCATGATAACAAATTTAGCTGATCGATAAATTGTCTCAGAAGTTATTGCGATAAACGATAAAAATGTGGTTTTGAGACCATTTTCAAGTAATATCATGGTTACGGGACAGTAATACAAAAACCTTCTCAAAGATCAATAAACCTTAGATTCTATTGACCGTTTAACATCGGAAAAAACAAAACACATGTGGAATATCCTAAATAAATGAACACATAAATGAACAAAATAACACAGCAAAGTGAATCAAGAAGTCTCTGAAAACCAAATTGTCCTTCCAAAAAAAGTTAGAATAATAATAAGGGTTAGTTGAGACCAAAGCACCAGACTGAAGACTGAAGACTTTTGTCTTCCAGGTTTTGACAGAAAGAGAAAAATGTTAAATCCTGCAAATGGAAATTATTGAGTTTATTAACTTATTGTGCAATTAATCGATTTATTGCTTTTTGTGACAGGCCCAGTAAAAAGCACATTTTCAAAGTTGCTGTGTTCAACAAATTTGGAAAATCAAACTTCCATTTTACATATATATACGAGTTATATAATATATTATATACTGACACTATATATAGTGTCTTGCAAAAATATTCATGCCATGTGAACTAATTAGCATTTTGTCACCTATTTAATGAAACAGAAATTCGACACAATGTGAATCCATAGTTTTCTTTGAAAGCGAATATCTGAAAAGTCTGTTATTATTAAACCAGGTGCAACAAATCGCAGCTGAAGTCACCAAAAGTGGACCATCAATTATTCACCTTTTTTCTCCTGATATGTAAAAATCCTAATAAAACCAATTAGTTTGTGGGCCGCTTGTACGAGGCGCTGCACATCCGCCCACAGCTATGGCGAGCATCACGATATTTAGACTTTCCTTCTTTTCTTTATTATCAGTATTAATTATTTTTGGATGAAAAGACTTTTCATCAGTGAGATCAAGGCCACAACAGTGACACTCTTAAAAAGCCAGACATGAAAGTGAATAGCTGTACCGCATGGAAACGACGATCTCCGCTCCGTCGTTTGGATATCAGACAGACAGAAACCTCTGAAAGGTTTGCAGATCTCGCTGATGAGTGGAGCAGAAGCCCTGTCCGTGGTCCTGATTTTTATCTGCGGATTAAAACAAAGGAAACAACCCATCAAAGTTAAAAAAAAAATTTTTTATGTTTAGAGGTTATTCTGCGTGCACACACATATTAATTCACAGCGTCACGGTTTATTTCCGTGATTGACACGCAGAGTGGTGGGCTGGGGGGAGGAGAGGGGGCGCTGATTGTGTATAATTAACGAGTAAGAGGAAGGACCAGAGCAGCGAGTGATGGAGTAAATTGAATGATTGAAGGATAGCCGTGCTAATCCAATCAGATTAATGGGGAGTGTGAGGGTGGAGGCGGGGTGGGGACAGGGGGGATGACGGTTCCCTCCTCACTGTGTCCCTTTTCTTGTCCCCGTCCAGCTTGGCGTCCCTCATCCGGGGTCAGGTGCTGACCACAGACGGAACCCCTCTGGTGGGGGTCAACGTGTCTTTTGTCAACTACCCACACTACGGATACACGCTGACGCGGCAGGACGGAATGTATGTACGACAGCAGCGCCGTTCGAATCTGGAATCTACCTCACATTGTCAGTGTGACCAGATTAGATTAGATTGGATTAGACTGGATTAGAATACTGATCTTATGAGAAGACTGGGCTACTTAAGACTCAGGTAATAAGAAAACAGCCTCTATTGGGAAAACATAGCAAATATCTGATCGATATGTTAAGAGGAAATAAATACATAGCAAAAAAAAAAAAAAAACCTTTACAATTGTTTTTGGTTCAGCTTCTAGTATAAATATCTTAGTACACTTAAAATTAGACTAACTTATAAGTAGATGTTCTGAGTAGTATATGAACTTGTTTTAAGTCAATAATTCCTTAACAGTGATGAAAAAGAACTACTTCTATTTGCAGATATTTTCACTAATAAGATGTTTTTCCCATGTTATAAGTGAAAACCTAATCATTTTTCATCTATTTTAATGGAATTACTGACTTAAAACAAGCTCCTACATTTGCTGAACATCTACCTATAGGTGAGTTTTGTCTTATTTGCACTAAAAACACTTGCTAAGGTTTTCCCTTTTCTGCATTGTAGGTAACAACTATATGCACTTCAATTAAAAGCCTGGGCTTTCATGACGTAAAATCATTGTTGCGAACTCATTCTGGCAAGGCAAATGTATCTGTACAGCACATTTGGTGTAGTGAACGTCTCAGAGTTCTTTAGAGAAAAGTCCTCTTGTCTCACGTGTCTCTCTCTTCCCTCTGCAGGAACTTTTGTTTTTTTTTTGGACGTTGTGCTCTGGCCATACTTCTGTGTCCGTCTTTGCACCGTTGTTTTGTGTCCGTGTCCCGTTCTCCTTTCCTTCCAGTGTTTTCTTCCAGACGCAACCGACAGCGTGCTAACATCTTGCCACCGCTTGTGTTGCAGCAGCAGCAGCAGCAGCAGTGATTAGTTTCATGGACTTGTTACTTGAATGACCATGTGCTCTAACCTCTCTGTCCGGCCTCGTTTTTGTCTCGGTGCCGGTTTTCTTTCAGCAGTTCCAGACTCTCAAAAGCTCTCGACATTTCCCAGAGGGAATGTGTACGACCTCTTTTGGGTTTTTTTCCCCTAATACCTGTTGTCCTGCAGATTGTTTTTTAGCTTTGACAAAATGATTGTCTCACTCTATATAGTCTTCTAACTTCACATTTTTTACTTTTTAGACTCAAGCCATCTCTGGGTCTCTACTTTGTTTTGTCTCTTCTTAGTCCAAGCTGACTTTGTTGCCATTCAAAAAGACGCCAGGTCTCCATTTCAGGTCTGTTTGTTGTCGATTTTCTCAAACTATATTGGAAGAAGAAGAAGAAGAAGAAAACCCCCGATTCTGTTTTTGAGCTCAGATGACTGTTCACCACAACCACAGCGCTCCCCATGTGTGCCTCATTCCCATCCTGTTTTCACGAACCTCTCCAGGTTTGACCTGATAGCTAACGGCGGCGCCTCTCTGACCCTGCGGTTCGAGCGCGCGCCCTTCCTGAGCCAGGAGCGCACCGTGTGGCTGCCCTGGAGCCAGTTTTATGCAATGGACACGGTGGTGCTTAAGACAGAGGAGAACACGATCCCAGGCTGCGATCTGAGCGGCTTCGTCAGGCCTGACCCTGTTGTGATTGCATCCCCTCTCTCCTCCTTCTTCAGCTCCAAGCCAGGGGAGAAACCCATCATACCGGAGACACAGGTGCAGTACCACTGACCTCTGGCTGCCGGCTAATCTCCCTCCTGGTCCCCTCGCGCTCCTCCTGCTCTCCTCTATATGCTTGTCTCTTGTAGCTCCTACCTCCCTGCCACCCGCTTCCATCGTCTCTCCCCCCGCTCTCCCCTCCTCTCCCCAGCCTCCATCCCCTTCATTTCTTCCCTTCTTTCCAGTTTCTTTATTTCATCCCTCGTTTTGTCCTTCAGCCATCACTGGAAGCGCGACCCCCATTACTCTCCCTCCATCTAATCCTCTTAATCCCCCCCTCTTTCCTGTGGTCTTTCCCTTTTGTTTCCCCAGGTGCTGCATGAGCAGATCGAGGTGCCCGGCACGGGCCTCAAGCTGTGCTACCTAAGCTCCCGCACGCAGGGCTACCGCTCCCTCCTCAAGGTCACCATGACCCCGGCCGTAGTGCCGATGGGCCTGCTGAAGGTGCACCTGATGGTGGCCGTGGAGGGCCACCTCTTCCAGAAGTGGTTCCACGCCTCCCCGAACTTGGCCTACACCTACATCTGGGACAAGACGGACGCGTACGGCCAGAGGGTCTACGGTCTGGCCGAAGCCGTCGGTGAGTGGCGCAGGCGGCTTTTTCTCTTCTCTCTTTCTCTCCCAGCACTCTTTGAATACATTAAACGGTTTAACATGAAGGGGGCCACCGGCGGTGACGGAAGAAGAGGAGCTAATTAGGAAGCCTGAAGGAAAGATAATACAGCAAGTAAAGCCAAACGGTATAAGGCCACAGTAGAAGGGGCTCTTTTTTTTTTTTTTCCCCCCTCTTCCATACGTCTATTTCTTCCATTGAAGCTGCTTTTAGTTCAGCCAGCCAGCCGTAACTGTGGTGAAGGGTTATTAGCCATCAGGGCGAGTTAGCCGCTAACTACTGGAGCAGCAAGCAGGAGTCCAGGGGAGCCTCGCCGCTATTACTTTCTGCTGTCACAGTCACTCACAGGCGCCGTCAGCCAAACACGACTGTCAAGACGCGGGAGCCCGCGGACATCCGGGGGCTTCGTTGCGGACTGCAGTGGCACGGCGGGCGTGCTGTTTGGGAAATTGGATTCAGTCAAAAAAAAAAAAAGAGAGAGAGAGAAAATCTTTTTCTGCTTTTCCTGTAGAAGATGAGGTCGGGTTTTCTTTCTTGTAAACTGTGAAGACTCAGTCCTGCAGCTGTTACTTCGTCACTGTTTTGCCATTTTACAGCCATGCGCTTCGATGTATATGACCAGGCTTCACGTAGCCGACCAGCACAAAGTAGTGGCTAAATATAGAGAATACACCTTATATTGTTTTTACTTTTCTTAATGTTGTGTATTTCTATTCAACCTCTTTGTTCTTAAGCCCCTCAATAAAATTTAGTGCAGCTAATTGTCATTTATGAGTCACCTAAATCAGAGTTTAGAGTCACAGACCTTCAGACGTCTCTAAATCTAACAACCCCCATATTAAACATGGTGGCGGCGACATCCTGGTTAATGGGTTCAATGGACAAAAACAAATCTCAAACAAGGCCCGTTGAAGGCTGCACACAGATGCATGCCGCACGTTTCAGATTAGACTTTTAGCTTCAGATTTGACTTTTGGTTTTGAAAGGACGAAAGATTGTGAAGCAAGATTAAATTGCTGCCCAAAATAAACTGATAACGACATGAAGAGTCACATGTCAGGATATATTTGTGCGTCTTTGTGTTTTCTTTTTTCACTATTTGTGAGGACCTCGTTTGCTTTCATTTTGTTTTTCGTTTTTTTTAGTTGTGTATCGAACTTATGACTCTCACAGATCTTCCTGACCCCAAAACTAAGCACTTCTTTGCTTTTGCTATCATTTATCCAGCAATGATATAATAAGATCTGAAGGTCCAATGAGGAAAAGCTGCATATCAAAGGAAGTAAAGTGTGATAAAAAATAAAAAAAAACCTTACAACCTTCGTTGAGAATAGTTGCCAGGAGTCTGGTCCAGTTTTTTTTTTTGTTATTATTATCCTCACTCTTTATGCAGTACTTTCTGTAGATGTTATGGTAGAAAAATGCTTTGAAGTTTAAGGCTGAAAGGTGACATAATGTGGAAAGAAGTTCAAGTGGTGTGAAGAGTTTCTGCAAGGCACGGCACATCAGCATTGTTTGTGGTGAACCTGAAAACGTGCTGGAAATAGTACTGACTGTGACTCAAGAGGGAGTTGATGTGTTAACAGACTTTTCCGTTTAACAAGCAGGAACACATGCACACACACACGCACACAAAACACCTTTATGAGCAATCTGAATGTATCTGCCTGATCTCAACTTACTTCCCATACGTATGCTGCTTATATTCAAATGAGTTCTGGGCCGGGTTTTGGACGTAGTGCTTCTATATGCGGCGTCTTCACCGCAGCGACAGGCCCTGGCCTCAAGGTTTTCCAAGCCTGCGGGGCAATATTTCCCAATTAACAAGGTTTTATCAACATGACAGGGTGTTAGCTAGGTGTGAGAACAGGTTTGGGTGCGAGCGCTAACTAGCCTTTTTGTGTGTGTGTGTGTGTGGGGGTGTGTGTGTGTGTGTGTGTGTATCGCACGTTTCACCTTTTAAATGAACTCGGAATAGTTTTCTCGAATGAAGTTGGATGATATTTCCTGCTTCCTTCGCAGTGTTGGTCTTTTTGCTCTTTTCTTAATCTCATAATTGCATTCCTGTAAGGTCTTTTTTGTGTGTGTGTCTCGCACGCAGTGTCGGTGGGCTACGAGTACGAGTCGTGTGCGAGCCTGATCCTCTGGGAGAAGAGGACCACCGTCCTGCAGGGATACGAACTGGACCCCACCAATTTGGGTGGCTGGTCGCTCGACAAGCACCACATACTCAACACCCGCAGCGGTACGTGGAAGCCCACGCGCCTCGGCTTTAACCTCAACTTCGGACTTTGCAGACTGACGTCTCTCCTTTTTTGGTCTTTCGGTTATATTTAGCCGCTTCCCGCCGCGTTGCAGGTTTTCTATCAGTGTGTCTTGCTGCTTCTTGTCTTGGATAGGGGTTGCTTCACGTGATTCACATTAGATTTCAAAATGCCTCTTTTGTTTGCCAGTGAGGGTTTTTACAGGAGGTGCTTGCATTTGTCTCACCCAGTCAAACTCCTTCCAAGGAAATGTTCTTCAGCAGCCAATCAGGAGCGTCGTTTCCGTGCATGAGGGAGTTAGTTTATTAATGAAGTGCCAATTCGTAGAGTTTGTTTTAATATAATATACAAGATTTTTTTTTAAATGGATATCATTTGTAAGCCTGTCACAATAAGCAAATAAATTAACTAATCGCACGATAAATTAAAAGAAACTCAATAATTTTCATGAACATGATTTGTTGTTTTTCTCTTTTCTGGATGACTAAAGTCTTCAGTCTGGTGGTTTGGTCTCAACGTCTTTGTTTTTAGAGGTTTCATAATTCATTTTATTCTGTGCTCCTGTTGTTTTGTTCATTTCTTTTGGATACTAAAAGTGTCGTTTGAGAATGTGAACATGGTCTCAAGACAACGATATTATCGTTCATCGCGATAACTCCTGGCACAATTTATTGTTAAAAATTTGTCATCATGACAATCGCATGCAAAAGTATTTAATAGTCAGTCCAAAGCAATCCAACCATATTCAGCTTCAGGTTTTTTAAATCCATCTGAGTGCTGAACAAATTTGTGGTAAAGATTCGCACAATTCCTTGATATAAACTAAAGGTTTTTATTGCACAAGCGCCATCGCTTGCTAATAAATGGTAAGAAAAATCCAGCAGTATGTTAACAAAAAACTGTTAATATTTTTTTATTTTTTTTTACTGAGGGTAGATTTACCGACGTGCTGGCAGCCCGATGCTTTTGATTTGAAACAACAGCTGTTCTGCTAAAAACATTTCACAGGGTCGGAGTGTACAGAGGAAGGACTCTTTAAGTAGATCCTCCAAATCTCCACAGATTTTTCTCTTCGACTCACATGCAGCGGCTTCCTGCCGAATTTAGGTCTTTGGACTGAGATGGCCATGAAAGGAGGAAGATTTTGTGTTGATTTTTTTTCCATATGTTTGGGATCCGTATCACACTCAAATGTCAATAGTTAGTTTATTTAGTTTGTTTTTAGTTCTCTGTTAGAATCCAGCAGATGTTTATTTAAAATGCCCTGGGATTGCAGGGTTCATAATGAAATGTTCTCTAAAATGGCCTGGATGCTTTGGAACGGAAACAGGCCCACAGCATCACAGACTCTTCACTGTACTTAACGTTCACCGAGATTTACTTTCCCACATTTTTATTGTGTTTTACTCCAGTTAAGTTAAGTGCTTCTTGTTAAAAAGTTCGATAAAAAACTCTGTGGGGTTTGGAAGACATCGTCGATCTCGTCCACCGGTCGCCATGAAGAACCAGTGACTCTCAGACGCCGCTGTACGCCGCCGTCCTCTTGAAGATTTGTTTACCTCCTTCGCTGTCCTGCTCTCTGCGTGTGGCAAGATAAATATGCGTCCTCATCCAGCCTTCTTGGCAGTGGCTAAAAGAAATGAGCCTCTGTGTCATGACTTATTTATGCCCCAGGGAAACAGAAAGTGACGGATTAGTAATTAGGAGTTCCTGGAAACTTTTTAAGTAGATTGCTTGGGCGGAAGTAATTGTACCACTAGGGATTTTTGGCAGAAACTGTTTTTTATTCCATAACATTGGATCCCCTTCCCCCTCCCCATCTTCTACCACACCGAATGAATGTATTCAGATTGAAAGTGGGGTTTATTTATTGCGCTTTTATTTCTTTCAGGCATCCTGCACAAAGGCAGCGGCGAGAACGTGTTCGTGACAGAGCAGCCTCCGGTCATCACGAGCATCATGGGAAACGGACGCAGGCGCAGCATCTCGTGCCCGAGCTGCAACGGCCTCGCGGACGGCAACAAGCTGCTGGCACCGGTCGCCTTGGCGATGGGCATCGACGGCAGCCTGTACGTTGGCGACCTCAACTTCGTGCGTCGGGTCTACCCGTCGATGAACACGACGGGAATCCTGGAGTTGAGGTAAAAATCCGACGCCCAGAGAGGAGAAGTGTGAGAAAAAAAAAAAAAAAAAAACACGACCCCGTTACATGGAAGAAAAGAAGTGGAAGGAGAAGAGGGTTTAGCACCTAATGTGTTGTTTAGCATGACGGCTAAAAAGGCGAGAACTAGCAGATAGGAAGTCGCGAGCTTCATTATAAACCCTGCTTGATGCCATTCCTCCAGAGTGCTGTTACATGTTTACAATCTCTTCGTTCGCGCCACCTTCGGCTTTGGATTTCTCTCTGTTGGAAACTCTTGCTTGATTGTGTGAAGTAATATACGTTCTCTTGTGTTTTTCTGCCTTCTATTCTCTCTTAAAGGAACAAAGACTTCAGGCACAGGTGAGATGCTTCTGTCAAGAAATTAAAACTTAAAGCTCACACTGAGGAATGCATGCAACGTCTTGTAAATATGTCTGTACCCCTTGAAGCTTTCCACATTTTTGTCAAGCCAGAACTACAAACCTGTGTGTTTTTCGTAGTTGTTTCGTGTGACATATCAACAAAAACTAGTGCATGGGTGTGAGGGAAAATTTCACTTGCTTTTTAGTTTTGTTTTAGCGTAGTTTGAGTTTTACTCTTAACATCCCGAAGTAAAATTGAGGTCAACCAATTGCCTTTAACGTGGATTATAACCCAGATTATAACGAACCTCTGGGTTATAATCCAGCACAGCACACATTGAAGGATTAAAAATGTCAGGCAATATCCGAAGCTTTGAACATTAACAAGAAAAAAGAGTATGACACAACTACAAACCTACAAAGATGATGGATGTTTCGAGCACTGCAATAAATAACTGCAGTATCTTTGGAGGAGCTTCAGGGATCCACAGCTTAGGTGAAAAAAAAGGGCCTTCTTGGAAAAAGAGCAAAGAAGGCAGCCATTGTTGGGGGCAAAAAAAAAAAGCTCAAATAAGTCTCATTTGTTGTTTGCCATTAGGGGACAAAGCTCTGTTCAGACAATAGCAGCTTTCTGTCCGACGCTCAAATTGTATGATGGGAAATTATCCGTGCACATCACCTGGAAAAAACACTGTAGCAAAGAGAGGTCAAAGTTGACAGGGAGACAGATGGAGCTAAGCGCAGGGCAATCCTGAAAGGAAAGTTGAAGACTTGAGAATGGAGTGGAGGTTCCTAAACCAGGTCAAAATCCAGAGATCAATCCAAATGAGTCCAAAACTTATGTGCTCACAAATAATTGTTGTAAAACTACTTTTGTAATGAATATTGGGCAGAAATAATCATTCCAGATGTGGTCTGAGACGTAGCGTAAAAGACTTGTAGGGAACGGCGGTTCTACAAAGTGTTACAGCAGGTGGAACATTGCAAAGGTTTTGGGTGAAACAATTTGGAAAACACTTTTAGTTTTCCCTTCACCTCCTATTGCACTTTACATTCGACTGTGATTTAAAATCCCGAGAAAATACATAAACCGTTGCTTTGAAAGTTGCATTAAAAGTCCATTAAAAGTGCCAACTGTGCATTAAAAGTGTCATTATTTACTGAATGACACTTCATGACAAAAGTCATAAACATTCATGAAGACTTCATCATGTTCATGACAGGTGTTGTGTCATGTGTCATTATGCACACCCCATTCACAAAACAAAATGTGACCACATTTTCTTTTTGTGAAGTGGGCAAAATGCTGAAAACTTCAAGGGCTCATGAACGTTCAGCTCAAAGCTGTCCTGTTATATTATATTTCCTCTCCCTTCAGCAATAATCCAACCCATAAGTACTTCCTGGCGGTGGACCCGGTATCCGGGGCGCTGTTCATCTCGGACACCAACTCCAGGCGGATCTACAGGGTTCGCTCGCTGACGGGTGGCCGGCTGCTGTCGGACAACGCCGAGGTGGTGGCGGGGACGGGGGAGCAGTGCTTACCCTTCGACGAGCGCTGCGGTGATGGTGGGAAAGCCACTGAAGCTACGCTAATGAGCCCCAAAGGTAGAACCCTCACCCGGCTTTGTTTTTACGAACATCTTCATTTTATTTTTGCTTCAGTAATTCCATTCCTTCGTAGGAATCAAGATTTCTTTTTTTACCAAAAAAAAAAAAAAACACTCCACAAATGACTTGGCTTTGGGAAACATTGGCTTATGCCAGTGTTTCTCAATTCCGGTCCTTGCGCCCCCCTGCCCTACATATTTTAGGTGTTTCCCTTATGCCACACACCTGGGTTGAATATATGGGTGATTAACAGGCTTCTGTAGCACTTGATGGTCATGCAATCATTTGAATCAGCTGTTCTGGAATAGAGGTACATCTAAAACATGCAGAGCAGGGGAGCCTGAGGACTGGAATTGAGAAGCGCTGGCTTATGCAGTGATCTGCAGTTCAGTTCAGAAGAAATGACATCCTCCTATATTTTCACATGACACGACGAAAGCAGGACAGAGACTGAAGCGGTTTATAAACCAGGTTAACGTTAAACTTATAATGGAATTATTTTTGTGGATCAGTGGATCTCGGCACACTGTGACACCAAACTGTCAAACGTGTCACGCTGTAACATTTCTCGTCGGTGACACGAGAGTGTGTAATGTGGGGCTGCAGGATGCTTCCGCTCTACAGTATGTGTATGTTCGAGTGCGTGGGAGGGGCAACAGTCGCTCTCTTTTACCTGTCACAAACCAAACATCAACTTCATTTTTGTTCGTCAAATTGTTTTTTTCCGTTTTATGCTGTTCCTACACATTTTCCGTTTACAAATTCCAGACTTTTGGAGATCTAGAGATCTGAAGTCTGATATGATTTTAACGTGGAACCTGCAATAATCTTAAAAGGAAAGAAGAACCCAACGGAGGCAGCAAGGACATAAAGGGGAAAGAAAGAAAGCAAGGAAAGTGTTAAGAAAGATGAACGGGTGTTGGGTGCAGGAAACTAAAGGATAAGATATGACACAAGTAAGGAAATGAAGGACAGATTCAAAAAGGAAACTAAACAGTGGGAGGCAGCTCACAGAAAGATGGGAGGAAGAACAGAAACATGGTTGTAAGACACAAGAATGAAAGGACAGAAGGAAGTAAGGAAACACAAATGTGGCTAAAGCAGTCAGGGCACAAGAAAGAACAGTGAGAAAAAGTGAGTGACAACAATAGAAAGTTAGGACAAGAAGGAGGGTAAAAGGAAAGAAATATGCAATAAATAAAAGTTGGTTGTGTTAAGATAGAAAGCTAAAAAGAAAGGAAATGCAAAGAAGGAAGGTGACAAAAAGGGCAGAAATTGAAAAACATGTAATCTTCAAAAAAGTCTTGAAATTCTAATATTTTTGCATTGTCCTTATTTCTTTTTACGTATTTACCCAGAAAGCGTTAAAATCAAAACCCATAGTTCTCCAAACTGTGCAGGAGCTCTTGTTTTTATTTCGCTCAATACTTAATGGTCTATGTTTTACTGCCACTCACCAGTTTTGCATCTCATTGCATCTTGAAGTTATTTTGGTGTACAACTCATGCGGCGTTCCCCATGTCACACAGGCAAGGTGCTCAGGAAACAGCAAAAAAATAAAATCTAGAGGTAGGAATAGATGGCGAGGTCGATAAAAAAAAATGCACAGACTGAAAAAGCAGGGCAGGTAAAATGCACTAAAAGCCGATTTCCACTCCATACGACCCCGCTCACAGCCCCCAATTGCCCTCTGAGAGGGGGCCCGGGCTCATCTCTGCATCCTGATGACTCATCCTCGAAAACGAACACTTCTCGACAGTTCAGCGCCCGTTCCATCGCTAACCCCCTTCCCACACACAACCCCCCACCCCCATCCCTCCTCATCTGCTGAAGCACTGAGCGATCCAGCTGCCAGGGCTGCCATCCGTTTCTCAGCTGCCATACCGAGTGGGGTTTAATTGACTTAAAATGTCTGCCGGGGTTGAGTTATGAGTCGTCACTCACGGGGGTATTCGTCTCTGCGCTTGACAGGCATCGCTGTGGATAAAAATGGCCTGATGTATTTCGTGGACGCCACCATGATCCGCAAGGTGGACCAGAATGGCATCATCTCCACTCTGCTTGGCGCCAACGATCTAACTGCCGTCCGGCCGCTGAGCTGTGACACCAGCATGGACGTCAGCCAGGTGAGGAGAGAGTGAAGGTGATTGATGGCCGTGATAGACGATGATGTTGCGTCCCCTGAGTGCTGAGCTGTGTGGCTCTGTGGACACGAGCCAACCCGGGGGGTCAGGGGGGAGAGTGATATAGGGAGGGATTAAGGAGTCCGTGAGTCAATGAACGGATGAGAAGAAAGAGAACCCGTCTGCAGTCACTTAGAAAACTTTGTTAAATCTTGGCTTTAGTGACAGTCTCATGTATATATATATATATATATATACATACATATACTCTGTTTCTTCCTAACAGGTCCGTCTGGAGTGGCCCACGGATTTGGCTGTGAACCCCATGGACAACTCTCTCTACGTCCTGGAAAACAATGTCATCTTACGCATCACTGAGAACCACCAGGTCTGTGCTAACATGGCCATAGAAGCCCCTAAGGATGAACACTCAGCACAGTGTCCTGACAAGATTTTGTTCCAATTAGGCTTTCTCGGGCCAATTTAGAAGTAAAAGTTCCGAGTTTTGCAGCATTGGCAAAATAACCCCTTTATTAGTTCCAGGAACTTTCAACCTTCCTCGATGTACGGTGCTTTGTAGTAACACTCAAAGCTCTTGAACTGTTCGACATTACAGCCATTTTAGAATTCGAGACAAAGAAGTGTGTGACTTTGGGACGAAAAGGATAAATGGATCACAATTTTTTTTAAAGAAAGAGGAGTGGCATGTATTACTTACTGCTGTAACTCTTTTACTCCTACACAAAATTCAGTGCAAACAGTTAGTATAGTAGATATTTCGATAAATACAGTCCACCTGCATGAACTTCAGTCTTAGTCCAAACCAGTTGTACTTCACAGAGATCAATGCATGACTCAGAGAAAGGGGTAAGAAGGCCATGATAAGTCTGGAATAGTTTCAGAGAACCACAACTTTGTCAGGACAATCTGTCAAAAGGACAGTGATTGGTTATGCACTTAAGAAATGCACTGCACACAACTGATGGTGTGTAAAAAGTCCCTGCTAAAAGAAAGTCCTAAACCTTACCACAAGCATTTCAAGGGACAAACACATGGAAGAGAAAGTACTGTGGTCAGATGAGATCAAAACAGAACCTTTTCCAGAACAAACACAAATGGTGGGGAGACTTTTCTCTGCCATTTAATTGGAAGATAGAGATTGACTATTCACTGGGAGGCAAAGGCTCACTTCCCAGTAGGACAACAACACAAAACACACAGCCAGAGTTACAATGGGATGGTTTAGATCAAAGCATATTCATGTCCGCGCTTCCCGGGGCAAAATTCAGACCCACATCTAATTGAGAATCTTTGACGAGACGATGTTCACTGACACTCTTCATCCAAAGCGACTGAGCTGGAGCGATTTCGGAGTGACGTTTTTAAATGTGCAAAGGTAGAGAAAAACACATGAAATGCAGCCCATACTTAGATATTTTAGGGGGGGATTTATTTGTAAAAATGTTTGAAAACGACACATGCTTTCTACCACATAAAGTCCCAACAATGGTTCTGGTCGTGATGTGGTAAAATTACACGTAGATGAAGGCATATGAATACTTTTGCATTTCACTAAAACCCCATAACTGAGTCTTCTTTCTTATGTTGTTTCCTGTAGGTGAGCATTATAGCCGGCCGGCCCATGCATTGCCAAGTGCCAGGCATTGACTACAGCCTCAGTAAGCTAGCTATACACGCAGCCCTGGAGAGTGCCACAGCCATCGCCCTGTCCCACACCGGCACTCTCTACATCGCTGAGACAGACGAGAAGAAGATTAATCGAGTCAGACAGGTATGCCCTGGAGGAACCTTGAGCTCTGTTGTTTGTCTTTCCTGCTGGTTTAGAATAAATTTGCTTCTTTCAAGATATTTTTGGCTGCTAAACCTGGCAGCTCCACTGGTTCAAGCTGAGATTTCCAGATTACAGTGCTCCTACTTTACTTTACCTCGAACTGAACTTTGCTTTTGTCAGAACGTTCCGTTGATCACGCGGCTCTCTTCTGTCCTCCGTTCGGGTTCAGGTGAACACCAACGGAGAGATCTCTCTCCTGGCCGGCGCCGCCTCCGACTGCGACTGCAAGAACGACGTCAACTGCAACTGCTTCTACGGCGACGACGGCTACGCCCCCGACGCGGGTTTGAACTCCCCGACGTCCCTCGCCGTCTCCCCCGACGGCACCCTCTTCATCGCCGACCTCAACAACATACGCATCAGGGCGGTGCGGGCGAACCGGCCAGGCCCGGCCCTCTCGAGCGTGGGCTTCGCCGGGTCAGCGCAGTACGAGGTGGCTTCGCCGAGGGAACAGGAGCTGTACGTCTTCGACGGCGAGGGGCTTCACATCCAGACGGTCAGCCTCGTGACCGGGGAGCCCCTTTATAACTTCACCTACGGCTCGGACGGCGAGCTGGTCATGCTGGTGGACAACTGCAACAACACCGTCAAGGTCAGGAGAGACGGCCAAGGACAGGGAGGAGGAGCCGGCCTGCTCAGGCTGGTGCTGCTGCCCGAGAATCAGGTGGTGACCCTGGGATTGGACCCGACCGGGGGGCTGCGCAGCGTGTCCGCCATGGGCCAGGAGGTGGCTTTGATGGGCTACAGCGGGAACACGGGCCTGCTGGCCACCAAGGCTGATGAGACCGGATGGACAACATTCTATCAGTAAGTCTCAGCAGAGGATCTAAAATAAATGTGCATGCCCTGCTCTGGTCTGTGTTCTGGTTTCCTTTGAAATTTCATATGTCATGCTGCTGCCCCCTAGTGTTCGCTTTAAAAACTACATTTAAAACCTGTCCCAACACTTCCTTCAGTAGTACATTTATTTGCCAGCACCTTTAAATCATATTCTTCCCCCCCCAGGTACGACAGCGAGGGCCGCCTGACCAACGTGACATACCCGACGGGCATGGTGACGAGTCTCCACCGCGAGATCGAGCGCTCCATCAACATTGACATCGAGAGCTCGAGCCGAGACGACGACGTCACCGTCATCACCAACCTGTCCTCGGTCGAAGCCTCGTACACAGTGGTGCAGGGTACGCCGATTGAACGCAGCAGCAGGAACTCACTTTTTCTGTACTCAGATTAAATTTTTTCAAGCCTTGAAAAGTCCAATCAGAAGACTTTAATTAAGTAACGACGAGTCACACAGAGTTGTTCTTTCAGAATCGCAGCCTCCCCTCCATGATGGTAAATATGCTGTCCTCCGATTTTAATTTTCATTCATTTATGTGCGCGCTCCGGGAGATTATTGTCCTCCCCTTTCCCCCGTCTTTCTCCTCTCAGTCCCTCTTATGGTGGAAAAAAACAAACAAAAAATAAAAATTACCAATATATAAATTGTTAATCCCATCTGGGTCATCCAGCTTTTGAATGTCATCCAGCAAAATTCATTAACTCACGTTGAGTGAATCCTCCTCATCCCTCAAGCTCTCTTTCTCTCTCTCTCCACACGCGCACTCAGCCGGTCCCCATGATCCCTGAGCTTATTTGGTGTGTTTAGAAAAGAGGAGGGAGAAGAATAATTGTGTTCTTCCCCTTGACCGGCGCGAGCCGCGGTCACGCCGAGCCGGATCGGTCGAAGACGCAGTCACCTCACCAGCGCTCCACCTGCGTTTCGCCGGCCGGCGGAGTGCTGTTCGCCGCGCTTTTAAGTCGTTTAGGGTTTCCTCCACGCCGTATGGTTTTTTTCAGCTCAGCTCTCCGCTGACATCCTCACTTAACCGTCTCCCCTCGCTTCCCGCTCTTCCTCGCGCTCTTCATTAACTCCTGCGCAGTGAATTCTCCCCGGCCCCTCAGGCTCTCATTTCACCCCCTCTCTGTCTTTCCCTCAACCTCGCCGCCGTTTTATTACGAGGTTGTTCAGACAGAGCGAGCAGGAAAGATTTATCTAAAGGCTGGTGCTGCCAAGTCAGTGGGAAAAAAAAAAAAAAAGAAAAGAAAAAAAACGCTTCACTTGTCTGTTTGAGGCATTGTTAAAATGTGCCTGGAGCTTTATTACAAATTGGCCTTATGGATTACTGTCATTTATGGCAGAGTGTCAAATTAAAAAAAAGAAATAAAAAACTGAGCCTCTCACCTTTCTGTAAATTGAATAAAGAAAGATCCAAACTCTGCATCTCCGGGAGAAATCAGCTGAAAACAATTTTATCTCCATCATTGCCATCAAGACGTCTGTTTCCAAACATCAGAGGGGAAAATTAGCCTCAGCATTAGGGACGGGCTTATCTCATTCCTTTCTTGTGAGAAAGACAATAAATTGTAAAGATGAAGAGATTGTATAGGGACATCGGTTCAGCATGATTCAGATGATTTTTCACTTTAAAGGACATAATCGTGGAAACCCATCTGTTTTACAGACTGGATGGTGTTCTTCTCGACATGAGCCTTAACTGGAAATCTTGCATCTTGATCAGACACCAGCAGGCATAAAGGGCCTTTTTCTGTGTGATCATTTGTGATTGGTTGCTCTGGCAAGCAAAAACAAGTCCTCTTGCTTAATGTGAACCAACTTATGGTAACCTGAAAGCAAAACTGCTGGGTTAAAAGAAATTGTTGATTGTGATTATTTGGCTCGGGTATGGAATGAGAACATTCCTGGATTGTTTGATGCGCCAGCTTCTGGGTTTGAGCCAGTAGAGTAGGTCAGGAGCGACACCCGAAAATATGAAGAAGTGACCAATGTGACGTTATAAAAAAGAAAAAGAGAAGCATTTGGTGAAGGTTGTAGGAGGAGTGTGTATCCTGGGCAGTTAATCATAGTATAACAGAGACAGAATAACCAGACTCTCTCAGACTTAAAGGTGGAAAGCGTGCATGTCTTTGTAAGGTATGTTAATCCCAGCCAGGATTCTAATCTAGGACAATCTTGCTCCTTGGCAACCGTTCATACAGCTGTTCGGAACTGAATCATTTTATTCTACATTTAAAGCATCACATTAAAATAAAATGACCATGTAACCATTTGAATTTGAACCAAAGTCGTACTCGGTGTATAAGGGTATTTTGCGTATTTACAATTTACAAACAAATTTCATTGCTAATCGGAGCTAGCACGAGCTCCAAATTTAAGTTAATACAGGCAAAAATGTGTATAATGTTAAAAACAGGTGTAAGAAAGCATGAAGTGGGGATGTAAACAAAGCTTCTTTACCTGTTTGTATTGGAAGTTTTGGTCAATTCTTTGGTCATATAGCTAGCAGTAGCTTGTGATAACAACTTGGCAAATAAAAATCTGTTAACAAAATAGTTATTTTTAGAGTAATTAACTCAATGAACTGACATCAACATTAGTACACAGTACAATTTAATGATTTTATTATGAAATCTTATCATAGAGTGTCAGGTTATAAAAATATGCGAGGATCCTTTTTATCTCTGACCAACAGATTTGTTAACCCAATCCAGCAGAATTTACCCAATACCTGTTGTTCTGTAAACAACCTCACATTTCTATGTGTGAGAACAAACTAAATATCTGTGGTTTAAGAAATAAAAATAAACAAACAAATTAAGCAGTGGGCACCATTTTCACATTTACAAGTTTCTGTAATGTTTAATTTATAAATCCTTTAGCCTTATCAAATGTGATTTTTCTCCCAATCTAATCGAGTTGCATTTTCTGACCGTGAATATTGGTCATTTTTTCCTCATTCCATTTCGGACCACGTTTAGCCGCAATCAATATTTGCTGTTTGATATGCTGGATGTGTTTGCTGCGAGTTCCAAGAACCCCTGATTGCAGAATGTAGTCCTTGCTCTTAAACTCTGTTTTCTTCATCTCTCCCTTACAGACCAGGTGAGGAACAGCTATCAGCTGTGCAATAACGGCACCCTGAGAGTGATGTATGCCAACGGAATGGGCATCAGCTTCCACACTGAGCCCCACATCCTGGCAGGATCCGTCAGCCCCACTATCGGCCGGAGGAACATCACCCTGCCCACCGACAACGGCCTCAACTCCATCGAGTGGCGTCTGCGCAAAGAGCAGACCAAGGGCCGGATCACCGTGTTTGGGAGGAAGCTGAGGGTAATTGCTAATTTTGTAAAGTGAATGATTGATTGATTTAAACACTCAAGATATTCATAACTCTTAAACTTTTAGATTTTTTTTTTTTTTTTTTTTTTTGCTAATTGCGATGTAATTTCAGGTGTTTTTTGTGAAAGAGCGAAGCGGTATAAAACTTTTATACAAAACTTTGTTTCTGAGCCTCAAAATGAACTGATTGCTTTTCTTTTAGGCTCACGGACGCAATCTTCTCTCCATCGACTTCGACCGCAACACCCGCACTGAGAAGATTTACGACGATCACCGCAAGTTCACGCTGCGCATCATGTACGACACTCAGGGCCGCCCGGCCATGTGGCTGCCAAGCAGCAGCTTGGCAGTCGTCAACGTTTCCTATTCGCCCACTGGACAGCTTGTGGGTCTGCAGAGGGGCAGCATGAGTGAGAAGACAGAGTTTGATCCCCAGGGTCGCATCCTGTCCCGGTCGTTTGTCGACGGGAAGATCTGGAGCTACAGCTACCTTGATAAAGTAAGTACATCTATCTTTAAAAGAGTCACACAGGAGTTAGGTTTTGCCAAGAAAGGCAATAGCGACAGTAATTTGAATTGGGGAATTGAATGAAATAATACATCATTTTTATGGTCACGAAGGTGCAAATTACCTCCGGTGCTATTTCACAGGAGGCAAGTCATCCATTGATAATGCTATTATATTAATCTGTATTTCAACGCTCTGCTCTTTTCCTCCAGTCCATGGTGCTGCTGCTGCAGAGCCAAAGACAGTACGTCTTTGAGTTTGACGCCTCGGGTCGGGTCACAGCTGTCACCATGCCCAGCGTCGCGCGCCACACCATGTTCACGCACGTGTCTGTCGGCTACATCCGCAACACCTACAACCCCCCGGAGAGCAACGCCTCCATCATCCACGACTTCAGCGAGGACGGCCGGCCGCAGGCCACACACTACATGGGCACCGGCCGCCGCGTCCTCTACAAGTACGGCAAGCTGGCCAAGCTGTCGGAGATCGTGTACGACAGCACCGTCGTCACGTTCGGGTACGACGAGACGGCCGGGGTCCTCAAGATGGTCAACCTGCAGAGCGGCGGCTTCTCTTGCACCATCCGCTATCGCAAGATGGGCCCCCTTATCGACAAGCAGATCTACCGCTTCAGCGAGGAGGGGATGGTGAACGCGAGGTTCGACTACACCTACCACGACAACAGCTTCCGCATTGCCAGCATGAAGCCTGTCATCAGCGAGACCCCGCTGCCTGTTGACCTCTACCGATACGACGAGATCTCTGGAAAGGTGCGCCCTTATCACCAGCTTGGTATCTTTGTCTCCCTTCAGGCACCGAATGTGTTTTTTGTCCTTCTGTGGACTCTTCCCTAACTATTTCCCTCTTTCCCACAGGTGGAGCACTTTGGGAAATTTGGGGTCATCTATTATGACATTAATCAAATCATCACCACAGCCGTAATGACGCTGAGCAAGCATTTCGACACCCACGGTCGCATCAAGGAGGTCCAGTACGAGATCTTCCGTTCACTCATGTACTGGATGACGGTGCAGTATGACAGCATGGGCCGGGTTGTGAAGAGAGAGCTAAAGATTGGGCCCTACGCCAACACCACTCAGTACCGCTATGACTATGATGGAGATGGACAGCTCAGCGGTGTCAAGGTGAATTTCTGTTTGCACATATTGAGTTTCCTTCTGCTCCCCCCTTCCCTTATGTTTCTAGGGAAAGTTACGCCAGCAATGTTGCTAAAAGCTTTTGAATAATTCACCGCTTTGCACAGGTGAATGACTGGTCCACCTGGCGCTACAGCTACGACCTGAACGGCAACCTCCACCTGCTGAATCCGGGCAACAGTGCCCGGATCCTTCCCCTCCGCTACGACCTCAGGGACCGCATCACCCGCCTGGGAGACGTCCAGTACCGCCTGGACGAGGACGGTTTCCTCAGCCAGCGCGGCTCGGACGTTTTCGACTACAATTCAAAAGGTCAGCTCCTGAGGGCCTACAACAGAGGCCCTGGAGGCTGGAGCGTGGTGTACCACTACGACGGGCTTGGCCGGAGGGTGTCCACGCGGAACAGCCTGGGACAGCACCTCCAGTTCTTCTACGCCGACCTGAACCATCCCACCAGGGTGACGCATATCTTCAACCACTCCAGCTCCGACATCTCATCGCTCTACTATGACCTTCAGGTGTGTTTGAAATACCAGTATGTGTCCTTGTGTTTCAGTGCAGCACCGTGTGCAACAATTAGCACGCATTGTAAAGATGTGCAAAAGTCTTTAAGCTGCACGTCTGTCGGTGCACAAGCATCATCTTCGGAGGTGACAAAAATCCCAAGTCCCAAAGTAATTTGCCTGCCTAACCAACCCTACAGATAAAGGCAACAAAAACATTTTTGAATTTGTAGTTTTTTAGTATTATAAGTTGATCAAAGGTTTTGGGAAGTGTTCATTTGTAATCCTCAACTTGCTGTTTCCCTGGGTTATAAATATAACAGAGGCTCATTTCTCTTTGCCAGTCTTTAAAATATGAAAGATTACAAAACATTGTCATTCAAGTGAAGCCAATAAATGTACAGTTTCATGAATAAAGCAATGACTTCAAGAAAACATTGCTTCGCTTAAAATTGCCTAAAGCAAAAGTTAACAAGTTTAGAACAACTATAACCTTAAGAGTTCTTAGAGTTCTTATGGTGATCTACTGGTCGCCATAACAACCAATAGATAGTACCTATATGTCATTCAGTCACAAACGTAAACTCTGCAACTACCAAACAAGAGCTTGGACTTTTATTGAAACTTTGCAATCCGGTGAGTAAGATTTAGCTTTTCGGCAACAAAATCCACTGTCTTGAACAAATGATGAATTTTTGAAAACACCTCATGCCTTCAGTTAAGCATAGTGGAGGACCTGTGATGCTGTGGGCCTTTTTCTCTTCTATGTACTCCAGGATCCTGAGAATGCCTGACGTGATGAAGTTTTTAAAATACCAGTTTGGGGTTTTTTTGTTTTTAGAAAACAGACATTGTCATTGGGTCAAATTACCAAATAGTTCACCAGACTTATAACTGTTGTGTGCAAGGTATATATATATATATATATATATATATATATATATATATATATATATATATATATATATATATATATATATATATTATTTATTTTATTATTTTTTTAAAGCATAAAATCATTTTAAGGCTTTTTGCACATCTTTACCAGAGGTTTCAGGATGTTAAGTATCAGGGCTTTCTGGGATAAGCAGGGTGAACAATGTAGCCCAACCTGTTTTATTTTTATTTCATTTCGTTTCATCTTTGGAGGAGCATCGTGACTTAAAAATTGAATCATCTCTTCATTAGGGCCACTTGTTTGCAATGGAGGTGAGCAGTGGAGAGGAATATTACATTGCATCCGACAACACAGGAACCCCACTGGCAGTTTTCAGCAGCAACGGGCAGATGATCAAACAGGTACAACTCAACGTTGTTTAATCGGTTATTTATTTATGTTTTTGCCCTCGTGCTGCATTTGCGTCACAGAGTAACGTTTCTGCTGTTCGCTTCACCCAGGTTCAGTACACGGCCTACGGTGAGGTGTACCTCGACTCTAACCCAGAGTTCCAGCTGGTGGTGGGTTTCCACGGCGGTCTGTACGACCCGTTGACCAAGCTGGTCCACTTCACCCAACGAGACTACGACGTGTTGGCCGGACGCTGGACCTCGCCCGACTACAGCATGTGGCCCAAGATAGGAAAGGACCTCTCGCCGTTTAATCTGTACATGTTCAAGAACAACAACCCCCTCAGCGACATGCTGGATGTCAAAAACTACGTCACAGGTAGAGAATGTTGTTGGGTGTTGATTGTCGTGACGTTCCTTTTCTGGGACAACGAGGCATTTTTCTCTGTCACGTGACGTTCAGACATGCCTCGGATCTGTTAGGCTCATCTTGGGATATTTAACTCTGATTAAACATAAGCCGAACTTTACTCCAGCTTTGTTAACGTCAGTAATCTGCAGGAATAGACAGCGGTTTCTGTGTGAGTCACAGAGTTGTGTGGTTTTTTGTTTTTTTTTAATGATTAAACTGATGATTCCTTTCCTATCACGTTTAACTGTGTCATTTAACAGAGTGTGTTTTGTGTCTCGTCTGCTGCGGTAGATGTGAAGAGCTGGTTGGTGATGTTTGGCTTTCAGCTCAGCAACATAATCCCAGGATTCCCTCGACACTCGCTCTACTTTGTGGAGCCGCCGTACGAGCTGCAGGCCACCCAGCACTGTGAGAATGGCCAGGTAAAGTCAACCATCCAAGAACTATATGGATATATATTTTTACAGTAACTATAATTTTATTTTATTTTTTTTTTTTACCAAGTTTTGAGTAAAAAAAATATTTCTACTCACAAAAACACTACTCACATGTTGTCTGATTGCAACCACAGAACTTACTGTTTTGTTCCAGATTTTATGTTGTAAATTAATGCAAAATAATGAAGTGGGTGTTTTGGAATATCAAAGCAAATACCAAAAATATTTTCCCTTCATTTGGTGTTTGTAGAAACTCATAGATTATTGTTTCCTTCACAATTCTGCACTACTTTTAGTTGAATGTAATGCCTTTCATTTTAGGGTGTTGGCGTCACAAAGTGATGTAAAGTCCATTTGTCTAGAAGTTGCTCTGAGTTGTAATGTAACGGTTTTTGTTTCTTGGTCATTTAGCTCATCACTGGCGTGCAGCAGGCGGCGGAGCGCCACAACCAGGCCTTCATGGCCCTCGAGGGCCGCCTTCTCAACAAAGAGCGCCGCAGGCGTAAAGACAAGCCCGGCCACTGGTTTGGCACCAGCACCCCCATTATCGGTCGCGGAGTGATGCTGGCGCTTAAAGAGGGCCGCGTTGTGGCCGGCGTGTCGCCGCTGGCCAGCGACGACAGCCGCAAAATAGCTCTGGTGCTCAACGGCGCCCAGTACCTGGAGGGCACTCACTACACTCAGGACGGGAAGGACTGCCACTACTTTGTGAAAGTGGGGTCCGCCGACAGCGACCTTTTGGCCCTGGGGCTGACGAACGGGCGTAAGTCTCTGGAGAGCGGCATCAACGTGACGGTGAGCGGCCGGTCGAGGAGAGGCGTGACCGTGGAGTTCGCCGTCCCGTCGCTAGTGCTGAGCATTCGCTACGGGCTCTCTGTGGACGTGGTGGACGAAGAGAAGGTAAGACTGCTGGAGCTGGCCCGACAGAGGGCCCTGGCGGGGGCCTGGGCCAAGGAGCAGCAGCGCACGAGGGACGGGAAAGGCGGCAGTCGCCTCTGGACCGAAGGGGAGAGGCAGCAGCTTCTAACGACGGGTCGGGTCCAAGGCTACGACGGCTACTACGTGCTGCCGGTGGAGCAGTACCCAGAACTGGCCGACAGCAGCAACAACGTCCAGTTTCTCAGACAGAACGAGATGGGCAGGAGGTAACAGCCCACCCGAACCCCGCTGACTCTTCCCTTCTCTCCCGACGTCTCCGAATTTTCTCCCTTTTTTATTTATTTTTTTTATTTTTTCCTACCCAGCCTCCTTAACCTTACTCCTCTGAAAACCTACGGAGAACTAACCAACAAACGGGGTTACTCACGGAACGCTGCAGGGACTTTTAAAAAGAATGAAAAACATATTGTTAATTTAACTGCCACAGGCAAAAAAACAACAAAAAACACAACAAAAACAAATGTTTAGTCGATTTTTTTGTTTTTTGGAAGAAAAAAAAAAAACTTTGATCAGCTGACAAAAAAATTAAAATAAAAAAAAAGAAGCACTGAAGAACTCTGATAACTGTTGCTTACCCAATAAGAAGATTCCCCTTTTTAAAAAAGATAATGATATTTTCGCCCATATTTACTGGGTCACATCGAGAGCAGCCACGATAACGCAGGGAGAAGGGAAGGGCGGGGTCGCGGCGGGGTCGCGCCGCGGCGGCCTCCGCGGACCGCGGCTCGCCTCGTCTCCAGTGCAGAAACTGAAGGCGAAAAGGGACCAAAGCGGAGACCGAGCCTCCTCAGAGCGCAGCCATCACCCGACATTGCATCACAAAACAGCGGCGCCAACGCGAGCCGTCTCCCTGTCTCAGGCCTCCCATCGTCCGTCCACCACCAGTCCAGTTCCGCCGCCGATCAGCCAAGCAACAGGACAACGGCATCCATGAACATCCGAACTGATGATGAGCTGAAGCATAAACTCAGAAAGAGAGGAAGAGAGAGAGAGAGGAAAAAAAAAAAAAACCCAACAAAAAGTTTAAAAAAAAAAAACAAACAAAAAAAAAAAACGACAGCTATATCTGTGGAAAGTGGCATAGCACCACGTTGTTTATTTTGCAACCGGGGGGTGGGTGGGGAGCAGAATCACACACACCCTCCCCGCCCCCCCATACATATGTGTCAGACTACACTTAAAAACTTCAGGATGTTGCGTATACCGTAGATGCCGTAGTTTTGTACGTTTCAGTCGCGGTAGAATTGTGAGATTTTCACCAAGGCACTTCTGTACAGCGCGATCAAACACACACACACACACACACACACACCACTCACCAAGTCCGACAGACATGCTGAGTTAGTATTTATTTGGTTCGTTTCTTTTTTTATTTATTTATTCTTAGTACTAAATGACAATCATGAATGAGTCACCAGTTCTTATCGAGACGAACATCGATGGACGAGCTTCTTTTTGTTTTGTAAGATATGTAATAAATGTTTTTTTTTTTTGTTGTTGTTGGTTTTTTTGTTGTTTTTGTATTTGTTTTCGGTTTGCTGACAGGGGAAACAATAGTCAACTGGCAAAAAGAGTAATTTATGTAATGAGGTGTTTTAAAAAGCAGTTTATACTTTAAATAAAGTCTTTAAAACTGTGAAATCTGTTTTTTCGAAGTATATTTCGATGTACAGTGTATAGACTTACCTTTATGCAGCACAGTAGAATATTGTTCAGAATATCAAGTTTTATATTTCTAAGAGGAAGTGGCTTGTAATGTGCGAAACCTTTAGCTGCTCTTACTACTCTAGAGTTTTGTGGCACTCTGATACTCCATTATCTACGATATCGGTCCAAAGTTTGTTTTTCTTATTCTTTTTATTTTCCGTTTGTTTGTTTGTTTGTTGTTTGGAAGCGGATTCTTTCTGTCCTAGATCCCAACAGCAGTAGCAGTAATGGATCCCTCTCACTGTGAGGAGACTCGTGCTGGATGTCATAATGTACCAAATCAGTATTATCAGAGGATGATTCTTATCCATTCACTGAAACGAGACTCTTCTGAGAACCTTATCAATAAAACATAATTGTTTACTTCAACCGAGCTTTCATCTCGTCTCTTGTGTCTGAGGACGGAAGCGCCATCGTCTTTCAGGCACCAGCAGTCCACTCTCATTAGCTGCTTTTCAAAAGCAATCTTTGAAACGCCGGGTTTCCCGTCTCCGTTAATTATGCATCGTAGTCAAGGAAACGATAGATTTTTGAGGGGGACAGTGTTATGTGTGTTCCCTGCTTATAGTGACATTTTATAGCACGATCAAGTAACTGTGTTACCTTCAGTGATAAAATGCTGTATATCAAATGTCAGTAAGAAATTTGATTTTGATTATGAAATTGGGCCTCTGTCTCTTTAAGAAGGCCCTGCTCTTTCTAAAACTCAAGGCAACACTCCAGGTATGTTTTTGATGAGGGAATAACATTATAATATGATGTAAAGCTCAAAAAACGTACATAACTCTGCCCCTTTAAAGCCAGGAGAGCGTGTTCTAGCAAACAGTAGCTCCCAACTTCACACATTTGGTGCACAAGTGGAAAGAAAACAGTGTGCTGGTTTCAATATTTATAAATAAACGTGAACATTCTGGGGTTCATATGTGGATTAGAGCCTCCTTTTGCTGCAGCCACTTGTCTTTCGGGAGATGTCTCCAACAATTATGTACATGTTGCAATTTAAATTTGAACCCATTTCTACACTAGCTCAAACTCAGTCAGATTTTGACTGAGTTTAGCACAGATTTACAATTGTGCTTATGTGTGGCCTTTGACTGGGCCGTTCAGGTTGGGATTTGAACGCAGGACCTTTTTTGCTGCAATGCCACACTGCTACCAACAGAGGTGGGTAGAGTACAAAACATTTATACTCAAGTAAGAGCAGCTCTGCTCAAACATATTTTTACTCAAGTAAAAGTTACAGGTTGTTAAAATTACTTAAGTATGAGTTTGTTTGAGTTTTTTTTTTTTTTTTTTAAGTACTAAAGTAGTGAGTAACTGACCATAACCTCTAATGTAATATTTTAAAATTATGGATTACATGCAAAGTCAGATATCTGAGACTAAAACAAAACAAAACAAAAATTTACAGTAAAATAATTTGATCTACAGTAAAATAATTTGACTTTTTTTTTTTTTTTTTTTTTAACCAGAGGTATGAAGTGTGACCAGGAAGCACAAACTGAACATATCAACAGTTCCAGGTTTCTACAGCTAGTATTGATCTATAGTCTCTGCCCAGCTTGCTTCTTGCACTTACATCCATACATATTGTTGCAATCCACCCAATAATTGGAAACGACAAAGTCTTTAATTATAGCAATAAATTTTAATGAAAGACTCTCATTCAAAGCAAAAACAAAAGAGGCATCCACAGACTAATAGGGTTTCTTCTGTTGAGCAAGTACAATTGTTATTTTTTAACAATATTTCCAGATACATTTCCAAGGTCCAAATTATAAATAATATTAGAATCATTTTTTATAATAATAAGAGCACATTACATTGCAGCCATTAAAAAGTTAACAGTCGTTCAACGAAAGATTAGCTTTGTGTTTAAAAATGCATTTCATTTATTTTCACAAAAGACAAAAAAAAAAAAAAAAAGAAACAAAAGTGAAAGTGTGAAAATAAAACTGACACATTTCAAGTTTCTAAACATCAACCCTCCCGTAGCTCATTAGCAGCCAGGGTCTGGGTGACATTTGGGAACAGAGCCCCCTGATGGGAGAGTAGTCCTTTGTTTGCTAATGTGGCTGAGGACGGGTGACGAAGGGGTCAGGGTTCAGCAGGCAAGCAGGCAGGCAGGATTTGTTTCTTGCAGAGGTAATCATTGTAAAGTGCCAAAGAACTTCATACTAGATAAGCCTGAGATCCGTGTATACTGAAGGAACAAGCTCGTACAACGTGCGTCTTTCTGAATGTGTGTGTGAAGGTTGTGTTGGGTGTGTAATTTAAAAAAAAAAAAAAAAAAGCCTCAGATTCATGTTGGTGTTAAGAAGCTCCGTTACAGACCTCTACAAGACAACTTGTGGACAAGCGGACCAGAGCCGAGGACTTCACATTGAGCGGAAAGACTTCCCTAAGAGACCGGAGCTTTTGTTTATTGAGAAATAGGAGGAATAGGAGAGACGACGAGGTGAGGAGGGGGTAGAGGTGAGACGGAGCCAGGTTTTAAGGCAGAAGAAGAAGAAAGGGGAAAGGTTGATGAGGTTTGGGGCTTACAGGGGACTAGTAAGGCTGAACAAATGAAGGAGGACGTTATGTCAGCATGTCCCAGAGACAGCAGCAGCACAGCGCCGTCCAGCAGGCCGTCAGGCAGGTGTCCGCTGTGTCGTCCCGTCTCCTGTCCTCCACCACATACACTGGGAGGGAAAGATAGGAGGTTAGAGACGATAAGGGAGGGCAAAATGCAATAGGTGATTTATTTTTATTCCTCCCAAAAAGAAGCAGAAAACAGAGATATTTTCGAGAATTACTCTGTCAGGACTCTGTCAGCGAGTTCAAGGGTAACCAGGGCCGATATGATTTCCTCTAATTACATTCCTCAAAGGAGGCACGTCTCCATGGCAATACCATAGCAGCTGAGATCCACAATCCAGCAGGAGCAGAGTACTCTTTGTACCGCAGGGCTGCATATAATGAGTTTTCAGCATAAAACAGTAAAACTTTCCTTGACTCCACGTGTACAGCAGAGGCTTTCCGTCTCCTCTAGTCAACAGGTTTTAATCAGAAACATTAAAGGAGAGTGTTAGACATGTATGACGTTTAGCAGATGTTCACAACTAAAAAAAAAAAAAAAAAAAAAAAAAAAAAAATCCAACGCAGGTGCTGAATAAATCCATCTCCCGTTCCTTGTTTGTGTGATTAATCATTGATGTAGAGCCAAACGGTCATCCAGCCTTCAACAGCCTGATCCACCTCAGGTCAGACCATAAACAGAAAGCGGCTCTGACGACGACGGTGCAATGATCTGATCAGTGCCAGGCCAATATTTAACAACTCTCCCTAAATGTCTCACAGCGAGAAGCCAGATCAAACAGAGAATGCTTATCTTGACTTGATTGCATACGCAGTTACACCCCCCACCACCTTTTATGAAACGTCTCAATGTTAATTATGCTCTCTGTTCTCTTTGGGATATTTAACGTTGAACTTTATGTTTCACATCTTGTTCTAACACCGGGGAACTACCGATGAATTAACTTACCTCGATTCTAAACCCGAGCGTGACTCCACACAGAGGATCCCCAACTACCTGAACTCTGTGATTAGTTTAAACGTTTTGGTGGAGCTGAAACAGCTATTAATCGACAATCCATAAACTGTATAATTAAACCTACCTTTGAGATTTTTTATTTTTCTGTTTTGCATTTATAAAAAAACAGAGGAGTATTGGAGCTCCAAACAAGCTAAATGAAACAATTTGTTTCGCTGTTTAACAATGCTTTACCCTTCTGCGACAGATTAAATTTAATGAAGTGAGACTACAGGAATAAATAGAGTTCAACATGAAGCTGAAGGTTAATAATAAGCTCCTGAAATGGCGTTCCCGAAGCTCCGACATCGAACCTATTAAAATTCAGCGGACTATGTCTAAAAGCCAGGTGTAAGCAATTAAACACACCAGCTGAGATAAACCTAGAACTGTCTGCCATGAATAGCGATCCATGTCCAGTCAGAATGATGCCAGGAACCTGCTGACGGCTACAAAAATCACGCAATCAAGGTGAGTTCGACCTGAATGACAATAGTGGGGATTTATGTACCGTATTTTCCAGACTATAAGCCGCACGTTTTAAATTTCCAGATTGACTGGTCATACGGCAGGTGTGACTTATTTGTCTTTTGACTTTTCATGACAAATTTTTGGACTTATGCAACTTGTAGTCCGGAAAATATGGTGTATATTTGGGCCTGTTTGACTATGTGTGGATTAGAGAAAAATCCACCAACAAACTGATTCTTAAAGAGTTTTTGAACTCTTTAGCAGAGAGTAAAGATATAATTTGAAGGGAAAAAATCTGAATTGTTGAACTGATTTTCATCCTTAGATACAGACGTTAATCTATTTTATTGGCTTTATCATTTCATGTGTACTTGTTAAGGGTGCACCCTAGTTTTCTCATTTTAATTTTGACCCACCAATTTCAATTTTGGCCAATGGCCTATTTTTTTAGACCTTATACTGTGATACAGTCGCTATATTGACAACAGTGGGGTGATAACTGTTAACTTATTGATTTATCAACTATTTTCAGACCTTTGTGGAAGTAGATGAGATCGGTTCCACATGTAACTATCGGCCGATTAAGGAAATCGATCAGCAGGCCGATTATTGGTAACCCTTTGTTTCAAAGTTACGAGTTTAGAAACACAACATCCTACAAAAAGCTGTAATGGGTGACTCGAATAACTAAGAATGAAACTTAAGAAAGAAAGTAAAGCACCACAAATTAACTACATTTGCTCCAGAAGATTGATGAAATGCTCCAGGAAACGGTTTGAGCCATTTCCTGAAAAATGGTACGAGTAGCTTCTTAAAATTTAATTTAGCATCTTCAGTCAAGTCCGACCCCACCCTGTATGATGGGTAATAAAAACAAGTTATATTTTGTGTTTCCTGCAGACGAGTTGAAACATCCTAATTCTAATTGTTCATGTTCTTGATCGCAATCGCAACGTTTCAATCATGGATTGTCATCTTTGTCAGAATTTATGATCTGAAAAATAAAAATTCAAATCACTGATTAGGCTTAAATACATCGAACACTTAGGCTGTTAGAAGAAAATGGAAAAAATGTGTCTTGTCCAGCTGTATGTCATCATGTCATTTGACACAGTTTAAAAGGCTCCCGGTTTGGCCTTCTGTCTCTCTGCGTGCATAAAAACTAGAAAAGGTGAGCTAGAGGGCGTCGTTGTCGCTCTGCCATTAATACGTCTCCGCAGTAGCAACAGGTGCAGTCGCAGAGCCATATTGGTGAGCATATGTAAAATGAGACATGGCACGTGCAACGCTCCGTTCGAACTAATAACGCTGTTGTGACTCGGAGAGCTCCGCAGCACCAGCGCTCATTAATGTGGTGCTGCGCAGCCTGTTCTGTGGATAGCTAAAGGGAAACAGCAGCAGCCTAATGAAAATGTCCCATTCGCCCAAGAAAGTGCAACAAATGTGTAAAAAGGGCCAAACATGCCCTTTAATCACACTAGAGTCAAAAAGCTAATGTTCCTGGCTGAAACGTACCGCAGGAATGCAATTTGAGTAAAATCATGCAAGAAAAATGAAAAGCTGGTAATATTTAATAGCCTCCAATCTTAATACGATTTATAAATTTTCTTTGTGTCCACTTTACTTTCTCTAGAACAGTCATCTAAGCGATCACAGAGCCTTTAACATGCTAGTCCACTCAGCACCGTGCTTCCTATATCATCAATGGTATCAAATATCTTCTGTTGACCATTACAATGCATCCCATCTACACTATAGAGGTTTTTCACACCACTCACCTGTGTTTTTTGGGGCTTCCCCATACATGGGTCCAGGAGGGGGTCCACCCTGCCAGGCATACTGTGGCTGGCCTGGATATCCCTGGAATGGGGGCTGTCCTGGGCCGGGATAGGGACCTCCAGGACCCATCGGTCCAGCGGGGTAGTTAGGGTAAGGCTGGGTTGGGCTGGTCCATGTTTACTGGGTATCCCTGTGGAGGATAACCGTGGGGTGGGTAGCCCTGAGGAGGTGGGCCCTGGCCTGGGTAGCCTGGAGCAGAAGGTCCACTGCCTGGGTACGGAGGCGGCTGCTCGAAATTCATCTCTGGGCTGAGGAGTCGCTTTCTAAAAATAAGACAAACTTTTTAGACCACATTTAATACACATTACAACCACAAAATCTGGTGTCTCTTTGGGATTCTATGTGATAGATTGATCCGTGCTCGACCGTTAATTGTAAATTGGAAGGAAAATGATACAAGTAAGTAAATGTTTGAAAAGTGATGCTGTTACTGCTGCCCGCCCCAGTATTCTACAAATTTGTTGAAAGAAGAAAACTACTAGAAGTCCAGGTCAACGTTTATGGGACTCAGAAAACAGGTAACGCACCATCCCCATTGAGAAACACAGTAGGGGCAACATCATGCTGACTTGACGCTTTCTTCTGTCCTGATGTCTGTTCTACTGACCCAGGGTTGCTCAACAGTCCTTCTTAAAAAGTTAAGTTGCTCAACAATCTGTTTCCAAGAAAGGCATTGATCATCTCTGCCCTCCAGTTAGTTCCCCTTTTCCCCTAACCTTTCATCTGCCATCTACCTCCAACACAACATCAGTGATCTTTAATTGCAGTTACATATTTTACACCATCTCAAGTTCAATGTCAAAATCACATGCATACCCTTTTTTAGTTTTTTTTAATTTAGCATTTATAATTTTAGAACTTATTAGTTACTCTTATTATAATCTTAATATGAGTTATTGCAGATGTTCATCTGAAAAGAAACCAAGAACAACCTATTATTGTAATTATTTGATACCAAAGTTACAATTACTTGTTTTACTAGTAAGTGTTCCCACAAGTGTAAGCATACGTATTCTTGCGAGTAAACCAATATTAATATAAGTAATTGACTTTGAACCTTATTCAGTTACTCAAAATGTTTAGATTTCATCCTTTAAAACTTTCATGCTTTGAAATAAGGAATAGTCTCAACTATTTTTATACATCTGCACTCTCATTTAGCTAACATTATTTGAATCCAACAGCATAACTTAATTCAATCCAAAAAGATTATTGATCTGAAGGACAAATTAAATGCTGCAACACGTTAATTCAAAATTGTTCAGAGTGATTCTACATGTTGAGAGATGGGGAGGAAGGATCTCCTGTAGCAGTCTGTGTTACAGCCAATTTGAAGAAGCCTCTCACGAAAGATTCTGTCTCTTGAAGAGGATGCTAAAGGTTGTCTATAATTTTCTTGATTTTATCTAAAATCCTTCTTTGCATCACCTGCCCTCGCTGGGCCACAGGTGTGAAACAATGAGCATGTGAATTCTCACGTTGCACTTAAAGACGGCTCAGACATAACACACAACAGATTAAACTGTTGTAATGGATATGTCCTCGGTGTAGTCTGTCTCGGCAGGACATGGATACCTGAATGGGCGGGCCTGGCCGCCAAATGCACAACAAAGAGCATTCTGGTGCTAGGTTAAAAGAGCCCAGTCAAAGTCAAGACCCAAATCCAATTACAAATCTGTGGCAAGACTTCGCATTTTGTTGTACCCGCCTAGTAAATATCCAGCCAATCAAACTGCGATTGAGCTATTTGGCAAAGAAGAATGGGCCAACATTTCAGTCTCTACCTGCTCGGAATTGGTTTTCTTCCACTTCACAAGTAAACACGACTTAGTGTTGGTCTGTGTTGAGGAAAATTCTTTTGATAATTAGAGAAACACTGAGTCAATCAGAGAAATGCGCATTTGTCTTTAGATATTTATTTTTGAAAAATCAGATCAGGATAGAGAGAGAGAGAAGAAAGAGGAAGAAGAGGGAAGAATAGTGAAACTTACAATTCTCCTTTCACATACACGGTGCCTTGCACCCATCTCTCCCTTGTAGGGAGTTTCTCTTTTGTTTCTCCCACTCTGGTTAATTGGTACTTCTTCCCCATAAATCAAACTCAGTTCAAGAGAGTTTCCGTTTCGATAAGGTCCAGAGATCTCCTCTGAAACTTCGGTTAGTGGTTCCATAAGAAAAGCACTTTCATTACCAGTTCATTCTTCCCAGTAAATACACCAAAGTTTTATTTTCCCAGACACCTGTCGCATCAAATCCCAATAAAACACAACTTATCGTTGTAATGAACCAAATAGTCAGCGATAATATACATCATAAAACTACTAGATATTATTTTTTGCAGCTGCACTTGTGATATATTAAAACACTGTTTGAAAAATCTGTTATAACGTCAAGCATTCTTATGCAAGACATGATTCCACCTAGACCTACATTCTGCTGTAAACAATGGGAGTAAAGCAAACGAGTATCAGCTGTCTCCGTTGCCCTTTCTTCCTGTAGGATGGTTAGATAACCTCCACAGACACATTAGGTAATGAATTCTCCTGAGCCCAGATAAGACATCTTACCATTCTCAGGAAGGCACAGAAATGATGGAACCGTTTCCCAGCACAGAAAAAGTAACACATTATGATCACCGACTACCTTTTCTCTGACCAGTTTCCTCCTGCACAGAATGAAAACTCAGCCACAAGCAGAAAATCCCTGCAGATTGTTTTCATGACTGCAGAAGGCGTCTCACAGCTCACTGGTCAATCACAACTCCACCAGAGATAAGTACCATCAGTTTACGCTTCACAAAGACTTCAACGTAGAAAATGAGGTTGCTGAAATGAATCATAGGGAGCAGAAGAGACTAAAAAAAACAAAAAACAAACAAAGAACGTGACCATAGACGGCCTTCACCGGTTGCACTGTCACACCTCATTTTCCCTCTTCGTTCACACACAAATGTGAGAAGCCCAACTAGATCACACATTGCGCATTACGAGGGCTGCGTGAAACGTTGTGCAAATGAGGGAAAAAACTCAAACACGATTCCAGGTAAAGTTTTTTTAATATTTAAGCTTTACTTAGTGAGTTCAATAAACACCTGAAGGTTTTTCGTTCCACTCGAATGAAAAACCTTTGTTCGAGTGGAACAAAGGTCGAAGGCGAGTGGATTTTTATAGCTAACCGCTAATGGCTTGTGATGAAATAGATCCGAGGCCCAACACAAGTCACCATGATGTCCTGTCGCCACGTTTATGTACAACAATAATAACGATGAAAGAAATGGGGGTAGATGGAAATATAAATCTCTGGCTCTCCTCCTGGGATTTCTTCGTCACATTGTATGTACACTATAAACACCTCCTGGTTATCTTATCCACCTACTTTCTGAGTCAGGAGTTACATAAACAAAGACACTAAAAGAAAACCCTTATTCGTGTGTGTGTGTGGGAGTGGGTGTGCGTTTGTTTCTAATACCTTGTGGGGACCATTTTCCTGACACATGCTACGTTGTGGGGACCCACTGCTCCTTGTGGGGACTGAGGCCTGGTCCCCACAAGGGGAAACGCTGTTTTTGGGTCAGGGGTCAGGTTTAGGACTAAGGTGTGAATTGAGTTTTGGTTAGGGTTAGGTATGTAATGGTTAGGGTTAGGATAAGGGTAAGGTTTAGGCTGTAGAAATGAATGGAAGTCAATGGAAAGTCCCCGCAAAGATAGCTGCGCAAACGTGTGTGTGTGTGTGTGCTTTTGTGTGTGTGTGTGCATTTGCTTTCTGCTTTGGAAAAAATTAACAATGCTAATATTTAGCTCAAAGTACAATTTCTAATTACTTCTTAGAATTGTAAGTTTATTATCAGCAACTAGTTTTATTGTGGCTGACGATTGGTGCAATACATGCTTATCTCTTAAACACATTTCGTCTGTGATGTAATGGAAAACAGGGCGGTGCTTTATAATCAATGTTTGGACTAGGTATGGTGTTTATTAGCGGTAAAAGATATAAAAACAAACATTTTAACAGTGATTAAACGTCTTTTATTGCTCCAAAAGTAAGTAAATCATCATTGTTTCACTAATAATGCTGAGAGTGTTTGTAAATTGTCATTTTGACATCGATTAGAGGTACACAACCAGAAATTTGGAGTTGTTTACCAATCTCTGATTGTAGTCAATTCAGATTTCTCTATAAAGCTGATATAAAAAGATGGAAGAAGAGCATACAAAATATTCTCTCCAGCCTTTCTGTCTATGAGCATTCATCATATATATACACATACGTTAGAAGCCAAGAGGTTTTCAAATCTTTGTGTGAGAATAACATACAAGGTCTTACTTTTGAGTCAAGTTGATAACTCAAATAGCACTCTTTTGTATATTAAACTATTCTGCGATATATTTAGCCCTTCTATTATTATGTGCTGAAAATCTCGCTCTCTTTTTCAGCCTGAAAAAGCTATGCGACGTCTCAATGTGTTGCATGAAATACGGTTGTTACTTAAAATTTCTTACTCTTCTTTCCCTAACAGTAAGCATTTTTGAAGCCATTTTTGGCATCAAAAATGTAACTATTTTTAGTTACAAAAATGTAACTATTTTTGATGCCAGAAATAGTTACATTTTAATCGTTTGTCAGGAGTAACAACTTCCAACAACAAAAAACTGTTTTAAGTCTAATAGTGATGGTTAAATAAATAATTGTAACTTTTTACAGGGAGGAATGAAGGCGCTGTCTTTAACCACGTCTCTACCGCCGCGACATTATACTGTATAAGACTACATAAGTATACATATTATAGCATCGTATATGATAAATAAGGTTTTCCCATTGATACATGAATCAATTTCTTGTCAGCTTCATAAAAAAGCAAAACTAAAAATCAAACGCGCATGACCGAGAACGATTAGTGATGGACAGATTTATACACTACAAGACGCAATTAATAAAATCAATAAAAGTCTCATCCTGATCAACATTATCTGTATTTATTGAAATACTAACATAAATATGAACGTTAGATTCACACACATCTTTTTGACACTGATCTTACTCCATACTAGTGCTCCTTAATCCTAATAACAAGCACAAGTCTAGTTTCAACATTTCAGGACCAAAGTGTTGCTGGAAAAACCTCAAACGGTATTCAAAGAAATTCTTTGATTATTTATTTTTCACAACAGAGTGACGGTATTACACAAAACCAGGCCCAAGACCTAGGCCATACTGATTCATAAACTTTTATCTGCACATTCCTGCTTTCGCTCTGCCAACAAGTCAAATGCAGAAAACAACAAAAGAAGAAAAAAAAAAACACAGATAGTCTTCTGGTGTTACATTACAGGCTAAACACTGATGTGAAGCTTCATTCAAAAGAAAGCCCTAATGTATGACACCGATGAGGATCTATGCCAACACTAAAGTTTGTCTTTTGGCCCACTTCTTCCATAAAAATGGTTCAAGTCAAGAATATGCTCCAAGTGGACTAGAAATTAACTACATTTATTTTACTGAGCCCAGTTAAGTCCAGACTTAGAGCACTAGAGATGACTTCTTTAATTTGTGACTATTTTTTAATAATTATTTGCATGACGTTTTAATAGTGTCACTATTTGTAATTGATTTATAACCTTTGCTGCCTCTTGGCCAGGACTCCCTTAAAAAAGATTAAGGAGTTTTTCATCTCAGTGGGACTTTCCTGGTTACAAAAAGGTCAAATAAATAAAGTAAATTTGGTTAAATAATAAAAATGTTTGAATTCATTCAGTACTCTTGACTAAAGAACTGCTTTGTGTTTGCCTACCTAATCTACATGACTGCTCTCTTCTTCATTTGCATGGGTGTCACCTGTTTTATGTTTTTTTCCCACTCTGAACAGCAGATGTCTGTGGGTTAGCTGGAACCATGTTTTCACAACAGGATCTTGGTGATAGGATCATAAAAAGACACATACACAGTAAAGCTCATCTGGAGGAGGGGGGGGGGGGATCTATGAAGCCATCTGGAATAGGCCCAGTCAGCTCCAGTTAAATATAGCCAATACTGTCATCACTGAAACTGATAAACCCAGGTAAAAGCTAAAGTTTCCTTTCACAACAAAGCCAGAGGTTTCCATGAAACAGAGCAGCTATTGTAACTTAGAAGCCCTTGTTTTCTTTTCCCAGCCTCCAGGGACATGAAGGCACCAGGTGAGCTGTATTTCAAGACGCCCCTTTGGAGCTCATTAGGAGGCATCACCACAAATATTTTTCACACATTTCACCACTTATAAGCAACTAATGAAACATTTAAGATAAACGAAACCAAGATATATGATATTGTTCTGTTTATTAGCTGCTTAGCAACACTAATTTGACTGGAAATTGCTAAAATGCGTTTATATAATGTCTCCATGTTAGCTTATTAGCTATATTATTATCAGCTATAATTACTATATATTAGTATTTCTAGCTAATAATCATATTTAAGCCCCGTATCAAATATTAAACTCAATATTAGACATGCGTAACGCGGCACATCCAGGCCATAACCCTGCCCAGAGGTTCAAATAGAAAAGGCTTCTAAACACAGAAGTACTGAAGTTAACGGAAACAATGAACCGCTTACCTTGAAACTAAACGGCTCCGGTATTTCTATGAACGCAGTGACGTTAGCTTAGCAGCAAACTCACTCCTTCGGTGCTGTTTTCTTTACTATTTTTACCGCAATGAGCGACCCCCCTTTCTGAAGACCAGTGCTTCAGCCGTAGCTGGACGTGACGTCATTTAGAAGGGCGTGCCTAACAATAGTAGAAAAAAAAAAAAAAAAAGCTCTGAAAGAAAAAAAGTACATGATTGGCGGTTGACGCGGCCCACTGGTCACAGCGTCCAATCAGAAACGGGGACGATGATCAAAGCAACGTCAGGAAACTGTGACTCCTGATCATTTGACTTGATGAAAGATTAAATAGACCCACATCCACAACATCCTGTGGATGACGAAGCAAACGCCAGAGCAGGAAAAAGCTGAGATGAGGGACTAATTTGTGTTAATCAGTAGAAGCTCACTTTCTTGCTTTTGCATCTGGAGATTTAAATATAAGGCTAATAGAAATGTGGCATCATTCCTTCATTACATATATATATATATATATATATATATATATATATATATATATATATTATATATATATATATATATATATATATATAAACAAAAATAACTTAAGCTAACAAATCATCAATTGACCAACTTATGTTGGACATTGGTGAATTTAAAACAACAGTTAAGCATTTTGACATATTTTCATGAAAACCCGACTAAGATCTGTTCTGTAACCCTCAAAATGTCCTCATTGCTCAGAACAAAAAATCTTCTAATTGTGGTTGAGGGGAACTGATGGTCGTGATGCTGTCCAGAAGAAGACACCAGGGCTCCATATGCCATTTGTGTAATTAGGGCTGTTGCAAATGATTATTTTAGTCGGGTAATAAATGACTTGTTCTGACAATCGGATAATCGGATAAAATATTAATAAAATATCGATAACTGAAGTATCAATATCGGCCTAAATTTTCATGGCTCAATTTTTAAGTCAACCTGGAGAGAAAAATACACAAAACTTGAAATGATATTCAACAAAATAATAAAGCATGCATAATAAAGCAACAGAGCACAAAGACATTAAAAAACATGCACACTCCTGTTTTTAGTTTATGTATTCATCTTCAGTCAATTTAATAGATGAACCCTCATTTTGCATAGAACAGGGGCCAACAATGTTTTTCCTCCTGGGAACCCTGAACCAGTTTTTGCTCACTGGTTGAATTTGTGGATTTCTGAAATGTATGATTTTATGCCTTCTTTTACCAACCTTTAAGTTGTTGCATTCATGTCAATGTGTAATTCATCTGAATTCTCACAATCACCTTGCAGTGTCTCAGTGACTCCACTAGAGGTCACAATCGCTCCATTGAAGACCTTTGATTTGGACGTAGAGGAACAGTTCTTAGCTCTTAATTTTTTACTCACTACCCTCAAATGAAAGATTTGATTTTTTTTTTTTTAACATATTCTCAGTGTGAAACAAGCACAATAAAAGATTCATTTGTTTTTAATGATTTTGTACTGCTGGCTGCATGACACATTTTTACAAGATGAGGTTTGGCCAGAACGAAAGATCAACTGATAGAGGTTTCTAAAGCTAGTATACTTCTTGCACACTCCACTGACATGTATGCATAATACTTCAGTCCACCAAATAATTAGAAATGACAATTCAAATAATTATAGCAAAAGATTATTTTAATAAAAACTTTCATCCAAAACAAAAAAGGTATCCACTGACAAATGGTGTTTCTTCTGTTCAGCAAATACAGCTTTATATATGCTATATATATATATATATATATATATATATATATATATATAGCATAAATTACCATTGCGTTTAAAAATGAAATGCATTTTGTTTATTTTAAGAAAAGACAAAAGGAGTGAAACAGACAAAAACAAAACAGTGTGAAAAATAAAACAGATATATTTCAAGCTTCTAAACCTCTGTGGCTCTGTGGGTCCGGGCGAAATTTGGGAACAGAGCCCGGTTTTAAAGGCAGATAAGGGCTAAAGATAGATGACGTTTTTTGGTTTACGGGAGACTAAGAATCATCCCATGCAGATGGATTCCAAGAGGCAGCAGCAAAAGAGTGTCCTCAGACAGCTCTTTTTTATGGTGTCCTGTTCATTTTCCTGCAACACAATCACTGAAAGGAAAGATTTAGAAAGGTTAGAGAAGACAGGGCAAAGGGTAAAAGAAATCGACAATGGAAGAAGTGATTTTTTATTTTCTTCTTCTTCTTCTCCAAAAAATTTTTGGAAAATATTTTCCAACAAAAATCCTACGAAAGTCTTTTTGTCAATCTTAATATACCCTTTTTTTTTTTTCTTATATATGTATATATCTTTTAGAGATATCCTTACAACTGCTTTTGCAAATATCTTTTTGCCGATTCCTGGTCTGATCCCCAGAAGAAAGTTCTATTGGACCCTTTACCTATCTCAGATTTCTACATTTTTATGGGATCATTTATGACATTGCCAGATAACGTCAGATTTCCTTAGAGTCCTAGCGTTGCAGTCGTGGAACTAACAAGCAGTCCTCCTTTCTAGTAATGCCTTAGCAAGGTAAAAAGGCTGGAGCCTTGTGTCCAGGCAGGCACCAAAAGATTGTGTTTGTCTATGTCCTCAGATGTCCAGTATATGATCAAAAGTAATTTCTGATTCTGTGTATTTTAACTTAAAAAAAAATGGTAAGCTATTTATTTTCTGAGTAAATGCAGCCAGGTGAAACACAATTAACAACCCTAAGTCTGAATACTAATTTATTCTGAGATAAATCCTTCACTGATAATTTTGCGTACAGTAGAGAACATAGTTGTAGAATTTCACCAAACAATAAACTCCTTGTAAAGAGTTTAAATGTGTCCAAGTGAAATTAACCTTTTATTTTCTTTTGGATTAATCAAGTCAAAGGAGATTCCATATTTCAACTAGTATCTGACCATCTGTGCCATCTCCTCAGATTTCCCCATGCGCTCTGCCACCGGGATAGATTGTTGGTAGCACAGATGTTCAGATATCCCATGATTGTTTTATGATCTTTATCTGCTGCCTTCAAATTGACAGACTGTTTTGGATTGTGTTGTTTAGGCACTTCGTCAGGATTAAGGCAGAAAGGGGCATGAAGACCAGCCACGGAAAGATGGTGTCCCGAAAGATCTGGGCAAGAGGATCCAAAAGAAACTGCAGAGTAAATGTGCATGTTTCTGAACTTGGAGTGGCATTTCAGGTTAGTTGTCTTTTTTTTTTCTTCTTCTTTTTTGAAATATTTCTGTTCCCAAATCATTTAAGGTCTGATGGATATTTTTTTTCTTATATCTTCCATGCTCGATGTTGCCCTCACCTGTATCTAAAAAGGTAAGTGCCACTTTGACCGTTGATTAATAAGTACTAAACAGGTGTTTAAAATGTAAACTATTACTGGTTTTCAACTGTTACTGCTGCCATGTTTAATTTTTTATTTTGGGGGTGGTTTTGTTCGTTTTTGTTGCTAATACCAAAAAAACATAAATAGGCCTATGTGATAATTCTCTTTAACAGTGTTTTTTGAGTCCTTAGATTGCAAAAACTGGTACATCAAACCCAGTTTATGTCACTACAAACTGTAATTCTTACATTTTTGTTACATTTCAAGAATCATTCTTGACATAAAACGCTTATTGTTTTCTTACTGATTCTCTGAATGTGTTTTGTTACTTTTTTTTTTTTTTTTTGCATTAATGTATATGGTTTGTGGTATAACTTAAAAAAAGATAATAATAATGTCTGAAACAATGTTTTCTCATCCTCTTCTCTTAAGTCACGTAATAATAATTTTAGTACTGTGTAAAAATTTCAGTACTTCTGCTGTAAAGCTAAGATTGTGCAATAAAATGCTGTACAGCCTTCTCTATCAGGAGATTGCTGGTCAAGTAAATGGAGTTGTGAAACCAAACTTACATTAAAATGACACCAGTATATTACTGTATATTTAGTTTAGCTGCTGTAACAGTAATCTACTGTCAGAATAAACTACGGTCCAGATGCTGTAAACTTACAGAACTATTTCTCAGAGGGTAGATGTCGCTGCACACGACTTCGTTTAGAAAGACATCTCTGAATTACAAAAGGAGGAAGACGCATGGGATTGGCGGCTGGCAAAGACTTTAAACACAGCATCTAATTAAAAGTGAGATCCATAATAAAAAGGATCAGAAAGATATCCTATCAATCCTAGCTTCCTCCACCGGGTGGCGCCAGAGGAGCAATATTATCTCCTCTGGCCTGGGAACTATTGCAGGAAGAAAGATTTATTTTCCTGCACGTCATCAGTATCTTCTAAACCACTGACAAGCCAAAGACGAAGAAAATATCAGTTGAAACATTTTTACTCTAAGAATACGACGTCTTGTATTCTTGTCCACTGTGTCCATTTCCACAACACATTCAGGATCAGGGGCGTTGCCAGGAATCTTGGGCCCCCTGACAAAAAATGTAATCGGCCCCCCCGCCCCCCCCCGCGCAGCTGCTGTTACAATTTTCTGAGTCTATCTGACCTGTCCAAAAGCTTCAGAAAGCAGCTGCCTTGTTTTCTTTGGTCCAATACTGACACTAACAAAATATTTACTGCTCATGAATTTTACATCCAACAGTTCACATACAGTATGCAAGTTGGTCGCTTAATTTTTTTCTTTTAGTTTTATCTTACTGAAATGTCTCTCCCCACAAGCAACAGTCAAAAGCAATGTGCAAAATACTCATGAAGCAATCCAGACTTCTCAAAAAATGCTATGGAGTTGCATTTTATTCAAGCTGCAGTATAGAACTTTAATAAAAAATGTTTTCTCCATATTTGTTAAAGCTGTCACCATTTCGTGACAGTTTGTTATGAGACAGATAATCTGTGAAAACAATCAATCTCCTGCACCTAAACTACTATTGCTAGCTAAAGTAATGCAACATTCCTGCCAAAACAACCAATCAGAACCAGGAGGAGGGTCTTATTGCTGTCAATCAACATCATTCACTCACTGCTAAATGTGATAATGGTGGAGTAACAACATATCATTACAGGAAAATTTTTATCTGCTGTCATTGGTTTCTATGCTAACTAGACTGAGCATTCACAACAGGCTATGCTAGCTGCAGCGTAGCACAGAGCGAGGGGGAAGAAGGATGAGCAGCACCACATGAGATTGTGATTGACAGCACCGAAGCTCTCCTGCCACTGACTGGTTATTTGTAGCACTTTGAGAAAGCAGAGGAAATAGATTTTTCACAGACGATCTCTCATACCATACTGTCACAACATAATGACAGTTTTAACAAATATGTGAAAAAATATGTATTTTTATGAAAGTTACGTACTGTAGCTTCAATTTCACTTAGGATAGGACGGGTGAGGAGGGACGTGGGCTTGAGCTGCTGCCGACTGACTCATCTGTTGTTAAGTGGTAAAAGGTACAGGGGCAAGTTAAAAACATGAATATCTTGGTAAAAAAAAATGTTCTTAATTCATTAGATGCTAGTGACATGGAGGCAAACAGTAGTCTGTAGATTAAATGGTTTATAATCTCACACAGTCTACCCAACTCTCTTGGAGAAAAACTGGGTTACAAATTGACACTCCTGCCTTTTCTCTCTTTCCATCTCTCTGTTTATTTATTTATACTTTTTTGAAAACCTGACTTTATTATTATTTTTCTTAGCAGCATAGTAAAGGCCACAGTCGTTCTTATTTTCCGCTGTCTGCTGCTGAACACTGTCACCATCAAGCTCCAAGCAGGAACGAACCATTTCATTCAGATCCAGGGGAGTTCAGGGCAAATATGGATGTGTGTTTTTTGGTCTGGGAGCGGGAACATTTAATTTTTACAGCTAAAAACAATCTCCGAAAATACAATATGATTATTTTTGTAATTGACAGTGCCCCGATTTTATATATATATATATATATATATATGAACAAAAAATAAATTGTAGAGGGCCCCCTGTTGGTCAAGATATTCATGTATTTAACCCCCCCTATACTGCGCCCCTGTTCAGGAGTATTTTGGACCCAGTACATATTACACGTCACAATCTCAGAGAGTCATCGTCAGTTCAATTAAATTTCATTAGTTTGTATCAGAGTAATGTCTACTAGGGAGAATAAAAGTACTATGTCCCAAATCGCAGGGCGAGGACTCTCACAGCTGAGTTGCTTGAGTAACATGCACTACCGTTTCTTTGCCAGCAGAGGTCAGCTGTTCCTCATGCGAGGTTGCCAGATACGCTTTGCAGTTCCTGTTTCACTTTAGAGTTTCACACTTAACAGACGAGGGTTTTCTGTGCTTATGCTGAGTATGTGCAGTACAGCTAAAACACCTGTTGAATGTTGTTTTCCTAAAAACAAAAAAATCACACGGAACTGAAAAATCTTTTTCAAACATGGAAATAATTAAACATAAAGCAAGATGTTATGACACCAACAAAGAGAACCAGGATGTCTCTACATAAATATGGGCTCCTGGTTCTCCAGTGTCTCTGCAACGGTTTCTATGTTTTGCTTGGAAAGAAACAGCCTGTTTACATGCCATTCTTATTTTTTGCTATGACAGCAGAGTTATCGCCCAGGGGCCTCAGTGCTGAGCTGAAATGTGTTGTCTGTGTGTGTGTGGGGGGGGGGTGTGTGCGTGCGTGGTGCGTGTGTGTGTGTGTGTGTGTGTGTGTGTGTGTGTGCTCTTTTATTTGAAGCTGGCAGTTAGAGCAAAGGAGACCTGTGCATATTTGCAGAGACTCATCTAAAGTAAACACTCATGTGATTTCACATATACAGAATGTCAACCTGTCCTGGAAGAAACAGTACCGGAGTGTTGGCACTTTATTGACCTGCATTAACAATAGTGAAGATGCTCTGTCAGCACATTGAAGTCCAAGTGTCAAAGGTGCGCATTCACAGCTTGCAGCAAAACATGTTTTGCCATTTTTATGTTCTATGTATTAGAACATAAAAATGTTCAGACACGTTATGGCGAAACAGAAAGATTAGATTATTGTTGTTGACATTAAAGTTTGTTTTTCTTTAAAATGTTGCAAAAAGATGTTACTGAAATAAATCTGAGTATATTCTGTAGTATTTTTCTACTGTAGCTTTGGTTGGAAGGGAAGTAGGGCAAAGCAGGTTCTCTGGTATTTTTCCCAAAATGAATCTTAACACTGATATGGAAGCAATACATACAGAAAATAAATACCTGTTAAATGTACCTGTTGATTATGATAAACGAGACTCTGGTATGGAGTTACACCTACAAAATTCAGTGTGTTTTTCTGGATTATTTTTTTATGAAATAGACAAACAAGAAGTTTTTATCTAATTGTGAAATTGAAAGACAAGAACAAAAACTTCTCAAAACAAAGGCTTGGTTATGTTCTGGGGCTGCTTTGCTGCTTCTGGCTCAGGGTATCTCGAATCTGTGCAGGGTGCGATGAAATCTCAAGACTATCGAGGCATTGTGGGGCAAAATGTGATGTCCAGTGTCAGAAAGCTTGGTTTCAGCTGCAGGTCGTGGATCTTCCCACGGGACAATGACCAAAAACTCGCAACATTCAGGGATAACTTGGATTTTGATGATTCTGTTAAAACACAGCGTCTGATTTTCATCAGTTATTTTTCTGTGAATGTGTATTTATTGTCTCCATTTCTAGTTATTTCGATGACTGTTGTGGGCTTTTTGGTCAGAGGGGACGCAACAATTTCCTCCATGTGTGTGACAGGCAGAAGCTCCTGAAAGAGGAGTGTGCAGGCAGGGAAATGTCTGTTCTGCAAAAACACCAGACGATGTTGCAATACACAGTGAAGTTGCACAATAAACATGGGCAATATAAATTTTATAGAAACTTTTTTGTACATAAACCGTAAGTTATGACACCAGACTGTCCAGTAGGTAATCTCATGAAAGGGAAGATGATGGTCAAAGGTGTTCTTTGCATATTAAGCAATAACCTGGCTTTCAGAGACATGTCTCACTGCACCCCTGTGCAGCAAAACAGAGATTGTGCAACGGCCAGGGAGACCGTTTCACCGAGCGAGTAGCTGTGCCAAAGTCATGCAATTCTAGCAAAGTATTTCCTTAAAAAGTTGCATGTGTCATATTTCTTTTTTTAGATATTGTTAGATATCAACTTGTGTGTGAGGGGAGGGGGGAAGGGAAAAAACGTGAAAACATTTTGCTGTTCAAAAACAAATCTGTCATCCAAGTTTCTGTGGTCAGCTTGTCTCTTGGGTTCGATTTCAAAGTGCAGCGGTAATCGAGGAATTGCTTTATTCTCTGAAATGTTTTCGCAGCTAAAGTCAGAGCGCAGCCCCACTGGCTGAGTTCCTAGCAGCGTGCTTGATCACTGGGCGTAAGGTGGAATGTGTTCGCCTATAGAATCCAGTACGTGGTCCGCTTCAAGTCCCCATCCCCTCCCCCTGTGGTGATCACGGAGCAGGCTGTGTATTTCCAGAGCCTGTTTGTAGCGTTGCCCCGGCAATCCAGCCTGACCCCACTTCCTGAGCCTCAACACGGAGCGGCGGACGAAAATAGAGCCTACTCGACTAACCCGTATTTTACCCAACCAAAGGAACCTGAGTTTAAGGGGTTCGTTTGGACTTATCATGTGGGGTGGAGGGGATGGAGAGAAACACATGGTCACCTCTAGGGTTGTTTACAGTAGTACGAGGCAGATATTTTTCCAACACATGTTGTGAAAGTGCAGGATTGAAATGTTTCCTTGGCAGCACGCTGCATGATGAAGACCAAAATAATCCAAGTGTAGAGCTGGTTTTTATATTCCTCATGATGTAAATCGTCATCTTAAACATCTTAATCTTAAAGTCAGAACTGGAGTGTTTCTTTGCTGCCCTGGTATGTGTGGGTACTGATAAGCTCATGTGTCGCCGTCATATGGTCAGTGAAACGCACCGCCAGCTGAGGCCCTCCTACTTTCAGCAGCCACTTACAGCTGCTCCAGAAAAAAAAAACAAAAAAACGTGAGCATATCATGCATCACTTTACAACGAAAGAAAAAAACAAAAACAATAATGCTATGAGTGACTTTGATGAGTTAGTTTGTGTGAAAATTTAGTCGTACTTTGAACATCCACAAAGTAAAGCACAACGTTTTTTCTGCCTGGAAGTTTAGATTTGGCCACGTGTCTCTGACAGATGGTGACCTTTGTAGGTCACCATCTACACATGTGGAGCTGGTCGTCAAGGACCGCTCTCTGATCGTCAATGCAGAGCATATTCCTCTCTGATTCTAGTTTAGGAACGTTTGAAAGGCTCACAAAAGGGGCAGATCGGTTATATTTCTGCTAAAAACGTTTATCAGTCTCTATAACGAAATCTATAACTTTCCTACCAACCTCAAATCCATCAATAATCAGCTTGTTTAATGAAGAGACTGTAAGTCCTAATGTTATTATAACAAATTAGATGAATATGTATAGTCAGAGAAGATTGACACATCGGTTTTAAGTGAATGATTATACTGGATCGAGGTATATTTATCTACATTATTTATGATTTGGGTTTTTCTATATTCCCTCTTTCAGCCCAAACAATGCAAAACCAAATTGTACAAAATTTAAAAAAACAAGTAATCTTCAGGTGTTTGCATGTGGGCAAACATAGAGCTTGCCATAAGGGAACATATGCATCGGAATTTGAACCAGGCGTGTGAATCTGGATGATAAATCCAACTTAGAAGCTTCCATGTGTCTTGCCTGTCATCTTATCTACATATCTATATGTACATGACAACTTCAGGGCATTTTACATTACAGGAGATCAGGTTTGTTCTGCCAAAAAACAAAGCAAAACAACAATCTCTTCAGTCTGTGCCAATAATTACTGCAGAGGTAGTCTTGCTATGCTGTGCACCAGAACGTATGGGGCTTTTCTTGCATTTGCAGTTTCATACTTTTGTGCATGCAGAAGTGCACAAACCAGCATCTCATGGTGCTTATCGAAGTCAGCTGGCGTCGGTTGTTTGTTGTTTTTCTTTTTTTGTTTTGTTTCTTTCACATGCCAAACAAACTCAAACTTTGGCCAATGAAAGTGGATTTTGACCCTTTTCTTTGCTTCATTCTTGCATTCTCACTGAATAAAACAGCAGTGAAGTACACGCAAAATGACTTGTCAACTCTCCAAATAATTCCCATGAGGGTCAAATTCTGAGTGGAGTTTTTTTCTTTTCTTTTTTTCTTTTTTAAATCTTGTTACGAAGCACGAAAATGTTGAATCGCGAGTCACTCGTTAGCTGTGGTTTTGCTCAGCGGTGAGGCCTGTGAGGCCATGAGACAGGAACAGCTGTGCAGCCTGACATATATCACCGAGTCACGTGACGCAGAAGAGCGCCTCTCTGCTTCCACTGGCCTGGAGATGGACCTCCACAAAACCCGCACAGCTGCCTCGACGGAGCCGATTTAAACGTTAACGCCAGAATAGGCGGGTGTGAGATTACAAATCCGAGACAGCCGATAGGTGAAACGGGCCTAAAGACTGCGTCGTGGTCATGTCTGGCTCGCAGGCAGCAGCTGCTCACATTCCTAAAGACCCGACCTTCCCCTTTCTGTCAGTGCGTATGAGCTGCAGATCTGGGGCAAGCGAGTCGACGATTCAAGGGTCGCACCAGAATCCGTGGCGCAGACGGGCCTGGGTGTGTCCGAGGCGTCTAAAAATGCTCTTTCAACTCGGCCCCATCTGCCACGCTGCGTCTCATCTCTCAGATATGTCTGATCATGGGGGGGTTCGAAGCTGAATCACTTCATTTCATATAGAGCGCGCGCTCATTTGCAATAATGCCTTTTGAACTTTGCTGTGCTTGAATTGGGTTTTAGGTGACAAACCGACAGAGTAGTGTCCAGTGGAGACAAAAATAGAGATTTGTTTAAATTAAAATCTGAAAAAAAGTGTGGTGTTTGTATTTTGCCACCACATACTTAAAAAAAGGGTAAAAAAAATACAAATTAGATTTCTCCCACTTTTAACTTTTACTTTGCGTTGGTCTATCACATTGAATCCCGTAAAACACACTGAAGCGAGTGGTTGAAACATGCCCAAGTGCAAAAAAATGTCATAGTGGAATGAGTCACTGTAGATAATGCACCTGTTGACCCGGATTCGTGTGAATCGATACTCTGGCAAATAGCTGTTCGCTTGGACCAATCAATGCATATATAGTATGTGGAAGCAAGGATTGAAAGTTCAATGTCACAGTAGCTCATATTTCATGACACTTTGTGAGGATGGTGACATAAGCTACTAAAAGTAGTGCGTGAAGGGAAATGCGCATTGTGCAAGAACACGAGATGTTGCAAGAAATCTGGAAAAAGCAACAAAATATTCCACTTTGAAGTTATACACAGCTGTGTGTGCATATCAGATGTGAACGGTCACATAAAATCGTGGCGGAAAAGAAAAATGCATTCAAGTTTGCTGTTGTAGCTTGACGAGTCGTCAATGAGTTCAAGGCGTGCAAATACTTTTCTGAAGAACTGTTTCAGATTTGGCACCAATCTTTATACTTAGCCTAAAGCGTCCAACTCATGATAAAGCCAATATTGTTACAGTGACTCAGCCTGTCTGGGTTTCACACGTGAATAAAACAGCGCCCAAAATATCAGATAAGTCACCATGTTCCAAATCAGACCAAGACAAATCAATGAAATATTGTATTCAAGAAAGGTCTTAGAAATCTGTTTTGAGTGAAGTTCAGGACAGAGTTATGTTCACTGGTGTCCAACTTAACCACAGCAGTAAAAAAAAAAAAAAATCATATTAAAGACTCAGTTTTTAATATAACTGGGAAAATCAGTCTTGCAAACAGAAAACACACACAAGATGACAGCTTATTCATTTATTATTTTTTTTACAACTCCTGTCCATACAAAACAAAGTAAGAGCTGATTTTTTTTTGTCAGTAGAAACCCCAACTCCCCCCCCCCCCACCAACTGTAAGGGAGATGCATGGCATGTACTGATAGCCCACCCTTCTTTTTTTGGAGGGAATTCAACAAAAGCAAACTGATTATGTATCGAACACCTCTTTAATACACGCTTTAACCATAATCCTTGAACTTAAAACATAGTACAAGTTTCTTATTTACAAAAGATAAAAAAAAGTTTAAATCAAAACAGATTTCATACTTGAGTCCATAGTTTCTTTGAAACAAGCGACCAACCAATCCATCCGAGGTTAGACAATTTACTCCCAATTTTATAAGGTGAAAAACACCTTACATTTTCCATTGCAGGTTCCTCAGTTTTTAATTTAAAAAAAAGTGAAAAAAAAAAAAAGCTTTGTATGTAATGCTTTACAGTCCTTTACGACTTATAAGGCGTTTTAACGCAACACTCCACAGGAGGTAGTACTGCTGACTCAGATGTCCATCTCAAACTGGCTGTCGTCTGCAAAGAAACGGACAAAAAAAACAAAAAAAACAACAACAAATAATTAGCATTTAAAAAAAACAAAAACGGTTGCATCAGATAAAATCACCCCATGCGGTCACGCCCTATGGACAACAGAGAGGGGAGACACTGCAGAACTTATCAGCATGCTGTGTTTACAGACAGACAGAAGGGAGGGAAATAAAAATGAAGTTTGACATCTTAACCATTTGAAAACCTTCAAAGCACTGAGCCGCCACATTTAACCTGAAAGCATCTCAACGTCTCTTTAGATAAACCATCACTGTATTTACCTTCAAAGTCAACAGCTCAGACCAGTAATCCTGCTTTTATGAGCTGCTTCTCCTCCGGAGCCAAAACAAGAGGCCACATTTGCACACACGCAGTCAGAAAACAGAAGCTAAACGGGCAAATATTTACCTCCGATATCCTTCTCTTCCTCCTCGGCCTCCTCTTTGAGGTCCTGCAGTTTCCCCGTGTGGTGCGCGTATGTGGCCGGTACCGTCACTCCCGGGATCTGCGGCAGGCAGCATGGCGGCGTCCTGGCGAGAGGGGAGTTCCGACAGTCTAGGAGGAACTTCCTGTCGTAGATGATGCGGGTGCCTGCGTTCGGCGGAGACAAGAGAGAGGACGTTTGGCGTCAATAACAACTCCATGGTGGAAGTTCGAAGAGTCGACTTGCCTTTGCAGGCAGGGATGTGGATTTATGTCGTCTTTGAGGCAAAAAGAAAACAAGTTCGACGTGGAAAACATGCTTCTGCTCGCTTCCCTTACCTTTTTTAACCCCCTAAGCAGTCAAATCCACAACAACGTTTTCAAAAACCCTCCAGCTTAATGATAAAGAAAAAAAAAAACAAACAAAAAAACATGTTGACAACCTATGACCGAGAGCTGTGCATTCAAACGCACCCGTGGATTATGTCATAGATGATCTGTTTTGAAAACTTGCACCATGTGGCATTGGGAGCGGTCTGCAGCTCCTGTTATTCTGAACTGGAGTTTGAACTGTTCTGCGAAGTGTCAGCCTGGCTGAGAGAAAACATGTTATGCAATGGGGTTTGGACAGTTCATCCTGGACAAAAGGAAGCAGAGGAGGAGGAGGAGTTCAGCATATGGTTTATGACAAGACTGTGTAGCAGAAGATGAAGAAGAAGGAATATGAGATGGAATGCAAGTCAAAACACAGTGGTGGGATCTCTTGCGCAACTTGTGCCATACACGCAAAAAAAAAAAAAAAAAGGCTCCCCTGCTAAACATTCACTCCTCTTCCCCTCCTTTTCAATTCGTACAGCATGTCCTTTATGCACTTCTAACTTAAAAGATTGGACGGCCTCCAGCTGCACCATAGACGCAAAGGCCAATCAAATGGCTCTGATCTGAGCCGCAAATGTACACCCTCTGCAAGTCACGAGTTTGAAACTTCCTTTTGTTTTCGTGCGGGAGGATTGGTGTTTTGTTTCTTTTTAGCCGTTTTAATAAAAGAACCTGTGCGGGAGGAAATGAGTCACATTAAGCATCTGGTTGCTCAAATACGTGAAAGCAAGAATACTTTAAGATTAAACATTTTAAAGTAGAAAGACCGTATTAAAATGTTTGGGAGACGTTGGCAAAAAGGAATGAGAAAGAAAACAGTTTATTATGGCATGTATGTACATTTGTCATAACTGTGTTTTGCTTTCATTCAACGTCTTTTGCATTAATTGTGTTATTGCGAGAGCACGCATGACAACCCGAATTAGCGAGGTTAATACTTAAACTACTAAAGCCAAGTGTTATGTTTCTAAAGGGTGATAACATTTGGACTTTATAATAGTTCAAAATAGAATCAACACAGCAGTTAAAGTCAGTTTTCTTACCTCCGGGCGTGGTGGAGAAGAGGGTCCCCCCGGGAGTCTGGCTGTAACAGTCGGGCAACTGGGACCAGTCCTTCAGGGTGAGGACCCTGGTCGGGATGGGGCAGCTCTTCACTTGTTTCGTGCCAGTCGACATGTTCGGTTTAAACGTAGCAGCCAAGTTTGAGTCGCGACTTCGCCTCCTCTCAGCTTCCCGCACCGTAAAAGTCAACTATTGTGGCGAACTGTGGCCGAAGTTAATTTAAAAGTCGTAAAGCAAACGACGAAACGAGCCCGAAGAAGCTCGGAGACTCTACCATGTGCTGCGTTTGGAGCCCACACAGCTGCAGCAGCCAGACTTGATGTTTTTGTGCAGCGACTCTGTGACACGTGGGGGCTACAGTTCTTAGGTACGAACGTTTTATTGTACAAGGACAGCCTGCGAGGGCGGTGCAACGACGCTGGAAGGGACTTGGAAAATAAACATACATGCAGGTTTACTGTCGATGGTATGGCAGCCAGTGTTCCACTTGTAAACACCTCTTCCTTTAACACTTTACAGTATTTGAAAGCTTTACCTCGAACCAAATAAGGCCACAGAAATAAGTTTGTCTGAATCTACTTGGATGTATTCACTCGTTTTTATTTAATGTGTTAATGTGAATAATGCGAGGGTGAATAAAACTGATTTTGTGATCTTATCAAATAGTGATGAACAAGTTCAGCGTTTTTCTTTTTTCTTTTTCTTTTTTTTTTTAGGCCTACTTTTGACTTTTTCCCCAACATGACAAAAATGTTTGGACATCCCATCCAAACAAGAACACACAAATTTAATCCTTGCGTTTCTAGTGTGAATTATTTTAAATCCCTTATAATAAAATCTATTATACAGCGGATAATGCTTTCTGTCTGAGGGCGGGGTGAGGACGTTGTGTGGCTTTGCTGGTATATATATAAAAAGAAGCGCATCTCCTCGCCATGTTCTCAATCATAAGTGGCAACACTGCCCCCTACCGGTGATACTTGGGACCAAGGAAGGGGCACGTTTCTCACGAAGCGCTCATCGTCGCAGTTGTTTCTGAACTTGACCTGTGAGAAGCGTCATCTAGGCTTGTGACGTGTTAATCTAGGACTCAGTGGCTCTGCAGAGCTGAACGGGACACAAACAAACTTTGTTTTGTGTACAAACCAAGGATGTACCATAAGAATCTAAGTATTTTTTTTAATAACTAATTTTAAAGATGTAATTGCTATGTTACTGGAAGGGGAAAATACCAACACTTTTTTTTTAGACTCAGTTACAGTTTTCCTTTTGACCTCATCTGTTTTGTAAATCCGTGATAGGGACAGGTGGATGCTTTCACAGGTGTGTAAACACACCAAATGTTGTTACTGTGAACATGAACTATGCAGAAAATGGAGGCGAAGCGCTGTTTGGTGTGGAAATATTAGACGCAGAATTTGATTTCAATGTCTGCTTTTGCTCTGAGTCTTGAAAACGAAATTAGGAAATGCCCTTCTCTTCGATGTTGCTTTCAAACTCTCCCTTCCTGACGTCGAGGAAAAGAAGCACTTGCACTTGCAACCACTGGGGGGCAACATTGTCCTGGCCAAATTTGAGGCCTATCATCTATGATTATTATTAATATTAATTTTTTTTTCCCGAGTGTTTTCCCCGTGATACGATGAGATGCATGGATGTTAAATTGAAGTCAGATTTATTTTTTCACAAAAGCATATATTAATCCAAGCATTTTAATATATTTTTATTTCACTGTCAGTGGTAATAAACAACACTTTACAAAAATCATATGACACATTTTCATATCTCAGTGAAAAATTAAAGTAGCTTGTATGACTATAAGGCTGTGAGAAAGGAAATGAGCAATATAGGAATCTATAGTCAGTAATAAACGTATTTGTAAATGTGTTTAGGCTGCATGTAGGATGCAAAACAATTATGGAAACATAAATTTACACATTTTGGGTCATTTGGGGAACTTAACTTTTCCTAATGTGGTTGTGACTTGAATTTACAGACGTAAAATAGGTTAAAACTGGCTATCAAGGTTTCGCTTGTACATTAATAAAAATAATGATGACTTCATAAAGAACAAGAAGTTCAACCGCGAAATTACATCTTCAATATCAACATTTGACTAAAGACTTCCTGTTGTGTTTTTTTCTTCTTGCACACGTAAGAGGCACAAACCAACGCAAAACTCCGCCGCTGCCTCTGATTGGTTCAGAAATATGGAATCAGATGACGTAAGGCGTCAAAGGAAAAAGGTAACTTTCGGTCATTTCTGGTTCAGACACGACTGGACGCCTTGTGCACCGCTGCTGCCGGCGAGGTAAGAACACGCCGTGTTAAGCGGGATATGAGTGTCTCAAACTGAAACCGAGAGCTCATTATTGCCTTTATCCGTTCGCTGAATCGTGTTCGGGGTGATTTTTAAGGGCCACGCTGAACAGCTTTACACCGCTTCTTCGGCGGGGTATAAACTTGCAATTGGGTTGCTCAATGGTACCGGTAACATGAGGCGGCTTTTTTGGGGGGGTCAACGTTTTGTCTGCTGCTTCCATATTGTTAGTCAGTCCCTAGAGAATATCCTTGTTAAAATGTTACCAGTTTTCACAGGCTTTTCTTTTAATAAACCTTATTGTGCTGGCAACTTTGAGGATGTTAAACGAGATTGGGTTTAGGCGGAAATAACTCAGCAAATGGTGGTTTCTCTAAACCACCATTTAGAGAAATAATATATATATATATATATATATATATATATATATATATATATATATATATACACATATAAGTCTTATTTTTCTGGGCTATATTCGTCTAAAACGGGTATCACCATAGTGAGGGCTTGTTCACGCGCTCCCGTTTATTCATTATGTCATTGGAGAGATGGATGTAACAGAACATTATGATGTTATTGGGGTTAAATAAATGAGCTTATTTGAATATTAGGTATCAGGCTGACGCGAACCAACGTGCTGTTTCCACAGGTGCGTCACTCTTCAAAAATGAACATCAGTGCGTAACCTAACGCCCCCCCACCCCACTCCCCTCCGCCCCTCTCGCTTGTTGATTTTTAGCATTAAAATAAGTATGCTGCGTATATTTAAGTGTAAGCAAATTTAAACGTGCTGTAATATGTGTCAGAGAAAGAGACTAATACGATTCTGGAATTTGAATGTTGCAGTTGTTGCACATGCATCTCATTTTTGTCGCGCTAATATTAAAGCTAAATCAGTTAGGTTATTTCTGTTTGAAACTGATGTCATTTTTTAAAGTTAATTTTCAAACTATGATTCTGTTTTCTCCTCCTTTTACATCTAAACATATAAGCAAAAGTGCTTCTTTCTGTCATCTGTGCCAGTGTGAAATCAGTGGTGGCATGAATGCACCATCTATATAGAGGCTACATTCTGTAAAACTTTTCTTCCCGTGCCACTTTAAAAATAGCCGCTTTTGGTTCTGTAAAAATCTTTAAAACAGTCGTTTTTTGTTTTTTTTTCATCCATTTATTGAACACTTTTTATTTTTTAAAAAAAGAATCTGCTTAAGGGGAAACTGTCTGATTCAAATATCTGATAAACATCTTCAAAGTGTGTGTCGGCGACATTTCTTTTTAAAATACAGAAAAAAATCCTCAAGTTATGATGACAACGCAAGCTGTAGCTAAGCCACATTTTCCACACTAATGACCGCAGCGCTCTCTGTGAGCTCTGTTTCAATCGGTTTCAATAGTGAGCATCAAGAACAGTGAGAGTCTGTGCAGAACTGGTTTAATATAATCTTCAAAAGCAGGTTATGATTTCAGGGAACCTAACGTATGACAGCTTACCCAATACTGCGTCGAAGCAATAACTGTTTGGAAATTTGCAAATTTCAAGATGATGTTTCCAAGCAGTTGGACGCACACGCCACTCCACCCTTAGCAACTACGTGAACACTACACGTTACAATTAACCCTTTGTTTAAACAGACTCCAGCACGCATTTTTATGTTTGGCCATCCTGGTTGTGTGTTCAGCCTCTTCTTTTTTTTTTTTTTTTTTATCACTGGTTTTTATCTCCTCTACATCCGCTTTGGTGAGGTCATTGTCGAGGTGAGCTTGACCTACAATGGCCCTTCCGCTGGTCACCGAGTGGGGTGAGCCTCAAGAGCATCGTCATTGGTTGTCTCTCGCTCTATCCCCTCCAGCATAGCTGCAAGGGCTGTTTATTGGGCGGCAACCAGCCAGGCCAGTGGGGGCGACGTGTCCACATTGCTTCATCCCTCTATGACCTCTCAGATGACCCCCGCCTCTTTAATTTATGAAAGACAGCAGGTGTTTGAGTGAAAGGGAGGGATCAATTGTGACTCAAGAAGGCTTTACTTAAAGCTAGAGGTTGACTGACTGATTTTTACAGAGTGAGGGAAGAATCTGGTAAGTGATGACACTGATTGTTGTTGCGAAAATTGTAGAAATGTCTCTTCTGCTTGTAGTTGTGTTGGTTAGGTTTGTTGGTAACTTGTAGTGAGTTTCTCACTTCTTGGATTTTAAAACAAAGTTCTTTTTTTGGAGTTCTATTTTTATTTTTTTCAGATCTCAAGTCTGATTAAAAACTTTCCTTTTTTACTGGTTGATGCGGTGGAGGCGTTACACATAATCAGTTTAACGTTAAATAATTATTGCACTTTACTCAATCTAGATATAGGTCAGTGAGATAATCTCTCAATATAATAACCTTGTGTATAAATAACACAATTGACCAATTATGATACGAATAAGTTACCCATGCCTGTTTTTTTTTTTTTTTTTCAATTTTGCTGCCTCAGTAAAGACTAATAAGATAAGACTTTGTAATGATGTAAACTAAATCAGACTTTTTAGCATTTAAATCACATTTTATTTTCATAGTGAAGCGTTTTCTTGTTTTTGTTTCCGGTTTTAGCTGAACCTGTGGGGACATTGGACCAGGAGCCTTCATTCTGCGCCCGTGAGACCTTGTGAAAATCTGTCTGCGGTCCTTTCGTGTGCCAGGATAAAGGTCCAGTCGCGGTTGATAAACCAAGGTCTGCTTTTCAGTTCCCTTCTAAACACACCCAGAGAGCATCATGGGCGCCCAGTCAGACTCAACCCTCAAGTCAATCCTCCTCTTTCCAGTCCACCTTCTGATCTGGCTGTACTCCCTCATATCCTTCTTGCCCTGGTACTTCATCACCGGAGCCGGCCAAAAAAGGACGCAGTCTACGAGAATGAAGGCCCGCTCCACCTCAGGGTCCCCAGAGGGGCCGTACCGCTCTGTGGACCACTTTGATTCCCTGGCCACGGAGGACTTCCAAGGGAAGGACACGCTGGACAAGTTGTTCAAGCACGCAGTGGAGCGTTTCGGACCAGCCGATTGTCTCGGCACCAGAGAGGTGCTGAGCGAAGAGAACGAGATCCAGCCCAACGGCAAAATGTTTAAAAAGGTAGGACTGTCTTAATTTTTCCACTCTTGCGTGTTCAGGGACGTCTCTAAAGCTTCATTCAATTGTTTCCCCGTGCAGGCGATACTGGGAGAGTACAGGTGGCTGTCCTACAACGAGCTGGACTCTATAGTGAGCGAGTTCGGCAACGGACTGGCAGCTCTGGGACAGCAGCCCAAAAACACCATCGCCATTTTCTGTGAAACCAGAGCGGAGTGGATGATAACTGCTCAGGCATGCTTCAGGCACAACTTCCCATGTAAGGAAAGCCCACTGCAAGCTGGTGTCATGAAAAATGCATACAAATAAAAAGGGGGGGACAAAAACCAAGCTGTTATTAACTCGCCGTGTTTACAGTGGTGACGTTCTACGCCACGCTGGGAGAAGATGCGATTGCCTATGGACTGAATGAAACTGGCGTCACTCACTTGGTCACCAGCGTGGAGCTGCTGGAAAGCAAACTGAAAGTGAGTTGATTTTTTTTTTAAAGCCGTGCTTGAAAATATGTGTGTCTAATTAAGTGGTTTTAAAGGCTATCAGGAGATTTTCATGAGACCTAGAAGAAAACCAGAGAATAATGTGGTTTATTGTGCATAACTTAATTGAAGACATTTTAGTGCGTCTAGAAATGAGATTAGGCGTGACTTTAAATAAAGGTTCTAAACTGTTTTTGATTGTAAAGTTTTTCTCCAAGCATGATATCATAATGTTCACATCACGCTATGGGAGATTTAGCAACCCTATAACCATTTTCCAAAACAAGTGGGGCTTCAGTCTAGGAAGAGTTTAGGTGGATTTATTCAGGAATTATTTCCTTTTTCACAAAAAAAGGAAATTTTTGTGATTTCCTTTCTGAAATCACAAAAATTAACATTTTTGTGACATTTCTAAATCATTTGGAATACGTCAGCTGTTTTAGTCATTTTTTACTCAAACAGGTTTTGCAAATTCAGAAAGTCTTACATTTATTTTGCTCAGTTTTGGCCCACAAGAAATGTGAAATACACAAAGAATTTCAAAAGTTTTGTCGCTTTTTGGGGGCGGGGGATTTCACAGGTGAAGTTAATTTTATTCCATTATTTGTAGGATTTAACCAAAAGTGGTGTATTATCACATAATGCAGGAAAGTAATAAACACTGTTGGAAAGACAGGTGTCCTTAAAGAATCAGCTCTCAACTCCAACCTGCAGAACAATTGTGTTTCTGAAACTGACCTATTGTGGGTTTATATGATTAAAATCTAAACATTATCATCATATCAGATATTACCAGACTTGGCTTTAAAACAGGGAAATTGGTAATTGGCTAAAACCTGTTAGTGATAACTTTTATGAAGGTTTCTCCATACTAAAGAAAGATGTTTGGATTTCAGTTTTCTTAAATGATCAACTGAATGAAATAGAAGTTATTAGAGTAGGTAATTTATCATAACTAATTCATGTTCTAAGTTTACACTACTACAGTATTTAAAAGTTTTAAACTTTAAGTTAGTGGAAACCCTGGATCAGAGCTGCAGGATGTTAACTTGTACACAACGGCTGAATGATGCAGCACAGAACTTTCCAAACAGTGCTGGACACTGACACCTGCAACATGCTGTACTTTCCCCGGATAGAAATGTCAACGCATGGTTGTTTGTTTTTTGTGGTCTGGAAATGTGCCAAGTGAGGATGGCGATGGATCATAGACGACTGACCAAACAGGTCTAATTGTAAAGTAAACCTGTTTGGTTTGGTTTACTTAACAAACCAAACAGAGGGTTGTGCTTCAAAGTGGGACTAACGTCTGATTGAGGCGTTAACGCTGAATTGGGAGTTTGAGTGCAGAGAGTCAGTCAGGTTGATCAGAGATCACCGGGTGACATGAATCAGCCAATGAAAGTGGACTAATGTTTATGTTGAATGACTCGCATTAATTGTTATATTTTTACTTCTACAGAAAGTACTACCGCAGATCTCCAAACTGAAGCACATCATCTATGTGGACCAGAAGAAGATGAACACAGAAGGCTACCCAGAAGGACTTTCCACCCACAGCATGCAGGCGGTACGGGACCTGGGCGTCCTGCCGGAGAACGGTGTGTATTTCTTCAACTTACTCAAGTCGTTTTTAAATTTCTGCCTGCAAATGACAGTGATTGCTTTATTTCTCCTGCAGCGGCGAGAGAAATAGTGACACCGCAGCCCTCCGATCTGGCCGTGGTGATGTACACCAGCGGTTCCACAGGCAGACCCAAAGGGGTCATGATAGTCCACAGCAACCTGATCGCGGGGATGACAGGCCAGTGTGAACGCATCCCTGGACTTGGGTAAGTTTCACCAGTTATCATCATCATCATCACTCATTTTCAGTGATGATGAAATTGAAATGTTTCAACACATTCGATGTTGATGTTTCAGAGTGGTAGATCTGGAGGAATGCCCCAGAGTGACCCTTGTTCACCACTCAGTTGATTTCAAACGTTGCATTATTGTGACAGCGTGCATTTCAAACCACCGGCTGGGGAACTGGTAGTCAAAGTTCCTCATTGTTCAGATAAATAAGTGGAAGAGAAGATTATCAGTAATGACTGGATTTATCCTGTGTGTGTTTTGACAGACCTGATGACACTTACATCGCATATCTGCCCCTGGCTCATGTTCTGGAAATGACAGCGGAAATCTCTTGTGTAACATACGGCTGCCGGATTGGTTACTCATCCCCCCAGACTTTGTCAGATCAGGTAAAATTGGCTGGCAGTGTGACACAGCCTTGTGTTTTATCTCGTAATCATGTGAAAGGTCATTCAAAGGAGTAGTCTTGCCTGTTTTGAGTCATAAAATTATTGCTGATCATGTCAGTTCATTGGCCTCTGTCGCCTTTAGTCCACTAGAATAAAGAAAGGAAGTAAAGGAGACTGCTCTGTCCTCAAACCCACTCTGATGGCAGCGGTGCCGGTAAGAATCTACCACTTTATTTTCCATTTTTTTTTCTCTGATCTTTTTTAAACTTCATTTTTCAACAAACTAAATCCATAAATTTTTCCGCTGAAACAGGAAATCATGGATCGCATCAACAAGAATGTTATGAGCAAAGTGCAGGAAATGAGCTACTTTCAGAAGACGCTGTTTACTCTGGGCTACAAATACAAGCTGGAGCAGGTCAAGAGGGGCCATGACGCACCTCTCTGCAACAAGTAAGAAACCTAAACGCCGCTTCTCCCCTCTCCTGCCCTCATTGGAGTGCTTTTTTCCTTTTTTCCACATGACGTGGTGGTTGTTTAGCCTCAAATCCAAACAGTCCGTAACACATCTGTGCAGGTTGCTGTTCCGGAAAGTGAAGAAACTGCTGGGCGGGCGAGTGAGGATGATGCTGTCTGGCGGAGCTCCCCTGTCCTCGGCCACTCAGAGGTTTATGAACGTGTGCTTCTGTTGTCCGGTGGGCCAGGGCTACGGCCTCACCGAAACCTGTGGAGCCGGCACCATCACGGAAGGTAATGTTGTTTTGTTTTTTTTGTTTTTTTTTTTACAAAGGAGGCTGGTGTTTGGCCAGAAGTCATTAAAAAACAAAACATGGGCACAATGTGGAATGGAAAAGAACGTAACACAGCATTAAGTACTGGTCAGGCTTTGGAGTCTTCATCCAAATGCACTACTCTAATCGTGGAAAAATTAGGAATATGTTCAAGAACAAAAGTCACTACAAGCAAAGATGTATAGTAATGTACAAAAGTGTTTTTCATGTATTCAGCAACAAATCATAATGGCATTTAGTTGGATTTTATCAATCAAGTTTATTTGTATAACATATTTCAACAACAAAGCACTTCAAAGTGCTTTACATCATAAAAACAAAACCAAAATGTCACAAACACAAAAGTCAGTCACCAATTTGAGAACAAGCATGACGTTTAATGAGTGTCATCATCAAAAACAGTGATAAAACTGTTTTCGCAGGTTTCTGGAAGTTTCTTCCAGATTTGTGGTGCATAGAAACTCAATACTGGTGATGTTGCATCATCCGATTTCCCAAAATTAAGAAAATTGGTGCTGATTTCTCAGCAAACCCCTAAATTTGCTGAGACTGAAATCTCAGTAGTGTTCGGTGACTGAATAGATCATGGAATCTAAGGAAGATAGCAGGGATATAACAGTGGAACAGTTGGCCTGGCAGGAACGATTAACTAGTAACTCTTCAGAAATTCCATCCATCCATCCATTTTCTGTTCACCCTTGTCCCTAATGGGGTCGGGAGTTGCTGGTGCCGATCTCCAGCTACATTCCGGGCGAGAGGCGGGGTACACCCTGGACAGGTCGCCAGTTTGTTGCAGGGCAACACAGAGACAAACAGGACAAACAACCATGCACACACACACTGACACCTAGGGAGAATTTGGAAAGACCAATTAACCCAACAGTCATGTTTTTGGACTGTGGGAGGAAGCCGGAGAGAACCACACATGCACAGGGAGAACATGCAAACTCCGTGCAGAAAGACCCCGGGCTGGGAATTCTTCAGAAATCCCATTATTTGAAATTCATTTGTATTGTATTGAGATTCATATTTTTGCAGTAGTTGACAGATAAAATACTTTTGTATGTATGACTGACTTGAAAAGAAGACAAAGTAATAACCCAGTAACCATCTGGTTTTGCAGTCGCAGACATCAGCACCGGCCGTGTTGGAGCTCCTCTGATTTGCTGCGAGATCAAGCTCAGAGACTGGGCTGAAGGTAGAACTCTGAAGCATGTTGCTGCATGCTGTAATCGGCACAATGGCAACTATTTTTTAATGGAGGATAATGACGCGTTACCACCTGGCTGCTCTGTTCTACCTCTCAGGGGGCTACACCAGCAAAGACAAGCCACATCCAAGAGGGGAAATCCTGATTGGCGGTCCCAACGTTACCATGGGTTACTTCAAGCAAGACGGCAACGATGAGGATTTCTTTACGGACGAGAACGGTCAGAGGTGGTTCTGCACCGGAGACATTGGAGAGGTTTACCCAGATGGCTGTCTGATGATTGTAGGTGTGTATGTTGCCCAGTCTGCTTCACTCAACGGTTCTGTTTGCAAAACACACACACTGCTTATTGATTTGCAAAAAGAGAAGCTGGACTTTTACATCTAAGTTTTGTTTCTGAAGATCGCAAAAAAGATTTGGTGAAACTGCAGGCAGGGGAGTACGTGTCTCTCGGTAAAGTAGAATCTGCTTTGAAAACCTGCGCTCTCATCGACAACATCTGCGCTTACGCCAACAGGTGAGCTACAGATCTGATGTGTGCTGATATAAAACATTATGTACCGGTCAGCTGCTAACAAGAGTTTTTTTTTTTTTTTTTTGTGCTATGTTTCCAGTGTTTTATACCTTTAGGGCTTTATGTGTTTACAATTAACGGGTTTAGCTGAACCGGGATGTCCTGTGTAACCGGTCGTGAAAAAGCTTCAGGCTCTTTGTATGTTCACATGAAAAGAACCACATAACGGAGCAGAACATGGAAACTGTTCAACTATGTCATGGGTGAAGATTCAACCAGCAATATTGAAATACTGGGACTTTCAGTGGAATTTAAAAACAGTCATTTTGTTAATGGGGCTCGACGACGTGGCTTAGAAATGCATCACAATATAAGCATTTTATAAGTCGATATTGATAATTATTGATTAGTTTTAAATATCTGAAATACTGCCAAACTGTCGCCATGACTTTTCCTCTTCAAGCAGAAACCTTAAACTGGTGCTGCAAGTTATTCAAGTTGTTGCTAGGTAACCAAAGAGCAAGCGAGTGAGTTAGTTGATGCCACCAACTTTGCTTAGCTGACCGTGAGCGGTTGAGCAGCTAACGTCTTTCCTCTGCCTACATCCCCCAGAATGCTATGCGGTTCTGGATCGGAGCTCAGTGAAATTATTAAATATTCTATCAAACATATCTATCGATGGTGATCTGTCGTGATCTATAGTTGATTGATTATCCAGCCCTATTGGTCAAATAGTTAATTTAAAGACCTGTTGTTTTAGGTTGACATTAACTTTATATTGTAGAGCTTTGGTTTATTCGTATAATACTGACACAACCTGCCTGAGCAGATTCTATGTCTGGTTGATCTACCCTGGCTCACACAGAGCCTCATTCATGACAAAATGGCTGAATGAGCCATTAACCTCACATAGACATGAAGTCCTCTTTGAACAGTCTGCTGCCAGAGCGGCACACAGAAACCCGGCTTGACTCTTAGTACGTTTGCATATACAAATATAGATGCAGAGATAACCGGTCGTAAACGCAAATGAAAACATAGCCTATATCTTAAAACACTGTCTGGTGAAAATATTGGGTAAAGCACCTTTTTATAGCAGAGTAGTGTTTGAAAAATAAATGGAAGTTTGTTTTTTGCTTTCCCCACAAATAGTTTTCAGTGGCTTGATCTTTCAGTGTTTGTGCTACCGTATGAAAATAAAACGTTGACCTTCACGTTAACCGTGTTCCTGCTGTTTGTTCCTGCAGTGAACAGAACTACGTGATCAGCTTTGTGGTTCCTAACCAGAAAAAGTTGACGGAGCTGGCCAAGCAGAGAGGCATCGGGGGGAAGTGGGAGGAAATCTGCAACCATCCTGAAATGGAAAAAGAGGTTCTGAGGGAGATCACAGAGGCCGCAGCTAAAAGTAAGAGGATGTCTGAGTCTGGATTAAATATTTTAATTTTTTTTTTTTTTTTGGTTCTTGATACAAATCCAACTCATAAGAATAGAAATTTGCTGAATCCAAATTGTTTGTGATTCGACGTTTATAACTACACTTTTTATTTTTGCTGTTTTGATATGACTCCTTGATAATTTCTATGCCATTGTATGCAGACAAAAAGTGGAAAAATATGTTCTCTTCCTTACTAACTTTGACTGTCATAAAATTTAATGACCAGTGTTTCAGCTACTCTCTGTGCAGCTGAGTTCAAAATGTGTAATGGCGTACATTATAGCTTCTCAGGCCAGCAAACCAAAATGGACTTTTTACAATTTTATTAGCTGTGTAAAATGTGGTTTTTATGACGAGTGTGGCTAAAACATGATTTTTGCTTTTGTTTTTTTTGTTTTTTAGTTAAACTCCAGAGGTTTGAAGTTCCGGTAAAGGTGCATTTGAGCCCTGAGCCATGGACCCCAGAGACTGGTCTGGTCACAGATGCGTTCAAGCTGAAGAGGAAAGAGCTGAAGAACCACTATCTCAACGATATAGAGAGAATGTACGGGAGGAAATAGACATGTTTAAGTACCACAGTAGTCGATATTTGTTCCTGTAAATAGTTAGCCTAGCTTTGCCAAATCAATGCACAAAGGGAAACGAGTCTGGAAGAGTTCACTTTTCGGTTTTCAGGAAATATCCCCAGACCCAAACATCTGACAGAAACGTGCGCTACTGCTGGCTACCGTGTTCCATAAACGATTTCCGTCCATCTCTTTCTGACGCATTAGGAGATTCAAGGTTCTGTGCTTTTTTTTTTTTTTTTTTTGGTTGGTTTTGGTTTGGGGGGGGAGGTTTTTCACGTTGGAAGCAGCCATGTTGGTTGTTTACCATAGTGCCTGAAAGGTTCTGTTCTGAACACTTTGGTTCGGTTTTGAACCCTGGTACCCAGTTTCAAGCTGCTGGCGTACCACAGGATTTAAGAGGAAAGGAATAATCTGAAGCTGTACATAGTTGTTGCTGTCGATTCTTATGTGCTGCTTTTTATTCATGAGTGCAGGATACGGCTGTCTGAAGAGATGCACTGAAGTAGCGGGTCATAATTTCATCAAAAGGGTCAGAGTCGTTCACAGCACTCCACTGCCATTGCTTAAAGATATCGCCATCTGGGGTCTAGGTGATTTAAAAAAAAAAAAAAAAAAAAAAGAAAGAAATACCACTGTTGTCCATATGTTTCTAATGAATTGCTATGACTTCCAATACAAATATGAACTAAGGTCATCCTCGAAGAGGCTTGGTGTGCGCTTTTGTACAACTGGAGTATTGCCGTTACTGTGCCTTCAGTCTGCAGTACTTGTGGTAGAACTGTAGGAAGAGCCAAATATGGAGAAAAAAGACAAACCAATGTTTCAAAAACAACTTTACTGCCGTGTTACGTTTACATATTTATTGAATATTATGCCCAGTTACAGATAAACAGACAATGATCATTGTTTTTTTGTTTTGTTTTTTTACACAAATGATCGTGTCTGCTTGTCTTGTTTTTTGGTCAACTACTGTTGCTTCTTTTTGTAAAGACTCAACTGTGTAAACAAGGTCACTCAGGAAGACGAGTAAATATATTAAAGCGTGAAATGAATTGTCAAATGAGCGGGTTAGGCTTCCATAGGAACATTAATGACAAAATTCTTATGGGCACCTGATTTATTTAAGAGCCAATATGCTTAACATGAAAACGCTTTTTAGCAATAGTCCCGACTGGCCTACTGTAATAGTCTGTGTATCTTGACAGATCAATATATACACTTGGTATGAAGCGGATCAGAACTCTTGTTTCACGTCATCATCTTCATCAGAGTGTTTTTCTATGTATTTTACCTACTATTGTTGTTTTGACGGGTTTTCGTCGTCAGGACTTTGAGACGATGGCAACCACTTTCCGGATGTTTGGTGAACCGACTCACATTTGTCGCTCCAATCATGACCGCATTGTGTCTGTTCAGCATTTCAGAAATAAACACTTTTTTTTTTCATATTTGTGTTTTAGTATTTGGTATTATTCCACTGTTTCACACAGGATTTTTTTTTTTCCCTAGCAGTCATAAAATGTTGAAATATTCCATGACTTAACTTCACATCAAGGGAGAAGGCAACTAGTGAAAGCCGTTGGTGACGTACTGAAAAGAAAAATTGCAACATTGTTCTACAAAGCATTGACGCAGGGAGACTGGGAAATATGTGGATTGCTGCCAAATCAAATTAAAAGTAATTAATTTGATTAATTACTGCTTCCACCTTACAACCACGTGTCGCTTTGTGTCGACCTGACATATTTAACTCCCAGTAAAACGTGGTGTTCTCGTTGGTGGTAAAAGGGCAAAATGTTGATGAATTTGAAGAGTGTGCGTACTTTGAACTGAATGTTGAGAAACCGCTGGCACACTTTTCCAAGTGTAACTTGATCTATCTTTTGGTCTAAATACACTGAGGTGGAACAGATAAGGTGAACAGTAAGCAGGAGCATTCGGAAGGAACAAACAGGCTGTGCTGTGCAGTTATCAGATGTTTTGGAAGTGACTGTTTTATTTTGGTAGATTTCTTCTGTACGTGTCTCTAGAGCAGTTGGAATAGTTTTTCTTTTTTGTGGAAATTCCTGTGGCACAAATCTTTTCCTAATTCTTGTGGGTTCCAGTAATTCGCTGGTTTCCGTTTTAGTTTTTGAGAACTGACCCTGACTTCCAGGAGAAATTATTACTCAAGAAGTTTCCTAAGACGGTCACCAAATTTGAATGCTCTGATCTTAGAGCGTGTTTTGTTAGACCTTTTGCCTCATGATGGAAAATACTCGGATGCTTCATAAAGCCTGGATTGTTGCTTTTGGGAGATGTTCCATTATTCATGGAAATATTTACAAGCCCACTCCCTCGGATAAGGAGCTGCCATAAACATTGATGCAACAGGATGCGTTGGTATTGACTTACATGACTCAGATGAGAGCTACTGTGGTGAAATCAGAGGGATAATTCTGCCACACAGAAGAAACTTTAAATTTTTTTTTCCATTTTAGCAGAAGCTTCTTTGTTACAAATCCTGCTGCTTAGTTAGACAAACTCCCCATTGGTGGCGACACAATCCTGTTGTGATTTTACTGAGCTGATAGTTTTGGGCTAAAATCTGAGCTTTTGTAAAGTTTTAAGTCAACATATGTTGGCTCAAGTATCTATTTACAAATTCCATGCGATTATCTGTAAACAATCTGAAATATAACAAAAACTGAGGCTATAAAATGAGGAAATGTTGGTGCTAAACCCTGAGATCACAACAGCACAACATTCAGGACCTACTGATTCCTCAAACTCAATGCAGCTCCTCTAATTGATACTGAAGCTACAATCTAAAATACTTAATCTGAGATACTTCAAATTAATTCTTAAATATTTTTTAACATCACTCAACCTTTCCTGTGAATAATAACTCCAGGCATTCTGGTAACTTTTAAGTGTTAGTAACACTACATTTATGTTTTGACTTTTTACTTAAGTTTAAATTTTTACACCCAAAAAGAGCATATTCTATTTTGTATATATTCATAGAAAAACAACTAAAATATTCAATAACCGCCTGTTATTAAAAGTTCCTGGTATTTCCTGGCAAAGGACAACAAGAACTGCTATAGCGGGTTTTCTCACAACTCTGGATTTGTTTCCTCCGCATTTTCAGTGAAATCAATTACAGAGGAAACTGGTATTTAGTTTTCTTACAACACTGAAAAGATAAAAAATAAATAAATAAAAAATAGAGGTCAGGACACAATCTTAAACTTAAAGCAACTGAGGTGAGCTGGAGTTATAATGCCCCGCAGAGTAGAAAACATTGAACTCAGCAATGCTGCAGAATTAAAGACAGTAAAAACAATATAAAACTTGCACTTTATTTTGTGCACTTTTTTTTTTTCAAACAATATTAATAGTCTAAGTGTAAATCCAAAGTACAGATTGTTTTGGATGAAAGCCACATTTACACAGACTGTCAGAACCCTAATCACAGTGGGAAAACAAATCTGCATTATTATCACACTCAAAGAAATCCTGATTCAGGCATCTTCAATTTCTGAAGTAATTTGTTGTTTCAAATGTTTGAAATTAAAACATTTCAAGGTTCTTTTTCGTCACGTGTGACTTCTCAAAATAAAATTATTGGCACTCAATTTATACAGTTTTACTTTACAGAAAGTACAAAAAAAAAAAAAAAAAAGCCTCATGAAAACGTAGCTGCCGCCGAGCGTCCCGAGTTTATAAACACGGAACACGAGGCTCAGTTGTTCCAGTCTTGAAATCGGAAACAGTCGCTGGCGATCTTCCAGACGGGCTGATCGCTGTTCGGTGAGGCCTGAGCTGTGAGGAGGAAATTCTGGTTGAAGAATCGCTGTTTGTTCCCTTCGAACTTGACGATCCCGCCAGTCACTACCAGCAACGTGGTCTGGCCTTGGGTTGCTTGCTCTGTGAAAAGACAATGTTATGAGGATGTTATGTTATCTTGTTGCAATTGTATTTATTTATTTTTTGCCTAAAATTATTTACACTTCACTGACCATGAACCGGCTGGCAGTCCAGAGTTTGAACCTGGAACTCGCTGGATGGTAGCGACTCGAAGAACTCTCCCAAAGCATCCTGTCCTGAAACCGCGTTGCCGTTCCACACCAACGTGGCTTTGTCCAGGTAGAGCCGGGTCAGGTTCTGGAACACACAAGTCGGTGAATAACAGCGGCCACGAGTGACCCGCACCATCTTAAAACAGAAATTCCTCTCCTCTGCTGGACTGGGTCTGAGAGTGTTGGTAATCTCCAGATAATAATGCTAAAAATGAATTTTAATCCAGAATTATTATTGAATTTTATTACATTTTTTATGTGACTTTTATATTCTACATCCAATAAATTAGCACATTTATCCAGTGTAAAAAGATTTTTTTGAACAAATTGAGCAGTCGCACAGTTAATCCCGACAACACAAATGTAATTGACACATTTTAATTTTTACGAACATCTAACTAGCAATTTATAACTTCCTGTTTCCTCCTAGGTATAAATCTGATGGCACACAGTCTTTTTAGCAACTAGGCTAGATGAGGAGCCATATTTATCAGATACTACCTTTTTCATGCTTGTAAAGAAAAAAGACCTGCCCTTCCCTAATAAACGTCAATGTGAGTTGTTTGCCGATTCAAATGGGACTATAAAAAGGGTGCAAACTTCGACCATTGTTATTTCCCTCCCAAGACCTAAATCAATTTTGAAAAAAATATTTTTGCAAGATTGTACTAAGAGGAAAAGTCAATCTGTCCTGCTGCAAACTTGTAGTGCTATCCTAAAGTGGAACACTAGTGAAAGTATCAAGCGCTTATATAGATGGAAATTTAATAATTGTGTGTGTGTAATAATGCAGCAAGAAAATATGAACTTATTTCGATGTTTGTTTCTTTTTACACCAAGATTTTGTCTGCTAACAGACCTGAAACAAAGACGAGTGTTGGATGCCACTGCCCCCTGCTGAGGGAATTAAGTAACAGCTGATTTTACTAATCACAAACACGACTCCAGACTGTTTTTCCATCTGAAACATAACCATATGTGGGCATGCAGGGTATACTATAACTCGAGGACACATGCTTGAATTTTTCACTCTGGGAACAAAATGCCTACCCTCCTTTTCTTGTCCACGCAGTCGTAGTAAATGTTAACAAACTCCTCGGCGTATCTGCAAGACTGGTCAGCATGGGTCCGGAAATCCTACAGAGACAAGGCGAAGTAAACACATTAACAAGTAAGAAATCACAATTAATTTGATAGGTTATTAGACTTGTCAAAAAATGTGTATTTTCTTTTTCAAAAAAGGGAGCGCGCGTACAGAAAAACAGCTAGCTAGCGGTTTGACTACAAACAAATTAAAAATAAACTTGTAAACATATCGATAAACCTACCAGAGTGCTCGCCATGTCTGCTCATATATGAAATGAAACGAATAACAAGGGGAAACGATAAGAGTTTACACGTATTAATTGTATTTTATCTTTTTTCCCCCCTTCCGATTTATTCGGCTAACAGTGCGTCCATCTTACATGTTTTACTTCCGCCTAGCAAGTTTCGTGACTACCAAAATAAGATGCGCGCGCTGTCGCTTTAGCCAAATTCAGCAGCGCCCCAGTGTGGACGGTTTGAGGGTGCTGGTAAATTATCTTTTAAACATATTGGCAATTACTGTATTATATATATATATATATATATATATATATATATATATATATATATATATATATATATATATATATATTTGAGAATCTTTGAGGAATGATATTTTATTTATTTATTCTCTTCATTTATTTATTCATTTTTGATCAATCGTGTTTCTTTAGATGTGAATTGTCTTTATAAGAATATACTTAAGTATATATTTTTATTATAGTATCTTGGTTTTGGCAGTTTAATTATCGGTGGCTGCCATCTGGCCACTCCTTAAACCCCCCACCCATGACCCAATTATTAATGTTTCTATGAATTAACATGTTCTTCGAGGAATAATTAATAATAATGACTAATAAATCGTTAATTTATATATGTAGAATTGATGCATTCTACGTTTATCAGAAATAAATCTAATTTATTTACACGCCCATTAAAACGACAAGCGTGTAGCTGTGCATCAGCGTCTCATCAGGCTTGAGCAGTTGCGGACTTTTATTTTGAAGAGACCAACGTGCACCCAACGTCGGGTGTGAAGCTCGCAATTTCCTGAGTCATCCCCCAGCTTTCAAACGCGACAAACTGCAGTCACCTGCACAGAATTCAACGCGTCCACCATCACGTTCAGACGCCCTGAGTGATGGAGAGCTCCGTGTCTAACGTGGAGGTCTGCAATTTAGCCTTCAGCGGGCAGTTCGACAAATTAAAGCAGGCCATGCTGTCCGACAAAACACTTGTCAGCAAAATGGACCAGGTCAGCGTCCCCGCCTTTATGCATTCTGTGTTGGGCTGCATCGTTGGTGAGAGAGTGGAGTTAATGTCGGCTGTCTGTGGTTTCAGGACGGCAGGACCGCTCTCCACTGGGCTTGTTCTGCCGGACACACCAACATCGTGGAGTTTCTACTCGGCCTGGGAGTTGAGGTCAACCTGCAGGATGATGTGAGCTCAGCTTTAAATCGTGACGCATTCCTCCCGAGTGACGTGTTACCGTTAAGTTGACGTAAATGGGTGTTATTTAAGCGTGATTTGTTATATACTCCCCAGGCCCTGTGGAGTCCTCTGCACATCGCTGCGTCTGCAGGAAGAGAGGACATAGTGAGATCTCTGATAGGCAGTGGAGCCCAGCTGAATTCACTTAATCAAAATGGATGCACCCCTCTGCATTATGCCGCCTCCAAAGACAGATACGAGGTACAGTGTCGTTTGTGTAACAGTTGCAAAAACTGCGAAAGACTCCATACTTGTGTATGGGACTGTAATTTTATACCTTTGCATTCTTCATCTTTAGTCAGCTGCAGCCTCGATTGTATTTTGTTGGGATTGGGTGTGATGGATCAACATAAAGTAGATTAACAATTGAAGTGGTTCTCAATAAAAATCCAAAAAGTGGCATGCATTTTGAGCCAAATGCTGCATTTACAGCCCCTCGCCACTCCAGGTGTGTCTCTACCAGCATGTGTTTATGGGTGTATTTTTTAAAAAAAGTTTTGCCACAGATTCTTAATTGGGTTTACATCTGGACTCAAGACATGGAAAAAACTTTACTCTAAATCATTGCATTGTAACTCTGGTTGTCCATTTATGGTTGTTCAGCTTGAGGTTGAACTTCCACCAGTCTTTTGCACACGCCCAAAAGGTTTTCATCCAAAAATGTTCCCATCTCCTTATCAACTTTTCCATTCTTCCCTGGCCCTGCTGATGAAGGGTGTCCCCATAACATCTTGCTGCCACCTCCATGTTCTAGTTTTAGATTTAACAAAACAGGCTTGTTGGGCAAAAAGTACAAATATTGGTTCTAATCTGGCCATAGGTCCTGGTGTCCTGTTTATTTAGAATTTCTTTCAATATAGACTTTCTTTTTGCTACACCTCCACAAACGCAAGATTGGTTGAGTGCGTGGCTATTAATGATCCCGTCAACAGATTTGCATATTTGCAATTGATCCACAAGCTTTGTATTCACTACTTTCCCAGTTTTTGTTTTTAAATTGGATTTGTCTTCCACTTCACAAATATGAGATACTTTGTCGATCCGTCATAGACAATGCTAACAAAGTGAGTTGGTGGAAAAAAGAGTAAAATCTTTTTACATTACCTAAATCATAGCTACTGTTTGTGGTGTAGGGATTTTTTTGCGGGGTAAAAATGCAGCAATGATGGCATTAAAACAGCCTAATGCTGTTTTTTTTTCTTAATTTTTTTTTTTTTTTTGTCTTGTTTTGAGTAAAAAATTCTGTGTATTAAAACGTCCACAGCCCAGTTACTCCTGGGCTGGGTTACGTCTCTGATGTTTTCTGACAACGCCAGCCTCTGGGCTGACCCCATCAGGGGTCAAAAATAATCCTCTTAATCACTTTATTGCTGAGGTGAAGTTACAGCTGTCTGATATAGGTCTCCGTGCACCAGTTCTTATGATTAACCACAACCATAAATCAGGATGTGAGGTAAATTCAATGTAATTCAAATACTTTATTCATCCCAAAGGGGGAATTAAATGTTGTAAATCATATCCAAATATTGTTAAAGTGTCGCTGTGGATAGTGAAGTTCTCAAAAGTCAACATTTAAAGAAAGAGGGAGAAAAAGATCTGTTTACCTTCTTTTTGCATATTATAAACACTAGTTATGACCATTTCATTTTGCTTACCTGGTTTGTTAAAAAAAAAAAAAAAAGAATTCCAACCTGTTAGAGCTATTGGTTGAGCACAATTTAAAACTCTCACAGTTTTAACAGGGACAAAATGAGACTGTAAGCTTTCATTATGTTGTAATCATTCTGCTACATCTGGCAGCACTTGAAAGAGGAGATACAGACAAATTAAATGTTTTAGATTTGAGTACAAATTTTTTGAATTGTAAGATGTGAAACTGTATCCACTTCTTACTGCAGTGTATGAAGTGAACAGTGCAGCTTTTATTATGTTTGGGTTAAGAATGCAGGTATTCCAGTCGGACCTTCATGATGCGAACTGCGTGGGATTTTGTAATGCAGGCATGAAGACGACAAGTAGTCTTTACCCTTAGGTGCAATTTAAAGAATCACAAGAGAAATGCACACAATTTAAAACTCTCACAGTTTTAAATGGTAAGTGTTGTGTCTGGGATTGAAACCTTCAATGTAAAACAGATTACAGTTCCACCAGGTTACTGTGCCATCTGAAAGTCTTGAATGTGATGGGAATGATTGTAAAAATCAGTTCCAAATTGAACAATAAGGACGCAAAGACATTAGAAATATATTCACTTTTGTTTGTTTTGAATCGGCTTAAATATTTTAGCTCTCCTGTCCTTCCTCATTAAAGAAAGCGATGAGTGTGTAGAGAAAGCAATCTGCAAACAAACATAGAAAAATAGAAAATCTAGTTAAAGTAGCATTGTGTTGGATCAAATAAATGCCACAAATGCACACAATAGAGAGATGACGTCGATAAGGTGCGCTCTCCTTGGTCCGGAAGTAGAAGTGAGAACCTATCAATACATTGCCGTCCTCTCAAAATGACAAGCCAGGAGACAAACAGACAGCTTGTGGTAACCAGAAGAGTTGCTGAGATCAACAGCCATGTTAGTTGTTCATTTAAAAACAATCTGGCCTTTAGTGTGTGCCAAACCAAAAGAAATCCTGCTGGGATTTAGAGAAACCAGCAGCCACTGTGGAAGGAAGTGCTCCGATCAGATGAGGCAAAAATAAACCAACACTCCACATCATCCCGAGGACACAGTGCCGCAGTGAGTCAGTGGTGGCAGCATCATGATGTGGTAGGCAGAGCTAAATATAGGGTGGTTTTAGAGAAGGGCTGGAAAACCTGCTCTTGCTACAGCAAGAATAGGAGGATTACTCCAAACATGCATATGAATACACTAAAATAATTTAAAGTTCAGATCAAAACATGTTTGTGTTAAAATGACCTAGTCAAAGTCCAGACCTAAATCCAGTGAGAAATCTGCAGAACTTGAAAATCGATGTTCACTCGAAAAGACCTGGAGTTATTTTTGTAGCAAAACATTGTAAAGTTTCCCTTCCAGTTCCAAACGACATTCCGACGGCTTAATGAAAAAAACATTATAAAGTAAATTGAATAAATTAGTGACATCACTTACAGTACTTTTTTTTTTTTTTTTTGTCCATTACTACCGGTGGAAAACTTCTCGTATAGTTTCCCATCGGTCTTGGCCAAGCTACCTTCTAGTTTTGCTCTCACATCCTACGCTGTTGGTTTAAATTTCCCCTAGCAAGCAGCGATCGAAAGAGGCCCTTGAGGGCAGCGAGACTTTGGATGAGGAAACGGGCTTTTCTCGTTTAACGGGAAGCAAAGTTTAAAACGGGTTACCGGCGACTGGCATGCGAGACAATTCTGTCCCTTGTTTGCAGATCGCCTTAATGCTGCTGGAAAATGGAGCGGACCCCAATGCCACGGACAAGTTGGCCTCCACTCCCCTGCACAGAGCGGCGGCCAAAGGCAACTACCGTCTCATCCAGCTGCTTCTCAAGCAGAGTGCTTCAACGAACATCCAGGACTCGCAGGGCAACACGGCGCTGTACGTGTGCAAACGGATTTGTCTAAAATTAAATCACAGCATGGATTTAAATATGTAGAACGAAAGCCATAACCAGACCAATATGTCATCAGTTGAAGTTTTTACCTGACTTTTATGAAGACATAAAGGCACCAATTTGTATACCTTTTCTCTTACAGCCACCTTGCATGTGATGAAGAGCGTTTGGAAGCAGCCAAGTTGCTGGTAGAACATGGTGCCAGCATTTATATCGAGAACAAGGAGGAGAAGACTCCCCTCCAGATAGCAAAGGGTGGTTTGGGGAACATACTCCGCCGGATCGTGGAGGGGTGATGCTTTCACTGACTTGCTGGTCGTGGTTTGGTTCAAACCGCTACCGTCGCATCTCGATGAAAACCATCATCTCACTCAGTCCTTCTTGAGCAGGCCCATTGTTATTTGGTGTGGTCGGTGACATGTGAAAGAGGCATTGGTGTTGAAAAGTGGTTGGACTGTTTTTGAGGCTGATCAGTACCTCCTGTTGGGGCTTTGAGACTGACGTGTCTAAGCGCAGTTTTTGCAGCAGCACAGTGTGTTTTCTGTGAAAGTTAAACTGTAGAAATGGTGAAAACAAAACATGAAGTGGCGATGAAATCTGGTTGGAATAAATTTGTTGTACCTAAATAAAAAAATTTGACTTTGTGATTGTTGAGGCTGTTTTTTTTTTTCCCTCACTTTTTATTACTCTATTTTGTAATGGAGTCACAAATGGCTTTCTGCTCGGTGCCATTCTTATTTTTAAATATTTTCAATGGGAAAGTTTCAATGGGAACTTTCTAAAGTATATTGTCTTAAGATTCTTGTTCAGCAAAGTACTAAATTTAATTCCTGGTGACTGACAGTACAGCTTCTGAAGTCAAGAAGCCCTGACCTGACCTTAAACACATCAGTAAGTTAGAATGTGCAACAAATGCCTGTGGAATCCAGTTGGGCCCAAATTCAGTTTCAATTAATCCAACACATTCCACTGAAATTCCACTCAATTAAAGTACAGTTCTTATGTGATGTCACACATCCAGTAACTTTGTAGCTGACAGCCATCTTTGTAGCTGTCTAACATGACAGTTGCTATGACAACAAACAAGCCACATTTGCGGTGTCATTTGGGTCAATCTCTACAGCTGCAATTTTGTTTATGTCAAGAAAATTGAGTGTTACTATACTACTTTTTTTTTTTTTTTGGCCTCAAAGCCATGGTTCATCATATTTTACGCTGTGCTTGCCTACCAAGATGGCCGTTCAGTGGCACAGATCACTTCCTATTCAGACTTGTGGGAATTATGTATTGCATCTGTAGAGGGGTGAAAAACAAGTTATTAGTAAATAAAGAGAATAAGTAAGAAAATAGGCACCCCAACATAATTTTTCATTTTATATCTTTTAATTTATTGTTGTAATAAGTTATTTAGCGCTATTTCAGTTAGTCCATGAAATTCTCCACATGAGAGAATGTGGAGAATTGTGCATTCTCTACATTGCGCAATTGTTGCGTTGGTGGCATAGAAAAGACTGAGCACACAAGAAGAGTAAATCTTCTGTTGGATGTTGAAGGAACATCCAACGGAGTGTTGAACATCAACGTGTGTGTCTCCTCTTTTCTGTGCCAAAGGTCAGTGAAAATGTATCTTGATGCATAAATATTGATGACTTTTGGGAGTTTAAGAGGTTATTGAATGGGAAGTCGACTAGTGAATCATGTTGTCCAGTTTTGTGGTGAGTGTTATGTGGAAAATGGTTAAAAGGCTGCTGAATTTCCATTGAACCGTTGAATTTTGTACATTTCAAAACAATTTTTAGATTACTGGCACTATTTTAATTTCTTCATCTGTAAAATGGTGTTTCCTTATAAAAAACAAGCGACATTCGTAACTAAAAGCTGTTTGTATGTAAAGGTGAGTAACGAGACACACCATTAAAGGAGCATTACACCTTTTTTTTTTGTTTTGTTTTCTTTATGAAACATATGAAGTACTGTTATTCTGTAAAGGGTTCAATAGCCTTCATCTTTCTAGGGTCCAGAATATAAGATGCTTAAATAGTAAAGTATATTTTATCTGTGTAGAAGAAAAGTTGTAACAGTTGTTAAAATAGTTGAAAGCAAATTCATGTACTTTTATTTTGATTGTTAAAAAGACAAAATATATGAAGTACTGAATATAGAATATGTTTATTATAAAGAAGAGTAAATCTTCCTTTGGATGCTGAAGGAAGCTCAGCGTGTGTGTTTCCTCTTTTCTGTGCCACAGCATCACACGTTGAAGGAAGATCTTTTTTTTTTTTACTACATTACCCTCAGCCACCCAAGGTTGCAGGGTAACACATCAAGTACCATTCAGTCATATTACAATGCAGTAAAAGTCAGTTGATCATATAAGGTGAGCTCAAAAGTTATCAAAGAACATCATTTTTTTTTTATCCTGATACATCTACGTACTGCTTTTTATCATAATGTGCTAAAACCTGTAGATGTTAACTCTCTGACCACCCAGCGGTGGGTGGCAACTATCAAAATGTATTATCTTTAGACATTTTGTCAAACACAGCCAGAGTGTAACGATAAAGCTTACTTTACAACTTGGAACGTAAATGCAGGTTTCATTCATCATCAGTATTAAGGTATCCTGTGGTTTTGCTAAGTTTCGGTTTCAGTACTGCATATTTTCTGTCAGAACGTTCCCTGTGGTTAAAGTCCTTTCGTTGAGAGAAATCCCAGCATGAATGGCATTTTCCTTAGACATGCAGAGCAAAGAGTAATGGTCTGCAATGCTGTCCCTCTCCCTCTTATTGCTGTGCACTGTTGGCCAGCTGGCTAAAAGATGACCGTAACACTTTTTCTGTGTTTTTTAAATTTATTTATTTTTGCTTAGAAAACATACAAAATTCAGCTGAAACTACAACTGGCAAGCTATGACTAACTTACCAGTCTACATTATCTTGTTATACTTGTGTTACTCTGTAAGGGACAAAAAGTGTTATTTTTTTTGCCATGGCCCCTAAGCTCCCACTGGTGTGCATGTGTGGGAGCATAACGGGTATTTTTTTCTACATTTTCGCATATGAAAATGCATATAGAATCAAAATAACAAAGATGTCCAAAGTAAGATTATACAGTAATAACTGTATCAACCAATGTATTGTTTTAACAACAGAATAAAAAAACGTGCATTTCTTTATTTTGTACTTTTGTTTTAACACAACCTGATACCTAAACATTTTTAATCAAGGCTGTCCCTGAAGAGCTGTTTCGGCAGACAATGGATGTATTGTGATTTGAACAGCGGGAGTCACAATAGCTGTCATACTAGTCATACCTAGAAAGGTTTTTCAAACACCATCTGTTATCACGATAAGTGCAAGACCCTTATAACCACGTAGTGCATAGTTGAGTCAAGACACGCCAAACAGGCGTTAGTGAGAAATGGCCATGAATTTTAGCCAGTGACAAAATTGGTGTTGCCTCATCAATTTCAACCTCATGACCACAGTCCACCACAAGTCTGTTTCTACAGTCATTTGCATGAAAGTGTGGCGATGAATTAAAAAATTCTAAGTATGGTGTTCCCTGTAACTAAAACTATTTGTTCTGAGGAAGCTCATGAAGTCATATCAGTGAAATTCATACAGCAGGTGTTAGTTTCACACAGATGTCAAGAATCGTCCCCCACACTCACGAACAAATCTAAAACTACTACTTGAATTTGAAAGGAGAGGAAAAAGTACAGCTTTTTAATAAAGTATAACTGGACTAAAGCTGTGTGTAGTTTAGTCGCATTTGTGTTCAAATTTAAATAAACTCAATCTGTTAGAGGCCTGAAATATACATTGGTGTAAAACGGTATTTTTCCTTTGTCGTTATGCTTAAATATTTCACATCTTGAAACAAGTTTTATCAGACCTAAACAATGCAAAAAGCCGCTTTCAAATAATTTTATTCAGAAACAGAAAAAAAACTGTTAAAGTTTTGTCTCATTAAATATTTCACACACTCACTTTACAACAATCTGCATTGTTGGATTTTTTTTGTTTGTTTTTTACCATATCGGTATTGCGCCGATTAATAACATTGGGCCAAGATTATCAACCAATATCTACTTCCATCTTGTTGCTGGTGAGGTAGGATAGTAAGAGTGAACATTTTAGCATGTCATTTACCATTTATAGATAGTGATTTCTAAATAATTTTGTTATTTTATTTTGTTCGGTGACAGAGTACAAACTCCCAGATTTCTTGAACTGACTGTATATCGAAAGATATCTCATCTTGAGTGCTTGGTTATAGGAAATAAGTCATGTGGGAACAGGAATTAGTGAATTGAGAAGTGAAGCAGTCCAAGTTTCTAAAAGTGTCTCATCCAGGTGTCCCAGCTGTACAGTAAATCAGTGGGTGGTGTTGTCCTGCAAGATGAAATTATCAGTCTGTACCAAACAATAGTAAAAATGTCTCCTTTCCCCTTTATTTCTAAGCTTACATTGAGTAAAAAAAAATTCTGCTCCACTACAAAAAAATTCAGGTCTGAACGCATTGCTGTGAATGAAAGCACAAAAATTCCACTCAGACCTTTCTCATGACGTCATCACGCTGTTGCGTCCGGGAGAGGGAGGAGCTGCCTGTCTTGTTCGTCGCGGCCAAGGCGTTATAAAATAAACTGCCCCCAGAAGTCTTTGTACTTCGCCGTGGGTGGTGATATCATTAAGACCGAGTGAAGTAAGAAACTACGGACCCGTCCACAAGACGTGACAAAGGTAGATATTGAGATTTTCTTAGCTATGCGGTACTGCGTATTTGCATAAAGTACCATCATGCTAACCCGACTAGCAAACGTAGCTGCTGTTGCTACTCCGCGGTTTAAAGGACGCTGTTAGGAACAGGAGTCAAGGTTAAAGTCCAAACTGAGAACTTCAGCTGAACGTATTGTTGTGAATAATTTTAAGAGGATACTCTGCTTTGTTTCACATTATTCAATTTGTGTAATAACATGTCCCGTGGAACGGGATTAAGTAATTAAGTTTGCTTTCGTCTCCGGCTTTAAAATTAAAACAGTGAAAGAGTTTTAAAGCTAATGTCCATTCAAAATTTGTGGGCGTGGTTTTTTTAATGGCACATGGTGGTAAAGTACCTTTTAAAAGTTTCCACTTTCAGTTTTGGTGGTGGGGGGCGGGGAGCCATGAGAATTTAAGAGCTTCCTGATCTGATCACAGCTTTCTTGGGAGGAATTTCGACACGTATGCAGTGCAAAGATCACTGTCGATAAAGTAAACACGGCGCCTTTTACAGCAGCTCCACACCATCCCCAAACTGATCAATGCTTGTGTATAATTAATAGGTGTGAGCTTCACATCATGATGTAGAGGCATGTCCACACCTTGGATGACAACAAGGGGGTTGAGGTTAAAGCCACCCTGATTACGCAATTAAATTGTTGCCATGAATTCCTGACATGTTTGCCAACTTCCTGAGTGTCAGGAACACAGTGTACCATTCCGTCCATAAAATATGTTGTGTGCTCGTCACGGTAACTATTTGCATCTGTATTCCTGGAAAGGAAAAGTGCTCAAGGTTTCCCTCGGCACTCAGTGTCGTCCTTTGAGAAAAGTTATTATTACTGCCTTGTAATAGAGTACTGGGTTACTCCCTCTGGAATGCCCATCCCACACATGGTCTATTCAGCGTCTGCATGTGATGAACGCCCGGCCGCCTGTCTTAAAGGGCCCATTTCAAAGCCTACATATTACCTAATACTTTCTGTTTTTCCTCCTCAGATATCCTGCCCCTCTCAAACTTTTACCCACCCAGCGATTTCCTCGCCCAATTATGTCTGAGCAAGGCAGTTTGGAGTCAGATGGCTGTCTTGACTTCTCAAAGTTCGACAATCGCTTCCAGTCTTTCCGGGGATGCACCCTGGCTCAGCAAGTCCCGCCCGAACGTCTGGCGAGGGCGGGCTTTTACTTCACCGGCGACGCAGACCGCGTCCAGTGTTTCAGCTGCAATCAGACTGTGGAGAACTGGCATAGTGGAGACACGCCTGTGCAAAGGCACAAGGAGGTAAATATATTTATTGGTTCCAGTAAGAACATCTTGTTTTTCTGTCTCTTTTTTGATGTCGTAACCGTATGTTTCTTGCTTGTGCAGGTTTCTCCATCATGCCAGTTTCTCGTGTGCGCCCACCGAAACAGCATGAAGCCAAATTATATTACCCCTCTCATCTACGACGAAGTTGCAGAAGATATGCAGTACCGAGTGTCCACTGGTGAAGTGGTTGACGAGACCGTCTACCCTAGGATACCTCACATGAAGAGTGAACAGGCCCGCCTGAACAGCTTTTCTTCTTGGCCCTCCAATTCGCCCGTAAGACCCAGTGACCTGGCTCAAGCCGGCTTCTACTACTTGGGACAAGCCGACCGGGTGGAGTGTTTCTGCTGCGGCAACAAGCTGAACAGCTGGGAAGACGGAGACCGCCCTTGGGAAGAACACGCCAAACACTATCCCAACTGCTTTTTCATCCTCGGCCATGACGTAGGGAACGTCCCACTGCTGGACAACGCAGATGAGCCGATGGAGGAAGATCAAAATGTGAACCAGGGGAGAAATATGGAGACTTTGGAGGGGAGGCTCAGTAGCTTCGGTCATATTCGACATCCCGTCGACCACGAGAGGCTCGCAAGAGCTGGTTTCTACAGCACAGGTAGAGCACAGATATGAAACGAGAACAGAGAAAGTGTTTTAATGCTATTGTGGCTTTGACATAGGAATGTTGACATTGTCTTTTTTTTTTTTTTTTAGGGCAAGAAGACCAGGTGTTATGCTTCCGCTGTGGTGGAGGCCTAACAGGCTGGCAGCCCGATGAAGACCCCTGGGAAGAACATGCTAAAGAATACCCAGGGTAAATGCGACCTTTTTATTTCTGGCTGTATTCCTACAGTCCATCCACAGTGATATTCTTGTTGTTGTATTTCTATTAAAGCTTAAATGTATGTGGGTTTCTCTTTTGATTAGCTGCAGCTTCCTGTTGGAAGAAAAGGGAGTTGCATTTGTCAACAGCATTCACCTAAACAGACATGAACAAAGTAGTGCTGTGAGTATTTATCTATTCTTTTTCCATTTTATGTTTGATTATCTGATACAACATGAACGCTGGCTTGATATTTTAGTATTTTACATGTTTGGATAAATTTATGAGGAAAAAAACACTCGTTGGTGACAAATGTTTGAGCTTCCAGACCTTACATTGTATGACGATGTCAAAAAAACTGTTTCAATTTCTTAGGAATAAAGCTTGGTATCTTCATACATCTATAAATTATGTTCAGTTTCGATTTGTCACATCACAACTTAGGTTTTTAAGTTGCTGTCAAAATTCATAAATTAGTCATTAACTAAATTTTATTGTCTAGGTTTTCTTTGTTAAGGATTTTAAACTGGACTTTTGATTCTTAATACAAAGCAGATTTCTTTTTTGCAAAACAAATGTAAAAATAATTTCAAAGTTGTGCTTTAGAGATTAGGCTAACTCAGGCCTAGATTTTTCATTAAAGGTGCTCAGATTTTGTCCTAACACCATTAAATTTTATAAAATAATCCTACCACATTGTCCAGTGGACGCTAACAAGCATTGTGCTTGTGTAGGATTTGTAAAATAGATAGATAGATAGATAGATGGATAGATAGATAGATAGATAGATAGATAGATAGATAGATAGTAAAAGCCAAGTAGGTAAATATTTTGTTCCCAGATGTCCCAAATGTTACAAGACCTTGAAATTTGAATTGGGCAAAGAATGACATTTTGGATTGGAAAATATTAACAATACTGTAATGTTAGTTTTAAATGTAACTTTTATTGCTGCAGTTGGGTTTTAGTAAATCTTGTACATTTTCTTATGCATATCTAATGGTATTGGTTAGTTCCCAGTATGAATTATTTGGAATGTGTTGTCACTCATAACTTTCAGCTATTTTAACGCATTCCTGAACACTATCCTGCATTGATACTGTCTAGCGTAGCATTGATAGTATCTAGTGTGTTCTTTTAGCAACAAAATAAATTACTGATCTTTGCATCTCTTTATGTATGTTAATGTTCTTTTTATTATTATTATCAACACTGTTGTTGTTTCTCTGCATCAATTCAGTCATGTCCTGAAAATGACTCCCTGTTTCTTCTTCTAGGCTTCAAGCCATCAGAATGGATTTTCAGCCAATGAAAAAGGTAATTGTTTATATTGTGTAATTTAATTAGAAACGCTGAGAATTAATTGAAAAACTAAAAACTAGGTTGGTACCATCCATTGAAATGAATTAGATTCTTCAATAATAACTGTCGGTGATAAATATTCTAAAATGACCATACTATTTTTATTATTATTACTTTTTGGAACCCTGTGCTATTACTTACAATTCTGTGGATTTCCCTTTTTGCGCAACAGGGAATGTACTGATTCATAGTAGAATTTCATGCAAGTAGTTTGCCATCGTATAATTTTTAACCTGTTTCTTTTAGATGAGGACCCGATGGAGAAACTCATGAAGCTGCAGAGGGAAAAACAGTGCAAAATCTGCATGGACAGAGATATTTGCATCGTCTTCATCCCGTGCGGTCATCTGGTCAGCTGCAAGCAGTGCTCGGAGTCCCTTGTCAAGTGTCCGATCTGCTGTGGAGCCATCACACAAAAAATCAAAGCCTACATCGCTTGAGGAAAAATATAAGCTGTTGTCTATCATGGATGCTGCTTTATGTTCTAAATGTTATAATTTAAAGCAGGTGTGGTAGGTAAGTTCTTCTAGGAGGGAATTTCTAGGTTTTCACAAAGAATAGCAACCTATACACAATGGGTTAAAAGGTGGTTATTTTTTTTTTTAACTGACAGTTTGACTACCTACCTACATGTGTTTGTGTTTCCCTTTTTCCCCACTCATAAGAAAACTATGCTGCAGCACCTTGTTGGCCTAAAAAAGTGTGTGTGTGTGTGTATGCATGTGAGGGGTTGTGAAACAAATACATTAATGTACTAGTTTGATAATACATGTATATTAGATGCCCTGTAATATATTTACTGTTGTAAATGCATTTTAATTATATATATATATATATTTTAAGGAACCAATATTTTCACAATTGCTTGCATAGTAAATAGCTGTATATTGTATGTATAGCATGTTGTTGTGTCTTTGTTTTAATTCGTGTAACATGCGTGTAAATACACATTTTGGGCAAACATGGCTTCCTTCCTTCCTTTCTCTAGTTTTGTGATGTCTCTTAAGTGGCTCAGAGGTTTCATTCACTCTCATTCCTCTCACATTGCATAAGCTAATGCACAGGCTGAGATGGGATTTTATCATAATGTCTTGATGTTGGAAGATGTAAATTTTTCATCATGCAATATTTTCTGTAAATTAACCAAATAAATCTTTAATAATTTGACTTGAGGTGCATTTGTTGTTTTTTTTTATATAGCTTCAATTTCAACTTCTTTACTGTGATTGCAGTTTCAAACAAATCCACGCCAACTTTCACCTATTAGGCAGGAGATTTGACAACTATTCCAAATAGGATATATTTATATGTTTTAAAATTAGATGCTTTGATATGTGTGCATGGGCACCAAATCCATTAAAGCTGCTTAGTGGCATAAACTGACCTTTCACTCTGACTGGAGTGCAGACATAAGGTCAGCAAAATGAACTGATAGTAAATTGATTGCAATCAGTGTTGTAAGCTGATTTACATACATTGAAGAGCTGATGAGTTGATATTTTTGTATATTCCTAATGTTCTTGTGGACCTTTTAAAATTCTGGTTTATTACTCCTTGTTTTAAAGTGGGGTGATACAGGTAAATACCCAGTCTTACTGGTTTAAAATAGCTATAATCAGTCAAAAGCCTGTCTGTATGCCCATTCTGTTCAATTCTGCGCTTTACTGCAACCCTTAAAATCCGGTTGCAGTACCTATCGGTGGCCACTAGATGTCAGGCCATCGGCTTTGTTGCTAACGGGGTCGATGTGGCCGCTAGGTGGTAGCTCTGCACCAGGATTTCCTCCTCCTAGGTCGTCGAAACAACAAACCGAACTACGGAGCGAGCGGGGTGAGAGAACGTCCGAAACTGCCTCTGACCGCGACTTTTAAACTCTTTTTTTAACAGATTTGTTGCGGGATTGTGCGAGAGACTGGTTAAGAATAATAAAAGTTACGGTTGCGCCCCGACTGCATTTTACAACAAGGTAAGTTAGCTGTAAAATGGCGGAGAGCTATGTGGAACTTAGTTGATTTGTATTTTGCTAGCCAGGCTAGCTGTGGAGGAGCACAGAGCGCGGATGTCTGCCTGAACCGAGTCGCTGTGCTAGCTCGCGGTACAGAGCTAATTTGGTCGCTAGCTGGCTAGCGGAGTTAATTTTCGGCACAACCGCTGAAATCACACAATTTGGAACACGAAAAGGCGCTCTATTGTTTCTATGTACACATTTACTCGCAATTTATTTGTAAACAAAGTGTTTGGTGCTTATGCAATACGGTACTGGAACTCCCGAGGCAAGATGGAGGACGCAAGGACGTGATGTTTTTTTTAGGTAAGGCTAGCGCTAGTTGTTAACATGGCTAACTAGCGGTACTTGTTATCCGCTTGCTAAATGCAGTTTAACTATTAATATGTGCTTACGTTGGGACGCATTTTGTCTGTAGGTGTTGCGTGGGGAAAAACGGACTTTATTCTTGCATTCAAATGGTTGATTAGCGTCATTGTGTATTGGCTAATTTTTTTTTTTTTTTAGCTTAGGCTAGTACAGTAGAGCTTACGTTGTTTTGTTGTTATGATGTGGTTTTACAAGCGTAGCGAACGAGTTTCTAGCTGGGAAAAATCCGTCTGAAATAATTCGTAAATGTTCGCCGCCTTGCTTGTCCGACAACAAGCAGCGGGTTTTCGCCGAGTCGTGCGTGCTCGGTTCACGGGATCCCAACTAGCTGACGTCGAGGAAAAGACACCGAGATCCTCGGTTCCTTAGCTGGTGGCGCTAGCACCAGCGGGCGCACCGGCGTCAATTTTGACAGGAGCCGACGAAGAGCGCAGCTGCGTCGGCGTGCTTGGAGGGAGTTGAGACGGTGGTTTTTTTTGTTTTGTTTTTGGAAGTCGCAGTTTGCCTCCGTTCACCTAGACCTGATTCAAGGCTTCGCCTCTCTCGACGTGATACTCTGTTGCCTCTCTGTTACAACTTTATAAGCGGCGCAGCCCGATTTGGCGCCACTTTTTCAGTCTACACCCATAAAACCGTGTCGACTTGTCAGGTACGATCCCATCACGAGCGGGGAAACACGTACGCAATAGTAACACCTGAAGAAATGCTGCTTTGAGATAAGTTGCTAGCAAACGCACGTTTTCCCTGCGCTTTTCTTTTTATGTTTGCTCGTATTTTCTAAGGGACACATCTCGTAACAAGCGCCGCTTTGCGCGTGTCGAACATCGAAATCTTCTCATCGAGTTAATTTCAGTCGTTTCATGAAGTCGCTCAGATCCTTTTTATGTAATTTGCGTGCCTAATGCAAGTTGCACAGGACCTTTTTTCCCCCGCAGAGCGGCAAATTGCACGGGTGGAGTTTTGTTTGCGTTTCCCAGGACTGAACATTTTGCCTCTCGCGGCGTTATTGCAAAGGAAGCGTTTTCCCATTTCTTTGCATTGTTAGTAAAAAAAAAAAAAAAAACCCAAATCAAAACACCCCAAAAAAGTTCTGCCGACTTTTCAATGTGATATAATTGGATGTCTTATTTCACAACCGTGCAGCGCTTTTCTCTGTGGCCTGTTGATGTCGAGCCTGCCCTTTCATTGGTTTACATATGTATGGGGCGGAATGGACAACACCATATTTGGCCTTTGAGGATGAAACCCTCTGCTCGCCTGCGTGACGTCATCCGTAAACCAAAAGAACCGATGAGAGAGCAGCCAATAGGAGGACAGCAAGCATGACAGTAGCGTTTGTGTCCGCCCCCGTTACCATGTGAAACTTTTTTTTTTATCCCCCTCTTCTCTAAGAATTGGTTTCTCTACAGAGACTGATTAATGTTATCACATTATAGTGTTTTCTTAATTTGACGCTGTTTATTGAAGTGTTTCTTAATATTGCTTAATTTAAGCTCTTTTTTTCCTCGTTACTGTTTTCTAGGTCACATGCAACCTCCCCCGTCTCATTTTTGAGAATAATCTTAAGTCAGTTGTAAAGTTGACGTTAACCAGAAGATGTTACAGAAATGATAGCAGCACCAGAGATACCACCAGAGTTCGCCTACCCTCAGTAAGTAACTACGTTTTTGTTTGTCATGTATACACAGAATTTGACTTGGGCTGGTGCATGACGTTCACGAAATGATAAACATACACTGCAGTTCCACTATATAATAGCAACCATGTAGCCAAATGCAGTTTTAAAGCTGGATTTGGTTATTATCAGTGATGAATTGCAACAGATTTGGACAGTATGCAACTTTAGAAACAATTTGATTGGAAATTTGCAGTGGGTTTCGAAACTACCTTTTTAAAACCTTGGTATGTCTTTGTAGCTGTGACCAGCCCAAACCTACAGGCGACATTGAAGTTGATAAAAATGTTTAATCTGTTACTTTTTCCTGCCTCTTCCAGGGACACAGATACCAGATTCTCCTCAGACACAGACTTCTCTGAGGATCTCGATGGAAGAAGTGGAACTACAGCCAAAGGAAAGGTACGGAAAGCACAGATAAGGACATTTTTCAGTAGATATTAGCAAAAGAGTCGAGTTGTATACAAAGCTCTGCGCTTTTTACAGGGTGGGAAGAAAGGGAAGAAGGCGGCAGGGGAGAAAGGCAAAGGTGGAAAGGGAGCAGGCCGCATAAATGGCCACCATCAGGAGAATGGCATGGAAAACATGATGCTGTTCGAGGTGGTGAAAGTGGGCAGGAGTGCAATGCAGGTAAAAAAAAAAAAAAACAACCTTATATGATTAGTAGAACAATAATAGTTACTGTTTTCTGGCTGTATTTTAATGTTTTTATTGCTCTTTATCCCCAGTCTGTTGTTGATGAGTGGATTGAGTCCTACAAACATGACAGAGATGTTGCACTGCTAGATCTCATCAATTTCTTCATCCAGTGCTCAGGATGTAAAGGTATGTTAGTTCAAAGGTCATTAAATGCCAAATATACGTTTCATAAATTGTCCCTCCCTTTGGCAGCGTGGTCAGATGTGCTCTAACTAGACTTTATCCATCAGGCGTGGTGACGGGAGAAATGTTTCGCAATATGCAGAACTCTGAGATCATTCGACGAATGACAGAGGAATTCGATGAGGTAAAGCATCTCAGATATCATTACTGTTGTTTTTTCCCCCCCACTAATTTATATTTTTGTTTCCCCCCACCCAAGATTAGCAGAAAACAGACTTTCTTTTGTAGTTTTTAAGTATGTTTGTTTTGCTGGTCTCCCTTGCAGGACAGCGGCGACTATCCTCTCACCATAGCCGGGCCCCAGTGGAAGAAGTTCAAAACAAGCTTTTGTGAATTCATTTCCGTGCTAGTGCGTCAGTGTCAATACAGTATCATCTATGATGAGTACATGATGGACACGGTCATCTCCCTCCTCACTGGACTATCAGATTCCCAAGTCCGAGCCTTCAGACACACCTCAACGCTTGCAGGTAAGTTTTTAAAAGACATACTTTCATTTCTTTTTTTATTGCAGGTAAGCTTGATTATTTATTTTTTTTTGCAATAGTGAAATTAGTTTGTTCTAAAAGCCGAAGTGATGAAACGGAAGCAGAGATGCACCAGTCAGGCTTTTGCTGGTTGATGCTATTTCAGGTTTAAAATAGTCTGGTCTCATGATTTTTGTTTCCTTTGTTTTAAAGACTGTTAATGCACGGAAAAACAATGAGCTGCAGGGTCTTTGATGTAAACCAGAGTTTGAAGTCCAGTTTCTGACTAAAAATAAAGCAAAATTTAGATCACCCCCATGAACATATTTATTTGTATGTCCCTAAGCTGATTTCTTTTTTGTTATTCCTTAAAAGTGCATCACAGTACATGATGTTGGTTGACGTTTGTATAAAATCAACAAACTTTGCTCTGCTGGATTTAAAATGCAGAAAAAAAATGTAACTTTTTTTGTTAGTTTTTTTTTTTATGACTCGAAATTACAACAAAGAGAAAACAAACAAATTGACATTTCTGGTCATACTGAGAGAAATTTGTTTGTGCACGTAAAATTCAAATATCGATTAAGTGTATCGCTCGGTTTATGTTGACTTGATTACTGAAATGATTGAAACTGGAATACTTATCCAGTCACTGGAAAAAGGAAAACCAAAGCAGCAACTTGCTTTTGTTAATCTTAAGCTTTATTTACATTAAGCTTTTTTTTTTTTTTTTTTTTTTTTTTTTTTTTGTTGGTAGGAACTGATTTATTTACATTTTGACAGTTTTCTGACCTCTGGTTTCTGTAAAGGTTTGACTTGTCGATATGGAGTAATAATCTTTACAATTTTTATTTATTTTATTGAATATAATATGAAAAACATAAAATTAACATTCAGAATATTTTTTTCTGCCACTATTGGTCAACTCTTATTTGCATAAAGAATAGGGAAGACGTCTCACCTAGAGTGTGAAAGCAGATGTTCTAAACCAGGTATTTCATAATATTTAAAGCAGGGGTGACTTAACATCAGTCACACAGACTGACGACCCTGCTGCGGCTTATTAAAATAAATTAGCTAACTCTTCCTCATCATACCATCAAGTTCTGGTGGAGCCTGGTAATGACCCATTCATTCGATTCAGACTCGCAGAACCAAAGAAACGTTTAAAACATGCAGAATATGTTGGTGACCAACTGCTGGCACTACTGGCTTAACACAAACACAAAACAATTATGGAGTTCACATGCTGATCTTGCTTTAGGATCTTTTTTTTTAGATGTTTGCACAGTTTAGCAACAAAAGCAGTGGTATCTATATTTAAATTTATAGATTTCCCAAAAGTTAAACTTTTCTACCTTTACAGACAACGACTAAACTCATAAACACAACATGGAAACGCTGTTGTAATACATTCGGCCTTAATGCTATCGGCTGGTGTCCCCACTCTCGTAGCCTGAGTGAACTACAGAATCAACTTGTACAAATTACAACTTCCTTTTGTTCTTAGACATCTCTGTTATGTCTAACTTAATTTTTAATCACATAACTGACATTGAAAAATGGCAAATTTTTAAAATCACTTCTTTAAACTTCCACACTGAAAAGATTTGTCAGCACAACCTGGTGGAGCTCAGTGTGGTGATTGGAAAAAAGATGCCATTCTTGAGTTTCTCACTGATCCGAGCCTAACGTGAACTCCATAATTGTTGGCGTTGTGCAGAAAGAGTTTGTGTTTATACATCGATTCACACACATTGCTTTGCATAAACTTTTGTCTCTGTCATTTTTGTCCTTCCTGACAGCCATGAAGCTGATGACTGCCCTGGTGAATGTAGCTCTAAACCTGAGCATCAACATGGACAACACCCAGCGCCAGTATGAAGCAGAGAGGAATAAAATGGTTGCTAAAAGAGCAAACGACAGGCTGGAGCTTCTCCTTCAAAAGCGTAAAGAGGTGAGCACTGCGGACCTACAAGGTGTTTAGATGCAAATAAAAGACCATGTAATTTCTAATATTAGTAGTAGTTGTTGGTGAAGTAGCAATAGGTAAAACACTGTACAGTTTGTCTCAGTGCTGCATGTTGTTTGTTTGGGAAGTTTAGTTTTGTATGTATTTTGTGCTTGGGTTTCCTCCATTGTAGGCATGGCAGACTTTACTTGCCCTGTCAGGTAAAGTCTGACAGGGCAAGTATGTCAGACTTTACATCACTTGTTTGTTTTATATTTTATAAAATTGTAATGCACCACTAACAGTGATGGTAAAGACTTGTTAAGTTAGGTGTATAGCACACTAACCTAGGTGTGGATTGCAGCTGGCCATCTTTCATTCAAAATGGTCTATTTGGAAGGTGTTCATCCAGAGCAGGTGTGCAAGTATGAAGGCTGTCTTTTCAGCAATTACTGCACCAACGTAAATGTAAAGCATAAAAGCCTCATTGCTTTCTCTGCTCCTGTATGCTCAGCATGAACCTCGAAAAGTGTGGCCACACAGCTAGGTTTATAGTTGAGATATTGAACTGGGCGCTCGGGCGCCAACGTACGTGTCTAGTATAAAAACTTCGCCACTGGCTTTGCTCGCGCACGCTCAACGAGAACTTTCAAAAGCGCATCCATAAACCGGCCAAGTTATAGTCGCGCATTACAGTTTCGCTTTGAGAGCGTGAGACTGAAGTGAGCGCATATATCTTTGTGACCAAAGAATAATGAGTCATGTTCTGGCTCTGTGGCTGCTCTTGCTATTTGGTAAAGTTAATATCGATGAGCCACACCACGAGCCAATTACAGACTGGTCTTTTCCATCCAGAGTATTTCTTTCAAATACTGCAATCACTTGGATAAATAACCAATCATAACTAGAAAAGCAAAACATTACTAAACAAATTATTAGAATTTGGGAAAACATAAGATTTAATACAGCAAATGTTTAGGTATCGTCAATAATACATCGTTGCCTCGTCGAATTTCCTGTCGGCTTTTAACATTTTTACCACGCAAACTCGGCGGATCGCCGGTGGACTTCCTTAAGCGATCCCTAAGGAAGTCACCCACCAGTGGGTCGGGGTACGAAATGCTAAACGATGCCCCTGCTAGCTGCTCTAATGCTACAACCCTGATGTTTAACAGCAACTTTAGAAGGTGGGTAATACTCCTGTATCTGCCACAGTGAAGCAGTAAACCACCTAGAGGATACAAGCTAATGCTGCCTATGTACATATTGGCTTCACTGCGTTCTCCTTCTCAGTCGGCTTCTAAATACTGAAGCACCATAACAAACCAGTGTGTCATTACCCTTCCATTTAGTTGTAATGGCGTTGCATGCTAATGTGGCTCATGATGACACCAGTTGTGGTGGAGAAGAAAAAAAACCCCATTGCAACCTGCCCTGCTGCTGTAGTTGATCACGAAATAAAATATTCAGCAACATTTCCAGAAAGACAAAAATGTGATGCATGATGTTTCGGCACCAACATATGTATCGACCGATACTAGTCATTCTTTAAAAATATATCGGTATCAGTCTGATAGGAGAAAAAAACCCAACAACTTTTTGAATATTTATTTCCAACTTTTTGTGGGAGAGTGGGGAGGTCAGAGGTCAATGTAGTAGTTGTTTGATCATGTGATGTTGAAATGCAGTGCAGGGATGATATTGAAGGAGTACATTTTCCTTGCTGTTAAGATGGTGTCATCCCCGAAACTATATATACTCATATGATAAATTCACTATTATATTTTGCATCCATGTATTTTTTTATTTTGCAGTTGACATCATTCATGTTTAGTAGCTATTGCAGCCCTAATGTGGAGCTGTAATTTGAGAGCAAGTGTGTGGGTGAATAATAAAGTGCGGTCGTGTATTATACTCTTCTCCTAGCAATGTGTTAATACTAATGCAACATTTACTGCTTTCCCTCTTACTGCGGAAACTGTAGATCAGCTTGTGAATTATGAGTTGAGTTTCACCAGTTAAACTTTCTCACATTTCTTCTGAGATTTGGTGATGGACGTTTGCTAAAGACATCTTAAAAGCAAAACTCCTCAGTGAGGTTTTCCCACCACCTCTGCCCCACTACTAAAAAGAAGATGTGTGGTTTTCCACAGCCAGATAGTCAGGCTGGAGGATCTTTTATGTTATTAATTTCCAGTTTGGAAAAGTTTTTGGCCATGAACTAGGAAGATTAGGAACAAAACAAATTCAGGAGTTCAACGTTTTGATTGGTCATCCATCTGCGTTAGCACTCTCCCAGCTCTACATTTGGTGCTAAAGTGCCTGTTTAGTTCTACAATCGGTTTCGAGGCGTGAGCAAAGAAAAATGCTACTGTTTTGATCAACAAGGAAGTGGAGAGTGATCTTATTTATAAAAGCCTGTTGCTGACTGGATGAAGTTTTTTTTTTGTTCCAGATTAAAACTATAACTCAGTCAGTAGTAGAGCTGAGCTGCTGCAGGGTTATTTAGCATGCGATTTCAGTTTGTTACACAACAGCATCCATACAACCAGGTTAGCTCAGTTTGCAGAGGTGTGACATTGCGAACTGTCACACATGGTTTGTTTAAATCCCTCTAGTCAAAGTCATTTAGGATTCCCATTTGACTTGCTGTTTATTTACAATTTTTTTTAAATTTTTTTATTTTGTTTCATTTCAGCTCCAAGAAAATCAGGATGAAATCGAGAACATGATGAATGCAATTTTCAAAGGCGTGTTCGTTCATCGATATCGGTACGTCTCTGAATAAAACCTTTTGTCACAGAGAAGAGAAACCCAAAATCTAGACATCCTCTTTTCTGAACTGATTCTTGTGCCTACAGAGACTCGATAGCAGAAATCAGGGCCATCTGCATAGAGGAGATCGGTGTGTGGATGAAACTGTACAGCGATGCCTTCCTCAACGACAGCTATCTGAAGTACGTGGGATGGACGATGCATGATAAGGTACTGTGCTCTTCAGATTCATCTTTTTTTGCCGTTATTGGTAAATTTGTTGACTGTAGGTTTAAATATGTATTTCACGTGTGTATTTAAAACAAAAAAGAAAAAAAAAAGTTTGAATGTCCCGCGCTGTTTCTGACTTGGTTCCAGCAAGGGGAGGTACGTCTGAAGTGTCTGACAGCTCTGCAGGGCCTCTACCACAACAGAGAGCTCAATGCAAGACTGGAGCTCTTCACCAGCCGCTTTAAGGTCAGCACCACCTGCTGGACGACTTTAAAACTGCAGTTCTGATTTTAGTTTTCCTAAGAATGGAGAAAGTCACACATTGGGCATATTACTGTGTTTTTATTGTGATGAATGACTTATTAAACCAGATTCTTCTTTTTATTTTAATTTTTTCTTTAGGATCGGATCGTCTCCATGACTCTTGATAAGGAATATGATGTTGCAGTACAAGCAATTAAACTGCTCACACTAGTCTTAAAGTAAGTCTCTTAGTTTTAACATGTGGGGACGGGCAGACGTGAAATAAATCAATTAGTTTACATAAGCTTCAAACGAAAATTCGGTCCTGTGATTTATTTGCTGTTATTTAAAGCAGAAAAACAACAGTTATTCCTGAAGCTGTTTGAATGTTACAATTATTATTGCACTTTGATTTCTGTTTTATTTTGGTGTGAAGATTGAAGCAAGAACAGAGGCTAAATACCGACAAAGATTATTAGTCATTTCCAAATTATTATAGCTGTGAATATTTTTGTATTCTTGCTCTTTATTAATAATCACAGCAGCCAGGCTTTGTTTTGATGCTTTTAATGAAGAGGGGGAAAAATCAGATTTTTCAGTGTCTAACCTGTCTATCTGAGCAAATCAAGGAAAGTTTTCACTGATCAATTAATTGGTGCAGTTCTGGGCGATCTACTCAAGTATACCGTGTTCCAAATTATTATGCAAATTGGATTTAAGTGTCATAAAGATAAATATTTTTTATTGTGCTATTAAATTTATAGATGGTATTGTGTGTCAGGGCTCTTTGAAGCACTATAATTAATTTCAGAGAGTTGGGTTGATTAGTTTGTTTGGTGAGCTTAATTATAGGAAGTCTATTTAAGAAGGATGTTCCACATTATTAAGCAGACCACAGGTTTCAAGCAATATAGGAAAGAGAATCTCTGCTGACGAAAATCATCAGACAGTTTAGTGCCGTATGACAAGATATGAAAACATTAGAATAACTGAAGCGTTATTATTGTACTGTGAAGAGATTTGTGGCTGATTCAGAACAATGATGGGTTTGTACAGATAAAGGCATAATGAGGAAGGAAGGTTTCTGTTTGACAAATTCATGGGATTAAGAGAGCAGCTGTTAAAATGCCCTTACAAAGCAGCAAACAGTTATTTGAAGCTGCTGGAGCCTCTGGAACCTCAAAGTGGAGGATCCTCCAGAGGCTTGTGGTGCGTGAACTGACTATTGGGCCCCTAACCAGTGCTCACAAGCAGAAATGGTTGCAGTGGGCCCAGTCGTACATGAAGATTAGTTTTCACTGATGACTGTTATGCAACCCCGGATAGTCCAGAAGGACGAGGTAGTGGATCGGTGGTGGACGGCCACCACGTCCCAACACGGCTGTGATGACAGCAAGGAGGTGGTGGAGTCATGCTTTGGGCCCCAGTCATGGGGAGAGAATCATTGGTCGGCCCCATCAGAGTCCCTGAAGGTGTGAAAATGATTTCAGCAAAGTATATGGATTTTCTGACTGATCACTTTCTTCCACGGTTAAAAAAGAAGAGCCGTACTTTCAGTAGGAAAATCATCTTTATGCATGACAATGCAAGGAATGAGCATATTTCTCAATAATAAATTGGAACATGGTGTGGTGAGCCACTTTATGACCTTAAAATGTCTTAAATCCAATCAAACAAAGTCACACAGGTCTTAAATTTGTTGTGTCAGGACTATACCGTCTTGTAGGTTCTGTTTATGCTTTTATTTATTTTCAAATTGTGGATTGTTTCTGTCAGGCAGAAAGTTTGAGTCACACTCAGACTTTATTGCATTGTGTGGCTCGAGACGGCTTCCCTTGCTAGCTAGCAAGCTTGTTAACATTTTTGCGTCTATCGTGGATAAGTGCGAATTTATTAGTTGGCTGGACGACATTTGCACATTTCTGTGGCGATGCAGAATGCTGCCACAGAACGTTCTGCGACTCTGGCGCAGAATTCCATTCTTAACGGTCTTAAAAGGTTTAAGTAGAAGCCATTGCACACATGGAAAAAAAACTCCTGCCAAGCTGGCATGTTAGTAAAAGGAACTTAAAGTGGTGAAAAAAGGTTTTGGAAAACTTGCCGCTTCAGATAGCTGTGAGCTGCTTGGTAAAGCTGCTGGTGTTCATCTCTGCAGTAGTACGGATGAGGTCTTGACGCCCGAGGACTGCGAGAGCGTCTACCACCTGGTCTACTCGGCACACAGGCCGGTTGCAGTCGCAGCTGGAGAATTCCTCTACAAGAAGTACGTCAGAACTTATTGAGCCATTGCCCGTTTTTCTGTACTTGTATAAAACAAACAAACAGATACAAGGCTCTCGCTGATGTTAACGAAGCATTTTCCTTGCAGATTGTTCAGTCAGCGAGAACCAGAGGAGGAGGGCGCCCCGAAAAGAAGAGGCCGGCAAAGCCCAAACGCCAACCTCATTAAGACCACTGTCTTTTTCTTCCTGGAGAGCGAGGTAGGCTTCCCACTTCCTGTTTTCTGGCCGCAGCACATTTGTCCACTTGGTGCAGGGCTGACTCTCCCTTCGTCCTTCAGCTCCATGAGCACGCGGCTTACCTGGTGGACTCCCTCTGGGAATGTGGTGCAGAGCTACTGAAAGACTGGGAGTGTATGATCAGCTTACTGCTGGACGACCCCATGCCAGGAGAGGAAGGTACGCCTCCTTTTCCTTCACAACGCCCTGCACTAAAAGCATTCATAAAGCAGAAATGTCATCCAAACGAAGCTGATTGTTTGTGTGTGTGTGTGTGTGTGTGTGTGTGTGTGTGTGTGTAGCTCTTACAGATAGACAAGAAACAGCTTTGATTGAAATCATGCTGTGCACTGTGCGTCAGGCTGCTGAATGCCATCCACCTGTTGGAAGAGGAACAGGCAAGAGGGTAGGAGGGATGCTTTCTTTCATATTCCTGAGAAGAATACAGGATGATAATTCATGTATTTTCTAGATATGAATACACATGTGGGAAAATAATAGCGTGAGGAATTTTTTTTTGTCCGGACATTCTTTTCTTTTTTCGTAAGCGTTTAAACTTCCTTCATTTTTTGGACCATTCTTTCTTCCTTTTTTAGCTTCTTTCTAAGATCAAGATTATGCCTCGATCTTTTTTCTTTTCTTTTTTTTTTTTTTTCCTATTTTACTTCTTTCCCTGTCTTTCCTTCCTTCTCTTTTTACTTTACTTTTTGCTTGCCACTATTCCTTTGGCTTCCTCTTTCCGTCTTTTTTTTTACTTCTCTTTTTTCATTATTACCTTTATTTGTTTTAACTTCCTTTTTGTCTTCCTTCCCTTTTACTTTCCCTTGCTTTCCTTCCTTCCCCTTTTCTTTCATTTTTGCCCTCTTTCCTTCCCTCCATTTTCTATATTTTCTTTTTCTTTCATATTTCTGTAAAGGTCCTGGAATGCTGATAATCTGAGTCTAGATTAGACTCAGATTAGACTCAGATGTGAATTGTGACCAAATTCACATATGAATTTGGTCCATATGTCCAATTCGACATATGGACATTAAGAGTGGATCTTTGTACATTTAAAACGCTTCACGCTTGCCGCAGTCTTCAGTTGCTTTGACTTTCCATCCAGGAGTGTTTACGATTGTATAAAAGCAAACCAGTGTCGTAGACAGTCTTCTAACTGGTTTCCGATTCCTGATCAGGTGATGACGGCGAAAGAGAAGAAAACCCAGCTGGACGATCGGACACGAATAACGGAGCTGTTCGCCGTGGCTTTGCCGCCTCTACTGGCCAAGGTAACGCCACATCCAACTTTTGTTTCTATCAAGAATGATTCCGACAAACATTGTTGCAAAAAAAAAAAAAAAACAAGAAAATAATATCCTGGAATGTATCTCTACCCCCCTTCGCAGTACGCTGTGACGCAGAGAAGGTGACTAACTTGTTACAGCTGCCTCAGTACTTTGACCTGGAGATTTACACCACAGGACGTCTGGAGAAGGTAAGACGGGTTACAGAGCAGAATTATTTAGACTATTTATATGACAATAACAAAATGATGTCACAGTATCAGATTCATCAGTCGTACAACTTTAATGTGTTCATTTATCACAAAAGATGTTCTTTTTTTATGTTATGCATAAAAAAATATGTGGAAAACAGGACACGTCTGTTAGGAAAATGATCTAAGGTCATGAGTTTAATTGAAAGGTTCTGTTTTCATATTATTCTGTATGCTGTTTTATTGACTCCTTTCTTTTGTGGTATACTCTTAACTGTTTTTCAGATGTTGATTCTTGCAGGTTGGGGAATAAAATAGACCCAACAACGTCTACCACTAAATGATAAAAAAAACAAAAGTCAAGAATATCCAGCTCTTTTTTTTTTTCTAATTTAATTATGTTTCTAACTGTGTCTTGTTTAATTTGGCAGCCAGTGTTTTACAAAAAAAGCCAGTTGTGCTTTTCTTAGCACTCTTTATCATGAGTTTCAAAATAAAAGCTTTAGTTTCAACTCGAGACACAATATTTCATTGATATTTTCCATCACTCCATTTTACTGCATTAAAATTCATCAGCAGGTGTGTGGGAATCTCTCGGCTCTTCCTGCTGAATCGTTTCTCATCAGATTTCCCCGTAAAGGTCAAATTTAACCGTATTAGCCTGGAAGGGGGAAACGGGCCAACCTGTTTATCAAAGCATTTGTATCTTTTTATTACTCCAAGAACAACGCCCGGGTGGCTCCACTTTACATGTATCGATCCCTTCCTTTTTAATAAAAACCCTGGCTCCTTCGGGGCAGGTTTGTTTTCCAGGATAAACGATCAAGCCGATGGCTTGGGACACTGAAAACACGCGGGCTCGTGTTATCTCACCGATCCAATAATCTTGCTTTGTACCACCAGGCCCGAGGCGAATTGTTCCAGCTTCCCTCTTGTTATTGTTACTAATAGATTCTTCCTCCAGAAAATGTGGTTAGCGTCGGCTATTGATCTGTTTACTGCTCTCCGCAGCACCTGGAGGCCCTTCTGCGTCAGATCAAGGAAATAGTGGAGAAGCACACAGACACTGAAGTTTTGGAGTCGTGCTCCAAGACGTACCACGCCCTCTGCAACGAGGAGTTCACAATCTTCAACAGGGTAGACATCGCTCGCTCGCAGCTCCTGGACGAGCTGGTGGATAAGTTCAGCCGGCTACTGGAGGACTTTCTACAAGAGGTGGGAGCCACGTCTACCTGGAGGGGGTTTTTATCAGCATCTAGAGCTTTGGCGTTAAAACTTTCATTTTCGCTTTGGACCACATCCAGATCATGAATGTTCTTAAACATATGGAATAAAAATCCATTTGCAAACTGCTAGAATATTAATAAATTACTTTTTTTTCCCCCCACATTGATCAGTTCCTCTAGAATTTTGAAATTGTTTCTGTGATTTTTAAAAAAACAAACTTTTTTTTTCAATCAGAATCATGATTTTTTGTGAAGCTAAAATAGAAATATCTTCCAGTAATCATCGATGGTGGATGATAAGTTCACATGAAGTAAAACAGAGCAGCATTGTAGAAGTAATACTGCCACCTGCAGGTTGGAGTTTGCAGTCACTTAAACCCATCGTTTTTGATCATATTTGCAGAAAATTTCCAATAATCTCTCAAAGATGTTTTTGTGCCAAAATTGTCTTCATTTTTGCGTGAATTTCCGCAATCACATCTTAACATAATTCGGCAGTAGATAGTTAAAAATGGCTTTGATTTGATTAAGAGACTAATATTTTAGCAAACAATTATCTGATTTTGCATCCTTCTGGAGGTAAAAGCTGTGGCGGGCCAGATTTTGTCCTCAGGCCTCGAGTTTGATACACGATTTTGTTTTGTTATTTTTTCTCTCTACATAGTTGAGTTATAATAATACATCTCTCTCCAGGGTGAAGATGCGGATGAAGATGATGCTTATCAGGTTTTGTCGACTCTAAAGAGGATCACCGCGTTTCATAAGTATGAACCCCCCGCTACATCGCCGTGCCGACGCGGACTTTCCTCCATCTTAGAGCGTTGTTAACATGCGGTGGTGTTTTATTTGTTGCAGTGCACACGACCTGTCAGGGTGGGACCTCTTTACAAGCAACTTCAAGCTGCTCAACACGGGTATAGAGAATGGAGACATGCCTGAGCAGGTAATGAAACAGCCACAGCCACTTGCAGCGTGTCTCAAAAGACTTCGTTTTTCCCTTTTTATCAAGCTGTAATGCATTTTTACTTGATGGCCCAACACAAAGCAGTGTATAATTGTGACTCAAGAATATGACTCAAATCTAACAACAAAGCATTTTACTGGACGATAAGTAGTCCCAGAAATTATTTTGATAAAGGATGATATTGTCGTTTTGATACCGTTTTCAAGTAATATATTGACAATGGCAGAATGATGCAAGTTTGCCCTCTCGAAGACCAACAAATGTAACTTTGTAAACAACTCTTGACACCGGAAGACATTTAAAATGTCCAAAATAAAAAAAAACTGAAAATGATAAACAAAAACACACAACTGAAACCATCAATGAAAAATGGTTTCATTTTCATTTATGAAAGTGAAATCAGGGAGATGATTAATCTCCTGTAAAAATATTAATCATCAGAATGGAAATGATCAACTCATTTTAATTTGTCGTGCGATAGATTTAGTGGAAGTTCAGTTTTCAGCAGGACAACGATCCTAATCATAGTCAGACCTAAAGCTTACTCATGTTTTCAAGTGGCACAGTCAAAGTCCAGGTATAAATCCAACTGAGCATGTGTGGTAGGCCTTGAAAACTAAGGCACCAGAACGCTCTTCATCTCCTCTGACTTCACTCGAACTCTTTGAAAAAGATAATTCTGCTGACATACCTTAAAGTTTGTGCTCTTGTAGCACAATGTGAAAAGATTTAAGAGGTATTAATACTTTTACAAGGTGTTATGGAGTCTTGATACAATATTATTGATCATCTTTGTCTTTTATTGCCTTTTTTTTTTTTTCTGAGCAGATAGTCATCCATTCGCTGCAGTGCACCCACTACGTCATTCTGTGGCAGCTGGCTAAGTTGTCCGAGGGCAGTTCAAGAAAGGTGAGGACTTTCAGTCTTTGTTTTGAAGTTAAATTGAGGAGAAACATGCGTGGAAGTTGAACGTCTTTAATGAAGCGGGTTTATTTTGCTGTCAGGACGACATGGTCAACCTGAGGAAGCAGATGAGGGCTTTCTGTATGATGTGCCAGCGCTACCTCACCAACGTCAACACGGCCGTCAAAGAACAGGTGACGCGGGACGGGAGGAAAACCTGCGACACAAACTCCGCTCGACTTGTAGATGTTCTTGCGCGTAACATTTTCTCATCCTGCTCCAACAGGCGTTCACCATCCTGTGTGACCTTCTGCTCATCTTCAGCCATCAGATGGTCTCGGGGGGCAGGGAACACCTGGAGCCTTTGGTTTATTCGCCAGAGGACTCCCTACAGTCGGAACTGCTGTCTTTCATCCTGAATCACGTCTTCATCGACCAGGACGACGACACAAACAGCACAGGTACGAATCAAGAACTGAGTTTCTAGATCTCCTGCAGCTGCCGTGGTGAACTCCTCATTTTTGATCTTCTGGTGTTTTTTTTTTTACTGTTAGATGGCCAGCAGGACGACGAGGCGGTAAAGATCGAAGCGCTGCACAAGAGGAGGAACCTCCTGGCTGCCTATTGTAAGCTCATCATCTACTGTGTGGTAGAAATGAGGACTGGAGCGGACATCTTCAAGCAGTACATGAGAGTGAGTTTTTACTTTGTTCGTCGTCGTAATAGTAATAATAGTAATGGGAATTTGCAAGAACAAAAGCTGAATCAGTGGCGTTTTGTTTTCTGTTTCTCAGTATTACAACGATTATGGTGACATCATCAAGGAGACCATGAGTAAGACTCGACAAATTGACAAGATCCAGTGTGCCAAGACGTTGATTCTTAGTCTGCAGCAGGTCGGTGAACACGCTCGGTTTGGCTCGGCGACTGCTATGAAGCCGATTCGAATTAGTCTGTTTCTCTAATTTTCAGTGTTCTATCTAATGTTCGGACATTTTCAATGTTTGTTTGCCTGCGTGTACTCTGGCTGCAGCTGTTTAACGAAATGCTGTCTGAACTGGGTCACGGGTTCGACCGCTCCTCCTCCGCGTTCTGCGGAATCAAAGAGTTGGCGCGCCGGTTCTCCCTCACCTTCGGCCTCGACCAAGTGAAAACCCGAGACGCCATCGCCATGCTCCACAAGTAAGGCTTCGTTCTGTCCTTGCTGCTTCACTCTTGTTGATTCTGTATGTGAAAGTTCAACAAATGTCGCCTTAGCATTTTTTCTTCTTTTTTTGAGTTATTATACTCTAGTTCAGTGTTTCCCAACCCTGGTCCTCCAGGCACACTGTTCTCCATGTTTTAGGTCAGTGATCCCCAAAGTCGGTCCTGGAAGGCCGGCATCCTGCATGTGGTCAGTTCAGGGAGAGAACTAAAACATGCAGGATGCCGGCCCTCCAGGACCGACTTTGAGGACCCCTGTTTTAGATGTTTCTCTAATACGGCACACATGATTTCAATTGATGGCTGACTAACAGGCTGTTACTGAACTGCAAATGTCTGAATCAGGTGTCTTAAATCAGGGAAACATCTAAAACATGCTGCCAGTGTTGGAAAACACCACATTACTTAATGATTAATCGATAACTAACAATTTAGTTGTTAATATTTTCAGTAATTGCAATTCCTCAATTAGTTGACGATTATTTCAATAATTCATCACTGTAACGGCGAGAAACATTACTGTTGATGGTCTGTGACGGTTTGAATAAATGAAAAATGAACAAAAGTCCAGATCATCATGGAAGTGCCCACGCCCACCTTTTAGGACATGGTTTAAATTGAATTCAGAAAAATAAAACGGAATTTGGAAAATAATGAAAGAAATTTCATTGGGTCTTGCATCCATCAATTTGCCTCATGTTCCATCTGTCTTTGATTTCTCTGGTTTTTACAGATCCCACATTTGAATCTGCAGAAATATCTCTAGAAATATCTATTATGAATTCATAGTTAACTTGGGAAGAGGGGTAGGGGGGAAATCCGAGGCTCAACCAGTTTTACATTTTGACTTGAAACACACATAGGAGTCTTTCCTTGTACAATAGCCTGTTTTTTGGTTAGCGGTGTACTCAGAATCAGAAAAGGGTTTCCTACACCTTGTCTTTTGCCGTCTTTTGTCCCTCCTGTTCTGTTCGTTTCTGAGGTTCAGCAATAATGTTCATGGGTCAATTTGACCTGGGGAGTGTTTAATCATGCGACAGTGTCAGAAACCAAAAAATTCCTCCAAAATATTTTTGTATCTGATTATTAACTCCATTACTCACCATTTCAATCAATATTTATGCAATATATTTTTTTGTATTTCTCAGAAATTAAGGATTAATGACAACAACCTACTTATTTACTAATTTGGACATAAAAAATGGATTTTTTATGCCCACTGAAAAAAAACCTAGACACAAAAAACAACAGGTTTTTTTTCCAATGGCTGATCTTTATAATTGAACTTGAGACACTATTGATACTATTCAGGGTCAAATTGACCTGCTGATTAAAATCAAGACAAATGAGTCGTACAGAGAGTATTTATGTTTTCATCAGCTTCTGCTGAGTGTCCACTCAGTGTGGGTGGAGTTTGCCCAGGGGAACAGAAAAGATTCCCGTCAAGCGTCGTATGTACACCTGCTTTCTCGCAGTTTCCTAATGAAGCAAAGAGAATAGTGAGAAAGTGAAATATGGTTCATAGCTGCAAGGAAACTTATAGAATTGGACATTTTAAAATTGTTTTCTGCACTACAACTTGACTGCCGGATCAAATTGACCTGAACAGCATCTATGTAAAAAGTAGACGCATGGGGGAGGGGGTTACAAATGTGTAAAATGAATTTATTTTCAATTTATATGTAGAGTGCACCTATTAAGACGAATAGAAAAAGCTTCATGGAAAAAAAATACTTTTAACTAGTTTAAAAAAAAATAATTTAAACTTTAAAACAGGTCAATTTGACCTGCAACATAACAGGAGGGTTAAGCTCCTCAGTGTAACATTCAGGCCAACACTCAAAGGAAATCCCAGCAAGTAGTAGATTGCAGTCCAGTACATAACAAAATTCATTTTACAATGTAATAGGACAGCTGAGCCCCATAAAGTGGAATCACGGTAATCCGAACCAAAGTGATAAATGCCCAGACCTCTTCAATAAATATAAACTTACAGGGAGTTGGAGTTTATAAACAAAGAGAATAAAAAGGAGATTATTCTTTGCAGGAATGCTCGGCTTAAAATACTTTGGTTTTAAGCGGCTTGTAAACGTGTCTAAAATATGAGCGGTTCAGAGCACCGCTAGCTGAGAATCAAGTCTGGTTTATTAAGCTCCCTATAAAGTGTTGGAGAGGTCTGTGTCGTGTTAACCGAGGATGACTTTTTCAAATGCACTTTTCAAAACAGTCTGGTCTTTATAGTGAAGGATGAACTGTGTGTTTTAGTTATTCCAACAGAATTTATTTCACATAAAAAGAACCAGACCTTTTTATGGGGGCTTCCACTATTGATTAGTAGACAAATCTTTCGATTAGTTGACTAATCAGAAAACATTTTTTTTGGCTCAGTCTGCAGCTTTATTTTTATTTAGACTTTTTTTTTTTTTTTTTTTTTATCAACATTTTAGAAATGCATTAAAATATGCTAATAAGCAGATAATTCAAATACGTTTTTTGAATAAAAAAATTATTGCCTACAATGCAATAACATAACATTCCTTTATTATAAACAAAGGTTGCATCTGCAGCTAAATAAATCAAATGTTTTATTTGATTAAAAATTAAACAGTAAAAGGACCCTAATGGGATTTTTGTCAATGTATTTTTTTCAGATTTTGAACACAGAAAAACTAAAACTATGTCATTTAAGGAAGTCTGGGTAGATTATATTTTCAGAAAGTTATTTGTAATATTTTTTTATTTATTTATTTCTATATATTTGTTTGTACAGTTTCAGTGTAACCACCGTTGAGGGTGGTGTTCATTCAGCAAATGGTCGTTTTTAGAGTCTGTGTACTCCAGTTAATGATTAATCAATTACTAAATTAGTTGACAATAATTTCAACAATCGATTGGTCGCAATTAATAGTTTCAGCCCAACTTACTTATTTCTCTGAGGGTGTTTGTTCTTTCAGCAAATAGCCATTTTTAGTCTGTTTACTCCAGTTAATGATCAATTGACTACTAAATGAGTTGGCTAGCATTTCAGTAGTCGAGTAATCACTTTTAATTTGAGTTATTCTAATGTAATTTCTAGATGTTTATCAAATTTTAGCCGCGAGTATCTTCGCTTAAGTGAAAAGCAATGTTTTTAGTGATACTGTTTTAAATATATATATACATATATATATATCAAGAGCAGTTGTTTCTATCATATTTCTTGCTCAGTGTTGTATTTTTTCCCTCTCCCTGCGGTTGTTTTCCAGGGACGGTATAGAGTTTGCGTTCAAGGAGCCCAGTCCTCAGGGAGAGGGAGGCCCTCCCCTCAACTTGGCCTTCTTGGACATCCTCAGCGAGTTCTCCTCCAAGCTGATGAGACAAGACAAAAGGACTGTGTAAGAGTTCTCTGCTTGTTTTCCCGCTGAACGCCGGGGTGCTGCTGCTGCGTTCCAGATCTGGAGCTCCAGATTCGGAGCGCAGCAGGTGTCTTTGACAAACAGAGCAACTGGCGTTCTGCTGCCCCAGTTGGTGGAATCTGCACCTGGTCTTGTGTGTCAAGTTGGTCGCTCTTGACGCGTCTGACATGCCCTTCCTGTTTCCCCCCCCCCATCAGCCACATGTACCTGGAACGCTTCATGACGTTCCAGATGGCTCTGCAGCGAGAGGACTGCTGGCTTCCGCTGATCTCCTACAGGAACTCGCTGCAGGCGGGCGGCGACGACGACACCATGTCTGTGATGAGCGGCTACTCTAGCCGGGGCTCCTCGGTCCGCTCCAAGAAGGTGAAGCCCCCGGCGGCGACGGCCGGAACGTCGGCGGCAAAGAGGAAGCTGCCGGAAGGTTCGAGAATGCCAACTTTTATCGATTAGCGTTCGCGGACCTCTAAGTGTTGACCGGGGTCGAACATGTGGCGGTTTTCTCGTTCCAGAGGAGAGCAGCAGCGGCGACGTCTGGCAGCAGAGCATTCAGACCCCCGTCATGTTGCCTTCCCCTCATCTCACCTCCACTGCCATGCGGGACCCCAAGAGGGGGCGGGATGACAGCTACATGGGGGTCTACGCGCTCCCCCACGAGCAGCAGCCGCCGCCCCACCCTCACCCGCACCAACAGCACCATCCGCAGACGCCTCAGCACCACCAGACTCCCATGGATTACAAGTACACATGCCTCACTTCCTCCACCTCCTGCTGTTGGTTTGCTTTCCGTTTCACGCGTCGTCCTGCGATCGCCGTCCCACATGGGAGGAGTCACTCAGAGTTTGGAAAATAGAAACCATGATGTATGAGAGTGGATAAGTATGGATGTGACGCGTCTCCTGTTCTGGATAGAGATGGGGGGAAAAGGAAAATTCTTCTTTGTCTCTTTCCTTTCCTTCTTTTCTCCCCGTTTCCTTTTTCCTTGTCTCCTTCTTTTGTTTCTTTCTCTTTCCTGCCTCTGTTTTCCTTTCTTTGCTTCCTCTCTTGTCTCCTTCTTTCTACTCTTTCTTCTTCTTTCCTTCTTCCTCGTCTTTTCCTTCCTAGTCTTTCTTTCTTTATTTTTTTTTTCTGTTTTATTCTCTTTCTTTCTTGTTCCCCCTCTTTTCCTGGTGACCTCTTTTCTATCCTTGGTTTACGTTTTACCTTTCTTTGTTCCACTTCCTTTTCCTCCATGACATTTCCAGGTTCCATGTTTTCCGCGAAAAAGTCTCACATAAATTTGAAGTAAAGTTGCAAATCTGAATCTAAGAAACCTCAAAATAGGTCAAAAAAAAAAAAAAAACAGACCCCCGAATATAGTAGGACAAAGCTCAACGTAGGATCAGACATTCTCAGACACTTTTCACAAATCTATAATCCTGTGTCACTGGGGTGCATTTCATCGAATCAGTGGAAACTAAGAATCCCCCTGGGTGTGGGAAAATGAATAAAGTTGTCAAAGGTAATGCAATTTTTCTAAATACAGTTAAGAAAATTAGTCCACGTAAATCTCTTATTAGATTCCTGATCCACGCCTTCTTGCAGCCGACTTTGGGTATTTATTTACTTGTGCAGTTCTGTTCCTTCTAAAATCACAGAGTTAAAGGTCGCTCCTGCAGGCAAACTGTCAGAAGTTTCCGTGGCTTGAAGCTGTCTAAACAGGGTTGATAACAGATAACGGTCTGTAGTGTAAAAGGCTCAGGCAGAGTCTGATCTGTGCTGTTGCTTCCACTTCAAATAAAAGACTTGGTCCCAAACGTTCAGCCACAAACATCACCTTTCAGCAGCGGTTTATTTGTGCTCACCAAAAAATAAAAAATTCACCATATCCACAGAGCAGAAACCCCACAACCCTTCAATACCGCAAGTTTTCCTTATTAATTCACACAGGCTTGCGTCCAGGGCAGCGATTCATTTCGGTGGTTCACTCGCTGGCCAAGCGGATGGAGCCAGGATGCATTAGGACGCCGCTCAGAGTCATTCCCCGTCCGCGCGCTTTTTAATTCAGAGGCCAAAACCGGTCGCAAAACTGTTTGCACTCCGCCGCTTGCCAAGCGGCCGGACCCCGCTCTGCTTATTTATTTGCCTCAAACGTCTCGCGGGCGCCCGGCCAACGGGAAATTGAAGCCGCGCCTGACACATTTAGTGCCATCTCCAGTTCAAACGCCAGAGGTAGGAGGAACTCATCCTCCCTTGTGCGTCCAGTTCCCAGGTGACGTGGATGCTGGCCCAGAGGCAGCAGGAAGAGGCGCGCCAGCAGCAAGAGAGAGCCATGAACTACGTGAAGCTCAGGACCAATCTGCAGCACGCCATGTAAGACCCCCTCGAAGGCCAGCCGCTGGGCAGAAAGGCGCAGGTCGCCGCTGTGGTTTGCTAACCGTATGACTTTTCTTTTTTTTTGTTCAGCAGTAGGCGTGGCACCGGGCTCATGGAGGAGGACGAAGAGCCCATCGTGGAGGACGTGATGATGTCATCGGAGGGGCGGATGGATGACCTCAACGAAGGCATGGACTTTGACACCATGGACATCGATCTGGTAAGACGCAAGGAAAGAGTTGCTGACAGTTTAGAAATAAACTGAACTTGAGAGATTTATTTATTTTCACATTGCTGCTTTCTAGTAGCATTTTTTATTTTTATTCCCTTCAGTAAGTGACCAAATCTGTATTAGACTTTTATTCAAAGAAATTGCATGAGAAAATATCTGACTTTTAGCTTGATTGGTGATCCATGAATGCACCACACTACCTAACAGGGAGAAAACCGAAAAGCTATTTTCAGTATCAGTGAGATACAGGAAGCAAAGACAAAACTTTAAAAAGTTTAAACGGGTTTTCTGTTCAGAATTACCACAAGTTTCCTCCGTTGTACAAGAGAACGACACTTTCAGCAGATAACAGGAAGGTTAAAGGCGAGTACAGCAAAGCTGTGCTGTCTTTGGACCAGGACTGGAGGATATGGCTTTAAAAAAGACAGCTTTTTATTTCTTTTTCCTGCCAGATGCGATTTAGATGTTTTTTAAAAAAAATTTTTTTTTTGTTTCTTTTCTTAAAAGAAAAAAAAAAAGTTAGAAATGAGAGAATACATCTTCAAAAAATAGGCTTTATTTCAATTGTCCCGCTTGTGATTTGTAGCAGAGTATTGAAGCCAGACTAAATATTTATTTTTAATTGTGAGAAAAAGTTGTTTTCAGGAGAAAAAGAAAGTTCATTTGATTAATGTTTTTATGGTAATTCATTCTTCTAACATTGCGACTTTATTCTCATCTTATTACGGCTGTAACATTATGACTTTATTTCTTGTAAAAAAAGAAAAATATTAGTCCAATTTGTATTTTGTCATAGACGTGATCTCATTTCAAAGTCCAAATAATTAGAAGCTGTAAAAACCGTTTGTCAAACAAGATGGCCGCCCTGGGTGTTCTGACTTAACTCTGAAGTGTGGAAACCCAAGGAGTTTGTTGCTTGGGGGGAGGGGGGGGGGGGGGTCCAGATTTTCCTAAAATTAAATCTCCATAAACCAAAAATGTAATTAATCAATTTATCGCTCAGCTCTAATTTGAACTGTTTAGTCTGCAAAATGTTTGGCAGGAAGGCTTTAGAAAACATTTTTATATCCTCCTGCACTATATTTCTTCAGGACAAATGAGGTAAAAGCAGCACAGAGATAAAAAATGAGCCATAAAAGTCTGACTACTGCAGCTCCAATCATAAACGTTGAGGAAACCACCTCAACGTTGCTTGGTTGGAGGCAGTACTTGAATGCACCTACACCAACTCGCCTGCGCACAGATGTAGTTCGTCTATGAAAAGAAGTGCAAATTCTTAAAAGCAAGAACTTTTAATCATCCACTTTTTCTTGGTCTATTGTGAAACCTAAAAAGTAAAAAAAAAAAGCATCAAATTTTTCTGAACATTTCTGGAGATTAAACCATTTTAGTACCAAGCTGGCAAATTATAATTTTTTTTCTCTTTACTGATCTTGAACTTTAAACCTCAGCCATAAATGGCTTCTTGTACTTTTGTTGTTGTTACCGCCACCTACTGGCATGTCAGAGATCCTCGGAAACGGTGGGGGGGGAAAAAATGCATAAAAATATTCCTAGCGTGTTAAAAACTGACAGCATTTGTCCTTTCTTCATGTCCATCAGCTCCTCTGATGGAAATGTTTTTGTTCGGTGTACCGACTGCAACATTTTCCAACAGAAACCCCCAAGAAGCGACTGACTTGCAGAGAAGCACTGATTTATGTCGTGTGCTGGCAGTAGCAGCTGTTGGTACAACATTAAGATTGATAGCAGAACCACAGAGAGCATGTAGATTTACTTTAAAACCCACATCTAAGTTTCTCCCTGCATAAATATTTCTGTTTGCTGGGAGGAGTTGCATCAAGCGGTAAGTGCATTCCAGCTCCAAAAATTGTCTAAATTGATTCTGAAACATTTTTTCCTCATGAGTAAGGAGGTTTGACGCAGAGCTCGCCTTGATCCCCCCTCACCTCTCTCTAAAACTTGACATTTCTCTTCTTTCAGCCGCCGTCTAAGAACCGCCGCGAGAGGTCTGAGCTCAAGCCGGACTACTTTGACCCCGCTTCTATCATGGATGAATCGGTAAACGTTTAAGAGCCCGCCCCCCCACTTACCCTCTCATCCCCTCTAGACTGTGTTTTATTTATCGCTTGGCAAACAAATCCCAGTATTTTCATTATGCGAAGCTGAAATTAGTGGCTTGTAAACGAGAAGTTTGATTGGACAACGTTCAGCGGAGTGCAGTCGTTTTTTTTGGCCACACTCCCGGCGCTGAGCGATGCCTTGTGAAACCTTCGGAAAGGTTCATTTGACCAGCTGGTGGCCAAGTGCAACATTATTGGGCCTCTCGGTGCTGCGATTAATGCTAGTGTAAACAACCTACAGACTGCAAGACCAGCCCCTAAAATTCTCCTTTCAGCTGGCAGAAAGGGAACATGAGGACTTAATGTAGAGGGCTATTTTTTTATTAGTTAGTTAAATCTAAAACTGGATCTTTAAAATCAAATCAGCAAATAAGTTTTCTTTGCTTCAGTTTTTCTGTCTGTTGTGGCTGCAAAAAAAAAAAAAAAGGGGGGGGGTGCAATATATTTTATTTTTTTAAGCACAAATTGAACGTAATCAGTTTAGAGGGACACAAAAGAGAATGCACAAATTGTAACTATGACAAACTTTTTGCTGGTTGCGATCATGAAAACATTGCGGTATCGTCCCCTCTAAAGTCATTACTTCTTTTTTTGTGTCGTTTTGGGTTTTCAAAAACAAACAGCGGGAGCCGGATTTAACCCTGGAAGATCTCTGACATGTCTACTTGTCTGTTCAGTCAGAGTCACATTTAACCGTGTATTTGCAGCTAGTTTTTTTTTTTTTTTTTTTTTTTTTTTGAATACGTAGTGCCTAGCAAACGTTTGTTTCATGCTACAAACTTCATTGTGTTTATTGTGTTTTATCAGGGTTTTATGTGACTTACAAACATAAAGTGGAGCATCACAAGGATGCCTGGTTTTCAAAATTTATTTACCAACATTTGATGATGCTACCATGCTTTGATTTTTTTTATTGTTTTATTTTATTTAGGCCCCTTTTTACTCTGATGGCTCCAAATAAAAATCCAAGAAGTGGAGTTTTGGAAACGACCAAACTAGAAACTTTTGTGATGGAGAGGCTCTTTAGATTTGATTGCAAGAAGATAAATCCAGGGCAAAGGATAGAGGCAGAGGTTACTCCTGTTCACACTATTGCATAGTCTAATTTTTAAATAGTTTTTATTTCTCTCTTACTTGTGTTATAGTTTTCGTCGTATCTCTCGTTAAGTTTATGTCAGGTTTTGTACATCTTAAAAAAAAAAAACCTGACTGTGTTTCTATCCTACTTTTTTTGTAAAATCTGTTAAAATGGCCTAGTTAAAGTTCAGGCTGCAATTGAGAATCAATGGCGCGGTTTTAAAAAAAATAAAAAAAATACCATTCAGACGCTCTCCAGCTCCAATGAAGAACAACCCTGAGAATCCTCTTCACAAGACCACAGTCTTAAGTCAGAGGCTTCTTCAGAGTCGTTGTTAGACAGACTGCTACAGTAGAGAGAAACTGCCCACAGTTTTCAGCATCTACAACAACAATTTGAATAGAAGTTACAACATTTGACACGAAAGTGTTTTGTAATGAGTTTGATCTATTTTGGAAAGAAAAATGGAACTTTTGTTTCCTCTTCCTTCTAATTATCATCTCCTTTGAGTTGGTATGTCACATAAAACACAATCACGTTTGTGGTTGCAACAATATAGTTAAAAAAAAACCATCTGGAAATAAATAATAACCCTTGTGTGTATGTGTTTCTCCTAGGTCCTCGGGGTGTCCATGTTTTAAGCTAAACTCCAGAGGATTCTGACGCTGGGATTGCAGAAGAGACGCTTTGTATTTAAAGAGAATTATTAGATGCGAAAACAGAAGTGTTTTCTGTAAGAAAAAGTAAAATAAAAATAATGAAAAAAAAAGAAGAGAGAAACAAAACACACACACACACAAAAAAAAAATACAAACACATTCTGGCTTGTACTCCACGTGGACCAATGACAACCCACACTCAGTGTTGCTTGCTCAGAGAGGACTTTTGTTTCAGAAACTTTTACTTTTATAATCTTGGGTGAGCTCTTCCTGTTCGAAGCTAGTGTAAACAGGCCACTTCCAAAACTTAGTAGAAAGCAAGACGTGTCTGAAGAGAAAAAAAAAAATCAATAGCTTTTCTTCTTCCTCCTTTTTTTTCTTTCCTATTTTTTCTAAACATGGGAATGAATTGGTGTTTTTAACTTAAGAAACCTTTTTTTTTTTCTTTTTTATGTCTAACCCTTTTTACAATTGTAGTAAGTTACCAGGTGTGAAGTAGTAATTTATAAACAGACTGTAGTAGCTTGCTTGTACTGTGTTAGCCAAGTGGATGGAGGTCTTTCTGTTCGTGCTCTCCTTCCTCTCCTCCCCCCCTCCTCTTTTTGTTTATAAGTTTATTTCCCTCTATCTCTTCGGTTTTTGTTGTTTTTCCCTCTCCCAGTTGTTGGGTCTGAGTTGAGGTCCTGATAACCACTGGTGGTTAAAGATGTCGAGACGTCGCATAGTCAGTTTAGATCCCTTTCATGCTGTGAAGATTCCCGTACTCCCGAGTTCCAGACTCCCTGTCAAACAATCAGAGGTTTTGCTCGCTCCTTTAGGAAAACGGAAAAAAAAAAAAAAAAAATCTGCCCTCCCTTCTTGAAGAAAGAGTGGCGTCGCTGTGGAAGGTAGCTCAAAGAAAACACCCCGCGCCCCGAACCTCTTTTGGTTTTTTTTTTTTTTTTTGTTTTGTTTTTTTTTTTTTCTTAACTAAATTCTCACAGCATAATGTTTAAAATGGGTATATCCGCATTTTAAATAAAAGTTATATATGAATCGGTGCTGATTTTATATATGTGCTTTTGTTTTCTGTTCTTTTTTTTTTTTTTCAAAATCTTAAGCCCGAAAGTTTGAGAAATGTATAAGTAAAACTTAAAAAAAAAAAAAAAAAAAAAGTGAAAAGAAAGCATGTGAAGCCATGCGTCAAAGGAAGATTTTTAAATTTGTATTTTTAAGTTCCTATATATATTTTTTTCCCTTTTCTTCTTCTTTGTCTTGATACCGTCTTTGAATTTCTACCTTTTTTCCTACGTGTAAATTAGTTTGGATATAACTAATGAAAAAGAACTTGTGAAATTAAGGTTTTTTTCTCAGCATTGAAAAGAGTCCTGTCACAAATTATGATGATGATGATGATAATAATAATAATGATGATGGAGAAAAATAAAATAAAATGATGCTTCTAGATTTCAGTCGTCTCAACCTGTAAGGCAGTCACTCAGACAGTACCGAACTCCGACGTTATTCAGCAGCGCTGTGGCAGCTAGACAAAAAGCTTAGACTTTGACATATACTTGTCGACACGAGTTTCAATGAAATGTTTTGTCTACTGAGGTCGTTTATTTTGTAGTCATTCCATGCTTAAGCCTTAAGAAACATGCTCGTGGAGGTCACCTACTCCTCACAGTAATCTTCCATGTCCGAGGCAGATAAATTGGCTCTTAGAACATGAACTACGAGGTGGTCGGATGTAATGTGATAAAGTAGATAAACAGCCTATACGTGTTTTTTGCCTAATTATTTTATGTAAGTAAAAGACAAAACTCTTTTAAGGAAACAAAAAAAAAAAAGAAAAAAAAAGTACTGTTTATTGTTTGTTACTTACCACTACATCGGTATAAATCCTTATTAGATCATGTGTACATATACAAAATTTAATTTCTCTCCTTGCTTTTTGGACATTTCTGTTTTATTCTCCTGCACTCTTGCCTACAGTCTTGAGTTATTGTCTATTATCCCATCCTCCTTTTCAGTCACTCTTGTTTTTTTTTTTTTTTCTTTTTGTTTTTTTTTTTTTTCTGATTTGTACTTGTCTGGAGACAGTAACTTTTGAATAAAAATCAACACATTTCTTCTGTGGTACATCTTACTTTTTAAGGGGTTCCTGTTCCGTTTTCGTTGGTGCTATCGGGTTGGAACCGGGCCTGCCTTTAGTGGAAGAAATCCTGGTATTTCCAAGTGCATTCCAGTAAATCAGAATACCTCTGAACATTGAAAAAACTTCAAAAGGTTTTGTGAAATTTAACGACCACAATCCAACGTCGACCTCGTCATTCCTTATTTTTGAGCAACAGATATTTCTGCATATGGTATTTAATTTGCTAGTAGGAAACCATCGGACTCGGTCGTGACTCATCCTACTGATTTCATTTAATCAGTTCTAACAGAAAGCAGTGCGTTGACAATGACTCTGGTTAAAATCTTGCGCTCCTTATGTAAGAAGGCAGTTTCATTTCATCAGTGTGATATGGTTTGTTCCAAATATCATACAGAACAAACTTAATGAAAAAAAGGAAAAGGTTTCCTATTGAGGTGTCTGGCCTATTTAAAACATGCTTCTCAATTTGATTAAATCAAAATTACTTTGTCACCTTATACTCAAAAGGAAGTTCCTATGAAAAGGCTGTTTCAGCGAGACGGACTTTCTGAAGACACCAGTAAGCAAACCTTACAGAAACTGAACTGTAATCCCATCTTACTCCTGAGCTGAAATATCTGTTTACAGATTAAAAGTTCATGCAACAGAAATTTAAAGATGGTTCCCAGAAACGGCTTTGCGCAAATTAGCTTAGTGGCTTACAGAGAGGCTAAATCTTCAAGCATTTTCAGTTTTATGCATTCATTAAATCTCTGTCAACAAACCTGTGCTGAGTTGCACAGGTAAGTGCTCAAGTGAGCATGCCCAATTGATATGCTCAACAGCCAGGCTAAAATAAAACGCAGAGCACTACAAGTTTAAAACAATGGATCTCTCCCTTTATTTTGCACTTTATATTTGCTAAATTGGTCATGTGAAACATTTAATTAGATGCAAATCATGTTTTGGGGCAGCTATCAGCAGGGGCTCCGCCAGGAATCTTGGGCCCCCTGACAAAACATTTAATCGGGGCCCCCCCACCCAGCTGCTGTTACGATTTTTTTTGAGTCTATCTCATGTCACAATTTTAAAGGCTTGCAACTGCCTTGCTTTCTTTGGCCCAATACTGATAATAGCACAATATTTAATGTTCATAGATTTTACATCCAACAGTCCACATCCAGTTTGCAAGTAAGTTTTAAAATACTTAAAAATAGAAATTTTTTTTCTATTAGTTTTAGCTTGCTGAAATGTCTCTCTCCACGAGCAACAGTCAAAAGCAACGTGCAAAATACACATGAAGCAAACCAGACTTCTCAAAAAATGCAATGGAGTTGCATTTTAGTCTAGCTGCAGTATAGAACTTTAATAAAAAATGTTTTTTGAAAACCTGACTTTATTATTATTTTTCTTAGCAGCATAGTAAAGGCCACAGTCGTTCTTATTTTCCACTGTCTGCTGCTGAACACTGTCGCCATCAAGCTCCAAGCAGGAACGAACCATTTCATTCAGATCCAGGGGAGTTCAGGGCAAATATGGATGTGTGTTTTTTGGTCTGGGAGCGGGAACATTTAATTTTTACAGCTAAAAACAATCTCCGAAAATACAATATGATTATTTTTGTAATTGACAGGGTGCCATTTTTTTTTTTTTTAATTTCTATGAACAAAAAATAAATTAATAAATTGTGGAGGGCCTCCTGTCGGTCAGGGGCCCTTAGAATTGTCATACCTCCCCCCGGGCCCCCGTAAGGGCGCCCCTGCCTATCAGTAAGTTTTATAAGCGCCGCAGCAATATTAGATTTTAGCTTTTATCTCATGACTTCCAGGGACTTTTCTATTCATTTTTTCCAAATATTAAAGACTTTTCTCTTGAGTAAAACCAGAGCTCGCAAATGGTAAACATGTTTTATCCTAACATGCTTTACTCGTGGATAAACTTTTTTTTTTTTTTCTTCCCTTAAGCCATTTCAACCCAGATTAAGTTACATGCACCAGGCTGCTCTGATGTAATTTACATTCTCGGCACATGGAGGCAGTGCACTCCAAGCCAGTCTGCCCCTGCTGACGTCCAACGCTCCCATAGATGATGTTGCTCTCTGTTACATGGATCTTTTGCAGATTGGTGAAAATGTGCTTTCAGACACCCAGTCTCCATCTCAAAGGGGCCTTTTAGCAGGAGCGATGCTTTGTTGTGCTCAGACACACAGCGCTGTTAGTTATATGATAAAAGTGGGCTCACGAGGTGGCAGAAGAAAGGATGAAAGCTGCAGAGACTTCTTTTTTTTTTTTTTTTTAAGCGCATGATTAATACAGGGGGCCTCAGATCAATGCGGGAGCACCAGAATAGGACCTGGCAGAGAGCTCCCCCTTCATGTTTCATGTTGCAGCTCATAACACATGAAGAGGCTCGTCCATCACCGCGTCAGGCTGCCTGTCACATGTCGGCTGTCGGGGCCTACAAGAGGTGCAGAAAGGCACTTCCCTCTGCTGCTCTGTTTGATTTGTCCTTTTGAGTTGTCGGTCCCAGCATGCGCTCCTGAACCAGATTCACTCATAGTTTAATTCCACGTCTCTTCTTCCCGTGCCAAAATAATGATTTTTTTCCCCTCTCTCTCTCCCTCTCTTTCCCCTCCCACCTCCCTCTCCTCCTGCTTTTGTTTCCACGGCAGTGCATTTGTTTAGATGGCTCGGGTTAAATTGTGTGGCTGAGGTCAGGGGGCTGCCGGGTTTTAATCACAACCACAGACCCGGCTGGGGCTTCCAGCTTCTATTTACCCCTGATAACCTCCGCGTTCCCATTTTCATCAGCCCGGCTTGTGCTGAAACCTCAGAGGCTTCCGGGAGGGACTGGGCCTGCAAAACTCTCGCATGCATGTAAATGTACGATGGATAATTATCACAAGGGTGGTCAAGTTAAAGCATGACTACTGAAGTTGCTTTAAATCGAGCACCCTTCGCATGTACCGTCCAAAAGCTTTGATGTGTTTTATTTAGGTCTTATGGGAGACACAGACACAAACGAAACGTAGATCATGATTGTGAAGTGGACGGTAAACTATTTATAGTATTTAAACCTTTGGAGAAAAAAAAAATCTGAAAAGTGCAGCATGTGTTTGTATTCAGCTCCCCCGAGTCAATACTTTTTATAGACCTCCTTTTGTTGCGATTAGAGCAGCAGGCAAAAGAAAATTTAAATCTTTTCCCATACTTCCGTTGTGAAATAGCTGAAGTCAAGTCAGCTTTGATGGAGAGAATCTGTTACAAAATTTAAAAAAGTAAATAAATAAATTCACTCGTCATCCGCAAATTTTGCGGGGACTTGTGAGTTTCGCCAGTCATCGTAACTTTTTCAAAAAATCTGGCCAATCACCGTAATGTTTTCTGTGTCTCCCTTTTTTTTCCTGACCAATCACAACAACTCGGATGACTTCCAAAGGTTTGAAGTTAAAGTAAAAGGGGGATTTCATCCCCTTTTTCTTTAACTTCCTGTGTGATGCTAAATAGTTAACATCTGCATGCTTTTGAGGCGTGAACAGTTCATGTTAACTTGATTGACCAATACGAAACTCCTCTTTTGCATCTTGACAACTCCTCGGGACATGGATTTTATTTGTAGTTAGGGTGATATTTCAAGAAGGTACTTGAAAATGCTATTTTCTCTTGAAATATTAACGGTGCTAAAATCCTGTGAAGGTTATGTGCAGCACTTTCAACTTTTGTTGAGTTGCTGTGGCAAAACAGGGCTTAGAAAAGATCAACTTTGATTACAAATTTTTGAGAAAAAGGTGTTGCAAAATCAGTCACAGCAAACACAATTGCTTTAAAGGACTGGTTTATGGAGCACACAACTTATGGTTGTACTAACCAACAACTATTCTCCCGCCCGAGCTGTTGCTCTGTGTAGCTCCTCCAGAGTCATCACATTCCCTCTTTAGCTGACTTGACAGCTAAACGGTCAAGATGGATGTTCATCTGTCAGCTAATTAACTAATTAATGAAGGCAGAAAGGTTTTGTTTGGGAATATCAGGCTAAAAGGAGTCTGTATACAATTGCATGCCACTAGTTTCAGATGTTTATTTGTTAAAAAGCTTTGCAAAAAAAAAAAAAGTATCATTTTTCTTCTGATTCACATTTAAGCGCTGCATTGTGTTTGCCCGGCACATAAAATCCGAGCAAAATATGCTGAAGCTTAAGAAATATGAGCATGAGGCTCTGTAGCTGGAGTTTTTATTTTTTTATATGTGTTTTAAAAGAGCCTCTTTACAGAGAGAATCAAACCTGAATAGTCTCCTGAGATGAGATAAAGCAACAATGTTTATGCCATGAATGAATCATTAATGAAAGGATTGGTTATAGTCTGCTCGGCTTGTAAAGGCAGAAAAAAAAAAAAAAAAGCAGCTGACCCTGTTAAATCATTTACCCGACCCTTCATTAGATTAAGCACAAGGACTTAAGCGTACAGACAGACAAACCTCCAGGCCAATAACTGTCAGATGTCCAAAATTCATCCTCATCCTGCACTAAATTTAAACTCTTGTTTTTTTGGGGGTTTTTTCTTTTCCTTTTCTCATGTGATTCCAGCACTGTACTCCGCTTCCAGTGCAGTATCTGGTAACTGAATAAAAAGCGAAAGATAAGCACTCCTGGATTAAGACGAGACGCCGTGTGGGCTGTAACAGAGATGTCAAGGTGCATGTGAAATGAGAAGAAGCATCAATGCCTTTCATTATAAGGAGCAGGTTTCACCAAAAACAGGCCCGAACAGGTTGCAGATTCCTGCGGAACGCTATGAATAGAGCGCCGTGGGAACCTACTGTCTGCCTCCTGTCGGTTTTCTTCGTATTGACACACGGGCAGAGCGGCTAAAGGTATGCTGAATGAGCGAACGAGTGACAGGCCTATTGTAGTTGGAGGATAGGAGCAGGAGGATTAGTCTCCTTTTGGCACTGATGGTCCTCAGTGTGGAGGGAATCTGTCATCAGCGGAGCTGCAGGTGGTCCTCGGCTCTGAGCAGGGGGGCTGGAGCAAGAAAACAAGTGGGGTTTTCAGCTGGGAGCGGGGTGATGTTTACCCTGAGTTGCCCTGGAATCCGATTCTCTATACCTTGGCTCCTCACCTCGACTCTCATCGTGGTTGTGCCGCCACTCCTCCCCAGCCGAGCCACGCTCGTCCCCGCAAAGGGTGCCAGAGCTTTGGAGCGAGTGTAATAATGCTTTTTCCCTGCAGGTAGAAAGAAAACAAGATTACGTTTTTGTTTTTTTTTTTTTTCAATTAGAGGGACTCGCACTGAAAGCATGCAGCGCTGCTCCAAACAAGGCCAGCATCTCTGCTCTTCCACTTCTGCTGGTGCAGCAGAGAGCTGAATATTTCAGCAGTATTTTTCATGGCGGCCATTTTTTTCGAGATGGTGGTCAAAGAAAAGGCATTTTTTTGCACTGAAACTAGGAATATTTATCACAGATAAATACTTTTAGTGTCAAACCGTACATAGCTGAATCCACATAAATCATGTCCACTGATTTACATTAACAACCAGGGTGACCATGATTAAATGGTCATCCCGGTTGTCATGGCGGCCCATCTTGAAAAATGGCCACCGTCTCGAAATTCTACTGGCTAATGGGAAATATAAAAAACATACAATCTGAGGGGTAAACTTGTTCATTTTTATGCTTGTAGACACATTTGAAAATTTGTTGAAGTCGAACTATGCTCCTCATCTCCCCCCTCCCCCCAGAGCCCATTCAGAGGTGACCTGCGGATGGCTGGATGGATTTCTGGGCCGAGCCAGCACCAGTTGAATCATGAGTCTCTGTAAAAGTTTGGATGAGTGTCTCATAAGGGCGTGATGAGACAGATCTCATAAAGATGACGGAGAGCCCCCTTCATGTCACCGGCCCCTGCCAGGAAAGCCCCGTGATGTACGAGGCCCGGGACACCTCTGCTAATAAGACTCATCTCTTTAATTGGCTTTATGGTGCGGCTGCCCAAATGACACCGGCGTGCGGACGCGTGCGCGGCGCATGCGTGTGTGCGCACTGACCCTGTCTGAACCGGGTCCGTTTTGTGCATGCATGTGCTTCTTTAATGTGCCCGTGTGGGTGGAAGCTCATGAATGTTCCCGTTATTAGATTTCTCACTTCCCTTCCTCCTCCGGAGCGGAGGATGAGCAGCCTCATTAGTAGGAGAGCACTTCTACTGCTGGCCATGATTTAACACCTTACCCAATCATAATTTATTCAATCTATTCTTAAGTATTGCATGCGCTGCTAGATAGGGGTTAGGTTATGTAAGGGTGCAACAGTGCCTTGTCTGAATGTGGTATGATGATGATGATTATTAATCTAAGGAAGCTGCAGATGGTGAGCTACTTTCAAAGTTCATCAGGTGCAGAGGCTGAACCTCAAAATTGTATGTGCTCTGTTTCATTTGAGATGCCGTGTGATAGACCGTAACAGAGCACTGCGCAGTGTGAGGAAAACATGGTTCTGAAAAGTATCTACGTGTCTAATCACTCGATACCTGGCTGGGCCTCCTATTTGCATGAATTACTGCAACAATGCGCCGTGGCATTGAGGTAATCAGCGCGTGGCAATGGGTAGGTGTAATGGAAGCCCAGATTGCTTTGATAGCGACCTTCAGATCATCTGCCTTGTTGGATCTAGTGTCTCTCATCTTCCTCTTCACAACAACCCGTGGATTTCCTATGGGGTTCGGGTCGAGGGAGTTTGCTGGCCAATCAAGAACAGGAACACCATGGTCATTGAATCAGCTTTTGGTGCCTTTGGAAGTGTGGGCAGGTGTCAAGTCCTGCTGGAACATAAATCCAGCACCTCCAAACAGCTTGTCGGTAGAGGGAGGCGTGAGGTGATATCAAATTTCTTGGTAGACAACAGGCTGCATTGACCATGGACTTCAGAAAACCCAATGGATCAACACCAACAGATGACATGGCACTGTAAAAAACGTCCCACTGGAATTTGAACAAAGTGGATTCTGTGCCTCCAAAACCCTCAGACCTCGACATACATATAAAATACAGAATTTACATTAATCTGAAAACAGGACTCTTGACCATTGCACAAAAGTCCAGTTTGTTTTCTCCTTAGCCCAGGTAAGACTCTGGTTCAGAACATTTGTAGTCCATATCTAGTATTCGTTTGTGTGTCTGCCATAGATTTTGCTGGATAATCTTCTCAAAAATGTGGTTCTGATGCTGATGCACCTTTTTCCTACCACTCTTGTTCCTGTCGCTCAGTTTTCATGTATGTTTGGACGCAGGACTCTATGATCTACCACCGTCTTGAGCAATTACCTTTTTTTTTTTTTACCCTCCTTGTTAAGGCTGGCGCTGACTGTCTTCTGACTGCAACAATAATTAAAAAAACTTAATAAAAAACACCAGGTACAAACACTTTTGCGAAGTTTAGATTAAGCAAATTTAATGAGTATGAGGCGTTTTACGGGGCACTGTTGCCTTTCTTTGCTGTCTCCAATCACAAAAGTGGGGAAGAAGGAAGAAGAGGGAGAGGAATCAGAGGTGGTCAAAGACGAGAAGAGAGAGTGCAGACACGGAGAAGGGGAGCTGGTACTCGTTAGCGCGCTGTTCATCAGTCTTGTGGGGGTCAGGGTTCAGGGAGCCCCAAGGCTCGGTGTGTGACCGGTCACCTTTCACCCCTGACCCCCGCAGCCAGCACCTGGAGCTGAGGTATTTCCTCATAACGTTAACTCCTTTATTATTGATTCGCGGCGAGAAGGGCCGAGGCCTCGAAGCACGCAAGAAACTGAGATGTCTTCAGGTGTTCCAGCATTTGAATTCAGAGAAAGCGCCACGACCGACTGTTCCGGCTCAAACGAGGGCAAGGTGAGAGAAAGAGAGAAAAGGGGAATCAAAAGAGGACAAGGAGGTACAGGAGATGGAACAGTCGGGGAAGAAAGAGGAGGAGGAGGGAAGTCAGGGTCACAGCTGCGATAAAGAGGTCGGAATGAAAGATGTTGCTTCGGTCGGACAGGGAGGAAAATAAACATCCTCCCTAAAAATAGTTTGCTGTCCACTTCATGCAGCCCAGCTCTCACTCCAGCCAGGTGTAGGAGCAGCTTTGCTCCCCATAACAGAATCAGGATCGCCTGACTTTTCCAAGCAAACCGGCTTCATAATGTAAAAAACGTGTCTCCGGGCTTTGATGTGAGGGTTCCTTCAAAGCTCATAAGACAAACAGTCGGGGGATATCTTAACCCCTCAAATAAATATGACATGCCTGTCTTAACTTTATATCTGCTCCTGCCTGTTGTGGCTCAACTTTGACCTTTTTCCGTGACCCATGCTGTTGACTTTCCTTCTCTCCGTATGTCTTCATTTCCCTTGAAGAATGTCTCCTGAGCCGAGGCGAACTGCTTGGAAATCCATCTGAATGAAGCTTTTTATTTTCTCTCTCTTCTGGCTGATGGACAGATTCCAGTTTGATTGAACCCAAATGCTCAAGGCAAATAAGACAAACAAGAACACACACACACACACGCGCGCGCACGCACACACACTTACACACACACCTGTGTCTCCCTCGGCCTATCTTTCATCACCCTGCTTTTTGTTATGTGTCCGTCTTCCGGGGGGCCCCCCTCCTTTTGCTATTTATGCCTGCAGAGCTACTTTGTTGTGCTTTTAGTGGCTCGGTTTGCGGATGGAGCAGATGCTGGAGCTGATATTCCCTGATCCTGCATTGAGCTCAGATAAGAGCAGATTGATGCCCGAGTTAGGGAGCCTGGGAGTAATTGCTGTAGCTTTGATGATCCCGGCCGAGAGCTCTGCTTACTAACAAGGACGTCCTCATATTTGGGATTCCCCCGCCCCGTCCATGCAGGTTTGAAATAATCTGAAGATGTGTACATGCACTCTTCATGTCCATGAATGTCACATAAATTTGGGGAGTTCTGTGATGAATTTGAACTGTTCTTGGACATGAATAAATTGCTAAAGCTAAAACTGGACAGACAAGCCTGAATTTAATCATGAATTCATGGAGACCCAGATTTATGCATGCACTCCCAATAATATTTGCATATAAGTATCTTGACCACACATCATCTATGGGCCTCTGGTATCCTTTTAGATGGATGTTTGTCCCCTCTTGGTAGAATTCGTAAAGCTTTTTCAGATTTGAAACACTGATCTACAAATTTTAGTATGGTTAAGACCTAATGTTTGTCTCCTTTATGTTTGAGATCAATGTTGTCCCAGTTGCCCAGGTTTCAACCATTGAGCTGTCAAGTTGAGGAACATCAGTCTTCCCTTTCTTTAAGCTAGTTTGTGCAAAACATCACCCTGCACGACGATTGTCTGACCTTAAAAATACTTCAGTCAAGTGTAAGGGTGTTCATTTTGGAGCAGGTTCTCATTTGTTGGACCCTCAATGTAAAACGTGCTTCAACCCGACCAAGGATGCCAGTGGTTCCATCAGCTTCCAGTGCGTGAGCATGAACGGTGATGGTTTGGTACTTTTGCTGCCTCCATTCATCGTGTATACCCATCCACCTATCTCTAGAATTACAGGGGCAGCTTATACCTATCTACATGAAAACTCTGTGCAGAAAGAACCCGGCCTGGGATTCGAACCCAGGACCTACCTGCTCTACCAACTGCACCGCCGTGCAGGCTTTTTCTGAACTTTACACACAGCTAGGTACTCTGGAACCTTCTGGAATAATCCGGACCTCAAGCCTGATAAAAAATGCATCGAGGTCCACTAAAACCTGCTATATTAAATGAACTTTAATTTGCTGGTTTTGCCATGAAGTACAGTGAACGATCAAGCCAGATTTGTGTCTAAAGATCGCTGATGGCAACAAAGAAGCCTAAATGTAATGTGTATTTTCTGCCCATGATTAGAGTGAGCTGACCTCTGACCTACACTGGGGACATGTTTGTGCAACATTGCGTGCTCAGATCTGATGCCTCTTTTTTTTTTTTCCTTTTTCTTTTCTTTTTTGCTCCGAGTGTGAAATCATGCATGCGTACATTAGGTGTTATAATGCTCATCTCTATGTTTCTAAGGCCATGCCACTGTGACCATGTGCGTATGTGCCGGAGGGGGCCTCCTCCAGGTTTTTTTTTTTAACAGCCTCTTTATTTATAGCCTGCACAGAATCACGCTCAGCTGAAAAAGCTATGACATAATCAGGCTGACAGATAACATTCTGTCTGCAGATAGAGTTATCTACAGCTCCGAATATAAGCTTATTTTCATAGAATAAAGGCTCCCGTCCGCTTCGCGTGAAATGAAAGCGCAATCAGATGACGTTTCATTTGCTGGAGCGCGAGGCTTGCCTGCTGGGGTTACACTTGGAATATAAATATGTGATCAAAGTTGCAGCAGCCTGTACAATTTCCCAGAGCACCTGCCAGCAGGACGGGGGCGGGGGGGGGGGGTGTAAAAGCCCCCTGATGAGGTTGTTCAGTGGGGCGGTGCTCTGATTAGAGATTGATGCTGGTGGCTCTTCAGCCGAGATCTGAGCAATCTGTTCTGTGTTCTGCTGTGATGACGCCACTGAGGACATGTCAGGGACACCAGGCGGCAACAATGACATGTTGATCCCACGGGCTTTGGACGGTTGACCCGACGCTTGACTGGTACAAGAGGGTTCAGACAGGACGGATATCCAAACAAACAAGCAAATCTTATCTCAGCCCTGCCCCGGCCCTCAACTTCAGCTCTTCCTGCTTATTCCCCTGGAGTTGCTCCTTCTCTGTGGGAGGATCAGGGACGGCTGGTGTAAGTGGGCTAGTAGGGCTAAGCCCTCCGTGACATTTACAATAAAGTTGTTAAAATAAACAACTTAAAAATAACTACCTAAAAAGAAATACGTTTTATAAATAATACATCATTTTTTGTTAAATTTTCAACAAATCTGGTGTCAAACCACCTGGACAAAATCCGTGGGTCTTTCCGAAAGGCTAACTTCTGACAGCCCCATTCAATGTTACTATCTGTCACCAGAATGATTGACAGGCATCTAGCCACGCCCCCTCGGTTTGCAGCTCATTGGGGTTAATTTTGGTTAGCCCAATCAGGATTGGACTTCCCTCGAGCTCGAGTGTGTGTGGGCGTGGTTTGGCGTAGACTGAGAAGGAGCAATGCCGAGCAATATTAGCAGAATCGAGGTTGATTATTTATTTTTATATATATATATATATATATATATATATATATATATATATATATATATATATTAGCCCACCCTTTAAATATCACTACCAGCCGCCACTGGGGAGGATAAATTCCTGGATTTGCGCAGGCCCTCGTCTCTTAGAGTCTTTTCACACTTGATAATCCAGTGTATTGGGGACCAAAATGATGACATTTTCAGCTGGTGTGGTTTGCTTTCACACTGAATTGTGTCAGATGAAGCAAACTTTTTGAAAAACCTGTTCAACCCTGGCCTGTGGTGCCACTCCAAGAAAACCAATGAAGAAGACATGACCGAAACTACCTTCTTCGCAATATGTAAACAAAAATGGAGTGGCGTCAGATTTTAGCGGTTGTAGGATTTCTCTTTTGTCTTTGGTAAAAAATTACTAGCCATTTTTCCTGATAGCACTAAACTCTCACGTTTGTTTATTTGTATGTACCCAGAATGCCTTTGCTTCCTGCTTTTGGAGCTGTCTCTCATGTGCTTGCATCCACACTGAATCGCATTAAAGTTCACTTCAACCAAATCAAGACCTGGATTTTTGGGCAGACCAGAGTTTGCTATTTTGGTCCACATCAGAGTTTGATGGCGCATTCACACTTCCCCGAGCAAACCGGACTTTCCAGGCAATCAAACTGGAGTTCGATGAAAGCGGACCAAACAGGGCTGGAGCAAATGCACCCTTAGACACTTAAAGGGGGATCTCCTGTAGTGAGAGAAGTGATAAGTGGGAGATCATTACAAGCCCTGAGCCAGAGCCAAATGAGATGACGCACACTGCGGGATCATAACGCGGGGCGAAATCGGTAAGGACACTGGGATGAAATTAGACGCTAAACCCCTCTGTATCATTTAGCAACAATAATTTCTTCAGCGTGTCAGCGCTGTGGGCTACTTGTTCCGGTTCCAGCGCTGCCTTAAGAGAGCCAGCGCTCAGTTCAAAAAGGGGAGAGCAATGAGTCAGATCCTCAGCTCCAATTATATCTGCATCCCTGCAGTTTGCTCTTTCCAGCCGGCACACACATCCCCACATAAGACTCGCTTTGAAATCTAAACTAGCTGCCAGGGATCGCCTGTAGCTGTCAAGGAAAATAACAGGCCGGCAAACAGAATCACACAGGCGGCGTCTGCTCCAACAGGAGCTTGTTGACCATCGCCGAGCCAAGGGACCGAAGGAGAGGGAGGAGGGGAGAGAGTTGGAGGGTGAGCTCACAGAGGTCGCTTTGAAGTTTCTATTCAGGTCTTTGTCCCATTCAGGCTGCTGGCAGTAGACATCTCAACTTGGGGCCGGGCCCCTCCCATCATCACACCGTCTCCCTGCTCACTCACACGCACGCTGAAAAAGAAAAAGCAAGCACGTCCGCAGGTCCTGTCCATCACACAGGCCTTAATTAGAGCCGATTCAAATGCACCCTTTTGTACCCTTCTCACTCTCCTCTCTTTCTTTAACCCCCCACCCTCACTCATTTCGCTCTCTCACCCTCTCTTTTTCACCCTTTCCTCTCGCTTTCTAGACCCTTCCCCACTTTTGTTGCCCTCCTTTTTTCTTGGCAGGGAGTGGGGCACCTCTCCAGACGTTTTCTTCTACATGCCATGAGCTCCCTCCCCTCCCCCGCCATCCTCCTTTCTGCCCAACCATCCCTCCGAGTCTGGAAGCCGAGTGTGACCTAATGTTTGACAGACAAGCAGCCCCGGAGAAAGAACTCATCTATCAGTGGCTTGTAATTCTATTAGGATGGACAGAACAACCCCCCCTCCCACCTCCAGGCCAACATTTGGCATATTATCTCTATCCGTTTAGCTCTTCTTCTAAGCCTCCAGGCAGTAGGTCTACAAAATACCAACAAATAACCAGAGTGAGTTGACAACATGCAGCGGCCAGCAGAAAAAGTCTGTCTTTTTCACTTTTACAATCACAAACGTCTATGTGTTTTTATTGGGATTTTGGAACATTGCGGCAATGTGTTTGAATTTGGAAGGAAAATTATGGATTTCAACCTTCCAGGGAGGAAAATGGCATAAATCCGACCAAACTGAAACGTTTTCTCAATCGTCTTTGCAAAAGACCTTAATCTCGGGGAGGTTCTACGAACAGCAATGCCAACATCTTACCAGAGAGTCTCAACGAGATTTGGTCCCAATTTTTGACGGGGCCATTTTTAGAAATGGCTAGTTTGACTCAAATCATTCCATGTTAGCTCTGACTGTGTCTTTTGCAGCCTCTTACAGGGTTTCTCCGAAGATTGAATTGGATTTAGTTTCATCTATCTTCCCATCAGGTCTGACAGGATCTGCTAAATCTTTTAGAGCAGTGGACCCAACTCTGTGGACGCATTGCTTCCATTTTTGTACTATATTGATTCTGTCTGTTCTGTTAAAAAGCAGCTGTTTTATAAATACTCATTTATTCAGACAGGCATTTTTTTTTTTATCAGCAGTTTTTTAAAATCTGATTTATTCTTTGATGCTTTTAAAACTAGTCAGGTCAGGTCAACTGCATGAATGTAAGTGCTGATACTTGTAAACAGCGAGGTTTTTAACCGGCTAATTATTTTTTAATATCATTAAGCTGTTTTTCAGCTGCATGTATTTATATGCTGTTTTATTTCTACTTTTAAGCTTTTCTGTTTTAGCTTCAGTGTTTCTATTTTAAAGTCTAGTTTTACTATGAAACATGTTATTTTTTATGGGAAGAAAAAAAACAACTATATTTTGCAGTAACATGTGCTGAATTACTCCATTGGTGTAATCCACCTCATTTGTGTTTGCTGCTTCTCTTTTGTGTTATCACACCTCATAGTCCAGCAAAAACTCAGTTCAGTTGGGCACCAAAATTACATTTGTTACACTTTCATCTGGTGTGGTTCGCTTTCATATTGCATTGTCAAAAAAAACCCAAATCCTTTAAAAAACTTGTTCACCTCCTTGCCTGTCGTGGCGCTGCAGCCACTGAAATAAACGACACAAAAAGCTTGGAAGAACAACAACTTCCTTCTTCACAAATTGAAAACAAAAATGGAGTAGCATCAGATTTTAGTGGTTGCAGGATTTCTCTTTTGACTTTGGTGAAACAGTACTAGCTATATCTACCTACTGTGAGTGCTAGGGTCGTTTGTTTGTTTAGGTTGCCAGAATACCCAGAATGCCCAGCGCTATAGTCTCCTCCTGCTTTTAGGGAGGTCACCGGTCCGCTTGTATTCAGATATGCAACTGAGCTAGAATTCACTTCAACCGAATCGAGACCTAAAAACGTTTCAGGCGAACCAGCGTTTGTGTTTTTGGTCTGAAACTAGAGTTCGATTGCGGATTCACGCCTCCACAAACGAGGCGGTCTTTCTAGGTAAAGGAACTAGAGTTCGGTTGAAGCAGACTAAACGGATGTTAAAGCTATGAACATGATGTTTCCCCATAATGATCGATGGAAGAGACGGTTTGAATTTCTTCTCTCTCTCCTTTTTTGATCCTGCTCTGCATCCATAAAGCATTCTGTCAAATCCACTTGGATATGGGGCCACACTTCAGGTACGGTTTGAGCTTTTGAGATGCTAATCAGCTGCTTCCAGTTGTAAAAATACCTTGTTGCCACAGTTAGGCATCATAACAACTGTCAGAAAATACAAAAAAAGCAGGAGCAAAAATTCTTCCAGCTGCACAGCATCCTCAGCCAGATGGAACAATTATCTAAACATTCAACGCCTCAACCGAAAGAAAGAAAAGACGACGAACAAAAGTCTACACAATGTGAATGGTATGTTGAGATTTATTTGTAATGCTCTGTTCTTGTCTGACTAGAGGACCTTGTTTCATGTGTCTTCTTGTACCAAATTGGACATCTTGTAACTTGGACTAAAAATGATTTTTTTTAAAAAAATCTTGATTTAATATTTTCCAGTCTTAAATTACGTTTTAAGAGTGCACAGTTAAGAGTTGGCTGGAGAGAATGTCCCACCTGGGCAATATATCTGTCCAGATGGACAGCCATGTCTTGGCAGGTTCCATTTTCAGATGATGGACTGAACTTTTCTCTGTGAGATGTTCAAAGCTTGGGACGCTTATTTATGGCCTAACCCTGACGTACTCCTATAATAAGGATAAATTGCACAGAAATGTACTTATTAGTTGAGTTCTGAAGGCAGCTTGTTGATTTTTATTTAGGGGGCGAGCGGAGTAAAAGCCAAATGCATGCCGCACTTTTCAGATTTTAATTCGAAAGACATTTGATTTCAAATGTTTACAGAAAATCCTCAGTAGATATTAAAGTTTTGACAAAAAGCTGAAAACTACGTGGCACTGTATGTTCGCTATCCGTGTTCTGACTTTCTTTTCTACAGAGAGTCGCCTTGTTCTTCAGTGACTAACACAATTTCTCCTGAAAATCAAATCTAATCTGATAAGCTGGGATGGTATAATGTGGCAGCTTAAGTTAGGAGGAGCCCATTCCTCCACTAATCAGCATTCTTATCAACATTCCCCAGTGTTTATGTGTCAACAAGGACTGCCACATGAAACATCTCTTCTCATTAAAGGGAGCAGAGAGGAGAGGAGGAGAAGAAGAAGACCGGGTTGTTAAATCAGGCAGGACTTGTTTAGCACAGACCGTTATTTGTCTGTAATCAGAGCTTTCCTGTCAGTCATAATGACTGAGACGAATAAAAGAGATGAGGGAGAGCGGAGGAAGACGTCTGGGCAGCAATCAAGCCGACCGCAAGCAGGAAATGTAAGTCTGCGGATGCCCCGGCTGTTGTGTTTGGCCTCGCTGACGTTGCTGTTAAATCAAAAGCAGCATGAACGGCTCATACAGCACCCTTCAAGTGTCAGCCCTTCCCAAAATAGCCCGTTTACATTAGCCCGCCTTTTCCCACTGCCTCAGCTGGCGCTGGTGTTTGGAATGGCTCTGACTTGTTTGTCTTTATGCTCCTCGCGTTTCCCTTCAGCCGAGATTTCGCCAGACGGGAGTCAGATGTTTGCGCGATTCTGCGGGGCTTGTGTAGCCTCTGTGGTTAATGGCTGCTGGGTATTGATCGCATCCGGATCTCTGCATCGCTCTTCAGACAACAATGGCTGAACACTTGACCCCGTGCATGCCAGACCGTCCCCACTCACCCCAGAATCCACGACCCGTTGATAGGCCCCCGCAACGCCGCCGAGGCCGCGGCACTTTCAGTTCCTGCCACGACTGGCCCGAGGATCACAGGAAACGGGCCAGAATTCATTAGGAGCAGATTAAGAACAAGAGCGGAACACTTCAGCTGTGATTTATTTTCACTGTGTGGTTACTGGACTAACAACACGCCAAACAGAGGCTTCGTCCAGGAATAATGATGTCATCATGGGTTCAGAGTAAATATCAAAATAAGAAGCATCCGTGTCCTCAGCAGGGTTCAATTTGGACTTGAAGTTGAGAACACATCAGACTTGTGTTGCTTTAGGAATTACGGCGAAAGACTGTTGAGCGAACTAAACATTGTTGCGGAATATTTTTGGTAGCTAGTTGGAGATCTTGCAAAAAAAAAAAAAGAAAAGTTAAATATCTGTGTTATCAAACCCAGATGTAGAGGATTTCCCGTTTCAATGCTGTATATTATTATTAAGTACTTTTCTGGGAGGCTAACATCTGGCAAGTTTAGTTTTAGTGTCCCTCTGTCTGTGAAACTGCTGGACATATATGGCTGAGAAGGTTTCTATTACAAACATAACATGGTTGAAACGACTAATTTCCTTAGATTTTGCTCCCAATGAGTCAGGCATGCTGGGAATCTTTGAAAGTTGTTTTGATCAATACTTTTTCAGGCTTTCTAAAGTTCTTTCAAAGCCTTTTTTTCCTTTTTAGACTTTGGCTTTTTATTCATTTTCTGTTGAAGCCTTGTGATGTTCTAATCCTGAGGTGGTGGTTGAGTCTGTTTTCCCGTTTTCACAGCAGCGGGGTTGACGCCTTGTGAGATGTCACACCTGCAGGTTATTCACCACTCAACAGCATGGTGTCTGCAGGATCAGTGTTCCTCTCTTGCAGTTGCCTGATTGTTTCGTCTCGGTTGTGACAATCAGCCCATCTTGTTGTGAAACCGCATTCTCCTCGTATTCAGAAGTCGGATATTCTGAGCTCATTATTGGAAAGGCCATAAAAAACACCCACTAAAGTAGGAATAGTGATCAGTAGTGTTGGCAATGTATCGTACGTCAGTACCTATGTTTCCATTACAAATGTGCATAAAAACTCGTTTAAAAAACACTATTTCTCAATTGTGGTTTTTCCATTAAAATAGAAATGCAATTAAAGTCACATGTGAATGCGTTCGTTTATGTGAGAAAGTCATCAAAAACACATGCCGCTACATCACACCACTCCCTGTCAACTTCTTAGTCATTTCGGTCAGTAGTAACATCCTGTTGTTGGTTGACTCATTTGAGACGAAAGAAGTGTTTCCATTTCAGTTTTGCAAAACACACTCATTTCGATACGGCCATAAAACGACCTCGTCTCAGTGCCAAAACGTTACATGGAAAAACAAGAGTTTTTACGAAACTGCCGCATTTCTGGAGGACAAATTTATTTTCGAAATGTCAAATTGCGCAATTTTAAGATTAATGGGAACGCAGACACAAAAGAAAGTGGCACATCATCAATCGACACTGGGCTGGACCACTTTTTCTAACGGGAAAGATGGAGAGACAGACTGTTATTAGGAAATTTTGTTGCTAGCTGCAACAAGTAGCAAATCCATACCAGAACATGCTCCGTCCACTTTTTTTTAAAAGCACCAGTACTTGAATTGACTCGCTGTAATTTAAGAAAGCATCCCATCTGTGAAAGCTGATGTCCAACAAAGCAAGAGGAACTTTATGCACTACTTGTCTTCCATACATAGCTGTCAGCCCTTGTCCTGTCACATCATAATCAACCTTCATCAGCATCAGAATGACTTCATTGTTGTTTCCGTTGGGAAATTTTCCTTGCAGTCAGGGGAAAATCATGAACGCAATCACTCTACAGCATTGGCAAAAGCACAAAATAAAGCGCCGGGAAAATTTCTGCACAAATATCCCTTTTCAAAAAGTGATCTGACTAAAATGACAACGCAGTCTCACCCGATCACATTTTAGATGTAATCTGAATAATGGCCTGAGTAAGAGAAGAGTTTTTCCATCTGTTTGGTACTTGATTTAGGCTGTCTGAATCTCTTTCCAGATGGCAGAAGCTCAAATGCGCCATGAAATGGGTGATTGAGTGAAATGGTTATTCGCCTTCTGTGTGACTACGTTTATTAAAGATGTTCCTGTTAAATCAGGTACTTTGGTTCAGAAAATTTTGCCTTTTTGCCATTTGTTTTGTCCTGCTTTTGCCTCCAGCTCTTACGTTGCCAAACCAGGTGACAAAAGCAAATGCAAGGGCAGATTCCATCACAGAATTGAAGACAATGATCATCGGTTTTTTACACACACCAACCTGAATGAATTTGTGGAAGAAATACAATCTCTGTTGTACTTTTTTTGCATTTTTATTGAGCGTCAGCTTCTGGTCAGTGACTCATATCTCTGAATATGGTAAAGGCAACTAAAGATAGTGGACTGGACATCTTTCTGGACGTTCACTTTGGTTTACACTTTGTTCTTTGTGTATTTGATCTACATACATTTTTAAAATATGACAAGTAACATGACAGGTGACATATTGTGCACTTACAAGTCTAAGAAAGTCGACGAATGACGCACAAAAGACAGTGCTAGGCCAAAACACTTTGATCTGAGGTGCCTACTAGAACAGCATTCTAGTAGATTCTACTACTACTACGTTGTAGTATATTTTTAAAAGATTTAATTGAAGAAACAAGGGAATAAAGTTGTTCATTGCAGAGTTATTTCAGATCTCATTTGACAGATAATCAATGGAGATGGGACAGGTGACCCGACAGACTGGCACCCCTGGCTGTAACGTTACGAACACAGAAACAGCCTGACTGAGAAAATCAGCAATGAACTCGAGAACACAGCGTCTTGTTGTTCACACAAGACGCTGTGTTGATTTCCACTAACGTGAAGGCAAGCTGTGTAGAAATCGGCCATTTCTAAAGAACTTTGTTTACTTAGCATCTTGTCATATTTTAGCTTATAATTTACACCCAAGACAGAGTGATGGCACCCAAAGGGAGGCACCAGACTGCGAAAAGAGGAAAGGCAAACTTTGATGTCATGTTTTTGTCCTTCATTGTTTGCCATGTGTACGTCTCCATCACTTGGTTTTGGCCCCATCTCCCCTCCAGCAACATAGTCACTCTCGAAAACGGCTCAGCCCTGCAAAATTTACACAGCAAAAATGTACACTTTTTGTGGTGTAAAAAAATAAGCTCATGACTTTCTTCACCTTCAGTGTATCTCGTCGGGAATTTAATTTTGCAGCGTCACACAGTGACAGCCTGAAAACTACAATGCTGTGGAAACTTCAGGCAAGAACGGAACTACATCTGACAGAAAAATCTGTGAATTTACCTGCAGATTGTTGTGTGGACATGGGACGTCCTCACAATGTGAGGGATTTGGGTAAGTAGGTTGAGCAAATATCTCGCCCTGAGATGTGGGATGGTGCCAGACGTCTATCAAAGACGACATTTCAACAGAAAAACAAACCAATTTCTTACGAAAAAAAGGCACAGAAACCTGGTTGGGCAAGTTATTTCATCATAATAACAATGTGAAATGGTAAAAAAAAAAAAAGGTTTTACAGTCGCTTTTTTAAGAAACATTTTACTGTAAAGCTCCTCAAAAGTATGGGATTGTTAGTTCCTCCCACTTGGATGTCGTTAAAAAAATCTCTCTGGATATGATCCCTACAAACAAAGTTACGGGGAGGAGAAGTTTGCGACCATAAACGTACAAAAATGATCAACTGCTTCTAAAACCTCCATCCATAAGTCTGTACCCTCTTCCTTGCAGGGTCGTCACCATGAAAACATGTAAAAATCATCACGCGTTTCCTCTCCACTTGCATTATGTTGCTTTTTTTGTGAACATGAAAAACATTTAGAGTTGCAAAGCCCTCGCCGAAAATAACTCCCTAAGCCCAGAGCGTGAATTGCAAACCCTTGTCTAAGCTCTTGGCTTTCCTACTTTAACTTATCTTTATCATCCTGAAACTCTTCAGTGTAATCCTCACACAGTGACCATTTATGCACACCACAAACAAAGACTTAGCAGCTGCCTGCTCTGAGCAGTTTTTAACCCTGCAGGGCGACCAGCTTGGGTAAAGTGGACATTTCAGGCAGGGGCCGTTTTGGAAGAGACGGTGGCCTCGTTAGAATAATACAGACAAATGAGAAAACTGGTGTTTCGGATGAATTGGTCTGGTCTAAAACAGAGTTGTGAGCATGATTAGGACTCTTTGGATTTTGAGCAAGGGGGCATTAAAGATAATTTAAAAAGAATCCAGAAAGTTAAACATCAACGACTAAGATAACGGCTACTAGAGAAGATTTACCATTCCCTATCACAGTATCATCAGTGTGTTCATCATTAACGCATCTTAATCTTTAACTTGTTTAAACAAGTGTATCCTAACCCCCTCGTCACCTCTTCCACCGGCCTCTCTGGTTCTCAATGGAGGCAAAAAAAACACTGTTTTTTTTTCTTTTTGGCTTATAGCGAAATGGCTTGACAAGTCTTGGACGAAGCGTCCCGAAAATCCGCAACAGATACAGTCGTCGCTGAGTTCAGCCAAGACTGTTAGACTTTTGACGTTTGTGACTCTCAACGGCCATTTATCTATCTGCCTTGAGCCAAGACAAAAAAAAAAAAAAAAAATTAATAATAATAATAATAGCCTCTGCGTATTTATGTCCCTCTCATGATGATCTCTTCCACCAGTTCATCCAATACACAAACCCTGTGCACTTTGGATTAAAAATAATGCCCAAAATGGTGACACTCTAATCACCCTCAGCTGCACCCTGTAACTCTAAATCAGAGGTCAAAAAGTCAGTAAACACCAAGTCTGCCTAGCATCTGGCCGCTGACAGTCGGCATGTTTTAGCTGCTGGATTTCTCGTCCGAAGGCATGTTTTCTCATCGTTCAGGCAGAAACGCACAAAAACTTTCCATCGTGAGCCCCCACCCTCCCGCCGACGGACCCAAACAGCTGCGCTCTTCAGGCAGCAGCGATATTAAAGTGCAAACTGGCTATTTATAGGGGCATAAAGATAAATTAACACGATGATCTCACTCTTTGAAAATGCACCGGCTACTATAGAGAGTCTGAATGGTGGAGAGAAGCTTCCTAATGGGACTGAGTGTGGACAATGGCCCCGCTTGTCCTCACATCTTCTGTGTTGTTTCCCCTGTTTAATAAAGCCTGTGGTATACAGCTCTGATACAGCTCTCAAAAATACATGAACAGTCCATCTGTCACTTGCTATAATCCTCTTGTAGTGACTGTGCTGGTGTTTTGTTCTTCGATGTACGCGGTGCTGCTTCCACATTGCTGCTGCAGATCACTCTCACTTGTTCCCCAGGCAAATCTCTGTAAAATCGCACCCTGCCGCAGAGCTGTTTCTAGACTTCGGAGCTGCTGTTTGGTGCCACTGCTGACAAACGCCAACTCGCTGTTGAAGTCGTGTCCCAATCGGTCGGGGAGCGTCGGCCGCAGCTGTGGCATCGCATCAGAGCCGCAGAACCGGAGGTATCTCATCGGGTCACGGCAGATCAGGTGTCCAACTGTGACTAACCGATTGGCCTATGAGTTATCAGGAATCCCAGCAGTTCTGTGGACGTCTCGCTCTGTGGCAACCGGACTGTGTTTTGCCACTGCTGGGGATGCAGCCATGACACATTAGTCGTCGCCGCCGCCAACCGGGGATGTTTCCACTGCAAGTGAAGCCTAAAGATATAAATACGCCAGGGCAGTTCCATCCACTAACTTCCATTGTAGTTGTTTGGGGTATAATGTGAAAGACCAAAAGGAGTAGTGCAAGGCTGGTAAGAAAAAGGATAAGGGCACAAGGCTTTCAATTCAGTTTTTTACAAATTGAATCTGAAAATCTGCGGCATACATTTGTAATCCCTTCTCATTCGATACTTCCCAAAGCCAGCTTTTGTTGTGGTTGCAACTACAAAACTTTAGTGCTTTAGACATCTACAGTGTCCTTTTTTTCTTGCAAACTCAATCAGATTAGATGGAGAGCATCGAAGAACCGCACAGTAAATTTTCAAATCTGCCCCCATATGTTCAACTTGATTCGTTTCACTGCTTTGACTGGGCTGTCGGAGCAATTCTTTTGCAGTTCTGGCAACAGGAGCCTCTAGTCTGTTGCAGCCTTGAACAAACTTTCTCCCATTATCGGCATGCATTAATGCTGTGCTCCAGTTGGGAAATTCCGACTTCCCAGTCGAAAAAGAATCAACCGAATCGCCCTCCGAAGTCGGGTTTTCCACTGGGAAACTGGGAGCGACTCCGACTGGAGTTCACTTTGCACTCCAGCTCTTGCTGTTCCTTCCATCAACAATGGTGAGATGATGTGGTGGGAAACGTGTTTATTTTACAAGACACACATGTAAGAGTGCGTCTATAATCAGTGTTGCATGTAGCGCCTGCAACAATAAACGGAGCAAATTAAAGGGATGTTTGTGTATGAAAAGTAAAGCCCAAAATGGTGTTTGTGAGAGATACCACAAACAATGTTTATGGGCGTCGCCATGTTGAAATTGTGACATCTTAATTAGAAAGCTGTTACCTCGGTCCTGACGTCAAACCCACTTCGGGTTCCAGCTTCCAAGGCAACTGGAATGCAGCATTAGCTCCATCCATTATCTTCCCCACGCTTTTATACACTTTAATAGACTTTTATGTGTTTGTACTTGGTAAAAGAATCCTTCAGACCTTTTCCTCTCATTTCGGTGTGGTTGGCTGCTGTCTGTCAGGTAAAACCCTGATGGCATTCTCTGAAGGTTGGTGGTCCAACTGCTTCAGCTGCCTTTGGCAAGGCGCCGCACCGCCTGCCCCCGTAGTCGGGGAACGTCACGCTGTCCGGCAACCTGCTCGATTCTGCTGTGGATTCAACAACCGCCCTGAGGTGACGGGGTAGCTGTTGAATCCACAACAGAATCTTAACAAGTCTCCCACACTGGAAAAACACACAAATATAAATACCCTCGGATAATTATAGTGTATGGAGCGTGAAGCATGTGTTGAGCTTATTGTCTCACAAAGATTTATGGGTTGTCTGCAGACGACAGGATGTTGGAAGAAAAAAAAAAAAAAGCATAATTTTAGGAAGCATAGAGCACCTCTTAAAAATGTCTGTTTTCCTCCCAATTACACAAAATCCCACCTCTCCTCTCTCTCTCTCTCTCTCTCTCTCTCTCTCTGTTGGAGCCCCGACGCGTTTCTTCGCCACCATTAGGGGGCGGCATTGTTTGCATAAACGTAAGGCAACAGAAGGCATCGCAAAGCACAAAGGGGGCACAGACATGGACATGATCAATTATGTGTCAAGCATTTCTTCCTCAGTGAATGAATGGCTCGGTGGCTACAGGGCTACCGGCCGCCTATTGTCTATTGACGCTGGGAGACGAAGTTCTCATGCAGTTCATTATCCCCCAAAGAGGACAAACAGCGAGGGACCCAAAGAGGCCATTAATCATCATTCCCTTCAGAGAGGAGAAAGGAGGCAATCAAACTAACAGGTACTGTAACCCCCATGCACTGCAAACTGTAAAGTTGCTTTTTATGGGCCAAAAAAAAAAAAGATCATAAACACATTTGCCTTTTTTTTATTATTATTATTATGATGATGGTGATGATCAAGGTCAGCACAATCATCGCCATTAAACAATATAATTGAGACTTTTATGACATAAGTAGCTCGTTTATGATCAATTCCCCTCTCTTATTTAAATGGGGCCAAAGTTTGTTGTTTTTTTTTAACTCCAGTAGCTAATCCCACAACTTGCTTCTGCTTTCAGTTTTGACGAATAACTCCAAAGTCCGTTTCAGTTCGGGTCAGCCGAAGCGGGGGAGTGGTGGGGGTGGGGGTGGGTCAACTTAATAACACCCTCCCACACCACCACCGCCACCATTCCCTAACCCATTTTCCTCCTCCTCCTTCTCCAATCCACCCCTCCACGTCCCCATAAATGCCTTCGCTTCCTGCTTCCAACTTCGGACAGAGCGCCGTGATTGGCCACGACGCACGCCGTGGGCCGTCCCCGCCCGCCTTTTGCACTGCCTGCGCCTCTCCGCTCGGCTCGAGTTACCAAAGCCGAGCTCGGGCTTGTTGCATATACACACAACACACACACACGCGCGCACACACTCCACACACACTTACATACATGCAAGCGTTGACCGGAGTCTGTTCGAGGAGATAATTTCTTTTTTTTTTTTTTGAGGAAAGAAGACAAAAAAAAAAAAAAAAAAATCAACGCGGAAAGATGGGAATGTCGCCGAGCTGATTGAGATCTACTCCTCGACCCCCCCCCCCCCCTCATCGCCCCCACCAACAGACGCGGGTCGGATCCATCCTCCTCGAACACTCTCGGTCCAAAGAGCGGCGTGCATTTTTACGCACTGGGCACATCGCTCCGGGAAGGCGGACCGAGACTCTGCTCGCAGCGCAGTCCTCTCACGCTGAGAGCCGGGAGGGATATTTACAATAGAAACTCCCGACTCATTTGCGGAGAAGAATAGGAGGGGGGGGAAAAAAGAAGAAGAAGGAGGAGGAGTGAAAGATAACACTGGAATGAGGAGGACCTCCAAGATTCCTGGCGTGCTGCGGAGTTGTGACTGATGGATGAATGTGGTCATCTGTAGGCTAAAAACGGGCGACAGGTACGGACACCAGCGGGGGAGCTTTGAACCGACCGGATCGAAACGTTGGGAGTTTGATTTTTTTTTTTTTTTTTTTTTGGTTTTGTTTTTCCCCTCTCCTCACCCAAACAGGGTTAAAGAGGGGGAAAAAAAACAGCCACAGGTCATCCAGGACGCTCATTTCCTCCAGATCATCCTGCGCACACGTCGGCTCAGATCAGTCAAGGACGAAACGAGCAGAAGTAGGTGGAGAGAGAGAAGAAGAAAAAGAAGAGAGAGAATTGATAAGACACATTGATAGCCGGATAAGGGGAAGATCTGGAGACGGGTCTGAAGAAGAAGTCGGACAGGGGGACATGTATCTGACAGCGACCTCGCATGCTCCCGACTGATCCCGAGCTCAACCTTCCCACGGGCCGAAGCGCGCACCCAGGCTCGTCAGGCGCGACGCAGCGCCTCCCCGTCGTCGCTCCGGCTTCTCGGCTCACTGTCCTCGGCGTGAATTCCCTCAGCATGGCGGGGCTCGGATGTTGGAAGTATTACCTCTGGATGTTTATTCTCATGTGCAGGTCGGCGCTGCCCTCGGCTAAGTCGCTGGAGACTATCATTTGGAGCTCGCAGAATCCCAAGTAAGTCCCAAGTCTTTCTTGTATTAATGCAAGCACGGGTGGGAGCAGCAATTGCTGGGGAAAAAAAAAAAAAAAAAGTTGGAAATTGCATCGAGGTTCTGCTAAATAATATATAATATATATACATCATTTTTTTCTTCTTCTTTTTTTTTTTAATGCATAATTTGCTTGGTTATAATTACCAGTCCTGCACACTGGGAGGTGTGTGTTTATATATATTTACTCCACAGTGGGGGGAATTTCCCAAACACCAACAACCGCAGCTCAAACAATATCCAGCACGCAGGCCTTCACTTTAATCACAATAATGGATAGTTGATTATAGTAATTTATGGCAATATTACACGCAGCTTTTATTTTTCAGACTCTGGTCTCCAAAAAGTTGGGGAGGTTTATCCTTAATTTCCTCGCACAGCCTTGTAATTGGTGTTATTTGCTAAAAAAGAGGAGCTACAGGGGGGGCCTGGGGGGAGGGGGGGTGAGTCATGTAAACTGTTCTATGTGTGTCAAGGTGAAGTAGTCATCTCTCTCTATCTCTCTTTTTATTTTTCGCTTTCTTTTTTCAACCACTCTGTAAGCCTTCAAAACAAGAGGGCCACCTCGTATTCTGGATCTCACGGTTCTCCACTCCCCACAACAAAGAATCCAAGATGAGATTCACTTATAAAAGGCAAATGGGTTTTTTAAAAAAGTAAATAAATAAAATAAAAAAATTACATTTTCTTAATTGCTCTGGCTGGATACCAGGCTTAATTTCTGAAAGCAAAAGGCAAGTTTACCTCCTCCTCCTCCCCTCCTCCTTAAAATTCCCATTATTCCCACCAAAAAGAAGCAGAGCGGAGCCCAGACTTCTGATAGCACATTATGCTCTGGCAACAATTATCACCCACTTAGACGTGACTCCTGCGTTTTTGCACGATGTTGGAAAGCGTTCATAAAGAGGACGGGAGACGGGAGGGGAGGGTAAACTGCAACAAAAAAAAAAAAAAATGTATGTGACCTTCATCTGAGCTCAAAGCAGGCCAGGGGACTGTTGAGACGGAGAGTAGCTTTGGCCAGCTTCTAACTGGAACTTAGTCATTCAAGTGAATCCATGATTTATCCCCCAAATGTCAGATGTCATAGGGGCTCGTTGTGCAGCCAGCGAGTAGGAATATTGCTGCCATGTTCACTGGGCTGTGTACATATATGTGTGTGTGTAGGTGTGTGTGTGTGTGTGTGTGTGTGTGGCCACCGCTCTAATGGCAAGACTACGGTCCATCAGCTTTTATTTGACTCTGGCTGCCCCGCGTATATACACCACACACTCACACACACACACATATATATGTATGTATGTATATACACACTAGATGTAGTATATTGAGGTTTTAAGATGTCACTGATTCCAACTTGAGCTTTCTCAAGCTAAAGTTTTCCCTCGTATCCAGAAGCGCTGCGTTGTTGCAACAGGCCCTCGGCGCTGTTCCTGCTTCTTGATAAAACGCCGGCGTTCAGATGGTTACCTAGACGATTTATTTGCCGATTGGTATTTTGTGATCCGTACTACAAATTGGATTGAACTGGACCGTTTGTGAACTGATCTCAATCTAACTGCGTGCTCCGTATCGCATTGGGGTGATTTTTTTTTTTTTTTTTTGTTTGAGTCTGAATTCCGTGTAGCCGAAATGCGACTTGAAAAAGGCCCAAACAGACCATTTTTGTGGAATTTGGCGCTGCACAGATAAGTTGAGCTTTAATCTGCATTTATAGAATTTCCAAATGGCTCACCAGATTTTTTAGCGCCAACTTGGAACAAGTTTGTATTGGATGGATGCTTTTGGAAATGCTGGAGCTTCGCTTCAGGAATTCTATTAAATATCCTAAATATTTATCTTGCTTGATTTCAGTAGGAAGAGTTATGATCTTGCAGTTAGAAATTTGTGGGTTCAATCTTGACTTCCTCATGTTGATGCTTCTCTTGGAAAGGTTCTTTACTCTACCAATCTGCAAGCTTAAAAACAGAAAAACAAAACTGAAAAAAAAACAAAACAATATATAATCTATTTGTGCTGTGATTTTAAGAAATATGGAATACACTCAGCTAAGTTGGGGTCACAAGTCTTAACTCTGTTACATTGTGAGCCTGAAGCTAAACCTGTTTGGATGCATGCAGCTTAAAAATTCTTTTTAATGAGAGGTCAGAGAGAGAGTCTGGCCGCGAGGAGCACGGAGCCCACCTGTTGCTACATACTGCTGGTCAGCTGGCCAATAGGAAGGTACGACACTCCCGTGGAGACAGACAGACAGGCAGACTCGACCTGCTGGAAGTACTCCTAGTCACGAAAGGTCCTGAAAATAAGGCTATGGAAAATAATGGCCAAAATGTGATTTGTGGAAAAATGAAACTGGAATTAAAAAGGAGAAGAAGAAAAAAGACTTCATTGGGGCCAACGTTTACTCAGCCGTCTTTGAGGGAGCCATTTTTCACTCTTGCTGTAACAGTGTCCTGTGGCTCATTTCTCGTTATTATATCGTGCAAAAAAAGAAGAAGAAGAAGTAGAAGAGAAAAAAAAGGCACTTTATTTGTTGAGGCATGAAAAGTTGTTTAACTTAATTTAAGTTCAGTAAATTTCATTTGAAATTGGAATTTTCTTGTCAGGAAATGGAGGAGCCCGGGGTCACTGAGTGTTGTTAAAAAAGTGCAGTTTGGGTTGTTTTGTAAGTTTACAGTGAAGTGTAAAGAAAAGGACGTGTTCAACACGAGCCGATCCAATCACGTCTGGACCTTCAGACGCGAAGATCCGCTGCTTTATGAATCGCTGCACATCAACGATGAAGTTAAAGTTCTGCACATCAAGCTCCTTCATTTGAAAACTACTCATAATTTAAGTGTTTCTTTCAGTTTTTCATCTAAATGAAAGGAATCATTAAACGGTGCTACTTTAATGATCTGCTTAACTTGCATCAGCACGAATCATCGTTGTCTTTTATGTTTCATATTAAGGAGTTTTGATCATTTTCTTTTTTTTTTTCTTCTTTTTTTGCTTTTGTTTTGAATTGTTGCGTATTTGGAATAAAACTAATTATAAGATGGAAAATGTCAGGGTAACCCATGCCTATAACACACATACACACACACACACACACCTATATACACAGACACAGACACTCGCTGCCACAAAGTTTTAATCAAAACAAAAAAAAATAAAGAAAGAAAGAGAGGAGACATTTATTGATTGATGATGTCACCTGGAGAGAATGTCTCCGAAGGTTACCACGCTGCTTTTGAGGAGAATATTGGAGATCATTTCTCCATCTGTTCTCTCTCTCTTCTCTCTCCCTCTCTGCTCCTTGTAAAAATCCCCCAACGCCGGCTGAATATTTCATAAAGTTCACAGTGGAACAATAATGCACTCTGCAAAGTGTTCTCTCAAGCTAATTATCCTGCTGCTCTCCCCTCAGAAAACAATAGACAATTATCTCTCTCTCTCTTTCTGTCTCCCTGTCTCTCTCTCTCAGTGTGTGTGTGTGTGTGTGTTTGCTTGGAGTACGTTACAGTAACAACAACAACAACAGCAAAAAAAAAGACAAACCTGTTTTCCTTATGAAATGTATCCATCAGCCAGACGCCGCGAGAAGGCAATAAAGGAGCGGGATACATGCGCCGCAATCAGCATCAGTCTTCCCTGCTTGCTGCTGCAAACTCCCCCGTCTCCTCTGCTTGTGTTGCTCCGTGGTGATAATAGGAGGAGAACACCTATAGAAACGTGCGGCGCGCTGCGCTATCTGGCGACTTATCCAGATTTACGACGCCTCACTTCCTGTTCCTGCTTTGGGGAGCTCTGCTGCCTCAGCTAATAAATTAACTTAGCCCCTCTGCATGTGCGCTGTGCCACATGCACGCATGCTCTAACAATACCAGCGCTCCCCTGCAGGCCTTGAGTTATGAGGCAAAGTATTGGGAAGCAGCAGCAGCAGGGCCACTGGGGTGTGTGTATATACATATATATATATATATATATACATACATATTTGTGTGTGCGCTTTTTCACATGTGCATCTCCTTTATGGATTTTCATGTGAGGATGCAATCACTCCAGCTTCGGCAGCATCAGCAGCAGCATTATCAATGACTGGGGCTTGCTTAATTGATTTTCCCCCCAGCACCCAGCATGCTTGAACAGGCAACATATATCTTTGCCGCGGCGCTGCTGACTTGAAAGAAAAACATAATAAGAAGTAACGTTGTGGACGTCTGTTTGGCTGCAGGATGCGCGAGACCTTTTTCATATTTAATTTGACTTTGGATGAGTGACTAGAGGAGTAGGGAGGGGTTGGGGGTGTGGGGGGAGCAGGCGTGGAGAAGAAGACTGGATGTGTCAACTTTCCCAAGCCGGTAAAAGAAGCTCCCCCAACATTTGATCGGAACAAATCGGATTAGCTCTCATTTAGCTGAGTGGGATTACCCCAGAAAATGTCACTTTGTTATGACTAATCACGTCCCATCCGTTTGGGTTGGAGCCCTCTGTGAGCGACGACGTAAACACACATACACACACACCCCGACTCTCTCTCTCTCTCTCTCTTTCTCGGCGTCCTCAGGAATGTCACAGTGATGCCAATTTAACAATAATCTGACAAGGTCGCCGAGAGGGGCTCCTGCGCTGTCCTCTAACCCTCGGCTAATATTTACCTCATGACCCCTCGGCTGCCTCGGCCTGTCGGCGGCGGCAGATCAGCAGAAAGCGAACAAGGAGGCGACACACTTCTGCGTTTTTTTTTCCTTTTATTTAAAAAGGCCTCCTGTTCTAGCTTTGACCTCCTCACACGTCTGTAAAACCCGGGAACGGTTCGTAGGCACTTTTCGGTTCCTAGGCCCTACGGAGGAAGGAGAAGTAACGAGTAGGCGTCGATCACAGACGCTCGCTGTGGGTTTCTTCCCCTTCTCCGCTGTGTGCGTATTTGCCGTTGACCTCATCTGGTGCTTTTGCATCAGTTGCTTATTTTGCTTTTGCTCCAGTGGCTTGGAGATTAAGCTGAACTTGATTAGTGCTCTGATATTTATCAAGCCCCGTTTACTTTTTTTTTTTTTTTTTCTCTCCCAGACCAGAAAAAATAATATTGTGTCATTTCTGGGATGATGTGGCTGCAAGTTTACTGTTAGATCTGCTCTGGCGCAGTTTAGCTGTAATTAGTCTCTATTAGTTTTGTTATTAGTTTTTTTTTCCCTACCGTAAATAGAATAATTGCTCTCATTATGGCATTATTTTTTGCTTTGGATTTATAAAAACAGAATACGTTTCTGCCTTTGTTGTCAAAAGCAAATATTTAAAGGTTTCTTTTGATGTTGCCTCTGAGATCCACGGTGACGCCATCTCAATGTAGCACTGATTTCAGTGGCAGGTCTTAAAACAACAGCAAGAAAGCGAGAAACCGATGCAACCTGTTGAGCGAGAGAGCCGGGACGAAACTTTGGGGACTGGATGGAAAAACAGGATCTTTTTTTATTCTTTTTCCTGGGGTGACGCCGCACTCCTTTTTCCCCTCCCTGATTCCTTCTCGCCGAAACTCACCTTCCCCGTCTCTGCCTCCCTGAGTACCCCCCCCCCGCACCTCCCCACCCAACCCTCCTTCAGACTCCTATCATGTTTCTCCTCTGATAGAGATCTCATTACACACAGAGAGGACTTAGAGCCCGAGCCCCAGTCAGAGAGGAGCAGGGACGCTCCGACCAATAAGAAATACCTCGGCAAAGCAACTGGCCCTCGGCCCTGTAAATGCGCCCTGTGTCTCGGTGGAAGGGAGGACAGCTGCGTTTGCCCTCCTCGTGTGTGTTGCGCTCCTGCGCCGCCGACGTGACTGTTGTTTCAGCGGTGTGTAACGACAGATTCTTCATTTGGTTTATCTACACGAGGCACCTGGCCCCTCAGAAAAGCACTGGGTGCCGTGTGTGTGTGTGTGTGTGTGTGTGCGTGTGTTAAGGTTATTTTAGTGGGGAGGGGGGGAATGCAGCATTTTCATTCAGCATGTTTTTCTTTTTTTTTTTTTTTTTTTTCTCGGTTCCAACCAGATGGACTCACTTTATCCACTGGTGGTTTTGGCTGCCTGGTCGCTGAAAGCTGATCATTCTGTTTTTTGTGTGTCGTTGATGCATTCATTTCTTTATATTCAAGCAGTGGTGCACATGAAACCAAGCTGCATTCCCCAGAAATGGGGCGAGTGGGATTGGCAGCTGATTTTTTTTTTTTTTCTGGGTTTGGGAGGGTGGGGGGTGGTTATCTTTCATGCTTGGATGATTTTTTTTTTTTTTTTTTTCTCTAATGGTTCTCATGACTCACCACAGTTGCAGTTGTTATTCTTTCGGGACATATTACAGCGAGAACACCTAAATGCAATGAATCATGTGGAAAAATGTGGCGAGCTCCGTCAGGATTGTTCTTTCGGTTGGACGTAAGGACTCAAGTTCATTTCGGTCTACTAATATCTGCAGCGTTGATGAAACGTTTCTGTTTTCACCACACAGTTCTTCTCACATACTTTGAGGTACTTTTTAATTCAACCTGAAATGTCTCGTCATCATTGCCAGTGTTGCAAAAAAAGTCAGACGATTTCAAAACTTCTGAAACTTTTTGTCATTCCTGTAGTTCAATGTTGTTTTTAAAAAGATGTCAGAGTAATTGTAAGTGTTCTGCATTTGACATGAAGTAGCTACCCCTTTTGTTGCTGCACACTGCCAGTCAGCTGGCTGCTACTCTTATCCCATATCTACTAGGATAACAAATTTGGCTTCTTCAACGTATTTTTAATCATTAGGAACTCATAGAGTCATGTCTGTATGGAGTAATGTATTAAAATGAAAACAATAAATACAAAGTATAGCAGAGAAAGCATCATCATAACCACAAGAAGCAACACAGTATTTTACCGGAGGTAGGAACAATTGTTACTTTCCTGTTTGAAATAGAAATGTTAGAACATGTCACATTTTTTATTTTAACTTTTTGTTTAAATGAGATCATGCAGTGCAACGTTCATGTAATGACAGTATAATACCAGCCCCTAGTTGAGATATGTCTCTTTTGTCAGCAATAAAGATGTATGTGAAAATAGTTTGGGAAAATACAAGACTAAACACGTAAAGACTAAATAAAGAAACACACAAGACTAAAACAGAACAAAATTCTCAAAAGTACATTTTTGACACTACTCTATTAAAACTGTAAATCTAAATGTTTTTACATCACCCAGTGAGGTTAATAAATGCCATTTAAGTATGTTCTGGAGATTCTTCCATTTATAAGGTGCATGTGTTTGGAAAAAATAGTTCTTCTTAATTTCTTTAAGTTATCTTTCAGTCAGTTGAAGTACCAATCCTGTCTTACCTAAAGTACTTGCTCAGTATTTCACCATGTTGCTGTATTCATATTTGTGTCATCTGCCTGGAAGTGAGCAAACATCTGAATCTATAATAGCAAAAAAAAAAAAAAAAAAAGTTTTAACTTGGCCGAAGAAGTTTAAAAAAAAAAAGTGTAAAGCTCATCCCTGTGTCATCTGCATAGAAGTAAACCAAAGCTGAATTTATATTTATCGAGGTCATTTCTTTGGCTTTGAGTCCCTACTTTATCTTGATTGAAGAACTTGGACGTTGTGTAAAGATGATGCAAGTTTATAAATAACTGTGTTGTCTGCAAAGACGTGAACCGTGGCTTATCTGGAGAGTCGTTTGACGTTGGGTGTTACCTGAATCTAGACATATCTAATGCGTCTTTTTAACATTATGTAGCACGTTTAGCCTGTCTTAAAGAAACTAACAAAACTGCCCAGTGTATAAACACATCTATCATCTACATGCAAGTGAACTGTAGATAGTTCTAGACATATGCAGAGTATTTTTATCCTAGAGAAAACAGGAAATTGGTTCTAAAATTGGCCCTTGAGAAAAGAAACAGCTTTACCTCTAAAACTTCATACTTGAGTTCTCTTTGAGCACATGCCGGATCCTTCCAGTTAAGTTGTTTAACAACCAATTTATTACAAAGTCAGCGAAGCCTAAGTAATCCCAGCAGAGCTATTGTTGCAATACTCAAGCTGTCAGTGGGTGGAATGATGTAAAGATCACACACAATAAAAAAAAAATCACTGTTTACAAAAATAATATTTTCGCATAGTTTATCCTTACATTGCCCAGCCCTAGTCATGTCACTTTGTCGCTGATAAATGATTATATATTGTGGCCCTTGAACAAACACTCTGGCTGTCCAAACTATGAGTGTGTTTAGAATTACCTCACTGTACTCTCTCATCAAGGCGTGACAGTTCATGAGATTAGCCTGTGTGTGTGTGTGTGTGTGTGTGTGGTGAGTCACCCAAAGCTACGACAAACAGTGCGATGCCAAGCTTATTACACAGCCACAATTCTTTAAGAGTTGAAATCCGCATTAATTTACGACGGAGGAGTGCCAAAACAGTTGCACATTATTGGATTTGCGGTCTCCGTCTTGTGCAGTTTGCTGCGCGTTTAATTGGATGTCGAATAAATTGCACATAAACGTGAAAATTGTGGCGCTTTCGCCTTCGCTCCGCTCTTCACACGGCAATTGTTGGCTCGCGTGAAAGGGCAAGTTTGAGCTTATAGAAGTGAGTGAGTGCTTTAAGTGCGTGCGGTTGTCCCATTGTTCTTTGTCCAGCCACAGCGGAGCATTAAGGAAGTGTTAGGAGCGTGCCAGTGTGCCCCTGTGAAAGTGTTGAGGGCCTGAGTGGTGGATGAGTGCGGAGTGGCTGAACGGTGGCCGACTTGCAGGCTGTTAGCGACCCGGCTTTATTAGATGGAGGGCCCGGCTGGCAGCGGCCGGGGAGTTCCCATCGACTCCGGCTCTGCCAAGCAGAGAGAAACGGCCACTAGGGCTGGAAACCTTCCCTTGGGATTTCTACCGCCTGCCTCGGTCGCTTCGGCTGCGCGTTTAGCTGAATCAAGAAAAAAAAGAAAAGGAAAGAGAAAAAAAGAAATTCAAGGGATGCAGAGTTACAGGAAGTGGAGGAAAGAAAAAAAAAAGTTGAATGGGCAAAGTCTGCCTTTTGTTTGCCGTCTTAGGTCTTTTACATAAGAGCAGTTCATAATAAGGGGATTAAAACGAAGAGGAAAGGAAGCTAATGTAGAGCGTTGAAACTCAGCCTTGGGCTCAACCACACATCCTTTCAGTCCAGCATGGAGCTCCTAGATTACTTCCATGTGTCAGCGCGAGGGAGACAGAGAGGGAGAAAAGAAGAAAGGAGGACAGGCAGGGAGAAGTTGAGCGGCTGAAAAGCGAGCAGGCCGGGATTGGTGGAGATCAGCGGCGGCGTTGGACAGTGGAACGGATCTGTGTGACAGCCATCTCTAAAACCATTACCCCGACAGCTCAGACTCGGGGAACTCGTAACCTCCTCCTCCAGTCTGACCTCGGAGACTTAACTCTTTCTCACAGAACCCCTCTGTGTGCGGAGGAGGCAGGCCTCCTCAGATGCCAGTCCCAAACAGCGGGCAGGCCACTTTAAAGGCCAGCTGCACTGCAGCAACTTTCGAGATGTCAGGAGTTGTCACTGGTATACAAGCGACCTGGGATCTGTTTCCCTCCAGTTTGTGGCACTCCAAAGACTTTCGCGGAAAGGTTTGAATTAAGTGTGCCAGGACTTTGTGGGAAGGGCTGACGGATTCCAACAACTAATGGCAAAAAGATGTGGGACGGGGCAGGACGTGCATGTTTATTAACAAATAAAAATTGGAGAAAGCATCGAGGTGGGAATATAAACCGAGACGCAGACGTGAAAACTTACAGCTCTGTTACTTTAATAAAGCTGCTCTAGAAAAGTTTTTAAAAAAAAGATGAAAATAGCACTCTTCAAATTTTCTGTTTTGTGTCGATATTTGCAGAAGGTTAAAACTGAGGATAAACGTACGTATTGGGCTCGACATTTAATTTTCAAAATGATTAGAAATGTGGGAAACTATTTTATCGTTTTAGGAAGACATTCACCAGCTGTTGGTGATTTTAACTACAATTTAAAAGTTTTGCTTTAGCAGTTTCACTTTTACAACAACCAAAACTATCTAGCTAATTAACCAACTAACTTACTATACAAAAAAACCCCCCAAAAAAGACATAAGTAACATAAGAATGAATTAAAAGCTTATTTTATCCTCACATTATATTGTACTATGTTATATTATTAAGTAGCATATTACATGTTTTTTTAATTGGAACCAAGCCTTTCTTACACAATGGATCATATTATTTTTCTTTTTTTTTCCAAGAAGAGCCTGGATGAAGTATGACCACACCAAAGCAGCTCTGAACATACCATTAATGATCATCATGGAGCCCTTTGTTCAGTGTTATGAGTACACTAATGGAGTGACGGGGTAATTGAATCGAGTGGTAGGATAATAGAATGATAGAATGATAAAGTAATGGAATAGTGTGGCAGCAGCCAGCTCTTCCCAAGGGATGCCCCCAGTAAGTGTGTCAGCATGGCAGATGGGCGGTCTGCAAGGGCCCCCCCCCCCCCCCCCTACTTCCCCCACGTTAATTATAAAGCATCATAATCCATCTATGGCATACAGAGCCAGGACATGGAGACTATTAGGGAGAGTGTGGAAATGGCACGGCGTATAATCCTCCAGTCTTTGCCACTGTTAGATTTCCAAGGCATGAAATATAAATCATCCATTTCTCCATAATAGAATGTTTCTCGTGGCGCTCGGGGAATACTTTCTTGTTCTCTGTCTGTCTGTTCGTGCTGGTCTCGGCGAGTGTGTGAGTGTGTGTGTCCCAAATTTCCCGATGCTAACTGGAAGTTTTGTTTTTTCTCCCCCCCCCACTCCAAACTTCACTTATTTCCCACCATGCCCACAGGCAAGACAGACAGTCCCATAGAAAAGCATTTCAGTTTGTGTGAGTGTGTATGTGTGTGTGTGTGTGTGTGCAAATTTGTGCCTTTTTTAACCCATTCTGTCAAGCCTTAGCTCAGCCTTTTCTAAGCAAACTCCCAGCGTGATCTCGGTCCCCCCTTGTGCTGCTGAGAGAAGCCAGAATAAAAGGCCCTGTGGGACTCCCGCTGCTCCCAGGCCCGGTCCACGGCCACTCTGCCCCGCAAAGGCCCGGGCCTGGGATTTGGTCCGCGCCGGGGCCCCGTGTGGCAGCTGTGACTGACGCTTCAATCGCCTCTCCCTGGGATGTCCCGGCGCAAACCCCGCATTCCCTTTCACACCTCGGAAACGGGTGGGTGAGGGTTGAGGGGGGGAGACAATTACACACATATTCAGCACCCTCTCCCCCCTCCCCGTCTTATGTCCACAATCCTGCAACTCTGATGTATGGCCATTTACCAGAGCTATAAAAAAACATTTGCAAAGTTTCTTGTGTTTCGAACAACTTGCAAATTAGCTTAGTCGTCTGGACGGCCCGTCTGGAATGCCATTATGCATCTGAAGTTGCTCTTGTTTATTTAATGTCTTCCAAGTTGTCCTGTCTCTAAGTAAACACCATAACTTTGCTATCTCCTTTGAATTTCCCCAGATATTTGGAACATGTAAGTGGGGGTGGGGAGAAAAGATTGGAGCTTTAAAGTGGAGTTAATGCTATCATGTATAGATTGTCTGCAAATTGAGTTTGTTTCTGGGCTATTGGAGCAGGGACTCGTAAGCCAGCGGGATTTAAGTCTCTTAATTGAATTATTTTGATTGCTGACTTGATGGATAGAGTCATATGTGGAGCGTTTGCCGTGAGTTTTTTTTTTTTCTTTGTCTTTTATTGTCTGACTGATTCTTCTTCCAATAGAGAAATACCAGACAGATACAATAGGAACCTGTAATCAATCACAACTGCAAACCTGAGTTTTTTTTTTCCCGTCGGGGGAGAAATCTGCCTGCCATCAGGTCCCAGCTCCACAATCCGTCCAGACAATGCAAAAGCAACAATGACATCAGATAGCACGGCACCCCTAATTCTAATCTTCCCATAATGCAACGCTAAACCCCGCAGAGACCCATGGTAAGGGAGAAAGGCTTTTTTTATTTTTTAAATGCCCCTACTGCTGCTCCTCCTCCCATGGCCTCTGGCGCTATATACGTGTGTGTGCGTTGGTGTGTGTGTGTGTTCATGCATGTTTGGAAAAGAAAAAGAATCCAAGAGTGAATGGAGATGTCACTGTCAGACTCTTGCCTCTGCATGAGCCCGCTCCAGAAAGGCCCACATTGATGGCTTGAGTTTGTGCAGGAGCCCGTCGGGGGGTCCGCCACTTCCCCTTCACGCCGCGTTCCTACCGCCGGCATCGGAGCTCGCCGGGACTCGGGTCTATATTTCATCCTTTTTCATATGATGGGAGGCCTCAGCCCCCCTCCACCTCCCCCGACACCCCCTGTTTCATCTCCCTCGCACACATGTTCCCCATTAGGTGCGTGTTTATTCTCCCACATGATGTGCTCGGCCGTGGAAGCCTCTCATCTTCCCCGATATTGGAAAAAGCGGCGAAAGGGGGGGCTGCTAAAGCAAACACAATATCTGAAGGAGGAAAAAAAAAAAGAAGAAGAAGAGAACCTCTCGGCTCGCTTTATGAACTATGGAGAGAATAAGAGTGAGGGCCCCGCGTCGGCTTGATTTAATGAGTATCCAAGGGGTGGGTTTCTCCCTCTCCGGTTCACGGTGTAATCTGTCGCTCTGTGATGTTTCAGCCCGCTAATCGTAATGTGCGGCTTCTCCTTCCGCGTTCTCTCCCATCTCATCTCCAGCTCTCTCACCCGCGCACTGGAAACCCCCCCCCAAAAAACGTCAACTGCTTTTAGCTATTCTCATCCATCTTTCAAGTCCCCCCCACTGTGGAACATGACAGGCCCGAACCTCCGACACGTCGCTCCTCTCTTCTCCTTCTCCTTGTCTGGAAAGATGAAAGCTTTTTTCTTTGCAGACGAACCTCGGCGAATCCTTTCTCCCTTTCTGCGCGCTGAGTGCAAGGCCAGGCGTCCCCTGTTTGCTGCGGTTTTTTTTTTTTTTTTTTTTACTGATTTATTTATACACCCCTGATTGTGGCACCTCTTGCCTGTCAAGGATCTCAAGTCGGAGCCCTGCCGGTGCATTATGCAGGGCCCATTCAGATTCCAAATATACATGAACGTATTTATCATGTTTTCTTTTTCTTTTTTTTTTTTCCTGTCCTGGAATGGAGTGGCGTGATTCTTGCCATCAAACAGAGCTGCTAGCGCGCCTCTCCCACAATGGAAGGGAAATGAGTCGGCTCCTACTGGAGGGGTTCTGGGGGGGCTGGGCAGTCGCTTCAAAGCAGCGCGCCTGGCTGAGGCTTTAACCCGCCATCTCTCCGCATTAGATCTGCATCCTGTGATGAGCCTTTGAAGGGTGTGAGCTGCTCCGGCCAGGAGATTGCAGTGGCATTGCACGGATTGAGCCTTTGCAAAAAAAAAAAAAAAAAAAAAAGTAAAAAATAAAATTGGCCTCACTATTTGGTGGCAACGCCGGGATGGCATCAGTGTGTTGGACCAAAAGTGACAATGGTGATGAGGGCAGCAGCTGGGACATCCACACACACATACACACACACTGACACACACACACTCACGGAAGCAGAAGTTATTACGGATGCGTGTTGTGCAACAACTCAGAAGTCAGCTGTGGTCTGCTTGTGCCGATTATGGTTTGAGTGTGTGTTTGCAGATGGCTGCAGTTACGATCCGATAGCCCTTGTAATGGAGATAGCTCAGTTTGTAATGGCTTCCTAAAGCAACACGTGGAGCGTCTTTTACGAGGCTGCAGCCCGGCCCGGTTACCGAGAGAACAGACGAGCTACTTATCAGCACGCGCTTCACACGGCCCGTGTCTCGCCCAGCTCCCATTATCAGAACAGACAGAGACTCCCGCTCACCAGTTAGGCCGTCCTCCCCTTTTTACGTTCAGTTGTTAATGAGCCTAATGATGTGTGTCTCTCTGATTGCATCAGTCAATATGTTGTTCAGTATGGGATTTTTAGAGATTCACTGACAACTTAAGCATGTCTGCCTGGATAAGATCTTCCATCCAGGGAGGAGTTGAGGGGGGGGGAGAAAAGAAAGAGCTACTAATTTGTCTTGGATTTGATGGGACATGTGTAGCTGTCTTTTACAATCATGAGCTCGGATTGTAAGCAGAGAATAGACTTGTCAGTCACATTTTCTGATAAGAAGCTGCTTTTTAAGGCACAGAAGGCAGCTGTGTATTAAAATCACCGTGCCCTACTTATAGCAGTGAGTTATCTTATTCCATAAGCGTTGCTGTCTCCTTCATTCTTAATAGTATTTTAGTTTTTCTTCCGTCTGGTGTTGACGTTTTGACCGCTGTTTTAGCTTCATACAGAAATTTTGCTTCAGTTCCAGCATCAATTTGTTTTGATTGGAGATGCACCGATTGGGGATTTCCTGACTGAAATTCATTTCCATTTCTCAATTTACTAAAAACTGTGCCTCAAAGTATATTCTGCAAATTGGCTTAGATTTCCTTGTTTTAATGAAGAGGATTTAGGATTTGACCTGCCAATTATGAGTTATAGTCAATAAGAGAATTTTGGCTAATTCTGATCAATGTCTGACTGATTAGTCTCCAGATATGATAATATGGACATTTTTCTACCACTTTTATCTTTTTATATATATATATATATACAGAATATATATATATATATTTATGCATTTTTACCCTTGTTAGTGTAGTCCAGTGTCTCTGCAATGGCTAATATTGGGTTTTCTTAGCCTAATAACTAAGTCAACATATATATATATATGTATACATATATACATATGTATATATGCAACAACTTAAAAAAGCGTAGAACATAATATTTTAACTAGTAAGTATTCTATGGTAATTATCATAGTAAAGTTATTAACGTTTAATGCTGTTTTTATTTTGATACACAAACTAAAGAAACATTTTGATAGCCATCCTCTAAATTTGGTAGTAGTTGTTAAGTGCTTTGTTTACAGAATATTGTACATATTTTGCCATTTTTCTCCATTGTGAATATAGCCAGGTAACAACCAGCTCTTGTGATTTATCTCATTCATTTATTTATTTATTGGTGTTTTCAGCCAGAAATACAAGAAGTTGCTAAATTTGGAGGGCGCTTACCGACTCTCAACTCATTATCCAGCCTTCTCATTTATGAAACGTGGGGAAAGTTGCCTGTACAATCTGTTAATATGTATTTGTGATGGCTTGGATCACATTCAGTCAGTGGGACACGGTACTATTTATATATGTGATAGCATATTCCTTCTCTGTTTAAAAGAAACTCGCTGCCATTGTCTTGTCGTGGGATTTGCAATGATTAGCAAATCCCACTGGTTTTCTCTCGTACAACTGCAACGCGCTCCGCCCAGGTGTAGCGTCTTTTCCAAATTCAGACTCCGACTTCAGATACAAATCAAACACACAATTAATGATCGACTTTATCTGCTCAGATGGCTAGTCTGAAGACAGCTGCTTAACAGGATGGAGAATCGTAGCTCACCGGCGGTTGTAGTAAGAGGTAGTGGTTCCCTTAACATGGCGGTCCGTGTCATTTGCTATCAGAAATGTCGTCAAACGTTTGGATGTCATTTTCTTATGAGTGAGGGAAAAGTGTGGTAGCATTTCTTTGGCTACGTAACCGGGGCGAGGAATTCTAAAAATGTTGAAAAGGAAACATATTTTTTAAGGTCAAACCTTGTAGTTGTTGTCAAACCGTGTAGATTCTTCTTTGTCTATAAAGTTTTTCAGATTTGATCTGCAGCTGCACGCAGTGTTGAAAGTAGAAGGTGCAGTCAATGCTGTGCACCTCAAACTGAGGCGTAAAAAGGGACAAAGGGACATAACTCACATCTGAACACTGTCAAGAAATCTGGCACATGAAGGTGCAGCCATGGTTTTGCCATATCCCGCATACAGCTAGAGAATACTCTGGTCACTCCCTGTGCTTTCTCTGGAATCTTATTAAAAGTACTGTATTTTTAAGGGTTTGGAAATTGTACCTTTTTAAAACCATGGGTATACTTTGCCAGTAACCAGCCTATCCCTTGTTTGAACTCCTCACTTTTTTGGTGCTAATGTTGGTTTTGTTCTTTTGTGGAACAAAAAAAAAAAACTTGAGCCCCTTGACACTGATAAAAGCCATTTCTTTTATAAGCCACACAGCTTTTGATTGATCTGTCCCATGGTCTTGATCCTTGGGCTTGGCTGATTAAACCTATCCATCAGCCTCTCTTATCAGCACCCTAACAGATCGACTGCAGGACACTGAACTAAACCCCCCCTGTATTGTTGCAACACAGAAAAAGTCAAAGGGTAAGGACAGGGAGGGGAGAGGTTTACCAGAGCTCCCTCTCGTCAAGGCCCTGAGAACAAAGCCAAAAAATAAATAAAAATCCCCACTTTGTTATTCTAAAGAAATAGCCCTGGTACAGAAATAAGACTGTGGAGATAGCCATCCATCATGCTATTGTCACGAATGTACCACATGCACACAAGCACCCGCACTTCTCCGTTGTGTGTATTGCAATAACCTCTCGAAATGAGGTCGAGCTGCAGCACCGCAGATTGTGACGAGGGCTTCTGTCCTGGAGAGAAATCATAAAGTAATGCTTCCTGTCTGGACAGTGTTGGGCCCGCACCACTGATGTGACCCTGCCCCAGGTCATAGCTCACACACAGACATCAGCCAGATAATGACATCCCTTTCACTGACAGGCTGTCATTCACATGCCAGCACACACACACACGCGTACACGCATGCATCGACTAAACACACGTGCAGCTAGCTTGAAAATGAGGGCAGACGAGCATGCTCACCGTTATGAATCACCAGAGTGATTTGCAAGTCAAATTTTTTTTTTTTTTCATAAGATGTGTCTGTTATTTTTTTCTGGAGAAATTTGAGGCGCTCATCTTCTGGGTGACTTCTAAAGCGAATGCATCAAGGCTACTAAAACGAGGATGATTGCGCGTCACTTTCGTTCTCATTTATCTGCGTGCATCCATTACCGTCGGGCTGTCAAGTGAGTGAAACCTGCAAACAGATGGGCTCTTCAGGATCACATATGTCTGATTTCTGGGGAAAGTTTGTTAAACATCACACCTCCTTTATCTTCACGCTCGTGCTAACACTCGGGAAATCAACTTTTTGCTCAATTTAAACATGAACACAAACATGCTTGCGGGACGATGGTATCGCTTTTTTTTTTTTTTTTTTTTTTTTTTTTCCAGGCTGGTTCAGAAGCTCTTTCTCTGCATGTTACATCAGATAAAATTGAAGTTCGCAACAGACTGACTTATCGTCGAACCATCAAGCAAAGTTTACACAGTTTGAATTATTATGTTGAAAGAAGATGGTTTATTGAAATCCTGTTGGAGCATGCTCCACAGAAGCAGGTGTAGACCTGTTAGCTTGCCTACTGGCTGCTCATACATTTTTTTTTTTAAAGAAGGGGGGGGGTTGAATATTTGTGGGATTGGGGGAGGTGGGGAGTGTTGCGCGCTCTCCTCGACGTGAGGCGGGCACATTCATTAACCTGGTATCCAACTAATCTCCTGGCTAATTCATTTAGTTCTCCCAAGTACTCCTATGTTTTAATATCCTCTCGGTGCTGGCCGCTCATGGGATGTCGCCGGAGCGTAGCCATGGCGATGATTGTGTCATTATTTTGCAGTCAGATGAGTGATATCCCAGAGGGCTCTGGCTGAGTTGTCCAGGCTGGTTGAGAGGGACTGATTAGAATTGCAAATGGTGGCCAAGTGTTGTGTTTATTGTGTGTCTCAATATTGGAGACAATCAGGCGAATCAAAGCCCTCAGCTGGAGGGATGGGACTGAGGCACGGTGGGCCTCTCTAGTTGGCACCACGTTCTTTGCACCCCCTCCTCCCTCTCTCCAGCTCTCCTCTTTTCTTCCCTCTTTTTGCCCTCTCTCAGTCCACTCGGTCGTGTGGGTATGTCCTGAAGTGCGCAGACACAGCTGTTAAAAGAGCCCGAGAAGCAGAGAGTGCGAGCGAGAGACACACTAAATCTAGTGCACTCATCTGTTGTGTGGCAGCCCTCTCACGCAGCTGAGAAACATTAAACATGCTTTATGGTAATGAAAGAGCCAGCGACAGACATAAATATCAGTCAAAGTGGTGACGGTTTCGAATCTTGTTGTTTGCTCGCAACGCAAATTTGTCATTATTGCAGATTATTGCAGAGGAGAACAACGCAGTCGCGGCTCGCTTGGAAATGCTCAAATGTCTCGGCGCTGTTTGTGCTGACAGGCTCCGTTAATGGAATATGTTGGCCGGGCGCCATGCCGGTGATGGCTCGGTGACAAGCCCGTGGTACAAAGTGCCCTGCAAACACACATGTTCTTCCCAAATCGCCGGCGAATTGTTCTTCCTCAACGATCGGCCATTATCCCAATATTGACTCACTGTTTGCACAAGACTCGCCAAAATCCATCTGAAAGACATCCAGCGCGGCTGTGTTAGACAGGAAGCCTGTGTTTTAGCTGTGCGTGTAATTCACTCTGTCACTTGCACACAGAGAGGCCCATCTTCTCTTGTTTCGCTACTGTTGGCTTTTAAAGAATGCCTGTGTGCATATAACGTGCATGCTATGCGGGAGCGGGTGTATTTTCGCGAGCTCTCTTGCATGCATATGTCCCTGTTCGAGTACTTGATAATTCCCCTCGGTCAAACGTGCGCCTCATATTGCACCGCATGACCAGTCGCAACAGGCTCAAGTGAGGCCCAGGTACAGACATGCATCCTGAGCAGGTATTGCTACAGGGAGTAGACTGTTATAGCTTCATTTTATTGCGCCACACATGGTCTTTTTTAGCTCTCATTTGCCTTGGGCTGAGTGAAAACTAAGTTAGGAGGAATGTGTCCACGCTGCAGAAATGTGTCAGACTTTCAGAGAGTTTTCTCCTTTCGACTTTTGAGCGAAGTGAGTGAAGGCCGGCGGCCGTCGCAGGTCTCAGATGTCTCGACGTGAAATGATCAAGAGTCGCCGGCCTTGAAAGGCGGCAGTCAGCGTACGCGGGACGCAGACGCTCGCAGCCTGTTTAGATAGGGGTTGCGTGGCGTGACGCCTGACAGGAGCCTGATGAGGGATGTTAAGACTTGTGTGGATAAGGAGAAATAAGAGAATGGGTAAGAGGGAGAGCGTGTGTCACATTGCCAGTGTGGCTGAGTGGGTGAAAGGAGGAGAGGGTTCACGAGGCAATATCTCGTCAGCCGTTTGACGTTTCCCCCGTTTCCCAGAGAAGCCGTTTTGAGAACAATGCAGAAGACAAACCGCCAACCACTGACGAACTGAACTGACAAAAAGGAAAAATGAAGGCAACGATCGCTGTTTGTTGGTGACTGAATTATTGCCGTTGTCTGAGATCGGAGACTGTGGAAAGGCGCGGGCGTCTGCGCTGTGCTTGTAGCCGACACGTATCACCTACCGGACTCCTCGGCCCATCCATCTCGAGGCGCTCCTGACAATAGCAGGAATATATTAAAAAAGAGCTAGTCAGGAGGGAAGGGGACACAAGATAAATATTGTGTTAGTATTTTTCCCTCCCGCTCCCTTGCAATTGTCTCTCACTCTGACAGATGAACAATGGAAGTATTTTGAACTTTGCAGCGTACGATCTTTTATGTCTGGGTTCAGAGCGGTGCTGTCAGAGCCAGACGTGCTCTGGCAGAGGATTGATTGATTTGCTTTCTGCGCAACCGTGTCTTCCCTTTGTTCTTCCAGGAAGGCTTTGGTTTCTCTCCAGATTGTCTGGCTGTGTCATATTAACACCTGTTAACAACACGCTGCCTTATAAAATACCCACTCAGCTCCACTTAAACCGTAAAGGGTTCACATAAAGTTCTAACAGGAAGTAGCTAATGTCTATATTATGAGACAGAGCAAACATACGCTCGGAGGGACCAAATATTATTTACTGTTAATGTCTCTCTTTTATGGCGTCGTTTAGGTATTTAGGTATGGTGGTAGAGTTTCTGCTTCACGTCTTCTTGCTAGGAAACCTTCCGATTATCATGTATTAGGGTACAACAAGGTTTTCAAAAGTTAGTTGTAAAAATTGCTGAAATTTGTCATGCAGTTTCTTCAGTATCTCATTGAAGCAACCAATCAGACAGAGTTGCTCCAATCTGTGTCTTTTGGCAAAGAAGTGCTAACCTGCTACTAAGGCATTTCTAGCTAAAACAACAGGAAAAAAAAGACAGTACGGAGATATGTGTGACCATGGCAAACAGAGAGTGGCCGACTAGCTGAAGAAAACGACTGAACTGAATTAAAATTTCAATTGGTAAGTTAAGATTTCTATGACTGTTAGCTTGTATCCAAGCAGCTAGCCTGAGAAACTAGCCAGCTAACGTTAGCTTATAGCTTATGGTGTTGCAAAAAGGTACATGATATTCTACGCAAAAGGGAAAGCTCAGTTGGAAATTGCTAATAATTTCGCTGTTTTTTTAATCAAAAATTTTTGTTTACCGAAGTCTGTTTTGTCCTTGCAAAAGAGGACAAAATTTTTAACATTTGTAAATATTTAAAATTCTGAAAAAATAAAAAATAAAATCCCAGCTTAGAGAAGAAATCTTGAATTTTGATGTTACAAGCTAACGTAGTAACTTATGCCAGCTGTTTACACCCATTCATGGTTTCTATGCAGGCTTTCAGCTAAACTAAAGTAAAAATGCCGAAACTAATCTAAATAATCGATCTTCTTGCTAGCGAGTGCCCAATTTTGACTGCACAAACACACTGGAACCAATATTCTTTCCTGAGAACAAAGCAAATAAACATATTTCCCTAAATGTCAAACCAATTCCTCAAAGAAAAACCTCATTAGCAATGGGTGTCAGGTTTGTTTTGGAGTTGCCCCCCTGCCCCACGCCCCCTTCCTGATCACCGACTGATTTAATTCCCAGATGTGTCGGTGCCAAAATATACTGCTGGGCAGGTCAGCCTGAACCTCACCCCTCACCCCACTTCTGAGAGTTGTGAAGACTTTGAAAAAAAAGAGAAGAACAAAAAAAAATCACATAATTGTGGCTCTAAAGTGCAACAAACCTCTCTTCCCCCAATGAGTTTTCTCTCCCTTTGTTTTGCTGTTCAGTCAGAAAACCCTGATCCCTCCAGCTCCGGCGTGCTGAGATGGAAGGACGATTGTTCAAAATGAATTCAACTCTGGCTGGTTCTGTCTGAGTCAGAAAGAACGAAAAAATAATTGGGATAAAATATCTGTGATTTCAGCTTTTGTCCCTGTTTATTCCTGAGTCTGATTGAATGCAACATTAAAGAGGGTCTTTTGAATGCCTTTTGCGAGCCTATTACGGGAATTGGAGATGCAGACCATAAAATGTCCTCTGTAGCAATCTGCGCAAGCTGCGTGGGTTTGATGATGATTATGATTCTTTTTCTCTTTAGTTACTCCATTCGCTCCTCCAGGTGGTTGTGGGTAATATTAGGTGAAGAAGGGTGGATGGGGGTATGGTTTGCTAGAGGAATCTTTTGGTTAATGTTCTCTTGCTTTCCTGAATACAGATATTCAGGGAGGCAGCAGTGCCCGGTCCTCGGGGATTCCTCTCTCTACGACTGTTGGACATCAAAATTTGGCTCGACTTGGGGGGGGGTGGCTGGCACGACAACACACACTCACGCTCACCCACTCAGGCCTGTGTGCCTACATGCATCGCGCACATCACACATAGACAGTGAGCTCAAGCCAGGCGGGTTTGGCTGTGACTGTAGACTGGGCCTGTGGAGAGATCTTTATGGAGCAAGCAGGGCCCATCTGTGGCTGCTCCTCTGTGATGGGAGGCAGCTGGTTACGTGTGTGTGCGTGAATGCGTGTGTGTGCGAGTGTGTCAGAGAAGAAACCAAGGAGGAGGAGGAGGGAAGAGAGGCTTGTGTGTCTTTAGGTCATGGAACAGTCCCAGAACGAGGGCTAAACTCAGGCTGAAACTGACCCAAATGGTTTTGTTTCAAGCCAAGCCAACATCATCTTTCCTCTTCTCCTTTCCTTTCCTCTCCTTGCCCGGCCTTTCCTTTTCTTTCCTTTCCTCCTCGCAGCCCAGCTGGAAGAGCTCAGTCCCTGGGCTCCTGGATGAATAACTGGGGACCCAAAGAGCAGCAGTCTGGGCTTCCTCTCTCTGTCACTGATACCAGAGATGACACTCAATCACAACCACGCACACCCTCGCTCACTTAAACTCCCCTGCTCCTAAAGAGGGATGAACTCAGCACTGACAGAAACCACGGAGGCCATAAGAAGAAACAGATTATACTCTTTCTCCTCCCTAATGACTTCTCGCAACCCCTCTCGCTCGACAGTCCTCTTCAGCTTGTTCGCCTCGTAACAAGGTCCACTTCTGTCCTCCTTGTGACAAGGCCATCTGGACGTCATCTCGTTAGCTCGTTACAGCCTCTGATTGTGCGATGCTAGCCCTTCATGTGACAGTGATAGAGGGCGAGCATACTGAGCTTGTTTGGTGAACATGAGAGGTGTGTGTCAGCCGCACTCGCGTCTGTGTTCTAGCTCGCTGGTGTGCAACCGCTATGAGTCACACTGAATCTGAGCTGCTCTGCATGCCAGCCTGCTGACTGAGCCATCGGGAGCTAGCGAGCATTAGCGTGTGAGAGCGAGAGGGCGTCTGTGTTCACACGTACAAAAGCGGCTCTCAGCGGGGTGGAACTCGGCACTCTCAGTCTTCCCTTCTTGCTTCTGAAGTCGTCGTTTGTGTCTCTCCGATGAGGACGGCCCGAGGGGGGAAATTCTGAGCGTTTCGCTTTTCAGCAAGTCGCTGCAGTAACGCAGGGGCCTTCTGGAGTTAAAATGCAATGTGGCCCCAGCTTAGTTTATCCACCGCCACCAGTTTTTGCTCCATTTCGATAATAAGGGCCAAATCCTTCCTGCTTTGCTAAACAATTCAGGAGCCAGATGGATCTCGTTTTGCTTAATTTCAGGATGCCTATGTTTGTTGCTACGCCTCGCTGATGTGTGTGTGGCCCGTGCGCGCGCCGGGGCGACTTGTTTACTGTGTTTGACATGTGAGGAAATCAGTGTGTGTACACTGCGGGGTGTGTGTTTATGTGTGTATGTTTATAGTCAGGCCTCCTTAAGAACATCTGCCCTTGCAACGGCCTGACAGAAGCCAGCTATGTACACAAGCAATAGCATTTTAGCTGCAGGCGACGAGAACCACCCTTTGACCAACCTACCTTCTCGCGAGATGGGTCTGTGCAAGCAGTGACAGTTTAGTGCTGCGTGTGTTTCTCCCTCGTATGAAACGGGAACACTATGTCAGGGCTCAATGGATCTCAGCCACATATTAGAGAGTGGAGCCATTTCAGAAGCTGCTGTCTGAGTATTTCCAATCTGAGGCTTTGTGGATCTATCTCTCCGGATCTTAAAAAGCGGTTCCTGGTTGGAGACAGATGTTTCAACATTTACAGACTTGATTGAGAGCTGGAAGCATTTGTGACCGGCGTGAGACAATCAAGCAAGTCGGTAATCATTGGTTTAAAGACGCGTCCTGCTAAGTAGAAGCAAAAGTATTAACTTTCTCATGTTATCATGTTGCAGCCACAAATTTGAGTTATTTTCTTTGACAGGTCAATGTGTTGCAGTGTGTAATTTTGTTAGCTAGGCACCCCACAAATTTGGCAAACGTAAAACACATTATGTGTGATGGAACATTATCAAAGCACATCACTGTAAATAAAACTAGATGCAGGCCAATGCTGGCGGACAGCCGGAAGACTTCAAAAGACTTGAGGATCGAGGGGAGGTCCAGGGAAAATTGAGTTGCAAGAATTCAAAATTGCTGGTCACTGACACTTTCTGTTCAGTCCGACTGAGTTTCAGTGATTGTCGAACGTGCAAAAAATGTCAGTTTGCAGATGTGTAAGGATGGTGAATTATTTAGTGATATTGTAATAAGAACATCAGTGCATGGTATACTTTTCTTTAGTTTTTTTTTCTTGGTAAAAATATGGAAAATTGTCAAACTTTATTTTGACTTACCAATTGCTCTAGTTGAATTTATTCCATCCTGTAAAATTCCAATATGTTGTAGTTGGTGGTTGTAGTGTGCCAAAATGTAAAAAAAAAAAAAAAAAAAAAGGTTTGAGAGGTAAATGCTCTTGTAAGATACTGTGTATTAGCGGCATAACACTTGCATAAAACAATCCTTTGTTCTTCTCTGACTCCATTGTAACCTTGCTTCATGGTTACAGTGGATAGGTGGGTGTAGTGGCCTGTGGCGTATTGATTGAAATGGCCAGAAATATCTCTGCCTTATAGAAAGTGTCATCTCTAATAACAGGGGGAAGCAGCCAGCGTGATTTTTTTTTTTTTTGTGGATAATGTAGGAGAGAAATAATAATTGGTGCTGCAGCACTTCTCCTGGTGTGATAATTACCATGGTAATATCGAGGGGATAAAGTACCTGTTGTGCTGGCGATCATGTAAGGAAGGGAGTCTGCGTACGTGAGCTTGTTCTAACATGAAACACAAGAGAAACCCAGCCTGTTGCAGGAACCGGAGGCTGTAGATCTTCTGGTGGAGACGGATTACATAGTTCGATAAAATACATTTTAATTAAAATGTACAGCATGCCGCTGATGGTGCTCAGGAGGAACAAATCAATTTAAGACCATTCAGTTGATGTGAGCTATCCCAGCCTCTTTCTCCCCGGGTTCCCCGGGTCCCGGGTCCATTCATCCGGCAGCAGAGGCTGCCTGCCAGTGCGGCTCAGGGCAGGGGCTTGAGTCGACCGGACGGGGGTTGAAAACACAGGGGGAAGGGGTGGATTGAGGCTCTGTAAGGGGCTTTGAGTGGGCCTGAGTGTAGGCGGCGTTTTATCCGAAAGTCGGCGAGGGCAGGACGCTTGAATAGGGGGTGGCTGGGAAGTTGGGCTGGGAAGGTCCAGGATGCACCCCATGGTGCTTTTGTGTGCCTCCACATGTATATATGTGTGTGAGTGTGAGTGTGTGTGGGGTGAAGCATATGTGAGATCATGTGCTCATATTCACCAGTGGAATGCAAAAAGAAAGAAGAGGGGTGGCCGGGGGGGCTGGAGGGGGTTCTCCTTTCTTTTTTGCTTCGTTGTTTTCTGCTCTCTCTCCACTGTGCTGCAGCGTAGGTCTGTTTGGATAAGCTCTTTACAGGATTGAGCATGCTGCGGAGCTGTCCAGATGAAACAAAACCAAACCTCATTTGGTTGTTTTGAAAATGACTCTGTTCTATTTTGCTTGGTGCCGAGGCAGATCCACCTCGTTTGACACGAGGGGGACAGAGGCTCTCTCTCACGTTCGGGGTCATTTCCCAGAAACATTATTTGTATCTGCACAGCTCTTCCTCTGTGCGCTCCAACTTCTTTCATCAACAGGTCTTATGGGTCTCCAGACAACGAGAATGAAAGATGCAATTCAACCTCCCCTTTTTTATCCACCCTTCCTCCCCCAAACCCCCTTTTTCCCTTTTCGACCTCTTCAGAAGTACAATAACGTTCAGTCACTCGTCTCCTCCTCTCCATGGCGTGGCTGTGTGTTTCACCGGAGTGGTGCTGATTAAGCCCACAGAGAGACAAACAGGAGACAAAGTCCCTGCCCACCAGTTTAGTTTCACATCCTGGACTGGAGCTGGGCTGCAGCTTGCCAAGTGGAGGGCTTTTAAACTGGGCTAAACACTAATTGCTGCCCTATTTCTTTTATGCCGCTTCTTTCCCATCTGCGATGGCGCTTCCAGACCTCCACAGCAGCCAGAGCCTCATTATAGCAGACAGTTAACAAAGGCTGGGAAACAGAAGCAGAGAATTCACTTAGGATAGCTATCTAACCGCCAACCATGAGGCCTGCTTCGGAAAATTGAATCAATGACAGGAGCCGGCTTGAGATAAATCCTTCAAGGATATGAGGATATTAAGATTTTGAGAATCTTAATTGTTCATCTAAATTATTGCGACTCTGACAATGGAGTGAGCGGGACACGAGGCTCGTTGTTATATTCCAGAGCCAGTCTTTTTTAACACTGAAGCAATTTTTGTGGAGGGGTTTTTGACAAAAAGGAGAAATCTGTAAAGCAAATAATACAAAACCCACTTGTTGAATGAGCCCTTTCCTGTGTTTTCCGTAGGTGTTTTTTTTCTTTTCTTTTTTGTGCATGTTTGTAAAGTGAGGGGGAGGATGGAGACGGGTGGGGATGAGAGAAAAACCAAATGAGGGAAATGTTGAGGAGATGAATAAGAGGAAAAGGATAAAGGAGGGGAGAATGAGATTGCTGAGTGGAAATAGAGGGGGGGGACGAATGGAGAGACGGAGGAGGTGTGGGGGCGAGGGGGGTCAGCAACAAAGCCTGCGGTTGCTATGGAGACATGTTTATGCCTCATTGATGCATCTTGTAGATCCAATTAGAGACTGATTGTGTCTGTGTCTTCATAGACATATGCACGTGTATCCAGGCCCGGTGTGCATTTAGATACACAAACACACACACACACACACGAAAACATATGTCTGCTTAAACACACACAAAAAAAACAAGCAGGCATAAGCAGAGTGCTGCTGCTGAGCACTAGCAAATTATTAGAAGTAGGACAAAGGGATAGCCCATGTTCTCTCTCATATCGGCCTCTTGAATTAGCACAACCCGCGTCCCCTCAACCCACCGCACCCACTCCCACTCCCCTTCAAACCCGCGAGCGTCAGACAATAGCGAGGAAATAACGTCTCACCCGCGTCCAAGCCCTGGGATAGGAGAGGGGAGCCTGCTTTCCACACATGCTATCATCATGGCATCAAAATCATATGGGTGACGGGACGGACTGCTTTCTGTAGTTTTCTTATCACATCTATCCTCTTTGAATGAAGTCATCTGCCTGGTGATGCCCCCATCCTCCTTGAAGAGTGGCCATGAATGTTAATCCGGTCATGTTCATTTTCATGGGGGGTTTTTTCCTTGGAAAAAGAGGACTCTCTGAGAATCTTTTAGAACAATGCCTGACTCCTTGCCAGCGTTTAACATCATTAGAGGAGAAAACCTCCAGGTCCCTCTAGAGCTGCAGCAACCATAGATTTTGTGGGAGATCCCTTGATCTGCTGAGTTTTTCCTCCAGGACAAATATTATTTTCTAATTTTGCTCTTTATGTACTTGATGGTAAATAATAGTAATACAGCACAATTACTTTTGGGTAGCCAACATGCTTCATGCTACAGAGGCAGCTGCTTGGAGCCTCCAGGCCAGCAGAGGGCCCCATGGAGCACTTGGCCTCTTCACAAAAGATATGCCACATTCTTGTTATACCTCCATCTGTCAACTTCCTGGTTGGTTTTAAAGATGGGTGGTGGAACTACTGAAAAACTGGAGGTCAATGATAACTCTGAAACGTAGTCCGTTTAAAACTTGGATGTGTAACCGGTATAAAACAAAACTTAAAAGAACTTCTAATTAATATTTTTGGGGGGGGGGGGAATTAATGTGTTAGATTCCTTTCATTTATTGTAAGTATATAGGAGTCTTAAGAAGCCTTTCTGACATCATTAATCATTAACATCAGGCCAGAGGCGACGTCACACTGTGTGAATGTGAGGACATAGAGCCTAACTTTAACTGTGAGATTGATAAATGTTTCCTAATTCAGGATGTTTTGTGGCACAGAACTGAATTCTAACCAAACAACTTTGCTGTCACGCATTCAGCTTTCTCGAGTCTCCTGACATCCAATTCCTTTTCCGAGGAAACTGAACGAAGCTTCTTGTAGCTTTTTTGCTTTCTCAAACTCCACTTACTGGAAGCAGTCACACTTGCGGTGAAAGTAGTTCTCTTCTGTAACAACTTCCACAGTGAAGAGTGTTGCTGTCAGTAGTGGTAGGCCATGTGTGGTGCATTCACAGAAAAAAAAAAAAAAAAAAAGATCATATCTTTGGTTCCCGACCTCTGAATCCCAGATCAGGATCGATCCAGCGTAAAATTGTCTCATCTCAGCCACAGGACGATTTGTCTGCTCATTTCTACCCTCCGCATACTCCTCCATTAGTCTCTTCCGGGGAGAGGTCGTGGCTTTTTCTTCTGCTTGTCTGAAGAGCAGGTTATTTAGTGGTGAAACGATGTGTGCGATGATGAAATGAGGGGCTGCGGATAAGGTGAGATTATGCTCTGAGAGGGAGAAAGAGGGGAGACACTGACACAGACATAGAGAGGGACCCCCCACCGCCCCTTCAGCCGCTGATGTCTTGTTATACCATGAGGGATCAGAAAGAACAACAAATGCATCACGCATTGCTAAATCCTCCTTAAATCCGCTGGCATGGGCAGATCGAGCAGATAGCCTCGCTGCTGGGCTCACTGTCTGCGATCACAACACACACGCACACACACACGCTTATACATGAACACACCCGTGGTCAGTCCGGCTGTCTGGGTTAATGCTTGGCTAACTGGGACAACAGAGCTGAACCATGTTGACGTTTTAAGCCCCAAACAAGTCCAGAACAATGATTCAGCCCATCTGCCCCCACCGTGCATTTCCACCCTCCGCCCCCAATAGGAGTGCAACCTCAGCCCTTTCTGTTGACGTTCCAGCACTCGCACACACTCCAGCACTGGCCAAACACACCACCGTTGCAAACCCGTGTACCTTTGCCCCCGGTCTTCACACGCATTTACACACACCGAGCCTCCTCCTGTCCCCCACCTTTAGTGAATAAAAAGAGAACAAAAGCCGATCTGATTGAGTTGGCAGCAGAATCGACGGGGAGAGGTACTGTAAGGTCAGATGGATTATCTTAATCCTCCAGTAGATGATCATGACGGGTGGTGGTGGTGGTGGGGCGGGGCGTTGGTGGATGTACCAAGAAGCCTTAACCCTCTCAGCTGACCACTGCTTTTCCTCCAGAAACAGCCTTCTGAAGTAGCAGCATCGTTGTTATTTCGCTAAAGCGCAGGTCTTACCCCCAAACTCCGAGAGTATGAAAAAGAAATCTGTTGCATTCCTTCTGCAGAATCCAATCCGAAGCGGCCATTTTGTGTTATGGCACCTCTCTCCTTTCTTGCTAACTTTCGCTTTGCTTTGAGTCACATCCAAGTATGAGAAAAATCTTGAGAGGATTTGTGTGAAACACTCTGTTGACTTGTTCGGAGGCCGTGTCAAGCTGCAACACGCAAGTGTTTTTGCCTCGCAGGCCGTCTCAGACGAATCTAAACCCGTAATTCCCTCGGCTAAAAGTATTAACACTATATAAACTCTGCTTGATATATGTGGCTGCTTGCACATGCCATCTCTTTTATCTGGAAGTAACAATTTGTCTTTTTTTTTTTTGCCTCCCTCTAGGTTTCTTCCTGGAAAGGGTCTTGTGATCTACCCGGACATCGGGGACAAGCTGGATATCATCTGTCCCAGTGCGGACCAGGGCCGAGATTACGAGTTCTACAAGCTGTATCTAGTGAAGAGAGAGCAGGCGGAGAGCTGCAGCACGGTGCTCGACCCCAACGTGCTGGTGAACTGCAACAAGCCCGGGAAGAACATCAAGTTCACCATCAAGTTCCAGGAGTTCAGCCCCAACTACATGGGCCTGGAGTTCAAGAGGAACGTCAACTACTACATCACCTGTAAGTTTGTCGGCGTGGAGTGCAGTGAGGGCGGGGGACAAAAAGGCAAGTCGATTTGTTGACGTTTGGCGTTTTCGCTTTCGTTCAGCCGAAGAAGCCTGACTGAACAACAGGGGTAATAATCTCTGTGCTTCACACTCAGTTACACACAGTCACACCCGGGAGTTTCCTTGTTAAATTGCATTTTAATGGCTGCCGTGGCAGCCCCATAGCAACGACCAGAGTTTCTGTGCCTTCCTTAAGGCACAGCGGTCAGAAGTGATTACGGTGTTAAATATTCCCTATCATTGTAGGACGCAAACAGGGAACTTTGAGCGTTTTGTTTGGGGTTTCAAACTGTTTTACTTCCTGTTCGTCTTATGTTACACTTTAAAAAAGATTGAACATGCTCAACAATTATCTTATTTTTGCTTCATTGTTAAGGCATAATTGATGAGACTTTGTTTTTTGTTGGGTTTTTTTTTTGTAAAAAGAGAACATAAACCTAAAAGTCCAGGATATCAGTATCTTGGATCAAGCCAGTGGGACTAAAGAGCATAAATAATTTATAAAATGTATGATCACTGAGCTGTAAATACAACCTTGATAGTAGCTCTTTTGAGAGCAGCTAGACAAGCAATAATGCAATTTTATGCGATCGATAAACCTTTGCAACTCGAGAGCATACATACGAGTACTTCCGATGATAAATATGCAATGAACAGACATGTTCTGATTTCAGTTTTGGCTATCTATAATGAAAACCCTGAGCAATTCTGTCCTGGACTGTGCCTAGGAAAGTAATCCTCTCCACCGCACCATCCAACCTGCAAAGGTACCAAATTGGGTTTGAGAAATTATGCTTTTGCTGTTTGACAAAAATGTAATCCGTCCATTTGTCCATCAGTCCACCCAACAAGCCCATAGTGTCCCGGCGCTCATGTTGACTGTCCACGTCTTAAAACAAGACATCAAGTTTATGGTGAACGTCTCACATGTACTGGAAATAAAATCAAGCAGCGCATAATAATTCAGCCTTCAAAGGATTCTGGCTTTATCTGTATGAGAGGAGCCTCGGTTTTCTCCTCATCAAAGCCCTCCAGCTCAAGCTCCCGCAAGCTGAAAACGGAAACAAAAAAAAAAAAGGCACATTTTTATCTCTGCTCTCACTTCTGACTTTGTTTGAGGCATACAGATCTGTTTGAGTAAACCTTTTTTCTCAATCAGATTGTTCCTCTGCTCAAACAGAAGGTTGATGGTATCTCCAGCAGACGCCCGAGATGGGATCTGGGTGTCGTTACTGAAGTCTGAGGAGCTCCGTGAGCAGAGCAACATAAAACCGCACACATAAGTCACAGTTTATTAAGAAGGATTCCAAACTGTGCGCTGGTGTTTGCTTTGGGTCGCCATGCCTGACATCTACTTGTTGATACTCCAGCTAACCTGCAGCTCGCTCTCACATGAGGTTGTGTTAAACAACTGTTCTGATTGACAGGAGGAAATGTGAGTCATAAGTTTGAACCAGCACTTGAGAAAACATGAGAATATGCCATTGTATAACTGCAGTTAAAATTCCACCTCTCTCATACCGTCGTTGGGAGTCTAGACTGCTTTGGTTGATAGAACAAAGTAAAAAAAAAAAAAAAAAAAAAAACTGTTGAAGGAAAAGATTTTCTTTAAGATAGACTCAGAGGTAAAACACAGTTAATCATTCAGCATAAATGAGTAAGTGAGTTAGAGTAAAACTCTTGTCGTACCATTTAAATCAACAAGCTGCAACTTTGTAGAAGATGGATTCAAGAAGGTTCAAACCACAAAAATCCCTAGTCTCACTGTGAGCTTTTAAATTTAAGGATGAATTAATGTTTCTTAAAGATAAATACACTGGCAGGAGTATTACAGCTGATTTCCAACCTCAAGTTTTCACGGAGCTTTAACCTGGCAATGTGTTGGCTAAGTTCGACAATAAGGTCAAAATAAGGTCATTAGCAGTACACTGGAGAAACTGACTGCATACTGACAAAGTGACTCAGCCGTTTGATTGAGATGTTTTGGTTCAAGTACACATCTACGTGTTACAGGACAGAGTGTCATACTCCTAGTGTAGACCTTACTTTAACCCTAAGATTCCCTGAAAGGCTGCCAGAACTTTGAAATTCAGCTTGCTACCTGATACGCTCTATTCCGATCAGCCTTCTTGTTATCTGTTGAACGTCTTGCGTTCTTGCTCTCTCACAGTCTGAACAAGCACGACATGCCTCGGCACGCTTGTTCCTTAATAGCTTCTTGGATGTTTTGTGCTACTTCTGACTTCATGCATAGACACCTTGCAGATACTGAAGAATGTTTTTCACACACAAGAATGCTGTTGTCAGCGCGATCTGTTAGCACTTAGTTAGGCACGTTCACTGATTGCAAAAGAGGTCGTATTTTTGAGTTTCCCAATGGTGGCTCTCGTTAGACCCAACCAAGCTTAAAATGGGAATACTCTTTCTAAATATTTACAGTTTCCGTGTTCAGAGGGAAGCAAATGAGCATGGAGAACCATGCTGTTAATTTATACTACAATGTTTTTGCAGTATTGGGAAGGCTTTATCTAACTTTTGCTCATTTTAATTATTTCTTCCAAGCTGAACTCACTTTTCTTTTTCTTTCTTTTTTTTTTTAAATTACAGCCCGTCGTTAAGCTCGTCCCAGGATACCACCACTCTATGCCACATCCACATTTCAAATTGATTCTTCAGTAAATCAGTAAAAACTATTAGAAATGATCCTCAAATTACAGAGGCAGTGCCTGAACTAATATGCAACAAGCTGTGTCATGCCAACGAATGGCTGGCACAGTGAGAAATCAATAGATGCTCTGCAGGCCACGAGACAAAAATGAACCCACCGCCAGTATCGGCTAATGAAGCTTGGCGTATTACATCGCTCCATCAAACGTGGCCAAATTAAGCTAATATTTTTGGGAATACCAATAAATCACTTGAGAGATTTAATCTCCTCGCGTCTCATTTTAAGTCTGTAAAGTATTCAAAAACATTAATGCGACTGCAGCTTCTCTGCTTTATAGCGGCTTTTTACATCTTCCTCTGAAATGAAAAAAAAAAAAAAACACACAAGTGTAGCTTAAATTAAATAAATTAAATCCCACATAAATTTTTCTTTTCATCTGTTGCAGTTCAATCAATATTTGTGAAGTCTCCCTCGCAGGGAGAACGCAGGGAAGCGTGAAGCTTGAGATGTTATCACGGCGACAATTTTCGTGGTCGCTCCTCTGGCAGCATGTCAGGGGGGCTTCAAGGAAATATTTCTCTGAACTTTTAATGCGCCCACATGTTTTTCACCCAAAAAAAAAAAAAAGATAAAAAAGGGAAAAGAAAACCCACCTTGGGCATTCTTGTCACTTTCTTCCCCTTTCCCTCCTTCGCGGGGCTGCTCGGCATATTGTCTGCTGATTACATCATAAATATTTTAACTAACTTTATTCCTGACATGTGCGTGGGCTGGCACTCTGACAGCCACTAACTCCGACATTAAAGCAAAAAAAAAAAAAATGTCAGTTTTATCTCGGGCTGCTTCTAATTTTTATGCGCCGCTCTCTTTTCTCTTCTGTGCAGCGGCGGTCTAACCGATGTTTGTTTTATGCAAACTAGAGGAATACTTTACACTTCCTCCACTGTGTGTCAGACCGTGAACTCATAGCGAGTTGTAAATCCTTCATGAGGCTGATGGGGGATCATTATTAGCTCATACACTGTAACGTTTGCATGTCAGCCGTAATCGGATGTGGCGTCCGTCTAGGTGTTACATTAATGTTGTTGTTCTTTGCAACAGGAGGATCATGTTTTATCTATACTGCTGCGACCTGCGCTCACACTCTTATCATTTAGTTAATGGCCATGTGTGGCTGCTGTAGGAACCTCCACTAAGCACCTTTCCAGCTTTACGTAGGAGATACGCATGAGATTATGTCAAAACCAGATTGTGTCAAAAACCAGTTGTTTCAAATGCTGTTAAAGTAACATACTGATGAATAATGGTATCCATCACATTCGGTTCTTGTCTGGTTTTTGGTTCAAACACCTAAACAACAGCCCAGAATAAACTGGAGTCACTAAAATATCACAAGCTAGTATTAGCTGGTTAGCTAGTAGCTAGGCGATGCTACAGTCGGTTGTTTAACAAGCAGTTTGTTGCTTGCCGACTGGAGAATCACTGCCTATTACATGTTTAACAGCATTGTAATGGTGGAGGGTGGTGCTCTTGTAGTTTCCACTCCAGGGCGGTGCATGTTTTTAGTGTCAAACAGGCTAATTTGTTTTTCCTGTAAGTGACGGAAAATAGCCTTCTTTAGACAGCCCTGTATTACTCTGGCTTCTCATTAAAAGGACAGTTTAAACCAAGTTAAAGATAGAACTTGAAGTTTTCAGTGTTGTATAAGCCTTGACAAGTTCGAGGTATAAACTGAGTAAACCTATTTCAGGAGCGAACCCTGTCCGGGTCATGATGTCCAGAGTGGATGTGTGTGTTTGTTGAAGCCCCTCCGCCCCCGGCTTATCCGTTCATGGAAGACGTGAGTGAGTTATCCCACCGCCTCTGCTGGGAATGGGGTCCGGTCAGCCAGCAGAGCAGCGTAAATCTGCTCTGCCCATAAAGAACTGGCTTATCTGCTCTGATTAATGGCCCGGCGTGGCAGACACCATCTGAGACGAGAAGAAGATGCATAAGGAGTGGACATTCCTCTGGACCCTCCAGAAGTCTTTTTTTTTGTCCAGCCGACTCCCCGCTCCCTCTGACCAGTGATCCGGTTCTTTTACGCCGGGTAGAAGAGGCAACAAAAGTTGCAGGTTGATGTAAACAGCAAATGGTGTGTGTGTGTGTGTGTGTGTATGAGTATGTGTCACCGTGGGGGACCCCCGTTCACTTGGTCCTGTCCATCCTGGCCCTACTCTGACAGGAGTCTTGGGAGGGGTCAAAGGTCACAATGCAAAGTCGGGGAGGGTCACGGAAACACCACAGGAGGGTCAGCTATCATAACTTTGCACTGATCTAAAGTCCAGACCAGCACCAGCTTGTGCTGTCTATCAGCACCCCATGCCCCTTGTGCACACACACACACACACACGCGCGCGCGCAGTCATATTTTCTTAACTTGTGGGGACTTCACATTGACTTCCATTAATTTCTACAACCTAACCCTTACCATAATCCTAACTCTAAACCTAACCATCTCAGACCTAACCACTAACCCAAAAACAACAATTTCCCTCATAGGGACCAAGAAAATGTCCCCACAAGGAGCAATGGTCCCCATAACCCCACATTATAGACAGGTTTCCATAAGGATATAAAAACCTGGTACGCACACACACACACGCACATAAACGAAACATGTATATATACACACACTTTCTAAGCCCTCTGCTGCCTAAGTGAACAAACTGGTTATATTTCATAGCATTGTCTAAACACAGGATATCGAATGAGCTGTTTGTGTGGAAAATGGCCCGGGTGTGTTTGGGGCTCGGAGTGAGTGGCGAGGTGATTCCGGACAGGAGGCTTTTAGGAAGGGAAAATATAATGGGGAAAATGAGCAGCGGAGTGAGGAAAAACGAGCAAAGGGACATATAATGAATATCTACACAGACAGTCGCAATACATCACAGAGCCTCCATTTTCTTTCCCTGTCGCCCACCAATTGACATAATGTTGCATGACTCGCTTCGTGATTGGCCGGCTGTGGCTAGCTGAGTCTCTGTTCCACATAAAAAGTTGAGGTTGCGCAGCGGGAGGCAGAGGCAGCATGTCGACATGCACCTCTCCCCTGTCTTGATTTTCCTGAGGATCGGGCAGGAGTAGGCCTGATCCCTCCTGACAGCTGTCACTCTGCATCGCGGCGCGCCATCCCGGACTCTGACATGTTGCCGACTTCCTCGCCTGAGTTCCGCGACAGCCTAGCAGATGCTGTCTCACCTCGGTAAATAACATAACGCTGCCTCGCAGCAAACGCTGAAGTCAACTTTGTTCTTGGGGCTCAGCTTGGTTGACTTTCCGGCGAATGCTGTGGAATTTCCTTCATTGCCGATTATGTGTTTTGACATCTACATATAAGTCAGTAATGAAAAAAAGCTGTGCTCATTTTTCTGAGTCATGGGTGCTGACCCAGCTTTTAAAACACAAAGCTGAAGAAGATATCTGACTAACAGGATGTGACCTTCTGTGCTGTGCTCACCTCCTCAGATTATGGTTAGGAACCATGATGGATATCAGTGTCTCGGGTTGTACTCATACGTCCAGCTAATGGGATGAGACAATCTTTGGTTCACAAGAATGAAGAGATGATGGTTTATAAATTCTTTTGCAAAATACTAAGAAATCCCCCTTTTTTTTCTTTTTTTGTTTCCACAAATAAATTAGAGGGACTACAAGTTTGTTTTAAATATTTGGACTAAAAATCAGTCCAAAGCTGCTTTTTGTGTTATTGTTAATCACTGTTCAATATACAAATATAGTTTTGATCAAGCTATTTTAGAGATGTTCACTTTAGAACCCATTTGAAGTTGTTAAATAACTCTTTAGTTTCACATTAGTTGGAAGGACAATACAGATGCTAAAATTAAGCTTTGCTAGCTATTTTAAAACTGTTGCAAATTTTCTGTATCTTTAGTTTAACTCCTTGAGAAAGTTTTTAAGCAGATGCTAACTGCTTAAAAAGTTAGCTAGCTGCTAACAATGCTAGGTGCATCGTTAGCAGCTCACAGGTTTTAAGCTATTGCTTACAAATCTTATTTATCTTAAGCTTACTGCTGACTGGATGCTCCAAAGCAGATCCTACTTTTAGCAATGTTAGCTGCTCATGGTTAGCCAGTCATAATTTTGTTCTGCCTGAAAATTATTTTTATCTTTAGCACCAAAATGGGAAGAGGAAACGCTAGAGAAAATGTTACTTTCAGCATTGCTCGTGGATAATAGCTAGCTGCTTACTGCATTTTAAAGTGCTTACAAATTATTCATATCTTTAAAGGTTTGAAGATTTGTCAATCAGCCAGATGAGAAGTCTTTATTAGCCAACTGTGATCAAATTAACAGTTTAAGCACAAAAAAATCAACAGAATAAATGGCATCGGTGTGTTAGCTAAGTATTTATTATGACATGCATCTTGGATTTCAAGGTTTACTTTAAAAAGCAAGACTAATTTCACAAAATAAACGTCATGCTAACTTAACTAGCATGATTTTGTCATGTTCCAAATAACTGTCTCAAACATAGATCCAACAAGGTGTGACGCTTAAAGCACCTTCATATTTTAGGCTCATAATTATAGCTTACATTTAATTTACCGAACACAAACTGACAACAACTAGACAGAGCTTTGTGAGACACACGAGTTTGGTGGAAAATGTCGTGCTATATTGTCGTTGGTATTTTCCCCTCAACCCCACATGACACACCTTCCATCTAAACGACCCCTGAAGGTTCGCTCTATGCATCCAGAGTGCAACAGCTATGTTGCCTGGCTGTACAAGTCACTCCTCGTCCACCCGGCAGGGAGTTGAAGGTTGGGGTTTAAAATATTTCTGCCTCTTGCTGTCGCCAATCATCGGATCCTCCCATTTACAGGGGCCCTCCATCGTACGCGCGAGTGCTCCCACGCAGGTCCTCGCTTTAATGCTGCAAATAAGCTAAGAAGCACACTAACACACGCTCATCTGAGGCAAGTAAATAATTAAACGCCGCAAAGGCATTTAGCCTGAGATGCAGCACAATATCAGTAATTTTATTAGAAAAAGCGTTAAATGTCATCTTTAGAGATAACATCAGATTACCATAATTAAATCACAGCTATTTGGGGGGGGGGGATGGATGCAGCTGTCAGGTCGAAGACGTGGATTTTCAGATTACAGGGATGCAAATAACTCGCACATTTTTAACTGGCAATTACATAAGTGCTTTGTTGTGAAGAGTTAACAGTTACCAGCTGCTAATCCGTCTTTGTGAAAGAGCACAAAAACATTTTGACGAGAGGAAAGAGAAGCTTACGCATGCTTGATGTGAGTGGAGAATCGAAGACGTTTTACTTTGTTGAGCAATGGTCAGAAAGTAGACTTTGAAGGTCAAAATAAATAATAATGAAACAGCCTTGAAATTATTATTTGTGCTCAGGACAACCATCCCTGTATGCAGTGCAGCTCCTTAAACCTTTCCATTTCGAGTTGCAACCACAAACTTTAGTGGATACTTCAATTTCTATGAAAGTGTTTAATAGACCAACAGAAAGTAGCGCATAATTATGGAGTGGAAGGAGCATGATAAATGGTTTTCAAAATGTTTTACATATATAAATATGGAAAATGTGTTGTGCTTTTACTCTCAGGATCCATTTAATCTGAATCACCTTAAAAAAATCTATTGCAACCAATTGCCTTAAGAAGTATCTCAAATACTGAATGCTGTAAAGAGCCTCTATGTGTTATTTTAATGTCAGGACAAACATGTCTGTTCTGTGGAGGCCTGGAATGTTTGTTCACCATCCCCATATTGAAACATTGTAAAGGCAGCATGCTGTGCAGATGTTTATCTTTGACAGAAACGTGAAAGATGGTCAGAGTTGATGAGAAGATGAATGAAGTTAACATTACAATCGTGGAAGAAAGAGATTTTCGACTGGAGTGGCGTATCGCCTTCCAGAAGGACAGTGACTTTGGTTTACATCCAAGCTTATGTATGTGTAAGAGCGGCCCGGTCTTACACTTATTTACATATCCCCCATTAAACGGAGAACCTGTAAATACTCTTTCTCCTTGACCTATTTTGCGATAAAAAGCAGGAGGAAAAATTTCCACCTTTAGTTGCACAAATCTGTCAGAAAAGACTTTGTTTTATTCGTGATGAATATATGAGGTGTTGGCCGAAGACAAATGCATGGCACACTTACAAATCTTAACTTGTAAAGCAGTTTGAAGCCCATTTAGCCTTTACCTTGCACTTCAAAACGACACAGATCTTTGCAGTAATTTATCATACGTGTGAGTATAATGAGACAAAGTGTGAAACTTTTCACAAAATATGACTACCTTAGCCTGGCATTGCTACTTATTCATGCTAATGTTTAAATACAGCTCTGGAAAATCTGAAGAACACTTAAAATAGTCAGTTTATCTGATTTTACTTTTATGTTAGAGTAAAAGGAACATTGGTTTTTAATTCTACAACAACATGTCTCTGAAATTCCAAGAAGAAGTTTAGTATTTATTTGCAGAAAATGAAAAATGCTGTGCTTTCAGAACTCAAATAATGCAAAGAAAACAAGTACATATTTATTTAGAAACAACAACACTAATGTTTTAGTGATTTCAGAAATCAATATTTGGTGGAGTAACCATGAGGTTTTTGGTGGGGTTCTCAGTGCAGTGGACTCTTAATGTGTTTTTTTCCAGAGCTGGATATGATCAATGTTTAACATGGAAGGAAGTTCACTTAAAAAAAACCAAACATATCCATAGTAGCTGAGGATCTGATCTCAATAGGTGTTATTTGTGTTGCTGGTTTGTGCTTAAAGCAGCTAATCAGCAACCTTTAACGGATTTCGTTTTCAAAGCGCATCCAGCCAACAGGTCAGGCTAGCACCGGTGGAGGAGTCTGGCCGGGGATAAGGGGATTTAACCCCCTCGTGAGTGAATGCAGCCCTGTGTTTATTAGTGTGCCAGTGTAATATATGGCTTTCTGCTTGCTTTGCAAATCTATCCAGGCTGCCTCCGCTACTTCTCCTTTGGATATTTCATTCGCTGAGGGTTAGCAGGCACAGCGTTATTGTTGCTGGTTATTGCCTTTCGTTTATTAGAGGGGGGGGGAGTTTATTTAGAGGGGGAGGAAGGGCGCAGTGGGGTACGAGGACTCTGCCTCCGAGAGTGGGCCGCTCACATGGCTGTGCAAGTGAATGGTAACCATTGGTTACGGCTTAGCCCGTTGCTGCCAGATGAAGCTGATATATTCATGTATTCATCTCAATTAGTCGGCTCCAAACGCAGACACTCATGCCTTCTTCGGCTGTGCTCCGTGCTTATCTTATTAGAATATTTGATCCTGCATGCAAGACCTCCCTCACTCTCCTGCACACCATGTCAACTCTTGTTTCCACTCTTCAAAAAAATACAAAAAAACCCCTCCATTATTCTGCCCTTATGTTTCTGAGTTAGTGTGTATGTGCATGTGTAGGTGGGAGGTCTGCGCTCAAGTCATTTTGGTTGATTACTCAGATCTCCTCTCAGCACGCAGACCACGAGAGACCGCAAAGCAAACTCAGAGAGGAACAACAGTGTTGATTTTTGTTTCCCGCTCTTTGCTAACACAAACTTATCTGCTGACTGTCCCTCATCCTCCTCCTCATCCTCCTCCTCATCCTCTTCCACCTCTCCAAAGGCGACTCACTGTTGTTGAATGTGAGTCTCGTACCGGTTTTCGTTAAATCCATCTGTGGAGCTGAAACCGCCTCTGTTCTTGAGCAAGGCGTCTGATGGCCGCTCGATGGTGGCATGTTTGGAGGAAGTGATGATAAAGAGGCAGGCCTGCAGACTGGGCATGAGTCTCCATGATGGGCCAGGATGAGATTCTCCCAGTGTCATAACCCAAAGTGGAAAAAATAAAAAATAAAACAGCACAGTTTCTATGGGATCTCAGTGAATCCACAGCAATTTTAAACGAAAATGTATAACATGATCCGTTAGAAGCAGAAAAGCTACAAAAATTCTTACTGCTCCCAACACAAGATGGATTTTTAAGGATGTTATGCTTTTTTTTTTAATTTATTTTGATATATAAGCTTGAGCAAAAACATAAACCCACTGAATATCATTGTAGTTGTTGCATAGTCTCCACATGGCTGCATAGCGTTTACACAGCAATCTTTAAAACAAAAAAAAAGGTCTAATTGGGTTGTACTGCTTTACTTTCTCACCACGACCGTCCGTATTTTTGTTTTTGTAACTAATCATTGCAAAAAAAATTATTAATCTATCTTTCTTTTGCATAATACAAATGTTTAAGTCCCTTCTTTCAGCCAGCTGAAGGGCAGTGCTACTCAGATTATCAGAGAAAATGGCTTGCTTTCTCTGTGCCTCATTAAAAAAGTTTTTGCATCACAGGTGAGTTGAATGTTGAAAACATTTTAGTAGTTTGAAACCCTTTTTGTATCATACATGGAATCTGCTTTCTGATGCTTTCCAGTCGTAGTTTTTTGTACTGTTACTCTTAATTGTGACTCAATTAAGAGTAACATTACTCTTAACTGTAAGAGTAAGAAAAAAAGTTATAATGGTCGGTCTCTGCAGCAGCTTTTATTCAACGCTCTACACAGTTGGTAAAAACTCCCATCACTCCGGCTATTTTGCTGGTCTTTCAGTGAACATGCAGGAACAGCAAAAATGAACATTTTAAAACTGGAACTTTATAAGACTTTGGTATTCCTTGACATCATTAAGCACTCCATGCCCGGTGCATGATGGGAGTTGACTGAGACGATTGTGTGTGGTTCTTCTTCTACTTAAAATAAAATAAAATAAAAAAAGCAACAAGATCAGAACAAAACAATGGAGGCTGTAATCTAAAACTCTCGGCACATGTATTTTTCCATTTCCATCAGAGACGTCTTGAGGTTGTTCTCCCTCCTCTTTTGCCGACAACGCATAATCTCGGCGCATTTCTTCTTCGGCCAATAGCTGAGCTCAAATCACTCAAGCTCTCTTGTCTGTCAGATTGGAGCTCGGTCTCCCTCTCTCCCAGCCCTGGACCCGTGGTTTTGTCTTTTCCAAGGCATGCTCTGAAATGGCTTTGTTTTCCGACAGCCATTCAGTGGCACTCTCAGCCAGGGCCTGCCAAAAAGAGGTCCGCCTCCCCCCCTCCACCCCTCCGATCTGGAGCCCGGGCCTGTTTACACAAACTCATTGGAGAAATGTGGATATATAATTATAGAGGTTGTTAGTTTTAATGTTGCATCCTCTCAGTTGAAGGGGGAAGAAGAAGAAGAAAAAAAAAACAACCACATGCTTGGTCAGCTTCGATGAAGGGTGGCTGATGAAACTCTGACCAAGAATGGCGTGAACTTTTCTGCAGAGCGTTTCAGAGACAGGGTGGGAGAGGACGGAGAAGGGGGGGTGGGGGGTCGCTTTTTCGACAGGATCGAATCAGCTCCGAGTTAAGCAAACAAACATGAATCACGAGGCGGTGATAGAGATTACTGTGGTCGTCCGACGCATAAATACAGAGTCTAAATACTACTCTGCAGGGCCAGGGCCGAGCCCGTTTCTGTGAATTCAGCTCGGTGGCAAAATGTCCGTGTTCCATTCCAGCGCGACCACAGGCGCACAAACACAGTAACAGGAGTCGACAAACACACAATGAGGCGTGTGTGTGCGCGCGCGCAAACACACAGGCATAAATAAGCACAAAGCCACATAAGCAAATTCAAGTATATATATATATATATATATATATATATATATATATATATATATATACACATATGCTCACAGAAGCATGCAAATAGATGCACACATTTAAAAAAAAAAAAAAAAAAAACAACACATAATGTGGCCTCACTCATCCTCCCTCTGCAAAATTGCTGGCGTTAATAGGAGCTGCCGTAAGCACTGTGCATTCGTTAGCGCACCTTTAAGAGAGGCACGGCTGAGCTGAGTACGGGATCTCTTCAGTCAGCAGTCCCACAGGTGCAGCACGCGCGCACGTGATGGATGGATGCGGGGAAGAAACACGTCTTTAAATAAATATGTGCCGTGTAGTTCGGGCCCACCGCGACGCCGCGGTTCAGTGTTCAGGACTTGCATTTTGCTTCCTCTATTCCCACTCTCCTAATTTTTCTTCCTGCAACTTCGTCTTTCTCCCCGATAGGCAAGAGTCAGGACACCAGGGTTTTATAGCATCACGCTGCTAACTCAATGCTTTAAAACCAAAAGGCAGCAAAAAAATAAAATAAAAGAAGCAACAATTATCCCATCTGTCCTTCCATCCATCTTGTCTGTACACCCATTTACCCTTGCAGGGTCACTCTAAGCCGGATACTCCCCGGGCAGGTCGCCAGTGCTTCACAGATCAACACCAAGATGCAGCCATGCATACACACACTCCCTCCTTCTTCTGACAATTTAGAGAGTCCAATTAGCCAAACCTGCATATTTTTGGACTGTGGGGAATGCCAGAGCACCCAAAGAGAACTCATTTATGCTAGGGGAATAACACATAAACTCCATAATGAGAGGTCTTGGGCAAAAATATAGACAAAATACCTGCTTTAGTTGTAGTTGAGCTCGTAGCATAGATCAACATACGTATTACACGTTAATGAGTCTTTTCACACCACGGCGGTCTGAGGAGAAATAATGCAAAAAAGCTGAATTGAGTGTAGGGCTGGACAATGTGGCTGATATAACAGTCGATTTTGATAATTATTAATTATATTTTTTTGCTTTTAATATCTGAAATACAGCCAAACTGATTCCTGTTTTATCTACAGTTTCCTCTTGAGCCGTTGCGCTCATTCACAGGCGTTGAAACAGGAAACGAGGTACTCAACAGGCTGTTGCTAGGTAACCAAAGAGCGAGTGAGGTAGTTGATGCCACCAACCTCGCGTTGCTGCTGTGAGAAGTTGAGCAGCTGAGGCCTTTCCTCCTCTGCCTAAATCCCCCAGAAAGCTGTGCGGTTCTGGATCAGAGTTTAATGAAATTCTTGAACAATCGGTCTGGAGTACTTTCTGTTTATGAGTCTATCGGAATATATATTGTTGTTGATTGATTACCCAGCCTCATATTAGTGCAGGAAACCTTCTTTCAGCCAGTTACCCACCAGAGTTCAGCACCAACAGGAGAGAGAGGATAAGTCCTGGGCTCCTCAACTCTCCACACAGGGAGTTTTGAGGATTGTATTGTTTCCCAGGAATGCCAGAACACAAGAGTACAAAATTAAACAATGCAGCCCATAATCTCAAACAATCTCCACATGCAGTTTTCCATTTCGATCCGAGACATCTTGAGGTTGTTCCCCTTCGGTTTCTGCCAAAAACACATATTCTCAGCATACTTCTTATCCGGCCAATAGCTGAGCTCAAACCTCATCTCTCTTGTCTGTCAGATGGAGCTCGCTTGCACAGAGCCCGCAGTCGGCTGCCCGCCGTTGCTCGCCAATTGTTTGGAAATGACGTTTGGGATAGCGGTGCTCTTGCAGTGCCGTTCTTCAGCTGACTGAACAGCAGTGTGCAGCATCGAACGGGGGAGGGGCGGTGCTGTGTTGGACAGGTCTTGTGTCCCAAACAGGACAACGACGACATGATCTAAAAACCAACCTACTCCCTACCACCTAGTTTCCTCTCCTCCTCCTCACATCTCCGTCTGCCTCCTCCTCCCGTCTCTTCGCTTCACAGTGACCGATCCTTCAGGAAATTGTTTCGAGCCTGCCAGACATTTTTCTCCTGTAGCTGTTTATTTGTGTTTAGGTTGGGTCGGTTAGAGAACAGGGCGTCCGGATCCTCTCTCCTCTCTCTCGCTCTCTCCAAGAGGAGGTTAAGCTCCTGAACTCTTTTTTCTTTTTTTTTTTTTTTTTAACCATCTTGTGCCAAAAAAAACACTGGTCCCCGATCAGCGCGGGTTTACCATGCAAGTGATATAAGAGGCGAGGAGAGAGGAGCGGCCTGAAAAGACCCGGGCTGGGCTGGTTGGGATGCAATCAGTGTGCGAGCGCACACGCGTGGCTTTGTGCGCATTAGGACGCAATCAGAGGCCCTTATTCTCTGCGGTCTGCTTCTGCTCCCTGATTGGGACTTTGGCGAGTACCGGAGAGGAGGGAGAGCTTCTCTGATCCTGCTTCCTGCGTGTCAGGGCTGGAGAAGCCTCACCGCCGTGTGGGAATCTCTGGTGCTTTACACATTAGCTTCATTGCACCCTTCCCCTTTTTTCCCCCATGGCATTTTTTTTTGTTCTTTTTTCATATCCGCCTCCGTGTCAACATGTGTCTGTGTACGTGTGTGTCACTGTGCATTAGGACTGCTCTGACCAGAAACAGTGTTGGCTTCATTCAACTCCCCTAACATGTTAACAGGTACCAGAAAAACCCCACACATGTCCAAAAATAAATAATCAAACCACACGCAAGGGACACGTGTGCGCCCACACACCTATCCCTGTCTTTGTTTCTTTTTTTTTCTTTTTTCTTTTTTGCAGATTTTGATTCAGTGGACAACAGATGGGCCGACATCAACTCTCTCTCTTCCATAACAAGTACACCCTCTGTCTCTATCCCCAGCCTTTACGGCGCTCTCTGCTCTAATCTAGCGCTCAGGCAATTAGGCGGCTATTTGTTCATGGGATACAGCAGGCATAAATGTCATTGATTGCCATCAACTGTTTTCCATCACTCAGATTGTAAGGATTTCGCTAATATCCTTCCCCCCTCGTTCACCTTCGTGTTTGGTTGAAAAAGTTCAGCAGAGAGCGTCGCATCCACTCCACAAGCCTCTCCCCTCGCCTTTCGAAGGTCTCGTCCCAATTTGCTTTGCATCACCTGTTCGAGATGGGAAGCCCGGTGAGCCTGCGGCAGGAGTTATTGTTTGTTTGTTTGTTTGTTTCACCGTCGCCGATGTGTGTTATTGTGCCGCACAACACAAGGCCGGCTCAGTTGTCATAACTCTCCTCCTGAGGCCAGATTGAAAAGGTCAGTGGAAATGAAGCCGCTCTCGTTGTGGACAATGGATGGATTTGGCGCGCGCACGCACTAAATCATCTAAAAATCACATTTGCGCAAATGCAAAACCCCACCCGGCTCCCTCTCACCCACCTCCCAGCCTTCTTTCTGATCATATTTTACATGCACCGGCAGGAAAGGCGGGGAGCTCCAGATACTTTGTCTGCCACCGTTCAGGCTTGTTGACTTGTTCCAATTCCTCAGCTCTGGTTTCCCTCAGGAGGGAGTTCACTCGCAAATTACCTCCTCAGTCAGTTGGGGTTTTCAGAGCCCTCGTGCCCTTTGACATGCCACCGCTATCTCAACACATTCCGATCCATCCCAGCGGTTCCTTTATCGCGCTGATTTGTGGCTCGCTGCTCTGTAGGTGGATTGACTCCTCTCTGGAATCCAGAGTCCCAAATCACCTTTCCTCTCAACAGCCACAAGAAAGGCTGGCGCAAGAAAAGAAAAAAAGACGAGCTGGGATGGATGGAGGTGGGTCCGTTTTTATTTATTTTTTCCTTTTTAATCAACAGCTGGGAGTTAGCGAGTGAACCGGGGTTCACCTCGCGCGATCATCAGTGCAAACGAAGCAAGACGAAAACTTCAATGAGCCTCCAGCTGAGAAACAAGCTCGCTAAAGAGGCCTTCTGTGCACATCTGTCGGCTGATTTTTGCACATGTGTATCCTATATTAGTACCACCCACCAATACTTAGGAAATAACTACCGGGATTTATCATTTGCTAAGCTTCATACAAAGGCATTCCCAAAGGGGGCAATGTAATAGGATAATACGAGCTGCACTCTTTGTTAGCAGGCACTTTGCTTTACAGTGAAGGTTAAATGTCCATTGAAATAGACATTTTAGGCTAACTACATGGTGCATGCACCTCTCGTTTACTTAATAGTGGTGCAAACAAAGGGACAATGGTAGTTTTCTGTCGAACATGAGTGACTTACTAATTATCTCCTACCATAATGGCATACTATATAAAAAAAAAAACAACAACAAAAAACATTTAGGGGGAGCCCTCTCTCTGAAGAAACATGACGTTGCTCAGCAGCTTCGGCCCCAAGCCTTACTCTGAAGGATATATATTAGCATAAAAGAATGAAAATGGATGCACGTTTTTCATGATGTTTAAAGTTTCTGAGAGTCGACTGATTTTCCTTTTATGAAAGTCAGATGGGATTCCAAAGCTTGTTTTTTTTCCTACAGGGGCATTCCACATATTTTTTCCAGAGCAGGGCTAATTCCTCCCCCCCCCCTTTTCTGTGGACATGATGTGTTGAGGCAAGCAGATGACACCCAAATATTGAACTTTCTGGCTTGCATGCGACATGCAGAAAACCTTCACAACATATTAACCCGAACACACCTTGTTAAGAGCGAAGCAGGGTGTTGGTGGCATCATGGTGTGGGGATGTTCTTTCTTTTGACCGATACAGGAAAGCTTGTCAAGGAAAAACTAGAGAAATTGATGGACATAAATACAGAAGAATCAAGAAAAGCTGCTGCTGTTCGCAAGAGACAATTGCATAAACATTAGCTACAGAAGAATGAATTTGCCTGGGAGTTGAAATACATATTCACAGACAATTTGCATTCACACCAACCAAGCTTGAGCTGTTTAGCAGAGAATGGCAAAGTGGCTACGGCTAGTGTGTCTCTGTGCAAAACAGAAACACACCTCCCCCAAAATAAAGCTGCAATTACTGAAATCGTATACAAATGGACGACATTTTTCAGTGCACGTGTTTCTAAAAAAAGGCTTTAAAAAAACCAATAATCTGTCTTTCCCTTAAAATGATTTACTACTGTGTCACACTACAATCCCAGCGAAACACAGTGAAGCCTGTTGTTGCAAAGTGACAACATATGAAAAACCTCAACTGGTATAAATGCTCTCGCAGGACACGGCGAAACCTGCTGGAAGGGATTTTTTTTAATTTGATATAAGCGACAGAAGGCCATCAGTCAACTCACCAAAGATCCTTCTAACAAATGAGGATGGATCGGCGGGAGCGGGGATGAAAGTCGAAGCTGGAGTGCAGGTTTAAAAGTCATGTTGACTGATTGCCGATGCAGATTAATGGGCAGTTGTTTGAAAATAAAATAAAAGGAATAGTGGGCATCTCGCCCACTGTTGCTGTGACAAAGGAGGAGAAGAAGAAGAAAAGAAGCAAGATGGGATTAATGAAACACTAATGCAGAGATTCCCCACCCCTAGTTTTAACAAGGATGAAACTGTGTGCTCCTGGTCAACTGCACACATTGTTGGCTGAAAACAAGCCTTGCGCACACATACCTAATGGTTGGAAGCGAGACAAACAGCGACGCAGCAACTCCCACATGAACAATATTAACCTTTAGCTTTTTGAGCTTGTGTTTGTGGGTGCGTCTGCGCCTCAGCATGTGTTGCATCTTCCCCTAACCTTTAACTTGCGCCAATCAGAAGGTGAAATGCCATTTTTTTCCCCCCTCCCTCTCTCTCTCTCTTTTTCTGACTCTCTCTCTGACCCAGTTTCTCCTTGACTAACTCCTCTCAACACGCAACATTTCAGCTGCTGTTTGTCAAATGATGCAGCATCAGAGAGGGGACAACAGGGGAAACTCTGAATGTGTGTGTGTGTGTCGCTCCAGAAGTGTTTGTTCACCTGTTTGTTTTGTGCGCTTAAGGGGTGTTAATGCTTGTGTGCCGAAGTTGGCAGCGCCGCTTTTTTAAAAGGACAATAATGATCTAATAAATGAGGAGCGACATTTACAGCGAACAAAGAAAAGCAACGCGCTTCTGAAGTTATTGTGTGATTAAACCAGCGCTTCTTCCTTTTCAGCCGAACTCCTGGCTGATGTGAGGGAAAAGAAGCCTGCCGCTGTCACTTCCTCAGGCTCCTTTCCCAGTTTTTAGCCTGCAAGTGATTTGCGCTAAACTGTTGGGGTTTTTCCGGGGCTGCAGCTCGATGATATCGGTGAAAAGAGCCATTACTGCCAATTAGCTACTCTGTCATTAGGGAGGACTGTGTGGGCTACTGGCAAAACTCTCCACACAACGGACTCAGTTACAGCTAAAATAGCTGGTAAAGTTGAAACTGCCTTCTAAAAACGTTCCACATCGGCAGCGGTTCAGTCTTTGCAGGCCTTAATTTTACAGGCGGTCGTTATGGTTCTGGAATTAATATTGGAATAGCTTTGGGTGCTGGCGTTGCGTCGCATACTTTCAAAAAACTATTTGCATCAGCTTAAAGCATTACCAGCAGTAACTCCCCACACACCCCACAGCCCCCAGCAGGTTACAGAGTTTTAATGCACCAATCGACCGCTTTCAAAACTCTGCACTCCCTCGGTGTACACCTGTCAGGTCGTGTGGGTTTCAGCCGAGAGGAGCGCCTGCACACCTCGAGCAGGCCACGCTTGCATTTATATGCGTGAGCTTGTGTGTGTGTGTGCGTGTGTGTGAGCGTTCAGTGGATGTGTGAGTGATTAGGTAAAGGCAGGGCTGAGCAGGAGTCAGTGGAGGGAGACTCAGGAAGCGATGTGCTTTAAAATGAGTCTGTCCACATCATGTCATGTTGGAGCGCGCTCAGTCTGTTCATGTTTGAGACAGATGACTTGCTCCACTCCCCAAGGTCCCCCTGTTATTCTGCATCCTTTATCTCCAACTGATCCGACACACGGCCCACGCCATGTGTGTATGTATGTCTTTACTTGTTTGTGCCGGAGTGCGTGTGTGTGTGTGTGTGTGTTTGTGCATTGACTGCATCATGCAGGACATTGTCATCCACTTTATTGTGAGCAAGGATGTGAATGCATTGGAGTGCTTTTTTTTGTATTCTATTTTTTTCTTCCTACGTCAAATGAATCGTCTGCTAGGAGGCCGGAACGTGTCCAGAAACTCTCTCAACTTTGGACTTAAAAATTGCTCCACATCGTCAGCTAGGACTGGAGCGTCTCGGTCCGATTTCACGTGGAGTTGTGAAAAACGGTACACATGCAGAACTCTTCAAGATGCACAAAAAAAGTCTCTTGGAGGTACGCCCTAAACCCAACAGAAAGCTGGAAACCACCATTTTGACATTTTACACCCGTATTTAGCTCACGGCAACAGAGAAGTGAAATGCTTTTTTTTTTTTTTTCCCTCTGTCTGACCTAGTTTCCCTTGAACTTATTCCTCTCAACACAACATGTCAGCTTCTGTTCACCAAATGATGCAATTTCAACGGGCACTTGCAGGAGTGTGTGTTTTTATGTGCCTCTGATTGACAACGTCCCCAATGAACTTGGGTACTAACTTGTTGACGTAGTATCGCCCATAACGACGCAGGGCGAAGCACCGCCAAGGTTCTTGAAACTTTAATTAGTTGAGAGCAGCAAAAGCGGTTTTTGGGGCTTAAGAACTGCTGGTGTAATTTATTTGGTTTCTTCCTAAGTTAGATGAAGTTACTTTTTTTTCCCTAGAGGCCTTGCTATTCTCTCAAAAACTCCTAGAAAGTTTTGACTGTTCAAGGAGTAGAAAATTTATTTTGTTGATGTAGGTATGAAAAAAAAGAAGGGTTTTAATTGCTCACCCATAAATTTCACCACCTTGGATCGTGGCACATAAAGCTATAAAATTTGGTACACATGCAGAAATCATCAAGACGGACAAAGTAATTATTGGAGGTATGCCCTAAACCCAACAGATTGCTGGCCGTGTCGGGCCACAATCATCATTTTGACTTTATGTATGGTAATGACGTTTTTTCCCCCCCACTTTCTCTGTCCCCATTTTTGTTCCTCTGAACACACAATATTCCAGATGCAGCTTATTAAATGATTCAGGGTTTGCATTTTCATGATCCAGTGCTTGCTTGACAATGTTCTTCACTTAAACTGGGCACAAACACTCGTGCTTAAAACCTCCATCCATTACTTGGGCCCTGGAGCTGATGATGATGGCAGAAAGTTAAAAGTGTTAAGTTTCTTCTTCAAAAACAACATGGGGGAAAAAAAAAAAGTGACATCACTTAAGCCCCGCCCACTGATAAGACAGAGTGGCACGTTTTAGCCAGCACTCATTGACCCCATTTTGTTCATATCAATCTGATGTTGCTTAACAAAACTACGGCTTAAGAGGGTGTAGCTGTGGCTTTTGATTTTATTACCACACAGTTTCAGCTAATGAACCTCCAGTCTTAACATCACTGTGTCATTGGGTCTGCCCTACATCGGACATAGATGGACGTCAGTCCAACAACAACAACAGGGAACATCAACATGAAATCTTTGCGGCTGTGGTGCAACGTATCCACCCTACAAACAGTCGGCTCCAGCTCCTGCTTTGAACGAGGCTTGTGAAATTCAGCACACATATGCAACTTCTCAAGATCTTCAATAAAAACAAAACCAAAAAAAAGGTCTCTTGAAGATATCGTCCAAACGCGGGGGAAGCGTTTGTGCTTCCTGATGGGAGATGGTGGTTGAGGTAAAAGCTCTGTCCCACTGTGGAGGTGACACAACACCCACGGAGAGAGAGAGAAAGAGAGAGAGGGATGCCAAATCATTCTCTCTCTCTCTCTGACTGCAGACTGGGAGGCTGGCACAGACACTCCCTGTCTTTGAGCTGCACACAAAGACACTTTGGGAGCTGCTGACAGGTCCTCTGCAGAGGTTAAAAGCTGTCATAAGTAGACTTGAAGCACCAGCCCAGTGGTGCTGGCTGTGCAGGGCCTTAATGCCCAAACCTTTTGCTTGGCAATGCAGGGCTGCTTTTTTTGACTGATGTCCACAGACCACACACATCCAAGCACATCCATGATAGAAAAGAAAAAAAAGAAAAAAAGGAGAACGGATTTGTTCATGAATATTTGTAAGCATATAGACTCATTTTTTGCAGGCCATGCACACGCACCACGATAAGTGCACATGCCCACACGTCGCAACTTTCAGCAGAGTTATTCAGATGTACACAGAATCCAAAGTACACACATTTAAGGAGTCTAATGGAGCGTTTAAGAGAAATTCTGAGTGTGAGTGAGAGAAGAAAACTGGCATACGCACACTCACACACACTCACGCACACGTGCATGCAATCTAAAGCACATATGCTTCCTCCACTTAAACAGAGAGCGATCGCCTCCCACCTCCTCTTTCCAAACTCAGCTCGGCGGTCCCTCCTCCCCTCAACCCCACACTTCATCACCTCCTTCCATATTCCCCTCACAGGCATATGCACGTACGACTGTCCTATGTGCACACACACACACACGCACACACGCGTGCAGTTATACCAGCACACATCAGACAGATCATGTCTCACTCATCTGCCGTTCCTGCACTTTTTTCTGGAGAAGAAAAAAAAAATAATCTCATGCATCTGCATCTTCTTTTGGCCTCGCTCACCCGGTGCTCCACACACGAGCCCCACTTTTACCTCGCAAACATACATTAACGCATGCATGCACGCATGCAAAAAAGAAAAAACCACACACCTCTATTTTACCTCACTCCCTCCCGTCACCCCATCCCGCGCTGTAGCAGAGTGCTTTCTGCCGGGAGGATTTAGAGGTACCCTGTAATTTTGCTGCTGGAGGAGCTTTTAAGTCCTGCCTGATCTTCTGGGTATGCAGGCAGCCTGCGTGCGTGTGGGGGTGTGTGTGCGTGTGTGTGAGCATGTATTTGTTTGTCTCCACACCCATGTTGCTGTCTGCTGACGTCTCTGGACTGGAGGGGCTCTTTTTGTTTCTTGCAAAAGTGTGAATAACCAGTAAACCTTTTGACATTTTCTGATGTTATACAATACAATTTACCAGGATGTGATAAAACAACACAAAACAGCCTTTAATGTAATCGCTAGGAAAAGGATCATTATTTGTGGTTTAAAAAAATTTCTTTAATAATTTAGTATGGAAGTCAAATTTCTTTGTCTATTTCTAGGACCGTCTTTTGTCTGCAGTCGCACCTGTGAGGCCGCTTCAGTCAGACTGGACGGGGAATAGATTCTCAGTTGGATCTGAGTTGTGGTCTTTGACTGAGACATTGTTGGATGTGAATACAATTAAATCTGACTGCCTGACTTAAAGGATCGCCTTCTCTTTAGAAGTATCCCCATAGCATGATACTGCCACCGCCGTCTATCACCATGGGAACAGAGTGTTCAAGTTGACGTCTAACGTTAGTTTCGAGCCTTACAAGTTATTTTTGATGTATAAGACAGCACTTTGCTTAAAGTGGTGTCCAAAGTGTGGCTCATTACTGCAGTTCAAGATTAATATTCACTATAAATAATATTAGTATTATTATTATTCACAGGTTATTCACTCCACTTTGAGCCAGATAGAAGCTTTTGTTAATTTTTAATTGGGGCAGAAAGGTTAGAGACAAACTGAAATCCTATTCAAATACAAAGTACTAATCTTTACATAACTGCACTTTTTGCATTCTTCTTCAAGGACAAAATGTATCCAGCTCCAAACAGAGCGGCCCCAAGTCCAGCTTACACTCCTCCAAGCTGACGACCTTTTAATAAACACCCGACAAATGTTTCTTTTAATAAGGTAAATCTGCGAAAAAAGAGAGAGAACGAGAGAGGAAAAAAAGAACCTCAAGTTTTGGCTCTCCAATAGTTTACACATTTCCTTCCAACAACAATCAGACTGTTTCATTTGTTTAATTAAACTATTACGTCATCAGGTCAATCTTAAAACAAAACAAAACAAAACAAAACAAAAAAATACCCCATAATCGTACAAGTGTTTATTAAGTTTGTGACATGTTTCTGGCCCTCACGTTCTCTCGACTCGACAATTTTGGCCCAAGAGACAAAACGTTTGGACGCCCTGTCCTGGCCTGTCAATTTGGGTGGCTACAGCTGCTCCATACTCTCTGTTTTCCCTTAATGGAGTAAGCAGTGCTGTGTAATATATTTTGGGATATTGGTTTTTAACCTGACCTCTATAACGTCCTCCCCTGGCTGTTTGCTGCGCTCCTTGTTCTTCACGATGGCGTTTGCTCACTACTACTCCCTAACAAACCGAAGCGATGCGGCTACAGTGGGATAAAAGTACACACAGTTGGCACTGATGCTTGTTTTTATTTAGAGATATCAGAGTAAAGGGGAGAGGGGCTGCAAAGAAAAATGTCAAAATAACCTATTGATCCAATCCCAAACATACATCCGTGTAGGAATTATCCTCTTTGTCGTTGAGAAATGCCTTTCGAAATGCAACAATGTTTGTAACGGGACAAAAAGTGAGGGGTGTGTGTGTGTGTGAGATGGAGCAAACTAATTGGGACGTGGGAGAGGAGCTCCCCCTATGGCTGAGGAGTGACGCAGGGGAGCAGAGCAACAGTTGCATTCACGCCGGGCAGCTCAGCGCCGCAAACCTTGACCCCTTACCCTGCTTACCGTTACACCGCGGCCAAGCGGCTCCCGGGAGCAGGCGGCACGCGGTAACATCAGAGCTACCGCGTGGCGAAGCTTTGAGCAGAGAAGCAGAGAGAGATGAGAAAATCAGCTGTGTCCACCCTCATTACTCAAAACCACATTTGTTCGGACCCAAATTCAATATTGGAGACACAAAATAGCATAAAAAATTTGCGTGTCAAGCGTTGAAGCTGTGACAATTTTATATTGTCTGCCAGGTTCCATTACGACAGAGAAGCATGAGGCAGAGAGGAGAGAAAAAACATCAGCCAAGCCGAGAGCGCTCGACTCATCTGAGATGATAAAGAGAAAAAAAATAAAACGAATCTTCTTGGCTGATGCCAAACCTACAGACGAGGCTACGTGGGAGAGAGACGGCGAGCGGGAGGGCTGGAGGTTGATTACTGATTTCCATTCCTATTTCTGGGACAAAAGAAATGGAAGTATGATGGGCTGGGACATCTATTTAGATCCATTTCATTCCACTATAATCAGGCTTTAGCCATGCCCTAATACTCAGGATTAGAAAAGGTTCAAAGTGCAAACATCCAGATCCCCCCAGTATTATTCCAGTCTGTCAACCCCGGTCTGTATGTGTTTTTTCGTCCACATATGTGCATGTGTGTGTGCGTGTGTGTGTGCGCATGCTTCCCCTGTGCGCGCGGCAGGTCTGCCGGGGAGGGTTATCTCTGGAATCAGGCACATAAACCTAATCTAACCCTCCCTGTGCTCGTTCAGGAGTGAAATATTTTGTGCAAATAGGCTCTCTTTTGCTTCTCAGCACTTCAGTTCTGCCTGACTAATGTAAACAAAAACCCAGATAGGGAAATCGCAGCTCTGAGAAATGGACATTTTTATTGCAATACTCTGTTTGATGCGTACACACGCAGACTGGAATGGAGTGTGTCGTTTGGTGCCCCTGCTCTGCTCGAAAAGCGCGACGAAGCGGCTCCGGCGGCGTTTTCTTCTTCCCGCCTTGACGCTAACCGAGAGTGATCCAATGGCGGTTGTTGCCCGCTTATGTATTTATCTCCCATTTCTCTTTTTTGGGAGGGGGGGAAAGTAGACATTATTGGCGGTGGTTACCGCGCCTACCGTTTTCCCTGCTTTTTGCTCGTCTGAGTGGGAGTCTGAATGCTGTGGGTGAGAGGCAGCCAATGAATGTCACCTCTCATCCACATTCTCATTAAACAACCTGCTCTCTGTCTGTCACATGGGGCTGTATCCATCCCCGCGCTTGTGCTCTGGGCAGATGTTGCGCACGCAAACGTGCACGCCGCGCCTAGCTCCACACTGAGCCTATTGCTCTGTGTGAAACCTTCCCCCACTTCTCCTGGGCCGAACAGGAATAATAAGCAGTAGATGATTCATGATGGATATGGGGCGGGTGGGTGGGGGGATGTATTCAGCAGGACCACCTGAGTGACCTCATTTAGCAGACCTGAGAATAAATATAGACTCTCACCTTAGCATGTGTTGTCCGGACCACTCAGCGCCGGTGTCCCGCAACACGTCTCCCACTCCTCTCCCCAGAGCACCTTGGGGAGCAGGCTTTCCTCTCCACCCCGAATATCCCTTTTTTTTTTAAGTCGATTGTTAAGGTCTCCACTCGTATGTGAATGTTAAAAGGGAAATTTCTGGGATTTTCATGGCCCTCTGTCGAAGAGGCAACTCCTTCTTAGCATAACTCCAAGCTGGTTTTGTCACGGAGGCTAAAGCTAACGACCAGTTTGGATCAGACCGAGACAAAAGGTCTGTTTGTTCGCACCGCCCTCGTTTAGGCCGCTTTATTCAAACTCCAGTTCATTTGCCTGGGAAGTCTGGTTCGTTTGAGGAGGTGTGAATACTCCCATTGACTCTGATGTGGACCAAAAAAACTAGCAAAACAGAGTTAGCATAAACAGCTACGTTTAAGCCTGGTGTTACTTTAAGAGTGTGGAAGTTCAACATCAGCGGGGAGGAGGGGGTTTTTTAGGACGCCTTTATTTAACCCTGAAAAATATGATGAAAATTTGTCTTCTCTTTAGCCCACATGTCTAAATTTAGCCTCAACAAAGATGTTTAAAATTAGTTTGCACAGTGGATCAACCCCACGCCCCCCTTTTCAGCCAGATTTAGACATCTCTACATGTCTTTATGCAGCAAAACTTCCACTTTTGGCTTTTCTTGCACTTTTTCACATTAATTAGAAGAAAGGCATCATCATCTTTTGAAATGTTGCTCACGGGGTTTAGCCGCTGGCTTCAGGCTCCACTACCAACGAAGCTGAATTTATACTCTACGAGTTAGCTACTGCAGGTAAGATGTAATTTACTGACAACGTTTCAACAGAACTTTACTTTAAAACAACCTCCTTTAATATGTTTTCTTGTAGGCAAAAATACAGTAGAAGAACATATGTAGCACTGGAACAGGAGCTTTGCTCTTGGCTCATGTCGTTGTACTGTAGATATTTCCCAACATCAACATTTGGCACCTGGTTTCTCTTATGACTTCAGCAGCTGTAGATCTTTTGTTCTCCCACTAGTCACTCTGTGGCCAACGATCCACACCCACAAAGAGGGTCTTAAATCACACAAACCCCCTCTTATGGAGCCAGCCGCTTTCTTTCAAAAACGCAGCATTCCTTCATGCAATGACCACTTCTTTTGGGTATTCTGGACCGCTGAGTTTGTTCCACTCAATCATTAGCGGCGGACCGGGTCCCGTCTTTGTTCTTCGTCCTGTCATTCCTTCATCTCTCCCTTGTGTTTTTATCTCGGCCGAGACACACAGGAAGACCCAATTCCCCGCTTCCCTCCCTCCAAAGCGCGACATGACTGTTGGCCTTTTAATATCTGGAAATCCAGATTTGGATTAGCGTCAGCGCTCGGGGATGAAACGAGAGGGACCAAGAGAGAGAGAGAGAGAGAGACGAGGGGAAAATTGAACAAGAGGAAGAGAAGATAGAGCGAGAGGCTTTTAGATTAAAGTACCAAAAAAAAAAAAAGAAAAAGAAATAAAAAATCTGGCAGTGCGTCCTTGTTGTCGAGTGGGGTTAGGGAGTTTGACAAACGTAGCTGGCACAGTTTTAGCGTGATCTCTTGACACGATAGATGTGAGTAAACCGAAATCAGCCGAGGCAGAGTCTCCAGGTCCGTTTGAAGATTTGCAGCGCTTTTTTTTTTTTTTTTTTCCCAGCGCGCAACAGTTGGTTCCTGCACTTGATTTCCATCTTGAGCAGCGCTTAAAAGATGGATTCGCAGAAGGAAATGTGGTTATGATCGGACACAGTTAATCAGATTATGAAGTTCCAGCGGTACAGTAATGGGTTGAATTATGCGACGTTGTACATGGTCTGAATGCAAACAACATGTGAAGCGATTGTCTTTATAAATCCAGCTCCCTTTCAGTTGTTGGGCTAAACAGGAGCCTCAAAGGGCCAACTTATCATTATGCCACATCAGCGATGCAGAGGCCCTGTTCAGCCAGCCTGAAGGAATGGTTAATTTAGACGACAGGAGTAAGTTAACACTGAGAAGATTTGCTCTCCCTGAGTGGATATAAAATTCACTCTTAGTGAGATTATTCAAGCGCCTTTGAGCTTGAGCTTCAAAGAGGTTCTTCTTTTTTTTATTTTTTCTCTGGTGTAACTTTCCCCTGGAAATGGAGAAAAAAATGGAAAGAGGAGAAGAAACTGGGTGTAAAATCACAGATCAGGTTATAGCGCTTGTATCAGCAGCCGGTCCATCACAACCGGGGCCAGGCCTGTTCACCTCTCTGTCGTTGGATGATCGCTTTAAACACGGCTCCTTGGTTACACTGCTGGGATAAAAACAGCCTAGATTCAGGCCAGAATAATACAAAAATTATTATTTTTTGAGAATTATTATTTGGGAAGAGTCACATTTGACTCTTCCCAAATGAAGACTTACCAAAAACGTAATTACTAAAAAACTATTTCTTTCCCTCCATTTTCAACTCTTGCCTTATACCTTCAGTGGTTATATCCAGGACTTGGGCTGCATGTAATTTGAAAATTATGTGATTCAAACAATAGTCATAAAAACCGTGATGACTGTATTTGTCATCTGCACCTCCAACCTAGCGACTTTTAGCATTTTGGGCACTGTAGTCTGTGTGGAGTGGATTTATTGCAGGAGTACGAAGCTCATTAGAATGGATATCACAATTGTACACAAAGAAGAAATTATGTCACTTCTAATAGTCCGACATTTGTGTTGAATATATGTGGTTTGTGTATACTGTTGAGCCGTAATCCTGGACGCCAGTGTGTCACACACACCCTGACAACGTGGAGTGATTTGAGAAATCGAATGACTTAGTTTGAAAAATAACTGAGTTAGGTTAACTTAGATGTCTCCCTGTTACAAAACTGCTCATTTTTTTCACTATGTATGGAAAATGCAGAATTTTGTAATAAGCAATATGCAAGAGTCCCGTTTGGTGGTTTATGTCATCAAAAAATCTCAAATTCGGTATTGTTTTTATTCAACAATTCCTGGACCACGCCAGGGTTATTGTCATTTTCTTGCAAATAAGTTTTCACTTGACTCAAATTTTTCACAAGTAAAGCTAAATTTCTGGTAATGCCTGGTAAAACATCCCGCTTTAGGTTCACTTTTTATTGTAAATTAAATAAAAAAACAAAGAAAACCCCGAAGCTGTCTTTTAATGCTCATTCAGATAAAACACTTTAGTGACTCACGGCTGTTTAAAATCTTACCGACATACCAAATCTCTTCCAACAAATTTAGTTTGATGTATTGTTTAGGTAAAACGACTTAACATTTGGTTTAAAGAAATAACGGCGCAGCTTTTATAGATTACAGGACGTAGATAACTCAGCGGGCTCTCTAAGCCTGGAGCTCGTTCACATTAATGCTGCACGTAAATTTGAAATGTTGTTCTGTTCGTGCGCGGCACTTAGTTGTCCCGGCCCCTCCTGTATATTTCAGTGTCCGCCTCACTCAGCTGTGTTGAGTCTACACCAGAATTTAAGGGGGGGGGGAAACTGGGGCTTGGTTGATTTCGCCAAAGAGCTCCTGACAAGATGTTATCACAGTGAGCCTCACAAATTATCACGCGCTCTGGCAACGCTAGCAAAATGTTGTGCTTGCCCTCGTAATTTAGAGGCCGAGCGCCATCTGATAGCGTAACACAATATTAGTGCTGTTCATTATTTCGTTTTGTTCAATTTCTCTGAAGTAAAAAAGCTGGAATCCCTCGGGATGGGGGGGGGAGGTGACAATGTCAGCATTAATAACACTTAGGAATGACAGGACATGAATCAACTAGATGAGCCTTTTCTTTGTGTGTGTGTATGTGTGTGTGTGTGTTTTTCCGTAGCTCCGGAGCCACATTTCAACAGCTTGATTCAGGAGTTTATAGCAAGTAATCGCATGTAGAAACATTGATTCAGCCATGCCAGTAAGTATTCCAGTGTTTGTCGGGCATTGTTTGGACCCACATCCCCTCCCCTCCTTCCTCTGCCCAGTAGCCAAGTTTGCTTCTCTTTGTGCTGTCATTAGATAAGCATCCTCTCCAAGACAATGTCATCATAATGAGGGTACCATCTGAAGCAATCACCCTTGGAGATGGTTATTGAGTTAAGAGGGAGGGAAAGGGAGGGGAAGAGGCAGACATCGCAGACATGTATACATAAAAAGTGGAATGATTTGAGACGGGGATGGATAAGGCGAGGACGAGAAACAAAAGCAATTGAGAGGAAGGAAAATGGCAGAGTAAGCGGACATGGAGATCATTCGGGGATTTCCAAACTTAGAGCCACCGCCTCATGTCCCAACGCACACACACACACATACAACCTCGTGCTTAACTGCTCAGCGCTAAGGTCGGAGTCACACTCTGTCTCCCCGGGTCATTATCATGGGCCTGAAAATAGACAGCCAATTGTGTCGCGGCGCGTGAAGAGACCGTGACATTGGATAAACAACGCCGGACCCCTAAACTCTCCTTCCTCGGCTGGATCAGAGCCGGGCTTTGAAACGAGCGGAGACACTCCGCGTGTCGGCGCACTAATTTAGAAATGGATGCAGCAAGAACTTTGAGCCATTTAGCTGGCTGCGCCACCAGCAAGTGGTGACACATGTGGCCCAGAGGGAGTTGGCTACTCGAAGGACTTGGCAGGCAGCTGGAGCTTTCGTAGCCGTGCCTCACTGCTAAACTATGCACAAACAGAAAACACACACAAACTCGCACACACTGTTTGAGGTCTCACCAAGTTCCTCTTCGTTTGACTTCGCTATCTTATGTTAATGAGAGGTGGCGTTGAGAAGGGCTGGCCACTGATTGAGGGTGAGAACTGCTAATCACTGGAACAGCTAATCAGAGCTTGTCGTAAATATTGATTAGTTCTGTGCGTTATGGACGTGCTCATTAACCAACGTGTCACCATCTCTCCTTTTTCTTCTGCCTTCCTTCTTCCCTTCACCCCCCCCCCGCCACACCCCCATCTCTGCCCTACAGCAACCTCCAACGGCACGATCGAGGGCCTGGAGAACCGCGAGGGAGGCGTGTGCAAGAGCCGAGCCATGAAAGTCATCATGAAAGTCGGGCAAGGTAAATGTGCGCTCACCTCACATGTAGAACACAAAGAAAAGCGCTGCTGCCTTGAAGCCATGTTTCACTTTGGTGTGACATTTCCATTTAACGCCGTGTGTGCCTGCCGTGACTATGTCCGCCAGCAGCGTCCGACGAGACGCGATCTCTGGAACTGTAACGCTGTTCTGTGTAATACACTTGCCAGCAGGGTTTCTCCCATTTTTCTTTCAAAATTGTTACCGACCTCGATGTCACATTTAAATTTGAATGAAATAATGAAGTTGACATGCTTTTGATGTTAAAGAAATACTTTCAACAAATGTTCTTGTTTGATTTTAACCCTGAAAATGTTTGATTTCTGTCAAGCTGTGTTGCTCTTCTGTCAAAATAGACGATTTAGTTTTAAAATTGAAGTCATTACATGGCAATTATAGTGATATTATAGCTTAGTCCATCGCCCTGATGAGTAGAAGGGCAGAAAGCTATAAAGCCAACTTCTATAAGGTTACATAAGTAATATAATTAGTTAGACTGTTCCTTCTACTGTATACAGTGTTATGCATAAATCTAATAACAACCATAAATGCCATTAGCCAAATTATCTGCACCCTCTTACACGTCTCACTAATTCTTGGTGTTATATGAGTTGATTTTTCTCTTTCGTTGGCAACATTCAGCCATATTTTTCAATCAGTGGGGGCTCGTCCGGGATGTACGAGTGTATTACAATAAATCTGAAAACAATAAATTAGCAGTTCAATTCAGAAAGTATAACTAAAATGTAAAATTGATTTCTGTAATGTACTGAAGTGGTTTAAGCATTTATTTCTGTTAATTCTGACAAATGTCACATAAAATTCATGGCTTTTTTCCAGACTATTTCTAAAGAAGCTGGTTGTTCACAGTGGTGTGTTTCCAAGCATAAAATTATTAGAAATCTGAGGGAAAGAAACAACTGTAGAACAGGGTGCACAATCAGCTAGGATAATCACAGCATTAAGAAGCAATGGTTAGAGTCGGAGCTTCAAAAACGATGACGGACAAATTTTCAGAATGAAGACTTAAACCGTTACATTCCTCGTGTTATTACTCCAGAACCAGTGACAATGTCAGAACCGTCTCCACTGGGCTAAGGAGAGAAAGGACAGAACCACTGCATAGTGGTTCAAATTCCTCTTTTCACATGAAAGGAAAGAAGAAAAAAAAAGAGCTTTTTTTATTATTATTTGGAAAATCAAGGTACCAGAGTCTGGAGGAAGATTGGAGAAAGAGAGAATCCATGTTTTTTTCCTTCTCCCATTCATTGTTCATTTTGAGATTTTATAATTGGCTCATAAATGAGACAGCTGAAATGTGTCTCGGTTACAATATTTTTTACAATTAACTGCTTTCTGAGCTTTTTGCTCATATTATCTGATGATAGCGTCACAGTCAATTGGATTTATCTACTCCGAAGTGGAGATAGGTAAAGTGTTCATGAATAAATCCATATCAAATATTATACAAATGAGCAGAACCTCAAATATTACAATTCAAACCAAGGTAATTCATCTTCATATAAAGTTCAAGGACCACTTTGGGCTTCATGAATCCTTTATAAGATTTTTTTCCCCCCCTCAATAACTACAGCATCCTCTACAATTATTGGCAATATTTGGTAAAGATGTGTTCAAAAACCTTTGACTAACTGTGGAGACTTTATGGCTCTAGGATGTAACTAATTCCCTGCTTTGGAGATATTCTTCCTCCTGAGTGTGGCGGTGAGATAAATATGGGTCCTTGTCCAGCCATGTTTATCTCAGTTGCCTTTAAGCCTTTTAATTATTGCACTGACAGTCTAGATAGGCGAGTTTAGGCAAGTACTTGCTTTCATGTAGGCATTTCCTGACTTGGGAACACACATTTCACATTACTTAAATGACGTGTTTTCTAGATTTTCCTATTTTGAAGAGCAGCTAAGATAACTTGACTTCAGTGGTTATTCAACATTTTCTCTGATCTGTTAATTAAAAACTTTTAGTGACTGGAAAAAGTAAACATAATGTCTCTCCCCGGTGAGATTTCATCTATCGAATATGGCAGATTTTTCCCTCCAACTATTTAATGTTTTTAAATAAATGTTTAAAAAATTAAGTTAGTTAATGTTTTTAAATTAAAACATTAAATAGGTCAAAATATTTCAGTGTAATTTTGCCCTTGTGTATTAAAGTATTTATTTTAACGTCATTTTACACACTTGTATCAAAAATTGTGTCCTTTAAAAACGATTTGGAGTTACTAATTAACCCAGCAGCCATGTTTCTGGACTGCAGGAGGAAGTTGGAGTACCTGGAGAGAACGAATGCCTGAACAAGGAGAACATGGAAACTCCATGCAGCCAGACTTCTAAGAAAAGTAGAAACTTTAACCAAAAACGAAGCAGCTTGCAGAGCAACTCAGAGATGTCAAGTGCAGTAAAACTGCTTGATCATAATTAAAAGTGAGAGACGACGATTATCCGTTGACTCGTGAGGGTTTCTGTTTGTGGGAAGCGACCACGACTCAGGACCCCTGCGTGCACCGATGCCTGCAGCTCTGCGGCGTGATGAAGGGATCCGATTAGCTCGCCATCGAATTCCTGGCCAGGAATTTTGGATGTGAAGTTTCGAGTTGCGCTGGCGGAAAACGGACCGCCGCTGTGTACGCCGCGATATACGATTACATAGCCCCGCATTATGACAGATGATTGTATCCACGTTGCCCACCCAGGGGAATCGAGACATGTTGAATGACTCTCATTTACCAATGAATAGCAAGTTGTGTAGAAATGAAATCCGAAAGAAATAACAAACAAATGACTGATGACTTGCGTGGAATAACTCCACTTCCAAGTTGCAGGAGTTGCCCTATGATGTTCCTCGGCTGCGTTTCTCGCCCTGCGAACCAACGCGTGTTTGAAATGTTCCAAGTAAGTGCGCGGCCCGGGGCGTACGTCATCTTAAAAAACGCTGGAGGTAAACAGGCGAGTTCTGTTTAGATATCCTTGGACGCGGCATTTGGTTCGGGTCACGCATTTCTCTTTTCCGCGCCGCTCCGCTTCGCGATCCGGACCTCTACATCCTGGCTTTGACAGAGTACAGTACACAGATGTGTTGCTGTGTAAACAGTTCCCGCTTTCTCAGAGCGGTTTGTTTTGACCCAAACAGACAGTAAGAGGAACATCTGCCCACCACGGCGATCCGATTCCAGACGTAAGAGTTGGATCTCGCTGAATCAGAAATAAACTGAAGAGACACTGTGGGAAAAAATAAAAAATGTAAAAAATAAAATGGAGCGTGTGTGGGAATCTGTGGATGTGCCAGAGAGTGAGATGACAACACTGTATCTGCAGAATGTGGGGGAGCAGAAACTAACAAGCTGCTGATGCTAGCAAGGTTTGAGCGGGAACAAATTCAGCAGATGCGGTGAAAAAAAAAAAAAACAAAACCCACAGCTATCTCAGAGACAGACAGCCTCTGCGTCTGCTCTCCATGTAGGTCATTTTGAGCAGCCGATGGCCTGGGATTGCGACTCTTGCATTTGGGGGCCTGACAACAAAGCAGAGTGAGCGCAGGCGGAGCGACACGGAGCTATCAAGGAGAAACAGCTCCATATTCTCCGGCTAACGGGAGCTGAAAACGAGATCGGTTCGCCGGGGTGGCGGTGGGGGCTCGTTTTCGAGGAAACTTCCAGGAAAGTTCCTCTCAGTCGGGGTCTGCTGCCGTGGCTCCCGGCCGTTCCTCAACCTCGGCAGAGCCGTGCGCTCGTTTCCCAAAAACGCTCCCCCGGCGGAGCTGTCACTCACCGTCGATGTGCCCTAAAAACCCTTTTTGGGAAAGATTCAGCGTGCCCAGCTGCCGCTACTTTCAAAAAGTCGGTTTCTAGGACTGGGATGCGTAATGCGCCCATCCAGCCCTCTGGGCTATTTGAAGCATGGTGTTGATTTGGCTGCTTTTAAGAGATTGTTTTTTTGTTTTTTTCTTTCTTCCATTAAGTTTCAAGGATGGCCATCCTCCTTTTCTTTTTCCTACTCTTGCTGTTCAGCTGGTTGCTGTGAGTGCGGAAAGTGTTGAAAATGTCAAATATAATTCCCAGAATGAGGGCCTATTTTAACACCGAATAGGTGGCATATAAGAAAGTACTTTGACATTATGCATTTCAGGGGACTTTTCCTCTCTATTTCCACTTTACGAGCGGCTGCACTTCCTTCCTGCTAGCATTCTCTTTTTAATGCAGTGTTAGTACAGATAAAACACTAACAAATAAAATATATAAATAAAATGCATATTTTAAGAGCCCGTTCTGGCGTCTGCGAGTTGAGGCTTTTCTCTCTTTTATTAGCTATTTGATGAAACTTAAAGACGTCGTGCCTCAGGGCAATAATCTCTGCATATTTTTTTCGTCTCTTCTCTAAAATTAAACGTAAAAACCCTCACTAGACTAATCAATAATGAAAACAGACATTATTCACTCCCTCCCCGAGGCGCTTCCTTCTGCAGCCACACTGTGTTTTGTCTTAGCAAACACAATAAAAAACCAAAGCCCCGCTCGGTTCTGACCCCAGATGTTATTGTGTGTTCGATTCAAACATCCTCCGTCTCTGCAGCTCGGTGCCTTCTGCTCGCCAAGATCATCCTCCACCCCACCCGCCCCCCGCCCCACTCTCCTGTGTCCGCTTCCAATCTTTCTGCACATTGTGCTGTGTACTTTGGAGGTAGATTCCAGTAAGAAATGTGCACAGATTCTTTCAGAGACACATTTATGATGCATGTGTGTTTGCCAGTATTTTGTCTTTTTAGCATTTTGATGTCAAAAGAGCTTCAATGTTTGGGGGGGAAAAAAGAATACTAAAAGTACTGCATAACTGTGAGAGAAATGCAGATTGTTTAAAACTTGGCGGAAAAAAAAAAAAAAGAAAGAAAAGGAACTGGAAGAAGCGCGTTGGGTGGCTCAGTTTGTTGATGCCAAAGTCCTCAATCCGGTTCTCCTGGGTCCCATTCCTGGTTTTGGGTCATACACTGCAAAAACACAAAATCTTACCAAGTAGGTTTGGTCTAGTGTCCAGCGCAAACACTTCAGCACTCTTGAAATGAAAGAAAACTAACTTACAAGTAACTTTTAAGCAAGATACAGGAGCTGACTTTTAGGTCAGGTTCCAGATTTTTTTGTCTCACTTATAATAAGACATTTTTCCCACTTTATGAGTGAAATAAGCTGCCAGGTGAACTGAAACTTTTTCACCATTTTGAAGAAATCGTTGACTTAAAGCACCATCCAATATCTTGCTGAAAAATTTCTTGTAGACCAGCTTCGACTTATTTCAAGAGTAGTGACATATTTGCTCTAGAATCTGGGCAAAAATACTTTTAAGATTTTGTGTTTTTGGTGTGTATTTCCTGTCCAGTCACCGTTGAATAACGGTGACCAGTTCCTAGAAAACCCTTGGAGAAAAGAAAACTTGAAAGCTGAAGTGTAATGCCATTTTTTGTAGCAGATGAGGGGGCCAGAATAACATCTGCACGCCGCACCTCAAAGATTTCTTTGTAAACAATTGAAAACCTTGCATTAGCCTTAGTTCCAATTCAGCGTTGCGCACTAATATGCGTTGGTGTATCGCATTACATGGTAAAAATAATGCACTTTATGTCACTTATTTAAATGTCTGGGTCTGTTATTTTTTTTTTTTTTGCTGTTGTTTTTCTTTTCTGCAAAAAAAAAAGAAGAAACGCTAAAAAGGAAAAGAAAGTGCCTGAATGGGGAAGCTCATCATTTATAAATCCGCTGCTGTTCAGCAGTCTCTCTCCCATGTCACCCTGCTCATTAGAAATATGTTGACTCACTGCCACGCATGCATCTCTCCCTCCTCGTGTTTTTCCCTCCATCTATGTCTCCCGACATCCCTGTCTCTCCGCTCTGTCACTCCATCATCATCGTCTCCCCTCCGCCCCTCCTCCCCTCAGCCTCTCTCCTCCTTCTGGTAGCTTGGCACTTCTGAGTTAGTTGCTTGTCTGCCTGGCTAAGGAAAATGTCAAACAGCACACACCGGAAAAAGAAAAAGGAAAAAAAAAAAAGGGGGGTCAGAACATTAGGCGGTGGCATGCACATGCTCAACGCCCGGGCGTGCGCACGTTCCGTAGTGAGTCAGGTCGGTGTTGTCCGCACGCATAACCACCTCCCCCCCTCAGCCCCTCTGTCATGCGTGAATGTTCCCACTTCTCACTCCTGTCTTTCGCTCATCAATTATTGACAAGGCACAACAGCTCACGGCTGCTGCAATCAGCGCCGAGCCAAGGCTGCGGTCGGGACATGGAGAAGATGGAGCTGCAGAGGGGCCTCCACCATCCCATACAACAACATAAAAAAAGAAGAAGAAGAAAGAGACACCATAGTCCAATTCCTTTTTTTTTTATTATTATCTTCCCATCCACACCCAAATTATTTCTCATTTCGACTCAGGATTTAGCCATAATTGCTTGGAAATAGAAAATTTCCTGCCAGAATGACTGGCCCCCTTCCTATCATCCGCCCGTGCTTGGCCACACACACTTCCCACGGGGGACTCGAATACAAATTGCCTCCCCACGAGCCCCCTTTTTCTGCCCCCTCCTTCCTCCTCTGTCTCTCTCCTCACAGCCCCCTTTGAGTGGGCCTTGGGGCAGATGCAGATAAGGTCCACGGCGTGGCAGAAATATCTGATGGACTCCTGTGGAATCCATCTTTTAATAGCGTCTGACTGTCTTCTGCCCCTTATGAAAAAAAAAAAAAAAAAACCCGCTGGAAGACCCTCCACTGTTTACTGCATCCAAGCCTTCAAAGTGTGTGTGCTGAAATCACAACAGACAGTCAGATAAACTGTCTGTTTCCTCTGCGCTCCCCTCAAAGCTCACACAATCCCCCCCTTCCTCTTCTCCTTCTTCTCCTCTCCTCGTCTACCACGACGTCCTTTTTTCCGGTCCTCTTATTACCCCCACCCCCTCTGCCCCCTGCGAAGTGTGCCTCTTCTAGCAGAGTTAAAGCCAGGGCAATAAATAAGGCATATTATGGCCTTTTAACGTGATGAATAATGTAAAACAATAAAAAGTTAATATATAACTACTTTACCCCCATTCTGCCAGGCCTGAGTGTATTGTAAGTGTATTGAAGGTGTGTGTGTGTGTGTGTGTGTGTGTGTGTGTGTGTGTGTGTGTGTGGGAGGCTCTCACGAGTGTGTCGGTGTTGGAAATGCCTGTCTGAGTGTTTGCTGAAGGAGCTGCTGATGTAGATGTGAGCTCACTTTTTTTTTTTTTACAACAGGACAGGGATATCGGCGTGTTTCACAGGCGTTCGCAAGTCCCCGTCCCCCCCACCAACCCATTCCTCTTTTTTTTTTCTGCTTTCATCTTCCCTTCTGACACAGTTTCGACACAGGCAAAGATAACCGTCTCTGTGTATAAAAGATATATCAAAAGATAATAAGCATAATCCTTTGCTGTTGCAGAGGAACAAGTCATTGTAATTCATCGCATGCGGCTTTCCAAGGCTGACTTTTTTTGTGTGTTCTGTCTCTTTCTCTCTCTGTCTCTCTCTCTTTTTTTTTCCTTTTATTCTCTGTTTTCCCACAGACCCAGACGCAGCGAACCCGGAGGCGCCGGAAACCCAGGAGGACAACTCAATACCGGAGACCAGCAGTTCCGGTCCGCCAGACCCGAGTAAGACTGGGCCTGTGATGCCAGGAATCCCTGGTGAGCGCATTCACACACGCCCCAGCATTTAGCTTCCACTGTCAAGGAACTGGAATATTTGCCCATTTTTTTCTGAGCTGAGTGACTCCAGCTCGGTCGGATTGGATGGAGAGCGTCCACGGTGACACGTTTTCCAGGATTCTGAGCTGGACTTTGTTGCTGGACTTTGACTAGGCCTTCCTAAGTCATGAGCATGTGTTAATCTAAACCATATAATTGCTTCTCTGCCTGTGTCAAGCTGATGCTGCCACCACCATGTTTCACTGCAGGAATCATCGTCTGATCCTGTATGAGAGTATTGGTCACTGAAACTACTGATTATTGTAATCGTTATTCTGTCAATTATTCTGACGATTGATGAATTGATCTTTAAAAAATGTGAACATTTTCCAAATTTTTCACATAGCCACTTAAGCTTTTTAGACAATATTCGAAATACATAAAAAATGCAAATAACTCAATTCCTTTAAGTAAGAAAACACGCCTTTTGTTGCCCTAAATGCAATAGCATAGCACCCAGGTACACTTTATTCTTTCTATTAAAAGATGCATTTGCAGCTCAACAAAGATTTGTCAATGTCAACATGTGAAAAGCTCCATCCTTTTGTCTCGACTTTACATCCGCACAGTGAAGCAAAAGGAGCTTAATCCGACAATTACCAAATTTAATCCAGGCTAAGCTAAAACTGTGCCACTTGAGGAGCTCTGGGGTAGAACATATTTGCATAGAAAGGTGTTTTTCTTTATCTTAAATGTAAATTCTATACATGTTTTGTATCGATTGCTGCTCTGAGGGTGTTCCTCTTTCAGAAAATATATATTTTTGAGTCCTTATTCTCCAGTGAATGATTAATCGATTGCTAAATTTATTGATGATTAATAGGATTAATCGTCTCAGCCCTAATCAGATCTAATTTTGAGTTGGAGACGGAAGACGAGTTGAAAACATTTCATTCTTGAACATCCTTTTCATGGTTTTCTTTCGAGCAACAAAAGGCAATCAGTGCATTTCAAACTGAAACTTTAATTCACTTCCTGAGATAAATATTTCAACCAGGGGTAAGAAGAGCTTCCTTAAAGACATAAGATCCCCTGAAGCATCTATGACTTCATTGGTGAGTCAGAAATGCTACAAGATTTAACTGAGACCAGACTTAATTTGGCTTAATGTGGCTCCAGAGGGCTAAATTCTGTCTGCTACTAGATTTACATTGTTTTCAGCACAAGCTGGTTTCTTTTTTCAGGGTTTGTTGTTCTGCTGACATTTGAACCACTGCCCCAGTTTGACATCGTTTTCCTTTTGCAGCTTTCAACATGTCTGCTTCCCATGAGTAGCTTCTTTTTTCCAGCTAACATGTCCCCACATCATAATACTGCCAGTACCCTTATTTTTACTCTTTCACATGTCGTTGCAAACCCTATGCTGAATACTTCGGCTTTCATTTAGCTACTCCTCGATGCAGGCCGGATCTATGAAGTGCATATCGAGTTGCTGTGGCAACGGATTCTTCCACATGAGCGTCGGATCCCGGCAGGTCCTCCCAACCGTTACCATGGACATCTCGGTTGCCGCTCTCATTTTTAAAAATTTCCCTTTCATCTGTTCACTTCTGTTATAAATACATGACATCATTCAGCTTAGCGAGCAAATGTAAAAAAAAAAAAAAGAAAAAAAAAAGAAAATCTCAATACCTACATCCTCGAGGCTGCGCTAGTAATTCATCACATTAGGTCTCCAGGGAGAAAATTAAAAATAATAGTTTAGCCTTTCAAAGTATGCTATTCCTCATATGGCTCTGACACGCTTCAGGCAACTCTTAACTCAGCATACTGGAGTGTTTGCAAAACCAGAGTTGCTGACAGGATGGAGTGAAACTCTCCAAAATGCAGGTTGTGATGAAAAGACGTAAAACCACACCCTAAACAAACACAGCTCGCCCTGAGTCACACAGGGAGTGTGCTGCATGCTTGGAGACTTGACGACAGACCTTTTTATTACATTACCTGCCTTAAATCTCATTACAGATGCATTTAAATCAGTCTAATCAAAGCAGTTGTTAGCTGTGTACATCAGCCAGTCACTCCACTTCTTTTGAGATCGCGGAAAATCCTGCAAAATCAACAAATCCCCACATGTTTTGAGCTCATGCTTAATTTTGAGGGTATTTCTCATTTTCTGTATCAAGTGTAAAAACATTGGCTTTTAGTGCTAACTCCGACCTGCAGGTGGCAGTATTCTATACTCTTCCTTACTTGATATCAACTTATAGTCCATAAATTTTACTTCCTAATATAATGCCTTGAAATTGGGTCTCTGTCTCTTTAAAAACTCCTTCTCAGAAAGTCATCACAACATGACTCCTCTACTAACTAAGTTTTACCCGCGTCGCACTGGGAAGTAGCTCGTATAATAAGCTCAGCAGATTCACAGTTCCATCCGGAGTTTGCTAATTTCTCGTGGCTAGTCTGAAGGAGCGGAGTCGTGAGGCGCTGGGTCCAACCAGGCGTTTTCCACGACTGAATGGTTGCCATGGAGACTGAAGTATTTTTCAGGCATGCATGGAAGAATCCAGCTGTGTTTTTGTTGAGGGAATAATATCTTAACTCGATGTGAAGTTCAAAAAGGTTGATTTTACACAAAACGGCCTCTCTAAGACATACTTATTGAATGCAGACAGTAATATTTATTTGTATTTGAACAGTTTTTTTAAAAATGGCTTTTACATTTACGTTACACATTCAGGCACCTCGTTGTCTTAGTATGGCCCAAAATGAAGATGAGCGTATCTCATCTGAGCTGCCTCAGTTTCTTATTTCTTACCTGCATCTTCTTCACCTCTGCATCGCTCCACAGGAGCCACTTCTCCTCCTTCTTCTTTTCTCCAAGAGAGAGGCTGCTTTGCAGGAAACTTTTTTTTGACTTAACTCCACAACTTTGTGCACCACAAACCGCCCCCCCGCCTTCTGCCCTCAAAAGTTCACACTGTTCCGCCTGTCCCAATGTGATAAGAAGCGGCTCTTTTCTTAATAGTTGCTTATTTGACATTAGCTGCTCTAAAAAAAGATGTCCCTATGTCACTTTTCCCTGTATTCTTGGGGCTTTTCACCTGCCTGCCACTGTTGGATCAGTTATTATGTCAAGTGAGGGTGGAATGAAGGACGAGTGGCGGCGGGGAGGAGGGGGCTGATATTTCAGGAATGAAATTTCTTGACTGCCTCTCTCCCCGGCTCGCTCAGAATGTACGAAGTTCCCTCAGCCTCTGATTTCTCCCGATAAGAGCAGAATTGGTAGCCTTCAATCACGGCGTTCGGCTGCGATAGAGGCTCAAGGCGCGGTTATCCCCTTATCAATAAATGGTTAAGTGCAAACGGGGGCCGGCAGAGTGCGGAGACACAGTCATTAACGGGGCTGGCAGGCTCCTGAGGTATGAGACTTTTGTGTGCCTGTGGAGGTAAGAGGGGGGCGGCGGGGGTGTCAGGGGTGAGGAGGGGTCACGGACAGTAAAAGAGTGATGGCTGAGGCGAGGGGTTGGTGTGGGGGGTGAGTGCTGGTCTTTGGCAGCAGCTGCACGCATACATGGAAAACAGATTTGGTTCCTCTCGGATTTCAGTCACTGGCGGAGCCAGCCATTCCCTTTCCCATCCCATCCTGACCCCCCCACACCCCCCCCAACCCCCGAACAAAAGGATAAAATAAAATCAGATGTTCAGATGTGCCCTCCACATTTGGTTTTTCCATTGCGCGCCTGGCCTCTGACACACAAAACATGTCGAACAACTTGCCCCTCGCTCGCATCGCTCCCCCGAAATAAAAAGGAAAAAGATCAGAGCGGGAGTCTTTGTGGTGCTGAGTGTCGACTTCGGATTTCATTGGTGAGGGAATGGGGTGTGTGCGATGGGGGGCTACTTTGATTGAGCTTATTCAATTAGATTACATCAAGGGGGCTGTTAGTCATGTTGAGCAAACAAGAAAGTGGGATGCACTCAGAGTTGATTTTGTATGGTCTGCACATGTCAGGACAGACGGACCGTGAATGCGGGGCTGTCTCTAAGGGACTTCGTGAAAGTTACTCATAAAGGAGTACGAGGAACGGGCGGGGGGAAAGAGGCATTGTCTCCTACAACGAACAATCAAAGTTCTCTTTGCCAACCCTCCTTTCTAAACGAGCAAACGGTGATGCGACCTCTTTCTTCAGTCGTTCCATATATTTCCACTAAAATGCAACATTAAGGAAACAAGAACTGATAGCTTTTATGTGAGCTGCTCTTTTTACGGCAACTCCTCAGTGCCTTGCAAAAAGTCTTCACATCCCCTTGATGCCTCTTCACTTTTTTCCACGTTACGACCACAGGCTTCTAGATCAAAACCAGAGTGCTGCATAATTGTGAAGGGGTACGGAGTGGATAGGTTATACAACAGTATCTTAAGATTTTACACATTTTGGCAAACCTACAAAGAGACCGTTGCACACCTAAACTGATGAGTTGATCAGAGAAGCAGCCAAGGTGTCAAAGGTGACACTAGAGGAGCTGGAAAGATGCACCGCTCAGGTGGGAGAATCTGTTTGGCGTAACTCAACAAATCTGGCCTTCGTGGAGGAAATCTGAGAAAACAATTAGATGTTTTTTTGTGCAGTTTGCAAAAAAAGAAGGCAGGGTGAAGAAGATGATGAATGAAATTGAATATACCTTAATAATTGTTCCAATACTTGAATATTGTCTATATTCATAAAAATAAAATAAAAAAAAATCCCAAAATATGAATACAACTCAGCTAACTATGAGTTTTACACAAAGCATTGTGTTTGCAAAACATGGCGGTGGCAGCGTCATGTTGGGATGCTCGTCTTCAGCATGAATAGTGAGGCTGGTCAGACGTACAGGCAGTAAATACTGTTTGACGCCGCAAACTGGAATGGTTTAGATCAAAGCATACCCATGTGCTTGAGTGACCCAGTCAAAATCCAGACCTGAATCCATTTAGGGATCTGTGGCAACAGATGCTCCCCATCCTGTCTGGCTGAGCTGGAGCTACAGAAAGAAAGAAAGAAAAAAAAACAAAAAAAAACTGGAGAATTTTTCTGTCTCTACGTCTACAAAGCTGGAAGATATTCGCCCTAAACAGAATCTACTTTGGTCTGTTTCTGTTCACCTTCTGATTATACAATGTCTTGTGTCAGCATAGCATATCTTTATAAGATACTGTACAGCTTATAGGTTTAATGCGACAAAATGCAGGAAACATTATGTGTAGGGCTGACACGATTAATCGGAATAATCGTTATGAATCGATTGTTTAAAATAATTGTCCACTAGTTTCGTGATCGTCAGTAGAGTATACAGACTCGAGAAGAAAGGTCAACTACTGAAAGAACAACATATTCTGAGCCATAATTTAGGCAAAGCTGTACAAAAAAATATATGTGATTTGTGCATTTAACATAAAAACAAAACCGTTGTTAAATATGTGACATGATTTTATATTTACCCAGTTCAAATGCTGTGAAAACAAAATCTCCTTTGAGGCACCTTTTGCTATCCAATTATTAATTGGTTCATCCAAACATAGTCAACAAATATATTTCTAATGTTGTATAAAAGGGTAAAAGGAAAAATCTGAAGGATGTGCTTATAATCATGGTGGATATGCACCATGATTAATCATCCTGGTGATCAATAGATTAATCGATAACTAAACAAATTATTATTATCTATAACAAAACACATTAAAGTTTGTAACTGTAAAGTGACAAAATGCAGAAAACTTGGTGGGTTATCTGTACCGCTGAGACAATTAATCGGATTAATCATGATATTATCTACTAGTTTACTAATGATTAATCGTCAGAAGAATTGATAGATAACTAAATTACTTGTTATTTGCAGCCCTGGTTATGTACGTTTGCAAAGCAGGTGGTTAAATAGATTTTTTCATTTAATCAAATTCTGAATCTGTAAAGTCCAAGTCATGGAATAAGGAGAGACATACATCAGGAAACAACTGAATGATAGTTTGCAATTCATCAAAAATCTTTCCTCTGTGCAGCTCAGAAAAGGAATAAATTATCTCTGCCTTTTGGTGACCTTCCTCTCCTTAAGCCCTCTCTCTCTTTCTCTCTCTCTCTCTCTTTTTCTCTCTCTCTCTCTTTCTGCAGGCCCCAAGATCCAAGATGATCCCGGCTCCTCCTCCAGCACCGACGGCTTCTTGAGCTCCAAGGTGGCCGTGTTCTCCTGCATCGCCATCGGATGCATCATCTTCCTCGTGCTCATCCTGCTCCTCGTCATCCTCCTCATCAAGATGCGCAAGCGCTCCAGGAAAAACGCGCACTCGCAGGCCCGCCCGTCGGCGCTGTCGCTCAGCACGCTGTCCAACCCCAAGCTGCCCGGCGGCACGGCCGGCACCGAGCCCAGCGACATCATCATCCCCCTGCGGACAGAGAACAACTACTGCCCCCACTACGAGAAGGTGAGCGGGGACTACGGTCACCCGGTCTACATCGTCCAGGAGATGCCGCCGCAGAGCCCTGCCAACATCTACTACAAAGTTTGACGCGCTCCGGGGGAGCCAGCGGCGATGGCCAGGAGAGAGGAGCGCTTGATTTACGTTCTTGGGAAGAACGTTTTCCTTTGAATTTTTTTTGAGGGGTGGGGTGCGGGGGACTTGAAGCCACCCTGCCCCTCCTTGTTATTTGTACCACCTGCTGCACAAATCTGGAGAAACACGTACTGAGCAGTCACCAGCGGGGTTGGGAGCTGACTGATGAGAGACCCCGACCGTCCTCCCTCACCTCCCCACCAGTATGCGTCTCCCCTCCAACCCCAACCACTCCCGGAGAGTCTGGACTGGACCAACAGATGGACCTCTAGCTTCCCTGTCCCTGCTAATGGACAGGATATAACTTATCTCGGCTCCCCGAAGTACAGCCTGTGCTACACCCAATTAAACACACCATCCCCAGCACACAGCCGGCCGGGAAGAAGGCAGGGAGGGGGTGGGGGTGGGTGGTGGGGTAGCCACTGGTGAGCAAGTAAAAAAAAAAAAAAAAACCAACATCAACCTGTGTGTACGTGTGCGCCACTGTGCGCGTTTCGTGTGTGGGGGGGCCCTACCTCCCCACCCTCCCGCCGTTGCTGGGCCAGGGAAACTCTCCAGATAGCTCAGGTATCTTTACACAGTGTGTGGAAAAACGTGCTCCTCTCCCTTACGCACCTCTGATGTTTGCCTTACTTACTATTTTTGATGGAGGAGATTTCCTCGAACCCTGATTAAGTTCACAAAGCAGTTGTATTTTGTTAGACTTTTCCTACAAGTGCACAATGTATAGAGCTAAACCCATTGTCATAACGACTCCCATCCCCTCACGCCATCTCGCCACTTTTAATCTGTTAAGACGGACTTTTACATGGACTCTTTGCTGTCGAGGTGTGTATGTTTGCGTGCGCGTGTGCATGTGTGTGTGTTGCACGTGGAATTCCTCCCCTCCTGCTTTGGTTGAAATGAGTTCCAGCGTTGCTCTGGCACATTTGTGTGTGTGTGTGTGTGTATTTCAGGGTGTGTCCTCGTTGAGTGCGGTTGGACATGTCCGGACCGGTTCCCCTAAGAAGTGTGGAGACGTTATCGGATTTGACGCCGAGATACTGTATCTTAAGCATGACAAATAAAAAAAATAGAGGGTGATGCGCCGACCGACAGACAAGATCTAGCAAACACTCTCGAGTCCTCCAGTTGGCACCGATTGGAGATCTTACCGTCGGATCGGCTTTCAGACAGACAGGCAGGCAGGTTGCTATTTGTTGGCTTTATCTCCTGGAGCCACAGTTGAATCATCCCAAAAAAAAAATGTTAATTTGAGGGGCGTCGGTCAGACGGCTCTCCCTGATTGGCTGGCCTACAGAGGTATGATGCCCCACATATAGGTTTGGACGGAAAGCCGGACTGCAGTGTCATCACATTCCAATTGGCCGCCATCTGCAGATGAGTCAGCTTGTGACTAATCTATGTGCCATCTCCATGCCCACTCTCACCACCCGACTCGGGGAGGGAAGGACGAGGGGGAGAAAAATTGTCCCCGTGACTAGGCTTCAACTTGAGCGGATGATGGAGGTGGGAACGGGTGAGGCGGGGCTGGCCGAGGCGCTTTCGTTTTCGCAGGCCTCTCTCACCAGCTGTGCTGTGAATAAAAATGCTGCGTGGAATATTCAGCGAGGACACTGCAGCCCAGCTATCACACAGCCCAGGGCGACAGCATCAAGGCGGGATTTTACTGCAGCGGCACAAGTGTAAATTTGAGGGGGATGTTTTTGTGTGTGTGCACACATAGGTGCTTATTTGTGCTTATATTTGCAGTTTCCACTCAGTGGATGTGTGCAGGTTTCGTCTGCTGCTGTGAAAGACAGTTTTTTCTTTTTTTCTCTCTTTTTTGGGACTGAGCACCTCCTCTCATGGAGCATACAGCACTGCAGTCAAAGCTAATGATGTCTGAGATACGGCAAGCCACTAGTGCCAAATATCGGCAAAGCTGCGATGTTTAGTCAGTCAGGAAAATGTCAGTGAGAACTTTGTATTTTACACCAGCAAGTCGTATTTTGAGCACTTCCTTCCTCATTGATCTCGTTGCCAGTTTATGAAAAGCCAAGGAAAACGTTCTAACAGATCATAGAACGTCACTTTTTTTTTTTTTTTTTTGCCTTTTCATAAACATTCTGCATGACACGAACGAATGAAGTAAAAAAACGAAGCGTGCTGTAAAGCAGGTGAACTCCTCCCCCCGAACAGAAGGCCATATTTTACACCAGCAAGTCACAGTGTTTTGAACGCCTTCTTCTCAGCACGTACGGTTCGATCAAGTCATCAAAACACTGAACACGAGAAAAAAACAAATGCCCCTTTATCTTGGTAATGCCGCTTTTTTAATTGGTCATCATCAGGCCTGACTTAAAAAGTGGCTTCTCTGGCAACTTTTAATCATTCTGACTTTTTAAGTAGCAATTTTTATGTACTGAAAAAACACAAAATGTTACCATTACTGGTCTAGTTTCTAGGGTAAATATCTTGGTATATTTGAAATAAGACTAAATCACAAACAATTATGGGCTTAATTTAAGTTAATACATAGCTCCTTATTTCTGATGAAGAATTATTTGCTTCACTGGCTGATTATTTGGCTTATAACTAGTATTTTTTCATAAATATTAAGTAATTATTGACGTAAAACAAGCCCGTATATCTTGCTTAAACAATGCTTGTGAGTCCGTTTTTGTCCTATTTCAAGCGCACTCAGATATTTGCACTAGAAACTAAAACAAAAACATTTGGTAAGGTTTTGTGGTGCAGCGTACCAATATCTGGCCCCCATGTCTTGCCGTATTAAAAAGGAAATAGGGAGGGCCATACATGACGACAAGCTGTTGTTTGCGCCCACACGCCAACACAAACACTTCCAGACTGACGGGTCCAGGTTTGCTTCCGGCCAGGCTTAGGGAGCGTAACATTTACCCAGCGACAGAGTCCAGCCCATCATCGACCAGCGATGACATCACCCTCGGACCGGCGCTGCGGGGTTAAAAGGCGACCCCGGCTTGAAGACTCGGGGAGGACTCCGGTGGCTCTTGCGTGTCGTTAACCTCTTGAGTTAACAACCTCAGCAGCTGCCGGTGATTTTGTGTGTGTGCGTGTGTGTGTGTGTGTCCCTGTGTTTTAACTCAGCATGCGCCCATCTGCAAAACTCATCTAGAGCATATATTTTTGTTTCGGATCACCGCGCCTCTATTCATCTACACCAGCTTAGGGAGTCATTACCAAATTACCACAAAGCATATCTCATTTTCATTCATTCTAGCGACCGCTTAGTGTTATTCAATTTTGGGAGGAATTATGGAAAAAAATAAATAAAAAATAATAAAAAAAAAAAAGAGTAAGCAGAGAAATGTAAATATATGGATAGAGCCCAGTTTAAGATTTAATTTCCACCTGAACACTGCTCATAAGAAGAATTTAAGATTAGATTTTTGTAATGGAGGATGTTTGTAAATAGCCGTCTTTTTAAAGTGTGTTTTGTATGAATCCTTGCAATTTCTTTTTTTTTGTTTTTTTGTTTTCATTTTCTTTATTTTCTTTAGACTTTTAACTGAATATTGCAACATGTGCTGTCTTTTACGCAGCATCCAGTATTGTCGAAAAAGTCTTTGTTACCACACGTGTTTTAAAAATATTAATAATAATAAAATAAAACTAGGATTCAGAGAGGGTGGGGGGTTTTGCTTTTTTTTTTTTAATGTTGCCGTTCAACAGCAATTTTTACATCTTCAGACTGAACCTTTGTCACCGAGTGGCTTTGAAACGGGATAGGTTGATGATGATGATGATGATGATGATGTTGGAGGCACGGCTTAACTCTGCATATGAAGACTGTGTTATTTCACTCCGTTTGAGCCTCCTTCACCAGTGGCGACGCCAAAAGCGAAAAAGATGTTGGTCCAAAAAAAAAAGGAAGAGTCTGATTTCAGCTTTTATAAGTCCAGAGGGCCGGAAAAGGGGGGAAGGTCGAAGGGAAGGAGGGAGAAGGAGAAGCGGAGAAAAGAACGAGGCCACGTACGAAAGCGTGACAGTGGCGCGCTCGCCAATAAATCATCTGGTTTACACCGCTCATTATCTCCCAGGCGGTCTTTTGTTTTAAAGATGCTCGCTGTCCTCCCGCTCCCCCGCTGCCCTTCTCCTTTGTCATCCCCTCCTTCCTAATTTAGCACAAGGATGCTGTAAGGTGGTTTCTGCTGGGTTTTTTTTTTTTCCTTTCAAAGCCACAGTATTATGATTTATTTTTCTCTCAATGTGCATGCGAAAGCAAAGACCTGTTGAATTTACTTTCCTTTTTGTTCGAATCACAAATGTTATTTTATGTTTTGTTTTCTTCTTCTTCTTGTCATTCACTTATTTACCACTTCTCAGCGTAACCTGTCGGCACCAGCTACAATGGAAACAACGTTCCACCAGTTTGGAAACTACAGCATATTGATAAATAAAATTTTTCCCATGGAACTTGGTCTGGCGTGATGTTCTCTCTTCGATATACTAAACTCCGACCAGATTCCCTTCTTTCACACATGACATCACGTTTGTATGTAGGCCAAAACATTGACCTCTGGTTTCATCTCAACTTTCACTACCCGACAGGGTTTGTGAGCAACGATTTACTTTTTTTTTTTTTTCTGAAGAACGGCTCTCTTGTTGTTCTCCCTACTGGGTCGGGGGTTTCAGCAGCTCCTCCAGAGTGACAATGTGATCCCGGTTTCCTCACGCCGTTGTTGTTCATGTCTAGATTGCCTGTTCTCCTCTGTGAAGCCGAGGTGACGTCTCCACCACGCCGCTCTTTATTAGACAATTCAGTTAACGTGTGACAGGCATGTGGCAAAAAAAATCACATGACATGAACAACTGGTGAATTAGTCACACGCAGCGTGGTTCACCACACTAAATGTGTAAACTATGCAAATCTAGAGAGTAAAAGGTAAAAAGAAGACAAAGGTCATCTTCAGGTGACACTCTGAAAATGTTGCTGGTTTGAATAATGAAGGTGCTTCGAAGTAGAAAGGAGAAAAGAAAAGCAGTCAACCGAAAACAACACCTGAAGTTCAGTACATCATCTAAATTGTTACCATTTTTGACCCAAACAAAACGATTACTTCCTATGACCACCCTCGCATAAAAGTATTTGTGTATTTAGATGCTTGTGAGACAGTGTCTTGAAGGCCTACGTTAAAAATTTCAACCCTGCTGAGTGCTTAGGTCAATTTACTGGATTCATTTCTATGCTAGAATAAGAAGAAGCATGTTCTTTTAGAAAGAAAATCTCAAGATTCTGATGTTTATGTACATTTTCTTAGTCTTTCGTAGAATTGCATTTTAAACTGCGTGACATTATTGAATATTCACTCCATCCCTTCTGACAGAATCACCTTCGTACACCACCTTGCTTACACTTACATCTTGGCTGCCAAATTTTCTAAATCAGGACTTTGTAATGGCCACTCCAAGTAACCGTCCTACTCGTCCTTAAGCCACTTTGTGAGAATTGTTTTTGGCATGCATTGAGTCATTGTCCATTTCGAGGACCAATTTGTGTCCAAGTCTGAACTTCCTCGCTGATGACTTGCGATTTGGCTTCAGTACTTCCACGTGAAGTATTGTTCTCTTCTCATCGTGCCGTCTATTCTGAGAGCTGCATCAGTCTGTCGTCCCGTAAGACACCCCCACAACGTGACGCGGCCTCCTCCGGACTTCACAGCTAGCATGGTGTCCTCAGGCTTTAGATGCAAGCCTTCTCCTATCTTCAGCTGATGAGAGGAGCGTCGTCAAGGTGATCACTGAAAACCAGTGATGCTCTCAAGTTTTCTTGCTTGAGAGCATTTGCAGACTGTCGCTTACAGAGTAAAGGCTTCTTCTTCTTCGCTGATTGACCTTTCTGATGACGTCTGTGCAGGACTCTGCGGATGATGACGCTCTTGCTAGCTTTAGCGAACATATTTAGGAGGTCATGTAAGATTATTCTGGGGCTGAATCACACATTTCAAAACAAAACAACTTCACTTCTGAGTCCATCTCCGTTCCTTCACTTTATGATTGCTGTATTTGCATAAACATAAATGTTTCAATAGATGAGCGCTAAATCACCAAGCACCTGAAAACTGTACCCAAGGATGAACCAGACTCTGGGAGTCCACGTTTCTTTCCCTGGTATTTCTGCTCATATCTTTTGATTTTTTTCCCCTATTTTCTCAAATAGAGGTGTTCCCAATTGATCTAAAACATTAAATATTGAACGCTATATAATGCCAGCCAGGAAAAGAAGCTGCTTTTTGTTGTTTTGTTTTGTTTTTTCTTTTAGGGCTATAGCAATTACTCGAAGGATTCGAGTATCTCGATTATTAAAATCTCTCGAGGAAAATTTATCTGCCCCAAAGCTTCGTTAAATTATGTTTTATTATTTAGCGCACCGTGTTCCGGCCGGGTCGTGATTTGCGTTGCGCGGGGCTCTGACGTGACGGTGCATAGATGCATTTCTGTGAGTGACGAACGAAGGTGTCGAATCCCGTCGCTAATATGGACACGAAATGGCTGGTTGAGGTTCATCTGCTAAATTAAATTGAATTTAAATTGACTAAAAGCTGTAATATAGACATTTCATGATAAGCGTATTTGTGAGCCTGCCTCTGGTTATTACGTTGAATATAATTTCAGATTTTCGTATAACTTTCCTTCAGGTTAATTTAAAAGTGAGCTGTTGTTGTTACAGGTTGATTTTCTAAACTGTATAAAAGCGATTGCTAGGGAAGCTCAAATGTGAAAAATTGGACTGATGTCGATATCCGATAACACTGCTGTTATGTTACCAATGTTCTATTTTATCAATTTTTTTTATTATCCGATTGCTCAATTAAGTAAGAATAATCAATAGAATACTCAATTATTAAAATATTTGTTTACAGCAGCCCTAGTTTTGTTTTTCTACAGTATATGTCTCTCCAGCAGTTAACAATGGGTTGAATTAAAGAGCATGACGCCACAGAGGGCATAACTCAACTGAGTATCTATAATTTTACTTTGCTTCGCATTATCTGCTACCTTGACAAAATTTGGAGGAAGTTCCGGGGGCATGACTGTACTTCCTGTCTCCCTGGCCGTCTCGGAGCAAACGCCGGACGCCCACGCTCGAAATCCCCCCACCGCCCCAACGCTCACCCCGGACCCTCACCTCAGGGGTCAGTGCAGCGCAGATGGCTTTGTTCTGATACATTAGTCAGATTGAAATCACAAGCAGGCTTCCATACATCCATATTTGCGGAATGCGGACACGGCTTTTTCAGCGCCGTAACCAATACCCGCATCAGCCGCACTCTCTGCCCCGGTGTCCTCCAAAATTACATTTCTCCATACATGATTAAATCTGATTGGCCGCACTCGACATTTCCATTGCGTTTGTCTAAAATTACAGTCTGTGTTTCTTTCTTTTTTTTTTTTTTTTTTTTATGTGCGCGACTGAGGAGCAAACGCCAAGTCCTCGGTGAAAGCGGAGATGGCATGAAATGCTATTAAAGTGACGGGGCATTTTTTCCTCTGACAAACACATCAGTGTTTGTGGGCCTGCTTTCATGCTGATGATGATGTGAGCAGAGACAGAGTGGGCGAGAGAAGAGACTGATGGCAGGGGAGAGAAGAAGTTCAGGGCAATGAGAGACATGATGTGCCTGTGGCTTCACAAACCCCACACCCACTACCCCCACTCACCCACCCACCCTGTTCCTCCTGTCCAAGCCCCCTCCACCCTCGCTGTTTCTGTGTGCGCCCCGGGGCAGGTATACGTTCATCTGGCTTCCTGGCTCCGTCCCGAGACGCCCCCACAGACCGACGTTGCTGTGGATTTATTAAACCCCCCCCCACTGGGCTTCTGTGTGTGACGGCTTGCTATTTTCACTTACATCTCAGACTGCGAGTGTGTTTTTGAGGAAACATAACAGACGAGAGTTGCAACAGCAAAACGCATCCCACAGATTACTCTTGTCAATTATTTAGTCATTCTCATAACCTAGAGCCGCTACATCACAGCAAAAGCATTGCTTCCCCCTTGAACCTTTTTGCATCCTGTCGTGTTGCAACCACGACCCATTTCCTTGGGTTTTTATGTGACAGACCAGCACAGAGTGACTGTGAAGCAAACAACCCAACATTCAAAAATAAAAGCAAGATGGCACAAGTGTCTACCTACCAAGATTTAAATGCATGGACAACCCCTGGTAAGATGAGCATTAATCAGAGAAGCAGACAAGAGGAACTTGGTAACTCTGGAGGAGCTGCATGGTGACGCACTTCCGAATATAAGACAACCATTAGTTGTGATTGTGCACTCCACAGGTAAGGTGTTTAATGAAGAAAATTAAGAAAAAAATTAAGGGGAGATGGTTAATGCGTGGAACGCTTGAGACCAGTTTTGGCCGACATGCAACTCACTTCATCTGGCAGAAAACCAAACAACGCTCAGCGCCGGGAAACACGGTGGCGCCGTCACGCTGTGAGGGATGCTTTTCTGAACAGCACTGACAGGGAAGCTGTTCAAATCACATGGGAAGACTGGATGAAGCTAAACTGGGAATATTATTTCAACAAAAACTCGCTGCAGCTTCAAAAGACGTAAAATAGGAGTGGAGGTTTACTTTGCAGCTGGACGCACAGACAGAAATAAGACGGAACGATTCAAACAGGGCGTCTCAAAACTGAGGGACCTTTTTTTATAACTTTCTGATGCTCAGCTTTTACAGACTGGAAATCAAAGAATTATGCCACAAGCAGGACTCTGTAAAACCCGAACGCCCGCTGAGGAGGCTGTTCTTGTCATCGGATTCAGGTGTATTTGGAACAGCGGACATTTAAAGCTCTGGGATACGGCTCACCAATGACTGGAGTCTGAGACCCCCTGCTAAGGATCAGAGCACATTCATAAAACGGTTCCAGAGCTAAATGTAGCTCCCAACCTTAGAATCTGCAGACTCTTCATAGACACTCTCTATCCAAGCTGGAGTAATTTTACTGAATAAAATGAATTAATATTTTAGTGTCCAGATGCACAAAGCTGATAGAAACATGAACAAAAAATAGAGGACTAACAGCTGCTTTGCGAATTTTTTTGTTGTTTTGGTCTATCAATTAAAATCCCAGCAAAATACTTCGGATGAAAAAAAAGCTTTGTATATATATGTATATATTGCAAAGCATTGTATTATGAACAATACATGTTTTTTTGATGGCTCTCATGTCTTCATAGAGGAAACAAGTCACCTGGGAAAGCAACAGCTGCCACTGTTTTTGTGAAGACAATTTAATATTTTTTTTCCATGATAGTGAATACCATCTAAGAACCAAGAAAGCTCTTCTATCTTCATGTTCATTTTTTTTTTTTTAGGAAAAAGACAAATTTGTTCCCTTTGCAGGCATTAGGGCCTCCAAAACAAGTAAAGCTACATTCTTTTATTTGCACTTTCCTTTTGAACTTTCAAAAGGAGAGTATGCAAGCCTAAAGGAGACTTTTTATGCAAAGTTTGACACACTTTCACACTGCTTTTATACTGCAATGTAACCACTTAAAAAAAATAAATACACCCAGCCATTTTTTTTGGGAAATAAGTCAATGTCTGGAAAAGGTGCCCTTTCAAAAAAAACCAAAACACTCACAATTAAGTCACACTCATCAGGCACTGCACTGTTACCTAGCAACCAAATCCATCTCTTTCACATTTGTTCAGCTGGTTTTCCTGTTGTACCTTGGAAAAGACAAGGGTTCTGTTGTTGACTTACCATTCAGAAAGCACTACATGCATTCTTTGATGATTGTACAGAAGGCTCCACTTCTGCTTTTCAAATATCTACAATTGCATAATTTCTCTTATGTTTGCAGCCATTTTCATGCGCGAGTGTGAACGTTGTGTTGGGGGCGACGTGGCGAGCAGCAGCTTATTTGGATTTAAAGAAACAAGAAACTCATCCTGTAAGGAGCGCAAAATAGACAGAACTGAGCAAACTGGAACCTCATTATTTAAGCATGATTTTGTGCAAAACGTGTAACATGGGGGAAAGAACCCGGATTGTGGAAGAGGACGTGGCCGTAAAGCCAACTGGTAGACCTCTCAAATACTAAATGGTCTAGAGTTTCCCAATTTAAAAAAATACTCACGTAAGTCTGGCTTTATATGATGAAACGGAAGTAGTGTACAAAAATATTTATTTATTTAATTCATTCTTTTACAATATTAAAAATATACTTTATTATTCTAATTCTAAAACCTGATAGCGCACAAAACACAGGACAGAAGCAATCTGAGATTTAAACAAAAATAACTGCAAACCAAGTTAATAATCACGCAAATTAACACGAACTAATGTTAGACAAAAAAAATAAACACACAAGAAAAAGAAAGAAATCCCAAGTTGCGTCAGCCCCGCCTTATGACGCGGTGCCCAATCAGCTGATTTAAAATACAAACTATCGTTCCGCTTCTGTGGCGTCTATGCTACCAGTCCAGCTCTTTAGGACAACCTATTAGCTTTTTAATGAGCCTCTAAGAATGTGCACGTAGGTGAGAGCATAAAATACAACAGCGGCAATCTGTAATACAAAAAAACAATAATACGTTGTCTGTTGACCTTAATAAAGCCATAAGGTAAAATGAAACTAGTACCTTAATCAGCCACACAGAATACATTCAGATGCTGCAGTGTAGTGTTGTTACGTGATGTGCCGAGGCTTCGAGGCGTGTGTCTAGTAATGGAGGGGGCGTTTCCGTAAAGCGCGTATCGAAGCTTGCTTCATTTAGGGGAGGAGCCGAAAACGATGACGTCCGAAGCCTCGCTGCAGGCTGTACCACGTGACTGCTTCGGGAAGCGGCTCAGATTTTGGCGCGGGGTTTGACAGCTTTATAAACCCCACAGGCTCCATTCAAAATGTGGGTTGTTGTAGGCGAGTTGCGGTCAGTAGAGAGAGTGGATAGAGTTTTGATAGAGTTTGGATAGTGGTTATTTAAATAAACTCTCCAAACACCAAACTGAGACAGTTTGGTGTTTGGAGAGTTTAGGAGAGAGATAGATAGATAGGAGATTTAGGAGCGTGAGGACAAACTTGCACTTATTTATTTATGCACCCCGGCATCATCTGTACCATGTGAGTGTATCTTTTCAAAGGCTGGAGAAGTAGTGTCAAAAAAGAGAAATCGTTTGAAACCAAAAACTGTGGAGAAATTGTTGTTTCTTAATAAAAATGCATGAAATCATCCAAGTTCCACAAGCATTAGCCTATTCACTACCCCCTCCCTAGTTCCACAAGCACTTTCTCTGTCCTCTGCCTGATTAAGCTCATGCCATTTTTCTAGAGTCACAGAAAAACATTATTACACAACATGCCATATCACATGACACTACTATTTCGGGGGAAAATTACACACAGAGAATACATTCAAACAATATTTTATTATACACATATGTGTATACATAATTTATGTAGACAAATGATTTCGTCCTACACCTTTTGTGAAGTCATTCCCAAGAGCCATAATAGACAAAAATTCAATGCATCACACGTGTTAAGATACAGCTGGCTGTGATTATACACCTGGCCAGTAGGTGGTTTCGTGTTGCACATGAAGCTTCAAGAAATGAACCCTTTCTCGAACCAGATGGTTCAAGTGGTTCAATGCCTCATGAGGCTTCATCTCACCATCACTACTGCAGTAAACTGCTGAAATGCTCCCTAAAGCGTAATTAGAAATCACATAAGAAAACTATAAGCAACAATAAAAATGATCTGACATTGCATAGGACCAGCAACAGGTGACATTAAAAATCCATTTACCTCATCAGTAATCCAATCCTGGACCAAAGAGCACGGCGCCAGCACTTGTCCAGGCACGATCCAACTGTACACAACAATGGACCTGACACACACTTAACTTGGCGTTCACACCCGGTGCCTATATATGTTAATGAGCCCGGCTAACCAGAAGTGACGTGTTGCATTCAAGGGCCTGAAACGGGCGGGAATTTACAACTTCATATAGACAGCCTCCAACTAATACACCACCCGGTTACACATGCAATAAACATGTTTTGTACAGCCCATAAACTTATGCTAACCTGCTCAAGGAAGCAAAGTAGGTCACTTATAAAGCCAGAACTTTTGGGGTCAGGAAGCAAAAAATTACAGCGTCGTCTTCTGCTGCTTTTATTTATTTTTTATCAGCAACAGGTTGTCCATTATCTCCCATTGCATGCCTTGCGTTTTCTGTTTTGACAGGGCTGGCACAGCTTGCGAAGCCACAAATGGAAAACAGCAAACCAGATGAGGGAAAAGAATTTAAGAGCACTGGTAGCTGGCGCTGGTTCCAGCCTCCCGCTCTCACCCCGGTCACGTTACTTCACACACCCGACGCGAAAACACCCGCCTGCGCGTCGCAGACGCCGCTCTTGATCCGCGGAGGTGAGTAACTTTAAACCTGCGCGGCTCCCGAGCATCACGGGAGAAGGTCTGTCAGGTCGGCCTCTTAAGTGTTCGACCTCCTGCCGTGCTTTTCTCATAAAGTCCGTCCAGGAGGCCTGTAACTCACACCAGAATCAATATGACATGCGATGGGGGCATGTTCTTTCTCATGTAATGTACACATACATATTTAATGAGTTAATGCATCACTCGGCCGTTCATAAATAATGCAGGCCTGCTAATGCCTTTCATCAAGTGCTGCTCATCAAATATCAAGCAGATTTTTGGTCAATCTCTGAGCTCGCAAGGGGAAGTTTGGGGGGGGGGGACCCGAGATGGCATGAAGAAAATGGAAACTGAGTGCAGGAAAAACCACAAGAAGCGAGTTCATCAGTCAAGCGGCGACATATACTGTAGATCATTCTTGAAAGGGCTAATTAATGTGTTTCAAATCCCAATCAGCGAGGGGGGACCATATCTAAACAGCACTCCGCTTTAATCCCTTCAAGAGGAGCAGGAAGCGGAAATTCCACCCTCCACTGCATGTCTTTCAGATTTTTTATGTTTTATTTTCCATTACACACACACACACACATATATACCCTCATATATATATGATCGCTCCCAGCCGTCAGGAACATATTGATGGCATTGTTATGACCAGAACATGCCTGATCAGGCCCGGGCCGTGGCAGGGATCCAGATCGAACCGCAGCTCATCAATCATACAGAGTCTGAGAGAGAAGAAGCAGAGAGTCTTGCACACACGAAGACGGGAAAGAAAAGAAGAAAAAAAAGAAACGCACCCAAGAACGAACATGCCGGAGAAGCAGCAAACGGCGGCTGGCTGCTGGGTCACAGGTGTGGAGAGATCTAGAAGGAAAGTGGGAATTATTTCCCTACTTTTTTTTTTTCTCTCGCTCTCTTTCTCTCTCTCCTATAACCCCTCCTTCCGTTTTAAAGAGCTATGGCCCCCTCCCACCCACGTCTTTCAAAACATCCCATTTCCATCCACATTTCCTTCACCCAATTTCGAGAAACCGGCAGCCGAGTCGCCCCCTTCGGCTTCCCCGCTCTCTTGCCCTTCCGTCTCCTACTCTCAATTAGGCCGTTGCCTCCAATCTCAGGCATTATCTGCACGGGCCATTTATATAACATGACTCCAAAATGCATTTGCACAATTTTCCAATTACAGTATTATGCCTTGAAGCTCTGGTTCTCTCTGTCTCTCTCATTTCCTCCCTTTCACTCAAGCTGCCCTTGATGTTTAACACTATAAAAGAAAAATAGAGGCGCACATTTATACTTTTTAAGTAATGGTCCTTTGTTCCCTTAGGGATTATTGGTGTTTACGAAACTTTGTTCTCAATTGTTTTTTAGGCTGTGCGCTGTTTATGTTCTGACCTTTTTGTCAAAAAGGACAAGAAATTCAGGCTGGAATTAAATTGGAAGAGATTGACTCAAAAAGCTGAACATTTTTGGGACTGCGTCATGGCAGTAAAAAGAAGCTAACTAAATAACAAAACAGAAAAGAAAAAACTCAGAAACAAATAATAACACCGCCTTGTAATAAAAGGAAAAACATTTACTCCAAGCAAAATAAAGTCTCCCAGACTTTGTAAGAAAACTAAAATTGTAAATTAAAACCAAACACGACTTGGTGACATTCTCGAAACAAGAGCTGGAGTGAAAAAACAAACAAACAAAAAAATATATATATATAATAATATATATATATATATATATATAATATATATATATATATAATAATAATGAAAATGAAAAACATTTTGAAATATTTTACATGGATACAAGAGGAGGAAAATGACTGGAAAGAGGCATATTCAGCCATATTCAACGGCAACTGCAATCTCAATAAGAAAAACAGACAATGCCACCATTTACATGAGAAAATAAATATTATTTTGTAAAGACTGAAATTCACATGAAGCCTGAAACTCAGTGAAGTTCATAAACGGTGACAAAACATAAAACAATTTGCTTCTGAAAGCTCCTTTGTCTCTTGCAGCATTGTTCCTGTGTTTGTTTGCCTTTTTCTTATTGATTTCCAAATGTTCTTGGCACTTTTTATTGTAAAATGGAAGCGTTTTTGACATTGTCAAGGTAAAGCAAAAGCAAACTAAGCGCACTAAATAAAAATAAAAGCTGCCCTTGACGTTAGTACATAATCCACGTACTAAGATTCAGTGTTTAAAACCCCTTCTAGACGGCAACGACGGGCAGATTCTGCCGCTCTTTGTGCTATATGAAAAATTCCAACGGCTTTTGAAAGCGGAGATGTTGCGCTTTCCAATCAATATCGGGTTATTATGGTAATTTAACCACCGCCGTAGCAGAGAGTGAAATTAATCTGAGGGATGCTCTTTGGATAGATGGTAAATTGCAAAAAATAACTTGCTAGATATTGAAACTTCCAGTTCTGGATAAATGGGCAAATATGTTTTCCCACAAAGTTTAAAAAACTTTGTACAATTAACGTACAAAGTTTATATCCAGGCAGAGACTTAAAACTTAGGGCTCAGAGGGTTAACTGCTAACGTATTTAGTCTTCTTTGTCATACAGTGGTGTGTGCTAACATCTGGGGTCTGACACATTCAGGGAGTTGGCAAGCGTTTAAATTTTTTCACATTACAACCACAGACTCTCCATCCATCAGACCTATTTGCAAAAACATTCGTAAAGTAAACGAAATAATCTTCCTTCCACAGAACTTCTACGAACAATTCTCCGTTGGCCTATTGCATAAAATCCAAAGATGAAACGTCTCTGCAGTTTGTAGCTGTGGCACACCAAAATGTGACGGAGCAACTGCAAGGAAATGAACAATTACAGAGGGCACTGCAATGATCTAAGACAAATCTTATCTCAGAGATACTTTGCTCACATCCTGGATTCTCTCAGGCCCACACAGCTACAGTTCGTAAACGGAAACTGGATCTTAATGCTGTTTGGTGTCCTTGAGTTAGCGCTGTCCAGTTTGATTACCACCAGCGGCCCTTCCGGTCCCTCCAGGGTGGCCGCTGTGCGCTGATTGGCCCGTTGTGTCAGCGTGTGGAAACCCAAGCTGATGCAGGCATCGCTGACCACCCATCTGCAAACCAACTGACCTAAATACTGCGTAACATCTGTGGGGATGGGGGGAGAGGAGCAGAACGATGCTCACAGAGTTTGTGCGTCATGTGTGCGTGTGTGTGTGTGTATTTGTGAAATCACATTGGTCTGGAAATGTTTCTTGACAACGGCAGTGACAGAATAACATCTCTCAGCTGAAGGAATCTCTCAATGTCACCCTGACCCGAGCTTTTTTTTTTTTTTTGTAAATGTATTTTATTGGGAACAAATTCACAGCGAACGCCCAGCTGAGAAATTAAAACCAAGAAGGAGCAGCCGGGAAGCATCACAAGAGCTTTCTTTACTATTTTTTCTTCCTTTTTTCCTTTCCTTTCTCTCCCCCTTCCTCTCCTCGTCCTCCTGCGACGCTGTGGCTACACAGCGGTTGACAGGATGCATTAGAGAATCCCTTAGTGAAGGGTGACTGACCTAAACATGTGACCTAAGTGCTGCCCTAGTTCTGAGAGTGCCACATGAGATCAAGACCATTTCACTCATCTGCACTTTGTAACTGGCTCCAGACCAACAATGCTTTGCAGTTAAAGGATGACCTCCAGTACAGTCCTTTTCTTTTTTTTTTTTTTCTTTTTTAGCAACAGTAGGGAAAGCTTTGAGGGAATAAATGTTTCTGGGGGCGACTCGTTTTCTCATTCGCGAGCTAACATCAGTGGGACGTCAGTGGGATTTTGGATGTGGGGGGGGGGTGAATATTCATGAAGGGCAGGGAGCCATTTGAGCGTGGTGAACACTCCCTCTTACTCCACCTCACACACACATCGTCCTGTCACAAAATCCCAAACACTCGAGGAAGTGCAAGGACTCGTTCCATACCAGCAAGCACATATTCATCTCACGCTTCGCTGCTCTCATTCACATCAAAAGCGCATGCTCATTATAGCCGATACACGCACACACGCACACGCACACGCACACGCAAACAAACACAGCCATTAGGCTCAGTGGCAGATCTAGTGAGACTGCTGCCCAGGGCGAGCCCCTCCCTCTCTTTCCTCACGTCCAGAACACCATGTTGGATTCACGAGAATGGGATTTTTTTTTTTTTTTTTTTTCCACAAACAAAATTAAGGTTTTATAAATTCAAAACAGTTCAGTGTTCACTGGAGGAATGCTCTTTTTTGTTTGCTTTTTTTTGTTTCCCCCCCTCCCCAGATTGGATCAGTGTGGGTTGGGGCTTTTCAAAGTGTGGTCAGCCGGTTTTGACCACAATTCAAAAGCCGGTACAGAATTCGCCCCGTGGTGCCGACCGACAATTAAAAACATGCAAGTTGTAACACAAAGTTTTTTTTTTTTTTTTAACCAAATGTTTGGCTTTTGTTGTCATTTCAGACTAAGTTGGACCACAAACACCAAACAAATTCTCATCAGCAGAAAGAAAAACTTGAGTATTCTAGTAATTACTAATTACAAATCTGGCTTCTGCTTTTAATTTCATAATCAGAAGAACCACACAAATCTTCATAGTAACCAGGCACACATTTCTTGCTATCATTAATATTGTTTCATTTAATCTACTACTTTCAGCTTGACAAATTTGCATATGTGGCACAAACAGAAGACACTGCTGACCTTGGAAATCATGATATTGAGCTAGAAAAGCAGTTCATACTTATAAAAGCACAGAACAGGATCCTGAATCTGCATTAGCCACGATGCACAGATCTAACACTGCGCAGGAAAATGGCGCCCTGTGCAGAGAGCTGCAGAGAGCCGTGAGGCGTCGTGTGACTCGACTTCTTCCAAAAAGGTTTAGAAAGAATCTAAATATTTCATATACATGCTGCTGTTTGTAAATTGATTAGCTCAGCGGCTGCATTTCTTTTTCGTTTTTTCATTGTGTAATGACTGCTTTAAAGTGGCCTAAGAGAGGACCAGCCTGTCATGGGAAAATAATGAGAAGTGTGTGAGTTTTTGACCTACAGCTGATCAAACGCAGTCGAGATTTAATTGAAAGCCGAAAAAGTATCAGACACCAACTTCATTAGCCAGCCGATCCGTGCAGTGATTTATTTATTTATTTTTTTTACTTTACCAGTGCTTAGACTATAATAAAAATCGCAATAGGCTATAAAACATGCATTTTTCAAATGCTTATTCTGCCCGTTAGCACAATGACTCCCTGGGCAATGAGCCATATCCTCCGTATTTAACCACGGCTGATGACTTCTCCCACAAAGATTCTCAGAAGATGAGGGTAATATCTCTCAAAAGCAGCTGTTTATGAATCAATTAGTTCAGCGTTATTTTATTTTATTTTTTTCTGGTGCAAAACAGCTTCTTTGACTCGACTCAAGGCAGAATCTGCCACACACGGAGGAGCAACGAGAAGAGACAGCCCTGATTCAAGCAGATGGTTCCTTGTAGCAACTAACAGCTGGATTCATGCTTCCTCTTCACAGAGACATTGTTTGACATTACGATCATCAAACAGAGCTGTTTCACCCCCCCACCCCCATCCTCCTCCACCCCACCTCTGCTGTGTTATCCCGATATTGGTATGCAAAGGCAGCCCACAAGGGAAGGCGGAGGAGGAGCGGACGGTGTGATGAGAGGACGGGGCTTGGATGCGATGAGAGGGGCTGAGGGCAGGCAGGCAGGCAGTCAGTCAGTCTGGACGTTTGGCACGGAGACAGCGGATTCCATTTCCATGCCAATCTGCCTTGTCTCTTTCTGAATCAGACTTGACCTTCACAGGCTGATGACTCCAGAGGCCTGGGACCAGGCAGACGCTTTCCGCTTAAAACCAGACACGCACACACGCTGACATGTTACAGAAATGGGAAAAACATTCCCCCCTGCTTCTTCTTCTTCTTCTTCTTCTTTTTCTTCGTCGTCGTCTTCTTCTTCTTCCGCGCACTCACTGTCCGTGTTTGCACACGCACAAAATCCAAAGGCAAAAGTGGGGGTTTGGGGGGAGAGGAAGGAACTCTCTGGGTTGATTTACAGTAAAGAGGGAATGATGTAGAGGACTGAAACGGGACCAGACCGTCTTCGGAGAGCCAACCCCATCCATGCAGATGGCTCTGTTTTTCATCTTCTCCCCTCGTGAGATCTCATTTTCTGTGCTCTGTTCAGCAATTTCAACATTTTTTTTTTCTCCCTCACCCTCCCTGAACTGTTTGTGTTTGTCTCCATAAAATACCAGCAGATTCCTTTTCAACAAAACAAATAAGCAAAACAAACAAGTCTCTGTAGGTTCGCCTTCCACTCTTAGGATGTGCTGTGCCTTGCGAAAGCGTTCGTGTGTCTGTTCCTTCCGCTTCCACACACTTCATTGGATTCTGTAAAGGGCCAAACTCAAAATAATGCCCAGTTGTGAACTGATATTAAAGCTACCCCATTTGTAGTCTAAGTCAACCACCGTTTCAGGCAATTACAGCTGCAGTTCTGTTGTGGAATTATGCACCTTTTTCCCCCCCCACATTCTTAGAAAAATATGCACGCCCGCTAACAACAATGTAAAGAGACACGCAGCTCAATGCAGGCAGACCTCACACCAGAACCCAAATCCAGATCTCCTTGTTGCAACATTGCTATACAACTATGCCACTGCGCAGCTCACCAAGTAAGATATTTTTAAAGTTTTGGCACAGATTCTCTGGACTTTGTATCATCCTATAAGCTTTTGCTCCAGCTATTCTTGTGCAGCTCTGGCTATGTGTTCAGGGTTGTCCTGCAAGAGGGTCAACTTTTATACTCCAGTCTCAAGATTTTGGCAACTTTTGACAATTTTCCTTCCATGATTGACGTTTTCACTCCATCCATCTTTCCCTTCAGCTCCGACCAGCTTTCCTACCCCTGGTGCATTCATGCCGATGTGCAGTGTTAGTTTGCTACCACACGTTTTGCACATAATTGCTTTCAAACACTTTTTCCACATTTTCCTGGATGGCCTGTATCACTTTATAAGTGGGCCTTATTATGTATTATATTCCTTCCATAAAAGCCAGAATTGTTGGTCAGCTAAAAGTAATGATGGCAGCAAACGTTCCAACTTGAGCTACACATCTTTGCAGCTCCTCCAGAGCTCCCGTGGGCCTCATGGCGGCTTCTGTTACTGTTGCTCTCCTTGTGCAGCCTGTCGGAGTAAGTGCAATGTTAAGTTTGTCGATGTGTCATATTGTTTTACAACGCTGCCATAAATATTCACGGCGCTGTTTTGTTCACTAATGTCCTCCAACAAACCTCTGAAACCTTCAAAGAATACGTTTTTCTTTGACTTTAAATGAAATGCAGGTGGCGTCTTTTTTTTTTTTGACTTGTTCCAGAACTTCTGAAATTAATGGGATGCATCAGAGCGAAAGGGAGCCGAGCACGATAAATAATTTTGAAAACTGTCCTTCCAGCTCACAAGTATGCCCCCCAATGTGTTTGAGTGTTTAAATTAGGATGAAATACATCAAAGTACACAATTGTGATGGGATAAAAATGTGAAAGAAAAAAGTTCAACACTCTTGCGGGGCTCAGTGAAAGCCTTTTGGGGTCCCTCTCCGTCTGCCTCCCTTGTGTTTCTGTTTAAGAGCCAGACTAAAATAGACCTTTACAAGTCGTCTAATGAAAGTGACTCCGGCTCCTCTGGTTAATTGACCACCTTTAATAAGTGGCGAACTGCAGCGGTCATTAGACTCGGGGTTGCTATGGGTCACTGCAGGGGTGAGACAAAGAAGAAAGAAAGGAGTGAAAGCAGGAAGGAGAGGAAAAAAAAAAAAAACACAAAACAAGTAGGTAATAAAAAAAAGCATAAATTCTCCTTGTTCTGAAGTCTGCCCCAGTTTGTGTGTGTGTGTGATGTTAATGCACGCCGCCTAAGGCGCGCACCTGTCCTGCTAACACATTTAACATACAACACAAACCGTTGTCCGTTTGCGATCATTTCATAATTTCCTCCCTCCACCTCGAGCTGCTTTCACGTCACGTCTCCGCCGGCATTACGGCAGCTGTTTGTGCTTCTTCATTGACCAAATTTGAAGTGAGAGCCGAGGAAAATGGAAACATATGCCCTCTGTTTTTGCATGAGTCTACCGAGCTGTCTGTGATTTTCGATCCTCCCTTATAATTTGGAAACCGCGGGTGCTAAATGACCACAATCATCTAGTCTGTCATCACTGATAGGGGAAGAGATTTCTGCTTTTTTTTTTTTTTTTTTTTTTTTTTACGAGATTCAGATGATCAGGGAAACCTCTGTGAAGGCATGCATTTCCTCCTGATGACCCCATTTTAGAGGCATATTGCAAACAAACCCTCCATCCTTGTCCCTCATTATGCGCACCGGCCCTCGGGGGTCCGCGTGGACAGGAACGCGGGTGCGTGCTTGCGGACCCGAACCCCGTCGCGTTATTGAACTGAAATTGAGCCCACTGCACATTTCCTTGGAGTATTGATTTAATCAACCGAATATCATGTTGAGGGCCGTATCATCCGATGCAACACACACCACTCCCAGCAAAAAACAGAAAGAAGCGATCCATCTCCATTTAGCCGGACAGGCTCTTGTAGTCTAAACACGGAACCATTACGCATGGTTTAACATGGACACTTTGACCTCTGGGAGGTGGCAAGGCCAATGACATCATTAGAGTAGTCAGTCTGTGTGGCGGAGCGAGACTAATTGCTATCAGACCTCAATCACGACTAATAACTGCTCAGATTTGTTTCGATGCTCATATGATCCACTTTTAATATCCTGAAAGGTTTCTTGGCGTCGTCATACTGACGTGGGAAAGAAGCCGCTTGAAGCCTCGTTTTGGTTTTGTTGCTACAACAGCTCTGAGGAAGTCTTTTTCCCCGAGGCTCTGTCACTCTATTGAAAGGTACCCGAGCTCACAAAATAGCTCCAGGGTGATTTTCCAAAATGGAGATAAAGCCCAGACTCTAAATCACTTTCAAAGCAGCCTCTCATCTGGGGACGCTTTGAAGCCCAGGAGAGGAGCTCGGAAAATCGCCACATGGGGGACTGACATTCGGCGAGGCCTGGCGTTTATCCTTCTTCGACCCTGAAGTCTGGGGCCTGACGCTCGCGGTTCAGGTCGACGGTCGGTGTCCTGTCGCAGCAGCCCGGGCTCGCCCGATAGGCGCCACACATCGCCTCGCCCATCGCGGCTTTGTCAACGGCCTCGCTGGACCGTGAACAGAGGTAGGCCACTGTGGAATGTCGGCAGAGCCGGTCCCGACCTTAGATGGACCAGCGCACAGATGAGCACGAGCAGAGACACTCATGAGCGCCAAGGTAACCTGATCCAATGACACAGGAGCTGCCTCGGTGTGCGGCTAACTGCCTTATCTCCTTCTGGCCGCGCTCCTCTTTCCTCTCAACATTCTTTCAGGTATTTGGCCGAGACCTTTTCTCTTTGTCTGCCCTTTTCAAAGACCTGCTTTATGCTGGGAGCCCTCCAGACGTAGTGCTGCAATCTCTTTACTGCCTCTCTTTTCTTTCCTTCCCCCTCTCTCTCTCTCTCTTTCTGACCACACATCCACAGGACTAACTTTCTCGCTTTCTGTCGCACTCCCCAAGCACAGCCTCATACGTCCAACTTTGTTCGACTCTAATATCCCCGCACAATCCCAAACCAGAATTTAATACACAAAGACAGCTGGCCTCAGGATACTTCCATATCTCAAATAATAGAGTGAAAAAGGAAATTGACAATAAAAAAAGCTTTTTGTGAACAGCGTTTTAAGTACTTCTCAATTGACAGAAAGGTTGATTTAAGTGTCACAGTACATTGCCTTCCAGTCCTCTGTACTACTAACCAACTTTCCATATCTGGCTCATTTCTTCCGTTTCGGTCTTATTCGATCTTTCTTTTTTGCTTTGTACTTTAGGTGCGTTTATTATGCTATTTGAGAAAATTCATGGAAAACAGCGATGAAGAACCACGCGGAGGGTCGCTGCTCCTGGATGATGCAACATACTGCGAGGTTCTTGTCATAAAAGGAGCAGTTTCTTCTGGTCAGGCAAAAAGTCTTCCTTGTCCTAGATCTAGGCCTACATATTTTCTGTGATCTGCTTGGCTCCACATCCATGGTGGTGGTCTTAACAAAGATCTGCCTGTTCCCCTTCAAACAAGGGTTAATGGACTCCTTCTGGAAGCTGAACTTGGAGATTATGCTGCCCTTTTATAGCTGTTTACAGGAAAAGATCAGCCTCTGCTGGTCAGAGGTAATGTCTTGGCTTGCGCGGTCCCTGTCGTCTCCAATTGTCTCCACTTCTTCGGAGAGGGTCTCGCAAGTGAGGGCTCGCAACATGCAATACTTCAGATGCAGGATCAGGTAGACTCTGCACTCTCTTTTGGATGCTGTAGTCTAAAAGGGGTGCTGCCGTCCTCCATCTGCTAACCATCAGAGATCAGCCTCATTCTGGCCTGGGGGAATTCCCTCTCCGGGATCGAGGCCTACATGCTTTCGGTGTTGTCACTATGCTCATCCTTCATCACTGAGCGCCGTCAAATAGGTCTCCTGATTTTGTCCAAATGACCTTTGTTATTTAATGCGTTAGTTTGAAGATGACAAATGAGGCACCCCTAACACCGCAGAGAAATATCAATACCTCTACAATATAAGACCATTGGTTTTGGCCTCCGCCTGCTGTCCTTGTTACTTCTTCTTAAGAGCAATTTCTATGTTCCTCCTTTATACGTTTGCTGGAAAAAAAGACTGTCCGAACGGACACAATCAAAAGCAAATTACATCCATCTCATTTCTTTGTTAACGTCTTTCCAAAAACGTTTTATTTTTAGACAGGGCCAAAAATAACTGCAGTTGGCGTTATCATTTCAAATGACTTCCAACACGAATGGCTGTGGCTGAGATATTCTGATAATTTGCTCACTCTTCCCCCTCCCAGCTCTTCCACATTCGCTTCCAAATCTCCAAGGCATATCACAAAGTGCAGTTTTACTTGCGCACATTTCCTCAACACGTTCAGTCAGGTGTGTGCTTTTCACTCACAGTGCTGCGTGCAACATTTCTGATGCGAGTCCCCAACAATTTTTCTTCCTTATTTGACACCAGAATGGAGGCTGGTGATGGAGGGGATGTTTACCACCGTGTTGCATCACCGCACTGTTAGCGCCCTACAAGCGTTTGGGAGCTAGCGAGAGTAATTGCTGTGATTTTGAAAGTGAAATGTTATCCCACTTTTGCTTAATATGGAGGTAAGCTACTGAAGGGCTTCTCTGTTGCATTTCTTTGTTTCATAACGGGTGAAATTCATTCGGGTGATGGCAGCCCTGGGCTGCTGTCAGCTGGGCTATTTTATCACCTGACGCTGCGGTAATACCTTCAGATTGTTGTTTTGTTTCATCTTCCGAAGGTCTTCCCGGAGAAAAACAGCCCATCTGTGAAATGCGCGTTATTTATTTATTTATTTTTTGCATAACATGGAATAAGCAACAAATTTAATACCATCATTTACGACAGTTTGTTCACCTCTTTGAATGTAAACATGCTAGCACTCTGTAAACAACAGCTGCAGCAGGAAAAACTGCTTTTTTTGAAAGAACGTGTTTTGAAATTTAATGTGCCTCGCAAAAGTATTCGCACCCTGTGAAGTTTTCCTCTTTTTCTCGTACTAATGGATGATTTTTATATTGACTATATGTGACAGCCTAACACAGTGGGGCATAATATATTTGGGAGAACTTGAAAAGTGTGGAGTGCATTTGTATCTAAACCTCATTCTTCTGATGCCCCCAAATGAATGAAAGCAAGAAGTCACCTCACAAGTAAATAAAATCCATTAATGTGTAGCTGTGGAGAGCTACACATTTCCATGAAACAATATCCAAAGCTTTTAGCGTGGAGTGCAGTTCAATCCACGAATCAAAAACTGATGTTGTTCAAGGAGAACGCAGGGGTCCAGTGGCAACTCTGGAGGACGTGCAAAGATCCGCCGCTCAGGTTGGATGGTCTGCTGCCGCGAAAACCATTAACAATGCACTTCATAAATCCGATCCGAGCCTGCGTTGAAAGAAAACCGTAAAAATCCAGAGCGAGTTCAGAGTTTACCACATGTCATGCAGCCGAAACAGAAAACGTATGGAAAACGGTGCTCCCCTGATGCTTCACTTTGTGTCTAAATCTACTTAACATAAACATATTTCTCATTTCCTGGTTGATTCAGCAGAGCCAGGAGGTTGTGTATATAAACCAAATCCGAGGGTGAGAAAAAGGTCACCATCAGGGCAGAAGTGAAACTTTTGTGCTGTGCCGTAACAACAGACGCTATTCTGACAGCTCCCCACACAGTTATTCTCATGACCCCTGGAGGTCACATATTCTTGAAATTTGATTATGGGTCAAAATGCCCTGTGTGAGAGAAGAATAAAAAAGTGAGTCTTCATTTCATCTTATGAATGGAGGCTTGTCTTGCATTGTTCCACCCAGTTATGACCACAAAAACCAGAACTGTTCTTAACTGGTTGTGATGTGGCACAACGAGGAAACCACATCGTTGTTACAGACGAAAACTAAAATCAATGCTTTATCGGAAATATAATTGTGCAGTTGACCCTGAAGAAGGGACTGCTAAACTTCTGTCAAATAAACCTTAAATGTTCTTTACTTCTGCATTTAAGCAACATGTTTAATATGTTTATTTCCTTCTCTTGCATTTAGAATTAGTTCTGTCTGATAAAAGTGATGTGCAGCAGATTTTTTTTCATTTTTAACCTTTGCCCTTTCCAAACAGAGGCATTGTTTGTAGACACTAGGAGCATTTCGACCATAACTACACAGAGCCCAAATGTCCTGGGGGATTTTTCCAGTGAGCTAACAGATTTTCTTTTTTTTTTTTTTTCCAGCACTGGCTCTTCTCATTTTCCTCTGTGGTCTGAGGTAAACAGTAGATTAGGCAAATGAAATCTGTTTAAGTGTGAAACAAAAATCCTCACTGCAGTAATGCGGAATAAAGCTGTAACGCCAGAGCTAGCTTCATAGAATCACTTTATTTTTTCACCTCTCCAATTTTTTGGGAGACATTTTGCCGGGTAACACAATATAAATCACTGATGTTTCTACATGAGGGAGAGTTTACTGACATTAGTCGTGATCGTTAGTGTAAATCCAGTATTTTTAAAGTTACAAACAGTTCCAGTCAAATGTGAAATCAAACACAGGAAGCAAATATAATCAATTAATAAATACACTGCTTATAAAATGATCTAACGTTAAGCTGCCAGTTTCCAGATAGGTGGGCTTGTGCAAATCTGTGATTACAGCGTCTCAGTTTCTTTGAGAACCTTTGACAAAATCTCAATCTCCAAAAACCAGAAAGCTTTTCACAATACTAAAATGTCAAGTTCAATACCAAAACCAAAACAAAATAAGAAAAAGACTCGCAGACTCTGAAGGTATTGTGTTTCTTCTATTAGACTGGTAAAGAAGTCGGGAGCTCAGCAGCTGTTTAGATACAAGATTTGGACTTAAACATGCGTTTCCTCACCAGCAAAAGATCACACGAGGTAACGCTTTATAGCCAGTACGCGGCATTTATTCAGCTTTTTCAATAGGGCGAACAAGGATGTGATCCATGTAAATGTTTTCAGAGAAAGGCTTTTTCAGTTTCTGTATTTCTGGTAAGTTGGAAAGATAAGCTGCCATTCCTTCTGACTAGTTTCAGGTTTCCAGCCTGGATTTTCGTAAAGAGGAAATAAAAGCTGCTTCATTGCAAGTTTGGTGATTCTGCTGCGTCTGTAGCTCTCCGCCGCCAGACGTTTCATTTCAACCGCGTGTCCAAATGGGCCCACCAAGTGCGCTGACGTGGCTTTTAGCAAGTTGCTAATATGTAAATGCCAACATTAACTTTTGGTGTTGCGAAATCTTTCTAAATTCCTCATTAACATCAGAGTCCTGATGTTAATGAGGACTCTGACGTCTCCTCCCAAATAAGAGAGGAGAAAATGACTCAATTCCTACGGATTTTGATGGAAGTGAGTGCCTTCTGAACAGGAGCGCTTTGGTGTCGGTGATGTTGAAATGCTGTTCTGGCAACTCCAGTTGCAGCTCTTGACATTGCCTTTAAACATGTTGATTAGATAAATCATCTGTTTGTTCCGTGTCGATTTTTGTTTTCGGGAAAACGGGACAAAGCGCGTGTCCCGCCGAGACTGTTGTCGCCAGCCTCGGCGGTGGTTTGATCAAACATCGGTGGCAGCATCTAGAGGGCAGTGGAAATGGAAGCTTAACTGAGCCACCACGAGATTGATTGGTGTCACACAATCGTACTTTGTTATCTACGACCCCGGGCATTAACGAGGGAGTCTGACCGCTGCATGCTGCGGAAGCACAGGCCCATAATCTCACCACATTGACTCATACAATGTGGATAACGAAGTGTCTGTTAAGGGGGTTTATATTGCAAAAATATTTATATAATGAAGAGTCTGGTAAATTTCTAAAGCACTACTTTAATTCTAAAGCTTTAGTTTGGCTTAGGAAGACAAACTAGAGTGTTTGGAAATATTCCCAAGTTTGACAGACAGTCATTGTCTGGAGACTAAGGTGGTGCCGCCCGTCACTCTTATCAACGTAATGCTGTTTTAAAGCTTTACTTGGCAACCACTGAGCGTGAATGTTAAACAACCAAACTCTGGCCGGCTATTTGAATAGATTGCTCAACTAAACATTCGGCTAATATTGACTTGTTCTACTTGTGTATTGTTGGAAGGAGCAGAACGGCAGCAAGACAAAGCTTTGGACTTTTAAATCTTTTACTGTTTTCATTCTGTTTAGACCTGCACTCTATAATCCAAAGCCGAATATACCAACATTATTGAGCAAGATTTAATCATTTAATAACTGTAGTGATACATTTAATCGCATTATTTTAGGACTATATGCTTTTTCAGTATTGAATATAGAAAAGATTTTGTTACTCGAGTTAGTCAATTGAAATTGTCTGACTCTTTTTATTTTATTTTATTTTATATTTTTTTTTATTTTAGGGGTGCGGTACAAGAGTTGGAGAAAAAAGCCAAAGGGAGGATGAGGAAGTGAGCCCTTCAAAAGTCAGAGAAGGATGTGCTTCAGTTAACAGAATAATCACAGATCACAGCAAGTCCCCCTTTAATTGGTGTAACATTTTTACCAGTAAAAGGATGCTTTGGTTTCAGATTTCTTGCTATGGTTCTCACTCCAGTCATTAAGTCCACATTAAGTCGGGGAGTGTTTACATTTGTGGCTCAACAGGCGCTTGACGACGTGCCAGACTCGGGAGAATCGGTCTGTGAAATCTTTTCAAAGCGCGCCCGGACATTTTGTCTCCTCAGCTCTGACCAGGCAGAAGCATGACCAACTTCAGCACCTTCACCCAGAAACAAACAAATAAAAAAAAAACAACAAAAAAACCCCCCACTTCTCACATACATGTGTAGTCCTGGCAAGACGTTCCCGGAGCAGGAGTTTTTTTTTTCCTCGGGAGAGATTTCAACAGAGATACTTCCTGTAATGCTTTCAGAAGCTTGTAATAACAATCACAGCCTGTCAGCTGCAACAAAAAGCATGTTTGCTTTGGCGGCACGATTTGCTAATGTAGTCGTTTCACGGTGACTGGTCAAAGCATGTTAAGTGTGTGGGCCAACTGCGAAGATAAGACTGAAACTTAGGGGAGGGTGGGGGACAAAAAAAAAAAAAGGCTCCAAATATTTTCCTTCCAGTGAACTTAAAGACGCTGAAATTCTGTTTTTGTGCTGATCAGATCCTTAAGTGCGTTCTGAGTTTGAAATCTGAAACTACCCTTAAATCAAAAAAATAATTTTCCTACACGCACACTGCCTCACAAAAATGATGCAATAAAACAACATATTTCTAATCTTTTACTCCCTTTGATCAGAGGTTTTTAAATGGTTCATATGCTGGGTCAGATGTAAACTTCTTTCTAACATTTGGGAGGTTTACATCGTAAACCTACACAAATTAGTCTGTAGTTGGGAGGTAGGAGAGAGATCCAAAGCATAAGTGGGATTTATTCGCTCACCAATAAGAGAGAAAGTTATTAAAAGTCAGTTTGACAGATGAGACATATTCCCACAGTAAAACAGGGTGGTGGCTGCGTCATGCTGCAGGGTCGACACTGCAGCATGACGTCGATAAGATGGATAGAACCAAATAAAGGCAGACCCTAAGACGACGTTTATTATCCCAAACAAATAGACGTGCGTACAACGGAGAGTTTAGATCAAATAATTTTCATGTGTCAGAATGGCCTAGCCAAAGTCCAGACCTAAATTCAATCGGGTGTCTGCCATCATCGGTGGCCATCCTGATTAGCCTGAGCATTCAAGGCAGGCTACATTGCAGTAAGATAGCAATAGCTTAGCAAAGAGCAAGTGATTGACAGCACTAAGACCCTCCTCCTGGCTCTGATTGGTTGTTTCTGACCTGGCTGTGTATTTCTGTAGTTAGCACTAGGAGAAGGCAGCAGAGCTCAGTTTTGTCTTTACAAATAATCCGTCTCAGTACAACGCAGTCATGACACGGTGACGGTTTTAACAAATATGTAAAAAGTCACATTCCCCAGCTTTAAAACGGGGAGAAAAAAGTGTTGTTCATGTAACACTCGGTCCCGGTTGTGACATTCAGACAGAAAACTGACATTAAACTAATTGCACCTCTGATTTGGCCTCTCACTAAACCGACAGGTGGAGTGCATCTCGCTGCACACGGGGGCCAGATTTCAATCAGTGCGCATCTACGAGGGCCGGCCAGCATCTTCAAAACCCCACCACGCTCATCTGCCACGGGATAACCGATCACACTTCACGGAGCAATTGCGCCCCGCCACCTGCGCAGATGCTCTTTCCCGAGGTGATCCGCAGACTTCTCCTCGCGCGCGCTCGCATACGGGCACAATCAACACAATATACCTGCGCCGCTTTTTTTTCGGAGAGCTTTTAGACTAATCAGCTCTGACAAGTGGAACAAAACAATTTAATACAGAGCTGATTTCACATCTGAGCGGCTCGTCATTTACATAAGCTTTTCACAGTCTGCTCACTGAGCTGCGACAGGCATGCGGCGTGCCAAGAGAGACCGAAAAGGCTCGCTCCGAAATATTCTGCTCCCCACCTCTTTATCTGACCTCACCAAGGAGAGTGCCGCGCATGCATGCACAGGCTCATTTGGGATACACATGTGTGATTTTATTTTTTTTTTCCATTTTCTTTTTTTTTTTCTTTTGGCCCTGCAGCCACCCTGTTTCCATCTTGCACCCACAGACGCAGGCGTGCGCACGCGCACACACTCTTGAGTGTCCTGTGGTTAGCAGAGAGAGGAAGCAGTGGCGCGTCTCTGTGCTGACTTAATGTCTTTTAACAGTTTGGCTCCAGGACCAAGGGTTGGTCAGAGATGAGCTGGAGCCAAAACTGGGCCTGATCGTCTGTGACGGCAAGAGAAAACCCGAGGCGAAGTGGGTTTGTGCGTGCGTGTTGCTCGTGTGTGTTTGAGAGGTGAGTGCCCTCGCTGGCTCTCCTCTCCGCCCCTCATTTTCTCCGTTACGGTGTGTGTGTCCACATGTGTGCGAGCCCATTTGTCGGCGGAGGCTACAGGGGACAGAAACACCAGCAGACTGAATTACCCTGGACAAAGCCATTGACCGAGGCATTAAAGTGACAATAGAATATTTACAGCACATGGAGCCCATTCAGTCCACTGCCTAATATGCAGAACATCAATATCTTGTATAACGCTGGTAGCACGCTGCAGTGGAAACTGCCCAGGCTAACATGGACATACAGTGCATTAAAAAAATAAAAAAGGATACGACAAAAAAAAAGACCCCCCCGCCCCCCGTTACTGATTTCGAAATCTGAATGGCCTTAAGTGAAAATAGTATTTCCTCTTTGCCCATTAATTCTGCTGTGCCTGAAAACCCTGACATATGGACATCAGTTCATAACCCTTAACACATGGGTTATGCAGGACAATGACCTAAAGCACACAGTCAGTCTGAATGAAAAAAAAAAAAAAAGTGGAGGTTTTGGAGTGGCTCAAAGTTGTGAGGCTGAGATGTCGTGGAATGATTGAAAACCCTGCAACGTGGCAGAATGAAAATAATTCTGCAAAAAAAGAAAAAAAAAGTTAAGCTAAGTTTCTCCACAGTGATGTAGAAAACACGTAGCCACTTACTTGCAACTGTGGCAGTGGGGGGTAACTACTTTTTCACCCAGCCTGGTTAAGCCAGGCCCTCTTTTTCTATGCTCCGCTTCATCCAGAACTCTCTGGACCGTCGGCGATTGAGAAACGATTTCTTCCTGGAGGCGTTGACTCTGTTCGGGTTTCACATTTTTACCCAATCGCCAACATTTCCCCTGTGACGTCTGCAACGGCCCCGTTCGATACCAAGACTCTGGAAATTCGCTGTAAACATTCATCCTTTTCATTGTTCTGCATTGTGCATTGTTCAGGTCCTTCTTGATAATGAGATCTAGATCTGAATGGGGTTTTCACTGGTTAAATAAAGGAAATAAATAAAATTAAAAATCCTCTGCTGCGAAGAGAGAAGTACCGACCCGAACAAGATGGCTGTTAATGTCAATTCAGTCCATTAATAATTAAGATAGCAAAAGGTTCCCAAACTGAGGATTTTTCACATAATTTGAGCCTGGTGAAGCTAAAACTACGCCACTTGAAGAGTTTTGGGTCGAACGTGTTTACAGACAAAGTTTTCTTTTCCATCTTAAATGCAAATGTCTATATTTCTTGAATAGTTTTTGCTTAATAATGCCTCTGAGTATGCTGTTCTTTCAGCAAGAGTCCAGTTATTACTTGAATGATCGATTAATCCTATTAGTAGTTTCAGCCCTAGATTTTTCTGCGCTAAAGCAGTGCAGAAAATCACAGAAAATCAACGTCTCTGTTCGTTGATTGAAATTCTACCGGAGAAATCCAAGTAAATGGGAGAAATCCCTGCCGCAGCAGTGAGGGAGATTAGAATAGAGCAGGACTGCTTGGGGAGATAATGTCCAGACTAGTTTTCACTTGGAAAGATTGGAAAAATAACACCTTGAATAATTTAAACCCTTTGAAAAATACACTTCGTTCTTGTTAGGTTATTTTTGTAACACTTAAATAACACAACAAAAAGTCACAAAATCAGAGAGAATACAAAAGTGGGGTAATACTTGAGGATGCCGCTGCACCCCTCCGCATTCGTCCAGACAGACTCACCCACTAACTGGTGCTGACTTGAAGGCAAACTGGGAGGCAATGGGAAGAGAACAGGGCAGGGTTGGGAAATGACTGCTGCTCTGCTTGACTAAAGTTCCCCTTGGCGCTGGAGAGAACAGACTGCAGAGGCCTCACCTCTCAGGTGGCCGCCATGTCACCTTGTCAGGTAATATCTGACGCAGTAGAACAGCTGCGTCTTACCGGTGTGTATGCAAATGGGGATCGGTGGTGTAATTACACAGAGCCGTGCCTAAAACGCGCTCAAGAACGTTTAGGAACGATTCGAGGTTCCCCCACCCGCCCCACCTCTCACGGCTCGACTCCAAAAAAAAAAAAATAAATAAAAAATCTGCATCGGATCACCCAAACATGTCACTCAGGTTTTCAAAAAGTCGGGCTAACCGCTGAGCCGATCTCTCCCTCCTCGCCTGTATTCACAGTCAGTTAGATCATACTCACACGCACCGCAGACCTCTCTACCTCCTGTCTCAGTTTCACAGTCCAGAGTCGGGCGAAATGGCCAACACATGTTGGGGAAAATAAATGCAGAGTGTTGGAGGTCAAACCGTGGCCTCCGCACAGCTCTGCTCTCATTTAGTTAAGTACAGACCACCGCATACTTAGCTTGATTGTGAGACGCTGTCTACCGTCGCCCCTTTGCTCCTTTTTTAAATATTTTATATCATCCGTAACTCGCAGGCTGCGGGGAAATTCAGAGCACTTTCCAACAGCTGAAACTCGAGAGAAGAAACGAGTCAGCCGAGTGCTGCATGTTGACAGTGATGTATTTACGCAGCACTGATTAGAAATGTACAAACTGCTATGTTACATGCATTAGAGGAGAAATAGAGCCTGATGTATTGCACGTTGGCATACAGCGCTGCGGCCGAGTGTTGAAATACACAGAGCTGTGGTCCAGGCCCTTCGTACGAGCGGGGCCCGTTTTCTCCGCTCCTTTGGCGTCGAACATGCCCGGCAAGAAGATGTATGACAAGGTTCTGCAGGCTTTATGCAGCGGAACATCATGCGTTAAACCATGACTTCCTTATGTTACAGCAATTAAAGAGGGGAATGTGGTGTTTTATCATGCGAGCTGCAAAAGTTCTTTTTCTGTGCGCATGAAAAATGCTTCAAAATCTGCTGCCTCCGTAGAGTGAAAGAGAGAGAGAGAGATTAAAAAAAAAAGATTCCCATGCCAAGCGATGCAAAAACGACACAGATGAAAACCACTTGGAGTGCTCCCAGGATGTCACAGAGCCACAAAATAAAGTAAAAAAAAAAAAAAAGAAAAACTCAGAATCTGTCCGGATCTGGCAGGCCATTTCTGTTCTGGCGTTTTCCTCCTGTTGTTGTGGAATTATCGATCTCTCTGCGGCTGCGACGGGTTGGATGCCTTTGTTTAATAAAGCCTCAGAAAATGTGTGCATCAGCCATTTGTCCAAATCCGGCATGTTCGCCTCGCAGGCTTTCATTCACAGGCCGCAACAACACGCTGCCTTGAGTCTCAGGAGGCCACGACATAGGAATAAAGGTGACCTGGTAGTAAAAGTGGCTAAAAAAAAACTTCGTTAACTATTAATATGAATGATTTATGACCTAGTAATATTGAAGGGGAATAAAATGAAATCCTTAAACGGCTTCAACTGTGACTGGACTCCTTGCGTGCTTGTTAGCTGGACTTGGCCTTCTGCCATTAACAGGAGGAAGCAGCAGAGTCGTGGCACCGCGGGGGTCCGGGGGCCTGTTATTCTGTTTTCACATTTCAGAACAGATGATAGACTGATCAAAATACTACATTGTCATTGTCGAATTATTGAAGATTTGATTATTTTATTGAAAGCAAGCGGATGTTTTTCTATCCATAGCTAACCCAGTTAGCTAAAGACTCAAACATTTAATTCTTGCTCCAAAATTCTAAAACCATAAGCCATAAGTTGGTTTTGAACCGAGTCGGTTTTAATTCACATTTCAAACACGTGTCAATAAATCTGCTAAATTCCAGCCAATCTTCACTTACTGGAGTAAGTTTTAAGAATATTTTTGCTAATCTGTTTTCAATTAAGAATCAGTTTTATAATAACAAAAACATACAACTGGACACAAAAAATTAAAAATAGTAGGAAACTTTTCAAAAAACTTGTACATTTTCACTCTGACATCCACGATTTAAATGTGACGTTCATATCCCAGCTCAACTTGCTAGCAGGCTTGATTTTAGCATTAGCACTGTAAGCTAGCTAATTCTGGACTCAAACTTTCATCAATTTCCTAAAGACATAAAACAAGTTGTTAAATGAGTTGATATAATTATTCGCAATGTAAAAACAACAGCAAGCGACAAAAGAGTTTACAGTGAAGTAAAGCAGTAAAGACTTTAAAGCTAATGAAAGTCTTTACATTTTTGTTACAAACGAGTTATTTTATTAGAATTTAGCAATGACTGAACACTGCATTGACAAACTAAAAGTCAATTTAATGTCTAAGATTTAATACGCCCCAAAATGTCATTTTGTTGTGTAAATTCTCTATAAAGTAAACTTCTATTCAGCCTCATATAATAGCGATAGTTAACTTTTTCTCCTGCTTTTCAAAGTCTTTTTCATTTAAAAAAATGAATAAAATAAAAAATCCTCCACAACTCCCCAGACACCAACTCTCACATTTTATCGTTTGCGAGGAGAAAATGAAAATGTATGAAGGAATAAACGCCTCGGCCACGTTTATTGACATAAACGCACAAAAAGAAATAACAGTCCTCTCCCCACGAGGTGTGAAACTTTCCCCTAACAGTCAAATTAGCAGGGAGGGGAACGAAACCAGGGAGCGATCCTCATGCTGGGTCAGAACCAGCAACAGGAGATGGATGAAAGAGTCCAGCTTGTCTGCTGTCCTTCATTAGGACTTTGTCCGGGATGCAGCTGGATGTACTTACCTTTAATAGTGCTGATAATTAGCCCTGCCATTCTACATTCGCCTGACATAAACACACCGCCGCTCGCTCACGCACACACACGCGCTCGCCGCAGAGTTTATTACTTGGACGGGAATCATTATCAGGGATAATTTGAAAGCAATTTCGAGGCTCACCTATTACCTCTGTTTTGGTTCCTTCTGGTCATTAGCGGAGCTGTCAGGAAGATTGAATATTACACATTTCGAGGGGGGTCTCTGACTCCAGGTGTCAAGAGGGGTTAGGAAGAGCAAACGCACTGACGGAGCGCCGTGAGCACAGAGCCGCCGACCGGTCCCAAACAACTGGACCTGCACTCATGTTTCCAGCTGAAACGAAATGAGCTCAGTCAGTAAATTTGCCCCGGTCGTGTTTAGGAGACACTTCAGGACTTTGCTCTTGCTACTTGTCGTGGGCAACGGGCGCTGCAGAACATTAAGCACGTCTCTCCGTCATTCTTTTATTCTTTTCATCAGCTAGCATGAGAGATTAATCACCTTTCCAGGTGAGGTGAGAGGAGAGGGCTGTGGAATATCAATAAAGAGCCCAATTATATATGTGAGGTGCGACCATTGTCTGAGGAAGTCTTCCTCTGTGTGGGATTAATTATGAGGCTGCGTTTTTACCTGCTGATTTTACTAAACCCTTTCATGTCTCAGCTCCAATCTATTCTTTGGGCATTAATATGCAGATCAAAAAAAAAAAAACCCAGAAAGGAGCCCGATTTTCTTCCAGCAAACAGTGAGGTCATGCTTCAAATTAGCATATTATTAATCTACATAAAACTGCTCCAAAGACAGTCTTATTAGTGTCACTGCTCTGGGCGCAGTTTCACATGGCCTGAATCGTGACAAGCCTGAGTGGGCTTGTTATTCTGAATGTAACACTATTAACTTTACACTGGTACAGTGCATGGTATCCGGCTGAATGACGCTGCGTTCAGGGGGCCGTGATTTACAGCTCCTGTATCAGGTGTCGCCCCGTTGTAAACCTCACTTACTCGCTCATCTGTTTCAGCTCTAAAGCCTTACAGGGTGAAGCCAGAAGACAGAGCAGGAAGTCGTGTTTTTTTATTTTTTTACATTCTTATAATGTAAAAAAAAAAAAAAAAAAAGTGGGAGGAAACAAATGTTCCACTAAGCCACGTTTACTCAGATAATCCGAAACAAAGCACTTGATCGAACCACATTTTTCTGCTACTGCAGCTACAAACATTTTGCAGTATGCTTCTCTTGACTTGACAAATCTACAGTCTGGACATGTTTTTTTTTTTTTTTTTTTTGCCATTTGTTGCAAAATAACTCAAGCGCAATCGTATTTCACTCCATTCATCTTCCCATCATGTCAGAGAAACTTCCTTGTCCCTGCTCAAGAAAAACATCCGTGTAACTCGATTCTGACGCTGCCATATTTTACCGTAGAGATCGTGTGTTATGTGCTCCAATTACGGGATTTCTTCTGCTGTCGTATAAGAAGTCGATAATTTACTCGGTAGTTTGTGGTTGTAATGTGTAAAAGAAAAAAAAGAAAACGTGTGAAAGGTGCACGAATACTTTTGCATCGCTGTGTAATTAGGGCTCCCTGAAAGGCCAGGCAGGCAGGCGAGGCCGGGCCTATGAATAAACTACCAGAGAGTTGTTGGTATTTACAAGCTGAATGCAAATGTCACAGTCTCTGTAGATCATCTGCTGCTCTCCCGCTGAGTTCTTTGGACTGTTTTGTATTCGTACGGCGCTTTAACTTAAAGCCGGAGAAAATTAAATCACGGAATCATAACGGCGAAAGGTCAAAATATAAATATTTCATCATGTGATATTTTCTGTGTAAGGTCTGGGGTTTACACGGACTGATGTTCAGGCTGTGGGGACACACATCCATCAGGCTTCTGCGTCTTTATTTTGACTGAGCAAGGTCACACTTTGATGGAACAGCTGAACTCGGACCGGGGTCGGAGTTGAGCACGGGTCAGCGTGCGATTCGCACGGTGCTATTATGACCAGGGGTAAAAATACAATTACTTCTTTCAACAAAAACAAAATAACACTGTTTAAAGTGGTCATGATAATCCAGTGTTGAGGATAAAACACAAAATATACAGAAAACACGGGTCATAGTTCAGTAATTTTACGACATCGTACCTCTTACCTTTACTTGATTAAAGTTATAATGAAGTATCGACACTTGAGTAAAATCTCTGATATTCTACCCACTGTGAGCAACTTCAGTAAGCGAAGAACAAATTTGTTTTTACCAAAATACACCAGATACAGAACCACAGCTACGGCTTAAGATAAAAAACAGTCCTAGTTGTTATTTGCTGAAACATTTGAAAGTCAAAAAAGATTCATTAAACACTAGATACTGTCACTAGAAGTACTTTACCGCAAACACTTACCTGTTGTATTAGTTTAATAAGACTTATATTGGAAAAAACTTAAATATTTTTCCTGCCAAATTAAGGTAGGAAAAAATGTTTCCCGCGATAATTTGTTATTTTGTAATTGTCATTGATTTGTTTCATTTTAGTCTTTAAAATACAGGATTTTGCCCATAATTTTACACATTTTGCCTGCATTTTATTATTTTTAAATCAGATGTTTTGATTCCTTACTATGTACTTTACTAACTTTTTCCATCTAATACCTGTTTAGTGTTATTTGTGTAATTTCCTGGATGGATACTTGTTACATCTGCTTCAGTAAAATATGTGGAAGTTGTCAAGTCGTACAGTTTCTGAATGTGTGTAGCATTCAGTAACATGCTGCTGCCCCCTCCCTCCTGACTCCAGTCAGCTAGCTGAAGGAATTTTTAATTTTTATTTTTTCACCTCATACGTGTTACAGAAAAGACCTGTTCGGCTTTCTGGAAACGCTTCCTGTTGGGAAAGAGAAGGTCACTCCTCAAACCACAAGCTGTTTTAAACTAAAGCAATGTCCTCGCGTCGTACGTTTTTGTTTTAAATCTGTGTGGGAAAACAGTGAAACCCGCGGTATTTGTTCTCAAGGTTGCCGTACCGAGAGGATCTCGCGCCGACCCAAAGTAGATACACATGCAGAGAGTGACAATGAGCAGGTGATCACTCTGAACCATCTGCTTACGATCAGTCACCTTGTTCATGGACACATTACAATAACTAACAAAATCAGTTTTCAGATAAGAAAATCCTCAAAATCAAGGTTTGGAGTTCACTTCGGTGACAAGCAGTGAGGTTGAATTTCAAGTGAATGTTATCTGTTAGCTGCTAACATTTAGCAAGTGAGAGGGATTCTTTCATACAAACGATTTAAAGCCTTTATATCCTGCCTTAGATGACTTTATTAGCACAAAATATGATACTTTTTGATTTTTATATTGTAACGCTAGGAGTATAACAAGCTAATATTTTCTTGTATAGGTATTTAGACTATTAGCTCTGGTAGCCAGCTTGTTTTTAGCTTTCCAAATGTACGTCCAAATAAGTGCTGCCATACAAAGAGCGACGCTCACCACATCTTTCTTGTCCACACCATGATTTTGCAACCTTTATGTTAGCAATAAAGATAAACTTGTAGGCATGAGCAAACAGAAACAGGCGGGGGAAGTGACTCTCCTCCAGACAAATGAAGAAAACCGTGGCTCTTATTTGGACCACAGAAAATGTATGACGCTGACATATGGCGGGCCCAAGCAAGGATGGGCCCGCCATTTTAGTGAAACTAAAATGGCGGAAAATCTTTGTAGCGTTTGCTCCGGCTGTCTTTGCGTAGGTTAATTCATTTTAACACTTTGGGCAGATCAATAGGGCTCCATACCTGCCGCTGGTGCGGCCAATAAAATGGTTGAGTAACTCAAGTCTCTGCACCCTGTCCTGGAGCGCCGAGGCCCACTTGTCTGTGTAATCCCCCCCCCCCTCCGCACCCCGACTCCACACACCCTTTTCCTTTCTTAATGATCAGGATTAGAGAGGCTGGGGCCTCTACTGTAGGAGGAAGCAGCTGCTTCCATGCTCATTATAACCTCACAACTCCGCAGAGTGGTAACAGCTGGAACACACGTTCCAGAAGGAGCGAGCCGAGACACTATGAAGATCTCATGTGGCAATAGGCATTCCACGGCGAGCGGCTAGCGGCGGCGCTGCGGCATCGCATGTCAGGCAGATGACAGGGCGGGCAGAGGTGGGCTGACTGATCCATTAACGGAGCCGTTTGTTTTGGCGGCCCGCTTCGGGATCTCGCGTCGGCTGAAAACTCCGCGCAACTTTCCGTGGCAATCGTGTCATCTCGTAATTACCCCACAGTTTCTGTGTCCAGATGAAGAGATGGATTCGCTGTAAAGTGACAGCGGAGTGTTACTTAATAGATCACTTTAATCAAAGGGCTGCAGTGTGGTTAAATGACAACTGTTATCTCCGGCAGACGATATCAGCCGCTGATGATGATAACAAGATGAGGCGGGCTAATGAAATGAGTAGAGGGGGGGCAGGGGGGTGCATTGATAAGGCTGCCTATTCAGAGGCTAGACTCCAATGCTGCTTTAATGACTTGATGATCCTTTGAATTCATAATAGGACAGGGCTCATCTGTGGAGGGATGATAAAGCCGTACCTCAGTTCGGAGCGGTTGATGGGCCATTTGCTTTGCAGAACCTGCATACCTGCAGGGGAAGGCAAACAGATACGAGATGAAGGAGGGGGGGAAAAATAACACATTTGCACCCCTAACTCATAACGTATTGACTCTTCCTGTTGGTTTTTGAGCCGCTCTACATAACAAGTTCGCCGTGTAGCAATTACACCGCCGGTGCTCACAGATCACGTAAAAGGGAGCGCAAGGGAAAGAACGGGCTGTTAGGAATTTTAATTACAACGCTCAGGTTTTCCCTCCGTTTTGGTAAGATAATGATTCTGTCGTTGTTTTGACACATTTCAGTGTGTCGTGTTAATACAGCAATTTGTGCGGTTGGCACGGCCACGCCTGAACCGCGCTCACAGAGCAACACTAGAGATGCACCGATTGGGGGATTTTGTGGTTCCGTTCCGATCACAGATTGTTTTGTTGATTTGGATTTCTTCCATCTCTTCTGGGTAAATTGAGTGATAAATTGAGCAGTAACACGTTCACAATAAAACAAAAAGCGTATTTTCTCTTAACTACACGGCTGCAGCGTTGGGTAATATTCCCTGGTTTAAATATATCTAAATGAAAGCCAAATAAAAGGAAATGTAGAATAGCACCATACGATACAAGATATTTCAGTTCTTTTCAGGAATATGACATTAAAGTCAAGCTTGATATTTGAGAGGAAAAAAAGCTCTGGTCCACGGTTACGTAAGACTGTTCAGTTATTCGTTTATTGTTAATATTCAATGAAGCCTTTCTGATATAAATAGTCATTATTTATTTACATGGAGACTAGTGTTAGAGCTCTGCACTCGAGCACATCTTCGCTAATATTTCAAAACAAGGACAACGCGATAAGGACTTTGATATCGTAAACCATTTTTTATTGTAGCAATTAGCGTGCCTTGCGCCGTTCGTATTGCCGCCAATAAAAAGAGCTTCCATGTGTGCGTTCCCTCTGTTATCAGCTGACGCATAACTCCCTCCCTGGCAGCAGCCTCGAGTTAATTTTCTCAAGGCTTCCTGCACGTTTTGAGCTTCCAGGAATTTAAATTCTGAAACTGAGAAAATGGCATCACTCAGTAAACGTAAAATGATCTGGTCAGAGCAACCCCCAGTACCGTCTGCGTCGCTTTCACCGACGGGAAAAGATCAATCCCTCTGCATGTCGAAATTAGAGGTCACTTTAACCTCGAAGCAGTGGTCACAAAAAAAATAAGAAGGAAATAATCTTTTGATTTGCTTGTCCGGAAACCAAACACACCCGAGTTGAAACACGTGGCAGCTGGCTGAAAAACTCTAAGCAGGCTCTTATTAATTCGATTTGCTGGAAGTGCGGCTGAGATTCTGCAGTCGCAGAAGCTCCCTTCAGGTCAAATTTTCCATCTGTGATGTCTTCTGCAGCGATCTCCTGAAAGTTTCCACGTGGAAAAAGGGGGCCGAAGCTGACCCTCCGCTGTTCTGGCTCTCAGGGACTCAAAGGGAGTTGGGGATCTCACACCAAGACCCTGCTGTGATCCCGCAGTTTCAGCTTAAACTGCGATTAACAAATTTGCTTGTAGTTGATGCACAAAGAGAGTTTGGGACAGATACAGCCACCCGTCACCAATTGCCCTGAAGTTTACTTTATAAAAGAAGACTATGTGGATCGTGCCTTTGTATGCTTGAGTTTAAATTCAAACTATTTTAGTACCGAGAGAGTGTGTGCTTTCATTTCAGCATAATTGTATCTCTTTCTGCTGCCACGCTTTGATCCTGCAAGCTTTGACTTATTTTTAATACAGTTAATAAACCTAATTAGACCAACAAGTGTGCCTCTTAAAGCCCCTGTTAAAATCACAGCCACTTTCACTGCAGCTTGCTAATTTAATATGACTGTTTGTAAAGTTATGCTTTAATTGAAATTACTTTTAGCAAGCAATAATTTCTTTACGAGGCAGAATAAAAAGACGCTCCAAACTTACTACCTTTGCTGGAGCAAACAATCGAATGGTGTGTGTGAACTGTTGAAGGACCAAACTATAATTACAATCAATTTATCTTCAATAAATATATTGTTAACACAATCAGGTTTATAGGTTATAGTTCAAATAGCGATTGCATGCAAAAGGAATGTCAAATTTTGGTATTTGCAACAAGGATTCTTCCCAAAGCGTATGAAACTCAAGGCCCGGGGCCAAATCTGGCCCGCCGTAGCTTTTTCTGTGGGCCTTTAAACTCCAAATGACATCAGTACGTTCTTCCAGTTTTTCCACAAATCTGCAAAATTCACGCAAAATCAACAAAACTCCACATTTTGCGTCTGATTTTACTGCAAAATCTCAGGATTGGTGAAAAACATTGAGCTGAAGTGACAGCAGCCTTATTTGATGTCAAGTTATAGACCATAATTGATATGGTATGTAATAAAAAAGTCACATTTAACATCACACATTTGCACAAATATTATAAAATTTCCTTATTCCTAATTTCTTCCTAATTTCTAAATTGGCACCACAAAATATGACATTTTTGTTGCAGTAAAAAAAAAAAAAAAGCTCTAAAACAATCACAAAATTCTGGAGGAACAGCTATTGATTGGTATTTTAACAATTTAATCGCTACTATCAATATATTCTGGCACAACCGGCCCTTTAAGAACATCCAGGTTTTTGATATGGCCCGAAATGAACATGAGTTTGACACCCCCGTCCTAAAAGACTAAAACTGTTTTGTTGTTTTCCAGTGAAGCAGTGCTAGAATTACTTAAACGCTCTGTCGCCTGATTCTGTAGGTTCCATCTGTTCCTCTTCCTTTTACGTGAGTGGGTTCTTCATCACGGCCGGCAGCTCACTCCTATTTTCTGCCTTCGCTGCGGCAAAGTTTGACAGGGGTTGGCTGTCAAGCGGGTCAGCACCGCAGCCTCCGGCAGAGTCTTTATCTTTTTTTGGGAATTTCAACGCCGCGCTTCGCCCATCAGTCACTGCAGAAGTTTCTGGAGTTCTGCCACAGAGTGAAGACTTGCTGGACGAAAAGTAGCAAGACGTAGTTACACTGAGCAGCAGCGCTCTGACAGGCTGCACGGCCCTCCTGTAGAGCGCGATCAGTTACAGACAGACCGCTTTCTGGCAAGACCCCGCAGCACTTTTTTATTTTTATTTTTTTAATTATTGCTTTGCCCTCTTTTCTGTTTTTTTTTTCTCTTCTCTTCAGGGAAAGATGTGAATCCAAGTATATTTAAGCACTGCACTTCCGCCAAACTTATTTAAAAGTAGAGATTTGCTTCCTCAGTGGTCTTTTGGGGGAAAAAAACATTTTCGCCAATTTAAGTGTACCCTTCGGCTTCTTCCGATTTTTGCCAAAGATAAAAACCGATTCTGTGGGGGGAAAAAGAATAAAAGTGCAATCTTCCTGGTTATTGTGGTGTGCTTATTTTAGGGCTTTGCCAAACTTCCACACTGGCTTCACGAGTGTTTCCAGAAAATAAGACCACATTTTCTCAAATATTGCTACTCCTTCACTTTAAATCATTTGTAAATTCATCTAAAATTTCTACTCTGTGGTTTTAAGTGTCTTTTGTTCCATCTTATCTGTAATCTGCTGCTCTTACATGGTTATTACTCTTTGGTCAGGAGGGCAGAAGCTGTGGCGATGGAGCTCTGAGTCGGTGCCACTGCATTAAGCCTCTTTCTCTTAATGTGTTGAAATCAAAACATACTTTTGCTCTTTGGCTTTTGACCTAATGTGAGCAGAGGTCTTACATGATACTTTACATTTCTGTAAAATCGTGGATCTGATGAGTTGCTGAAAAGCATAAATGTTTCATAACTTTAACACATGAATTAGTTCAACAATTTGAAAGGATGATGTAGGTTTTTGAGACAGATTAAATCATCTAAGTTCCACCACCGTTTATTTCTTCCGTGGAGTACCACAAGGCTTCATTCTTAGCCCTCTTTTTTTTCCTGAAAATCTAAAGTTCCCTTTAGTTTTTTAATTGTGTGTAAAACGCAGTCTCTTGCTCTTGTTCAAATGTATGTAGCTTACTGTGCTTTTATTGCATTCGCATTTTCTTCTTTTTCTGTAATGTTCCATATATTTTGCTCATTTTAACAGTTAATTTGACCCCGTGCCTATTAAAAACTCTACTTTGAACCTACGACTTGTCATTTTGCACCTTTCTACTTCCATTTTGTACTTGTAAACAAGTTTGCTCTCATGTAAAATCGTTGGTTATTTTTTTAATTAGCTATATTAAAGAATCGTGGAGATAAATGGGAAGAAACAATGCCATAATCTCACATGTAATTAATTAGTTTACTGTTCAAAAATATGCACATAGTAATGCTTATGAAGGAAATCATAATGAACATATTTGGGTAATTTCACTTCGTATTCTTACAGTTTACGATGAAGAGATTCATTGTTGAATGAGGTACAAACGCTCCTCCCGTTTCGTGGGCACAAAACCTATAAGTTCTGTATTCATGTTTGATGTTCAGTTTTTTGACATTGCTGTTTTAGATTTTCACTTGATTTATAAACATAGTGGTAAAAGATGCGGCACCTATAATTCATTATTTACCACCGCTGGCTTTGCCAACGTTTTCTGCACAGCTACAGCAAAGAGCCTCGCGATTATCACGTTGCAAACCGGGAAAACCTTCATCGTCAGCATCTGATGAGGCAGCAGTGAGAGCAGCTTGAAAACTGAATGCGCTGAGGCAGAGATGTCCCCGACACGGAAACACTTAGATGCTGAATGACTGCCACAACCTCACTTGACACCTTCAGAAATACCTGTCGAAATTGAACCCAGCTCCTTTTGAAGTTCTCCTTGACTATCTATTTTCTCTCCTCCCTTCGCTGAGGAAATCTGAATATATCCCTGCTGGCTGGCTGACTGGCTGGCAAGGCCAGGGCCGAGGCGAGGGTAGAAAACGGCGAAAATACCCAGAGGCTCCCTTTCTATAATTCTCCACTAATTGTCTGGAAGGCTCTGCGTTCAGGTGTGGAATAATACTGACCCGGCTGCGTATTGAAATTCCGCTGCTCTACTCCCCAGGGTCACATTCGCCATATTCAGCCTCCTTCGCAGAGCTGCAAATCTTGAGTTTCGTCCCTCTGCATGAAGCAATGAAGAGCAGCATGCATTTAAAAAAAAAAAAAAAGAAAGTAGCTCCTCCTCCACCGTGACGAGGCCTGGTACCGCTGGACCCATTAACCCGGCAATGCTGTGACAGGTACAGACGCCTCACACCAAGAAACTCTGAACTTTCATTAAACCTCAGAAGAGGTGTCAAAATCGCAACAAGCACTTTTGTGTTCCTACATTCATCCCATCGTGCCCCAGCGGCTCTTGCAATAGGACGAGGCAGAGAGTTGGAGAGAGGAGAGCGGAGACGACAATGGAAGGTAGGCGAGACAATGAGAGACAGGGGAGGGGGAAGAAAGACAAGGAGAAGAGATTTTTGCATGATAAAGTGGCACATGACAAAAGCTCCACAGTAACGCCATGGCAAGACTCCTTCCCATTGTGATCCCCGTCTCTGAATGTATGGCCTGCACATACATCCGCTACCGCAAACTCCCCTGATGACTAATGAAGTTGACACAGCGCCTCTCTACCATTCACGACTCGAGGCCTGAATTATTTGTTGAGATGATGCAAGCAGGCAACCCGTATTTCCAGCTATCAAACCTCCGTGAAAAACGGTCCCTCTCTGTGGGAATTTTCTGACGAGGCGCGCCTTTGATTTCGGAAAAAAAAAAAAAACACTCCCGTCTCTGTTTTCCACATCAGCGCCGCCGCGCTCCTCCGGGTGGACGCCTCGCCGTGCAGCTGTGGGGATGTGAGGAAGAAGAGGAAAAGGGAAGAGGCCAAGTTAAAGCTCATTATGCCACTTGCTTACAGGGCGCTGTGTGTGTGTATGCTATTAGCCATATCTAAAGTGTAATTGTACCACTGGGGCGGTGGGGAGAAGAAGGGAGCGACGGGTGGGGGGAGATGTTGGGGTGCCAAGCTTTCTCTCAGCGACTAGCGAAGTGTGGTAATCTCACACACCATCTCATTACAGTCTAAACCCCCAGCAGCTGCTTGCATTAGACTTTTATTACACGCTGCCGCTCACAGCTGTGCTGGCACAGCCCCGGACAGGATGGTGAGAGACGGGAACAAAGACAGACAGACACGGGGATTCCAACGCAACATTTGGCTCCCATCAAAAAAAAAAAAGAAAAAATCCCCAAAAAAGTGGAAATATTGAAGCAGAGGGTTGTAACGACCCTAACAGCCTCTCAGTATGATAACCCTGCAGTACCCCCCCTCCTCTCCCCGTCCTTTACCCCAAACCTTACACCAAGGCCAAGGACGGTTGCACAGATGGACCGAGTCAAACTCAGTCAAACTGGGATTCAATCAAAACTGCCGGAGCGCCGGTCATGCTAAAGCGTCACGCAGGGGAACGCTTTCACAAGCATTTGTCTGCTTCTGGAAGCGGTACGGAGCGGCAGCGCTCTGTTATCTCAACAAATACGCCGGCGCTAAAAACAAAGGTGGGGGAATATGATTAATGTGCTGCGGCGCATGAATGCAAGTCGTGTTCACAACTGTATAACCCGGAGCTCGTCAGCGCTGTGTTTTATACACAGGGCCCGCAGCAGGGATGTTCTCGGTTAATGCTCCTGACCTTAATGTAAACAAACTCTACCGCCGAGATGTAAATACACAGCTGATGTGATTTCAGCACAATAAGCTAAATCTGATTTCGCTTAAAGAAGGTGTGCGCTGGAAATCTGCTTCAATGGCATGCAGATGGAGCATTGACGAACCTTTCCTGGCTAAATATCCCCAGCTCTATGGCAGATGAAAATATTGTTCTTTAAACTGACCGCAAACTGAACCGGACATAAAATGAAACAGATTTCTCTTTTTTTTTTTTCTTTTAATTTTTTGCTTTAGGTGAGTTGAGTGATGTAGCGACGAATTAACTTCTCAGCGGGAAGTCAAACCAAAAGATATTTAGAAAATCTAAGAGCAAATTGCGTCACAAAAAGAAAATATATCAAAGGTCTTCTTTGACTATATGAACACTCGATTGCATCAGACAGTTGATTGTATCGTCCTGCCAAACAACATTTTTGTTTTTATACGTATGAAATTGAATCGTCTGAAGCCTGTGAGGTTGCCGGTGCAGATAAACATAGGACAAACAACCGCACACAGACACACACTTGTATCTTTGGGCAATCTGGAGGACCAATTAACCCAACAGTCAGGATTTTCAATAGTGGGAGGAAGCCAGAGTGCCAGGAAGGAGCAAATGCGTGCACATGGAGAACATGCAGAAAAACTCTCAAGACTTTTAAAATATGCTTATTCATCTGGATTAGTCCAGTTCAAGTGATCAACATAACCCGTCTTGCCTGTTTAAAAAACCCAAAAGAAAAACAAGTATGGGTTTGTGGTTAAGACATAAAACATTAGAAACGGTGGCAAACTTTTTGAACCTGCATCACCGATGTGATATGTAAATCTTTTTTTCAACTGCAGCTGCAGGAAAGAAGCTCATCTTGTAGCATGTTTGATGTTCGTACTGTAAGATGCAGATTTACTCTCTGCTACCAACACAGAAACTCTCAACCAGAACTCCAACCGTCATTCCTAATTGTTCCCAAATTTATTTACATTCGCTGGTGATTTTACTGTTGTTCAGTTGCCTGGAAGTACTAATAGTGTCTCAGCCAATCACAGGGAAGCGACTCACTGCATGTTGGTATCTGGACAAGGTGGAGAGGATTTATGAAGCTCCATCCGAACACCAGCCAGACGGCCTGATTTGAGTAATATGCTGGTATACTGTTTTTTTTTTTTTTTTTACAGAGAGCAATGTTTCATATTTACAGTGAAATGTCCAAAAAAAAAAAAAAAGAAGAGAGAAAACAAAATATCCAGTGAATGTCAAAACAAAAGCTTCTTGTTGATGTCAGAGGTCAGATGATCATGGGCAGACAGATACAGTAGCTACAGAAGCTGAAATAACCACTCATTACAACAGAGGAATGCAAAATAATATGAAAGCACATGAATCAGACGAGCACCAGCAGCAAAAGTCCACATTTTCTCCCTGTCCTGTCAGCTGAGGACAGCCTGCTACTCACAAGAGGGTCATCGAAACTGGACAATAACGCTTGTGGCCCGACGTGTCTTTAATCCAGCCGCAGCATTCTGATGATAGGGTCAGAATTTGACACCAACAAAGTGAAAGCATGAATTCATCCAGCCTTGTATCGATCCTACAGGCTGCTAATGGTGCTCTAATGGCTTGGCCAATATTTTCTTGCCACACTTTGGGTCCTTTGGTATCATTTCAACATCGCCTAGCTGTCAGGCACTGCCCAATTGTTGCTGGTAATCAGGTCAACATCACCACGGCGACGGAGGAGAGGTGGTTGACTGGTGTGCAGCTTGGCTGTGTAACAAAATAAAATCTCTAATGTTGTAATAACTTACTTCTTAATGCATTTTAACAACTTTGGTGGGTGATATATGATGCCTTTCCTTTGCTATGGCCAAGTCGAGTTTATCTGTATAGCACGTTTCAGCAACAAGGCAGTTCGAAGTGCTTTACAAGATAAAAACATCATACAGAAACCAATTATGAAACAAATATTACATTTTATCAAAAGCCATTAGCAAAATCATCAAGCAAATACACATCAAATATAATGATCAATGTTCCAGTTATTATGAATTAAAGTCAACGCTAAACAAAAGTGGGTTCCCACTAATGTGGTTTCTTATGCAACACGTGTTGTTCGGCTGGGTAAACAATAACTTCCAGAGCTCTAAGTGGCAATTTGTAAAAATGCGTTATTAGTAGAGCAGCTTGTTATTTTAAAATGTCAGAATGTTTCTGATCGAAAGTACAAGCCATTATGATTTGTTGTTGCTACGTAAGATGGTGTTCTGAAGTAAAATATGACAGCGACAGACAAGAATCAAAGGATCTAAAAGGTAGGATTTGCAAAAAAAAAAAAAAAAAATCCTACCTTTTAAAAACCCCTGTGACAAAATTCTTGCTTTCATGTTATCTTTCAATCTTTTTTATGCACTATAGATTGAGAAGTCCAGGACTTTCCCATGTTTATGATTCACGACAACTTAATCCTACTTACGAAAACAACATCAACAAAAAATATTTTCATGTCATGCAGGTAGCCGGATGTGTTGCGTTAAAAGCAATCACACATTCCACTGTAAATAGTTGCTGTCGTTTTGCTCTGTGCTGCTTCAAAACAGCCAAAGAGTACAGAACAATAAAATGATGCAGATGCAACTTTCTTTCTTTTTTTTTTTTTTTTTTTTACACATCCAACACCTGACTCACTTTCAAGAAGCAAATATATTGACTCATGGAAAAGAATGTCAAGATGAGGATTTAGATACGTGCTTAATTGCAGGACACGTATGTAAATCATGAGAAAAGCATTATTCAAACTCAGAACTGGCACTTAAGGTTTGTTCCATTAAAGCAGACATGTGCATGAAAGCTAGGTAAAGGCACTCGAGTCGGTGGACTGAGGTGCAGAAGTCTTGTAGGTGGGAGGAACAATCAGGGCTAAAAAGCTCTTCATGGCAGCTCATCAGCTCAAGAATGTTCTTTAGGATGTAGGCGGAGGTGTTTCCCTGTCAACAATCACGGAAAGGACCTCATTAACCAAACCTCAGAAGATTCACCTCAAATGTAAACTGCAGCCATTCCCCAACAACAGCAAAGCCAATGGCTGAAGAAAAAAGAAAAAAACAAAACAGGGGGTTGTTTTTCATTAAGTTCTGCTAGCAGATGATGGGGGTAAAATAAAATACAGCTATAATCAAAGTCGGCCTCTTTAATGGCATGGACATACTCGGCATGATTGTGAGAGGAAGTGGTGTTTATTGATGCATTTCTTTTGTGACTTTAAACCAAAAGCATCAGCAGCTACACATAATCTCTAAGAAGCGGGACAGAGGTTTTAACAACCAAAGCGCGGGAGGATGTGGAATGTTGCTGGACTGGCTCAGTCAATCACCTGACTGGATTTAACTGCATACCACACGCTGAGGAGGAGAATGAAAGAGGGGGGAGAGTCCCCAAAACAAGGAAAGAGATGAATGTGGCAACAGACTGGGAAAGGTCTGGGAAAACATAACCCCGGGGCGCACAAAAAGGATGTCAAGGTCTGTGGACTCAAACTCAAAGTCAGTCGGGACTCTGCTTTCTGTTGAAAAGATTTTGTTAGTTTGCCTACGACCGGATTATGTTGAATCTACGGTAATATCACAGCCTAACTGAAACCACAACAAAGGTCATTTACACATTATTACAGCTTTTTACACGTATTCATTTCCTTTGACTTTTTCGTCAATGTCGTGCTACTGGGACAAGTGGTGCATAATTATCGAAAGAAGGAAGGAAAGTGATTCAAGGTTGTAAATTTACCTTTGTTTTCTAGATAGCAATCTAAAAAATGTGCTGTGTGCATTTCTGATTGTCCCATAGCCATAAATAAAATCTGGGCCAACCAATAGTCTTCCAAAGACACGTAATTAGTAAATAGTGTTATCTCCGTATGAATATAGCTGTTATGTGAAGGCCTTAGAGGTTTGTTAGGGAACATTAGTGAACAAACAGCAAAATGGAGACACCAGACAGGGAACAAAAAAGCTTTGGAGGCAGAATTAGGTTATAAAACATCTGTGAACATCTCAAGGAGAACTGTTCAACCCATCATCTGAAAATCAAAAGAATGTGGCCCAACAGCAAACCCACTGAAATGGCAGTTCTCTTTAATCATCAAAATATCTGAGGACATCATTATTCAAAGAAACACCCAAGAGGCCGATCGTAGCTCTGGGAGAGCAGCAGAGATTTAATTCCTACTTACGGTCGGACCAGACCAAAGTGGAACAGTCGACATGCGGTCACGTGTTGCGGGATGTACCCTTCAAGGCAACGAGACACACCATGCTGAGCTCTTGTGAAACCCCTTCCTGCTGCAGTATATGTCATGTACATGTCTGTTAAGACGTTGGTGTACTGAACACGTCCAAGATGTGGTAGGCAGATAGCAAGTAGTTAAAGCGAATACACAACACTGGTGTCCAAGTGCATTGCTATGTATACAAACAGGGCCATGAAATGTTGACCAATCATACCAAAGTTTTGTATGCAGCGGGGGGCAAAAAGTTTGCCGTGGGGGGGTTGTTATAAGAAGGGATGGATGGCAAGGTGCTAAGGACAAATTGATGTTATTTGCATCGTGCAACTGCGACGACGACAACCAATTTCTGCATGTCAGCCAGATGGACCTTTCGCATAGATTGTCAGACTGAAAACTACACCTCACCCTGAACACATCAACCTAATTTGAAGACATAATGCTCATAACATTCTTTTCTTCAGCTGAGAGATGATGGGGAAATAGATTAAACTAAAACAAAGAATAAACAAGACAATCCTGGAAGAAAGGATTTCAATTTGGACAGAGGTTTGTCTTCGAGCAGCATCAAATCATACTAATGTGTTAGAGTGCTCCAACATTCAAACCCTAAATCCAACTGAGAATCTGCGGCAAGACTTGAAAGCTGATGCTTCCAGCTGCTCTTCATTCAATTTGACTGAGTGACCGACACTTAAAAATAGTTGATATTCATCCATTTGGCAATGAATACTTTTGAAAGGCACCAAATGTGTACAGGCTAAGCCAAACTGCAATACCTGTGCAGTCGGTATTAACTCACAAAAAACAAGTAGCCTAAATCGCAACAGAAACGCCAACAGAACGAAAATCTACAAGCGTAGATCATCTATAAAGTGCATAAAGCAGTGAGGGGTCTTAATCCACCAATTACAATTTAAGTAATTGAACGCCACCTAAATTGTTCGTCAGTCATTTGAGTCCATGAGCGAGTATTCTCCTCCTGTGAACCAATTAAAAGCCATAGTCACGCTGTAAGCTTTGCCAGCCCCTTAATTGAGCATGCTCACTGCCGGGAAGTAACGACCACATAATCAGATGACTCTGCTTTATTTTTTGTAATTTTCCTAAATGACCTCAAACAAGCTAACGTTACCTTTTACACTTTTTTTTGTGCAACATCCAAATAGCTAAATTCTACCATGTGTCCAGGATGAATGAATTCAACTGCACAGGTGTTCTTGTTATTCAGTCTGTTTCTACTGATCTCTGCATGGATGGTCTCTCTGTGAGGCTGCATGTCAGTCTGTGCCACCTTGGTGTGTGTGTGTGTGTGTGCCCGTGTGTGTGTGTGCCCGTATCTGTGTCTCACCTTGACTGTTCTGTGAATGTGGCATACTTGTAGAGGACACTGGGGCACCAAGCCCAGCTGGGGAGGGAGATGAGACACAGCTGGGGATAATTAAACCCAGCACTGTCTCTGTGAAAGGGCCAGGGCCGCCAGATTGGCTCGGTTCCCCCCGCCCTCCACTTCCCCAGACAGAGCAGCTTAAATTGAGACCGCATACATAAAAGTCTCCCCCCCCCCTTCTCTGTCTTCCTCAGTTGGGGAAAACAACACAAATCCGACAGTGACACAGCAAAAGAAAAAAACAGATCCAAGAGGCAACCAATGTGACTTTCTCATAATGAAATTACTCACACAGTCAATTGCCTTCATCCTGTCTTTGCGTCGCAGTGATAGATGACGCACCAGTTGCTGCATGTGGAAAGATAATTGGCCTGAGCCCCTGATAACATGGAGGTTAACAGCCACAAGCCCGGCCAACACTATCAGCTCAAATTTGCCTTGGCTCTTCATGAAACATGGACGCCGGCCATATCACAGCCAGGGTGCAGCGGCATCAAGCTGGGCCTTGGGGTTTGTCTAATTCGAGGGAATACTCCTCCTTCCCGACTTTTCCTCCCTCCAAAAATGCTAATTCATTTCCAGTGGCAGCGCTCTGACTCTCCCTGTCACTGGACCCGCAAAAGGTTTACTTTGGACGTCGAGCCTGAAAAGCGAAACCCTCTCCGGATCGCCTGAATATCTTTTTAAAAACCTCTGGGGCGAGCCAACTCAAACAGTTTTAGAAGGTACAATGAATTGACCTGTCCCGCATTTGAATAGGCCGTATTTGGTGAGATGATAAATACCGCTTCCTAAAAGCCATCAAGGCACTTGCTGCTGCCAAAGCGAGCTGAGGTGAATGACCTAGTGCACAAAAATCTCCGAGCGATTAATCAGGAGCGTCTCGGGGAAGGAAGGCGCTGCTCTCTCTCTCGCCGCAGCTTTCAGTTCCCCCAACAGTTTGTTTAGCTGAGTTCAGCCCGAGCCGATTCATTTGATTACGAAGACACTGAATTGGCTCATTAATGGGACCGTTAATGGCGTCCTCCATCACGCTGGAATCACCGCATTACTGCAGAAGGCAGTCGTCGCTCCGCGCGCATTTTCTGCCGCCTCCACTTTACTGGTCTGTAAAATTTGACTGCAGACATTTTATTTGTCACTTCGTGGCAGCTGTGCTCGAAACATACTCACCTGAGGGCGTGCGGCGGGAGCCGGGGCCAACCCCGTCGCGGCGCTTCCTGCTGCACTTACCAGGGCCTGCAAATAATGCAACGTCTCATTCACCTGCGTGCAACTTCGTCGTTCTCACCGGTGCGCGGGGAAAACGAAGCGGTCCGCTGGGAGATTATTAGCTTGTTGTTAGCTCATTTATTTTTCTGATTAAAGCTTCGATGGCCGGTACGGAGGAACGTGCAATATGTCTTCATTACAGAAATCATTAGAATGTATTCCACGGGAATAGGGAGCCTGATCGCAACTCTTGTACGTGGACTGCTGGAGGATTTTTTGATTAAATCCCGAGGCGGCGGCGCGGACTCGGATGAAATGAGCTTCATCGGCAGCGATATTACCACTTATTGCCTGAGCTTTCACAAGAAATTATATCTTAACCAAGCAAGAGGGGCTTTCTCCGATTGGACTTACAGGCGCCGATCTAATAGAAAGATGTGCCGGCGTCTCTACTGTGAGCGCCGCGCTTTTAATCAGTCAGGTGTGAGTTGCGGAATAGACTCCGGGGTTCATTATCAGGTGGATTAGAAACAATACTGATAAACCCTGTAATCAGAGCAGTTCCCAAAACAAGTCGGCTGTGTGTTCATTTGCCTTTCGTATTTGCTCCAGCCTCGGCAGCCGGCGGAGAATGACACTCATTTCATATCAGGGTAACTGTGGAGATGAGCAAGCCGTCCCGCTTCGGTTGCCCCTGTGGCAGCGATAACTCTCTAGGCCTTTTCCAAAAACGACTCACGCACTCACAGAGGGAGCAAAGCAAACATTTTAATTTTTAAAGCACATTGTGTCTGCGAGAGGATCATTAAGCCGAGGCCTAATAAACGCAGCTAACCATGATGGATGGCCGAACAGCTTCACGGTCCCCTCTCCCTGCCGGGATGAAGATAAGTTGCCCCGGCGATTCTTTATACGCGGTGACGTCTCCTCTGGGTTCACGCGATGAGGGAAAACACTCCTGCTCGTGAATCCTTCAGGCTTCAGGGGGAAGACTCCATTCAGCTTGTTAGAGTAACACGTCTGACCGTACAGGAGCCCCTAATGAGCGGCGAGCTAGCTAGGAGAGCAGCGCGCGGACGACAGAGAACATAAATCTCCCGTCCTGCCCTGCGCCCCCACGGAGACTGCACGAGCACCAAAAACCGCGCGTGTGCTCGAGCTCTCGCAGAGTGTGTGCGTGCGTGCGTGCCGGCGCACTCTTAATGCAGACAACGGAGCCGAAGCGGTGTCCTCCTGGGAGTCTCATCGACGACAGTTGAAAGAAGCAGGTTGTCTGAATTATGGTCTAACAATAGTGTTCCTCTCTCAGTCTATAAATGAATCCAATATGGGCATATCCATCATTACTGCAGGACTTGCAGTCAAATCAGGCCCTCTTTTTATTTTAAATGAGGTTCGGGGATGAATTGGGCACTGCACCGAGACCACCCTGAAGGCACCGTCCTTTTCTTAAGACTCAACTTTAAGGGCAACTGACTGGAGAAAGGTTTGTAATAATGGTATGAAGAGCCTTTAAAGAGGTGATTTTGCTGGCTGAGTTTATCCCTCCCGCTTTGCGCTGCAGTGCCTTGCAAAACTATTCCTCCCCCTTGCACACGTTCACATTTTTTCAGCCGCCAGTTATGTGTTAGTAGAACGTAATTGTAAGAAAATCAACCCACCTTTTGCTTGTACTGAAATTTCTACTCCTTGGTACATCAAATCATCTACAGGGTCAGTCGGATTAAATTGAAGGCGTCTGAAAATATTACTTTTGAGATCTTGCATATGTTTTTCCTTTTAATCCCCTAGCAATTTTCGTTTATTAAGAAGTTTTTTCTGATCCAAGATGAGTTGGGCATCTTTCGAAATATAATAAGGTAATGCAAAAGATGTGCAGGTTTTATTTTAAAAAAATGGAATCTCAAAAATCAAGCATTTTTTTGAGATTCCATTTTTAATAACATTACTCAAAATAGCTATTTCACTGTCAGTTACATATATTCACTATATAGCCTGCATAACTGTTTGCATCAGGCTTTATTTAGGTGCATCAGAGTGTAGGGGTTTGGATTTAAATGCACGCCACAACAATGGGAAAAAAAACAACTTACGTGGTATTACAGCAACAAAACCCTTCATATAATTAAAAATACATTTTGTTTTTCTTTTCCTCCACTTGTATTTTGGTGATTTATCTTCGAAAAACTTCTTGACATCATCCTGACATTGGCTCGCCAATCCAAATTGTTAATATTACTTCCAGTCAGAAGAAATGTGTTGGTAAAATCGAAAGATTATTTTTAAACATGTTTTTGTGGCCTTTATTTACCTGTAGATGGACAACAAGAAGAAACGGGAATCTTGATAGAACTGATTGCATTGGACTTTGTAGGGGTATCAGAGTAAACAGGGTTGAAAACAGAAGCGCTCTAATCCTGCCATACTTCCTCCAAAACAAGAATTGTGCACTACTTTTCTGTGGTTCCACACAAAATCTGAAATAAATAAAAGTTTGTAGCGTACTCAAACTTTTTTTTTTTTTTTTTAAAGCAGTCTATAAGTTTGTTTTTAGTTCAGGATAAAACTCTGTGTGGCCAAATATAGCAGGACAGACAGACAGCCTCCATTTGTGCCAGAGGAATGCATATCATATTGTGTGACTGTGAATGTGTAAGAGAGAGACACTTTATGTGCAACTTATATAGCCTTGGGGAGCTGCTATGGTCATATTTTAATAACTCGCACTATGTTGGATTATGTACCGTGGGCTTGTAATATCACACCATCAGGGCAAAGTCCTAACAGATTCTCTGTTAGCCAGCCCTTAACGGAGAAGAGAAAAAAAAGGAGAGAGAAACACGTACCAAGGGACTCACCAAAACATTGTTTTCAGTTCTGCAGCACTTGTGAAAATGTGAGCTCCCACATGATTCCAGTTCAAAGGTATCCCTTCGCCGTTTTGTCAGCCTCAGCATGCAGCTCGGCCTCTGCCGGCTGCGAGGAACAGAGCTCCAGGTTTAACAGGCCTTAAGTAGCACAGCCCCTCAGCTGCCTTTGAACACCAGAGGGTCGCTCTCTCTCTCTCGCTCACAAACACACATGCATGCTGTCCGTGTGCATTCGCTCTGCGGAGTGAGCAATAAAATAAAATAAAAACCTGTACAACGGTGGCGAGCTCTCCCGCCGACAACATCAAACGGGGGGATTAATGTGTGGAATGATGTGAGTGTAGTCCAAGGCTGGGATGCCACTCATGGCTGTAGTGTTGTGGTTTCGACTGTCCAAGGAGGCTTTAAGGCTGTGACGGGAAAGAGTGAGTTGTTAAAAAGGGGAAAAAAAAAAAAAGTGATCCTTGTTGGAACAAAGTGCAAAGAGCACAACTATATGGCTCTCACATGCTAGACGCAGAAGATGGCTCCACCATGCACCGCCTTGGTATACAGTGCTTTGGTATTTACTCCCTTGCGCATTCATCATAGTTTTCCCTCGGTTGTCACTTTGATGTTTTAGATCTTCAAATAAATTATAACATTAGGCAAAGTTAATCCTTCGCATCAAGGACGTTTCCTATCTACTGTAGCAATAACTCTCGCTGTAGAGGAATGTACTCCCAATATTTTTGGGGTTTTTTGGGGGGGAAAATTGTTCTAATGCAGAGAGGGCTTTCAGTCATGAATTGGGTGTTTTAAGGTCATGCTTCAGCATCGCAGTTAGATTCAAGTCTGAATTTGGACTAGACCATTCCGAAACACTGACTTTTTGTTTTTCTACAGGTGTATTTTACGGTGTACTGCTGCCTAAGCCAACCGTGCTTGAGCAAAAGGTCACAAACTGATGGCTGGATATTCTCTTTCACAATTTTCCGGTGTAAGAATATGTGGTTTCATAAATTACAGCGAGTTGTACAAGCGCTGACGCAACAATCTTGCACGACCACCACCATGTTTGTCCGTTCATACAATTTTCTTTCCCTAAAATGCAGTTTCGTTTACTGCATATGAAAAAAAAATGAAAAAAAAGACGCACCTTCCAAAATGTTCTGCCTTGCAAAATAATATTAAATAATAAAATAATATTTTCTGAAACCATCAAATGATTTTTTTTGTCAAATGCAAGCCGGGTCTCTGTGACTTTAGCCGCATCGATGGTGTTCCTTCCCTAGTCGCTCTTTCTTTTTGCTGCATTCTTCTGTGACCTCTTGGATCAGTCGTGGATTAGTTCTAGGAGTAATTTTTGTAGACCACTTACACCCGAGAAGGCCATTTGTACACAATGTCTCTCTCTGGTGTTTGTTGTAGACCTCAAAGTCTTAGAAACGACTTTGTAACGCTTTCCAGACATAGAGGCCAATGATTTTGTTCAGGTCAAAGCGATGGCGTGTTGCTCTTTCACGACCTCACGCCTACTTCGCGTCGTCAGACGGATTCTGCTCAAGCGATTCCTCGATTCTACATGTCTGGCGTCTGGCAGTAAGCAGGCCTGAGTGTGGCGAGGGGATTTATAGTTAGCTTAAAATGCAGTTAATTCATAGCTGCTACAAATCGGAGCTGATTGGGTTGGATATTTGAAAACGAAGTTTTTGTATTTACTCCGGTTTATCTTGTTGGATTTGTTACTTAAAACTCTGGAGGAAATCTGCAAGGGGCATTGCAATAGCAATAAAACAAGTAAACAACACCGAGGTGCTTCCCCTCTCTCTCTCTCTCTCTCCTTTTTTTTTTGCGGTTGAAATATTGAAAGTAAAATGGCCCTGAGCGCACACGCAGCATGGGAGCATCTGTGTGGGTGTGTGCTTGCATGCAAGCGCGTATGCATGCATGTTCTCGGGTCTCACCGTGAGCTATCGCATAACTCAGGAGGCACTGAAGGAGAAGAGGAGAGAGGGTGGTGGGGCGGGGGGGCTTACAATTAGCCTTCTGCCGAAAGCGCAGCCTCGTGTTTACGCTTTACTCATGCGGTAATTACATATGTCGTCTTTTGTTTTCTATTTCCCATAAAGCGGGGTAACATAATGAGGGAAGAAGAAGAAGGGAAAAAAAAAAAAAAAGTTAATTTCTGCGCAGCATTGTGTAACACTACACAGTGCTCTTTTTGTCTTCCAGCTCATTTAGGCCTCGGAGGATGTCTATGGGGTTCGAAATGGGGGGCAGAGGAAGGAAGAGAGAAGGGACTGTAAACAGGGACATTGCATCTCTCCAGATGGGAAACTTCTGCTTAAGCTGTAATGAGAATGCACAACGACTCAAACAAGCTTGATGGGGCCCGACGTCGCGGCGGCCTCTCAGAGAAATATGAAACCGAAAAATCTATTAGGCCTCTTTCCTTCTTGCCGTCCATCCCCGCGTCGAAAGAAGAAGAGACTAGTCTTCCCTAAAACGCTTCAGGGAGGGGGAACATGTTTTAATTTCTGCGTCACTTTGGATTCTTTGTACTGGACGATGACAAGCTGAGCACAAGTGATGCAGAAAGAGAAAAAAAGAAAAAAAAAAAAAACCCAACCCAAACAAATAGTAGGAGTGACTGCTCCTAATGGGACTGTTTTCAGCAGCTGCATTAACAAGCCCGTTTGATTTGCTGTTCCTAAGTGAAGTTGTCAGCCCATGTGTCCGGTTATGTTTAGGTCGTCTAAAAGAGCCGGTGTTTTCTGGTGGATAGTAATAAACGCTAAAGGCTCGACCCCGGCGCGCCGCCCCACGACCGCACTCAGAAACAGGCCGTGAAATCCTCCTCGAGCCCACGGGTCGGGAATCCATCACCGGGCGTTCGCACAGTAGCATTCATTACCATATCAGGCTCGGCGAGAAGCGGGAACAGCCTCCGGTTGTGGCGGACCCCATTCAACCACATCATAAAGCGCCATATTGCTTTCGCTTTAATCTCTCATGTTCCAAATTAGGTTAAAATACTTGTACCTCTCCGAGTGCCGTTCTTTACACATGCAAATGAGAGAGCGCCGGATTGTCTGCTCTCATTTCCATAATGTGAGCCGTGAAGAAGCCTCAGATTTGCCCGGCTGATTTTGAGCTATGTCTAGAAACAAAAACCATACTTGGCTCCACATCAAGGCATAAAGCGCTTTTTATTTATTTATTTTTCTTTTTAGGAAAACCACATTACACATGCAGACATTGAAGGTCAAAGGTTTACATACCCTTACGGCAATGAATGTTATATTTTAGCATTCTTTTCAAAGAGTGTATTGTCCAACCGGAGTGATTTATAACCACGGTTTTCAAAATATCCGCGCAGGTTTGAAATTATGAACACAGAACCAAATTTTTACATGCTCTCCCCCAGTCGTTTTTGCAAGCAACTTGCAGATAACCCCCCACCCACCACCACCACCACAATTTCTTTTAGTAACCGTCAGCACGCTTCTGACATAACTCTGGCCGGATGTTTTGTCTTCTTGGCAGAACTGGGTTGCTTTCCTGGCTCGCTCCCAGATTTGAAGCATAGGTTTTTCAAGAAGTTTAATCCCAAGCCTGCTCTATCCATTACGGAACCAGCTCTGATATGCTTCTGGGGTCGATTTCCTGATGGGGCGTCCAGCTGTGTCCAGATTTCAACATTCTGACCCAAGCGGCCACCTTCAGATGAAAGGAAATTTGGTTTAAGAACAACCCAGGGATCATTAGGCCTGTCGGGTGCTCACCAGTGCGAGCGAGCTTCCCGTGACTTTGAACTGGGAGCGCGAAGGGCCAGGAAAAGAAGCCTCTGCTCCAATACGAGACTCTCAAGCTCGATTAAAATTTACAGCTCCCCACATGGAAAAGCAAAATACCTTCTGGAGGGAATTTTCGCAGTCAGATAGGACAAAAATTATCTGGCTTGGCGGAGGAGACGACGGTAAGGTGTTTGTACTTAAGGACACGGTTGGGTTTTTCCGAAAGGATAATGATCCCGAACACATTGAAATAGTAGAAAATAATGAGCCCTCGGATCGCCTTGACCTCAGCTAAACCAGAAAATTGTCAGCTATTCTTAAACGTCTGGTCAATTTGAGCGAAACAAAGGAATTGAAAATAATTTAAGTGAGAGGTATTTGTGATTGTAATCACAAATACCTCAGGAAATAAGCCTGAAGTTCATGAACGGGAACACAAAAAGCAAGCAGAGAAGGGTTGGCGTGCTTCAACCTCCCCTGCTTTCACAAACTCCCACTTGAGAACTCAACTTTTTCCTATTGTTATTATTATTTTTTGACTATCTGACTTACTGACGGACGCCTGTCGTGTCGTCGCCCCACCGAGGCATGTCTTTTTTTTTTTTTTTCCCCAGAACCAGTGGCAGATCCAGCCCCGGCGTCGTGGATTGATATCACCGCCGTGAGCTTGGAAAGAAAACGTATTGTCTTGTCCTTGGAAATATGGGACAGAAGTCAATAAGCTTCTGGAGTCTCGCTCTCGACTTTCGGAGGCCACCGCATTCTTACGATTGCTATTTGACTGATGAAACAATAGCAAGGGAGGAGATGCCGAGTCTGCGTTATTGGATTTGGATTGTAACACCGTCGGATCAAATAAGGCTGGGAAGAGCCTGCGAATATCACATTGGACCCACAACAGACGAAGGCAGATTGTTATTGCGCCGAACTGGCATTAATAATTCAATCATTTGACCCGTGACATGATTTCCCGTAAAACAATCTGATCCTCTGAGGGCTGATATTTGAAATCTATGAGAGTGTGTGTGTGTGTGTGTGTGTGTAGATATATACAGCTGCGTGTGTGTGTGTGTGTCTGTTTTGACCTTCGCAGTATGACAGAGCCGAAGCCTTAGGCAACAGCTACAAGTGTAATGTTTAGAAGGCAGGAGAGTAAAGAGGAGAGACGAGAAATCGTGTGTGTGTGTGTGTGTGTGTGTGTGTGTGTGTGTGGGAAAGATATCTGAAGTCTGCGGCAGCCATTCCCCTCAGCGTCAGATGTGCCTCCCCCCAGGGAGCGTCAATAAGCATGCCATAGAAAATGCAAGGTCTGAGAAAAAGAAAAAGAAGGAAGAAGAAACGTGAGAGGCATCCCAAAAGTCAAGTAGAAAACGCATGTAGAGGACATTAAAAGTAAAAAGAAAAAAAAAAAAGCCAGTGCAAGAGAAGCTCCCCCGTATCATTGTAATGCAATTGTTTCAAAGTAGGCCTTCTGCCTGTGCGCTCAAGATGAATGGAGCGAGGTAAACTGCACCGCATGCACACGCAGAGGGAGCGACCCGGCCGCCTGCATGCATGCACAAGCAAAAAAGCAGGGGGTGCCATCTATCAGGACGCTGGAAAAGAAAAAAGAAAAAAAAAAGTGGGGTTGGGGTGGCTGTGGGTAGAGGAGGAAATCTGTCCTGTGATGTCTGCAAACGAGGACTGCGGCGGCGCTGTCACATTGCATTTGGCTGCGACGTGGGAACCACGAAAGGGGGCTGCGAGGGATGGACCCGTCTGTGCGTGTACAGATAATGAACTTGGAAGGTAGGCTGGACGCTGCGGTTCTTGTCACAGCTGGTGGTGCCTCTGACGCCGCTGAGGGAAACCGAAAGAGGAGAAGACGAGGAGAGAGTGTGTGTGTGGGGGGGGGACTAGGCAATAGATATGAAGAGGCCTGCAGGAAGAAGAAGATAAAAAAGACGCAGAGTTAATTGACGAGGCACTGCCGCCGTTGCACCAGAATGAATATTTACTCTAATTAGAGACGGCTAATGTGTCCCCAGGTATAAAGGTTACCGAGCTTCCCTGAGGATAATTAGAGACACAGAGCTGGCATTGTCCAGGAGGGCTCCCTTTGTACATCATTAACAGTTCAGTGACAACAAAAGCCCAGTTAATAGAATGTAATGCGGTTTCCTCAACCATGCCTTTGTCCAAATGGTCATTAGAGTAAAGCCAAAGCCAAAAAAAAGAAAAAAAAAACATCAGCAACTCCTCCCACCTCTTCATGTGACCCTCAACCTTTTTTTTTTTTTTTCTTCCGTTCTTCCAAAACCCTGGGCCTTGTGTTTGACCCCTTATCGCCACCCTCCATATCGAGACGGTGCACAAGATTTCACGACACGGGTTTTTGTAAAACACAGTTAAAACCTCGTCTGTAAAAGAATTAATTTTGCCAGAGAGAGAGAGAGAGAGAGAGAAAAGGAGCCAAATGTATAGATTTACAATTGCACACTCGAATTCCCCAGCATGTTTTAATGCATCGTAAACACTTGCTGTTTTTTGGTCTCTGTTCCAATAAAAACAGAGCGGCAGCGCGGGGGTGTAATATCTGGAGCTGGGGGAAATTAAAGCTGAGGTTCTTCCCCTCCTCGGTGCACTCCCAGCTCTGACACACACACACACACACGCATGCGCGCGCACACACACGGTTAATCAGCAGCCCAAAGAGAAATCTAAGACCACATCTACACCCAGTGGAGGAAACCTGATACAACCACATGTTCCCACAGCCACCCCCCACCCCACTTTCATTCTCTCTTTCTTCCTTCCTCTCTTTCTTCCTTTCTCTCTTTCTTCCTTTCTTTCTTTCTTTCTCTCTTTCTTTCTTCCTCCTAACCATCAACACAGAGAGACACATGCCCCCACTGATAAATTAGACACAAGGTTCAGTATGATTAACTAAAGTTAATGAGCACTGAAAGTGATCCCAAACAAGGTAACCGTAGAAGGGAAGTATTTGAGGAAAACATTACGTCTCCATTAGAAAATAGACTTCCTTTCTCTCTCTGTCTCGCTCTCTCTCTCTTTTTCGTTCTCCATTTCAGCTTTTTTCGTCGCTGTTTCTAAAAGTCCTTTCACTGCACGGTGACAAACATAACCCTTCCGACTGGTGGAAAAATAAATCATACTTTCAAGTGAAGACAAATGCCTCATCCGCTGGGAGTAGCTGCAGGCTGTAGTCATAATGGCCTCCCTTTCTTTCAGCCTCCTTTCCTCTTTCTGTTTCTTTTTCCTCTCCAGGCGGGGAGTTTCCCCTGCACTAGTTTTTAAATATCCTCACAAACCGGCCTTACGCAGCAGAAAGCTGCAGTTCGGGGAAGATCAGCGGCGGAGATAGTTATCTGTGTTTCAGCTTGAGGCGGGTTGCAGAAGTAGTCGTGCACCACATTGCGCATTTTTTAGGGTTTTTGTCACATTGCAATCACAAATTTGCATGTATTTTTTCTTTCTGGAGATCCTGTGACTCCGAATTCGCTTTCATCAAAATGCAAGCAGCAGGTCTTCTGAGAGACCCCTCCACCAGACGCCTAACCCTAACCCAGAATTATTCATACCCCTTGTAGATTTACGTCTACAATTATTTTTATGCAATATCAGGTTTTTCCCCCCCAATGTTTTATAAGCCTGGCGGGCCACCAGGCTTTACTTGTTCCCCCACCATGCTAAGCATCGCTTATTTATTTTAGTCTTTTTAAACTGTTTATAGTTGGTGTTCAGGTATTAATCTTCCAGTCTTTCAATAATGCATAATTATCAAGTGATATTTTCAAATTTCCTGTCAACTTTATATATTTTTTTTTAAACTCAAAACCTCGACAGGGCGATGGATGAATGACCGCCCTAGTGCCACCGAGCTTAGCAGGTTTTATGTTGAAAACCTTGAATATTATCTTTAAAACACACACAACAGATTCACAGATAATCTAAAAAAAATGTAAAAGGACGATCAATTTGAAAAAAGAATGATTCATTAAAATTTTTTATTAAACATGGGACATCGCAATTATTCTTATTCTCTATAGGCAGTGAAAATTTCATCATTGACCTTGCAGGGGTCAAACCGTTCGACTTGTTTCCGCTGGCATTTTGACGATTCTTCTTCGTTGATGAGAGAACGAAGACCTGGAGGCTGGAAGGCCTCCTTTCCATCACCCTCATTTTTATCCTCGAGGACTCTCTATCAGACTTTGACTGGGCTTCATCAAAATGCTAACATTGCGTCCAAAATGAAAAGATTAAGTTAAGCCTATGTCCAGGGTATGACATGTTCAAATTGTAACACTAGACTTTGACTAGGCCACTTTAATCCACAATCTCTATTCATCTTCCTGTCGGCTCTAGCTAGCGTCTAAACAGCAAAGTGCTGCCACCTTCAAGTCCGCACACATGTGAATTGTGTTTGGAGTTAACATGAGGTGTTATTTTCCCACCGATGATGTTTTGTATGTTGACCTAAAAAGGCTTTCGCTCCGTCCCGTTCGTGACTCATGGCAGTCTGTCAACAGGACCTCTTCTAGCTTTCTTCTCGACAGACGTTCACAAATTCGTACAGAGCAGCACAACTTTTGTTTGTAAGATATACTAAAGACCTGGGGGAGGATAAGGAGGCAAAATTTGACACAAGCTTTGCGTCTTGTCATTAACTCCCTAACGTTAAGCATCCGGCTCAATTTGCTGCTGTCTGCTTTCGTTTTGTTGAGCAAACAACAGGAGTCATCGCTCACACCTCAAAACGCTCAACGCGGGCTCGCGAGCTCGTTACTCACGTCCGATCTGGTGTCAGGGTGCGGTGAAAAACCGACGGGTCTCAACCCACCACCCCCACAAACACTGCCCGCTCAGTTGTGCGCGCTTGGCCCGACCCGGGCTTTGGCTCGGCTCGGGGCCGGACCAGCTGCAGAAGTCTGTCTCCCCTCCTCAGCTCTCAGTGCTATCGGGTTGCCCCTACTCCTCCTTCAGCCCATTACACAGGCCTCTTTATGCTGCGCTAAAAGCTGCTCATGTTCAGACCCTCCTGGGAAAAGCTCCTTAAAACATGTCAGGATGAGAGGCCCTGTCTGGTAAAATATTAATAGGAAGTTAATTGGTTGTTAATGGACTGGTGCTTGGGCAGGAATCATCCTCCATTAGGTAGACCACACCAACACAACCCCCCATTCAGGGGTGTCAATTTACCACCTTTTTTAATCTAATTGGTTTCCGGTCACCGTAGCACTGGCGCTTGCTGCAACCTTTTCTTTTTTTTTTTGTAATGCAATAACTGCTCCACCCTTTCTCAAATGTATTTCCTTGTTGTGTGCTCAACCTGTTCTGTTACTCTGGTGCCAAATTGTAACCGAACCATGGTCTCTGTTAATTGTTCATTGTTTTCTCCCTCGCTCCACGCCTGTGCAAATCTTCCCACCCTCTGAAACATAAGGAAACACTTTCCACTTCTTTTTTCTTTTTTTTTTTTTTTTTTTGTTGTTTGTGGTCAGCATAACTGTACTTTCTGCGGTCGTCCTCACCCCAAGCAGAAACAAACAACTGAAAAGAAAGAAAGAAAGAATGGGAAAAAAAAAAAAAAATCCTCCTCTTGCGCTGGAGCACACATGTAATATTGATGCAGAGCAGACCCGGAGAAACAGAAAGTCAGATGGAATCCAAGCTAAGTTCAAATGTCGACATCGACACATGCATTTTTGATCTCTGCGGAACCTACGAGACGGTGCTCCGTCTTAAAAGATGGCGGAGGTGGGGGGAGAGAAGCCAGGCGGGCACGGGCGGACGGGGAATATATTTTTAGAAATAAGTGATATTTCAGCGTTCGCAGCGCCGTTCAGCTCCACTTCATTTATGAGAGGGACAAATACTTGTTGAAAGAAGTTGTTCGGGAAATGGGACCTAAGATGGCGGTGGAGCTTACCCAGACTGACTTGTTTCTTTCTTTTTTCTTTTTTTTTTTTTTAATTGATTGGGCTTTCAAATGCACTCCAACAACAGCCAGCTCTCAAAGTGTATCAGTTTTCTGACTAAAACTTTTAAAAACTACAAAATTAAATCAGATTTTGTCAAGACAAGGGTAAAGAAGAAGAAGAAAAATGCAATGATTGAGCTCAAATATTTATTTAGATTTTTTTTTTAGTTTTTTGTAATTAAAAAACATCAGGAGCTGCTGAGTCCGTCTTTAACTCGAACACAGAGAGCAGCTGGCTTTATTTTTCTAAAAAGAAAAAATCCATTAAAAAAAGAAAAAAAAAAGTCTTCGCCTGATTTGAAAGTTTAAAAGCTACAAGAGATAGTAAATAAGTGCCATAATTTCCATGTACACGTTTCATCTGGGCTGAGTTTTAATCCGTCGAAACGATCTGAGTCGAACAGCTGACTGAATTAGATCAGTTGCAACTATTTTTGAAAAATGTTCCAACTCGACAAAATTAGCTCAATTTCGACATTCCAACAGAAAGGCTCTAAAACTACAGGGGGTCATTTTATGTTCAGTGTTATTATTACCACCGGGCAACATTTTTTTTTATTGCCTCACAGTCGCTTTCAGTGGAAGCTGTTTATTTTATGATTTTTTTCCCAAACATGGAAATATCCACAATAATCAGAGTTGAGAAGAGGACGACAACAATTATGCAAATGTTTGTGTGTGTGTTTTTTTTTTTTTTTCTTTTTTGGACACATTACACATTTATAAATAAAAATATAAAACTACTTTTTATCAGAAGTACACAGAAACTAATTTGAAACTGACGTTCTTAAACGGAAAGGGAAATCTTTTGATTTAATACAATAAATCCTCTTCTCTCAAAGAACATTTCAAACACGAGGAGTGCATAAAATGCTGGTGGAGCTGCAGAGCCGCATGACAGCTGCTATAAAAAAAAACAAAAAAACTCCTCGATAATTTCCCGGTCGTCTCTGCACTTTGACAGTTCCTTCCGAGAGCCACAAAACTCCTCTGACCTCCTTCGACGGAGACACGAGAGAAACACGAGGAGCGCTTTCAGATCTCCGAGAGGAGAACCGTACAACGTTCCATCCCAGGTACACACTTTTGTGTGTAGCTTTTCGTGGAACCTGACGCCGAGTCGCCGGAATCCGTCGGGGTGGCCTGGGCCAAACGTCTGTCCTCCTGACCGAAGGCCGGATGGCTGCCGCGTCGTCGCTCTGTCCGTCTCCGTCCCTGCAAACCGGGAGGCGTGCTGAGCGCTGTCCAAAGTTGAGACATCAAAAACAGCCGGACTATCACTTTCACAAAAGTGCTAATTTAGTGAGTTTGTTTATGGGGTCGTAAACCATTTCAAAATAAAACAGATCAGGATTTATTTTATTTTTTTTCCCAGTCATAAAATTTTTAATACCAGTCAGAGACTGAGGACATGTCCAGGGACAAAAATGATCAGCTGACGTGGGAACGAAACTGTTCTGCCAGCCAAAGAGGCAGCATTGATGGTTGATGATTAATAATAACCCTAATAAATTATAACATAATGTTATTTGTATAATGTGGGATCTTTTAGAATCAATCTGATCCACTTATGGGTTTAACTCTGACATGTTTTCAGAAGAGCTAAATGGGAGTTAATGATTTGTTTAAGTACCACCAATTAGCATTTTTACAATTAATTAGCTAAATAATAACTAAACTAAGAAGAGCATTATTGGGCTTTAACAAAACCCCCCTTTTCATCAATTTACAGCATCAATAATGGATGTGACTGTAATTAGAGCAAATTTAAAGTCAACATAATTACTAATAAGTTACAACATCAATGCATTTAATTGCTCTCAACCTCTAAAAACAAGCCTGCATAGTTTGACACGTTAAAGTACACTTTTGCATTTGATCTGTCATGAATCAGCTCAGTCAATATCAGTAAGAAATTAATATCCCTTTTTATGTTACTTTACAGGCAGCGAGTTGCTACGTTTTAAAAGAGTCGTCGTCGGTTTTGCCACCTGGCAGAAGCGAGAGCGGAGACGTCCTCGTCTGATTGTCAGAGCGCCCTGACCTTTGAGTTCATCGACCCCGAATCAGTCCACGTCTGTTTCATGTACATTTTATTTACCGTAGCCCTTCAGCGGGGAGAGGTCCACGCTCGTGATCGTTGAATGGAAACTGCTCGGAAACACAGGAGTCAATCTGTGTCCAATTACGTCGCGGGGCAAATGTCAATAGATCCAACAGATGTCCCACTTATGCTTATTTCCGATTTTGTTTAGCTAAAGCACCTCGAGATGGTATAATGTATTCGGACTACGCTGCACCATCAAACACACACACACACCAAATGAAAAGGCACACCTTTTTTCACCGTTCAAAATTAACTCGCACCAAACCTCTCCTGTTCTAGGTCAGTTCAAGTGACTAAAATTATTCCTGTTTGCTAAATGCCACAATAATCAGTGAAAGAATATGTCAGCAATATAACTATTCATTTTCATAATTTATTTGTTACAGTTCATCATAATTTCTAGGGAAGTTAACCAACTCTTGCGCCTTCTCTTGGCCACTTGTGTTGGTCCTGACAAGTCAGAAAACACAAGAAACAACCACATGAAAATTGGAAAATATCAAGATTAGTCCAGGTGCACCCAAATCAATAATAACAATAATACTAATAAAAAAAAGATTCAATTTATTCGACAAGGATTAGGAAGAAAGTGGGCTTAGTCTCTCCTTTGATCCACTAATTACTAATTTCAACAACTTCTTGTTTAAATTCGCTGGGTTTATTTAGCTGTCAACCCCGTTATTTCTGTTTGTGTTGTGTCCTGTAGAGCCTGTCTAGCTAGTGGGAAACAGGGCAGAAATAAATCAACTTGACAGACAGTTAATGCCTGAAACTGTAAATACAGCACCACGCTATAAAAAAGGAATTTTGGAGAGTATTAAATGTCAGCCACTCTTCTTTTGTTTAAGTCACGATGAAGCACATTCGTTTCATAATGTAACGTCCATAAATTAGATCCTTTATTTTGGTAATAAATCCCAACTAACTATGTCGATCCAGTTAGCTGGCATCCAGCAGGAAATGCTAAAGCTCATATATTCATATGCCTTTTATTACGAAAGAATATATAAACGCTGTTGGAAACAAGTCACAATGTGTGTGACTTGTTTTTCTGTTGGAGCAAAAACTTAAGCTTGTTTCCAGATTTATCTCTTTTAGCCACGGTGCTAACGCTAGCGTCAGTTACCAGTAAGCTAGCATACCTGACTGTTGCCACGGCGCGTCCTAGCTCTGGTTGTCATGGAGAAAGTTTACATTTAGCCTGTTGCAATAGACCTAAAAGGTTCTACTGTGATTTCAAAAGCATTTCATGCCTTAAATACAAACTCCTGGTGACTGCGTCTTCATATTTGGTTTTTATCTTTCTGAACTTGTGGATTTTAAATGTTTTTAGAGAGTATTGAACTTAACACTTCCAGACTACATGCTATCATCCTGGAGTTTATGAAATGTTGATTGTCTTTCATAACTCCATTGGTTTAACAAGAAAAAAAAACTGACAAATAAACCTCAGACAAAACCTTGATTTTTACATTATCTATAACCCAATTGATTTTGTTAACAAATAGTAATTTAACTCTTTTTTTTTTTTGCATTTATATTTCAAAAAATTGTCGCAAATGTTTTTGTTTTTTTTACATTTCAAACATTTCAAAATAAGCAACTCTTCTAACCCTGTTTTTGTGTCTCCATTGATACCGTCTTGTGCTTCGGCCCATAAATCCAACACCACTTGTACAAGAAACACAGCAACCAATGCGTAGTGTCTTTACTGGACATTTATTATCGAAGCTACAATGAACACATGACGACACACAAGAAAGCGTTTTTGCAAAGAACACCTTTAAGAAACGGTAGAAAAGTTCCACAGCATTATGAAATATCCACTTTGAAAAAGTTGTACTTGAACAGTGTTTGGCACTCCAAAAAGCTTCTTTTTTTTATTTCCCCCCCCCCTTTTTTTTCTTTTTTTTTTTTTATAAAGTTCCCCTCAGTGTTAACTGGCAAACAAGTCTTTTGAGACTTTTCTGTCTGATCGTTTTCTACTTGGATCCAAAGTAATTTATTTATTTATTTTTTTTCATAAATATACACTTAAAATCAGCTTTACCGCAGTCACTTGCACTTTAAAGGTGTTCATTTTAACACACTGAACAATACATAAAACTATTTGTCGAGTTGTTTTTTGTTTTTTTTTGTTGTTTTTTTTCCAAGGTTTTTTTTCCTTTTTCTAAGACATGAGAACAGCTTTTAAAAATGTTTTTATACGCCTTCAGGCGAGATAACTTTTCCTCTTAGCATGCAAGTCACAACTGCGTTATTATTAACTGCCAATCAGGCAGTTTTTCTCTTTCTCTGTCTTTGTAAGGTGCACACAATCACATTCATTGTGGAAAAAAAGCTAGTTCAAATGTCATACTGCAGCACACAGAAGAAAAGCTTTTTGGGGATGAGAAAGTCTGCAAACATGTTTTTCTCACTACGATACTGGCTTTATCTTTCAGCTGACAGTAATCAGTAAGAAGAGCTGAAGAGGTTTTACATGCCCAACTTTGTTGGCTGATGTGCAGGAATGCATGCAAGTGTTGTGATCAGCTCTCAGAGAAACCAAAAAAAAAAAAAAAGAAAGAAAAAAAAACATGTGCTGTGTGTGTGTGTGCGTGTGTGTGTGTGTGTGTGTGATGCTCTGAGCAGGCAGCGAGAAAGAAGAGCAGAGTGGACTTTACTGGATTACAAAACACTGGAAGAATGCGCCATCCCCTCCGTCTGTCAGGGTCCGATTGAAAGGCTCCGTCACCTCGTGAAAACCGCAACGTGTCCCTCGTGTTTCAGATCCGCCCGGACGTGGCCGTCGGAGCCCCCCCTCAGGCCGTGTTGTGGAACAGGATGGGCTTGACCATGCCCGAGAGGATCTTAGGCACGTGCACGCTGACGATCTCGGAGATCATCTCCGGGAAGTTGACGCGCATCTGCAGGGACTGGGCTTGGATGAAGAGGTCGTAGGTGAACTGGTGCAACTTTCTCACGACCTGAGATGGAGGAGAGAGAGGCGGTTAGGACGTACGCGTGCACGAGGCGGTTAGTGCTGAAAAAGACATCTGACGTTCTACGTTCCACGGATAGGTGGAGAAAAGGGGGGAAAAAAGAGTCTGAACTGCGAGACCTTAATCAGTTCTGCTCTTCTGCCTCTTCTCTGGCTGCTCTCCAACTCGTGACACACACAGCAGAGCATTTAAGGGACAAAACCTGCTCTCTGTAGGAGAGATCCGGTCCTCTTGGGCTTGCACCCCGATCAATGACCTCAAGAGTTTGTCTGCTGGCGCTTAATTGTTTTCACTCAAGCCACTTCAGGAGGGAAAGTGGTCGGCCTGCTCCCCCTAGTGGCGAAACGATTGTTAGGTTTAAAAACGTCAGCGGCACCAGTGCAGCTGCTGATGTATTAATTTGTTAAAATAAAAAGATATCCATCCGAGCGTAAGTGATTTGTAAGCCTTTTTCCCTTGAGTGAAAACGTTTACTTTGTGTAAATAGAAGTCTGTTCTCAGGCGCTCCCTCGGGTCATAACGACAAATACTTGGGCGATAAATTTCGGCAGAAAGAAAGCTCACAGCCTGCCTGACATGTCCGCATGATAAACAAGCTCTCAGCCGGTGATTTATTTCAGCTTTTTACTGATGGAATTTATCTTGGAGGCAAATGTGCGCAGATGTTTTAAAGAAAGAAAGAGAGAGAGAAGCGATGGTAGAGGATGGACGGACAAAAAAAAAAAAAAAAAAACAAACAAAAAAAAAAAAACACTAGGCATGGTGACCCCCTTTAATCTGGCAACGCATTCTGTGAGTTTTCAGGTTCCCGTCTAGCCATACCTTCTGTCTCAGACTCCTGAGAATGTAAAGATACGCGGTTGTAATTTACGACTCAAACGTCTGCTGCTAATTTTTCTCAGTCGGTCTGGTCTGCCGGGGGAAAAGTAAGCATTGCTGTGAGGGTGGTTAAGTATCCTGAGCTGACACCGCTAATAAAGACGACATATATGGTTTATTGCTCCAGTAGTTCACAACCTGATAGCGCAGATGTTTAAAGACGTCAACCGTAAAGTATTCATATTCCTTTGAACCTTTTTTTTTTTTTTTTTTTGTTTTGAGGTATTTATTTGTATTTGCCCCTTTTTTTTTTTTGTGCTGATGCCCCAATTAAAATCCAGTACAACCAAATTAAGCCACTGAAGGCTGCAAAAGATTTGAAACATGGGTGGAGTTTCACCCTCCAGAAGGAAAAATTACCCTGAACACAGGATGGTTTAGATCAGGGGGTTTTTTGGGACATTTACAAGCCAAACAGACTTTCCCCCCCCCCCTGAGTCCAGCTAAATATATTCTACTATTGCAATTTATTTTATTTTTTAAAGTTTTATGTTTTAAAATAAAAAGAACAAATCCTTTGTAAAAAGAGAATGAACGTCTATGTGATATTTAAGCGTATGGAAAAATAATAATTAAAAAAAGCACATATGTAGACCAAAAAAAAAAATTGTATCTCTCTATTAAAGACAAAAGAAAATCCACAATGGTCACTGAAATAATTGATATCTAAAAATGTACAAAAGATTGAGCTAGAAGTAGCAGACATTGCTTTTGAAATGTGGTTAAACTGGATCTATAAAAAATAAAACTAAAGAAACAGACCTGGTATTTCTAAAAAAAACAAAAACTGATTGGCATAATGGACCACAGGCATACCGTATGTTAAGTAAAGGTGTGTCCTCTAATTAGCATTACGAGAGAGACCGTCTCTAAGCAGCTTGGCGCTCCTGTGATTACAACTGCGCATATTATTCAGACGTCTAAGGACTGCAGGACTCTGGCCAACCTCCCTGGCCGCGGGAGGAAAATTGATGACAAATTGAAGAGCGGGATAGCAAGAATGGTAACCAAAGAGCCCGGAACAACCTCCAAAGAAATTAAAGGTGAACTCCAAGGTCAAGGTATCTCAGTGTTAGATCGCCCCATCCATCGTTGCTTTGAGCCAAAGTGGGAGACGACCAAGGCGGAGACCAAAGCGAGAGGAAAAAGAAAAAAAAAAGCGAGACTGGAATTTTCCACAATGCATAGTGACAAACCACAAAGCTCCTGGGAGAAAGTTCTTTGGACAGAGGAGACAGAACTGGAGCTTTTTGGCACGACAGTTCTATATTCACAGACCCCAGAATGAAGAAAACCAAGAAAAGAACACTGTCCCTACTGTGAAACATTAAGGAGGCTGGGTTATGTTCTGAGGTTGCATCTGGCACAGGGCGTCTCGAGTCTGTGCAGGGTACTATGAAAACTCAAGACCAGGCACTCTGGAGAAAAATGTGCTGCCTCGCGTCACAAAGCTCGGTCTCAGTCGCAGGTCCTGAGTCTTCCAGCAGGGTAATGACCCAAAGCACACAGCTAAAAACGCCCAAAAATGGCGAAAAGCAAAACATTGGACTATTCTGAAGTGGCCTTCTATGAGCCCTGGTCTAAATCCTGCTGGAAATCTGTGGAAGGAGCTGAAACATGGAGAAGGCAACCCTCAAACGTGAGAGAACTGGAGCAGTTTGCCCAGAGGGAGCGGACCACAACACCTGTGGAAAGTCACAGCAGTCTCGCTGACGGTTATAGCATGTGATTGTGGCAAAAGGTCGCAGAAAAAAAACCGTGAAGTCACAGGTACTGTCGTTTTTGTCAGTGCCTGTTTCAGTAGTTAGTTTTTTCAAGAGGCTCTTGTTGGACCACAATTTAAAAGCAAAGTCTGCCTTTCACTTAATTTTACGTACATTTTTATATTCTACAACTTTTTGTTTCAATAAGTGACAATAGTGGTGATCAACAGAGAGTTTGTGTATCTATTGACAAGATTGATGAATCTAAACATATCACTGGTGCTTTTGTCATTTTTTGTGCCACTCTGTTAAAATTCAATGCAAATGTTCCACAAAAACACCTGAAAAATCCTAAACTCTATATTTACCATATCATTATTTTAGAAAATACTTTGTTTTTAATTTTTAGCCTTTGTAGAAGGCCAAGGAAACCAACTTTGGTTCCAGAGGCATAGCTTGCAGACCCCTGGTTTGATCGAAACCTATTCATGTGTTGCAATGGCCTACTCAAAGTCCAGACTTGAAGTCACTCAAAAACATGCAGCAAGAAATTATTTGCAGATGCTCTCCATCAAATGTGACTGAACCTGTGCTAAAGACTTCAGTTTTGAGATGTGCAGAGCTGGAAGAGAGACAACAGGAGTAAAAGTTGAGAGAACAAAATATCGATGAAGCCAAATGTACATCACACCTTCTTTTAGTCTTATTTGTAAAAAAGTTGAAAACCATGTGTTCCTTTCCTCCCTTTTCACAATTATGCACTACTTTGTATTCATCTGTCCTCGTAAAATCCCAATAAGCTACACCGCCTGTCCAAAAAACATTAAAAATCCACAACCTGGATTATGAAAGCTAATAGGCCAAAGCCTCAGACAGGATAATTACTATGGAGATGAGTATCTTTCAGCAGACAACAAGCTATTTTACCCTAAGCGTCGCTTGTTTATTCATTTTAGAGAAGGTTTTCATACACCAGAAACAGTGGTAGAATCGGTGAACTGGGCGCACTAATCGCACCGTCCGGGTTGGCCGCATCGCGTGTCGTCGTCGTGTCTGGTCATGCGCCGCTTTGCCGATCGCATGCGCCGCTTCTCACTCAATTTGGAAGGTGTTCTTGCAGAGGAGGTTCACCTGTGCCCGCATTCGCATTGACCCATCTGTAAGAACTCGCTGTAGAAGGTCAAGAAAACTACGATGACGTTTTCTCATTGCGGAAGTGTCACCTTGCTGGCGCCAAGTGTAAAAGCCGCACCGCTCGCGTGAGCTCAATGCGAACCGCAAATGTGAGTTAACAAATAGTCCCGGGTTTTTGTTTTGAGAGCAGCAGTGGGAACAAAGAAAAGTGTGCGGCATGTGCTTGCAAACCTCACACTTGCTCCCTCAATGCATGTTCTGGCACGCGCCTGGCTCTGTGTCGGCGCTTGCAACTTGAAGAAGTTTTAATGTCGATGAACCACAACAGTCGATCACAGACATATCTTTTTCAGCCGGTGTTCCTTGCACACCCTGCGTTCGCTTGGACAAACACCAACCAATCACAACCAGCGGAGCAAAACACCACACCAAGCAGCGGACATTATTTAATACTTGAATTTTTTACCCCAAGTTCATTTAAATAAGTGTATATTATCCATTTTGGTAATTATTTTACTTTTAAACGTGACCAGGGCTGGCCCTCGATTTTATGGGGCCTCAAAGCAGAGTATAAATTAGGGCCCCCCCTCTTCCTGTTAAGAACGTTAGCACCACAAGCAACATTTTAAGATTATTATTACATTATTATTATCATATATTATTATTGTAATAATGCAATTATTATAAAAGGTGGTCTTTTTTTTTTTGGAACAGGTAATATGTAAGAGCATAATATATATATATTTTTTTTCTGATACATATATGTGAACAATCCGAGCTCATACACAAAGATTAAACTCCTAGCATCGTTTCGTAGCTATGGCAACACAACAAACTATTAGCATTTATCTTTCGCACGTTCACAAAGGTAACTTGCCAACGTTTTTAAACTTTAAATTTAAATATTAAACAATTTAAGGCACTGGGTCGGATTTGACTGAATAGTCATTCTCGACAAACAAACAAACCTGAACAAACCTCAAAAACCCCGAGTAGCTACTTCGTCCACTCAGTGTCTTGGGTTGGCTCTGAATGTGACCAGCATTACGTAACTTGTTTCAAGACCAAGCTAATAATTATCTATATTTTTTTTGTGTTGGTTTATTTTTCAGTCTCATGGTGTGTTTAAGTATTGTCGACAATGTCTTCCAGTAACATATAATTACCTCGTCATATTGTTAAATTTCCTGTGAACCTCTGACATTTTTTAACACAAAAACATGGTGGAGCGCTGACTGACTGCTCCAGGGCCTCTACCACTGGGCTCAGCAAGCTTTCTGCGGGAAACCCAGCCAGCAACTATAAAAAAAAAAAAAAAACGGGTTCAGGGCTGTCCAACACAAACTGGACAGACAATGGGGAACCGTCATCTTCGCGGAAGAAATGTGGTTGGGAAAACATATAAAACAATCTGGATCTGCGGTCATTTAGACATTTGGTGAATTCACGTCATTAAAAAAAAAAAAACAACAGCAGAACTCCCGGCTGCAGCCAGAGATTAAAGTAAGAGCATTTCCGCACGCACAATGCGAAGGCAACTTAAGGGATTAAGCCTAAACAGCTGTCTACCCTTAAGAAAAGCACTGATCAGTGAGGCAGAGGGAGCTTAAAGACTGGACTCTGGAGAAATGTAGGAAGGTCATGTGGTCTGATGAGTCCAGATTTATCCTGTTCTGGGATGGAAAGAGGCAAATGAATTAGTGCAGACATCATCCCTGGACTCCACTGTGCAAGTCTGTGGGGACAGTGCTATGATCTGAGGTTGCTGCAGTCGATCGAGAAGCAGGTTCGGCAACATCACGTACCCAAAGATTATTGGTCAGCAGACAACCTAAATATACCAAATGACCAGATTGTTCCAATCAATGGATTGTTTCCCCCTAACCTGACGGCACTGGCGTATTCCAAGATGGCAAAGGCAAAATTTATGGAGCTCAGACTGTGGTTCAAGAAGCATGAAACATAATTGTCGACACCAGAGTCGAGAACCCGGGATGTGCTGGAGACTAATCCCACTGTGGTCACATTCTGCCATCGTTTCTACATGACCTTGGTGAAAGCCAAATGCAAATCTGGATAGAAGTAAACACCGTGACACTGAATAAGCTTACTGAAACAAGGCCACAGCGAATGGGTGCCACAACCCAAGCAAAATATTAGTGTGCCATTTTTTTTTCTTTTCTTTTTTGGAAGAGGCAATATGTAAGAGTATTTTTGATGTGACAAAATGTGAAAAACAAATAAAAACACAATTAAAAAGCAGGGAAAAATGGGTAATTAATTTAGTTTTTTGGGTGGGAAATTAAATATGTCTTGGTTTTTGTTCCTATTGTTTTTATTTTTTTATTATATTTATCAAACTTAATTTTATTTCTTGTTTAATCACTTATCCGGCTTTGATGCCGCGATCGTTGTGAAGCTGAGGCTGTTGTAAATGTGCCATGTAAATAAACTTTCACTTGACTTCAACTAAACAGAGCATTTTTTGAATTCCAGCAGTGACACTCTGCAGCCAGCAGGTGGAGCCAGAGCAGAGGAGACGAGAAGAGCTGAGCTGAGCCTTTTGTGCCAGGGAAGTTATTTCTTTCTCTCTCTTCTTTTTTTTTAATTACATAAACAGAATAAGTGACTCTGTCAATGTAACCTGAACGTGTTCGGTAAAAATAAACCAACACTGTACTGCTGGGAGCCAAATGCAGTGTTTGTGTTCTGAAATCCAAAGGACTTTCACCTGAAGCAGCCCAGAAATGACTAAATGACACTTACATAACAGATCAGCAACAATTAAGGAGTGGAAGGAAGGAGGGAGGTTGGGGGTTGGGTGTTGGGTGGTGGTGGGGTGGAGGGGTTGGGTTACAGAGTCCCATGTATTACCGACTGGAGGTAGTCCAGTAGCTGCGTGAGCTGAAACAGCCTCTGTGTCCGGGTGGTCTCCCCGTGGTGGCTCGCTAAGCGGTCCAGCTCCTTGATGTAGGAGGTCCGCAGTTCGTCAAAGCAGCGCTGGCTCCTCAGGCCCTCCACTGGCACTGTGACCACAAAGCCAGAACACAACAATAACTCTCACAGACTTTATCCCTCCCCATCAATTCTCCGGAGCATGGGCCGCGCTCTGTTCAAGTCGTATTTCACTTCAACGGGGCTGTTTTTTGGAAATGATCCCGGGTGACTCACTGATGCTGAAGAGGACCAGGGCCTTCATGCAGAGGAACTCCTCCTCGGTAACCTCCAGCTTACAGAACCTCTGGGCGAGCAGCTTCATCCTCACACAGTGTTCGTACATGCTGGACACTTGCATACGTTGGCTGGGAGGAAAAAGGAAGGGGGGGAAAAAAAAAAACAAAAAAACAAACACAGTGTTAGAGGGAGGAGAGAGGAGTGAACGGATACAAGGTGTGACAGAAGCAGAAGTGTGAAGCCAGGAGATGTTCTGGCAGAAACATACAGAGAGGAGGAAGAGGATTAATAGTTGTGGGGACAAGAAAAGAGGAGATCGGAGAAAGCGCGGCAGGGGTGAGAGAAAAATGAGTTAGATGGATAATGGAAAAGGAGAATGACAGATAGGCAGAGAAAAATGAGGGTCAGCAACACGGGCAGGCGTATCCATTAACCGCGGCGGTCGCGGGCGGCCCTGTAGGAGCGACGGAGGTCTAATGCGCAGAGAACGAGTGTTTTGCTAATGTAACACAAAAATGGTAGAAAAATTGACAAGGCGCATGATTGGCTGCCACGCCGTCCGAACGCCGCTCACAGCAGTCCACCAGATTGCGTACATTTAGCGGCTCGCAATGCGCCGGATACCTGTGGAACTCTGTCACACCCCGCCACCTTAAAGTCATTTCTACTGGGATTTTACACGACAGGCCAACACAAAGTAGTGCATAATAGTGAAGCAGAACAAAAATGACTCATCGTTTTTGAAATATTTTGTAAATATCTAATGACTAAATAACAAATCGTTTGGGCCTTTGCCCAAAGGTAGAAACTGAAATTCTGCCATTTTCTTTTATGCAAAGTAGCTCAGTTTCAGTTGGACTGAACATAAAGTGTCTTTGAGCAGCACTTCTCACAGTTTCTCAATCCGATTTAGGTCTGGACTTTGACAGAGCCATTCAAACACACTGTTTTGGTCTGAAACCCTTTGCTTGTAGCTTTGTCTGTATGCTCAGTGTTGCTCTCCTGCTGGACGGTGAAACGGCCCCATTCTCCAGTCTTTTACAGCCTATAACAGCTTTTCTTCCAATATTGCTCCTTATAGCACGTTGCTGCGACCACCACCACGTCTCACTTCAAACATACTGTGTTCGGGGTAATGTAAAGTTAGCTTTTGCCCCAAACACAGTTGCCCAAGAAGTTACATTTTGGACTCGATTGACCAAAGCCAAAGGTTGCGCTGGACGTTCCTTGTTGTTCCGTCATTTAGACTTTCTGTCGTATTCTGTTTTTTAAAATAATAATTCATTCGGTTTTAAATAATTGCGCAATTGCAATTGAATTCTGGTTATTCAACTGCATTTCATTTTCATTTGGTTTAATTAACATTCAACGAGTTGCACAGAGAATCCAGATCCCGTCACACACCAAGCAAATGAGCACGTTTACTTTTTCTCCGCAAAAGCCACTGGCTGCGGCCCCAATAAATACATCCAAACAATGAAATTAAACAACCCCATTTCACTTATAGACCAATATTTGAGTAAGCATAGCAACTTCCCGCCCAGCTCTGGCTTTTGTTTTTTTAATCTTCCGGCTCCGTTCTGGCGCTTGTTGTAACCGCATGGTGAGTCAGGTGCAAATCATTTGGTGTGATTGACAAGAGCGGAGCAGGGCGGGGGCGTGTACGCATGTAGCTGTCCGGGGCGCTGCACTTGTTGCAGTCTAACTTCTTTGCCTTTCTTCTTTTCTTTCTCCAGCAAAGTGAACTGCCTACTCCTCTGTTTAGATGAGCATTCACAACGCAGCATTCTCTTTAGTTTTATCTGGTCTAACGGCGCCAAAGAATCCAGACCCGACCCGTCCGTCCAGGCAAATAATTTTGTGCCAACAAAGTATGAATTTCGGGCTCCGGCTGTAGATCTAAACGCCAGTCTGAGCTCTGTCGCCAGACCAGAGACTGGAATTAAAAGCGGCACTCGAATGCGTTTTGGAAGCGGAGGCGCTCCGAGGCGTCCCCGTCCATAACTCTGTCAGCTTCTGGTCAGCAAGATGCATTTAGTTCAGCGTCCATGTCAGAGCTGATATTCAGGAGAATTTTTTTTTTTCTTCTTCTTTTTATTGACTGAATTAGCTGGATGTCCTCTGTGCGCAAAGTAAGCTGAAAATGTGCGCACGTCATCAAAATGACCTTGAGATTTTTCTGTCGTTTCAAAAAAAAAAAAAAAAAAAACAAACAAAAAAACCCCCCAGTAAAATACAGAAAATATTCCGTCAACGTGACCCCTGACCCACATGTCCCCATCACGGCTTGTGGTAAACATTAATCTGACATCGACTTCCTTCTCCATAAGAACCAGATTTGATGGACTGCTTGTCAACAGACTGCCTCAGCAGCTCCTCCAAAGTCATCAGAAACAGGCTGCCGCCGCCATGGCGTTCAGTGGCAGAGGTACGCTCACAATGTACGCAGTTGGCCTTTTGAAACTCGTGCACGCCACAAAGCTCCGTTCTGGCCTCATCTAACAAAAGCACCTACTTCCAGACGTTCGCTCTCCCCCAACATCACGCGTGACAAACTCCAAACGAGACTTCTTAGAGAATCGTTTCAACAATGGCTTTACCACTCCATGAATATGAATGCATTTGTAAGACACTGTGTACATGCATATCACGCATTGAGATTTGTGATAAAAGCGGCAGTAAGTTTTTTTGTTTTTTGGGGGGTTTTTTTTGTTGTTGTTGGTTTTTTTTGGAAGTTCAAAGCAAAGACGAAAGACAAAAGTTGAAGTCGAAGACATGTTTTTGGGTGGAGGCTGGAAGGTTGCGGCGCGTATCAAGGTGAACGAAAGCAAACATCTCAATGAGACGACTGCGTCGGTAAAAGAGAGATTAAATGGAATAAATCATCAGAGGTGATCCCTCTGCGGCCACGCGTATCAGACGCAGAGGAAGTGCTAAGATCAGAACGCGCTTGTTTACCACCGCGTCTCGGAAAAGCACGCGTTTTTTATTGTTTGATTAGTCAGTCTTCCTCTGAAGCGCGTATTCCACCGTGGTTCTGCTTCCCGGTGACGGTGACAGGTGGAAATCTCTCGATATTTCCAACAAACCCCCACGCCGCTGCGATGATTACAACAGATTACGCCCGAAACAACCGAAACAAACTTTTTCCACCCCCCGTTTTCTTAAGACGAGGCGACAGGCTTGGGAAACTTTAGTCAACTTGCTCAACTTGCAACCAAGAACTCCTTCAAGTTTACACGTCTGGGACGGGAAAAACTTTTCCGCATGACTTACTCGTTGAACACCAGGTCGGGCGCGAAGTAGAGCATGGAGCAGTTGGTGAGCGTGTAGGATCTCCAGCCCAAGGCGAACACCATCACCCCCATCCATGACAACTGGATCACCGACATCTGGTCGTCCACATGCAGGTCACGGAAACCTGTCAGTAAAATGCACATTTTAGAAAACGGGAAAACTATAATAGTAGCATGAACAATATCCTGATTAAGTCAATTAATAAAATATAGACCATAATAATATCAAAGATCATACTAGAGACCCTGCTGTGCATTTTCATTTCTCTATCATCTCCTTAAACAAGAGCACATCTCCCTCTAGTGGCTTATATTTGAACAGGCTAGCTTGCTCTGCACCAGACTGCTTCACTGTTAAAGGGATGTGCTTTTTTTTTTTTTTTTTAAAGTTTGCAAGCAGTTGATCTTTTTTACTCGCAGCAGACAACTCTTGTGGTTTCTTCATTTGGTCCACGATGTATTTACAAAGATCTAATCTCAAAAAAAGTCACAATCGTCTGATTAAGATTTTACGACCCTACGTTTTTCCTTTGGATGGTTGCGCACACAGAAGCTCGGGATCGTAAAAATGACGAGCCTTTCTGTGTGAAACTCTTTTTTTTTGCGAGAGTAGGACACATGTAGCATTTCCCAGTCTGAGTCTCCCTGAAGTAAATGCAAAAACTGTGTAAAAGGCAAAAAAATAAAAAATTATAGGCGGCACTGAAGCAGTTATGGGCCACACCGCGTTGCGGGACAACGTTTTATGCGTACGTGGAAGCAGGGGCGTCGGGTGACGATAATACGCTGAAGAGACACATGTGCAAAATCTGTTTTGGCATGAAGTGCTGTGGTCATGTGACCGGCGCAGTGCATAGCACGGCAGCAGATTTGCCATTCAGCAGGGGGCCTGTGTGGTGGATTCTGCAGGGAGATCCTTTGCTTTGGACCAGCTGTCTGCATTAGGGTCAGATGTCTGCACCATAAGTACGTGTCAAGCGCGCCAACAGGCAGGGAGAGATGATACCGGGGAGACAAATGTTACTTGTAGGAGTGCTGGGGGGAGGGGTCGGCCAACTGTTTTTCAAAATAAAACATTTCCGAGTCTTTCCCCGACGTGTGAAACTCCTGATTAGTGGCCGCTAATGTAAGAGAACGCGAGCTTCCTTACGCACATGGGAAATGCTTTACATGTTCCTCTCTCAGTTCACGTTTCACTCTGAAATATTATTAGTGGTACACCTCCTCCAACCTCCACTTCCTATGTAAATAATCCTCAGCTGTTGGATAAATTATTGCCCAAAGGCAAAATGAGAAAACTGCTTAAAGTTTCACAGAACGCCAGCATAAAGCGCTGGGTTTTTTTTTTTTTTTTTGGAACTGGATATGTTCTGAGTTGGGCCGTCCGGCCCATATTTACACCGACCGAAAATGCCACAAGAGTTATCTGCTCCAGGTGAGATATTAACGGCTTATAACCTTTTATGATAACCTCCTAAAATGAAACCCAACCCTTTGGAGGTCACGCACGGAGCTAAAAGATACTTCGCGATTCTCGTGCCAGCTTTCGAAATATTTTCATAGCCCTATAATCTGATGAGTCACACAAGTAACTGCGTATCTGTGGAGGATTGTCAACAGGTCCGACCAAGTGGTGCAGTTATTTATCACGTATCGAGTCGGGGAGGCAGCTGCCGCAGGTATTTTCAGCTCGCGGCGCTTTTCACGAATAAACATCTGCCCCCTTCGCCCCGGCTCATACCGGTTTACCTGGTATTGCCTTTGCCCAGCGCACCACGGTCACCAGCTGTCTTTCCCCGAGCTCGTTGAGGCTGGTGAGCAGGGAGGCAGGGCTGTCCGGCTGGGCGGGGTCGTGCCCCGCGTTAACCACGGCGGGCTCGATGGACTGCAGAATGGTGAGCAGGGAGAGGCAGGAGCGCATAGTTGGGGGGATCCCTAAAAGTTGAGGCCCTGCAGGAGTTTACACAGAAACAGGAGTAGAAGAGAGATTTATTTATACATGTAAATATATAAATAAAAAACTGTCACACTCTTTGCAAATCTCTTTGATATTTGATCTTGTGAGCCACTAATCCTCCCCACCTTGAGCCCTGGCAGCAGCATTTCCAGGCTCCAAGACAACGTTGTGCTTCGCTTCCCTCTCTCCGTGCCCCCAGGCACCAGGCTGCTGTTCTTCCTCTCCCCCTCTCGTCTGTCCAGCTCCCTTCAGCCTACGGCCTACAATCACACACCAGGTGGAAGATAAATTGCTGAAACAGGAAGCCCCGCTTACAAGCAGCTCTTTCTTTTTCGCCAAATCGCGTCCCTAAAGAAAACAGCAGCACGTGGTTACTACAAACGAGGCTAAAGTTGTTCACAAGCTTCTTGTGATGTCTCCTATCATTGACGCGTCGGCTAAGTTCCTCCAGGCAGGCAGAAAGGACAGAAAAGCTCTTTTTGACCCTCCGTTGAATTGAATTTGTCACGCTAAATTTTAGCAGGAACAGTTCTGCTCTGTTGAATGTTAGGCATTTGACCACACTGACCCGTTCTTTATCCACGTGCACGGCGAATACAGCAGCCCGCTAGAGCGTTCATACCTTTTGAACTTGGGATTTTGCCACACTTAATGTGTTTTATTGGACTTCCATGCGGTAGACCAACACAAAGTACTGCGTGTTTCAAGACATTCTTTTTTTTTTTTTTTTTTACAAATAAAAAAAAAAGAAAGAAAAGAAAACAAAACGGGAAAAGTATGGCATGCATATGTTTTCAGCTCCCTTTGGTCTGACAGGCCTAAATAAAATCTAATGCAGGAAATTGCCTTCACCTAATTCGTAAATCGAGTCCATCTGTGTGTAATGTAATCTCCAGCTGTTCTCTGAAGGCCTTCGAGGTTTGTTAGAGAACACTGGAGAACCAGCAGCAGACAGGTCAGGGAGAAAGATGTGGCGTTTAAAGCGAGGTTTAGCTCGGAAAACTTCGTCCACCTAAAGGCGCGGCTTGCAGCGAGAACCTAAAAATAGAAGGCGCACGTCGGGCAAAACTTCCCGAGAAAACGAGTCGAGGGCTGGGGTGAAGCAGCGAAGGGCCCCGGCATAGCGATAGAGGTGCTGCCGAGCTCAGCGGGAAGAAAGCGTTAGCTAGTGTTCTTAAAATATTTGGAAGAGAAACAATGAGAGAGCCGTAAAACTTGTGTTTGGGGCGTGTCGAAGACACGGCGAACATCACTCTGAAAACTCCACTCCGACTGTGGAAAACGGCGGCGGAGTGGCACGATGTTTTGGGGACGCCATTTTAATTGTAGGGACAGAAAAAGCTGGTCGGAGATGAGGGGGGAAATAGATGGGAGATAAATACAGTTTATATAATGGAAAATAAAAAATAAAAAAAAACCACTGTTAAGACTGAGGAAGATATTACACCAAAGGTTGTTGTTGTTGTTGTTGTTAGGGTACCTTTCTCTCCTTTAGGCTTTAATGCCTACACGCTGCGTACCTTTCAGGCTCATTCCGGACATGAAGCACCTCTTTAGCCGACACGAGGCGCAGTTTTTCCTCCTCAGCTTGTCGATGGTACAGTCGTTCCGGCTGGCGCACAGGTGGTTCTGCTTTCCTGGAGAAAAAAAAAAAAAAGAACATTCACATTGCCTCGGCCTTTTACTCATAGCAACGCCACGTGGGTGTTTACTGATAACAAACTGCTCGGCCTTATGATGTCAGGTCGCTGTGCCCTGACGGCATTAGAGAGTAGGTGGGCGTATGAAATTAAATCAGGGGATGCATACTGTAATTTTGATGTGCACTCAGGGATGCTTGCGTGAATGTGTGTGTTTGCGTCACTCCCACCTGCAGCAGCCCTCTTGAAGAACACTTTGCAACTGCCGCAGGTGACCGCTCCGTAGTGACAACCCGAGGCGTCGTCGCCGCACACCTGACACACTCTCCTGTCTGACAGGAACACGCCTGGGAAAAAGTCCTCGTGCCTGGAGGTGCACACACACACGCACACACACACGCACACACACACACGCACGCAAATTGCGGCGGTTATGATGGTAAGCCATGGTTCTCAAATGTTTCAGTTTCAAGAATCGCTAAAGTTTTCCGTCATGGTTTGGACTGGAGATGTTTAATTAGGGGCGACGCGATAAATCGATTCGATCATTTAATCGATTTTTTTTTTTAAGATTCAATTTTTGGAAAATTTGGTTTTACTTATTGATTATTAATACGGTTATTGGGTTTCCGTCAGCACTCCCAGGGCCGCCATCTCTTGTTTGACAGGTTCTACGTGTTTGTACTTTGAATTCAGGTCAACATGGACTGCAATTTTTTTTTAGACTTAATTGCAAGAATAAAGTCGGAATATTACAAACACACAGTACAGCAGACGTGTACAACCATTAATTCTAGCATTGTTTACACTCCATGTTATAATTGAATTGGAAGAATACCTGAATAAATTCATAGTATCAGGCCAAATAAGTACTATTTCTATGAGAACTCCAACAAGAAAAATAACAAAAATACCTGCAATTAGAAATGTCGAGCGCTGTGTGAAGTTATACTTTGGTGTTCATTTTAAAGACAACACATCATACTCATCAATACTTTACATTTTAACACAGCATTAAATTATTATAAGCAGCAGGAGTTTGAAACGTTCATGCAAACGATTGTTTCGAAAAAGGAACCGTACAAATCAGGACATTTTCTTTCCAGTGAAATTAAATTTTTAATCTGATAATATCACGACTATATTCTGAAAAGTAGACAACAATGTCTCATAGTCTGGTACTCCATCATGCAACTCATGGAAATGATAATCAAAATAAAAGCCACACTTTGGAAATATTTTCTGTCAATTGTGCTTTCTTTTTCAGAAAACAAATCGCAGGGTTGGCAGGGGAAAAAAAATTGCTTAAAATCGGATCTGGTCCGAAACAATTCGTAGATTTATTTCAAAGCCTTAATAAGATGTCAGAGAAAGACCAGCAGATTTTTTTTTCCAGCTGTAGAGTAACACAGCGCTGCCACCTTCCACACGTTCGCTGCACACTGCAATCAGCTGGCTGAAAGAAAGCTTCTACTTTTTTTCCTCACGGGCAAGAAAGAAACTACAAACAATCATGATGTGAACATGAAAGAAAGCGCCACCTCTACAAACGAAACGAGTTTTGTTCAACTGTATTTATTTTTTCCCACTTTGGCCAAATTAAAAAGTCCACAAGCCCCAATTCAACATAACGCTGAATAGAAATCTTAAATCAGATGCCCCATTCTATAAACCAGCCAAAGCGAGCCGCCATGCACAGCACCCCCCTTCCACACTGGCGCCCTGGGTGGCGAGCCATATTCTTGAAAAGCAGCCGCCACCGACGAGACCGGTGGATCTCACTCCTTCGGTAAAGTTTCACAAACACACTTAATAACATCCCTGCATTCTTTTCTCTAGCCATAAAATTGTTCCAGGCGTCTTGAGCCGGAGTCAGCCGCTCGCGGAGAAGCGATGAAAAAGAGGAAGAGACGGATCAGCCGAGATCTAATGAAACCCTGCACAGGATTACTGAGGCAGACACCAACTTAATTAGCCAGCAGACGTGTACAGCACTGTTTACACTCCACTCCATGTTGCACAGGTCAGTAAGTGATCCCTTTTTTTTGTTTGTTTGTTCTGCCACCCACTAACCCAAGGGCACCCTGAGTGGTGGGCCAAAGCAGTTATAGCAAATCCTAATGATGCATTTTTGCTTAAAAAAAAACAAAAAACGTAAATGGGTAAGTGATCACGCCATGACAGCCTCGTCTGAATGGTTTTAAAAGATCCATAAACAGTTGAGGGAGGAAACAATAAGAGCATTTCAGGGTCCGTTTTATTACTTTCAGTCATAACATGCATGAAACAAAAAAAAAAAAAAAGTATTTAAGGACAGAGTAAATCAGATATATTTATAGATTAAGGTCAGTGGGATCTGTTCCATGTGGAGAACTGGAGCACCAGCCCTTTAAATCCAATCCAATTACAACTAGTTTCCCTGTCACACAGAGCCAATGACACAAGAAGATGAATTCAAATAAGATACAAATAAAAACTTGTGATTAAAGAATGCCACAGTTCTGGAAATCAGCAACCCGTGACATTTAGACTCTTCCACGCCGAGCACCGAATCAGCAACAGGTGCTGTATCTCTTGTTTATGGCCGTGCTGATACATTAACTCCCTGTCTGGAAGTCGGCTCTCGAGCTGCAGCACAAATAAAAAGGACGTTTCTGGAAATTTTTTTATTTTTTTATTTTTTTTTAGGGGGGACTGGGTTGAACTTTGCTTCACAACGGCTGTATGTTGAAACGCAGGCTCGGCCAAGGCCAAGAGTAGAAAAGAGCAAAAAAAAAAAAAAAAAAAAACGGGGGGCGGTCGGAGGTGGGGGCAGTTCTGGTGTAGATCCGCAGCTGCTGGTGCTGCTGCTGCTGGTGCTGCTGCTGCTGCGGCGGGACAGGCCATGATTCCACAAAGTAACAATGCGAGTCATGGCCAATAAAGGGGGGCACGGTCACGATTTTTTGTTTTTTTTTAATCAACACACAATCTACTGATGCCATGTGGCTTTTCAAAGAAAGGGAAATTGGGTTTGAAATATGATATCATGCTTTAAAAGTAAATGCCTGTCAGTTGCTGTAATGAAGGGTGATTCCCCCCCCACACCACCCAACACCACCAGCAGCCCCCCCACAACACGTTGCTCTTTTGTTTTCCACCAAAACGCACAAGGGGTTGACTGACGGCCCATGAAAATTAAAAGTGGCAGCAGGACTGTATGGAAAACCCTGAACAAGAATTTCATTTGAGACCCCATTTCCAGGTCACGTTTCAATAAAAAGAAAAAAAAAAAAAAAAAAAAAAAAGAGAAGAGAAGTTGTAAATAAACTGCGGAGACAAGCCTGGGTTTGCTATTCGTGCCTGGAGTGCAGCAATTCAACGCACACCCATCAGAGTCTGGAAGGTGGGCAGGAGGGGGGGCAAAAAATTATTTACCTTTTAATTATTGATTAGTTTCTAATTACATGGGATATAAAATATGACTTGAGCTCAACGCGAGGAGAAGACGTGGTTAAGGTACATTTAAAAACTTGAAATTTTAAGAGAAAAATATCCACAGTGTTTCTCTTTTTCAAGGAATGCCTTTAAAAAAATAATAAAAAATCAATCAAAAGCAACTAAAAATGTAAAATTTTGAGATGGTTTTTGATCTGTGCCAGAAAATAATTCGTATTATAATGAACAATATTTGATTTTTTTATTTTTATTTTGTATTTTTGCCGCCACACAAAGCTACAAAAATGGGCATTATTTTTGTTTAAGTTGTTTGGTTTTTGTTTGTGTTTTTTTTTTTTTTTTTAAAGATGCAGTTATGTTTGATTTCTTGGAGGTGGGAGCTTGGATCTGTGAACCCATAACACGGGAGTTATAGGCTCATGAAGCTAATTGTTGTGGTGTTAACAACCAGGAGGAGCACAAGCTGATAAAAATTTAACTAAGCACTAAAAGAGCATGTTCACAAGTAGGGACTGCGCTGCATTGTGTACGCAACAGGTTTCACGAGATACAAATCATCAGGCGTCCTAATTTATAGTTTTCATTTTGGCAACTTTCCCCATGATTTATGCGCGGCGGCCATATTGGATCCAAAAGTTTGGTGCTGCTGAGCAACTCTCCGACACTCCTAGTTGGAATTCTGGCTCAACGGGGCGGATCTTTATGACTAAGAACTTGGAAAAATTCAAGTACAAAGAGAAAACAACATATATTTCTCCGTGAGAGGTCAAGAACTCTTGCGGTCCTCCTGGTGGCCTGGGCGCCCTGAGCGGTGGCTCGCTTTTGCTTATGGCTCGAGGCGGCTCTGGAAAAAAATGGTTGTCCCACTTGGTTCGAAACAAATAAAAAAGGAACTCAGAAGCAGTCATTTACCTGAAGCCGCGATCTGTGCAGTGCACCCAAACGGAGGGTTCAGTCTTGATAGTGGAAAAAGCGCTTTGCCCTTGAGGAATCGCGTCTGGGTAACTTTCCACTTGGCCGAACGCCTGAACCGTCGAAACTGGCGCGCCGCCTTTGCCGCCCCGCTCACCTCTCCTGTACCACACACAGTCGCACTCTTGCCTGGGTCCGAAAGACGTCTGTCCGCAGTATTTGCACAAGAAACTGTGTCCGTCGTACGCGCCCCGATGCGGCTCGGCTCGCTCGCCGTACGCGCGCTCGGTTGCGCACCACACACCTTGGGTCTCTCTGTACAGGTTCGCCTCGGCGGAGTAGGGGGAGTACGGTTTCAAAGATCCAACTTCAGTCACTTGAGGGGCCGTGGGAACCTCCGCTATCGAGTTCATGAACATGCCCGAGTCCTTGCAGACGAATCTGGAGATGACCGAGCCGCGCGTCACGGACTGCGCGCCGTCCATGTCCCCCGAGCTGAACTGATCCACGCAGCTCACCTGCCGCAAACCGTGGCATACCTCCCCGAACTCGTCCACTCCGAGGCTGCTGTCGGCTCGGACCAGCCTGCCTCCCTCCGAGCCCGCGCTCCCAGGCGTGCCCAACTCCGGCGCTCCGCAGGAACCGCTTCCGCCGGCGGCGGCGGGCTCGCAGTCTCCGAAGGCGCTGCTGGGGCACTGGTTCAGACCGCCGAGCGGCGACGCCAGCGGGTCCAGCCCCAGAGACACCGACACGGCCCGGCTGAGCTCGAGAGTCGGACACGCGTACGCGTCGACGGTCTCCATGCGGTCCCGCTCGGTCATCCTCAGAGAGTTTGCCGTCTCGTCTCGCTCGGGCAGCCTGGAGCGAAAGGCCATCTTCGGCTCTCGTCCTTGGAGTTAAAGCAGAGTGCACGGAGAGCAAACAAACCACTTCCCCCCCTCCCCTCCGCCCCCCTTCCCGGCGAGAAAACGCCTACTCAGTAAGACTCCACTCATGCGTCTCAGAGGATGGGGAATTCAGATCAGCCGACGACGTCGCTGAAGGGAAGGGACGTCCCGCCGATCCGATCCGCGAATGAAGCTCTGCACAACTTTTTTTTTCTTTTTTCTTCCCCCCCCCCTTCTTCTCTCTCTCTCTCTCTCTCTCTCTCTCTCTCTCTCGCTCTCTCCCCCCCCCCCCTGTCTCTTTCTTTCTTACAAAGAAACCATTTTCAACAGCGGCGCTTCGGGTTAGGCTGTTTGCACGCTACTAAAATTAACCTCAACTGTAACCGATAGAGACAGCAGTGGGAGGACTTTGAACCTTGATTGGCTACACTGTCAGAGCTGCGAAGTGAACAATAACTCCGCGGTCGCGCAGGCTAGTCGTAACGTAACTTATCTGAGTGAGGGCCCCCCCCCCCCCCCGTTATTTGGAGGGGAGCGAAAAAGTAAACAGATCTCGCGAGAGTAGCGGCGATTAGGCAGTAAATCCACTTAATGTCACTGTCCACACCTAAGAGCGAAGACTGCAGCTGTCACACTTCGGTTGCGCAATCTTGTTTGTCCACTTTCCCCTCACGTCGTCCCCGAATGATAAAAATCCCATTAAGGCCGGATGGGATATTCGCTGTTAATGACGTCCATGATCACAATGAATTGCACAAAAAAAAAAAAAAAAAAAAAAAAAGAAAAAAAAAAAAAAATCCTTGAACTGTTTTACCTTTTATGACGCTGGTGGATTTTGAGAGAACTTCCCATGATAGTAGAGGCCAACTTGTGAAGGAAAATAATACATGTTGTTAAAATAAGTTCATATTTAAAAGAAGAATGGGGAGGCGGGGGGTGTAGTCATAATGAGACCAAAACTGGACTTTTATACATGTGAAACGCAGATTGAAGAAGAAAACTAACAGTGCATGTGTCCCTCTGCGTACACCGCCTCCAGTGTGAAGTTAGACGATGGCAGCATCATGCTGTGGGCGACGCTTGTCGTTGGGCACTGTGTGGGCGACAGTTTCAGCTGAATAAAGAAGGGGAGAGAAATCTCCAGAGACTTGAGAATGGGGTCAGAGTTCACCATTCAGGAGCCAGAACGGCTGGAGTCAAAGTGCAGTGGGTGATGTGTTAGAACAACCTAGTCAAAGTCCAACCCCCCACCCCCGAATCCAACCGAGGGTCCATTGGGTGTGAGTGAGATTTGGAATGTCAGATTTGAATGCCAAAGTCTTTTAGTTGAGTAAAAAACCAGTCCCAAACACACAACGTTGGAACACGTTGTTCTACAGCAGAACGGCGGCACGTCGAATGGAGACCCGACGTTTTAGAATATTCTTTGGAAACATTTGGACACCGTGTATCATTTTTCCTTCCTGTAATAAAAAAAAAAAAGAAAGAAAAAGAAGAAAGAAGAGATCGTCTCTAGTTTGTGTTGGTGCCAAAAGAAATAAACTGGAGTTTGTTTTTATACTGCGCGATAACCTTGTGTGTATTGAGTTTAAATTATTCCTTATTTACTTTTTAGAAGAGTAAGAAAAAAGGAGGAATTTGGAGGTCAACACAAATGCACGCCACACTTTTCAGATTTTTATTCATGCCACAGTTTAAAAAAAACAAGCAAAAAAAAAAACCCACTCAAGTGTTAAAACACAATGAAATAAAAACCGACACTTACCCAGTGTGCACTCTCTCTTTATTCTCTAATTATGACAAGCTTACAAGTGTGAACAATTCACTCATGTTTTAAACAATTATTAACGGTAAACCAAACAAATATAGCCTAATAATGTACCTTTGTATTTTCATTCATTAGGGGGCGGAGGGAATAAAGACCCAACAGAACTGCTCCAAATCTTTGATTTGTATCCAAACACATTCATGTTTGCAAGACTGCGTAATAAAACTGTAAGTGCAGTGATGAGGAGATGATGCTGGGAACTCGGTGTTATGTGTACATGAATGGCAAAAGTTATAATTGGCGGCTATATGCCTCGTTAGGCACATTGAACGTGATGATCGCTCACTCATTCATATGGAAACAGAACAGAAAACAGAGTAGTACTATTTGCTTCCGGGGCATTTCTTTTTTCTTTTTTTTTTTCCTCCTTAATTCTATAAGACAGACAACACGGAATACCTGCAAAGCGGCTCAATATCTTTCCCGATCGGTCCACGGCGGGGAAATGTTTCACAAGGACGGTCGTTTTAAAATGGCAGCTGTGTGTGTGTGTGCGCGCGCGCGTGTGTGTGTAATCAGACTGTCCGGGACATCAGGGTGGGGGGAACAAAGGGCGAGAAAGATACAAGTTTCCCAATACTGGGTGGGATTTGAGACATGCTTTCAGGGGGCAGTTTGTTATTTTCCAAAAAAAAACAAAAAACAAAAAACAAAACAGAAAAAGAGGAGACGCCAAAGAACGCACAGCGTGATAAATTATTTTTCTCACATTCGGTTACATCGAGACGTTTTCCTGGGTAATAATCAGCCTCTACTCATCTAAAAATCTCCACTCCATCCTCGCTGTTTTAGCGCAGCTCTGAGCCGTCGCCGTCTTACATGGACTCGAACTCGTCAATGCGCTGCTTCGTGTTGCCCTGGCGAATCTGACGCAGGGTCTTGTATTTGTCACGGCCTGCCCTCACGTTCTCAGCGTGGATCAGGTCATTGGGGGTCTTCTTGCTCTCGTCTACGGCTCTGGCCAGCTCGGTGCTCAGGAACTGAAAGCGAAAAGAGGAGAATAGAATCTTTTTTTCTTTTCTTTTTTTTTTTTTGCCTCATTCTGCGAGACTATTCAGCAACCTCGCTCCTCTCTCTGCCACGCTCCCCCCCACCCCTCCCCAGCCAAACCCCGGCTCCCTCATTTCCATCTGACAAAAAGAAGAAGAAGAAGAAGAAAAAAAACAACAACAACAACAAAAAAAACAAAACAAAACAAAAAAAATAACCTCTCGATTGGCGTCATTTATTCGGGTTATTTTTCGTCCAGCCTGCTCTAAAACACCATATGTTGTTCAGACGGCGGACGAGATCCGCGCATTTGATCGAAAACCATAACAATCATGATGTACCATGAGTGCAACGATGTTTAATTATGTAAAGTGCACTTAGTTCTGGTGAAGCACAATTTGGAGGAGCAATTACTCTGCCATATTTACACAAAGAGTCAAAACCCGGGGTAAAAACAGGAAAGAACGAACCAAACTTTCAGAAAAATTTCAAATTTGCTTTTCCAAGTATAAACCGGTTGACACAGAACAGGAAATAAAGAACTTGCCGAAAGGGCAAGAGTGATCCAACTCTGCAGCCCAGTCACTGGCTCCCCTTGGACGGATTCGTAATTTCTTCTGTTTATCACAGTGGACAGATGGTTACTTAAATGAATGTATGGTCAAATAAAATTAAATGTAAAAAAAAAAAAAAAAAATGCTCATCAGGTAATAGCCGTTTCAAAAACATTGCCTTTATTTGTGAATGTGAATTTTCACATTTAGACACTGAAAACCCCACTTTAATTAATTTTATTAGAGTTTTATGTGAATAAACAAAGGCATTATTGTGAAGCGAAAGGAAAAATATACATTTCTTTGCCAATTAAATGCAATTTTCAAGTGTTCCCACAAAGACTCAATTAGATTTTAGGCCGGGGCTTTGACTGGGTCAACCTCGCGGATTAACACAAGCTGCGTCTCCATCATCCGTATAATTGCACAAATTGGAATTACGAAAAATAAATTTGCCTAATGAAAACACGTCCATTTCATAAAGAATCACGTTTGTGCACTTGCAAGAGGTGATTTTTTTTATTTTCCCCCATCTGCATCAAAATTAGCAATATTTTTCCAAAACTACCGCGGAACCACCTTTTCTTTTTTGCATCGCACGAGTCGTGTAATTTAACAACAGGATGCTACCGCTGACTTATCCCGCTAACACGCGTGTTCGTGTGTGCCTTTAATCGAGTGTCTGACCCCGTCAGCTCCGGAAGACCTTCGCGTCTTTCCCATTTGTCAGTTTGTAAATTTCAGCTGGGTTCAGACGTTCAAAACTTGGGCTTATCGTTTATGACCCAAATTAAATTTTCCCCACAACTCCCGCACCTCTGAGGCCTTCGCCAGCAGTTTATCTTGATGTGAAATTGCAACGGCGGCTGAATGCAGACACACGCTCCGCACTTTTAAGATGTTTTTCTTTGCAAAAACAACCGCCACGTTTTGTTTTTCTTCCGCTCCGCAACGATCCAACTGGTTTGTGTTGTCCTATCATATGAAACCCACTAAAAGCAGAGGAAATCTGAATAAGTTCAAGTGGTTTGAATGTTTTTATTTTTTGGTTATGTACTATTACAGTCCTGAAGTGCACTGTTCTTAGATTACTTTTATAAATAGAAAGGGCTTAAGTCTATGTGTTAACAAGTACTTGTGCAGATTTCTCAGCTCGCCAGTAGAGCTAAAGCTTTGTATTAAGAAAGAAGTAGGATTTGTCCCCCTTAATGCAGCCTTGTTTGGCTTGATTATGTTATCTGCTAATAAAAACTGCTCATTCCCCGTCTGCAACATTTGTCTCCCCTTTCAGCAGGAGCGCTTTCCTAATTCGCACAAACGCAGTTCCCAGAAAGTGCATTTCAAAATTAATTTGTTTAATCTCCTAAAAGCTCCATGCGGCTCGGGAACGTTTAACCTGTAGCTGGACCAGGACTCCTGGAAACAGTGGTGCTTTTTTTTTTTTTTTTTTTTTTTTTTTGCATGAACAGTGCCCAGGGCGAGCAGGAGCACCTCTTCCTCCCCGCGCGCTGATGTCAGGGGAGCGAGACGAGGCGAGTCGAGGCAGGAGATTTAACAATATATATATTTTTTTTTTGAGAACACTGACAATTTTCGCTTTTATGTTGCACAGACACATTAAAAAGGATTCACGGTAATAATGATAATAAACATTTTTCTGCTCCTTTTCAACCCACACAAAACGTAGGTTTCCTGGAGTCTGAAGCGGGTTTTTAACCCCGTAGCCGCCACGCGCTACCCAATGGGTCCATGGCGGACGCGGGTGTCCTCACGGCACTCGAGGGCCTCTAAAGGGAGCTCTGTTCAGAGTTCAGTTATCCAGCTTAGATTAGGCCAGTGTGAGTTTTTTAAAACTTAAAAAAAAAAAAAAGAAGAAAAACTGCAAAATGTTCACTATTGCTGAATCAGAAGCTATGAATCAGCGCCGCATTAGTCAGTGGTGGTGAGCGCACCTTGTAAAAAACACCCAACGCCCATTGACTTGGCGCGCTAATAAGCAACAGAGACGTTGCTCGGCTCGTAAAAAAAGGACGGCACCGTACCTGCGACTCCTCCAGCACATCCAAACGGCGCCCTGGGCGGTGAGCCGGGTTTTTTTTTGTTTTGTTTTGTTTTGTTTTGTTTTGTTTTTGCCTGAAACCTCTGAAAAAAAAAAAGAAAAAAAAACCCTTCCCACCTTCAGGTTCTTCTGCAGCCTCTGGTTCTTCTGCGCCTCCGTCACCCTCTCCTCCTCGCTGCGGTCGCGCACCATGCCCGCGGCGGTCAGCTCGGCGCTCGCCTCTGCGCTGCTCTCGTCCGTCTCGTCGTGCTCGTGCATGTGGGGGTGAACAGAGTTCTGGATTTGGACACCCATTAGTTTAGTCTTCAGCTCGTCTTTGGTTCGCTCCAAATCAGCTTCTACCATCAAGGCCTGTCAACACACGGTGAGGCGCTGTGGTTGGAGCCTAAGATGTTTTGCAGGTGGCCTGGAGATCTGCTCCAAAAAATATGGAGCTGCTGGAGTTTAAGGAGGATTGTGCCAACACACGTTTAACTTTGCTTGTGCTGTTCGTTACCTTTTGGGTTCCTGCACTGCAAAAAACACAAACTCAAGTATTTTTGGCCTACTTTCTAGTACATCTGAATGAAAAAGCTTGTTTCAAGTCAAGAATTCCTTAATATTGATAAAAACAAATGTACAAGTTCCACTGGCAGATTATTTCACTTATAAGACATTCTTCCCATGTTGTAAGTGCTCAAATCTGCCAGTGGAATTAGCACTATTTGATCAATATTAAGCAGTTTGCTTAATATTGATCAGCAAATTATATGAGCTTGTTTCTAAAACAAGCTCATATATCACGCTGAAAAGCTACTTGCTAGTTTTGTCTTATTTCAAGTGTAGTATCGAGACAAAAAAAGAAAACACTTGGTAAGATTTTGGGTTTTTTTGCAGTGTAGTCATAATATTTTTGCATCTCATTTTATTTTCATAATAAGCTGCAACAGTTTTGCGCAGCAATAACTCGCCAGTTTTACATGTGGGGCTTAAAGCAATATTCGCGGTCCGACTTGCTTTGCGTACGCTTTACGTGGCCCCTGAACGAAATCTGCATTCGAAACAAATCCCTTCCCAGATCAAACACCATCATCCAGGGCTACCGCTGACAGGACACAATGAAAACATACCTGCTTTCCGGCTCACAGCCATCTCTCACCCGACACGGACCCGCCGCCACACATCCCTCTTTCATCCTCTATCCCCTCTCTAATTTTCTCTCACCCTTTTCTGCCATCGCTGCGCCTCCTCGTCCTTTTTCTTCTTGGCTTCTTCCAGCTGGGAGATCTTAGTGGTAAGCTCAGCCAGCTCAGTGGCCTGCACAAACCATGCACACAAATGGAAAAAGAGTTAAGAGTGCTTCTGATCTAAGGTCACTGTGCTCCGCTCGCACGTGCGGAGTGTGAGGAAGGAGCGCGAGCGCGTGCAAAACGTATTTACATGCTTGAAATTTTGTTTTTGTTTGTTTGCTTTTTTTAAATTTATTTTGCATGACCGTAAACCTTTCAGTTTTGACTTTGGAGCCCAGATCTATAAATCTTGAAAGGTTTGGATGCATTTCAGGTTCATCAGCCCCCCTCGCGCCCCCCCGCCCTTCGGCCCCCTCAAGGCTTTTATTCTGTTCAACCAAAGATGAAGGACAACAGAATGTGCATTGTGCGTGAATACCAGGCCTTCCTGGCTCTTGATCTGCGTCTCGGAATGGTGCAGCAGGGCCGCTTTCGCCTCCACTGCAGCTCTGCGGTCGTTGTCCAGACGCTCTGCCTCCTCCTGAGCGATTGTTCTCTCCTTTTCCAACTCCAGGGCTCTGCGGGTCTGCTCTTCCAGCTCTAAAGCAACATCCCCACATGTGCAGGTCACACACACGCACGCACACGCATACACAGAGAGAGGTTTATGCATGGGTTGTTCTACAGGAATCCTAAAATATATATATATATATATAATATATATATATATATATATATATATATATATATATATATATATATATATATATATATATATATATATATATATATATCAAGCCTGTTTAAACTTGATATATATATATATATATATATATATATATATATCAAGCCTGTTTAAACTTGTGAATCTGGATTCTTTTTAATTTTTTTTTAATGCTCTTTAGCAGAAAACAATCCTACGAAATTGAGGGTGTCAACGGTTTGTAGTGGGAAAGTCGTCAGACCGTCTTGAGCTCTCTTTGTCTGCTCTTCAATCTGTCTCAATCGTTCCATCAGCTCCATGGTCTCGCGGGCAATCTTCTCCGTTTCCTTCTCGGCGTTTTCTCGCTTTTTTTTCTCGCTCTCGAGCAGAGCCCTGACAAGGAGAATTGTGCATAAATACACATTAGAAAAACTTCATCTTCTGACAGTTTTCTTTTTCTTTTTGCTTTTTTAAAGTAGAGAGAACACAAAGTAAACTGTAAAAAAAGAAAAAAAATCAAATGACAGAGTTGTGTTATTTAAGCCTCCTTTACCGCTCCATTTGCCTCTTGTTCTTTTCCTCCCTGGCCTGGGCCTTCATCTGCTGCACCTCGATGGTGTCGGGTTTGCGTCTGCGCATGTACAGGTCATGATTTCCCATGCACAATGCCAGGATGCGTTTGTTGATGCGGAGACGAGGTACATAGAAAACAAAGTCCTGCATCAAAGGAATCAGCAAATGCTTTTAGCCATAATGACATACCGATATTTTTATTTATTTTTTATCCCCCAATAAAGTGATGGGTCCGGATCTAAAACGATTTTTTTTTTTTTTTTTGAAGACCCCCCCCAGCACCCCCACTTCCCTCCTGATCTCTTGGATGATTCCCTAAATCTGGGCATGGAGTCAAAAGATGGGGCTGCCGAGGCAGAGCTCATGTCTGTAGATGAGATCAAGTAGCAGCTGCTGTGGAAATTCTACTCTCTGTAATTTGTGCTTTTTGCAAATTGATATTTTCACCAGAATCAAATGGGTTCTGTCACACCTCCTGTTTACAGAGACAGTTAAAGAGATACAAATCTCCATTCCTCAGAAGGCAAAAAAAAGAACAACAAAAAAAAAAAAACTTTCCATTTAGTTATGCAAGTTCTATCTAGTGAAAGGGCATAATATTTTATTTATTTAAAAATTTTTTAGCTCAATACATGAAGACATTTCAAAACATCAGAACTACAAATATTGTGTTTAAGGGGGAATTTTGTGTCATGGTGTACTCTTATTCCGGCTGCTCCGTCCATCTCCAACCTTCTCCAACTTTCTCTCTCTAAACTGCCCATCCTTAGCTGTTCCTCTGATCTGCTCATTTCTAATCCTCTTCATCCTGGTCAGTCCCGATGAAAATCTCCGCTTCCTCAACTCTGACACCTCCAGCTCAGTCTCCTGTCTTGGTCTCACTGCACTCTTATATACTTTTCCCTTTTAATCTTTTCGATATCCTTATGTCACCTATCTCTCCGGACTTTTATGTCACAGTTTTCCATTTTATTTGTTATTTTTTTCTTTACATTTTTTAAAATCACGTCTGAAAAGTTTTGCATTATTTTTAAGTGGGGCTTGTGCGGTTATTTTCATTTTGTATTTTTTTAAAGAGGGGGTATGACACGCTTTTCCCCAAAGATGCTACTGAAATCGAACGTATGCACTGTGTTTTTTATGTTTTTATTTTTTTTTAACTTACCGGGGCTTTCTTGTCAATTGGCTTGATGACAAATTTCTTGTCGTTGAATGAGATGTTTCTTATCTCACTCCAGGGGAAGCCGATCTTTGGGGTCATCCTGCGGAAACATTGGCAGGCGGGGTTTTTTTTTGGCGAGTTGTCCAACGAGGACGAGAGTTTAGCAGCAGATGCGACGTTTTGGTCAAGCCAATGCGTTTTTTTAACGAACTGAGGTAAATCTGCGGCGGATTTCGGAGCAAGCTGCAACCTACTTGTCTTTCTTGTCGTAAATGTTCAGCCCCAGCGCGTCCACTCCCAGCCACAGCTCGGACCCTTTCTTGTTCTTGATGTTGAAGTAGTTGACCCCGTACATCTCCAGGTCCTGGGCTATCTTCAGATACTCCAGCATTGCATCCTCCCTGCGGTGATTTGCGGTTTAATGACATGCCGAAACACAGGTTAGCTAAAAGCCCATTAATTCTCCTAGCACTGCGATCTCCCTACCTCAGCATTCCCTTGTGCTCTTGATGCCACACCTGGATTCTTTCCTCCCACTGATTCTTATTCAGCTTGTGCTGCTCCAAAACCCTGGTTTTATCCGGAAAGAGGACACGCCGATTAGCATTCAGGTGACTGGGACTGGAATTAAGGTGAACTTTTTGTTTTATACTTATATGAACGGGATGCTTTACCTCTGTGGCAGCAACTTCTCTTTGGTGAGGTATCCCGGTACGTGATAATCTTTGCTGTAGTCTCCGTGTTTGACTTGCACTGCATACGATGCCAGGAGCACTGCAGTCTCGGGCGGGCAGTATATGTCGTCGTTCAGGATGCTCTCCTTCACCTGAAACCGGGAGGAGAGACAAAGGCTCCTGGAGGAAAGGTACAATGCACTCACTTGTTGCCTCGCCGAGAAAACGATGCGCATGTTCACGTAGACCCGGTGCCTTCCAAAAGTATCTGAATTATTCCCGTTTTGTCTCACTGCGACTGCAAACTTTGGTGTGTTTTCTTTTGGGATTTCACGTGAAAATCAACACAGAGTGCCACATCATTGTGAACTGGGAGGAAAGTAACAATGATCTCAAATGCTTTTTGGAAAAAAAAAAAAATAGTCTGAAAAGTGACGTGTTCTGTCCCCCCCCCCCGACCTTTCTCTTACTCTGAATTCCCTATATAAAAGATGCAATGAGACCAAAATGTGGCTTTTTGACCTACATGCAAAACTTAAGATTGTTTTGTAGAAAAATAAAAACGGAAAACGCAACATCCCCGTGACAAAGCAAGGCGGTGGCAGCATCATGCTGTGGTTCACATTTTCTGTCGGGCTCAGGGAAAATACAAAGGAACTAAATAGAGACATTGAGTGAACCATGTAGCGTCATACTGCGGGCATGCATCTCTTTGTGAAAGCGTGGTTCTGACAAACATGTACTGACGGGAGGCTGACGCCACGCCGTTTAGGTTTTTATTTGTTGACGTTTTGAAAACAATATCGAATTTTCCTTATGTAAAAGTATCACATAAAAAAACGGATGTTTAAATGCGCTGACATTTTTGTAGTTGCGGTGAGACAAAATGTGAAAAAGTTTGAGGCGTATGACTACTTTAGCAAGAAACTGCATATCTTCCACTTGAAACTGTGCTTTGTTTTTGTTTGGTCTTATACAGAACACCCATGTGGGCTTAGAATTTGTGTGTGAGTCATCATGAAAGCCTCGCCGGTCATTAAGAGAAGTCCTACATCTTGTTTGGATTAGTTTTCTTTCTTTATTTCCTTCGTGGGCTACTATACATGAATATTAGAGAACGCCTGTTGCTTCTGTTTCGACAAGCGAGATGCTCGACAGCTGGAGGACGTAATTCCTTTCTGTCGGGAGGAAACAAAGATACGGCGCGGTCCGACCTGCAGGAAGAAGAGGCGCTGCGTTGCCTCCTGGATCAGCTCCTCGGCTACCTCCTCCGGGTAAAACCTGGCCCTGAACTTAATCAGCAGGGGGTTGTTCTTCTTCACATCTTGAGCCGTCACCTGGGATTGATGCCCCAAAGTGGTGGAGTTTAAGAATAAGTAGATACTAATTAGCCTCATTAGGGTAAAACAACAACAACAACAAAAAACACAGACGTTTACACAAGCAGGGCAATACAAAGCCTTTCAGACTTTCAACTCACTCTCTTGTTCATCTTGAGCCAGGTGGAGAAGCCTTTGCTGTCCTGATACTGAAGGCCGAAGAACCATGTTTCTCTTAGTCCGATCGTCTTCACCACCTAAGCACATCCGTGGATGGGATCAGGGTCATTCTTTGTTCTGTTTTCTTGTTTCTAGCAGACTTCCTATCTGGTTGCAACACACCAGTTGTACCTGGTCAAAAAGCTGTTTGCCAGTCGTGCTTGGCAGGATGGCAAACTCCAACTCTGCGTCCATTGTTGTAACTCGGACATTGATCTGCCAGAGAAAACAGAGGAAAAGCTCCCGAATGTTCATAAGGGTGAGTCACTGGGAAAAGTGTTGGATTGCATGGAAATGCATAACTGGGAGTACAGGGAGCACTAATTCTGCGGAAAAAAAACGGCTTTGTTCTATGCAACAAAGCTATAAGAGCTGGCTTGTTTACAGGGAAATAAGCAAAAAGAGAGTTCCTCTAACATTCCTCTGTTTAGTCAGGAGCATCCAATCACAAGAGGTTGGTGGGGACTACAATCAAAGAAATTGAGCCAGTAGTGCATTATAGTCTTAATTGAGAATATGGAGCTCCTTTTAGGGCAAAACTATGGTTGACTGGTCAAAACAGTGAGGTGCCAAGCAGTTGTACAACCCTTTCAGACAAACTGTTATAGTTTCTTAATCTTTTCAATCAGCACCTCTACATGTTTGACACTCATTCAGCATAAGCACACATAGTTCTAAATAAGGAAGAACATAAGGTGGTCATCTGAACTAACTAGGAACTTATGAAAGTCATAGCTATCTTCCAGGATGAGGAATTACTGGATAGAACGACAACAGCCCTACGGTAACCATTAGACAGCGGTAATTCTGACTTCATTCACAGAAGGATACAGGCAACATCACTTTGCTTTCACCTCAGCCATTTCTAAGGTGGCGGTTGAGTTATCGGGGCCAGCAAAGCTGAAAGGGTGAAAGTGGCTATGTTGACTGCCACCTTATTTGAATGTCTGAATGTTTGAATGTTGAATGTTTCAGGAACCATTTGATGACATCAACAGTCAATGGAAATATTGAATAACGAATAATGAAGTGTTATTCATTATTAGAAACAGTATCGGTTTCCGACACCGCACATGGGGTAGAGCTTAAAAAAATGCCCAAAGGAGAGCCACGCTGAAGTTTGGACTGGAGTACGATCATGTTCACTGAGTCAAGTTTCAACTGAGCTCAACACGTAGGCTGTCTAAAGTTTTTAATGGAGGCCAAGTGAAACCTAAAAGCCAGTGTGATTGACACTTTAGTGTGGCAATCGCTAAAGGAAGCTTGCTTACTTGTGCTCTGGCAGTGTTACCCAACTCTGAGGATTGGTTTTTACCAGCAGAAAAATTAATTGCCACATGTAGGTCCACCAGCATGAAGGACCAATCCACTCCATCTCCTGAACTGAAACACATTAAAAACTTCTAGAATATAATCAAGAGGAAGATGAACCAAACACACCTGAGTAGGCAGGAGGCATTAATTGTTGATGTTTTGCACCAGGACTTTAAACGGCGCATTCTGACATACATAAATATGTTCCCTTTGGGAATTGAACGTCTGCAGCCTCTAAGAGGTTATCTTCCAGCTTTGCCTTGTATTAACTTCCACCCAGCAATCCATCAACGCTCTCCAACTTATGTGTTCTTGCAAAGAACATGTAGTTGTCCTTCACTCACAGTATTTTGCATTTACGTCAAAGGATTCAGTTTGACCAGAGCATCTTATCCCACCTGATTGCTGTGCCTTTCATCATGTGACAACTGCAAACAGGTCTGGCATGTTTTTTTTTTTTTTCCCCTTGTTACTCTTGCATAACGGTTAGATTTGTTGATAGAATCAAGACTGGAAGAAAATCCTCATGACAGTTAAAGGGTTTTAAATAAACATAGCTGAGTTGCTTGGAGATTTGTATCATGAGTGGCACGACGTCAACCATAAAGTGTAAGACTGGATGACAAGACACACGAAAGCTCTGATCAGAGTTGGTCTCCCAAATGTTGATTTCGGAACCAATTTCTCATCTAAAAAATGTGCAATTTGAAGGAAAAAGTCGAGAGTAGTTTATGAAATAATAAAAGATGTTCAGTTGACTTAAAAGCATACAAATGGAGGTCATTTCGGAGTTGCTTCTTACATTTTATCCTGTTGTATTTGCAGGAGTTGCCACAGTCAGAAGGCAAAGAAATCAGTCACACTAACCCTGTTTGTAATGAGGGAGCCTTCGGTTGGTCCATGCTATTAGAGAAATTATCTCGCTTAAAACACTGTTATTATTTATGAAAATAATAACGGAGCTTGCCACGGTCCTCTCGATAATGGACCAAATCCGACAACACAGCAACAGTAGGTGGGAAAGATTTGGCTAATATGTCATTTGTTTAGCCAAATACCTTTCCCCCAAAGACGCTTCCAGAACTACAATCCATCACAATGTTACAGCTTCGACTGAAAACACATTTCACCAAACTGTCATTCAGAGGTTTAGGGAGGAATGAAGCATGACCAAAATATGGATATAAAACAATAATTTCTACTTACAGTTGACATTTGTGCTGTTTCTTTTATCGGCAGCTAAAATCTTTCTTCACAGATTGTTGAAGCCTTTTCTCTGCAGAGTCATATGAAAGTGCTTGCAATACCTATAAGGATTACAGTGGCTGAGAATAGGCCATTGTATTGTTCCTAAGTGCTGCTTGTTTAGTTAATCCAACTGCAACTCTGGCCCAGACGTTTTAAAGAGGCAGGCTTTGCCTTCTCTAAACACCTTTTTCCTAAATTATCATAGGATGTGATTTTGTGTTGCTCGTGTGACAGTTTTTGTTCAGCTTAGAAAGAAAATAGAAGATAACCGAAATGGATTTTTTGAGGAAAGAGCTGCACACAATAACTAATGTAAACGTGGCACGTGGCAAAAGAAAATCATCCATATTTTTTTTTTCACCCTAAAAGATCTTTATTCGGTGTTCCCAGTCTATGAAAATCACACCTCATAGCATATTCGTCGAACAAGATGGGGAAAAAAAAAAAAAAAACATTCTAGTTTGCGTTTGAGGGAAACACGGCTTTCCGGCTTACAGCTGTTTATTGTTTGTGGAACATGTGGTGGTAGTGTCATGGTGTTCATCTTTTATGGCTTCTGGGTTGTAATTTAGTCTGTCTTCTTTTTCTTGTTATTACTATTCTGATTATTATTATTATCATCCGCTATTTTCCTTTTCCAGGGAAAACTTCAGACAGGATTTTTTTTTTTTTATGTGGTTTTCTTCAGAAATGGCCCATCAACAGATTTTTCTGACTGAGCTGTGCATCTCCAGACCTCCTCCGGTTATTAGAGTTGCGATCAATGCTCTTCTTTCCCAACTGTCCAGCTTAGATGGACAGTTGGTGTGGATTTTTGATAAGGGTGATAAAACTCTTAATCCAAGGCAGAGCTGAGACTGAGGGCCACAGGAGTAGGGGGAAAAAATAGAGAAAGGGACAGAAAAGGTCTTTCCACAGTTAATCACCAGTCAATAGGGTGTGGGTGGCCCCCTGTATTGTGCAGAGAGGAAGCATGGTAAGAAAAAAATGTGGCTGGCTAATGACAAAGTTGGTACTTCCAGATTTCTAGATTTCTAAGCTACATTAAGACAATGTTTTTAATGAATCTCGTCAGCTCTGCTTCAAAATCTACTTTTTTTCACTTTTTTATTTTTATTTTTTAGAGATTTTGTGGCAATCAAGATCAATCAATCAAATTGAGAGGAGCATGAACATTGTCATACATGTACTTATTCTGGTCTAACCGAGACTGATTCAAAGAATCTAGTTGTACATATTCTGCATTTTAGTGAAACCTGTCTTTAAAACTGAGAGGAAATTGTGATACACTGTTTTTATGCAAAAAAAAAAAATAATAATAATCTATGCACACATTCATGTGTTTGTAGGTTTGCATTTGAGCTCCACCCTTTTATGACCGTTTGAACTGAGACGTCTCAGAACCTCTTGCACAGCTGACGTGCTGCTGTGTTTCTATTTGCTGTCTACTCACAAATGCTTTCTGACTAGCATTTAAATCTGTCACAGAACGGTTGTTCTTGTGCTGAAACTAAATTACACTTTTGATGATCGGATTTAGAGCCGTTAAGAGTGTGTGTGGGGGGGGGGGGTGTCTGGGACCAGACGTGTCAGATTTTTACTTGGAAAAAAGACTGAAAAAAGGCAGCATTTTTTTCTTAGGCTTCACTAAAATGCACTCATTCATGTTGGTCTAGGACATAAAATGTCTTTATAAAAATGGAGGGGCTATGGAGACTTTTACAAGATACTGCAAGTTAGGCTCTGTTTCAAATCAGAACAGGCTTAAATGTGCAAAAATAAAATAAAGACATGTTTAGGATTCAGGACTAGATTTGGGTCAGCAGTCAAATTTAAACAAATTTGTTGCTTGACCATGCCATCTCCTCTTTGAACAAAAGGTCAGATTTCCTTAAGTTTTATTCCTTCCACTGAAGCACGTGTTGAAAAGGAGCTCTAACACTGAGGTTTGTTTGAGGAAATGCACCAGTAGCCATTGTTCACCTGCTATAAAAGTGGGTGTATCGCAGGCCTCCAGCAGGACATTGTTATAGTGAAAAATATGGCAGCAGTACAAAGGAAAAGTACGAGGAGATTATTATTTTTTGTTTGTTTTCCGAAGCAAACATGTGCTTTCATCTTAAACTCACGGCTAGACTGACGGTCTCCAAAGAGGCAGAGTCAATAAGGTTGACTAAAAATGACCACATGCTAAAAAGATTGAAGCTGCAGCGCTTTGCTCATTGAGAGATTTAAAAAGGTATGAGCTGACTGGGAGGGAAAAAAACGGGCAAAATTCCATTCAACGTTTCACAGATGATGGAAAAAATTCCTGTTCAGAGCTGAGTCCAAGTCAGAGGTTTAAACCAGCAGGAGGGAGCGTGTGTAAGGAGGCAAACAGGAAACAGAAGGATTCGGCGAGGTATTAACATGTTGTTGACTGTCATGAACCCCCATCTTGAACAGCTGAACCTTTCTTGAGTTATAGCCCCACACTTTTTTTTTTTTTCACACTTTTGTAATTATAAATTGTTTCGTTTGATGTGTATCCGCGGTGACTGCCCGCAATTCAAAAACACTTTGACCTCTTACTCTTTTCTGACGCTGTGTTTCCTATTATCGCCATGTGAGAAATGTTCTGCTGGAAACCTGAAGCACAGCCATATACATAACAGGTGAATGCCGGGTGAAAGTAGGCTTAGGCGATCGCGTCAGTGAAGAACAACCCCCTGCTAAGACTTTTCACTCACTAAATTACCTTAACATGAAAACTCTGAATATTGGCCCGCTCTTTTTCTCAGGACTGGTTTAAGTCAGACTCATTGGAGGGTTTCGGAGCCTATGTACGGTCATACCACGGCATTTTGATGGGTTTTAAGTATGACCTTGACCATTCTGTTGAGCCATTTAGAGGTGGGCGCTGGTGGTGGACTTCAGATCATTGTCCCCTTGCACAACCCAAAAGCTCGAATTCATTGACTGACGGTTGGACATTAGTCTGGTAGTAGAAAGCTCTTTACGACGCACAGAGTGTCTGGGCCCTCGACTATTGAGAAACGATGGCCTGGTGGGGGCGCGGATACTGTTGAAGTTTTGAATTTGACCCATTCGCTAACGTTTGGCCGTGACGTATGTTATACGCCATTTTGACGCTATGAAGCGAACGGGAAATTGCCTGTGCTGTCAACAACCATGTTCCACTACGAAGAGAGAAGTGCTAAGCTGAACAAATTGGCTGTTGATGTTAGTTTGATATCTGGAAGTGTGGTCAACACGGACTGAGTGGCTTTGTTCAATTCCTTCGCCGCCGTTGCTAAAACTACAGGCAAACTAAAAATCTAAAAAAGCACGGAAAATTAGCATCATTATTTACAACTTCTCCCTCTGTTCTCAAAGTACAACAACCTGGCCTGGCTGTTGGTAAGATATATTGTTATTTTTACAGCAGATGTAACACACTTTCCTTAAGTTTCTACTTTTGTATCGACAGTCCATAGAACCTTTTTCCTCAAAATGTTGGGGGGTTAACAAGACCGGTTTCCTTATGTGAAATGGGCCTCTTGTGTTCTTTTTGGTCAGTAGTGTTTTTTGACTTTCCCCCATCAAAGCCATTTTTGTCAGCATTTGGTCATTTCTTATTGAGTCATGAACATTGAACTGAACTTCAGTGAATGGCTCCCACTGCAGTTAGCTGAAGTCTAAAAAAACCTTAGAAACTCTTCCAGTTTGATCAATGTCATTGACATTGTTTCTCATCTGTTCTTGAATTTTCTGTAGATAGGTCTTGAAGCAAGATGTACTGGCTTTTGAGGTCTTTTGATCTACTTTGTGTTGTCAGGTAGGTTCTAATGGAAAAAGCTAAATTAAGGACAATCCTAGAGTTTTAAATACGAGACAATCAAAAAGACTTAAAACTTGGAGAGAAGCTTCCAGCCGCCCTAAACCTGTAGCAAGGACAAGGAATGGTCCAGATAAAACTGCTTGATGTATTTGATTTTAGACTAAAAGTACAGTCTAAACTCATTTTAAACATAAACATGTTGTACACTCTACGTTCCTTGTTTGTACACGCAAACTGGCAAAATAAATCTAACTCTGATTCTAATGTTAACAGATGCTTTCCATCCGATTAACTGAGCTTGAGCTATTTAAGCTAAGATGAATAGCCTCTTGCAAAGCTGATAAGCATACACCCCAGAAGACTTGGGGCTGTAATTGCTGAATACAAATGCACTCCAGACTTTTCAGATTATTATTTGTAAAAGGAAAAAGAAAATAATGTATCCTTTTTGTCCCACCGCGCGGTTATGTCCTCTTGTCTTTTGATCTGTCACATTAAATCCTATTGAAATACATTGGAGTTTGTGGTCGGAACCTATCAAAGTATGGCAAAGTTCAAAGGTTATACTGCACGGCATTGTAATTTAATCGAAAGGAGCGGGAGCTATGTAACGCACATTTTACCGGATCACAAAAGTTCCCAAATATGTTTGATCTCTTTGAAAAAATACATTACAAACACAAAGAAAAACAGTATGGTTTCCCAGTTTGAGCCCTGTGATGATGTGGAGTATTTAACTCCTTAATCACCTCTGAGTATACTGTGTCTTAAGAAAAGCACAGAACCTTCAGGTGTTACCATGGGGCCACTATTTAATTTCAGGTGGATTTTTCTTTCACAGGAGGACATAAAAGAGCTGCTTTGCGGGGCGGAAAAAAAAAAAAAAAGAGGAAACTCCAGTAGCTTCTATATTCTTTCAAGCAGTTTGTAACTTTGAAATCATTGTATTAAAACCAATTAAAAAAGAAAAAAAAAACACAACACATCAGCTGATTTGTAACAAATTTGATGTATGTGGTAATATTAACCATACTCCATTCAAGCATACTAATACTTTTATAGCCTGCAGAGCATCAATAAATTTTTTACTGCTGTCAGATGTTCGCCAGCATCACAGGGCTTGTTCCGTTGGGGATGTTCCCTTAAAAAAAATAAAAAAATAAAAAAATTCCAGAGGAATAGGTTTCAGATACACCAGAGGCACAGCCTAACTACGTCTTCTTAGTTGATCTCAACTGGAAACTGTAATTATGGAAACAAGCAGGAAATAATCTATAGGAATAAATGTTGGATAGGTTATTATTGCAAAATGTCAACACTGTGTTTTGATAGGTTTTACTTGGAATATCTCAACCACTAAAAATAATTGCAAATACATTGCTGTTAATCTGTGTTGGTTTGTACATGTTTAACTATTTCTTAAATATACTATTGCTGTTTTTTAATCAAAGTTTGCAGATGTTTCTTGAACGTGTTCTTACCCAAAGTTCAGTTTCATACATTATATCAATAGGGTGTAGCATCTAATCTACAGCCTAAGTATTAAACTACCCTTTGCGACGTATTTTTAACCTTATTATGGGGATTGTAAGATTAACTTTTCTGAATGTAAATGACAAAACTCCTAGAGTTATCAACCTGAGAGAGAGAAACGAGTAGAGATGAAGGCGGTTCCAAAGGTTCTGCAGGACTTTAGGGGGGATTGTTCTCCTAAAAATGCACGACTGTAGGTTTTTAGTGAGCTGTCTGTTGGGGTCACAATAAGGTCACCTTAAGACAGGGCTTCCAATTGCGTCCACAGTCTGAAATATCACACCACATTTCCCTCTGCAACAGAGATGACCTGGTAGTTCCTCAATTTATAAGGTATGTTTCATGTTCAAGACAAAAAAAATTTTTTTAAAGAAAAGGGAGAAACATAAAGTTAACGAGGATCCTAAACCTGCCAGAGAATTGGATGAGGTTCCAGTCATCCCTGCTGCTCCTCCGACTCCTGTTCAAGAACTGGAGTCCTCCTCTTCAGTTCACTCCAGGAGGACTTGAAGGGAAAGGTATTTGAGACATTTCCGACACGGTTAAGAGACAGAATCCCCCTTCTCGCCTCATCTCCAGCAGCTCGCCGTGCACCTCTTGCCAAATTTCCTGGGAGTACTGACATCTAAGACAGAGAGGTTGCAACTGGGAAAGGCCACCTTGGTTTAAAATGATCTTTTCCCCGTGAGCACATTGAACCCACAGTTTTCACTTAAGTCTAGGAGGAGGTGAAGACATCCTTGAAAGAGATCGATAGACACCCCGCCACCTCTTGCAGATGAAAGCCCTGACAGTTCTTGTAGAGAGGTCAACCTGAAGGAGGACTGACTCTGCTGCTACATGTTAATCCGCCATCTCTTTTCAAACCCATGCTTGTTGTTGAAGTTCACTCTGAATCACCAGGAAGCGATGAGAAAATTGCTTCCTTCTCTGACTCATATACAATAAAACAGTCTAGCTGTTTTTTTTCATTAGACTAAACTGAACTCTGTCGTAAATCACATCATTCTCCACCCACTTTCAAAGCACTGCCATCAAATCCATTCAGCGTTCTATGATGCTATTATAGGTTGCTAAGCATAACATAAATTATATAGTCAGTTTATTCAGAGAGACTAGATCCTGGAATCCAGTAATTTAGAGGAAATATGAGGTTTGTATTTAGATTTTGCTAAATGCCGTTCTGTGTTCGGTGAATGGATTCATTTTTAAAACTGATGCATTAACCACAACGGGACATAAAAATATGTGTGTATGTATATGTCTTTTCTATTTATCTTATTTCATTTTTGTCTTTATCTTATTTCATTTTTGTCATTTTATTCTTTTCTTATTTTATATTTTTTATGTGTCCTTGGACAGCACTTTGGTGCAGCTTCAACCTGTTTTTAAAAGTACTATAAAATAAACTTGACTTTGACATTGACATTGATGTATGATGCACAACTATGATTACTTAAAGCAGAATATAAATCAGGCAATGAGAATAGTTCTTAAAGGTGACCTATAATGCTTCCTTGAACAGGTTAGGATGGGTCTTTGGGCTACACAAAACATGTTCACTACTTTTTTTTTTTGTCGCAAAAAATAATTTTTAAATAATGAGATTTCAGTCTGGTCAGGTCTGCCTACTTTTAGATTGATCCGTTTTAGGGCCTCTTGTCACTTTAAATCCAAATAAGCTGCTGCTGATCACGCCTCTCGACTCAATGTTTACACTGGCACGTGAAAACGCCAGCAAACAGATGCGCAATTATACCAATTATTCACAATCTGTGAAAAGCAGAAGTGGAGTCTCCTGCACAACAATCGAGAATGCAGCAGGTGGTTTCCGAACGGTAAGTCAACGAGACATTTGTCTTTTCCAGCAGCCACTGTACACCGCATAGCTTCAGGTGGGGTTGCTAGGTAACGGCATGGTGCCCATTGATTGTGACTCACCATTTGAAATGGTTCATTTTCCAGATCCCCCAAAAAACATCAACTTATTATTGCCAGAAAATGGCTGTGTGATGTTTTTAAGTGCTTGGGCTGTTTTTCAGAAGCAGTTGGGATACAAACTGAGCCATCAAACGTGAAAAAAAGCCAAATTTGCATTGGTCCCATTTAAGGAAAAATCCCAGCTTGTAACCAGTCGACAGAACCGGAATCACCAGTTCTGTTTTATGTTAATTATCTTTAATTCTTTTAACCTTTATTTACCTTGGTGAGTAACTGAGAACAAATTTTTATCTACAACAATGACATGGTGGGAAATAGATGACACATATGCGGATCTAGCAGAGTACGGTTAAAATAAACAGCAAGCATCAACAAAGCTGTTGAGGTCATAAAAACATTACAAACAAATTTTATATGTCAGGCGGCATCTTCATTGAAGCGTTTTTTTTTGTTTTGTTTTTTTTTATTTCTACTGATACAATGGTACAGAGCCCAAAGGACAGATATCTCTCTAAATGTTGATGTAACTTTGGGAACATTGAGCATAATGTGTTGGGACAAGCATGTGCTTTAGGGAGTAACAGCAGCTTGTAACAAGTTGCAAAGATAGGACGCGGAAAGATCACAGGCATTTTTAAACAAACGCATACCAATGGGTTTTTCTTCCTTTGTTTTAAGGATAACCAGTTAGCAATAAAGTGTGTTTTACGGTAATGTGTGTGCAGAACTACAAAACATAAAGACTACAGAACATAAAGAAGTGTTTCTTGTTATACCAAGAAACACTTAGTATAACATCAAGTCTCTGTAGTGAGGGCTTTGGAATTGACCTACATAATATGATAGTAGTCAAACGTGGGCTGATAGTCATCTGCACCACATTATTTTAAAAATGATTTGATATTCTTGATGCTTGATTGAATTTTAAGCAAGTCAGAATTGATTTCTTCCTCGTTCAGTTCAATGCGGATTATTTATTAAGTCACATTCAGATTTAAAGATCCAACACCTTATGGTCGGATGAAATCCTAACACAGAAATCAGGTACAACATTATGACCACCTTCTGACCACCGTTCCACAGTGTTGTCTGTCGGAGCAGCAACCTATCAACGTCTAAGAGGGAAACGACTGGGCAAACTCACCAGGAAGAAAAGGTCTTGTCAGGAAGTCCCTTCGACACGGTGCAGGGGGCAAGGGGTCAGCAAAACATCTCTCTTGGAAAATTTCTCCCAATGCATGCATGATACTGTTACAGAACTGGAGAGCTCCTTCAGTGTCAGGGTGTTGCGTCCTAAATGCACAAAGAAGTTTTATTCCATGCAGCTGTTAAGACTTTATATTCCTCTCTAATCCCCAAAAAGCACAACAAACTGTTCACTTTAGTGCTATTAATTGCACAGGTTTCCTTTTTTTTTTTCAAATATTTTGTTTTTGCATTAATATGCAAAAGCCTTTACATTGTCTTATTAAACTTGAACATTTTGTTGCGTCTGCTTCTGCTTTTTTTCAGAACTATTATAGTTGTGGTTACTGTTAGTATGTCTGCACAGAATTATGTTCTAACAATGTTATCAGTAACGTTTTTTTTTTTTTTTTTTTCGTTCCTACAAAGCGGGGAAGTCAAACTCGTTTTCGCTTTAGGCCATATCAAGATCACAAATGTCCTCTAAGAATTAAAATATTAATAAATAGCTATTTACTTTGGCAGAATACAGATAAACACTTCTCTGATTAATACAATAAAAATTAAGTACCAAACTTTTTCTTGAAAGTTCTGCCTATCTAGAGGGCCTCAAAAAAAACTAATGCTGGCCAGACTTGGCCCCCGGGCCTTGAGTTTGACACATGTTCTCTAAAGGATTTATTGGTGTTCATTCATTCATTTCCATTTTTTAACTCAGCTTAACTTGGAATGAAAGTGATACATAATTCTGTTTTATTACACTCCTGTGGTCGAAATATGTAGAATTTATAATATAATATTGTGCTGTTTATGATACACCTGGTGAAATAAAAATCCCTGTGATCCTTATTTAATCATATGATAATAAAGAAAAAAACAAACTAATCACGCCTGCAGGTCGTAAATACATAGAGCATGACGAGGATTTTTACCATGATGGTTCAACTAGTTTATTTCTTTTGGCTCACCAGGAACCCTCAGTGGAAATTGTAAGTCAATATTGTGCGTCTTACATTGCATGTCGTCTGTTTTGGTGGGTTTGAAACACAATCAGAGTCAGAGATACAGCTGTTCAAAAGTGATTCTTACCGTAATTATTCTAATAATCTTCTCTGTCGCTGTGGCTATTACCCAGTCAGATGAACGGGTTTATTTAGAGAGTATTGTCATCGAGTGCAATGTGTCCGGTCCCCAGGGACCACTGTTCTGCATATTTTAGATGCATCTCTGTTCCAGAACACCTGATTCAAATGATTGCACGGCGTCCTCTGCATGCCATCAAGTGCTGCAGAAGCCTGTTAATCACGTACATATTCAAGTCAGGTGAATGGCAGGAGGCAAACACCTAAAACATGCAGGGCAGCGGTCCCTGGGGATGTGAATCGAGAAACACTGATCTAGTGTATTTCATCATGTAATGGTTTGCCGTGGTATGCATGTAATTTAGATTAGGCCTGTGAGTTTCCCTCGGGTTCCTTGAGTTTCACTGTCCCGGAGTTCCCTAAAGGTGCTAATCCTGCTTTGAGTGGAGGCATTAATAAAGTACAGATGACTATTCCAAGCATGGGACTCTGCGGAACGCAGTAACTAACTGGTGTGTAACGTAAGATTTTAGCGTAGGATTAATTTTTAACACAAACATATTGGCAGATAAATTACTGGGACAAGTTTCCTGGTGTGGCACCAATTTTATTGGTTGGGGTTGGATCAACAGTTAGCTCCTATTGTAAAGGTGAAGTAAATTTTATTTTTTATTTTTTTTAACAAATAAAATTTGCTAAGTGTGTTGTGCATTTGGATTCAGATGCAGCTGCTAATCTTTCTGGGATATTTCACTGTCAGTACACATGTATACCCTGAAGTAATAGCCTATTTTTTATGTAAAAAAAAAAAAAAAAAAAAAAAAAAAAGCTCAAATTGGATGTAAAGCAAACAGGAGTTAAACCTAAAGTTTTATTTTATTCTTTTCAGGAATGCTCTATACTTACCTCCATCCATCCCCCTAAATATGCAGCATGTATCCCTCATTTGCAGTATGATGCTGCCACCGCCTCCTGTTGATGTGCAACAGATTATTAGTCATCATTTGTAAACAAAAAGTAAAAGTCCAGCCTCATCTGATCACAGAACCTCTCTACACGATTTGTGATCCCTACTTGCCTTGTGATAAACTTAAAAAGTAACTAGCTTACCTTAAAGAATGGCTCTATTTCTGTCACTGCTGAAGCCTAGATAAGATTTATAGTTCATCGCCCTTGGTTGCCCTGTCAATAAGTTCTCCCAACTGAAAAATGTGAAGAAGAAAAAAAAAAAAATGTACACACGCCAGTTTGTACATTAGCTTACTCGAGATTTTCATTTCGAGGAGGAAAAAAAAAGTGGAAACCGTTAACCGTTGAAGTTGTGTGGATACTTTCCCAACGCTCTGTAGAGCAAGCAGATGACAGGAATAATGGTTCAATAACTGTCTTGTTTATCGTTTTGCCCCGCTCCTTTGTGTCTGTCGAGCAGCGTTAGGGTAAAGGAGGTGGAAACAAAGTAATTTAGCTCTCGTGCTTTCTCTGTCGTCTAACGTTGCCACGGTTTCACTTTGCGCGCGCGTGCATCAGTGCGCGCTCACGCTGGCTATTGTGTTTTTTTTCTTTTTTTTTTTTTTTTTTATTACCAGGAGACAACTGTGGCCTTGCTGGGGTAACGGAGCGGGTGACCAGCTGAATAATAACTAAGGGGCATTCAAAAAAAAAAACCATGGCGGACGAGCAAGAAATAATGTGCAAGCTGGAGAATATCTTGGAAATACGGTAAAGCGCAAATTCTGCCTCTTCAATGAATGTTTTCCAGATGTTTGGCTAGTGTTTCGAAGCGTTAAGTTAGCTAGCTTTAGCCGTCTGGGAATAACCCCCCCCAACCCCCATTGGCTTCGCTTTTGTTTCTCGCCACGCTAATATTAGCCGCTCTGCTTTGAATTAAAGGCGTTTTGCTGCTCTACATCGTCCATTATTCTGCCTCTGACAACGTGGACAGGCGGGCTAATTGTGTAACAAATACAGACGGAATTCGGGTGCTGAATGCACCTATTAGAGCTAATGCATCAAAATCCCAGATGTATCACAACAAATGCCAGATGTGCTAGCTAGGTCCTTAGCTTAGCAATCTGTCGTTTGGCTGGTTAGCAGAAGTGTACGGGATGGTGGGATTTTTTTAAAAATTAGCAGCCTTTTCTTTCGAAACAGGTTTGTGAAGTTTTGAACATTGTGATTACAATTTATGGAATTGATGGGTCACTTACGTCACGTGTGTAGGAATTTTCTTTCTTTAAAAGATGTTATTGTTGGGGGTATGAATTATTTGATTCGTCCGTGATAGAGTAAACCTATTCAGAATCCGGACACTTGGAGGAATAATAAAAAAAAACCCAAAACAATAAAAATGTGTGCCACGGGCTTACAGAAACAAGACGATCCAGATGCAGAAGATTAAGTCTCGCCTAAAGATGGAGTTTGAGGCTCTGGAGTCGGAGGAGAAGCATTTAAAAGAATACAAACAAGAAATGGATCTCCTTCTGCAAGAGAAAATGGCCCATGTTGAAGAGCTGCGCCTCATCCATGCAGATATTAATGTGGTGAGTTGGTCAAATTCCTAAATGCGCTTGAACCCAAAAACCCATTTGGTTATTGTTAAATAAAACTTCGAGCAGAGTTCCAGCGACTGAAAGGTTGTTATTCGAAAAATTCTTCAGTGTCAATCAAAGGACTGGCATCTGGCTCCAAGTGGAATCCATTGTTTCAGGCTCTGAAGTTTTACCGTCTTTTTTGGCCAAAACGTCTGTATCAATCTGTCATTTTAGATGGAGAGCACCATAAAGCAGTCAGAGAACGACCTGAATAAATTGCTGGAGACAACTCGCCGCCTCCATGACGAGTACAAGCCTCTGAAGGAGCATGTTGATGCACTCAGGATGACTTTAGGTCTGCACAGACTGCCCAACTTGAACGAAGAGGAGGAAAAGCTCTCTCTGGAGTAAGTATATGCACACACTGACAGGTAAATACAACTCAGCAGATGTGCTACTTAATTACAGTCCCTATTGCATTCGCTAAAAAAATGTTTTCATCCTGAATTTTCTTAAATATGTATTTTATGACATTGCAGCCACAAACCTAATTCTGTTTTATTTGGGTTTTATGGGATTGACAAACACATATTGGAGCATAATAGTAAAGAAGTATAAAAATATTTAAAATGTGATGTACATTTGTAATTAGCTTTGTAAAACAGCCTTCTTTTGCAAAACTTCTGCCAGTCCCTTAGGCTTTGCACTCCAGAGATTACGATTGTTGTTGCAGTATGCTGTCGATCTGAACTTTGGAACAGAATTAACTAATTAATAAACCAAAGCTGCACAATACATCCAATCAAAACCACCATCATAATTTCATACTTTGAAATTGCATAGAACTGCTTGGATCCAATATTTTATAGGCACGCAGGCAAATATTCTGCATACTGACAATTTATTTGGCCAGTGGGAGAAGCAGCCACTGCCTATGATGGCCACACTTGATGTGTATTTTATTGTAACTGTGCTGTGGGGGTATCAGGAAAAAAGTGTTTTACTCTGAATCAATATGGGCATCAAATTATTCAGCAAAAGTATCCTAATGACACAGTAGTGCCGCAAGGGAATCTAAATCATTCCCAGGTGTCTCTGATTGTATTCTTACAGTAAAATGCCCTGTAATTCGCTCTATCAGCTGCTAAATGCTTCTTGACCAGCTTTTTCATCGCTTTCTTTCAACAGTGTTTTTTAAAAAAATTTTCTTTAAGCTCCCCTTCCATAAATGCCAGATTTGTTGAGAATCAACAGTTTTCCTGTCAACGTACGTCTGCAGCTTTTGGACAAATTCTTCAACTGGCCTGTCAGTTGTGCCACGTTCTTTCCATTTTTGAAATGGTGGATGGTGCGAGACGGTCAAAGATTTTGATGCCGTTTTGTGATTTTAATCCTTCTTTGAATTTATCCACAACTTTTTTCCTTGAGCTGATTGTTCATGTTCTTCATCGTATCACCCCAACAGAACAGCTGTGTTTACAATCTAGTAAGGTAAAAACCTTTCAGGAAAAAAAGAAATGCACTGAAATTTGTGGCTGTGATTTGACAAAATGTGAAAAACCCTTTACAGGATGCTGTAATTTTATTATTATTTTTCTACAATTAATTTGTAACAAGTCCTGGAGGTAAGGTACTTTTTTTTTTGTTATTTGAATGTTATGTAAAAGGTCTTGTGTGCAAAAGGACTTGATATTTGCGTAACACGCTTTAATTCATTTTATTTGCCTTCAGTGTCATAACATGTTTACTACTTGCAGGGATAAAGCAGAAGCCTTACCGATGAAATACAGTAGGTTAAAAGTAATCCTTTACAGGGTTTATTTTAGCATCATGGCGCATTGAATATTTACAGCAATGAATGGCATTTTAATGTGCATCCCAGCTGACCTCATAGCTTTACGCTTTGAAGCTATTGACGTTCTCCTGCTGTTTCTCAGGCAAGACCGTGTAATCTTACTTTATGACAAGTCACAGCTACGGTTACCAGCGCAAAATAGTTTTTGAGACAAACTTGGTGTGGGCCGACATTGAGTTAAATCTGACGCATGAAGGATTATACAGTGGATATGGGCTACATATTGGCCATATAACAGACATAGTCTGAGTTGATTCATTAGTGTGTAGTTACAGTTTGGATGTTTATGAAAATTTGTAACACTTTTTTGTGGGCTTTAGCTTGAAGGACAAATTCGGTGCATATTATTTTGAGCACACAAATTTGACACGCTTTATCGAGTTGCAGTAGAGTGGGATTTGATCTTTTTGCAAACACTGGCCCAAGAAAGAAGAAAGTCCAGTTTGATTTTCAACTAAGTATGACAATACTGACGATGAAACAGCTATGTTGACCTTTATTTTTACGATGCTGTACACAATCTGAAGTACAAATGCTAATGAATTTTAGCCTATCCCTATCGTGAAATGCCTTTTATTTTGCCTTTTATTTTTGTGATTTTAGGTGAACTGGCCCTTTAAAAACTCCATCCTTTTGATAGTATTTTAAAACCCTTTCAGTTTCTCATTCGTATTTTCTTGATCAACTGGACTATTCAGACATTAACATCCATCGAAAAACTTTCTTTCTTATCCTAATTTTGTCCAGTCTTTTCCCAGCTGTAGAAACTGCCAAAATGATGGTGACGAATGAAGCCATTTCAGGCTTCATAAAAATCCGTGTCATCCACAAAATTGGAGGTACATCAGGGTGGTCTGACAAGCAGGCTTCCAGCAGCACAAACCACAGGCTGACATCCATCAACAGCAGATGATTGTACAATTTGGCGCTGCAAATCATAGTTAATGGCGCTAGAACATAGAAGTTAAACTCATCCAAAGTTTTTTTGGACGGACAGACTTTCAGGTATCCCGAGTCCGGAGCGTCTGGTGTTGTTTTTACACAGTTTTGTCATCCACGTTTTTGCTCTACGGGAAGATTGCTGAAGTGTAACTGAAAGATATTCCTCACGAATGTTTATTTATAATTGCCATGTTTATTTACACCGAAGGCCAAATTCTTGTCTTGAAGTCGGTTGGAAAAAGAAGAACTTCTCATCAGAGACTTTTCTTTTCCATCTTACTAACCTAAAGAGTGCTACTATTAACAGCTGGAAAATAACATGTGACCTTCCTAATAAGCAATAAGGATCTTGAGATTTCTCGTAGACTAAAACACTCACAAAAAAAGTGCGCAGTAAGAGCCCTGACCTACTGCTGCTCCGTGCGCTGACAACATTGTTGGTCGGTTCACTTTGCGATTTGGCCGTGTATTGTGCACAGGCTCGAGTGATGAGTTCATTGCTGGCCAGGTGGTTGTTGTCTCTCCTTCCCGTCCCAGTGACATTCCCACTCGACTATCAGCCGGCCATAAAAGAGACTTCGAAAGCTGAGGCTTATGTTCCCCTGCGGTTTTTCTTAGTATATGCAACTCATCACAGAAGCAGAGTGACAGATTTATGGAGTAATTGTAGTAAATAATAAAAGTTCCCTGCGAAACTGTATGACAAGAAGAGAGAGAGCAGATTTGAAGAAAATGAAATCACACCCCCAAACAGCTTGCTGGGTACGTTTTAGGAGAATATCAGAGAGCGACATGTCGGGAGAAAAATGAACATTCTATGCCTCAGAAGATAGGAGAGGGGGAGAAAATCTCCTGTGAAATATTAACCTGAATAGAAGCTAGACGCTAAATATCAGAAACACATGTGGGTTATGCAGTGATAGTAAAAAGGCCAACATGCTTGGCACAGGGGTCACTCGTGTTCACAGGAAATGTAACGCATTAAATTTGTTCTGTGAATGCGCAAAGATCTACTCTAGCCCGGACCTATTTTGAGAGAAACCAGAGAGGGTAATGAAAGGGGATATCACTTTTTTTTGTCTTTGAAAAAGGGCCAGTCATGCATAAAGTCCAAGGCCACATTTCTTTCCCAGCCCTCCCCTGCACACACCCACGCACGCACTCGCGCACGCACGCGTACACGTGTTGAGCACGCTAACAGTCTTTTTTAAATACTTCAGACGTTTGATCTGACTTTTGCATTAAAAAAAACAAAAACGGTGACACAACTGTAATTTTCTTCAGCTTAAGATGCTCATTGTGGACTGGGATAGTGTCAGCTGTGGGAATTCTAAGATCTAAATAAGATCTGCTTACCAGCTTTATTTCCTTCTCTCTTTTTTTTCGTTATGCTTTGAACAGTTATTTTGAGAAGCAGAAGGCAGAGTGGCAGAAGGAGCCACATGAGCCCGCCATCCCAGAATCTCTCGCTGCAGCTGCAGCAGCGGCGCAGCAGCTTCAGGTGTCCAGGAAGCAAGACGCCCGGCAGACGGCCACCTTCAGGCAGCAGCCGCCACCCATGAAGGTATTCTCATTTAAAACAGATGCAGCAGAGATCAAAGTGCGTGGATAGGCACCCTTTTTTTTTATTAGTGTTTTTTTTTTTTTTTTTTTTTTTGGTAAATATTAAAAATATATTTATAAGAATTTTAAATAAAAATTTAATAAAGTGAATGCTATTTTAAAAAATTTAACAGCATACATTATCAGCAGATTTTCAATCTATTTTTTTTTTTTTAATTTTGACTATTTTTTTCATATTTTTTTGCATGAAATAAGGCTTCAGTATGAGGGAAGCTAGTACAATTAAAGACTTGTTTTCCATGAATAAGAGTCAAATATTTGACTGGAAATTACCAGTTATAAGTGGTTCAGTCATAAGTGGAACAAAAAGAATCCATTAAGCCCTTTACTCAAAATGTTCTGTATTGTGCTTGTAAAACGTACAAATTATTTGTATTTATTAACTGTGTGCGTTGTTTATTGGTTTTACCTGGTTTAAGTTGCATTTATTTCCATATTACCATTATGTAGATGGATAAATATGATCAAAGTGGAATAAAGCGATTGGTCCTGGCCCATACACTCACATTAACACAAGCAGACACTGGGTTGATCAATGACCATCTATACATTTATACAATAAATGTATATTTTATCAAAAAAAACATGCATCCATTATAAAAGGTGCATGTGTTTCTGCAGGTTGCAACAAAATCTTATAGAGGACCCAAACCCTCCACAGCGGTTATTATCAAGTGCTTCCATACTTAAGAACATTTGGCTGTAAAAAGAATAACAATACAAAACTTTATTAGGATGTAAAGCAGACACTTTGTTCCCCTCAAACTTTTACTCAGATGGAGCTGAACTCAACTGGCATATGAAGCAAACACCTCTGCTGACTGTAGCTGAGGGTTTCTACACACACAGGAACATGGAGAAAATCTGTTTCAACTTTTGCTAGAAAGCTTTAAAATACAAAAGACACTAAACTTCATATAGATTCAAAATAATGTCAGCAGATTATTAATAAGAAGGGTTTGGTATAAGCTGGCAAGAAAATCTAATTAAGGACATTTTTATGCATTATTGCCTTAATAACTGAATCGTAACTCCTTCGTTTAACCATAATAATCCAGAATGACAGCACCTCAAAGGAATGTAGGGATTATTAATCCACTAAATACTTTCTGGTTAAAAGAAAAATCTCTGCACAACTTTTACTCAGATAGAGCTGAATGCAATGACCATCAATACATTTGTGATAGACATGGATGTAGTCAAAAAACACAATAGCAAATGTATTATCAACAACTATATATATATATATATATATATATATATATATATATATTTGTACAACTTGCTTTTCACAGTGGAGGAAGTGCAGGGGTTTGTCGCCAGGATGTGCATTAAATAATGTCTATGAATCCCATTCAGCTGCCTCAAATTAGATATGATAATAGAAATATTTGCATTCAAGTATAAATAGACCATCAAGGAGAGATTTGGTTTTCTTTGTGTGCTGCTGATATATTCCAGATATTTTCATGAAATATCTCCTGCCTTATGAGTCTGTGTGCCTGTGACAAAACAAACACCACAGATAACAGAACTACTTCACTCTATTAACCCTGGCTTCACACCTCTTTTATTAGTGTCCGGTTTAAGTGGCTGGAATGAGCACAACACTTTGATCAGCAGGATGACTTGTTGAAGTTAAAGATCAGGGTGATGGCAAAGAGGCCATCTAACCCCAGCCTTGGAGCACATCACCAAAGATGATATGCAATATTAGCATACTTGGATTGTTGACAAATATGGCCGATTATGCTCAGATTAGCTAATATATCACTATTAGTTGCCAAGGTGCTAGTAGCATGTGAGCTAACAACAGCAAAAGCTGTTTGCTGTGCCAATAGCTGGTATGTGCTATTGCTTAACATGAGCTAAATGCAAAAATCAGTATGCTAGCAATCAATCGCAAGGGCTATATTAAAGTTGGGTAGTATGCTACTGTTTGGTAGCATACTACCTATTGTTACACTTGACAATAGGTGTATTATCATTAGCTTGGCTAATCTGCAAATATTAGCATGGCTATCACTAAAAGGTTAGTCACAAAAGGATTAGCTAACTTGATAGTAGCTTATGTTGGCATTGGTAAAATACTTAAATTTGCTAATATACTAGTTGAAGCATATTAGCCAGTATGTCAGCCAACATTAGAGTTTAGATTTATGACCTGAACCTGACTCAAAATTTGGACCAGGTCGAGCCACAATTATTTGCTTGATGATCGGGTCAGGATAGGCCTTCTGTGTCGCATTTAGTTGGCCTACAATACTTATAGCACAGAGAAACCCAAACAAGACTTAAAGGTGCAACAATTTATTGGAGTTGATTTAATCTTTGGAGATTGGTCATCAGCTGATACTTACATGTGAAACCGACCTCATCCATCGATCTTGTCTTCTTCCAAAAAGGTATAAAAGTCAGCCATTGTCCTCTTTTGTTGTCCTGTGAGCGAGGTTTTACTGACAGACCGGCCCACCAGGGCATATTTGCACATTTTCAGTAGTAATGTCACCCCGCTGTTTCCAACTCGGCGACTTTCTTGCTATATTTTGCAGCATTTAAGATAAAACAAAATTGGTAGTCGGAATCGGCAGGTCAGGCTTTTTAAAGAACGGCAATCGGCCATAAAACTGCAATCGGTGCAGCCTTACTACTTATAGTCCAAATGGAGAAGTCGGCAGCTTACCCTATTAAGGAAAGCAAAAAAAGATGCAAAAGTTCGTTAGACTTTAACAAGCACAGCGCATTGCACAATAAATGCCCGCCCTGCTCCGCTCCTATCTATCACACACACCAGATTATTTACACTTGACTCACACTGCAGTCACACGCAACAAGATGCCGCTTGAAGACATTACATAAAATCTAAAAATGGGAGAAGTTGAACTACTTACTCAAATTATGTCCTAAAAATGAACGCACTAAAATCGTAATTAAAATAATATGTCAGGTTTACTTCGGACGCCGGCCTATAATTAAAGTTAATTGGTTGGGTCAAATTGGGCTTGGACACGATGTCTACGGACTCTGGCCAGATCGGGCTGGATATTTTTGGGCCCGATCTAAACTCTTAACATGTACATTCTGCCAACAGCTAGCTAAAATGCTTAGCTAGCAAGCTAACACTAGCATAAAGGGGGCTTTCAGTGTATTAATTTGCAGACCTTTATGGTGCTTTCATTAAACCTATACAACCAAGAATCCATGTAAGATACCTATTGTTCATCAATGCACTAGTGTCTGTCCATAGCTATGGTACGGTAGCCACCAGTTAGTGCTTTCCAACTTCTAAAAATAGAAGTGCAGCAACAAATTGGCTTTTTAAGGCTCATTTGAGAGCACCCAAAAATCAACAAAAAATACATACGACATCTACTTCCCAGATTTAATGATTTAAAAGTGGAGCTCGGTGGAAGATAATGATGGGTAGGTCTAGATAATTCTACTCTGAGCTGGTGATGTACCAATCTCCTGCAACCTTACATCAATTTGGATCCACTCAAGCAGTCTTTTTTTTTTTTTTTTTTTTAATAATCTGTTCCAATTTAGGTTGGCATGTTTGTTGGTAAAATATGTTCAAAGTGGGTTGCATTTGGAGACTCATTTACAGAAGACCTTTGTTTTAGTAATTCTTTTCAAGCCTGTATACTAAACACTGGGCAGTTGGCTCCTGTGCTTTGCTTTAATTATGTTTTTTTTTTTTTTTTTTGATCATGAGTTGTAACTGTGAAAGACCTGGAGAGTTGTTCAGATTTGGGACATTGCAAAGACACAATTTCCCAACGCGTCTCGGTGACAGAAAATTTGGGCAGTGCAGTTATAATGCGAACACAGATGGAACACATCGATACTAATATTGTTAGCAGCAGGGTGTCACAGCACTTTTCAGTTACCCTTTGATCTTGGAGCTCTATCTCCTGGTTGTGATCTATGAACAAAAACTAGTAAACAACCTAAGTGCTGCCCTTCCTTTAAACCAACAGGGCTTTGTTTAGGTCAGTGTAGTCATATGTTTCTGAGCTCACCTTTACAGATGTTCTCACATCCGGGTAAATCCATAACTTATTCATGTAGCACCTTTTTATATAAAGGAAGTAATGCAAGTTTGGTTTCAGTGGGACAGTGCTTTATAAAAGCATTCATATCCCTTACATTTTTTTTTTTGTCCCCCCCCACTTTTTGTCTTGTTACAACAAATCCATTTCTTATCTGCCACGCCGAGTCAAAACTTTGCAGAATCAGTTTTTGCTGCAATTAAAGTTGTATGTTTTTAGGTTGTTTTTTTTGCTGTTCCTCTTTAAAAAAAAACACACAATCAGATTGTACAGAGGAAAGGATCTGAAATTCAACTTTCCACAAGCCTCTTGATGAGATACATTAGGATTTTGTTGGGCCGTTCTAACCATCTGTTGATTAATTAGGGGACTGAGGGCAATTTGTCACGATGGGTTTGATTTAGAAACTCTCCTTGTAGAAGCAGCTGAATGAAAATGGATGCCACACTTTTCAGATTTTTATCAGTGAAGAGGCTGAAATATATCCTTCTCTTCCCACAGTTACGCACTTCTTTGTGTGGGGCTATCACATTAAATCACTGCCAAGCACATTGATATTTATGGTCATAACATAAAATGCAATAAGTGTAAGGAGTGTGACCACCGCCTGGCAGCGCAGCAATCGAATCAGTCCGACCAAAGTCATACAATTACTGGATTTATTACTTAAATTGGTTTAGGGAAATTTTACACGACTGAATTATTTCCTTGATTCTCCACGTCGGAACAAAAGTAGCACTCAATAAGTCTGGAATACAGTGTCTGACTGGGCCTCTTCTCTGCAGGCATGCCTGTCGTGCCATCAGCAGATTCACCGCAACGCTCCCATATGTCCGCTGTGCAAGGCCAAGAGCCGCTCCCGCAACCCAAAGAAGCCGAAGAGGAAACCAGATGAGTAGATCCTTCTCACAGCTTCCACTTCTCGGTAGGGTTTAAACTGCTCTCATCCACTGATCTTGGATCAGCCAGATTTATTCCCCTACATGACTGAAATTTAAAAAAAAAATTTAAAAAAGAAGCTCTGAGCTTGAGGACGATTTCAACACTCTCTCTGTTTCAGTAAATTGTTTCAGTATTGTCGGCGCTTAATTGTGGATTCAGTGATGTCATACGAGTCGCCTGTGTTTTCATCGCTTTGGATGTGTTTACTCGATGTAAATGTGTGACTTCCACCGTAGTTTACCAGCTCCCTGAATAGTGTGTTGCAATAATGCAAAGCGAACTCGGCCAAATACTCCTGCCATTGTTGCTCCTGTTTGCTTTTAATTATCTTGTGTAATCATTCTTCTGCAGTGCATGCCATGACTATTGTGTAGTTTTTGTGACAATGTAAAATTACATGGTTTCTCTAAGTTAAATACAGTTACACTATTGTTTTATGTTTACAGTCAAAATGAAAGAGGGGAAAAAAAAAAAAACCTAGTATGTTTAACTTTAATACTGCGAAAAGGAAATAAATGGATGTTTTGTACTAAGTTTGTGCCATGTCTCTTTCTTGTGTGCATAGAACAATTACCAGAGCTAAATGTCTTGTGGTTTGGTGTTGTAGTTTCCAAACATTACCCAAAATGATACATTGCAAAGTGTGACATGCCACATTTCTATGTCAGAGTGGACCATTTTAATACATGAATATGCTTTGATGTCAACCTTTGCATTAAAGCTCTGGCTGTATGTTTTTTTGAGCCCCACTTTCAGGTGTTTTTCTGCCTTTTATAGATTTCATCTAAGACTTTTTATTTTTTTCATTTAATCCATACATCTTCTCATCATCTCTCGCCACCTTGCTGAAGAAGAGCATCATCTCGCAATTTCCCCCGGCATTGATGCATTTAGGACGACTTTATTTGTTCCCTAAGAAACTCCTGATGCTTTCACAAAAAACAACCGTTTTGGGATTGACCTTCACACAGGTGGAATCTGTCATAATGAGGTGACTTTTGACAACGCATCGTCTTGTGGCGTCACAATAAAACTGGAGGGAAACGCATGCGACACTTTTCAGTTTTTCATTTGAAGGGACTGTTAAAAAAACACACACACAGCCTCTTCACAATTATGCTTTTTGTCGTAATTCAGAAAAACAAAAAAGTTTAGAGGGTATCATTACTTTTATGGAGCCCTATAAACATTGCTAGCAAATGGATGGACTTAGCCTTTGTTTGAAGATAAAGAAGGAGGAATATGTTTGACTCCAGCGCATCATTGTGCCTCTCACTCTGTTAATATGCTGTCATGTCTGCAGCTATCTGTCTGAAAAAGGACAGCGAGGATTTGTTAAATGAGTTCCTGTTGCGTTTTTGTCAGGGTAACCCCTCATTTCATCTGTTGCCAGGGCAACTCCACGTTCTTTAGTGGTTGCTAAGGCAACCCTAGGTTGCTGTGACCGCATATTTTCACCTAAGAAGTTCCTCCCAAATCCAGCGAGGGCCGGAACTCTGCACCAACTCCCACATAAAGAGTCCAATGTAGCAGAGAGGAGACGTTTAAACGGCAACAATTAAGAAAGTGTAACCTGTCTGCCAAACTAATCTGTCCTTAAGTCACTCGCTCAAGTTTGTGTTTCGTCTGTCCTTCGGTGTTTGGAAGTGCAGTTGTGTCTTTTTCCTCCAGATAAAAGTTGCCAAGGCCAGTTAGGGCTGTTTGTGCTCACAGACCCTGCAGACACTGGGACGGGGGAGCTCCGCCCGCCTCCCCCAGCCTGTCAGCACGAAGACATAAACAGCAGAAATAAGGCCTTCTATCCTCATAAAAGCTACGGAGCTGAACCACAGAAAGATGGCCTCTCACATGTCCATTCCCCTTGGACCGAACAGGGACAGGCGGGACATCCGGACCTTGACGCAGATTAAAGAAGGGATGGGTTTCTTGTTCGGTCTGTCCAGTCAGCTGGAGGCAGGGCTGGAGAATGCGGCGAGCCTTTCAGTGTTGATGCCATAACTTGAAATTATTCATCTGAGACGCCTCCTCATCTATTCAAAAGAGCAAAGAGAATTGCTCTTGTTCCAGACACATAAAGTCAAACTGCAGCAGTAGCTTTTAAAGGCCCTCGTCTTCATCCCAGGGTTCCAATATCTGCCTGGGATGAATGGATTTCTGCTACGACTTTTGGACAACGGTATGCAGAAGAGAACAGGAATATTCCTAAGTCTATGAATGATCGAAATTAAGTAAAAATGCAAGTTAAATTTCTGACAGTTTTTTTTTATGCTTCTCTTTTGCATTGTTTGTAATCCAACCTTTTCAGAAAGTGCCATTCATTCTGCAGCTATCCAGTCAAAAATACACTCATCTCAGAGTTCAAATATTTTCTGTGAATAAGGCATTTTTATGCCTTTTAAGAACCCTTTATTAGAATGGAGTAAAAAAACAAAAAGAAAAAAAACTAAGGGATCAACTGAGGCAGCCATTAAAGATCTCATTTGGCTTCTTTTGGCGGCAACTCCGTTCACTTGGAAAACAGCTTTCCTCTATTTGCTACAGTTACACTTCCTGCTACAGGTGCGCCTCTACCGCCACCTGGCGGTTCATGAGGGAACCGGAAAGAGGTTTACTCTCCAAACGGCTTTGGTTAGCTTTTTTTTTTTTTTTCTTCTTTTTTTTTTAATGCTGACCTTGCACTGCCAGAAACACGCAACAATCCCCAATAAAAGACCAGACGCTGACATCTGAAGTGCTCCTTGGAAGGAGGGATGAAACTGTTCCAAGTCTGCAACCCATAAAACCCAAAAATAAATCCAGGTGACCTATATATAGTTCTGGTCATAAGAGGGTTAGCGAACTATGCCATTGGGTTTGTTTGTTTGTTTGTTTGTTTTTTTGCTCTTAATCCTCCAGACAAGAACCGTCTGAAAATAATTTGTGGCTTTGGCTGGAACTTGTTTGCTTGTGTTTGTTATGAATCATGAATCTTGGTGCACATTGCAGAGTATGTCCTGACTGCTGGGCTCCATTAGCCGGAGTGGCGGCAACAGAACACCTTAAGGTTTTATTTGGAGTGACAGGATAGGTTCCACTAACTTGGCGTGAAAATGGAAAGTAAACACGCCTTTAGGGAAAATACAGATTTCTTCAACAAGAAGTGCTCTCAACACCCCTCATTGCTATGCAAGCCAAAACATCCTGGAAATCGGAGGAAGAAGAAGAAAAAGAAAGGGGAAAAGTCCAGTAGAAAGAATTTCATCCTTAGACATTATGCAGTAAAGTATGGTAGTACACTAGCAGCAAGTAGAAATGCTGGGTAATAAAGAACACAGAGGCTTGGACTTAAAATGCTGCGGATTTTCACTCTCCACATGTATTTACTTCCCTCTAAGCAAAATGACCCACACTTCCGAATAATAGAAAGTCTGAAAAATGTGGAATAATCAACCAGTTTGAATCCGGTACTCTAAAAAAGAAACTCCCAACTGGCTTAACTATGCATGGCCCAAAACTAGCACAGTACGTTGTATTCAATGAATACAAGTGCATGCCACAGGTTTAAGATTTTACTTTAAAAAATAAAAAAATGCAGCACACATCTGCTTTTCCTTCCACTTCCAAATAAAATAAGATCTAAATTTACGACGCGGAAGTTTGAATCTCGTTTCTGTAACGCCACAAATTTGGGAATTTCCTTCAAGTTCAAAGGTTCTGAATACAAATGTGTTGTGACACGTTAGAGCAAGAAGAGGACGCCTGGAAGACATTCAGCTGCTCCTGCTTCCTTCCGATCCAGCTTTAATTATTTATTTATTAGATGCAAAGAAGAGGATAGAAATCCAAATATAGATTCTTGTGTTTCACTTCAAGATTTGGCATCTCTGGAAAGGATCGACACTATTTGAAGATGCAATGCAAGGGGAAAATCTGGTTAGACTCCCGTTTGAGTCTCTTGTTCTTGGAAAGGTTTCGGTGAGCTTGTATCGGAGGACCCTCACGCGTCCGCATCCATTTCATCTGTGTCTTCCGTGTGCCCTGACAAATGAGCAGAGCGTCTCCGTGGCGTTTGAACAATGCCATAAATTTGACAGGCTGCCATCTGCGTCGGAGCACGGGACAGTGAGAAGACGCGGGCCGGGCGGGGGCAGCTGACCGGATTCTCCTAAAGCCCCCCCATAACCCCGCCGACGGCCTCGCAGCTGACGGTTACTAAGTTGGAGGAGTCAGGAAAGAACAAAACAAAAATCAAAAAGGCCAGTTTATGTTATTCACTTAGTAAGACGTTCTTGTCTAAAACTGTCCACCCGATGAGGTGGTTCTTTATTTTGGTTTTCTGTGGGGAAGGAGGGAGGAGTAAGTCACGCTCTCAAATCTCTCTCAGTGTCGTAGCTGTATCACCTTTCTAATTATAAACCCGAGCCTTCACTGTCCCAGAATGGAAGTTTAGCCAGGCCCCTGCGTGGCCTAAAATTAGCCCCCTAGGAGACCCCCAACTAGTAAGAAGCCTCTACCCTCCATATTGTTAACACGCACACACATGCGCACGCATACTGCGCTTTTTACAACTCACTTCTTGGAGGACCTCTCTGTCTTCGCTTCCTACTTGAACAACGGCAACATCAGTGGGGCTAAGAGCAAGTCAAGGTAGGGGTCTTTTCTGAGTAATCTGTGAGGTTTATGTTCTACTGACACACAGAGACAAACATAAAGGAGCAACCAAGCGAGTAAAATCAAAAACCACTTGCAGATGAAGTCCTCCTGACCCCCTTCTTTTGCTCGGAGGGTGGCGATGGCCGTGGGCCAGCCCGTCAACATGAGTCTGATGGACGTATCCAAGATCTTCTCCCTGCTCCAGCCCAAGGAGGAGGACGAGGACGGCGAGCAGGCCCGGGCCTTGAACGACGCCGCGGGCGCCGACGATGCGGCCCTGCTCTCCGAGCTCCTCGCTCGGGAGAAATACCGGCGGTGCGTCAACGCTCCGAGCGGCTGGGGGGTCCCGGTGACCCCCCTGCGCACCGCCGCTGCCCTGGGACACCTGAGGTGCGTGGAGGTCCTGTTGGAGCACGGGGCGGAGGTTTGTCACTGTGTTTTATTGCTCTCAACGACATAAATCGCATGCTGCGCTGTGCCGCCACCGGTCAACCCAATTAAGAGAAAACACTCAACTGGAAAAAGGAAGTTGGCACCGACCTCCAGGTCTTTTTGTGTACTTTGAGCCCCGCCGCAATAAATAATTTCACACAAGCCGTGAATCAAGCGTCTAAGTACAACGGCGAAGTAATTGCTCCACTTTGTTTACCGAGTGCCATTTCATACCAAAAAGTACAGTCGTCTCGGATGCCTCGGCTCGCCGGGGTTATGTTTGGAGCAACAAAAGCAAGGAAATAAATCATTATTTTAAATAGCCGCCGCATGATTGGTCGAGGAATGCAGTTTAATTATATGTCATATTTTTTGTGCAGAAGTTGAAAAATGAACAGAAAGCTCCCCAGAAGGCAAAACTATAAATAGTTTGACCTCGGAATCAAATACAGCTGCCTTGCTGTGAAGAGTATTTGCAGCCGATACGAAAAAGAAACTTCAAAAGAAAGAAGTTGCAGCTCGACGATAGAGGGGGCAGGAAATGTTAAGTGAAATCCACTTTTTGGTGCTTTATGTCACGTTCTGATGTCATTCCCTCGTCAGAAACGTACCTGGAGAGAGTCGCCTTGATTCTTTTCGTGCGTTTTGCATGCGTGCCGTTCTGGGGGCATCCAAACGCTCGCTCTCACAAAACTCTGCCTGTTTCCACACAGCTCCAGTCTCCAGGCGAGCTTCCGCCTCACAGAGCACCCCTCCCCCACGCCTTCTTCTTCTTCTCTTTTTTTTTTTATTTGTTTATTTCCCCCCTCAGCTACATCAGGCTTAGCAGCAGCAGCGATTAGCAAACACCTGGTGGAACCGAGAGTCTGCCGAGTTCGTCACAGGAACTACCTACGAACCGTTTATTAATAACGAGGAGCATTACGAGGACGTGTTTAAAAGGGTGGGAGGAGCGCCGGAAAGAGTAGAAGCTTCTTAAAGAGACAGAGGCGCAATTTCAAGGCGGCAAATCTCAATGCCAAACGTCTTTTAGGTCGTTTTTGACGTACAAGTCGTTTTGAAGGTAACATGGCTGAACGACTGTGCTGTGAAACGACACCTGGATGTTGGCGGGTAGCGCAACGTGCCTCTAAAATACATAACCGTCCCTTTAAATAGTTTTAAAAAACATACAAGTAGTAGGGAAAAATCTTCAAAGTGTGGCTCTACGTTTGTATTAAGGCTCCCTGACACCCCAAAATTAAATTCATTGCAACTGTGTTCAGGCTTCCCATAACGACATACATTTTACATGTATGTTATTAGCTTGCACTGCAGGGTTTCCCCCCCTGAAAACCTGTTAGCCTCGGCGGTATCAGCAGTCATCCAGCGGCCCACCGTGTTTTTGAGTTTTGAGACAGGAAATCTGCAAATATGACCAGATTAAACCTAAACAGCAACAACGAAGTCGTAAAAAAGCCACCTAAAAAAAAAAAAAAAAAACACAATTATAGTAAATATACATATTTTGCACTTCGGTTGTTAGCATGTCGGCCGGTAAAGACAGGAAGTGGTTGCAGAGTTTTCATTCTCCCTACATGTTCACATACTGACCCTACTGTGACCTCTACCCATTGTAGTTCTATCCATTTCACCAGAGACACTATCACTGTTACAGTTCCACAAATAAACCTATAATAAATAACCAAACAAGCCTGGTGGGGGTCGGGGGCAAGTAAAGCCTGGTGGCCTGCAGTGCTAAACTCAGCATAAATCTGGGAAAATCTCACCTGTTTTTATGAAGGTGAAACTGGAAGTAAAGTTGAGCTTGAAGTCACTCCCAGATCTAAAAGTCCCAACTCTAGAGGTGAACGGAAAGCAGCAGAGCGGCTTGTCCTCTGTCATCCTCCTCCTGTCTGTGGCGGGTTCCTCACTCTGATTCTCTCTGAGAAGTTCCTGATAAACCACAGGTCACAGGGTTTTTCAACAGCTCATCATTTAGGAGGGGTTCTTTTTTGTTGTCGGTTTTTGTTCTTCTCTTTTTCAGCTGTTTATCTTAATCAGTTTCATTTTATTTACCCCGGAAACAATCGATAGCGAGATTTCTTTCTGTGTACCAAATTTGTGGCACAGTTTGAGAACAATGTGTGTTCTGCATGACTTTGTATCCACATCCCTACTGATTAGTTAGAGCCAACACTCCCAGTGAGTGAATCAGCAGCTTTTATCAGTGTTGCTGTCCTCGCTGGTGTGACCATTAGCTTAGCATATTGCCCCCTCATTAGAAGCTCATTGTGCTCTCGAAGCCTCCCAATGAACTACATTTTGTTGTTTTCTTTTTTTTTATTGTAACAAGCTGCCGAATTCTTGGCTGTATGCACAGGGCTCGCGCAGACTAAACTCTCCCCAAACTTGGACAAACCGAAGAGCCGCTAAAACTGCTCACGTCGACACTGCGTGCGATTGGCAGGTACGGCGCCGTGCAGCACAAAGTTTAAGACTGCTTCAGTGTGTTACATGTTTAGTCAGGTATTTCTGACAATAAACATTTTATATTTCTCAAATGCAGGGCTCTTTTTTTTTTTTTTTTGTCAAGAAATCCATCAAATTTAGGCAAAGCGTCACGTTTTTCTGTGAGTTTGGAGGTGTTTCCACCAATCATTTCAGTGGGGTTTTTTTTTATCCCTGAGATATTTTGTCGTTTCCCTTTGCCTTGCGCCATGGAGCTCCATTGTGCCGGAAAAATACGTGATCATCATCAAATTGCTCCCGGATCATTGAGCAAAGTTGCTCTTGGAGGACATTTTGATCCCATTCCTTACTCATGGCAGAGTTAATAGGCAAAAATCACGAGTGAGGTCACTCCCTTGCACATAACAAGAGGCAAGCCCAAACATAAATTGTCTGAAGGCTTCAGTGTTAACGCGAGTGTTCACCTTTTTCTTCCACAGACTATCATTTTCCCAGATCCAGAAGACAACAATCCTGGTGTGTCCTTCTGCATTTCAGTCTGTCCCCTCCATGTTTTTTCTCCTTGAGGAAGAAACACACTAATCCTTGGTTGGTGTGCTTTAGCTGCTACGTCTTTACCCGTCTACTGCTTTTTGTTGCAGAGCACAGACGGCAGCACACATTTTCTTCAGGGGAACCAAGGTTCAAAAAAGATGATTGACTTCAAACGCACGCCAATCACATGTTCCAAAGCAACTCTTTGACCTCACCATGCAGTCATTGAAGTGATGCCAAAAGGTCATTTAGGGACAGGGACAAAAAAAACAAAACAAAAAAAAAAACAGTTTAAATCAAGCTTTCTGGATTTAGGTACAATTTAATCACCCTTTATAGAAACCTCAATCAACTCCCATAAGAACTGAAGGTTATTTCTGTCAGTCTCTAAAGTTTTGGACATTATTATTCGCTACTATACTTCTATGACTAAAGACGAATGAATAATTCTTTTCCATGATTTCTGGAAAAGAAAAATCATATGAAACAACTTAATAGTTCAAGACAATTGGTTACATTTTGATATGTATGTTCTCAAAGGGCCGGTTGTTCCAAAATGTATTGATAAAACCTATTGACAAACTGTTAAAATATTCATAAATAGCAATCTCCGCATTCAATAAGTAACTTTAACCATTCTTTAACTTCTTAAAATTAAATAATATTATTCACATTGAGCAGTTCTTCCATGACAGGGGTGTCAAACTTGACGGTATAAATCAGGAGTGCCCAAGTGCGGTCCTCCAGACTGCAACTTTTAGATGCATCCCTGCTAAAACACATCCCAGACTAAAGGTTGACTTCCCTCATTAGCAGCAACTCAGTTCTGTAGGGGTCTATTGATGAGTCAATGATCCAGGAACGCATCTAAAGTTGCAGAGTGGTGGGTCTGGAAAACTAGACCTGGGCACCCCGAGCATAAATGTATGAAAATACAATGTTAAAAATAAATTAAACAACACCTCATATTGTCAAATAACTCATTTTATGTATTCAAGTTTTAAATATTACATTTGAGTTTACATGGATGTAAAGTTACTGCTCAGTTTAAAAATTACAATACTTAAATCAGTGTTTAAAGGTAAGCAAGCAAATAATAAAAACAAGTTTTGATATTAACTCTCAACTTTATTCACAAAACTTGTTTGTTATTACACAACCAACATGTATTTTCACATAAGAACAAAACAATTAGGTGATGTTGCCTGTCCTCTTCACCCTGACACCAACTCACACACATCCTCATTCATCGGTCCTGTTCTGTAAATAAACACAAAACACAAGCAAAATCAATAAACTACATGCATATTCTAGTATACTTAGTCTTGGTTTTACATTCATTCTATTTTAATTCAGTTAGTTTGTGCTTACCGATGTTTTATGGCCGGATGTCTGGCACCGTTTTCCCTTGGTCAGTTCGTCGATGTCTGGTTTTAGTTCTTCTGCTGTGGCAATCCGCAAAACGGCGTGCAGGTTTTCATCAGTAATGCGCGATCTGTGTTTGGTCTTGTTTAAATTCATTATTGAAAACATCTGTTCGCACAGATAGGTGCTTCCAAACATGGACAAAACACGAGCTGCATGGAGTCGGAGCTGTGGCATCAAATCAGGGGGCAGTAGATGGTAAAAGTCCTCGATTGAAACATCACGGAACTTCGCTCTCAGGCCTCTGTGGCTTTGAAGCTCAATAGCTCCATCTGAAGGCGGTGGGGCGCACTGCAGACATCGGCGGTGAAAGGATTGGTAAAGATGTCAAAATCAGAGTGCTGCGATTTAAAGTCAGAAAAGCGCCGATCAAACTCGTTTATTAACAGTTAGTTCGGTAGTTAACCGAGCACATGAAAAAGCACCGGGAGGCCGAGATGATCTGACAAGCAGGGAAGTGAACGAGATTGTTTTGTACCACCTGGCGCTTCCATAGGTCGAGTTTGCGCTGGAAAACTGTGATCATGTCGGACATCTGGGTGATTTGTTTACGTCCTTGTAGTTTCTGATTTAGCTGAGCAAGATGATCGGTGACGTCACATAACATTGTAAAGTCACAGCCATTTCGGATCGGACAGTTCAGACAAGGGTTTCCTTTGTTCTTCTTCAAGGCTAAATTTAGCGAACTTAGCTCCGTGTTTGGTTCCAAAATGCCGACTTATATTGTTTTCTTTCACGACGGACACGGTCCCAGAACACAAAAGACATACTGGTTTTTCACCTTGAAGTACAAACAGGTATTCGTTTTCCCATCGTTCATGAAACAGTCTTCCTTGTAAATCGATTTTTCTTTTCTTAGACATTTTGATGTTAGCTTGTCGATGTCTCAGTTTTATTCGCTGGGAAAATTAATAATGAGCTTGAAGTGACTCTGCTGCACTCTAGTGGAGAGAAGCCTTAATGTTGGCTGGTAACAATCGGAATGCATTATGGGAGATGTAGTTTGTAGTCGATTCGTGCTCAAAACCTATTTTAAGTCAATCATGGGCCTATAAAAAGGTGGTGGTGGACATAAAATGACGTGGCGGGCCACATGTGGCCCGCGGGCCTTGAGTTTGACACATGTGTTCCACGATTTAGTGATTTTTGCAATCAAAATCGTCGATTTGTGGTGCTGCTGTAGAATTATTTACATTATTTGCGCTTATGTTTGATGGTAAGTCACTTTTTTGTTGGCGGCCAAGTAAATCTTGGGTCATAACCTGACATCGAGGAAGCCTGAAGCAAAATTGTAGTAGAAGTAAGAAACACTGCCACTGCCGGTGAGAGTTAGCATCGCTTAAATCCAAAGGTTTGACCATTTTTTGCGAAAGACTTGCAGTCAACTCAGTTGGAATGAAACAACTGCGCGAAAAGGGGAAAAAAAGCCCAGACTGTACTGTAAGGTCATGGCTAGCGAGCCATTACTGCCGGACGTCGCATTAACCTCACATCCTTACGGTGGTGAATCGGTGTGTGAATGCAGGGCTTCAGTTTTATGCTTGCTCTACCCTAAAAGAACTGAATTTCCTCACAGAAAGTAACATAGCCCCTTTCTTCCCCCCCCCCTTTCCTTCAAAATCCAGATAGACGTTTTGGATGTGAAGGCCCAGACGCCTCTGTTCACAGCTGTGAGTGGGAAACACTTGGACTGCGTGGCGGCCCTGCTGAAGGCGGGAGCCGACCCCAACGGCAGCCAGTACAACAACTGCTCCCCGGTGCTGACCGCCGCCAGGGAGGGTGACGTAGACATACTCCGGGAGCTGCTGCGGTTTGGAGCCGAGGTGGACGTCCGGCCAAAGGTCCCCGAGTGGGCCTCCAACGCCACCGCCTGCAGAGGGCCCCTGTACATCTCAGCCGTCTATGGACACCTGGGCTGCTTTAAGCTGCTCCTGCTGCACGGCGCCAACCCCAACTATAACTGCACGGATGAGAAGATGCTGGCCAGGATCAAGCAACCCAAGACGGTGGTGGAGGTGTGCCTCCGTTACGGCTGTGGGGTGGAGTACATTCAGCTGCTCGTAGACTTCGGGGCAGACGTCTATCTACCTACACTCATTATTGACAAAACTACCAAGCAGAATGAAGCGCTACTGCTGCTGCTTAGAGAGAGAGGTGAGTCTGACACATTGAGCTAAATTAAAAGAGTTCCTTCTGCAAATGGCTCACAGTTGTCGTTTTTACCCAAACAGTTTGTCCCAAAACGCTGATGTCACAGGCTCGGCTGGCGATCCGAAGACACATCCCGTTTGCCGACAAGGACCCTGCAATAGACAGTTTGGACATACCTCTGGTCCTGAGGAACTACTTAAAGCACATAAACGCTGAACCTGAGTAATTTTTGTTTGAGTTTACAGATTCTTCTCTGTTGTTCGATTTTGCTTGCTTGATTTTTTTTCCCCCTCGAATTTCCTCAATGAGAAGGACAAGAGGAAAAACTGTAGCAGCAGTTTTGACTTCTCGCACCCCTCCAACTTCTCCACATTTTGGAACGACGACCACACTTTAGTGGATTTTAGTCAGATTTTGAGTGATAGAATGAAACAAAAGGGAATAATTGGAACGTGGGCGGGGGGTGAACAGTGATGCATGGTTTTCTACATCTTTGGCAAATTAAAATTTTAAAGATGTGGTATTGTTTTTATTCAACCCCTGAGTCAATGCGTGGTAGAACCATATGCTGCTGTTGTAACAGCTGCAGTTGTGTTGTTGTTGTTGTTGTGGTACATCTCCAAAGCACTGACATCTTTTGCACTACTTTATAGCTCAAACTCAAGTTCGACAAAAAGTGGGACATGAAGATCCATTTCCATCTTGCTGTCTTTGCAAACCCAGTTGGATTTGGTCAGAGATATTCTGGCACAAATTTATTAAAGGTATGTTGGAAATACCAGTGTACACATTTCAGGATCTTATTTATATCGTTTTCCAATCTGTCCTCAATCACGCACTACTTTAATCTACCTCATAAAATAGAAAATATATTGAATAATGTGGTCATAGTCTAGTTGCAGCATCTGGAAAAGTTCATTGTTGAAACATCACACAGGCTGGTCAGGCTCTTTAGATCTCTTTGTGTGCTTCACCAACTAGGACAAAGGATTATCCAAATGGAGTCCATGTTGGGGGGGGAAAATGTGTGTAAAGTGTAACACCGTGTCCGGCCACTAGAGACCACAGTCACACAGCACAATGCTTCTGTCCCCATTAGAGGCTCCTCATGGGCAGCTTGGATCATCCAACCATGGTGTGTTTCTGCATCAGCTTCAAGACCCCCACTGAATTTAGACCCGACTGAAAAAAAACCCCAGACATGCGCGCACACACGCAGGCTGTCTGTAGCACACCAGGATGTCTCAGATCTCCGGCAGCAGAAAAGAAGAAGGAAAAAAAAAAAAAAAATCTCGCATCTTTGGACTTCAAAACACCAGGAAGCGGAGTGAACAGCCCTACGATTCAGCGTGGCCAAGAGGGAGATACGTTTGCGTAACTCCCATTACTTATTCATCGCAGCGGAGTCGTATGCAAGCTACCGTTTGTGGCTGGGAGGTTGTTGATTTCTTTTATTTCTGTGACGCGGTCGTGTTTATCTCATGCCCTTTAATCTTTCCTTTTGTAATGTCTCCTGGAGTGAGTGTGTCATGTGTTGGAAGCAGCTCCTACAAACAGGAGGTGATGTCACGCGGCAGGAAACTCGCCAACAATGCGACCGTCCCCACTCTCTCTCTCTCACACACGCACACACACACACTGATGCCTTGACACGGCGTTCTGTAGAGGTTTTATTTTCAACAAAAGTACAGCTATATCAGATATGGATTTATTTTTTTTTCTTTACAGCGAAGTACAACATATTCCCAGTGCTTCTGATTACATCAAAACATATAATGTACATACAGTTGACATCTCCACTCTCCCATTCACAGTTTCTGGATTGAATAGGCATTATTTTTCAGGTTTTTATCCATTTCTACAACAAATAAAGGCCAGCAAGAAAGAAAGGAAGGAAAGGAAGAAAGAAAGAAAGAAAGAAAAGCAGAAAGGAGGAAGAAAAGGGGGGGAAAAAAACCACTGTTTGCATATGGTGTCCAAAAGATGTGGAGTACATTTTTCTGTGACAGAAAAAGAAAAAAAAAAAATGTCCGGACCTAAAACCTGATGGTAATATACAATGAAAAGGTTTGCAAGTGCGGGGATAGAAGTCTTCTCGTTGTCACTAAACACCACATGAATATATGGCTCGTTGAAGACTTTGTACCCTGACTACTCTGAAACAACACAGGACCCTATAATCAGCTGTGAGGATCTACTACTGAATATTCGGCGACGGTGCCTGGCAAAAATTTCCAAACGTCTCGTACTTTTTTCAAATTACGTCTAATTACAACTAGAAACTTTTCTGCATATTATTGGGATTTTATCTGAAAGTTCAACACAAGGTTATGCCATATTGAGAAGTGATGAGAGCATGGTCCACCGCTTATTATTATTTATTTTTACAAATAAATGTTTTTTTTTTCAATATGGCCCGCATTTCTCTACAAAGCCCAGTTCGTCATACAGCCACCTTTTTGGGGTTTCTTGAGCTTTTGCAAACATTTGTTTTAAAATCTTGCAATAAATTCTCAGTCGGATTTAAACCCCGACTTTGACCGGGCCATTTTTGATATTAGCTTTTTCATTGTGGTTGTCCTGATGTAAGGTAAACCTCCGCTTCAGTTTCAAGCCTGTTTTTTGTTCTGTTTAGCTCCATCCATATTCCCTTGTACTCTAAAACTGATGAGAAGCATCTCCACAGCATGATGCTGCCACCACCATGTTTTGCTGTTGGTAGTGTGTGTTATTCCTCACAAATATCACGCCGCAAGTCGGCCAAAAGGCACATTTTTGGTCAGGAGTACGAATGAGAAAGTTTATGGGTGTTGTTGAAGAATATATTTATTTTTAGAGTCTCAGATTTTAAATTAAAGCAATTTTTTTCTGTATACTGCCAAATTACATCAACGTGAAAGATGTTTACTATTATTTAACTTTAAGATGCTGTCACTGAATGTAAAGAAAGCTACTTATTAATATTTTAACAGTTTGTTAATTGGGTAATTTGTGATCTTGAAATGGCCCGAAATGAAAATGAAAACACCCGAGATTTAGGTACTTTATGAAGGTTGGGGCGGATCATAGATATGTCTGCCACACCTTTCAGATTTTTATTTGCGCAAGGCATGTATCATTCAACCTCTCAAGAACATAGCACATTACGTTGGTGCATCAAATAAAATCCCAACAAAGTCCATTAGAGTTACAAAATGTGCAGAAGTTCAAGATGTTTTCATACTTTTGCTCGGCACTTTGTGCTGAACGTGGATGGCTCAAGTGAACGCTGGACTATAAAAACCAAGAATGACAAAAATCTAAGCGTTTTCTAATGGATTTCTGTCCGCTAACTTGGCTTACACGGACAGAGACAGAAAAACAAACAAAAAAAACAACAACAACAAAAAAAAAACAGACCTCAAAGTGGACAGATGGCTGAACTTTAGGACTCCTAAAAGGTCAGATTGATAGTTGTATAAGAATAAACAAACCCAATATATACATTATTTAAACTGTTTGGCCCAAACTTAATGACCCTAATACTGATAGCAATAAATAGAGTAGTAAATTTTCCATGTCAAGTCATTACTTAAACTAGAGAGAGTGATTTCAATGAGTAGATCTAGCTTCAGCTTGTGTAAAGAGGAGGAGGAGGGTGGGGGGGGGGATTCCACGTGTTTTCATGTCTTCTGCTCGACTACAAATCTATACACGAACAGCCGCGATCAGAGCTAACTCCTATTTGGTTCACTGTTGTCATAGAAAAATTATACCCGTTTTGCCTCCGCTTGATGATGGCACTCCAAACAAAACACGATAAAGTCAAATAAAAAAAATAAAAAAAAAACAACCAGCAGACTGCAGCATGAAAGAAAAGCGTGCTAAACGAAAAGCTACGAACTGAAGCGCCCGTTTTTCATCTGGGCACGGAGACCGTCGGTGTCTGTCGTTTCACCTAACAGATGTTTGATTCGGGATGAGAGACTGACATGCTGCTCTAAGTGGCAATAAATAAAAAAAAACAACCAAAAAAACAAAACAAAACACAGGCTACGACTTTGGAGCGTGAAGTGAGCAGGATACAGGTGGACAGAGAAAACAACTCCCTTCAGTGAGATGGCATGGCTTCACGAATGAATGGTTCCGCTATGAGGGGAGGGGAAAGAAAGGAGACAAACAAATAGAAGAGAAAAGAAAAGCGTTCGGAAGTTCGATGAACGTAAATAATCTGTTAAAGAGTTGCCTTAAGTCTCATGCAAAATATTGGATGCCACAAGCATGCATTTTACCTGGGTACTGAGGTCTACCGCACGCTAGAACTGGAACAACATTCGTCTCCAACGCAAAATATCCAAATATATGATCTGTTCTTTTTACACTATTTACAGAGTGTAGCAGACAAAGTTAAAATAGATGACTTCTTTCGATTCATAACTCACTATTAATAATATACTCTGAAATGTGAAGTCTAACTCGAGTAATGTGAATCGGTTTCCTACTCTAAATTCAAATCAAATCCTCTTTCTGCGAGATATATAGGTAACAAATGGAACTCTACGTAGCTGGAATTAGAACAAACTTCCTCTCTGTGCAAGTTGATTGCAGCTATGTGAGTGTAATACAAAATAATCACAATAACAAAGTGTTTCAAAGTGTTTCAGTCAGACAACACTGTAACTACTGGAGTGGGTGGTGGTGGGGAGGGAAGGTGGGAGGGGGGAGAAAGGCCTGACAAATTGTCGGATTCGTTGGAGTTCTGGTGCACTGGGAGTTGGAGTGGGGGCGGGAGTCGGGGGTTCGGTGGGGGGGAGAGATGAGGAATTCCCAGTGTGTGGACGAGAAGAAGAGAGAAAGGAAGAAATGCACCGAAGGGAAAATACATGACTAATTCAAATCTGCCAGTGAAAACTGAATAGATAATCACTAGTGGAATGCTGGAAGGCACTGTTAGATAGCATCTCTCTTCTCCGCAGCAGAACGGGCCAGCAAGTGATTGTGCATTTGTGTCATGCGCGTGTATGTAGGGGTGTGTCTGTGTGTGTGATCTGACGGGGCGGTGAGTAAGGGGCGAGGAGGGCGGTGGTGGATAGGTGTATAGCACGGGACCTGAGGTTATCATGGCCTGGGAACCATTTCTTTTTGCTGTGCCAGGCGTGAGAGTTAATCTTCCAAGACAATCTCACTGGGAGCCATCTCTACAGACACCAGCAGCCGACTCACCCGCTTCTCAACTTCCTTTACTGAAACTTAAATTGCACGACATACAAAGCAAGCCTAAGGTCTCGTTTCCGATAGGTTATAAGGCCCGTAAGAAGGCAAACAAAATGACATAGAACGATATTTATCTCTTTCATAGCACACTGTAAGTGAGTAGTGAAGATATATAATGATATATCACATTGCACAATTGTCATACTGTATATGCACTGTCCATCAGGTGGTAGAATCCAACACAAAAGGTAGTTCTGAGGTCAAAATATGATCACACAGCATGGACAGATGGTTCACTTACATTCCTAGAGTAGAATTACGCCTTCGTGATGAGCATCAATTGTTTTTTTTTGTTTTGTTTTGGTTTTTTTTCTTTTCTCCCTCTTCAGATATCCTCCCTTATCTGAACGCCTCGCCAGAAGGACGGTGAGGATCTCTCTCCCAAAGCAGCCGCAGGGACTTTGTTGATTAAACAAATCAATCTGATCGGGGATCGGGCCTTCGTAAATCACTTAACGGTTGCCGGAGCTAACTGCCAGAAACACGGATCAGATTTGGAAAGCGACGTGAAGGAAAGGGAGGGAGGGTGGGAAGATTCAAAGCGTTAAGAGATTAATGAATCTGTCAGGAGGGACGGTGCATGCTACAGATTAAATACACCTTTTCGTTCCCCCTCCCATCGTGGTATTGACTTTTTAAAAATCCGAACAGACTCTGAATGTCCTTAACCAGTGCGCCGGTTGGGATCCTGGCTAATTTCCCCACTCTGTAGCATTGCATATTTGTATTGAAACAAGAGCAGAAGAACTCAAACTGGATATATTTAACAGTGTGAACACTACAAAATCAACTCAAGAAGTTTGTTTTTTTTTTGTTTGTTTGTTTTGTTTTGTTTTTTTTTCTTTTTGGACCTTGGCCGATGCATCAACTTGACTTTTACTGCTCATTTCTGGAGGTAGGCTGTGCTCTTTTCCAAACACCCAGTAAGCTGCCAGCACAGTGCTACAGGGGTGGTCTCTGGGGAGAGTGGCGGTGGCGGTGTGGGGGGCTGTGACGCGAGGCAGGCGGACCATACCCTGCCTATCTCCTGCTCGCAGACGGCTCATCTGAGCAGGACGCACTGAGCGTCGCGGTGAGCCGATGTGAATACCCTGTCACGAGCAGTTGGCGAGAGGATGTAAATATTCTATTGATGTTCCGACTATTGATTTGTTCCCTGACCTGTCATATCATGGCCGATGGCAGGTTTCCAAAAGAATGAAACTCTTCCTCTGTGAGCCACCGGCTCACAAGAAGCTGAGCAGGTGGACTGGGAGATAGAGAGGACAAGAGGAGCAGGAAGGGAAGACTTGGGGGCAGACATTTAAAAAAATAAATAAATAAAACGAAGAGGGGCTTTCATAAGTAAGTGAGGATGGATGGTTTCGGTGGAGCAGAGACGGCCTGATCCGTCTGGGATTGTCGAGCTGGGCGGGTCCCGAGCCCATCGGGTTGCCGTGTCATCCGTCAAGCTCACATTCAGAGGGATCGCGGTGTGGTGAGGTCTCGCTCCCACGAAGACCGACCCAGCTTCACCTCGAAGGCTTTGCTATTTCCAGATGATGATGATGATGACGATGGACGATGATGGGCTCAAAACGAAATCATTTAACAATCTTAATAACTCCAGAACATTCAGAAGGTGTGAAAGTGTAGAACCGGAGGGATAGAGTCCGTGACAGCAGAGTCAGCTGGAGAAGAAGCGTGATGACGTTACTAACAAAGAAGAATTGTTGTAAAGGTGTGTCTTTTTTTTTTTTTTTTTCTCCCCTCAATTTTGAAATGCAAGTCTCAAAGTCCTCTTGGTGTTTCCGATCAAATCATATAGTAACATTGGTCCTTAACTTCAGAGTCTCCTGTGTGTTTGTGGTGGTTGTATTTTCTTCATCATGGGACATAATCATCCAGTGTTTAGTGCTTCTAAGAAAAATAGCTGGTCCTTCAGAAGAGTCTGTGTTTCTCTATTTCTTAAATGGAGCTAATCTACTAAAATTCTGCCAGAAAGGCCCCTGGCCTCTTTTGGATTGACTGAATTCAAAAACCTCTCCTTGTGCCATGTCCTCCGTTACCTCATACTGCCCCGCGCTGAGGGGGTCCTGTGGGGGCGGGTATGAGGGGGGCGTGCACCTGTTTACACCTGGAAAGGCAGGCGCAAATAAAGCAAGGGGTTCAAGGGGTTTTGGGGGGGGGCGGGGGTTGAGATAGGGGTAAGAAAGCGTTGCAGATCACAAAGCAGGAAAGAGAAGAAGAAGAAGGGAGGCAGCAAAGGGGAAACATTATCAGTTTCATGTATGAAACAGGTAAAACAAGTAAGAGATGCAGCGATAAACCGGCTGGTGGCCAGACTGTTCCGAAACAGAAAAATCCAATCGTTTTCCGATCAGTGGAAGCGACACTCGAACGCAACCGCACTGTGCTGACGACGAGACTGATCAGTGTGGACGCTGTTACTGAATGGAGGAGACTCAAACTATTTTCAGTATCAGACGGGTGTTTAAGTAGGGAGTCAGTGGATAACAGCATTGCTGTTTTATTCTTTGGATCTTTTGGGTCTCATGCTGAGTTTTGAAATGTTGGTGCATTTTTGAAAATCACGTTGTTGAGGTAAGAATCTGCATTTTTATGTATCCTATTGTTAATATACAATGCTGAACTCCATAATTATCTCTCTTTGACCTGTTTTTACGTGACTGGCCTGTTATAAGGTACTGTAATATTACCATATTTAGTTTATCTGTAATAAGATAAACTAAAAAAAATGGTCAGCTATTGCGATATATCTATGATTCATTCAGTTTTCAAGTCAAAATGTCACACTGTTACAGATATGAATTTATTTTGAGGCCAATAAAGCTATTAAATTGTACATTTCTTTAATTTGTACTTTTATCTGTGGGCTCTTTGACAGTAACTACAATACTCAAAGTACCGAAATGGTTGGTAAATTTGACCCAATTTAAAAAAGAAAAAACACTGAATTAAAAAAAAACTACAAATGTATCGATTTGGCAATGTAAATAAACCCTGAAAACGTGCAATTTTACACAGAGATATTAGAATCGACTAAAGTTGTTGTCGCCAGGTTCACGTTTTTACGCAAGTTGGAATTTGGCCACCAAACCTTAACAGGTGCATCTCGGACAACGTCACAACATCAAGTCATGCTTCACACAGAAAACAGGCACGCAGGCGAACAAGATTAACTACCAGTTATCATTCCTGCATATTTAATCTTTAGACATGATACACTCTGGTCAAAACGATGAAAGCTGAATCGGCAGAAATGTGAAATTCAGCTGCAGCGATGACACAGTGGAGGACGGCGATGCTATTCAAGCAAACTCTGAGGCAGCAGAACGGGAGAACTGATAGGTTCCACCTGAAATGATCAAAACACCAGGCATTTGGAGTCGGTTCTTCCGAGATTGTTGTCTGCGTCTTTGTTTGAATAGCACCGTTTGACACTTACACACACACACACACACACAGGTGGAGAAAGTAGAGCCAACAGAAAGCATTTTAATATGCACTAATCTACAGTCTACGATGTCGTTGAGCTACAGTCTACAAGCATCACAGCTATGCTAGTAGGGATAAGGAATCAGAATTTGAAGATGAAATATTGAAAAAGTTGCCATGGCATCTTAACAAAAACAAAAATCAAAGAGATGAGAGACGGTGTCTTCTGTTTTAGCAGTCGGAGAGGTTGGATCTATTTGTGTTAGTAGAGGCTGTTTATCTTGGATTGTCAAGATAATGCTTGTAAACAGATTGGACAGTGATTGCATGCTCCAGTGCCAACGTTATAAACACAACACCTTCCAATGCTGCTTAGCAGTTGCCATGGCATCTTATTGTGCTAGCTCTAAGGAAAACTCTAATGCATATACCTTTATCATTTTCAAACCATGTCCATACAACATGGCCCTCTTTCTCAAGATGAAATCTATAAATGAATCTGAAATTCAAGAAAGTACTTCACCTTGTGCCAGCCACGTACACATACAGCACTTAGAAACGCACAACATTTACTTCTCACAGACATCTACGGGGAGGGGGTTCCTAGCGTCAGAGAGAACATTCCAGCTCTAGTTATTACTTCATCGATACCTTAAATGGATGGTCATGCTTATCTGGCAAGAACATCAGTAATGGTAAATGTACAAACATCTAGCCTAGCAGTTTAAATGGCTAAATCTTAAAGGACTGATGCCAGCAAGTCAGGGCATGTGGGTGCTCCGTCCAGTTGGAGAGAAAATGGGTTTCTTTGACGTGTTCTTCTGCTACCGAGTTCACCGCTGCATGTTTGGTAGTTATCCCCGTCCCAATGACATGGACAAGAAGTGTAGTACCGAAATCCTCGCTCCAATTTGCCACGCCGTGTTGTGGCAACATTACTCTGCATTTACAGGCAATCGGAAGCCATACCAAACACCTTTTAGCTCAGAGAAACGCGTCTAGAGTGCCACTATTAATGGCGTCTGGACAAGTGTGACACAGGACCCACATGACCTGAAGACTGGGCTCATCCTTTAAACGTCATGCAAACAGCCCTCTGTCTTTTCATTGATGCTTAACGGCTGCTTTTCCAACTTGTACTGCTGACTAACGCTTGACTCAGACGAAAGATGTTAGATATACAGCACCCTCCACGATTGTTGGCATCCCTGGGAAACATGTGGGAAATGCCCTGAAATAAATTCATGCTTCTTTGCAGGAGAATAATCTCACATTTGAGCTTAATTTTAAGTTTTTTAGTGTTTGTTTTAGGCAGAATAACCAGTCCTGGAATTGCTTACACCCCTGGTGTTAATAGTTTGAATAGCCTCATTTGCCAATAGAGCAGCAATTTGCCTGCTTACTAAAAATAGGGAGAACAAGCAGAGAGACGAATCTTTGACTACTCCTCTCTGCAGAACCTGGAGCCTGTTGTATATAATCTCCTCTCTTGAGCTCACCTCAGGTTTTCTATAGGACTGCGATGGCTTTGGACAGAATGTAATTTTAGATTTGTGATTGTAGAACAGGAAAGGCTTTATTTATTTGTCAGCCAATGGACATGTGGATAGTGTTTGGTGGAAGTTATGGAGACCTGGTGAGCCCAAAGTGTGTCTTGTTGCTGCTGTACCATTAATCACTGAAGGTTTTCTTTTTTTTTTTGACTTTTCTTATCATCCAGCTTGCTTTGCATACAGTAAAAATGCAAACAGGTCATTGAGACGCTTTGTTTCTTACAGTCACTTAAAACTTTTAATTGATGCTCTGACTGTAGATATGTAACATTTTAGGCCAGCAGCTCCTTACTTGTATCAAGATTTTACATTTATTTTATCAAAATTGGTAGGACTGCCTAAAAAAACACCACAAGATAAACATAAAGGTAGGATTTTTCTTCCATTTCTCAGTGTGAGATTATGCTGCTGCTGCAGCAAAAAAAAAAAAAAAAAAAAGAAAAGAAAAGAAATTGATTTATTTTAAGGTTTTTCACACGTTTGCTACTGGTGCCAACAAGAGTGGAGGGCGCTGTAGTACAACGAGTAACCATAATCTCTTGACTGTTCTGGGTTACTGGGTCCAAGACTGGCCTATTTCCACTCAGAAACAAGGCATGTGTTAAACAGGGTGCAGAAAGTAAAAAAGGAGAGCAGGTTATTAAAGACAGAGTAAACAGCGATGAGAAGACAGAGTAGATCAGTGAGGAGAACAAAACAAAAAGGGAAAATCACCTGGTATCTTCTTGTTGCCTCACCTTTCTGTTTGGTCACCTTTCTCACTGTCATGGCTGCCTGTCGCTTCTGGTACTCAGAGATCTCAAAACCTAAACAGCAGCACAGGAATTTGGTCAGACATTAACGGAGGTCGGTCAGAGCAAAGGTCGTCTTTTGTAGAAGCAGAAACAGATTGAAGTCAAATCAAAAATCTTCTGTGATCCTCATGACGCATCTTTTATGAGACATTTGTTTCATCCTGAACAGAGTCCAGCGAGTCCGAACTAGCGTTGGCTTGTTGGAGTGTTTTTTTAATTTTTTTTTTTATGTTTTCTTTTGTTTTGCAACTTTATATCAAACAATTGAACCGACACTGGAAGCTACAGCGGGTAAGTGATTACCAATTTTCTCGTCCTCTTGCACCATCTTCCGCTCTTCGTGGAAGGCCCTGAGCCAGCGGATCTTCTCTTCTGGCTTTTTGGCCAGGAAGATGTGGATCTCCTCGCTGTCTTTGTTGAACAACTTGAAAGCGTTCTTAACGCTGACATTAAAGTCGTCGTCCCGGCCGTCAATGGCGTCCCGAACTTCGTAGCGATCCATGTCGATGCGGCCCTTGTAGTAGAGTATGTCTCGACGTATCAGGTCCTGGAGAAGAGAGAGAAGAGGGTTTCAGTAAGAGCAACTGCTTTTCCTTTAGAGCCTCTTGAAGGCACTAAATCATGACGATGCAGAACGGCTAGGTATAAAGACTTCTGAATTAGCCGCAATGAATTTTACTGGGTTGTGTCAAAGTAAAGGAGGATGAATACAAATGGATGTTTTCCAGATTTAAATTTGTAAGTCGGTCTGTCACGATAACAATAAATTGTCCCAGTAAGTCCCAGCAATTATTGTGGTAAACATAAATAAATAAATAAATAAAATCATGCACATAAATGATGTGCATAAATACATTATTTATGCCAATACATTACAATATTACAGAGTCAATATTTTGACTCTGTAAACAAAATATTAATCATTATTGAGCTAATCTTAATTTATTATGCCATTATTTGATCAGTTGCTTATTGCAACAGACTTATTTGCAGCCAAACAGCAAAATGTTTTATTTTGTTTTATTTTCCTCCTGGTTCAGCATTAGGCACCTCTTCTTTATCTCATAAAATCCAAAATACAATACTGTCCTTTTGAAAACGCGAAAGAGTAAATGCAAATTTGTTCTGCACTCTCCAAACCAAAAAAAAACCCAATCCTTTCTTAGCATGAACCTCTTTACCTTAAATAAAGAAGGCAAACTATTTATTAATTATGAACATGGAAAGATAAATGCAGATCTCGTGTCGATTATTATAATATGTGGTGAAGAGGTACAGGAGTACAAAATGCTTCTGCTCTGATGCTACTTAAGGGACGGTAGGATCTCGAGCACACATTGTACTGAGGATGCTAGATATTAAATAATCAGAAAATAGACTGGAATTTATAATTTAGAACATATTGAGGCAGAATCCACACAGGGAGGAAAAGAACAGTTACATAAAGACCCAGCAAAATACCGGGGTTAATTTTGAGTGCCAGAGAGTCTCAACTGAGGGAACTGAAGGGTGGAAAAACAGAAGGACAACATGTCTATTTTCCTTTTCATTTTTTTTCCCATGTGTCTGCGCTGTGATGAAACTGTTGCTCCTCTGCCTGTGTTAATGCAGTGATCTGGCTCCTGTGTGTGTGTGTGTGTGGGGGGGTGTGTGTGTGTCTGCGTGTCCATCTGCATTTGTGTCTCCATCTCGGTGAGTGTATCGAGTCCATCCGCGCGTAAACATTCGTTTGACAGGAAGAATAACAGCCCAAGTGCATTAGAGCCCAAACGACCACAGCTCCCATTTTGTGAAATGCGCCGAGGATTTGAATGTGTCTTCCCAGAGGACTGGTGTGTCTCATGCAGCGTTATGTAATCTATTTTCAACTCCTCACTAAGGTTGTATGAAGTCACACTGCGTTCAAGCGTCCCCTCTTCGCCAGCCATGTGATACCGCAACTCGCTGGAGCACAAACTGGGGATTTATGTTTTCGCAGCCGGCTTGTTTACACCCATACAGGCGTAGAAATAAAAAAGAAGTTGAAATAGACAAAAAAAGAGACAGAAAAAGCGCTTACCTTCTTACAGAGCACCAGCTGGTGATCAAAGAGGAAGAAGACTCGCTGCTGGCTGCGTCCATACGGCTGATAGATCCATGACAACTCCCCGGTGTAGATAAGCTCAGAGCTCCTGTCTAAAATATCATCTCCCTAGATACAATCACAGAAAAACTTAACTAATTAAAGGGACACTGGTACTTAGTACACTTACAGTCAATTTACTAATTATAGCTACACTTTCTCAGCCTTTGGAAGGCACTCATGTAATGGTTTTTGTGGCTTTGAGGGAGCTTTCAGATTTCTGTGCTGTCATAAAATGGGAGCTAGCCACTGAGTTGCAATTTAAGAAAAACAAAAGCATCAAACTTGACCGTTAGCTCGCTTTCTCTTCTAAGTACTATTATCATTTTCTCTTAAATCAGTAATATTTATTACTATCATCATGTAAAAACAGTTTTTAAAGATTTTTCTTTTTGGTAATTTCACGTATTTTTTACTATAATCGCTTCTCCTTCTGTGCAGCAGTTGGTATGACAACCCCAGGTAGACATGGACCAGGTGCCAGTATCAAGGTATGCAAAATATTTAAAAAGTTACCAATTCAAAACCCTTAAAGTGTTCCATCAAAGCATCCCTTTGGTTTGAATCAATTTAATGTGAAGTCAGAAGAAGTGCGAGAGCAATCACAGTTTTCATTGGCTTTCTGGCGCACAGGATAACGTATAACATGTGTAGCATATGTTGCTATACATTTGGCTTTTTCAGAAATATTCCCATTTGTGAAAAACTGCTAAGGCAGATTCTGTGAAAGTATTTTCAGTAAAGGTTCCCTTAACATATTAAGCCACCAATAGCACTGCACCTGAGCCAAGCAGGCCACGTTGCACCTTTTATCGAAGTTGAATTTTTTAAAACCTTATTCTTTGGAACATGCAGACAAAATGGCTGCTTGGTTGTTTTTGAACAGATCACTGTGAGTTGATCACACAGTCATAGAAATGTGCAGCTGATTTTATTGATTTTAATCTAAAGAGTTGGTTTACAGGCGGCCACAGTGCTTCCCCACCCAGTGCAGAGAGTACACATATTTATACTCAGCAGCTGATTGAGCCAAAGCTCAACCACAACATCATTGCTCGTTTTCTTCTCGCTCGTTATCAGTCAACGTAAGGGACAAGACTTTTCTTTCGCATGTCCTGTGATCAGTCCGCAACCTTAACAAAAAGCTCTTTAGGTTGCATGTAGAAACCAGAAACCTTAGGATGCGAGTCCTTCACCCCATCTCCAGCCTAAACCCGAGCTAGCAGAAAGATGCTAAAAGCCAGATGCTTTGTTGTTTGGCTAAGAAACTAAATCTAACTCTCAACTCTTCTAACATTTTATCCTACGATATGTTCTCAATTTCTGTTATCTTAAGTGGATAAAATTGTCTCTGTAGCTGCTTAACTCGATGTTAGCCTTCCACAACTTGCAGGATTTTCTTTTAATTTTCATTTAAAACAAACTCAGTGCAATTTGACATCTAACTACTAAAAATAGACTAACTGACAGTAACTTTGCATAGTCTCACTTCAAAGTTACAGCACTATCCCTTAAAGTTAATGCCGTTGAAATATGTGTCACAATAAGCAGCAGACTGCAGGCTAGCTTCCCGAGAAGCTAGCACTGCTAATTAACCAATCAGAATCGGCTGTGAGAAGTGTTAATCTATAAAAAAGCAGAACAGCTAAAAGATGTAATATTTAGAGCAATAAGTATTCAAAAACTCCAAATAGATGCATCAGGTTTATATTCTAGATTTTTACTCAAGTCTTTATTAAACTACAAATATAAAAATGTTACATTATTAGAACTGTAATATGTTACACAGGAGAAATTGTTACATTAATAATCCTCGTGTAGATACAGCAATATCATGGTTCTTTTGCTCGTAGCTTTTATTCTGTATGTATCTGAAACTTAAGTTTATATTACAGCAATAGTTCATATCGTGTTTATTTAGCTAGAGCACATAAGAAGAGATTTTCTTTTCAGTTAACTGAACTGGGGGTCTGACAAAAGATGAAGAGGTCTGATTCCTGCTGAGTAATTTTTAAATTATTATTATTATTATTACTTTTGGGTTTGTTTTTTTTTTTTTTTGCTCAACTCTTCCATCTTTCCCAGCTTTGCCAGTGTGCAACAACACAATTTTGAATCAATAAGTAGACTGGTTAAAATCTTGTTCACGGTGCACATACCTCCCAGTCGAGGACGGAGGCTTGCCACTGGGCGATTTTGTCGATGTTCTCCAACCGCCTCTTCCTCTCATTGATCTGCTGAGTGACGTTCCGCATTACGGCCAAAGCAGCTGCCACGTATCGATAGTCGCTACAGACACAAGGCATGCGTAATTACTCGGGAGTGTTACGGGGTGAAGTTATGGCTCTTGGAGTTTGTCCACTCAAAGACATATTACGCTGTATTAGTGAGGGATACAGAAGAGCCAGACCAGCGGTGATAAACTCCAGTGAGTGAGTGGGGTAAGTCCGCTGAAATACAGTCAAATTAACGCACGGCTATTTAATTTTATTCAGCCGTCTCTTTATTCACAGTAAGGTCTGACAGCGTCTATGCAAACTGAGCTGGATTTATCCCTCTGGCTAAGATGCACTACGGATCCAATCCTCACTTCGGAAGATTGTGTGTATGTGTGTGTGTGTGTGTGTTTGTGCCCCAGTGTTGTGTGAACAAGTGAGACAGACACAGGCCTATATCTGGCAGATTCTCCACAGCTCTCAAACAGTGAAACACTGTGATCTGGCAGGCTTTTCTGGCAGAGCTGGCACCTGTCCCTCTCTGGCTGAGAATGCTGGGTTTGTGAATGACCTGGAGCTGGCGGAGACACGCTGAATTACTTGCACAGGGTTTCTGTGGGCTCACATGGATGAGTTTGCACATCTGGGAGCTCACACCATGCATTCTGGGAGGGCTTGAGGGTGCATGTGCAAATGTTTACATTGCCCACACCGGCTCCTGCACTGAGCATGTAGTTTGTGGGAATTGTAGCACGTAGCAAAGGAATCTGTTAGTATTTACAGTTTGGGTTGCAAAAAAAAAAACGCTCCTGGAAAGTGCCATCAAAACAAAACGCGGAGTGTGATTTTCAAGTCAAGATGCATTCTGTTGACTCGACATCTGCTTCAGCACAAGCAAGGAGAATTACCGCCTCAGTGGAATAAACTCAACATCTGCAGTAGGAGCATCTCGGAACACAACAGCGCATCAGTGCAGTTTCTAAAGCCATGGAATAACTCTAAAGTGGACGGTACCTGTGGTCTTGTGCTGTGTATTTGAGAAGCTCGGCCAACTGTAGGGGATATTTGCAGATTTTCTGGACAGGGGTGAGCAAGAAGCCATCTATAGCGATGTCAATCATTTGCTGAAGGAGGCGACAAGCCTCGAAGAAGTGCTGATACCTGCCATCCCTCATCAGTTTGCTTAACTCCATACAGGCATCCAAGTGATTGTTGCAGTATTCTGAATAGATCCAGAATCCGTCTTGCTGCAATGTAAAGGAGGAGAGAAATGAGAGGGTAAGCACAATTAAGCAGGCAGCCAGACTGCCAATATCTACATGGAGGTGGCAGTGGCATCTAGATCTCTAAGTTAAGCATAACAACATTTTTAGCTTTAACTGTCTGATGGTTCCCTCAATTTTAATGTTACATTAAGATCCTAAGATAGTTCAGCTCTAGTTTATACATCTAGAAATCCAATGGAAATGGATGATTTTTTGCTGGACCATCCCTGATCGACGATCGTCAGCTCAGAAACTGAAAGTCTAATCTTATTTCTCTGTGAGTATACCATCTGTAAGATTTACCATGTTGCACAGACTACAACACTCTTCAGTGTGGACACTGTTACAGAGGAAGGAAGCCATTTGCTATTTTCACAGTTAGTGAAGTCAGAGGAAGCACAAAAGCAGTAGGAGGCTTCCAGAAAGAAAGCAGTACTTTAAAACAAATAACACAAAGCTGATCATAATTCAGCTGCTCAGTTTCATCCTTCTGAGTAGCTTGGCTAGCGGCGGTAATAAAATCAATCATCCCAATAGCTAATATAAAATGCCAAGGAGAGTTGTCTTTAATGTCAACGTTGTAATTTTTATGCCTCTGTTTTAAAGTAGCAGTAAAATCCTGTTTAACTGCAGAACTGTGTAGCACAACAACTCTCTCACAATTTGCCGCTCCTAAATGACAGAAAGGTCAGAAACCGAGCCCAGAAGTCTGGCTTGCAGAACTTTTTTACCTCAGTTGAGGAGCCCATTTTCTGCAGCTCCTATTTTAAACGGCGGACGTCACTCTAAATTAAATCTGCATGTTTTCCGCAACTCATAGACGAAGAATAAAGATAAAATAAATAAAGAGAAGAGCATTCCCGATATAAACTAAACTTCAAAGTTTCACTGTACAATTTTTAGAAGACAATGTAACATTTTGGAAAAATGATTCCCTCTGTGTTCATAAACCAGCTGCTCTTTTGGTATGGTCTGCGCCGCTCGTTGACTGATAGAGGAATTTACATGACCGGCTAAAACGACAAGACGGAAGGACATGAGGCCTTTGGATTATGACAATAAATGAACAACTTTACAATATTACATACAAACGTTTCCTCTCAGTTACTAACCACTGATTGTTATTTTTGCCGTGATGTGGTTGAGATAAATTGCTGTCTTGTAATTTGGTGCACATTACAGTCACTACATGTGTAGAAAAAAAATATATATATAAAAAAAAAAAGTTAATGATTCATTATCATTAATGCAATTCAGTTGTGGAATATGCTGTAAGATATTTTGTGATGCAAAGGGCCTGTATTTTTGGTAATCAGACAGAAAGTGGGAAGGGGGGGGGGGGGCATCCATCAAAGGATGTCAAGGTCAGGGTCAAACCCCAGACAGCGAGCTTAACCACATGCTGCTGCGCTCTCATCACTGCATTCGTAGGTTTTTAGAAGCAGCTCTGTAATGCTGGGTTGTTTTTTTATCAAAAAAAAAAAAAAAAGAACTCCTGAAATAAACTCCACAAACTATATTGAAACAGTTAAATATTCTAGATAAGAAAATTTGGGCCGAAATTGATATCTAGTATTAATAATAATCCCCTCACAGTCCTGGGCTGCATCATTATTACTGTCACATATAACACATGTCCTGAGCACAAATGGCAACAAGATGGAAATAAAAAACTGTTGTTAATGTCGACCCAGGTTTACTCACTGGACTGATACGAAATGCTGCATTAATAAAATCAACCAACACAGATGCTTATGCAAACATATCATTCCAACCCTCAACTTATATAGAAAGGAGAACAATTGTTGCTATTAATCAGAAACTATAAGCAGCTAAGATTTGCAACAGAAAGCTTTTCAAAACTGATGAAAAATTGGCTCCAAAAATGTCCGAAACCTCCTCCTTCTGAGCGTGAATGAAAAAAGAAAATACTTACGTGTTCTAAAAAGCACGGCCCGATTTCAGAGAGGTGCGGTTCCTCTGTGTTGTACTGTTTCTCCAGATCTCTAACAAAGCCCATCTGGAAGCGGTAGATGTCCTCTATGTTTCCAAAAATGACCTTGAGCTGGTCGTCATTGAACATATCCACACGCTTCCTACACTGGCGCAAGTAACCCTGCAAAAATAATAACAGCGATGATAAAAAAAGAGAAAACAAAATAGGATAACACTTTAAAAAAAAAAAAAAAAAACGAGTTTCACATATTTCTTACTCAGAATTGCGTGAAGGGATTGTGACATGGCTGCTAGTGTTTAATTAAAGGTCATGATGCTTTAACATTTTGTGAAAATATCAAGATGCCAACTTGTCCAAATAATCACAGTCAGATTTTATGCCTCTGTATTAAGTAAGTGAGCTTTTGAAGCTGGAACACCCCTCCACATTACAACCTTTATGCAGAGCATGAGGTGCAGAGGTGAGAAGGTGAAATTTATGCTTTGCTGCAACTATTTTTAAACATTACGCTTCATCCACAGAACAAGCAAAGGGCATACAGAGGATTAGGCCCAGACTATTAGATAAGCCAGAAATGTGCATGAGAAACCACCCCAAGTCTATTTATCTGCTTTATCTGCTCTGGAGCTGCTGCTGTTGCTGCTCTGCACACATGAAAAGGCTGACGCTGGCTCTTTAAGAAGAAAAAAATTCGAACCAGAACCAACTTGTGTTTATCTGAGTCTATTGTGCTATAAACTATAGTTTTTGTTAATCAAATAGCAATCAGAGAAAAACAAGAGGGATTTACTTAAAGCTACAAAGTGGGTTTTTCTGTAAAATGAATCGCAGACTCACTTTAGATATAGTTTGTGTCATGGTTGTTTTCTGTTTGTTGTGCTCCTTTGCTGTAAAACATTATTTATCGAGATAAAATCTAAAAAGCAAGCTTCCACAAACACATGCTTCTGCTGACATCACCTAAGGAATGAGGCGGCTAATCTAATTTCCTTTGAAGACGTACATTTTTCTCTTGCCTTATGGGAAAAGGCTGCAATAAAACACAGTTTGTGAAGAGGGCCTCTATGTCAAGATCTGCTAAAAATCACTTTTCTGCCATAGCTTTTATTAATGTGGCTGAACAGCAAGAGTATTTTGCCTCTTGTGATGTCATCGTCCAAAAGAAATGCATCAGAATTGGTTGGTTTTTTTTTCTTCAGCATACTTCTTACGAGCCGTACTGTGAGATACACTCACTCTTTATTTTCTAGATTCATGTACTTCAATAATAATAAAAAAAGGATCTAGTATCTTTAAATTATGCGACTGGCCAATTACGATTGTGGTTCAATTTTTAGTTTTTAATCAGATTTTGATTTAAATAGCACTCAGGGAAGCGTTTCTTAGAGAAATTAGAACGCACAGAACTTGGCTGAATTTTATTAAGCGTAAAATTCAACTTCAAACCTCCGCATAACTAACAAGATGCATTTGTTATAGACAGCCAAAACTATAGAGTGGTCTCACATTCTTCTGACAAGAGGAGTCTTAGCTCTCTGCTGTTTTTTAATCCAAAGAAAAACTATGATTAAATCAGATAAAAGTGTGAATGTGGGAGTGTGACTGATTCTTAATAGATCCTTGTGTAGCATGAGTGAGCCTGCTGTACATCATCTCACACCTGCTTTTGTTTATTCAGCTTCTTGCAATTTTACTACCTCCGCTGCTCATACTAGTACTACTAGGAAACGGTACGGAGCGCTCGTGTTTGCGTTGCTGGACGTGTTTCAGTACCTCACAGATGTCCTTGAGGTGTTTAATGTAGTGTCTCTCTGTGCTCATGATCTCATTGATGACGTTAGCCCTCATTTGGTCTCGGTTTTGAAGGGGGGAGCCCAGACACAGGCAGTCATTGGCCGGATCCAGGTGCCCGTTCTGCACCTCGCTGGTCCCCTCGGCCGGCTCTGCCGCACCGTCCTCCTGGTTCACCCACAGCTGAGGACAAAACACGTTCACACACACAGCCACTCCGTAAGAGCTCGTATGAGCACTCTTGGGTTTAATGCGCAACGGCTTCACTGAACATATTTATACAGCAAGCTCCACACCTATTAGAACCACAAGATGTGTAAAAGGCCTTCAGATGAATTCAACTTTTATTGCAGTAGCATAATCTCACATTTAAAAATCACAACATTTTTCCCATGAAAACATGTGTAGCACAGTTATTTGCATTGGTTCTATTAGTACTTTGCGAATGGGACAGCAGCTACTCCTCTCTTGTTACATTTAGCAAGGTTCGGACATCCGGAGAGAGGGATCTTTGACCATTCCTATTTGTACAGTTTCTCTACATCACCCAGAATCCTGGATCCTTACAAATGCTCACTTCTCTTCTGCTCAACCTCACAGGGTTTCTGCAGGATTTAAAGTTTGGGACTAAAGATACCCTTGAAAGAAGGCTGATTTTGTGTCTGGTGAACCTTTTTGTGTTAATTTGTCATTCAGTTTTGCATCATTTTCTTACTTAAAGACTCAATGTCAACACATATTCAATGTTCTGGCTGACTACATGAAATTGTATTCAAAAGAACAGTTTTCCAGATTAAGTAAGTTCATTCAAATTTGAATTAAACTGATTCTTTTTTGCAATTTCAGATTATGTTACTGCATTAAAAAGGTGAACTTCATCAAATACTTTTTACCAGTTTTACCAATGGCTCCAGTAAGTGTGGAGGACACTGTATGATCAGCATTATCATTATTATTATTGTGTGTTAGTATCACAAAATTGCTGTAATTTCCATTCACACAATTGCTAAACATGTATCAGTCACTCTTCAGCATGAATGCACACACAATAAACTATTTCAATTACTTGTAGAGAGTTTCACAAAGTTTGCACAATAAATAAGTCTTGGGTTAGCATCTGAATTAAAGTTGGTTGACATACTGCCAATCATACTTCAGTCCTGCGAGATACTTATAATACCGTCCTTATTGAAGCGACGCACATCATTTCTTTACAAAACTCATGCAGCCTCCAACTCGCACTTCACAGACAGATCCACATGTAAAGCTTATTCCAGTGTTTCACTGAAGGGGCCGAGTGAGCATGGTTTGATTTGCCCAGCAGCCAACACCTGATGACACACAGTTTGCCAAGAGTACATCAAAGAACCGACGTCTAGAATGCCAAACACAAAATGGGGAATGTAGCGCCACAGACAAGCAGAGTGACAGGTGGTTGAGCACTGACGAGAACTGGTAGTGCAGCAGTACGACTGGAAAGTAGTCAGAGTCAATAGTAAAAAAAGTACTGAGGGAAAATCGTCATATTTGATGTAAATACGTGTTTAAAAAATATCATCCTGAAAAGACATTTTGTCACATGAATATGTGAGAACTTTACTCTAGGCCAGTAAGAGGGCATTTCACAACAGTCTTTACTTTTGACTCATCGGTTGCACCTCTCTGTTGACCCCGTTGAGGAATGATGTGATAACGCCATGGGTACATTAATGTCTGGTAATGGTAAGGGAACGTTGCGTGGACAGACTGGAGCGGGCGGGTGAGCGGGCAGGCTGGATGGGTTGATGGAAGCTGGGGAAAAAAAAAACAAAAACGCACCTTTGACGTGGTGTTTTGGAACCGTGGAGTTGCTATGGGGTTGATATAGAAAACCTGTTTTGTTTGGGGCTGAGGAGGGTGGGGTTCCACCTTGGAGAGAGAGAGAATGACAGAACAGAGAGATACTGTTTGGTTGACAGTCACTCAGCCTGTCTTTCCTGCCCTCTCAGGAGTGAATATGGAAGGGTGGACAGGTGGGAATGGCCATGAGAAGAGTCTGGAGGGGAGGTGGTCTACAGTGGAAGGACTCCAGCTACGGTACAGCTGCTACCATACTTACATACTCCAACTTCACTGGGTTAAATATTGCCTACATGAACATCTAAAGATATGTAGTGGTTTGCCTTACAAATGTATTCAACCACATTGTGAATTTTTGTAACGTACAACCACAAACTTCAACGTGTTTAAATAGAATTTAATATGTTAGATCAACTCAAAGTTTCAGCAATCCATCGGGGTTCAAGCTGGAAGATGAAACTCCACCCCGTCTCAAGTCTTTCATAGTTTCTAGCAGTCTTTCTTCTAGGCTGTAGCTACGTCCATCTTCCCATCAGCTCTGAAATGCCTCTCTTCCTATACCGAAGAAAATGATCCGCACAGAGTGATGCTGCTACCACAACGTCTCAGAGGAAAGACACTAGTTTGTTAATATGCCAAAAGTTTTGGTGTTTTCTGGGGCTGTGTCTCCTACTAAGTTGTTCTAAAGGAACTTTAAACTTTAATTTAACAGTGGATTCATTATTGATACTCTTCATACAGACCAGATTTATGGAGTGTACAGCTAATAGCACAATCCCATCATTTAAGTTGAGCTATAGATCTCTCCAGAGTTACCCTGTGCCTCTTTGCTGAGTTATCTGAGATGATGGACTGAAACATGTTCTACCTGACCTGTCTGCTGTGATCCAGGGTATTTTTGATGGTGTTTATTCAGTCTACTAAACAGCTCAGATTAATAAATTACACACAGATGGACTTGATTTATTTATAAAGCAACTTCAAGCAGTTGCAAAAGATTTCATTTAAGAGAATCAGAGTAAAGAATCAGAGTAAATCATGAGTATATTCTCGTGATTTATATATCACGAGAATATAAATGCTCATGATATTTTTTTTTTAGTTTTCTTGTACAAAATGACAAAAAAAAAACAAATTTCTTCTGCTATACCATTTGCACATTTGCACAACGCATTTATGTTTATTAAAGTTTGTGGTTGTAAAAGACCAAATTTGGAAAAGTTTAATATGAGAAAAGAACATTTTTAAAAATTATTTCAAAATAAGTTTATAAGATTAGGTTCTGTGCTCATCTTAATTTGAAAGCAGCACAAATTTTGAAGTTTCGCTATCAAAGGTTTTGTTAGTTTTGAAATGGACCAAGTCTTTCCTCTGTCTCGCTACACGCCTTTCAAATTAGCTAGGAAAGTTTCAAAGCTTAACAAGGAAACGTGTAAACCACAATTATTTTGTCGATTTTAAATTATACACTTCTCAGCCATAACATTATGACCACCTGCTTAACATCATGTTCATCCTCCTTTTGTCACCATAGCAGCTCTGGCCAATCTAAATACTGATGAAGAACATCGGTGTTGATTATTATCTATGCACCCTGTGGAGAGTTGAGGTGTCTTTTTAGACATGTTTCTTACAAAATACAATTCCTTAATGGCTAGCTACTGTAAGCTGCTTGTCCCGGTTTTTATGTGGAAAATAGGTTTCCATCAGGGCTTAGAGCATTAAAAAACATCTGTATCTTTTCAGGCTGCTTGTTTTCACATCACAGACACATTACTTCATCACAGTGTTTTGGCTGTACGGTGTAAACTGATAACAATTAAAATCCTAGATAGTTGCAAATAAAAAAAAAAATACAAGTTCAGATGTTGGCACCAGACTAATCTGAAACAGTCTAATAGGAATTGCAAGATGTTAGAGTTATCGCAATATTGGCTCCTGGAAAATTAATTTAATTAAGGACAGGGGTTGAAGGTGAAAGCCAAATAAAACGAGAACCTCATTAGCATCTTTGTTTTATTCTTCTTGGATACAAAGATGCTTAGCTAACTGTTCTCTCGTCTCCTGGGCATTGTGTATTCCTAAAATAAACTAATTCAAAACTCTGTGTGCATTTCAAATATGTTTAACGTGACCGTGCGATTGTGCGTTTATCCCTTCCACTCTGTATGCTGACGTGCTCACCGTTTCTGTGAGTATGAACATGTCCGACGGGTCAAAGGTTCACGGACACCCGCAGCTGCCTCCAACTCACCCGTACAAAGCTGGCGGGGAACCATCCTTCCTCCTCATCGATCTGGCCCCACCACCAGTCCTTGTTGGAAGCGTCCAGCACCTTTATGACGTCGCCGGCCTTAAACGCCAGCTCCCGATCCGCCATGGTCACGTGGTCCCATACCGCCTCAGCGTTGACAACCGAGCCTCCACTTATCAACTAGAGGAGAAAGACAGGGGATCTGCTTTGTTTTATTCTGATTACGTAAAAACACTGCTGTGCAGCAACAGAACACAGCTAAACAAAAATCCGTCAGTAAAATGCACATTTTAAACAGCACAGAAATCAAACTTAATGCTAATTTTAAAACAGTAGCGCGCCTCATTTCGGCCTCAACCTTTGAAGCCTTTTTGTTAGAACCCTTAGATTACTAATTGACGCACAGCTGAATGGAGGAATCCAGTGACAATACAGAGATTGCAATGCAAATACGACACCACAACAGCATACAAGTTGCAACAAAAGAAGCACACAAAAAGGGGAACACCATTAATGGAGAAACAACACCGTTCAGAGGCAACATACCCGCCTCTACATGGGGCTGTAATTGGCTCATTATGACATTGTAATAATTACAGGTGTTAATGTAATGTAACAGCGAAGAAGCAGAACAACATGGAGAGATAACCTATCGTGCTTCCATCAGGGTCGTGTTGTTTAGTCTTCAGCAATCACGGACCAGTGACTCGTCAGCTTCTATGTATTGATTACCAAATCATAAATAAATAATGTGTACATCTTGTCGTAGCATAAATAAACAGTAGCAGCGCACAGCTGTGTGCAGAGCCTGGAGCAGCGCAAGATATAACAAAGTGCTTCACAAAATCATTCATCCTCATTTGTTCGCCTCCTGAATTTCTTCATACCTTGTCATCTTACAAAGTTGAGCTGATTTTGATGAGGTTTTTGTGCCATAAGACACTCAAAAGGCCACATAATTGTAAAATGGAAGAAAAATTCGGCTTAGTTTTTAAATATTTTTACAAATAGTATATAAAGTGGCATCACAATTTGATTGACTTTGTTTTGTGTGTCACAGCTACCACAAAACAAATGCAATATATTCAACATTGCATTTTGAATATATGCCTAACGGTTCTTTTATAGTCTCATCTGACCAAAGAGCCCTCTTTCAAATGTTTGCTGTGTGCCCTGCAAGGCTTGTGGAAAACTGCAAACTGAAATTTCTTTTTGACTTTCTTTAGACTATAACTTTTCCCTTGACTAGCAGTCAATTGATTCTCTAACCTCAGCTGTGAATTTCTGCAGTTTGTCCACTAAAGCAGGTCAAAGTTTGAAGTATGTTTTACTGAAATCCTGCTAACATCCTCGGTCATCGTGATGCTGCTTGTTCCTTAACATTCCCTAACACACCTCTCAGACCTTTACAGAAAACCTGTACTTAACAACAGGTACCAGAGTAAGTCTAGTCAAGTATATTAGTTTAGCACATTTCACCAACAAGGCAGTTCAAAGTGCTTTACATGACAAATGGGGCTGGGCTCTAAGGCACTACTTACAATCACACAAACTTCTTATAAAATACAATGGTGTGTTGTTGCAACAGGGTTCGCCTTAACCAAATATCTTCCATCTTTGATTGAGTTTGTTAAATGGTGACAGAAATATCCATTATTTTGACAGATTACACACAACTGACCAAATGGTCAGTCACCAGAGCATCATGTCTGATCTGAACGTTGTCTGAGCGCTGATGGCGACGCGCTGAAGGGTTTTAGACAAGAGGCGTTGGAGTGGTTCCTTCAGTTCTCCCACTGAAGGAAATGCTTTGGGAGTTAATGAAAATTACATGCGAATGCTAATATCATTTTAAAAATTGACAGGTAAAAATACAGGATTCTTTTTGACACCGCTAGTCAAAATGACGGACAACGTAAAAGTCTAGCGTGACCTCTGGGTTGTCATGTGATAAAATATAAGGTACGAATACTTTTGCTGGACACTTAAAAAATCCCAGGTAGAGTAAGAACACTGAACCCAGTAGGGTGATGAGTATTGTTTAGGGAACCTGGAGAAGCTAAAGGTTTTTCTTATGAAAGGAAGAACAGGCAGTAGATAATGTTCTGCAGGCAGAACCGGACCTGACATCATCAGTCTACGGCCTCGCCATCCATCACGCTGACTAGTCAGCTTTCTTGCTTTGACAACTAGATGTCCATGTGTATTTGCGCATGTGGAGCCACATTTCTCTCTTTGTATACGTTAACCCTGTTTACGGCCCTGTGAGTCGTTTCTAAAATTGTCCTCCCTGCAGTAGTATTCATCAGCGTTCTCCAGTTCGGAGCTAACCATGCATCCATTCCCTCGGGCTGTGGGCAGAGTAGCCAGGGCTAACCGAGCCTGACAGGCAATGCTTGAGCTCCAGGTAAGGAGTTATTAAAGGCCTGGAGACGGCTGTGTCCCATGGATGGGTATGAATTTTGCTATATTCATTTTAGGCACCGTGTTTTCTTTTTTAATCAAAGAAGCTCTATTTTCTTTTATGATTTAGTTTCATATCTTCAGTAAAGAAAAAAAAATCCCCATGAGCTCTCAGGCTTCACAGAACCTTCAACCCGAACAGCTGCAGGGGATATAAGCCAATCAGGGCAGAGGAGTGAACACAAGGGGAGGCATCCACGCCTGCAAGGCAAGGAATGGCTGTCGTCATGGTGACAGATGAGGATGCTTCACTGATGCTGACAAAGATGATGGGATGAGGCAAGGACACTCCAGGAAGCGCCAGAATATTTCCCAATGTGGGGAGTGAGCGAGTTGTCAGAAACAAAGAGTGAGCGCTGAGCAAGCGTGCAATCATTCTGTTGTTCAGCTTCGCACACTCTCAAACCTGCCGCACTTCAGTGCAAAGCTTGGTGACGTCTGATGTCAAGCTTCAGAAAAATGTTGACATCGAGCAGGTAGGTGTAGCATCTACTTTAAAGTTGGCTGAAGGCACCTTTGGACAGATGTATACAATTGATTAGGCATGGCATGTTACTCTCAGGAATGATAACCTTAATCAAAATGTAAACTTCTTTGCTTCTCTAAGGGACTCAACGGGCAGTTTGCAGCAACAAGTGGGGGAGGGCAAGCACTTTTCAACTCAACGTCAAGCTGTGGCCACTGATACTTCATCCTGTCGTTGGGACTGTAAAATCAATGTGCCCAAAAAAAAAAAAAAAAAAAAAAAAGTAGCAACTTTGAAACCAAAAGCCTGCTGCACATTGATACCTACAACACATCAGATTTGCATTCAAGTCAGTCTTGCCTCCTGCGCTTCCACTGCCACAGAATGGGGAATTTTCAACCCCATTCAGCACAAGCACAATCTCTCCAGCCCCTACCAATGGACGTACCTCAGAAAGAGAAAGTGAGGCAGAGCGTTTACTGCTGAGACCCCCGACCCCATCCCACCTCACTCTCCTTTGCGTCTTCCCTTGATCTTCCAAATGAGTCCTGCACTCTGCAATATATTGCATCCCTTTCTCCTTCTCATGTCTGAATAAATTAAAAGCCTTACATAATCAATCTTCCCCAATCCTCTAGAACACCCCCATACCTAGCCCTAGCTTGATCATTTGGCATACAGTAAACACAAAGATAAATTCATGCTCATTATTGCCTGTTTGTCTATCTGCTCTTGTTGTTACAGAAGCAACATCAAACATCAGCGAGCATATAATCACTCTTTAAACTGCAAATCTTCTATTTAGGTCAATGCAAATAAATGCAGAGAAATCTGTTCCCACACATAGAACCATATGACAATGCTTTATGTTTCTTTTTTTGAAGGCTGGCAAATGTGTTAGAATAAAAAGCTGATTCATTTTCTTGTATCATCTTTGCAGCTCAACACATCAGCATTCACCGCACTGGCAGATCCACTGCATTCCAACATCACTCTGTCTCCGTCCACAGCACAGCTGCACCAAAACACCTATAGCATCCCCGAGCAGACGCACGCGTGCCTCAATGTCCGAGCCTTACCATGTTGGTGGCGTGCAACTGTTCGGCGAGCGTATGCATGGAGAAGTCCGGCTCATTCAAATCATCGTAACTGAATCCCTTTAGGAAGCAGTCGAGGCGACAAGCGGTCCTCCTTAGATGTCAAGTAACAAGACGCCGTTATCCCTGAAAGAGGTTTCTCTACCCCGACGCACCGAGTGAGTATCGCGGTCCGTCCTCCCTGTGTCTGCCAGCCCTCTTATGTAATACACTTATACCCCGAGTCTGGGAGCCAATCAAAGATGCTCTCCTCAGAACTGGTGAGAAACGCACGCACATCCTCACACAAAATGCTCGTCTCACTCACTCTCACACCATCTGCACATCCACACTTCTGGCTGCGCCGCACACAACCCGGCACGGCTCTATCTAAAGGTACTTGCCCTGGAGGAGTTACACATTCAGTGGAGAGCGCCCAATCAAAACCAGCAGGCAGATGCTACTTGTCATGCTAACATGTGAACACATCTGTAATTAGGGAAAGTATCAGTGGCAGCCACGACACCTGCAGTTGATGTTATGATCAACTGCAGGTTGATCATAACAACCTGCAGCTGTTATGATCCAAGTAAAGGATCATACAAGTAAAGGTTTTGGGCCCTGTGAGGTCACGGCTAAGGAGGATGTTTATGTGATCTGCCACAGGGTTGACAACTCCTGCACACATGCTCTAGCATGTGATGAAAGTATCTGTGTTCAAGGCGTCGCTAGCTAGCAAACTTCTCTCTTTATGCATACAACCTGATGGGCTGATGCTTAGCGGAGAGCAATGGCCTCAAAACTGAAGGTTCCATGGGCCTGAAGACAGTTTTCTATTTGTCGAAGTAAACATTTTAATACATTTGCAGACAAAGGGGCAAGTGTACAAAAGTGTTTGCGACTGGTATGTATGCCCAACCCTTCTAATTCTTCTGAAACACAAATGCAGAAAAATAGCTTTCTGCACTGATGTTCACATTTTTATGAGGCAAAATCCACTTATGCTGCAAATGTGTGTTTATGTCAATTATGGCCAGAAAACAAAAGCTTCACATTCTTTAAGACCAGGCTGCACAATCCAGATCACATAAAAATACCCTCTGCTGAAAACTGGTGGTAATTTTGCCACAGAAGTTATAAAATGAAACAGTTTGTGAATGTTTTCTGTATTTACTAAGTGAAATGAATTAAACATAATCATGCATGTGTTAATTTTGTTCTCATATAACTAAAAGTATATATTTTCATAAACTACATTGAGCAATTTAATAAACTGATTCTTACTTGCTAATTTTTTTTTTAATAAAATGAAATACTTAACGTGATGCATTTGCCATCATTTGTTGCTTTTATCGGTTTAAAATTACAATTTTGAGGAATGCCTTCTTAAGTCAGGAGTTTCATGAGTTGAAACTATTCTCTTGATCTTTTGGATAACCTTGTAAATGTTGTGTGGGTGAATCTGGTGTATAAATAAAGCAAATGTATGAATTTGACTTAAAAGTATAAGCCATTGCACTGAGTTGTAAATTCCCTCCCAAAAATGTTTCCACACAAAGTTTGGTGTTTCATTTGTTAGATTTCCATGCAGATATTCAAAACATAACCACTTTAAAAACACTGCTAACCTAACCCTCAGTTAAAGGCCTATCAGAAGTAACAGCAGCAAACCTTCACCATCATCTATACGCTTTCTTCTTTGCTTTTGGTGAATCTCAATAAGTGTGCAACATCACCACATACAGGCTTGGCATAGTTATTGAAACTTTCCAGGAAATTTTATCGATGAATAATGTTATCTTGAGATGTGTTTATTAAGGATAAACAATAATTGTTTAAAAAAAAAAAAAAAAAAAAAAAACATGAGTTAATGTACCAACCTTTCAAGCACAAAAAAATGTACATGTGTCAAAGACACTTGAGATGGTAAGGCACTAAACTGGACTTCAGCCCCAGGGGGACATTACCTCCTAAATATGGCCCTGCATACAACACTTACCACTTAAGCTCAGAGGTAAAAACAAAACAAAAAAAAGACAAAGCACTTTAACTTTAGTGTGAAACAGCACATATAGTAGCTTTAAAAAAAATCCTTGCCAGTATAGCTCTAAAAATAGCTCTTGTCATGGACGGCTCTGGGACAGGCTTTTAGCATATCTATTTCTGACATTCATTCAACATTCATGATACCTGCCTCGAATCCTTTTATTACACTACAGCAAGAACAAGATAAATGTGTTTTTCCTCCTCTGTCTATCATCACAACCTGACAAGCCTTTCTACTCAGAAGACGCTGTGCCTGAAACAAAAATTAATATATAATTCCACGCCTATATTCATCACTATAAAATGAACAGGTCGCACATGGGTGTCAGGTGGAAGCTGTGCAGACTGGACAAATGAGAGGATTGGGGGCTATGAAATGGGAGCTGAGTTTAGCTGAATCTAAAATGGGGGAAACCTGGAGTGATGGAGGCCCTCCTTTATTAGGCCCAGCCCTGCCTGCTGTCGGTTACTGTTCAGCTGAGATCACAATGATCCTCCAGAGCAGCCGCCCGGGCCTCTCACTTGCAACGCTATTTGCTACAAATATCACATTAACTTCTGCACAGAGATCACTGAGCTGCTATTAGCTGCCATGTTGTGAATGTGGCTACGGTGGATCATAATAGGAAAGAAGAAAGGGGGGGGGCATGGGGGGCTGAGGGGGAAACAAGTCCTGACGCAGCAGTAGGACAGGGTTGGAAAATCCGATTCCATGTTCATCTTTAAGACAACAACACTGCATGACAGAGATCAGAATACACAACATGGGGGAGAGGAGGATCGAGATATTTAGGAGCTGTGTGTGAGTGGTATGAGTTTCCAGTTAAGCACAGAAAAGGTAAAGAGCATCACAGACCTGGATCCGCACAACTACAGCCACCACTAGACAACAGCAGCTATCACAAACGGTGAGAGGACACAAGACATAATGAAGGTTTAGGGGGGAAGCAGAAGGAGGGGGGGTGGGTGTGATGGTAGTGGTGGGGTTGGGTGAGGGGAAGAGGAGGAGGGGGGGACACAGAAATACATTATGTTGTACCAACGTCATTCATTTCAACGCGTAGCCGTGATGGAGCGCCGGGTGTCCCCGCTCTCGACCAACGCGCACCGCTTTTCTCTCCTCTCCAGAGCGTGGTGCGCTGCGAACCGGGCCCCAAGCGCAGATCCATTAACGGGTACCGAGGATGAACATCAACAGCACGTTCACAAGCACCAGAACCGCGATCACCGTAAACACCGCGCAAGTCTGGACATCCAAGGCCATGGCGCAGCGCTGCGGGCCGATGCTGAGAGGGGGGCTCTCTGTAAACGGCTTTGGTTCCCAGCTCGCTCTCTCTTTCTCTCTCCGACCCCCCCACCGGGTCTAGACGCGAAGCTTCAAAGCGGCCGAGAAATCCACCATAACCGATGGGGGAAGAAATGGAGAGGGGAGGATACACAAAAAAAAAAAAAAAATGTCCTCCTATGCCTCTTCACAATAGCGTTTCACAAAGGCACGGGAAAGAGATGCATCATCCTCACCATCATCATCGTCATCAGTCTGCACCGCGATTTCTCCCCGCTTAGTCAACACCTGTCGGTGCTTTCGCCTCTTCCCCTGCACTGACCGACGGCCAGGCCGATAGATTCGCAGGGCTAACGAGAGAAAAAGGGGTCTGTGCGCAGGCTGTTCGCAGCTGCCGAGCAGCCTTCCGGTGAGTGGAAACCAAGGAGATGTACCGGGAGCCTGAGAGGCGGTCCTCCAGTGATCAGCGCTTCTGCTGCTGCTGCTGGACTACCGGCTTCAGACATCACCTACAGCCGGGGGAGGGGCACAGCCAGCCCCCTTTTCTGACTATATCGACCACTGAGGCCACGATCATAACCTCATTCATCTCCCTCCCCGCCTAAAAATATCGTGCTGGACGCTGTGGTGATTTATGGCTCATCATTAGCAGCTCAACACGAAAGGGGATTGGACGTAAAAATAATAGTTGGATCTCCATCTTCTTATCGCTCTGCTCTGCTGGCGTGATGTCAGCCGCCTTTATTGCAGTTTCTATCAGGTGCAGCGATCACAGGTGACACTGTGTTCAACTGTGTTTACAATCTGGCAATGCCAAGATGATCAGAGTACTCGATAGTTCAAGATTAAAAAAAAAAAAAAAAAGACATTTACACACACATCCTAACACTGTCATTAGTCGATTTTACCTGCAGAATGAGAATGGGTAACTACAAACTGTAACAACCTTTGCTATATTATTAAATTCTGTTTCCTGAAGGTCAACGTGTGTCTTTTGGATTTAACTTAAGTTTCAGTGAACTCCCTTACATTTGACTCATTGCTTAACGAGAAGTTTATATGATTCTTCATAAGAAAGGCCAGAATAGATCGTATGAGGCTTAAAAAGAAGGGTTTTTTTTTAAGTTAATGATACCAAAACCTATCAAATGTCTTGCACTGTTTTTTATTACAATCTGTTTCAATCAAAAAATGTAGATCCAGAAGGTTGTTCTGAAATTCTAAAAGGTAAACTTTCTGCTTTTGTAGAGACAGTGAAAACTGTCCCTTCACCAGTTCATACTCTCCATTTTTCGCTCAACAAATAAGCAGATTACTTCATAACAACGGTCTTAACCACGGCACAGCAGCTTTTGGCATGACGAGTAAAGAATGGAGGACCCAAGTGCAGCCATGTAAGCAGAGCGTTTTTAATTAGTGTTATATATGGGGAAACTTACAGAAGGGCATGGGACAAAGACCAGGAAACAGGCATGGTAATGGAGGAACCATACAAACCGGAGAGCTTAAATACGCAGACAGAGAGGAATGAGAGTGGCATATAGGAACCAGAGAGACTAATCAGAGGTAAGTAGAGGCAGAGGGGCAGTAGAGAGCAGGCAGAGGGAAATAGAGAGATGTGAAACAGCCGAGTACGGAGAAAGAAACGAATCTGAGACACAGGAAAACCGTAGACGAAAGAGAAAACCCTCAAACTAAGGTAAACAATAAACACACAAAGAAGGAAACAAGTTCAGAGCATAAACAGTGAAAAAAGTCCTACGACAACAAAATTTAAGACCTGTCGTTGCTATATTTAAGGACAAATTACATCCAAAAAATGAATTTAGGACATTTTAAGGCCTTAATTTTAGATGCAGGAATTTAAGAATTTTGAAGCCTTTTTAAGGATGCAGAGGCACCCTGATGACAGCTACTAAAACCTTAATATCAGACCTTTTCGCGTTTTCTCCATGAAGTGGACGAACGGTGAAAGTTATACAATTGACACTGAATGAACTAATACAAGAAAATTAACAAAGTTTCCAAAAAACCTGAAAGTAAAAGCTAATAGAAAAGAAGAAAATTAAATAACAGGGAAAGAGACAGCTTATAAAGGTAAGAGGTTTCAAAATTATTAATCTCACTTAGCTAATCAGAAGAACGATGTATAACATCAGGGCTTCCATCTGCTGTGTGGTGTTTTATTAAACATTGTCAATTAAGTTGTTCACCTTATCACATAAAACCAGCTTCAAGGTGACCATTAAAAAAAAAAAAAAGGCTCTGGTTCTGTAATACTGTTTAGTTTTAATCACGTTCTGTCAGATTACTTTATATTTGGATCTCAGGAAACAGTGAAAAATTAGATGACTGGTCTAAAAGGACTGACTGCAGATTTGTTTTGTATTTTGACAACAGACACAGAGCAAAATGTGGCCAAGAGCTGCTTCGTGTGCATTTTTTATTTTTATTTTTATTTTTATTTTGTTTGCCGTATTCGAACAATGCATTTGAGCAGAGAGAGGATTAGACGAGCAAACAGATGTAAAGGGCGGGCCAGAGAGCAGAACACCAATGTGATGTGTTGATGTCATAAATATGCTAATATGCACACTGTGTCATCTGGTGACATTTAGATCACTTTTTCAGCTGACTTTAGCTACATGTCTCATAAAAATGTCATTTTTTGTGAACTGAACTTTGTCTTAGTTGGTTATAAGTCGGAATCTGCACAGAGAATTCAGCTGAATAGAACTTTATGCTTGCAAACGAACAGGTTTCCTTGCTTTGTAAGGTTTCCTGGGGATTTACAAATGAGGATTGTTGAAATGAACACAATTCAGCTCCACCGATATATTGCAGGGCTATTTTTATGTCAACTAAATGTGGCACAGTAGCTTTAGATGCCACTGTTCTAAAGAAAGACATTCACTGTTTGTTCTGCATTGTATTTAAAAAAGAAAAAAAAAAACAGAGAAGAAATTATTACAAAGTATTTCCACCAGTATGTTGGTCCCAGCCTCTTTATTGCTACTGGAAATACCCTGACCAACTTGATGGAGCTTTATTACTGTCAAAGAATAAAACTGCATCTGTTGTCATCGCCATTCTAGACATAGTAAATATTTATCTTGTTACTATAAATAGTTAAAACTTTTTCCTAATGCAGTATTATTCATATTTTTATAATCTTTACTTGTAAAAGGTTCAGTCTACTTGATGGTCATGCTTGTTCTCTGTTCTGTCTTTGAGGTTATGCCAACCACGCAACAGTCTCGCAACAACAGTATTCATAGCCCTTAAACTTTTTAATGTCTTGCATTACATAAGATACATTATAACCGCAAAGCGCTTTTCAGAGGACTTAATGTGACAGAGTGACACAATCCATACAAATAAGTAATTGCAATTAAATGGAAGGAAAGTTCTGCATGGTTTTACTTTTTCTTTTTTCCGTCATAAAAACCAAGGGACCGACCAGACGGGCCAGGGAAAAGTTGTGGAGAAGAAAAAAACAGGGTTATTTAAAAAGCAATACATGGAAATTTGATGCAGCCCATCACCTGAAAATGAAAGAGTATGACACAACTGCAGCACCGACCAAGACATGGGCAACCATCTGAGATGACAGCCTGCTCAAGAGGGTATTACTCAGATTAGACCAATGATAACTCTGGAGGAGCGTTAGAGGTCAGTCTGCTGACTAAAATCAGGCCTTATGGAAGAGTATAAAGAAAGAAGCCTTTAAAAAATAAACCCTATGGTGAATTAAATACTATTCCATCATCAAATAACATAAGAAACAACCCTAAACATACAGCTAGAGGTAGTATTAGATCAAAGAATGTGCAACAATGGCCTAGTTAAAGTCCGTGACTAAATCCGACTCTGAAGCGAGACCTGAAAACAGATTATATCCATTTATTCTGAGTGAGTGTGAGCAAAGCAGATCAAGGTATACTGCAAACCTGTAACTGCACAGGTGAATTCACAAAGTCAGATGGGGATGTAACTGTGGTCGTTTGAAGACCTTAAACCAGCTGCGTTACACCGAAACATCCTGTTTGTGATTCCATTTCATAGTTTTGCTTTTGTCGTCAACAAAGTTGTATCACGAAGCACATTTCTGAACAGCGAACAAAGACGATCTGCGCTATAAGGCAGTGAACGTGAGACGCCCTTCACCCAGAGAGACACCATGACACACCCTTTAAAAGAGCAAACATAGTGACTCCTCTCTGAGTCTGCTGCACACTGTGAAGCTAACACAACAGCAGCACATCTCATGCTCCGATTACACGATCAAAGCAGCAGAAACTTTAACTATTAGTGTACTTTTTCCTGTCTTGCCCAATGATTCCAATTACTGCTTTCTCTGTTTGCTCTTTGCACTGCGAGCAAACTACTACCACAGTTGTGGGCTGACTTTCTTGGGCAACAGTGTGGCGGTTTGGAACATACCGAGCATATTGATGATGAACGCTGGCAAGGCAGATTGTGCTTTGGGAGTGTTCTGAGAAGTTTTAATGGATGTTTTGATCCCCCCTCACCGCCCAGCCCCAAAAGATGCTGCTGCTGGTGTAAGCTGTTAACAGTCCATGCCGAGTGAGGCCGAAGTCTGTTTCCAAGCAACATTTCAGCGCTGCCTTTCAAACCTACGTGAGGAGAGTGTTTGGTATTCAAAGCGTATTCTGCGCGGGGCCCCTTTAAGGCTTGGCAGTTGTGAGTGACAGGATGAAAATGACCCCAGGTCCCATCTGAAGCTTGTTCTTACCATTGGCATGCAAATCGTCACTTTGGCCTTTATTTTGCCAGCGATACTTAAAGTGAACATTGTTATACTCATGAGCAGGCTGCAGCACTTGTCCTGTAGCTCAGGTGCAATCACTGTTGGATTGTAAAAAGAAGTGTTGAAAGGAAATACTGATGCTACAACTTAATCCCCCACACGCCAAAACTAGCCCAGTTAGCCGCTCGACACACAGACACACAAAGGCAAACCCCTAAGATCCACCTGAGAGCTCTGGTACGGATAAAAGGACCTCAGAAGAAGTTCAAAAGAACAACACCAAAGGAGCGCAGTATATCAGTATTTTTAAAGCCATAAATAATTTCCGAGGTACTTTCTGCACATGCATGCTGATAAAAGCGACGGCTCCTGAAAGGCAGGCTTTCAGTGCACAGAGAGGGGTATGGTGCATCACAGCTGAGATATGACAGTCGTCCTCAAACATGCTCCCACACCCCACCCCCGGCCCCCCATCTGTGGTTGTGTGTGTGTGAGAGACTCAGTGAGCAGATTACATAAGCCTGTCCTACCTCTGTGGGCTCCCTCTCCAATCTCCCTGACATTTAGACAACAAAGGTCACATCTGAAAGTCTAAATCTGTACAGACACCAACGCTAATATACCCATACGTATACAAAGAGACAGAGAGAGTATGTATAAAAGGCCATAATTTCTCACTTTAGGCAGAAATCTTCTATCAAATTAGACTTATTGCTGTTTCATTTGACCGTCTTAATGTGAGGCAGCAAGATTACATCACAAGATCACATTTTCTTTAACTGTAAGTCCAGATGACGTACAGAGCTTATGGACCAAACATGACTCTGGAAAAAGTTGAATATGGGATGTGTGTTTTGTTATTTGTGTTCACAGCTTTTCACGGTTGCAGCCACAAATTTCACTGTACTTATTGAGATATGTGATGGATAAACACAGATCATTACATAATTGTGAAGTGAAATGAAAATGTGTTGTTTTCATAGTAATTCACAGACAAAAAATTGACCTTTTGTACTCAGTAACCTTGAGTCGGTCCTTTGTGGAAACACATTTAGCTGCAGTTACAGCTGGAAGTGCAGTGAGGAATGTCTCAATCAACCTTGAAAGTCAAAAAAATCCAACATTTCTTTGCTAATTTCGGACTGGATGGAGAGCATCTGGGAACACCAATTTTCAAGACTTACTGCAGATGCTGTACTGGAGTTAGGTGTGGGTTTTGACTGGGCCATTTTAACACATGACTTGGCTTTAATCTAAACCTCAGGAAGATCTAGGCATGTAAGCGGAGCTCATTTTGGCTTTCTCTATGCACCTTTTTCATAAACGCCAAATTTGTGGATTTGGTTCCACTATTAGCTGTTCTGTCAACAAATTCTCCCACCTGAGCCATCAATCATTGCACCTCCTCCAGTTACCATGGACACAATGCTTCTTTAGATCTATGCTATTTTTCTTTCACTTCACAATTACATAAAATCCAAATAAATACATCTGAGGGACTTTTCAGACCTCGAGTTTTCCCAAATGTAAATCAAACTAAGTGTCTTATTGAAGGTTGCTGAGTTGACTCCAGAAGAATATTGTGCCAGGGAGAAATGATTTCCAACTTCCCCCATTGAACCCTCGATCCAAACAGGTCTTTGATTTTGCCAAGGGATGGGATGAAATGTGGTGCTTTTTCAATCTGAACATCTGAACCAGTTAAACCTGATTTAACGCACTTGGATCCAATGATGGCTTATTAGAAGACCTAAGAAGAACATTGACATGCTGAAAAAGTTTTTACCACCATCAGGGAGAGAACTAAACCATGCAGGACATCAAGCCTTCGAGGACCGACTTTGGGCACCCCTGCTCTGAACTGAACTTTGATCTTCTTTTGAAAGTACATGTTCAGCCACTAGTTGGCAGTACAGCTAATGTAGGAGACATAGTTGTATTTTTTTTGTTCATTTTGTATAGAAATCAAGCATATTATCACAACAGAAAGTATCCTGGGTAAACTACTCATTTTACATTCCAATTTGCAATTACATATTAAATATTGATATATTGTGGCCAACTGTGATTTCACTATGTAACAAAATGTAAAAAGAAACAATAGCTGATTAAAAAGAAGTAGAAATATATTCAACACAGCACAACATACTTTATTACCCATAAGAATAAAACCAAATTACAAGCTATCAGAGATATGTATCTCTCGGCAAAACTAACAACATAAACAACAAATATAGAAAGACCGGATCATTTCCTGTTCTAGGGCTAAGGTTTTCTGAGGTCGCTGAAGTCATTGCTGTCCCCTTTGGCCTTTGGCTAAGTAGCTGCATATTTAGACAAACTTTCCCCGAATAAGACTTCAATTTTTAGAGCTTGCAAATGAATCTGTTTGTGGTTGGTAGGTATTTCACTAATGGGAGGCAAAACCCACCACACCCATTTCCCCTTCAGTCTGCTCCAATTCTTTTCTTCTCCTCCCATCCCCACGGCAACCACACTGACTTCCTGCTTCCTCCCAGGCCTTCAAGCCACAAAGCGCCCTAAAAATAAAATCGCTGGACTTTTCCTGAGCACAGTTTGTGTCACCATTGTCCGGCCATCAGCTGTTTATTCGTTCAGGACCATTTAGAAAGTCAAGTCAGTGGGTCAGAGCACACAGAGAGCTAAGAAGAATAGACAAACAGATCAAACAGAGGGGCTCTGCCAAGTAGGATGAAGAAATCCTAGTCATATGCTAAACATCACAGGAGTATATTTTCTAATGACGAGATCAGCTCCATATCTGTGAGTTCTCCAAACTGTAGAACAAGATGAAACTATCCTGTGACTGCTCTCTTTGATTCAGTCCCTGGTGAGACTTGCAAATGAACCTGAGAGGATTGCTAGAACTGAAGGTAAACTTAAGACAGTTTTTGAATTTCCTCAGCCTGAACTTATTACAAATGATATTCAGGAAAGGAAATGCATCTGCAGTAAAGCTTAATTAAGGAATGCGACACTGGAGACTGGTTTTAATTTAACATGTCTCAATGGTTTTGCCTTCTTCTTTGACGAAGATTACTATTTAATTCTTGATGGTTCTTGTGAATACCAGCTGTGAAAATCAAACACAAGACCCAAGCAGGGGGGAAAAATCTATCTACCTTTGGTTCAAGCAAATCTCCGTTAATTTTGTTGATGAAAAGCATAATTTGTCCAGGACGAGAACTAAATCAAAACTCTTGCGGAGTGAGTAGAATGTGTTTGTCCGAGTAATTCAATTTCAGGCAAATGAGATGCTTTTAGAATAATAAGAAAAAACAAAAAAGTCAGGATGGATGAAATGAGCAATTGTTTGGCAAAGTGCTTGGAGTAATCATGACTGCCAACAGACTGGAAAAGACATGAGGAAGCAGGCCCTCCGGAAATTATTGCAAACCCAATCATGCTAACAGCAGCACGATAACAGCAGCATGCTAACAGTAGCATGCCAACATGGTATTGGGTCGATCTGAAGATTGTAGGTTTGATTTCAGCTTCCTCCTGTCGCATGTTGATGTTCCCATTTGTATAAATGTGAGCGCTAATGGCTGAATGTGCTTTGAGTTGTCACAATGACTGGAACAATGCTGTAAAAGTTCAGTCAGTTTAACATGCTAGTGTTAGCATGCTAAGATGTAAACCACACTTCCAACAGCAAAACTGACACGTCATACAATCCATTTCCAGTTCAGACAATGGAATATAGCACTATGTGTGTAAATGAGTTTAATGAAAGTGCTAATAAATAGTTTCTAGCTGCAACTTCGACTACATCTTACAGATTTACTGTAAAATGCTCAAGGCTGTTTGACACCTTCTACCTCGCCGAGTTGGGATTAGGAAATAATCCCGCTGGGGATTTAACATTAACTGTATTTCTGACCAGTTAATGAAAAATGACGAATAACGAATAGGGGGAAAAAATGCACAATTCCTAAGGAAAAAGAAAAACAACAGGCCAAAACCAGAATTGCCAGATTGGACCTTAAATGAAACTGGAAATCAGTATTGGCCAAGAAGAAGTGGCGTGTATCTCGATCGCTGTCTCACTTTTTTGGGTAAATATCTGTCCATCTAGATTGTTTATCCACATGTTTCACTTGGATTAAAAAAATCCAGCTGGTATCGGAAGAACGGCAATTTGCCAAAGTTTTATATTCATTGCACACACATGTCAAAGTTATTAATATTCTCATTTCACAACATTCTATTTTCCCTGCATTTGAAACTATGTCTGCAGATATGATGAAAATAAAAGACATAATTGCATGTTTTATTTCTCAGCCCTTAAAAAGCCTCTTCATTGAGTCATCTTTGCTCCTTCTCAAAACATAATAACAAAGCAACAAGAAATCAACTTTTAGTACAAAAGAAAAAGCTATAGCCTCCCCAAATCTATTTAGGATTCTCAGAATCAGTACCAGTGTGTTATAAAATAAAGCAAAACAGATCATTTGAAACCCCAGCTGTGGCACATGGGAAACACTCAAATGAACTGTGTAATGATTTGCTTGGTTGCCTGAATCAGTGCCACTTTACTCCCATTCTGCTGCGCTGGTTGTGAGTGTTCATGCTCACTATTGTCACTATTCATCAGAGCCTTGACTTTGCCACCTGCGGCCCTGAGCACTGGGAAGCAGGGGAGAGATCTGTCCTTTCGGATCCATCCTGCGGTTACTGTTCATGCCGTTCATCAAAAAGAAAAATCATCTGCGTGAAGATTTTTACAGGTCCCTCTATGTAAATTTACATTTATTTCTGTAGTTCACTTTTATAAAAAAGTAATTAATGTCTTAATTTTAGCTCTGATTTCTTAGAAAATTAGAAGATAAATGTTAGAAAGATTTTCGATTAAAAAAAATGTTGACTTATAATATACACTCGTTACTTGGTTGAGACTGCTTTTGCATGAAATAATGCGTCAAATCAGCGTGATGTAACATATGAGGTGATCATTTGTTGTTTTAAAAGTGGTTTATAAATACATTTAGTATTGTACAGTTTTATGACACCAGCACATGACGTGATTCCCCAAATCATTACGACTGTGAAAACGTCTTTCTGGGACCCTGGTTCCCAAAATCAAATGCATCATTTATATTCAATTGAAAAGAGGACGTTTGGCCACTGAGTAACATTCCAGTCAGTTTTTCTTCTGAAGTAAGACAACTCTGATGTTGTCTGTGGTTTAGGAGTGGTTTAATATGAGGAATGTGACAGTTGGAGCCCATAATGTCTTTGTGTTAGCTTCAGTCCTTGTGAATATTCTTGAATGGACTTTACTTTATACTGCAGTAATTATCTCTGCTGCTTGTGTAACTTTTTTCCCCCAAAAAACGTTTTCCTTCCACTCAACTTTCCATTGACGTACCTGGATGCAGAACTCGGTGAAGAGCGCCAATGCAATAATAATAGCTCTCTGTAAAGTAAGCAGTGATCCCGACACAAGGGAAGGCTATCACATAATATTTGTTTTTCAATTGGTATTATGCAATATTTAAATTTTAAAATAAACTAAATGCAGGGTTTCTATTTTTATCATCAAAGTTAACATAAAAAATAAGATATATCACTTTGAATGAATGAATTCTCACAATATCTTATACAGTTTGACTCCCAAACTAATATGACTACATACAGGCATGAATGATCACAAGAACAAAAAAAAAAAAAAAAAAAACATACTTACAAACACACATACACACACACACCACACACACGCCCACCCACCCACACACACACACACACCAGGCTGCAATAGGCAGGTGTTTTCACATGCCTGACGGGGAGGAATAGGATGAGGCAAGGGAGGACAAGGTGAAGGAACACAGAGGGAAAAAAACAGTAGGGGAGAAAAACCGATCTGTAACGAGGAGAAAGAAGGAAAGGAATGAGTTCTCAGGTCGCAGGAAAAAAAAATAAGGAGGCGTGCAAAGAATGGAGAATGAAGTAAAACTACAAAGACCTCGGATGTGTGGTTGCATAATCCGTGTCTACAGTGGAGAGTTTGCTCTTATGCCACATGTGGTGTAGCACAGTAGCAGGGAGGTCAGAGGGAGAAAGTTAGGCTAAATAATGTACACGAGAAGTGGCAGCTGCCAGAAAAATGCAGCCCATCGTACTCACAGCCCTCCAGGATACATCCAAACTCTCAGGAAACTGAGAAGGCAGTTAGCTTCTGTCTCATTATTTTATGGCAGGATAAAGTGATCATGGTTAGAGGAGTGTGTTTGATTTAAATTACAAAATGCAGCTGGGGTAGTAAGTAAAATCAGACTCTCAGAGCACTTGATGATTCATTGTTAGCATGATAGTTGTGGGCAGTGTTTTACAGTGAAAGCTACAAACTTTTTCCTTCTCTGAATGAAGAAGCTGCACAGACAAAAACATTTATAAAATACAAATATTTGTATTGTACATGTAATACAATGTGTCATTCCTTTCACATATCAATACAATTAGGTGTCTTGTTAAAAATGAGAAAACATCTTTGGAATCATTTAAAATGATAAAATAACCAAAAACATACATGATAGCTATGTTCATAAAAAAAAAAAACCCTGTGAGGTAATCATTGAACGGGTCCATCAGTTTTATAGCATGTGACATAAATCTACACCAGACACTGACTGTCTGTTTTCTAGGGCTGTGCAATGAGTCCAAATTCAATTTCACTATTTATTCTGAGAAAATTAGTTGACAAAATCAATTATTATTGTAAAATTTTGGCTTCATTTTCAATTGTTCTTTTGTTTATTAAGTATAATAAAGGAGTTTTTAGTGGGTAAAATTCAATATGAAATGAAAAATTGAACAAGCCCATAAACTAAAAACTAAAACTACTTCAACCATATGGCAGGATATCGACACTAAATTGTCTATACCTGCTTTCCTAGTGCACAACAAATTATACTGCATCAAAATTCAACATGATATGAGACTCAATATTGAAATCCAGAACCTGCTTTACGAAGTTTGTGGTGAATTTCACTGGACAAAATACATAAAATGTCTACATGAGCAGATTATCTGACTAAGTAGTCCACTAACATCAGCTTAGTTTGCAGAAAACTTACTATTCTCTGCAAACTAACTGAAAAGTTATTTAGGACACTACAATTAGAGGATGCTTAAGTTGTAAATTTCTGTCAATGTTATCGATCAAATTGTTATCACTCTAATAATAATAATCGTTTATTATTTTTCTTCCAACTTTGCAATATAAAGGCTGTAAAGTAAGTTGGGGAAAAGTGTCAACAATAAGAAAAAAACGACACAAAATTATCACTTGGACTGTCCTGTCAGACAGATTAACAGCATGCGACAGTATTTTTACTGAACGCCCTGGAATGGATTAATCCTTGCTAACCAACCATCTGGCCTAAAAATAAACAGTGAGTCACAAATAGTGGACAGTGTGAATCCTGGTAAATTAGAAATGGAATCCGACCCAAAAGATACCGCTGCTGTTCAGCAGAAAGTGTTTATGTGTTAAAGAATCTCATTATAGGAATCACTGCCTGTTAGTGCAACCTTGTTATTACTCCTCCAACGTGCCAGCAGCGCAGCATAGAAATGGAACTGTGCATACTCCGGCTCTGATGAGACATGAGCTGCACACACACAAGTCTGTGCATGATCTGACAGGATACAGTGTACAATAGGACGATGCTGTAAAACAGGATGGGCCAGAGAGCACGGCTCCTCCAGTACCAGAGAGCGTGCAGCTCTCCTGAAAAGTCCAAATGGCTTTTGCAGAGTGCGGTGGAATCTGCCTTTATGCTTATGTAAGAGAAAGGCCCAGAGCCTTTCTCCTTTCCCTAGCACGCATACAAACACACTCAGCATAAATGTGGTCACATAGCAACGTATACACCATCAACCCATTTCTTTGGGAAGAATCAGCCCGGGGAAGCTCTGATCCAACCATCCGCTTCAGACTCAGGCAGGGACATTGCTATTCATCAGAGCTCATCATGTACTCCCAAACAGCGGCAGCTGTTGGCGTGCTGGCAGGTGAACAATGCTGAATGAACGCTGATGAAGGATTCTGGGTCGCCTCTGGGTTATCGCGCAAACTATGCATGTGCGCAGTTATTTTGGGCATGGATCTATTCCCAAGGCTTCTCCGAAATAAGGCCTCAGGTGAAAGCACATGTACAGTGTGTTTGGCTACGATATCGTTAGCTGGTGCTACTTGCTACTAATCTAATAATAAAGATGTCAATGTAGTGACTCATCTGTCCTGACAGATTTAATACTGAATTCTGGATAGCAGCATGTAAAGGGCGTAGACGTGTGTTGGAAGAGGATGCATCACTCAAACAGAGTCACTCTGTATTTTAGCAATAAGAAGACAAAAAAAAAACTCACACAACTTAAAGATTGTCTATCTATGAATGCAAACTGCAATGTATATGTTTGAGTTTTCATGTACCCAGCAAATAAGGGGAAAAATGTGAAGCAAAGGAAATCTAGAGGCAGTTTTTCTGCCAAAATGACCCAATTAACAACTGTTATGCCTAGTTAATGTGGCGAGACGTTTATATCAGTTTTCTCCTCTGGAGAATCTTAAGAATGCCCTGATTATCAGGATGGCTCTTAAGGTCATTTTAACAGTTATTCCTGTTGTGTTTGGTGTGTTAAGAGTGATCTGGTCCACTTGGAAGGACATCAGGACTGTTCCGATCTAAAATCTGGGCTTTTCAACATGTTGGATTGTCTTGACCCGACATCGCAGCGTGCGCGGTGTTCCCTGAGGATAAATGAGCACGCAGCCTGTTGAACCCGACCTGCAGCCAATCAGAAAGCAAGGTGACGGAAACACACTGGGAGATTCTAAACAAAGAAGACAAAACAATGGCCATCAGACATCAGAGACATCTTCTTCTATTGTTTTTTTTTTTTGTTAGTTAGTCCCTAATGTATTGTCATTGCTACTTTTCAGTCGGCCATGTTTGTTAATCTCACGTTTGGTCTCAGGCGGTTTCCTGTCTCCCATCTGAATGTTTGTGTGTGATGTTTTGCTCAACTCCACACACATCACACCAAACATGTGGCAGGTACAATTTTTTATGTTCATGTTTCTCTCAAGCTTTGAAAATCAGCCAAGAATTTTAAAATCTTTCAGTGTGAACCAGACACTGGCTTTCCATCACGTATTTCTTTTCTGGTCTCATTTGTTGTCTCCCAGAGAATCTGTATTTCTGCTTAGATTACGTCACACACAGGTCACTAATAATGATGTGAATCAGATTTTATTTAGGGGTGTCAAAGTAAAGACGGCTGGACATAAATGCACTTAACACTTTTCAGATTCGTATTTGTAAACATTTTGAAAACGATGTATAACTTTCCTTTTTCTTCTCTGTTATTTTTATTGGTGCTTCATATAATCCCGAAATAACATTTAGTTCTTTGTGTGTATAAAGCAACAAAATGTGAAAAAGTGTTTAAATAATTTGTGTTAGCTCATTTTTGGCGCTGCTGCTCCTCACAAGGATAGAAAGAAGAACAAGAAGAAGTCCTTCAACTCAACTTTGCTCCTTTTCATCCAGGCCTTTCTGTTTGGCCAACAAGCTCCTGCCTGCTGACTCATGTATTCATAGTAACTGGATACCATTGCATAATATGATTAATACTGCAACTTAATCATACACAGTTTCTGTTGAAAGTCCTAATCTGCATGAAATCCCTAATAAGACAACTCCCCTCCTGCTGGACAAGTTGACAGCAGAGCTTCGGGCGCAGCATTAGCATCACACAGACCTCTTATCTGCACAGGAATTAAACACTGCCACTGCCCACATTTTTATTTGTTATTTTTTAAATTCAAAGTCTAGAATGGGACGGGACAGAAGTGGAGACGAGTGGCGGTGTTTGTGTGTGTGTGTGTGTGGGGCGTGGGGGGAGGAAACCATGATGAAAGTGTAACACCAGAGCAGAAATGGAGAGGAGAGAAGTAAGGGAAGGAGGAGAGCAGAACTGTGGGAGAAATCCATTTAAATGAAAGGGAGAAAAGAGGCGTCAGCATTAGTAGCTAATCCACTGCAGTGAGAATGCTTTCTCTCTGCCTGCGGCCTCACGGCTTCAGTCGTCATCATAACAGGACGACTGTAACATACACTTAACTGTATTCCAAACAGCACATCCAAGCAAGTCAGCCCTGTGAGAGAAAACCATTTGCCTGCAGGGAAGCCAAGATATCTTGCAGCCCCATTTTTTTTTTTTTTTTGTTCTCTGTTGATGTTTCTTATTAGTATTTCATGAGCGACTTCCGGATTTGTTCCATAAAAATAACAGTATCTCATTTGAATCTCAGTCTCTCGCCATTCAAGCTTGAATTCTTCAGCGTTACATGTCCATGTTCGCAGCCCCCAGGGGAGGGCCGTGACAAAGGGAGCATCTCTCTTCCCTTCTCTCCCACCCCTTTTTCTCTCTTTTCACCCACACACTTTCTCTATTTAGCTCATGCTTAAAAAGGATGCCTAAAGATAGAAGCAAAGAAGCTGAACGGGAGCCAGGCGAATGTCATAGCAACAACGTGCCGTGGTTCACAAATACAATTTAGATCAGGAAGAAGAAGAAGGGGGAAAAAAAGTTATAATCAAAGTCAAAACGCAGCTTTCTCGTTTCCTCAAGGACGAAGCTTACTCAGTTTCAATCCAGAGACGTGGCAGCCGTGAAAAGCTGACAGTGGGGGCTCATAATCTGCCCCTTCAACAGACTGCATCGCTGTAGTGACAATGAGCTGCCGATATTACTTAATTTACTATCTGCAGTGGATAGTATGGATGCGAATCACAAATTGTTTCAATGTAAAGAAAACATCAACCAGATGCTTTCATGACAATGCAGACATTATGCATTTCCTTCCATCACGGCATGCAGATGCACACTTGACAGAAACATAGAAACATAGCTGTTAGCACATTGAGAAAAACTCACTGGAAGAAGAGAAGTGCCTTTTTGTGATTAAACAACAGAATCAATATGGGATCTATGCATCCAAGGTTCCACAGACAAACAACCCGGGCTCAGCTGGAGAACTGTTCCCCGCACCGTCATGGATATTTTAGAAAATCTTTGCCTCTCCTTCCCCTGGAGTTCCCAAAGGGCCACTTGCACATCAAAGGATCGGCGCTAAAAGGCCCAGATTTGCTTCCTGTGTAGCATTACATTTACTGCGGCTAATTTTTACACAGCTGACAAAGACATAGCCTTGTAGATACACTGCTTTACAAAAATATTGACATCCTGTGATCGTTTTTCACCTTTTGTCATATTAAAATCACAAAATTGAATCTAATTTATTGGGATTTTATGTAGCAGGACCAAACAAGGCAAAGTAAAGTGGGATATGTTTAAAAATGAAAATAAGTAAGTTCTTAATAAAAACCTTAAAACTGAGGCGCACATTTGGTTTTCTGCCCTTTTTTTCTGATACCCCTAAATAAACTTTAGAAGGGACATAAAAATATGGCAGAAGATGCTCTGATCAGATGAAACCAAAGAATGAACATTCAGTCCTCCATACCAAACACTGGCAATAATACTGAACATCCCCCTGAACACCACTGAAAACACGGTGGTGGCAGCATCATCCTGTGTATACTAAAGCTGCTCAGCTGTAATAGAAGTCCCTTCTTGAAGAAAACCAGTTTTGGAGGCTCCAAAAGATAGGACAACAACCCTAAATATACCCACAGCTACAAGGGAATAGCTTAGATCAAAGCATAGTCATATGTTGGAATGGTCCAGTCAAAGTCCAGACCTGAATTTAACTACTTTTCCTCTAATTTGAGTGAGGCTGAACTATTTTGCAAAGACAAATGGGTAAAAACAATCATAGAGAGGTGATAGCAATAAAAGATGGTTCTACTATTGACTCTGGAGGGATGAGTACAAATGCAGGAGAACTTTACAAATCTTTATTTGGAAAAACATTGAAAACCACATATCCTTATCTTTCCATCTCAATATTATACCCTAATTTGTGTTAGTAAGTCACATAAATCCTAACAAAATGCCTCTGGATCTAACGTAACAAAATGTGGACAAGTTCAATAGGTTTTGCAAAGCACTGTGTTGGCAACTACGTGAAAACATTATTAATACATCAGCCAATTTGTATTCAGATTTCACCTGAAATTTGATATTTTTTGTCAAAAATTTAAGCGCAAAAGTGAGGTAACTCCTTCAGAGTGCAGCATGACATTCCTCAACATCTGCACCTTTCAGACGAATCATTTCCCTCATCATCTGATTAAACACCCACTAAAGCCATTTTAGCACTTGCTTATTTTCCCTGAAACAACTTCATTGTGCTATGCTTGCATAAACCGGGCCTCGGTGTCATAAACCAACTGGCAGAAATACAGACTAAAATAAAGCTGCAGCACTCTGCAAGGTGATTTGAGGGGCGTGTCTGACTCACTATGTTGACCTGCAGTGGTTCTGACCCGGGTCTCAACAGCCTCTTCCTCCTGCAGCTGGTGGAGCCTCCAGATCTCAAGCGCACTGACGAGGACGACTGGCCCATGTCCACTGGGGTGGGAAGTGCACAGAAAAACGGGTCAAGAATTAAGAAAGTGTGCACAAATCTGCAAATTCATTGCTAGCAACAATATGTGGTATTACCTGAAGTAGGCAGGAGCAAAGCCAAGGCAGTGAGAGTGCTGGGGGGAAGAGGCAGCGAGCGACACCGCTGCAGAGATGCCCTTTGCGGGGGCTCGAGTGGCGACACTCCCGGAGGGCGAGACAAAGCCTAGAGGGTACTGGGGTAGTTAGGACATATATTCCACATAATGCGACTGCAAATCACACAATCACACACTGTTCTACCCTTCACCTTAAAAGAAACCTTCCTCTCTGCGTTGTCCCCCTTTTTTTGCTTTCTTCCTTTTTTTTTTTTTTTTTTTGCAGTGAATATAAGTATTCCACATCCCAGCAACTCTATTCTGGTGCACTGGCCTCCATGCGTGCTCCGCAGCAAACCAAGAGAGACTATACATCATGCCGACCAAGGCGTTCTCTCAGGTTAAAATGAACTGACTCCGGGTTAGGCCAATGAGAGGTAAAGCTTATGGGAGCGATGAGGCAGAAAATTGGCCACTGAGAAAGACTGAAAATGAAGGATGGATACAGAGAAGCCAAAAAAGACAGGAGAAGAAGGAGGGAAAAAATGGAATTGGTGAGATGGAGGCAAAGAAAAAGAGAGGGAAAATGCAGTGATCAGAAATGCAGGCCTCTGTAAATGAGGCAGAGCATGCAGGCATTGTTGCAACTAACAGTGAGCGGCATATAAATACTGGGTTAGTACTGGGCTGCCCTTCAAAGCCTGGAGAGTGTGCTTGATTCATTACGGACATGTTCTATATTTATCAGTGAGTTGGTGGAGCCCACTAGTGAGTCTTGGCCATCCTACTTTTAGCTTGATATATTCTCACATCTGCATATTATAGACTCTGAAAATGCATACTTTAAGGTAGTGTCTGATTTATTTTGTAATTTTAGAAACAATCGAGCTTCTGAACGTCTTACTCTGTGAGGCAGCTCCGTCGACTGGGTCTCTCTAGTAACACTGCTCTCTATGACAGAACAAGGCCTGGAGCGCGCAGCCGTCCGTCTCTGCCCTGGAGAGTGCAGCATGGTGGCAGCGGGCCTGCGTCTCAGCCGGGGCAGGGAGCCCACCTCGCTATAATGCGTGTAGATGTCGCGTTCCGGGTTGGACCTCCACAGGTCCAGCACCACCGAGGCCGGACGGGGACGGTGCAGCAACCGCCTGTGAGGCACAGAGGTCTTCTCTGTGCAAGACTGGGCCGGTGCTGGTCCGGGCTGCCTCACACTGCAGCCTGTCTTGCTGGCAATCTGCTCACACAGCTGGGATTGGCAGAGATACTCAGCTGCTTGGCCCACATACAAGCGAAACAATGCATTTCTTGTGCAGGGAATAAGGAAAGTATGTCTGCAGTTTTGACAAGCTACGCTTCATATTTCTGTGAAAAAATAAATTCCATCAGTCGACACTACGTGTTTCTACTTGCAATGCATGTGTGGGTAACCAGGTAAGAAAAACCACTGAGTTTAAGACACAGACTAACACTTTTTTTTCTTTTCCTTACCATGAGGTAATTATTAAGAAGGGTTGTAAATAATGCATACATTCATTTCATTACTTAATCATGATGAAAAGTCTAAACAAAACTATTTTTACAGTCTCGTTTGCAGCCCTCAAACTAGATTTGGAAACATGTTTTGACACATCACTAAATCAAGACGTTCCATCATACCACAGGGGGTTTCTAAGTTCTGGTCTTGTCTGCTGCAGCTGTTAGCTGCACATCAGATATGAATAAATAACGAATTCTTCATTCTGCATGAAGACTTTCTGCAGGTATGCACGTACTTCATATAAATAATTATTTCCAGATATTTTTGATGGGGAATGGATGATGGAACAATAGTGCTCCCTGACGCTTCAATTGGTATCCATTTCCACGACAATCGATATTTAAGTAATTTTCTACAATCTCATAGTCTAATGAAACTACTGATAAAATGTGGGTATCTGTACACACCTGAAAAGGCAAGGTTTTGATTTGTTATTATTTCTTTTGACAACAAATGCATGGCTAACAGTTGTGTCGCTATAAGATTTGCTAACGTATCCATAGTTACCATGGGCCTTTTGCCTACTTTATTAATACTCTCATATCTAGGTCTGCTAGCCAGATGATGGCTCAAACGGCACAGGTTGCTTGAAGCTTGGGAATTTGTTTTATAACCTATCTCTGCTTTAAACTTTATGACGCTGTTTGTTCACTCAAGTTCCCCAAGAAATCCCAAAAGTCTTTACACGAAAGCTATGTTTATTTTCAGATTATATCACACAGAGATTAACTCTGCATGCAAGTTGGGTGATTTTACAAGGTATTGGCTCCACTGGATTTTATCCAAGACTGTCAAACTAATGAGGTGTAAATGTAAAACAATTCAAAAACCATTTGTAATTATTCTTCCTCTTACCAACAATGCTTTACTTTGTGTATAAATCTTAATAAAATGTGCAACCTTTTAAGGGGGAACAAAACTATTACAACACACTGTGTGTAGGCTACTGTACTCCAAATTAAATAAGTTACCCAGTGATATGAATTAGTCTTTTTAAGCAGTAGTGGTTTAGAAATTGAATTTTGAAACGCAAATGTCTTAAGGACATACAAAAATAAAGGAACTCAGTTGAACTTTCATGTAAAGATCTGATTCCCACCCTGATGTAAACGCAGGACCTTGCTAAACGATTGTGAGACACAAGATTAGCACTTTTCCCTAAACAAATGCTCCTAAAGCCCTTGCCTCTGCATAATAAACCCCTATGAAAGTGTGCTGAGTATTGAGATGTCATATCTCATTTAGTCAGAAGCTAACGTGCCCTGACTCGTTGGGCTGACTAGGAGGGAGATGACTAATTCTGAGAAGGGGAGGTCGCAGTTAAGAGGCGCCGACGTCACGGACCTCTGGGGCCGCTGCAGCCCGACACTGCAGGCTCGATGGGAGACGCAAGCTTTTCTTGCAGGCTGCAAAAAGCTGGCCAAACGGGGAAGGACAAACTTTTGTAACATGCTGCTGTGGGTTTTTTTATAAATATTTACTGTAACCTCTTTTCTCCAATAGAGGGGGCAAAAGGACAACATCAGGGCTGCTGTCTCACACCTATCCATTCAGACCGTATCATAAAAATATATGTAGCAGCTCTGATGCACATTATATTCCAGGTTGCCGGTGACTTTTTTTAATAAGCAGAAGAATGACCATGGTTAAGGCAGTTACATAAATGAACTTTTTAGCATTTGTGCAGTAATTACATGACACATGCCTCTGGGAAAGTTAATGAAGTGAAAAATGCCTGCAATGAAATGTGGTTATGGAAAAAGAATACACAACATATTACACATGGATATGGTATTCTCTTAAAGAACTAGAGATACAACAACAGCTTACCAAAACAAATAAACAACTTCTCTGACAAATTTATTATTAGCACTTTTCAGGTTTTCGTTCCTTACCTTAAAAATTTCTTCAGTAGAATCTGAGGCTGCTACGCTATTGGTTGTGCTTTCTTTATCGCCGTGTTGTGATTGGACATTCACTTCCTGTACTTGGTGGGAGTCAAGCGGAGTATCCCTGGAATCCTTCTCATTTCCTTTCTGTCCCCCTATCTTTTCCTCTTGACACGGGCCGTTCAACTGAACCCTCTCAGCATCAGCTTCGGCCTCCACGCTTAAACTTGAATCCTGAATATGATTCTCTACAATCGCCGTGGATTTGTGGTTTGTCACGTTGTCCGGGTTCTGAAAGCCATTAACAGCTTGAGATCCTGACGAAGCTCTGAAGGCTTTTAAGGCAGCTTTGGGGGATTGTCCACCGGTTGTGGTCGCTGGCGTTTCACCATCAAAGCTACTGGGATTTGAGGGTTGAGCAGCGAGCGGCGACAGTTCTGTTGGTTGGGGTTTTAAAGATTCTTCATTGTGGAGTGTGAGAGAAACACTGTGAATGTTGTCCACTGGGTGCTGTGGGGCCCGCGGGGAGGTCATTGGAGTCCTCTCTCCCTCTGGAGGAGAGAAGGACCGTGAAGTTGTCCGCCATTTTCTGGCAGATTCTGCTACACTATTAAAAAACTTAAAGAGACCACCAAAGTGTCCCTTTGTGTCCGATTGTTTCGGGGGCGGCGGCTGGAAGTCTCTGACACTCTCAAAGTCTACAGATCCAAAATCTGAATCCATGGTTTTGTCCATCGAGGGGAGCTCAGAGTCAAAGCTTCTCTCTGAGTACACGGGATTGCTTTTCCCCAAGAGGGAAATCCTCCTCAGGTAACTCCACACGTCTTTGTGCCTCCTCCCTCCACTATGATGGGTTCTGGGGCTACTCCTAACACCGGGCTCCTCACAGACTGCGCTGACTTTGTTGCAGCTGTTTGAGTTGCTATTGTTTCTTTTAGCGTATGAAATTCTTTCAGTAGATTTACAGCCATTCTGGACAACAGTCTCTCCTGTAACAGTGGGCTGGAGGCCATCTATTGGTGCAGACAGGTCCAGGTCTTCAAAAGAGCAGTCGAAGTCCACCGAGTAGCCGGCATATGAATGCCTCTTCCCTCTATTTCGAAGGGTGCTCTTGCTGGTCTGCTGTGGCGTGCCGATGTCATGGCAGAAAGACTCCTCATCCACCAAGGAGCTGGTGAACTTGGCAGTGGACAACTTCCCTGTTTTCCCTCTGAACACGGCGGGGGATTTTAGCTTCTTAAAAGAGCGAACTTTGTCTGCAAACGAGAGTTTAGGGATGGAAGCCTCTCCGGGGAGGATCATGGAGTGGGGTCTCCTTTCCAGCTCAGGGACGGCTCTCTTCCGGTTTAAGATGCGCCAGATGCCCCCCGTGGCACGGGCCCTCCGGTTGACCTCCTGTCTGTCCTTGACAGGGGTCTGAGAGGAGGCAGCTTGGCTCTCGTTTTGCACCTCCACAGGCCCCGGCCCCGTCTCCTGAATACAAACGCTGCCTGTCTCGTTCTCCACATCCAGAGAAACATTGAACACTCGGTTGACAAACCCATTAGGGTTGCTGCTCTCTGAGGCAGGGCTGTCTGTCTGCTCCATCCTCTCTCATTCTACAGTGTCAGCTATCAGCTCCGGTGAACATCATCTTTAGGTCCACTCTCTCTCTCTCTCTTTTTTTTTCAAACACCTGAAGGAGCAAAAACACATTCTTATTCAGCAAACTGACGTTAAACTGACAACACTGTCATTTCATATATGCTCCTTCAATTCTAACTTACGCCGAGAAACCCGGAAATGCATGCAATGAATGCCAACGATGTTACAGAAAATATAGGGGAGTAAAATCAGTCTGACAGCCGTGTTTCACCCAGGGTCAAATTTTCAGCAACACCTGATGTGAAGATGATCACAGTGAGAGAGTTAGACTGTGATTCTCAAACAGGGACTTCTGTTCCTCAAGTCAGCAACAGCTCCACTTCCCTCCCCTTCCCATCATATTTGGTACCAATTATCCAAAGTAATTATTTGAGACACAGTCCCCCGTCCCCCCGTTTAACCGGGAGGCTGCGTTGCCATGGAAACACTCACTACAGGGATGTCTGGTTATTTCAGACCTGCTTCTGCTGTGACATCATCGCACCACTTAGATAAGCTTCTTTTGGGGATGATGATGATGCTTTCTACCCGACCACATGGTAATTACCCCTGTTTGGTAATCCCTGTGATGTATAGAGGGGCATCTTACATAATCGAGGCCTTCGGCAGACGTTGCTTTTGTTGCGAGACTTCTGAAGCAAGGATGAGTTTCAAAGTTCTGGCCTTTTAATCGGATATCACAATTCACATTTAAAGTGTTTTTTTTTTGTTGTTGTTGTTTTTTTTACTGGTAAAATGTTTTTAATCAATACAAAGTTTTCTACAAATGCAAATTCTGCGATCATAGAGATAGGAATGGAAACATCTGAACATATATTAGTTTGATCCAAAATTTTATTTTTCACATTTGGTCATGTTAAGAACCACAAGCTTCAGTTTTCTTTATAGGAATTTTACATGTATTTGTATTCAGATCCCTCCTGCATCTAGAATTAAACCTTTTGGCGTGTTTAATACCAGCTTTGTTTTATCCTCAAGAAAAATATTTCTGCTCATTCAATACAAATCAAGCTCAATCAGTCTTGAGAGCGTCAACAAACAGCTATTTAAAATCTTCCCATTTGGACTGAGCTTTGACTGGGCCACTCTAACATGCAACTCTCCTTTGAGTTTAGCTATTTTAATGTTGCTTTGTTTTCTTGCTGAAAGGCAAATTTCCACCCTGATCTTAAGTTTTTTCTTCCAGGATTGTCCTGTATTTATCTTCAGCTTCCCCGTCCCTGTGGAAGATGGGCTGATTAATGCCTCCATAAGTGGACTACCATATCTGGGTTACTTTGCAAGTGTACCATGCGCTTGCCCCTTTTGGAAGATGGATTAAGCAGTGCTCCATGGCATATTGTTTTCTAGCCTGGGCTCTGCTTTACACAACTCCACAACTCTGCAATCCCTGTCCTGTCAGCTGTGTTCCTTGGTCTTCATGCTGATTATTGTTCTCAAATGTTCTCTGTAAAATGTTTTCACAGGCCTTCAGAGAACAGCTGGAATGGAACTGAGATTAGATTAAAGCAATTTGACTCTGCTTAACAATTAGGTGTCTTCTGAAGGCAATTCGTTGCACTTTATTTTAATTAGGAATACCAGTGAAAGGAGGGCTGATTAAATCTGAATGAATATGTATTGCTTAAGAATATATATATATATATATATATATATATATAAAGCATGCACTTTTGTTTACATAAGTGCTACTTTGAGTTGATCTAGCAAATAAAATACAGATTAAATATAATGGTTTAAGGGTTACCACTGCTTTTCAAAGGCACTCTAATATACATATACTTGACAACATTATAAAAAATTATTGAAATTCAATAATCGGTTTTGAATTTGGGGTGCCATGCCAAGACTGCCACTGACACCTGTTGTTTCTAAGATTTGAAGAAAAGAAAAAACTTAAAAGAAAGACTCTCTAAAGAGAGCCAGCTTTTTACTTATTGCTTGTCTGTATCATAAGCTATAGAACAAAGGAAATAAAATTATATAAAAGCTTTCTTGGTCTGTTCTGTCAAAAGATTTAGGGATAACTAAGATTTTTTCATGTACCTGTAGCTACTTCAGAGAAATGTAAGCAAAGAAACTCTCATAGCAATGCTGAGAAGCAAACCAAATCAAATACGTAAGAAGATCTAAAGTCCTCACAACATCTACAGAACTCACCACATGGTGGAAGCCATTCATACGCAACATTTGGACAATGCGCAACCTAAAACATGTTAGAAAACAAGAGCAGTTTCAGAGCACTGCCCTTTTTGGCTGATAAATCAAAAGATCAACCTGAAAATGTCCTGGTTGATTTGAAGCATCCGAACATGCCATGGGTGATAATGCTTCAAAAAGTATGTTTCTACAGTCCAGGCAGTAGGATACCCTTTACTTCACTCGATGAAGACAAAAGCGGAGGGCATGAAAAATTCCCACAAACAAACTGCTGCTGGAACAGGAAGGGCTTGGCAAAGCATCACAAAGGAGGAAAGCCATTCTTTTGATGATGTTTGTGGGCTCCAGACTTATGCCAGTCACGGCCTGCACGGCTTCTGCACAACACGTTATAACGGACAACTTATATTTGGTTCATCTGTTAAAGTCACATTTCACGACAAATGCGTGACTCTTCAAACTGCAGGTGTAAAAAAAAACCTTTCGACTGGTTGGAGTTACTTGCTGGTGATTTTGAGAGTGCTTGAAAATTGTCACGGCTACAGGGTCCATGCAGTTTAAACATTTTTTAAAAAATAGCTTGTTGTAAAGCCAGAATGTAAATCTTGCAAAACTGTACAAAACCTTTCAGAATGCAGTTGTCTCAATATGGCAAGACGTCCACTTTGTTCTTGGGTCAGCTTTGAATAGCTGCTAGACACTAAAAAGTTTAAACAAAATAAAAAACATAGGCAACATCTCCTGTTTCAAGAGCAAGAAACACCTTATTTTTAATAAATACGAGCAATTCCCATAAGGAATCCATTGTTGGCTCACTAGAGCTACGTTTTGGAGGTGAGTGCCTATCACAATAAAGATGGACAGTAAGAAGCAGATGTAGGTTTTTGTGAGGTGGCTGGTGGACAAACACTTTGAATGGAATGAGCTCCCAAAATTAAACTTGGACAGGCTCTGCTACAACTACTTTCAATCGGTTTTTAAACTACACACTTAATTTATTTAAATCTAGACATATTGTGGCAGCTCCTACTCATAAACTTTATTACAAATTACACTGTAATATCCCAGTACAGTTATTGGAGCCTATGGCTACAAAGTTCTCACAGTGTCTTTTCCTGTCACTGTTACAAAGTTATTGCGCAGCTACTTAGTTTGAACTGAAGAAGAAGAATACAGTCGGTGTATCGTTCTCTCCGTTTCTTTGGGCGTTCATATATATATATTGTTGTTGTTGTTGTTCTTATTTAACAGGAATATTGCGTCTCGTTGACGCAATTCACCTCCTTCAAGTCGGACCCAAACACTGACACTGTCCCGTTTCCACCGAGGACAAACACGAATAAACTAAAAAATAAAATAAAATAAAAAACCCGGGGAAGTTTATTCTAACTAACCTAAACTCAGAAATGAAGCTCCAGCTGTGGACTCACCCGCAGCGCAGCTCCCGCCGTGTTCACCAGGGCATCTCCGGCTGCTGCTGTCCCGTACCGCCTGAACAGTGGGTGAACCCAGGCGCTGCCTTAACTTTCAGTCCGCCTGTTCAAAAAAAAAAAGAAAAAAAAAAGGCGGATGTGTTATTGTGGATAGCTACTCCCTTTATTTCTCACACGTGTTTGGGTTGTAGAACTTCGTCAGCTTTCGTCAGAAACTCCCCGTGTTCGGACGAAGCGCGTGAACTCTTGCCCCGTGAAGCTCCTGCAGATGCCGACAACTCTGATTTGTGATAAAGCTCTCACGCAAACACACACTCCCTTTCTCTCTCTTTGTCTCTCGCTCCCACACACACACACACATATATATACACCCCACTCCCCCAACAATTCTGCGAAAATGGCATTAACGCTAACCCTGTCAGCCAGGGCCGGCCCAAAGTTGAACAAGGTCCTAAGCAAAATTTGGTCCCCTAGACCCCCCCAAACCCTTCATCACTTCTGCTACCTTGCATTTAAGCACATCACATACCTTGTTTTGTTTTTTTGTTTTTTTCCATGCTTATGTTTTTATTTTTGTATTCTACATTTAACACAGTTTGCTTTATTATTAACAAAAGAGGCAGAAATATTTATTCAAAATTTCTTTTTGAATGTGATTGTTTTAACGATTATTATTTTTTTATATAGCAGGATTGTCTGTTTTTCCATTTATTTTCAACATATTACAGAGGTGAATTACACTTTTCCAAAGATTAGCTCCTACATTCACATGGCTCTGGTGACCTAACTTTAAGTAACTCAAGTTATATCAGTAGTTGTGAAAGTAATTTTTTTTTCAGTTCACCCTCTAGCAGAAAACTGATCAATTACTTTATAGGTGATGACTATTTTATTCATTTATTTGTTTATTGTTTGTTATTTTCTGTTTGTTTCGTTTATTTGTGGTCTAAATTCCAAGTTGTGGTGTTCCTAGTTGGTATCTTCGGCCAGCAGGGGGCTCTAAACAGCTGCAAAGCTTTCTTATATCTTAGGCCAGCTCTGAGTTCAGTTTAAGAAAAAAGAAATGACTTGCTCATGAAATGTAAACATTGCTCCTTGCGCTCCTCATACGTACCTGAAGTTTAAATTAGCCTTTAACCCTGTATTTATCCTTTTGTCTCCTTGAAAATAAAATCCCCCATCCATTTAATGCTGCTTTAGAAGCACACAATTTTCGGGTGCTGCTTTAAGTTTTGTTGACGGATTTATTAGAAAAAAAAAAAAAGCACTTATATTTTCTGAATCGACAGTGAAAACAAGTTATTGACTGAACTCTGGTCTCACTAGCTGATATTCCTTTGGGATTTTCTCTGAATGTGAAAATCCTTCTATTGAAATGATACAATGGGGAGAGGGAGCTCTAGGAGGGAGGGAGCCGGGGGGGAACTGAAGGAATTCTGAAAACTAAACAGCTCCAGCGCTCCATCGCCCTGAAAGAGGAGATGGTGGAAGAGGTGGCCTAAATTTAAACATTTCCTCTTTGTCCTGTTTTGGGCCCATTGTCATCGCATGGCGTTCTCCCCTCCTGCACAGGAAGGAGTGGATCTGACATCAACGCTCTCGGCCTGACAATGCCAGGAAGTCTGTCTGACTGCATGTAAATATCTCCGGGTGTCCACGCTTCCCTTGCTTGCCCACGGAGAGGCTCTGCGCTCCTGCCTTGTCCCTTGGAGCAGCGATCACAGAGTCACGGGTTCGCTGGAAGTTGTGGCAAGACGGTGATTTACACGCCGCACTTCCCCGATAACTCACTCGCAAAACCCCTCGCTGCAGATTACAGCGACAATGACCTTTCTGAGATGGAGCATTTTAGTGTCCAGTCTATAGTGGTTTGGGTTTGATCTTCAAATAGATAAAAATGCTTTGCAGTTTCAGTTTTGTCTTGTTTGTGCTTATGTGGTCATTCTCTGTCATTGTTTAACTGTGACTCACTGTTTATTGCTCGCTGGTCTTAGATTCTTCCATTACTCCCCTTCTTACGACCACATATGAAATTACTGAGCGACTTCTTTAACCCAAATGCTTGGTTTAAGCCACTGGCAGCTTTAAATAAGTTTTCCTCCATGGTCAATTTTATATTTAGTCCTAGCTACTGCTAGCTACGCTCAACATTCTCAATCAGTCAATCAAGTTTAATTTCAGCAATGAGGCATTTCGAAGCGTTTTACATTGTGAAAACATGAACATAAAAAGTCATAAAGTCATTGAGGTTTATTTAAATTTAATTAAATTGTTCTATTAGAAAGCTATGAATAAGTAATACAATATTTGAGCTACATTTAAACCAGCTTGTGTTTAGTGCAGCGGTAAGGGCAAGAGTCATTCTGAATGTGTGACCATCCAGTTTCAAAGCTGCTTTTTAAATTAAAATTGAAATATTACAATAATTTGCGATTGAGTTTGGTTTGGATAATGAATGAATATCATTTAATTAATAGTTAGGAATAAGTCGTGCGGTTGCGTTTTGTTGGAGCAAGGGTTTAAGTTTGTTCCTAGTTTTAGCTAGCTTACCTATCGCTAATGCTAACGATAAACATGTTAGCATGGAGAGCTTCTGAGGCAGTTTTAGCTAATTAAAAGCAGCTGAAAGCTATTTGTGATTATTGGGGAAATCGTTCAGATGCTACCTTGTTTAAATAGATTTTAAAAGCTGATCAATACAATTGCAATCCAGCTCATTTTTTTTTACTTTTAACAGTAAACAAAATAGAGTAGCAGAATGTGATTAATAATTAAGGATCTAATAAACTTATTTGAGTAGACTAATTGTGGGTTTAAAAGTAGATTTAAACATTTAATTTTAACTTATATCAGTTTGCTGTTAAACTTAGATTATTTACGTCACAAATATTTAAAACCTGCGAACATAAAACATATATATAAATTGTTCCGCCAATTATATTGGTTACATTCTAGCAGTTTGTCTGGTGAAATTGGATTATTTTACTAACCCAAATTGTGTTGGTAAGATGGCCTGATTTAGGCTGAGCAGTTTTTAAAGAGTATTCACTTCCTCTGAAGACCGAGCAGTCTTCATGTTGTCCTCCAGTCATTACGGAAGACATCCCGGCTCCCTCAGGCCCAGTGTTCATCTCAGAGTTGCACTTTTAAGACATAGCTACATTGAATAACTACTTCTCAAACTAGCAAGCGTCTGAGAAACACGAAAGCTGTAGTGACCCACATCAAAGTCACTAATCGACAGAGAAAGACGCCAAGATCTGCGTGTCTGAATCAACATGTTTTGTTGACATACGGTGAGTGTACGCCACCTCCTATTTACTATGCGACTGTCGAACACGCCGAACAGAGCTCTTTGAAATGATGTCATCGGTCTCTCAATTTCAGAACAATCGACCCCTTCCTCCCTTTTCCTATGACACGGCCTGTACTCCACAGGCCCGGTGGAGATTATCGGAGACAAACACTGGCCGAGTTAAGGCCCGGCTGTAATTATTTCACCAGTCTTTGTCAAAGCTGCTGAGTGAAAACAGGCTGCCGTGAAAAAGCCAGCCAGCCAGACAGGGAGGGAGAGTGGGAGGGGAGAGAAGAGAGCTACGGGATGGGAATGTGGGGTAGTGATGGTGATGGTGGTGGGCTGGGGTGGGGAGCTCAGATATGTTATGATATCAAATGAAAGGCTTACTAAAGCCTGGGAACTGCATTCAGGAGCTGGGAAACTCATGTGAGGACAGCTGGTAGGTCAGCTGAGTCTTGTTTTCAGTGCAGGTGTTTGGGAACACTCAGGCTGAAACAGAGTGTGGAATTTTACCACATGCACTCAAGCTGGGAGGAATTCCTGATTCCCGACTTCCTTGTGGGGAACTGAAGACAAGAAATGCTCCAAACGTGGACAAATTTCCACTTCTTATATTCTGTCGCATTTAAGTGCAGACTTGCCCACTTAAAAATGATCAAAGAAGTAGTCGGCTGTAGTGGCAGAAAAGAGTTGAAGTTTCCCTGACATTCCTGACATTCCCATTGGACTGACCTGCATACCTTCCTGACTTGGCTGCACAGGGCATCGCGCTCCACACACACACACACACACCCACGCCCCCCCCCCCCCCCACACACACACACACACACACACACTAATATGAACCCATCCTACTGGTTCACACTTTGACATCTGACTCTTTGATCCCAAGTCTCAATCAGTTTGGGTTAATCAATCAGTTTGAGTCTTTCAACCCATCCGCCTAATGAAGCCCACATGACAGCTGGAGCATTTTTTTCCATAATAAAGGAATGCCTCCTAAACAAAACTTATCAGCCAAACTTATCGGAGAGACAGCAGGAGGGAAGGAGGAAAAGAAGGAGAGGGGAGAAGACAGAGAGAATGTGTCTCTTTCTGAGTGTGTGTGTGCGTGTGCGTTATTGTGTGTGTGTGTTAGGCATTTGGCTGGGGATTTTCAGCTTTTATCAGAAGGAATCTAAAAACAGGAAGGCGGGTTCCAATAAACAAGACGAGCGGAAGACAACCACAGTTCTACTTCCTGTTTCAGAGCAAGGGAGGAAACAGCAGATTTTTGAGGAATTTAAATCAGAACACACCAGATGAAGCTACATAACGTGGAAAAATAAAATACTCATATGTATCTATAAGCCAAATATGACCAAAACTTGGGGTGGGTAGACAGTGGTTGCTTGTGTGGTCTATATAGCAGAGCTTCTCTCTTGTGGCCTTCAAAAAATAAAAATGATTAAAAAAAAAAAAATCCAGTGAGACAGATGTTTACTCCCCTCTCACCAATTCTGCATCCACAGGCATATCCAAATTTGGCTGTGTTTGTGGGTCAGCATCATTAACAAAAAATAAATAAAAGAAATACAGCAGCCGGTCTCTGCAGCTTCTTCAGGAAGTTTATGAGTGGGTAACCCAGGGGACTTTGTGATAAAGGGTGGGACTACAGTCAGGAGAAGAGACATTTAGCTGCTGAGAACAAAAGGAGATAAAACTTTGTATTTTTTTTTATCATCCTGCCGTCTTCTCGGTGGGAGACAATGTCGGTTCTGACTGAGGGGGGATCTGAGGAGAGATAGGAGACAATTAGTTCAGTGATTGAAAGCAAACTTGCCTCCTGTTCGCTGATTTGTCTTTTGAAAAGCTTTATTTTTTTTAAACAGAGCTGTCTGTTTTATCTGCTTGATGAATGTTGACCTCTGACCGGATCATTGTGTCTGTTCAGAGATGTTTCAGCTAAAGAGTTCAAGTGCCGGAGATATCTTTCTTTTTTTTTTTTTTTTTTTTTTACCAGGGATGGATCGATAAGTAAATCCATCAGGTGAGACGGGGTTTAGGGTTCAGTAGATTTTTCAGGTCCTAAGTCCAAACTTTTCCAGATTCGCACTGGCTCAGTTCAGTTTTTATGAATATAATGTAAGAATAACATGATTATCAGTGTAAAAGTTCCCTTTGGATTTACTGTGGGAAAAAATGCGAAGAGCGTAAACTTCAAACTGCAGGAATAAACAAAGGGAAAAGGGAAGGATGCAGAATTTAAAAAGTAATAAGGAGTAATAATAACTAACTGAATATAAAACTACCAAAACTATGAAGAAATCACGCTGACTCAGTGCGCTCCATTTGGTTTTTATTGTCTCCCAGCTGGACGTAAAGGCCCTCATACGACACTTCAGTCACTTGATCCAAATGTTGATCAAATTAACTAAGCAGTCTTCACAAAATCTCTCAAGATTCAGTGATTTATCTGTTTTCACACTCAGGATCCCATAAATATATTTAAGTAGATGTTTGATCCAATATGAGACTGTGTCCAATTAAAGTTTCACTCTTTTTTTTTTTTTTTTTTTTCAGATTTGTCTTTGCAGCAGATATACAAGTGAGTAAAGGGAGACATCTAGAGGAGGGAACTGAAACTGCAAATAGTCACCTTGATCAAGAAATGCACACTGCTTATTCAACTGCACATGCATGCGACAAATAAATGTCTTTTCAAATTTATTTCAATTAAAATCGCCGTGATTTTACTGTCCAATACAAATATATCTTTGTAGTTGTTTGAGCATTCTCTTTGAAGCGTTTCAAACTCAAAGGCTGAGGTTATGGATATCCTCTACACATGATGGCACTGCAGTTCTTCCAGAGGAGCTCCCAACCCAGCTCCTGCTCAAGTTGAACTGTGCATTACAAGGCAATCCTTTATTATTAAAAATCAGATTGAGCGTGCATTGGAGAATAGGGTCTATTTCAGGAACCATGCCACACAGGCAAACATGGTTTTCAGCGGAATCAAATTTCATGAAATGAAACCGAAGGAACTTATCAAAAATGATAAAGTGAAATTGATCAAATTTGCTTGGAGGATTTTAATTAACTGGCAGAGCCTCGAGGTTTAGTTCGCTCTCCGATTGAATTATTGGCTACTGTAAGACAGGTTCAATGAGAAACCTCCAACAGTACCTGATAACAGGGCTGGGATTGTGCTCTGCTGCCGGGTTTTGGACCAGCGCTAATGACCGAGGTGGCCTAAGGCGGGGAGGGAGCTCACTCTGTTGTGGAGGTGTAGTTACACATGCAGAGACTTTTTTAGATTTCGGCCCGGATATGTGCAACCAGGAGTCCTCCCTCCTGGGATTCAGCCATCAGTCCCATGTTAGTCAATATATATATATATATATATCACAGCCGTCCTGCTCAAGCTGGGACCAGAGATACCTTTTTTTTTTTTTTTTTTTTTTTTGAGAAAATTCCCCTTGAGCTAAAAAGTAATTTGATGTGAAAGTAAAGAATTAAACTTTGCTATGTGGGCAGCATTTAAGCCAGACGTGATAAAGGTTGCCAGCATCGATTGGATCTTCGTTACAAGGTGCCCGAGCCTGAGGATGTTCTGCAGAATGGGAGAATGTTCAATTTTTATAATGTTACACTGTGACCCTGCGAGATGATTTCTTTTGCTTTACACAACTGCAAAGAGGTTGAAGGGAGAAAAAAAAGAGAGAGAAAAAAGCTTGATCTAAATCTTTTTTGTTTTGCTGGCTATCTCTATAGTCTAATTGCTACAAGCTGGGTAATGGCTTGGTTTAAATTATATACCAGAAGTCAAGTGGATTTTTCTCTCCTTATAATGAGTGAATCAAATTGCTCTCGTTCAATTGCTTTACAAATGAAAAGGCAAGGAGTATTTTCTGTATATTTGATACAAATTATCGCACACAAACAAAAGTACATCCAGTTAAATTTGCTTTTTCCTCTGACAAGAATGGACAATCCGACAGCCTCTTTTCTGAGTTCCAAAGATTGGGCAGAATTTCACATTTTTTGGTCACATTATAGCCACAAATCTCAACTTTAGGTGACACCACCAATATAAAGTAGAGCTTATTTGTGCATAATTGCAAACCTGAAAGCCCAAAGGAGAAGCTACCAACACCGGAGGAGCTGTGCAGATTTCCAGATCAGACGTTGAGGAATCGGTTACCAGGGGAACCGCTTGTTGTGCACGCCACAAATCTGGCCTTTTTGGAAGAACCAATCCATTCTTCAGGGGATGTTTATTATGAAAAAAAAAAAAGACAGTTGTGGTTTATTTGGCATTTTTAGAAAGTTTTGTTCCTTATTTAGACTTGCTTTAACAAATATATATTGCATCGGTTTATGATTAAAGAAAATGTCAACAACTTGCGTAATATTGATTGTAATGTGAAGCTACTGTGGAAGAAACGACGGCTCTTATTATAATGACGAAATGATTGAGAAAATGATTACATAATCAGTACATTCTGAAGTCACAGGAGAAATGGCGGACGGCTTGCTTCTTTTGAGAAGTCTCTTTTGCTTGTTTTCTTTCACCTCGTCGCTCATTTTCCCCAAGATTTCAGCGACATTAGCAGCTAGAAGAAAGCCATTGTTCAAAAAATAAAAAATAAAAAAAAATCTATAAAAGCATTGTGTTTGCAGTTTGCCACAAGCCATGTAGCGGACACGGCAAACAATTGGAAGCAGCTGCTCTGATCAAATGAGACCTAAACTCACTTTTTTATCCGAAGCCGGAGGAGGCAAATCAAAGAGAGCTTACAACTGTGATTTCTATGTTTTTTAGGTGAACTACAAAGCAAATGTAGAAACCGGAGTTAGTCAGAATGAAAATAAAAATGGTTTAATAAAGTTTAAGTCTTGGGTTCCAACATTTTCAGATAATCAGAATATCTGATTGTATCGCTGCCTCCTAAATGTCACTCGACCTCTGGTTCCTGACTCATTACTAAACAGAAATCCACTAGTTTAAAAAGAACAACAGGTAAAAGTTTCCCTTCGCTGTGACGAGTCTCATCACCCGATGACATCCTTAAAATAACTTTTCCCAAGCTCTAGTTTTCATATGTGCCTGTTTAAAACTTCATTTTACTCCATAGAAAACAACACAATATGTTGAGCCGTCTCTTCCTGCTCTGTTGCTTTACCTAAAATACCCAGCTGCATGTTTTCCTACGATGAGAAGAGGCACTGTTCAAACTACCAATTCGAAGCCAGCTGATTACGACCTGTTGTTTTCCTCTCTGTTGCCGTAGCTCCTGACCTCTCCCACCTTCGGCTGCACCGTAAATAACTAGCTGTCTTGATTTTGTTGTGTCTCCCCTGATTTTGATTATTTCTTTCCTGCAGACTTTGAACATTTCTTTTGAATATTTGTATTGTCTTTGCTTACAAATCCAATATATATATATATATATATATATATATATTTTTTTTTTTTTTTTTTGCCAGGGATAGTTTTATAAGTATCTCTGGCACTTATAAAAGTACAAGTGCTTTCCCCCCCCATGTGCAACCAAGCGTGAGTTTGGCGACAAGATCTGATAGGCTATTTCTGGGTGACCCTTGAAAGTTCATGTGTCTCTAGACAAGGGTGCTGATAATGAACAACAGCATAATACCGTGAATATGTTACACCCATTCTGAAGCAAGCCATATTGTGAATAGACTTGTATAAGTCGATGTTCTTTCCCCTATAGAGAGCGAAGAGGACAGGATATTCACCTGCCACCACTGTTGCGCCTATCAGGTCTGAGACGCTCTGTGTGTTTCCATCCACAAGTCTATAAGATCCCCGAATCAAATCTACTACCTTGGTCGTAATCTTAATATCAATTGAGTGAGTGTATTTAGTAAAAAAAACCCAAAACTAAACAAAACTACAATAAAAAAACAAAACATTAGGAAAAAAGTTAACTCCCTGCACTTTCAGTTGTTGTGTTTTATTTATTTTCTTTTCCTATCCAGTCTTCAAATCCAATCTTTACGAGCATTCCTTAGATGGTTTTCACTTTACCCACTAAAATGTAATCATCAGGTTGCTGTGAACTGCCTTTTTCCCCCCCAAGTCATAACAGCATTTTCCTGTTTCAACCTGCAGGGCAAACATTGGTGCTGTCCGTATGTCTCCTAAACTTATCATAAGAGCACCGGCCTGTACAATATCTAATTTACAAAAAGTCTGCACAGCCATACACACAACACATCTGTACTCTTTGTTAAAAGAGTATATATATATATATATATATATATATATATATATATATATATATATATATATATCTTATATATGTTATATATATATTATATCTATATAGATATCTATATACAGATATATAGATATCTATATATATAGATATATATATATAAAAATAAAAAAATTCCCTTCTCACCCACCGCGGGTGGTTCTTATCCTCTGAGCTCGGGTCCTCTACCAGAGGCCTGGGAGCTTGAGGGTTCTGCAGTATCTTTGCTGTGCCTAGAACTGCACATTTCTGGACTGAGATGTCTGATGTTGTTCCTGGGATCTGTTGTAGCCACTGCTCCAGTTTGGGGGTGACTGCCCCGAGGGCCCCGATGACACAGGCACCACTGTGGTCTTCACCTTCCAGGCCCTCTCCAGTTCCTCCCTGAGGCCCTGGTATTTCTCCAGTTTCTCGTGCTCCTTTTTCCTGATGTTGCAGTCACTCGGTATTGCTACATCCACCACAACGGCTTTCCTCTGTTGTTTATCCACTACGACAATGTCCGGTTGGTTCGACTTTACCATTTTGTCTGTCTGGATCTGGAAGTCCCACAGGATCTTAGCTCGGCCATTCTCCACCACCTTTGGGGGTGTTTCCCACTTTGATCTCTGGGCTTCCAGTCCATATTCTGCACAGATGTTTCTGTACACTATGCCTGCCACTTGGTTATGTCGTTCCATGTACTCTTTCCCTGCCAGTATCTTGCACCCTGTTGTTATGTGCTGGACTGTCTCAGGGGCCTCCTTGCACAACCTACACCTTGGGTCTTGTCTGGTGTGGTAGATCTGGGCCTCTATTGCTCTGGTGTTTATGGCCTGTTCCTGGGCGGCCAGGATCAGGGCCACTGTGCTGTCCTTGAGTCCAGCTTTTTCCAGCCATTGGTAGGACTTTCTGATATCAGCCACTTCAGTTATTTGCCTGTGGTACATCCCATGTAGGGGTTTGTCCTCCCATGATGGTACCTCCAGCATCTCAACTTCTGTTCCCCATTGTCTGAGACATTCACTGAGCGCATTGTCTGTTGAGGCTTTGTCCCTGATGTATCTATGGATCTTGGATGTTTCGTCCTGGACAGTGGTTCTCACACTCACTAGTCCTCTGCCTCCTTCCTTGCAGCTTATGTACAGTCTCAGGGTGCTGGATTTGGGGTGGAACCCTCCATGCATTGTTAGTAATTTTCATGTCTTAACATCTGTGGCCTGTATCTCCTCCTTTGGCCAGCTAACTATTCCTGCAGGGTATCTGATTACTGGCAAGGCATAGCTGTTTATTGCCTGGATCTTGTTCTTGCCATTGAGCTGGCTTCTCAGGACTTGCCTTATTCGTTGGAGGTATTTGGCTGTGGCTGTTTTTCTTGTGACCTCATCGAGGTTGCCATTTGCTTGTGGTATTCTCAGGTACTTGTAACTGTCCTCTATGTCTGCTATTGTTCCTTCTGGGAGTGAGACCCCTTCCGTGCGAATGACCTTCCCTCTCTTTGTGACCATCCGACCACACTTCTCTAGTCCGAATGACATCCCAATGTCTGTGCTGTAGATCCTGGTGGTGTGGGTCAGTGAGTCGATGTCTCGCTCACTCTTGGCGTACAGCTTGATGTCATCCATGTAGAGGAGGTGACTGACGCTGGTTCCATTCTTGAGTCGGTATCCGTAGCCAGTCTTGTTGATGATTTGGCTGAGGGGGTTCAGGCCTGTGCAGAACAGCAGCGGGGACAGAGCATCTCCTTGGTATATGCCACATTTGATGGACAATTGTGCAAGTGGTTTGCAGTTGGCTTCAAGGGTGGTTTTCCACAGCCCCATCTAGTTTGCAATGAAGGCTCTGAGTGTCCTGTTGATGTTGTACATCTCTAAGCATTCAATGATCCAAGTGTGCGGCATTGAGTCATAGGCTTTCTTGTAATCTATCCAAGCTGTGCACAGGTTGGTGTGTCAGGTTTTGCAGTCTTGGGCAACTGTGTAGTCTACAAGGAGTTGGTGTTTTGCTCCTCTGCTATTTACGCCAATGCCCTTCTGTGTCGTGCTCATGTATTTATCCATGCGTCTGCTTATCTTAGCCGCTATGATGCCTGACATGAGCTTCCAGGTTGTGGAGAGACAGGTTATTGGTTGGGTGGGACTGAGCCCTTTGATGGGTCCTTCTGGATCAGGATTGTGCACCCTTCAGTTAACCATTCAGGGTGAGTCCCATTTTGTAGCAGCTGGTTCATTTGGACTGCCAGTTGCTCATGGAGGGCAGTGAGCTTCTTTAGCCAGTCGGCATGGATCATGTCAGGCCCTGGTGCTGTCCAGTTTTTCATAGTTTTTCATGAGACTCTTTCTTGGACATCTGCCACAGTGATGGTTACCGGGGCTTGCTCAGGGAGGTTGCTATGGTCGTCTTGTAGAGAGATCAGCCACTGTGCATTGCTGTTGTGCTGCATTCACATCTTCAATGAGGCTTTCTGATGGTACTTCACTCGGCCGTTGTAATTGGCGCCGAGGAGATCTGGTTGTCATTCGTGCCATGATCCTATCTCTCAGGTCAGCTGCAGCTTTATTCAGCTCTGATTCCTTCATTGTGGCTGCATACTCCCTCTCTGGGCAGGGACTCGTAGTTAAGCCCCGCCCATCCTGACATCCAGGTTCCTCCTCTTTGCCGTAACATTTGTGTTGTACCTTGTCAATTTCAGCAATTGCCGTTTGCAGATGTTGGAACAAGATGTTGGAACACTGAGCTACTAGTTGTTTAGCACTTAGTATAGACTGGGGATGTCGAAGTAACCATTCCTCCCTCAGTCTTTGCATATAGCCTCTCCGATTAGGGCTACTTGAGTAGTAGCATTCCAACAAATCCAAGTTTTCACCTCTCGCCCATTTCCGTCTTGTTCCAGTAGCCCATTTATCGTCAAGGTGCTCTGATTCCCCAACACCTGACGCAGACCTTGTTTGGCTGGGCGACGTCTGAGCCGGCATGTTTCCTTGCTTTTCAATGTCTCTCATGGTCTGAGGTAGGCAGTAGCTCTTGCCTAAGGACCCAGACGGGATAGCGCAATTTTTGCCGGTTTCGGCCTGGATTCGAACCCGGGTCTTCCATATATATATATTATATATATATAATATTATATATATATATATATATATATATATATATGATATATATATATATATATATATATATATATATATATATATATATATATATATATATATATATATATATATATATATATATATATATATATGATATATATATATATATATATATATATATATATATATAATATATAGATTATATATATATAGCCTCTAATGAGTTATTACCTTCTGAAAAGAGTCACCAGCCTTTCATTACTCAGCCAGGTGGGCAGCTGATGAGCTTCACACGTCTCTCTTCAAAGGACGTGACCCCGCCCACATGTGAGGAGAAGGAAAAAGCAGACCAAAACGAAAGTCAAACTCACCAGGATAATGATGCCGTAAACGGGTAATTCTATGAAAAACTAACTAAAAGGTTCGGAAAAAATTCCTATGAAGACGGAGGGTAAAACGTCACAAATTACTTATATTTTTTTGGAAGCACTCTTCATCACTAAAGGGGAAAGTGTTACGCATTTTCCGTGTCATTTTACAGCACAATCAAATAACTATGTTACCTTCAGTTGCTTTAAAAAAATACTATATAAAACATAATTTAAACAGAAATCTTTAAGAAGTTCCCGCCCTTTCACACAACGACATTTTTCCATAGCCTTTAACAACGTTCCTCGCAGCGTTGCACTGGGAAGTAGTTCGTATAATAAGCTCCCGAATGGCAAAGGATTTCTCAAACATGCATGAAAATCGAAGCAGCACTCCGGGTAGGTTTTTGATGAGGGAATATCACAATAACATAAAAATTTTTTAAAAAAGCTAAAAAAAATGACGTTATTAGGATGTCCTCAGTAATGGTTGTATTCAGCTAAGCTAATTTCATTAACCAATAACAATGAATATAAAGGCGAGCTTCCTATGTCAATGTAATTTGTTTGCTTGGATGTTTTTACATATTCAAGTTGAAATTTCTCTTGACATGAGCCGTATTTGTCGACCTGACCGTATCTGGCTCCACGCACCAATATAGTCACATCTATCTGCAAGATAGCAACATCAGTGCAGACTCGTGCTCATTAGTGTTCATGTGCCCCGTTTCTGTTTATCCATTTACCTGCGTGCGCACGTCCGTGTTTTAATGCATGCCTCTGAGAGTGCTGAGAACGTGAGCGAAAAAAATCCTGGTTATTAAGGGGAAAACCGCTGAAGAGGTTATAGGGCCCAACACTGCAAGCCGGAGCCGCTTTTGCTTTCATGTCAGTAGCTGTCCAAGCCAAAAATGGCCAATTACCATCATTTCTCTGCTTGTGGTGGTAATGTCAGCGAGATGGACAGAGAGAGAGAGAGAGGCAACGGGGGAGAGCTGCTGAGAGGAGCAGGAGGAGATGAGTTGGAGGCAGGCGAGATAAGCCAGGAAATAAAACCATATTTCCACAGCATGGAAATCGGACAACATCCACCATGACAGAAGGTGAACTCATCATCTGCAAAGGAAATAGATTCAATTAGACGAGTCCCTCTGCTGTGTAAATACACACAGATGCTGTTTTTATGGTAACAATGAGTGGAAGCACAATGTTTCAGAGCCTCTCGACATGAAATATAATATGTATTAAGGAAGGGAGAAAGAAAGAATATTTCAATGATGTTGAGATCATTTTACTGATTTAGACAACCTTAACAAATGTAATAATTAACTTTTAATATTGGCGTTGAATGTCTTTTCAGTGGAATGATAAGACATTCAAAAAAATAAAATAAAACCGTAAACACAGGTTTTGTCATTAGATAGATATTTTGGTCACAGTAACAGTTTGTTGACATTTTTTTGGGCTCCTCTCTACCTAAAGAAAGCATTTTAGACGAGATCATTTTCATGACCTGCTTATTGCAATGTAGTCCTCGCTTTAACCTGAACCGACTTCTGATTGGCTGAACCACGTCTCTTGATGTCTCCTAACCTGGAAGTGGCTGTTTTTAGGCATATTCCATCCAACTGAAACGGGCTGTCATTCTCTTGTCAGACCTCATCTGCAACGCTCCTTGTCACAGATGATTACACCAGAAAACTTTGGAAACTGTGTCCATCCAAAGCCAAAATAGGGTCTTAAGATTTTTTATTTTTTTTAAATTTGTTTAGTCTCAGAGAAATAAACAGCATTGGATAAATTATCTCCATTCAAGGTCTCACTCAGTTATTTTTGAAGAAGAAAAGACACATTATCACAAAAATACCTATTTAAAGGTATATCTAATCATGGATTAATTTTGGAGTTGCATGCTAATTGGTAAATTAGCAATTTATACTTGCAGAAATATTCTCACCTGGCATCTTAACAGCATTTCCAAGCTCAGATCTTAGCACTGGCTTGGGGAACTGACACAAAGAGGAACTTATCAAGCAAATTGAAGTTTGCATCACCAGAAACTTTCCAAAATAGCTTTCTAGATCTTCCAGCATGAATTTAAGTGAAGAATGGTGAAGATTATGTTGAGACTACTGTTGTGATGATTTAGTAAGACTTTACTATGGCAGCCATATTTAAAAGTTGGGATTGTGTCTTCATGTGACATTTCCCCTTTCTGTTTTCTTCACACTTGGAAATGCCGTCATTTGTTCTGACTTTGTTTTCATGCCATTAAAGTACACGCTCTTTTAAAGTGTACATCAAGATGGTGTTACCTGGAAACCTCGGCATTTAGAGGAGTGCTACTTGTTATAAAGTTTGAGAATAGCTACTCTGCAGAACTCCACTTCAACAAAAACAAACAAACAAACAGACAAAAAAAGCCTTGACCCTACTGCAGCAAAGAGTTTGCTGGGTTCCATTCATAAGTTACGGCGTCATCCATTTCCAGTTCAGGACCCGTTCTTTTACAGAGTGTAATTTCTGCCCGAGAAACAACTGTACGCTTCAAGGTATCAGATGTCCAGTCTTCCCGCCAGGGTGACAGCCTTATCCCTGTCACGTCCATTCGGTTTGAGAAAACCGGACGGCCAAACTGTAGTTTACACCCTTATCTGGTAAAAATCCAAACTACGCCTGCATGCCATCCCAGATAACTGCAAACAAGCCCCCCTGGAGAATCGGTTCCATTAGGGAGACTGACAGAGAAAGGTGACAAACAACTCAAACCAAAAGCTGACATCTCAAACAAACAGCAGCCTTTTTTCCCCTCCAAGCCTAGCATTACCAAGCCCTGCTGAGAAATAAACTCGAGGTCGTCTCCATAATAGCTCTGGAGAAAGCTCTGTCATACAGTCAAACGTGTAAAAAAAAAAAAAAGTAGAGACTATCAAATTATTAGTAATAAGTTTTCAGTCGCTGCAAGCGAAACAAAAGAGGTACAGATACATATTCAGCTTTATTGCAATACATATGTTACTGTTAATGTCTCAGACGTTCCCCCAGAGACTCTTCACTTATCTATGTCTCTTTTTAATCTTCGCTGGAGGTAAACGCTGTTACGGCTTAAAAAAAAAAAAAAAATCACACGTCTATTATTCATTTTAAAGGGTGCATAAATTAAATAGAAGCGCTGTTGTGTTTTCATTCAGCTTTCCTTAAATTTGGATAATAAATTCGTGGCTTTATTGCGCCAATCTTTGGCAGATCGTGTCGGTTTACAAGTGACAGCCAGGGCTCCTCCTGATACGGCACAAACAAGCTGCTGCAGCTGCAAGCCGAGGGAGAAAGAAAGAAAGATGACATTTTTCGGGTTAGATGAAAGATGCCGTGTTTTTTTTTTTTCATCAGGACTGATAATGTAGTGCAAAGTGTTATGTGTGGGTGGCTTAGGTTTCTGCTGAAAAGAAATATCTTGAGTCTGCTTGATGACCTTTCATTCCCACGGCCAGACCTTACCAGTGGACTTCGTTCAGAATGGACAATGTTCTGTCTGACGGATGAAAAGCGAGAAAGAGAGAGAAAACATGAGCACATATAGTGTCAGGAATGTTAATGAGAGATATATATATAAAAAAAGAGGATGAAAAGCACAGATTCAATCATATGAGACATTCAGTTGATCATTCTTTATGGTCAGTCTAAGGCCTTGTTAATTCTCATTAGGTCTTTACAGTACACACAATGAAGGCTGAGATTATTTTCATTTGATTAAATCCGACGCCGTTTTGCCCAGGCTGAGATAACAATGAGGGTTGCATGTCTCACTGCCTCCATCTGTCCTCCACCAACATGTCTGGGAACACAGCATCTCCAGAACGGTTAATCTGCCTTATTTACTTCTCCCAATATGGCTGCTTTGTCACACACATCATTTGTCCTGCAGGATAAATATTTCCCCGGCGTTGGTTCGCAATAAATGTTTGATTTATCCTCCGCCTGTTAAACTGGCCAATCTGCATATGGCCGTGTTTGTCAGGAGGCATCCACTGTGACAATATATACTATAATTATAGTCTAAGTGTGGCAGCCGAGCTGTACTTGTTTCATTGGTCTGCGGAGACCTGGTCGTGTGAACCGAGTTGGCGTTTATACATAACGATGGAATCATGTTCAACAAAGGGCTAATTTAACGGCGGAACAGTTTAACGTCGTCTGATTTCGTCGCGATGAACAAGATCTCCACTCGCGTTGGCCTCATCAAACGACGAGGAACCAGGGGCGAGTCAGAGGGGAAAGAGAAGTGAGACGGAGATGAAGATCTGATTCATCGTTGAGCTATTTATGTTGCCGAAACAAAGAGGATTTGGAGCAGGCCATTTAACTTAATGCTCTCTCTTCTTTGCTAACGGTCTGAAGATAATTAGTATACCTAATCAAAACACTTGTGTCTCCACTCCCCTGTTGTGCCATCTTCCCTCAGGGCCATTGTGAAATGTCTTCTGCCATAAAGGCTCCTCCTTTCTTTCTTTTATGTTTCCACAGGATCTACAAGAGCACAATCTGATGTATTTTCCATCCGGAATGTTCATCTTCTTTTCTTTTCTTTTTTTTTCAGCTATAATATCTTCATTTTATTGTCCACCATTGTGAGGTAGCAATCATCATTTATATGAACACAGAAAATGTGCTTTTCAATGTAGCACAATGTTCACAAAGAGACTTAGGGACTTATTCACAAAAGGACCGCTCATCCATAAATCATGTGAAAACCTCTGTTTGCATATTTGTCTGTAAAACGTCCAATTTACTGTAGTATCTGTAAGAGTAAAATGATGTTTGATTCTCATAGACCGGTGCTGTTTGTGACACAAGTTTGGCGTGAATTATTTATCGGTGGTCCTTTTTCTGCAATAGAAGAAATAATAATAAAAAAAAAAACTATGTTGTTGGTTTTACAAATAGAAGATAAGAATGACATTGTAGGTATAATTACACTTTGTTCTGGTGACGTTTTGCTGACATTGTTGCATTTGAGTTTTTCCGGCGTTTCTCCCCAGTGTTGTATAAGCCTGGCGGGCCACCAGACCTTACTTGCTCTCCCACCAGGCTACAAATTGTTTATTCTTTTATTATAGGTTTTTCTATACACCAGTAACAGTGATGACAAAGACGGGTTGAAGAGTCTCTTTGATGAAACGATTGCAAGCACAATGACAATATAGTTTGGTCAATATGTGAACACAAGAAGATTGGAAGAAGTCAGGTGTCTTTTTTATTTTTTTTTTATTCATCACTTCCTGTCTTCCTGTTTTCAAATGTCTTGCCAACTCTTAACATTTTTTAACCCAAAAATGCAGTAAGCTGATTAGCCTAGCGCCTCTACCCCTGGGCTCAGCAAGTTTTCTGGATGAAATCCTGTTTTCCATTCCCACGCAAACTCTTAAAAAACAGGAGTCTTCTTTTTGTTGTTTTACATTCAGAAGACAAACCCTGTAAGAGCAGGTTTAATAAAATAAACCAGGAAATATTTCTCCTATTAATTATGCAAAAATAACAGGACGCAGTAACAGTAAAAAAGGGCAAATTATATTTTTATTGGCAGTAATTCACAAATAACTATAGTAAACATTTGTATTTAATGTGATGCAGCATTGATAACATTTGCCAGTCATTTAATTTCTGGCAGTTTTTATAGTGCCAAATTACAAAAGATCTCTAAATAAACAACAAAAATGTAGTTAGAGCAGGTGAAATAAGAGGTGAACACATCAAGGCTTTTCCCGCATGTTTCATTGACATAAAATTCAAACCACAAGCCTTAATAATCCACAGACGAAAAGAAATCAAAGCCATTCCGTCCACACATAAAGCTAAATAAGATGAAATGGCACTGGGAGTTGATTCTGAACACGGGTGCATAAATGCATAAATAGATTGTGGACCATTAACCCTTTCTTTGAAATGACAACTTCAAGATGCAGTTCGGCGAAACGAGTCACATGCAGCGATCAAGTGATGTCTTAATTTTTTTCCCCCTCACACAAACTGTACTCATATTTTGAAGATCCGATGGTTTTTCTATGCACTCTAATCTTCAGTTCTTTACATGGATTTCCATTGTGCACTTGAATAGCTTACGTACTCTCTGTTCATATAATTGAGAGTTGTTTTGGTGTGTTAGAGACTATGTAAGGATGTCTCAGAAATCCAAGCTCATTTATTCTCCTGTCTCTTTTTAAAAGTGTTCTGGTGCATTTGTTTATGCTGTAAAACAGCCCAGATCATAGTTTGCCCGCCTGCAATCTTTAATCTTGGCATTGTGCCTTCAGGGGGATGAGCAGAACCATTTATCCTCAAAACATGTGTCTGAATAGATTTAAAGATTGTAGCTTTGGCCTCATCTGACCACACTATGTTTCCCCAGTACTTCTTCTGCTCGCTCAAATCTTCTGCTGCAAACTTTACAAACGTGGTTTATGGCCAAAAATTATGTTTTTTTCTACTTCCAGATTGTGGCTCCAGTGGTGTTCAGTGGAACATGCAACCGCAACCATTGGTGTTGGACCCGAGTGAGTACAAAATCAGACAAATATGGTATTAATGAACTCTGCTATGTTTATGCTGGTTTGTGAAGAAAAGATTTTTCATTTGTGCTGCTGTCATTTTAAAACTATTCATAAAAAGGTGTCCAGAGGTCAACCAGCCCCCTACATTTACAAAATTGTTGTCAGTCAACTCTCCTATGTTTGTGCAAATTCCCTTATAGTAATCATAAAGTCACATTTAGATCCAATTACATATGTTGTAACTCATCCAGTTTCCTATCTAATGAGGCAAAGCAGGTTCCATCAAGGGTCTGACTTGGCAGCAATCTCTCCCTTTAAACAAGCATGTGGCGACAGTAGGAAGGAATAACTCTCTTTTTACATGAAGTAGCATCAAATACAACTCACCAAAGTGCTGGGCCGCCTGTGGAGACTGATTGTAGAGATACAAAAAACACAGAAGCAGTGGTCCTAGCATAATCTCTACAACAAAGAATCAAGTTTTAAGTAAGATTTAGAGGAAGTGTCAATATCAAAGTTTCACAATAAACACAATAGACAGACTCACTGTTTCCCCAAGAGTGGAACAAACGCTCCAATCAAGACGATAGATAAGTTGCTATTGAGATCTTTTTTTTAAGTGATTAGTCGTACACAAGCCACACAAGTGGAGAGCATAGCAATCTCTTTTTATTATGTACCAACCAAAAATGGTGGGGGGTCTTGCAGGAAGATCCAGTTTAAGAAAAATAATTTAGCTGCACAATTTGTTAAAACACAACACGATATGTTGCTGTTTAATTTCCTAATGCCCTAAAAGATCAAGAAGATGGAAAGCTGAACTTAGCTCCAGTTTTATTTTGGAACATGCCCTGTAATTGAAGCTGAATTTGTCTTAGTATCTTTGCAACACAGGCTGTCAGTGTTTATTTTAGACTTCGCACATAAGGAAGACATAACAGGCGTAAATTTAAAGAGAGATGGTCAGGAGACAAGTACACTTGTTTAAAAGCAGAAAATTAAAAAAAAGACATAAATTCTTTCATGTTCGACATGTTTGTTGACTGAATGTCAAATTAGTTTGGCCCAAACTCAGAGCTGTAGACATAACTAACTCTAGTGCATGAGGATGATCTTTCACTAACATAAAAAAAATCAGGGATTTGTCATATGAATTAATGAATTTCAAGCCTGGGTAAAAGAATATCGTGGTCAACCATATCAAATGCCACACTGACGTCTAGCAGGACAGGTGTAGTCACGAGTCCATTACCTGCGGCCATGGAATATCATTAGTGACGTACATCTGTTACGGATTTAGAAATGCCAGCCCAGATTTAAAACCAAACTAAAATAAGTTGCTGTTCTGACAGTCGTGAAGCATCAGCCGTCAGGACCATGGAGGTCACTGGGAAGGAAGACTTTAGTTGTTTCTCTCTGTCAGTTTTGTGACGGCCATGACAGTAGTTCATATTTAGATTGTGTTGTTGAGGAGAGCTGAAGCCCGATGGTCACAGAGGAACAACAATAAAAACAAGGGCTCAGTTCGTCAGCTGACCGATTCTAAATAAAGCAGGAATCTAAAGTTCGAGGCATTTTATTTACTTATGAGGAATGAGATGGCATGGATACAAAGTGTCTCTCTGATGTGAAACTCATATTTATTCTGCTCTTTAGAGAAAGTGTAGTTTCAGCAGGGAAAACAACAGTGGTTTAGGTTTCTACTAGAATCAAAAGAGTTGTACAAAACAGGGTCAAGAGGTTGTCAACCCAAGGACAAACAGACATGCATCAGGAAAATAGTTGATTTTTTGTTGTTTTTCTTTTTTTTTTAAAGTTTATTCTCTGTTACTTGTTGGAATTTTCAGATCAGCAAAAAATTTTTTTTAAAAACTGACAAATTTTTCCAAATGATAGCGGCAGCAATGTTTACAGCAGCCATGACTCCACTTGTCTCATTCGATAAGGGGAAACGCTTTTCCAGAAGGTCACAGTCGGCTGACCGTGGAATTATGAAATACATCGCAGATTACACCCAATAACTCTTGAAGCATATTGTCACCTCGTGAGAGGACACAGTGGCCTCACACCAAAACACCCACATAACTAAAACATGTTTTTGCTGTTCCTATGTGCGGATTAACCTTAACTCTTAACTGTGTGATAAACTGAATCTGAAACTGTTTGAAATATCTTTTGAATAATTTCAAATTAGTTTAGGAAGCTAACTTTTCACTTTGAATCACTTTGAAACTTGCTTATTTTTGACAAACATAACTTCCATCTTGCTTGTGTATCCACTGCTCTCACCCTGTCCCACATACAAACTCAAGCTCCCCAGTTTGCTGCAGAGAAACAGTTTATCCACCATCATCAGCGGCCGTGCTAACTAGCCTTAGCATTCAGGACAGGGCCCCGTAGCACGGAGCAACGGGGAAGGGTGTGAGCAGTGGTACACAACCATGATTGACACCGCTAAGGCCCTCCTTCTGGCTCTGATTGGTTGTTTCTGACCAGGGAGCCGTGTGTTTCTGCAGGTAGCTGTAGCACCTCAAAGAGGAGGCAGAAGAGCTTGATATTTTTGTATCTTGTCTCATATTATATTATAAAGACGTAGTAACAGTTTTAAGAAAACAGTTTAAAATATATGAACTATAAATGCTACCTATTGCAGATAATTGAGAGCCATCGATGGAGACGCAAATAAAAAAAAAAAAAATTAGGGAACATGAAGCTACTTTCCTCTTGAAACAGTAGCGGTTTTTTTGTCTCCTTTCTAATGACACTCGACTCAGGAGGGTGGATATTGTCTGAGAGGAAAAGGATCGTTATATGAGACCCCATCTCAATAAAACACAGCCTGTCATGGATTATAGATTAATTAGTTTGTCTTCACCTGAGACCAATGAGTGAAATCCAGTGGTGAAAAAAGGCAATTTTATGCGCCTCTGATTAAATAGTGTAAAATGACTTTTTAGAGATAAGAGCCCAGAGGAAATCGCTTTTCTTCCCGGGTTGCGCATCACGAAGTTACGTTTGCGATGCAAAGGGGGTTGATAAGACGAATTGGACTTGCAATTAAAGTAAGAATAAGTTTCTGCCTGTGCGCGGCTCGGTAAGAGACAGCGGGCAATTGGGGAAAAAAAAAAAAAACGAAGCTGACGCGCACTGTGAGTTTCACATCAAATGTCTTCAGATGCAGTATCGCATCTCCGCGGCTGTTACTGCACTATCAGGAAATGAATGGTGTTGAGTTACTTGCGTTGTGAGGTCTACATCTGATAGAGCTCTCCCTCTGCTTGAATGGAAGACATTTAGATGCTAACAGATCGATAGCTTTACAGGAAAACATCTGTCCTTTTGTGTGTCATCACCATAGATTTTCAGTAAATGAAGGATTTCGTCTGCAAAGATAATTAAAAATAATGAGTCTGACTATGAAAGTTTTGACTTGCTTGTTATGTGAGGTTCTCCATGAATGTAACTTTCCCACAAAATGTAATTTAAGTATGCCGAAGAGGAGATATGTTGTCACACCTGAACTATAATGAAAAATGTGTTTTTGCCTTTTCCCCCCCCCCATTCTTGTCAAACAATGCATTTTAGAATTAAATTTTATACCTCTGGAAAGCTTATTTTCCCATAAACCTTAAACTGTGGCACTTTTGTACGCTAATTTGACAATTGTGTGTTCTGAATGCAAGACATTTGTCAAATCTTCTTCAGGTTTTTTGCCAAGTAACTGTCGATTTTAAGCCCAATTATGCAGCTTAGTTTTCTTGTTTGTTTCCAGCATCTAAAAATGAAATTTCACAACTGATTTCTCCTTGAGAACAATTTGTTTGAGTCATATAGACGCTTATTTCTCACCCGTGATTATGAATTCACTGAATGTCACAGCATGCCTGCTGCACTATTTACATGGTGGGCCTGTTGGGCCATGCAACGCTGTGAAATCACAGATAACCGCGCGTAAGTCACACAGCCACATTAAGTTCAGCTTTCAACTCGGACATGCTGAATTAGATGCAGGATTTTTAGGATCATAAACAAAAATGCTCCAGAAGACATTTTTCTTTTACAATAACGATCAGCTGATCACCAAAGAAGAAAACAAAAGTCCATTGTGAAACTCCCTCTTCAGCGCTCGTGGTACAATTTTTTCATCAGATTGTCAAAGCTGTCAATAAGACTCAACGCTCCTGTCAGCTTTTCGCGTCATGTCTCAGCCTCGCTCGTCAGTTGGTAGATGTGGCTATTTTAATTAACGGTACCAGACGCCGCGAGCAGCGGTGATATTTCTGACATCTTTCACAACAACAGGTGAAGACACCAGAGAGGCTGGGTTTTTTTTTTCTTCAATGTTTATTTGCTTAGAAATAATGAAACCGAACTTAAGATCTGATGAGCAATCTGAAATGATGGATCTGACAGTGGGTTCGATGGTAGTTTTGGGATGAGCGGAAAGCTGTCAAAGAAAGTCCAGAGTGGGGGGAAAACACAGGTCACATAGTACATTCATTTATGCTGATCAAAAGTAAACTTAATGTTGATGGAAGTACTATTTACCATAGTTTGTTGTTGTTTTTTTGTCTGCTGGTTGTATGCCTTTTGGGTTAGGGTTAAATAAACTACATAGTCAGACATTTTTTTGTTTTTTAGATTGGTCTTTTTAGTCAGGACTCCTGAATAAAACCCCTTTAACCCTTTAAACAAGCTGCATTCAGTTTGAACTTCTGTCCAGGGTGGCTGACTGGACTACAGACTGATGCACATACTGTATGTAGGATGGACCTAACCTATCATAGTTTAACAAAAATACACATCAAATATGGTTTTTATCGACCACGACAGCCCATTGGTTGATTTCATTGACGGACATTGGGTTTATCCAATGAAATCCCTCAGTCCTCCTTCCCCCTTGCCCCTCACAAATTGTGAAAAGGCTTTAGATCAGCTGTGTTTTTCTAAGAATAGCTTAGTTAGTAGATTTATTTTGTTTGTCAAAGGAGATTTGCTGTGTTTCTCCTCTAATCCCTGCACAGCTTAAAACTCCCAAATTCAGTTGATGTATCATCCTTTTCACTTTCATCAGTGACCTGACGTGCAAAACGACAAATAAGTTGGACATAAACATAAAATTACAGATCCTTTTCTTTCACAAAGTTGAATAAAGTTAAACATTTCTTCCATACTTGTTACTTTTTTTTTCTTTTTTTTTTTACACAGTGTTTTTATGAACAGAGAGTTGCTATGTTAAGAGTTTTATATTTGGACTAGTACAGACTCATCTATGCAATTATCATTGTCAAAAAGTCATTACCGAGCACTAATTGGTGCAAAAACATAGTCAATGCTGTGTTTATTCTCAAAGTCAAGTGCTGAAGAATTAATTTACCACTCCTGGAAGCGTATTATTATTCATGAGTCACCTTTCCGAGCTACATCACTGATCATCCAAAGAAGATGTTGAGGCCAAAGGAAGGATCAAACCCAAACAAGGCGGCGAGAAAGACTGCGACAGAACAATCTCCAGAGAGACAGCAGACCTTGATGGGTCTCAGACATCGCCGGTGTCTGACAGGGTCTCTCCCTGGGGGACCTTATTCACAAAACTTGTTTTTTTTTTAAAAAAAAAAAAAAGCCAGATCAAATTAGCTTCTCTGCTCCTTGTGCTTGATGATGGGAAATGATATCTAAATAAAATATGAAAAGTGAGTGGGCTTTATAGTTTTTTTTTTTTTTCTTTCCCTGCCCCCTTCTTTTTAATTTATTTATTTTTTTCCGTGTGTTTATTTTCAGACGCGTGCCCAGGACGTGACAGCTGACGAGGCGTTTGAAATGAAAAGTGCTCGTCTAAAAACTCATGCATATTCAAATGTTAAAGGTGGGGCGGTGGCGGCGTCTCTCGGAGAGGTTTCAGAGCGTTCCAGCTTCACTGACTTTTTGTCACACGTTTTTCCGGTGGGCAAGCTTCATATGCTTTGCGAAGAACTCCTTTTCACAACATGTGCTCTTTTGGCGAGTGATTGGGGCTTGTGGCCAGAAGAAGAAGAAGGGAAAAAAAACGTTTCAAAAATGTGAAAAATATCATTATCTTTCATTTAGTTTAGTCTCAGAAACGAGTTCCACCAGTGAGAATAGAGTGTTCTTTGCAGCTGGCGTGATTATGTACAATATGCACTCGGTGTGTGCGGATGAATAATTCAGGGCCATGCGTGTTTGAGTGCTTACGTTTGCGTGTGCATGTGTGGGTGTGCGTCCCTGGGAGACGGTATTAAGTGTAGATAGAGTTTTCGGAGTAGAACTGATCTCTCTGAGAGCTGCGGGGGTCTCCTGGCTCTTAGAGAAGAGCTTCAGGTCCCCCCCAACTCCACTTCCACTTGCCTCAACCCCTTTTGCTTAAATATCGTAGGATAAGACGTGGATGCACTTTGTTGGTCCCAGCCGCTGTGGTCTCTGTTTAAAACAAGCCAGCTTTAGAAGGACTTGAGAACGAAAAGGGAAGGATTGCTTCCCTTTTCCAGTTTTTAAAACATGTGAAAACAAAGTTTGGTTTCACCAGAGTGCAACATTGAGTTCTTCAGATGCTTATGGTTGTCCATGGGAGAGGAGGGGAGGAACTGTTTTTGTCTTTTCTTTTCCTTCCCCCTTTCTTGAATTTTCACAGAGCAAAATTGCAGAGACAAGCAGACATTACCCTGCAAAGTCAAGACCCAACATTTGCAATGTGAATTGACATATTGATCTGGCTTAGCAGCTATTGGCAGAAGGAGTAAGGTGGACGGGGCAGAGTGTGTGGGTCCGCGGGAGCCCGGTGAGAGCCAGGCAGCATTATGCACACCCAGAGAATGAGGCTTAGCATATATTGAGTGTTTATGCTGCAGAATAGAAAGTGTGGAGCACCTTTGCTTAAACTCACTGACTGTTAAATTGGGCTTAACTAAAAATCCCTCTTACACAAACAGAAAGCAAACCGTGGGTGTTGTTTTTTCTTCTTCTTCTTCCTTTTTTTCTTCGCTCCCAGATTTGCATAAGATTTATTTTCACGTGGGCACTTTTTTTTGTTGTTGTTTGTTTTACTTATTGATAAGGGGCTCTCTGTTTTACATGAAAATAAATACGTGGGTGCATAAAAAGATCAAGAATGAGCAGATGAAGGATAATGTGTTGAAAGAGGTGATCTGGAGGAGAGTGAAGGATATCCATTGTTTGTCTTCTTAAGGGCAGGGCACACACCAGGGATGGAGCTGGAGTGTATGTGGATTAGCGAGAGACTCTGTCCTGAATATATAACCAACCCAAGGTCTTCTCTCCTTGGTTCTCCTCTCATCTCCTTCACTCCGATGGCCATTATGAAAATAGGGAGACTGTGAAATACTTACATTCCCCAAGGTATTAGGTTTGGACCCCCCCTTGATGTGAAGACGGCACAAAATACATACAATGAGTACGGAGCTTATGGGCCAAATTGTGAAATTGTGATTTGGGAAGATTGTTTTTATTTTTTTACAGGGTTCTTTTGAGCATCAACAGAAACAATGCGGCAGAGGCCACTTCATTAGGTACACCTGGGTTATTACAAGTAGCGCATCACCCAATCACAGTGCAGCACTTCAACGCGCTCATTTACCTGGAGACGGTAAAAGCAACTTGAAATTGATCAAAAATGGCGAAGACTGTTGCGTGTTGGTTTGTTGGTCAGACTCTGTTGGTCAGAGTAATTAGTCTTAATGTTACAGATACTAGTGATCTGGAATGGGACAGAAACAGAAAATATCCAGTGAACAGCAGTTATTTGGGATGAAAATGCCTTTTCGGTATAAGAGGAAAATGGGCAAGTGATAATAAAAAAGGAGAGACTAGCTCAGAAAGCCATTCGTTATGTCCACAGTATACAGAGTACCGTCTCTGAATGCTCCATGGATCAAACCTTGAGGCGGATGAGCTACAGCAGCAGAAGGCCACATTGTGTGCCTCTAAATCTGATCTGTTCAGCACAGGAACCCGAGGCTGCAGTTCACACAAGGTCGTCGAAAGTAGAACCGTTGCCTGGTCCAGCGATGGCACGTAAACAACTTAATCGCATGGATCCATCCTGCTTTGTAGCAATGTTTTATGTAGTTGGTGGTGGTAAAATTCACGTTTTGCAAATTTTTATACTTCCATTTGGCTCTCTGGGGCTTCTAAAAACAGACCAAGTGCTTAAAAAACCCATCTAGGTATTTTTTTGGCAGTAAGATAATGTTTTGTGGTGTCTGGAAAATAAGCCACCTCAAAAACCTCCTTGTTAAGTCATAACTGATAGGCACTATGCTGTTACCTAATAACCCCACCAGAGCCCAGCTTCTCACCTAGCAACTCAAGTAGCGGTTCAGATTGTTTGGCCAGCTTGTTTTACCACTGCTGCTGCTGCTGGAAAACACAAGTGTTTTATTTTTGACCTACCATTCAGAAACCACTTGCTGCATACTGATGCTTCTCAAAGATGCACCGCTGTAGAACTGCGCATCTGTTTGCAAACATTTCCACATGTAAACATTGAGTTAGGGATGTGGCCAGCTGCAGCTTATTTCGATTTAAAGTTAAAAGAGGCCCAGAAGGAACTCGTTCTTAAAGGAGCTCAAGGCAGAACTCACCAGACTAAACTCTCTTTGTCACAGAAATATTTTGTGTAAAAAAAAAACACAAAAAAAACCCCAAATGTGCTGAACATGTTGTGAGTAGCCCTCAAACCTAATAGGTCACTTTTAAGGGATGATTTCTTGAAACATTTCAGGCCCCATAGTAACAACCGGGTAACTTTTAAAGATCCCAGCCTACCTGAGTATTGTTGCTGACCATGTAAAAATCTTTGTCTTAATCTCTTCAGAACAGTTGAATTGAGAGGATTTTGTGTTAATTTAGTTCCTGTGTCGTCTCGGCTTGTCTGCCCTGATTGCTCCCAGCTGTGTCTCGTGTTCCCTGTTTACCCCTTGTGTATTTAATCCCACCTTTGCCTTGACGTTGCTGCCATAAGTTGTGTTGCTGATTTAGTTCTGCACCAGTGATCGAGCTCCTGGCTTTTGCTCGCCTGGACTTTTGCATACACCTGTTATTTGGACTGAATCATCAAATTCAGTGACTTGCCTATTTCACATGTTAACAACTTCCACTCAGAAGAGTGTTACTTTATGTTTAGTACGTACACTTATTGGGAAAAGATCAGACTGGATTTGTTCAGCTTTTCAGTCGGCTGATGTGAGCCCCAGACTCTCATCTAAGGCAAAAAGCTGAATTGAGCAATATATTTTTGGACAAAAACAATGCAACAAAACACCTTTCCCTTCGCATCAATGGAGTTTCATGAAACAAACATTAATATATGATGTGGTGTGAAATATAAAGTAGAGTAAATGACACGCAACAGATGAGCAGTCACTCCAGAGTAACTGGGTCCAGCAGCACAAGGCGACTTGTCTTTAGTTTTTCCTACAAAGAGACATGCTGCTGCCTTGTCGCATCAAATACACTCCAATGATCACCTGAAACATATTCGTGCCTCGCATTGGAATTGTCTGGCCTCTCTTATTTTCCGGCAATTATGAGCTTAACACAGTAAATCTGTGCTTTGGCTGTGTACAGCACACAGATTGCATTGGTAACAAGAAACATAAGCAATCGCGTCAAATTGCTCTAAATTTTGTTTTCTTTCGGGCTTTTTGGAGCAAAATGTCCAACAGCTAAAATGAATGCATAAAGCAGGTCAAGCAGTGGGCAAGTTTTCCACCCCCTCACTGACCTCGCGCTGATAAAGAGTCTGGGCAAATGATTGTGTTCGATTTGCGGGCTTGCAGCGTGCAGCCTGGGAGCGATTTGGGCTTGATGACGAAATTTATTGCGCGCGGATAAAATGCGTTCTCAGATTGCTCCGCTGGGTTGCGTTCGGCGTGAACGGCCGCTGAACAAATGCAAACAAAGGTTTTATAGACGGTGGCTCTGATGAAGGCAGACACATCGTCGGCTGCCTGCACAAAAGCCCAGCTTGTAAAGAGTTCTTCTCTCCTTTTCTGTACAAATAATTTTCAAAGCAACATTGTTCGAAGTGCACCTCTTTGCTGAATAACTCACAACACATTCTGATGTTAGTCGGGAGCCCTGAGCTACAATTTTGAACACAACAGGTATCTCCTCGGGCAAGAGACACATAGGTGCCTTAAAAAGCTCAGTGGATACCACAGGGCCTGAAAAACATAAACCCAGACATTGAAAACAGCCAGCATGCTGCTTTGGTTTTCTCTCTCTCTGTCTGTATTTTACCTCCTTTTAATTGCAGTTAGAAACTAAATCACTTCTTGTTGTTAAGAAGCAATGAGTTGAACCTTTTGGATACGAGAGGGTGTAAATGAACCTTCATTGTCTGTGTATGTGGTTGAAATGTTGAATGTGTCTTTTGTGGCAGCCATCTTGGTAAAGAGGAGGCCCGCCTCAAACCCAGTTCTTTTATAGGAAGAGCTGGAGTTTAATTGGCTGGAGCCTAAAGTACGTAAAAAGAATAACATGATTTATAAACGTTGCATCTGTATACCAAAAAAATTCTGTTTTGATAAATAATTGTTAGTGTTTACATTGTATATGAAAGTTAACTTTGTTTCTCATTTTATCCCCACTCAGGTCATTGGCCGATGTAAACTGAGAAGGTTTAACTGGCCTGCTGGACGGCAGCCATTTTGAAATCTGCTGTGGTTCACAAGACTTGATAAACCAGCTTTGTTTGCTGTACAGCCAAGTTTGACTGACTTCTCGTTCCACAACCTTTCAGCAAAACACAATTAAAAACGTTTTCAAAAATTGACCAGAGTTGAGTCACAAATTAAAAGTCGTACGTCGGTCAAGAAAATTGACCCATTTTGTCACCTACTGATGCCGTTTCTTCCTTAGAAGTATTTTGACTCTTTTCTTTTTTTCCCACAGAGAACATCCGATAAGATCCGAAAGTTGTGGAGATCCACTAATCCAGTTTGGTCCTTGTCAAATCCGCTCGCTCGCTCGCTCTCCCTGCTGCTGACACGTAAACTCTGAGGACACGGTGCTCTTTTACGGCCTCATACACCCCCAGCTGCAATAAAACAGGAAGTAGTACGTGTTCTTTGCTTCATCTCTCAGTGTACATTGATTGCTTAATCGCTGACAGCAAATCTTAACACTGTGACAAATTATTTCATTCAATAGTTAGAATATTGTAGGCGGTTGGCGCGATTCCTTCAATATGAGTAATGGAGGAGATAACTTGTTTAAGCATCATCCTAATTTACACCAATGATTATTTTCCTTTCTTTTTCACTCATTAGTAAAACAAGGAAAAAAAAAATTGATCCCATTACTTTTGCTGACAAGACTGAGCTGAACTGATCATTGAGTGGAGTCTACAGCCAGCATTTGGAAACTCATAGTAACAACTTAAAGAAATGGCAAGACCCATCCTGCAGCACTCCTGATGATTCACAGGCTGCGTTTCTTCCTGCTTCAACCTTTCTCTGTTGACGCGCCTGACCTCTCACTCTTGTTTCATATTTAACAGAAAGGTTTCTGAGAGGCACTGACTTTGCCGAGAGAACGAGTGTATTTCCTAGCTTGTAGAGTTATGGCTTTAATCTGGAATCTCACCTTAGCTTTGCATTCTTTATTTTTTCTTCCTCTTCTTTTCTGAGGGCTGTTGTCTTAAAATCAATAGACAGGCTAAGGTTGTTTCGTTCGTACTCTCTTTTCTGTGGCAGCCTTACAAAATGGCACGCATTTTAAAAGGACGTGGCAAATTCTGTGCAGCACAGATTTGGAGTGACTCGCATCAACAAAGTCAGGAGTTGAGCAAAACTAGTCATGCAAATGTAAGTTATTGTAGTTATGCTTCAGATGAATCTAAGGGACTGCTGTTAAGATACCCCCAGCTGAGGAGGCATAGCTTAGTCTGAGTTTTACAACTAGACTATTGATTTACTCATTATCTTCTTCACAGGCGATCCCCCTATTGGGGATCAAAGGGCACCGCTCTATTCTCCTCTGCTTAGTTCTGTTCTGCTGCAAGAGAGGTCTTGCCGTCGTTAAATAGGCCTGAAACTTACACGGTCAGTGGCCTAACCAGGACATTTAAAAAGATCTCTGTGACTGTTCATTTTCAAGAAATGCCATTTCTCAAACGGCAATCCGATGAAATGAAGAAAACGACGACAACAAGATGACGGGTATACACTCCGAATTAACTTTAGGACTTTAAAGAGTGACTGCTCAGGCTGTTCTTTCAGAATAACCAGTTTTCAAAAATCAAAAACTGCCAGAGTCGTTTCAAGGAGGAGGTTTTCAACACAAAAAGCACTCGCGGAGGGTTTTCTGGTTTCAAAAAGGTGTGTTTTCTTCACTTATAAAAACAACAGAAATATTCTCCGAGTTGACTTACCAAAAAATTGAAATATAAACGTTAATTGGTGCGGTAGAAAAACTGTTTCACTCCTTCACAGAACAATCAGAAACAAACAATAAATAAATAAACAACAATAGATCCTTAAATTTGTGACGTTAATAATTCAGCAAAAATAAATTAATCTAATTTTTATTAGGCTCCGACAGTGACTATCATATTGCAGAGTTTGAAAATTTCAAAAATCTTAAACGTATAGTAAAATGAGCAAGTTTCCTTTTTTAGTTTGTCTAAAACTGTAAACCTTTTTTTAAAACCCACTTTTCTGAGTCAAAAGTCCCCTGGAACAATGGCTGTGTTATTATTATCCTCAATAATAACAAAAAAAGACTAGTGAAAAAATGTGGACTAGATGTAGCAACTTAATAGTGACACTACGTCACTGTTATAAGCTACAATATTTACTTTTTTATTTTCAAGTGCCTGAGCTAAAGAAAGGCGAAATTATTATTAATAGCAAAGGCTAGAATTGATGATTTTGGGTAAAACAAGTTGCTATAAAAAGATTAATTTCTGAACAACTTCTTGTAAACTCTCGTAAGACACACATGGACCAAATATGTGGCAAAATGTGAGACTCACACAATCACGCCCTGCTTACCAACAGTACTGGTGCATCACACTAACAATGCTGCTCAGAACCTGAACAGAGATTTAACCTAAACACCCAAACTTTTTTTTTTTTTTTTCGCTTTTAATTTCAGTTTTGTCAAACTATATATATATTTTAAAAAAATCTAGGAAGACTGGTCTTACATTTTCTCGGACAACATTTCCTCCTCCTTACTGGAAAAATGGGTCACATTGACGCGTGTTGCGATGTCACAACTTGTTCTTCAATGACTATTGTTTTACGCTCGGATGCTGCTGTCCGATACCGTATGCGCCATCATCACTCCCTCTTAACTTTTGGCTTTATTCTTGGTTTGCTTCCCCCTCCTATAAGGTATTTATAGCATTCGGTCTTAGAAGAGAAAATAGTTAAGGTGAGCTACAAGCATGAAAACAACAAAATAAGAAAAGTTGTTAAAAAAAAAAAAAAGAAAGATATATGGCCTTTAAATTGAGGAGAAGACTCGGCTTTCTGTTTACATGTTTTGCAACTTATCCTGGTATCGCGAGTCATATTTTATTGATGCCGAAGTAAGTCTAAAATAAGTTGGGAGTTTTCTGTTCCTACATCTTTCAGAGCACATAACCTCTAGTTGTCTCTCCGCATTACAAGATTTTCGCAATGTATGAATGTGGATGTAGATATTGACAGACTCGGCCCGAGAATCAATGCGATATTCCTCTGTTTATGCTGATGGTATTAAAAGTCAGCACAAATCACATCAGGAAGGAAGTGTGTCATTGTTCTGTAATTGAAATTATGCAAATACTCACAAGGCAGGCATTTGTAATAACCACATTTATTCATATATTTCCTCTCTTTTTTTTTTTAATATTAGTCATCTCTGAAGCGTGGACTTTTTTTCCCCCCCTCCCTTAATATCATTTATGTGGTATTCATTATTTTCTGTCACCGCCTTATGTTGCTTTTATTGCGTCAACTTGTAAGCAGGGGGACACGGGAGACATAAGCGCGTTCTATTGAACGACGAGCAGGGAAACAAAGTTAACAGTCAAAGAAGCTTTTCATGCATAAGTGTTGATTTCTCTGGGGATGCTCAGCAGGCACTTTTTCTCTCTCTCCCTATTCGATCCGCTCTTGCCTGCGCCGCAGTGAAGTCGGGCTCTGAAGAGACGGAAGAGAAATCCATACGTGTCTCTGTCTGGCCATTGATATTCTCCTTACTCTTTTCCTCTTTCTGCACACCTTCATCACCCCATCTCTCATTCTCCCTTGTTCGAGCGTTCTCCGGCGGGTCCGCAGTGGCCAATCCATCCTCACGCCCTCCATCAGGCCAGGTCAGGACATCCGATATTCCATGGATCCGCGCTCCTCTTAAGCCGCCCGCGCTAACGCAACGTCCTCCGACGACCCGCCCACTCGTCCGCTCCATCTTGACCTCCTGACTATCTCGAAACCGTCTCCATTTCTCTCCTTAATTTCTCCGATCGGAAACGTTTGCGTCGGATTTATTTTTGGCTGCCCCTTTCGATTTATATATTACAAAATGTTCTATTATTTTTTACAGCATTTGTTTGGAAAGGAAACATTTGGATTCTTTTTAAGGAAGACATTTTCCATACAGTGAGTGATGTCAGACGTATCTGGATGCGAGGGCCTCTTCTCATTCATTTCACAAAGCAAAATGATCACATTTCAATAACTTGCCCTTGAAAACTCTTGAGCTACTCATTTTTTTTCCCGTCACGAGAGCCTTGAGAGAGGTTCGAATCGTGTGTGTTTTTTGGTTCAGTATTTCACTTGGCCTCCATTGAAAGTGGAGCACTTTGCTGCCAGGATTCACCACTTGTACATCTGGGCTGACCTGGTTTTGTTTAGAGTTCAGCGCCGAGCCCGGAGCTGTGTGGTATGAAGTCGTGAGCTCTTCCTCGAGATGTGAGCGGCGGTTGTTTGGCGGGTAAATGGTTAACTCCCGAGCAGCAGCAGGTTGGCTGCGTTGTAAATCATAACTTCTCATTGTCTTCCTTCCCACTTGTGCTGTGCGCATTCACCGTGTGATTTGTGGACCGAGTTCTCCTTGCAGCTGTTTTTATGTGTGTCAAGGAAGCCTGAAGAGTTTGGCAGGAAACACACAGTCACACAGGCTTCTGTTGCTGAAAAGAGGAGAGCTGTAGAGCTGTGGAAAAACTATCAGCCTCTTTACAGATTCCTTGTTGGGTTTTTTTTTTTCATGTTTTTAGATGTGCTGAAATCTGCCTGTTTTCTGCTAATGTTGAAAAAAAATACAATTTTGCAATTGTAATAAAAATCACACGTGAGTCAGCTTGCTGGCACCATGTCATTAAAAATCACGGCAGCAACGGGCTGTAAACAATGACATGAGACATATTCATAATGTAGTCATGACACCCCGTCATCATCTGTGCGCCATCAGAGGAGACGTCTGCGTCTTATTCAGCTGTTGGGAGTGACAAACATCTCCTTGTGTGGCGGTAACTCTCTCTACGCCAAGAGTTGCTCTTGAGAAGTGCCGCGCAATGTGTGGAGACAACGGAAAAAGGGAGCCATGGACAACATTGGCCCTGTGTTGTTGCTGTTTTTTAATCTTACGGGGATTCTCCTGAGATTTAACCCCATAACCTCTAGAGGACTAGAAGTACTCGAACAGCCGGGCTCCAAAGCGGGAAGACGTGATGGGGAAATCTGTGCCCACCTCTTCTGCCTCCACGCGTGAGGGGATGAATCCTGTGCAGAACACAGACCAGAAAAATGAATTGTGCTCGGACTCGAGGAGGCAGAGCTCAATTCGTGCTCGGCAATGTGCACCGTTTTTGGGGGAAATTATGCGGAATACTTAAAAACCTGTCAAAAAGACCTGAAGAAAACAAAAAATCTTAAAAACAGACTCTGCAGCTTCCAGGTCATCACAAAGGTTCACACTCAGATTTTTATTTACGTCTTGTGTTCTGTTTTTAGCTCGTCCTCTAGATCAATGTTAACATGTTTTACCTCTTAATTTGCAGCTCCATTGTGTCTAATTTAGTTCCCTTTGTGCTAATTATTCACTTTTTCTCAATTTGACCCTTCCTGCTTTCCTCCACAGCTGTTCCAAATTCTCCTAATTAACTCCCTTCACCCTTCCCTTTATTTGTTTTTAAAGAAAAATACACCGGTTGTTACTTCAGTTCCTTTTAATGTGTACAAAAAAATAAGCTTGTCAAAAGGTTATATTTGCAACATAAACCAGTGACAATGAATACTGCTTAACCATCCCAAAAGCGCATCCTATTTAGTAAAATATTTTAGGCACTGTCGTTTAATTATTTAAGCTTTTATTTTATGTGTCTGCTTAACAATGAGACACAAAATGTAAAGAGGTCGCCTGCATGCAGGACTCTGGCTGGAGCTGATTTGCAACCCTCGACGCTGGCCGGGCTTTAAAGATCAAAACATGAACAGAACTTGGATTTTAAAAAAAACGCCTTACTGCAAATGAAGTGTGGGATCCATGAAAATATTACATAACTTTGAAAACAATAATTGTTGACAAGTATCTGGTTAATTTCTACAACCTAAAGTAAGATAATTGCTTGCTGACGTTGTAGCATTTTGAAAACCTTGAATTTAGTACCGTTGTTTGTTCCACTGGTGTGTTTGTAGTGTAACTATGAATTGACCAAACATGTTTTGTGTGTGTGTGTGTGTGTGTGTGTGTGTGTGTGTGCCTTCAGCTGGTAAACTATCCTCGGGGTCTGTTTAACAGTTGACAGTGATTTCTAGAGTCAGCATAAAAGGAATTGCCTTATACATACCATTACCCCTTCATATCCACAATGACCACTGCATTTGTCCTTGTAAACAGCAGGTGTCACTGCAGAGAATAGCTGCATCTATGAAACAAGCTGCTAGATAGAGGAGATACTTTTTATATAGTGGACCTGTAGCACTGTGGACCCACAATAAACTTCAGATATCTTTGTACTTTAATATACATTAATCCACAAAGTGGAAACCATTTTAACGCTACAGCAGAAGCTACTAAAGTCTTCCTTACCTCCTTACAGCCAATCAGCTCCAAGGAAATTGAATGTCGCTCCTGTTTTGCAAAGGTCAGCCAATGGCGTGTCAAGTAGCATTTTAAGCTGCATTTTCTTTCAAATGTTTTAGATATGCTCTCTGTGATTCGGCAATTTTATTAGCAAATAGCTTTGAGTTATATTCTTCTGAGAAATCCAGGAATACTGAACCGTGAGTAGGTGTGGAGAGGGGCCTGGGGTCAAAGTGTACACGATCTAAAATAAAAAAGTTGTCACTTTTACACACTACATGATCCATCGGCTATATTCAATTGAATGTGTACCTGTCAAAATGAATGTCCTTTCTGTCTACCATGAAATTGTTATCATTTCTGTTTGGTTAGAGCGACTCTCACTCTTGTAGGAAAGAATTGGCAACAATGGCAGTTTGTCCAGGAGGCTGAAAAACACCCGCCTCATTTTTATTTATTTTTGTTGTTGTGCGAAGCCGTTTATGAGACCAACGGCGAGAGAAATGGCTGGACAACACTCGGGACAAGTGTCATGTTAGGGTGACTGCGGCGCGCCGAAAACAAGTTGGAAACAGAACATTTCCTTTAAACTCTGCCCTGCAAAGTATAGCGAAAAACATTCTGGCAGTTTGGAAAAAGTCGGTGGACGGAGTGCGAGGTCACAAACCCCTGTTGGATCCGTGTGACCTTCGGCGTGTCTCAGGACGCGCTGCATCATCATTACACCACTGTGATCGTTACAGCCTCCAGGGCTCTAAACTACCTTGGAAAATCACGGCCTGGCAGCAGGTTCTGCTGCTGCATCAAGAAATGAAACCTTAAGCGCCGTAACGATAACTCTATCAGTTCTTCACAATGTTAACCAAAATCTATTGCGACAAGCTCAACTGCAAAGTGGGAGGCGTACGATACAATCGTACCTCAACGGTTGACAACGCTTCCTCTGAAGCATTTCACCCAAGGAGTTATTCTTGCATGTTACTTTTTACATAGTTTTAATCAATCAACAACCTCAAGGGATGTTTTGCCAAAGGATGAGTTCTTATACCATCCATGCAAAGTAATTTCTAACAAAGTTTAAAACATTTTAACATATTGGGAAGTTTAAAATAGAGTGCTGCTAAGGTTTGCTGTTGGGGTGACAAGGTAAAAATGAGCGCACAAAGCAGCTTTAGAATAAAGAGGAGCAGCTTTTTGGCTGCGTGCATCATAAAAGAAATAGAACGTCCAATACAAATTGTAAGACGAGATTAGATTTTAATGGAGCCAAAGGTTGCAGCAGCGAATGCTGCGGCCTTCCAAACGGCGTACGCCTATTTTACGCCGAACAAACAAGTCGCAACTAAATAATAACCTAGCAACGGCGTACAGCATCGTTACAGCTAATCCAATCTAGAGGCATTGATTTTTGGAGCAATAAACAACTTTCGGCCAAATTATGTAAACCTCCTTAAACTCGGCAGCCCAATTAACTGGGATCCCCGCCACTACGCGGACTAAATCTGAAGTTGATCGGTTGAGCGAGCGTCGAGAAAAGGAAAGAGCAGAGCCGGGCGCGTGAGCAACAAACAGTTGGGGATTTATTTTGTTCGCTACAGAGATGTGATATGTGACATTCAGTGTGGGAATACATAATGAGCGATTGATTTTTGCGCCGAGAAATGAGGCTGCAGCGGGAAAGGTAAAGAGGAACAGGAAGTAAACGCCTTGGGGTAAGAGAAGGAGCAGGTGCAGCGTTGCGCAGACGGGGCTGACAGATAGTTATAAACCCAATTTTCTATGAGAGATGGAGACTGCATTTTCTTTGTGGTCGGAACAGAGGAGCCGACTCTGGACTGAGCTGAAAGCAATCGAAAACTCCAATCAACAACGTGACCGCGCTATCTACATTTTATGAGTGCCGCAAACACTTGAAGCATAAAAAGGATGGCATCCCGAGCACTAATAGCGGCGTGGCGATAGTGCGTGTGTATGCGTGTGTGAACTGAGCGGACATATTCGCCTGCCAAAATACTCCAGTGCTCGGAATCAGTCTTCCCCAAAGTTTCCATCAGGTGCAACAGAAAGGAAAAGTTTGTCAAAGGTTGCTTCGGCCTGAGAGGAACGGATGTCGGACGTAATCAAATCATTTCCCGCTACGACAGCATCTGGCGTGTGGCGCCGCTGTCGTTTCTTTTTACTGTAGCCACCCGTTTTGGGCGGCATTCTGGCTAACCTCATTTTGTGCAGCAGCACCCCTGCGAAAGGCAGCGGGAAGGCAATAAAAATCAAAATTAATATGAGATTTAATGTATACATAAACCCACACCTGGAATGGCTGGTTGGTGCCACTGGGGATGGTCTAAATGGGTTGCTCTAATGCTTTCTCTTGGCTTTGCCATGGAGAGGAAATTATACTGTTGCACACAATCCGAGGCGAGTTCCAGTGTCAGAGTTAGAATCTTTTTTTAGTAAAACAAAAAAGAAATAACCCCCATATTCCATGGTGGACCCCTAGTCTGACTCGGACGGTCCACTCCTTGTGCCGTTTGACCGTCGAGAGCACAGTGATGCAAATTAGGCTGCGAACATTTTTCTTTTACCTTTTCGAACGTATAATTAGCGACTGTAAATGGTGATCATATTCAAATGTGGGCCCTTTTGGGAGAGAGAAGGGGGTCAAATCATCCCCCACAGGATGGATATTAAAATTCAACGCGCCGCCACTCGGACTTTATATTTTAAAAAGCGCTGCAGAAAAAAAAAAAGAAAAACTTCGCTCGTCTCCCTTAAAATCGGGGTGCATCTCTTAATTATGGACACAGAGCCAATTTGCGTTGAGCGTGTCTCCCTGCAGATAATTATAATCATTATAATTGCTTCAAGCATTTGTTTCGCGCAGCAAAAGCTATAATGTTCGCACAGATCCTCAGTAATAAAGGCTTTGGCTCTGCACTTGGCTCCTGCCAAGCTGTTATACAGTGACTGGACGTGAATAATCAATAGGGAAATTGAAATGCAGGGGTAAATACATGGCTGTCTCTACCCTATCCTCTGTACTGCCAGTCTCTTTCTCTTGGTCCCTGGGTACAGCGCCAGAGACTGATCAAAGACTGTGTCTGATTCGCTCTGAATCATCAAGGAGAGAAGACAGGGAGCTCTGTGATTCCTGAGCGTTGACGTCAATTTCACTCATTCAACAATGCGTAGCTGTCACATGGCAGGTATGCTATGTACTCCGTCTGATCGCCTGGGAAGCCAGTCATGCCAGCTTTTATTGATCATGAGGGTTATCCTTGCATTTTTCATGAGGGGGAGACATTTTGCGATCAAAAAGTGCCACCGGTTCAGATGCGCCGTTTGCCTTGAAAGGCTCGGGCTTGACAATTCGGAGATGTTCGCGCTCGTCTGCGCCAACCACCCGGGCTTCATCAAACGCGTCGTGAGGGAACCTCGCAGAAGATCAAATGAAAGCGCATTACCGTCTGCAAATCTTTTGAGATGGATTTTCGAAGGTCAAAGCTGAAACAGCAGCGAGTGAGTTGAGGGATCACTGATATTAACCAGAATGATTGCAAAATGGCAGGCGGTGGACAAATTACACCGAGGTGTAATAGAATACCACCGAGCGCAATAGGAAGTGTTGCAATATGGTTCTGATGTGCTGCCGCCATGATCACACAGAGATCCAGTCGTTTCTCATCTGTAAAACATTTTTCATGTGACCGCCTCTTAAATATGAATCCCTTTGCATCAATTTTAATGATCCCAAATGTGTTGGTATCAATACTGTTTTTTCTCCTAAAATGCAACATCACTTGGCGTCTCTGGCAAACTGCTGGAACATTATTTGAAACAAAGGTTAAGAATAATAACACATCGCTTTTGTACATTTTACAACAAACTAAATATATTGCATAACAAACTTTAAGAGGTGCATTATCTGATGATCTGAACCCGTTTGAAAATGATGATATTATTGGTTAAAGAAGGATAACTTTGGAGATTAGTTGTAATTAAATCACTTTGAGCAGCCACATACCTCTGCTGTTTGTTGTTACAAATAATTAAAAAAAAAAGAAAACTGAAGCATATTTCTGATCTGCATCACTCGTGTTTCGTTCGTTCAAATTACGTCCGACGCAAAAACGTCAAAGCATAGCGCTAAGATGTGACTCAGCTGAGCTCCATGCCTCCTTCGGTTTCATCAAACTAGTTTTATTTATGGAAACTCATGCTTATATGGGATGGGATTAGCTTTATTGCTACTTCAAAATGAACAATTGCTGCTCAAAAACGGGTTTATTTTTTAACCTATCTGATTAACCTACTTTGAGAAACAGGGTAGTAAAATATATGTTCAACTAATATCAACAAATATTGTAGGAGACACTGGTTTTCTCCTGGCAGTTAATTTTTTTTTTTTTTTTTTGATAAGCTGTGCTACACTAACACCTTTCTAGTTACAACTTTTAACTTTTAAATCAATTTATGGCACCAACCAGAACTAATGTAATTAGCAATACAAGTTTTAATGCAAACAAATACATAAATGTAATGTTGATAGTGTAACGTATCAGGGCGTTTTTTGTTATTATTGTTTAATTTAGAAAAGCCTGACTATTTTAAGGGAAAAATAGTTCGCTGACGACTGGCACACACATATTTGATTCACAACAAATGAAATAAATTCCCACCGCTTAAAGGTTTTCTGGATCGCAGCGAACGGAGACGTAAGCTGTTTTCCTTAAACAGGAGACGCAGTTCCCTTTAGGTGACAGAAACGTTTGTTTTCCGAAGCGGTTCAGCGCTTTACTGAGCTCTACATGTATGAATAAAACATTTAGACCTGCTAGAGGAGGCACCTTGGCTGGAGGGTCAGCTGCCCAAAATACAGGTGGAGTGCAGATGGGCACCCCACCACGAGAAATGCACCAAATTGCTAATGTGTGATGGAAAAAGCCGCGGGAACTGAAATAGGAGGAGACGGCGTGCGGCGCTAAAGCCCTAAAATGCATATCCACAGGTGGGTTGCTATGGGGTTACACTGTTTTGGATTACACCAATATCAGAGTTAAATGTGTAATCATACAGTGAGGCCACACTCTGGATCAATGTGGATACCCTTCAAAACTAATAGTCTGACTCTGAAAGGAGGCTCTGCGAATTATTCATGAGGGAAGATGATAAACATCACGAGTTATTTGCGTTTAATCTTAAAACGCGGAACAATGGCGGATTTTTATTTCTATCAAACTAAAAGCTAATTTTGCTGCTCAGTGCTTTCCTGTGGATGGAATAAAAATGCACATGAACAAGACAATGGAGTGTAAAAACATTGCTTTACTGTTGCATTATGTGCCATGACCATCCTAATCAGTGAACCTGGGAAACAACGGAGCCTATTTGGAGCCTTCATCTCAGGCATGAAGTAAACCAAATCGATTCGAGATCCAATCCCGTAACTTTCACTTTCTCTTAATTTCAAAACTACTCCTTTGATTAACTTTCTTTCTTGCGCTCTTGTCTTCTGCCCCTCATGGAAATAAAGAGCGAGGGCACATAAAACATGACTGACAGCGACGGGTGTATCAACAGCTGGCCAAGCCTCCTTTTTAGATCAGCAGATGTTCTATTAAAAATTAAATCGGACTACAAGGAGAAGGAAAACAAACTGCAACGCCAGATTATATCCGCTTTCCGTCCTTTTAAGTCATTTGCAAAAAACAAAAAACAAAACATTTTGCTGCAATTTTAGTTAACTGTTGCTTTTTTAGGTTGAAAAATGAAAGCATGTTAAGAGAATTTGAATGGAAAATCAAAGTGAGATTTTTCAGAACTCCTCTTTCCACATGGAGATTTAACCGCACCTCAGACGAATGTTGGAGGGGTTGTGGACTAATTGGAGATCTCACCCATATATTTTGGGATTGTCCAAAACTATCAGCCTATTGGATAGGAATACAAAGGGAAATAAATAAATGCCTGGGCATTACAATCCCCCTAGTATCTTTAATAATACTAGGTATTTTCCAGAATATAATCCTAGATAGCAGCAAGATTTATTTATATCTTAAAGATTTTACTTGTTCTCGCAAAGAAAATGATTACGATCTCATGGCTGATGCCTCAGCCCCCAACGATTTCCCAGTGGAAGAATAGAGTGAGGGGGGTTTATCAAATGGAACAAATTACGGCAAAACTTCAGATGAAAAGTGACATCTTCTTCGAAAAATGGTCCCCGATTCAAACACTCATTTCTAATCACAGCTGATGGAAACTATGTTTGATGGATAGGAGATTCCTTCTCGTGTTTTTCATCTTTATTGTATTATTATTTGTTTCTTTAAGACCTTGGACACACAAAACATTTTCTGAAACATAACATGTGAATTTATACATGTGCTCAGTCAAATATACTATCTGTAAGATGTATGTGATGTGACCTGCACTGGAAAATCTGAATGAAAAAGTTAAAAAAAAAAAAAAAACAAAAGAAAAATGAAAGCATTTAGCTGAGACGCGAGTGCTATTCCACCTAACAAATATATACATATTATTTTGGCTTTAAAAGAAAATTTGTGACTTAAGCTACTGCAAAGCATCTGCAACTTGTGTAAAAAAAAAAAAAAAAACATGACGTTCATGGCGAGACTCTCCCCAGGCCTCGCAACAAACACGCTGCACTCAAAGTAATTACATTTGTGTCAGGGTCAGTTGGAAGACCACAAAATGCATCAGATAGGAAATGAGCAGATTTCTAATGAAATGAGGCCAAGAGAGAGCACTACTCATATAAAACCCTCAGAGCTTCACAGGGCAACAGCAAAGCCTGGAGTTGTTGTTGTTGTCAAAGGGATGTATTATAATTTCTGCTAATTGTTGAAAGCAGCTAATATATTTTCCTTCAGCAGACATAGTTCTCTTGGAACCTTTGGACCCAGGCCCAAAGTAGACTTTTAGCATCTCAAGCTAACTTCGTAGCAGTTCATGCCAACACTATTTTATAAACCTGTAAAATGCCACAAACTTTGCATTGGGCGGCTTTAAGGTGTAGTTTTACCGGATTATCAAAAACTCATCTGAGCAGAACTTTTCCGTATGTGGTGTTGGACGTTTGTGATTGGCATTCAGAGGACGGAAGGCGTTTCTCGGCCACTGTAGGTAAACAGAGATTTCTGGGTTACCCTCATTTGGTGGACTACGGTCTCAACATGCAGTAAACAGCAAGAAGTCGGAACCCGAGTGAGCCTGTAAACTCCATATGTGGTTCTCCTACTTTACAGCTGATGCATGCGATGCTTCCTGTGATTATGTTACTTAAAAGGTAGAAGGCCGTACGCCATCAGTGACATTCCGAACTGAATGTGTTGCGTTCCTACTCAACACGTCAAACGTAAGGCTGAGTTGAATGAATAAATGAATGTTGACCTAAGCTAATATCTTACCTTTTGAACCACCTGCCTACTCTGGATGGAAATCCTTTATATTCTGTTCTTAGTACATTTAAAGGTGGTGAACCTTCATTTTCGTTTTAGTTTCAGTGTTAATAAGCATCTGACAATGATTTAAAGGTTTATTAAGCTACATTCGGTCAAACAAGTGTAACACGACCTACTAATCAAGATTTCTACTAAATTCAGCCGGCAAAGTAGTTACGACTAAAACATTAACTTCTGATAACATGTGGACAGACCCTCACTTAGCCTCACGTTGCACCAGAAGGGTATGTTTTTTAATGTACAATTGTGGGAAATCGGAAAGCTCAGTCTTTTTTCTTGTTTTTTTTTTTAATAAAATAAAATTTTTAACGTAGAAAGAGACATCTGACATATATAAATATAGATGTGAATTTTCCATTTCTCTCAGCTGTAACACATCTTTACATCTCAGGTCTGACTATCAGCTTTAGTGGACCTCATGCAGAGTTTTTTTTCTCTTTTTTTTTCCAGGCTAATTAGGAATGTCCATCATAGCTAAATTGACCTTTATAAGTCAGTTCAGCAGAGCCGGCCTTTTAACTAGTGCAGAGAGTGGAAGAGCTAAGCCTGGCTAATTTATCTAGAACTTAATGTCATAATATGTGGCAGATTAAATGGACTAACAGGAAGTTTATTAAGATTTCCGTACAGTAACCATGATATATTGGCAGCTTAAGTAGAGGTATGCAGGTAAAACGAAGAACGTAGTGTTCCTCACAGAATGTTAAAAATGCTTTGATAATATATGCAAAATATATGTAAATTAGTGTGATCTTTTACTACTTACTAATCAGAACAACAACAAAAAACATGGACCATTATCACTTCAACATATTGATTTCGATATTTTGTTTTGACCAATCAGTATCTTAATGATAATACATTAACTATATTACCAAAGTTTCATTTTTCCTTGTATTTCTGAATTTTTAGGACATTTTGAACAATAAACTCTGGACAAAGGAGTAAGCAACACTTTCTAATGAAGGCTGTCATTCTGCTCCATCCTTCCCTACAGTTGTGGTTGTTTTATCACCGCTGGGTACAAAATGAAGCTGTCTGTCTTTGGGTGTTACATTTTGATTACAATTCAATTAACAAACACCAAGACTATGCCTGATGCCACCACTGATGGCCAACAGTTTGAAGCAATTTCCCATGATCCTCTCACAATCTTTGATGAATAACATCTCCCAGTTGGTGTTTGCCAATGGTTATTTTAGTTTGTTTGAAAATGTGTTGGAATTTCCCAAATGCTCGGTTTAAGCTTTTCATTTCCTTATATATGTAAAAAAAAAAAAAACAACGAAAATATGAATACTATAAATATACTAGATGCATTGTTTTGACATGATTTGCTTAAGTTACAAAATAACAACACAGGCACTACCATGGAGTCATTGAAAAACTCTAGTTTCATGCATTTCTATGTATTGCTTTTGATTTTGCACCCCTGTTTTGAATTGGCCGTGTGTATTATGATCAAGAAATTCACCGTGTTCAATCAATTCAGGGTTTTGGGGTGAAGTCAATGTCTTGTTTGATCTGACTTAAATTCGAGGCTCGACTAAACATGTGGGAAGAAAACATTAGTGTGATATGATATGAGAGCCTGCAGTTGCTTTCAAAATTCCTAGCTACCTTTACAAGAAGCGCATCTTCCTGTTTCAGTTTCAAGCTTCCAGCATGCCGAGGTGAGCGAAACATGCTGACAATGAAAACTAATCTCAGCTACAGCAGTTGTGTAGCAGTAAAACAAAAAGACTAACCTGTCTGATCCATTACCAACGTTGGAATTTTTACGTTTTGTCGTATATATTTTTTTTATTACAGAGAAAGGGAAGCGAGGGAGCGAGGCCTCAATGTTTCTTAAACTGCGGAGCCAAATAATTGGTTTTATCACAAATACGTCAGAATTGTGAAGAGTCTGAGAAAGAAAATGATGTCGATAGCCATGAACATGAGGCAGTTTCTGTGAAGACACTCAAGAGTGGTGTAGCTTCAAGCAAAATCACACCTCTAACGTTTTTTAATCACACCCTGGAGGGGCATGTTTGACCTGCGCAAAGATTTCGGTCTGTTTGAGCGAGGGCTCCACCGGTCAGCTCGGGTCGTCCTGTCTGTTCTGGGCCCCCCTGAGATCTTCTTCTAAATGATGTCTGTAGTACTGACGGGGTTTGGAAGCGTAACCCGCCCCTCTCCGTTCCCTCACAATGGAGAACAAACTCCTCTCGCCTAATTTAATCCTCCGAGCATTGACAAGAAACCAGACTGAAGTGCATACACGCATTTTTTTTTTTTTTTTATTAAAGTCTTTGTTGTATTCTGATGTACAATCTCAGCTGTTTTTATGTTGGTTTTTTTTTTTTAGAATTTTTGCCGGTGTTTGGCAAATTGATTTGTGTTTGTTAAGAACAAAAACTGACATATTATTGTGGGAAAAAGATAGAAAAATTCAAACTTTAACTTAAGTACACAAATCAAAAAATATATCTCACATCAAAAAATAAGTAAATTCGCTGGTGACAATTCTTTTGAACGATTGTAACCAAATATATTATTTAAAATTTATAATTTATATATTTTAATGTGGTCCAATTTTCTAGATACTTCTTAATAGTCTGCAATGTTTTCTTTCCCTACATACAACACGATTACAATTTCTTTCAGACTTGTACGCATAAGTTATAACAATCCCTGCAGGAATAGAAATAACGCATCCAACAAACAGTTTTGTGTCTTACAAGTGCTGAGAAAAAGCTTTGTCTGAATTTAGACTAGATGATCCAGTTGGTAGCACTGTTGTCTTGCAGCAAGAAGGACCTGGGTTCGATTCCCAGCCCAGGGTCTCTCTGCATGGAGTTTGCATGTTCTCCCTGTGCATGTGTGGTTCTCTGGCTTCCTCCCACAGTCCAAAAACATGACTATCAGGTTAATTGGTCTTTCCAAATTCTCCCTAGGTGTGAGTGTGTGTGTGCATGGTTGTTTGTCCTGTTTGTTTCTGTGTTGCCCTGCGACAAACTGGCGACCTGTCCAGGGTGTACCCCGCCTCTCGCCCGGAACGTAGCTGGAGATCGGCACCAGCAACTCCCGACCCCATTAGGGACAAGGGTGAAAGAAAATGGATGGATGGATGGATGGGTGATCCGTATTGCATAGACTGATGACACAAAAGTTTCACTTTTTGTAAGGGGCCTGTCTATTAAATCTTGTGTAAAAGTAACATGGTATTTCAGAAAAGGAACACCACACCAACAATATAATGTGGTGGTGGAGGAAAACAAGAGAATCAAAGACCTCAAGCGACGGCCCAATTAGATCCTGCAGCAGAAAAAACAAAAAAGACGACAAAGTCCCGAGCTGATTATGATTGAGATACTGTGTCGTGGCCTTCAAAGGGCGGTTTTGCTCTGAGAAATTGCAACGTGGCTGAATTGCAACACTTGTGCAAAGAAAAGTCATCTACAATTCCTTCACAGTGCCGCATAACCCTGGATTTACTCTGCATACGCTCCACTGAGAAGCCTAAAGGTGAAGCATGGGGAATGAGAGATCGTGCCATAAAGCCAGCGATAAAAAGGGTGAGTGGTGTCATATAAATTATTGTGCTTCTCAACTTCCAAAATTAATATCTTTCCCTGCATTGCTCTCTCACTTCATCTGCCCTGACCGTCGCTCTATCTGCCACTTGGACAAGAGAACTTGGTTTCAGAATTAAATTCATGTTTTGTGTGTATTCGTTGTGATAAATAATACGTGCTGGGAGCATATAAGTATAAGTACACCCATATATGCATTAATATATCCAGTTTTTAGAGGATATGTAGTCTGTTTTGGTGAATTATTTTGAAAATATGTCTTTTCCTGTTGAGACAAGTCAATAGTAATATAAAAGCGATGCCTTTACTCACCTTCTCTGTTTACCATGCTGGCAGTAATACTGAATTGTGCCATCACATGGTATGTACTTAAACATACTTGCATACTTGAGCATGTTTCCAAGAACGTGATATTGCGTAAAGCTAGAGTCTTCTCCTGCAACTTCACTATTTTCAGAATAGCTTCTGGTTCAAAAGTCAATTGTGCCATCATCCAATCAGCAATACCTCCTGGTTTTTACCAGTAACAAACCTCTTAATGTGTTTTTTAAGGTGTGTTTTCCCATTTGTAGTTGTCATTGTTTTGAATATGTTTTTGTTACATTTGTGCTCCGTGATTTATTGATGTGGTTTCCGCTTCAGGGCCACCGTACAGTTGCTTGATTATTGGAATCAGTTAAGTGTGACATATATACAAAAATTAATTATTATATATATATATATATATATATATATATATATATATATATATATATATAATTAACTTTTATATATTAAAATTATTAAAATTAATATATGTATATATATATATTAATTTTTATATATACATATATATACATATATATATATATATATATATATATATATATATATATATATATATATATATATATATATAATTAATTTATGTGTAGTTTGCTTTAAGGTTAGTTGCTTAAAAACTTGCCAATGGGTTTCAATGGAGAGTTTGAACAGTTGTTTAGTGTATGGCTTTGTATTTCTTACATTCTAAGGCCCATTTTCCTAACGATGTCCTACATTGTGAAGACCCACAATGTAGGACATGGTTTCGGGTTAGGATTAGGACTAAGGTGTGAATTGAGTTTAGGTTAGGCTTAGGGTCAAGGTTAAGCTCTAGAAATGGATGGAAACTGAATGGAAGTCAGTGCAAAGTCCCTGTGAATATGGAGACATACTCTGTGTCTTTCCACGGTTGTATGACTCTGCATTGCCAGGCACAAAGAATAAGCTGGTGGAAGAAAAAAAAAAAAAATGCCCGTAAACTTGGCGGTCCACTCTTTGCTACTAAAATACAGTTAAAGCTAAGAAAAAAAAATATATTTCTGTATACTGGCAATTTTATCACCTCATAGCAAACAACACCTCCAAATATAAAGTTCAATATCGTTTTCCTGTGCCTTCCCACCGACTAGTCTGAGCTAGTGCGAGACTGGATCATCTGTAGAGCCTGTGGATGTCAAATCGCCTGCATGTTCGCGGTGTTAGAGGGAAAGGAGGAGATGCTAAGCTGTTGCTGACTGAGAACAACGCCGAAGATGATGCGGCACAACAAAGAGACAGGGGTTCACGTCGGCTCAAACCTCCCATTTTGGGAGTCACTACAGACCCGCAGCGAGAAGAGATGAGAACTGGCCCTGAGGCATGGCTGTGTTCATAAGCAGAATAATGTAATCTGTTTTAAAACAAACCTCTGCCTTTTTTATGCCGTGTTCTTCATTCGGCTGAACGCATGCACCTCCCCCGCCCCCCAGAATGCATTCTTTTGTACGACAAGCTCTAAAAGAAGAAGCAGGCGTTTTTAACATCACAGCTTTTTCCTTGTCAGCTTTCATTTCATTCAGGTTAGTGTTGAGCTGAATATATCTGCATGACTGTACAATATGCGAATCTGCAAGACGGTTGTGTAGAAAAACTCGAATAACGTCCATATATGTGAAAGATGATGATCTTGGCAATTTTATTATATTTTCTTGTGTCATTTAAAATGACATTGATCAAAAACGTGCTGTATTTACATTTACAGTGGTATTCAGTTATAGTCTTCAACATGCATATGACTCTATCGCCTTCTGGATTAGCTGCATAAAATTATCCTAGGTTTCAAAAGGGACAATAAAATACTTGGAAAAACATTGAAACAATCCAGCAACATTTCCTTTTTCAACAAAGTCACCTCAGTTCATTTAGTTACATTTACCAGAAGATATTTTTAACGTATATTTTTTTAAATTTATTCGAGCATTTAGAGAATTTATTAGTAACACATAACTTCTTGTTTCTTTGACTTGTGTCAGAAAATAGAAAAAGCAACTAAAGTATTTAAGAAAATGAAGCAACAAGGAAGCTACTTTACTAAATGTGTTCATGTCTATAATCAGAGAAATAATTGTGACATTTCAAGGACTGACGGAGGCCCATTTGCCTTGAATATAGCAAAAACAAGATAATCCGCCATTCAAATCATGTAGACAAGTGTTTCTCAAGAAAAGGTTCCTACAATCGATTCTGTGACAATCAAGGCTACGAAGGACTTAAAATTAGAAAGGCTACTCGTAATTTAATACAGACACTTACACCTCAAATGTGCGTCTTCACAATTGTTTTAATGCGAGTCACTTTATAAGGACTTGCGTTTTAGTCCGGAAGCAGGAAATCAACTCCAGGATGAGAACGATTTCCTGCTCTCAGTTTAACCGTGTTAATTCTGCCATTTGTCCACCTTTTTCATTCATGTACTTTGTGTGAGGTTTGTGCAGAGTTAATGAACAACATTAGGTTTTGTTTTATCCACCGTGGCGATGTCCTCAATGTGACTCGGTGAGTTATTTCAAGTTGTGTTTCCCCGTTGTCGTCGTAACAGTGCTGTTGAGATCCAGAGTTGCCACAACTGTAATGATCCGATCGTACTCCAGATCGTCGTCTGAGGTGAGAGATTGTTGTCCTGAGGCGCATGTCCCCAGAAAACCCGGCTTGGGGCCACCAAGCCCCACCATGACCTAAAAGAGAGGCGCTCTGTTTTGTTTTGGTCTGGTGCTTGCAAAGTTGTGAGACAGCAGGAAGAATTAGGAGTTAGAATTAAGGCCATGAAACCCATTTTCTGGCAGCTTCCGATGACAAGACGAGCTCCTGCCAATTGTTCAACTTTCGTTTCGTTTTGATTCAAAGGTAAGAGGTCCGAATTCATGTAGCACTTTCCTAGAACAGACCACTCAAAGCACTTTACGTTAGAGCCACTTTTGCCTAGTGCACTTGATGATATGCACACAAAACATTTTATTATTAAAGGAACATTGTGTAACTTTTATGCAAAAATATGTTTCATACAGTCACAACATGGTGGCAGTTTTACCAAAACATATTTTGTATAAAAGTTACATAATGCAGCTTTTATGTGTGGATTACAACTAGCGTTATTTGTTTGTCCTTTAACGTTTTATATTTATTTTGGGGATCTTTATGTTTTCTCCGATTTGCTGGATGATGGAGAGTTGTTTGCAGCGAGAAGATCCTGGGTTCAAATCCCCGTCTGGGCTCTTTCTGAATAGAGTTTGCATGTTTTGGTGTTTCCGTGGCTCCTCTCAGGCTACCTTCCATGTTAGGTTGCACGTTGGGTTAATTGGTCTGCATTGATTGTCCTTAGAAGTGTGTTTCTGTGTTGACCAGTGGTGGACGGAGACTCTTTCCTCGTGTCTCGCGTATGTTTTACTTTGTCATTTGTAAGTGAGTAGATGTCGGTTGGTTTATAATGCATTTTATTAATTATCTGTGCAAAATTAATAAATTTTGAATCCTGGAGAATATACATAAATCTCCCCATTCTCCTAGCGTGTAGTAAAGACGTCTCCCTGGAAACGCAATGTTCATCGTTGAGATCGCATGGTGTTGTCAGACTGATGTATAAACAGGAGTCTAACGTATGTAGCTTAACTTGAGCACGCGTACAATAGGACGGATGGCCAGAAAGAGAAACTGGATACATTTTGTCGTTGAAGAGTACACAATCTCTTTTTCACTCATCTTTCCAAAATGGATGCTGGTAAACGAGAAGGATGCTGCTTCTTCTTCCTCCTTCGTTCATCTGCACACGTGGCTGTCCTCGCGCATTAGCGTCACATTGGTATGTGCACACAAATCCGGGAACTTGCTTTTGTTAACCCGCGTCGTTTCAGCGCACGTGGCCGCGTGGGAGCGCCGAGCCAATTTACATCCATGTTTTACTGCCATTCCAATGATTTTTCACTCCCAGGTCTTAAGTGCGTGCTTCTCTGGCTTTGCAGCGTTGTGCCAGCAGCTCGGTCCCTGGCTCTCCCCTACCATCGTTTGCTTTTTATCATGCATGGCACACTGCTGGTCTACTGCAGGCACAAAGCACTTCATCACCACAGCCTGCAGAGAAAACCAGAGACAAATGGGAAGATGGGCTCAAGGTTCAAGAGGAACCCTATTAGGACGGGTTATCCCGTCAAGCTGCCGAGCTCGGCACCTTGTTTTTTTCTTCGTCACCCCGTGACGTTCCGACTTGTTGGATAATAGGAAGCAGCGTGGCACATCCTCACATTTTAAGATTATTGACAACAAAATGCTTGGCGATAAGGGGACAGATCAATGTTATTTGAATTCACTCAAACCAGCAGGCCTTTCCCTCCTTAAATTCCAGCCTGAGGGGATATCTTTAGCTAACAGCCTTGTGGAGAGGATTCGGCACAGGATTCTGTCAGAGGACATCTCCGCTGAGGAAAAATGTTGAGCTGAAACAGAGGCAGCGGGGGAAGGAGACTGTTTCCTGGTGTCAGCTCTAACTGGGCTGGGACTATTGCAGCTTCTCTCAGGTACACCGATGTCATCCCTGACTGCCTGCTGCGGAGAGAAACAGTTGCACCGAGGTGTCAGCTTTAAGTGGTTAGGGGGGAGTTTTGTCACCGATCACCCATCAGTATTTCACAGCAACTTGTCGGTGAAGTGTTGTTTGAGCTTCTCCCATCTCTGCCTTCCCATTCCCTTTATATCTATATATATATATCTATATCTATATATACATCTATATATATCTATATATATATATATATTGCTCCATCTTTCTTTAATCCGCACCTACGTTGCTCCGCATCTGCTCTTACCCAGGAGAGTGAATAATCTCGCTCAGTATCTTGGATAATGGCTGCTCTCTGTGACGGAGCCGTCTCTCCAATTCATCAGGCCTGACCTTCAGGATGCATCTTGATGAGAGCCGAAGGTAATGACAGCCCTCCGCTCACCAACGCCAACGAGAAGGTGGGGAAGAAGGGAAAAATATATATACAGTGGAAGACCATAATCAAATCAAGTTCGGATCCGACGTGATTGTTCGATCTGATGTGATAGTTACCAGCGATGACACAGACAGAGAGAATATTGGCTTTCTGCTATTTCTTTATTAGCCCTTGCAGCTCCAGCGCTGCCTTCTCGGATGGTAAGGGGGGGGTGAGGTCTTCTCAATTCATTTGCCTCAAATAGTTTTCACCGCCATCCGAAGCTCATCTCTTGGTGAACTCCGACAAACTAATGGGTCCATGTCTTAAAAGAAATATGTGTATTTAAAAGTCCTAGCATCCCTGCAGGCGACGGGACCGGCGAGGGGAAAGCGGTGGCTGTGTGGCGGCACGGGGCCGAATCTCCACGGAGACTTCTCCATTGTCTGTCTGGGTGTCTGCTCCACGCTCCCTGCCAACTTGCCGGCAGAGACAGAACGCGCGAGCAGAGCTATCCGCTGCCTCATAAAGGACATTCTCTATCCGCTGCCTGGTTCTGGGCTGCCGTTCAACCGTAGGCAGGCGGCTTCCTGCGTGTGTGGGTAGAACAACTCTATATCATCTGCTGGTTTGAATAGACAGCGCTATGTAGAACAGCTTAGTGTACCGTTTGTCGCGGGCCGAGCCAACACATGTTTGACAGTGATCGAATGTTCACGCTGCGTGTGGAACCTCCTACTCAAAGCGGTGAAGGGCAGCTCCAGCGAATCAATACGTATCAGTTTTAAAGTGAAGAAAATGATGATAAATGACAGAGTAGTAGTAGTAGAGGGTTGGTGGGGGGGCGACTGATGAGCAATAGGCTGTTGTCTTCCGAATGAATACACTATTTTTCTCCTGGGCCGCACGGTCAGGTGCACGTCTTTATTTCACTTTGGGTCGTCTTAAATAGCGATTAGCAGGCGTCCTAATTAGTGACAGGATTAGTTGGGTGCTTGCATAAGTAGTTGGGATTAACCAACTTGATCATTTGTCACCGTGTTAGTGCACATGTCCATCTCCAGCAGCGGTGAATAATTTCCTTCTGTAGAATAATCGCTGATGGCGCAGACAGGAGTCTCCTATCTGTGAGTTAATGAAACCAGCCTGACACATCATTCTGCCAACACTAACTTTTATCTCCTGTCCTCCCGCAGACTGCAGTAAAATGACAATTATTCTTCTGATGAGCGTGTTTGCGTGCACGCTTGCGCGTGTGTTTATGCCCGTTGCCTATGTATGCGTGAGCAGCCCTCTCTATTCATCAACATGTCACCTGTAATGGCTGCTAAATTAACCATGTGTTTCGGGGAGCAGAGCTCGGCTTGATCAATTTCTCTGTGGCAGTAGGTGTGTGGTCCACTCCCATCCACCTCTACAGTGACCTTCTTCGTTCGGTGGAAGGACCGTCCTCTGCGCTTCTCTGCAGTTCATTTGAACCACACCAGTATGGATTAATCATAGTTGGTTGATCGACTCAACAAAAAGAAGAAAGTCGAGGTAAACAGAACCTCATGGGGCCGGTGGTTCTCAAACAAGTACGACTCGTCGTGTTCGGGATGCCTTTGGTGGTCCTCGGGCGGCAAATATGAACAAACTAGTGTAAAGGTGAAGACTTTCAAAAGCAACAGCCAAAGAAGTCAGCTGATTGGACACGTTGAGTTTTGCCTGAAGAGACAGACGTCGTGGTGAAAACCTTCAGAACTTCCAGCGAAAACGAAGCGAATAAAACGTCACGCTCTGCTGCATTAACTTTTCCGGTTTGAACTCAGATCTGGGAATGACGTCAAATCCACTGAAAAACTCTTGGGTAGTAGTAACATAGTCAGCGACTTAGCTAACTGCTCTTGGCAATACAAGGAATTAAGCTACTTCACTGCAGTTTGTATGTTTAAAGCCTGTAAGAAGATACCCAGTGAATATTAGCCCTATCCATACATGTATGTGTCATATGAAGTGCTGAAACTCTGCTTGGGCAAGTGAAGGGCACCACAGACAAAGAACCAAATTGTCAGAACAATAAATACACATTTTTGCTTTGCTGTGGCCATTATTAGGTCAATGTGCAAAGCAGCCATATTAAATGTTTAGATATCTAAAGATTGCTAAGTTAAGTAATTTAGGGCTCAAAGGACACAAATGTTGACCAAACCAGTCCTGGGCCAATTCAACACTTTTGAGCTCGACCCAACATACTGGTTTTCGCTTTCAACTCCTAAAAAAGGCAAAGTAACTGAATATTAGCAAAAAAAAAAAAAAAAAAAGTAATGGGGATAGAATTTTTTTTTTTTTTTTTTGGGTTATTTCTCAGTAAAAATATTATCACATTAAAAAAAAAGCCAAACACAAAAGTAACTATCCTATTTGGGCAACAACAAAACAATTTAAGTCTGCATGCAACACTGTCTGAAGTAAATCATTTTAAGTAGTGATGTTGAAGCAAAATAGTAAATAAAGTTAGTGCTAACTTGATAAAGTAACTTTAAGCATCTTAGCGGCTTAAAGTTATTTTAACTGAATAAATAAATTCATTATCTTATCATTTTCATGCCGTGGAAGAGATTTAGTGACGTCCGATGAGAACTATACGTCACGTTAGCAACAGTTGTTTGTGAAGAATCACGATGCTCTTTCTTCTCATTGTTCTTGATCACAATTTAAATAGATTTTTAATTATAAATACCGAATTTCACATCAGGATAAGCCAGCATTTTGGTTAAGTATAGAATAGTTTATTTTGAAAATAAGTCTTGGTAGTTTTGCACTTCTTACGAACCGGCCAACGCATTTGATCTCCACGGTAACTAAAAAGATAATGTCGTAATAAACATAAAAAACCCAAACAGAATCAGCGAGCTATTTCAAAAAGTCACTGTGCCCTGATTTAAGTAAGAAAAAACTCACAAAGCTAGCACCAGCTAAATAAAATTTTCTGCTCTGTCATGCCAAACATAAAATCGTCATCGTTCTCTGCTTTGGGAGTTCGACGAACGAATCTAGTTTTGCTAATTGCTTTGTCTGGAAGCCAAGCTCTGGTTGAATGTGGGGTTTTTTTTTGCGAGTGTGTGTCTTCAAGCAAAGTCAAACGAACCGTCTTTGTCAGAGGAGGGAATAAACTCGGGCACAGTTGGCTGACAGATCACACCAAAATGCTGGGGGAGGGGAGCGTTACTTCACACCGCACATGACCACGGGGTCTTTTTGCACTTCTCCTTTCACACATCTAATTCTACATGAACCGTAGTTAAATCTCCGGTGATTTCACTTGCCATGAAGCACATCCGTCCGTGACTTATTTGGGGAGCCTCAAATTATTGGTCTTCAAAAGAATGTGTCTTTCTATTCTTCCTAATGATGTTTGTTGTATTTACAGGGCAGCGAAGGCCAATAAAGATGTGTTTTTTTTTAAGTGGTACAATAGTGAACTTTTTTTTTACAAAAGCACACACTGGCACAGCATGAACTCATCCAAATAAGAAAAGGTAAGAAAAACATGAAATTAAACAGTCTGACAGGGAGGGGAAAAAGAGGCAAGAAAAGAGGAATATGCCGCACTACAGTGATTTTGGCAGAGCTTTAGAACAAACGGCTTGGACTTGGACGGCTTGAGGTGAAAAGGAAAAATAAAAAGAACACGCTCTGTAACAAAGAGAACGAGCACAACAAAAAGACTTGTATCCTGGGGTGCAGATTGATTCTTATCAGCTGGTACATAGACAGTGACCTGCAGGGAGAGCTTATCTTGGCTCATGCTCTGTCTCTGCAACATTTTGATCCTACTGCTGTAGGGTGTGGACCGGCTGGAGGGAACAGAAGAGGAGTAGCTGGCTGGATGAAGGGGCGGATGGTTGTGGTTCATGAAGCGGCGGCCTTCTGAATCTTTGGAGGGAAGAAAAAGGGGAAAACAAAGGAGTACAAGAGAAACTGGAAGAAAGGTTGGAGGGAAAGGAAGCGCCGCGCGTGTGGGTAGATGTGGGGCAGAACGGGGAACGTCGGGAGAGAACCTCCCTCTGCAGGATAATCAGGGCATCATCAGCAGATGGGAGGGCAGGAAAGCAAGAGCGAGAGGGACAGCTGGGGAGATGGAGGAGATAAAGCGCATACAACAGAGACGAGGGAGGGATCGGGGGGGGGAGGAGATGCAGAAAAGAAACATGGACAGTGGCCAGCATGTGAAAAATGAAAACAGAAGATGAAAAACACTGCGAGCTCAGATGCAGGGAAAACAAAAGGCGAGGGAGGCCGACTCCGACCAAGAAAGACGGCGATATGAAACGTTGAGCTAAGCCGGCCGACGCATTCGCCGCAGGGTCAAGGCACAGGCTGCCGCATATATACTCAGGATCAATCTAATGGCAGGAGGACGGAGAGGAAACAACTGCTGCATGTAAGCTTCCTGTAATCCAGCCTGTTGCAGCATTTTCTCAGGGCCACGCGAGGAGAATGAAAATATAATCAAATTACGAGAAAGTCGAGACTTGTAGAAATGTGAGAAAGGGGCTGCAAAACCCGTATAAAATAACTTTTGAAGACGACTGAAAACTTTCATTCCAAGGAAACATCCCACTCATATACTATTAGAAATCGGCGAACGCCGCTTTCAAAGCTAACGTCCGAGGTCCCCGGAGTGTATACGGTAAAATTAGCTAAAAAGCTGAAATGAGATTAAAAAATTAAGCATGACGCCTAATTACTTAACGCCACAGACACTCAGCGTGTCGGCAACTACCGAACCGGAGTGTGATCCTGCAAGGGGCGAGAACTTTATCTACTAGATGCAACCATCAAAGAAGTTTGTGATTGTTTAAAAAAAATGATCTATTGATTCTATTTCTGGGTTATGAGAAGCTGCGCATAAAGATCCCAGATATACACTCGGTTTGACAGGCGGAGGCAAGATGGATTGGTGGTGGAATTACAGACATGACTGTCAAGCAAGACGCCAGACGTGTTTTCTTTTTTTTTTTTAAACTTTTCAAAAACCCAGTGTTTTCTGAATTTAGTTTAGACTTTAAACTTTTCTCTCTCTTACTCTTTTTTTCACTTCTGCATCCATTCATTGAGGACTAAAAGCTTTTCGCTGAGTTAAGGTTATAATAGATCCAGGTTATTTAGAAAAAAATTTTTTAAGTCTCCAAACTCAACACATCCCCAACAATTCTTCACACAATGCCATGCAAAAGTATTTTGGAAACATTTCTGCAGATACCTTGAACTTTTCCCATATTTTTGTCTTGGCGCAAAAACACAATACACCGACGGCAGAAAGAAGAAGAAAAATAAACCCGAAAAGTGCGGCAGGCCTTTGAACAGCCGATGGATGAATGGCCGCCGAGCGCAGCAAGTTTTCCGGGGGGAAAACCTTGTACCATGTGAGAGGGTTAATCCCAAACACCCATTAGTTTTGTTTTTAAAAACTTTGAAAATCTCTCTCCACTGACTTACAGAGGCCTACAGTAAAAACATATAACTGGGCAGACCTGCTCACATGGCAAAAAAAGGGACTGATGTTATTCTAATGCGGTTATAACCAACTTCTCCTGTCATTTATTCACGTTATTGTATTTTATTTTCCTTTCATCTTTTACCTTGTCATAGGTTTCTGTAGATGGCCATTAAAAAAACATTAGCCTCCCTAAAACAGACCCAAGTGACGCCGCTGTTGTTCTCTTAAACTTCTGAGGTCTTCGCCGAACACCCGCACTTATCACGTATTGGATAATTAGTCCAACTTTGGGTGGCATATTCTCAGACTTTTGAAGGCAATTGGTTTTGCTAGATTTTTACGTGTGGAGTGGAGCGACGTCTCATTCAGCTTTTAAAACGTGTTTCGTTCTGATGCCTCTTCTCAACTTGTGTAGTTCGGCGCAAAATGTTACAAAAATGATTTCCCTTCAGGTATAAAAACATTTCTCTTCCCCCCCCCTCTCTGCTTTCCAAATTAATTACAGAGATCGGTGCTGATTCGCAGACGCTGACCTTCCCTCCCAGCTCATTACTTCTTCTTAAGTAGATCCAGTTCACCGTCAATTAACTAACTTTTAATGAAGAGAAGGGCTGTTGAGCAAGACCTACAACTGTTCTGATTGTAATGTAACACGCCACTACCTTTACTGCTCCTAATGATGACCTGGGAGCCTATCATCGCCGGAGAATCTGGTTTCAAGAAGCGAGCCGTAATGGTTGTGAAGGGCAGGCTTGGCGGAGCGCCACGGAAGTGGAGCGGGAGAAAATTCCTCCATCCTTAAGAGCGTAATTAATGTGTGCAGTTAAACGTTAAATCTATATTTTCCTTTTCGACACCCCAGGCGGCCGAGACGCCTCGCGATGTTAAACGGATGCGTGTAGTTTACACTATTACAAACGTAACGTGGGGCTATTATTTTTAAGCGCTTGGTGGGGGACATAAAACAGACCAACAAAACGGTTATTGATTGGGTCTGTGATTCATGCACACATATTCGGCTCATAGTTGGCTTTTGTCCTGCGGCGTCTTAAGGCCTTGGTTATGCTCAGTGTGTAAATTCGCTGCCGTACATGTATGTTAAAGATGCGAAGAATTTTAGTTAGAGACAAGTGTTTATGGCTTTAGATCGAGCAGCCTTTACATTACAAATATATATACATAATTATATATATATTATTTCACTATAATGAGGAATGTTCAACAGGTCCCCTTTTGGCTGTAACTGTGCAAAACGTTAGGCGTGATTACCAAAGATCACACCAATTTTACATATTGGATTAATACATCCAATATATAATATATAAGGAATCACTACATACATTGTCAGTGTTTAAATTTTTGTCTCCTCACTGCATCATTGGTAAATAAATATAAACTAATCTGGCTGTATATTTCCTTTAGTTTCCTCGAATGATTTTAACTCAGGTGAAATTCTCCCAACAGATGTGCTAAAGAAAGAGTTAGATTTTTTTGGGGTTTTTTTTATGCATATGTTGCAGCGAACAAGTAAAATGAAATACTATACATGAAATAAATGTAACGTTTTATCCTGTCTTTACTGACTTTATGTCCAGTTGTTTGGTCCAAGTGTGATAGCTGAACATAGCTAGCGCTAGCTTGTAGTAACTATGTAACATCTAAAAAGCGAAAGCTACGTAAAGTTGATCATACTTTTTTTTAAAAAAAACAACAACTCATTAACTTTTTTATATATATGTTATTATGCTGTCATTTCTTTTTTTTCTTCCTGTTTTTAGACTTTTAGTCAAATCTGATCAGGTTGCAGAGTTCAACATGAAATTCTAGGAAGATTGATAAATCTTCTTTTAGCTTATGTCTTACTTCAGTCCTGAGAGTATGAATTGTGTCCCCACAAGGTATTAGAAACAAAACGCACACGTACACACTCACACAAAATGGTGGTTTCATAATTTAAACAAAAGAGTATGAATTTTTCACATAATGTGAAACCAGTAAAGCTGGTTTCACATTATGTGAAACATTATTGCGGATGCAAAGGCAAGAACTTGATGACTTTGTGTTTGTTGTGATGAAAAGCACTTTGAAATGCCTTGCTGCTGAAACGTGCTATACAAATCAGTAAAATCTGATTGATTGATAATCCCCCTCCCCAAAAGGGACAGGAAAGCAAGAAGCTCACAAATGAAGAACCCAGCTCTGACAAAAGGTGTTGAGACAAAAAGGACGGCTGGCGATAGGACGATGATGGCGTTTTTTTTTTTTTTCGAGGCAGAGCAGCTTTCCGTTTATTCCTGGTGTAGAGATGCATATTCTGGGATGCTGGAGGAGTTTTATCATGTACCTCGTAATGGAAACAGAGAAAATACTGTGTGTTTTTGTGCAGGCATTGCTGCTGTACAAGGCTGACAATGCGTTTGCATTAATATTAATACAAACACATAACTATTTAAGTAGAAAATGTTAGCACAGGTCTGACTGTACAACTGATTTAGATTAATCTTTAGACTGCAAAAATGTTTGGCCTGCAAGGTCGGAGTTGTAGAAGTAAGATGAATGAATTTATATAAGTCTATTTTTTTCACTTAACGTATGGCAAATGAATCTCTTAGTCCTCAGATATAGCTTGCAAGTACAGGAGGCAAAATGGCTTTCTGACAACACCAAAGTTGTCAGGAAGCCAAAGGAAGACGGAACATATGTCACGTATATTAACAAAACCACAAGTTGACAGGCAAACAACTTGCACTCATTTAAATGTGCAAAAGGTTGCAAGGTGTGCAAAGATTAGACCTTTTTTTTGAAGAAGAAATTACTGCATGTATATAATCCTCTTTTAGTGCTCCATAAGAAAACATAGATTTTGCAGTAGTACACGTCTTTGTGCTTTGAGTCTCTGAATATGACCAACAATAATCCAAACACAGAAAGGAAAAGAACCGAGCGAGAGACTAACTTTCAAAGCTACTCTTTCCATTCCACCCATTGTATGTTTTATTTGAACAAAAATATGGAAAATTTGCCAAAAGACATGGGGAAAAAAAAGTCCATGTTCCACTTTGGCAACAGAATTTATTTGAATTAAGATGCAAATATTAAGTCAGAAAACTTCCAGGTCTTGCAACTGCGAAGCAAGAAGTCAAATAAACCAGTTTGTCATTTAACGGAAATAAAAAAAAAACCAAAAATAAAACGACTCAAAACAGCCATTTAGAGAAGCACACGTCTCTAAATGGGTATCTGCATCGTTACGCATTATTCAGATGGAGATGTGGAGTTTGTAATGGCAGAGCGCAACTCCGAATAGTTTCTAACAGGAAACAGATTCTTTCTTGTGGTGTTAAAGTCCCGTCTAGCGCCACAAGAATTAAGAAAGTGCTCTATATATGAGGCCATTTATAACACATAACTAAATGAGAGATTACGCGATTATAAATATACTTCTACCATATGCCTCTATTATTTAACTGAACAAATAAGTCAGATTTTTTGGGGGGGTGGTGTTTTGTCAGCCGAGGGTGATTAAGCGCGCACGTGATTGGCGAGTTTAAAAACGACGGCATCTCTTTCACCTTTTGCTCATTTAAATGAGTTCACAGAACCTTACAGTTCATACTTTCCCCCCCGCCCCGAGAGTTGAGCTGAAATTGTGGCAGTTAAATAAGAACCGGTGTCGAACCGCCTCGGTAAAGTTTTCCAGCGCTCGACGCCTTGAGTTGTTACTTTTTCCATTAGTGCCGCAGTCGTTGGTCTGACCTTACTTGTCACCCGGTTTCATCGTGACTGCCTATTCACATGTGACCTTGCAGGTTCCTTTGTGTCGTGTTTTACAGGAGCAGTACTGGCATGTGCCCTTCTTCTTCTTTTTCTTCAAACTGGAAATTAAAAAGTTATCCATAAAGTTTTGAGTGGGGAGGAAAGACAAAAATGAAAGTCTACATCTGTGACTGCAGTAACAGTAAGTACAAGGTGCCTTCACCTCTTCGTTTTGTAAACCACTGAATAATAATGGATTTGAATGATGGTCATATTAACATTTTTTACATAGGAGATTACAAAGGCTTTTTCCTCTCCTCCCCACCCCCCAATGCTTGTTATTTGTGCGCTGTTATCCAGAGACCTTGCATTGCCTTTATATTCGCTCACCTTCTCATCAAGAGCAGACAGCTTCTTTTCAGTTTTGTGCCGCGCCACTGAAAGCTTGTCTGGAAATGTTTCTTCTTTTTTTTTTTTTTTTTTTTTTTTTTTTTTTACAGGATGGTTGTTTGAGATGTTATCCATTAGGCCTTTTTTTTTTTTAAATAAAAAATTACAGCCTCTGATATTATGTCAAAATTGTGAAGGTTGTTAGGCAGCAAAAGCACCAGATTCCGTGAATTCGTGCAAGATCACAGACGACGAGGATTCCATCTTAGAGCCTTTTTTTAGTTTTTTTCTTTTTTTTTTTTTTGCTGTTTGCTAATGGGAGAAAAATTGTACTTTGGATCAGTGGGGGTGTAATCCTGCACTTAGAGCCACGCCCCTTTTAAAACGCCAGACTTTTGTGATGTGGAAGTATGAGAGCAAGAAAATCCATTTCAAATCATTTAAATGCAATTTCAACCTTTCCTGTGCAGATGGGCTAAAAAGCAACGGATTCACTTGTTTGCAAAAGTGCACACCATTTAACTATCGTGTTGTTGTTAAATCACCCTCAGATTCAAAAGCAACATTTTGTCATGTTTGGTTGGGAGTACCAGCCTGCCATATTTTGACTTTGAAATATTTTCACACTCTACTTTGCCAAGTGATTTGACCAGCTTTCTGTAAGATTAGTCCTGGTCTATTCTGGCTATTACCAAAAATGAAACGTTCTTCAGGTGAATCTATTCAGTCTGTTTTCCTCCTAGCAGACACCTTCATAATCTGTGGGACTTTTATCGCTGTTTGTACTCTATTCTTGGCACATTCTTTAGCTCTGACATTTCCAATGTTTATTTATATTCGTCTCTTTCACTCCTCCTAAAATCCTTCAGTTTAACCATTCTCCTGTGTGGTAAGAGGTATCCGAAGGTTTCGGGTCCAGATAATCTCACCCGACTTGTTTTCAGCCAAACGTGTGTTTTGGAGATGTGGCCCAAATGGTTGAGTGGTTTCATCAGACAATCTCCTGGATCATTTTTGGAGATTTGATGCAGGTAGAAAAAAGCTTCTTTCTGTCTTCAGCTCTACTTATAGAGTTACAACATATATTTATGTATTTGTTGTCCAGACCAACAAATACAGGACATTATGGTCACATGTGCAACAATGCAGACACCTGAAATGCTCAGAAATTTTAGTGGCTTCGTCAATGTTGCTGTTGGCATCTTATTAGCCTTCCTCACTTGTTTCATTCTGATTTTTTTTCTTAGTTTTGGTTCTTACTGTCTTCACTTTGCTGTAGCTTTGGCTTAAAGGCACATAGAAGCAAATATCAGAAAAACTCAACTGGGATTTCAGGTGGCAATTGGTTCAAAAGTTGCTCATAGAAATTTTGCTAACGTTGTTGCAGCCTTTCTGTTTTTGCTCATCTTTTTCTTGACAGCATATTTGCTTGTTTTTCAGTCAAATTGTACAGATTAGAGGTCAAAATCACCATAATTTGACATAACCTTACTTTTTATGTTACTTAATTTCCAGACATCCTTGTTACTGTTGGTTACACGGCACTAAAAATTGCATTTTGTTGGTCTGACTGATCAAAATCTTGACAAAGACAGACTCTGTTTAGACGCCTCCCATTCCAAAGTTTCTACAAGAGACTTTGATGGTGGTTTCACCATGCATTGCAGCCGTACAGAAGGAGAAAAAGCCACCGAATTATAAAACACAGAAATGTCCTCCAACTTTTATTCTCACATAAAGCGAAGCACGCATGGCTCACGCTCATGCTAAACAAGAGGGAGGAAATTTGGCGGAGGTCTGCTCTGATTCAAAACCCAGATGAAGAAAATGACGAGCGGGTCGATTTTGAAAGCAGATTCCAGACGACGTTCAGTTTTGTCCTTCGACGGAGACAAACGGCTACAGTAGGAGGAGGAGGAGCAGGTTCTGCAGTTGCAGAAGTAATATTGGACGCTGTGTGGAAGATCTGCTCTTTGTTTTCCTCGCCTCGTGCAATGACAGCATTTTTTATATATTTTTTGAAACGCCTGTCAGCGTCGATGCGGTGACACTTTCTTACTCTTGTTTTCTTTACCGCTTTGGTTGGTGGAGAGGTAGGACAAGGACAGGCGGAGGAATAGCGTCGTGTGTTACATAGCCGTGTTCATGACTCCTTTTGAGCTGCCAAACTGACAGACGTGGAGCCATGTTCATCAACTGGGCTGACGATTTTAAGATTTTCGTGGAGTAATGTTAATTTACGTCTGTTTTCAAACAGATTTAGACGCAGTCAGGGCATCAAAGGAAACTTATAACCACATAAACATTTAATTTCACTACAGTGGGTGTTTTCACCGGCTTAACTGAAAACAGAAAAGCCTTTTACGCCTCTGTGCATAGGAGAAGAGGACAAAACGACCAGTGCAATGCATTAAAGCCAACAATTTGTTTTCTGCTTTCTTTCGTAGCCCAAACGAGACCCCCCCGCCTTTGAAAACGCTTTTCAACAATCTCTAGGCTTTCTAATGTTCGTGGCTAAAACCCAGAAATAAACTGAAACACTCGCACGGCAACGAGGAGCGCGGCTCGACGCCGGCGCCGCCGCGTTTCATCTCGTTTGTTAAGCTCTCTGCCTTCGCCAAAGCGAGTCTCTGCGGGAACGCTGCTCTCGCCCTGCGTTTCTGTGCCGCGGCTTTCTTTCTGCATATTCCACGAGAGAAGGTCACAGCTGGAGGCTAACGTCTGCTATTCCACGTGAAGAGGCTGCTTGTTGAGGTCCACAGGTTGCAGCTGTGATGAACTCTTTCTCCTGCCGCAGCTCTTGTTTTCTCGAGCTGAGGGCTAAACAAGACACGGATCGGCGTGGCGCGCAATGAAACCGCATTAAGTGAGCTATCACCCACCGAGACGGCAGCAGAAACACTCAGAGTGGTGCTGGTTTTTTTTTTTAATGCCAGCTGTCGCCACGATCAAGAAAGGTCGTTAAAAAGGGGGAGTTGGTTACTTCACCCCTTTGCCTTCGGCTCATTTACAGTTTGGGTTGATCCACACTGAACATGGCAACATTTTCCCGCAGTCCACTCATGTTCTGCAGGAAGAAAATGTGTTTTTACGACAGCTGTAGATAATGCTTGCCATCAAGATTGACCTTAGAATATGACCCCTAAACAAACCGTCATATTCTTTGAGGGTCAATTGGGTTTAAATCCATTGAATAAATGGAGATAGGCCGTAATATGACGTTTTCAGATGCATTATTCATAAAAATACTTAACCACGTTGGAAAAATGAACACATTCAATACGATTTAAGCACGTGTGTACAAAGTGGTCTCGAAATGAAAGCAGGAAAGGGTGACATGGTAACTGACCTCAAGCAGGTAAATGTATTAAATAACCTGCGTGTTTAGCTTTGTGACAATCAGCAAAAATCATGTAACTTTTGTTGAAATCGCTAAAAGTTGTCAATCAAAACAAACAACATATGTTGTCACAAGGTTAACTAGAGTTTGATAATTCCTTGTTTCATCTGACTTTTGTTTTGTCCCAAGTTTTCTCTCGTTTGGCTTTTTACAATCTTCTTTCTGTTTTATTTTACATTGTGCTTTTATACGAAGATCCTTCAGGTCGATGCCGTCGTGTCTGACACACACACACAAAAAAGAGCAAATCGTCCACAGAAAGAAGCACGAAACTGACTTCAGTTTATCTTAACAGAATATTTTTTATCTTTTGACATGAAATCAACGCAAAACAAATTGATGTTCAGTAACATGTTCTGCTCATAAAATCATGCTATCAATGCCTATGGTTTCAGTAAAATTGTATAGCTTGTCTTTGATAGTTAAGTTAGTTAAGTTGCTGTTTTGTTATTCTTTCGCAACCAATTCATGCTGTGCTTCGGCTTGGCAATAGAAATGCGTTGAAGAAAACTGAAACTTTGCTCCAGATTGAACTTCCTCTGAGCCATGAGCTCAGTTGACAGCCACTGATCTATAATGTGCCTCCTTGTCCCCTTTCTGCCCGTCCTCAGACAGATTCACCTTCATGGGCAGGATTAGCCTTTTTCTAATTGGTCCATCGCATTACCAAAGTGACACAAAGTCAGGACACACGGTTCTGTCTCCTTTATTTGTGGGTATCTAGAACAGTTTTTGTTTTATTTTGAGTGCCACTGAAACTCATGTTCTGCTCATAAATTCATGCTATCAGTGCCTATGGCTTCATGCTTTCCGCACTTACTAAGATGTCACTTGGCATCATGTTTGGTCCAGATCTTCACATCTTTTCAAAGAATGACTTGTACTCCACTTGATATTGTTCCTGTTGGGTGAAAAATTGTCCAAGTATCCACTCATTTCAAATATTTTAAGATTTTAATAGATTTTATGTGATAGATTGACCAACACAAAGTAGTGCACGACTCCGGTTTGAATTTTATTGTTGTGCGATGTGCTCTCCCGGTCATAAATCGTCAGGGTGATGTGTCGGCGTCACAAAAGGGATTCCCCAGGTTGGCCAAAAGGTTTTGATTTGGTCTCATCCAACCAGAACATCTGCTGTTTGAAGACATTCAATTGCATTTGATTTCAAAATAAATGTGGCAGGACAGAATTATGGCTCATAGTTTTAGGATTTCTGTTTGGAGTCAACTTTGAAATTGATGCTCGTAGCAAGAAAGTCCTGGGTTCGAATCCCTGAATAGTTGACTCAGCTTAGTTGAATTGCTTCAATTGGTAATGAGTAATTCAATTTAGTTTATCCAACTTCATTTGTTAAGTTGCTTAACTTGACAAATTTCAGTCAATTTAGTTTACTTCAAATAAAAAAGGCTCTTTTTTTTTTTTTAAAGTCATATGGTCTTTATTTGATAGTATTTAGACAAGAAAGTGGGTAATGACAGACAAGGAAGACATACGGCAAAGGTCACAAGTTTGGGAATCGAACTTGCGATGGCCACGTCTAGGACTAAGGTCTCCTTATGCTTGTGCTCTCCCTGCGCCACCACAGCGCCCGGTTGGTGCTGGGTCTGTCCCTGGTAGAAGCTTGCGTCATGATGTCAGACGTAGGATACGAACATGACACCGAACTTAACGTCCCAAGTAAAGTCAAAAGCAAAAAGTTCCTGAAAGTTAAAAATGTGCAACTTTTAAGTGAATTCAACTCAAAAAAAGCAAGTTGTCATCACTAAACCCAGAATTAAGTGATGTTAATGTAAATGAGTCCATGACAAGAGCTACAGCCCAAATAAACCTTTTAGATACTCTGGATTTCTAGTCCCAAAGCATGACTGTTTGGTAAACTGGACTCTGTAAGGGTTGTTTTCCGTGTGTGCCTCTGTGAAAGACTAGCAATATGTTCAACGCCTGCAGCCCAACAATGACAAGCGGGCGTAGACAGTTGATGTATGCATGTGTCCTTTCACTTCTCACTTATCCTCTATCAGCGATTGTTCTTGCACAGATGACGGGATGGCACCCAACATAAACGGCCGAGGTTTAAGCAGGACAAACATCCTGCACAACATCATGAAACATGTTTTCCATTATGTGCGCACAATGGTGTACACCTGCGCTTGATGTTAGCCATTTTAATTTCATTTATTTCCCACCAGAAATGGTCTCTTTCCTTTAGATGATATTTTACAGATGGTCTTAAAAATGTACTTTCCTTTTGTCACCGTTGCCGGTATTTGTAATGGTCTTGTTGCTCTGCGGTTCAATTTGTATGGAAATGTTCAGCGACCATTATGACGGTAGGTAAGGGAGAAGACCGGCGAAGGCATGAATGTGTGACAGAGCGTAGCAAGTTTTTCCCCTTTTTTGTTTCTTTTCTCCTCCACTTATGCAATGTGATATAGTAGCACGATGTACCACTGTTACTTTGGTTGTTTGTCAAAACACAAAACTAATAAAACATTGTAAAGGAAGAAGAAAAAAGGTATTTCCTTCAGCCTAAAAGGTTTTATCTCCGCTCGGTGAATCGCTTCGCGTTGATAAAGTTCATATATTAAAGAACAGACATCCACGTGTTCAAATCAGGCTTTCATTGGCTTTCCTGATTTTCCACATTTCCGTCTAACAGAGGCAACCCAAATCTCAACTGGTGACAGACTTTTGTATCTGTCGTCTCCACCGTTTTCACAGGGTAATTCAATCCTTTCTAAGGTTTGATCCTTTCAGGGCGTCCGTAAAACTCCCCATTATCCGAAGATGAATGTTGACCCTAGGTAGATTTGGCCGTCCGCTGACTGTCACCCCGGCAAGTCAATGAAGACTCAGCCGATGTCGACGAGGAGCCAAATCTCAATTGAGCCTCTCGACTGTTGCGCTCGTCTCTCACATGTCAATAGGTGTTTGTAGCTCGGCATCAACTTTAATGAAGTCCGTCCCTTTCTCTGCTCAAACCTTTTAATCTTTTATTGATGTGTCTTGCAGGCCCTGTGATAGCAGCTTATAAGTCACCTTTATAGAGACAACAAATAAAGTGCTAACTACAGTTGTGGAGGGTCCGTCAGCGCTGGTAAAAGGTTAAAAAAAACACAAAAAAACCCCACAAACAAAACAAAAAGAAATAGTAATAGGATTCTTTTGGGAGCCGATGGGTGAGCCTTGCTTTACGGACGACTACTGAGGAGGAAATTGAGACGAGACTCAAAATCGTTTTTGAGATCTTTTTATTTCTTCGTTTCCATCTGAAGGGGGTTTGGGAGTTCGTTTTGTTTTGTTAATGCTATTTTGTCCATTGCTCATGGCCAGCGCTTACGCCTTCGTCTTTCCTTTTTGTTGTTTTTGTTTCAGTTGTTGCCGGTTGGCGCGCAGGAGGCCTGGGTGGAACTGCAGGTGCACCACAATGAAGAACATCTGCATCCACGTCTCACTCGCATCAAAAAAAAAAAAAAAAAAGAGAGAGTGAGAGAGAGAGAAAAAAGCGAAAAACCGAAAAGCTGAAATGGAACGGCGGCCATCCTTTGTGTGCAAGCTGCTGGCTGACCCCTTCATTGTGATGTAGAAAAGCGTCGCACCTCAGGTGATTAACCGCAGTGTGTTTGCGCAGCATCGTGTAAACAAACAGGTGTCCTGCACTCCCTCTGCAGCTCATTATCCCTCCACCCATTTAGAATTTGTTTTTTTTGTGTTTTTTTTTTGCGAGTATTGCATCTTCATGAAATGAATAGCCAATATTTTTGATGGAATAATACACTCGCTTGTGCTTACAGGTCGCTGTTGTGTGCAATGGAGTGTGCGCAGATGCTATTGCGCTTTGCAATCTTCCCGGTGCTGGCGTCTCGGGTCTCCAACGGTGGTGTGTGAAGAGAGCCCCCCAGCCCCCCAAACATCCTGCGAAACGCAGGTTAAAGATTCAAGCGATTCGTGCAAAAGGACCCGAGCAGGACGCTACGGCGTGTTAACGTTTGCTTTTACATGCACTAGAACAAAGGGCGACTGAGGGAAATGATGCAGAAGGCAAAGCAAAAGTGACGTCTAACGCGGCTCATGGAGAAGCCAGGCAGAACGGAGCATTGTTAAGGAAGCGAGGTAGGGTGTCACCGCGGGCTGTGTCGGATGCATTCATGAGTGCACTGTCTGATGCTTCCCCTCAGAGCTTTTGTGCGAGTTTGCAGTGTGGGTGGCTTTGCGGCGTGCTGCAAAATGGAAAAAAAAAAACCTACATCAGCATCTTCTCCTCTCTAGCAACCAATTAGCTCAGACGTTCAAAAGGGAAATTTTTAAATAACTTTCCCCCCACCCCTATTTGCATGTTTTTCATTTGCTTATCTCTCATTCAACCGGCAGCGCTTTTCTTTGCCTCTGAGGCTTTCTTTCTTGAGCTTCTCCCTGATGTCACACCTGCAAGATAATTGGATAAACTCAATCCAAAGCAACAAAACAAAACAAAAACAAAAAAAAACCCCAAAAAAACATGGATACCAAGACAGTCCCTCCCGTTTAACCACTGCTGAGATGGGACTTTGTTAGGCGCATCCAAGGTAAAATGTGAATGTAGTACCTTGGGAGATGCAACAAGCCATTTGCATTTGTTTGATAATCTAGCTTAACCTACAAGCAAGATGCGGTTGTTTAAGCACAGAAAAACAAATCAGACTTTTATTGTTTGACTTTGTTTCTTTAGAGCTCTGCCGCTCCTCCAATGTTGCCAGTGGCCCCGTCGCTTCCTCGCTAATTAATGGTGGTGGGTTTGCAATAGGGCTGCACAATCATTGCTAGCTTATAAACTCTTAAGTGCCATGAACTTGAATTTTTAACCCCAATGTAATAGTTAGCCAGTTTGAAAGAGGCTCACAGCAGCAAATGGTCACACCAGATTCAAAGTACATTAACTACTGAATGTCACAGTGATGAAAGCACAGATAACTTTAAATATTTTGAGTGCATTAGTTATTTCATATATAAATAAGTGTATTTCATTCGTTGTCAATTAGAGTTGAGCTGCATTTAGATTTCATTTGGTCCGAAATTAAATACGTTTGTCTGTTTAAAAATCTTAAAACGTTCATTACCGAACGCTCATGTGAAGTTGGCGCCGAAATCGGCAACTTCACAATCGCGAAACTTCGCGGAATCTCGCGAGGTTTTGCGAGATTCCGCGAAGGCGGCAGAATTCACTCTCGATCGTAAACAAGGATTTCCACCGCCCGTCCTTAGGTGACGCTAAGTGAAGCTGAAGGCCGGTGAAGTAGAGCAGAGCTCTCTTTAAGTACTTAAAAACCTCTTTTCAAGTCACGGAGCCCACAAGGTATGTTTTACTTTGTTTATCACAGCCAAATGCTATTTCTGACCTGTAGCCTTCATGTTATGCTGTATATGTCTTTTTTTGTGTATTTTATTTTAAGTTCTTGCGGCGTTGTGGCGTGCAACGTCCCATGACGTTCTGACATGACGATGATGATGGTAAAGTGATATCAATTATGAGTAAACGCCTGTCTTAAAGAGTCCACCTGTGTCTGATGTCGTGAAGAGAAGGGGTGAAAAAAATAAGACAAATATTGCAACTATGGTAAAATTTCCTAAAATTGTACAGTTGTGCCTTGTACGGAAGTTGAAACTGTTTTTTTTTTTTTTTTTTTAAGGTAAAGACTCTGCAGATGCAGAAAAAACAAAAAGTCACTTCTGAAGTATAAATACACAGTTACAGTAACTCTCCAACCATCCCAACTGCGCTCCCTGTGGATCAATTCCCTCTGAATCTTGATGAATTATTAATGCCCACGTTCAGTTTTTTTTCTTCTCTTTTTTACTGAAGGGGAAATCATTTGACATGGATTTTTTTTTCCTTAACCTCCCAAAGAAGCCATCAGCTGTTTAAAGTGTCAATATTATCTCTTGACATGGTTCCGCTAGAAATAAGCGCTGATCCGGATTCCCAGCGTCGCGGCACCTTTGCCGCGACCTTGAGCCCAAACGCTTGACCCGCCATCCGTCGATGCATATTCACCCGTTCGCATGTGATTCATCATCGGGATCGTGTCCGAGTAAGATGATAACCCGCAGCCGAATCCCATGAATTACCGCAAGCAAAACGAGAGCTTGAGTAGGGTTACACGCCTCTACTTTTGGTTTCATTGCGACTTAATTAAAATTCAAATGTTATTCAGCATCTTCAGAGGCAAAGCGAAAGAGGACTCCCTTTCAAATGCCACAATGACTCTGCAACAAAGTGACTGGAGAGATAAACGATATTGTTAGCCTAATGTCAGGGGATGCTGCTTTGCGGCGCTGACTGACGGCTGTGTTTGCGGGGCAGACCTCAGCCAGAACAGGATGAATAGAGCACAGTTAGCGTTGCCAGCCGAGATCAATAGGCTGTGCTCTCAGGTAAGCACTGTGGCTTCGCCCTCTGGGCATTTCCTGAAACAATGATAAATGCAAGATGTTGGTCGCTTTGAAATGGGATATTTTTTATTTGTCGCATTATATCATGTCATATCAGTGATTATACAGGCAAAGGGACAGAGGAGCGGAGGCCACTGCGAAGGCATTATTTCATTATCTCTGGGAGCGATGTTTTGCACAGCCTCGGCGGACCTCGATAACGACAGAGCAATATCAACGCCAGGATATTACAAATCCACGTTAAAAGTTTGCGCACGTCAGTTCTCGTTCCGAGGGAGGAAAGTAAGCCCGCCGCGCGCCAGGACGTGTCGGCGGCAAATTTAGACGTACCCTCCCAGAAGAGTTGGCGTGTTTTCGGCGCAAGTTAATAACATAATATAATTAGACATGAACTGCACACGGAAGAGGAGAAAAGAAACGCGGCACACAAATGTCACTGGAACACGACTGGCTGCCTGTCGGAGGAGTGAGCCAACCACGCCGGCTCCCGGGGGAGCCATCGCCATCTGTGGTGACAACAAATGGCTTTACTGGCTGGTCCCGCACAGCAACCGCAGGAGGAGAGGGGCTCGGGGAATGACCTGTTAGCCAAACACATCACCACATTCAGTCTGTAGCCTTATTAATCTAATCAACAGCTCATTGAGTGCTCCTCGGAGACAGCCATCACAGCATGACAGAGAAACCAAAACAGACAATGACAGCCTGGTCTATTGGAAACTGTTTTCAGGATGAGTTCCTTTTGCAATTACAGAGTAAAATAGATAAGGGATTTAAAAAGTCAACTGTGTTGCTCCGGAGTGATTGCTTCTGAAGTTAAATGCGGGGAGGGGGGGTAATAGGGGGGCTTGTTGTTTACTACGCTTGCTCGTCTTGCATTTGCGTCAAATGGAACAATGAGATGTCGCGCAGCTCTCCTGTTGATACAGAGAGAAAACAATAATGCATATTTAACAGTAAGATATAAAAAAAAGAAACTTAAAAATTTCAAATTTATCAAAAAAAAGAGAGAAGAACCACACTGAAGTCACAGAAACAAAAACGTGAGACTTGACACGGAGACCCAATCCTTGAACTCGTGTCTCATGCACTATATTTATTGCATGTTGTCAGGGTTGGAATAAGTGCAGGTTATTTGACTAAATGTTTCATCTTGATCCCTCTGAGTTACTTGTAGTGTGTACAAATGGTCAGTCGTCATGGTAAAGCTGAGGACAGTGACTTTCTGTAAAAGACAGTGCATGCAGATAACAGGAATAAGTGGGCAGTTTTCAAATCACTAACTGAATTTGAGTAATTTATAATGGTGGCTTGTTGTTTGTTAATATTTTGAATGGAGCTCAAGGATAATGCTTTTAATTCATAACCTGTAGCCGTTTTGTGACTTAGGATCGACATGATTTAAGGCCACGACAGACTTGAGGCTTGACTTGGGCTTGGAAAAACACAGAGAAGAGAGTAACTATTGAACAGTTGCCTTTTCCCACTGCTTTACTTTCACATCAACTAGTCGTGCAGACCAAAAATGTCTTAAATTGCCTGTTTTGCACAAGAAGATCACTTGCGTTGCACCACCTCCAAAGTCCATTTCCTCCCTAAATAGGCCCGGGTTTCTTTGTAAATAATCACCCGGGCAAGCAGGGGGATAGATTGATCATTAAAAGAGCGCTCGCAGAAGGCACTGCAATGTTCCTGGACTGGGCTTGTTTTGACACGGTAAAACAAGACCACATTGGTCTTGATCTCTCTCAAAATAGCTGTTTAGCACAAGCTGTTATGAAGATATGAACAGCTTTTAACAATTTAACAGATCCTCACATCTAAATATCTCTCTGAGACAGCTCGGCAAGGTAAGCTCGAACAGTTCTGATGCTTTCTGAAGACGCTTGAGCGATTAGGATTTGCGTCGGTGGAGCGATGATAAATGTACCAAATGTTTATTATTGCGTCTTTCTATTAGTGGGAGCGGTTCGGTTTCTTCACAAAGACCTTCAGTGTGGAGAGCTAATTGTACAGCACAGAAGCTTAACTATAACCTTGGTCCTTTAATACGAAACATCCATGCCCTACTCCATTCACACATTGTCGATCTAAACCCTCTACGATTATACATGCAGCTGTTGAAGAAGACAGTGCAAGGTTAGTTGAAGACAAGTTTTTTTTCTTTCTTTCTGTTTTTTTTTTTTTTTTTTGTGTCTGTAGGCTCGGTTTTACTATTGCCATGTCCTTGAATGGCTATCTCTGTGAACAGACAATTACCGTCCTCAGTGCTGGTTTTTCCCTTCCAGACCTTTACCAGACATGACACCTAACAGGACGGGATTGGAAAGACAAATCAATACAAAAGGAACAGTGCCAGCACAGTGTAGCAGAACAGAAAAAAATTGGGTGTTCGGGTTGTTTCTCAAATGACAGGGCGTGACCTCATGTTAACCTTATCTTTACTTGGGTTCATTGTTCACACCTCTTCCTCTTCTGACCACCAGGCACAGACAAGGTGTCAGAAAACACAGTGAGGAACATTGGTCAGGATTTTTTTTTTTTTTTGTCATTTAGTTCAAGATTTCATAATAAAAGTATATATATATATATATATACATATATATATATGTATATACATATATATATATGTATATATATATACATACATGCATACATACAATGACAAAGCTCTGTATGTTATTGTAGAGATCCCCAGGAGTTAGTTAGGAAAAACTTGATTTATGACCTCGTGGTCAGAACTTATAATACTTGGCTCATAAAACCAATAAATATGCAGTATAAGCATGTAGTTTTATGTCTAAAAGTTACTTAAATACTCATAAAAAAGGCCTGTCTACACAGTGCGGAAAATGCAAATATATTTCTGTGTCAAAAAACAAAACCTTTTCTTTTTTTCTTTAGCAGTGATGAGCACAGCAACACTACAAAACTGACAGAAGTCAACTTTTACTGTCATAGAATAAGAAAAACTAGTTTTACAAATCTGAGAATTGGGAGTCGAGGAAACGTCAATGGAACGGTTTTATTTTGTTTTGAAGCGGGGTTATGTGGAGTAGCTGGAAGTGGACAATACTTGGGGGAAATTCCTACCATCTGAAAATAAGTAGCAGTCTGAAACATTTCATATCGGTTCATTCATTCTACATCATAAACTATCAGAACTTTTGCCCACAACCACTACGCTCCTCTGTGGACATTTTGATGCAATGCAATTGTTAGTGAACACAAGGTGCATATATATATATATATATATATATATAAAAACTCAAGAAAGGTGGTACCAAACAATCGATAAAGAAAGAAAACAGCAAGTCAGATTAAAAACACAACAGTTCTGGATGAAGTAAAGGGTGAGGAGACTTGATGCTGTCATAACTTTATAGCTTTAGCATTTGGAATCTCAGCGACACACAAAGAGTCAAATCCCTGGTTAATCATCGCTATCTACTCAACTAATCTTATTTATATTGCGCCAACTGACAACAAATGTCGTCTCAAGGAACTTTACAAAAAACAAAATGATTTAAATTTGATCACTCGCACGTTCCAATTAATCCTAGTCAAACAGTACAGTGTGTGCTCAATTTATTAGTCAAAGTAGTTTTAAAAAGTTTCTATCTCAGCTGGAATCCCAGCAGATTGCATCGATCCGCCTTATTTCGTATCAGCACTTTTGTTGTTCTACTCACTTGAGAAGAAGATGTTTGACAAATGCGGGCATCATCACAACTGTACAGCATGTCCGGGTGTACATAAACAGTAACCTTAGTTTTGAGGTGACATATTTAATGGTTTCTATGCCCTATTGTGGCATTTCTTCCCCCGGTGATGTTTGGAGGATGGGGGAATGGCTTGTTACGCAGGCCTGGCTGATTTAATTGCAGGGCGTAAGCACTGCTAGGTTACTCTAGGTAACCATCCATGCTGAGTATTAAACATATCAGTCATTATACTCTTTGTAAAGTATGTTCTCATGTCAACAGCCTAGTTGACATGAGCTAAACACTCAAGATATCTTGCCTGGTAAGCTGGTTGTAGCCATTCATAGTTTACCATATTGACGTCTAAAATCACCCATCAACAATAATGTTGATGGGTGGCGAATTTTTAGCTTCAAGTGTGTTGGTGCTGCAATAAACTCCCAAACAACCATTTTTTGTCGTCCTTTATAAGCAAGGCAAAAGCAGTAGCCTTCTATCAGCTAGCCAATTATTATTATTCTGTGGAGGAGGGACAGTACAGTAGTACTACATGCGCTGCATAGTCAGAGAAAATTCTGGTCACTTTTTCTCTCATTAAAAAAGAAAAAAAAAAAAGAATGGTATGGTTCCAGTAATTGGCCCGTGCCCAGTGGGAAAAACCAAAAAGACTTCAATGTGGACATGGAGAAGAAGAACCTGACAGAAAGGAAGCGAATGTAATTTAAAAAAAAAAAAGTGGCGTTCATTTTAACATGTTTTAGCAAATAGCTTTTAAGAACAAATTACTTTTGAATCCGATAGGATTTTCGCCTCTCCGGTCTCTCAGCTAGGAGCAGTTTGGACCGTGGTTGGATTACGTTGAAATGACAATCCCGACCCCACCAATTATATCTGCTTTTAACGTCGTATTACAACGTAATCGTCACATATTAAAAAAGCCATTTTCGAAAAGAAACCATCAAAGCTGTTTTCTAACCGAGTTGTGGTTTTACTTTGACTTCAAACTGCATTCAAATGTACATCCATTTGTAATGCGGGTCGATTTAGTGCTGTAAAAACGGCCATAACATATGCACCAGAAGCAACGCGAGCTTTCAGTTGACTGATTAAAGCTATGGCATCATAGCGCAGCATTATGCAGCAACCACCAACACAAGTGCCCCTGTTGTTTCTGCTGGTATTTTTAATAATCGTATATTACACAGAGGACAACGACTCTTTTCTATTTTTTCTAGCTTGTTCTTTGTGTTTGGTAAATCCCTAAATTCTCCAGCTGGTCTTGCTGTTTTATCACAGAACTATATAATGTTTTATTTATTTATTTTTTTGGCCAGGGTTTTATTTTTAGAGTTATGAATGGGAGCTGCTGCTGCCTTTCAACAGTGCGCACAAAAACAGCCACACTGACTCACATTGAGGCTGCTGCTCCACAAACTCTGCTCCCAGAAACACACCTGTGAAAATAATAATCATTGTTTAAGTGTTTGTACTTACGGAGCTCATCTTCATTAAAGCGCTATTTCTACTGCAATAAAAAAAAAAAAAAAAAAGACCGCTGGTAGGCCCATTTGATTGCGACATATACAGTCAAGGGTTGTTTAGATTCAGCCGAGTCGCGCGGTGACTGGAATTAAATTACAATGTGACGATAAATGAAATGTTAATTTGTTGTTAGAAAACACCTCGTCCGCCGGGATCTGTTCGCTCCAACTTCACCGCTGTGTTTAATTCCACCTAATTAAGCTTGTTTTTAAGGAATGGCAAATGAAATTTCCCAGAGAAAGAGTTCTGTGACAGCAGCATTTGAACTTGCTGCGTGCTTTGCAGCATCATGAAACAGATTTTCATCGGCTAATTAGCTATGAAGGACATGTCTGAAGTAAATAAAATGCCTTTTTTTTTTTTTTTTTTTTTTTGAGATGAGGAAATATTCTCTGGAGTAGATTTAGCTTGAAGTCTAGTGGATAATAAACCTGAAGCACCCTTTTCAATCAAATTAAAGTTAAAATAAAATAACCTTTTGCAGGCACATCAGAGGCTTGCGGACCCTGTCGGCTGTCATGGATAATGGCATCGCCGTAGAGGTGAGGGAAAGGAGAGATCACCAGGGTTCCTTCAAAATTTCATGAAGAAACGGCAGACTTTCTTTTTCCAGACTCAACTTTCCGGAGTTCCCAGTTCCTTGCGTCGATTTAAGAATTTATATTCGCTTTAAGGAGGCGTACAAAAGAAACAGAAGCTGGAAGGAAGGAAATAAGAAAAGATTCAAAGGAAGAAAAGGGGGACAACATGAAAGACGGGCAGAGGTGAATGAGGTCAGACACAAAAAAACAAAAAAAAGAAGGGAAGAAAGATGAATGCAACTAATCGATGCCGGGTTGGAAAGAGGTCTGTGACGAAGCGACTGGAGAGCAAAACGAAATATACAAATATTGGGAATAGATCGAGGAAGAAGTCCAGACATCCAGCACATTTTGGGAAACTTTCTAGGAAAAAGCCTTTCAAAAATTAAAGTAAATATTACTCTTCAATAGCACAGAGAAACACAGGAAAAAATATTTTTTATAGCGGTTCGCTTATGGCTTACACAGTAACTCCAGCTTGGATCTGAAAGGTATTTCTTTTTGGTTTTAGCCTGTAGTGACGCTAAAGGGAAACAATACAATCAAATACCTTCAGCTGAAAATCCATTCCAAATTAAATGCTTTAGAAGAAAAAAAAAAAATAAAGAAAATCCAAAGGACACTGCGTCTTAATTCCAGTTAATCAGCACAGATGCTACAGTAACTGAGCAACACTTAGTTCTGATCTACAGGCTAATGTGTTCATATGTACCGGAAATGGTCCACTAAAAGCACAACTGTATCTGTTTTCGATAACAAAAGTGTACTTAAAGCTACCGGGGCCCCTCTGCTTTACTTTAGCAGGCAAGAAAAACTGGGCACTTGTGACCTCTTTTCACAAATTTACCTCTTCACTCAGGACTAATGGGAGAGGGAGGTCTGCCAGGCAGGGTGCAGAGGAAGAGCCGGTGAGAAAGATGGGCTACCTCCTTGTTTGTTTTGGTCTTTTTTTAATGGGATCCGCTGGGGTTCTATGCAACATAAATCCAAGAAGAAGTGCAGATAGAAATCTTTTTCTCTTTTTTTCACCCCCCTTTTCTTAACGGCAGTTTCTTCAATACCTTGCGTGGGTTCAGGTTCTGCCATCTTTTTTTTTTCTTTTTCCAGGCTTGGATGAACGAGGGGCCCCGCAATGTCACTCGGGTCACGGTCCTGTCCGGCGAAGCAATAATGCATGTGACAAATGTCAGGGAATCCGCTGCCGCTCTGAACCTGTATGGATTTATCGATCCCCCTCACCTCTTTTGTTTCTGTTCGGTTCGGCCAAAAAAGCTCCGACTGCATCTTTATGCCCACTGCCGAGTCATAAATATTTCCTTTAGTGTAAAGCTCGCCTCCGTCTGCCACCTCTTCCCTTTATGTGACCGTCCTCTTCTGTTTTTCTCTTTTTTTTTTTTTTTGAGTAGATTAGTTTTGCCTCTGTTGTTTCGGGCCTAGGCTAATCTTCCTCATCAGCACAGCTTTTACTCCCCTCCTTCACTTGGAAAGGCTGTTTGTAGTAAAGATTGCAATCTAACTGCTAATCTTTAAGGCTTTCTCTAGGGCAGGGCACTGGGCTTATAGCTGAGTGATTTGCCGCAGATGTTAAAGACAAAAAAAAAAAAAAAAAAAAAAACTCTCAGCAAGTCTTGAGAAGTTCTTTTACAAGCCGAGTTTGAAGGGAAAGTGTTCCTTACACACACTTCCGAAACGCCAGCTGTCACTGCCGGAGTTGTCAAATGCGGAGCCAAAAAGGTGTGTCGGCCTGTATTTTGTTTAATGATGATGCTCATTACTTATAACTTCTGCCACCACTCCGCATACGGAAATCCAATTATTTGAAAAAGAAAAAAAAAAAAGAAGAAAAAAAAAAAGCGCAAAAATATTTCCAACTATTCTGCCTCTACTGGCTGGGAAAGCAACGTATATATCTGTCATAATGAGGAGCAAACAAGAGTTTTGCCGCCTCTCATCGCCAACGTAGCACAGAGAGATTCGCTAATACAGGCTGTCAAACGCAGCCAGTTTTATACTTGTCCCAGTTTTATACAGCCGTACAGACAGCGGTCCCCGGACGGCGTGCATTATACACATCTAATTAAGTCTTCACATGTCTATAATAAACTGCATTATGCCTCTGGGGCTGGAGGGCAGGTCGCGAGCGGGCACCGATTGGGCCCGAGACAGTCAATTTTCCATGTGTGTTTATATCACGTGCGCTTGTTTGTCTTTTCTTTTCTCTTTTTTTAAAGAATCACGTCTATGATGCCTACTTAGCGCTCAGTAATTAACCTAGAGTGAATCGGGGCAGCACTGTAAATATTTGACACCCAACTGGGAGATGGAGGACGGAGAGATTCTCCGCAGAGGATGATGGTAAAAGGACAGGGCGTTGAAAGAGAGAGATGGAGAGAGCTGGGCTGAGGAGGGCATCCAGCCAGCTGCTGGTATTCTTTGATTGGCCTGTGGAGAGCATCCTCTGTCTTTTCATGGCACCAGTAAAGTGTGGCGCTCCCAGTAGCAGGTGGCCGCTGCCCATCGGTAACCCTCCCTCGGGAAAGTGTTTGGTGGAGGGGGGGGCGGAGGAAGGGACAAAGATCATCATTTGCTCTTCTCTTCTTTATTAAACACCTTCACGGTTTGGCTGTTCCGCGACTAAACTGGGCAAGAAAACGGAGAGGGGCGTTTCACACGGAATACCTAATCAGCACATAAAAGCGCGGAGGAAAAACTATTTCTAATGGCACCGGCTTCAGTGTACTCGCTGTTGTTTTCTCTGACATCAAAGGCTTGGAAGAACTGATGCTACAAATCAGAGGCGGCTTCAAACAGCCCACACAGATTTTACACAGCGTGTTTCAGGCCTTGGGGGGGGGGAGGGCAGGTTGTGTGTGTGTGTGAGGGGATGCTGGGGGGTATAAAAGTGTGCGAGTACTTGCCTGTCCTTCAGCGAGCCGAGCTTGGCAGGATGTGACGGATAAGGGTACAGTACACCGAGGAAAGGAGAGCAGGCCTGTAAGTGCTCTGAGTGCTTCTCCCCCGGCAGCTTGACAGCCGGGTCCCGGTGACCGTGTTTGTGACAATCAGGCTCCCTCGCATCATCAGATGGTTTCGCTTGTTGCCATGGAGACGCGCGGCGGAGGCAGCGCGGGCCAGCCTCGTCTCCATCTCCGAGTTGATACTCCTGATGTTTGCTCTTTGCAAAGCCGGGAGGAGGAGGAGGGGGGAGAAAAAAAAAAAAAAGAAGAAAAAACTGTATTTGAACACAAGAAAACTCTATTTACTCTCATCCTCTCTTTTTCTCTGCACATCTTTTCTCTCCGCCTCTCTCTCTCACTCTTTTCTCTTCCTCCTCTCTGACTCCCTTTCTCCCTCCAGAGGGGTGCAATTCAATTCTCTGAATACACTTCAGAGAGGAGGAGGAGGAGTGCGAAGGCTCATTTAAGCCTCCCTAACGCTTGTGAGTTTTTGTACCAAATGTTACTCATTTTCACTGGCTTCCAGTCTTGGAAGTCGCGCGTTTATGTTCCTGGCTTTGCCCGGCTATTCAAAATATTCGGAAGATTGTTTTTTTTTTTCTTTCTTGGAATCCGAGATGGAGCTGGAGGACGGAGAGCTGCAAACTCCTTTTCCCGTCTTAATTTGTCTGAAAGGGTGCCTTTTTTCAGTTGAAATGATTAGTCATCCATCCCTTCCTTTCTTCCTTTCGTTTTCTACACCCACTTTATCCTTGGAGACAGCCAGGACAAATAACCACGCACACACACACACACACACTCAAACGTAGGGGCAATTTAAAGTGAGCAATTAACCCAACACACATGTTTTTTTGTTGTTGTTTTTTTTTTTTTTTCCTGAACGGTAGGAAGAAGCAGCAGAGGGAGCCGTTGTGAAGTGGGATTTTGCTCGTATTAAAAAGAAGGCATTGCACAGTTCACATGCAAAGCTTGCTTAAGCACCTTACATAAGTGATAGGCCAGTTAGCGAGGGCAGCGTTAGACTGCACAGTATATTGTAAATGCATAATCATCGCGGAACCACCATGCTTAAAAACAAACAAAGTGAACAATTGCCTGGACTGCAGCAGCAGCTCGCTAATTATTTAGGACCAGTGCATTAAGGCTTTCTGTGGCCGTGATATATTTGGTATCAAGCGTTTGATGAAGCGTAAAACGTTTCAGAAGGTAAGGTGATTAAATCATTAGGGAACTACAACTACTTGATTGAATGCCATAAAAGCATATGCTGACAAGAAGCAGCTTTTTTTTTTTTTTTTTAATTTAAAAAGAAGAAAGAAAGAAATAACTTACAAGTAGCTAAATAAACTTCCCGTTATTGGGATTTATGATTGTCATAAACCCAAAGCAGGAAGATTAACAGTGTTTATATTTGTTCAGTGACTGCAAGCCATATTTTTACTGCAACCAACAGCCCCGGTTTGCGTTATGAAAAACTGCGGCGTGTTCCTCGGCGAATGTAGATTTTAAAGCTGCAGCATGTAACTGTGAAATCATTATTATTTATTTTACATACTTGTTGAAACTGTCACTTTGCTGTGACTTTGCAATGTCTATAAAATAAAGAAAAAAACTCCTCTGCCGTCTCCCAGTGCTAACTAGAAAACAACCAATCGGAGCCAGGAGGCGGGGCCTGTCGCTGTCAAACGTGCCCGTGCGCACGCTCCCCATCCCTCGCTCTCTGCTACCACTGCAGCTTCTTTCCGTCACCCGAGCTTTTCGTGTCTAACGGCGAATAAACTGTAATGGTGACTTGTTTCTCCACCGTAAGCACATTCAGTGCTGCGTTTATGAGGATGATTGACAGCGCTAAGTCGCTCCTCCTGGCTTGGGGCGGGGTTTTGTCCGGTGGTGGTGCATTTCTTCAGCTGGCAATAGCAGCACGGGGAGGAGTTGGAGGACCTGCCACGATATTAAATATGTAAGAAAACCTTTTAATTTTTTTTACTAAAAATTATATACCGTAAGCCTTAAGAGTAAAACAGAGCAACTTGCTTTTGTCTCTTCAGCCTTCCTGTTATCCACTTTACATCTGTCTCTCTCACAGCCTGAAAGGCAGCACAGGCATGTCTCAACATGACAGACGAAAAATAATCTACTTTTTGCCAGGTTTCTGGTGGAGATGCACTGGTTTTGGGGTCAAACTGAGGGTCATTGGATATTGTTTTATGGAACGAGAGTCCCCAATTATTTGAATATTTTCCGCAGTATAATTTAGTCACATCAGTTTAAACTCATCGCCATTTCCTGGTAATAGAAGAGTGTTTTGGGGGTTTTGAACTGTTTTAAGGTAGAAATGAAAGCCACGACTTGCCTGGTTTGTTAAAAAAAAGATTTTCATTGAAGAAACAATGTGACTGCTGTTCTCCGTCTGTGTGGTTAAAGCTTTATCTCTCCGGCTTTATTCATTAAAATCTGCGACTCTTGCAAACTGTCTCTGACATTAAGGTGATTTCGCTTCTTGAGCAGGGTGTTCTGACGCTGGGTTATTCGCTTTCTCTCTGTCCTTGCTTCGAAAAGTGAGACAAGAAATTTACATCTGCAAAATTCCTTCAAAGTTTTCTCTCTTTTTTTAATGGTTACACCTTTTCATGGAGCTTGTAGTGAAGCTTAAAAACTTTAAAGTATAATCCCAGTGATTAATTGGTTGTAGTTGCATTGCTGAAAATCACAGACGGGGGGGCCCTCTCGCGCTCTCCGGGAAAGTTACCCCTCTCCGTCTGCCAACTGTACGGCTGACCCACTGGTGGAAACTTTCTTTAAGAAAACACCTGGGCATATTAAAGAGTTCAAGGGAAAACATTTTCTTTTATGGGTCTCATCATTAAAATTCAGCTTTTTGGTTGGCACAGTGTCCCGACCGATCTTAGCAGTGGCACTTAGTACGTCGTGTTGATCGCTCTGAACAATATCCAACTCTTGTGTTTCCAAACAACTGATCGGAAAATTCTCCGATTCGGTTCGACGTTTCTGTGCGTCAGTGATGAAAACACCACGCGGCCTTCCTGCTGCGAGGCATCGGTACTTGTAGTGGAGTAGGAGTTTGGTGGCACCTTCACACGAGAGGAACGCTCGCGCGAACCAAAGCGCGTAACGTTACCGTTCTGCCAGTCCAACTTTTAAAAGTGACGCCCAAACAGAGGAAGGTTTTTGAACTTCCATTTATCAATGAGGAAAAAAATTCAACTGTAAATGAAGAAACTTTATGCCAGCAGTGAGGAAACAAGGCCAGGCTCAAGGGTGATCAATACAACTTGGATAAACTCACACTTAAAAGTTCTGAGCAACATGAGGTACAAAAAAATAAGAAAAAAAATCATCTTTAAAAACTGTCTCTTGCAAAACCAAAACTGTCAATAATGATTGTATTCAAATATGTATGGTTTCTATTGTTGTTTTATGCAACTCCAACTGAACAAAACCAAAACTGAAGAGGAACAATCTATAGGGTGAGTAACCAGTTTAAGTTATTATAACTACAAATGAGTGATCAGGCCCGGGGTGATGGGCTGGACTCTGACCTGAACATTCAAAGTCACATAAAGACAGTTACAAAGTCGGCCTTCTGAAGAACCTGACCAGGATCAGACTAATGTCCCAGCAAGATTTAGAGAAACTCATTTATCTTCAGTCGCATTGGTTCCTGCAACAGTTTCCTCGCAGGTCTGCCTAGAAAAATCAATGAGACTGCTTCAGTTCAGAGCGCTGCTGCTCACGTTCTGACTAAAACCAGGAAGATGGAGCACATCGCTCCAGATCTAAAGTCCGTACACTGGCTCCCTGTAGCTCAGAAAATAGACTTTTAAAATACTATTGTTAGTTTATAAATCACTGAACGGTTTAGCACAACAATACATTAAAGATCTGCTGTTGTAGCAACGCTCCAGACATCTCAGGTCTTCTGGTTCTGATCTGCTCTGCGTCTCCAGAAACAGAACCAGACGTGGAGAAGCAGCATTCGGCTTCTGTGCACCACAAATCTGGAACAAACGTCCAGAAAACTGTAAAACAGCTGAAACGCTGAGCTGATTCGAATGATTGCATGACCTCTTCTTCAGTCTTCAAGTACTGCAGAAGCCTGTTAATCAGCCACAGAGTCAAGCCAGGTGTGGCAGAAGGGGAAACGCCTAAAACATGCCGTAGTTCAACATCATCAGACCAAGAATCTGGAGAAAACTACTTTATAAATCATGGACTACTTCTCCTTAAACACGGGGTTATACTTTTCTCTTTTTTTCTTCGTTTGCTCTTTCCTTTGGTTTGTTGTTGTATTTCCTTCCAATTCATGCAAAGCACTTGTTGCTGAAAAAGTGCAGTATGAATAAAATGACCTTATCTTACCTTATGATGTTTTCATGATGGAAAACACTATTTCTGAAATGTGTTGTAAAAATAAACTTGACTGATTTTTAATGCAGTACTTAGTTTGTGGGTTTTGTCCGTGGTTTTGAACACCAATCTGCCAATGGGACTCGAGATGGAAACTAGCCACCTGGCTATAATCTCACGCATTAACATGACAATCTTCATTAACATGGATTGTCCCATTTTTAAAATGAATTTGAACTGCTTGCTTGAAATTGCATGGAGTCAGGTGTGAAAACAAATGGCTAAAGTTCAAATCCAGCAGCTTGTAGCTTCCAGCCAGCTGCCTGTGCAACAGGCGTCTTTACATCAGCAGAAAAGCGGCGGCACAAACCAGTCAAGATGAGTCTGTTGGTGACTCGTTGGGGTTTTTCCCCTATCAGGTGTGTCTCTACGGTGCATTCAATTACAACACAAAACCTGGATTCTCCATATGCGGTGGGGGGGGGGAAAGCACCTAAATGACTGAAAAGCTTTTTTTTTTATTATCATAAAATGTCAAAAGTCTTATTAAGAAACTGCTACAACCTTGACGATTTCGAAGTGGATTATTTTTGTTGCATAACGACTATTTCATGAAAAAACCTAACCACAGCTCTTGTCAGTCATGACTCACTAAAACATGTTAATAATAAAATGGAAATACTGTGAAGAAATGTAAAGGATCCAGTTTCATTACTGAATACAGCAAAAAAAAAAAAAAAAAGAAAGAAAGAAAGAAAATTGAACATTTTGGTTTATTCTTCTCAACAAGGAAACTGTGACTTTAAAGTTGAGGTGTGTAGATAATCATGACTTGTGTGTGTGTGTGTGTGTGTGTGTGTGTGTGTGTGTGCACCCCTAGAAACAAAACTAACTGAAAGTGATATTCATATAAACCCCGGGGGGCTGTTCTGGCTATCCAAAGCCAAATATGTATGAAGCGCAAATGCAGAAGTGGCGAATTAACCACAGCTCCTGTAGCAGACATTGTCTCCATTATCCGGTGAAAATAAAAAATGTCTGGTTCACCACTTAAACGATTCTCTTTGTCATTCAAATGAATTCGTTTTGTAACTTCAGCACCGTGAAGGCAGGGGCAAAAAAAAAAGACTCGGAAAGTTGTCCAGTGCATTGCTCAAAGGTGAGACAGACTGTTGGAACAAAAGCTCTGAAAGGCATATTGTAGCACTGCCTGCTCCTCTCAAAGGTCATCTCTCTCATCTGTCCTTGAGCTTTTCAAGCAAGGTAACTGACATTTGGTTGCACAAAGTTCATCTCTTTCGAGAGATACGTTTATTATGTATCGGAGGCGAGCTAAAACGGCCGTCCGTCTGTAATTAGGATTATGGTCACATTCAAACAGAGTGCTTACTCGGCTCCATGTTGCCGAGCCGAGCCGAGCGGCGAAAAGCTTTTCTGCTTTTGGATATGAGCTGGCAAAAAAAAAAAAAAAAAAAAAAGGATGCAGGCTGGCAAGAAGGGCACCGTGTCACTGCCGAAAGCTCTCGGAGGAGCTCTGCGGTGAGCGGGGCGATGACATGCTTCACGCTCTGCTGAGTCGTTCCCCGCCACTGTAATAAACCCAATTATAACCTGGACTAATTGGAATGGCGCTTTGTTTCTTCTGGATTTTTTCAGGGGGGGGTTTTGGCTTTCTGTTATTTCAGAAAGCTGACAGCAACAACTCATGGAAGGATCGATGGCGGATTACGAGGCTCATGGAGCTGCATAGAGAGGAGGGCTCAGACTGAGGCTGCAGCTCTCATTAAAGCCCTGCCTGATCTTGGCTAGGCTTTGGGAAAAAAAGAGAAAGAGGAAAAAAAAAAAATTAGGTGGCTGAATAAAGGCAGGAAAATACAAAGGGAGGTGGGATGGAGAGGCAGGAGGAAAGGGGACGGAGGAGAGAGAGAAAAAAGAAAAAAAAAAGTTTACTGCCCCCTTTGGACATGGCTTCTGCTGGACTCTTATAAATGGCTATTGTTCCCCATGAAGCACAGCGAGTGTTTACAGTTTCCCATAAAGGAGGGCTTTATTCCTGCTCAGGGATGCATTGTGACAAGATAATTTGAATAGCCGAGGTCTTACCACAAAGCTATAAAAATTTACGGGCAGTTGACACGGAGAATAAAGAATGAGCCGCGTAACCTTTGAAAGGTGCCGTCTGAGTCCCGACGACGACGACAAACCCGTCGTCGTCGGCCGCCGACCGGCGGCGGTGGGGTTGGATGGGGAGTGAGAAGATGCAAACAAGTGAGCAAACACAAGCAAAGGCAGACAGATAGAGCGGGAGACAGCGACTGTGAGGCAGTGCGGGCGTTTTGATGTCCCCTTTGCCTCGTTCCGCAATGAAACGGTGGTGTCTTGTTTTAATGTTTTATCACAGGAGCCGACCGCCAGAGCAGACCCGCGGGAGCGCCCAGACATGAGGCTGAATTCGATTAGACGGTAATCGGAGATGGACAGGCATCGGTGCAGTCGGCAGCCGCGGGCCGAGGGGACTCCATGATCAAACTGCCGCCACCGCGTCCCTCTTTGGCGGCCTTCCGTCGAGGCGGCCATTAGGCGTGCTTGGAATCCGAACACCAACGTCCAACGGCTTTTGTTTTCACTCGCGGAATCATCCTCCGGGGCGATAATATTAGGTGATAAAAGAGGGGCTCGGAGTCATTAATAAATTACCCACCAGCTTGATCTCACTTCTCTGCCGTCTCCATAGGCAGAGCAGCAAAACCGAGTTCTCGGGAAATTAGTCGTGTCGCATTACGAGACTTTCCTAGTGCGCTCGCAGTCATCTCTGTGCATCTCTTCGGCTCTGTCCCTATTGCGGAGCTGTTGTCCCCCCTCTCTGCCCCCCTGCGCCATGCTTGGCATTCTGCTCGTTCTCTGAGATGTTTCCAGCGCAACCAATGATTAACAATTATGCCAGTGCCTCTAATTATTGCTGGCTAATTATGAGGTTGAGATGCTGACAGGGAACTTGGTGAGGGGTGGAGGGCAAGGGGGGTGAGGCTGCAGCATCAGAAATAATCAAGAGAGAAGAAGGAGAGATGGTGGAAATCAAGAAGATGAAGAGAAAGAGAAAGTGAGAAGATTGGAAGTGAGTGTCTTAATTGGCAGGCTCGGTTTTTGTCTCAGGACCTCGAGCTTATTACGCAAAAATATGGATAACGTGTGCATAAAATTACGGAGGGGATACTCGCTCATCTAATTTGTTGGCCATGTGAGCTGTATTAAGAAGGGAGCGAATGAAAAATAGGATGCCTAGTTTCTCCCATCTGTGCTGCACACTTAGAAATCGGGGTGCAGAACCGGTCTCGGGTCGGCGTAGTTTGTCCCTGCAGACGTCCCTTAAAAGGTGGCAGAGTTTTTAACTTCTGCTTTGTAATTATTGAAGAATAATTTTCCTCTTGTGCCTTCATGCTCTGGAATGAAAATATACCCAGTGGAAGCATTTCAAGCTGAAAAAAAGTTGGCCTACTGCTTATTGCTCATATTGGAGTGATGCATCAGTGGTTGTTTGTTGAATTTGTAGTTTCAGGAAAGCATTATGATTCATGCTTAATATTTGAAGCGTTTTCTCATCAATGTACATTAAAGATGGAATAAATTCAAGAACAAACTTATTCACAACAAACACTAATTGGTACGTAAATTGAGTCTTAACCGATAATGTTCTTCAAATACGTTATCCGTACGTAAAAAACCTATTATTAATGAAAGAGTTGTGCAACCGCAAAAGGTTGGTGCAAACGTTTGTATTGCCTAAAGTATTTTCAGCTCTTCTAACTCTTCACGAGTGCTTTTAATTGTTTTGTTTATAAGTTTGTTCATTTCTCTGTCCAGGTCGATATTTTGACATTTCATCAAAAGACACATATTTCAAGATTGTTCAATCATGACACATCACGTGTTTATCTTTTTTACATGGGAAGGACATTGTTTTACATGAGCACTGAGGAACATTTTTCTCATTAGTAAAAGTGATCAGCCAGTATCGTGCATGGAAATGATCATATTTTTTCAGAAGCTGAACATTTCTCTTTTTAACATACCTGGTTTATTGAGTCATAATCATCAGACTGACTAGAAATAAAGCCCTGAAATATTTCACTTTATCTAAGGAATCTGTACGATTTGTGTTTTATTCAAAAACTATGACTTTTTCCATGTGTTCTGGTTATTTTTGTGTATCTGATCTAGTCGTTAGCATGTTAGATCTCACCAGAAGGTCTGCATGGGCCTGTTGACGTGTGGCTAACCTAGTCGTGTAAAACCACAGTTTTAGTCTTTTTGATCACACTTGACCAGGAATTTGTGTTTTTAAACCCTGCCTGAAAACTGATGTTTGAAGATAAACAGAAAAAGTCAAACATAACTAAAACAAGCTAACATTTGCTTCCTCCTTCTCCTTCCCACCGTTAGCATGGCCGGATGACGGATAAACAATTTTCCTGAATTGGTAAGTTGTTCCTTCCGCCATTAGCACATTTAGCAGCACGTACACCAGCATGACTGACAGTGCTAAGACCTCTCTTATTATACTGTCAGGAGATTGTGACAGTTTTAACAAATGTGTAAGAAACATACTTTGATCAAAGTTACCTGCTGCAGCTTTCGGGTACAAATTTAAACCCGCAGCTTTTATAAACGCAGTTCTGAGCATTAAAAGTAACAAATAATTATCTGTGCCTTGTTGACTTGTTTTCTGAGAACCCCACCCCCGTTTGCAGAAATGAAACCCTTATTTCACTGTGTGGGGATGGAAATTATCCTCTAACTGCGCGAGTTCCCCCAGAGTGGCAGTGGAACTCGAGCCATAATTATGTCTATAAAATGGTCCCAGATTTTTAATCTTAAACTAATTTGCTGTTCATTTGTCAGGAGCTGGTAAACTAAAGCAGCAAAAACACATAAGCCCCGCAGGAAAAACATAAACTAAGACCTTTAATATATATAAGTCACACACACATACACACGCACACTAATGATTCCTCCTGTCCCTTCGTTTCCCTTTATTTTTTCTCTTTTTAATTCTAACACTGAGGACCTCAACCTATTTCCCCCATCTGAAGGAATACTTCCATGGGAAAAAAAAAAAAAAAGAAGAAGAAGAAGAAAAAAAGCCAAGAAAAACGACCTCTCTCTGCGGCTCATAATGAGGCTGTGTGAAGCATTCATTAGCATCGTCAGTGTCTGCAGCACCCTCTGTATATTGGGGCGTAATGCTCAATGACGTTTTTACTCCGGCAACTATTCTGTGAGGGCTCCATAATAATGTCCAGGAAAGAAAACACGCCGTATATTTAACGAACACGGTTTTTGCTTTTTATTCAAATGAGCACATCCAAAGAGAGCAAGTGACAGAAAAAAAAGAGAGAGAGAGAGAGATGGTGGTGGGATGGGTGTGTTGGGAGGATTACCTGTAGAATGGTAATTCCATTCAGAGGGGTCAGTTTAAAGAGAACGTTTGTCATCGTTGTCAGCTTTCACCAAAAAGAGGAGGCACTCCCTGCAGCCCAGAGCGCCGACGGGCTTCCACTCCGGTCCTCCAAAGTGCATCAAACTAAGTGACTGACACTGACTGGAACCACGCGCAGCCCGAGGCAAATTAGGGCGGATGAGAGTTCTTTCAGGAGATCCGCCTTCAGAAGAGGATGTTTGTTTGTCGTGCAGAGACAGAACGCCAATGCGGCAGAAGAACAAAGCAACAGAAAGGCACCTGCACCCCGTGAGACCGAGGCCGACCTGACTGTGTTCGTCGTGTTTGCCTATAAGGTGCGGCGCAGGATAGGGTTATGTTTAGCTCTGTCAAAGCCGCTGTTTGTTTTTGAGACGTTCGATTTCATAGTCCTACCTCTCGGTGAATCCAAGCCTGAGAACATATATCCATTAATTCTCCAAAACACACCCCACCGCCACCACCGCCCGCCCCTTTCGATGTCAAGGTAGCGAGCGTCAGGTTCGATGGAAAGCCTAAGTAGAAGATCAATAGCGTAACATTTTTACTCTGAAAGTTTTATCAGTCAATATTCTACATCATTAATTCTCGCCTCTAAATTTTACTGGTGTCATTAGCCCAGTGATCATTAATAAGCACATTAACTTCAAAAAGAGAGCAGGACTCAGAAGAGGTCTTCTTCAAGGTCCAAGACGAAATAATTGTAAATAATTCATGGTTGACTTTTCTTACTTTATTTTATTTTTATTTATTTTTTGAAAAGTAGAAGAAAAAAAAAAGTCCATTAAGCTGTTGCAAGCTGTGAATGGCTCCAATTTAAATGTGTGCCTGCGATGCACATTAAACTCTCCCTTTATTATTATTATTTTTTTTCTTTCCACAAAATGACATCCTTGTTAACCGGAGCTTAAGAATGATTTCCCTTTGAGTTGAGGGAAGCTGAACTTTGGGCGTTTTAGTCGCGAGGCTTTTGACAGAAGGGGGAGAAGGGGAAGGTGGTGGTGGGGGGGGAAGTGTCCGCTGAGTCGGCTTTTCAAGTCCATGTAGCAAATGCCTTTTCAGTGAGGGTGGAGTTGGATGGAGTTGTCAGCGGACAATAGATGAAAAACCCCCACATCATCATGGTGGGTTTTTGTTTTTTTTGTTGTTGTTTTTTTTTCCTAAAACGCAGTCTGAGAGCCGGGGTGGGTTTTGGGGGTCTTCTGGGAAAGCAAACTTTTTTTTTTTCTCGGGCAACAAAGTTGCAACAGCTCCCATCACGTAGGTACAGTCCATTCCATTGATATGATGTGATGTAATACATGCAGTAAACATCAACGGGGGGGGGGATAGCACACTGCCTGCTGGTGTGCAGGTCAATAGGGCCACAACAACATAAATCCTTGGCAAGACAACAGCCCAGAGCTTATGCAATGTTCTACTAAATTAGGCCTGTAACGGTTACATTTCTTCTTCTTCTCTTCTTTCACTTGTGACCTTTGATGAAGGCTCTGCCAGTGAGAAGTAGAGTACACCACACAAGGCCAGTGTGATTGCATAGAGTGGTGCCAGGTTAGGAATTTATGAGGCAACTGTGCACGCGCGTGTGTGTGTGTGTGTGCTTTATTTCATGTGCACATGAATACATTTGTAAGATAAATTCCTGTTTTGCTCGCGCGCTAAGGAGAAGTGGGACGGGTGAGGGCGTGGATTAGTTACCTGATGTCATTAAGACGGCGCTCTATGCAAATAATTTCACGGGTATTTGCCGTTTCCAGCCCGCTTCTCCGTCCACGCTTAAATAGCAACGGAAAATTGCAGCCATAGCTCATATTGCGCCCCAAATGTTGCCTGGGGGAGAGCTCTTTTCTCTCGTTGAAAGTCTTAAATAACGCGCTCCGTAACATTTTTCATGTTGTGACCCCACTGTTTAAGGCAGGCATGCTGAATATTTTTAATGCGGCGACGTCTTAAATCTCTTTACAGCTCTCCCCTTACTTGTTTTATTTCTTAGCACTACTAAAAATCACAAAACAGCGGCGTGTGTGAAAACAGAAAGGGCAGTCTTTAATCCCCTAGCATGGCTTTTACAAGGGTCATTATGGCTACTTTCGACGACTTTATGCAAAACGATGAGCTAAGTAGAGCACCTTCTTAGGGGAACCCTTGGTAATTGACCTTGCCGCCTTGAGCCTAGTCAGCAAGCAATAAAGAACGGTTAAATGTTAAGGCAGAAACCAAAGTGCTTGAAGGGCTGGACGTACCCTGTATTAAGAAAATAATGGCCCAGTTTTTTTTTTTTCTACTTCTCCAGACTCACTGTGAAACCAAGGTCACTGTTTCCTATTGTTTAAAAGCCATGCAAGGGACTGAAGATCCCTGTTGAACGATTGCGTGTCTGGCAGAGGTTGATAGACCCACATCGGGGTGCTTCTGTGTGTGCTTCTGTTTGTGCTTCTGTTTGTGCTTCCGTCCGAGCGGATCATGTGAAAGGCTCTTTATTCCAATTGGAAAATGGATATTGGAATGATTTGCAAGTTGATTAACGAGCCAGTTGAACAGGTATATGGGGCTTCTGCTTTAACAACGCTGACTTCTCCGCTCACTGATTAAAGTCAGAATTAAATACAGTAAGAAGCACCCAAATGATTTTAATGAAGGTTTCTCTTAAAGTTGGAGTTGCATGCGGTGATATATTTCCTTCCTTAATTGAAGTTCTTTTGTTAGTCTAATATCACAAATAGTCACACTTCTTCAAATGTTTATTTGAACTCATAAATAAAAGACTACTTGGAAGATATTGCAGTTCACCGCTTTTTTTTATTTATTCAGGCAGTTTGTAAAGATGAGCAGGGATCACCATTTGTGGCTGATTTGTAGTTTTAACTTGACAATTTATTTCTTATTCTTTACGATCTGCAAAGACCGTAAAACACACCTAAAAAACTGTTTCGACGATCTCTGAAGCATGAAAACTAATCAGCCTCTACCAGGACCAAATGAAACTAAATGAAAAATGAACATTTTCCCATCTTATTTCCTTACTTTTGATAATTAAATCAGAATTGTAAACAGACAAGTTAAAATTTAAAAGGAATACAGCTGTAAAATTGAACAAAAGTGAATAAACAGTCACCAACAAAACCAACTTTCTTCTCAGTTACAGTCAAAGCCTTTCTGTTCTTGGAATCTGTCACTTTATTGATATGTTGGTAATCTTTTACCAGCAACCACATCCTTCTTGACAGCCTTCTCGCTTGTGTCTGCTTTGAAACAGAGCAGCGAGCCTGTTCCTGAACTAGCCAAAAGGCCCATCTGGTTCTTTAAAAGCCACTCTGATCTCGTCAATCTACAGAACTTTGAAAAATCTCACTTCAAATAGTCTCCATGTTTGCCTTGTACCAGCGGTGGGTTGTGCTTCAGCCATCTTTACCTCCATCAGTCTGGGAGCGGTGAAAACCTTGGACATTTCGCCTCACATTAGAAGAGCTGCATTCTTCTCAAATCTTCGTGACGAACCTGTCGACGATTTGCCACACAAATTTGAATTGTTCTGTGATCGCTCCCAAATTTTTTTTGCGATTTCAATACTGCTGTATTCCTATGAAATACTTCATAAGTCTGATCAGTTTCATTTTAGGCCCGTTTTATCTGCCTCTAGTCTCTTTTCCTTTTGCCCAAGTCTCAGTAAAACTTGGATGTAGAGCTGGTCACGTGTTAAACTACCAGAGTTGGAAGTTTATTGGGTCGGACAACGACACCTGGTACGCTTAAATTAAATATGTTCCGATTTATAAAGTTGGGAAAATGCATATCATATTATACTAAATTATTCACATGGTGAAATTCCAAAGACTTAACTTGTAAAACGTTGCTGATCAAGGTATCGATCAGCCAACACCGACGAGGATCAGGCGGTAACCCGGTGCTTCGCATCTGAGCATTTGAGTCGCTCTTGGATTAAAGTGGAAGCCTTCAGAGTCCAGTTGTCACAGCTCCTCCGAGCATCTCTACGGTCAGCCGCGGCGACGATAAGCGGAGCATGTTATTGGGCTAATTGAGATGGCATTTTCCCGTCTCCTTCCCGAGAAGGTCACCCCGGAGTCGGCGCGAGTCGGTGCAATTGTCGCCTCATCCCTCAGTGAAGACGCACACATCAATCCGAAGCCATTAAAACCGCGGTGGCCTGTCCCGCTCCCGTCCTGCTGTGATTATCATCTATTAAAAACCGGCACCACCGAGACGCCATTAACTGCGAAGGCAGCTGTCGGCCGAGCTCAAAAGGGATCGCCATAGGTTACGCCTGCGAGTGTTGACGTGGTTAGTAACCATATTGAGAGCGGCAGGAAACTTCCGGGACAAAAATACAAATTACATGGAAATCGCCGCCGTCGGTTGCACATGCGCACCTTTCTAATTGAAATAGACTTTCTGGGTCTGACGCTATAAATGCATCGTGATCGTAAAAACTGAAACAAAAACCAGCAGTCAGGAAAGAAGGGATAATGTCTCATAACTTTAATATTCCAGTCAGGATTGTAAGATAGTAAAAACAAACAAAAGCCTTAACATTTTTCTAATTTATTTGAGCATTTCTCCTGCTGCAGTGTTTTTAATCACAGCTGACCAAGCAGCAGCAAGAAATGAACAAAAAAAAAAAAACCAAAATGAAAAGCTCTTTTTTTTTTTTTCCCACATCCCCACTGCTCTTTATGTCAGTGATAATGTGGTTACTTTGTTGCTTTGAACCACACAGCGATGGGTATCTGTGGGCTTTAAGGTCTTGAAAGCCTGTTTTTATTAAATTTGAGCTCAAAGGTATGAAGGTGAATATGTTTTTTTTTTTTTTGCAGCTTCTAGAGAGAGATGCTCATCTTCCCACCGTATTTATAACTTCTCATTTTGTAATTTTTGCCAAAGGTTGCAGAGGAGAAATGAGATTAGGCGCGAAACGCCAAAGTTGGGAGGTCGACGCGCCAAACGATTTTAATCCGGTCGGGAAAGTAAGGTCGGGAAATCCACCATTAGAATTTTCACTGTAAAAGCAAAAGATTCTTAACGGTGTTGGACTTATTTTTCCTCCCACTCAACGGACAAATCTCACAGCGATTAGTAGGAGGAAGAACTATCACACGTCAGTGGAACCAGCACCCAAAGATTTGAGTCACGATCAGTTTGATTCACACAAACAGGAAATTTGACCATGGCTGCTCTTAATTGAAGGCATTGCATAAAAAGAGAAAATAAAATACGTTTTTGTAAATGTGTGCTTTAGGTTGAATTTATACAAAAACTGAAATGTAAAAATCGAAATTTTCCAAATTTTCTTACCACAGGAACTGATAGTTTTGGTATTATATGTGGTCTTATTTAAATTCAGCTGGTTCATGACTATGTAATGGGAAGAAATCAATTACAGGAGCTTTTGCTTCAGGAATTTCCTCCACCTTTTGTAGATTTAAGTTTTTGGGAGAAAGTAAGAGTGCTCAAAAAGTCCCCTATATGTTCTGTACGGTTGCACCTGTTTTTGTTTTAGAAGTCCCTCCTTCAATCGGCTGTGATTTCATTGGAGGAGCGTGTGTCTAGATTGACTGGGGAACTGCCAAAATGGAGCGCACTCGGATTTTACAAAAATCAAGAAAATGCACATGAAAACCCCCCCCCAAAAAAAACACCAGAGCAGGGTGACTTGTTCATTAAAAAAAAAAAAAAAATGCAAAAGAGTGAAATGCTAATTTTGAGCGTAGTATTAATTATTCTGCTTCTGGCTCATTCACAGTTGTATCTTTTCATCAGGATTATGGAAATTAGCTCCGGCGACAACTGTTGGCAGCTGCATCGGTGGGGTATTTTCAGCGGAACGGATTCTTAAAGCAAAAACTCCGGGTTACAACTTTTGGAAAAGAATTTAGCAGTTCAATAATTTCTCATTTTGTCGTGAAGCCAAAAAGATGTGCAAAATAAATAGAAACAATCCTAAGAATTTGACACCCTGGGACGTTTGTCTTGATTTAGTTTGCATAGAGTCAGTTTTTATTAATGAACCTTGCCCTTCGGCTCTACGTTGTGGTTGTGCCCTTGAGTTCTTGGGGAGGAACGCCCTGCAATGTGAAGATTATTTGACAAATATTGTGTTCAGCATTTTTTATTCTTATCAGACATCATTGCTCTTTTTTTTCCCTTTTTTTATGATTATTATTTGCTTGTTTGTTTTCGTCTCCCTGTCACCGTTTGACAGATTTTGTGGCTGCAATTTCGTTCCGATTCCATGTTTCGTTGATGAGATGTCGCGAACAACAGAAGACAGTTCAATTTACATCTGTGTCACTCGGCAAAAGCAGAACTGTGTGCGAGGAATACTTATTGGATTGCAACCAGTTGGTTGGTCCTCCGGTTCCTTCATTTGTACTGGTCAAAGTTGGACGGTCAATACCTTAATCCTTCTACTTCAGATACACCTAGATGTTCATAAAATGGCTGTTTTTGGTTTTGATTTCTCCAACTAAAACGCTTATTACTCTCATTATGAAGGTGACGCCAATATTTTTCATCCACTGATATTTTCCCCTCCTACTTTTACTCTACTGAAACTTATGATTCCCTTGTGTTCAGTTTCTTAATGATGAAATCAAAAAGAATCCATCTCCTCCTTCCTCACTCTTCTGTTATTTTTCATTTTCTGCTTCCTTCCGTTTCTTAAACAGCCGACCTGATCGAGAAATCCAAGGCCTCCGCATGTCCCTAGATCCTATTACAAAACCTCTTGTGAAGTCTTGCCTTTTTCTCTTCGTCTGAATATGTCTGCCATTATCCACTCCTTCCTCTCGCTCTCTCTCAGCCAGAAATGTTCCAACTCTTTTCAAAACCGCAGTCGTCAGCTTCGTTCTTAAAAACCTGAATCCCATCCTAGCAATTTCGATAATCTTCGTCCCATTTCCAACCTTCCATTTGTGTCCAAAGTCGGGTTCAAACGACCTAAAACACTTAAACACCACGCAAAAAGGAGAAAGACAAGAGAGTTTAGATTTTACTTGCAAGGAGAAACGGACAGAAATGTGCTTTCAGTTACAATTTCTTGCTGTTCTGAAGCATGTTCTGCAGTACCCTTGCTTTTTATTTCCATCTTAAACAACATTCTCTTTCATAGACTTTCATCCATCGACATTGTCCACATGCTGCAAATTAATTTCTAATTTGAGGCAATAAGAAAATGACCATTGCCCACTCCTTGACTGGTTTCACTCATATCTTTGTGGCCATACTCCGTTCATCCTTTCCTCATTAGTTCAGGTGTGCCCCAGGGTTCTGTCCTGGGTCCCTTTCTTTTCATTGCCTATCTTTTTCCCCTTTCCCCTAAATTCAATATCAGTTTCCTTTGCTTCGCTGACTTCACCATTATCCTCACTACAAGCCTCGTCCCTCACTTCCTGTCTAGCGGAGATAAAATCGTGGTTTGCGTCAAGCTTCCTAAAACTTAGCAGTGATGAAACAGAGTTTCTAGTCATTGGCACGAAATTTGTCCTGTGCAAAGTCAAATGTTTCAGTTTATCTACTGACAACTGCTTGGTTTCCGTCTCCTCTCTCTCCTCTTAAGAGTCTGGATCTCGTCCTCAGCAGCACTTTGTCATTTCACTCTCTTATCAGGTCTCCAGTTCTGCATACTTCTGTCTTCGTAACTTCAACCATCTCCGTCTTTCCTTTTGCCCATGTTCTGCTTCCGTCGTGGCCCACATGGCTTGTCATTTCTCAGGCTGATTACAGCGACTCTCTCTTCACCACGGTCTCCACCACAAATCCCTCCGGAGACTTCAGAGGGTTCAGAATTCAGCGGCTCGTAACGAGGAGAAGCAGCGTTCAGCTTCTACGCACCACAAATCTGGAACAAACTTCCAGAAAACTGTAAAACATCCGAAACACTGACTTCCTTTAAATCTCGACTGAAAACCCAGCCGTTTAGTTTATTTGAAACATAATCAATTACAAATTTAATGATGGCACTTGACTTAATGTCATGTTTTCATTGTTGATTCTATGTTGCATGACTTTGTGTTTGTTATGATGTAAAGCACTTTGAAATGCCTCGCTGCTGAAATACAAATAAAATTTGATTGATTTGATTGATTGATGTGGAAAAAGTTAAGAAAATAAATATGCCCCTTACATTTTTATTTTATTTTATTGTTTTTTACATCCTTTAGACCTGGCTTTTTACAGAGATGTGTACTCTTTAGAGGGCCACTGTGAATAAACCCAAACCACATCCAATGCAGTGAGGTGCTTTATTCATTACTTGAAGAGGAAAGCGGGTTCAGCCTGGAGGACCATCGGGCCAATGTCATGAGTGAGGCATTTGAGCGTAAATCCCGCAAAGAGAAAATTACAGCGATGCAGTCAGGTGGTCCCTCAGCCGTGCGTTCAGAGTGCTTCTGGGGGCCGAGGGAGAGGCAAAGTGGATGTGACAGGATAAGATTAAATGCCAGAGACGGGGCGTTTCTCACACACGCCGCAGCCTCCTGGACAGCAGCCTAATTAGACACTTCCATGCTCTGCCATCAGCTCCTCCAACAACATGCTTCTTCCAGTAACACATTTGTTAATGTTACAAAATGTAGATCCGCATTGAAGTACTGCTCCAAACAGGAGAGATTTCAAGAGCGTGGAGCAATTAGATCTGTGAAGCGATGGTGGGAGAGGAAATAAAAAAAATAAAAAAATAAAGTTTTTTTTGCTGTTTTAATAAAACATACAGCTGGTAATGTGCAGCAATGTGTTATCTACCTTTTCTCATCTTCACCTCCTCAGACAAGAGGAATGAATATTAATTAGAGCGTGCTTCATGCTCTGCAGGATCAAATGTGAGTCTCTTTCTCTGTTTTGTTTTTTTTTGTTTTTTTTGCAATCAGATTTCTGCATTCCTACAAGAACATGTCAGTGTGGATCACCATGAGAAGGTCAGATGTTTCTCTCAGGCACAACAAACACAGATTGCATCTCCATCCCGGATCGACGGCTCTTCGGGGATATTATCCGAGGAGCATGCGGCTTACGTCCCCGCGTGTCTCTTCTCATATCTGCCACGGTACAGACACGCCGGACAGGAAATAAATCTGATTACACAGTGCGTGAGGTAATGTTCAATAATAAAAAATAAATAAATAAAAAGATTTTAAAAAGTATTATTTGTCATGATCAATGTGTGTCGCCGCAACGATAAAAGTACAATAAGCGGAAAGTGCTGGGAGACTGCAGTAAATTTTGATGCGTGGCGATATTGAACACATTGTGACAACTGCTTGCCTGCCGGGGCAGTAAAACATCCCCAAACAGGCTGTTGAACATCCGCGCGCCGCGCTCTCGCACACCGCCGCCGCCACCGCCATACATCAAGGCCCCGGCCACGCCATGCTAAGGGCTAAGTGTGCGAGGGAATTACATGCCATGTAGCAAACCAGGGCAGCCCCTTGCACTCATCAGCAGAGAGTGGGTCTGAGGAGAAGTGTGTGTGTGTGTAAAATTAATGAATATACTTCCTGCACATATTTGTACAGAGCAGAGGGACGGAATCAATCAGTCAGCTAACACAGCCCATGGTGGCATTTGTAAAAGTATAAACCAGCTTAAAAACTGTACAAAACTGGATTGATTTTAAAAGACATCATTTAATGTGTTTAACTGGTGCAGGGAGAATGAAATGACTGAATGTTGATGTACATGAGAGGGGCAGGAAATCGTTAAAATCTTTGGTTTCTACCTGATCCTTTTTGAACAAATTGTGTGGAAACAACCGGCTATCTACGGAGCTAAACTGGGGCCATAAAGCTTGTGCGAAAGGTTTGAATTTAAAAACATATTTTGAAACTTAATTTAAAAAATAATAATAATAAATTTGAAGCTGAAAAAGTTTTAAAAACTGCTTTTCCGATTCAAGTAATTTTTTTAATTTTTTTTTTTACATTTTCAGATTTTGTTTTCAGTTAAATTTTTTTTTTTCTTTTGAGTAATCTTTATGGCCCCAATTTAGCTTCGTAACTAATTGTCTTAGTTTTTTCTGACTTTACCTTTAACGTCTGTTTGAAGTAAATAAGCTGGCAAGAGTCACAGGGTCACTTCACATTTGCAACTAAAAACTTAAATATAATTTTTTACGATCTATCTTATAGTTTAACACAGTTTTTTAGTGAAATGTCTATAAATCAGATCAAATGGAGAGGGTCTCTGATAAGTTTCAGATCTTTTGAATTAGATCTGAATGTCTAGACTTTGAATTGTATCTAAACAAGTTGCCACCACCATGCATCTCTATGGAAATGGGACCTTTAGGATGATTTGCATTGTGCTATTTTTGCGTTATCCACTCATAGCAACCCAAAAAGTGAAGATTTTCATCTAAAGCTTCTATCACATCACTTTTGACTCCCTCCCCACCACAACAGCAGCTTTGTTCTTGCTACTCTTCTATAAATGCTGTACAGCAGCTGACAGGTCAGCAGATTCCACCATCTAAGCTGTTCTGCCCCTCCAGCCTTACCATGGGCCTCGTGGCTTCACCATTGATTATTGTCTGTCTCGTTTCACCTGTCCAGTGCACGGCCAAGTCTTCATAGGTTTGTAGTTGTGCCTTACTCATTCCATTATTGGTTGGTGAATTAAAACAAACAAACAAAAAAAAGTGACCAATTAAAAGTTGGATAAGATCGAGACGAGTAGTAATCTGCGTATTGTGAAGGCTGGACGATATGGCTGAAAACGATACATTTCACATCAGTTGATATCGATAATTATTGATTCGGTTTTTTGTTTGTTTGTTTGTTTTAAATAGCTGACATACTGCCTTGCTGGTGGTGTTGATTTCTCCTGATTTAGCCAAAGTTTCCAACTCTGAGTTGTTGATTCCATCCTTGAAAATTTGGGTTGTAGAAAAAAATCCATCTTCAATTGTTTTCCTGTTGCGAGATGGAATTCTTTTGTACTTATAATTGTTAATTGTTTTTTTTTGTTGTTTTTTTTATTTGTTGTGTTTTACCTGGAAAACACCACAACAACCACATATTAAAGAACCTTAACTTGATTCTGTGAAGGTTCTTTAAGATTTAGCCGCCTCACGGCAATGCTCTACTCTGTGTCAGTGTATAAACCCCACAAAAGTACATTTGATGTTTGTCGTTTCGATGTTGTAAAATGTGAGAAAGTTCTAGCAGTGAGAATATTCTAGCGTGACACTGCAGGTCCAGTACAATCAACAAACCCCGATCACGCAGAGGAAAACAAAAAAAAACAAACAAACGAAAAAAAAAACAACTTTTTACAGCACCAGGTCTACCTCCCGTGGCCCCGGACCGGCAGAATCGCATTGCCGTCAAAGCTTCTGCGACCGGGAGGCTCGGGGTATTTAAGAACGTTATCTCAAATGCACAGATGTCTTAAAGGTCTCGCTGGAATAGGCCTGCAATTTTCCCTCCTAATTAAAAATTAATTAAATGGGCCGCAGCTCTAGCCAGGCAGAAAGCTGAAGGCCGCAGCCACCACCGCTGGAAACACAATCATTTATTTAACTCAATTACAGGAAGCCGCAGCTGGCTCCCATGCAACTCACGTCACCTGGGGAGAGGCGGGCTGGTTTCGCCGAGCAACTCACCAAACTGTGTTTTTCAGCACCCTAATGTAGCTTTTCATTTTCACTTGAGAGTTGAGCGAGGAAAAGGGAAGGAAAAAAAAAAAAACAGCCTGACACTTTTTATAATTCGACCCACGTCTCTCCGACTAATACCAACACAGTCACAGAGATATCCTTTGTCACCTGTTGTTCCTCCCTCGTCCCGCGGGGCTGATTTGGGGTGATTGATCAGAGATTCAGACACAGGATCAATAAGAATTTCACCTCTCTCTCTCTCTCTTGGCAAGAGAAGGGGGCCGCAGCGATGTCCTACTGTGCTGTCCAATTATTCAGTAATGGAATACTGGAACATGCCCAAGACTATTAACGCCGTGGACACAGGGAATTGCAAGTAGGACGGCTAATTGTTGGCTGATTTTGTAAACTGACAACAATGTACTGCTCTAATTCCCCTTTTTGTCTCTTTAGCACTAACACCAAGGCCTGGGCATCCCAGTTGTTTATAGTACCTACTGTCATTATGCTCCTGTTTTAACCAGTGCACTAGTGAAGTATTGTTCCAAGCAGGTAATTAAACTTTACACATTATTTGGTGTATTTCAGATGTGCTTTTTTTGTTGTTTTTTCATGGCTGTGGACGTTTGAATCTGCAGAATTGACACATAATTGAGGCTAGTTTTCGTTCTTGTTATTGATGTATTCTAACTATAAAGAAACTGAAACATTTTGAAGGAACCTGTCTTTTTTTTTTTTTCCCACACTACCCAGGAGCAAATTAAAGTTTTATTGCTGACTTAAGCCAAAAATCAACTTTGAGCTTTAAAGCCTATCGTAAACCTCAGTCTGGGATATTTGGGTTGTTTTGGGGTTTTTATCTGTGTTTGTGTTGTTATTTATGCTCAACCAAGCTCTCATATTGGTTCACTCTGTTCTTTTGCAGCTTAGTTTACCCTTGTCTCACTGTTTCCCCCTTATTTGCTGTTTATTTTCTCCTCATCTCCTTTATATTTTTTGTGCTGCGTCCCAGTAGCCTGGGAAGTCGGTGTAACTGGGGTTAATCAGGGTAGCTCTCACTCGACCGGTAGGAAATCCAAATGTTTTTGAATTTCCCGCTTTCGAGCGCAGCCGAGACCCAGAGTTGGTGTGGTTCCCCCTGTCTGACTTTTTACTCCCTGCACTTCTTTCACACCTGCAGCCAGCTCCGGTCAGCCATCTTCTTCTCATTATTTTTGAGAAATAATAGTTTGAAGAGGTCCTATTAGTTTTATCTTGAATGTTCAAGGTCAGCCCCTTCTTCCTGTTAGACTACGTGCAGTCACAGGGTTGCCATGGTGATTACCAGTTGTTTTGGACAGGAGGTCCGGGTGGGACACAGAACCTTATTTTCCCCCTCACGGAAACAGGTAAAATCCTCTTGAAGGTTCAAATAATTTGAACCAGTTCCTACACCAAGACGGAAAATTGTCACAGATGAAAGCTGTGATTAGTTGCTCACATCAAAATTAATTCATGCATTCGCAACAAACCATGGCTAGTGTACAAGTCTGTTAGGGATCAGCAACAAGTTTTAGAATCTAGAAAGTTTGTGACACATCTAAAATGTGTTTTTCATTTTCCAACTACAGAAAAACATCTCATTGGTTCCATGTAATGAACCATTTCACGACTTGTGATTTGTTTTTAATGGAACAGTCCTTCAAGTTTAAAACCCTTCACACTGTTGCAGTTCTGATTTGCATTTCCATGAGTTAGAAAGATACCTTGCTTAAGCAACAACATCACATTTTTTATTTTTGTTACATACTTGATCTGGTCTGCGGCGTAAAAAGGATTTTTGAGCATGTCACAAAACTTTGAGTTATGAATATTGCCATTAATGACGCCATATATACTGTACCATACCACTTTCTACAGGTTATTTATGCAGCTGCAACACAAAGGCCATTGCAATGACCCAATATTGGGAGCCTGACATTTTATGCAGCACAATGCAGACGCTATGTCTACACCGATGAAGATTAAAGGCTGTTGGCCTGCAGAGTGGTTGATGTGGCTTTGAGAAATTCAGGTAATTTCTCAAAATTATCATAAATAAACATGTAGAAAAAAAATAAGCTAAAAGTTACTTCCTGCGTCCTCACCCTGTACTTTTGACACACCTTCTTCCAATAGTCATAGGGTCACTTTAAGGGCATGTTGTAGGTGACACATATTCTGTAGACATGACTGGACTGCATGTTTTACAAAACGTGCTTCATTTCATGCATGGCACAAACAAAAGCGTGACAGCAGCTTAACTTTAATAGTGCAACTTCTTACACAGTAAAAAATGCGAAGGTCGTTGGTGTCAAGTGTGGCCAAATTCGCTTGGCAATGTGTATATTGAGGAAAATGCGTCATTTCCATCATCATGATTTCCTGTTTACTCTCTGTGTTTTAAAGTGTGGATGACTAAATCGTGTCGTTTGTATCTTTTCCAAATATCAAATGTCAAATATTATTAACAGCATACAGTGTGAGTGCTTGGCACTGATTAAATACAGCATAAAGCTAGAAGTTGTTTGTAATCATGATACTGGACTCACTGCTAGTGTGAAAACAACTGCAGCTCAGGTGACAGAATCTACTACATATGGATGTGTTTGCTTTCCAACAGCTTGGAGGTACCATCCACATCCATCCATCCATCCATCCACCCATCCACCCATCCACCCATCCATCCATCCATCCACAAACCAACGATCTAAATATTTTTATGATGGTTTTTTTTTTAAGCCTGAACTGTATCAATGTTATTTGTATTTCTAATTGTGGATATTTTTCCTCCAATGTTTGTTTACTCAATGACATTGGTGCACGGTTTTTGGAAAACAAGAGCATTGAAATATTGACTTTTAGAATTGTGATAAAAACGTAAATTGCCTTTTCCACAGATTGTTCTTCCTGCAATATTTCGTCTACATCGTCACAACATCCTGACCCCTTTCTTCGTATTTTAGGAAAGAGGATTTCCTAAGCTTGACTGTATTTGCGGCGAATGCAGCTTGAATGCCGCAACATTATGATGCACCAAACGTTGCTTCTGAAAGCTGCTTTGTTGTTGCCAGCTTGCACAGATTGACATCGGCATAACAATTGTGATGCAAATAATTTAGTTGTAATTACAAGGTTTGCATTAGTAACAAAATTTTACACACTGAATATTTCACGACAGTCGTTGTTAATATTTGTTGTTTTGTTTTTTTAGCTTGCTCATTTTCTTTGAACAAGGACTTGAAACCTCACTAGTAATTTGAATTATTCTACTGCTTCACCTTTCTTCTTACCTTTTTTTTTAGTGCACATTATCATATTCATAACCTGGTTAAACCACCACACTTACTTAATTTAAAGTAGCAATTAAACCTGACAAAATAAATGCGGAGTACAAATTTGCATTGTATTAATTTAATATCAGGTGTCTTCATTCTTCAGGCTTCAGTCTAATTTAGTCGGGTTCAGCATTAACTTCCTTAAACTAACATTACAAGAGAAACTTTCTCATAAATCACACACCAATCTGTTTCCAAACAGGAGCGAGGCACCAGTTGCGCATGTCGGCGAACCACTTCTGTGATCTCGTGTGTGAAAATGCTACGTCTCTGACATCGAACGTAACAGAGTTGAACCTGATCTTACCTTTCTAAGCCATTGATCCCGCTTTGTAGTACAGGCTCCTGGTGAACATTTATTTCTGAAAACTATGAACTTATTTCATTTCTAACCGAGGTAACAGCCTGACAGTTTCAATCCCATTTCAGTCTGCAAAAAGTCCCGCTGCCTGAGAAAGCAGCTCTTTTCCCTTCAGCGCGCTGCCTTTTGGGGACAGCCTTCAACAATCCACTTGGAAGAAAGAGTTTCTGCTGCGCTTCAAAAAGTGTAACGGAGATCCTCATGAGAGACAACATGCACAGCATTATGGGTTCTTTACAAGATTTGGGATAGACTTTGGATAAACACCCCAGGCGGTCAGGACCTGACTCCGTCTACCTCCATGCAAATGTCACTGACCTTCCTATGGACCACTCTCGGTTTAGTGAATTCTCACATAGGCAGCACATAGGCACATAGTTCTGAGACTTGGCATCTCATAGATGTTGTGCATTTCTGACTCAAAGAGGAAGTTCTTAACTAAATAGCACAACTTTTGAAACTTTTTTCCTTTTTAGTACTTACAAAAATCCTCAGGCATAAAACTGATCCTCATTGGCCAAGTTGGAAGGCATTTCTAAACAACATGTCTTAAGTTATTCCTCTAAGTCCAAGAGGAACTTCTTGTTTTAAGCAAGAACTTGGAGTCCTGTTAAGTTTTTGAATAAAAAAATAAAAATTGGGAGTTACCATTAGTTACAGTGGCCAAGCAAAAGTAAGGTTGAAAATAAGAGACATGGATACAGACAGGAGTTTGATGATGGTAAGGCTGATAATGTAAAAATGCACAGAATGAAAAAAGTATAATTCAAAGAACATTTCTGAAGGCATCCACAAAAGCCTAAATATCAAGTTTTGGTTTAAGGAAACAACCAGAAATAATAGTAAATTGAACAGAAGGAAAAATGTTTGTTCTGATTGTACAGGCATGCAGTTTCAAACCACCCAGTGTCTGTCCAGTAAAGACATCTTAGCATTGTGTTCTGCTTTTGGGGTGAACATGCTTGGATGGACAGATATTTAATTTTAAGACCTTTTTAAAGTTGTACTCACACCTGATACATTTGGTCAGCTTTAATTAGGACTTCCGTGTTTGGTTTCCTTCAGTGTCTGCAGTCGGGCCTGTCCATTGTCATTTCTGTCAAACAGGAGCAATGGTTGTCACCGCCGTGACTTTGTCTACTAATCAAAGTCCGCTTGGGAAAAACATGATGTGAACCCAAACGGCAAAAATAAAATGTTTGCTTTTGTTCGGACCAAACAAGTGGACTAAAGGAGTTTCCTGGCGTGAACACACCCTAAATCATTTACTAGATGTATAGTAGGCAGCCTGGAGATGTACCGTAGATAGAGTGATGAGGACGGTGGAAGGCTTGAAACGCACTGCTCCCAGGGGTTGCTAAGGACCGGTGTACGAAGCGGCAGTCCCCAGGCCAAAAGAGACGCAGGATGAGATGTAGGGCACCGAGCGCCCCTCCAGACCTCCACACCCAGCCTGGGATCCAACCCTCCTGTTGCTCAACGTCCCCATCAACCCGCGTCAGTAAGACCGCTAGGCACCAAGCAGGGGAGACGCCCCAAAGCCTCCGATGCACTCAATATAACCATATTTGAGTGTCTATCTCTGTGTCTAAGGTGTTTTCTTGCCCTTCAAACAATCTCATGGGATTGGATGGCATTGGTAGAAGGCAAGGTGATTCCACAAAGTCCTCACCCAACAGTCCGCAGTGCACAAAGGATTTATTACCACTGTCCCTGCATCAGACACCACAGGACGCTGTCAGATGTTCTCTGTCCTTGACTGGTCTTTGTCTGATTGATCAGAGAAGACTTCAATCCAAAATTTACACTCGGCTCTTACACCAGAAGGACAGAAAAAAAAAAAAAAAAAAGAATTCAGCACATTACTTTTGATTAAGTGCGTTTTACTGCCGAAGTCCGTCTGCTCGTCAGTTTTTCAATGATTTATTGCACTTTAGAACATCTCATCTGTAATGCAGCGGCGCCCGAACGTGTATCCACCCGCACACCGATATCAATAAGAAGCAGTAAACACACTTCAAGTGCAAGAAATATATTAGCAGTCGGCATTAAAACTCTGTCAGTCAGGAGCTGCTCAAAGAGGATAATTTATATATTTATTTAAAAAAAAAAAAAATACTGCATGTAAATCTGTTCCGTTCAAAACAGCGAGATGGAGACATCGTTTCAATCAAATTTGCATAAGAAGGGGATAATTTATTCCAAACATGTTTTGATTAAAAATCTTTTAAATATTAATATAAAAATAGCTTCTTATCTGGAGATAGAAACAGCACTTTACTGATAACGCGATCCTGCAAAGCTAAAAGTATTACCCATGTAGCGAATGTCATCTCCCTTGCTTGTTGGATGAATTAGATAAAATCAACATCTGTTAAGTACTTTTCAGAGCTGCGCAGTTTTGAAAATCCAGCACTGATGTGGGGCCATGTGACCCGCAGACGCCTGGCGAATCAGATAAGACGAATCCTAATCGAGCATCAAAGGGCCCCCACGAACTGTCACTCGCTCTCGATTCAGACGTGTTTAAAATGCGTCTCGTTTCTGGGTTAAAGTGTCTGCTAACACACGACGGCTCGTCCTAATCAGGCGTAAATTCAATTCGGGCTTCTCCCATCGCCGACCCTGCGTTGAATTCAACGTGGATGTAGCGCTGCGTCCGTGTTTGGACCCCATGTGCAGAGTTTATGAATGTCGTTAGCAAAACCAACAGAGAACTTAAGGTTCAAAGCCTTTCGTCTCCTGTCTTCCTCTCGTCTGCATCCCTCCAGGACAGAGGAATATCTCAATCCGTCACAGTCTGGCGTCCGTTTACAAAAAACCAAAAACAACAGCGGCATCTGATGCAGATGACAGGATATGCAACACAGCTCAGGGCTACATAGTAGGCAAGTCTATTGTGATGTGGAGCCACCTTGCAGGCTCGGACTCCATAAATCATATGTGTATTTTACTGCTCATTGACTTGTTTGATTATTAATTAGCCCGAAGTAAATCCCTGCTTTTTTTTTTTTTTTTAAACATACATTTGTATGTATGAATTAGTTCTGCTACATTGGCACTCAGTGAGATGTCAGCAATCACAGCTCTGAGTGTGATGTGCTACACCCTTTCTCATTATGAGGAAATCACATTTTGTTCTAGCGATTAAGCTATTTGCAATTCCATCCCCCACCGCCCTCACCAACCTCTTTCCTGCTTCTTAAAGGTGCATTTCGAGCTCGAGCAACCAAAGACTACTTCCACTGTCTGCTTGGCAGAGTTGAACTTATTCAACTTGCCTTTGAGGCACAACACAAACCTCCAGCAGACACAGCTCTGTCTCATATTCCCTCTACTGTAATGCAATATGTTTAGGCTTTGTGGGAAGAGAAGGCAGCGCTCCGCTGGGAGTCTTCAGCATTTGGATGTTTCAGTACCCGGTGTTCAGAGCTCATGATGCTGAACACCAGCACCAGACAGATAATAGCGTGTGATGTAGCTGCCTGCAGATATGCCTTTGGTCGGCTGCAAAGCAGTCTCTGGGGTCCGGGGACCTCTGGTGCTCGGCGCTTTACAAGTTTCCAGCTACATATCGTCATATCATCTAGGCAGACCTTCCAGATAAAATCGACTTCTATTAGTGTGTCTCGTATAAAGAGGAGAACTCTGGAGGACGGGATGTGCTTGTGGTGGGGTGTGTCTCTCATTTTATCTCTTCTGAAAACAGAAGAAGAAAAAAAAAAATTTGAAAAAAACGCCATACACATCGCTGAACGCTTTAAGATGTTCAATAAATGCGGTATGTACAGTACCTGGAGCAGGTTTCACACCTCTTGAAGTTTTTATGTTTTGTCCCATTGCAATGAAAAACGTTGAGAGTAAAGGCATTTCAATGCCCTCCGGTCCAGCTTGCTGCCACACACCTGACGTAAACAGCTGAGGGATTAGCAGCACTTCAAGGTGGCATGCAGATGAGGTCACGCAATCATTTGAATCACTCTGCTGGAACAGGGTGAGGGAAGAGGAAGAGAGGCTGAGGACTGGGGTTGGGAACCACTGGTATAGACCAACAGGAAGGAGCAAATCATTGTGGAGTGGAAAGAAGATTATGCTCATTTTTGTGTTGTCATGTCATAAGAATTCAACCACTCTGAGTCAGAACTTTATGGACACCCAGCAGTGTATTGGGATATGTCACGCTTGGTCAGTCAAGTTTATTTGCATAGCCCATTTCAGCAACAAGACCGTTCAAGATGCTTTACATAATCAAAACACAAAAATACAAAGTCATTTCAACAACTGAAACCTTACGTTTTCTCTATACCTCTTTGTTTTTGTTTATTCCTGTTTGCAAAGTAGATCGAGCTCAGTTGGATTTTCTGGAGATCAAAGTTGGACTTAGGTGTGAACTTTGACTGGACCGCTCCCGTGGATCCTTATCTGTGTGTTCAGCATCAGTGCTTTGCTGCGAGGTGAACCTCGGTCTTACGTTTTTGCGCGCTCCAAAGGGCTTTCATCCAGTAGCGCCTCGTACATAGCTGCATCCATCTTCCCATCAACCCTGACACAGCTTCTGTGTCTCTGTTAGAGAACAGCATCCCCACAGCATGATACTGTCACCACCATGTTTTCACAAGGGCAGTGGTGTATTCCGGTTAGCCTTCAATCTTAGCTTGAATACGTTAGCAAAAAGGTCAGTTTTGGGATGTTGAGAGGAGCCATTCTTCATTCTTGCGCACCTGCATGGCTTGTGGCAAACTTGAAGTGGGATGTTCTAAGGCTCTCTTTCTTTCAACAGTGGCTTTTTGCTTGTATGCCTTCCATGAAGGATAAAACCTAAACTGCACTACAACTGTTTGCAATGCAGTAAATAGCTTCTCCCACCTGATTCGTGAGTCTCTGGAGGAACTCCAGCTTTAACCCAGGCGTCTTGGTTGCTTCCGTGATTAATGTTACCCTCTCCCTGACTGTCAGTGTAGGTGGACAGCTATCTTGGTAGGTTTGTAATTGTGCCATGCTCGATGTTTCGATGATGAATTAAACGACACTCTATTAGATGCCTGGGTTATTGTTTTATAATCTAACCCTGCATTATTCCTGATCGGTCTGCTGTGTTCCTTGATCTTTATGAAGCTGTTTGCTCGCTAATGCTTTCTAACAAACCTCTCAGGTCTTAACGGAACAGCTAGATTTATGCGAGGATTAAGATGCACACGTGGGCTCTACTTAATACTCAAGCGACTTCACAAGGCAATTGGGTGTGCTGGGTTTTATTTAGGAGCGTCCCAGTCAAGGGGCTGAATATATTTCCATGAACGTTCAGATTTAGATTTTTAAATGTCCTTTTCGATCTACTTCAGCAAAGCATCGATAAATGAATAAAAAGAAAAATAATCTTGCAAGGTACTTCAGCTAACTTGGCTTTTGATAGGTCCTGGAATGATGTGAACTCCAAAACCCACAGACACAAAAAAGCAAATGCGACTGAAAAACGCTTCACACAATGAACGCTGCAGTCAAAGAAAATGGAAGCAAAAACCTACAATCGACCAAACATATGAGAAAAACAAAATGCATTGTACAACGGGGGCTTGCCTCAAGTTCCAAAAAGGACAAACTCACTCCTCAAAACATTACAAACGCCATCTAATCCATCTGTCCTGATCGGTCCCGCGACTCTTAAACTGACCTTTCACCTTCAACATTCTTCTGAGTGAAATCTACAACTGTGTCCTCCTCACTCAGACAAGCTGTATGTCTCCACACATAAACAGTTAAACATATCAGCAGCAGCCAGTTTCAAGTCCTTCTGTTGGGATTTTATTCATTAACATCTTTCGTTCTCATTTATCTCAAGTTGCCACAATCTTTACTGGTGTTATATAGAATTGGCAACATCCCTGCACTTCTTTATCCCACACCATGAGAAAACAGGTCAAACCAGGCAACAAAATCTAAACGGAGAAACGGCAGTAAAATTATTCATCTAATTTACAAGCTGATCTAGGTTACTAAGTGGCCTGCAAAATAAAACATTTAATACAGGGCAGCTGAAGAGGTTACTGGAAAGAAAACAAGCAATACAAAAGAAGAAAACTTGCTCGGGTAAAGTCAGTCTTCTCGTGTTTACTCTGTAGATTCCAGTGCAGACCGGACCGAGCCACGTCAACAACCCAGCATGCATTGCGCAGGTGAAGTAATGGCGACTGCCATGGATGAACAAAAGATATAGTTTTTTTTGTTTTTTTTGAGGTGATTATGATTTTGTATCACAAACTACAAAATTGAAAAATGACAAAATTTTTATCCCAGTGTGCTAAACTAATCATGGATCCCTTTAAGGGACAAGTGATAAATACACACAAAACCACTCTGTCACACCGCCCTACGGATGGGCAGTTGCTCAGGGCGGCTTTAAAAGGGGGAGGACATGTATACAAAGCTGACCTGTCAGCTGCGCCTTAAGCAACTTTTCTATGGCTGCTACAAATGTGTAGTCAATGCGGCGTCGGCGCCCTCTACTGATTTCTGGCAATAGCGAAATGACATTAGACGCTACGTGCTGCATTGTGTCCTTCCCCCGAAATTAGGTGATTAACTGTAATTTAATTAATTGGCAGAAACGGGGGCTTGCCCAGGACAATGTAAATGCAATATATGCAAAACCTGCCACTGACTGTGACTCATATAAGTGTATTTACTTGTTTTTCTGCCTGTCGATCCGTTTCTTAAGCGTGTTAAATCCTTCACTCGAATCGTATCACAGAGGCATAAATAACTGCTGCTCCCTGAAATTGTATAACAGAATATGCATCATAACACTGCTAACGCTGTCATGAATCAACTTGAGTCATTCTTTGCCTTTTTTTTTATTTATTTATTTTTTTTTTATCCTGCATGTCTACTGACACAACGGAGGAAAAAAATAGTCATGTCAAATAGTCGAGCTGTGCTATTTTTGTGTCTTTGCCAAATGATTCAGCCTGTTTCGTAACCTGCTACTTTCACAGAAGATAATGTGCAATGTTGTGGCATTGTCAGAAGCAGCTGGTTAGGCCATAAAACAACACAAAATGTCTTTTATCTTTGCAATCAGTAACGCTATTACCAGCTGCCAGTGGGTTCATCTAAAAAAAAACAAAAAACAAAACACACACACAGGCAGTGCTAATGCTATTGCTACCCTGAGAGAGCTGCACAATGTTTCTTAAGTGTTTCATTGAGCTTGTCATCTGTTTCTGAAGTTTCTTTTTGCCTATTTCTCATAAAATACTTGTCAAGTGGGCACGAGAAGGGTGGAGAGTTTATGTACATATACACTGCTCAAAAAAATAAAGGGAACATTCAAATAACACATCCTAGACGGACAGTTTGATTTCACAGAAGTTTGATTTACTTGGAGTTATATTGTGTTGTTTAAGTGTTCCCTTTATTTTTTTGAGCAGTATATTTTGTTGTGTAAAAACTTGAAATTAAATTTCCCACATCCCAAACTCAAAATATTTCACAGCCTTTCGTGGCGTTTTCTACGTTCTGGTTTAAGAAATGCTTAAATCTTTTGAGTGATCCTCAACAACAATAAGGCTCAAACACAGGACCCGCGGCAGAGTTCTCTTCCAGGTCGGCCCTTTCATTTGCAATTTCAGGACTTTCAACGGGCAGTTCAAAGTGAGCCGGGGGAAATGAAGGCTCCTCTGGACTCGGTTTTTACTGTTTAAGTCGTACTGCAATTTAGCGAAGACTATATGTTGTAATAAAAAACCCAGCAAAAATACCTTTGCAGAGTCCTGTTTTCTGGTCAGTTTTGAGGTCTTAGTTCCGGTTCATTTTCTCATTTACATTTCTCCTGGCATTACATGTACCAACAGAGCCAGATTCGGCAGATGGTTTCAAAGGAGTGCGGCTATCACAGGAGGTGTTGGCATGAACTCTGTCAGTGCAGGACAGCAGTTTGTTCTTTTTTGGAGCGGTGGAAGGACCACTCCGAGGTTGGAATCAGAACGCCGGGCGCTCCTGGGGCTTCGGGATCTGACAAACTTCTCCCGCGAGAATACCTAGTGTGTGACATCAGAGCTTCACTGTCATTCTTAACTGTCTTTAGCGCTGTGTGCTCGGGCAAACAGCAAAACTACAGGTAACTGGGTCTTTCCTAACAGACGCCAGATTCAAAACAGTAAAACAGAACAACTTTTCTTTGATATGACGAGATTTTCTTGCGCTTTAAAATTCTGACCCGGTCACCGACAGCTTGCTACTCAAATTGAGATTCATTGGACCAGACAGCATTATTCCAACCAGTTTTGTTCAATATCGGTAAGCATGTGTTGATTGCAGGCTCAGTTTCTTGTTCTTACTTGACAGGAGCCGCCGAGGTCTATTGACGTTACAGACCATCCGCTTTAAGGTTCGACATGTCATGTTTTCAGAGATGACATTGGATGTAACGAGCGGTTAATTGAGCTGTTGTCGCTTTTGAACATTTTCAAACCGGTCCACCAAAGCTCCTCTGACCTCTGCATTTCCTTGCACACAACTCCCACTCACCAGGTATTATCTTTTTTCAGACCCTCCTCTGTACATGTAAGAGATTAACGTTTGCGAGAATCCCAGGAGTTTACCAGATTCTGAAAAATGTATACAAGACAGAACTGAGTGAAGTGTTTTACCGCTAAAGAATAATAACAGTAAATATCAAACACTGTTTCTACTTTTCTACACTGTTCCTACTTTTTCAGTAGTTTTAATTGCTGCAACAGTGTTAATTACACAAAATTTGCATTTTGCATGTTTTTGTGGGTTTCTGCTGTTTCTAAAAACAACCCAAATAAATTTAGGATTTTTGCTGTCTGGAAAAGTAGCTGTTTCAAAACCCTTAGGAATGTAACATCACAAATCAGCGAGCACTGCCCCTCACCTACCAACCCTGGCTGAGCTTCAAGATGTTTGATTAGCTGATTTTTACCTCTTTATGCTCTGTACAATGGCTGCTGGAAAAGACACATTTTGCTGTTGACTAACCATTCAAAAACCACTTGATGCATTCTTGCTGGCTGCGTACAAGGCTCCACTTCTGCTTTTCAAAGGAGTACGGAGTACAGTTTTATAATTGCACATCTGTTTGTAGGATAGATAATAGTTCACCTTTAGCTGGCCTAGCTAAACAAAAAAAAGGTTTAGACTCTGGCAACAGAAGATTAACCAAAAGATCTGCTGCCAGAGTTCTGACCAACACCAGAAAAATGGATCATATTGAACCAGCTTCTAAAACCCTGCAACAGTTTTTGTAATTTTGCTAATGGTCTATTGTCTTAGTCCAAAATACATTTCTGTGTTGCCCGTCAAAATGAACTGCGTAGACCTCTCGGCTTATCTGAAACCTACTTAGGAGAAGAACTAGCAGAACTAAACAGAAAGACCATCTAGTTTCTATGTTTCTTTGCTCCTGAAAAAAAAAAAAAACCCTGAACCTTGGAGAAGTTATTGATTTGTCCAGGATTGAGAAATATTTGGATGAGTTTGTCTCAAAACTTACATAGTGATATCTTGTTTCTGCAACGAATTAAACAAAATGAAGACGCTTAGCAAAAAACTCATAAGATAACAGATTATTATCACCATTAAGTTCACAAATAAAAAACAAAAAAACAAATCTAGTTTGCACGATGGTACAGTTATCAGTGAGCAGTGAGGCCATAGTTGGCACACAGCTGTTTGACCTCTTTGTCCCCATGCTTCCCTCAGGGCTCCATCTCCCACCTACTGACCACTAGGATCCTGCAAAGATCCACCAGATATAGAAATGTGACAGATAACTAGATTTCCTGAATTATGTGACGTATTTTTACATGCTTCCGCATTGCCTTCATCCTAATTCATTCTCTGTTTTGACATTTACTGCTACGTCTATTTATGCTTTTGTTTCTATATCCAGAATCAAACATTCATACCTGCATTGCCCAACGTTTTGCCTTCACTGTGGTCCCTGAAGTGTTCTTTGCCACTCGTTCCTTATTTTTGCAAGACTCCGGTGCTATTTGTGGCACCCAGTTGCCGGTCAGGCGCTCTTTTAATCATTTGTTCACTCAGTTGCCTTTTTGATGCAGCCACTGCTCAAGCTTCTTGCCATTCCATGCTTCATTTAAACAATTTTCTGCTTGCATTTCTGTGCAATAGGAGACCCGTTTCTTTTCTTTCTTTTTTTTTTGTGTGTGTGTGTCTCTTTTCATCCTGCCTTGTTCAGTTCACATTCCTGGAACCACAATGTCAGTTTCATTCTCTTCTTTCACTCACTTTGACAATATTCTGTTGCTATTTTGGCATCAAGTTGCAAGCTTCTTTTCCCTAGGCCCGCCAGGAGAGTGACTGACCGCATTTCCGTGTCATGCTGGTGCTTTAGGACATAACTCACTAGAAGTAAGGATCTGCTCTTGCAGGGCTCCTCTAAATCTTTGGATTTCAGTCTTGTGCCTGTTCCTGCTCAACCTAAACCCCTTGTCAACCTTCCACAGTCATTGGTACCAGGTGCTGCTTTCTTTGTTTGCACAGATGCCTCGCAACTTTCAGGTCACGTCTTCCTGTTACCAAAAGTCCAGTTTCTCTTTTATCGCTGTGATCTTCGCAACTTTTCCCTGTGGACTTCTCCTGCCTCGGTTCCCTTAGTTTCACCGTCGCTCACAATTTCCGCGGCACTCGGACGTCACCCTTTCTCTCTCTTTCGTCCTCCTGTCAGGTATGAGTCAGATCTCTGGTACTGGGTTATTTGGTTCTCTCCTATTCCTCTCAGTGTTTATATATCTGGGCTTCTTTTTTTTTTTTTGAAAGCTTACCAAGATTTCACGAAGTTCACTGCATTGAAATCAGCACTTTGTTCTTTATCCCCAGGCTTAATGGTAATGTGCTCTGGTTTCTCACAGCCCCATTACTCCAAAACACACGACTAAACCTGTTTCTCAAAAGAGTATTGCAGAATGAACCACGGATCCAGTAAGTGCTGATATATAGCATTTATGAACATGATACGGCACGGTTTGCAAATTTTGCATCCATCTCTCCCACATCCATTTCCGTATTTTTCTCTAGTCAGCACTGCTGGCACAGAGATGCCAGGAAGAGTCCCTTTGCTCCTATATTCCTGCCGTCTTGTCTTCTACTGCCTCGGTGACACTATCTCCCAGCTTGTAAGGTCATTCTAGGGCCATCGGGTCTCTACATGCAGCAGTTTTGTCACAAAAGAGGAATGAATTAATCAAAGGAAGATGTCTGAGGCACTTAGTTTTTGTCAGCAGGAAACTATGAGCTTCAATCCTCCTTGAGTTGCATTCAGGTCATTCTGTAAAACTTTGCACACCATCTCCTGGATTTTTTTGATTTTTTATTTTTACCGTGTACTGGCTTCTGTTTTGCTCCGTGGTACCACCTCAAAATCACTACATTACCTCCACAGATGATGAATGACGTCCTTTCTCTCATATTTGGGGCAAAAATAGATTTCCTATTAGACGTCAAGCTACGCTGGCACTTTGCTGCACTCATGCCAGTGGGACGGGTGTAGTTGATTGAGTCATTTTTAGCTTTACGCAGAAATGAAACGCGTGACATTTTTGAGCTTTGATTTTCTCCTCAGGTCGTCTTTAGTTCTGGTGTAAAAGGGCGAGTGTTCACCGTTCAGTGTGATGAGACCTTGAGCACCTCAAATAAGACCTGCAAGAAATTGTCTGTTTTTTGCCCATACAGTCCAGCTTTGTACATGAATGACCATTTTTGAGCATTATTTTGTCTCCGGAAGAACAAAAAGTGAATGTGTCCATTTTTTTGAAGGTTTATGCTTTCTGAGAGTGGTTATGAATTACATGTTTAGAATGATTTTGAATCTCAAATGTGGTTGCAGTGATATTTTTCATGCCTAAAGGGGCAATATTGTGCAAAATTGACTTTTGTGAACTTTACATCATGTTATAGTGTTATTCAATCATCAAAAACATACCTGGACTGTTGCTTTGATTATTTCGAGAAACCCTTTAGTCTCCCGTAGCAACCATTCAGCTGTGCAAAACCCCTGGTTGGACCTACCGCCGTCTTTTAAGCGAAGCTCCTGCTAAGAGCTGCAGTTTCCCAACATCCGAGCTTCTGCCTTGCACAGCACACACACCCCCACTCATGTCCTTCAGACTAGCCAGCAGAAAAGAGCAAACGCCTGGTGGAACTGCACGTCTGCTGATCTCCTTATACGAGCTACCTCAGTACAACGTTGATAAAAACGTTCTTAAAGGGCCATGCTGTGATGACGTCCTGAGTGTCAGAAAGTCCAGAAGCTTCTTAAAGAGACAATTTTAAGGTGTTAAATTATGAAGTCGAAATTCTTGAGGTCATATTTGCATTTTCATAACAACTGAAGGTAACATGGCTACTTGATTGTGCTATACAACAACACTATGCGCCTGGAAAATACATAATACTGCCTCTTTAAGGTAACTGTTACCACCAAAGGGTTATCCATCCAGCTTGTAATCGTGAATGGGAGCTGATCCTCTATTTACCATCTTGCATGTATACGTCTTTCTTAATGGAGCAAAGTCTTTGACATGTCAGTAATAGTTCCCTTGCAATGTCCTCATACATTTTCCTCCAACACTCCTTCCTGAGCGTTTGCTTTGGTTTCAGTGTAACTTGTGAGAAAATGTTCTATCATACGCCAGGAACCCAACATCGCTTAACTCGACACCTAACCGTTGTTTTCTTTCATCTGCTGTTATAAGAGAGAAGGGATACAGGCTTGGATATGAAAGACTCATATCATCCGAACATACGTCTGTCAGACAGACACCTGCTCCCAATCCTTTGAGCAACTCAGGCTGGTCGTCAAAGCAATGGGAGAAGGCTTCTCCGAGGGCAAGACAAAAAAAAAAAAAAGAGCTGGATGTTTATCGTGCTCGCTGTTTGAGAAGCGGAGAATCACGAAGCAAAAGATACCGTCAGCACGAGGAAGGAAATTACACATGTATTTGAAATTTTGACATTTAAAATCTGCAAAATTCAAAGACACAAAGACGTGGCGGTCTAATTAAACTCACAGGCTGCAAAAGGAGAGGATTAATGAGAATCAAAGAGGCCCATGGTAACTTTGGAGGAGATTTAAAGCTCAAGTGGGAGAATATTGGAAAAGTATAACCATTAGTTGCCATCTCTGCCAATCTGGTGGGAAGAAAGCCAAAGTTGAAAGAGAGCCATAAGAAATTCAGGTTGTAATCAACATTAACCCATGAGGACACACCAAGGTGGAGGATTTACATTCTCTGATCAAGTAAAAGACATTTAAACAATTTGACATAGGTGGAAAGTGATCTGTGTGGAGGTAAATTGACTCTACACGCTTTCTAACGCATCTTCCCAGTGGTAGAAATGATGGTGAAAGAATCAAGCTGGATGGACAAGACAGGGAAACTGATCAAAGTTAATTAAATGGACTGAATATCAAGAAAATCCTTAAATGAAAACCTTTAGAGGCTGCGAAAGACATTACACTGTGGTATGCGGTATAGGTTCCCCGTTCAGAAGAATGACCTTAAACGTGGAGGAACACTGGATTGACTTGAAACAAAGCATATTGTGTAAAATTGCCTAGTCAAAGTTCATAATGTAATCCAACTAAGAATTTGAGGAAAAAAACTATCTACATGCAAGTCTGACTCACCTTAAGGCCTTGCATCTGCAGTTACAAAATGTGGCATAAAAGTATTAATTTGGGCAGCAATGTACACAAAAAAAATCAGATTTTTATTATTAAACAGAAGGAAAACGTCACAATCTTATTGAGTTGCTTGAAGAATCTTATATAAAGAACTAACATGCCCTACTCTTCTTTTATTTGTGTATCACACCACTCTTCATTCTTCCTTTTAGTCTCTGTATTTTAGCTTTTAGGAATATTCCAATAAGAGAAGCTGCTGTTAATTACCAAAAAGCCGTCCACAAAATGAAAAAATACACGATTCTCGTGACTTAAAGTTGTTATTGCTCGATATTACCTTCCTACAAAGAAGTTGTTCAACATGTTGTGTCTTGATGCATCTTTTAGTGCTGTAGCTTATTTTGTCCCATTATCAGAGCCCCAAAGTTGAGGAGTTTCTTTTTTTTTTCTTCAATTTTAATAATTTCTACAGGCTCGAAGTGCCAGTGGTTTTTATTCCAGCAACTTCACTGTTTGTAGTTTAACATGAAGCAGTAAAAACATCCCATCAGTAAAAGAAGGAGCAGGGATGTAGAAAGTCATTGACCCTGATTGCTTAGTAACAACAGAGAAGCTTAGAAGCAGGTTTCAGATGATTTGTTTTTGCTCATTATGGTGTCATGAAGTAACAGTGACACAGTAGGCAAAAATCATTCCTCATGCTTTACTAGTTACTGTAGCTTTGCATATAATTTTGCACTGTTTACTGTTAGTGCTGTGTGGGAGGAAAGTGAACCTACTTTAACTCAGATCATTGGGATTGTACATTTTTATGCCGATTGTGGGTTTGGTCATCAGGCACTTGAACAATGTCTCTGCTCTGTCAGGCTGGAACTGACAGAGCAGCAATAAAATAAGTAATCAAATTGTTGGTTTTTTAAACTCCAAATAAATAAAAATGTCAATGTTCAAAATTTAATTATCTGGCCCATAAGGAGGTTAACAAAATATAACTCTACTGGTTAACTTTACTAAGTATACACACTTACACAACACAGCCATAATGAATGGTAATTTTATATAGCTATTTAACCAGACCATTTGCACACAATGAGGATAACAGAATGAAGCATCAATACTACCCAAAAATTTAATAATCCAAGCTAAAGCACCCCCTTGCTGACCAGCACATTATTGGTCCTACTGGGCTGCCATAGTGCTTTTAAAAACCTCAGCCGTTGGCCGCGCCTGTTTCCCAAACAGGAAGCAGCCATAATAAAGAACCATAACTAATATAATAGAGCCCATTTTGAAACACCTTACAGTGTTACCATGTGAGCACTTCCTGAGACCATTTCAATGAAACGCATAACTAAAATATATGTTCAACTCCAAAACAATATAAACTGATGAGGTGAGCGTGTGGAGTGATTTCACTGATGTGTAGCTGAAGCCATCACAACTTGCATAGACAAAAAAAAAAATCTATTAACAGGTTTTCTGGTTTTAGCACTGATTGTATAATATTCCTATACTTTCTCTCTGAAGCATACTACTTAATCTTTGATATGAAAATGCATTTAAACACAGGAAGTCAAAAAAAAAAAAAAAAGTCAAGACTTCCCAGTTTAGCTTTGCCAACTTCAGTGAAAAGATGATTAGGTAATATAAACTGTCTGAGGTTGAGATACATGTAATAATGCCACCTCTCAGCTGGGCAGCTGTCTAAACTTTGGTTGAAAAACTCCAGATAACAAACTGCAATTTCCTGACTTCTGGCTAAAGGCGAAGCCATCAGAAGAGTGCAGTAATACCATGCTGTGACGCTTTGAGTAGTCAGTCTTTTGGCTGTAGCAGTTAGCTGTTGGCGCAGACTCTTTAAAAACAATTAAATACAGCCACAGTTTTATATTAGTTGGAAGCTACAAAGCACATGTCGCCTTTAGCACAAATATATAGTGCTTTATCTAATCCAGAGGACTTCAAAGTAGGTTACATTCTCACGCTAATGGTGGAGCGCTTTTCCTTTTTTGGAAAAACTGTCCATAACAGACTTGTACAAGACATGCATCCTCTTTTTCACAGTGCTTAAATGCTCTCATACCCTCCAGTCGTCATTTCTTTTTCATAAGGAGTATACAAAATGCTGCCAGATAAATGATTTATAAGTGATTCTGAGTTTCTTTAGTGCCTGTTCAACTAAGTGTTGTCAACCAGAGCAACAATGTCCTTTTAGTCAATTTCATCAACTCAATAGGGCAACAATTCAAGCACGTCTTGCTTTTCTGCTTTAAAAAAAAGCTTCAAACATGAAGTTTCTGCGGCAAAATGCAGGCTATAATGTTATTGTGATGCAGGTTATAAGATTGTTATCTCAGATGATTCTTTACAAATATGTCAAAAGTTATTTACAATAAAACTTAAGAGATAAATCTGTGACATTGTAAAATGCTTAAACCAATGCATGCTGAACCAGTCCCACAACAGTGGTTATCTAACAGAGAAGTGATGCAAATCTAAATAAATCCTCAGTAAAACAGAATCCAGCTGAACTTCCAGGATGTTTTCGAATCTTACAAATCCTTGATGTGTCATCTTCTCCTTTTGTGAAGCTGGAAAAGCAGGCTGAGCCAACATGCCTTTTGCCTAAGCTGTCTGCGCAGGCCACACACAAATATCTTTGTTTCATCAAAGTATAGTGCTAAGGTAAGACACTGACTACTCATAATCTCCCAACCGAATCCCACAAAAAAAAATAAAAAAACTGAACTTTTTCTCCGAGTATCATCGGTTGCTTGAAACCGAGTGCAAATTGTGTAATACTGTGACTTTTTCTAAATCAATGAATAATTTTGTTGGTCTAATATTAAAGAGTGTGAGCACTTTAAGCTGATCAGTACATGTGGGAAATTGGTTTTGGAAATTACTTTTTTGTATTTATGTAAATGTCAGATTTTTCCCATTTAAAGTTCTGACCTTTTCTGAGAAGTAATATTCGAGGGAATGCTGTTTTTATACCCCACACAGCTCACTTTATTACAGACATCTTGCAGATCGTAGGGAAGAAAAAGAAAATTACTTAGCATTTGTGTCCAAGTTGCTGAGCTCCTCTCCCTAGTTTTAAAAACAGTCTGTTCTTTGCCGTATGTCCAGTGAAGTCAGAAAACCCCGAAAGCAGCTCCTGTGTGAGATTTTTAACAGTTAAACTGAGACAAAAAAGAAAAGCCTGCTCTATTTCTCCTCTGCTTTCAGACGATCATCCAGTAATTGCAAGGTATCAGGTGTTACTGAAGCTTGAATCCAGAGGAAAAGGTCAGATGGTGAATTAATAAAAACACGCCGCAGTCACTCTTAGCTTTAATAATGTCACTGTCTTAATTAACTCACCTGTCACATGTCAAGTAAAAAGGGAAAAAAAAAAAAATTAAAAATCCATCTTCACTGAGAAAAATGTCTCCGAAACGGCTCTACAAGGTTAAATCAAAGTGACTGAAGAGTTAACCGAATGGGTGTGTGCGTGCGCTGAGAGCTGCAGGCTTTTATTACACTGACAGACTGTGTGTGAAAGTGTTAACGGAGGGGTGTTTAACACCTCTCGAACTAATGCCCCATCACCAGATCAACAGCAGTGTTCTCTCACGCCTGTGGTCTCACCCATGCCTTTGGGATCCGGCTGAATGGTTACTAGGGATTCGGTTCCAGTCTGAAAAAAAAACAAACTCCCATCCACAATTAAACACAGAGATAGACCACTTCTTGATATAAATATGCATCACAGCTAACTTAACATTTCTTATTTCTCTGTGCACGCACAGGGTTGTCTGTCTTTGTCCTTGCTGACCTCTCGACCCTAAATGGTGGTTCTGTCCACCATCAGGTATATTATAAACAGCGAAGCACTGTTTACATATTTACACTATATCAAAAGCAATGAAAACAACAGATTATCATTTGAACATTTCTGAAGAAGTTTAAAAGCGGCCTGCCACAGTGTGCGTGTCGGTTGTTAGCCCGCGCGCTCACCTGACTCAAAATTAGTAACAATTCGCTAAGGTTAGTTAAAATGTAGTTAATAACGTGTGGGGTGTTGTTAAGACCATTTACTTAGCTTTTGTTTTTTATTTTACTTAACAAAATAACTTTTGTTTAGTAAATTCTCCGCATAATGCTAGCATAAGGCTCCTACCTAGCAAACGGCTTCAGCACCATCATTAGCAGCACTAGCACTAAACAGGGACATCGTAACACAGCTTCATAGAAAACTGAAGTAAGAAAAAAAAAAAAAAAACAGTTCGTAACAAATGGCAGTGGCACCTCGGAAATCTTCGTTCATGTGGCCAAAAAGTCGTCTTCTCCGACAGGTCTCAGCTCAAAAATGTTCTTACCGTTTAACCAGTAAGAGAACCAGGTTTTTTATATCCGGCACCTTTAAACCTCTTTGTTACAACAGCACCACCTACTGACAAAAAACAAGAATTACACCAGCACGTTAAAAAAAAGCAAAACAGGCTTTTACGAAATAAGTATTTACAGGTACCCATTTTTCACCTGGTTACACTAAAATGACCCAAAATGCTAAGATTAGCTTAAATGTTGTCAGTAGCACGTGTGGTATGCTGATTTACATCGACTTACTCCATTCAATGTAAACATTTCTTCTCACAATCACAAGAATGTTTCGATTGAAAGTTATTAAAGTTAAATAAATCCAACAATTGTTCTATTACTTAATCACATAAATATATTTTAATAAATAACCAAGTAATAAAACAGGAACGCCGGCCTAAACGAAATAAAATGTACTTGGATAAATGGAAACTCAACTAAAAGGAAACAAAACCGATTCACGTGGGAGTGAATTACATTCAAATGAACTGGATTAATCCAAACCTCTCTGAACTCAGTTCCTCTGGAATGTGGAACGACGTGGTTTGAACTGAATTTCTCTGAACTGAATTAACGCGACTCGGGACCCCAGACCAAGTCATTTCATTCCGACAGGGCTGCTGTGATCAGAAAAGCAGGGAAAGTTGCGACTCATTTGTTATTGTACAGTCTGTGTTTGGAAGTGTGTGACTTTAGTGCATAAATTAATGGAATAGAGACAAATACACCATTACTCTTTATGCCAGTGACAAAACCGGGAAGGAGGCTAAATGGTCTGATATATTGCCCCACGTAGGGGTTGTTTAGGAGAAAATAATGGTTGATAAATAATATGCAAATTCTGTTCAGCACGACACCCAGATTGTACTGCACTTGTTTTGCTCATAAAGTCAGCTGTCATCCAACACAATTGTCTTTCCTGTTGTAATGTCAATAAAGTCAATAATACTAGCAGTAAAGCCCACGTTTGATGAAAATGGCATCCCCGAGAGAAAAAATCTGGCACAGAAATGAAGGCTTTTTTCCCCCCCCTCTCTGTCTCTCAAGAAAATTAAGTTAGATTTATAACTGAGTTAGATCAGATTGATAATCAAAATGTTTTTGGTTCATTCACGTCTTTGTCAAAGCAATGAAAGCATTTAAATTGGCTTCGGCTCATGTTGCCGCTCCCTCTTTCATGGAACATCCAGAGAAAAGAAAAAAATATCTTAAAAACAGAGAAATGGCAGGAGCACAATCATTCATAGCTGGCCTGATAAGTTGTGCTCCTGTTGTTCCTTAACCCATTCACGTAGCGCAGACTGCCTCGGAGTAATTTGGAGCCAAGGGCAGTCGCCGCTGAATCATCATTGTGATACACTGAAATACAAAATGGTTGTAAAATGAGCTTATCGAAAGTCTGGTGATATTTGTGGGCTTAGAGCCTACAGACTTGGTGAATAGCTTGATGATTTCAGAACTTCTTGCTTGATACATTATTAATCTTCTTAAACCATTTTAATCCCTCAGAAGGAATGTCCATGAGCGCATTTTGGTTTGATTTGTGAAACTTCACTCAAAGCTCCGAGCTTCATCTGATAATGCTGAAAATCCCTTTTTAGTTACAACTGCCAGCAGTAAACTTTGCTATTACAGTTTGAAGTCAACTTTTTATTTCTCCGTCTGACTATTCTCAAGTCTCGAGACGGTTTTGTAGCCAGCTTCCTCGTGTTAATCTCAAGGTAACGTTTGCCGCAGTTTGAAAATGTTTGTTTTAGAATCGATTCCTTTAGAAAATGACAATAGAAAAGGTTTGACAGTCAGTGGCTTCGGTTAGACAATGGCTCTGGTTTCCTTTGTGTTGGATGTTCAGTCACGATAAGATTACTTATTTATGCCTTTGTCTCCACAGAGGAGCAGTGTGTGCGCTCCTCTGTGGCGACAAGTCCGACAAAAAAATGATGCATTACCTTCACACCCGGGTTATAATTTAGATGCAGAGGTCTGGAATAACTAATGCAAAATAGTCGCAACTCTGCAAATTAATTATGTATCCAATACATTTTAAGACAGGTCTTAAGCTGAATCGCATTGCACTGCGAATCACGTGAATGTGCTTCAGTCCGAACCATTACGTTCGTTTTTAAATCACATGTGCAGTTTTGCTCTGCATAGGGACCAGAATGACTTGACCAGAATGCACGCTCCTGTAGCTACCATTAAGACATTCTTAAACCATTCTGTGTGTCAAGTGATTCCCATGCTGCAGTAATAGTGCCGTACTTTTAACAATGAGCAGATAAACCTCTCCTAGTCAATTAAGAAACCTAATTAACCCCAGAACTTGAATTCTTTTCAGGGGAAAAGCCCTCGTCAGGGAATCCCATAAGCAATGCACAGTCATCCATGGATTTTGTGGGTTTCTCGATGCAGGCATAATCAACTTCTACCGAGGCAGTGGGCGCATCTGGCGCTTATCGATCTGTGTTTTGTCTTCAGCCCAACTTTAAAAGGATGCATTAGGTCAAAGCGTGGTCAGATAAGGACGAGGTCCGCATCAGCAGTTGGTCATCTTTCAGCCGACTCCTTCCAGCGGATCCGAGTAATGGATCCAAGCGCTTTGATGCCAGTGGCTTCCTGCCTCGGCTGCTGCTTAAAGATTCAGAAATATTCACATTCTTGTTCAGCTGGCTCGTCATTTATGACAGCAGCCAATTACGGCACCTCTCCTTCACCGGTGCACCTTATCCGTTACTGGTCCACCCATGGGTCCAGCCATCTGTCTTATCAAAAGTTTCTCTCATCACATGCCCGTAAAGATGATGAAAAAAGTCGCTTTTGATATTTCTTATGCTTCTTTTTTTTTTTTTTTAAATTTGGGTATCTGTGCGAGTTCTTGGCACTTTGTACTCTCTGTACTTGTTGACTAGTTCAGGTAAGAACATGCTGGCTCTGACAGATTGAGTTCTGCTTCCTTCTTCTTCCCACCCGCCCCCCACAGTTTTTACCACTTTTTCTCTCCCACCTTTCAGTCGTTCGCCTACTTTTTCAGCGGAAATAATGAGTGTTAATGACGATGAAAATGTATATACTGCATGTGGGGCAGGTCACAATGTTTAAATTTTCAGTTTTAGGCTAAATTTAGTCTGGGATTATTTTAGGGAGGTAATGAATCTGCCTGCATATGTCAAAAGAAAACAGGTGCTAATAGCTTTTTAGGCGCCATTCTCACTCATTGTATGGATACATGCTCCAGAAGTAATTGAATTTAATAATAATTCCAATTTTGAAGGTTCAAAAATAAAAACTGGAGATTTGCATTGGAATAAAGTCAGTCCTCCTTGGTTTTTATGCTACAACCACAAACTTCTGAGGATTTTTGCGATGGACAAATCCAAAAGTAATAAGTCATTGTGAAGAGGAAAGAAAAGGACACATAGTTAGGACATAGGCAAGGACAGAGTGGACCATTCCAACTCAGAGATGTAAGCCATTTTATTGTAGTTTTGTGTGATTGGAAGTATTGTCCTGTTTCCATCCGCCAAAAGGTTCTCCTTCAGGATCGACCCGTCAATAGTTTTTTTTTGTTGTTGTTGTTGTTTTTTTAATCTACTCTGACCAATTTTCCGATTTCCTGCTGAACATCAGCCTGTGACATGCAGGTGAGGCATCATGACAAGTAAATAATAGGAGAAAATCAAATTATCCGCCGTGAATAGTTAATACATTTGTTTTCTGCAGGAGCTCAACGTTTTCATAATGAAAAATGCTGAGTTTTGTGTATTCAAGTACAGTCAAGAATTGCAAGGTGAGCTGCATCACTTGAGCATGTATTTGCACATGTCAGTTTGTCTGACATTTCTAATGGATGCGTGTGAAGTTTCGAGTATCTCCGATCGGTGAAAATGCACTGAGGGAGGCAGAAAGTACCATGCCGCACCGACAGGGGGCAGTGCTGAGCTCCATAGACACAATGGGGGCGACAGGTGTTCTGCCCCCATTGAACATTTTATTTTATAAAATCTTATTTTATTTGTCACGTCACCATATTGTTGAATAGCATGGAATTTGTTAAAGCACAATTAAGCTTCTAAAGTAGCAATACATGTCAATCAAGGTCAAAATTGAAATATATGCTTCTATATATAAACTAGTTATAAACCTCACTGCATCACCGGAGTATGATACTCACCGTCTTTCAAAACAGACAAGAGGCATTCATCTTGATGCACCCAGTTAGCGTTTGGCGCATCAAGCACATTAAATTTAGATCGTTGTGGTCACATCTGAGCAGATGACCTACTTGTGGGCCTCTTTTAGCAATAACAGTGCAAGACTGAAAGTTTTTCACACCTGAGCGGTGGATGTCTGCAACACTTCCAAAGTTAGCGGATTCTCTGCTCTCCTCAGCTGTCCTGTGGACGGAGACATCTTATGTTGAAATCTCAGCATATCGTTAAATTACCTAATCCAGCTTAAAACTTAACGGCTCTTGTCCTGCATTCTATTTCTATGATTACATGACTGCATTACAAACCTAAAAACAAAGAATGCGAAAGTCTTTTATGACTTTTTTTTTCTGATATGTGTGCAGGCAGTGTACAGGCGCCGCTCATCCTGTTTAATAAAGTGAAACGCTAAATATGTTTGTGCGCGCCGTGTTTACATATGTGTTCTTGTTTTTTTGTTTTGTTTTTTTGGTTTGTTTTTTAGGAATATTGCCGAGGTAATCTCATTGCCATCCACAAATTGCTTTAATCTTTCCCCTCCTCCCAGCCCCAGCTGCAAAAGGCTCTTCTGCTGCATTTCAGGATAATAGCTTCCATCAACAGCACTCTCAAATACCAGCACACATACCATGCATACTGTAATCTTTGCTTAATTTTAGCACTTTCCCCCAGCGTGGATGCTCTGCATACGGAAAATTGGTTCCAATTACCGTGTCGTTTAAAAACGGAAGGATGCAGCATATGTCCTGGTTGTTGCTGGTAGATTTCAGCACAACGGACAGAGTTAGTTTTCAGCACTGGGTGTGTGTGCGTGCGCGCCAGTGCGTGAGTGAGTGTGGAGGCTCTGAGTTCTGCACAAGTTGGCCCCTTAAGTGAGCTGGGATTAAGTAAAAATCCTCAAAAACACTTAAGCGGGGTAAATGCTAGCTGTCACTGGGGCTTGACCTGAGTTCCACCGGTTGAAAGATTGCAAAGTCACAATAATGACATAATGGATTATGTAAAAGCAGGAGGAAAACTGCGTGTCGAGCCGGAGTTTGTTAAGGAATAGATTCAGATCAGCAGCGTTGCAGGAACACACTTGATCTCCTTCTCTCTCTCTCCGGTCATCCCCAAAGACAGAACCCCGCTGACCAGTAAAACCATTAAGATTTTTTTTTTTATCTTCAGTCGGCTCTCATGTAATTACCCTTCTCCCCCCAGGCAAAAGACCCTCCCAGCTTGGCACCACCCTTTGCCCCCCTGCTCCTCTTGCCTTATAATTCAAACAAACAACTACTAAAGACCCCCCTCCTCATTCCCCATTTCCAATTTCTACAGCTGGGGAAGTGCCAGCCAGTGTTTGTGCTGCTCCCGATAATGCACCAGGAGCGCTCTCGTCACCCCTCCGAGGGGAAATAACTGTGCCAGCGATAGGCGCCAGTCCCACATGTGCACATCTGAGGCACGGCATGTACTTGTGACCTTATACTCGTACATTTAGAGCAACAAGTGCACCCTGTGGATGTGCCGGTATTATGCACTGCTGCACACACGGAGACCTGCAGGCACATGTTACGATGTGGAAGCAAACAACAGCAAAAAAACATATATATCTATATATATATAAAAGAGGGCCTTAACAAATACAATAAGAACAACCGCTATGTGTCTGTATCTCTTGCCTAATTTCACATTCAAATTCTACAGTGGTGTCTAATTAGGGATAGCTCATTCCGTCTTCCCATTATCAGTGATTGACCTTTTGCTTTGGCTGTTTGAGAAACCGAGCAGAAGTCGATGGGTGGCCGGTGATAATAGCTTGTCATTTAGCTCAACACATGCTGATTAAATAAGATAGGCCCCATGCGTATCTCATGCTCCCAGTGTTTGCAGGGAGCGGGGAATATGTGCAGCACCTATGCTGGCAGCACAAAGATACTTGGACAAACAAAGCTGCGCATTAAATAAGCAAACATATGCCACCTTTCAAAGATATTCATGTCCATTCACCTTTTTTTTTTTTTTTTTTTTACTTATTTCATGCTAATTTGTTCCTTTACATATTTCTCCATCTTTTTAGTCACACTTTGGTGGGGTTTTTTATATAAAAATCTCCTGGGATGGTTCATCACTGTTTCATGTTCTCTCTGTTGGTTGACAGTGGCTCTATCTGTGGTTCAGTAGAAACCCAAAGCTGTCGACAGATGGATGTCAGTGGCTCTGTTCTGCCTTTGTTCTGAAATTTTTGAATATTGGAGCATAATTTGTCCCTTCGTGCTATTTTAGCCCGGTTGTCTGACTACTATTATTGAATTTTCAGTTCAGGTTGTGACCAGGCCTGGGTGTGGTGAGCGAACTTGAAATTAACTGTTATGGTAAAGCAGCCAGTTTAAGTTTTGATAAGTTTGAATAGATCTTTCTAAATTAAAATCAACATAATCAAAATATGCTTTTTATATTTACTCTGGTTAGCTTGGTGTGATATTTGAAAGATAATATTGTGTCAGCTTGAATCGTTCGAGCTTTTACTTTATGCTTTCATGTTACTCCCTCAACCTGGACTGTTGCTTTGACTCTTCCTTGCATGTTTGAGAAATCAGTTCCTCCAGACTAGCATCAGCAGCAATTAGAAAATACCCGGGGGATCTGTGAGTCTGCTGAGCTTTTCATAGGAACTATTTCTCAGTTCAATAATCCTAAAAATGGTTATTATTGGCATAACAGAGAAACTTTGTTGTGATGACATCAGAAAGAGCAGGAGCCAATTTCAAGGCTTCATATTGTGAAGTCAAATTTCTTTTAAGTTATGTTTGATACATACTGCATTTTTATAACAACTGAAGGTAACATGGTTATTTAATTATGCTATATAATGGAATTGTGTATGGAAAATTCACAATATCCCTCTATTTAAATTAGTTTGATGGATATTTTGAATGTGATAAAAGGTAAAATTGGGAGGAAGCCAGTAAACCAGCAAATACTTCTTTACACCACTGTAATTTACTTTGATTTCATATGATTTCATGGCTTATTAATTTTAGGAAAAAGGATATTAAGTTTTTAAAGTTTTACTTCTTTAAATCTAAACTGTGTGGAGTGATCTGTTTTGTCTCCCTTGGTCAATACTCTGTGAAGCTAACTTTCGTTGCCGCTACAGCTGCAGTTTCTCTACCAACATCTATAGGCTAAAACATTTGCCTTTTCATCTTTGCCCAGTAATCGAACTCATTCAAATCGCATAGAAGCATCTGTGAGCATCAATGTTCAAGTCTTGTTGCAGATCCCAAATGGTGTGGATCCTTCCTAAAGTTGACAAAGCTGCATTTCTGATTCGATTATGTTAATGTGTGTTGGGTTGAGTTAGTTAGAGTATTGTGCTGATGCTGCCACCACCGTTCTTTAACATAAAATTGTGTGTTCAGGGTCAATTTTGTGACGTACGGTGACTTCCATGTTGGAAAAAGATGCATTTCTCTGTGCTGTTTCCTTCATCCCTTCTCTTCTGTAAATGCCAGATAGGTGGACCGAAAAATCTCCAGATGTAGTTTGATGATGTTCCACAACATCCAACAGCAGAGCTAAATTTATGCTGACAATCATCTGTTTACTGTTCAAGACATTTTGGTGGACTCAATTCTATTTAGGGATATCAGAGAAAATGGAGCAACATAAAAGTACATGTCCCACTTTTTAGATTTATATTTCAAAAAAAAAAAAAAAAGAAAAGAAACGTGCTTTTCCACTTCAGGTGTGAATACGTTTGTTAAGCCCTGCACCTTCATCGAGCCATCCTTGCTTACAGGAACCTCCCACCCCTTCTTTCAAACTGCAACCCCCTCTCCTTTATGCCCATTGGCATGAATTAATAATAGCACTTCAAACACATGCAAATTCATTGCACTGTGTCTTCTCTCACTCCGACAAATGCTCAGGTATCCAGGAAAGCCCCACCTGATTCTGTTCTTTTAATTATTCCTCTCTCAAAACGCCGAGCCCCGAGCCAGAGGTATACACCTACGGCCCTTTGCACCTCTGCGTTTTGTGGCGAAGAACACATATTGTACGCTGATCACTGCGAAACACTCTGCAGACTCTGCGGCCTGCGCATCTTTAAAGTGGCACATCACTCAGGTTTATCTTAATTAAGCGTGTACAGCATGCTGCGCGTGAAAGTGCATTTGAATGCAGACACGCACGGCGCGCGCGCGCAAACGCTTGGCAGCGAGGTACGTTTGGTATATCTTTCATAAGCCTTTTGCTGTGTGTGGGCTGCTGTGGAATGCATAAAATATTATTTTGCTCAACAACCAGAGGTTGTGGAGGAGTTAGTTTGGGATGGGGATGGGAAAGGGAGGCCGGGGAGGTTTTTTTGGGGAGGAGGGAGCATACAGTATTTGGACAGCTGACAGCTGCGTTGCATGTGCGCCTATGTGTGAGCCTTGGATAGTGGAGTGGGGAGTCACTGGTGTTTGAAATGCAATGAGGGGCTTTTGAAACGAGCTCCTGTCACAGGTAGAGCAGAGTAGCGAGAGCAAGAAGTGTATGGTGATAAAAGGAGGAGAGGAGAAGTGCCCATGCTTTAGGGGTGGCATTTGGTATCTGAGGGCTTTTTGCAGGGGGGGGGGTGAAAGCACTCAGCGGCGTACACGCCAAAAACACAAAAGCCGCAGAAACATACATGCACGCTTTGATCCTTTTGGGGGGAAAAAACCCTCAGATTTTGGGAGGACCAAAGTAAAAAAAAAAAAAAGAAAGAAAGGCCTTCTTCTTCTTCTTTTTTCTTTTTAGTTTGGGACCAAAAGAGTGCGTGGGGGTTGCTTTGTGTAAGCCCAGAACAAAGACTTGACTTCAACGCTCAAGGTGATCGAGAGATGCTCTTGATGTTCTCTTTGCTTTCATGCATACTGTAAGGATAAAGATATGCCTTTTTATAAATCAATAACTCTTGTATCAAGTGCCTGTCTTTTGGCGAGGCGACGTCCCCCCGCCGTATCGCCGCGTGTCCTCTGCGGAGGAGTCTCCGCCCACTCTTCACGAGCCAGTGGGTGCCACGACGGGCGGGTGCTGGTTTAAAAAAAATATCGCTTTCGTTCAAATCCCGCTCAGTTTATATACGTGGGTTTAACGTTGAATTTATTAATGTCATGCCCTTTCAGGGGATGTGACTAATTATGAGAGAACAGCTTAAAGGAGAATATGTCACCGAAGTGAACTTGCATAGCTGTTTCATCTGTCAACACTTTGAAACCGGCTCGTGCCGCTTGCACATTTGGGCTCTGACTGTTGGTGATTAATCAATAGACACCTCTCTGCGCCGGCCCTCTTTTCTTCTCCTTCTTCCTCCAGATGGGGAATTGATGACAGACACGGAAAAGGACAGCCTTTGAAACTGATGTCAGGATGTGTATGTTTTCCCACGACAGATTACAGTCAGCTTTTACTCTCCCCCTAACCCCCTTCCCCACTCCCCTTTTTAAGAGCTGCCAAAACACCTATCTTCAAGCAGAAGTGCTAAACCACCATTTGAAAGTAAGAAAGTAATAAGAGGATGAAACTGCTGAATCTTTGCCCGTGGGTTTGCTTGCTTGAGAGGTATAATTTGGCCGAGAATACATGGAGGAAATGTAAAATGAAATCTCTGAGAATTTATGGCTGTGCCGGAGCGTGCATCCGAAAGGTCATAGCTCTGTCATTTAAGAGGAGATTTCAATAAAAGGCTTGGCCCTATCTCCCGAGAGACACTCCAGCTGTGTGGTGGGAACACTGATGGAGAACCGGGGAGGTGGAAGTGACAGGGAACCGCACCGCTTGAACTCGTTCACATTTTGTAGTAATTGTCGAGGTTTTGCTGTGGGGCTAACCAGGATTTGGATGTTATAATTTAATATAAGTTACTGCTTTAAGTTGTAATTGTCGTTTGATCAATGTATTTGTTGACTTTTAATAGAACAGACGATACATCCCATGATGCTTCAGAAAAAGGGGAAGAAGACTTCAGCTTGACAAGAAAGATGGCGGCGCGAGAGATGTTTCTGAGTTCCCACACTCAGTCATAAATCATTACTGTTGTGATTTATTCACCCTTTTTATTCTCCGAAGTTCATTTGAATAGCTGACATGGCTCCTTCTCATCTTTGGATTTGTCAAATATACAACAGTCGCGTTGTAACCGCGAACGTTTACATACATTTTGGGGATTTAAATAGGCCGAACAACACAAAGTAGTACACAGTGGTGGAGAATAATAAGTAACAGAGTTGTCAAGCAACTCTGTCTTTTCTAATTCATTCCCTTTTACACTGACATTCAAAATAAAAATCAATTGAGAGCATAAGTCACATTAATCAGTCAATCAATCAGTCAGGTTTATTTGTAACCGTCTAGTTACTTTTCAGCAACAAGGCAGATCAAAGTGCTTTACATCATAAAATCACAGAAATACAAAGTCATGGACGACAACACACGGTCAACAATTGAGAAAACCTGTAAAAATTACAATTTGCCAAGTGCCCCCATTACACATCAAAATGTTGGTCAGTGTTTCATTTATTACTATGGTTCGAAAACAACTCTAAACAGCTGGGTTGTTAGTCTAGTCTAGACTGAGATCTAGCAGTCTAGATTTAAAGGAAGTCGTGTTTCGGCTGTTTTGCCGTTTTTTGGAAGTTTGTTCCAGAGACGTGGTGCATAGACGCTGAATGCTGCTCCTCTGTGTTTGGTTCTGGTTCAGGGGATGCAGAGCAGAACCAGAAGATTGGAACATTGATACAACAGCAGCAGATCTTTAATGCATTGTGCATTATAAGCACACAGGGTCTACTTTACACTAGCTTGTCCTCAGTATAAATCCAACTACTCTGTGAGGGTTTAAATACAGCAGGAGCCTCGTTAAGTCAATTATCTGAAGCTGAAAGAGCGTAACCCGCCTCTAAACCTATAAAAATGTAGCCACCCTCCTAAACCAGCAGGCTGGGCAAGGAAAAAATTAATCAGAGAGGCCCCTGGTAACTATGGAGCAGCTGCAGAGATACACAAGTCAGTTGAGAGAGAAGAAAGTAATTGTTGAAACAGTCATAAAAAGCTACATTTAAAAGCAATTACTGAGGATATGAAACATATGAAAGAAGTCGCTTTGTACAAAGACCAAAACCTCTATTCATGCAAATCCAAAAGGTTTCCAGTGTAACTTCACCAACTTCCAAAGGAGAAGGGTCAGAGATGCGACGTGGCGAAGACTTCAGCAACAGCCACAGTGCTAAGAAACAACTTTATTTAGTAGGCCGACACGTTTCAGCTTGTGGCCGTCGTTAATGACCCTGACTGATGGCCCTAATAAATGCCACAAGTGGAAACACATTGGTCTACTAATAAACTTCTGTCCTCCCTGCAAAACACCAATTTTGTCGGAAACCTCACATCGCCCTGAACATTTTAGGCTGATGTAAAACACTGCGGTGGCAGAATCATTCTTTCTCCGGGCAGGGCCCGGGTGGCTGGTCAGAGTTGTTGGTAAGATAGATGGGAGCTAAGCAGCAAGGCTGGAAGAAAACCTGTTACTGGCCGCAAAACACTTTCGACTGCGGAGCATATTCATGTGTTACCTAGCTAAAGCCCAGACCCAGATGTATTTGCGAACATGCCAGCAGGACTCGACAATAATGTTCGCAGGCTGAACTGCAGCCGGCTGGGAATTCAGTCTTTTGGTGGAAACGCACTTCACAAGGTTTTCAACTGGAATTGCATTTTTTAAAGAAAAGGGTAAAAAAGGCAGAAGGCATTTAGTTAATGGGGACAATTTGGAAACTTCTCATGCTACACTGGGATTTCATTTAGGGGCACCAGAGTAACGTGAGCTGAGAACAGCTACTCTTGAGATTTTTATTTGTATGAAATCTCAAGAAAAAAATGTCAACTCGCAATGGCGTTGACATGAGAAGTTCGGTATTGGACAACGGACACCATAATATGTTGGCCTTTCATGTTGAGTGCCAGTGGAATAAAGACCATTTATTTAATGTAACGTGATAAAATATGGAAAAGCTTAAAGGTGTGAATAAATAATTTCCAAGAGGAGGCTGTATTGAGCCGAAGAGAGGGGGAAAAAAATCCCCTTGTTAACTCCTAACACCCCTGGACATCAAGCATACACTCAAGAAGGGGTAAAAAAAATAAAAATGGTCTCTCTAGTGGAGCTGGTGAGCATTGTTGACAGCATTGATCCAGGATTCCTCATTATGGAATGAGAGAAACCCCTTCAGCAACGTCACCCTGGAGAGCGATGGAGTTAGACAAGGGGATTGAGAGCAAGAGGGGAGAAAAGAAACGAGGAGGAAAATCGAAAAAGAAAAAAGGGGGGGAAAGTGACGGGGGGGGGGGGCAAACCGGGAGAATATTCTAGAAGGAATCTCAAAACAAACGGACAGAGCAGGAGGAAATAAAGGGAAGATCGTCGAAGAGATTTGCTGTAAACGGTTGAATGAATAATTAGTTTGTAGTTACAGTGTGCAACAGCCCTCCTAAATTGATCAGCTTCCAATCGATCACAAGCCCACAAGGTACATGGAGTTCTGAGAAGAGGAGGAGGGAGAAGAAAAAAAAGAAGAAAAAAAAACTACTCAGCTGGCTTTGCTTTCTGAACGCACAAGGAATGAAGGAACCTGCTCCCGGAGCCGGACTCCAGCTGTGAAGCGAAGTAGTGCATGTGTACCTAAAATCCGATATTAGCGCCGAGGCTTCTGGGAGCATTAAGGCAGGGATTGCGTAATGGAGCTACCTCCTTGTTTCACCACGGCACGTGACCCTCACATCCCAGCCGCTTTCGGATTGAGGGTTGTGCAAAAATAACCTGACAAAGAAACGTGTGAGAAGTCGGGTTAATAACAGACACCTTTCCACTTGGATTCCTATTTTCTGCGCTCTGTTTTGGGCGTTCTTTCTGTTCCCTCAAGTCGCAACAAAACTCTCCTGGTTCTCTCCTTCAGCTGTGCTTCCGCTTTGTCCAAATGGGGGCAGGAATAATTGGATCTGCAAACATTATCTCGTGGAGATAGTGCTGCTTTCCTTTTGTTTCCACCGACATTCTTCTTGTCTTTTCTTGAGATACTACTTAATGAGGTTATAACGTTTAAATGTGATTTACACTATAATAAGATGACATCAAATTTAATGTAACTGACATTATGTCTTGAAATGCACTCTAATAGGCACTACTAGAGCATCTGTGGCCCCCTAATGATGCTTATTATCAAATAAAATGTCGGCTGGTTTCACTTCCCTAACTTTACTTAGCCTGAAAGCTTGTGACAGGTTCGGACGCAGAGCCTCCCCGAACTCCGAGCACAAGGAGGATGCTCAAACCTCCCCCTGAACTTTTCGCCAGACGTGTTTTCCGGGAGAATATGCGAGGCCAGACCGGTCCCCGCTCCTCCCCGCGTCCATTATCTCGCCTCTACAGGCCATGACGGTAGAAAAGGGATCACAGTAAAACACTGTGACATTTCAAATTTCTGCATTGAGCCCGGTTGTCAAGGAGATGCCTTGGTGAGATGTGTCGGAGGGAGAAAGGAAAAAAACGGGGAAGTGCTCTTTTAAGAGAGCGTTTACCCAGCCACCGGAGGTGTAATGTGGCTGCCATTAGGACTCTGCAGGCAAACATGGAGTTTCTGAAACGCGCGGGCTTTCCAGCGTGAGCCGCCGCCCCCTTCGCGGGGCCCTTGAAGACGCTGGAATCCTAATCAAAATCCAAGATTGTTTCCCGCCGGCGGCGGTGGAGCAACGAGGAGCAGTTCCTGTTTGAGGTACTTGAGCTGCGTCTGAGAATTTCCATTTTCCTGCTTCCATTTTTTATTTTGCTTCCAAAGTTTCAAATTCCCCCCTTTTTTTTTTCTTTTCTGTTATGCAGAAGAAAAGGGTTGTGTGCATATAACAGATGTTGAAAATGCAGCAAATACTTCAGTTAGCTGTCTTTAACTCAACAGAGCTTCCTCACCATCACTTCATGGAATAAAAAAAAAGAAAAAGAAAGAAAACCAAAATGTATTTTCTTTTCTCTCTGAGTGTTACAAGTACCTTGCAAAATCATTGATACACCTTGAACTTAGCGTTGTACAAAAAAAAAAAAAAAAAAGAACAGCTACAAGCTGATGCTGACTTTGTTGGGATTTTCTACAATAAACCAACATACACCACACTGTATAACTGTAAGCTGAAACAGAAATGATGGTGTTGTGTACAGCCCGGTCAGAGCCAACACGCCTATTTCACTTTAATCACCTTTCACTGCTCACATCTGTTCTCTTGCACTTCTGCAGGCCGACATTGTTTCTTGTTCTCCTCTGCCAAACAGCGAAAGCTCAATCAAATTTAGTGGAGAGCATCTGTACATATCTGTTTTCAAGTCATGCCAAATATCCTCAATAGAATTTTTGGTGTATTCTGTAACTGGACCATCGTAATATTTGGCTGTGCTTTGCTCTCAATTACTCCATTGTAGCTCTGGTTTTGTCTTCGTTAGTGAGCATTTGCCCAAGTTTTAACTCGTTTTGAAATGTCTTGTAGAGTTGTTTTTTTTTTTGTTTGTTTGTTTGTTTTTGCTCTGTATTAACAATTTGCTCCATATTAAGCTCCGCCCACTTTCATGCACAGCTTTTTCCAGCTTAACCTGTCCTGTAGCATGGTAATAGTGTAAACATGATGATGACGTGCTCAGTTATATTTCTGTCATTCATAGTGGCCAAAATGACAGGATAATAAAAGAAGTCGATCCAAAATATCGATACCAGGCCTGTATCGGTATCGGATCAATACTGGCGTGGTTCTATCAATAGTTGGCAGTTTTAGGTTCCCTCTTTTGTTTTTGTATCAGTTCGTGTGTTTTGATTTGCTGTCAAATGACTCATTTCTGCACTTTGAAGGGTTTTTCTTTTGTTTCTTATTGTTACTGTTTGTCATGTTTGTATGTTAACCTGTTTTGTAGATGTAAACTTCGTAATAGGTTTGAACAAAATGAGTGAAACAAAAAAAAACGAGCAAATGAGAAAAAAAAAACACATAAAGGTCATAAGTTTGGTTATATGGCCAATTTAAAAAGTATCGGTATCAATATCTGTATCATATTGGCGATACATGTACTTACTTGGTAACAAATCGCATCATCGCACACCTCTATTGGACTCTATTCAGGGGCACAAATGAACATCATATTTCCTCATTTTTAGCTTTAAAACATTCAAACTGCATTGCTATTTCATCAGTTTCACAAATGTACCATACTTTGAATTGATCTCTTGCATAAAACCCATTAACATTTGTCCACATTGTGTGGCAAATGTGCCAGGAAGTGAGATTAGAGGAGAAAAATAAAACCCCCAAAAGTCTTGGTCAACTAACAGCTCTCTAGTCTCGTTTCCCTGTGAGTCATACATAAATTATAAACTGTGCATTCCAGTTGTTTAAGCAGCTGCTCATCCATGCTGCCTCCACAATGTGCCTGTAAGCATCAATAATCCCACAATGCTTATCAGTCACACACACAACAATAGGTTCGATTACTCCTAGTTGCCAATCCTCTGCTTGGCTCCTGCTTGGGTGACGCGTCCGACTTCCTCTCCGTCCGCTGTCAGAAACGGGAAGCGCGCAGGTGACCTCCGCGAGACGGGAGGGTTTTTATTAAAACGTCTCCCATCCATTAGATCGCTTCCCTTCCCCGCGTGCGGCGCTGCTGGACTTGCGGCCTCCATTTACAGCAGGCCCGGTGATGGAAGTGACAGAAAGTGCCAAAACCCATTGGTGATAAAAGATGCATACCGCCGTGTTGTGCTGGGGATACGGCAAGACAGGCTGAGAGGCAGATAGACTGAAGCAGCTGTCATAGTGGTTGTTTGTAGCCCCGTGCGTATGGTGCTTTGGGGAAATAATAAACTGCATCATTAGAACGCCTGTCATTCACGAGGAGTATGCATAAGAAGTGGCTGGAAAAACCCACACCAAGGCATCACACAGAGAGCATGGGTTAGACTCGTTAGGTGGCTCATTTAGCAGAGAAAAACAGCTTTTATGGGATGATGTGCAGGTGCAAACGCACACCGGCGCCCAGTGGAGCTATAAATTAGTGTCACGTTCTCCGCGTTAAAGCTACGAGGCAGACTTCTCCGAGGAATCAATCACACTCCCTTTGGATACAGTTTGTGTCTCAAACAATTTTGTGTTTCAATCTGTCTTGTTTTTGAATCTGTATTTAACTTAGATCAAATCAGCCCTCCTAAAACCAGTGCGCGCACGTCTCTGGTGACATCACAGAAGGGAGAAGGTCAGATTCCCTTTGGATATGTACATTTGCCGGTTTTCTGGCAAATGTACATTTAGACCTATTAATACCAGTTCAACTTATAAGATGGATCACTGTCACTGTTTACTTTAATTTCTCTCTCAATGGAGGCATCCATTGTGCCACGGAGGGTCAGTGGCACAATGGAGTAATTATTCATAACTGCAGCAATTCAGCTAAAAAAAACGTTAACTCCATATGTTATCTAGGATGATGATTACAGACTGAGCAAATATTTATTGATGTCAGCTGAATGGTTATGGCTTAGAACTGACAAAACCCCAAAAATGTGTTGCCCCCCCACCCTCCATCCACTGAAAATGTAATTAAACAACATAATTTCTTTCTCACTTTTTTCTTCCACTCAACTTTCCATTGACTTGTAGCACCTTGAGAAACATCCAGCTTTTTTAGCAAGAAACATGCAATCTTCCTGTGTGAAGTTGCCAAAGCATGGCATCTGTATTAAAAATTACTTTCATTTCCCTTTTGACTCTTAATAAACGAAAACAAACTCCTGAAATGTGACTAAATGAGTAATTCTATTAGTTTCTAACCAGTGACGTGCGGTGGGGTTCATAGCTGGTAAGGCACTGACTTAATCATAATCATATTTACAAATATAAACCCCCCGCATGTTATTGTTTACAGCACATGAGGAAATTCCGCGCATGCGGACAAAGCTGGAGGGCAAAAAGACGATTTCTTTACGTGTCATCCATAGCCGTTAACTCAATCAAACTTGGACATGTAGATATTATTAATTTCGTGCTGCTCCAAGGCAAAGTTAAAACCCGTTAAAGTACCTCTTCTTTCTCGCTCTCTGTATCAGCAAAGCTACGCGCAGACTCGTTACCACAGCAACTGACAACAACGCCACAAAAAAACCCAACAAAAAACACTGATGTTTTCCACACAAAGTGCAGAACATTCAACCTTTTTCAGTCGTATAGTTTTAGGCTTAATGTTTATTTTGCCTTTATTAATAAGTTATTGCTGTGATATGAAGAGAAAACTATAAATATATCGCAAGACTTGACTTTACTGTATGGCTAGCTCCATGGCTAGCTCGCTGTTACTGTCTCTTACTCTGCAGTCACAATGTCTGGGATCACGAGCGCCCCCTGTCAATAGGCAGGAGAACTGCCTGCATCGCTCCTCTGCACACGTAACACGTTACACACACAGTTGGTGACAAAAAAAACATTGTACATTATACATAAGCTAAATTATGGAAAATCAGTTCATATATTAAATGTTTTTTAACCATTTTATTGACGACGAACAGACAGCAGGAGCGTGTTCTCACAGAATTGGTTAAGCTAAATGAAAAATAGGTACTTTATAGTACAAACCCCAGGGTGGAAATAGCAATATAAATTATTTTATCATTATATATTGTTTTTCCAAGATGGCAGGTGAGGCTCTGCCACCTTAACCCCTGACCCTCACCGCACGTCACTGCTTCTACCAGATATTTCTCCTCACGACAGCAGCTCTCTGGCCTGTTGATCACCGGAGCGGTTTTTGTGTTCTGTCGCTCTTCTAGCAGTGTGTTTCTGCTTCTCTTCCAGGCAGAAACACTGTGAACTTTGTGTTGGTGAGTCAGCAGTCCGCGGGGCCCCGCGGCGCAGCCATACGGGCAGCACCTGAACGACTCAACCCGGCTGTCCAGACGACCTCCTGACGCCAGGGCACGTTATTTTCTTTTATTTTTTTTCTTCTTCTTCTTATTTTACTTTAGTGCCCGGGTCTGTGCCACACCCCCTTTCCAATCGGAGCGGTGGTACGATCCAGGCAAAGTGCTCCAGCAGCACCGAGCCCCTCACCGGCAGCTCCAGCAGCATCAGCCTCATTTGGGTTCAACCGCGGCTAAACGCACCGCGCCGGGCTCCATACACTATATACTCCCTCCTTTACACACACACACACACACTCTCTCTCTCTCTCTCTCTCTCACTGTGCAGCACAGCACGACTGACTGACTGTCTGTCTGTCTCGCTTGTTTGCTGGCTCACAGCCTCTGCAAGGAGATCCCTTCCTATTCCGCGCAGATCGTTTCGTCGTCCTCTCTGTCGGCATTCGGGAGCGAGCAGCATCATCAGCATCAGCACCGCCACCTCAGAGCCAGACCATCACATTTATTAAACAGGAGCACATCTCCAAACCGGGGAGGAAGGCGAAGGCTGCTTTGCTCAAGTCCTCAGCGTCTGCAAGCGTAGAATCGGACTAAAAGGAATGGCTATACGTCGGAAAGGTGAGCGACGTCTTTAGTTTCGGCCTTTATTTGTTATTGCTGTTATTATTGTTATTTTTTTATTTTTTATTTTTTCCTGTCTATGGGACTGTAGCGCGTCTCGGCTGCGATGCAGGAAATGCTTATTATCAGCTGTTCTGCGGTGCTTGGATGACCCACTGTGTGTGTGTGTGGATGTGCTTGCATGCGAGGCAGAATGTAAGGAAAAAGATGCGGGGGGGTAGCGGGGGTACGTGAATTCGCGCGTGCGTGCGTGTGTACGTGCTGTTCCTTTTTTTTTTATAGAAATCATCAACACCCTCCGTTTTATTTGGAAGAGTGGGGGACACGGAGTGACTTTGTTTCCAGCGGTCTGAATGATGACAGTTCATGGGGGGCGGGGGGGGGGGGAGCGGATCAGCAGCCGGGCATGCCTGCTTCATGTGTCCCTCCACCTCCTCCTCCTCCTCCTCTTCCTCCTCCTCCTCCTCTGCAAACTGCATGCTTCGCCCTGAGTTGTTTTCGCCTCCACTTCTGGCTCTCCCATCTAAAGCGCTCAGAACCAAGACGGGGTGCAGATCTCAGATCCCCCCCCCCCTCTCCCCTCCTCACCATCCCCTCCATGCACCCCGCCAGCATCAGCAGCAGCAGCAGCTTTCGCTCGACTGGCCCGGGCTGTGTGCGGTTGCAGACGTGAGCACCAGCGCGGCTCCGGCAGGCACGTCAGGACACATTTGAACACCGTGTGCGCCGATCTGATCCGCAGCCGAGCGTCTGTTTTCTTTTCTTTTTCTTTTTTAAATCCCTTTTTTTCCCCCTCCCCTGCAACTTCTGCCAGCAGTGAACGATGCTGCAGAAGAAGAAGAAAGAAAGAAAGAAAAAAAAACTACAAAAACATATTTATTAATATTTTATTAGAAAGTGCGTGGGGGCAACAACAATTAAAACCCAAATGGATTATTTATTTATTTATTTATTTTTTGGTTGATGAATCCTAATTAATGTGAAGGCTGCACAAACTGCACCAAGGAAGGACACGCTCTGTTAGACCTGCTCACTGCTTCTCTCCTTCACAGTGGATTATGAATAATTGCTTGGAGTAAGCTACAGTAAAGGAGGGGAAATAATACAAATAAATAATACATTATGATCGTACAATAGGTGGAAAAATGGATCATAGATTGGGGGAGAAGAATTCTGAAGTGAGGGTTTTTGGTAGCTAAGCCTCATTTTCCTATGAGCTATTAGATTTGAAGAGATGCAAATTGTGCTCAGGGACGAGTTGGCCTGCTTCTCCTCCAGCCACTGCTGGTTCTGGATCGGTTAGATGTACGTTTGAACCTGTAGGATCTGAACACAGAAATCAAGCCGATCATTACGACCCTGGATTATTCCTCCTCCATCTTCTGGCTCAGGTTGGGCAATGAGGCACTTTGCATCTGAATCTTCCACAGTGTGTGTTTTTTTATTATTATTATTGTTGTTGTTGTTGTTGTTGTTGAAAGCCATGATGGCAATGAATAAATGAATAAATAAATACAATTTGTTTTAGGTTTGAGCAATTTAGAACTGCCTGAGTTTGTGATTAAAAAAAAAAAAAAAAAGAAGATATTTGAGGGACGATTTCCTGAAAATTGTCTTCCTCCATCAGAGAGTCCTCACCACTGTTCCTAGGCTTTAGCGTGACATTTGTTTAAAAAAACCCAAAACAATCAAAGTCAGGTTTGGGCATCAAGAGCCGTTAAACTCTACTATACAGATGGACATATCAGGGCCTTCTTGGCTGATCCAGATTTTTATTTGTTTTATTTTTTTTTTTAGGTCAGACCTGCCAATTCCAGTTATCTAGATGTCTCAATCCTACAGTCTTTAATGCAGAAAAATGGTAGACAAATGTGCTGCAAGTGATGAATAAATGAGGCAAGTACAAGAATATCTCAACCAATTTCTACATCAAAGCATATGTTAATAACCTTCATTTGATCTTCTTTTTTTCTTTTTTAGTTACCACACTCAAGTGTGAAAAAAAAGAAAAAAAAAAAAGCATGTGCTGTTGCCAGATGTGTTTGCAGACAGGAAACGATGCCAGAGCTTTCGAAGCGAAATGAATCGCGATTTCAACCTGCCACCCGCGGATCGGGGAGAGGAGGGGGCAGAAATCGTCCGATTCCGCCTCTCGCGATGCGATCGGTGCGATCTCTAAGCTGGGCATGTTACCGTTGCTCTTGAAGTGTAACAGCTTGGCAGATGTTGCGTCAGGGCAGTCCTTTGCGCCGTTGATGTTGTGATGATGTGTGTGATTAATAAAATGCACACAGAGGAGGTTGGCATACACATAATTCTTTTCTGAGGGTTTCACCCCATTCACACAAACATCTGCTCCCTGCATAGGGAGATGATTTAGATGTATGGAGGCAGCGGCGGTGGGTGATTGTAGTGTTACGTTTATGTCTGTCGTATCTAGGGCTCGTAGCTCCCTGCTGTTGTAAAATGTGTGCTTCCTTCTTGGATTTTTATTTCATTTTATTAATTTTTTGTTTTTTTGAGGCCATGCAGGGCTGCTGCGCACCGATTAAGCGTATGTTTTCCCGTAGCACACCTTAACAATTAGAGGGGCGGGCTTTAGAAGCGTCACGTCAGCAATTATGTCACACACCACAGAGGAGGCAGTGAGCCACCCGACCACCGGACCCGTCAGTCATGTTTTCAGCTCTGGAGGTTTTACCTTGCTTGATGTGCTAATTGTCTTCATTCAGATGTTTCCCTTCTCCTCTTTTTTTATTTTTTTTTATTTTATTGTTTTCAGGGGTTTTTTTTCTTCCCTTCATTTTTAAATTTTTTTTTTTGTTATTGTTTTGTTTAGTGGGAAGGTGCATATGTGCACTTTGGAAATTCAAAGTGGCTTCCTCTGTGCTTCTTGGCTTGGAGTCGCATCATTATTTCAGTGCAACTTCCTGCAGATTTAGCCCGGGAGTGCTGATTGTTAGGGCTACTGGCATGTTGCCCCAGCTGTCTGCAGAACCCATTGTCCCCAGTTAAAAAAAAGAAGAAGAAGAAAAAAAAGAAAGAAAGAAAAACACCTCTTACTGCAACATCTTTTCTTACCTCCTAATAATTTGTATTTTTCAGAAATTTGAGTGATATCACATGGCCTTTGGATAGTGCATAGCTGTGTGAGACAGCAGGGGAGTTCTTTTTGGGTTTTTTTCTTCTTTTTTTTTTGGTTATCCATCCCTGCATTATTTATGAATTTTCATTCCAGGAATGCAGTAGCCGCTGGCACTGTAATGCCTCCCCTCTCGCATGGAATCGCTCACACATGCTTCTCTTTTCTGACCGAGAAGTTCCCAGCAAAATGGAAAAAAAGAAAAGAAAAAAAAAACAACTTTTCAACAAAATCCAGGGTCACGAATTAAAAGGATCCATCCGAGAGCGTATGACACTTAATTCTGCAGTCAGAGCCAATATGAGGCCCAGTGGGAGTTTTTAGCCCCCCCCTCCGTCCCCGTCTTCCTCTCGCTCAATGTCCGTCGCATGACAAGAGAAATTCAGCTGCTGCTTCAAAAGCACCAAAACGCTTTCGAGTGTCTGCCACCCTGCTGGTCGTTTCAAAGCGAAGAGGCTCTTCGGAGAGTCGAACGATCGGAAAGCCGGACCTTTTGCAAACACGAACGCCGAGATGTGGAGCACCTGCTAGCTCCTACGCCGCTCCTGCCACAAATCCCGCGCGGATGATTGGAGTTTCCGTCACGTTGAGGTCTGTGCAAAGCAAACTGCCAGCACTGTGATGTTAAAAATATATTATCGTCAAATTAACCCAGTAAAAAAAATGTTCCTGGAAACGTCCCACCGGTTATTGAATATACATCCACTGAGAATATCAGAGTCGTGGAGGGATGTGGGCTTCAGATTTTACCGCAGTGTTTTAAAGTATTTATTGCAATAACAAAAAAAGAAAAAAAGTGCCAATGAAAAGTGTTGCTCCATCAGTCTGTTTGGCCATAGCTCCATCACTTTAAATAGTTGGAACTAATCTCCTCCAACCTCCACCTTTATGTGGGCGTCTTAAGTACAACAGATGCATTCAGGTTGGGTCTTCTGCTGCTCCCCAGGCCCTTACTAATAGTCCTCTATTAATAAAGTAAGCAAGTTTTAAAGTCCCCCAAAAATTATGGTTTTAATGTAGGAATTGGGTCTTCAACAGATGTATGAGGCTTTAATGTTTTTTTTTAGTTTTTTTTTTTTACTTGAAGTCATGTTTTTATGTGACATATTCCATTCTGGGGTGAACAAATAAACTCCTGGTGCTAATTTGCTGCCGGTTTTTGTTTATTTCAAAACCTAAGAGAAAAAACAGGAGAATTTTGGTTTACTGATTTATATGAAGTTTTCTAGTTTCTTTCTTTGTTTGTTCTTTGTAGTGATGAACTTCTGATGCTCATTCCCTGCTTTTAACCCCCCTTAACTTTATATTAGCATGATGTTATCATGACATTAGAACCAGATTATGTGTGGGCCCTATCTGTCCGCCACCAAAAAAAATGTCTTTTAATGATATATTAACCGTCTATTTATCATTCTAAATTGGTAATTATTAGATAGGCTATGTCTAAAAAAAAATTGTTTACAGATTTTTTTTCCCCCCCTCTATTCGGCAAGTGACATATTGCGGTTTGGAAGAAATATATTTGTACTAATGACTTTTATGCTGCCAACTCTCGTTTATTTCACCACCTTTTAGAGGAAGCGGAATACATTTATTAATTTATTTATTCATTTCAAGCCTTTTAGATTGCTTTCTTTGGTACGAAACCCTTCTTTATCCGTTTGCTCCTCGTATCAAAAGCAAATGTTATTCTCTCTTTATGCTGGGAGCAACTTAGAAGGCAACGTCAACGGTGTCCCAACCAGAACCGCCTCCGGCTACCGTAGCGCCGAAAACACACACACTTAAGGCAGGTTCACATGTGTACACCCATACTCACAGGCCCCAGGCGGCCTGCTTTAACGCGTCCCGGGTGTGTCTCAGCTGGCGTCTCCAGAGTCGGTTGTTCCTCTCGTTGGGCTACGGTCAAGAGTCAGAAACTCTCTACCTTGGGAAAAAAAAAAAAAAAAAAGAAAACTCTTGAGATTTTAGATTGCAATTGCATCCCGCCTTCCAAAAAGCGATCCTCCTTTCAAATGTTAGCCAGAAGGCTGAAACACCAGATAATTAATTATCTGTACAAATGTATGCTTTTTTTTAGAAAAATTAGTGAGTCTTGTGTTTAAGTGAAGAGGTTTGTTGCTGTCGTGCAGCCGGCTGAAGAGTTTCGGTGGAGGACTGTTGTTGCAAAACTCTGTGTGAGAACATCAGTTGTAATAAATTTTTTAATAAAACAAACAGTGGAAACACTTTTATTTGATTGTGCATAAGACTAATATGACACAGTCATGACCATGAATGTGTCTTTATGAATGTCTGACTGTTGTCATGAAGTGAGATTCAGAAAATAATGACACTTTAATGCAAAGTTTCTTTAAAAGTCCACTACAAGTACCAACTTTGCATTATTTGGTAGATAATAACTCTTTAATGCAAAGTTGGCACTTTTAATTGACTTTTAATGCAAGTTTGCATTAGAAGTGTCATTATTTACTAAGTGACACTTCATAACAACAGTCATAAACATTCATAAAGACTCCTTCATGCTCATGACAGGTGTTATGACAGTGTCATGTCAGTCAAATAAAGGAGACGTTTTATTTATTTATTTATTTATTTTTAGTAATAATCCTTTTTTGTTGCAGTAGATCAAAAAGCAATCACTGAGTTCAAAATATGTTTATTATTTGTTCATATGTTTAAAAATTGATGAGTTGATTAATTATCTTGAAGAAAGGATCGTTGAGCGAATGATTATTGAACTTTTAGCCAAAACTGTTGCAGATCCTTTTACAATACAGTTGTATTTTCTTTACTTTATAAAGATAGTTTAGACTGCGGGTATTACCAACCTGCAACTCAAATAAATCTGACAAATAAAGCTGCCAACTCCGAGAAACTAAACAACCTTTTTCGGAAAACCGTCACCTTCACTCACACCTTAAAGGCAGGATCACATCCACGCGCACTCGTTTCTGGCAGGTAAACTTTTATTAATTGAGTCGGCAGAGACAACGATTGAGGGGAGAAAAAAAAACCAAATCAATTTCTGCCTCTCCCACCAATTTCTTTCACAACATATTCTGTCCTCCACTTCAAAGAGCACATCTCTTTAGTTGGTGTCGAAAAACTAGGTTTACATCAGTTGGATTTTGTCCTGCTTTTCTCGCTAAGACGAAACCTGCAGCTCTTCTTTTCAGCTGCAGCGCATGAAAATGATCAAAAAATGAAATTAATGCTAATGTTAGCATGCTAACGCTGACATCAGATAATTGTCTAAACGACTCAGTTCAAGCACTAAAAAAAACATCCAGCCTGTTTTCTTTTTTTGTAAATAAATAAATAAGAGTGTTGGTGTCTGGACAAAACTCCCAATCATTAAGTCACAATTAGCGAGAACGCACCTCACCTAGCAACGCCAGCCGAGCCCAGCACATCGCCGAGTAGCAACCCACCTGGAGCTCTGCTCATTTCACTCTATGAAGCTGGTTTTACTGCTGTACAATGGCTGCTGGAAATGAAAAGCGTGTTGTTGTTGGCTGGAGGAAATGTCCACGCACATTCTCCAAGTCAATTAACTGGAAAGTTAATACGTGGAATGTCAGAAAACGGGGACGTCCCATCAGTATCCGAAACTTGCAAAGGCGCACGAAGGGTCAGTCCAACCCCTGACTCCTTGTTTTGGACGATTGCTCGTTCTGGACGCCTTCTAGGGTTTAGGGTTACAGCTGTGCATCTGTTTGCAGCCGTTTTCACATGTATAAATAAGCAGTCTTGAAACTGCTTATTCAAGACAAGGCTCAGATTAGGCAAAACTGACCAGATAAAATCTCATAATCTGTGAATGATTTTTCTTTTTTTTTTTTCTTTTTCAGAAAATGCAATGAACATGTTTTGCTTAGTCCAGAAACACTATCCTATATTGTTCAAGGAAGCATAATAGTTCTCCTTCTTGTTTTAGTCAGTAGGTAGTGGAGAATTTGAGAGATGATTTCGGAATATAAATAAATTAAATCACTATAAAAGCTGCAGCTCTAAAATACAATGAGAAATTTAACAGCCCTCCGCCCCCGTGGTAATATCCCACAATATTAACTGAGAGTTGTACATTAGCGACAGCAGTAGCTCTAACTTCTCTGAGTGAATGCGGTGCGACAAAACAAAACAAAACTGGATATAAATCAGATTTGTGTTATAAAGTGAAATGAAATGCGTTATGAAGACAAATGGTGTTAATTTAAAATGTGTTTTCTGCCAGAAAGGGCAATAATAATGCTGTCCCTCGCCTCCGATTTCCATGTGCATTCTGGTGGATAATGCTAATACGTTTTTTTATGCAACGGGCGCCTGACAATAAAGCGCCTTGCCACGCAAGTAACGTTTTTGTAACATAGGAAAACCTGTATCGATACAGAAATAAAAATTGATTGCAACATTTTGAAAAACTGTAAATGAATCAGTTTTTGTCTCTTTGGCTACAGATTAATAATTGCCTACAGTCGTATCCTTGCAAAAGAGAAATATAATCTACTTCACTTTACAAATTAAATGAACTAGTGCAGTCTTCATTTTACTTTAAAATGTAAACATTCCCGGATGCTTTCAAAAGAGATAAAATAGTACAGCAGCAAAATTATTCCAATCGTAATATTTAATTTGGTGGTTTGCGAACATGATCAATTAGAGTTCTGATTGCTTTCATCAGAGAAAGAATCATTCTTGTATTGGCAATAATGTTTCTCTTTTTGTGGAACACAATAAACTATGATCTTACTATGTGAAAAAGGTTTTAGTGTTCTGCAAAGTGAATGACTTTAAACCCTTTCTCACTTTTGCAAAGTTGGTAAATAAATATATTTGGTGTGTTTTGTCACACAACAAAGTGCATGCACACAAAAAAACCCATGTGCCTTTTTATAATCATGTCCAATATGTCTTATGAATAAGTTACATTTTTTTTAATCAGCCAATGAAATGATTTATTTAGCAACACAAAACTCACAAATGTTACTCTGCAGATCCCGGCACTGAACGAGTTCATCTATTTCCTGCTGACTGGTAAATAGCCTCATGTGTATCATCAGTAATATTCATAGCTCTACTTTTTCCAGACGATCATGAATTATTAACAGTCAGAAAAGATGAATTGCTTCAAAACGGTTGTTGATGCATCTCTGCGAGAAGCCGTGTGTTGCACAGTGGAGTGTGTTAATGTTCAAAAGTTCAAAATGTCTATCACCGCACCTCCAGGGTCGCTTAGTGTTTTAAAATTTAATACTGGGGCTTCATTCAGCCATAAACTTGGGGGACTACTTCAAGCATGTGCACCATTGACCAAATTAACTTCGTGTTTATGAAGACATGCCTTTGTGAAAATACAGACATGCCACTGTATTTTCTGTGAAATTACAGTTTTATGCGATGAAACCGATACAAATTGGAAAATAATTCACACCTTTAGAAATCTTCACAAATAAAAAATGAGGTTTGTTAGAGAAGATTTGAGATGAAACAGAGTTATGAAGATCGAGCGACTCGGCAAACAGGTCAGGGGGGAAAATCTGCGGCAAAGTTTAGGGCAGCACCCGTGTCGATGCCTTGAGTTTTGAATGTTTGGTACGATGGCGCACGATTCAGTCCATCTGTTAAACATTGAAAATGTATGAGTCAACATACAATCAAGACGTGGATGTCCACCTCAACTGACGGGCCAAGCAGGCAAAGCATTAATCAGAAAAGTGGCCTGGAAACCCACGGTAGCTTTGGAGGAGCTGCAAAAATCAGCACCTTGGGTGATAGGATCTCCACAAATCCGTTTATGGAAGATGTAGCTGTAATGATTCAATAATTAAAATTCCTCGGGGAAAACGAATCTGCCTCGAAGCTTCGTTAAATTATGTTTTATTATTTAGCGCACACTTCTGCCGTAGTTGTTGACGAAAGAGTTAACGTCCAATTTTGGGGGATTTTAATCGTTTTTTGGGGGGGACAAAATAAGCATCCTGAAATTGACTGGCGTGATGTTAGGAGTACGCACAGCTGTATATTTTTCTCATCCGATTACTTGATTGATTATAAGAATAATCGATAGGGTACTCGATTACTAAAATATTCTTTTGCAACAGCCTTAAGTCACAAGAAATACATTGGGCCACATGTTGCTTAGGGAAAACTTGATTAATCTTTCAACAATGTTGAAATCTTCCCATAAAAATCTAGAGCCTGGGACAAATGTCGACCTTCCAGCTCTCCGAGCTATTTTGCAAAGAAATGTCGATTTCTACAAAGCTGGTCGAGACAAAAAAGTTTTCCAGCTGTCACTGCAGCAAACAGTATAAATGTCTACAAAGTATTAATTTGTTTCTCTTTGTAAAGTAGTTTGAAAAGCACATGTCAGTTTCCTTCCAATTTAGCAGTCAGGCACGTGATTTTTGTTGGTCAGCCACACAAAATTGCACGGTAATACTTTTGACATTTTTGGTTGTGGCATGACAAAGAGGACTGCATATCCTATGCTGATTGCCAGCCAGAAAGCCATGCCAAAGCAGAAGACAATGATGGGAGAAAAGAAGAAGAAGAAAAAAACCATATCTACTTCCCTTAGAAAAATCATGACAGCACAGTGCAACCAATTTTCGAATAAAGCTGAGCTAATACAAGTCTGCTGCAGATGTAGCGATCCTGAAATCCCAAACGTTACAGCTGCCGCACCGTGTCGGGCCGAGCCGATGTGCTCCCAGGAGGAGCCGTTCTGAATACACTCATATATTGTTTTCTTTTAATGTTGTTACAGGACACAATGATTCGCCTGAGATGCAACAAAATGAGGGATGCAAATTTTCTAAGGGACGTGCACGTTGCCGTTTTGCTTAACAAATTTCCTTTGAAAGGTTAAAAAAAAAAAGAAAGAAAGAAGCTTATAGTGGAAAATAGGGCACTGGATAAATAGAAAAACAATGCAAGGTATATGGGATGCTGAAAGGAGAAAAGTGCCTAAAACGACTCTCTGCTATTTCCTAACAACAAATACGTTTTACAATGGGTGCTATTGATTTCAAGCTTATATGATTTGTTTATCTGTAAAATTGCTACGGCTCTTTTCACCGATACCTGAGCGGAAAGCCTTTAGGCTACGAGAGACAATGCTCAGATATCAAGCAGCTCCACATTACATCTTCGCCACACTTCAGAGTTCTTATCAGAGAGAGTGGCTGACCCGCGTGTCATCGCCCTGAGGTGCACGCGCATCGGACAGGCTGCTGCGTGCCTCAATCTCCTTCGGCCCGCCAAACGAAAAGCGCTTTGTTCAGAACTTAAAGTATGCATTTTCAGGTGCAAGGCTGCAGGATGAGAAATAACGTGAAGAATGGAATATGTTTTTTTTGTTGTTGTTTTTTATTGGACTATAACAAGAAGTCCCCGTCCTTGAACGCTATACGCAGTTTTGGTTTCCGTCAAAAATGACAAGCATCTCTTTGCAGCGGCGTAGATGGAAGATTAGCCCACTTAGCTCTCAGAAATCAATCTGCCATGCAGCTCAGGCGCTCCTTGTGGATCTTTTCAGGCCCTCCTCTGCAGGGCTAATGTTCTTTTCCTCACTCATTTCACTGTAATCAACAACTTCATAAAGGAGGACGAGCAGGAAGTAACTGTCTGAATCGCTAATCGCCAAATCCAATTTCTGGAATCAATGGCATTGATCAGTCAATTAATTTAGCATCCACAACACAGCCAGCTTCGCTTTGGGTATTTTGGGAAGGGTTTTAGTGGTCGAATGCATTATTGAGAGAGGCTTTTTACCAAGAAGTGGTTGATGCAGAGAGCTTAGGAGGCTGTCACTCATGGAGTTAAGCTTTATTTGCGGAGCTAGTTAATGTGAACAGCCTTTCTGTCCTGCAGTGTGAAGGCCGACGTTTATTTATTTTACAGGAGAGCGGGAATATCGGTTGTGTTGAACGAGGCTTCGCCTCGTCACAAATATTGATTAAGTAGCTTTGAGTCTCATGTTTTGTGCGATCAAATGTCCGCACATCCCCGCAGGTCGACGTTTGGGGTGTGCATGTCGATGTAAACACAGGACCTCTGTGCAGTTTTGTGTTTCTGCCATTACTGGTAAGAAGAGTTAAAATTCTTGTCATGCTGTTGCTTTGACTTAAAGTCCTTCCGATAAGATTCGTGGCGAAATGGGGAGATACTTGAAAAGCCGTCTTTCGGTCAGCAGTGCACTGCCAGGGTTGTGTTTGTAGGTTGTCCAGGTCTCAATATATGACTCACACTAATAATTGCTTAGGAACGTTATTAATAAAACTAGGCACTTGGATCAAAATGACTAAGTCAGGCCAACACTTGGTTTTCAGAAAACAGCCAATTCAGTCTGACATATAGCCTCCTGATAAGGCTTTAAAATAATAGATGAAAATATAAGTCCAACACTTACACTGTTCAGATATTGTTGTTATCTGAACAGGAGTATACTGCACAAGCTATTATTCTAGGAAGGTCACAATATGGAACAAAATACAGACCACCTCTCTCAAATATATGGCCTGACTTTCTTTGTTTAGGCTAAATTTGGTCAGGATGTGTGGATGGCCAGATAAAAGTCTTTTTTCTGGCCATCCAGTTAATCAGTTGCTTTTGTAGCTTTGACTGCAGTCAAAGCTATAAGGAAATGAGTAGGCTAATAAAGATGCCGTCGGTTTGTTAAAGTGTTAAAGGAGCTTGTTTGGTGAGCTGTAGGGGGAAAAAAAAACAAAAAAAAAAACAAGCCACGACAGTCTGATAGCAAAAGATTCATGAGTTCTCAGCTGTGTGAGAACGCCACAGCTGGACTCCGGCGTTCGCCGCTAACAGCTGTAAAGATGGCCTCTGCATTCAATCTTCCTATTGATGCTAAGCTAAGTAGTGCTTCAACTGGTCAAACATAATCTGGGTAATTCCTCACCAACCAGAAATGATTCAAAAAGCATTTTGAGGTCATTGAAACATTTGTGTAATTGTCAAAACGCAAATCGAGGAAGTGGATGCCGTAATATGCGGTTTAGAATATTCTGCAGTAATTAGAAATTTTAATAATGAGATTTGTGATACTTGTATTTGCAAAAAGAAAAAAAAAAAAAAACTCTAAATAGCCCAGGCAGAGCGGCTGTTTTTCCAAAAGTGTCCCTACGATCTAATTTGGTTATGTTTTTGTGTACTACATTTGTTGCTACGCCTCTCACTTATAGCATTATGTCATGGTGTTTATGTAAGAGCGTCACACTGAGAGAATCTCAAGCTGGACCGTGCCGTGTGTGTTTCTGTTTTTTTCTGTTGTTGTTTACTCCTCGGCCTACTGGGGAATCAGCAGAGGGATTTAGATCACAGAGCAGCAGAGGTGGATATCATGAATAGAAAGTGGTATTCTGCTAAGACGCAGCAGGAAAAGGGCCGTACCGTGCAGTCAAGGTCTGACAGGAAGTAAGTTTTACCTGCAGTTAAGATACATATATATATATTAAAAAAAAACGTCCTTTGAAAAGTTTAAGCCGAGCGATTCCTTGGCCACACTCAGAGGCCATGAATACTCTAGGACCTTATGGATTTCTCCACGCCACTCAGGCGTGCAGTGGCGATGTGGGATTTGAGCCGTGTCCACAAAAATAGTCAAATGGTCCAGGATGGCTTCCCGGCCCGCTGACAGCTCCCTGACAGGAACTGATCTGCTCCGTGAAGGGACACACAGACTCCATTTCCTGCTTTTCAGTCATGCTCTCATTCTGAAGGGAGCGGGGGACACAATGAGGGCTCCTCATTGTGTCACCACCTCTGCGGCTCGCGCTGCAAAACGCGCGTTGACCTGCCGTGTGAAAGGGCGAAGGCCCGAGGACGCTGCAGGAGGAGCCCGGGAAAGCCGGCGTCGGTGCAATATTGTCTTTGCTGCGAGGGCCAGTAAAGGCTGTTGATTCTCCGCGGCGCGTGGGTGTTCAAGTGTGTTGTTTTTTTTCAGAAACTGTGAAACGCTATAAGTACGTGTAGGCGCAAGGGCAGTGCCTGTGTGTCCGTCTGCGGCTTATTGTCAGTGTTTCGCCTCTGAAGCCTCCCCGGTATGCAGCGTTGTGCTCCAGGCCAGCATGTTTTAAAGAGTGTGTGTGTGTGTGTGTGTGTGGGGAGGGGGGGCGTAACACGCAACAGTACGTGTTCTGCTGGTAAACTCGGTATTAGCAACAAGAGATTTCAGGCTTGGTCAGCTATGAAAGCACAACTACGTGACAAGAGTGCCGCCGCCCACAGATATAGCGCGCCCTTATCCACTAATTAAAACTCTCTATCACTCCACGTCTCACTTGGCAATCTCTCCATCCTTCAATTCCCCCAATTTTCTCTGCGAGATCCCTCCACCTCTCGTTATCCATCTATCACTCTCTTCATCCCCGTTTGGCATTCAGGCCTCCGTGTTTCTCAGCAGGCGCTGCGGGATGCCAGTAGGTGGCGTTCTGTTTTGTTGCGTTTCGGGTGGTCGTAGGGGTAACGGGATCCTGCGGGTCCTTCAGGGCCTTCTCCTCACAGTAGTCCCTGTCACATGCCTGAGGAGTCACGGCAGTGCTAATGAGTGGAAGTGGAAGTTTCTTAAACCCTGTCTCTCCCGTGCCATACACACACACACACATACACACACCATGCCATACACACTCTCACTCCAGTAGAAGCGTCTTCCTCTGACAGTTCATTGTTTACTCCCGTAGGACCTGCAGCCTGGATCTGCATCTGTAGCTGGAAACTGTGCTGCTGTTCTCATCCGACGGTTAAGCCACTGCTCCAGGAGACAAAAGACAAAAAAAACCCCAAAAAACAAAAGAATCAAACCTGTGAGCTTCAATGGGGATTGTCAGGATTTGACTTTCGAAGTATCTGCTGTGATAAGTTTGAGCTACGACGTGAAGGCGGTTCTTTAGGGGTCTCATCGTCATTCTGCGTGTTTAGAAAGTGGGATATTTTTTTCTTTCTCATCTCCGCGCAAACAAACTCCGAGGGGGGAAAGAAGCGTAAAAGGCCGGAGCTAACAAAGAAAGTATCTCCCATTTTGCTGGTGTCTCTCTTGGCTCTTATGAAAATAAGATGCTCCCTGCATGGTGGAAATGCATTTGTAATCCTTGAACTATACTGTATCAATAATCTGAGAAGCTAATATTGTCGGATGGCACTCCGCTCTCCCCATCCGCCTTGTTTATTTACCCATGTGAAACTCAATTTCTCTGCCTCTGTCTGGCTCCAATCCTCTCTGTGCCTCGCTCTTTTCCCTCCCCTCTCTGCCTCCTCTCTCTTCCTCTTTCTTTCTCTCTCCTCTTGTTCGTCATGATTTGAGCTCAATCGCATGAGATATTGGGGAATGGAAATCGGTTTTGACTCGTCCTTGTGGTTCTCGGCGGATGCGCGCAGCGATCTCTGCTGAGTTGTTTGTGTTTATGGTGGATATCTGAGGGGCCCCGCCCCTCTGGAGATGACTCGGAGTGCAAATCCTGTTTAAAGGCAACTGGGTGAGCGAGTCTTCATCGCTTCCTCTAAGCAGATTTGCACACACACACACACACGCACACAAAATAAAAAAAATAGCGCCTTGGCCCACAGTTGCACAGTTTGAATAAATAAATGGATAGGAAATGGAGGGGATCAAGCGGGTGAAGGGTCCCATTAGATATTATTGCATCTGTGTAGCCATGGATTATCACTCCCGTCCTGTTGTATGTTTGGCTGAATGCGTGCGTGTGTGTGTGTGTGTGTGTGTGTGTGTGTGTGTGGAAGAGAGAAAAAGAGAAAGGGAGGGTCTGAAACGGAACAAAAAGGGTTAGTTGGAGACGAGAGGAGGATGTAATGCGATGCATGTGTTGCGCTCAGCGTTGTCACTCTGTATTAATGTTAAACTGAGTGCTGAAGAGTTCATTACACAGTGATTAATTATTGATTAGAAATGAATTAGGAATGAAAACCCGCAATGGCGTGTACGTACATTGTCGATGCATACAAGCGCTTACTGTTTATCCATTTGTAGCACAAATAAAGTACCACTCGTCTGTTTAGGTTCGTACCCTAAGATGTGCCGACATCGTGTTCAGGTTCGGAGGCAGAGCCAGACGGGCTGCCAAGGGGGCGCTGTGGGGAAATCCAGCAGTAATGTTTTGCGCAGCAAATACCAAGATTTATATGAAACTTTTAAAGTGTGAAAACAAGTCCAGTATATTTGTATGGCACATTTCAGCCAATTTGCCCTTTATTTGTAGCTTTTACCTCTAAGCTTCTAAAGGGTAGTGTTTCCCCAATTCTTTTTGTAGCAACAAAAGGTTCTCAGAATAGGTTTTATGGCTCTTAAAGATTGAAAATGTCCAGGGTCAGGCTTGGAGGGGAAAGGGTAGGCCAAGACTTGTTTTATTTATTTATTTATTTTGGTGTTGTTTAGGGTCATCCTAATCCCTCTTTCTTTCTCTTTACCCCTTGGCCGTTAAGGTTACAACATTTACTGGAAGTAACAGGCCAGGACTATTTTCTGGCCCGTTAATTAATTGCTATGCATTAAAATGTATTCCTTGGCGGCACCATGTACACCACACATCTGCGGTGGTTATTAAAAATGCTCGTAACCCCCAAGTGGTTTTGTGAATATTCAATAAGAAAAAAAAAAATTAAAAAAAGTATAATTTTTTTCATAAATTTTACAAGCATGTTTTGTGATTTTCTTTTTTCATCCGATTTTAGCTTAAAAACGCATATCTGTTCTCCTTCTAATATATGTATCGTTCTGGTATACAAACAAAACAATGGGCAAAATGGTAATTAGGGTTTCCAAAACGTCATTTGAGTATTTATGTTTTTATTCTGGGACCAGTACAGTACCATTTCCCCCTCCTATTCTGTTTGCTCAGGTGAACTGGACAAGATATCAAACTAAAACCACTGGTATGGATCAAACCAGTGGTGAATAAATTTATGGTATGGATCCCAGTGAGAGTTGTGAATCAGCAAGAGTAGAATCTCAAGAATCCTGCATTTGTATTTCGTAAAGACCTTTTAGGAAATAAAAATAAAAATGACAAAAATCAGATTTTCACAATAAATAATAGACGTAATTATATACTTAAAAATTGTGATTATGTAAATTATTTGGCAGTACATAATCAAAAACAGAATCAGAGCTAATTCAGGTTTTAAATCATATATAAACTCTATTAAAATGGATTTAGGACTTCCTGATAGAACAGTTGTTTGCAGTCGTCTTTCCCAAGTCAACTCCCTGTACATCATGTACTCCATTGCTTAACATGCACATAAAAAAATGATGAGTGACATAATACAGGGGAGGCTTTGAGCATCCCTGTATCTAGCAACCCAGAAGTCCAGAGGATATTTACTTATACTAATCTATTGATCCTGAATAGGAGTATCTAGTTTATATACTTTGGATCAACATTATTAGATTCTTTTTCTTCTTTTGTTTTTTCTTTTGGTTTGTTATTTTGTTTGTATTTCCTTTTAATTCGTGTAAAACACTTTGTATTGCCTTGTTGCTGAAAATATGCCAATGTGTAAATAAAATTGCCTTTACCTTATCCGGCTTTCTTGCGCTGTCCAAAAATATCCACGCCAGCTTAATTGACTTCTGTAAATTGCCTTAGCTATAGGTGTGTGTTGGTGAGGGTGTGTGTGTGTGTGTGTGTGTGTGTGTGTGTCTCTGTTGCCCTGTGATGGATTGACAACCTTTCCAAGGTGTACCCTGCTGCTCGGCCAGTGAGTATGGAAAATAGCCACCGGCCTGCCTGCGACCATAAACGGATAAGTCGGCATTGTCAACTTTTTGATGGATGGACATTTTATAGGAGTACATAAAGTTGAACCAAATGCATCAAAAGGGTTACAAGTGAGATTGTATTGTTGTTTATTTCACCAACCGAAAATACGTCTAGCAAATGAAAGTCACTGTTGAGTTCATTTTTGTGAAATGTAGATTCACAGTTAAGCAGCGTCCCAGTTCAAGCAGCAAACATTTAGCTCAGACTCAGCAGCCTTTTCATTAATACAGTGGTGTAAAATCAATCTTGACGATATTCATTGTACGTGCTATTTATTTTTATGATTTTGACAACCAAAACAATTGTTAGCTGCTGCTGGTGATGTCTCGATTCAAGCAGCAAGGCTCTTGCTCATCTTCTCCAAGTCAACTCCCCGTACACCGTGGACTCCATTGCTTAACATGCACATTAAAAAATGATGAGTGACACAATACAGGAGGGTTTTGAAGCATCCCTGTGTTAAAAATGTATCCTGAAACAGTGCTAATTACTCCAACATCCTCCAATGTTTCCAGTTCCGTTCCTGTTTGTTTTCCGTTCCGAGGCGAGCCAAATCCGAGCTCCGTCACCCTCTGCACGCTCCGGTCTGGGCCGGGTGTTTTGCTCAGGTGGCACACGCTGACTTTGTCCCCGAGAACGCTCATGCGTCTTGTTTGAAGTGAGCTTGGCTCTAAAAAAAAAAAAAAAAACCCAGAAAAAACACAACCGCCAGATTTTGACATCAAACCCAAGAATCAAGCCCCCTAATGGGCACCCCACTGTGGGCAAGAATTAGGTGGAATAACCCCTGCTAGCAGGCTTACTTCTCTAAATGCATGGGTCTCTGAGGAGGAGATGGAAGGTGGAAAGTGTTGAGGCTTAGGAAGGGCAAGCAGAGCAAATGTGAAATTGAACAAAAGAGAGGAGATGGTTTGTTTTGGTATAGCGCAGATCTTTATGCAAACAAAACGACATGCAAGCGACGTGTTCTGAGTACGCTCTGTGAAGATAGAGGGGTGCGGGGGGCGGGAGGGAGACTGTGTGTCCTTGTGCAGCATTGCATGCTTTCATTCTTGCGTGTAAGAGGGTGGCAGACAAAAAAAGAAAGAGGGCCTCTGTGGAGACAGACAGCAGTCAGTGCCTGCAGCAAGCTCAGAGCTCACAGGCTAATGTATACTTGCACCACGCCGTACCAGAGAGAAGGTGACACCAGTCAATCCTGTTTTGACAGGGCAGCTGAGATAATAGCTGGCTTTGATTCCTTGCAATAACTCCTGCCAATCAAAGTGAAAGGCACCGTGATTGCAGGGAAAGCACAAGTGTCCGTCGTAAGGCCGTACTGTACGCTACGGTGAGGGGCTAACATAATTGCCCCGCTAAATTCGCTTTTGTGTTTGCAATCTTTTTGTTGTGATTGGTGCTGTCGTCAAAATCAAGGCCAAACACTGAGTGGAGCAGGCAGACAAGTGTGGAACATTTTACAGATTATTCATGCCACGATGAGGCCTGCGGGCGGGCGGGCGGGGCTGAGATGAAGATGCAAACGATTTGGCCCATATTCCGACGGTTTGCTGTCAAGGGTCAGTGGGCGGTCTGGGTGTGTGCGCAGGTGTCTTCACGTGGAGGAGGAGGGCGAGTGCAAGGCCAGGGGAAGGAGCCCTTCAGGTGGAATAAAAGCATTACTGCAGTGGTAGAAAGGTCAGCTGTAAACTTGTGTCAGACTAGTGGTGATCACCCTGTGCTGCAGATCTCTGAGGTATTGAGCAGGCACGCTCTAATGGCTTTGATATATGGACTACAGGACTCCCTGAAGAGGTCAATACCATAGCACTTTGTCTCTATGAGCAATGACCCTCTCAAGCTCCATTTAGAAGCTTTATAACTGCAGGAAATAGGCTGGAAAGGCCTCGAACAGGGCACGGTGAAAGGGAGCTAATATGAATGAAGTATTTTCTAATCACTCCTTCTATGCCCTAATCATAGTCCCAATCAATCATTAGTTACGGCATTATAAGAGCACGATGGTGGACATTATCAGAAGTAGATTTTGACGTGATTGAGAGGCGCACGAGGGAATGTGAGCCGAGTGGAGCGGTACAGTAAAAGAGTTGATTTATCAGCCTTCATTTTGGGAGACCAATGACACTGAAAAGACTGTTGTCAAAAAGTATTCCATCATCACTTCACGGCGATGGTGAGCCGCAGTGTTTAATGAGAGTGACAGACCTGGAGCTCGGTGACGAATTCGATGATTTATCTGCGGCTTGTGAATGGTTGCCTGTAAAAGAGAGATAAAGCTTAGAGTTATTAGTGCAAGCGGTGGCCGCGACTGGCAGAACACTAAACCTTGTTTGATTTAAGCCGGTTTTCCTTTGAACACATGAAGGCAGAGAGGCTGCCGTGCCTCCCGTTTGCGCATTGATTAGGTGGTAACCTTTGGTGTGAAGTATGAAAGAAGATACATACTGCGTACAAATGCTCACGGTAATTGGAGTTTACAGGTGCTGTTCCCATGTGTTCAATAACAGAATTACTGTGCCATTTGTTTGTTTTTTTTTCTTTCTGCCTGTACAATTCTCTTCACTTCATTTTCTTACCCAGTCTTCCTTGATCCTAATTTCCAAATACTGGATGTCCACGGTCGTTTTCATCACTGTTAAAGTCTTCCTTTAGAGAAAAATCAGGCTGAAAATGTAAAATTTTCAGCCTCTAGATCATGTCTAAATTTAACAAAGACGCTTGGTTAGACATTTTGGTCTCCTTTTAGCCGATCTGCACGTTTTTCTGGACACTCTTACGCTTTTCATAAAAGCCAGTGTTGTATTTTGTGTGTCTGTTTGCTTTCCTTTCCTTCTCATCCGCCATTCTTGCCTTTCCAGAGTGTGTTCTCTGCGCCGTGGCTTTGCTGAGTGACTAAGTGGAGCCCCATGAGCCATGGAGGAGATGGACAGCAAACCCTACCAGCCACTGTCCAAGGGCCGCCATGAAATGGAGATGTCCTACACCAGCTCGTCCGACGAGAGCGAGGATGGCCGCACTCATCATCGCTCCTACACTTCGCGAGAAACTCTGCCAGACTACACGCACGAGCTTCGCCTCACCCTGGGGTCGCACCGTGACAGACAGAGCAACTACAGCCAACCCCAACCAGGTAGTCCACTCTTGTAAACAAATTCTCAGCACAGTTTTGTTGCCAGTATCAAGAAACACCGAAGAGCCGAACTGACGAAATCAGTTCCCATAGTCCAAAAAAATCACGCCATTTTGTTCTTAGTCTTATGTCGTGTTACGTCACAACCCTCCTGGGGAACTTTTGATTCTTCTGAATTTCACGGATGGATTTATTTACGCGGAAAGCAGCGCTAGGTATCTATCTAGCGCTGCTTTCCGCGTAAAGGTGGATGTGTCGTCGGGTAGCACAGATGGTCAGAACATGGATTTTTCAGTCATAGATCAGATTGTTTCAAGGAACTATGTGCTGAAATGTTAAACTCCCCCCTGCTCAGTACTGGTCCAATGTAGCGGGAAAACGGTTCACCAGTTACACCAGATAATGTGAAAAATGCGGTTTTCCAGCCCGTCAATCATTATTTCCTCCTCTTCTGACGAAATAGTGAACTCAACAGTGGTTCTTTTTCGAAATGATTGCTGTTGTAAACCAAACAATACCAAACGCCACGTCGTACACTGCAGCGGGACGAGGACCTCGGCATTTCCTCTCATTTCATGTGAGGAAATGAACACCCGAAAACCACGCATCGACAGTTTGACTTCAGTCCGACCGTGCTGGGTCCTCAAGATTTTAATAAAACTGTGGCTTTGATAAAAGGCAAAATGTTGTCGCCCATCTAGGGGAAGCTTTTGCTGTCTTGGTGTCTGCAATCTTCATGTGAAATTATGTGTCAACTTGGGAAGACGAAATTGGCCCAGTTCATCTAACAAATAAATATTTTACTATTGATTATGCTTCATCAAAATGCCAATTATTTTCACAGCCACAGTATGTAGTAACGTCCACAGATAATTTAGTTTACATACTTCACTCCAAAGTACGTATTCTTTCAAGAATCAGAACAAACCTGAAATCAGGAGGAACTCACCTTACTACCTTAGATCAACATTATCAACATTAAGAATCCAGAGAAACCCCCCTACTAGTTCATAAATTGTGAACAAATTATTCTTAAACACGGGGAACTAACATAGTTTTCTTGTTTTCCTGCTCATTTCTTGGGTTTTTTATTTTGTTTGTATTTCCTTCTAATTCATGTCGCTGAAAATGTGCGATATAGATAAAATAACCTGCCTTCCTCCACTACCCCAAACATACGGGTGGGTTTGTTTACTTCAACTTCCTGGAAGAAAACCACTGGTACACTTTTCTGTAGCTCACAAAAAGGCAGACTTGTCTGTTTGAAAAAACTTATGGTCGCAAATAGTATAAATAGTTAAGATATGGAAACTTAATAACTGTTATTACGACGACACTTATCTAATGCGTTCACAGGCTTTTTGCAGCATGCCTTTTATGTAGCAACATGCTCGGCAACGGGGTGAATAAACTAATTGATTAATCGACTAGTTTAATTTCTTCATTAAAAAGGTGATGAAATACTGCATTCGCGATGTATTGAAAACAACATCTTGACATAAAATAAAATCATACTACGATATCTATTTTTACTTTAATTAATAATACTGGTGCAACCTCATGCTGACCCATGGCTAATGACATACGGTGCATATTGGCAGACATGCGTAGCACGCCGCACTCAGAGGTCCCTGAAAGGACCTGTGTGAATTACTTATTACAGTCCACCGTGAGCCAGAAGGACAGTCGGAGGCAGCCAATTACCTCTTCTCCACGGAGGTGAAATTTCTCTCTCACAGCTAAACTAGGTCAGCCCCGAACCTCTCTGGCCTCACCTGGAGTGGAACACCACCCTTCATTACACGCACACTCCCAGATGGACACGGCCTGACAAAAGACACACACTCCGGCTGACGTGAGCGCACCAAAAGATTTCTCCCGGCCGCTGACGGGAGGAGAAATAGGCCAACGCGTGTTGTGATGGATGGGCTTTATGCAGGTCACGCGAGGTGTTAAGAGAGAAATCGCACCTCGTAGGGAGAAGTCTGCGCGGCTCGCGGTGATCAATAGGTGCTTTCCCGTGCCACCCTCAAACCCCCCCCCCCGCCTCCTAGAAACCTCCCCAACAACCGGCTAACAAGTTGCAATAAACATTCAAAACAGACACAACTCCGGAGTGGTAAGTCACCGCCGGGGTCCCGCGGTTTGAATGCCACCTGCGAGGGAATTTGACATGACGCTCGCGACATGGCAACTCCGTGGAGGCCATTTGTCATCATGCTTCAATACCTAAAAAGGGGACTGTGGCGTCAGAATGCATTTGCTTTCTGCTGTGCCTTCCCAACCTTTCCGGTTCTATAACAAACATCATCTCCAACTATCAGTGTCATATGGTGAGGTGCAGAAGACCCCCCAAAGCAGCCCTTTTAAATGTCAATGACAGCCGGTTTTGCGCAGCACATCTGTTCATCTTTGGGCGACGGAGTTATATATAGTCTACCATATCCAAGTAACCAACTGTTAAGGGGGGGATCGTTGCCTCCAGTGACATTTTTAATGGATTACAGTGTTCCTGACAAAGATCAGCCAAATCCTCCCTCCTCTAATTCCCCACCTCTGCTCTTCATATTTCCCTTCATCTCTTAAAACCGAAACATCTTGTCCTCTCCTCCCTTCTTTTCCTCCCTCTCTCGTTTTCCAGATGTTTATCTTTCCTAACACGGTGATTTGCCCCTCGCTCCATCTCTGCATCACCTTTTCACTGTTTTTTTTCTTCTTTTTTTTCCCCTTCTTTCCTGCATTGCACCTGCCTCTGCTAAGCCTGTTTGCATAAGAGAAATAGTGTTGATAGATGGACTGATAAAGAGCTCGATCCGCATCCTCCTGATTGTTTCACGCTGCATTCGGAGAGCCAGCCAAAAATAATTAGTTTTTGTTAGCTTATTAAATTAATTAGCTGTATAAATTAATCAATTCGCACTGTTTAATATTCTGTCTACAAAAGCGAGAATCTGTTGCAGTCTAAATGTTTAAATTATTCAAAATAAGCTGCCATACAGCGGTTTAATCGTTTGGGCATGTATGGAAATTACATCACCCGGTTAAACTCTGATTATGATGGATCATTTCTTCTTTTGTTTTTTTGTTTTTTCAAACTCCTCAGCTAATCTCAATCTTTTTACTGTCTTCCTGTCTTTCTCAACCCAATAGAGCACTTATTGTGATGTTGGTGAATTGTGAATTAACGCATTTACTGAGGAGCATTAACAAGATGTTACTTGTTCTCTGTACAACAATTAGCTTCAGATTCTGCGACACATCGGAAACATTTTGTCCACAAATATGAATTATTTCAAATCATCGGGAGGTGTAATAGCTAACAGATAATATATTTTTATTATATCTTAATACCTCAGAAATACGAATTCATCTTTATTTGAGTAATTATGCAAAGATTGTGATCTATAGCTTTCGCTTCGTAGCTCACGGTCCAGTTTGTAGGAAAATTGCATCGAAAAGGTTCAAACTGCAAAGCCACAGAGCAGCCGAGAGTAAAGTTTAAGGTTAAAACAAGACCCTTTACGTCACCCTGTAAACTCACAACATTGATATATTTGTGTTATTTACAGTCCAAGATGTTGAGGCATCGATTGCGGTTTGTGATGCCACTCTGCGTGTCAAAAGCCTGGCTATAAGTTTAACCTTGTCCCTAGAAAGTTCTTAAGTGATCACTTGGGAGTTTAACGTGTTGTCCCGTCTAGGTGTCTGAGAAATCCACACCAATCAATAACGCTGCACACAAATGGTGTTTATATACATGATTTCATATATTATGAACCATGAAAGACTGACTTTAACTGCCGACTGTAAAACGAGAACAGCCGCCTGCAGCATGAAGCAACATCCGCTTTTCTAGGTATGAATCACAAACTTTTTTTTTCAGACTTCCATCGTAACGCATCCTTTTAGTGGGAAATACTTATGAACTCTTTCTGCTCCCCTTGCACAATAGATAAATCTGCAGGAGTTGCCTCTGATTCAGGTTGAGACAAATGTGATCAAATTAAGAGGATGCCAATAACCCCCGACCACTGATGTCGACCCAGGCACCACCTTCTGTAAAAAGCGGAGGTGGAGATGGTCTCTATCCAGACACCCTCCTCTCCTGGAGCACAACTTAATGTCCTGATCAGGAAAGGCACAAACAAGGCAGCACAAGTGAGTCCAACAGAATCTGGGAACGATTAGGGTGTAATACCCAGATGCAGACATAATTCTTACTTTGGAGAGATAGCAAAGGTCTAAAGAGCATCTCTGGATGCAAGGCTTTTTGCATCCCCAGCAAAAAGCCTTGGGTATTCCAATAACTTTCTTAGAGAAACTTTACTTTAACATGTAAATTGGCTGTCAACTGTGATCCATTAACATTTGAAACACACTTTTAGATTGGGGCCACTCTGTGGCAAACTTGATCTATAAGCAATAATAACTCACTTCGAGACAACAATGGCCAGTCGCCCAGAGAGCTTGTCTTATTACACTCCGACATTTTAAGAAGTTGAATTGTAGGATTTTCACTTTGAATAAACCAGAATAAACAGATTGTGCTTTCAACTTGTTAATGGATTGTTGGTCTTTAGGAACTCTGGCCCATCGTAACGTTTACGCCGAAATAGAAGTATTTTTCATTCAAGAAGTGGAAAGAGAAAGGATTGGTGCTAAGCAAGCATTGGCCAATTTTTTTTTTTTTTGTCACCAAAAAAAACCAACAAAAAAACAGCCCCCTTACAGTGAGCAAATGGTTAAGTAAGTGTGAAGTAGCAGGCAGGCTCTCAAGCACAGACATCCCATAGGTGTTACACACTTTTCACTGTACTCCAATCTTTGCAGCGACGCATTATTGACAAAACAAATTTCTTCATCCCACTGACTCTGAACTAAAACAGCAAAATGAAAGCTTATGAAAAATTGTACCTCCATGCAAGAATCTGCAAACACCCCGTGGGAAACGGTTCCGGCGACCGGGTTTGCCTACGAACCTCTGCAGGGAGAAGGAAGTGGAGCAGCAACCGAGAGAAAACCACAAATTCATTTTGCCACTTAGAGCTTTTTTTTTTTTCCTACGGCTAATCATCCATCCATCCATGTGTAACCGGATCCTTTCTGGATTTATTGAATAATTAGACAGGGACACGGTTTCTCCTTGAAAATCGGTGGCTCCCCGGTTTATTCTGACGAGAACAAGAAACCGAAAACAACCATGTGATCGGCTGCCTGCTCCAAGTCCTCTCCCGCAGGTCAAACTTGACAACAGGGCAGGGCTTCAGGGGGAGGCAAACAATTTAACAATACCACAGAAGAAGAAATAAAGAGAAAGGGCTCCTGATCTTAAAGTCTCACAGTTATAACAATGATGATCAGGTAAAGGAACAATCCGAATAAAAAAAAACAAAAAAACATGTTGTGTATTTATAGCAAAATAGAAATACAACCCGGTTATACATGCATACAATAAATGTTATGCACCTTTATTTAAACTTTATTTTGAAGATCTTGTGGATTCAATGTGAACTCAGAAGACTTTTTTCAAATGCAGACTTAAAATAAAATAAAATAAAATAAAATTGGGGATCTTTACACGTCACAGAATCAAATGTCATTGGACCTCTGAGGATGTGTGTCCGAAACACACCTGCAGCACAGTACTGCACTGATTAATTAGCATGTTCCTTTAGTGTTTGGATGCATAAAATGAAGGAAAGACTTCCTTGACGCTACCAACCCCATGTTGTGTTGGTCCATCTTTTGGTGCCCAACCATTGCAGTGATCCAGGCCCTTAACTGGACCTCTGCGGGAGGGAGCTGTGTTGGTGGAAAAAACAGACCCTAAGATTTTAGCAGTAGATCTTTTAAGTCCTGTAAATTGGATTGATGTCTTTCTTTTGCATAGCAGGTCAATCAGATGCTGGATTGGGTCATAATTTTGGTTTCAGATGCCAAATTTTACGCCTCAGACCTGTTAAGCTTCCTAAACCTTTCTTGAACCACTTTTCTTTTTTTTTTTTACAGAGCATAGTTCCTCTTATAAAATAGTCCACAATTATTAGTGAACATCATTTCCATCTGCAGCAGTTCTTTGGTGGCTAGTTTGTGTCAAAGTAAGGGTACACATTAACGGCAGGACTCAATGTCAGAGCAGAACACTCCCCAAAGCATCAGGCCATCTGTACCGCCTTTTTGTTAATTTTCTTTCTCCCATAATGCACCCTGGTACCACGCGTTCCAAAATTACATGCAGTCATCCCGAAGATGAAAAAGAAGACATGATTCATCAGCCTAAGCTAACTTCTTCCGGTACTCTGTGTTCCAGCTCTGATACAGCCTGGTCCCGCCGAATTAATCTGCCGTCCTTCAGCTGCCCGTACGCAACACACTGCTGTATCCTGCATATTCGGAAACCTGTTTAATAAAAGCCAGCTTTGGTTTCCTCAGTCATTTAAGACACAGTGGCTCATCTGTTGGAGCAAAACCACACGGGCTAGCTTTCACTCCCGAGGTGCATTGATGAGCCAGATTGTGAGCCGGTCATCGCAATCTGGCCGTTGTCAACTTGTTAGCATCCTTACATTTAGCCACGTCTTCCTGTTCCTAACTCGTTAGCTTGAAAGTTGCTAGTTAGATGTAATCAATCTACTGACAGCTTCCATGAGAATAACATTATCAGGGTTATTCTCTTTACCTGTTAGTAGTCAGAATCATATTCCTAAGTGGTTTGTATTGCAGTTAGAAAATCCCTTTGCTTTTCAGTCTTGGAACCAGAACATGGCTAAACTGGGTTGGACAGCGTTCCCAGTTCAGAGCTCAGAACTCCACAGTAAACTGAATGCAGCATTAACACGTTGGTAAAAAAATAAAATGCACGAGCAATTCAATATATATTCATTACAGGAGATTATACTGGATATGTTAGCTTGCAAACATCAAGTGGGAGTTTTACAAGATCTTCAAACGTCACACTGTGGCAATTTTATAAAGTGGACTTTTTTTTTTAAAAAAACCTTCCATTTACAAGTTCTTTATTTCTGGACTCTGGGCAAATGTAAAGTTAAAGAGACTATTCAGAGAGCTAATCAAACGTAGTCTTTAATTAAGAATAGATTTAACATACCAAAATGGAAAATTGCTATGTGTAAAACTGGAGATCTTTCTCAGACCGCTGCACTTATCTTTTTCACATTACAGCCTCGCTATTACAGGGTACAATATCAGCCAAATTGTTTTGGCAGTTACTTAAAACAAATACAACACTCAGCAAAAGAAGTGTAATGTATAAATAGTCTTTTTTTTTCCCTTTTTGCCGAAGTGCCAGTAGCAGCTTGCTGTAATAGCATGAAATAGGCCGTTATTTAAAGACCGATTCCCCCCTCTAATCACCCTCTAAAAATCCTGTTACATTATAAATATGCTTCACACCAAAACAGCAAGAAGACTTTTTAGCTTGCAGTCGATCCGTGTTTGTTGCTACTGGGAAATAGCCAATTTGCTCCTGAAGTGCCCTCTTGCAGCCAATTTGGGCTAAACAGAGGTGTAGCGGTGACCAATCTTAGGCGATTTAATACCAGCAGAACAGTACGGGAGCTACAGTTGGTCTTGACCCCATCAAGCACGCGCGGCGGGAAGCATCGCCGGTCAGCGGAGTGGTCAGTGGGACTGCAGAACCTCGCCGAAACGTCGTGGCTCATCTTCCGAGGGCCTGACCCGACTCACGCATTAGCTGCGGGGAAGCCTTCTCCTTCTGGAGATCTCGCCGGAGCCCGCTGACTTTCATCTGTATGGATTTCAATTTATCCATCGCCTTCTTCAAAATCACATCAGTTCCATCACTTCCCACTTATGCATTCTAAATAGAAAACTCAGAGAGTAAGGAAGAAAATTTACTCAACTGCTTCTACGGGAAAAAAAAAAAAAAAAAGTCAGCGCTCAATTGAATTGAATCGAATTGAAGTGTAACCAGAGGACTAACACAGTATATCTGATGTTCTCAGATAACAGGTTGATGCCTGAGATTGGAGGGCGTTCTAATACCTGAAAGTGTATGAGGCTCAATTTTTCCCTCAGTCTGAGTCAATATTAATAAGGTTTGATCTTTATCTGATCTCTTCACCCCACCAAGGAGAATATAGATGAGATCAGTGCTCTGTTTGAGCAGCGGTTCGATACATCTCAAGCTCAATAACACACATCAGGGCAGCCAGAACAGGATATGGCTCGGTGAAAATGCTTAAGAAAGATTGCGGGTGGCATTTTGATTGAGATTTCAACTCCAAGAGAAAAGAAAAGAAGAAAAACTTTTAATAAATGCCTACTCAAACAAGATGATGTCTCTCCACATGTCTTTGGAGTAACGGACACCTGAGCAGCCTTACTCTGGCAGCCAAGTCAAATAGAAACGCATGCCGTACCGGAGCCTGCAGAGCTGATCTTAATCTGCGTGTCCCCTCTGTCTCTTCTAGATTTAGACTTCTGCAAAGCCGGGCAGATAAGGAGCCCCGACTACCACATCCATCAGCAGCAGCAGCCGCAGCAGCAGCCGCGGCAGCGTCAGGAAGAGGAGGAGGAAGCACTGTGCACCGGGCCGGCGGCTCACGTCCACAACCGCGGCTACTCGCTCGGCGTCGGGTCCGACGTGGACACGGAGCCGGAGGTGGACCCGTCTCCCGCTCACGGCCTGCAGCACATGTGGATGCGCGGCCTGAAGTCCGAGCAGAGCTCCTGTCTGACCAGCCGCGCCAACTCGGCCCTCTCCCTCACCGACACGGAGCACGACAGGAAGTCTGAGCCCGACAACGGTGAGTGCAGTAGAAACAACCGCTCTCTCGTTAATGGGGATGAACAGGATGTGAAGGAATACGGAGGATTGCAAAAGTTTTGGGTGTGAAGCCGACAAAAAAGTCCAGCTGAGAAGCCAAAAGGAAAGGCCGATGCGTGCAGCATTGTTGCAGAGCGCTGCCCTTTTCCCATCTGCACATGTGTGATCCTGGAAGGTTAAATCATTTCGTTTGAGCTCACATTTTATTCACGGTATTTTAAGTTAAAGCTATGACACAGTTGTAAATTGTTTACCTGTAGAAAGCAAGTGTGTGACGAGATCTCATAACACGAGATGTTGCAAAAATGACCCAACACTGCGCTTCCCTTAATTTCATCTTTAAAAAAAAAATCACTTTCTAATACCTCTCAGCAAATAAATTGCTAAATTAAGTACAAGATATTATGTTATAGTGAGGAAGGTTTGTTGCTGTATCTATAGATTAGACTCACATTTGCTTCACAGGAGTTCTCCACGTATCCTGTTGGGTTGACAAAATCTGCTATTAAAGCTCTTTTTAACAAAAGCATTGTGATGAAACCAACACCATTTTGCAGTTTGTCTAGGAGCATGGTGTGATTTCTAATCACAATGAAAACACCGCCAGCTGCTAGAAACTGGAGAACGACCTGCTATAGTTCAATGTAGACCTCTTTTTTAAAAATAGTTTCAAAACCATAGAAATTTAGCATGAAAACATTCCTGCAACTTAAACTCACTCCTTCGCTTATTCCTGGCTTACTTCGATTATCGGCTGATTTTCTAAACCCGGGAGACGACAAAAAGATGGGAGGTAGGATTGGTTTGGTCGTACAGCGTCGTGTCGAGACACTCGCCAGAATAAAATGCACCACGCACACGAATCGATTTCACACGCGAACGTCCAGATTTCGGACGGGAGGTCTCTCAAAACGTATCGAGACGAAGAGCTGAGAGTGAACGAAACATGAGAGGAAGCAACGGCGTCAGCTTGTGGACGATATTGAAGAGAGAGAAAAAAAAAAAACACAAAAAGTCGATCCAACGTCTACTATCTACTGCTCCGCGGCTGTTGCTATGTCTTTTATGTTAGATAATTGGCTGGACATTGCGTTCAACAGACTGTTTGCTCGGCCGTTTGCTCGGCCGTCCTCATGGGACACCACACCAGCTGCGATGTTGGACCAGGTCAAGCCAACATGCTGAATATACCGATTTTAGACTGGACCGCGTGGACCAGATCACTCTCAGCACACGGCCGGAATCTCTCTGGAGTTTATCTTACAGGCCACCCCAATAACTGAGGCATCCTTAAGATCGTGGGGATCTTAAGGGACAAATGATGGGTATAGAAGTCTTGTTGTGGGAACCAGGCATTAAATTCCAGATACAATAAGTCGTTTCCCGGTTCCGATGTACCGTTCAGTAGCTCTTCACCCTCTGGAGTGCAGCTGAATCGGATGCCGCCAGGTCTCTCGACGGCGAAGCGGCACAGTATTTCTCGTATTTCACAATATGTTGCCTCTTTTCATGAGCTGGATGTATTTTTATGAAGGATGACGTTTGAAGCCTGTAAAAGAGTCAGACAACTTCTGTCGTCCGTATTCCCTGCAGTCTCATTATGATAATATAGAATTTCCTGCAAGGGAAATGCAACAACAACACCGAAAGAAAAAAAAAAGAAAAACCCAACATATGACACTTCACCTTTCTCAAAGGTTTACGTTCCAGCCCTGGGCAATTACATGATTGAAACTCTGGGCTTTTGAACCCGTGCTAATGCTCACACTGCACACTCTTTGAAGGCTCTTTGATGTAACTTAATCCAGAAAATGTGCTATAGGTTATTTGGTGAGCTTTCATTGGAGGTGATCCGCGGGACCGGCGAGGAAAGTCTAATGGCGGACTGCTACATTGTGCAACTCGAGGTGGGGGAGAAAAAGGACCGAATATCCATAGCGAACAGGGGGCAGGGTTTGGTTTTCTGCTTCTGAAGAGCAGAAATTGAAGAGGTCACATGGCTATGATGCTTGACTGGCTGCCTGAGGGCAGTTGACAACAGCCTCAGTGGGAAGACTACCGCCTGGAAGGAGGAGGAGGAGGAGAAGCCGAGAGGCGGGGATGGCGATGCAGGGCCAGCGAGAGAGGAGTCTGGGTGGGTGCCAGCGAGCTGTCGTGCGCTGCTGGGTTTGGCTGGGCTCCCTGCAGATGGAGAGTTAGTTAGAGGAGCACACAAACAAAAGCCGAGCTCTCCAACCCATCCCCAAGGGCACTGTCTGTTTATGTGCCGCAAAAAAGGTGGAACAAATTCAGTCGCAGAGAAGAGAAAGGGGTGACGGGACGAGAGAGAGAGGGAAAGAGATAGAGAGAGGCGCGGAAGGGGGTGGAAAAAAAAAAAAGAAGAAGAAGAAGAGAGAATTAGAGATGGAAAGAATAAGAGACAGGCAGAGCAAGAAATGCAAATGAGAGAATAGAAATGGTAATGTAATGGTATAATTAGAATGAGAATAAAGGAAAATGAGCAGCAGAGGTTAAAACAGGTGAAGAAGCTGGCTTCGACTGTAAAACGAAGATTTAGAGCGCTGAGACTGACATCGAGACTGGAGAAGTGGTAGAGGGTTTTTTTTGTTTTGTTTTTTTTTTTTTTAGATGCGCCTGTTTGTGTCGCGCCCAGCGGGGGGGCGGTTCAATGACCCGCAGGCCGGACTGTAAGCCTGGAAGAAAAATCCGGCGACGCGAGAGAGGTGAGACTGCGAAGGGAGCCGGGAGCGCCCGCAGCATTACGTGCTAATCAATTTGCGAGCATATGCAGAAAAGCTATTACCGTTTAGCATGAGGAGCTCCAGCCTCAGCTGAGGGGGTTTGGAGGGAAAAGGCCCCAAAAATGACAGAGAGAGAGAGAGAGAGAGAGAAAGGGGACGTTCAGATGAGAACCGCACTAGGACGGATGAAGTGACAGGAATAAAAAGGGGGATTTGAATGTTCAAAGCACTTGGCTTTTCTGCAACGGTGCACCAGGGAAGCTGGTTTATGCTCAGATTTCATACGTTGCATGACGCACGTCCCACCGCTCTCCAAGCTTGAATATGTTCTTGCAAGGCTCTCCCCCCTCATGCTTATGGTGCTTTGCAAAAGGATTCATCTCTTATCAACTTTTCACACTGTCTTTCTTTTGCACCAAAATCTTCTGCTCGTCTTACTGGAATCTTTTTTGTGTGTGTGTGATTGACTATCAGAAAGATGTACAAAACTGCGAAGTGGAAGACAAAGAATGCATGGTTTAAAAAAAATCTAAAAAGTGTTTGCCCTGGAGTTTGGCCTTCGTCACTCTGCTGTAGTTGTTTAGTGAAGGCCTGACAGGTTTGTTTGAGAATATATATATATATAATCAAACAGCATCAGAAGAACCAATTAACACAGCAGACGGGTCAGGGTTAACCCTGCAGAGAAATTTAAAGGATTGTTTCGGTATGAGACATACTTTCACACATCAGATCAGGCCTGTGAAACTAACCAACGCCAATATTTATGACAATGACTGGCAGGTCTGTATTCTAGGTGTTTTTTTAAAAGATGAGAAGTTGTTTTTTTTTTTCTCTTTTTCTTTTCCTTGTGGCCCTTGGACCGATCTGATTGTTTTTATGGCCCCCGACTGCAGTTTAACAGTGACATAAAGTTGACCGGTCCCGACGTTTTGGTTTTTAATGAGGGTAAAATTACAAACTCTACTCCAACTTTTACAGCAAGTAGAACCTCGTCGAAGCGGAGACTGTTACTGAAGCGCTGACTTTGCTGCACACGAATCAGCTTTTATTGAATTCATAAAAGCATTTTGAAAGAGAGTGACCCAAATCCCCTTCGTATATCTGAGAGTCAATTTTTCAAAAGAATTTAAAAAGGTACAACAAAAACCTTTTCACGTTTTGGATCTAAAATAACCAACATGCCCATATTACAAAGAAAGCAAGACAAACTGGTTGCCGTAATTTTGTTTTTTTATTTTATTTTTTTTCCTTTAACTTGACAATTTTGGCCTGTGTGACAAAATGTTTGGACACCCCCTGGCCTAGAGAGTCTGGTGTTGCTTTGTTTAGGGGAGAACTAACACTGCACATCACACATGTCGGCTGTGGAGCACAGTCATGGCAGAAGCTTGCTGTGGGAAATGCTTGTCTTCCCCTGAAACAGGTAAACTGGCCATAGTTGACTGGAACATGGATGGAACTAAATACAGGGTAATTCTGGAAAAAAAACAAGAATCTAATTGAAGATCCGTGGCAGCACTTGAAAACTGCTCCTCACAGGCGCTCTCCCTCCAATCTGCTATGTTTTGCTGCAGCAAAATCTGGCAACAGACGCGGAAATACATGCTGTCGTAATCCCACCGCCGTGTTCCGATTCCAACGGACACATTTCAGACTTATTTTGTGAAAACACCTCTCGATTTTCCCTCTTCTTCACAATTGTCCACTGCCGCTGCCCAGAAACCCAGCGAAAAACGCTGCAGTTTGTGATTAGAGCGTGGGAAACTTTTCACAGGGGCTTGAATACTATGCAAAGCAGCGTACCTCTTCTCATCTGCACCGCCTCTCTGTATTTCTCCTCTCTCTCTCTCTCCTGCCATCCTCATCCTGCCCGTCTCGTTGTGACACACGGCCAGGTGTGTCCATGCGTGCCGTCCTCTAATGGGAAATGCATTATGGATGTCACATTTCTTTCCATCAGCACAACAAAGTCTCCCACGCCCCCTGCTCCCCGTGTTTCCAGTGATAATGAAAGTTAGAGCCACTCGCAAAAAAAAAAAAAAAGATGCCGGCTGGAATCAAAAAGCCGGCATCCCTGCCAAAACAATGAAAGTGCATTTTAAGTCGGACCGACCTCGCTCTCCCTTTCGTCTTCAGAGTTTGTCCCCCTGCTCCCAAATCCATCAATGATCTCAGCTTCAAATTGGCAGGAATCCTTTTGTTCCCCATCTGATTGAAGCTGACAAGTCAATTTAGTTGCTCCCCGTGTGTGCGTGTACATGTGTGCGTGTGTGTGTGTGCGTGTGCATATGTGTGTGGGTGTGTGTTTGTTTGCAGGTGTGAGGGGGGGGAAATAGACAGCGGGCACAATAGATAAAGAAAGAATGAAAGAGGCCTAAAATCTGTTTGCGCCACGTTTGGACACCTTGCGCGTGCGCGTGCGTGTGCGTGCGTGTGCGTGTGCGTGTCCGACTGTGACGCCTCCCTCGGGGGAAGCTGCGGGGATCCTCGAGCAGCAGACGCACCTGCTGACAAACCCGGGAAAACATCAACATGCCCAACTGATGACAGCGCACAGTAAGAGCAGAGCAGAGTGGTAGCAGGAAAAAGATAAAGTGTAGTTCAGCCAGAGTTTACTGCTGACAGCCCTGCATGGTAACAAGTAACGCACGCATAACGGGCGACTTTGCCACACCTGCCATCTGGACACGCAAAGCTTTTTTTTTTTCTTTTTTTTTTCGGCAATTAGTATCATTTTCGAGCCGAACGTGTCTGAGGATTAAAGCATCCGAGGCGCACAAAGAAGTGCGGTGGGAGGTATATGCGGTGTGGATTTAATAAAAGCCCAGGTAAGATCTGAATAAAGTGATCAGATTAAAGAGCTGAGCGTTGAGGCAGAAGAAGCCGACCATGAGCAGCTGGCACTGAAGAGATTCTGAAAATCAAATCGTTTTAGTAAAGGAAAAATAGCAATTAAATTACATCTACATTCAAGCTAAAGTCAAAAAGGCTGCTGCGACATGAAGATGGGGGTGGGGTGGAAACTATGAGCTCTACTAAAATTATACGGCAGTGGATATGGGAATCCAGATGTAGGGGGGCTCAAAGTCAAGTTATAAGAGATCGGGGTGCTGTGGTCACAGGTTCGATTCAGGTCTTCCCCCTCTCTCGTTAGCCTCTTTGCTGTCATACCACTTTCAAATAAAAGTCACTAGAGCCAACAAAACCTTAAAAAAAATGAGACATTCATTATTGACAAAGTATCATTTTGATAAAGTGGAACATCTGATCTGGAAGTGTAGTCAAGAGGCTAAAGCTAACCGCTGGTCTGAAAAGGACCAAAGTGGGTTTTGACATTCACAAGACAACTTCAGTGTCAAAACAAAGTCGGTGTTGGCGCTAACAACATTTAGACCGTCGCTTCATCTGCGTCATATGGACTTATGTAAAGAATGCTAAAGATAATTCATGTCGGGGGTGGAGGTGGGAAGCGGTGAACCACCGATGATCTTTCCTCTGTAAAACATGCACAGAGAATCTTTACTCTAAAATTGCTCACACTGCTCGATGGTTTACTTTTCTTTTTTTTTTTTCAGTTAACCAAGAAGTATCTTTATGATATGAAGTGACAGGAACACAAACAACATATTTTATTGTCTGTCTATTATTAGTGTTGAGAAAATGTTTGTTTTTTTTAATTTACATTTAGTTGAAATTGACATGCTGGAAATTTGTTGTTCTGTATCTGTATTAGAGCGTACTAGCGTCTGTGGTTGTCATAGCAGCTAAATATGCTAGCATGCATGCTGCAACCTGTCGCTGTTTTTTCCAACTCATCCTCCCTTATCTGTGAAAGATGAAGCTGTAGCTGCATCCGTCGTTTATGTATCGTTAACTCAGCGACAGAACGTTTTATTGACACACGCCACGGATGCCGATCTCAAAGTCGCGTAATTTGCTCAAAGCATTATGGGTAATAGGAAAAAGGTGGATAACCTTTTATCAGAACCTTGACTCATCTGGAACCTCTCAGTGCCTCGGGTTGAGTTCTCTGTTTGACTTTATCTACGTTCCGGGTCAGGGTTTTTCGGATGATTGCTCAGTCTTCTTTAAGAAGACGTCGCGCCTGACGGGTCACCAACTCGACTGAAACTGTTAAAAGAACTGTTCACCAAGCTCGCGGTGCACTGACAGCTGTTTAAGTTGGTGAAATTGCTAATCGTCAAATAAGGCCAACATGAGCTGAGCTAAATAAGAATATCTCAGACGTCTCTTTCTTTTCGGATCTGTAAGATTTTGTTTTGGTTAGGAGATGAAAAAGGAAAAAACAAAACAAAAAACAAATAAATAAATCCACACACTTTTGACAAATAATTCAGATTTATACAAACCGGGCCTCAGAAAACCCATGACTATGTAATAATAAAATTGGCAGGTATATGGGAAAAAGTAATTTAGACTTTTCTCCGTAAACAGAATTTTTTTTTTTTTTTTTTTGAACTTTAAAATAAATTGTGTGACAGCTCTGACAGGACTCTGGAGAACGGCTGCCAAATCACAAACAGTTTGAGGTGCCGAATCTGCAGCACATTCAACAGTTAACTCGCCTGGAGTGTGGAGGCCGGGCCACCGGAGGCCAAGGGCCAATGAATTGTGACTAATAAGCTATATGAGTGAAGGATTATTAACAGCGGATTTAAATAAGCTGCGTTATGTGGATGAATATGCAGCAGCTTATTAGCAACTTTTGCTTTAATAAAGCAATGCACACTGTTGCTTTTCATATCTGTTACAGCTCCTGACCTTAAACAGCAGAGCAAAGTGGGAGAAATGCAAATGTTTGCCGAGAAGTCCCACCGCTTCAAAGCCTGAGAAAATAGTTTCTCGTGTCTACGGAGGGACGTGTGAAGTCGTCTTCAGTCGACTCGAGCGGTTTTTTTTCCACGGTTAAAACAATAACTTAAATGGGAAATGGGTGATCAATAATAGCTGGTTGATTTTGTTTGCTTTCTCATGGGGTTAGACTGCCGTCCTAGAATACCTTGCATTTTTAGGAACCTTTTGTTTCACCTATTACTGAGTTGTGTTACTCAGGCATTAAGTTATTAGTCAAAGGGGATAAATATATTCTTGATGTTTAATTTTTCACACAGTACAAATAAGAAATACATGAACTGATCAGACCAGCTCATCGCCAATATCCTGATGATTCCTGTCTTGATTCCATTTTTCCCTCTGAAGAACTAAAGTATTGTTGTATTGAAAGACATTATATATATATATATATATATATATATATATATATATATATATATATATATATATTATTATTATTATTATTATTTTATTTTATTTTTTTTGCTCTGGAAAAAATTAAGAGACCACTTAAAATGACCATTTTCCCATATTTGACTTTTTATTGGTACGTTTGAGTAAAATGTTATTTTATTCTTTGAACTACTGACAAACATGTCTGCAAAATTCCAAACAGAAATTGCTAACACTTTATTTTGAGGGTCATAAACATGAGATAAACCCCTGTTACGAACATGAACGACTCTCGTCCTGAAGCGTCAATCGGAAAATAACGACACTTTTAATGCAAAGTTGCACCAACAGTTGCAGTAAATGATCATTAAAAGTGCAAACTTTGTATTATTCACTAATTAATGACACTTTTAATATAAAAACTTGTGTTAAAAGTCCATTAAAAGTGCCAACTTTGCATGATCTTGTAAATACTGACACTTCGTGACATCAGTCATAAACATTCATGACTCCTGCATGTTCATAACAGGGGTTATGTCACTTTTGTGACACTGTCATGTTAGTATATGCACACCCCTTCAAGTAAAGTGTTACCCAAAAATGTAGCATTTATTTGCAGAAAATGAGAAATGGTCAAAATAAGTAAAAAGACTCGAAACTTTCAGACCTCAAATAATGCAAAGAAAACAAGTTCATTCATTTAGAAACAACAAACCCAATGTTTTAACTCAGAAAGAGTTCAGAAATCAATATTTGTTTGAATAATAATCATGAGGTTTTCTATGAGGCAGTCTCTTCATTTTTTCCACAGCTGTAAAAAGAAAATTGGAATACAATAGGTCATTTTTGCAAATTGATTTAAATGCATCTATGCAACGTAACAAACAGCAGTCATAATAATATGCCGCTAATGGGACTGTAATTTTATATCCTACAGTAAAGGATATAATCATTGATCTCACGACAAAGTGCTTTGGAGAGCATGTTTGTTTGTTGATGCACTGGACATCTGAGCAAAGAACGGGGTTTTAAACGTGTCACGTTTAATGAACAGGAAGATAATTGGATTTTTCAGCATCTGACCTGTTGACAACTGGCTGATTTCGATCACTGGAAAAACGTATTGTCACGTCACAAAAATGAAAAAATAGCACGCATAGCCATGTTGTACCCTCCTACTATTTGTTTGCATTAACTATCTATATTCTTTCCCTTTTGCATACATTACAAAAATAGTTTGAAAAATTCTGTAGTTAAACTACAAGTTCAGATTCTGCGATTGTTTAATGAGGTTTTTTTTTTTTTTATGACAACGGCCACCAGAAGGAACGGAAAGGAGCAGAAACGTCGCAAAAATTCAAAAACACCTCAAGCATAACAAGCACATAGAGGATGAAATGAAAGAGAAACCTGGCCCAGACGACGGTCAAACAGCAGGAAGGAAAGAAAAAAAAAAAAAAACAATAAAAACACAGGAAATACCTCGTATGCTTGAAAACGTGAAGTGAAATATTGGTAATTTGACACAGTGGAGGTGCAAACCCACAGCGGAAAGTAGCCAGAGCTAAACACACACCCACCCAAAAAAATGAAATGACTGAACCCGGCTCAGAGTCGTGACAACCCCCCGGAGTAATTAAAGGTAGGGGGCGTGTAATGTAATGTTCCTGCAGCCTTAAATTAGAAGAAGAGGGTTTCCACCTCTGCCTTGAAAAGAGCTGCATTCCAGCAAAGGTACGACAAATCCTGAAAAAAGAAGAAAAGAAAAAAATCAGAGTCTGAGTATTTTACCTAAAGAATTGGTTCTTTTATTTCCTGCTGGAACAGAGCGACAGCGGGAGGCTCAAGAATCAGGAACGACTGAAACCCGCTGGTATCAAAGAGGTTAAACGGAGAGGAGGAGAGCCTTACCGGCCACTAGCATGACTTAGCTGCTACATAAATAGAAATGTTTCACCAAATTACGTTTATCACATTACACAGCGCCCTTCAATTATCCTTTGATGAACAGCGGGTCGCCTTTTCTCAATTGATTATTGAAAAGGCTTACATATTTTCACATTAGTTCTGGGGTAACATTTTCCGTAATTAAACCAAACCGGGCTTATAGAGGTTGGTCGCTGGTGCTCAGACGGAGCAGGAAGTGACATCGGAAATGAGGCAGGGTTGTTGGGGAAAGAGAAAAGAGGCGAGGAGGAACCATCGGCGAGGAAAATTGATCACGTTTTTTTTTTTATGTACCGCCAAGGGAAAAGTTGTCATTAATCTACTAAAATGCAACTCGGATTACTGCTGCTAAAATAATATTTAATGCAACAATGTGATAAGGAAAATAGTTGCGTTTTATTTAAAGATAACGTACGTTGAATGTGCAGACGTGTTTGTCAGCCCGCTTGTCACCTATATTGTGTATTTCTTTTAAATCAGTATGTGGTACCTGGACAAGCTAAAGTAATTCATTTTTGAGAGACTCGCACTTAAAGTTGGTTCAAAAAAATTCTGGTTCCTCTTTACGAGGCTCCTAGACGACAACAGTGTTTTCAGTCAGAGAGTTCTTCAGTCGCTACGACACAGACCTCTACAGGAGAGCCTCTCTGCCCACAGCGCCTACAACTCTTTGAAGAAACTAACAAATAACATTTTATTATAAGGGTTACAAAAACACTTTATTTCCCTCTGCTGTTAATATAATGAGTTTAATTTTAACATCCCAGAAGCAGCAGGGTGTTTCTCTTTCATTTAATCAGCTGCATACATTTTTTCAGTGTATGAGTATTTGGGAGTCACTCTAAAAACTTTCAGATTTCTGTCTATTTTAATGTTGTTCGTACTCTAAACATACCTTATTATGCCTTGATACGCACAAGGAAACCGTCTTATCAGTACGGCTTAAGCCCGTATCTACAGTCTTCCTTATCGCTGCTCTTAGGGGAGCAGCCAATCAGCAGCACGGAAGTCGAGCGGCGCTCATCGATTGGCTGCCTTGCGAATGCCAGTCAGGAGCTCGTCAAGTGGAATTGCACTGAGGTTTTTCTGCGTCCAGAGTTGCATTTTCTTCAGCTGCATTTAGGCAAATTTTCCACAAACAATTTGAAAGTCAAATAGGTGAATCCGCAACTACCGAACTGTAAATAAGCAGGGGCTGCACTGCATTTATTGCTCCTTGTAAAATAACAAAAGACGGTTAACAAGTTGTTGTTGTTTCTTTCTGTTCTGCCATTGATTTGTTTTGGTTCCTTTTCAAATACTGACCGCAAAACTGATGGCTGGCGTATCTCAGCAAAGATAAATTCAATTGTTAAGGTGGAAATTAGGACAATTTTTTTTTGTTTGTTTTTGCAGGATTTGTGGCATTCGTGGGAATGACTGACCGACAAAGTGTAAACCGTCTTTGAGGGTCCTGAAAAGTGTCGTACAAGTCATTTGATTTCACAATAGTAAAAAAGGATTAAAAATTCTGCACAAACAGGATGACATTGTCTTCTCCCTTTTGAGATCTTGAAGTAAAGATGAAAATGCAGCCCCACATTAGTGAGAACCTCTGAAACGGAGGCTAACTTTAGCCCCGCTGGCGGCTAACAGTTTGGAATTTGAAGCTTTCTCTTATGAATCGTCATTATTGATCGTTTCTTGTCGTGCCATTACAATTGATCGTACAATGGATGTGGAATCCTGCCATGCAACACTTTGAAAAAGGAAAAACAAAGAACGGTGCCTTCTTCGTTGCTAATGTAGCAAAGTTTTATCACCACAACAGGGCGAATCGGGATCTGCTTCCTTTCTTCTTTCAAAGTCTCAATCTCAGACGGAGACTCAACAGGGTTTCCAACTGAACGTCGCAACGAAACCTCAGATTCACTTCAGCAGTCGCAGTCACAAGCCGCCAACAGCTGAATGGGGCTTTGCGAGGCAAACCTCAAGAATTATGACGATATTTTACGATTACAAGACATCCAGATTTGCTGGAGCCCTAAGGAGAGTGTGAACCGAATGTCACATAAACCAGACAAAAATCATTGCCATATTGCTGGCATTTGAAACGAAGTCAAACAACAAAATCGTTCAGTGGTTTTAAAACCCAAATGTTGCGCATTAAAGAGGGTCATATTTTTGTTGATAATCCTAAAAAACTAAAACTGAAAAAAAAAAAAAAAAAAAAAACACAGCATCAGCTGGTCTGTCTGAGGTATAAAAAGCCTCTGCTGTATGAGAGGCTAATTACGCCACTTTTTCGTGCTCATTCTCACCGTCCTCTTGCTGCTTATCTTCCCTCCTTCACTTCTCGAATTGACACGTTGGCATCTGTCAGACGACCGCAGCACTTCTCAGACTCGTCCTCCGGCGGGAAAGCATCAACAGCCGTCAGTCCAGTCAGCGAAAGGCCCCATCGCTCGTTAGGCCGCGTACGGTTGTTTTGAACTGAAATGCAAATATCTGCGTAATTACCGAGGCCAGAGTAAGCACTTGTTACCGATTGGCTGGAGGACATCGTCTTTTCTCATTTCTTTTTTTTTTTTTTTTTTTTTTTAACTTTTTTCAAGACATCTCTCTTCTAAATGCCTGATCACAGTGCTGAATTAGAAAGGTTTGAGTGTGTCATTTATGGCAAGCGTGGCAGATAATGGTTTGGAGAAAATGGGTTTTCAAATTGCCTCCAACATTTACAGTCTCCTAGTTAGCATTCGGTCTTCATGAGACTAACGATGATGGAAAATATCACTTAGTTGGGGATTTAATTCGAGTGAATTAAGATAGGTTAACTTGCATCTGTTGACATTACAGCTTAATGTCTCTGGGAAAAAAACCCCCAAAAAAACAAAAAACAAACATCTTGTGAAAGAGTAATTTGAAGAAACTTGCACATTAAAGTAAAATTAAAAGGATTTTGGAGGGCTTAATTTTTTTTTTCTTTTTTGTTTTTTGGATACATATAAGAGAACAAAGCTTCACTAAACCGGTATTAAAACTACAATTTAATCAAACACCAAAATGAAGACCCACTCAAACAGAAATGCGTGCCTTTTCCTTGTTTGTTTTAATGGAGCGCTGAGTTATTTACACTCGACAGCTTGTGGAGCTTGAATTCAATTTGAGTGCCCTCATTTCTCTGATAAATATTCATCCAAGTATTGTTCTTGTGGATAACATGCATTTGTCGGCGGTGGAGGTGGCCAAGACGGGATGGCAGACCTGCCAACTACGTACAAGTTTTCTGCGCTGAGGATATTGGGTTTCGGAGATTTGTGAGCTATAAATTGAAATCTTCTGGAACTCGTCACGCGACAAAGGATCTGTTGTCCAAGAACTCTCTTGTGAGTTCTGAAATAATTCCTAATTTTCTCCGTGCCTTCTTTCGGAGCAGCGTCCAACCACAGCGGACATGTTGCTCCTTAATTGTTTTTTAAAAACTTGCCATAATTGTTTTGGGGTTCTTTTTCTCTTTTTCTTCCCGCCCTTAATATTTTCCATTTCTCTTGATGTGTTTATCGAGTGAATGACACAGTACCTTGCAAAAATACTTGTACTTATTGTACTTGTACTTGCAAAAATACTTATTACTGGATTTTGTGACGGGACAGCCTCCTTTTTTTGTATTTTACCATAATTTAATGTGATTGACAAAGACAAGGGCTGCGCAGTTGGTAGCACTGTTGCCTTGCAGCAAGAAGGTCCTGGGTTCGATTCCCGGCCCGGGGTCTTTCTGCATGTTCTCCCACAGTCCAAAAACATGGTTCTCCCTAGGTGTGAGTGGGTGTGGGTTTGTGTGTGTGCGTGTGTGTGTGTGCATGGTTGTTTGTCCTGTCTTGTGTCTCCCGACCCTGTTAGGGACAAGTGTGTTAGAAGATGGATGGATGACAAAGCTGCTTGCTGTCTTCTTACCAGTCTTACATTGTTTTACTTTAACCCTTTAAGACCTAATTTTCAAACCTGGATGTTTTTGCTTATTTCAATCGTACGAAGTTCTTAAAATGTCCTGTGAGTAGATATTTTCACCCATTTATCCATAAAAACTGGAACTGTCAATATGCAGGAAGTTATTTTTGCAATTTACCGTCTATTAGACGAGTGTCTTATCAGAGTGCATTGAAGAAAAACATGCTCCTGGTAATGGCGGGAGTGAAATTACCCTAATAATCCGATATGGACCGGAAGGTGCGACGTCTCCCCTTTCAGAAACCGTTGGAATTTTTCAGACAGCACAGAGTTTCGGTCCCGCAAAGTTTTGGCTGATGATGGTTAAAGTGGTTTCTTCTGCTTTCTTCTTACCGCTTGTATCTCTGCAGCTCCTCCAGAGTGAACGTCCACATCTTGATTGACTTGTAGTTGTGCAAAAGAAAAGACATTAGACTGTTGAAACCATTTCCGCTTACCAATTAAGTTTACTTAGAGGCGTCAGAGTAAAGAAGCCTGAACAGATACTTTTATTTGTAAAAATGTGTTGTTAGACCGTCAAGCCACCAAACAATTTGCTCTCTGGTCTATTGCATAAAATCTTAGTAATTCACACTAAGGTGTGGTTTTGAGGTGAGAAAATGGTGAGAGCATTGTAATATTTTACCTTGAATCGGCGAGAGAGAGGTTCTTTAACAAAGCGGGTCCAGCCTCAAAATAGATTGCTGCCATTAGACCTTCAAATAAAGTCATTGATGGTATTTTCTTTCACAGTCTAGCTGTTGCCCTTGCCTTGAAATAAGACAAGCATGAATGTTACCTTAAACATAAATGTTACATGGTGGCTATAAGCGACGTTGTTCCGGGGCTTCGGGGACCGCGCAATGTCAAAGCGGACCCTCGCTTCCTTTGTAAACAGGCTCCATTATTCTTAGAACCGTGGCGGAAAGTTTGCCAGCGAAGTTCGACTGGGTTGCGTTAAAGTGAGAATCGCAGCAGTTTCACAAGGTTAGCGCGGAGACAAAGGCTAAGAGAGTTGAAACCGGCCATACGGCTTAATGAGCCGGCATGCGGCTCCGAGGAAGACAAAGCGGGGGCAAAGAAGAGAGAGGAAGAAGACAGAAGGGCTTTTCGGCAAGTCGGGCCATAGAGCGGCGCAACCGCGAGCCCCTCATTAGACGGAGAAGATGAACACACTCGGCTCGTCGTTTTCGGCCTTTTTAGCAATCGGCGGCACGATCCGTTTCAAACCGAGGCAGGAAACGGAATGAAACGTGGACAGGTGTTTCAAAGCGCCGGACGAGGCTTGCCGATTTTTCAACTTCCTGACGCAACGCTGACATTTATTTGGCAATCTCGAGTTCTAATTAGGCGGTGAGGGGATTACAGTTGTTTCACCTAAGCTCTCTTATCCAGGAGGCTCGGAGAAGGAGCGTTTAAACAATGCGAGTGAAATGGATTTTAGGTGTTTTTCCTCCCTAAGATGTTGCGAGACACAAATCTCCTTTTGGCAGCTCTGCAGCCGTGATAACCTCTGTGGATTCGGAGGGAGGAGGAGGATGAGGAAGAGGACGGGGAGGGCCACAATAGCATCAGATACAGAGACATCTGCAAATGTGCCAATGCAGCAACACATATGGACATACGTAGAAACACACACGCACACGCACAGTGCTCCAGCTCCACTAACCTCCCCGGTGTGTTTGTCTTTTCATGCAAACACGGGTCTAAGTGGCCACATCAGGCACACAGCCACGCACTCAAACTCCCTCCTCGCCTTTTTGAGGCCCAAGGGGTTTTGCAAGAATGGATTTGTCTATTAGCTCGTAAAGAACATTGCTCAGTGCCATATCGATCATCTGAGCTGTAACGTTTAGGGTCTTTAAGTTGTAGAGTTGATCTAGTGGTACACAGACTCCCCTGGCTATTTTACCAGAGTGAGAGATGATCAACTTAACCCCGCCGCAGCGCCCGGCCAGAGGAAACGCTATAAACACGTCCGCCGGAGCCAGAAACTGTTTTTATTGAACCGCCCGCTCAGGCGTCCAGGAGAAGCCGGAGAGGCGCGGTGGATCCGCCAGGCCGCTCTGCAGCTGCGCTGCTTTAACGGCGGCCTCATCACACAGTTAGCCATGCAAGCCTCGGTTCCTGACAAGCTGTCAGGATGTTGGACCCCACCTTGTTGTCCTAATGATGGACCTTTACAGCTCACTGATCCAAACGAGGGGCCTGCTGGACTGTACAAGTGGGCTGATGTGTGTGTGTGTGAGGGTGAGGGCGGGGGTTAGGAATTTATATGATTGATGGCGTTTGCTCTGAGTGAGAGGAACCGAGTTGGACATATAAAAGAAAAAGAAGATAATTTTCTGTTCCGTCTGCCAGTAAATGCTTTCGCCACTTCTCCATTCTCATTTCGCTGCCATGGCAACAGTCATCAAATCGGAACATCGGCCGAGGCTTTCATGTCGTCGCCGTCCGCCGGCTGCATACGGGCTGCCTGTGTACGTAAACGCCACGACGGAAACATCACACGCTCCGGCCACTACCTGCCATTTTAATAAGCCGCCACATCATCCTGCACAATCCCGCCATCACCTACACAGCAAAGGAGGTGAGAGGAGGGCTGCCTCTTTTTTTTTTTTTTTTTTTTTTTATAAAACAGGCATAAAACTGCTTTTAGCTTCCAGCACTGTTGGAGTATTAAAATGAGAGGAGAGCGCTGAGAGTGGCACATGAATAAACTCACGGCGGAAAGGAACAATAGCCCCTGAGAGTGTACAGAGAGATTAGTGCAAATCAGAGCGGAGTGGGGCGGGGGACACAAAGGTACCCGTGTGGACACACACACACACACACACACACATGCACGCACGCACGCACGCACATGCAGGGGTGCCCACATGTGCCCCTGCTGCTTTCAGTTATGTTTTGGTTTTGTTCAGTTTGCATGCAGGTCTGTGGAAAATCTATTTTTTAAGGGTGGTTGAAGGTTTACCTGCAGTTCAGTTTGACTGGCATGCAGAAGGAACGCAATACTTGTTCTGTTTTTTTTTTGTTTTTTTTTCTTTTTCTTTAAAAAGTCAGAGAGAGAAATATCTGATATGTTTTTTTGCTGGGCGTGAGAAAAAGCAGTGCTTTTTTTTTTCTTTTTTTTCCTTTTTCGAGTGGGCAGCCACAAACTCCTAATGAACAATTACAGGGGCCGATAAAGAAAAGTAAGCAAATTCTGGAGGTTTTATTTTCTGAATCTGTCACCCAGAAGCCCCTTTGTTAAAAAAAGCAACAAAAAAAAAAAAAAGCAAAAGCAGAATAATAACGGAAGAGCCTCGTTGCTATTGTGATAACCGGAATCATCATCTGAGCCTGCAGTGGAGAGTCGCATGCATTTGCCAAGAGGATGACAGCGATCGCCTTCCCTGCTCTTAAGAGCCGCCACCGTTTTAGTCGCAGCGCTCCCAGTAATGGCTACTCCTCGGCCTGTTCCCCGCAAAGCTGCGAGGGAACGGCCTCGGCGACGGCCGTTGTTAAAGGCTTGTCATCGCAAGCCGCGGTGCCAGCAGTAAAAGCTGTCGTTAAGTGGCACGGTGCCCGAGCCTGTCAGACCTCCAGGGCGCGTGCACCACCTGTCATTATCCACGCTCAGCTCTGGCAGCTTCGGACAGCTAATGGTCCACTGGGTCTCGCCCAACAATCTGCTGACCAGTATGAGTTCTGCTGGTGGATTCACTGGACACCTACGCACAGATAGCCACCGTGAACGTGGAAACTAGAGAGCTTTTAGGAGAGGAGCCGAAGAAAAACTAAAGAGGGAGTGACGGACTCAATATTGCTTAAATACAATTAGTTTATTTTGTTTTGATTTCATTTCACAGCAGCAAACACTGTTGAATTTACACATCCTCCCAAGGGTCAGACATGGTGGTGGCAGCATTGTGATAAGGGATGCTTCCCTTCAATCAGAAGCAATCAGGACAAATAACCCAAACGAAAAGCCAGAACTTCAGATTGGTTCAAAGCATCTGTAAACTACACTCATGTCTTGACAATTAGATTTAGGTTTGGACTTTGGACTTTGACTTGGCCATCCTAAAACATATAGTCTAAACCATTTTCTAAACCATGTATAATCTGAAATCTAACCCATTTTAGGTTATGTGTTCTAGGATGGCCCAGTCAAAGTCTAAACCTACATATTTAGACCAAGCCTTGAGAGATGCTTTGAATCCAATTTTACTGAGCTTTAGTTGTTTTGCATAGGAGAACCGGTCAAAGGTTGTGGTCTCTCGCAGTTGAGAAACGTATCACCATATATTGGTTTCTTATCAGTCGATATTGATTATTATTGATTTGTTTTTCTTGTTACAAATATCTGAAATACTGCTAAACTGGTGACTTAACGTTTTCTGTTTCATCTGCGACTTCCTCTCGAGCTGCTGCGCTCATTTTCTCCTCCCGCTCCGCCCCGTTGTTTTTCTCATTTTCAAGCATTTACGACGCCGAAACCTGAAAAGCGTTACTCAATGGGCTGTTGCTAGGTAACCAAAGTGCGAGTGAGTCGGTCGATTCCACCATCTTTGCCTCGCTGGCTGTGAGAAGTTGAACGGCCACAGCCTTTCCTCTGCCTACTACGTCCCCCACAATGCCGTGCGGTTTTGGATCGAAATTGTTGAATATTCTATCGAACACATTATCCACTGATACTGATCAATAGACAATATATTTCTACAGCGAGATATATTGTTATTGATTAATTGTACGGCTCCAGAGTCTAGATATGCAGAGCTGGTTCAGATCGACCCCAAACTATTTACATCTACAATTGCAGCAATAACTTATGCTACAAAGTATTACTCTTAGAGAGTAATGAGAAAATGATACATCCTTTCTTTTTACATTCATGCTCTTAATTTCTATTTGCACATCTAATTAGAGTCCAATAAAACCCGTAAAAGTTTATGGTTGTGATGTCACACAATTTCTACCATGTCTCAGGGTGTGAATACTTTTGCGAGGCACTGTAAGCCAACGGTTCACCCTTCGGTGAACTCTTATTGCTCCCTGGAGAATCGTGTGCATAAATTATGGCTCTGCGCTGGAACCTTTCGTCACATGCCCTCTTTTAATTGAACGAAGACACAACAGCACAAAGCTGTTAATTGTTAGCGTTAATTAAGGTAAACATTAAATGAAGAGACTTTTAATTGCTTTCCCGTGATGAGGGCGGGGATCTGGGGTTGACCAGAATCGGTAAGAGTAAATAACCGAAGGCTCCTCCAGGCGTCGGCCTGCAGATCCTCCAGGCGTCTGACGGCGCCGCCTCCGTTTTCCGCACGCCGCCGCGTCGCACCACCTCCAGGACCGACCAAGCTGCCGGCGACGCGGTGGGGCTTCTTTTGTCAAGTGGCATTGATTTGATGTATGCATGTGCTTATTGCTAAACCGGCAGTCCCCGAAGAGACGCGTTTGTTGCGATGAGACATGACAGAAGATGTCACCTTCATAAAGAGAAGCCATAGGATCCTCCGATAGGTGACATCAAGCAAACAAGCCGAGGCTATTTTTAGCTCTTTGTTTTGTTCTTTTTTGTTTTTTTTTAAAGGGGGCTTTTGTTGATCACAACGAACCTGTTAACTATTAAAATATTAAGTATTACTTTAGTCCCTTGTGTTTGCTCTTAATCTCTGTCCAATATTGGATTGTGAATATGAGGATATTACTGGGGATTGTGTTGATTTTTTTGTTGTTTAATTTTGAATAAGAAACACCTTCAAAAGATTCTTGTTTGTCATGTTTTTAATTCCAATTTCAGACCAAAAATGAAAAACAAAATTGAAAAACGGGCACCAGGGTCAGATTTGATTTTAATGTTTCATTGTCTTGATTCATGTTGCCTGGTAATTGTGGGCAATCTTTACTTCAGTCTTCAGTGTTTTGAAGATTTTGGTTCATTGGTTGCTCTGTGCTCTGCTCCATCCATCTCCCCATCATCCTGATTAGTGTTTTTTTTTTTTTCTGCTAAAAAAAAAACAAAACCCTAATCAATGTTTCGATGATGTTTTCAGCGTGATGTTGTGTTTCCCTGTCAAGATGTATTTATGTTAAGATTAAATGAAACGCAGACTCTTACAGACTCCTGAAGCCAGTCGGTTGGACTTGGTTTTATGTAGAGTTAGCAGCAGAGTTCCAGCACAACTTTTCATTTTTAACAGTGCAAAGTGTTTTGAAACTGCTACCTGTTGTTTTATATATTACTTAGAAAAAAAAAGTTCCTAACTTTGCGATTTGCAAAGTGGTAAAATCAAGGAAACGTTTCTGGTTTTTGGGGGTTTTTTTTAAATCCCGTGTTTTTCTGTTGTGCTTGTCCGCCGAACAGCTGCCACCTGTTCGAGCTTACCCTAGCGCCACACAGATAATTATGCTGTTAAATAAATGGCTTCCTAAAATGCTTCAGAATGCTACTAAAAGCTTGAGAGTTTTATGGGTGACTTGGGAGAGGCGGTCAGAGGAGGGACGGAGGCAGAATGTGGGTCTGCAGCTGAACACGCGTCCCCCCGTTTGAGGCGAGCGGACGATCGGACGCCTGCTCGCTCACCCGGTCACCCTGCAGCAGGAGAAAAGCTTCGCCTGGCCAATGGCGGGGTGTTGCCAGGGCTTCACCAAATGTGTTACCACTGTCCAAACAGATGCTCGGTGCCATTTCCAGATACCGTTTATGCTGCGCGCGTGCGGGCGGCGTATATGTTTGTGGAGGCGCACGACCTCGCTTGTCCATGTCCATGTGCTTCCAAATAATTGCGCACTTTGGGTTAATGTCTGTGTGTGACTGTGTTTCGCTCCAAACAGATGTTTTTTAGGTTGTTTTTCTTTTTTTTTTTCTTTTTTTTTTTTCCGCTGCGTGTGTTTGTACTCACAAAATCAGATCAACACCAGCCGGTGCAGCGAGCCTGGCCAAGGTGGATGATACTCAGTCACAGCTTTGGATAATGATGCATCTCATTCTGAAGAGACTTTTTAGGGAGGTAAGATGCAGAATCTAAAAAAAAAAAAAACATTTCCACAAACTTAAGAATTACAAAACAAAAGTATAATTTATGCAACAGAAATCTTTTTTTAAAAATAAACAAAAAATATTACTTGACCTCAAACCACAGCTGTGATTCAATATTACACACAAAGACCTGCTAGCTTAACCCTTAAGAGATATGGGATTTTTAGCCTGTGCAAGTTTCCACTGACCCTGAATGTGCTGTTCATACTTTTTGTGTGTGTGTGTGTGTGTCGTTTCGGGAACTGACGGTCTGACGGGATTCCTCCGTCCAGTTCCCCAGGATATTTGCAGCTCTCCTCCTGATTCCTGATTCTCAAGATAAATATCTTAGTGTTATACTCAGGAAAACAGAGGGTTAAAAACAAACTAGCTTGGGTCATTTTGCTAACCCCGCCCTGGGTCGGGTACGGACCGGTTCAGGGCGGTTCTACACAAGCCACTAGACTGGTTATTGGATTCACTGGATATGTTATTGGATTGACTCAGCATCGTGTGTTAGGTGTTTCAGTGAGCAACGATTTTGTTTGAAATAATATTTTTGCTTAAGATGATACATTAAAAATAAGGACCACAAATTTCATGACACCTAAAACATTTTAAGCGGCAAATATTTTCAAGTTGAAAACAAAATTCACAGTCAATCAAATAATCAGATGACCTCATGACCTCCTACGCATGCTATCAAGAAAAAAAGAAGAAGAAGAACTGCTCTAAGCCAAGAAATCAAGTTCCCATCTTCCAACTCAATATTTGCTTTAAGCTAACCCGATAAATATTTTTGTCAGAAATTCTGCCATGAGCCACCGGTTTGCAAATTTCAAATTTTATAAATTAGATGAAATGTGTTGTCAAATTAAGAAATAATTCAAAATCAAATGTCAAATGAAGCTACATTTTTCCACCAAGAAACCCTTCTGTTAGAGATCTACCCTCAAATTTTTTTTTTTTACCATCAGTGATGAACTGAATCGTTTGCATCATAATTGGAAACTATTTCTCCTTCTTTTTCTGTCACTCTACCGTCAAACCAGTCGTCACAAGTCTGGTTCAGGTATGGATTTTCTCATAATTGAGATCTTGTATATCATGCAAGACTCCCGCTGGCTTGCCAAATAAAAGACAACTTGATAAATCTGGAGGGTGGCATTACGGGAGACTACTGTTTTAAGCCGTATAAACCCTTACATCACTCTGCATCTCATTTTGCGAGCCGGAGTGCCAACCCACACAATGCGGCTTTTGGAAGCAAAGCAGCTTTTCCTCTAGGGTGGCGCACATTGCCAGTAGTTAGCTCCTAAGAAAGGTGTGTTGAAAACGATTCTGCGTCGTGTCGTTTTCCTTAGGTGCCCCACTTCTTCTTCTTCAAAATTGTCTCTCTTTATGAGACATCTGGTCAGAGTGTGGACAATACAAAGGCGCCGCGTGATTGCCTCACAACACTTCCTGGGATATCGTGAAGTAACACTTCTTGATTGTGACTCATCCGAGATCTCTTCTGAGGAGCATTGTGCTCCTCAGTTTCAGGCAAGACAAAAAAAAAAAAAAGAAAAAAAAAAGGATTCAATACAAAATTGCCCGCTTTAGGTTTAAGTGCTTACCGTCAGTCATACCAGAACGCGGTTGTTTTCTGCCGTAGAAAGTGGAAAAAAAAAAAAAAAAAAGAGTCTGGGCTTTTAAATCATGCTGCGTCTCCTTATGGTTCCCAAAATATGATTTGGACAGTTGCGGTTTGAGAGTGGTGGGAGGCGGATCTGAATTCATTTATTAACTTTGGAGAAAAATAATGGGCAGGATGCATGATGGAGCATGAAGGTGAGCAAGAGCAGCTGACACGATAAGCCAATTCCCTTCTGTCCATCCGTCACCTTAGGGTGAATTTTAATGTAGATATGTGGTTTTCGGGAGCTCCTCTTAGTGACAACTCCCCCATCCCCGGTGGGCTCCACGTTACATTCAAGGCACATTCGTCTGTTGTCTTTTCCCATCTGCTTTGGATTAGGGGAGCAACTCGCGGGGCGAAAGTGGAAGATCTCTGCATGGTTTGGAAAGGAGAAGGAATAACTACTCCATAAGAGATATGATGAGGGATGATCGGGGCGGGGGGGATAAGTCAACCCTCACCCCCTTCAGGTAGCTGAAAAGTGATGATGGAGTCTGTCGATGACAATATGTGGATCCGACTCCTCTCTGTAATCTTTTCTGGGTCACCGGGCTGACTGAGACAGAAGGGAAGGAGCATAAATAAGAGTAATATCTCACATGCCTGTTTGTAGCTTCAGTTGCCCTCAGTCAAATCCTCCCCATAATGCTTTGTGATTTATGTGATGTAGCAGTATATTTTCCTGCTGCCTCACAGAGTCAGGAAAACAGCGAGGTGACATCCCGGCTAAACCGGTCTGAAAATGTTTTTTCTCCCCCACCTCCTCCCCTCCCCACTCGCTTGTGCAACTCCGAGAGATCCAAACTAGCTGCTAAATATAAATCTAACTCTGGATGAATTACATCTTCTCGGGCAGTGATACTTCTTTTCTCCGCGCGCTCTTGAGTGGCCAGGGCTTATGGAGGAGCTATTTACATCTGGGCCGTCTCAGCTGAATGGATTCGCCCCCCCCCCCCCTGAAAAAGAAAAGAGAAGCACTACAGCTACAAACCGGCAAATGGGCGAGACGTGCAATGTATCAAATGCAGCGGCGGTTGTATCCTACATTAGAGAAATGACTGTCTGGTGATGCAAGATCATTGCTAATGGCTGGCCAGAGGCAGATGGGGGGGCCGGGCGGGATGTGTAGATTAACGTTCTCATGTCCGTATGAGCCGACTCTGAGAGTCGGGATCGGGTTTTGTCAAAGGCGGGAGACGGGGTCGCACGAATGCAACGCTGAGGCTGTAAATGGCAGCTGATGTAAACACATCGGCGGCTCATCAGCTAATGCTTTAATGAAGATGTGATGGCTCGGAGATCAAAACCCTCTCCAGCTGAGATTACCGCTCCTGCTAATTTTTACTTATGCAAGCACGGTTTCTTTACACGCCGCCACTTTGGATGAGAGACGTGAAGCAGAGTCTTTCACGGCAGAGTGCGCTTTTGCCGTTTTTAAAAATACTTGTATTTTTTTTCTTTTCAAGCCTTTAAAAACAACGTTCTTGTTCACTGCAAAGGAGCAGCTCTGGCTGCTTCAGATGCAAAAGTGGTGACGTCACACGAGCGGAGGGGAGGAGGGGATGCGAGCAACATCCAAAATGGTGTGTGAGAACTCCCTGGGTATGTATAATGGATGGAGCCTCGTGGCTGTATGTGGGCTGCGGATGCGTTCCTCCGTGGTAATGTAACCTGGGTGGGCACACAGTTTGTTGTTCGCACAAGAAGCAATCCCTCCCGCTTCTCATTTTAGCCCGGCTCATCTGAAACGTTTAAAAACCTGACAGCGGAGGCCAGGCAGCAGCAGCAGCAGCAGCAGCCCCGTTAAACCTTTTCGCATTTTATTGCATTGCGGCCGTAAACTTCACTGCGCTTTATAGGGATTTTAGGTGATGGAGCAACACAAAGTAGCTCATGATTGGGAACGGTGTCCAAAATCCTCATACAAAGAGGAAAAAGTCTCAAAAGTGTAAATTGCAGGTGTACGCACCCCCTCTTTACTCTGATACCCCTGGGATAAAATGACTTTGTTTTGGTCGGTGAACTCCCACAATGTGTACGGGATGCTGAAGTGTCAGAAAAAGAAGAGGTTGTTGAAAGGAGACCTCTTAACTGGCCTGGAGGGTCTAAAAGTCACTAAAATAATCATATTAACTTCAAATTGAAAATTAATTAGAGATTTTGGTTCCAAACTAACTTGAGTATATTCTAGCTGCCTAAAGAAAACAAATATAGTGACAGAGCTCATGATTTACAAAAACTCAACATAAATGGCCACAACAACGCCATTATGTCCTGCCTAGGTTTGCTATGAAGCTTGTAGTAAACATGTAAAAGGAGGTGCTTTGAACGCACTATCGCCATAAAAAATAAAATAAAAATTGGTGGATGTTTTTTTTATATTTTAGCAGAGAGATTACAGCAGAAAAAACTGGTTTGAGATTAAAAAAAGGGGGGGAAATATTATATTGGTATAATATATTGGTGTATGGCCAATATTATACATTACTAAGGTATAGTTCCTTGATATCTTTTGCAATTAACCCTAATTTTCTTCATCAGTTTCCTTCTTTTCTAAAAACAAAGTGTTATAAAGTTTCACATCAGATCTGGCCATAAAAAAACCTACTAAGTACATCAGAGCCTCCGAGTGTCGCACTCGGACAATTGCTTTTTTTGCAATCACAAAAGCCGTGTTTTGTGATTGCAAAATTGCACACATTTTATTTTGTCATGACGGTTGCGCTTTCGATATATTGCGTTGCGCTACGCTAAAGGGTCCAGTCCTCACTTTAATGGCCGGCTTTCACAGACTCGACCCGTTACATCAAAACGACTCTTGAGTTGCTCTGTGAAGAATAACGGGTGGAAACTTGAGCCTCTGGAAGTTCAGAGCCGCTTGATAGGCCGTAATTGTATCGAAAGCAATAGGCGTCGCGGGGCACTGGAATACATTTTCTTTAATTTGTCAAGCTTGTCTATCTCCTAGCGCTCTTATTTTGCCAGTGACGGTAAAGGGGAGATAAGGCTTGAATCTAATCTCTTTTTTTTTTTTTTCATCTGTTTGTGTTGTCTGGAGACAACTCAGTCCTCTCCTGTCCTTATCACTTCATTTATCCACTGCATCTCTTCCATGACCTCCTGCGATTTCTCCAGGGGTTGACGCCCGTTTTTATTGTGGCCACCTCGCTGGTCGACTTTAGCGTGATTCCTCCCGGCTGCAGGGAGGGGGGTCACGGGGCAGCACTCGCGCCAGTACGTGGAGGCCGTGACGCCAGAGTGAAATCGGCATTTTGAAAACGTTTCCAATCGGATCCGTTCCACCCTAACGACACGCACCTGGAGCACGCAAAGGAGGACTGTTAAGTAAACGCCACCCTACAGAGGATATCTACCCTGTCTATTATTTTTGCCAGCAGTTGACATCCGAGATCATCCCGGCACAAAGCTCCCGCTCATTTGTCACATCTCCGTCTCCTCTCTCTTCCTCAATTTCTCGACACCTCGCGGTATCATCAGCCGCAGACTGTAACCACCCGCGGTGAATGTGAATTAACAGACGGCACGCTGCTTGCAGCACCTTGCCTGCCACAGAAACAGATTCATCACACAGACCCAGATACCGCCTCCCCTCCCTCGGCACACACACACACACACACACACACATTTTCTCTGAAATAGCACGTCACATCGTGCATCCGTGGTGTAAACACCGCATGCTAACACACTGTACTTTGTGATCGAGAAAACAAAACACAGTTTTTTTTTCTCATTGTTGCCTTCTGAGAGGTGTCACAGTGCCACCTGGCTTGCTGCAGCTGCAAATGCGGGGAAGCGTTTCCTCCACACCCAGAGCTGCTCTTTACTTAAAAAAACAACAACAGCAACAAAAAGCCTCCCCAACTCACTACTCCTGCAACTGCCACATTAATATACGACTGGGAATTGCGTAAAAATCGATGTCAATCGGAAGTTGAAAGGAAGAGCGAGGCTGGTTTGCCCACAGGTCAGAGGTATATTGTTGGATATTGACGGGTCCCCTATGTGCTGCATAGGCGTGTTGAGAAAACACATCTACAGCAATATTATTGACAAAGTCAGTACAACCCCGCACCTCAGTAAAATGGACAGATACTTTATTATCCTCTGAAAGGAAATTTGTTTTCGCAGTCGATAGCTGGAGAACTGCGAGCGAGCCAGGACTGAAAGCGGGCGCAGGTTCATCCTCGTGCAGTCGAGCTCGATTTTTACAAGTGCACTGCAGAAAAAGTCTACATTAAACTTGACAGCGGAGGGACTCTTTGATTGCCTATAAATCTTTTTTTTTTTTTTAGAGTTAAAGGTAAGAATCTGACACAGACTCAGCTAAAGCTTGAAAAGAAATAAAAAGATTGTCATAGTTTGGTCCCTGAGACACGAAATTTGTAACCGTTTCTTCCAAGGACGATCAGAGGACCGGGATAAGAGGGTGATTATGTATCAGTCTTTCCATCAGAAAACTAGCTAAGCCTGGTGGTAGAAGTGATAGTGAAGTCCACCAGTTTCCCCACTGTGTTTTTGTGCTAAAAACGTAAATAGTTAACAGGACAAACTGAAAATAAAACGTCGACAACAAAGGAAATATAGCAGTGGACTAAATAAAATTAGTATTTCTGTAGGTTTTTGTGTGAAATGTTATCTTTTTAAATTGTCTGCTAATGATCACTGATGTTTTGTTATAGATAAACCTAGCTTAACACTTTCTTGCTGTCATTGCTACTGCTGGATTAGAATACATAGATAAACAATGCTCAGCCTGTTGGGTGGGGGGTCAAGTAAAGTCTGGTGGCCCGCCAGGCTGATAATATACTGCACACAGCTTGTTAAATTTAAATATGACCGTTGCTTTATGCCCAAAACTGACCAAGTAGCTGCCAGGTTGGAATGCTGATAAACACGGGTAAACTATGGTTGTTTCATTACAGATGCATATATTTAAAGCATTTCTTTTAGTTGGTTATGGTGATAATGGTTTGCAGCTTATGAAAAGCACAAATTGTTTTTCACTCATTCACTCAAATTCAGTTGTATAAAGGAAAAATGTTTTTATTTTCGTCATAGTAAGCGACTAAAACGTGTATCTCATGTCCAGTATTTGAAGAATGTGCTCTGTGCTCAGTTAAGGCTAATTGAATGAAATTTTCATTTGTTTTGTTGGCTCCGCTATCTGTCTTCTTTCTTTTGGCAAAACTGAATAGATTCCAGATCAGGGTAGATTACTGGCTAATCAATCTTGGTGATACTGTGGTCTTTAAAGCAGGTATTGGTGATATTGAACTCCTCGTGGCTTATAAGCAGATGGAGACATGAAGCACTCCAAGCGTTTCCTGGTTGATGGCTGTAAAGGTCTAGATGGGATTATATACATTCAACCAACAACAGTAGATGGTTTGACTCTACCGACCTTGAATGTGAAAACATCACAATGGACGTCAGTCAGCAAATGCAACGCAACGTTTATTTTAATCTGAAAAGGCAAATTTGGAGTCCGGCCTCTTTTGTTGTTTCTCAGTCCAAGCCTTGTTGTCGCCTCAACGTTCAGAAGTGACTTAACGTGAGTGAAGCTCTGAGGTTTTCCCATAAATGCACCAACACCATGGATGTTAGATCCAGTCATGTTTCTGCAGTTAGCAGAAGGAATGAGGCACGTATTTCTGAAAACTGCTGAATCGATGTCTTTGAGGCTGTTTTTTCCAGACCTCTCGCCATTTTTTTTTTCCCACCATAATTATTAGCTCTAAATACTATGTGTTAGTTTATACTTTTACATGCGCTCAGATGCGGATCAATTGCCACGAGCCAAGCAGTTTTTCATCGCGGTTGTTTAAAGGAACGCTCGGCGAAGTGGCGCCTCCTCAGGGGTCCGAGGTCTGTTAGTATATCGTCTCCCACCTGCAGAGTTTTTCTTTTTATGGACTAACTGAAACGTTTCCACAAAATATTATTATTGTTGTTATTCACACTATCTATACGTCTGCAGCTCCAGAGGGTTTTACATAGGGGGTCATATTGTGCAGTTCCATACTTTCAAACTGTAGCCCAGCGAGTGGCAACAACGCAACGGTATTTCCACAGTCTGCTTGAAAGATGAGAAAGGAGAGGAGAAAATAGAATCTCACTGGCAGTTTGATGCAGTTTTTGTGTTCTCGTGCTCCCTTGTGATGAAATGTCCAAATGTGAATACTACAACAACAAGTGTCTTCATACAGTATGAGCAAGAGTCTTGTTTTTTTGGGGGGGGGGGTTTCCCACTTCTCCTGCTGGTGCACATGCAGACGTCTCTTCCTCTTCTCTTTGTTTTTGCCTTCTCTTTGTGAATCAGAGTTTTATCGTGTCGCTTTTATCGTCTGCGCACGCGGCCCGTATGGCCGGGAAAAAAAAAAAAACCCGGGCTGCGCGTAGTGACTGATGAAGTTTCCGCCACACGTCCCCCGTCTCAACACGGGCACTCGGTCCGATGAGGGCAAATCGGGATTTGTGGAAGGACTTTTAAAAAAAAAAAGAAAAAAAAAAGATAAAATCCAATAGAAATTTCTACATTGGATGGTTTTGCTGCCCTAATGCTAACCTAGAAAAATGTCTTGAATAAAAATGGTTTCCAATTAGTTTTTGTTTTTATTCCCTTCAGTTACATGTATGTGAAATTTGTTAGATTTGGTTCACTCTGATTAACGTAACTTGCGATTCACGTGTTTGGTTTGGTGGCAATGGCACATGATGAAATGGACTTTAAATTAACCGGCATGTAAAAAAAATGTCATAAATTGAAAAGACTTTAAATGGATGTAAATTACATTAAATTGAACTAAATTAAACAGGTTTTATATGAGTTAAATTGAACCGTAGCTAAATAAAGTGAACTTAATTGAATTGTACTGAATTTACTTGAATGACATTAAACCGAGATGAAATTAATCTAAATTATGTAAAGTTGACATTTGTCATTGACTTTTTATGCAAACTTTGCATTAAAAGCGTCATTATTTGCCAAATGACACTTTATGACAAGAGTCATAAACACTCCTACATGTTCATAACAGGTGTTATGTCATGTTTGTGACTGTGTCATATAAAGAGGGATGGAAATAAAATGAGTGGAACTGCATAGATCAGAATTTAATTCAGCTTAAATAATTTCACTGCTGCACAAGTTCAGATGAAAACAAACTGAATGGAGTGAAGCATTGAATTGCTGCTGCAGGTTCACAGAATTTCTGCCCTGCAGCAACGAAAGCCTTGAGTGTGTCCACGTTCTTCCAATGCATGCATTCTCTTTGGGTACATTAAAAAAAAAAATTAAAAAACAAAGACTGTTAGCCTAATTTTTCTTCCTAAATATTATACCTAAGAGTATGCATGCTTGTTAGTTTGTCTCCGAGTTGCCCTTTCTGGAGACAGTCACCGACTCCCAGCGCAATCCCGCGGCGACAAGCAAACACAGACGATGAATGGGTTGAATTTAATGAAACAGGATATAAGTGAGCGTCAACCAGATGGAAGGCGCATAGATAAATTACACAATAGTCATGCTGTAGGAGATGAGTCTTATTCTTTCCCCTTGTAAATAAAACTTTCTTCTTCTTAGTTATCTCGAGACATTAATTATACTGTAGCCAGAGCAAAAATGCTGCGCGGAACGAGGAACGCAGCACAAAGGGCATCATGCGGTTCAGCCAATTCACAGATTTTAAAAGGCTTCATTATCTTAATTATTTTATTCTTGATGCTGCCATAATTCCCCCCAAATTAATTTGAGGACTCGGGCTTAGCTGCGAGGAGCGAAAGCCGCAGTCTCAAGTGATGTATATCGGGAAGAGAGTGCGGCTTCGACTCTGCCTCGACTCAGAAGCGCTATCTCAGTGCTGCTCTCGCTTTGATTATATTGGTGCCGCATAAATTAGCCGAGAATTATCAGCTCCGAAATGTCAAAGGTGAAACAAACTACCATGTGCTACAAGACGAGAGTAACAACTCCGCGCGAAGGGTTTGCTCGTGGAGTGGTCATGTACAGCAATAAAACTGTAATTATCTGTGATTTAGCGTGCGCGGGGGGCGGGGGGGGGGGATTGGTTCCGGATAACGTGCGGGTTATGTGTGCAGTTTCTCCACGGCAGGAAATGAAGGGTGGAATAAATTTTTGAACAAATATTTTTGCCTCTTGAGTAAACTTATAGAAGGCTCAAGGGTGGCGTCTGTTCATGTCAGTGAAAATCCTCACGGATTGCAAGTATCTGCCTTAAAATGACTACAGAAACGGAAGAAAATAAATAAATAAATGTTGTTTCAGGTGCATTAGCCCAATCATCAACCCGCTCAAGTGCGGGTTGATGATTTGATTTTCGGAGTTGTCAGAATATGTTGGCACGCTTTAATATTCGAAAAAGACATTTCTCCCTCACGCATTCGCCGCCGCCGCTGCAGCTCATGTCCCCTTAAAAGCCCAGTCTACCCCTGAAATGTCATCGAACTCGACAGAAACGCTGGAGTGAGAGACAGCTGCTCATTATTTGCTCGGGGTGTATCACACTAGCCACTCTGCTGGCATTAGGCAAATGGGCTGCACACTGATGCTTACTTCTGCTAAGCCTCTGTGAGACCGTCTCCAGCCCACAGCATCATTTCGTAAAAAACTAAATGTTGCTGAAGCTGTCAAGAGGGTCGGGGTGGCATAGAGCTATGTGGCTGCTACTGGGGAGCAGATTTTAAACAAAAATGGAATTAAAATGCTGGTATTGAATTGCAGTAATTGATAATAAATTCATAAAAATTACAATAATGTCATAACATTTACGTGTTATTTTTTTCCCTTATAAACTACAGTAGAAATATAGACAAACACAAGTAATAGGATCACTTTTTATGGTATAGCTATCTGATATTAGTTCTGCTATTTGCACATGTAGCCAGCCTGCAGTGGGCTGCTCAACAGGCTTGTCAACATTTGCTTTTCTAGAAATTTACCAAAATATTTGCAGGCAAGTTCAGCAACAGGTTGGGGAAGGGCAATGCTACAATGTTTAACTACAGTCATGCAGCCAGAAGGAAATAAATAGTAATTAAAAAAAAAAAAAAACTTCTGGTCACTTTCTCTAGCATCTCTTCAGAGTAATTGTCAATAACAGGGAAGGTAGGATGGAAAGATTTTGTGCTTATGAAACGGCAACTTCTTAAACCAAATAATTGTTTCCCTGTGATACTAGCAAAAAATAAAACAAACATGCACACTGGCAATTCCAGAGAAGGGGAAACTAAATAGAACAGAACCCATTGCTTGGGAATGGAGTTTGCACATTTTCAACTGTTCGACCTGCAAAATGACGCCGGTACAGATTTGTGACCTCAACCATCAAGGAAGTACACTCAGGGAAGTAAGCAACGACAAGAAGCCAATTAAAAATAATGACAATGAATAAACAAACTATTTGATCCCTGGGTCTCCAGTTCAACATTCCCCTTCGTCAAACCTCGTTTCATATCATTTTGTACTTTCCCATTTTCATTTCATACCTGTAAACAAGTCATTATTCTTACCTTTGTACTTAAACCATTGCTTTTAAATGTTTTTTTTCCTTTATAGTGGAGCGCTATGACGATTTATAACAATGAACAATCAGAGATCTATTTACATTTTGTGTAGAATTTAATGTACCTGTGCATTATTTCTTGACAAACGTGGTATTTTCTTTCATTTTGTTTTCATCCTTGTGTTGGACAGTTAACTAAGTTTTTTTTTTTTTTTTTACTTGATCAAGCATTATCTTTTGCAATTGCTTAATAAACTTCCTGATATTACAGCAATATAGACAGATTAATGCTGCTAACCATACTTTACTGGTAGTCAAAGACAAAAATAAATGTCTCGATGGTGGGTAGGGATTGCTGCTTGGTCAGTAGGAAATATCCCACGGCAGATTGACTGTTGGGACAGAAATAACCAAAACTACAAAGGCAGGGAAACACAGGGTAACATCACCTCTACTTGATATTTGGTAATTGTTTGGAAGATATTTTCAATATTTTACCTTTAGAAAATTAAGACCCATGGTGAGATCTAATTTCTGATGCTACAGAATTCAGTTCAGTGGACAGTAGTTTTTACTAATTATCCTAAGTAACATAAGATGCCAAAAAACCCCAAATCACAGCACAGCCAGCTGTAGGAACTTTAAGAGCTGAAGCATCAGATGAGTTTCTGAGTGGAAAGCTACCATGAGATATATTTAGACCCAACAAAACCCCCACAAAAAAAAAAAAACTCAGTGGACTGAAGAGTTTGAATTGCATATAATTGGAAATAAGGGCAAATATCTGAAAGAAAAGAGCAATAAGTAGCAGCTTACGTTACCTTCCTTTTTAATAAAAACTTTATGACTAAGAGAATTCCCAATCGGCTGACTTTTTTTATGAGCGCCGGCTTTGCGACGCTCAAAAAAAGATTTGAAACATGACACGCTAAGCCAAGTCAAGTGTGAGGTACTTCAAGGACAGTATTCAGTGGAGATAGGAATTTTCGTTTTTTTTGTTTGTTTGTTTGTTTTTTTTTACCGGCACAACAAAACAAGAAAAGGTAAAAGGCCCCCCAAGCACAAAATAGCATTTTCAAATGGAACATTAGGCATTTCCAACAGAGAGGGCTGTGTGGAGGTATATGTTTGCTCACAAGGACTTTGTGCATTCTTTGATTAGTCATTTCCCTTCATGTTGATGCTAAGTCGCCCTCTTTCAAGACTCCCAAGGTCGTGTGAGAGCGACGTAGCCGTCAATGGCACGGCTTCCTTAAGCAACTGGTAATTGGTTAGCAGAGGACACGGCGCCTCCGACAGGCGCTGTGTGTGCGTGCGTGCGTGCGTGCGTGTGCGCGCCCGATTAGGAGCGGGGGGGAAACACGAGCTTTGGGGGATGATCACAGCGGTGGAAAAATAAACTTAATGCAGTGAATAAGAGTTGCCACTCTGCAGGCGTTCTGCAGTCCCTGGTGGAAATAGTGAATACTTGTGCTTGTTAGGCTGTCTGGAAACCTGTCATTTAACATTAGAGCGCCCCGGCGACGACGCTGCTCCCAACCTGGACCTAATTCTCCCTGGACAGCAAATGATGTATATGTGCATGGATTTGGGATGACACGGTAGCCTTCGGAATCCCACGTTCGCTTACAGGCGAATGTGACTTCTTTCCCACACGAGTGCCCTCGTCGTGTGTGTGTGTGTGTGTGTTTGTTTGTTCCCCGGCTGGTACAATGCGTTTCCATTATGAGGCGCATGCCACCCTGCGTTACGCCGAGCCGGGCTGTTAGCTGTTACTTTGACTGTCACTTCTATAGAGAAGAAGGGAAGTGGATATTTCCTGTTTAGATGCTGCCAATTTCCTCTTCACGCGTGGTGCGCATGCACACGTTTGCGCACAAGCCCGTACAGAATTGATAGATTTATTATAGCGTGTCAAGAGCCGGAGCGAGCTTCAACATTTCGGCAAAAAGGCCCCATTTGGAGGACGAAGAAGAACCCTTCCCCGCCCGCCTCGCCGTTCCCTCTTAACTCAGGCACCCTCGTTCCAACCCAACTCCTCTCTACTCCACTTCTTTGTACCACACCCATTCAGCCGAATCCGCAGGGGCACCAAATACACGCTTCTGTCACAAGCTTCGTGTCAGTTTTCTTTTTTCTTTTTTCTTTTTTTTAACCAAGGCAGTCGAAATGGGGGGGAAAGGGTCATTCTGACACTAAGAATCACTCTGTGTGGATCTTAAATGTTTTACAGCCTTAATGGACCTCCAGAAATAGATGCAGCGCTAATGTCCTCTGACTTTTGGAGGAAGAAAAAAAAAAGAAAGAGAGGGGGAAGAAAGTGTCTGCACTAAACGTGTGTGCTTTTGAAAGTTTGTTTTCTTTTTTTTTTTGTGAGGCTGTTAGTTTGTGTCCATGGCAGCTTGTGTGTGTGTGTGTGTTAAGCGAGGGATTCACGCATGCAAATGAAGCCACTTAAATCTGGGTCCTGATTTCACCCCCCACCACCACCCGCCTCCATCTCGAAGGACAACCTATTCTCTATTTCGAGCACCACTTTGACATCAGCCCTCCGGAGATGAGGCCCTGTGGGAGTTTGGTCTTGTTTTTGCTGCTCTGCAGACTGTACGGAATCATCCAGATTTGCTTAATGTAATCTCTCGTCCAAAAGAGACATCCCCGACAAATCTTCCGACAAGCTCCTTCGCTTGATGCCGACACTCGGCGAAACCTTGACGCACAGCGTGGAGCCGCGAGCATTACCTTTTGAAGAAGTGTTCAATATCGTGGGATTCCTGGCATTTGGCGCTTCCAGACAGCGTTCGCTGCTTCAGAACAGTTAACCATCTCCCAGCATGGTTCCTCATCTCCAGACAGACTCCGACTTAGAATATTGATCTCACTCTGAGCTGTATCCTTACCCCTCAGACAATCCATACTAAGCGTATTAGTTGTGGAGAGAGCTACAATGTCCTCTGCTGCTAATCATATTTAGCCAGCGAGAGAGAGAGGCATCTTTTAAAGAAGCAAGCTGCCTCGTTTTCGTGGGGGACGGAGCGAGTTGTCCAGTCGAAAGAGGACAGTGCTGCGGCGCGCGACTTGCAAAGGTGAGCATCAAGGCCGGGGCGGAAGAAAAACAAGCTTAAATTCACTTAAGGTCTAAACTCTCGAGGTCTACGCTTAGAAAATACACCTTGCATATGGATGCGCGCCGCAGCGGCTTTCATCCCCTTTTCTGAAAATCTCAGACAGACACACATTCTCTCTTCCACAGACTGTTATGCATCACAGCAGGCATCATACAGGAGAGGAGAGGAGCACTGATTGTTGAGTGGGGCAATCAAAGGCTTTGATGCTAATCAGTGCTCTCTGTTCTGCCAGTTTGGGATGATGGTTGAAATATACAATAAAGAAAAGGCTTTCACAGCCGATGCCCGATGCCGGGCCCGGGTGATTGGTCTTTAGCTCATTTCAGTGGGTAGCTCGGGGACAGAATCAGTCCAGAGCGGGCGGGCGGACGGACTGAGGCGAGCTCTCGCTTTCGCGCGCTTAGCTGCAGACGCGGTGCCACGTGTAATGAGTTTTGGGTTCCTGGCCCGGCCCGCCCCCATCTTGGATGGAGTTTTTTTTCTTTTTCTTTTGCTAAATACTTTGTGAGCCGTTCATTACATTTGTTTGGGTTGATTTCCGCGGCTGCTGCTTTTGTGGAGATGACAGTCGCGCGCGCCGTTTTTGGCTGGACTGTTGGCAAAACAACTCGGATAACACCTGTGCTGCTTGATGCAGCGAGCGTGTTCCTGGCACCCGTCTCTTCTCTCAGTGGGAGGGAGGGACTGCGGGCAGAGTGTGTTTTCCTAACTACTGATTTTGCCGAATGCACACTTGAGTGCTTCTTTGCTCAACTCAGTCTGTCCTTGCTCACGCTGGAACATCCTCAGACGTTGCTGGATTAAGTGCTCGATTGTGCGTCAGCTTGGGAGCTAATGGCGAGCAGAGAAACTAAAAATACCTTTGGTCAGTCCAAAAGATGAGGTTTTGTCTTCGAATTCGCAGGAAACTGTTGCTGCACATTACTCTGACCACATGGACATGTGAAAACATGGAGGTCTTGTATTTCTTCACTGATCCTGATCAGATTGATGGGTTTGATGGTTCTGTACCGGTAGATTAACACCAATTTTTCCATTTGCCTTTCAAAATTACATATTTTCCTGCCGCTTCATAATGATGGACTAATTTGCGTGGATCTGCAAGCCCGTCGCAACAATCAATCAATTAATCGATCAGCTGAAGTGAGCGCGATAATTTCCATTTTGATGATTCAAATTTTTTGGAAGGGCGGTTTGGTTTCCAGAGATTTCATAATCTATTTTATTCTTGGTTTTGCTTGAGTGTGTTTTTCTTATTTCCACTTCACTTCTAGTTTTTGTTTGTTGCGTTTCATTTTGGACATTTAAAATGTCTTCCGGTTCGAGTACTATCAATACTTTACCTCAAAATGGTCTCAAAACAACAAATATCATCGTTTGCGGAAATAATTTCTGTGACAGTTTATCGTCCGGCGAACGTTGTAGTCGTGACAGAGCCATCGATCTGATCCGGTTTTTAGTACTCTGAGGTTAGTGGTCGTAAAAACGACTGAAGGTGGATAAGTTTAAGGGTTGTAAATACTTCTTTAAGGCACTGTATCCTCAAGTTGTTGTTTGTTTTTTTTTGACACTCCATCTTGATTGTGTTTTCCGACTGTTTGCAAGCGCTTGTTTGTGTATTCTACCTCTGCCGGTCTGTTGACAGAGTGCTGCTCAAGCCCTCTGACAGACAGTTCCATTAAATCATGCTGCAGTGGTAACCTGCAGTGACAGGACATCATTGCCTGCCTGGTATTCCTCCGCTGGGGTCTCTCATGCGCTTAACGAGGAAGTAAACATGCTAAATCGTCTGCTTGAGACGAAGAAAGGAGGTTGTCTCAATTCCGGATGTCACACGCGATATCCACATAACTTAGTGTCCTTACATAAAACCCCATGCATAATGGAGCGAGCATCAACGGCTGAGAGATGTTCTTGCTCCTGAGGTAACCAACATCCAATGCTTTGGTTGCGGGTTCACGAGAACACACAGCATAAATGTTGAATGTGAATGCTTTACCACAACAATAAGAGAGAATTTCAAGCGGATTTGTGAGAGCAAACGCTTGAATTTTAGTGGGAGAGACTCTTGGGGTGCGGTGAGGTATTTTGGTGCAAAGCGCGAGCCATCCAACTTCTTCATATTTTGTTTTCAACACCCCCGATGTCTATCTCTCTGACCGCAGCAGCGCCGACTGTTTTCCAGGAACCTTTCTGTGTTTTCTTTTTTTTTCTTCTCACAAATGGTTCTGCTGTCAATTATTTTCAAGCACACAGTGACAGCGCATTGGTGCCCATGGCTCCAAGAATGCCCCTGCAATAATAAATGACGCACCTTTGATGGTTCCTCCAATAAACAGGCGCCGCATTTGGAGATGCTATTTGTTGTTGCAAGTCTATCTGCAGATTGAGGCAGCAGAGTCTGCCCGGTGAGAAAATGCTGAGTGGATTTTGAAGAGGTGTTGAGAGCAAGGGGATGATGGCTCTGCTTGTTCTTTTTTTTTAAGGTTATTTGAAGCTGCAGACCTGCAGGGTGTGTGTGCGTGCGTGATGTGTGTCACGGTTGTGTTTTAATTAGAGAGACAGGAGTGTGTCCTTGGGCTGCCGCAGAGGGTCAGGAGAACCTGGTAGCCTGGGAGAGAAGTGGCCGGGACAAGTCTGGCAAGCCTGCTAAACACCCATTACCCTGACGCGTAGATGCTCTCTAGCGCGCGAGCTAGCACTCGCTCCCGCACACACTAATCCACAGACGAAACGCATGTAAGCACTCCCGGCGTTGGCGCCACTGCCTGCCGGCCGGTAATGCCATGGTAACTGAGCAGCCCGCGTCTCCGTGTGTTTCACGGCCTCCTCTTGTCTCTGAAAGCAAAATTACCACCGGCGGTACTCTGGGGAGACGGAGAACGGCGGCTCAGATTGAGAAGGGCGGCGGGAGGTGGAGTGGAAGGAGCAGGGGGAGGTCGAGGAGGAGGCGAGGGGAATTTGAAAGAAGAAAAGGTTGAGAGGGGAGTGAAAGGAAGCATCTGACATTTATGTTCCTGGCCAACAGAAAATGCCACTCCGGGCTGGCATCTCTCTTTCATTCATGCGGCTCCGCTCAGCCTCCGTCCGACCCCGGGGGCTTGCCTACACTACACTTAGTAACCTCCCTCCGGTCAATTCTGCGTACGCTTTTCTGCATCTTCCTCCCCTCTGCCCCCATTTTCATAGCCCCGCTGAATGACCTCTGCCTTTCATCCAGGTATTTCTTCATCCCACCGTTGTCATTTCCATATCACAGACCCTCACCTTTATGCCACATCAGGCCCATCTTTCGTCAGCCCTCCTCTTTGATTCCTTACCTCGCAGTCCTCTCTGACCTCCTCTCCATTCCCTCCTGTCGCTGCATTTGCATCTCTTCCTTTCTCTCCTTTTTCTCCATGGCTAATCCCCACCAACCCCCCATCCCCTCCTCTCACACCTTCAGTGTGCCTTGCCTGGGCGCCAGCCGATGATAGGACTCATACAGCCTCCCAGATGAGGCGATAGCTAATGGCTGTTGAATAATGCATAGCAGCCAGGATTTAGAGAGCCCAGTCTATTAGCCTGACCAAATACTCTGGGCTTTTATTAAAGACCAACACTTACAATTACAAACTACATTAAGGCTGGGGTGCTGTCCACCGCCCCCCCCCGCCGACCCTCCTTGCTCTCCATTCGTCGCTGTCTCTGCAGTCATAACTAAGGCAGAATATTATCTTTTCCTTTTTAAGATTTCGTAGCCTTGGAGCGGCTGACCCTTTTAGAAAAAGGTCGTTTTTACACTTTTCTAGTTGTTTTGTCCTTTCTGTGTAATTGTGTCACAGGTTAGTGACCCTTTTAGTCACAGATGTAGGTGGGGAAAAGAAAAAACCAGATGGCTGCAGCTCGTGTTGGTGTGTTGGGGGAAACTGATGCATGCTGCAATATGTAGGCTTTTCAGAAAGACGTGGACAGATACATAGACCATCCATCCATCCATCCATCTATCTGTCTTTGAAGTCTGTCTTCTCTATTAAAATAGCATGACTTCTGGTAGAAATGTTTTTGAAAACAATGAAGCTTGTGCATAACCGACAAATTATATTCATGACACAACCTTTAATTTAGGGCTGCTTGATTATGAAAAGAAACTATTATTAGAATTGTGTTAGTCCACAAAGAACCCTGTGGATCGTAACAACTAGTTGTGTCTCCTCAGGTATATTTACTTGAATTAAGTTTAGCAAAAAGTCTGCTGACAGGAGTTTGTGGGTGCAATTTCTGACAACACTATCCACCTCTAGTTATTTCACCAGAATCAGAGCAGTGATGTTGTACCCCCAAAATACACCAAACAAAGACCGATAGCTGCATTTCCATTACAAATGAGCGCAAAACTTTGTAGATATGCGGCTCGTGTGAAGAACACTACTTCGCAATTGAGCTGTTTCGATTAAACAAGAAACGCAGTTAGAATAACTTTGTTCAAGCGATGTGTCATGAAAAAACACCCCGCATCCTCTTACCACTTCCTGTCGTCGTCTTTGTCTTTTCCACCAGTAGTAATGTCCGGTTCTTGAACATGAGTGGTGTGGTGCAAAAAAATAAAATAAATAAAAAATTTACATTGCACTTTTGTGAAATGCATACATTTCAATACAGCCACAAAAACAACCTCGTCGTCGTGCAAAAACTTTTTATCAAAAAACACGAGTTATTTTCAGAATTACCTTGTTTCCATTTAGCAACATTTTTATTTGTAATTGCAATTATATGGTGAGCAGAAATTCAACTTATGTTGAAGTGAGATTTGTCGGTAATGCACAAGCTGAGATACAGGATATATTGTCAAACCCTTTATTTCACTTAAGTTTCCAGGCAGATTTACGATTCACTTCTGCTTGAGCAAAAATATGTTGAAGTAGTGCTATAGTTTTTTCAGCAACCTCTGTTGAGATCACTGTTATTAAAAATTATTAATCACTGAGTTTGGAAGAACAGTGACTTTATTGCACGCGAGGAACAGAGACTTACATTGAAACTATGAACATTTTCTCTGATGTGTTCTTGGTTGATCTTCCCTCACAAACAGAGACAGAACAATTCTGGGGAGCGTTTAAAGAAAGTGACTGGATTTCTTCTCGTTCCTTGAGGACGCTTCATCGTCAATCTCAACGGCTCCTGAGATTCAGAGGATGGATTGAGAGTACTGGAATCTGCAAAGCACACCGTGAGCCTGTTGAGGTCAAATGAATCACGGTCCTCCATCCACTTCCTGTTTGGGTCGTCGTGAAATGCTGACGTACAAGTTGTTTTGTGAATTTAGTGAAGCTGCCAGGAGAAACGAGTCCTCTCATCTGAACAATGAATAAGGTTGCCTAGTAACAAATAAGAAAAGAAATACTCTTGGGTTATTTTGGCCAAACAAATGTGTTAACGTTTTAGCAAAGGCAACTAAAGAATTATTTATTCAAATTTAAGCTTTGCATACAGCATAAGTTCCAGTTCTGCTCCTAAGCCACTCCGGTTTAACTCCTCGGGAGGCTGAACAGATTTGTTGAGCCGCTCAGCAAATCTCTCCCACATTATTGTAACATTTTGATCCACATCTGCATCTCAGAATCCCGAGGACCCTCAAACCAGTGAGACTTTCCCTGGATGTTTCCCTGCTGCCCCTGCAGGTGCTGTTGATTTCATCATTTTGCCATTTTGTAACTTTGCAGTTTTTTGGTAAATGGTGCCATCTCCCGCGGAACATTTCGTTCTGACCACGAGTCACTTCATAACTGCTGGAGTGACACCGCCGCTGCTCTCCTCTCCTCTTCCCGACGGTTTGACTCGCGCCGACGTTTGAAAAACAACGCCGCAAGCGACACTGTTAAACAATCGTTTTTCCTCTTTTATTGTTTTTGTATTAATTTGGAGCCGAGTTAAATGATAGATATAATTGAATACAAATCCCTGCTTTAATTTGAGCGTATCTATTAAGCAGAGGAAGAATTTAATGTTAAAAAGTGGGGGGTTTTTTTGGTTGTTTTTTTTTAACAAAATCACCATGAGTCAATTAGTTGGTACTTATGGTATTTACAGATATTAGTGCTTAGCATCCTGTTTAATTCCAGAACAGTGGAGCACACAGAAAGAGATATTTTATCATTTGTTTTTGCACAATCTCTAGATCCTCCAGAGTCTTATGATCGCTTGACTGCAACTTAACCCACAGGTCTTCTGAAAGGATTTAAGACTGAAATGGCCATGGAAGGAGGGAGGATTTTGTGTCTGGTGAACCGTTTCTTTATAGATTTGGCCACGCGTTTTGGATCACGACCCCTTTCAGTTCACTCATAGTGGTCAGGCAGCAATGCTAACAAGCAAACAACAAAGTCCTGGTCTCCAGTCCTGGCCTGGGATCTTCCTTCGTGGAGTTTTTATGTTCACCCTCTGCATCCACGGTTTCCCTTCAAGTACGTTGGCTTCCATCCGCAGCCTGAAAACATGTAGTTCAGGTTAATTGGTCACTTTAGAAATTGTTCTTAGAGGTGGTTGTTTGTTTTTTGTGTGTTGCCCTGATGATCTGCCCCGGGGTGTAACCCACCTCTCACCCAATGATAACTAGACACAGGCACTATCCCCCCCTCGTCAAGGATAAGTTGGTCTAAAACAAGTATGTCTATGCTACTCTCAGGTAAGATATTTTTTGGCTGATTTCTTTTTGTTTTAGCTCTATACTGGCGACAGCATGTGACTGTAATCCATGTTTACTCATTGTGCATTAGACTGTGCTCTAATGCTGCTGAGTTGTCATCATCCTTGATGGATTTTAATTTCTCTCTGCGGTTTACCGTTTATTCTGCCGATGAGGCTCGCTTGCACACTATTCCACATGATTATGCAACATAATGGCCGCTAATAGCTGTAAGTGTCTGGAAGTGTGCGTCATGTAAGAGGCATCTGAATAGTTTTGAAGTGTTGTTAGCTAATGGCTATCTAAACATCCTCCTACCTAGCAACGTCTAAGTGCACACCTAGCTGCCTCCCTCGAGCAGCGTATTGACCTATCTCTTAATTTTTATATTGCCATGCATAGTTTCAAGTTGCATTTGCATAATATGGTGTGACAGGTCTGCATGTTCTTCACAGGCTTGCAGAGCAAGGTGTTTTTGTGTGCCACGTTTTGTGAGGACATTTTCAGAGTGGAACTGTGGGAGCGGCGGTCACGCGGGCATCTTTTCTACGCGGCGGCTCATTTATGCTGACCAATCTTTGGATGTGTGATTTTGGTTAAAAGGCAGTATCTTTCGAAATGGAGCCAAGATTCAAATGGGATGACAGATCGATATCTGTGGGTTTATCGCTTTAAGCCAACCGCAAATCCTAGACCAACCTGTGTATCCTTTTTCCACGGTCTCTTGTGAGCCACAAGAGCAACGCAGGTGGCCAACCATTGATCAGATCTAAAGCTGATTTGTAGTCCAAAATACTGACGTCTGGCCATTTCTCTTTTATTATCTATCTCGCCTTGCAGGATTCTTCATGAGACGGCAGTGAAAATTGTTTCAAGAGAAAGGCTTGGTTACTTTTCAATTTGTTAAGAGAAAAAGAAGTTTGTAGAATGCAAATTATTTAGAGTTTCATTTCGGGTATCCCTGACTGGCGGTATGTGATAGAGGTGTGACGACATCTCTGCGCAATAACTTCTTCATTAAAGGCAGGCAAAGTTAGAACGGTGATAGAGCAGTAGCTGAAAAAAAGTTACTTTACAAATATTAAAAAAAGAACATTTACATTTTTAACTGGATTTACCATCTTAGACTAGTGACTGGAACATTTACCTCTATAATGCAAAAGAAACACATTAAAAGTGCAAACACAGTTTTCTGTTTCTACATTCGAGCCGGTTTCTCACTGTGAGATTCCCCCAAAGTCTGACAACATTCATGCTCTCTCTTCTTCTTCTTCTTCTTCTTCTTGATTTTTGTTGCCGAACGGCAAAACCAAGTTAAGTAGTATTACCGCCACCTATATCTTGCTCTCTCTCACGCACCGCCAGTCTAAACACACTGCAGGTCTTGAAATGTCTCTGCATGTCATACAAAAATAGTTTCCCTTCAAATTTCCATTCTTCTTTAAATACTGCACTAACAATAGTCCATTTTGAGTTCTTCTGCACAGTGAAGGAAGTTGTTGTCAGTGTTGCCTGACAGATCTAAGTATGGTGGAGTCACTAAATGCCTGATTGGTTAGATTGGTGGGTTTGCTAGTCACAAAAGGATCGCTGACCTTTCACTGATTTTCAAGCTGAAATTCGTCTAAATCTGATGAGCAAACCCTGACAGAAGTGTCCTGTTCTAATTAGAAAGTTTTTTTTGGACCACAGCATGAGTTTTGTTGAAGCAAAAACTATTGCGACTTAAACAAAACCCCATTTGTTTATGCTTCCTTGGTCCCAAAAACCCAGTATTATTTGTTTCATCTTATGGACCGGCTGTCTCAAGACACACCCTGTGAGATTTAAAGTGAGCTGATAATAGACCTGCATATACAATTCCTTACATGCAGTGATATATATATATACTTTATTATCTTTGTGCTCGATGCGCAAAACTCTCCTTTCAAAGGAGCAGAAATCCCTTTGCACTTGCAGCTAAAAATTTCAGGTTTTTTTTTTTTTTTTTTTTTTTTTTTTATGCTTCAATTGAAAATACGAGCACAAAAGGGTCAGTAAATATCTTGTTTTCCTCTTCACCTTCCGTAGTGACTACTTGAAATTCAATAAGTGGGTAGTGCAGGAAAATGGGAGTTTCAGTGAAAGGGAAATATGTTCCCTAAAAAATAGTAAGGAAGTAATGATAAGAAGTGTTAATGGCTAAAAACGGGGGGGGGGGTGCTGCAGCAGACAGCAGGAGAAAGGGCTCACTTCCCTCACAGGGTCTCAGTTGCGTCTCCCAGATTTGATGCGGATACAGGGACCTAACCAATGTGTGCGGACAGTGGGCATTGGCTGAGACAGAAAAAGGCTGCGGTCTCTGTTAGGCGTTAACTGTATTCCTCTGTCTCTCTGGAGGCGTACATCGGAGCATAGGGCAACTGCACCACTGATGTGGGGCATCTGTTCCCACATTTGTTAAGAGTCTCCTTCTGTGTGTGCGCACGCGTGTGTGTATCTACGTGGTTCTGCGTGGATTTAATAGAGATAGAGAGAGAGAGAAATGAAGGGTGGTGGCAGCGAGTAAAAACATGCGTGCTTGTGCGCCTTGACTGGTGTGATAGGAGCGCTTGGTGGAGTGGAACGGCAATGTGTTGCCGCAATAGAGGGCAAGTGCCGACTTGTCACTGGTCTGTGTTAATGCTGACCCAGGGCGTTTGGTTGATCTCACCTCATTGACCGCAGGATGGCCACCTGTTAAGTCTGCAGGTGGTACTTCTTCTCTACCTTCCTTTGCATCCCAATCCCCCCTCTCTTCCCCTCCATCTCCACTATCACACTTTCCACTCAGACTACTAAGCAGCCCATTATTCTCTCTCCAAATCCTTCTTTTTCTTCCCATATTCGCATAGCCCTGTCCTTATGTGCGCAGAGCCCATGCTTTATGTATGTTCACCTCTCCTAATGCTTTCCACACTGAAACCTCTGTAGGGACATTACATGCATAATCTCCCCTATAATAAGGCTCCAGTTGTGCCTGGTTAAGATAAGAAGGGAGATGTTTTAATTAGACTCATTTGCTGTGCCGGCTACTAAAGAGCGAGACCTCTTCACAGACGACCTATTTCTCCACGAGTGGAGCCACGGAGTTGGGTGATCAAAGTTTGAAATGGTGAGCCACTCGGGATCCGGAGGTGAGCTGAAGAGGTTCAAGAGAACTTCTCTAAGTCGAGAGCAGCGCTGACGAGATATTCGCGGGAGAAGGACGGTATGGAAATTGCGTCTCTGGTGTAACATCGCGGAGACGGGCCACTTCTGCTACCCTGATTTATGACCGGTGTGAAGAACTGAGTGCTTCATAAAGATCTGCCGCTGGCTGAGATGGAGTAATCAGTGAAGTGATCTGACTTTGGCGCATTGTAGTTTTTAACGTGTTGTAACGCCGGCTGACAACGGCCTGACTTTGCTGGAGAATGTTCAAGGAAGGAGTTACAGTCTGACTCTGGCCCTCAGTCAAGGTCATATGGATTAGAAATGATTGGGTTTCCAATAGTCTACTGGGGAGTTCTGCATGATGAATCATCACTCTATTCCAAATCGACACCAATTAAGAAAGGTTTGTTTATTCCGCTTCGGGACAAGCCGTGGATGTGCGCTCGGCGTGCACGTTTCCCCCCCCCACCCACCGCCGTCTTCCCCCACTCACAAGCAACACTGTGGCATTTGCGGGGATTAGCACAACGTGTGCCGCGCGCACCTGTTTACTCATGCGGTGTGGGCTTCATGTTTGTCCCGGCCCGTGGTTTTGCATTCTTATTTGCACGCTTGCGTGCGTGCGTGCGTGCGCGCCCCTGCGTTTGGCATGTGCGTGTCCGCGGTCGTGTCACTCAATGTTTGCTGTGTATCCTGGCTCTGTTTGTGCCAGGAGCCTCATGTCTGCAAGGCACGCTATATGAAAAAGGGAGGTTTGTGGAGCCCGGTGCCAGAGCTAGTGAATTCATTTGCATTCATTCCACTGCCTGTCTCTCCTCAGAGCCCATTCTAATTACCACCCGCTCAGGTCTGCTACAACACTGCACATACTCCCTCTCAGAGTAAAGAAGAAAAAACAAAACCGATGTGCTGCCGGTGGTGCATTCCTGCAGCTTTGATAGCAGTCTGTTTTTGGCCTGCCAGGGATCTCTTCAGGTTGTTTGGTTTGCTATCAAGCCCTAGAACTGCTCCTGTTTCACTGTCAGAGTCAGAGCAAAGAGATTGCATGCATGCATGTGTAGGCAGCTACGGCTCCACCTCCAAGGTTTGTGTGCACTTGTGATTGTTTTGGGCTCGAGGGAGTTGAGGTGTGTGTTCAAATATAGGATGTAGTTAGGCAGAAGGAGAGGGAGGCCAGTGAAAGATGAATGTGCTCGCTAATCACCGTAATGGCCATTGTGGCGCGTCATCTCCCGAGTCCCAAAACAGCTTGTCACGCCTCCTTCCTGCTGATGCAAATTCCTACCAAGGCCAACAACTCAAAGGGCGCTCCGGGGCCGGGAACTCGACTCCGCCATCCACGCTCCAGAGCTTTGCAGGATGTTCATTTCCATACTTGCGCGTTGCAGTCGTATGGAACGCACGGTGACCAGCACCCACCCACACCTGCGGCAGGAACGACTGGACGGTGACAAGGTCAGGGAGGATTAGGACACGGTTGTGCTCTCGGCAGAGACGAGAGTCAAGCTGAGCTCAGCTAGCTGCTGTTCAACAGCTGCATTTATTCAAACGTGCTCTGACCTCCTTTCTCCCCCTCTCCCTGCAAAACAGACGAAAATCCATTAAGATAAGAAAAAAGTTTTGGCTGTGCAGCTGGCGTCTGAGAGGAGATCACTCCCATACGTTCCTCTGTTAAGCACGTCGTTTAAACAGCGAAGCCGCGTCTGTGAAGAATGTAATGCGAGCGCAGGCCCCCGAAGTGAAGAGTTTGAGTGATCGCAAGCTTCTTGCTTCCGAGCCAGGGAGCAGGCGAGACTCGGGAGAGTTTGTTTCTCCCGTCTCCGGGGAAATGCCACTTTAAGAATCACCTGAAGCCTAAACACGATTGTCGTAGTCGCCGAGTTGTTTTTTTGAAGATCAGGGTACAAACAAGTGATTACGAGAATGTGCACATGGATTTTGGATTCTCTCACAACATCCTCGCCGGCTTGCAAAACACGCCACAAGTCTTCTCTGTGGTGTGGAGGCAAAAAAGAAAGAAAGAAAGAAAGCCAGATGATGCATGGCTGCTAATTATCAGACTCTGCATGAGAATCGACTTGGTTCCGTATGGAAAAACTCATACAGCCCTCAGTTTCTTCATTTGTATTTTCTGCTTTTAATTGGACAACATGATTGTGTCACTTTGTTAAATGGAAAATCCCTCCGTTTATCCCAGTGTCTGCAGAGATGAATCAATGGCTGTTTTTATTCTAATTGCCGTCTTAGAGCCCTCTCTCATCAATGTAATTATCAGCGCCTCTGCCGCCATCGCCGCCGTTTTCGACATCATTGTTAGCGGCTGTTATTACTGATGTTATCGTCATTATCTCTGCTGCTTCCATCACAGCCACTGTCTCTATCAGGGACATCATCTTCTCGGGCATCATCTCGATCATTAGCAATATTAGTCCCAGTTGTCACATGTTCGCCGTTGTTGCCATCGATAATCCCATCCTTCATCCCGGCTCCGTCGGCGACCGGCCAATAAAGGGAGTTATGCTGGAGCTTATGAAGTCTGATGAGATAACGCGTTATCTCTGATTAAGACAAAGACAAATTATTACAGGGAGTCAGATGGTCAGAGGGTTGGATCCCATCTCATTACCTTTAGAAAAAAAAAAATTGTTCTAATTTTGGTTTTCTGACCTTTTTACAGGGTTAATTATTTATTTCACTGAAGCACGGGAGTGGAATAAACTTTGTAGCAATTTAATGCAAGTCAATTAAGAGGCAAGATAGATGAAAAGCTACCCTAGGGGAAATTATTAATCTTTTTTTTTTATTTTTAGAGTGGGGTGGATGATGTGTTTTTTGGGTTGTTTTTTTTGCAGAGCATGGCCTAACCGTTGTGTTAAATGTTCTCTAAAACAGCCGGATGCTCTCTTTCCATCAGGCAGGTTAGATACTGTTAAGGTTAGGCTCTATGGATTTTATAGGGGCCGCCTTGTAATGAGAGGAATTAGCTCTGTGCTAGATTGCAGGGCTTAGTAATAGGGGCAGGGGGAGCAATGAGGAGCAGGCGGGTGAGTAAACACTGAAATTAAGGAAGAAAAGCGAAACTGTGGAATTATTTTGTCTTTTAATATGACTGCGGCTCACGCTTTTATGGCGCGCTTTACATCAAATGTGGCAACCCGATTTTTTTTTTTTTTTTTTTCTTCCCCTTTTTTTTTTATTAAAAAATGCTCCGCATTATGCGTTTCTAGCTCGTGTCTACACAATAATTACAAACCAGGGATCCATGGCAGTCAAAGAGCCTCTGGTATATTTGCAGAATCATAAGGAAGCATAAAACAAACAACACGAAAAGCAGAATGGTGGAAAATAAGTGGAAAATGTTGAATCATTTTGAAAACCAATTAAGTTTGGATTTGCTTTTAATTTTTTCCTAATCCGCACACGATCAAAACGAAACATACAGGCTCAAATACATAAACGCACCCCTGCTTAGATTTGGATGAATGTCCTTTAGCGTTTATCTCTTGCGGAGAAACCGAAGGGTTCTCGGAGCTATCTATCAACAGGATCCTTGCAATTATTCAGCCCTGATGTTTGACCACTTTTATGGCCAGCTCATTTAAACTGATTGGTTTCTTTGCAGAGACTTTAGACTTTAAGCGCAGTCCATACATTTTTATGGTGATTGAGGCAGAGGTTTTTTCCCCAAAGCTTTTTGTTGCCTATCCTTATTGATTCTAAAACCGTTTCTGATGTGTGTTTTGGATGACTGTGTTGCCACGGCAACACATTTTATCAAAGTACCAACCATCTGAACCCAGAGGAGAGAAAATTGGCCAGGATGTTCAGGGAACAATTTGAGACCCGATGTCGAAAAGTCCCAGGTATTTAGAATTAGAATCAGAGTAAACTGAAATACTGTCGGAATTTGTGATTTCAATTCATTCAGAAGTACTTTTTATGTTAATTTTTGCTAGATAAATTAAGCTGCCGCTCTAAAGTAAGCCTGCCAATCGGGGGTCTAATGTTATGCCAATGTTGCCGTTCTGAACCTTATTCAGGCTCTTCGTTTCGAGTTTGCCAACATCTGTCTTTTTAACAGCGCTACCTTTAGAGGAGTGATCAGCTGCACCCCTCTGGTATCCGAAGCACAACTCTCTGAGATTTTCACGACTGAAAAAAAAACATTTCCGGTCCGTTTTGTCTTTTCTCAACAAGAAGGGACACGGGAGCCATTACTTTACACACCGAGCTGCGTCTGACACGTAATTAAAAGTGTTAAAAACTGCAGGTGGAATGAGGAATCTTGAAACTAAGCTGGCTGGTACTTATGAAAATGACTTTTTACTGCCCGTGCATAATGATGATAATTGAGCTGAGAGGAAGGAACATTGTATTTTATCAAAAAGTGATCTCCGATATTAATTATAATATTTCCCTCCCCCACCACCACCACCACCCTTTTGCCCTGCTCACAGAAAAAGGTCAATATTTAAATAAGTTATATCAGCGAGCTTGTAGCAAACATCGTAGCAAATGGATTTCACACTCGCAGGCTGAGTAAACAGAGCAGCGAAAAAGATTTTTGATTGAAAAAAAAAGCCCCAGCAGATGTTGCACTGCTTTCCCTCGCAAAAATCAATCTTACATATATATTTTTTCTATGAATACTAACTTTTTTAATATAAAGTTTGAATTAGAGATAAGTGTGGCAACACATAATCAGAGAACGCTTTTAAATGGTCAATTCAGTGTGTAATGCTGAATTTCCGTTGATATATTTTGCGTGTTTATAACAAGCAGCTTTTTTATTTATTTATTTTTTTGTTATTAATTCAGCTCTGCCTATCATCATAAAGCAGCGAGGGTCGGACCGAGCGCTTTTCAACCTTATCGCGTCCAAAAGTGACACGGCATTACGAGCCTTCGTGAACGTGAGGACTTTGAACGCATTAATCATGTCACACAGTTTTAAAGCCACTTGTTAATATCCCCGCTGAAGACAATCGCAGTGCCGTTGACAGGTAAGTCATCACGCACTGCAACTATTACATGCTCATTTTACTTCAACATGCTTCCATTTGGTTAATAGAATTTTGATTAAAGTATCATAAATACCTCATTAACTTGCTATTTTAGGTCCCACTCACTTACACAAGGTTTCCCCCGAGTGTTTTATAAGCCTGGCGGGCCACCAGGCTTTAATTGTGCCCCCACCAGGCTACACATTGCTTATTTGTTTAAGTCTTTTTAGTATATTTGTGTTTTTTTAGACTTTATAATTGGTGTTCAGGTCTTAATCTTCCAATAACACATAATTATCAAGTGATATTTTCATTTTTTCTGTCAACTTTAAACATGTTTTGAACTCAAAAACTTGACAGACTGCTGGATGAATGACAGCTCTAGCGCCCAACCACCAAGCTTAGCAGGTTGTCTGGGGGAAACCTTGTTTACATTGATACCTAATATATATATATATATATATATATATATATACACACATCCCAAGTACATCCCAAGTACCTCTTACCTTCTAGATTTCCTAGTAAATTTCCTCTGAACCAAATTCATTCATATGCCACTTATGTAACCATGAACTAATGAGGTGAGGAAAACATCTCAGCTCAACTTTGTAAAATATTTGTTGTTTTTTCAGGGGGTTTATTTTTGGAAAACGTGTCAAACTCAAGGCCAGTGGACCAAATCCGGCCCACCGTAGCTTATCACGTGGCCCTCTAGATTCTGCACTAAACACCAAGTGTGAGTCAATATTATGTTTTCAATCAAATCAATGCAGTTTTTATCTGCTTACATGCCAAATTATATTAATCAGTCCCTACAGTTTATTGAGAATTTTTGAGGAAATTCAGGCAAAAATAACAAATCCCTGCACTTTTTTTGTGTTGTTACATAATTGGGAGTCAAAAATGGTCAAAAACTTTACTTGTACAAAACAGTTGCCTCAGCCTTAAATGATGTCAGATTGTAGTCCATGATCTATACAGCGAGTAATAAAACGTCGCATTTACCGTCATAAATAAGTGCAAATATCGCAAATATTTCCAAATTAGTGTCACAAACACTTTGATTTTTATCGTAAAAAATCACAAAAAGACTCACAAAATCCTGGAGGGGCTGAAAAGATGTTCAATAGTATTATTTAATTTTAAGGATTCATTGATATTTTCACAGTTTGTCAACAGGTTTTATCAATACATTCCGGCACAACCGCCCCTTTAAGAGCATCCATGATCTTGATTTGGCCCAAAACAAAAATGAGTTTGACATTAGGTATGGGGGACATTCTGCACCGCCATGGCCGCCTTATAGAGCTAAAACAGCTTGGTCCTTCTCCACAAACTTAATCGCAGGTTTTAAAACTCCTGACCTACATGACAATTATTATTAAACAGCAGAGTCACATCTCTGCTGCTGTTATGCAGTGTGTTTTCAGCACTCGATTAACTCTTGACTTGAATCTGTGGAAATGTGTGTGAGAGGGTTTGGCTGCCAACTCTGCACTCTGTGTGAGAAAAAGAAGAACCAAGAGAGTTTGTGGGTCTTTAAGCAGAGGAGGCCCAAAGCTGCCTCAGCTAAGCCCTGTAAAGTACCAGCTGGCAGCCGATGGCCCTGTGTCACTCCACTCTGAAAGATTACATTCTCCCCCCGGCCTCTACCTCTCCTGTCTATGCTCTACCCGTTGCCCTTTTCCCTAGATAAGATGCACAGAGCAGAGGAAGTCGCATTGACTTCATACCTTGAGAACTTCCAAAGTAATTACCGACAGCGTAGTTAAGAATTTGCCAACTCGTTGCTCCTTAGCAGTGGGTTTACGATGGATTGCAAAGTCCGCTTTCACACATGTCTTAAAAGGGTTTAAAGTGACACAGGAGCACTAACGCAAATAGGATACGTGGTTTTTGAAAAGTCTTCATCCAGATCTGTTCTCTCCGACTTCTCTTGATGAAACTCAGAAGTAACCAACTCGCGTTGACTTCTGAAACAATGTCACAATATTTAATTCTCTGCTGTTGAATCCACCATGTTCTCTGATCGGAAGAAATCTCAAATATTTTGTCTACATGCCAAATGCTACCCAGTGGTGGAAAGCTGAAGGTTTTCTATTGCAGGCCAGGAAAATGACTCTAAAGCAATTGCCAGAGAATGTTTAAGGATGGCCCAGTCAAAGTTCAGATCCTAATTTGATTGTGGTTTTTGACTTAAATATAAATCTTTAGATGTTATCCATCCAGTTTGGATGAAGCTGAGCTCTTTTGCAGAGACTGGACGAGAAAGATCAGTTTCTAGGAAATTCTAAGATAATAGAGACATATATGCCAAAAGAACTGTAATTGCAGCTAAAGATGGCTCTTTTCTCATTTTTCTGTTGAAACCATCTATTATTTTTCTTCCATTTTGTAATCATCCACTACTTTGCGTTGGCCCATTATGTGAAATACCAGTAAAATAAGTGGAAGTTTGTTGTTGTGGTGTGATAAAATCTAAAATAAATTGTTCATCAGGTAGAAATACTTCGGCTGGTTCATGTTGTTTTGAATCCCTGCTTCCTAAAATATCTTCAAGAGATATATTTGCAGCAGAAAATTGATTGCAGTTAGAAATTTGATATTTTAACGGTATAAAAGAAGGTATGACCCGTTACAACGACGTTTCTGTTTGTGGACATTCCTGCATGTTTCACCAATAAAGCTCAACAAGCCGCTCCTTTTGTTAAGTGGGGACTTTCAGGCGTTCACAAGGCAAATATGTTCCAAGATGAAGTCATTATGTAAAATTTAAAACAACTTGCATTGCCGGTGAAGCATGGCAGACCGAGAAAAGCATGAGCTCTCCTTGCTGTGGATTCCTCTGGGATTTCAGCCCATGCATGTTGCAAAAACGTCTTCTGCACCGTAAGAGTTTATCTGTCGCCTGGACAACCTCTGGTCTCCCAGCAACCAGCCTATCCGTTTTCTTGATACGCCGCATTAGACACAGTCTACATTGTTGGATTCCGATGTCTTTTTCTCCTATAATCCAGTGTGATGAAGGTGTTGGTCAAACACTTGCAAACAAAAGAAAGTGCCAGGAAAAATGTAATAATTTTTCTCACATGCGTTCAGCGTCGGACTGTGCCGACGGAAAGCACTTTCCAAACGTAAAACGGGAGCTATTCCATCGACTTTTAAAAGCCACCCCGAACCTTTGAGAGAAACACCAGTTCTCATGAGAGCCAGTAAGTTCACTTCACTACATGGTGCTCTCTTTCGTGTTACTTTGATGTTTTGACACGTTTCCCCCTAAACCGATGTGTTAAAAACTCCAGACAGCCCAGAAATCCTCCGAGACAGCGGCGAGGTTTACACAAGTCTTAAGTCTTGTTTGGATTACGTTACAGCTGAGGTCAGATATTTCCATACACTTTGTAAAAAAAAAAAAAAAAAGAGACACATTTTACCTATTACGATACCAGGTGACATCCTTTTGGCTTCAGGTCAGTTAGTTTTACTAAAGCAATTAGTGTTTGCTAAATGCCGGAATAACGAGAGACAGAATTTTCTTTCCACTTTTTTCCAAAGTCAGATGTTTACGCGCGACGTTAAGTAGCTTTAAAAAAAAAAATGAAGAAAATTGTTTAGGTTCTCTAATACAAATCACTCACAATTAATGGCGTTTCATAGGAAAACAATTGAGTGATTCCGACTGACTTAAACAAGAAAAGCTTAATCAGATTTAATGTCAGACAGTAAAAAAATATATATATATATATATATATATATATATATATATATATATATACTTTTTATACCGCTTGTGTATTTATCTGGTTTTAAATGTATGAACTTCAAACAACAGTTCAATTATTTAAAACGAAATCAAACTTTTTGTGGGTTTTTTTTTTTTTTTTTGGTTTTAGAAATAACACAAAAAAAAGACTTTATGTTTCATCTAAAGTGGCTGAAGATCATGTTCGGAGGCTGACCCCATTGGTCTTCTCCAAATCAGGGAACGTGTGCGCTCTCGCTCTTTGCTGCGGGCAGCAGACCGACTATTGATAAATACCTAATAATAAAACCCGAATCAATAAAAAACACCAAATTATCTTCCTTCGAAGACGAAAACCGATTCAGCACCTCAAACGGAAAGTGAGAGGAGGCTGCCGGCTCCAACTCACAGCTCCATGTGTGCACAGCGTGTGATTTTTTTTCTTTTCTTTTCTTTCCCTTCCCTTTTTCTTTCTTTTAGGGGGAAAAAAGAAAGAAAGAAAAACAGCTAAAAACATCTACCTCCGAAGCCGTGAAAGCACCAGGGCTTCTGGTGAGACTCAAAGGACTTCCAGTTACTGATGAATCAGATAGACTGCTAAAAACTGAAGCACCACTTTACGGCTCCTTGTAGATTTACAGCGGCACAGTGCGCAGTGGTGCTCCAAAAATGTTTAGCCGGTTTGTCCCTCAACGTGTAATTTTCAATACTCTGCGGCGGTCGAAGTAAAAATAACCTCAATTTTCCACATCCATTAGCTTAGACTAAACAAACGACACAAATGCATTTCCTTTGAACCCTCTTTTTTCATTCCACCAAACCTTGTAATTCAGCTGAAGTCGCCAAGTGAATGAACGTGATTACAACAGGCATAAATAAAAATAAAAAAAAGTTGACTCAATGTAACAAGAGAGAGAAACGGCGCTTTGAAGACTTCAGCAGGTCCGCATACGCAATCAGAAGGAAAACGTCCAAACATGCGGCGCGTTGTGAAAATTCATTGTTTTTCATTAAACGCGCGTCGACACAGTAAACAAGAGCAGCGGGAAAAGGCGGCGTCTGGTTGAACCGCTCTGCATTTTGCAGTGAAATCGTGAAATAGGTATGTGATATGAGGGACGGCGCGTCGTGATCGATGAACAAATAACCTCTGCATTTGTTCAACGGCGCAGGATAACTCGCAGTTTAAAAAAAAAAAAAAAAGTTTAAAAAATGCAACAAAGACAATTCAACCGTGTGGGAAGATAAATAAAAAAAATAATAATAATAATCTTTGAAAGCAAAAGAGAGAAGAAAAAAAAAGTGAACCATTTATGGTTCGTCAAGGGTTGGATGACGCATTTAAACTTGTTTTTATTTCAAAGAACAGAACAACTGGACCAAAAAGATATATTTTTTAATGAATTTCAATAACAGAAATTTGTTGTAAAGCTTAAATTGAATGAGGATTTTCCCTTAATCCACACAAGATAAAATAGTCATAGTCTTATTTAAAGGGATGCAGAAATCCCTTTAAATACTTGGCTCAGAGAAACCAGACACGGTTTGCAGCAACGCTTTCTCTCTCACTGGATAATTTATTTAACATTGTTCTTAGCAGAATGTGGTAGAGTTTATTGGTGGCTTGCTTTTTAAAGACTCTACTTTTAAGGTAAGGTAATTTTATTTATACAGCATATTTTTAAGGAACAAGTCAGTTAAAAGTGCTGAGGCAAACTCGGTACGTTTTCACGCTTTGGAGCCTGTTTCATCCAGTCCAAAACCAGCTTAATGTGTGTTCAAGTTTAAACTGTTTAGCCGTTCAGGCGATGGGAATTTGAAGAATTTCAAAACATCAACGAAGGGCAGATTTATTCTCTTTTTTTTAATCAGCATCTCAAAGTCTACGTTGATTTAAAACTTGAATAGTAATGCTGGATTTCCCCAAGGTTCCAGTTTAGAGAACTGGCTTAACTGGATGTTCCAACATCCACACAGTCCCAAACCAAACTTGAAGTTTCCCGAACGGCCCCCTAAACTCAACCCTTTAAAGATGTGTGTACTGCGTGTGTGGAAGCGTGTTTTTCTGCCCACAGGCTGGGCCCCTGGGCAGAAAACCACACAATTTAAATAAATGCCTCCAGTTTTATTTATTTGTTTATTTATATTCAAAAGAAAGTGCTCAAATATCAAGCCAGAATTATGCCAGAAGCTTGTTGACAGCTCGGAAAGTGTGTTGTCACGTATATATGTTGGGCGCGTTCACACACCGGCGAGTGAACGTTACCCCGAACTGCTACTGTTACAGCTTTTAAAATGGCATTTGAGCCAGACAGATTGCACTGTGGGAATATTTGGAGGAAATGTTTATGGAGCATTTACAGAACTGTTTCTGTTCTGCCTTCTCGCATGTCTGCGACTGTGTCTTCCAAATAGGATCTTTTAGCATCTGATGGTGATAAAAACCTGTCGTGGCAAGTCGACGGGCAGTTCGGAAATGGGAGTCCACAGATTTTTTATTGTGAAAATGTTGACTGTAAAGCCTTCTGTTTAATTTTCAGGCCGCGATGTCCGGGAACGATGTGGCGTCGGTTTTAAACATAACGGTGACTGAGCTGCAGATTTATGCGCAAGTTGTGCTGGCGGATCAAACAAAACGACAATTATTTTTTGTCCGCAAAATGTGCCGTTTGGAGTTTGCCTTGCGAAGGCCTTCTCTTGAATTGGGAGCTAATCTCCCAGGTAAGCCACATTTGAAGGCACTGAATTATTGCTGACATTTTGGCAGCGAGTACATTTAAGGGCTAAGAGTGTGTCTGGCTTCGCTGTGTAAGTTTAATGTTTTATTCACTGTCAATATAGCTGAACAGAGCGGGTCTTCTGGGATGAGGGGTTTGCCTTGCTCACAGTCATACTACAGACAAATGGTACAAGTTGTCACCTTAAGCTGAAAAGCTAATGTCCTAATTTATAATGTCTCTCTTTTTTTTTTTCTTTCTTAAGCCTTCAACAAGCTTCCGGCGTAACTCTGGCTTGAAATTTAAACACTCTTCTTGGCAGAATTTGAAGAGTTAATTTAAATGCGTTGGTTGTCTGGCACAGGTACAGCTGTGTTTTTTTTTTTGTTTTTTTTTTTCTTTAGCATAGTCTGAACATTTTCTGGAGCATTTTGGTGAGAACCATTCAAGAACCTTTAAGTCAGCCTGCTTTGTCTAGTCCAAAGCCAGGCTCCCAGCGTTCGGAGGCATTGTTTGTTGGAACAAACCAAATTAGTCCAAGTTTTAAGCATTTTTAAAATTTTTTATTTGTTTACAATTCAGGTACCAATTTTTGAACAGCGGCTTCCTCTTTGTTTGTCAATGAAGGTTATTTTCAAACCCACTTTACTGTGGAGGACGTCTTCAGGGTTCTGACGGACTCCAGTCTCTGTCAAACTTTCCGTGGTCGGGGTTGACGGTGTGCGCCGTCGTGGGGCTGACACTTGAACGCAGTTGGGTTTTCTGACGGGACGAGCATTTATATTTGAAAAACACACCAAAACTTGAAATGTACGGTATAAAACAGGCTTGACATAAACTTCGGTAGTTGTCCTGACCTCAATCTATAGTGCAAAATGAACATACTATGGGCTTAAAAACGTGTTTAATTGAACCCTGTTATCTAAAACAGTTAAATATGGAGGAATCCTTTTGCCAGGAGATCATACAAAAAGTGTGTTTTGTATCTGCCACTTACTAAGAAATATTTTACCCAAATTATTAAAAGTATATATATATTTGAGCCTGTATATATAATTTAGATTGTGTGAATATTATTTTACCTAATTCTTGTTTTTTTTTTTTTTTTTGAAAGTTTCTTATTCTTTCCTACATCACCATTCATTCCTTCTGCTTCAAATAAAGCACGAAACATACAAACTTAAAACGGCACGAGATGTGTGTCCACGTACGTTTCGGACTGGAAACGTACACGGCTCTTTGTCTAGACGCATCATCTTCGGCGGCAGTCGCGTACTCCAAACTCTGAACGCACCCTCGTCCCATTTGGAGAGAGAGAGAGACAGAGAGAGAGAGAGAGCAGAGAGAGTGAAGCAGCGGGCGGGAAAGAGTCGCGGGGAGGGAGAGTTATGGTGAAAGAGAATGATAAATGATGGACCGCGTGAGCTCTCGCCAGACCCTCAGGTTACCAGTGTGAGGCTGTTACAGCTGGCTAGCTCATTCCGCCGAGATCTCATAATAAACATCACATGGGTAGTTTGGGCTGGCGGCTGCGGATTAAGCCAGAGCTGTTAGCTCTTTAAAGACTGCTCAATGCTGCAGCCGGCCAAAAATCTATTTATAGGGCGGCTGGAAGTGTATCAAAGCAGGTAGGTTGGGGAAAGCACCGGACAGGGACATTTTTAAGCCGATTTATGTCCTTCAATCAGCGTAATAACAATAAACTGTCAACTAACGTTCTGCTTTTATTTGTAATTTATGACACGGCACTCCTAATAAACCTGTGTTTATTTCTCCCCTGTCCCCCTGCACTCCTTCCCCCCTTTTGCCACTCGGTGTCCGCCTGCAGAGCTGCCCAGCAGTCCAGGTGGCCAGTTCACGTTTCGTCCGCTCCCCCCGCCGCCGCCGCCGCCCCACGCCTGCACTTGCGCCCGCCCGGCTCCTTACACTCAAGTCAGCCTGCAGAGGAAGACCATGCCAACGCGGTGTCAGACCGGCCAGGGCGGCCAGGGGGCAGACAACAGCTCGGCAACAGACCAGGCGCAGCTTCACAACAGCTGGGTGCTCAACAGCAACATCCCCCTAGAGACCAGGTAACAGAACGCAACAAATACAGCTTTTGTGTCGCACAGGAGGAGGAGGAGAGCGGCAGATTCTCAGTGGGATTTCTGAACGACACAGACAAATCCTTCAACTCGCTTGATTAAAGGCATTTCTTTAAACTGACTAAAGAGGCTTCTTGTATTGACGAAAAGTCAGTCAACAGCAGGAGCATAAATTTTATGGTTTCTTTCACAAGGGGGGAGAGTAGGACGATGACAAATGGACTAATGGATTTGATGCAATGTCTGATTATATGCTGGTGGGAAGTGGGCACTGACCATTTTGCTATTTTTATTCTCTCTTCCAGAAGAGTGAAATACAAGCGTTTGCATCAGGAAACTAACGTTTTGAGATATTCCAAAAGAGGTGATGTTGATTTCAGTGGATCGGATCAGGACATGTCAGCGGGGCGGCGAGATGTAAAATAAGCTTTTTTTTTTTTAGCTCTACATTAAATCAAGTCTAAGTTTATTTATTTAGCACATTTACAACAGCCTGAGCTGACCACAGTGCTTCACAAAAAAACATCAGAAGTAGATAAAAAATAGAAAATAAAATTAAGTTTAATAAAATAAAAAAGACAAATATCAAATTGGCAAAGGTACGAAAGGCTAATCGTATGAATAAAAAACAAAACAACACTTAATTTTCCATCCTTTACCTTTTCTCTTATGTCATGTTCGGCAGTGATTCTCTCTTCAAATGCATACTTTGAATGTTGCCCTGGTTCTTTCATGCATTTTCAAGAAATTAGTCTTGAAAAGTCTCCCGTGGCAACCAATTAGCTGCATGAAATGCCCGGGTTTCCGAGCTTCCGCATAGCAGATCAGCCCTCCCTCACTTGGCTCCTTCAGACTAGCCAGCAGCAATTAGCAAACGCGCAGCGTACCTGCGCATCTGCAGGAGTGACAGAGACAAAGAAGAAGAAGTGGAGATTTGGTGAAAAAAAGAAGATAAGCAAGAACCACGGGGAGCCCCGAGCTGAACATGAACGCAAGAATCCAGGAACAAAAAGCCAGTGTGATAACATGGGGAAGCTGCAAGGAAGTAGAGGTTAAACAGGAGGAACCAGCGAGGAGGAATTAGAAAGAGGTGGTTAAATACTGTGAGAATCAATGCTGGAGCAAAAGGACGGCCCAGTGGACTAATAGGCTGCAGGTGTGAGAAGAGAGAGAGAGAGAATTGCACAGGGGGCGAGGGAGAGTACACAACAGGGAGACTAGACTTAAGAAACTAAACTAGATTAACAAAAAAAAAAAAATCATAGACACCAGAGATAAGCATAAACTAGTGTTGTTACGTGATGTGCCGAGGCTTCGAGGCGTGTGTCTAGTAATGGAGGGGGCGTTTCCGTAAAGCGCGTATCGAAGCTTGCTTCATTTAGGGGAGGAGCCGAAAACGATGACGTCCGAAGCCTCGCTGCCGGGCTGTACCACGTGACTGCTTCGGGAAGTGGCTCAGATTTTGGTGCAGCTTTATAAACCCCACAGGCTCCATTCAAAATGTGGGTTGTTGTAGGCGAGTTGCGGTCAGTAGAGAGAGTGGATAGAGTTTTGATAGTTTGGATAGCAGAGTTTGGATAGTGGTTATTTAGTTTGAGACAGTTAGTTTGGTGTTTGGAGAGTTTAGGAGAGAGATAGATAGATAGGAGATTTAGGAGCGTGAGGACAAACTTGCACTTATTTATTTATGCACCCCGGCATCATCTGTGCCATGTGAGCGTGTCTTTTCAAAGGCTGGAGAAGTAGTGTCAAAAAAGAGAAATCGTTTGAAACCAAAAACTGTGGAGAAATTGTTGTTTCTTAATAAAAATGCATGAAATCATCCAAGTTACACAAGCATTAGCCTATTCACTACCTCCTCCCTAGTTCCACAAGCACTTTCTCTGTCCTCTGCCTGATTAAGCCCAGGCCATTTTTCTAGAGTCACAGAAAAACATTATTACACAACATGCCATATCACATGACACTACTATTTTGGGAAAAATTACACACAGAGAATACATTCAAACAATATTTTATTATACACATATGTGTATACATAATTTATGTAGACAAATGATTTCGTCCTACACCTTTTGTGAAGTCATTCCCAAGAGCCATAATAGACAAAAATTCAATGCATCACACGTGTTAAGATACAGCTGGCTGTGATTATACACCTGGCCAGTAGGTGGTTTCGTGTTGCACATGAAGCTTCAAGAAATGAACCCTTTCTCGAACCAGATGGTTCAAGTGGTTCAATGCCTCATGAGGCTTCATCTCACCATCACTAGCATAAACTAAAATCAAAGAGGAAAGACTGAGCTAAAGTAAAACAGAAACAAGAGTGATCTAAACAAAGCCCAAAACAACTCAACTCAAACAACCCGAGATCCTTTCAGGCAGAGCAGCCATGCTGTGATGGCTTCCTGGAGGAGGAGTGTTGGAAAGAGCAGGAGTTTTTAAAGGGACACAGGTCCAATTTCAAGGCGTTAAATGTCTTGAAGTCATATTTGATGTATGTAGCATTTTTAAAACAACGAAAGTTAACATAGTTACGTGGTTCTGCTATGAAATGGCACTATGTGCCTGAAGAATACATAATACTGCCCCTTTAATATCTTAAAGCTTTCTACTTAAGTGTGTCAAGTGTATTGGTGCACTTAAAAAAAGGTATCAATAAAATGAGGAAAATATACAGTTTACAACAGTTCATAGCTAGAAAAAAAAGCATGACTAAAATTGGTCAGTGTCGAACCTAAACTTCATAACTTATGACCCGTATTATTACATTATCTTCATCTCAGACATTCCTGAGTCTGAGCTGCTGCACTATTTATTGAGAGTCAAAGTTAATAAGAGTGTGTCTGAAAACGGAGACTTCTTTCCATGGCCTGTTAGGATGTTTGATGACCTACCGGGGATATGGAGTAAAATTAGAGGTTTCACATGACAAAATATTTTCCCTTTTTGCAAAAACTGCCTAACAGCCGGCAAGAAGTTGCTTTGCACATTCTGATTATTTTTACCACGTGCGACGGTTTATTAAGATAAAAGCAATTTCCCTCTGAACACGATCACATCACAAACCTTCAGCTTTGAACCGTATGATTGTCAATTAAGGCTTGAAAAGAAAGAGAGCGATTAACCATCATGATTTTATTTTTATTTATTTTTTTATTTTGTTGAAAAGGAGAGTCCAATGTAGCTTTTATAAGAAAAAAAATGATACAAAGCAGCTTGGAATAGCAGAAAAACAATGATTAGGACAGACGTTTGACTGAGGTAAGGATTTGTTGAGAATAAATAACACGGTTTGTCAAAGGTGAGCAGAAGTGCTGAGAGCCTTTGGAAGAAAAATATCAAAGTCCAAGAGTCGGTTTATACTAGAACATGATCTAATGAATTCATCTGTCATGGTGAGTTTCTTAATAATATTCTACTTTTTTGTGCACAAGACAAAAACTGTTCTTCACGATTTCATCTAACCGTTTTTCAACAAATTAAACAGTTAGGAAGTGACTAATAGATGAAATAAACATCTTTATGCGAAGGTAGCATGTGATTATACGCTCACAGGAAACTGAGTTGCCGTCATTGAATTTGACAAATCACACGCCAGCTTCGGAGTTGCAAAAACAGCACCAAATTTGGATGAAGTTGTTTACAAAACTGTCGAAACAACTGAATGCAACACAGTTACTTGGCTGTCTGTTAACACCATGCACATAATGCCACCTTTTAACTTTAAGCATTTTTAAGTGTATACAATTGACATATGGGTTTGTGAAGAAAAACAATGCAGCCGCTCCTGTTCTCCGAAAAGCCGAGCATTGCTTTTCCTCAGCCCGTGAGAAGGGGAACAAATTAAAAACGCCTTTCCTACGTGTCGTGATTTAGAAAACAAATGTGCAGTGTTTTCGCTCCCATGTTGGCTGTATGGATATGAACAGGTTTATAAGGATTCTGAGCTTCGCTTACTTAATTAAACATACTTGTGTTGCTATAAACCCCCAGCAGATTCATTGGAAAATAAATAAATACAGATAATAATAAATATATAAATGATTTATCTCCATTACCTGCGATTTTTCCTTTGCTGAGTAAGGTCCAAGCGATAATTGGGAGAATTAAAAACCCTCTTCCTCGCCTGTAACTTGCAGCACAACTTTCGGCAGATCAGCTCCTCGGTAATTCGAGGTATTTTTACCAGGCTTTTTAGCGCGCCATCAAAGTCGTCACAAATCTCCAGTTTTCCAGAGGATTTCAGTTGTTTCTCCCGCCGTTGCCGCCGATAGATTATTCATGACACCTGCATTTGGTTTTAAATACTCCAGAAGTGGAGTTTCTGAGACGCGCTAAAGCAAGGCCGTCCCATCAAACGGAATTGAGGCCGCATGAGAAATAATTTATCCCCCCCAAAAATTATTTTCCTATCCTTCTTCTTCTTCATCTTTGAGGCTGCTTTGGAGAAGGGGAGGCAGCAAAGGTGCAAGAGAATCTGCTTGCATGTTTAATGAGGGGCTCAGGCGGCGCGTCTGAGTTCTGGTGTTATGAGTAAGGGCCGAGATTGGCAGGCTGCCACGCCACAAGAAGAAGTTTTAATAAGTTATGCATTAGGGCCATAATTAGATCACACCTCATTTAAAGGAAAGGAAGAATAAAATTAGATTCTGTGAGAATTTAAATTAATCATTGTCCGGACGCGAGTATCAAAGAGAGAAGCTTGTCATGGCTGTAGTGTAATTACAGTACTTTTGTGTGCTCTTCTGTGAGTGTGTGTCTGTGTATGTTTGCCCTTAATGAAAATACGACTTAAACAAAATTCATTATCATTTTTTCTCTCTCTCTCTCTCTCTGCGGTTCAGATTGTTCAGCCAATATTTGCAGGCCAGAAAAGCACTTCCTCCCAACGAACCATCATTCCTGCATCGCCTCTATAGGACGACGTTTTTTTTCTTTTTTTCCAGCGATACATTTCCTACATTTGGGACTTTATAGTCAAATAAGTTTTATTTGAAAGTGTGCTATTAGTTCTAACCCATAAAATGTAATCACATTCATAGTCAATAGGATAGTGTCCTTCTATAACATAATTCAGACGTTATTGGCTCTTTCCTATCAGGCTTTTGACAAAGTCTTTGCTGCTTAACTGGTTCTGGCTGGATTTAATATTCACCCTCTCTCTCTCTCTCTCTTTTTCTTTCTCTCTCTCTTTTTCTCTGCCCTTTGTCAGGTTCTTAGATACTCTGATAATCTAATGATTTCATATTTCCACTGCAGCCCTCACAGTCCTATCGGCTCAATCTGAGCCACAAGATTAACGATTTGTCAAGTATTTACAAACCTGACACAGAGGCTCGCACTAACAGAATTATAAGTGACGCTGTGACCTTAATAAGGATGAGGGTGGTGTAAAGAGAAAAAAAAAAAAAAAAAGGGGGGGATATAGTCTTGTGTTGTCAAGTGCGCTTCCATTATCTTCGATTCGGTGTTTGATGAATCCATGTTGAAATGTATTGACGTTGCGTCGGCTGAGATTAAGAATGTTTGAAGTGCGCATGGATTTTCGTTTTTGGCTGAACATTCGTTATGTTTCTGGAGAGGCTGTCCTGTCGTCGTGGACGGATGCAGTTATGGATATTCAATATATCTGGCTGGGCCTCACACTGTGTGTGTTAGGAGGCATGACAAATCTTGGGACTGTTTGGAATGGACTTGAGCTCTTCCTTTTATTAGTCCAGACGAGGCTCGATCAGTCGCCGTCTTTTCACTGAGGACATTTTTTAAATGTGACTCTTTGACACGTCGTTAAACCGTTTGAACAGGACATGTGAAGCAGGTCTTCATGCGACTTTTTACACAAAATTGTGTTCCTGAGATGAAGAATTTTAGATGCAGGTTGATGCTTTTTAAAGAAAGTGTCTTATTGTATAATTCTGATGGATTCTTGGAATTTGCCATTGGCTCTGCGTGTCTAGATTTTAGAACTCGCTCAAAACGTTTTGGTGTTTAAAGAATTGTACCTTCATCTTGGTCCTGGGTTGTTTTAACTTCACAAACACATTTTTTTTTTATGAACGCCCTTGGCGATGAGTCGGACCCGGACTGATCAAGTTCTGCCAAATTGCCTTGAAATTTCCACGAGTTTGTTTATTCCAGCAGTCCTTCAATGCCTCTGTGTCAAGAATTTCTCCATTAGCAGCTCTAAGGACAGAAGACGACTCAACAGTATGATTTTGGAGGAACAGAGATGGTGAAGGTTAATGAACCAATGGTGGCTCACTTGGCCTTGATCGTTCCTTTCCTTTCCTCTCCCACAGTTTCCAGTAAAGGGACGTTGTCATGTGTTACTGACATTTTATAGCACAATCAGGCAACTGTGCTAAAAAAATTTTAAATATATCAAGTATGACTTAAAGGAAATATTACCTTGTAGTTTTACACCTTTAGATTGGGCCTATGTCATTTTAAAAACTTAGTTCTAAGACTGCTTTTAGGAAGTCATCACATTGCTCCTCTAATATCCCTTTAGCAACATTTTAAAAATATTTTTACCAACATTTTGTCGGGACGTTGCTCAGATAATGAGTTCAGCAGATGCACAGTTCCAACCTGTGCTTGCTAATTGCTGTTAGCTAGTCTGCAGGAGCTGAGTGGGGAGGAAATTTGTGAAGTGGAGCTCAGAGGAGGAGCTGCACCTCAAAGGCGGAGCGAGGTTGACCCAGGCATTTTGAACATGGTTTTGAGCAACCATGACAATCTCCCATGGTTGTCATGGGAGATTAAAAGATTTCTCAAACAAGCATTAAAGAATCAAGGAAACATCCCAGGTTTGTTTTTGGTGAGGTAATAATATTACAACGTGATGTCAAGCTCAAAATTTTTTGACATAATAGCACCCCTTTAATGTAAGGAAACAAACATAAAACTGTTGTGTAGACTCAATATATAGACTAATAGGTAAACTGGTTATAAATAACTATTACAATACTTCAGTTTGAGTCTCAACAACATGATTCTCAAATCAATATTCTTTATTAAAACTTTTTTTGTCCTGTAAAATAAATTGTGGCTGGAAGAAAACTCCAAACCAGATACAGACTGTGGCGAGATGAATGCTTTCATAAAATAACTAAGACACTGACAATAAAATGACTCAGGGAGAAACAAAATCAGAAAGGACGCCGTGATGGACATATTGGAGAAGAATAATAAAAAGGAAATCAAGGAGCTTAAATACTGAAGCCCGGTGTGGGGAAGTGACAGACGAACTAATCAGGAGGAAATCAGGAGATAGAAAACAGCTGTGAAAGGAGGGGGAGGAACGAGGCAGTGCATAAACACTGGAGAAGAACTGGGACTCAAGGAAACTATAGGTAAAAAAAATAAAATAGCACCAAAGAGAACCAAACTCAAAAGCCCAAAAAGCAGAGAATAAACGAGGAAACTCAAGTCAAAGAAATACTGATAGGAATAAAAATGAAACTAAACATGGCAAGACCAGTTAAGCAACAATTAGAAACACAAATGTAAATCAGCGCACACAAACTAAAAGAGCCCGACACAGCCCAGGATCATGACAACAAGACGACTCCCTGACTAAGCAGATGTCGGTGTTTCCTGAAGCCGGTCAAAATTTCAGGTACAAAAATAAATCAAGCAGCTCCATCAGTCGTTACAGCGACTGTGCACAATAAAATGAGAATCCAGACACTTTGTATTCTGCGAACAAAGACCTCCACCCACGCAAACACAAACAAGGACCATTTGCACTCATCCAGGTTGAGACAGCCGCCGGGCCTGCGGAGGCCGACCTCCTGGAGAGCAGGAGCTCTCATTTTCTTCCCGTCTCAGGGGAAATCTGCCCTCTGATAAGAACTCAGAGCTTTTCCTGGGCATCGCCCCTAGATATGCTCTGGCGAAGATCAAAGACGGGGGGGGGATCCAGCAAGAAGCGTGAAGGCGTTTTAAAAAGCACCACACAAGAGGGAGAGGGGTTCTACATGCATCTTTTTACTCTTCCTGCTTTATTAATCCACTTCTTTCAGCTGCGCGTTAAAACAGACACAGTGGCCTAAAACAAAAAAGTCTAGCATTCAGCATGTTTTTTTTTTTTTGTCCATTTCTTTCCACGAGTGTGTTTGCAAGCGTGTTTGTTTCCCCGGGTTTATCTCTGGCCTTTCAGAGATGAACTGGCGTTGACCCTAAGGTGTGCGGTGGCTGCCTGTGCAGCCTCCTGTGTCCCACATCAGACTCGCAGCCTTCAGCGGGCGCTGAACGGCTGGATGGAGAAAGGACAGGAGGCAGACAGTGAGGGATGGACGTTATCTGTTTTAGCCACAGGGCCACACTAAAGACTCACCGAAAGGCAGCACACACAGAAACCGGAACAGACTCGGCACGACGGGAGGCATTTTCTTTTTCCTTTTTTTTTTTTTTTTTTCTTTCGATTTTTCACAATTCCAAACTTTTACTTCCTCTTACGTCCTCTGGTGGTTTCATAAAGTTTGCATAACCACTGGACTTTCTTTAACTTTAAGTCCTATCGCAGGTTTTTTGTGGGGCCAGGAGGGGTTATGTAATAGAACTACACAGAGTTGCTTAATCACATAAAATTTTGCGAGCAAAACGCGGCGTTGATTTAATTGTGACGTCTCTCTCCCAGCCAGCTTTGCGCATTCAGAGACTAAAATCCTTCTTTCCGAAATAGCTCAAGCTTTATTAGTTTTGGAGGACACAACGCTTCAAGTCTTTCCAAAGATTACCAGTTGGATGGGTTTTGGGTCGTTGTAACATGTGCATGTGCTTTGATCTAAACTAGCCCCATTTTAAGACTGAATTTGGTTTTAAATGTTCCTCTAATAGGTTTTCTTCCTGTGTTTAGCTTCATTCGTTGTCCCGTAGATAACATTTCCACAGCATGACGCTGCAAACACCATGTTTTCCCCGTTTCACCAACTTCTCAATCTCAACTGATCACAGTAACTTCTTCCATGTAAACTTTGTCTCTTTTACGACGTGTTAAAAACTGCGTGTGACTTACCGCCTTTCAGCGATGGCTTCCTCTCTTTCGATTCTTCCATAAATCCTAAACTTGCGCCGCGCACCACCAACGGGTGTCCCGTCAGCAGTTTCTGCCGCCGGAGCTGATGGTGCCACGGCCGTATTTCACGGTGGGCAGAACTGCATCTCCTCAAAAGTTACAGTAAGCCTCTTGGCTGCTTTTCCGTTTGAAGTGTTTCCCTTAAACGGACACTAATGTCTTGTAAGGTTTGTACTTGTGCCGTACTGTTCCGACACTCGGATGATGGATTAGGCAGCGCTCCGTGAGGCGCTCCAAGCTTGAGGTGCTGTTTTCCAGAACCCAACCCCGCTTTGAAATTCTTCCCAACTTCCTCCCTGACCCGCCTGCCGTGTTCCTTGGTCTTCATGACGCTGTTTGTTCTCCAAAAAACCTCTAAGGATTTCACTGAGCAGCTGCGGTTCCTATAGGAAGCACTTTTTTGATTTTACAAAAAAATAACAAAAAATAAAAACTCTTTAATGTCAAAGTGAAAATGGATTTCTACTAAAGAGTGACTCATAAGTAAAAACGTGATTGCGCAAATGTTTACTCCCTTTAAAGAGACTAAGTTAAGTCATCGGAGGTCCAGCCATTTGGTGCAAGTGGTCTCGCATTGGGTGGAATGAGGATCCCCGTAGTGCAGTGAGCGCGACTCAAGGGATTATAGTGCAAACTATAAGCCCAGTATCCCTGCACAGTATTTCTGGCTTCCAAGATGAAAGAACAATCCAAAGCAAAACAGAGAAAAAGTTACTGAAAAGTTTTAAGTCAGGGGATGGATAGGAAAAAAAAGTCTCTTCGCCATTGAGTGTCCCTGGATTTCAGCTAAAACCGTCAGCAAGAAATGGACGGAATATGAAGTATGTGTGAATCCTGATGAGATCAGGACATCCTCTCACCCTGGGTGATCGTGCTAGAAGGAGACGAGTGGGAGAGGTCACCAATGATTACACTGGGAGAAACACTCTGCAGACAAATAACCGTTGCTCTGGTTCTTCACCAGTCAAAGTTTTACGGGCGAGTGGCAATGAGAAAGACGTTGTTGGAGAAGGATTTTGCCAAAAGGCACGTGAAAGAAAGGTCTTTGGGCTGATGAAACCAAAAAGTGAGATTTTCGGCCATCAGGGCAAGATGCCACAGCACGGTGGTTGTTGCATCATGTTGGGCTGCTTCTTGTCAGCAGAGCCCGGAAGACTTGTAAAGGTAGGAGGTAAAATCCTGGAGAACAGTTGTTTCCAATGTCAGAGAACATTTATATTTCAGCAAGACAGCGACCCGAAGCATCCAGCTATCGCTACAAAGAAATGGTTTGAGGACAACGAGGCGGATGTTCTGGACTGGCCCAGTCAAAGCCCAAGCCTCAAATCTCATATAGAATTGACCTGGAAAGCTCTGTTTACAGCCAAACCTGACAGATCTTGAACGGTTTTGCAAAGAAGAATGGAAAACCGCATCGTCCATCGTGCGAACCCGATGGAGACCTGTCCGGTGTCGACTGACCTGAAGGGTGTGAACATTCACGCAGTCACTTATTTTATGGTAAATATTTTTTATTTCATCTTCATTATTTTGTAGAAATAAGTTTTTGCTTTGAGAATAAAAGAGGTTTTGTCTTTTCTTTTTGTTGTCAAAAAAAAGCCAAATGTTTTTTATGATTGTTTTGTAAAAGCAAAAAAAAAAAAAAAAAAAAAAACAGTAAACATTCAAGGAGGTGAATATGTTTTACTGACATTACCCTAAACCCCTGGTGTACTAATTAGGTGATTTCTGGAGATCGTTTGTTGTACTGAATTTTACATGAGGATAGAATAAACTAAACCAAACATCCATCCAGCCATTATCTTTTGTTCATCAGGGCAGCAGGAGCAACAGCCTAAACAAAGAGGCGTCCCTCTCCCCAGATAAACAAATTGTGATAAATTTAAGTAAAATAAATGAAGTGTACGGCTATAAAGTTGCATTTGAAAAGAAAATCTGTACAAAATATGTTGATTGTTTTTTTTGGTATTTTGCACCTTTCTAAGACGTATCCTAACATGGACCGTCCCAAGCTCCGCCCCGGAACCCTGCAGAGCTTTTTAACAAGACGAATCTTCAAGGCTGAATGCGACCAAATGAGTCGATGAGGTGTATGCGGTTTGGTTATTACGAGGACACGGCGTCCGGTGATGCTGCCACCTCGGCGCCTGACCTCGCTTTAATGGCCTGTTCTTCAGAGACCGAGTGGCGCCGCGACCTCTCATCTCTTCGCAGCGCGCACAGAGTTACACTCCGACGCTCGGCGCACGCGGTGTGGCCCCCCACTCGAAAGCAGCGTTAACCCCCCGGAGAGCTCGCCGTAACCCGGGGCAATCATGTTGTCTGTGAAATTCAAGGAGCTCAGAAATATTGTTTTCATTTGTTATAATGATTGGGAACCATAAAAACACAGCCATAAAAAGCAAAAAAAAAATATTCCAAGGGTTTACCCCCAACGTAACCATTCTAGTTGTGGCCACAATAAGCCGGCGCTTCTATTAATTCTCTGCCTGGATCCACTTTTCCAAATTGGAAAAGTGGAGAATTGACCCCCCCCCTGCCCACCCATTCTTGTGCTCCCTCATCCGCCACCGCCGAGCCTCTGCCCCCCATTATCTAAACACAATATAGATGAAATGGTATCCAGATTAATTGCCCTTCAGCTCAGTCCCCTATCTTCATCTACTGTCTAAGACATTTCGTAATGAAAATGAGCCCCATCGTCATCTAACAGCCTTATAACTTAAGTAGTTGCTTTGATGTGTCAAAGGGAATAGGTAAGTCATTGATCCGTGTGTGCCAGCGCTATTTCAATCTGTTTCATATTATTGCTGCTCTGCATTGCAGTGGTGGCTCATAAGGTTGCACCAGAGAAGCCCCCTGGTTAAATCTGGGGTTCCTCAAAGGATGAAGGACTTGGGCGGGATAAGAGCTGGAGGTTTAATGTTTTATGACTGCTAAATTTATGGTGTGTCATCAGAAAAGTTAGATGTTCTTGGGAATTTGCCCGAGCAAACCTGCATGGTGGTTTATGGTTCCTTGGGGGAAAAAAAGTATTCCTATAAAAAATATTTTCGAACTTAATTGACGCAATTAAATTGAATCTATTCACATTAACAAACGTCAATATATTTTGTTGGGATGCCCCAATGCAGACCAGAGGTTCGGAAACTTTAAATTTGCTTGCAACCTTTAAGCAAATCTAATGGCACTTTATGTATACAAACAACTGTTATGGCTTACAGCTTCTGACAGTGGGATGCGATCTGCTCACTTTTACGGCTTTCCATAAGAGTAGATTTGTGAAAAGCACAGCTGATGTTAGACTTGCTGATAGAACCTCTCACCTAAACTGTGAAAATCTGCTACTCTTATGTTGAAGACCAATGCTTAGTAGACCTGCAGTGGTCCCAAACCCCTACATTTTGATTGAAGTTAGCAGTGCTCTGTCAGACATTTACCACATAAGACACTATTTTGTAACTTACTCCTGCTTTAAACCTCTCTTTTGCCCCGTTAGCCCTGACCTATCTGGGGTATTCGTTGATCTTAAAGGGGTGGCATTATGCATTTTCCTGGCACATACATAGTGGTATAAGTTATGTTTCCTTGATTTGTTACAAAAATCAATCAAGTGAATATAACTTAAAAGAAATTTGACTTTACAGTCTGGCACTCTGAAAATTGGCCTCTGTCTCTTTAAGAAGCTCCTACTCTTTCCATTCACAACTCAAAGTCATCTCTGTTTGCTGAATATGTTTGCCTACTTGTGAAGAAGTCTATGCACCCATGTAAAACCATGTGTAATTTTCAATGTTGTGATAGTTTCTGTGGGTGTATCACATAAAATAACACTAAAGTTTATGTTTACAATGTGACAAAATACTAAAAAAGAAAAAAAAAAAGGTTGCTGGGTATTAACACTGTTGTAAAGTCCCTAGTCCCAGAATGTGTTCATGTAAATTGCAAAAGGAATCCCACTGCGTTTTCCTTCCTCTGCTTCCCGTTGATTGTAACCACCTTTATAAATTTTTGATGATCTATCCCTCACCTTTTAAAAAGCCCAGTTTGATTAAAAGCACACAAGTGTTGCACAACATGTGGGATATTAACAGTTCCCCCCAAATTACCAACTTCTACACATTTAGGGAAAGCTGATTTGACAGGTTAAGGTTCGGCAGGGCCGGACCGCTGTGCGTTAGCAAACTGGGACAGACAGTTTTCTGTTTGATGCGTGAACCTAACATTGTCTGGATACGAAAAAGAAGAAAAAAAAGGAAAGATAGGAGCAGAGGGGTCTCGACTAAAATCTCCCACCTTCAGGGCCCTTTAAATGAGTTTCATCCGGGCGTAGCTCAGAGTGAGACTTAATTCCACCGAGTCCAGATTTACATAAATAGAACCCGAATAAGACACACGATACCTGAGGAAAAAAAAAAAGAAGAAGCTTGTGTCTTGCAAGAGTAATTGGTGAAGCATTGAACCGCTGTCCTAGATAGACCTGCACAGCGACTGTGACTGTTCCCAACTTCCGACTGTAATCTACTTTAGGAAGATGCAGACGGCGGTCCCGTGTGGCGTGTAGTTTGTGGAACACAAGATGCAAAAACAGCTCCTGCCGTACAAGACGAGGACAGTAATTAATTGACAGCTCGCTGAACACCTCCCCTCAAAGAGTCGTCATCCAATCGCAGTTGTAGAGCCGTTGCCGTGACGACCAGGGACTGATTCTGGAGCGCTCCGAAGGCAAACATGGTGCTGAGGTAGCAGCTGCGTGGCGCGTTTACGGAGTTCGGGTGATTCACTTCTTCTTCCTCCACTTTACCAAGGCGAAAACAGACGCAGAAATGAAAAAGAAAAAGAAAAAGAAAAAAAATGGAGTAGACTTACTTTTTATCTGCTGCGTGTAAGCTCTAAAATTCAGCAAGTTCACCTCCAAGGCCGGCAGGCGCGTTGTAAGTCCACCGGGGAATGCAACGTCGGGCATGGCCGACGTCAATATTTTACTTCCCAGTTTTGATGAAAGGTTTCTGGATCTGCATCTGCAAGTTGATGAGAACCCGCCTTACCTGAACGGCTTTCAGTTTCAGCTTGTTACTTCTGATAAATACACTCACATTCACGTCCGACAGGCCCAACGGTTAGTCCTTAGAGGCTCACCAAAACGACTTTACACTCATGAACGCTGGTTAGCCTCGAGATTCACTATTAAAAGGTCTTGACTCCCAGTAATTAATTCCATATTTAAACCCTGAACTGGGTGCTGCCGTTATTTTGTGTTGCTAAATAATGAATTCTGTTTTACGAGACGATGCTGTTCAATCACCAAACCCAGGATGCCAGAAGGTGCCGCAGCCAGAGCGAGGTGTTTTGACTCAAACTCCCAGACGACATGTGTGGACCAGTTTATGGAAGCTGGTTAGGAAATAACCAGCTTCCATAAACTGCAGAAGTGAATGATATGAAAGCCTTTTGATTATTTCTTTTGTAAATAATAATAATACTTTCCCTCTGCAGCCTACTCTTATTTCTAATTATTGTTATTTAGAAAGAGTCCTTCAACAGTAACAGAGTTTGGACCGTGGCAAAGGAAATTCAAAAGAGGCGTTACCTGAAGACTTGGCAGATTAAGGATGAGTCTCTCTCATTTTGTGATTTTTTTGTTTTTTTCTCTTTTCCTTTAAGATGCAACTTTTAAATGGTAATTTTGTCTTAAACTGCTGTCATTTTGTTAGCACATGCACAAACAATCTTGATAATGCCGGTTGATCAACCTCAACCCGACAATTTGACTCCTTTCAGAGCAACACGAGACACAAAGAACACGAGTAAGCAATGGATTGAGGGATGATTTGAAAGGGATTTGAATTCTTCCTGTACATGTAAAGTTTCAGAGACCAAGTTTGGGAGAACCATTAGTTTTTTTTTGTGTTTTTTTTTTTTTGCCGCAATCCTTTTTCCTCCCCAAGTTACACTGTAAAATGTTCCCGTTTAAGTTCTTGGAAACTCTTAAAAAAAAAAAGCAACCTCAGATCGTTTCAGAAATTCAAGAAACAACTTTACCCCTTTACAGACGTCGCAAGCGACTGTAGAGTGAAGTCTCTTTTCTCTGTGTTTTCCTCCCCTGCAGACATTTCCTGTTCAAGCAGGGCTCGGGTTCATCAGCCCTCCTGTCAGGCGCCGGGCAGGGATACCCTCTGACTTCTGGGACGGTGTACTCCCCGCCGCCGCGGCCGCTCCCTCGCAGCAGCGTGACCAGGCCGCTGTTTACCTTCAACAAGCCCCACCGCTGCTGCAACTGGAAGTGCACAGCCCTGTCCGCCTCCCTGCTGACCCTCACGCTGGCCCTGCTGCTCACATATGTCATTGGTGAGTCACCGCTGAACTGTTGGACCTTTTGGCCGATGGGGTTCGTTGGAGCCCTGCTGGTAAAGCGACACGTTGAATCTCCAGGAAAGAATCACGCAACTTTTTTATTTCAATTCGGACGTCTTCTGGTGAAGAAATACAGGGACAAACAAACAAAGAGAAATAAAAAAAACGGGTCGGTCGATGTGCGTTAAGAGCCAGGCGGCTGAGATTTGTCCGCTGTTGTTTTCGAGCAGTATTGTATTCCAGACGTGACCCCTTGCAGAATACTTTAAATTGCAAATTAGCCGTCCCAGACCAAAGCACTGAAAACCAGTAATTATCCTGTGATGACTACACACAAACACACACACGCATGCAAAGGTTCATTTAGTGTTTGTCTTCTCACACACACACACACACACACACACATCAACGCCCATATAGCACACAAACAGCTTTCTCATTAAATTCATGCCATTCTTGTGTATTTTTAATATCTTATTCAGTCCACGTTCGTCCTAAGACTTTACACTTCTTTACTAATATTTAAATATTTTTTGCTGCAATTTACCTAACACTCAATGCAATCAAAAATTCCATTCGTTTTTGGTCTTATTACTTAAACCTGTCATTTTGTTCTGTTTCTATTAACCACAGCATGAAAAATGCCATTAATTTTTTTTATTATTATTATTATTTATTTTTTTATTTTTTTACATCCCTTTATTTTGTTCTTTAATTGCCAAACCAAATGAAACAAAAACCAATTAAGTTTGGTTATTATGCGCTTAGTGGGAAATAATGTTGCCGGGGTGCAGGTTATTTCAAAATAAAAGATGAGCATTTGGAGTTTCACTGAAGCGTCCAGTTGAAACGGTGAAACCAAAAGTGTCACAATGCAGTAAGAAACTGGTGTCTTAAATGTGTTCATAATTATTTACAATTATGAACCACTACACACATGTTTAAATACAGAATTAAAAGGCATCATTGTGTTCTTTTATTACTATTTTAATAAGAAAAAACACATTATGAATGTATTTTTTAATTTAAAACTTTCATAATAATATTAAGTGGGACTTAATAATGTAAATCATTTATTACAGGCATATAGATGCAGTCAGTCAAGGTCAGATTCAGTATGAATTTACAGTTTGGTTTTTTTTTTTCTGGTTATTTTTATTTGAATTCTGTTAAAAACTAAATGAACGACTCTTTCTTACTCCGCTGCACAATGCGTAAATCTCTATACTGTAATACAATCTCTTGGTCAAACTCAGTGTTGCACGTCCTGTTGCCTGTTCAGGTGTTCTGGGATGTTTTTTTTTTTTTTTTGAAAGATCAATTTGCTCTGAAGTCTTTGAAATGACTCAATTTTGCTCCAAAGGGAGGTTAAATCGTAGGCATCCTCATAGATTGATCAACTTTAAATTCTCCTGAACATTGAACACTGGAAGTGGAAGATGTTTTAAGGATCCAAAATAAATAAACAGAACAACAAGGCAAGGCAACTTTATTTATATAGCACTTTTCAGCCAAAGACAATTCAAAGTGCTTGTACAAGAAAGTTAAGAACAACATACAATAAGAAGATGGTAAAAAAAAAAAATTATAATAAAAAATAAATAAAATACATTTTGAAATCTCTGTAAACAAAATTGGGCTAGTTGAGGACCGGACTGAAGACTTTTGTCACCCAGTTTTTGATATAAAGAGAGCGAGGCAAAAGAAAAAAAACAAACTATAAATCATGTAAAATAAAATTTGTGAGCAATACTCCTTCTTGATGTTGTTTGCAAGTGTTCTTATGAGCAATAACCTGAGAAATAGTTTTTTATCATAATCTAAACGGATTTAATCTCAAAATGGAGATTTATTCTAAAAGTCGACTCGTTGGTGTAACCTCTATTTCAAAGCGCCTTTTTCTTCCTCTTTACAAAATTACTCTGCTATGTTTTGGTCCGCCACTTATGCCCAGTCTGTTGTTGTAAGTTGAAAAAACATATAAAAATACAAATTATACAAATACTTTTATAAAACATTGTAGATGACGTCGTCATATTCCTAAACCTTAACTTCATTTCTTCTGTAAATAAAACTTCCTGAGTCACAACCGGTGCCGTATTCTGCGCCGCGCCAGTCGATCCGGCTCCCCGGTCTTCCTTAACCTTGATCGGGCCCCTCCACCTCGGCTGCTTGCCCTCCACCTCCCCCCTTCGCGGCCCCATCCGCAGGTATCCCGACCTCTTCACCTTGCCAGTTCATTTCCCTCCTGTGGTGGTGCTCAAGGTCAGGCCTGGAGCGGGCAGGGGTTTGCATTAATCACACACACACACGCGCGCACGTAGCAGACAGACATCACACACTCCCAGGCGAATCCATGCAGATTAATCCCCAGGCTGAGCCATGCTATTCCATTAATGTCCCAGCCCCGGTAATTAGTGCATCAGCGAGAAGTGTGAGCGATGACTTGGAGATGACACCACCTCTTAATTGGTGTCACGCTCCTCTCCCGTTTGCTGGTGATTGATCTTCCTGTTGACGTCACCGAGGCGATCATGCCCAAGACGCACGGGACGCGAGCGTCGATGACATGTTCATCTGTAAATCGACGACATTCGAGGAGCGAGATGCAAAATTCACGTCGGTCGCTGGCTTAATGTCTTTGTCGGGGGGGGGGCTTGGGACGCAGGCCGCCACATGATTAGGTTCATTACATAACGATTCTGCGACTTTAATGAATTAACGAGGAGCCGGTGACGGCAACGGGAGAAAGAGAATTTACCCCCGTGTGGTTTTACATTTTCCTCGCCATCATCAAATAACCGTTCAGATTTCTCCTGGATTTATTGATTTCAAGTCAGTTCCTCATTAAATCAAATGTAAGCGGAGGATTTATTCTCATTATCATAATGCAATTCAAAAGAAAATCATTTATTCTGCTTTGAGAGCGTAATAATTTATTCCGAATATATTTGCCGCATATCAGGCTGACCTGATGCACCGAGGTGGGCAGTTGTTGCATGCTAAATATGTTAGTGCTATAAAAAAAAAAAAAAAAAAAAGTATATTTAATTTCTTTTCAATTCATTGTGTTTTACATTGACAACAAATAAGAAGTTTTCAAGGATCTATGACAGCATAAAAAAATGTTTAATACATAAATATTCTTCTGCAGAGTCCTCCTGTCTGCCATGTTGCAACAGGAGTAGCATGCCAATTTACATTATGTTAACACTCCACTTTATATAGTCATTCTCTTAAAGCTTTTGGCTTTTTTCTTTTTTTTTTGTCTGAAATTGTTATATCTCTGACAGATTTAAAATTAATATTATTATTTATCAAAAAAAAAGTCAGTTTCCGAGACAAATTGCGATTGGGATCTGTCAAAAATCGACCAAGCTTCATTTTTATTTTTTTATTAGAAAAATAAAAATCTCTATTTCATCTGTTTTTGTTCAGATTTTGACAAAATGTTTTCATAAGAATCAGACTAACAGTATTTAATGGTAGATTCTGACCAGTTTTTATGACAAAATTAATCTTTTGTAATCAGTTTCAAGTCTTTGAGTTTGGGAAGCTTCGTTGTCATCCTAAACTTTAGCCGCTTCCACGTTTTCTGCATGTATGATTGTTGGAGCAAAAATGCTGACTCCCATCTTTTTCTGTATCCCTAATAAGTGTTGACTTATTTCACCGGAGCCTTTTCTTGTCAAGAAAATTAAAATCCATGAGGATTTTCAGGCAGTGCTAAGATGGATGCTCACCAAAAGGTCAATATAAAGGTTGTATTGTGACATATTCATGATCAAACTTTCGGGACTTTGTTTAAAATATGTAGCGGTAAATGAACTTTTGCCTTTTGCTTACTGTAAGTCAGAAATGTGAAGAAATGTTTTGCCTTAAATAGCAACAATAGAATTGATGTAAGTTTTTTTGTGTGTTTTTTTTTTTTTTTTTTACGTGAAATGGATAAATAGTGACTTCCTGTCAGTTTCTCACTCCAAAGTCTGCAAACTGAATCTGGGCACTCCAGACATTTAATATAAATATGAAATATTCCCTTATTCCAAAGCTGGAACCAAACATCTCAGCATTGGCCGCACTCTTCCCCCTTGGTAAAAAAAAAAATCATGTTAGCGCAGCTGTTGCTTTTGGCAGATCTCTTCCCCGGTTTTCTTTGTGACGTCGGGCCAAAGCGTCTGTCTTGCGCTCGCAACAATCCTTCCCTGCGTGTAACAGAGCTCGCCACTGATCTTACACGGCCCTCAAAAAAAACGCAGAGTGTTCGCCGGAATCGCCGTCGGGCCTTCTGCGGCCGATCCCGAACACGTTGGCGCGGCAGCTCTTTTGAGTCGCTCCTCCTCGGTTTTATTGTATGTGCAGCCTTTTTAGTGCCGTCTCCGTTAAGTTATGTGGGTTCTTTATTAATTTGGGGGGGGAGTAACTGGGCAAATAACGAGGCAACAATATTATGGCTCATATTAAAGTTTCTAATTAACACAACAATAGGACGATGTGTGATTGCTGAGATAATGCCGGGCCTAAGTGATTGCATCGCAGTGCCCCCTGTAGTGATTACCGAAGGCAGTCCTCTTTTCTCCTTCTTCTTCTTCCTTTGCTGCCCTCTTTCCACTCCTCCCATACCCCCTGGTGTTGCAAAGGCTGTGAATAGCTTTGTTAATTTGTTTATCCCCCAAAGTGCCCCTCCCTCCTGCAGTCATAGCTTGTTATTAAGCACAACACGGCCATCAGATATGAAGAGCCGGCGTCGCGGCGGCGGCGAGCGCGCGGGGGAGGCGGGGCCTTAAAGGAGAGATAGAGGACAGATTAAGATTGGATCTGTAATCTTGAGGAATATTACTGCTGACGGCGCTACCTGTAACTCCGCTGCGGACGCTCGGGCCTCATTTGGGTGGTAAAAAAAAAAAAATGTAAATCATTTGGAGCATTTTCAATCACAATTAATGTCTTTCCGTTTAAAAAAAAAAAAAAGTTGCGATCTTCTATTGCTCAGTCGTATCGGAGAAAAGAAGATTCGTTTTTGAATGATAACCGTTTCTATGGCAACAGGGGGAAGCTCCTGACGCAAGGGAAATGAGCTAGTCAGCAGCAACCTGCAATCCAATAATCAGCAGCAAATCACATTTCAGCCAATTGCACGCACACGCACACACATACACACACACACACACACCCCCACCCACACACACACACCCCTACAAACAACTTGTGTTGTAAACCAAGACTTTCTTTATGGTTCTGCTGTGCGCTACATGTTGCTCCAGGGGACCTGGTATTTTCGCAAAGAGCCAAATGAGTCATTAGTGGCTCAGAGTTTATTACTTTAATGTGTGTTGTTGTTTTTTTTTTTGTTGTTGTTGTTTTTTTTCTTCTTCTTCTCTTCCCCTCAGTAAATCTAGTTTCACAGTTTGACGGTGAATAAGCTGCAGAAGCCGAATGTTAATCGCAGAGGTCAAACGCAGTGCAGGCTCCAGCAGCGGACAAGAGCGGAGGGGCGGGGGGAGAAGGGCTGAAAAAAAAAAAGAAAAAAGAAAAGTGTTTATTAGCTACGGCAAATGATTATTTCCTTTGAGATAAATCTGAAGATTACCTCCTAATTAAGTTTCCCAGACCCCGAGGTGACACCTTACAATGATTGTTGGGAGCGAGACTCAGGTCTGGAGCTCAAGCGCATTCAGAAATAAATGATAACCGCCACACTTATCTTGTTAGAGGGGCCCGGTAAACATTTCACATTTACAGTGCCTCGCAAAAGCATTTATCCTTTTTCATAATTTTTAAGCGCCGCAGCCATAAACCGCATATTACTGGGATTTAATCGGCGCAAAGTAGTGCATGATTGTGAAGTGGAAGTAAAAGGGTTCAACTTTTAAAGTTGTTTTCGAATAAAAACCGGAGGTGTCGTTTGCATTTATAAATGCTGAAATCCATTGAAGCCTCCGTGTAATTTAACCAGCAGAGCATTAGTCAGTAAACAACATCAGCTGTATCGTTACTTTTTAAAGCAATGTAAAGCAGGAACAATTACTATATAGAAATATATTGTTTAATATAAAGAAAAGTGCTAAAACCTCAGTATTGCGCAATTACTGCGCAATCTTTCTCTCTCAGTAAAAGTAAACGTTGCAGACTTTGACGGATTAACTGGTTTCACATATTTAAGAGTCTCGATTTTAAATGGTTTTAATTTACCGAGCAGATGAATCCTTAGTGGCTGGAGCTGACTTGTTCCTGCTTAATCTGCGTTTCTCCTCCAAATGTCCTAGCGTGGCTTGTCTGTCTCAAAGCTCCAAGCTTATTATAGCTTATCATAAGCGAACTGCTTGCTCAACGCTGTGCTGCGTTGTTGACCATTCTGGCTGTGAAGCTGAGAAACCGCAATCAAGAAGTGAGGAACACTCAATACCAACAACGCTCTTAACAAGGAGAAAGCACACCTTGAGGATTCTGGTGTTAGTTAAATATGAATCCTGCCATCAAAATCCGAGCACAAGTGTTAGAAATACACACTATACTTGGCTTCACACGCACACGAGGTTTAATAATATCCAAAAGGTTTTAAAGTGCTTTTATTTTATTTACAAGGTTTTATTTTGACCTTTCTTCTAGGAAAGCCTTTTGTTAGGTCAGAGGCTGACCTTGGCTCCCAGTCGCCTCACTAAGAGCGTTCTGTCAGGCTAAAGTCAGATCAACCCAAACCTTGGTCATTGGAGATGGTTGTAGGAGTTTGTTCTTTAATTGGTAGGATGCCGGTTCGAATCCCTGCTCAAACTGTCTCAGTCCATGGGCAAGAGACTTCGGGCACCCGGTGATGAGGTGCTGTACAAGCACAGGCCCTTTAGCATGTACAACATGTCGCAGTGGACATCGCTTTAAGCACTGGTCTATGACCGTGAGGAGCCGCCAACATGGCTTCCCACGTGAGCTACTGCAGCATCAAGAGTTAGCTAAGCGGATGAGCTAAGATCTTGGAAAAATGACCAAAAAACATATTTTCTTGATACTTGAGTGAAGTTGGAACCTCCGCCTTCTTCAAATCAGGCAAAACTGGTGCCAGGCGTTTGTGCTGCGTTTGTGCAGCAAATATTTTCGTTTGCGCTGCTGTCATTTTAAAGACGGTAAGAAACGTTTCTGGAGGTCATGAACGGTCAACCAGCCCACCCCGCCTTCTTCAGATCAGACAAAATTGGTGTCAATCAATTCGACTGGTTCGTGCAGCAAACATTTTTTGTTCGTGCTGTTTTGGCTTTGAAGAAAACTTTGTGCTGCAAACGAAGTACAAATATTTGACACCATTTTTGTCTGATTTGAAGACAAAAATATTTCCAGAGGTCATGAAACATTTGGGGAGCCGACTTCACTCAGGTAAACAAACTTCACTCAGGTAAACAACATCGTTGTGCTAACCTGAAGACCACATGAGATTTGGAGTTCAGTTTTCAGTAGTTCTTCTTTTACACAGTTTTTGTTCACCACCATGTCATTTTTCAGCAGTAGCTGGTTGCGTTTGTTTGCACAATGTTATGAAACCAATGACAATTGCCCGGGTTTAGTGTAGTGGCAAGAAAATTTTATGAAAGGACTCATTTTATGGTGACATCCTGTCATGGAATAAGAGCCTCTTGTTCTTTTACAAATATTTCTGGTACAGTTTTCATGCCTAGGTTTTGGTTTTTACACACCTTTGACCAAGAACATTTTATGATCGCCTAAATTGGTGAGCATGGAGGACTGAGCAAATACTTTTAGCTGTGTAAGTGTGAAGATAAACTGATGGACCTCAAGGTGCAAACCTGCTTGAAAAGGCTGAATAGGAAATATTCTCTGGTAGCTACAAAAACAACATAAAAAATAAGATATTTTAGTGGAAAGCAGCTTGTAAGCTAGGTCGAGCAAAACATATGAAGTATTTTAATGTGAGGAAATACAGAAAAAAATTAGTTTACTTTGACTTTAAGTTTGCTATAGATGTGAGAAATAGTCAAAGAGAATTAGCAGCATCATCTGTTATTTTCTTGCTAATATTAAATGGTTTAGTATTCTGTAAATATGCTGAAAACTTATATATATTTAAAATGATCTAATACCTAATGTTTAACATAAACTGAAAATGTTTGAGCAAAACAAAATCATGTGCTTAGTGCAGTAGGAAAGCGAAAGAAAATTAAAGTTCTTGCCGTTTTACCTCTTCAATTGTTATTGAAAATGTAACTAAACCGTGTCTTAATAGTCCAAACATATTGTTGAAATAAATCTATTGTACTGAGCAGAAACGTTTTTCAATTTTTCACAGTTAAATAAACACACTCTTGTCACACATTGACTTAAATCTTATATCCCAACTATAGAAGAATTAATTCTTTGCTTTGATTCACATTCAGAGTTACTGATTCACATTAACAGAGCTTTCATTCAAAGTGTAAGTGGCTTTTATTTGATATAGTAAATATACAGCTCTAAATCAGCAAGGAAAATCATAAACATAACATAATATTAAGAAGAATATCATGGACTTATATCTAAACCCTGAAATCAGTGTGTAGTATGTTTTAGCAACATAGACACATAGGCAGTTATTTTAGTTAAAACTGAAGTTATGGGATTGAATTGAATAAAAACTGAAATCCGTTGCACTCAACAATTTCAGGTTGAATAGAGTAGGGCTTTTGTGCATAGAAATGGGATACTAAGGAAATGCTCTAATGTGAGCAAACATGAGAATAGAAGACGACCAGGGCAATTAGTTGGGATTAGTAGTTAACTTATATTCTATATAGTTTCCTATATATATTTAGGAATGAAATTATTCGTGACCTCAAAAAATAAAGGGAACACTCAAATAACACATCCTAGATGGACAGTTTGATTTCACAGAAGTTTGATTTACTTGGAGTTATATGTGTTGTTTAAGTGTTCCCTTTATTTTTTTGAGCAGTATATATATATATATATATAATATATATATATATATATATATATATATATATATATATAAATATATACAGAAGATTGCTGTAGTTGTTGGAGAAGTTTTGGACACGGAGGCCTAAACGTCGTACAAACATTAAAAAGTGATGGATTGTGCAGACACGTGTCACAGGCCATTTAATTCACGGCTGATTTGCGAAAGAAGTTTTTATTGTTTAAAAAAAAAAAAAAGAAAAAGGAAAAGTACTTCATCACAAAGTGTGGAGTAGGAGTAGCAATCGAGTGGGAGTGAAAAAAAAATAATCTAAAGTTTGAATTTATTGCTTCATCTTTCATATAAAAAGTCCTTTTGATTACATTTGAAGTTTTGCTATAGGTGCAATGTAATTACAGTAAGCACATCTCAGCAGAGAGAGCAGAGCGAAATACTCCTTGGGCTGATTTATTTATTTTTTTTACTTTTTTCTCCACAAGTACAAAAGACAAAGAAGCAAAGAGTTAGAACAAATCCATCCAGGGCCAAAGACTTGATAAATAAAAGGACAGTCCAAGTGTAAATTGGAAAAGTTCAAATGTTTTCTGTGGAGAAAATCAGCTACTTTTATTTACTTTGATTGAACTTTGCCTCAGCGTGGTCAGCCACGCACTGCAGCCCTTCAGCCGCTGCAAAATACACAAAAAGTATTTATAGAACACGTTTTAACATTTTGTAAGTCTCTTCTTAAGCTAACTAAAAATAAAGTAGAAAAACGAACCAACCAACATACAATGGTATATGAGTTGGCATGCACTTTCTCTTTTTGTCCACAAAATATATTTTGTCCATATTTTGTTCTTTAGGCCAAAAGGAGCCTACGTTTGAAGCGTCTTTCAAACTGCAATGAATAAATAAATAAATATCGAGCGTGCCAACATGTTTTCTCGGTTAAGTTGTTTCTAATTCAGATATTAATGTGAAATTCACTTCAAGTGTTTGTAACAAGCCAAGAAATCCTAAGAATAAACAGGAAACAAATTAATTATAATTAATGGACACATTTGTTTTTTGTTGCTGTTTTATCTGGATCACATGTTACTTACTACAGTGGAAAAACAAGAAAAACGTGCAGGAAATATTTCTTAAAAATATTTGCGAAAAATGTTTTTTTTTTGTAATAATTCACCTCAGGATGTCTCCTGCATGGAGAAACCGACCCACTCTTTCGCGCTGTTTTACTCCAGGACAGCATATAAGAATTATGTTTTTCTAGGAAAAAAACATAATTCTATGTTTTTTGATAGAATTAAAGGCTCTTACAGTCCAGAAAATATGATAATTGAGTTATTTTCACTCTGGAATTATGGCAACACTGTGAGATTCAGAAGTTAAGAGATATAGCTGTATGTTTCTAACATATTTATGAAATGCTTCTTGTGCAATATATTGATAATGAGGAACTTAAAAAAAATTCCTTAAATGCTCACGACTGGAATTGATTAACATCAGTTCTTCCGTAAAATATGTTTGGACCACAATCCGTCCGCTTCCCAAGCCGTAATGGTGTAACTCCAATAAACAGCTGAAATTACACAAATACCATATTACAACGATCATGGTAACAATCCGGTTCTGCTCCCCGACTCAGTAGTGCAAAGTCCAAAACAATGCTCATCCATCTCTTGGCCTTCAGCACCCGGGACTTCACAGCCTCAAATATCTCATTTGAAATACAGCATGACATAAAACACCAACAGGCAAAGATCTCAGTGAAACACGACTCGTAGCATTCCAAATTTCATCACTGTGGCGAACTTGTAGCTTGATTTACTATTGAACAAAAACTGGGATTTTATTAGCTTGTCATTTAAAAAAAAAAAAAAAAAAAATCACGACATCAATCATCGCATTGCAATGACTTGATTCCAGTGTGCAGACTGACCGCCCTGATATGCAGTTTGCTGCGTATTTCACACAGAAGCAGTCGGTGAGTCAGCGCCGCGTTGCACAGCAGCGCGCTCGTTCAGCCTGCATGCCGAGGATTACAACCTGTTCTGATAACAGATGGACGGCAGGAGGTCAGTGATTGTATACAGAGGTAATGTCAGGGGGTCGGCTGAGCCCGGCTGACGGCTGTCAGAACGAAGCCGTCGAGGTGCTGATTCGGCGTGGCGCCTAATGAGACGTTGCCTCCCATCAAAGTTATTTAAACAAGTGGCTGCCTATTGTCTGCAGCCGATCAGCGGCAATCTTCCTCCTCCATCGCACGGCTCTGTCAAGGGGGGCAACTGGCAACCAATTATCTACTCAGTAATGCTGAGTGGGTCGGACTGGCTGCTGCAACTTGTTTCCAGTAAGTCCTGGAGACTAGTGTCTATTAGGAGTGTTCTGGCTCGGCACACTGCAGTTGGCCACAAAAGCGATGTCAGAGAGCGACTCAATCACAGCCTCTGTGTTCGGCGCCGTGTAAAAAGCCTTTGCGCTCTTTATTCGAGCAGATGTTTTTCCAATCCCTCGCATAATCACAGCGCGGACATGCGGGGATTTCACCTTTGACACTCTATAAATGCTCGCAACTGCGCGTACGTGGGCGTATTAAGATAAACGCAAACAGTGTTTTTTATAGTGTGTGTTCTGCTCAGTGTACTGTCTGTAAACAGATAATTAGTCTGCTCCTGCAAAAAGAAAAAGGGGGGGGGAAGCAAACATTTGGAGGAAATCCTTCCTTCAGAAAATGTTTACATACTGTGTTTGTTTTCTCATTATTTTGTTCAAAATAACGATTCTGTTTGGTGACCTATCTATCTATCTATTTGAGGTTGAAATTAACAATGCTTTTTTTTTTGCTAATAATCCACAATAAACCCCAATCAGAACTAAGATCAAATGACACATAGATTATTATTCAATATAAATTACTGGACTTAACCTTTGAAGGTCAAGTTGGTTGCTCTGGGTTTTATTTAGGAATACCAGAATATATGGGGTTGTATATATAATATGAATGCAATACTTTTCAGATTTCCATCTTTTTTTTTTTGGGAGAAAAGAGACCATCATTTTTGTGTGACAACGCTACGTGGGGTAAATGGCACAAATCATTAGGTTAAGGTTGTAGAAAGAGCAGCACACCAAAGCAGCCCTCAACCAGCAGAACGACAACAGTGTTTGGCCCTCACAAAAACCACAGAAGAAGAAGAAGAAAAAGAAAAAACAAGCTCCTTTTAAAGGCACAACACAATCGATTAACTGCAGATCAACCTCAGTAAATGACGGACCCTGTATGTCACCACATTATCAAACTTAGCTGCAAAAATAAATCATCTTCCATTTTCATTTTCGATCCATACGACAACTTTGTAGTACTTTTCTTTGGTCTAACAAATAAAATCCAAACATTATGTTTTAGGTGTTGTGGTTGTAATGTGATAAGCACCAGACATGAGTTATATGACTTTGTTTGCCTGAGATTTCATGTTTCTTAGCGTTAAAGAAAATGTTTGTGAATGCCAGCCGCACCCCGCCCGCTGCGTCATGCCTCATTGGTGCCGGTATTGATTGGTCCACTTTCTCTTTGTTTCCACTGCTCTATTTTTGGTCATCTCGACGCGGCTCCGAGAAACCCGCTGGCCTTTGCGAAAACTGCCCTAACAGCCGCGCGAGGCTGCGGTAAAATTGCTTTAAATGGCCAGACAGACGGCGTCCGGGAGGCTCTGAATGGTGAGGGAGCCCTTTGGTAAAATGTCTCCAGAAGGTCAGAGAGGCTGCTCGGAAAATAACCCAGATATCTCCGATAGTTCACCGCGCTCGGGCACGGAAAAAGCGCGCACGGCAACTCGCATCCGGATCCAATTTCTCCCTCTCCCGTGCCTTTCTGATATGTTCTCCCACTGAAACAGTGACAAACCTACGCACAGGCATATTTGGATTGAACCGTACAGTATGTTAGCAACAGTGGTGGTGGGTGGTGTCTGTTGGAAGGCCGGCGTTACACGGCACAGATGTCCTGCCCGTCCAAACGAGCCGCACACTTTCTGCTTTTTGACGTGACTCAGCTTTCGGAAAGGGGGGTCCGAGTCAGTGAGATGGGCGAGTGGGAGACAGGCTGAGAGAGGAAGATGGGGACGAGGCGGAGGGGTATTGGGTGGGGGTGAGAGAGGCATGTGACAGGAAAAAAGAGAGAGAGAGGAGGCGTGATCGGATCTGCAATGAGAGAGAACGAGAAAAAGATGCATGGAGGATGCAACCGAGCCGAACCCGGCCGTCGCCGTTATCTGGTTAGTCACAGCTAGAGAAGCTGTGACTAACCAGATAACGGCGACGGCCGGGTTCGGCTCGGTAAACAAACACGACGATACGCGCCAGCTCTCTCCAATCGAGACGAGCACCGGGCTCTTCATCCACCCCCGTTCTGCCGCTTTATCCCCTTATCCAAATAAGGCCTCGCGTTCAAGAGGGGGGCAAGGTCAAAGCGTACGAGTCGCCGTGTCTTCAGCGGCAGATTGAGCTCCCGAATTAAAATGTCAGAGGACTCCGCGCTTGTGCATGCAAACAGACACACTTAAACAGTCATGACAGTGGAATTAGTTGCTTTCAAGGAGTTGATGGAGAGGAGGGGAGGGAGGTAGAGTGAGGAGCCACTTCAGGATCTGCTCCTTTTCAGAGTGAGGCGTCGAGGTTTGGACGGCAGTAGAGAACCCCTTTCCCCTCCCCCCAGTACTCTGATGTTAAGTCGGACTCAGATTTATTTTATTGGCTCTGAAGTCCCTTCTCTTCCACATTTATTTTCCTCATTTGTCTCTCTCTCTCTCTCTGTGTGTCTGTGTCTTTCATCTCTCTCTGTTCTGCTTTCTCTTGTTGCCTCTTTCTCTTCCCGTCCCTCAGAAGTTTAGGCTTAGCTGGAGGCTGACACAGCCACACACAAATTCTGATGAGCAGCTGCCTTTACTGTATGTATGCCGAGCCACGCGCCGATTCTAATGACAGATGCTCTTGAAAGCGTTTGCTGCCGGGCAAAGCGAGCTGTAGTCCCCGGTTGTCAGACGGGATCTGGTCTGCGGTTAGCTAGACGTGAACGCGGCGAACGGCGCGCGCGAGAGTATTGATAAATCATTTTTAACTGACTGCAGCGCTACCTTGGTTGAAATGCATATTGATGGGATAGTATATGCACAGTCAATCTCAGCCATTGTTGCCCTGCAGCGAAGTCCAGGACTTGCTCTTTGTGTAAAAGGCATTAAATTGGTCTGCACGAGCGCACGCACGCACGCACGCACAAAACACAAACACACACGGTTTTCCTTATCTCCTACTCTTTCTCTCAATACAAGTGTGAAATTTAATCATCACTTGAGCCCACAATCCTTTCTATCTCATCTCGAGGCACACACAAGCCCGACAACAACAGCAACAACTGCAGCGATGGCTGCAGCTCAAGATTACTGCTGCCTCCAACAGCTCGAACCGAGCAGACTGTCTGGAAAGCTCATCTCCTCGCAAGCTGTTGTTTAAAACAGCGCCATTAAACACATTCAATTCATGTGTCGGTTGTTAATGTACAGTGCCTTGCGATGGCTCCTACCTGCTGACTTTTTTCCTCCTTTTTTTTTTTTTTTGCATTTTGATGTTTTGCAGCCCTCAGCGTTTTGTTGAAATGTTAAGCGATCCGCACATCATGAAGCTGCCACCAGCGTGGGTCAGCGTAGCGGATGATGTGTTCAAGTCTCATCTGACTAAACTGCAAACAGGATTTCTTCTGGCTCTTCTGTAACGGCCACATCCTGCCGATACACTTTCCCACCTGAGCTGTGGGTGTCTGCAGCTCCTCCAGAATTACCAGTGCCTTTTCGGATGGTTTTCTGAATAATCGCTTGTCGGTTAAAGCAAAGTATAGGCAACTCGGAGTGCCTCTAGATAAAGTTAATAATGTTCATAAAGTTAACAACATGTCTTGAAATTGGGGACAAATAAATGTATTTGAATTCGAATAAGAACCCTTAAGGTAACACACATCAAAACAGATTTTGATGTAAAACAGAAATTAAATAGAGTAAAAAAACTAAGTTAAGAGTAGCCAAGTTAAGTGTGTGAGCATTTAATTTGAGTTAAGCTTGCGTCTTGGTGCGTTTGCAGCTTTTCCACGCGCTTTCTAGTTTCAGAGTATATTTCATAAACTAACCCTGCTTTAAACTTCCCCACATCTTTGCCATTTAACGTTTGGTATTCACAGCTCAGCTGTTTTTAAACATAAACTGAATCTATTGACTTAATTATTTGTATTGTACATTTCAGCAACAGTCAATTATGAAACAGGAAATAAACATTGCATTTTGTCAAATGTCGTCATCAAAATCGTCAAGCAAACTCACATCAAATATGCTGATCAGTATTTCACTTACTAACTGATCAAAGGCGGCTCTCGGTGGGCTTTGAATTAACTCAGTGTTTCGGCTCTTCTGCAGTTTTCTGGGTGATTATTCCAGATTTGTGGTGCATAGAAGCCGAATGCAGATCAGCCGCTCTGGATCCGCAAATGACTATTTGGACCTTCGACAGTGGCTCTCGCTTCAACTAAAATGATAAAGAAACAAGTGACGTCTTAAAGATATACATAATAACAAATGTATGTCTTAACTTTTTCAGTTTTTCGTGAAATAACTGCATTTAATTTCCACAACAGAATGGCACTAAAAGTGCTAATCGTTTTTATTTAAACTTATTTTTCTTGACATGAGGCTAGAAACTATGTGGAAATGCAACATCCCGTTTAAGAAGCCGTAGCCATCAATTTTTCGAAAAACACTTTTGTTTTCAAAAACTTAAAGAATATGAATAAAATTACTAGATTTTCTGCAGTAGATATTCATGAAAAATGGTGAGATGTCTTTTTAAAAAGGCTCTAGATCTGTTTTATTTTGCTGAGGGACAAAAACGTCTTTTTCGGGTTGCAAGGGTTGCAGACCTCTGGTCCATCTCAAAATAAAACAAAATCTAATTCACCGAAGTTTGTAGTTTTTGAATGTGATTAAAAACAAATTAAAAAAACAGGAACTGCACTGTGCTTTTCTCTTGCTATCTTATGCACAATTCAATCTCCTGGATCCTTCTCTTCTTTAAGTGTGTCTGTAAAAGCCACATCAGGCGGGCTCTGTCTGTCTTTGAACGCTGAACTGCCTCGGTCTCTGCCGATCCCGCGTTCCTGCCCTCACCCTCAGCACTCGTCTCTCGGTGGGGAAGCCGAGGGCACGGCAAGAGCCTCCCTCCGCCCTCCTTCAAGCGCCGCCGTCCTATTACCAGTGGCACTCATCTCTCTGTCACGCTGATCAATGATTCATGTGCGCGAAGGCCCCGGCCTGTTAGCTCTCTGCACTGCTGCTTATTGCCGCCACTGTGCCTGCTTCTCTTCCCCTTCCCCGTTTTATAATGACTGGACTCACTCTGGATCTGCCTCCTACGTGCGATGGGGTTGTCTTCCTTTCTTTCTTTCTTGCAAAAGCACGAGAGAGTCAGAGACGGACGCAGGGAAACGAATGGACAGACAGGCACGGCGGTGATGAGACAGGAACACGCAGAGCGCACGCTGCTCATATAAATGGCCGCACGCTGCGTCCCGGAGTGTTTCTGGGTGACTGTGTGCTTTATGTGTCCACGCAAAGGAGAAGGGGAATAAAGAAGTGAAGTTGAAATTCGTCTCAAACGTCGCTTCGACTGAATCTTAATTGTTTTTGCGGAAGAGCAAGTAATTTAGTCATAAAAATCTCTTTGCGCTTAGCTCCACGTTTATAATACAGACTGTAAATCTGTCCACTATTCCCAAATGATGTGCTAACTTCCAAGTTGTCTCTTGTGGCTATTTACTGCAATAACAGCTTTATTTGTCAATTTGCCCAGCAGCACTGGAGTTAGAGTAATATAAGACCTGGCATCAATGCTCAGCTGTGGATTAGTTCAGCCCTGCGTGGGAGTTTTGATCCACTAACGTCGGGCCTTTGGAGATCGTCGGGTTCGTCCTTTAATCCAACACCTGCAGTTGCTCGTTTGACAATAGCAAACCCGAGACATAATTGTGGGCAAAGTTATGGTTCACAATGACGAACGCTGTCAAGTCATCTGAGCCGACTGTTCACACAACATCGGTGGTCAAGAAACATGGCAAATGTTGGCGCAAAGAAAAAAAGTCCACAGAGTAGAGAGTTTAGATCAGAGCTATTCAACCCGATCCCGATCCAACTAATTAACTTTAATTATAGGCCAGACCCCACAGTGAACCTGACATATTTGTTTATGGATGCCTATTTGTTTCGATTTAAAGCCACTACGTTGCTCAGTGAATTTCAGTTTCCTCTTGTTTACGTTCACTAGCTGACCCGTTTCGGTTCCACAATGTACTCTTGCGCCTCCGTCGACGAATTGAAGAAACACTTACAATAATCCGCACAAAGTCTGATCAGAGGGGAACTTTACTTTTCTCTCAGATCCAAGAGCAAATCATCTCGGATGTGTGATTGACAGGAGCGGAGCCACATGCGCCCTTGTTACTGTCTGATTTACACCTTGCGTACTTTCTCTATTTCCTCAACATGTTAAATTATCTTCTCTTTTGTTTACGCTGCAACAAATAGATTAACAGAATTTTATATTGCAGGCTTATTAAATGCTCCATAGAATCCCGAGCCCGACTCGACCCAGCCATCAAGTAAATAATCAGAATTTTCAGTCGAGCTTATAACCCTGAATATATTTCTATTGCCAGCAGCTGTTGAGCCATACTCCTAAGCCATTGCTACACTACTCTGGATATTAAGTAAAACCATTATTTTTTTAACCGTTATTTTTTACAGTGTTTGAATGGTAAAAGTCGTAGTAAATACGACGTGACAACAAAACGCTATAAAATTGCAAAACAAAACATGGCAATGTATAATTCCTGTTAGATCCAACCAGCAGTTTTACACAGTTTCCCTGACCGGCGAGGCAGACGCCACATCGGCTCCGGTTGGTTCTTTGTGATGTCAGTGGCAGCTCATCAATAGGGGGAAAATGAGATATTCCTCCTGTCGCATAGTAATTAATCGCGCAACAGGCCCTACCTGGTTATGGCAGCAAATTGGAGCAGCCATGACAATTATAAAGAAACTAATTAAACGAATTAGCCCCCCACCAGGCCTGGGAGCATCCCCCCGCATCTCAGACGCTGACACAAACAGTTGCAGTAGAGAGAAGCAGATGCCGACCCAACGTACAGGCGGACCTCGGGACGGAGTCCCTCAGGGTCCCATCCCTTACCAAAGCATACACAGCTACTAGCAGTGGCAGGTTTAATGCCCAAAACCTGCCTGACCAGGTGGAAAACAATGACCTCACTGGTCTTAACAGAGGATGTATTGTATCCTCCTTGTTCCCTCGTTGCTCCAGTGTTTCTTTGGGTGTGTGCGCACATGCTTGGCGCCTGCAGACGCCAAGTGTTCTTGCGAAAGGTTAACAGCCATGAAACAAGAGAATGATGAGCAAGAGCAGGATCTGAAGGGCTTTTAAGAAGGTGTGGAGTGGTGAAGAGGAGAAAGCAAGAGAGCTGCTGAGGACTGTTGCTTCAGAGTCCTGACTGGAGTGGCTTATGCTCGGCTGAAAGAGACGGTAGGGCTGGTGTTGGCGAGGGGAGGTGGTGGTGGTGGTGGGTTATCCGGAAAACAAGAGGACCAAAAAAGGCAATTCAGAGGAGAGGAAGTGAGAAGAATGTGGAGCACGGAGGAGCCGGACGGCGGAAACGCCAACGACGTTAGTTTGGGAATAACTTGTCATACCTCACAAAGCACTCTCACAAGCTAATTTATGAAACCATGATAGGCTGTTCCACTCCACTGCGGAATATAATGTGGTTCGAACAGCGATGATGAATGCAAACCCACATTTGAGGCCGCAGTGGTATATTTTATGTTTAATCCTAATGAAAGGAGCTGATAATGGGCTGTTTCTTGAAGGAAATCTCCGCCGGATTCGCTCTCCTTCCTTCGTCCTTAAGTAAAAGTGTGACTCTAAGCGGCGTCGGTATATTTTCCTGTCCAGTTTATCTTCAGCCCTGCTTTCCTGTCCTCCACCCGCCTGCCCACGACGTCGTCCAGGTGGTTAGAATCAATTGTGCTGAAAACCAGATCTATGAAATTGAATGTATGAGGCAGATCACTTGGTGTTGCTGTTTGACATACGATTTTATTTAGCGTTTTTTTTTTTCTTCTTCTTCTATCGATGAAATGACTCATCACAAGTCATTTCACAGCAGCGTGTTAATGAGAAAATCCCCGACTCCACATCTTTAAACACAAGACGGAGAAACTGCGCCGGAAGTCGAGAGATACTTTCGAAAGCCGGGGCGTTGAGGAGCGAGCGCAACACGTATGCGCGTCCGGCCTCGTCACGGCTGACAGTTCAATTAGTTTGAACTGAGCGATGCGTGGCGTCTTCCTCTCGTGGCGCTTGGTAATTGTCAGTGTTGGTGCTTTGAGGAGGTCGTATTGTGCACGAGTAGATAGCCGAACCCAAAGTGGTGTGAGCCACTCGGAAGTCAGTGGCATCGAAACGCAGGATCTGCCGATCCCAACAGATGACGGGGGGAGGGAGGGGTCATCTGTTGACCCCACGCTTCGGTGACGCTGTGCTCTCAGAGCTCATCGTTCATTTGCTGTATTTTGTAGGGGGGAAAAAAAATAGTACGTCTTTTTTTTTTCTTTCTTCTTTGCTTTCCTCTGCTTCAGTGGAAAGTAACTGCAAATGGCTTTGAACTATCTGGAGGTTTAATTAGGCATTCCTCATCAGCAGGGGATTGAGTGTGGGTGAGGTGTGCGTGCGCGTGCCCGTCCAGGCTTGCACGCTTTCAAAGAGCGATGCAGTAACGGGACGATGCGATTGTGTTGGCTTTACTGTAAATAATTTGGGATTTGTTTCCTGTGAACAGCCATTTTGAGGCGAGCTGGCGTCTGGTGCCTTTTCCTGGGCGTCGGCGAATCAGCAGGCAGGCGGCGGTAGACGTTTGAAGTCTTTAGAAGTTTTGCACCTTGATCTGCATGAAGCAGCCATCCTCTGACTGCCACCAGCACATCACAACTTTGCGATTTGAGTCTTTGCTTTTGTTTGATGTTGCAAATGTGTCAGGAGAGAGAGAGAGCAAAAAAAAAAAAAAAGAAAAAGAAAAACCTGCAATGATGTCTTTCATTCGCTTTGTTCTTCCCACCACCAGCAAAGGCGCATAACCTTTACAGATTCTTTCAAAGTGCTAAACTAAAGCAATTTTCAGGCACAATCGCTGCCGCGAAGAAGCCCAAGATTGGTCGGACATCTTTTACTCATAGCCTTGCAGGACGCTAATTAATTTCTTTTAATGGGCGCGGCGTCGGTTTTTCTTATTTTGACAGCATGTAGGATTGTTGTCCTAGTAAACACTTTTACAAGTGGGAGGGGGAATCCTGTATCCTCCTCACCCTTTGTTGTTTAAAAGCCCCATATGGATTGTGAATCGGCAGCAGCTTTCAAAGCATCATTAGTCATGCATAAAAGACTGTGTGAACGCTTTAATACTGGCCCTGGGCTCCGGCTCTGAAGATCTGCCTTAATTGCCCACCTCTGCTGCATACCGTGGTCACGTGCGCACGCATCGGCGCACAAGTTGAATCCGTGTGTGACACCGTCGGTGTTTGTGTGTATTTGCTAATTGTCCATCGCTCGCTGGCACTAATAAGCGCGTAAAGAGACTGAGTGCTCTAAGATGGGCATTAAACGAGATTCAGACACACCCCTCTGCATGCCTTGAATAATGATCCTTTATCTCTGCTTTTCTTTTCCCCCTGTGGCTGACACGCTTTTTTTTCCCCTTTTTGCTCTGTGTGTGTATGTGTGTGTGTGTGTATGCAGCGGTCCACCTGCTAGGCCTGACCTGGCATCTGCGGCACGGTGAGAACCAGCTGTATGAAAACGGTCTGAGTTCAGCCGACCATCAACAGGAGGACCGCGGCAAACTCCGGCCCACGAGCTCCGTCCACCTGCTGGACACACTCAACCCTGAAAACACATACGCGGGTGACAGAGGTAAGGTCGCTTTCTCTCTCTCAAACGTGCACACAGATATGCACCCACTCAAACCTGCACTCTCATTGGGTGTGAATTAGCAAGACGGTCTCACTTAACAAGGTCATTCGGTGACACAAAGTGGGTCCAAATCGAGGAGCCGTCCGTGTCCTTCGCAGGTGGCACAGATTACGTTCGATGCAACAAAGGCTGCTCCAAATGCGCCCGTCTTTCCCTTGCTTTCCAAAAATGGGGACGGCGTATCCTTCCCAGGGTTCGTTGCGGGCCAAACGGGGCATTTCTGGTCTTATGATAACTGTAGCTAGTCAGCTTGATTCCGAGTTTTTCTGTAAACGTGACACTTGTATGTTTCTCTAATAAAGTGTCAGATCACATTTTTACTGCACAGCAGCACAGGTTTGCGGGTTAAATAAGTCATTATTGTTCCATTCTCTAGTCGACTCAGTTTATCTACGGCCGTGTGGCGGCAGAAAGCATTTCAAGCTACGGCCGACTGAGCTGAGTGGGTTGAGTGTCCGTCTTGCAATCAGAAGGTGGTTGTAGGTTCAATTCCAGCTGTTGATTTCTTTTTTGTTTCTTTTGATAATTAAATATTTTTTTTCTTTCGCTGATGTTTTATAAAGGAAATTTATATATTTTTAAAGGTAATTTACACCAACAGCTGATTTCCAACCTCAGCTTTAATGGCAAATTATCATTGAATTCAGTTCAACACCTTTTTACGCCAAAGGGGAATGAGTGAGTTGCTGTCGTGGCTCATATCATTCAGGTACCTCCGTAAAGTCTTTGTGGATGTTGTTGCAATATTCAGGAAGAATCTCCAGCAGCAGTCAGTCTTGCAACAAATATAAAGAAGCATCTGACTGAAGACACATTTGCTGTTTGATATTTTCAAGACTGCCGAACGGGAATGTTATGCTAACAGCGTAACGTCTGGGAAGCAGGTACAACATTTCAAGTATCCTAGATGACATTATCATTTGTTTTTGCTGTCCTCCTGAAGCCTCCGTCTGGGTTGTGTGGTTAGAATGCTGAGCAGAAAGACATTGGAGTCAGGAAAATGATCCTTGCCCCATTATGATTGATGGAAGAGACAGTTTGAACCTCCTTCTTCAGCTCTGAATCCATCGAGTCCTCTGGGATTGGGGGTCATAGTCCAGGTGTTATTTGAGCTGCTGGATCCGCTGGTACAAAACAACCATATCGTTGCCATGGTTGCCACGTGTTGTCTGGAAGTAAAAAAAAAAAAAAGTAGGAGAAAAAAATCTCTTCAACTTCACAGCATCTAATGCCAAAACAAAACCGATTAAGAACAAAATCTACAAAAATAACATTTTCCTCGATGGGTGGTTCATTGCTGTTCAATTAAATATTACTTTAATTTGCATGATGTGCCAGATTCTATAACAAAATATCATGTTAACCTGTCAAACTCCAACTGGGCAAATCTGTTGATAGGATAACTATTTTGTGTGCGCTCCACAAATCAGGTTGTTATGGAAACGGCGGAACAGTCAGTTTTAAAACAGACCAATAAAAAAGCCCTATCTGCCTCAAACAATGTGGGGAGCGGGACAAACATGGAGTGAAAGGGGCTCGGGGTCAAAACTGAACCTTTGCCCAAGGCTTAGTGTTAGCTTTAGTCCTGGGCAACCTGGGGAGAAACACGGCAGTGGCAGTGTCATGCTCTGTGGGTGCTTTTCTCCTGTAGGACGTAGAATCTGGTCAGGATGGGGAAACAATCCCGTCTCCAGTTGAGCAAAACCGGGTAGAGTTAGCCGAAAAATACTTGCAGTTGCAAATGCATCAAAAAAGGGGGCTTCTACAAAGTAATCAAATATTTATATGCAAATTTTTTCTTTCCACTTCACAATTGTACTCTGCTCTGTGTTAGCCTGTCTCTTAAAATGTACTGTTTTATGGCTGCGTCATGTGAATAGATTTTTTTTTTTTTCTTCTCTAATAAACACGTGTGCTTTTTAAATCCACCGATGTACCAGCTAAAACCTAAGAGAAATCTTTTCCAAGCACCAGTAGTAATTTCTGTAGCCAGAGCACCGTCAGGGGTACGCTGTGAACTGGAAGACCTCCGGCAACCAGTACCACGCCCTCCCAGTACACAAGCTTGTAGAACACGGCGACATGAAGGGATGGCATGACACAGCATCCCGCCGGTCGTGTCGGGGCGGCTTTTCTGATCGTCAGGACTTTCTGCGATAATTTGATGGGTTTATTAATCTTGACTGGGCCGTGGAATTCCACCTCTCGCAGCGGGACTGCCAGCTGTCTAGCAGAGAAGGGAAAATCAATCAGTCCTGTTTATTTTCTGTGAGTCGTTGCTGTCACTTTGAGGGCTCGAGCTCAAAGTGACGTCTGAGATGTTAGGTCAGTTAATTTGTGTTTCATTAAAAGGGGATAAGGAGGGGGGGGGAACACACACACACAGTTTTGTAGCCTCCCGGGCAAGGCAGGCTCATTGAAAATTAGCATGTGTACCCTAGTGTTGTGTTCCAATCAAGTCTGATTGGAGCCGGAGCTAATAAATTTTGCAGTCATTTATTGTGCAGCTGAAAGCCAACAAAACACTCTCCCGTTACCCTCAAAAAGGAAGATGTTTGGGGAGGCGGCATGTGTTTCGGCCATTGTGAAAAAGGTTATGGGGATGATCAGAAAAAAATAAATTCAATACGGCCTGTATGTCTCAAGAGAGTCAGAGTTTTCCAGCAGGACAACCCTTATTGTTTTAGCTAGAGCTGGAGCATACCGAGAAGGGAATCTTTCACTCTCTTATGCTGTGTGTATATATGTATATATATACATATATATATTTTTTTTTCAAAGTCATCAAAAATGACTTTTAAAAAAATGTAACTTCACAATTTAACGCCTTGAAATTGGTCTTTTTAACAAGCTCCTGCTCTTTCCTGCGCTCCGCTTTCAGTAACTCTTTGCCAACGTTTTCACCAGCGTTTCTCTGAAAGTAGTTCATACTCTAATGTGTGCTAATAACTACTGCTGCTGCTAGTCTGGAGGAACTTCGTGGAAACAGTTTTTTGCACACAAAATGGCTGCCAAAAGGATTTCTCAAACATGCATGAAAGAATCAAGGCAACACTCCAGGTATGTTTTTGATGATAGAATAACATTATAACCTGATGTAAAGCTCATTTTACATAATACTGCCCCTTTAAAAAGCGTCAAAAGCACCATTGTTTCTCTTCCAGTGGTGTTTCTCCACCACTGGAAGAGAAGCAGGCCCCTGGGATCATAGAGCCGTCACCATGCTTAACAGTAATTATGAGGCGAGACTCCATGCAACCCAACCCTCGCATCCGAGCAGCAGATGAATCTGTGAATAGGTTTGTTGTCGGGGTAAGTCTCTTCTGGTTCCAGGTAAAGTTTATGGTTATAATGGTGGAACTGAGGATTTTTACTGGGCATCACTCCCAATCAACCTGTGGGATGTAGACAGGGTCTAAAAGTTTTAACATTGAACTTTGGGGATTATTTTTACCTTCCTCATTGTCCTCCTCACTGTGATTGGGTCCTTGTCCAGGCTCTTAACTGGTGGCTAAAAGAAAGAGGCCACTATGTCTTCTGCTTTGGTCAAGAAAACAGAAAGTCATAAATAAATATTGCTTGTTTACGAAAAGCTCCTGTTAATCAAAAAAGTAAATTATGAATAAAAAATGGCTCAACTTTCCAATATTTTAAGGGACTCTTTTGGGGGTACTATTAATTGGGTCAAAGTAATTTAGAAGAAGATTTTACTAAACTAAAGGGGAAATATTATGTAATATCAACTTTTTCCTAGCTTCACGTCATGATCATGAAGTTATAATGTATTTACCTCATCAAAAACATGCCTAGAGTGTCGTTTTGATTCGTTCATGCATGTTTAAGAAATCCTTTAATCTCCATGGCAACCACTCAGCTGTACAAAACACCCGGTGGGACCGAGCGCCCCCTACGAGGCGCAGCTCCTCCTCAGAGCTGCAGTATCCGAGCTTCCGCTTTACAGAGCAGCCGTCTGCCACCGCTCCCCCACTCGGCTCCTTCAGACTAGCCCACAGAAATTAGCAAACACCTGGTGGAGCTGCACATCAGCTGACCTCATTATACGAGTTACTTATGAGTGCAATGCTGGTGAAAACATTGCTAAAAGGTCAACAGAGGAGCGTTGTCATGACAGGGCATTAAAAAGAGCAGGAGTTTTTAAAGAGACACATGCCCGAATTCAAGGCGTTAAATTACAAAGGCAGATTTTATCTAATTCATATTTAATACATGTAGCATTTTCACAACAACTGGAGGCAACATAGTTACTTGATTGTGTTATAAAATTGCTCTGTGCCCCTAGAAAATACTTAACACTGCCCCTTGAAAAGAACCAAAATACTAAAAGCTGTTACAGTCGGTACAAATTTCAGTACGTTTCTGCGTCATTAGGGCATTGTTTTGTTGTGAAAAGGCAGTCGGCACACTGAATGATCTCATTCAACATGGAGACATTAGACAATAAATCAACCCTGAACTGATTCCACATCCAAAAAGGCAGGTAATTGGTTAATCAGTGGCCGTCTTACCGAGTGCAGGGCCAGAAATCGCTCATCTCCACACTGCCTTCTGCCATCTATCCAGAGGAATTCTTAGCCTCAATTTAACCCCATGATATGGGACATTAATTGTGAGTTTTTCAGGTCACGAAGTCAGACGGCGCATAGCAACCTTCATGCTTGGTCTAACTCTGATGGATATTACATCAGAGGCAGCCGGAACCCACGAGCCGAACTGCAGCACTTTGCAATTCAGGCTACCTGGGACGTCCCTGAAGCAACTACTGCTGATGAATCCTCACATTTTTAAGGATTAACACTCTCATTGGTCCCTAAATCCTGCTATGGACCGCGCCGGGGTCACAGACTTCCACTTGGAAGTGTTGCGTCACAAGCGCTCTATTGTTTCAACTCTCATTGCTTTACACGCTTGACGAGAGCCGGGGAAATCAAAATGGGCAGAGTTAAGCCGCTGATGCATGGGAGCTCAGATTAATAAAATTGGCACGGTGGAGGTGGTCCCCTGGCAGAGGAGGGCCAAAGAGATTAGAGATTAGGCTGTAATCCAGTGTGGCAGATTATCACGCTCATCCCGCTCTACCCATCACCTCTCACACCGAGAGACCACACAATCCCCAAGATTACACCGCGGAGGATGGAGAGAGGAAGGGATGTGGAGAGCAGGAGGGAGAGAGCGAGGTTGAAGGGGAAACAAAAGTTAAACTGGGAGGAGAGGCGGAGAAGTGGGGGACTTCTTTTTTTTTTTTTCATAAAACATTTAACAAGGAAAATTAGTATTGAACATGGCGGCTAATTTTCTCATTAAGTATATTTCAAAGGAGGTAGTTTGCATTAGATTTACCCCCCCCCCCACACACAAAAACGCTGGGAACAACTCAACCAATCGATATACGCACAATTTGACCATAAATTATTCCAGAATTCACATCAAACAAAGTGAAGTAGCATGGGCAAAACGTATTGTAAATTGTTACCAACATTGATTTGACATCCCTTATCAGGTGTGACCTGCTACATGTAGAAACAGGCGTCATTTCTGTACCGTATAATTTTCACATTTTTTTCTCTTGGACTCATCTTGGGTGATTGACGTGAGAATTTTTGCAATTTTATTTTGATTTCCCCTGGAAACAGTTGAGGGCTCCATTGCCTGTGCAGGGTTTCCCCCAGTGTACTACAAGCCTGGCGGGCCACCAGGCTTTACTTGTGCCCCCACCAGGCTTAGTATTGCTTATTTTTTTATTTATTTTAAATGTTTGCGTTTTTTAAGACTTTACAGTTGGTGTACAGATATTAATTTTTCAATCTTCCAATAACAGAAAATTATTTTCAAATTTCCTGTCAACTTTAAATATTTTTTAACTCAAAAACTAGATGGATGAATGACTGCCATAGTGCCCAACCAACACGCTTAGCAAGTTGTCTGTTGGAAACCTTGCTGTGTGTTTGTGATTATTGTTTTGCCGAAGAACCCATCTTTTTCTTATTGTTGTTCATCTTGAGTTTCTTGTCCGTCCAAATAATTTTTTCCACTCAAATCTTCCTGCAACTGTGCGAATTCTGCCGATACCAAATGCTAAAAATGATGACCATGCCGTGATTCACGAGCGTACCTCTAAAATTCACTCTAAAATTGCGTTTTGGATTGATGATAAATAACTTTCCACACATATGATTTTGATCTCCGAAGCAAAGTTTCTTCTCCCGGTATTTTATCGGCTTGGCTGAATGTGGTACAGAAAACTTTAAACAATCTCAAACCTGATTTTTCTTAAGCAGTGGAGTGTAATGCAGTGGCCCAGATAGTCTTTTTTGAACGGTATTTTTTTTTTTACAAAGACTTTAATTTAATTTAATTTGTTTTATTTATTTATTTTTGAATATTTAAAATGTCTTCCAGTTCCAGTGTTAAAGGTTCACAAGAACGTCAAGTTTATTAATGTTTAAGAGCGTGTTCTTGCATTATTGTTTTTGCCATTGCTGTTATATTCCTTAAAAATGGTCTCAAGACAACAATGTTATCATTTATCGCGATAACTTCTGGAACAATTTATCGTCCAGCAAAATTTGTTACTGTGACAGGCCTCCGTTCAGTACTTACTCCCTCTGCCATTCCGCCGTAAGCCACAAAACTTAATTTATGGACTAATTTGTTTTGATTTCTTACTGCTTGGATTTTTGCTACTAGCATCTGGTGTGAATTTAATGTCAACAGCCCCTTTAGAAATAGATGCACAGAGAAAAACATCGGCGTATTCAATGCTGCTTTTTCTTCCTACTGTACAAAACAAATGTCTGTGGCTTATCTGAAAAAATAAAATAAAATAAATAAAGATTGGAAACCAAGATGTAAATGTTTCCTTGTTATTGAGAAATAAATTATTTTATACTTGATGCACTGCAATAAACAGAACATTACAGTTGGGATATGAAGATCGCAGAGGAGGCTGATTGGAGGAGCATAGTTATCTCTTTCTCCTTGTTTCGGATGTGATGGCACAGTAGGGAGAGATGAAACAATCTTGGCGGAATGATTTGAAGCTAGTAATCTTCTTGTATACTTGTTCAGGATTTTTTTCTTTTTTTTTTTTTAGCCCTGTTATTTTTTCATATCAACATCAATGCCACAGAAAAACAGGCTTTCTCAACATCTTCTTCTTTTTTTTCCCTCCCCGTTTCTGTTCTGCTGTTCGTTTGATGCGTTGGGTCTCTGCCCAAAATCAGCATCCCAAGAAAGGGAATTTTAATTTACCTTTCTGAGACGGCCCCGCTCCACCGCGCGAGACACTAATTGACATGTTGTGTCAACTGCGTTATGGCTACTGTCTTGTAAGCCACACATGCTGCGTTTAATGTTCTCCTCGCGGTCGCTCTCCTGCAGCTTTTCTGGAGATCAACCGGCAGCCTCCCCTTCCCCCCTCCTTCTTAGTCCTCATCACATAAAAAGCTTTTCTAATTAGTGTTACATTAATTGCCACTCACTCCACGATAATCAACGCCGAGCCGGCGCGCGCGTGCGCACGCCGACTCCGGGGCGTCTATTTCTTGATCTGACGGGGCATTCGTGGTGAGAGCAGACGTGGGCTCGCGCACAGATGAAAGCCGAAGTGCCCAGAAAAAGAAAGTTTGTGTCAGTGGATTTCCTGCCTTAATGAAGTACATCAGTGGGGGGGGGGGGTAATATCTCACTCATTGTGGGAACATCTGATTTATTAATAACGTGAAATGATACAAACTGACATACAGTAGATGGGAATATTGCCTCATTATAATGTGGAGATGATGAAAACGCCGGAGCTGCGCCGTCTGATTGTGTAAACTGACTGTAGAGCCGAGTTCGGAGCTGTTTTTACTCCGTCTTGACAGTGTGGTTTAGAAATGGCGTGCAGATGGATGGATTGTGACACAGACAGAAAGAAGGGCTCTTAAAGAGCACATCAATATTCAAGACTGCGTGTAGAGAGAGAGAGAGAGGGTGGAAGGACGGCGGGTTGTGCAGAGAGAGGGGGAGTTTTGGGGGGGGGGTACGTGTGCGGAAACGGTGAGAGAGGACGCGGCGTGTTTGCGCGCACGCAGATGCGCGTGCGCACGAGCTCTGATGGACTGGGCCCGTGTAACAGCGGATGCATTGATTTTCTCACGCTGGGATACAGTCTCAGGGTGCAGCACGCGCACGTACTTACGGCTCAGACACACGTGCGGGATGCAGGATAGATCATTTAGTGAGCTCTCTGCTTGAGCTCCTCGAGTCAAGAGAGCACAAACATGTCTGCGTGCGACACAGCCCGCATCCAAAACCCTCCCATTAAAATATGGCCGGACAAGTCGGGTGTGATTTAAAGCCGCAGTCGCTGTTTACACTGTCGACGACTCACTTCATCTGCGACAGAGAGCCTGTCTGGAGTCGCTGGTGATTTTTTTTTTGTTTGTTTGTTTGTTTTGCTTTCTAAATCCTCGGATTTGGTGTTTTGGGTTGCAAGATAATAATGGTTGGGTTTATCTCTGTGATAAATAATAATATTGTCACCTTCCTGTTCTAAAATAAGTACTTTGTTGGCAAAAGGGATTTTTTTCCCAAACATCCCCAAATCATCTTTTAGCAAAGGAGAGATGGGAATTTTTTTGCCACAACCATTTTGGTCCCCGCACCAAAAAAAAAAAAGAAAAAAAAAAAGTCTGCTATTTTTTTTTTAGGAAGGTGACTTGCATATATCTAGATATACAACTCTGGAAAACATTAAGAGTCCACTGCACTGAACTCCATTGAAAGCCTTGTGGTTATTCCACCAAATATTGATCTCTGAACTCTTCCTGAGTTAAAACATTAGCATTGTTGTTTCTAAATGAATACGAACTTGTTGTCTTTGCATTATTTGAGGTCTGAAAGCGCTGCATCTTTTTTGTTATTTTGACCATTTCTGCAAATAAATATAAAATCTTTGCTTGGAATTTCGAAGACATGCTGTCAGTAGTTCATAGAATAAAAGGACATTGTTCATTTTACTCAAATATAGACGTAAAATCAGAGAAACTTATCATTGTAAGTGGGCTCTTAATTTTTTTTTTTTTTCCAGAGCTGCAAATATGCTGCAAATATATATATATATATATATATATATATATATATATATATATATGACTGTTAAAAAAAAAAACTCCCACTATGTGGAATTAAATAATCAATTTAAACAAGAAATTAAACAAGAGAATGATTAACAAGAGAATGAATACATCACAAACAAGTTGGAAAACTAAATGATAAATGAATTGGATTTGTGACACTCTGATAAAGTATCGCAGTTGAAAGCAAAAGAGTAATTATGACTATATGCAATATTGAAAAGTGTAACAATAGTTCAAAGATGTTCTTTCTCATATTTTTTCTGTTCATCTTTTGCCAAATTAATGACTTCATTTAATCATTGATCCATTTCTGTATTTATCTGTAACTTTGGCAGTCTTTGTGCTGTTCACGGTTAGTTATCAGGTATGTTTTTACTCTTACTGCATTGATACTTTTACCACCGTGATCCAAGAGATTACGTGTGAACTTTAACATTTGTTAAATGTCCCCCGATCAATCCTGAAAGTCAAAGTTCTTAAAAGTTTTTTTTCTTCCTTTCTTTCTTTTTTTTTTAACTTAATGGAAATCGATACATCTCGTCACAAAACCTCATAGCGATTTTCCTTACTTTCGCTTGAAATAATGACACAGTTGAAGAGGAGAAATTCACTCCGTGGTTCACTGACTTACAGGCGTTAAGTATCTGCCCTGTTAAAAACTTTGCCAGAGCTCAGTATAAAAAAAAAAAAAAGAAAGAAAAGGGAGAAAGTTGAATACTTTATCCTTATGCCATCTTGTGCAACACATGTTAAATATGTAACAGCGTCGGTGTCAAGCAGTGAATGAGTTTGTGAACAGGCAGACATATCTGTCACAGATGTAACCCGAGGCCTGATGGTAGAAGGTGAAGACAGACGGTAGAAGTAATAGAAGGCCCCGGGGCCCGGAGCATTATCTTCTCCAGACTCTGACTGACACTCATTAGGCTGCACAGTGGAGAGGGGAGGCTGAAAGCTTATTAAGCCACCTGCTCAAAAGGCCCTTAATTGAATCCAAGTAATTATAGAGACCTTGCCCATTGTGATATTTTTATTCATCCTGCGGCAAACTCAATCTCTCTTGCATTCGGAACAGTATTAATGTTGTCGGCGCCGATACATGCATGATTTACACACGGACAGTATTGACTGTTATAGACACACACACACACACACATGCGCGTGCGGTTTGGTCCCATCAGACCTGTCCTGTTACCAAGACCCTGACTGCAGCGTAATGCCACTCTCTGCTTCATTAGAACACGAGGGGTAATAACATTAATTGCGAAGACAGTGTGTTGAAAAATAGATTGTAGGTGTAATTGTTTTACCTGAATTTCCCGTAGGCAAGAGGAATTAATTAGACCTCGTGTCCCGAGTCATAATGTAGTTCCTCTTACCTCGCCGGCCTGACACGCGCCCGGCCACACACGCACACGCAGACGCACGCATACACGGGCGCGGACAGGCACATGAAACCCTGAGCTAAATGGGCTAAATGGGCCGGCAAACTCGCATCGATTTTTAAAAACAAAAGATTCACGTAGACGTTAGGGGTGTCTATATGAATTACGTTCGTGAATTTAGGCCAAACGCGATGTCGTGCTCACAAAACGTGGTTGAGATGAGACGGGATTTTAGCTGTATTTATTGGGGGGGGGGGGGGGAGAAAATCCAATTATTTGTGGGGGTTTCACAAATCACAATGTTTGTTTAAGAGAATCTGCAATCAGTGTTTATTTGCTTCATTCGGGTTTGATGAAAGTATTTTAGTGTCTGAAAAGCAGGAACAGGTCGGTTTGCCTCCTGATAAATCTCCATATAACTAAAGCGTCTCATGCCTGCATTTTGTCCCTTTCCCGCTTCCAGTTTAAAAACAAACAAACCACTTTGTTCGCATGTACTCAAACCCTTGCATATAAATGTATTTTTCACTTTAAAGATTGCGGGCTTATCAATGAAAATGTGGCGATCCGAGAAACACACACACACACACACAAAAAAAAAAAATTCTGTCCTCATGATCCCCGTGAAGTTCTGCAGCGGTCTGGTATGGAGGCGTTCATTTGACTCAGTTACATTGAATCTAAGAGTTGCAGGAAGTGGATCTTAAACACCAATTTGTCCTCATGTACTTAAACTATACATATGACATTGATTTTCCTTGCTTTTGTAGACTTATCGTTGTAAATGCAAATTACTTCCTGAACAGTTTATTTTACTCTTTTTACTATTCATTTTGGTTCTTATCCTCATTTGGACAAGTCGAATCTGAAACATGATAGGATTATGGCCAACCTATCCAGGCCAACACTGACAGACCCAAAGACTGGTTACAGCCACTTTGTCCAAAGTACTGCAGGTCTAAGTGACGTCCTGCTGGTAGATACTATTTATTGGAGTCGTAAAGACCAATTTCTGTGACAGAACTACAGGTAGAATATTGAAAGCAACCCTTTCCATTTTCTGCTGTCACACAATTACAACACATCCACTTGGCAGGTCTTAATTGTAACAAGCTTGGCACACAGACACTCCTCCCTTTTGCACCCAAAAATGTCTCATCTGGTATGACTAAAGTGCACCAGTGCAACTCAGGGAAGGTGTGAAAGGAGCACAACTTGTGCCAGTAAGACACATTAAAGGAGCAATGTTATGTAAAGATTCTTTTTTGAGCTTTACATCAAGTTATAAAGTTATTCCCTCATCAAAAACACGGCTGGAGTGTTGCCTTGATTCTTTTAATGCATGTTGGGGAGGTCTTTTAATCTCCGTGGCAACCATTCAGCTCTGCAAAACGCCTGGTTGGACCTAGCGTCACGTTGGAGACGCAGCTCCTCCTAGGAGGTCCACGTTTCACAGCCTCCGCCTCACAGAGCAGCCTACTGCCACAACTCCCCTCACTCAGCTCCTTCAGACTAGCCAACAGCAATTAGCAAGCACTGAGCTCGTCATAGGAGCTACTTCTCAGAGCAACGCTGGTAAAAACGTTGTTAAACGGTTTTACAAGAGGAGCCATGTTGTGATGACTTTCTCAAGGCGGAGTTTCAGAAAAAGCAGGAGTTTTTAAAGAGACAGAGACCCAATTTCAAAGTGTTAAATTACAAAGTAAAATTTCTTTTTAGTCATTTTTGATTTTTGATATAGTGATTTTTGATATAGAGAATGTTTTTAACAACTGAAGTTAACACAGTTACTTGATTGTGCACTATGTGCCTGGAAAATACATAATTTAAAAAACACTCATTTTAAAAACGTTCCTTCAGCTTAGCATCAAATCAGAGTTACAGCACTGCAACCTCCCCTTTCTGCTTCATTGTCTGTCTGGGGCATGTTCTGTTGTTTCAGCCTCATGGTTGTTGTTTTTTTTTTTTACTAGGCTATGAAAACACAGATGCAACAGATGGTCAAGCTTTCAGCACCCACCTGCTCTTAATAACAGCTTACACTTTACCAGAAATCAGATGCTAACAGCAGTTTGATGGTGTTTTATGAGGCAGATGTCAGTTTCCTCTATATCTCTTTTGGCACTTGTGGCCTTTATTAATGAGTAGTTTACAGGAAGAAGGGCAGAGAGAGAACAGGAAAACATTCAGTAAATACCCCAGGGCTGGGAATGGAGCCCAGTGCTGAGCCACGCCATTGCACCCCGAATAGATAGGATAATTTGACAACAAACCAGAAAGAGAGAGTTTTGGAGAAGAAAAAGAAGTGAGAGAAAAAAAAAAAAACTAAATCTGATCTTGATGTCCAGCAGTTTGAGAAAAATAACCCAGCCTGTTTTTAATTTTTTTTTTAAAAAGTAGAACAGAATGGTGTTAAGTCAAAGCAATAGTATGTTTTGTTGTACATCATGCGGCACTACCTGCATAATTGGCTGAAGCAGGATCATTAATATAATGCAGGCTATTTAGTTTACAGGAGCGCACTAATGATTAATTGTTTCTGTCAAGGCTGCTTTATTTTTTGATGTTAGACTTGAAGAAGCCAAAGAGCCCTTTAATCACTTCTTTATTTAAAAAAAAAAAAAAAAAAATCATGTTTTTTTTTTTTTTAAATAAACCTCACACATGTTTTTGCTCACAAATTGCTTTGCTTGCCAGCTAATGATGAAAAGCACAAGAGGAGATTCATGCAAAAACATTTATTTTTATCTTTTCTTTTTTTTATTCTTCTATTTTGCTAATAACCAGTAGTAGGTGTGAATTTCGAGCGGTTTTCTTCCTTTAACAAAGCCGGGAAACAGCAAGGCGTGAAGAAATTTTCCCTCGCTGTTTGCATACTGCCTCGTTCATTTAAGCTCGTATTCGATTTGCCTGCCAAGAAGAAATGAGCAGAGAATTTCCTTTTGAAAAAGATGTTTTGTTTTGTTTTTTTCCTTCTCATGATCAGGCTGATTGACAGCAGTCATGTGAGTAGCTTGAAAAGGTCGCTGTTTTTTCTTTTCTATTTTTTATTTATTTTTTGTAAAACTTCCCAAATCGTCTCAGACCCTCCCATCTCTCGGATTACCCTTCACTGATGAGACAGAATTAAAGAAACGCAACACAGGTTTTCCTCCGTCTTGCATCAGCAGCTGTAAAATGACACAGCCGCCCACTTTTCTACGCAAGCCTCCTCTTGTGTTTCCCTCTCCTCTCTCCCTCTCTCCATTCTGCTTCCCATCAGCTGACCCGAACGCCACTTTTCTGTCCCCCCCCGTTGCGTCAGGCTTGGCGAGGCACCGTACGGTAATTAGCATCAGAAGGACCTGCTTGCTCATCTGCGAGCCAGTCAGCCTGCACGCCTCTGTGCCTGACAGTGCTCTGCCCTTCCCTGTTCATGTTTCATTCATCGAAAGCTGAATAAAAGATCTTTTTTTTGGGGGGGGACGTCCGACCCTCTGCTGATCTTTATGCTTTTTGTAACCAGACACAGAAAGTGTGGATTAGCATAAGAAGGAACAGTTTGCTGAGGTAGACTTGGCCAAGATTGTGTGAATGCTCACTTTAAGTGTGCTAGACCATTACTCAGTTTGGAGGAGAGTCTAAACTCAGACCAATACAAACTTCAGTCAGTCCTATCTTTTTTATAATTGCAGCTATTTTGTGTTTATTAGTATGCTGTTTGACATTTTGAAAGGTTTGGCTCAATATTAAAACAGGATTGCGGACATTGGAAAGAGACATGAAAAGTGATTTACTGCTGGGTGAATCGTAAATATTGATGTGACTTAAAGTGCAACTCCACCAAGAGCTTCCAGGCTGTCTAAAAGGTCTATCGAGAGATAACGCCGTGCCGTGATCATAGTAACACGCCAACAGCGCAGCGAATGTAAAGAAGCCAAGATGCACCGAGAAATCAGCCTGTCACCAGGGCTGCACGATATATTGCGAATATATCCTCGTCATCGGAATATCGGTGTACGCAGTGTTGACATCGCAAAGGACCGCTTGGAGTGGAATAACTGTTGCCTATTATCTTACAAGTATTCTGAACTTGCATTTTACATGCTAATGTCATAAAGCCAGTTGAACAAAGACTCAACACAGCAGACACCCACACTGGCATTATAAGAAAATGCAAATTGTCACAGATTGGAACAAGAGGAAGGAAGAAAACGGGTATATATCGCACCTGATATCTCAATACTTACCATCACAAGATTTTCTAATATTATGCAGCCCTACTAGTGACTAATATCAGCTCATTTCTGGCAAATGAAAATATGTTTGCAGGTCATTCAGGCCACGAGAGAGCAAGACTTGAATCAGGTAACAGGAAGTCTGAGTAGAGTACATCTAAGTTGCTGTGTTTTATCCGGTTGGGCTTGGATAAAACCCAACGGAACGGGTGGTTTTTGGAAATCTCAAAGTTAAAACACGGATCAAAACTCTATAAGGAAAGGTTACAGTCAGCTAAATATAAAGACAGGTTACTAAAGAGAGTTCAAAACCTGAATGTCATTATCATTTTGTCCTTGCTTTAAAATATTAAAACCCTGTTTTAGAAGCACTGTTTGCTCACCTAGACCTCTACTCCCAATGCAAATACTTAATAAGCATTGAGAAGTTTAGAGTTTGTGCCTATAGCATCAGCCTGACCCAAACTTTGGGTTCAGTCAGGCTGAAATTATATGTTTAACAATAGACAGGAAGGGTCAGGCTGGTGGTGCTGGGGTGTGTTTTTAATACACAACCCATTCCTGCATTCTTGTTTAGCACAGTGAAACTAAACAGGAATACACGGTAAAAAGTTCTGTTGATTCGCTAAATGCAGCTGCAGATGAGTAGTAGGTGTTTACCCAAAAGAGAGGTGCAGAAGTCAATTAGACTGTAACAAGTGCAGTGCACTGCACAACTCAAGCGCATGCGGCCGCTCTCCACTCCTCTCTTCTCCTATCAGTCACACATCCCAGAAGATTTGCACTTGACTCGCCTTGCGGTTACAACAGGCGACAAAGTGGACCAGTAAAATGTTAAGCAAAGGCTAAAATATGGGAGAAGTTGCACTACCAAGCCAACAGAGCCCAAAGTCAGAGATCCAGAAGTGTTTTAAAATGGTAGCAGTTTAACACACTATGTCGGGTTTACTTCAGGCTCACTTCTCTAATTAGAGTTAATTAGTCGTATTTCAGCAATAGTTTAGCAATCTAAATTATTGCTGAAAGGACGAAAATAATTATTTCAAATGTTGTTCTTAGATTGTATTTTATCTCATGATGAAACTGCAGTCCATCTCAACTTTGGACTGCAGTTTGAGATGATAGCAATTTGGTTCTCCAGAGCCGGTGGATCAAGGAGATAGAGATTTTTTCAAGTAATGCAGTATAGCATGGTATAGTATAGTATAGTATAGCATAGTATAGTATAGTATTGTATAGTATAAGATAGTTTTGGATAGTATAATATAGTGTAGCATAGTATAGGATAGTATAGTATAGTATAGTATAGTATAGTATAGTATAGTATAGTATAGTATAGTATAGTATAGTATAGTATAGTATAGTATAGTATAGTATAGTATAAGATAGTTTTGGATAGTATAATATAGTGTAGTATAGTATAGCATAGTATAGTATAGTATAGTGTAGTATAGTATAGTATAGCATAGTATAGTGTAGTATAGTATAGTATAGTATAGTATAGTGTAGTATAGTATTGTATAGTATAGGATAGTATAGTATAGGGTAGTATAGTATAGTATTGTATAGTATAGTATAGTATAGTGTGGTATAGTATAGTATTGTATAGTATAGGATAGTATAATGTAGTATAGTATAGTATTGTATAGTATAGGATAGTATAGTGTAGTATAGTATAGTATTGTATAGTATAGGATAGTATAGTGTAGTGTAGTATAGTATAGTATTGTATAGTATAGTATAGTGTAGTATAGTATTGTATAGTATAGTATAGTATAGTATAGTGTGGTATAGTATAGTATAGTATTGTATAGTATAGTATTGTATAGTGTGGTATAGTATAGTATAGTATTGTATAGTATAGTATAGTGTGGTATAGTATAGTATAGTATAGTATAGTATAGTATAGTATAGTATAGTGTAGTGTAGTATAGTATAGTATAGTGTGGTATAGTATAGTATAGTATAGTATTGTATAGTATAGGATAGTATAGTGTAGTGTAGTATAGTATAGTATTGTATAGTATAGGATAGTATAGTATAGTGTAGTATAGTATTGTATAGTATAGGATAGTATAGTATAGTATAGTGGAGTATTGTATAGTATAGGATAGTTTTGCATAGTATAGTGTAGTATAGTATAGTATAGTGTTGTATAGTATAGGATAGTATAGTGTAGTATAGTATAGTATAGTGTAGTGTAGTATAGCATATGATAGTTTTGGATAGTATAGTGTAGTATAGCATAGTATAGTGTAGTATAGTATAGTACAGTGTAGTTTGGCATAATATAGTATAGTATAGTATAGTGTAGTATAGTATAGTGTAGAATGGTCTAGTATAAGAAGATTGAAATCAAATTAACGACACCATCCAGTTATGAAACATTATGCTAAGATTCAGTTGATTATGCAACGTTAAAAGGAGCAAACACTCAGCAACAGTGGAGAGAAATGACTCCCTTTACACAAGAATAAATGTCCACGAGGCATCTTCCTCTGGGGTCTGGGGTGTGGCGAGAATACCTACTGCTGTGGCTCAAACTGCTGCAATATTAAGAGGGTCAGTGATGTCAACAGATTGTTTGCAAAAGTGTTTGAGTCTTCAAATGTTGTCAGATTTAGTTTCTGATCAACCAATGTTTTCCCAGACGCCCATAATCAACACAGGCATGCCAGTAAGTTTGCACTGAGAAGGAAGAGTTGGAACTACTATATATATGCGTTTCATTTACAGAGATCACAAATGTATAATTTACAATCACATTATCGCCTTGGGAGGGTTTTCTGCTTGCTCTGTTGTGTTTCACATTATTTCACAAGCTCTTGTAATCAATTCATGAAATCCCGCTGCTGTCATCTGGTAATCTAGTGTACGTCAAAGCTTTGTTAGTTACTAGACCTAAAAATCTCCTAAAGCCATCTGCTACTGGAATCTGTGAAAAGACTCAGATTTCTTTGCTGGTCGTTGGCATTGCTCAGCTGTTGTTTCGATATGTTGTTATACAATGCACTGTAGCACTCTGCAGCCGCTCTGGAGACTTTGTAAGTACGTTTGAGGTGATGAAATTCCATTAAGACTTCTGGACCCCCTTCCACATGTAAGCCAAACGGAGGGCGGAACAGAAGTCAAACGCACGGCGCCCTTCCTTAAGCCACTTCCAGCATCGCTAAAAGTTCCTCCCAGACCTGCACTCTTAGCTCCCTCTCTCAGCGTGACAGCACATGTGATATATGCCTGCTGGCCTGTGGGTGTGCACGGTGTCGCCATAATGGAGTGGTGGAGCTGCGGGCGTTATGGATTGAGAGCGGGCAGACTCGTCCATGAATCTGCCCCTAACTGTTCTTCTGCCTTTGTGGTGGTAACGATTGGCTGGCTCCCCTCTGTCAACATATTTCCTCCATCTTAGTTTAGAAGCAGAGATATAGCTCTCCTTAAAGGCCAGCACAAAGAGAGTTGTCCCCCACCCCCTCTGTACACAAAAGACTCAGGACTGGGGCTTGATAAAGGCTTTACGTAGAGAGAGGAGAGGAGCTGATGGCCAGCAGGACTGCCGGAGAGACCCTATTCTCTCCACACACAAAGCCGGGCTCTCACTCAAGACACTATCTGTGCGCCGTTGGTCTGTTTGTGAATGCATGTGGCCGCGTGTGTGTGCGTGCCCCTCCTCACTTTTTTTTTTTTTTACTTCTGATCCCCAGTTTCCTCTTTTCTTTGACACACACACATCTTGACGCATGCATCCGTCTTTCTTGTTAGCAGATGCTAATATAGCGCTCGACAAAGCCCCGGTAGAAAGCTTTCAGACCCCAACACTGGCTTTCTAAAGCAGTTCATCTTCATGCACAGTGTATCCAAAGGACTGCCAAAGCCTACTTCCTTGAAAAGATGTTTTTTTTCTTCTTCTTCTTTTTTATTTGACTCGCGCTTAGTCATTTGGAGATCTATTCAGTTTCACTTAATTAGCCGTGCTGCTGATCTTGCCGCTGTTATAGGACATTAGGTTGGTTATTAATTGCTCGCGATGATCTTGAATAGAACTCCTTGTCCACCTTGATAAATCTCCAGCATGTGACTAAAGTCTTTCACCTGTGCTTTTTTTTCCCCTTCTTCTTCTTTCACCTGCAGAGAAATGGGTGAGGGGCCGCGCCATCGACCGTGGCGAGATCGACGTCGGAACCCAGCAGAGCCAGGCGATCCCGCCGGGTCTCTTCTGGAGGTTTCACATGACCGTCCACCATCCGACCTACGTCAAGTTCAATCTGTCGCTGTCGCACAACGCGCTGCTGGGGGTCTACGGTCGCAGGAACATCCCGCCCACACACACTCAGGTAGGGGTCGCTCCGTTTTGCAGAGTGCGGCTCATCCATTTGGACCGCACTGCGCCTTTCCTCCCATGTTCGTCCTCCCTTTGTCTAGCCTTGGATTGGGTGCCTATTAAAAAAACTCAGTCCAGTTCTCATAATGAAGTATTTCAAACAGGGCGGGGTTTAAGGGCTTTTTTTTTTTTTTCTTGGCAAGGACATTGTAGGTATCGAAATTGTCATTTTGTCTTGCTTCCTTTAGTGCAATTCCTTGTCTACTTCTTGCAACATTACGCCAGGAATCCTGTCTTCCATTGAAGATTCAAATCAGTTTTGTTTCTCGCTCTTAAAAATATTGATTTGCAGTCAGACAGGTGTCCATAAACTGTATTTACGCGTTTGTGTCGGCTGAATTTGTGAGAACACAATAACGGGTTGATTGAAACGGCAATCCAGCGGAGCGTGAATTGTTACCTGCCTGTTTAAACAGGTAACAGTTAAGAGGTGCGAACAAATCACCGCTTCCAACTTGTTTTGACAACAGACACAGCAAATATGCAAATGAGAACAATTAAATTGTGACTTCAGCTGTGTTAAAACGCAGCGTAAGAGATGATGGAAAACCCACTTTTTATTGTTTTTCTAATCAGGCTCAGTAGAGTAATCAGCCAGTGGGTCCTAATCTCATCAGATGTAGGCTGTAGTGATGCATATTGCTGTTTGTCTACTGCAAAAAAAAAAAATAGAAGAAGGAAAAAAAAAAAAGAATATTGTCCCCATAGGAGAGAAATATAGTATTTTTCCAAGCTGTCTTAAGAAGCGTGGATGTTGTTGTTTTTCCAACAAAACGATTATTCCTGTGCTTCTAAGCTGACATACACAGAGAGAGAGAGAGAGAGTAATAGAGAGAGAGAGAGACGCTGTACACGGCTGGTGTTGTGCCATGTAACAAGCACGTATGGAGACAAAGGATGCGTCTCACTCAGTCATCTGCTTTTTAACATCAGTGCTTTCCTGCTCTTGTCTGCATGAAGAGGTCTAATTAGCCGTTTTTGACATTCGCGTGACACAGAGCCCTCAAGGGGAATGAGGCTCAGTGAGGGCTTTGCTACTTCAAGGAGGACTGAGCGATAGATAGATGGCAAGAGGGAGCTGCTGCTGCTGCTGCTGCTGCTGCTGCTGCTGGTGGTGGAGAGACTTGAGCAGGGAGAGAAAGAAGCACAGAACAGTTTAGACGTTTGAAATGGGGGGTCTTGCGATGTATGTCAAGTTCTGGAGGGAGGACACAGAGTTGAATCCGTTGAGTCTCGAAACTTGCTACAATGTTGTCGCCCCCCGCCACCACCTCACCGGCCTATATTAAAAATCCAGAGGCGGCAGTGAACCCGAGCGATGTGAGCTTGTGATCTTTTAACCCGGTTCTGTTGCGTACCGCGTGTATTCACAACTGCGCAATGAAAGGAGTCATGCTGACATGTCAGTGAGCCTGGCAAAGCTTTAGCGGCGTGCCAATTTATTCTTCATTTGCTGACTAAAAGACACATCTTAGCTGTATCACCTTATGTCACTGTTCATTTCGCTCAGCAAAACACGCTGGTGTTAATGGCAATAGGAGAAAATCCAATCTGTGGAGGTGCATTTCAAAGGCTCTGAAAAAAGATCTGATCAGAGCGGTGAAATTTTCTTGAGAAAAATCACACATTAGTAAATGCTAGCTAAAAGATGGAACCAGAACTTGCTATTTAGGGTTGACACAGGCTGTGTTTTTTTTGTTTTTTTTATCATTTAAGTGATAAAATGATAATAATAATAATAATAATTAGGATTTGTGAACAGTCTCTAATATATGCACCTTTGTAAATTGGTCTCTTAACAGTAAACATTATGGCTGCCATTTACCTGGCTCTGACATGCTCGTTTACCGTTATGTTGCTGTTCCCTGCAACATGCAACATTTCCCCACATTTTCTCAGTTTATACCTACAAATGCCTACCTTTCATATTGTGTCAAATGAAAGGCAGCAGTTTGATTTAAAATCCTCCAACTTTTACATTTCCGTCTGCGTAAAAACAGCTGAATCATACAATTAGGTCAATAGAAGAGCTCCGTAGAACTCGACTGCAAGCTGAAGAGGTATTTCAGTCACTGCTTCAGGTGTCCACAAGGGAGACATCAAAAATTTGAGTTTGACACCCTTCTTTAGCCTTCTCATCCTGATTAAGGTTGAACCTCCACCTGAGCCTCAAGTTTTATGCAGCTTCCACCTAGTTTCGATCAACAAACGGAAATGTCCTTGGCTCCGTCCACCACCATGGTCGCTGTGGTGGTGGTGGATGCAGGGTTACAAACAATGTGACAGTATTTCAAAGCTGGCTAAAGGTTTAGTTTGTGTCTTCTCTGATTGGTGTGTTTGCTGTGTCAAACGTGGCATTGAACTAAACTGTTTCAAGTAAAGTCAAAGTAAAACTGTTCCTTTAAGTTGCAGTTGTTGTTTTTTTTTTTACTTTTAAGCTAGTTCAACACAAGTAAGATGTCATCACTAAAGGTGATGACAACTACAGCACTAGTCAAAGCTAGTTAGTTAGTTAAACAAAAACACTTGTTAGAGTGTATGGCTTCCATATTTTAATTGTAAATATCTTCAGATTTACTAATTTCTTTATCCTGGCCAATATTTTAAGATTATTGCTACCCTGTGCGTCATCGCTTCCTTAGTTTTGACAAGCACATGCAGTAATGCTTTTCACTAAGATCTGATTTGCCAGCTCAGAGCTGCGATCCTGTCGATGTGTCGTTTCCAGTTTGACTTCGTGAAGCTGCTGGACGGGAAGGCCCTGCCCAGGTCGCTGACCGATCCCGTCTCCACCGCCAAAACCCCGAAGGGCCTGCTGCTGAGCGGCCTGCAGGAAACCGGCTTCATCGAGTACATGGACCCCGGCACGTGGCACCTGGCGCTCTACAACGACGGGCGCAACCTGGAGCAGGTGCTGCTCCACAGCACCCCAATAGGTGAGTGTAAGACCCGTCCCTCTCCCGCGTGTGGCTCGGCTGCTCGGCTTTCTTTTTCCTGTCATCCCATGTTTCTCTCTGCGAAAACGTAAGGAATGATTTGAAACTCATTGACATTTGGTGGGGGAAACTTTTCCTATTATGCCAGTTAGTTTGGCATGCCAAGAGAGACGGCAGACAAAAAAGGGGAGGACAGCTCCTGTAGTAATAACAGGGCTTGCTAACTGCGGCTCATTGCGATGACACGCACGGATGGGAGTGTAAATTGAAGGATGTGAATAATGCAAGAGTATGCGGCTGAATATAGACAAGTGGATAATTACCGGGGTAATTGCTTCTTCACCTGGTTATCCAGTAAACCTTAAAGGAGCACAATGTTTTGAGAGCGACCAACTCAAAAGTTGTTTTTCAAACAGTGTTTTTAAAATGTCTATTTTCATATTTTAGTAGTTTAAACAGATACTGTATTTCACTGAGGCACTTTTGAAGCTTTTAAGCTAAAGTTGTGTATCGCCAACCTCTTGAAATCCCAGGTTAAAAGCTCTTCAGTAAATACCTCCATGAAGCCAAAAACATTGTACTGCAGACATGTTTCATCTTCATATCGACAGAGTCCTCTTCACGGTGACTGACAGAGCCTGACAGCTAAACACAGATTTTATTTCAGAGTTGTCAAACATTTGTTGACACGTTTGTTGCGTGTCTGTGTTTGTGCGTGTGCGTGTAGTCTGGAATAAACCGGAGGATTTCGATTCGGCTCCTTGGAGCTAAAACGGGGAGGCGGCGACCTTTCGCTTGCTTTTCACCCGGTTGCTCCTTCATAACGATGAAAGCAAAGACACGACAAGAGAGGCCCTCAAAATGAAGCCGCTCGGTCGACTAATGACTCCGGCAATTATTAATCAGGTGGCTGGGCTCAAAAGACGGAAACAATGCTCATGGATCGGTGTCAAAGTTCATTTCGCCGACCATTCATGCCCCTAATGAGGTCCAGAACCTGACACCGCATTGTTTTTGGTGGCAGAAAATCAAAACCATCGAGCCGGGCTACAGTAAATTCTCATAAAGAGACGCGGCGCGCTGAAGCCCAGCGAGCCGGGCCTTACGGAGAGAGACGAGATGATCTCTGTCGGGAAATTGAGCTTTTCCGCAGCAAATAGTAACAGGATCCAACAAGAAAACGAAGAGTATAAATAAGAGCAGGGGTGGGTGGACTCAAGACTGCTGTGAAAATAAATAAAATAACATGAAATCAATGCCAGAGTAGCTTGTGACAAGGAAGAAAATATGAGAACACGACGACGGTAATATAGCGCATGAAACGATGCTGAATGCAGGCAAGGAGACACACAATATGTAGCAAAATACATGCATGTTTAAACACGCCTGCCGGAATATTGACGAGCAGGGTTTGTATAAGAAAACACGGATGGCCTCTGTTATGAAATCTGGATAAAGGCAAAAATATATATATATAAAAACAGAAAAACGACACGAGTTTGCTGAGCTGGTGGCTGACCTTTATCACATGGCCCATCTCACTTTAATAGAATTTGCTTTTATTTGACTTAAGGCTGCGGCGCAGGACAGAAAATTGTCAGCGTTACTGTTAGTTTCTTTTCTCTCTCTCTTTATGTAAATAAAACAGAGCTGAATAAACGATGCCGTTCAGATGCCTTCAAATATGCTGATGTGTGAATACCGCATGCTCAGCTCTTTCTCTGTAGATTTGCTTTCACAGTCATATAAGAAAATACTGAATTTTTCAGGGGGAAAAAACCCCAAAAAACTAATGATTATTGATGATGCTCGTTTCCCTTCACTGGTGCTCAGGATGGTCTAACGTCTCTTAGCGGCGAGCTGTGCTGCAGTTTTTAAAGCCGGCGGCTGCATTAACAGGTAAAAGTTCAAAAACATTTGACTCTGTAAAATATAGAAAACAACTGAGTATAATGTTGAGACTAGTTGATAATAAGCAAGAAACTGAAATTATGAATTCGAAAATGGCTCCATTTTACCTACTGGATTTGGGTCACTGTTGCAAGTCATTTTTTTCTTTACAGATAGGGGGCAGTAGTGTTGATTCAAGGACCTTAGTGCAGCTAAAGTTAAGCAGAGGAAGAATATTTTCCCTTAGTGAATGGAACCTGGTCAAAGATGCTAAGTAAGAGGTATTTTATCCTTTTATGTAAAGCTTGAATTGTTTTATTCAACAATGACCCAACTCAATTCTCTTTTAGTAGTCACCAAAGTGTTATTTACCACCCAATTTTGTGATTTATGTCCTCTAACAAGCTACTACTGCGGCAGCCAAATGTATGTTGCTAATACTTTGCTGGTGGAATGTTATTCTGCAAAAGGAGAATAAAAGGCTCATGGATTTGGACAGTGTTGAATTCAACGATTTAATTATCGATGACATTTCCCCGACATATTTTTGACCATAACGACAGTAACTGCTGCTACTAATGCCTCGTTTCCTCCCGCCTTTGCTTCTGACATTTGGAGGCCAGGCGCGAAAAAAAACCTTGGCTTAATGATTTCTGCAATCTCACCGACTTCTCTCTGGTAACAACTTATTCCCTGCGTCACTGTACACCAGGCAAAAGGTGCTAAACTTCACCCTTCGTTACAGTTTACACTTTTCTATCTTCCTGTCACAGCAACATATGCTGCACCTAAAGGGAGTTGGTGCATAAACAGGAACAATAGCTGGATATGTAATTTCTTATGTAAAGTTTTGTCATAAACTCTGTGATGAACATGTTTTTTATTTTGGATTTATGTTTTAAGGTTGTTTAAAGGTTTTTATTTCTTGCAGTGACAATTGAAGTGTTCAACCAAAATAAGAATACTAGACATAGAAAAGAAAAATAGAATAAAATATTCCCTGGTTGCAAATTTGAAGATTATGTTTTAAATCTTATTTCCAAACATATTTTTGACCACAAATGGAGCAGTTGCTTGCCACCAAAGCGCCTCCTGACATTTGCAAGTAAACTGCGAAAGCGCGACGATTTCTGCAATCTCACCGCGTGTTTTTTTCCAAATTTACCCAGAGTTTTGTTTTCTGCGTCGTGATTAATTTGCCTAAAATTACTCACCTCGCGCAGCTTTTTTCACATCGTCTGCAGCAGCAAAACACCACAAATCTCTTAAGCAGACGTCTAACATGATGTGAACCAGCTGGAGCCTTCAGCAAAATACATGACAGACAAAACAAAACAAAAAAACAGAAAGAGAGAGAAAAAAAAAGATCATCAGCACGCCTTGATATTTCGAGTTAGCTTGGCAGCGCATTCACCGTTTCATAAATTCATAAAGCCTCAAGGGTCATAAAGCATGGCTGAAACTTTACAGGCTCATAAAGTACAATCGGAATGCTTATTTGACCAATCAGGTCCCTTGGCTGGAAGCACCCATTTTATAATAGCATTTAACTTGAATAACTTATGGCATGAGTGATTTCTAACTGGAGCGCGTTTAGTCAGTGGAAAGAACAGAGTTGATGCTCTATGAAAGCACACACTGACTCACCTGCTGTACTGCAACATACAGAGACACACGGCTTTTCATATATTAGCTCTTAATTGCCTGGAGTTTTTTTTTTTTTTTTCTTCTTTTCATTTTTCTTTTATGATCAGGACACTGACCTGTAAGATACAGAGCCTGTATCATTGTTATAACCCATCACCTCTGTTTCTGGTTGTCTCAGATGGATTAATAGGAACTCTGTAACCTTGCAGATAAGTTTTTTTTATTTTTTTTTTATTTTTACTCGTTGCATGTGTCAGGTGCCAAATGCAATATTGGAATATGCGAATATAGTATTTTTATTTTTTTTTCTGAAAGAGTCAGAGTCCCAGAAACAAACGTGAGTCCTCCTTGCTGTGTGGGAGAACAGATGATTGGCACTCCTTCTCTCCATCAGCCTGACAATGACAGGTGATGGAGGTGAAAATGACTTTGGTTTCTGCAGCAGTGCTCCGCTCTGGAGGATAACGCCGCGCTGCCGGGCTACTGGGGCCCGTCTCATTAGCATGTGTCACACGCGCCGGGAGTAATAACTCGCGTGTGTTTGTAAACGCGTGCGTGCGCGCGCGGCCAAAGGATTTGTCATTACCCACCCCCTAAGAACGCGGGCGAGCCGGCGGGGACTGCGGAGGTTCGAGTCGGCAAACCCGGTTCACGGGAGCCTGAGCGAGCGGGACGGCACTGGGGGTCGAGTAAAAGAGATGACATCCCTGACACCCATTTTAATTACTCTATCTAGCTTAGATAGAGCTTGCCAAAGCCATGACAACCAGCAGAAAAAGTTCAAATCCTCCAACTCGGCAAGCCTTCTGGGGAGCTTCTCCACTGGAAAAAAACCCCCAACAAAAATCCTGCATCTGGAGCTGACAGAGCTCAGCAGGCTTATATAACGCTCCGAAAGCATAAAAGGGCTCAACCCGCCCCACACCCACCTCTTTATCCATCTTTGCAGCGCTGCCGGTTCCCAGAGAACGCAGTCTGACATGATGGACGTATCAATGGGAGAACACAGGAACAGCAGAAGAAAGGGGCGGTTAATTCAAGTTCGATTGAGGAGTGTGATGAAACGCGTATAGCCCGACAGAAAGATATGATGAAACTCACGCCCAGCAGATGAGACGAAACACTAGTGGAAACAAGCAGCACACTGATCTCCAGGAGGCCCAGGGAGCGCCCGCCGCCAATGCTGCTGCCGATGCTGCGGCGACAACAGCAGCATCGCCCATTGCTCCTGCACTGGCATCGCTGGAGTTTTGACTTTTACCGTTTTGTTCAGCCTCGTTTTAAACCACGCGCCCGTAAATGGCCTGTTGATTGGGTCTTGATGTTTGTAAATTTGCGTTCGGTGCTTTTCCAACCTGTAATGCAGTTTAATGTGCTTAGTGGTACTGAGTGTAAGTGAGTGTTTGGCCGCTCCCCAGAGAGCGATAGCAGCTGGATCAGACTAATCTAATACAAGCCCTGTGTCTGGGGAGCCATCCATTGCTTATCAGATCTTTCATTCAATAAACCATGAGAGTCATGCCAGCTTATGCAGTCACATGTGCAATTCTTTTGCCCTTTTTCTCCGGTCGATTTCTGACGGGCGTGTGTGTTTGCGTGTGTTGGTGCAGATTCCATGGATGGCTGCTCCACGGACTGCAACGGGAACGGAGAGTGTGTGGCCGGACACTGTCACTGCTTCGCTGGGTTCTTGGGTCCCGACTGCGCCAAAGGTAAGAGGCATCGACCAGTGATGGCGGCCAGCAGAGCTCGGACAAAAGCAAGCTCAGGTGCTTCCGCCTGTCCATTCTGTTCTTTGTTTTCCTTGTTTCGCTTCGCGAGAGCCCCGGTTGTTTCCCAAACATCTATTATTCAACAAGAATCAACTGCACTCTAAGGGACTATTTTTTACCCGTGGATGCGCAGGGATTATGAATTATTATACCATTATTATTTATGCGATAAGTCGTCCGCTAGTCCACTTTAAAACCTTCTGGGTAAATAAATGCTTTGGTCTTTTTTTTTTTTTCTTTTGCCACATAAATGAAAAACAACAAGGTTGTTGGATTTGCATTACAAAAAAAAAAATGTGTTAAAGCCTTTACCTCAACAGGCTTCAATTGAAGGCAGTCAGACTTTTCCCTTTAAGCCTGTTGTAGTAAACAACAATGGATTACTGAGAAAACACACAGGCATGGAAAAGACTTTCTTTGTGAGATGAAGTCACGTTAGTGTTTGGGTCGGGCCTAGAAAGTTCAACCCAACCCGAGTCCGACTGATTAACTAATAGTATAGGCCCAAGCCTTTGTTATCTTAATAAATATTTCACTGCTTACCTGTTTAGACTGTTTCAGGATGCAGTGTAACTTCTCCTGTTTTTAGCTTTTGTCTAACGTCTTCCAGCTCTATTTTGTCGCTTTGTTGTAACCACAGGAGGAGCAAAGCGCAAATCATCTGGGATGTGTGATTGATAGAAACGCAGCATGGAGTTCCCTGCGCTAGTTGTGGTCTAGTGAACTTCCACACCCTACTAGCGCCGTTTATTTCCTCAACAGGTTAAACTATCGCCTATCTATTTAGCCTGCAGTCAGTAGATGAACAGGACTTTATATCCTGCATTCTCATTTGGTTTTCAGACCAAATGAAAACCAAATGATAATTCTGGCTTGACCCTGTCTAAATTTTGTTTTGGGTTCAGGTCGGGCTTGAGCTAGTAATCTAAACTTTAATCCCCATGCCAACAGCTTTATAAGACATATTTCCCTTTGACAAGATCTTTCACGGCATTGTAATGATCCAAACATCTCATGCTGCCAGATTGTGTAACTCCTCTAAATAGCCACCCAACAGCAGAACCGTCGGCATAAAACGCAGCACTGGGATTAAAGAAAGAGCCGGGAAGTTCTTTCTGCTTGTTGTAAACCAATCACCCTCGAACCGTTATGGGCGTAATGCAGTGGCGATGGTTTCTACTTTTGAATCTGTTTTTAGTACCTCATTTACCATCTGCTTTTCTGCTTGGACCCTGCTGTTTCTCAAGCAGAGAGATTCAACTTTAAAAGACTTCTAAATACCCTGTGGTTCCCCCCAACTTTGGTGGGAAATATCTGCGAGATGCATTGCACTTACAGTAATCATCATTTCATCATCTGGCCTTTACCGCCGGCCAACCTCGGTTTGTTTTTCTGCCCGGTACATACCACTATCGGACATTTGAGCCTGGGCCTCGATTTGAATGACAGCTATTAATAGAGCGCTTACTGTATGTGGGATACTCACATGCCAGAGCTACACTGTGGTTTTCTGAGGTGTTTCTTTTTGGTTTTTGTCATTTTCTCTATACTCCTAACACCTCCTTCCTCCGTTCTCTATCTTGTTGTCTGTGTGTTCCCAGCTTTTTGTTGTTTTATCGTTCCACTTTTCCCTCTCTGGGACATTCTGTCTCATGGTAAATTATCCTGGTTGTCTGTCTCGCAGCACACAAACAGGTGATATGCTTATCACTTTCCATGATTTATTTACGCTCATAATTTATTCATTCCCCGACTCGCGTCTTTGCTCATTTGTTTGTGCTACAGTGTACAGTCCTCTGCTCGAAAGCCGAGGAACCGGGTTTCGAGCAGAGGTTGTAAAATAAAAAACCCCAAAATAAAATAAAAAAGCAAGGCCTGGATTTATCACCCAGTGGAGGCTGAGATTTAACAAAGGATCAAACAAGCATATAAAACACGCTCCTGAGGATGAATGCACAGACTATTCATTACAAATGATCCCCAGAACAAGAAAGAAAGAAAAAAAACGATGGTTTGGATGCTCCTCTTTTTACATTTGAAGTCCTGAGCAGTGACTGTTGCTACTTAACAAAAATTGCGCAGTTAGTGAATTTTGCAGAAAAGTGAAAATGTTTTTTTTTTTTTCTCTCCATTGGTGGTAAATATAAAAGTAAGAATTTGATTTATACTTCGTGGCAGTTCACTCCCAGAAAAAAACGCTCATCTCTTAACACCAAATTAATAACTAATATTATTGTTTACAAAATATAAGCTATTTCGAAATACTGCTTATCTGCATACACACAAGACGTTTGCAGTTTGTAAATTTTGCAAAAGTAAAAATCAGACGTTTACTTTGTGGCACTTCGTAACCAGAAAACGAAGCTCATCTCTTAGCAACAGGTTAACAACAAATATTGTTATTATTAATAAAAAAAAACTAAGATTTCTTCTGCTCACTCCTCTTTGTTAGGACATTTATCTTAGCACGGCGAATGTTTGTAGAGTTTAAGTGTTGGGGAAAAAAATCAAGCAGGTGAATGTTCAAATTCTTGACTAACTTAAATAGATTTGCAATAATCTGCGCAGGTTTTTCACGATCTTGAACGTTTACATAAATATTTGTCAGATTTATCAGATATCTGTCATATCATATCAGATATGACAGATATGACAATTGTCACACAACTGTCATATCTGTTGCTAAGAGATGCCACAAAGTATAAATCAAATTTTTACTTTTATAGTATATTTGCCACCAATGACAAAAAAAAAAAACGTTTTCACTTTTCTGCAAACTTCACTAACTGCACAGTGTTTTGTAAAGTAGTGAGAGTGTCAGAGTCCTCCAGCGCCCGCGGCCTTCATTCCAGCTGGCCATTAGCCACACACCACTCTATCTCTGCATGGAGAAAGCTCTCCTTTTTCCACCCCCGTCCTACAAAACGCCTAATGCTCTCCTCCCTAATCTCCCGTTTTCACGATTGTTTCCACGGCCTGTTCAGAACGAGCGCGGGGCACGTCAGGATTTTCCACGACTCCCGCGTTGCCGTGGCAGCCAGGCCCAGGTGGCGCTTGAGTAAATTGAAACAGCGTGAGGGATAAAGCTCGAGTGGGTGTGTGTGTGTGTGTGTGTGTGTGTGTGTGTGTGTAGGTGGAAGGAGAGGGAAAGACAGGCTGCTCAAGGATTTGCTGAATCCCTGCACTATCTCAGATAGAGAGTAGCCCCACTCATGCTAGGTCAACACGGCTAATATACTGGGTGGGTTAGTAATAGCATACCGCTGCGAGTCACCCCGCTTTGCTCTGTTGCAGACTCGTGCCCGGTGTTGTGCAGCGGGAACGGGATGTACGAGAAGGGAAGGTGCGTGTGCCTGCCCGGGTGGAAGGGGGCGGAGTGTAACGTGGAGGAAGGTCAATGCATCGACCCCACCTGCTCCAACCACGGCAACTGCATCCAGGGGATTTGCATATGCAGCCCGGCCTACAAGGGCGTCAACTGTGAGCAAGGTAAGACGTTTTCCAGCTAATGAGGCAACCCGATTTGCATTCACCTGAGGGAGTGGCACTGCTATTTTTAATGTTCACCAGGATTTAGGAGGCTGAGAGGAATTTCACGTTGATCCATTGCGATGACTGTCAGGTACCAGCTGGTTCTGCCGACTCTGAACAACTGTACTGTGCATTTTAATTAATTCAGGCCAAATTTGCCTCCCATTTTGCTGAATGTACTTGTCACACAGTGTTTAAAAAAAAAAAAAAAAGGCGACTTATTTTATTTCAGAGTCGGCCTACTTAAATTTAAATAGCGCTTTCACAACTGGAGTGAATATGCTTTAGCAGAGTCAAAAGGTTTGTGTGAAATCCTTCAGAAGCTCAGGAGACATTTTTAAACTCCTTTCTGACACAAAATTTGGGTAAATAAACTTGGAGAAGTTGAGTCAATTTCACACTTATTCTGGGTGAGGCCAAGTGTCAACTGTGAGAAGCTAAATTAATCTCTTTTAGGGTTAGAATGACAGCTGATTTTTTTTTAATGTGCATAAAATAAATGGAAAAATGTCTTTCTCTTCTTTTTCTAGTCAAAGTGTGTCTCACGATTTCATATTCTGATTATATTTTAGCATTCGAGGCCTCTTCGGCAGCAGTCTATCAGCGTCCTATGTCTCGTCTTGGTATCATTTGTCCATTTTTCCAGCAAAAGTTTTCCAAATCTATCAGATTGTGAGAATATATTTTAACCGCAGCCATGTTCAGGTCACCTCACGGACTTTCCATCAGATTTATTTTGAGACTAAATTTGGTTCTGGTGAGGCCATTCTGCTTTTGAATTGTATGTAAGCCTGAACTCACTGTGACACTGAAAAATTGGATCCGTGTTCAGCTTTCGTAAGGTTTTGGGGTCAAAACTGACTAGTATTTGAAACTTTTCGGAGCTTCCTCCAGCCCTTACAAGTCCTGGCTCCGATATTCCAGCTTGGGGTCTTTCTGCACCTTTCATATTTACTCATATAGGACAACTGAACTTATTTTGAATTTACTTTACTTCATCCATTTGTATTTCAACTAAGCATAGTTTTAATGTCAACCATATTATCTACTTCAGTCCACTGTAAGCAAAAGTAGACCTACATTAAGACAACCAAATGCAATATAGTGTTGAAATGTAACTAAACTCAATGACACCGTCTCTTAAAGCTTCACAACGTCTTCCAATTACTTATCTTTTTGTGCCAAAGTATTCTTAATGCCAATCAAACGTGGCTTATTAAATATTCAAACCCATATTCAGAAACCCGAGCATGCCTGCTCTCTCTGTTTCCAGCAGGATTTCTTGTTGTGCCACATCAAAACCGGCAAACTCTTTGAATTAGTTATTACATTATATAATTTATCAGCAAATGACTCACAAGCTGTTGCCTTGACAGTGTCACAACTTGATGTAACGCAGAAGCCGGGAGATGTGAAGAGAGGGCCTGCTTTGCCAACTGGGCGAAACATGTTGAAACAATTTTTAGAAGCGGCAAATCAATTATAAATCTTATCTTTGAAAGCCGTTATGAGAAATTAGGTCTTTTTTTCGTACCGCACTGTGAGTATGTGTTATTTTATTCCGTGTACCCATAGATTTGTTGGAAAAAAAAAAAATAGACTGGTTGACTCCGAACGTCTCGGAGTTCTTCGGTTCAATCCATCATCGGAAAACGCATCCCATTGGTCCGAGTTAATGTTCAAGAAGCTGTAGAGATTCACAGCACAGGTGGGAGAATCTGTTGATGATGATAACTATTAGTTGTGCACTCCACAAATTTGTCCTTAATGGAAGACCCTGCAGGGAGAAAGCCATTTGTTGAAAGAAAGCCTTAAGAAACTCCATTTACTGTTTGCTACAAGCCAACATTAAATGAAGCAGAGCCAAAATGTTGAAGAAAGTGCTGAAGGATGTTGTGATGTTTTTTTTTTTTTTTTTGTTACTGTTGTGATCTAAAATTCAGATTTTTGGGGCACCTTATTCAAAAAGTTGGGGTCATATTTGCAAAAAATATTGTTCGGCTTTTTGTCTTCCAAAAAATTTGAAGTCGCTGCACATAACCCTCCCAGAAAAGACGGGATTTCAACTTGGTTAATATTCAAAGTGCAAATAACATTTTCAAGCGCCTCCTTGAGATATCGCCCTTAAGCCAAATAAAATCGAGTCCTGAGGAGTTGTCAAAGTGCAGAATAAGAACTGAGAACATGGAAGTTAAGACTTGAAAATCACTGATTTCATAGAAATGTCCTCTATGAAATCTTAACACTGAATTCAGCCTTCAGAAATGCAAAGCTGACAGAGAGATGCTACAAAAGATTTGCACCTGTAACAGCAGTGCAACACTCTGCAATGTCAGTAGGCTAAAATAATACAGTCTTGGCTTTTTAGATCGACTTTCTTAGGTTAAAAAATAAAAAGAAAAAAGTATTTAATATATATATTCTTCTCTCTACTCAAGAATTATTGTTACTTTAATATAAAATAAATTAAAAATCTGTTTGTATTTTGACAAAGTGTGAACTGCTGAAGGCCTACGAACAGATTGTAAAACACTGAGATTACAGACGGCTTCTATCTCAGTGAATTACCACAAACAAACAGGACGGAGACCTTGGATTGAATCCATCGGGCCGGCTGTCCCGACCGTCTCCTTTTTCTTTTTCTTTTTCTTTTTCTTTTCTTTCCTTTCTTTTTTTTAATTTTTTGCTGCTGCCTTCAAAGCCGTGTCCTGCACACACCGACTCAGGTGTGTGACCTTCACCGACCGAGCCGGGTGGAGTTAAGCCGAACTCTGCTGAGCTTTGGCTCTGCGCTCAGGGCTGTAATTACACACACTAACACAGTGTAGCACAGACCACCCCGACACACAGACACACACACACACACACACACACGCACCCACACACACACCAGGCAAGCCATTTCAGCCCTTATCATAGCCTCAGCTCTAAGTGTCCTATGAAGTGTAATGTTGTGGAACAGATACAGGGATTGTAGCGAGGGTGGTTAACTCCTGGATGGGATGCAAAGAACACTGCTTTCATACTCTGTGAACTGATGATTATAATGAGACGGAGCCTCCCGCTCCACCGCCACCCACACACCCACCCTGTCACTCCCCCTCTTCACCTCTGACTCACTCTAGCCTTTAATTTTTTATTTTTTTAATTTATTTGTTCCTCCTCTCCCTTCTGTCTGCAGTGGACTGTGCGGACCCCCAGTGCAGCGGGCACGGCGTGTGCGTGCGCGGCGAGTGCGTGTGCTCGGCGGGTTGGGCCGGAGTGAGCTGCGATGACCCCTTGCCGGCCTGTCAGGAGCAGTGTTCGGGACACGGCACCTATCTGCCGGAGTCAGACACCTGCGCCTGCCAGCCCAACTGGACGGGACCGGACTGCTACACCGGTAAGGTGGCGGCAGCGGCGGCGCAGGGCGGGAGTGGAGAAGGGGTCGGCATTGGTCTGCATATCTATTAAGTTACAAAAAAACAGAGAAAATTTAAAAATTATACTTGACAACTTTGCTAGTTTTCTTTTAAAGGATGAGTTTTTGCAGATAATATTCCCTTTTGATGTGAGAGACATTAGTGGAATTGAGGTACTGCTGCTACGTTTGTAAAACGTTTGTGTGTGTGTGGGTGCGTGTGTGCGTGTGTGTTGCCATTTACAAATGAGATTTCCCCAAACGACTCTTTGCCTGCAACGTCCCAAAGCACAACTTATGCACCAGGACTCGTTGTGCATTGACAGTCACACACCTCCGTACGCTCACGCCCACATGCTTACTGCGTGTACACAGCACCACTTGGACACGCATTCCCCTTCAGCTGAATGAGGGGAAAAACGCAGAGCTCACTGCTGCAAACTCTCTCAGACACTCAGCTGGTATTTAAAGGCCTGATGCTCTTTATGCCGTTACGGTTTATGTATGTACACCGTAGAGCTGAAAAGATTAATCATCAACCAATAATCAGCTGGATTAACAATCTGATAATTGTTAATTGGAGTATACATATTTGAAAAAGGCACACTGCTGGAAAAAACAAATGTATTAAGACTAGTAATTAAGCCAAAACTGTACAAAAACATAAATACAGTGACAATAAACTTAAAGACATCTCTGTCTGTAAATAGGTTCTAGCCAAAACTCTTTAAGTGGCATAGTTTTAGTTTCACTCAATTCAGATTTACTTATTTTATTATTTAAAAATTAAATGGATTTACTTGTTTATTTGCATCTTTTAACTTCTTTCTAATATTGTATAAAAGGGTGAATGTGCTTAAATTAAAAAAAAAAAATAGTTGAATCAACAATTTTTTAAAACTGTGATTAGTCAATTAATCATCAGAATAATTGATTAATCGATTACTAAAATAACTGTTAGTTGAGACCATCAAGAGGTTCATTGTAGGAGCTACAGAGATTCACGACTCAGGTGGGAGAATACGCTGACAGAACAACTGATGGCGATTCACTCTAAACATCTGGCCTTTATGTAAACGTGATAAAGAGATCGTAGTCGACAAAAGAGACAATAAAAAAAATTCTGCTACAAGCCAATATTGAGTTGTTGGGATACGTTTGTAGAGACGGGACAGGAAGGCCGGTGAGAGCTGATGTGAAGACGGAGATACGTGAGGGTTGAAAAAACTTGAAACGCTACTTTCCAGCAGGACAATAACCACAAACATAAAGTCAGAACTGCCTTCGATCAAAGCACATTCATATTTTGGAATTGCCCAGTCAAAGACCAGATTTGAAAATCTGTGGCAAGACTTATGAATTCATGTTCACAATTACTCTTGAACTAGTTTGCAACACCGTAAAAGGGCCCCGGCATGTAAAACAAAACAAAATGGAATAATAAAATACATTCTCATTTGTGTCTCTTCCCAGTATCGCTACTTTTCTCTGCTCTCAGAAATCCCCGCTCGGTTACGCGCACAGTAATCACGTGACAGCGATACGGAAAACAGGCAGCGAGGTAAGCCATTGTGCCAAAGCCACTCAGGCCCACGCATCGCTCTGTTTTAAAGCGTCGAACGCGGCTCAGTGGAAAACGCACTGTGCAAAGTGTCCTTGTCGTTGCGGCGATGGCTGAAAGAGAAGGAAAAAAGCCATTGTAAAGCCCGGCTTCTCTCTCTTTGCACCACACTTACAACGTACAGCTTGGAAGAGGAGTGGCTCCTTTAAACGAAGCTCTGCAGGCGACCTGTGGCAGCGGCTGCTCAGGCCCGTATTACGGCGATATAAGCTCATGATAATAATGGACCATGGCTGAATATTGGAGATATGAGCCTCCTCTGCCTCTACCTGCTGGCCTTTTAATCAAAAGGCTCTGGTGATTCTGTGTCCTGGTCTTGTTGAGGCGTGGCTAAGCTAATGTAATTCTAATAGAGAGCCTGAAAAAAAAAATCTTGAATCCACTTTTAGCTCCCTCTCCTATGTTATGTATATTTAAATTGAAATAACTTTTTTTTTTTTTTTTTGCTTTTTACTGCAGCTGGATAAGTAGGTTTTGTGTGCCTCCAGCACTTTGCTCTCTTTACTGATGGATGAGGCTTTTCCTCTGCAGAGAGAGTGAGCGTTGCAGAGAGGGAGAAAGGTGGTGGTGGTGGTGGTGAAGGGGGCTGGGGGGATTTTAAGGGGATGTTGCAAAAAAAGGAAGTCTGAACATAGCGAGCCGACGGAGAGGGAGAACGGAGAAACGTGGCGAGAGAAGGGGGTATTATCGCACCCTCACTAAATCTGATCGAAACGTCAGAAAGGAGTGATGGAGCTGAACTGGAGTCTCGGTGGCTTAAATATCGCAGCGCAAATACGAATCATTTGGCTTTTATTATGAGTCTATTCACTCCTCTCCTCCTCAAGGCGGCTGAACTATTAGAGGTGAGGAGATTATGTGTTGTGAGAAAGTACATTTTTAAAACTCTCTGAGGTTTTGCCTCCTGTTCCCCTTGTCCCCCCCTTCCCCATCTTTCTCTCACCTAAATCCGAAAGCCCACCATCAGCTCTAAATTAGTAAACTTCTCCGTGTCCCCTGTGTCTGTTTTAACTGCTTTGTTTTTCTTTGCAGCGCTCGTTTCCTCCATCTGTTCCTCTCCCTCCTCGTTCTTCTCGTCCTCTCACACTAACACGCTTCTTTTTTCTTCCATTCTTTCTTCCTTTCTTTTGTTTTTTGATCCCCCCCTCCTCCTCCTCTCCCTCCACATACATCTCCGCCCACCTGTTCTCCAGAGCTGTGCCCGGTGCCATGTGGCAGCCACGGCGTTTGCTCAGAGGGCCAGTGCCAGTGCGAGGAGGGCTGGATCGGCGCCGCGTGCGACCAGCGAGCGTGCCACCCGCGCTGCGAGGAGCACGGCCAGTGCCACGACGGGACCTGCATCTGCCAGCCGGGCTGGGAGGGGGAGCACTGCAACATCGGTGAGCGGCGCCCGTCGTTTTGGGTCGTTTTCACACGGCCGCCAATCAAAACGTGTCGGACAACTTGGAAGCTCGTTGCTTATTTATTTTCTACATAATCCTCCCGTGTTTCCCTCCACAGTTACTCACGATCTGGATGTCGTTGTGAAAGGTAATTTCGCTTTATTGAAGGCTTTAATTATTTTTGTTTGCTTGTCTTAGAACACGTGTCAAACTCACGTCACATTTAATATCATACATTAGCACAAATATCATAAAAATTCCTTAAAAAAGATTTCTAACTTAGCATCCCAAAATATGCGATTTTGATTCCAACAAAATCCTGGTGGGACAGCTGCTTGTTAATATTTTAACAGTGAAACGGGTTTTATCAATACATTCTGGCACAAGAACGTTCAGATTTTTGATATGGCCCAAAATGGAGTTTGACAGTCCTGGTTCAGAACATAAAAGTGCACCTAAATAGCTTTTCATATCTTTAAAAAATATATATTATAGCCATTCACAAACTGCAAATACAATATTTATTAGATTCAAACATATATTGATATATTTGCTTACAAGAAATTAAACACCAACATTAAAAGGGAGTCATGTGAAAAATGTTCATCTCCTAACAGAGTTTTTGATTTCTTTGTCAAACTTTAACTATTTTATAATTAGACAAAGAGACATATAGCATTTTTTTAAGTAAGAACTTTCATAATTAAGGGGGGAAGAGCTTTCCAAACCAACTTGACGCTATCTAAAAATTAAATCCTCGATTGGGGGACACGACTGAAATGAGTTGAATGTTTAATAGCTGGTGTTGTATTTTATGTCACCATGGAGACATTATGGTCCACTCGTCTTTTCTAAACTGTGTTAAGTTGCTCAAACTGAAAGGTTTTCAAATATGAACAACATGCTTACGGTCCTTCCACATCATCGTAGTTGGATTTAGTTCTGTACTTTGACTATGCCACTTGAAGAAACTTTCAGAGGTGGTTTTGTGTGTGTCAGATCGTTGCTCTGCTGCATGACCAAGGTGTGGCTTTGGTCATTTTGATGGGGCTGAGAAAGGTTCATTACTGTTCAGTGTTTTCCCCATTGGTGGCTCGTTGGTCCCAAAGCCTAAAGTATCTCTGATAAACATCAGTGAGTTTGTTTCTCGCCATTTAGCCCACGTAATGTTCTCAGAAAGGTTCCGTTGAAGGAGTGTCTTAGTTGTTCAGGTCGGGCAATAATCAGTGTGACGAGCGAAACTGAACAAAAATGTGTCTAATCACTGTAAATTCATGATTAAACAAGAAAGACAATTAGTGCTCCACAGAGGATCAGGTTGGTTTGGATAGTTTTTTTTTCCGCCTTAAGAAATTAAATTATCTTCTGAAAACTGTTCAGCTAATAAACACTTTTTACTTACAAGTCTTTATGTAACTTATTGAATTAAATTCCTGACTTCGATTAACTTCAGAAACATATCAATGATTGACTTAGAAACATGTTCACCTACAAATGCAAAAAACACAATGTCTGTGTGTGTGTGTGTGTGTGTGTGGTGTGTGCGTGTGCGTGTGTGTGGGTGTGTGTGTGTGTGGACCTGTCTTTTTAGACGGCTGCCCGGGGTTATGCAGTGGTCACGGACGCTGTACCCTGGAGCAGAGTGGCTGGCGCTGCATCTGCCAGGCTGGATGGAGTGGGCCAGGATGCAGCGTTGTCATGGAAACTGACTGCAGTGATGGAACTGACAATGACGGAGGTGACATTTTACATCATCTATCATATTATATCTCTCCTCTTCTTCTTTTTTTTTTTTTTCTTTTTTTCTTCCCACTGCTATTACCTCTTCCATCCCCGTCTCATCGGCAGATTGTCCATTCCGTTCCAATCATCCTCATCGCCATTCTTCTCCACTAAAAAAGGTCCTCCTCATCGTTCCTCCCCTCCGTCTTCTCTGTGTTATCCCGGTCCCGCTGTGAGTCCTGCTGCCCTTTATTACAGCGCGTTGAATATGTATTTGTGCTCGCGCGCTCAAATCACAGCTAAATATCTGGCCACCTGCCAGGATAAAATGACACTTTTTGCAAGTCTAAATACAGAAACCCACGTAGAAGATTTGCTTTTTTTGTACTGTTTTAAAGGAACCTCCAACACTGAAAAAAATAATGGTGAGAGTCAACTGAGTCATGTACTGTAGCTGTTTATTCACTCCTCAAGAAGAAAGGAAGAAAAAAAAGCATGAAAATAACATTTCAGACACAGATGTGCTCATTACAGTTACTTCCTCGCCATTTCGGTCCCATCGGCAGCTCGTCTCCAACACACACCCTGGTTCCCGTGCAGCGCAATATCACACCGCTTTCAACTTTGCCCCGTTCGCTTTGAAACTCCATCAAATATCCATTATACACACACGGTTGTTAAGGTGCTGCTATAATCCATCACTGCAAACAAGGTAGGGTTGCCTTTGTTTTGGATGGAAAGCTCGCTCTTGTGTTTTTTTTTTTTTTGTTTTCGTTTTGTTTTGTTTTTTTCTCCTGTTTTGTTCCAGATTTGTGCAGAGAGACGTGTTTGAATCCTCAGCAGCAGGAAGCCTCAAACACACTTTTCTGTTGGCGCAGGGCTTCTGATAGCTACAAAGTAGCTCCTGTTTCTTCTCTTTTTTTTTTCTGGCACATTGTTTACCAGAGCCGCATGTCTGACTCAGCCAACACTTCAAAGTGTCACCGTTGATGGCTGCTCGAAACGTGAGTCACGGCTTCTTATTCCGGATTACAACCATGGAGCTCCGGACTGTAAACCGGGAGGCCGGCGACAGGAGCAAACGATCCGCGGCATTATCTTGGATTTCGTTTTTATTAGTATAGCCGATAAAGCTGCAAATGCTTTATCGGGAAATATTTAAGATGAGCCACTACTATCATCCTGATTATTAAATAGCACAAAATTGCTGCGTGCGCCTTAACAGACTAACTCCAATCGCCGCGTTGGTCGCGTGGAGCTCTAAAAGAACGACGACCTGACAAAACCTTTGAAAGAATTACTCAGACAACTCTTTCTCTGCCTCTGACTGTGCGCAGCCTTTCAAATGCTATATTTCCTACCACTCAATTCAGTCCTCTCCCTTAATTGGCAGCTACACTGCTGGCTCTCATAGGCCTCCCTCTCATAGCTGTCTTCTTTTTCCTTTCTTCTTCTTCTTCTTCTTTTTTTGGTCTCTCAAAACAGACGGAGATGGAAAGATGCTATCTTTGGTAATCAGATGGGGAGAAAGCTTGAGGAGAGAGAGTCTGATTTATGTTACCTGAACGGCAGCAATAGAAGAAGAAATGTATTATTTTTGATGATAATAATAATACTAAAAAGAGAATAGCTCCTTCTGCATATTTCACTCAAGTTGTGCGAGAAAACCACATCTGACTCTTAAAGTTGCGATCTCCCCTATTGTTTTTAATGATAATGATATTTCAAATTCAATTAATAATCTGCTTTCAAGTTCAAACAGCATCTCTTATGGAAATTACCCATTGTGGCGCGCTACCTTTTGTAGGACGAGGTTATAATAGAATATTGTTGCCCTTTAGCTCCCCGCTCCGCGGTCAGATGCATTTAAATGTCAGCGCTGTTTCCTGCCTTTTTAGAGCTGCGTTCAAAATAGGGAAACACGAATGCCGGCCCGGCTCCCATTACCTGTCGCCTCGGTTTGTGCTTGTGGCCCCCGTTGTTTACGCTCGACTTTTATGGATCACAGTCAAGCGACGCTGAGGGGCTTGGGGGGGAATCTGAGCATATTTATAGGGTTATGTGGTGTAATTGCCAGCTTGATGACCCATAATGAATTTTATTGTAGTAATGAAGATGCACAGGTAGTTCATTGTCGTAGATTTCATGAGCTCCAGCAGGAACACTTGAGTGTTTGTCATGGAGGTAATGTTGAAAAATCTCGACTCGGACGGCATAGTTTCACGTTGACCCTTAAAAAAGAAAAAAAAAAAAAGCCTTGCAGTGTTTGCACTTCTTTTTATTTTTATTTTTGGGACTCTTTTTCCACGTTTATTTTTCTGCCTTCTCATTTTCAGCAGAAGCTTCATTTTGTTTGCTACTTAACTCCGACCTGTGAGTCATTCAAGCAGGAAAAGGCTTCCAGGCTCCAAGAACTTTGCAAAATCAGAAAACATTTCAATTGGTCTCTTTGTCCCCGTGTCAAGTATTTGCTGGATTTCCACTTGTTTCCTTTCATCCATGCTTCCAGACACTGTTCTCGCCAGAGTCCTCAATTTCAATTGAGCTAAAAAACATATTTGATGGTAGAAGCCGAGTTGCTCTACATTTGAAGGTTGTTGCTGTGGACTGTATGAAGATCTCTTATACGGTCCACATAAGCCGATCTGTGAAGGTGTTTTACTGAAAACACTGTTGAGTTTCTGTGTTTGAAGAGGATTCCCAGGGTTGTCTGTTACGCTCCTCATTTAAAGCGTCGTTCTTTGGTTGAAGAGGTCAAGAGTCCCCAGACCGAAACACTGAACGAAGCTGAATGTGAATTGAGCCAGAGCAATTTGTCTGCTCTCCTTAGCTTCTTAACACCCCTATTCACAATATCCAGGAATGAAAACTGGAGAGTCATTTTGACGAGTGAAAAAGCTTAATCTCCATATAAAAACATAAATAACCTTCCAGTTCAATATTTAAGTTTAGCTGTGATTTTTTTATTTTTATTTTTATTTTTGTCTACCTTACTTTTCAAGTTGATCAGTGTGTCGAGGAACATTCAGTCATCCAAAAATATGAAATTGGTTCCCATTTCTTTCTGCAATTTTTCTGAATTGCCAAAAAAAAAAAACAATAACTAGTGGCGGCATTATGTAAAATCAACATTTTAAGCTTTGCATCATGTTATAATGTTTTTCCCTCTCCAAAAACGTTCGAGAAACCCTTTAATCGCTCTTGGCAACCATTCAATAGAGCAAAATGAGTTTTGTAACTGAGCGTCACCTTCGAGGAGGAAGCTCTTCCTCGTAACTGCAGTTTTCAAGCTTCTAGCTCATAGACCACTCCTCAACCGTGACTCTCCCACTCGGGTCCTTCAGACTAGCCAGCAGCAATTAGCAAACACCTGTTGGAACGGCACATCTGCTGGGCTCACTATAGGAGCTACTTCTCAGGCCAACGCTGGTAAAACCCTTGTTAAAGGCTTAATGGAGAAACGTTGTTGTGATAAGGTGCGGAAAGCGGCGTGTCGGAAAGAGCAGGAGCTTCTTAAAGAGACAGAGGCCCAATTTCAAATTATGAAGTCAAACTTATTTTAAGTCATGTTTGATATATATGGGATTTTTATAACTGAAGGTGACATAGTTTCCCCACTGTGCTATGAAATGTGTCTGGAAAACACATAATGCCTTTCCCTTTAAAACTCTGATGAACAGAATCAGAAAACCAAGAGAGCGTGTTATTCAAGTAAGTCAGGTGTTGATACATATAAAAAAAGCAACAGAATATTGTGAAAGAAAAGGTTAATAAAAATCGAATGTTTTTTTTTTTTTTTTTTTTTGCACTTTGTTAGCAGGGTGCCATTAATTACAGAGGGTGCTGTGCTTAAGCCAGTCACTTAAATCCGCTGAAGTCCTTAAAATCATCAATTAACTGTGCATGACAAAAAAGACGCTCCCATCTCACCTTCGCTGAAGTGAAACATGCAACGTCTCTCACATCCTCTGCTCTCCAGACGGACTGATCGACTGCGTGGATCCGGACTGCTGCGAGCAGCTGAGCTGCGGCTCCGACCCGCTGTGCCACGGCTCGGCCGACCCGCTCGCCCTGCTGCAGCAGAGCCCGCTGCCCGCCAGCGCGCCCACCAGCACGCACACGCACAGCTTCTACCGCCGCATACGCTTCCTCCTCGGCAAGGCGGCCACACACACTCTCCCGGGAGACGTGCCCTTTGATACCAGGTATGCAACTTGTTTACTCGTCGCATGCACGGCTTTGTGCGTGCCGGCGCATTCTTCTATGGGGTTTGCTTTTGCACCTCTCTGTCCTTGAATTGTCTCGGTGGGCATTAAGCTGAAAGGAGTGAATTGCAGCTTACGGAGCATTTGTGTTCATAAATTGCGACGTCCACTTTGCCCTTATTTGTTTAATGAATGTGTGCGTGTGTGTTTGCATGTGAATGAGGCCTTTCATGTGTCGGCACGCCTTCGCATACATCCCAGTGATGCTGTGTGTGACCGGGGAGGCCAGGCCAGAGCAACGCTCCGTCCGCCGGTGTCAGTGTCAGACTACAACTACTGCGTTTGTGTTTGTTACGTATTAATGCTTTATCTGTCATTCGGCTTCGCCAGTCAGAGGTGTCACCATGAATTTTTCAGCGCCCTCTTAACGGTGAAAAATGCGGCTCTCCTTTGCATTATGATGGTCCGCGAAGTTTCGGATGAAAAACAAGCGGTGATGAGTTTCTGAAAAATGGACAAAAGCACATCGCTTCCCCAACTCGTTTTTTTCCCCCCTGTGGAATAAGCAAATAAATTAATTATGTGGCAGTTTTTCTAGTGTTTTTTTTTTTTTTTTTTTTTTCAGTGGAGAAATCAATGGCAGCTTTCAGGATGGGAGTAACAAACGGGCCGATGCAGTCACCCGCGGAAACCTCACCATTCTTCATCTAGCCTCTGTTTCTAGTGTAATAGATATTCCTTCATTAAAGGGCTGTGTGTGGGTGTGAATGTGGAGAGAGAAACTCTTTGTAGCTCAGGCTCTGATCATATCTACGTGCAGCTATTCAATCCCTTCCACCTTCTGTTTCTTATCCATTTAAATATTTATGTTTGATTTCCTAACAGTCAGAAAAAGGCTTGGATGGAGATCAACTCAGTTTTAGTTTATCATCCAGCAAATTTGTGTTTCACCTCTTTTTCGCTGAGTGTGAATGAGGTCGCTCCTATGAACTGACCTTTTATTGACCTATTTTTATCTATATTAACACATATAACATGTAATCATCTATCATTTGGGAGATCATGGTTAGATCATTGGGAGTTACTTTTAACAGACGTCACCATGAACTCAACAGGAACAAAATGACCAGTCAACATTTGAATCACATGCATCCAATTCAGGAGTAGGAATTAGAATTTGCACCTGTCACTTTAAAACTTTCCAAGCAAGTTCCCATTTCAAAAATCTTTCATGCAGTGAACCTTTGCCATTAACGAGTATCAGTTTACAATCGCCGCAAAAATCTGCACATACTTGAGGCCCTCTGTAAATAAAGACTTGTAAATGTCTGGTTTAATAATTTGACCACCAAATGTAGCTTAATATTCATTATTATTCACAGTGAATGCCGTCTTAGCACTACCAAAAGAGAGAATATCCCAAAGTCAATCATCATGTAGGCACTGCCATGATTGGCTGCTTTCAAGCAAAAATAACTTTGACTTCCCTTGACACATTTTGAATTGCGTTTTTCCACTCCTCCTTTCAAACAGAGCCGTATAACTTTAGGTTAATCCTTTCCTTTAAGGGACAGTTAAGTTTGTTCTGTTGTTGTAAATTATGGGAATCAAAGAGTAAGACATGAGGAGAACTTTTTTTTACTCTATAGACTCAATGTTTATTACTATAAAGAACAGGAAGCTTGTCTGAAAACAAGACAAGCTAGTTAGATAAACTTGCAGTTGTGTTGTTTTAGCGACACAACTAGGTATGCATAGTTTTTTCAGTGTAGGCTGACTGCTAAATAAGTTCTAGAAAAAATGTGTTAAAAACTCACAACCCTGAGCTTACAGCAGTGAATGAAACCCTGACATTTAATGTCATGCTAGTAATAACAGCGGTGTCTTCCTTTGGGTTGCCAACCACATCGAATGAGATATAAACCTGTTGCTTGCTTCACTGACAACGACAAAACATCGATGTATGAAATGTTCTGGACCCTAAGGTCTCAGATTTGGTTTTCAAACTTTCGCCGTAAGCCGACATGACAGTCACTTCCCTCAGGCACTGCTGTATGGAGGAAATTCACCTGCCGCTTCATAAACTGACCTGCACGTCCACATTAATGAGTGCTTCTGTCAAGCCTCGATTGTCTTCGTTTGACCATTGCACAAGCTGCTGAAGACACACCGCAAATTTATGTACAATAGCTGAAAAACTGCTTAGCAAAAAAGAAAAAAAAAAAAAAGAACCCCCTCTTCTTCTATTTGACACAGTCCTCCTTCGACGGGAGATTAAAGTTTGCCTTTTATATGACAAGATGTTGAGGCGTCGTTGTGGATGAAGCTATATTTATGGCCTGTATCCTAGCAATCTCCGGCAGACTTCTCCGAGCGATACAAGAGAAAAGCACTGAGCAGAATAAAGCCGGCTGCTTATTCTTCCAACACAAGGTCATTTGGCTAGTGCATGACAATGTGCTGCTTTCTTCAAACAATGATTATGCTCTCCGTCATTGTGAACCTGTCATGTCTCCCTGTTTATCTTTATTTTTTCTCCCCCCTCTCCCTTTTATCTCACCACCTTTGTTTTGACAGCCGCGTAGCTGTGATTCGAGGGAACGTCGTGCTGCTGGACGGCTCGCCTCTCGTTGGAGTCAACATCACCTTCCCGCAGCATCCCGAGTACGGCTACACCGTCAGCAGGAAGGACGGGAGGTAGAGAACGCAGACGCGCACGTTCGGACGGATCGCTCCGCCCTTACCGTTAGCCTGACCACGTCTCGCTCTGCTTTGACCCCAGTTTCGACTTGGTGACTTTCGGCGCCATGTCTGTGACCCTCATGTTCCAGCGCCCGCCTTTCCTGCCACAGACACGCACCATATGGACGCCAAACAACAACTTCCTGGTTTTAGATCATGTGACCATGGCCAGGGAGGAGGCTGAGACGCCGAAATGTGACATCAGGAGCGTTCTGAGTCCCTATCCACTGGTCCTGCCTTATCCGCTCCCCACATACATGGGAGCGTGCGCAGAGAAGGGCCCAGCCGTGCCTGAGCTACAGGTACAACACGTTGGCACAGTAGATGCATTTCCTTTAAACATAAAGTTACGCAAATTGGAATTGTGAAAATAAATTTGCTTAATAGAAACACAGCAGTTTCGGAAGTTGGTGTATTTTGCAAAACTGCAATAGAAACACATTTTCCTGTTGTATACAAAAGCAACATGTTTATTTGTAGCCACTCGGTGGAGCGTTCGACTCCCCCAGAGGTCTCACAGCATCGCCCAGTTCATCAGAAGTTTGGTTTGTCATTCTGAAGGGTTGAACTCATAGCGCTTCTGAAAAATCGCCAACAATCATTTCCCCCCAAAATCCCCACATATACGTTGCAGCACTCAGAATTATAAGAAGCCGACGTTTTCTCTGATGGCTGATGATGAACGCTGAGCCGTGGCTGAAATATGAATATCTCACTGTTGTGATTTTTGCATGAACAAGCTTTTTTACATGCAATTTTAAATCCATTTTTAATTTACCGGAAACATTGCTGTTGCAAAATTGTGTTTTATCGGCATTAGCAGAACATCAAAAACGTTTTGAGGACATCTTTAAAAGAAACACAGCTATTCTTAAATAATTGTCTAATTTCAGTATTGGAGATTATGTACCATAAAACTTTACAGATCCAATAATAAGCAGCCCACGCAAACTAGAAAACGTAGAAATTGCAATGAAATCGAAATAAAACAGGAATGCTGGTGCAAAAATAAAGACGATTCACATTAGATCTTTAAAAAGCAGGAATGATAGTTCCTTCTTACGGAAAAAAAAACAGAGCACAACTAAACTGGCAAAGTGCAGAATCTCTCAGTGGTGGAAATGAACGATGAGTGGTCGGGTTATTTTCTGTTCTGAGACAGAACAGCAGCTCAGAGCCTCCACTGTCTGATGCAGCGGCTGAGAGGATGTGTCCGTCATGGAAGTCGGCCAAAATCCTCATCTTGCAAATCTTAGTCTCGGATTGGAGCTTTTAAATGATTGATTTGAATATTATCACCAAGCAAGTGATGCAAGTGGTTGAAACTCTTTGAAACAATGTTTGAAAATTCCTCATCCCAACTACTGGGAGTACTAAGTGAGACTTTAAGACAAAGAGGGAGACATTTTTAAAACAGAACTGAATGTGTGGCATGTAGCTACTGATGTAAAACTGCCTGAGTCATTTTCAAAACGTATTATTTGCGCTAATCTTCACAAGGTCAAAATTCTACATATAGATTCAAATATTTATTTTGATATTTAGGTAATATTTAGTTAAATATCTCTAGGAGTTGAACTCTCACCTCAGTCGTTTTGTAACCATCATCATTCAGACGAGATGTGCGTCCTGAAATTTGAGTTTATTCATTTTTATAGCTTGATTTTGTGGCACAAACTCAATAGGATTGAGATGCAGGCACTGCTGGAAACTCAATATTCATCTTTTTACCATTCCAAAACCAGTTCCGTTGTGTGTTTCGAGTTATGTGAAGGTTTAGTAAAAGTTTTACCAAAACCGTCACCCAGAAGTTAAAGAAAACATGTCATGATGTTCAAGAACAATCTGGGAACCTTATAATAAACTGGAAGGTGTCGCTCTCCACAGTGAGGCAAACTCTGACCAGGGATGAAGTTAATGCTCCAGAATCTTCAAACTCAAACTTATAGTTATCAAAAGAGACAATAATTAATATTTTTGAAACACTTGGGGAAGAAACTATGCCTGGATGACTGAAAACGTGGTTTTCAAACTTCACCTCATGAATCAAAAGGGGGATGAAGACTGATATTGGAGTAAATAAAGACAAACATTACCAGATCTCTTTAGCCCCAGACCCAAGGACAACTATTGGAATATGCTTAATGAGCTCTACTGATTCTGATAAATAGCAAAACACTCTGAATTATTCTAGGAACTTGTTGAGGGCTACAAAAAGTGTGTGGCATTTCTGAAACATCCAAGGTTATTCAGGACAATAGAGTCTGCGTGTGTTATTCTGCATACATTGGCGAGCTAAAATGTGAATACATGCAAACCAGAGCACGCAATCCATTCTGTTTTCAGACAATTAAAGTTGTGTGCTCCATTATCAGTCCGCCCTGAAAATCTTCCTCCTTTGTCAGACTTGGAAAGATTCGCAATCTGACTTTGTGCTCTCTCTCGCTCTCATTTGGATAAACAATTTTCAAACATTGCTCTTAAGAATTTCAATCACTTGCGTCACTTGCTTGATGAAAAATATTCTCTAAAGTCAATTGGATTCATCTTCTGAGTGAGCATTAATTTGCACTTCACTGTGCTTCATTTAACATTTTCCTGAGAGGCTTCATAAAAAAAAAAAACTCCCGAAAAATGTCATCCCTCGTGACGGGAAGAATAAGACAATCAAACATCCTTGTGAAACCTGCGCACAACGTGACAATATATGTAGATCAGTAACAATAACTCCTGGATGCAATTTGCTACAGCTCAGCGACAAACAAGCCGAATCCCAAAGGATTTTGCAAATTTAGCTCATTTCCTATTTACATCATGCAAAGAAGAAATGAACGTAATGCAAATACGCGCCTCCTCCATACACTTCCCAACCACAAAGGGAAATTAGGTGTCTGGAAGGCAGATGTAAAGGTCAGGCTGTTGACTTTCTGTTTATTGTTTAACATGAACAGAATAAATAAACTGAACAAACTTCACCTTATATGCTCGCCTACCAAGGACCAAAAGTGCTACAATTCAATATGAGCTACTAAATATCTATATGCAGCTATATCTGGAAGTTATGGCATAAACATGGATGTGATAATTGAAGTAAATCTCCTATGAGGTATATTCAGTGAATAAATAGGTTGATTCAAAGAATGGTATGTTGCAGCACCCCATTTCTTTATTTTCATCGTCATCTGTCAGTGGCAGTGGGTGTGGCCAACGCAGCCATGCAGGAGATGATTGATTAGTTTTTGATTGAGCAGGTTAACCAATGAACCAATAAGCCAGCTTAGTGACGGTTTTAATGGTGCAATTGTGAGCTACAGCACAGAAATAGTTGAATACATAATAAAATGGCCTTATACACTTTTCACTCATGATAAAGTTTTATTTTAAATAAAGATTTTGCATTCTACTGCTGTATTTTAAATAAAAATAATCACTTTTGGTTCTCGATATTCTCTTTTGCATTGGAGATAGACCTCCACCATTATTATTTCACTCACTAGTTGAAACAAAAGCATGAGACCACTTTGTATGACACTGGCTGCGTTTCTGTTGACCATATAAATGTGTAAATTTGACATTTTGAAAATAAATTCTCTAAATGGAAATACAACAATTTTTTAAAAAAACCCAAAAACTCTCAATTAAAAAGTTTTAGTGCCAGGATAAGGTGTTTTTTTTGTTTTTTTGTTTTTGCCCGTATCAAAATTGGTTTATGTTGCAAAACTCCAATAGAATTTTTTTATTTTTTTTATTTTTTGCATTACACGAGTCACATGGTCAACAACAGGATGTTGCCACTGGCATAAACCACGAAGAAGACGACAGGAAATAGTTGGAGGATAACTTATCACATGAACAAACTTATTCACGTGTGATTTTGTGTTTCCTTTCTACTCCAAAAAACATAATTGCAACAGTTTATTCTTTTCAACATGAGCGGAATGTCAATGAGGTTTTGCTCACATTTCTAAAGAAAATCCAGCTACTTTGACTTGAAAAAGATTGATCTTGAATCCTTCATTTTCTTCCAACAAGAAAGTGGAAGAAAATGAAAAAAAAATGAAAAAAAAAAAAAAAGCATAATTTTTTTTTTTTTTTTCTACTTGAAAATGTCAGATTTAATTCCATCAACACTCTGTCTGTCATTTGTTCTGGCAAACTTTGGAGAATTGGATGGGATTTGTAGAAAGAGATGACCAACACAAACGAGAGAACATTTTATTCCCTCAATGAACAAAAACCTCAGCACAAAAGAGACAGGAAGCAGGAAAGGTCTGAAGGAAAGCAGGCCGTGTTCCAGCATGTTCCACCCAGGACCTAAACGAGAGACGAACTCACTGAGAATGGTGTGAACAAAAAAAAACAGCATGATTTTAGGTCTTTAATTCGAACACTAATAAACTAATATTAACCAGAAGGACTTTGAGGCAGAAAAACACGATCATAAAAACTTTGACTTCTTCCTGCACATTCTGTCCTGCGGCTTCTTTCCCTTTCCTTAACTCGCCAATAGCTGTTCTTTCACCAGCTCGTTTTCCAAATGACAAAGTTTTGATGAAACACCTCTCTCTTCCCTGCTGCATTTCTCACTCCGCCCACCCTCCGCCCTGCTCTCTCCCCAGGCGGTTCAGGAGGAGATCTCCATCCCAGGGGCCTTTCTGAAGCTCAGCTACCTGAGCACCCGTGCCGCCGGCTACTCCTCGCTGCTGCGTATCCTCCTCACCCCGCCGTCCCCGTCCTCGCCCGTCTCCCCTCTGGGAGGCCTGTCCAAGGTGCACGTCCGCGCGTCCGTCCAAGGACGGCTGTATCAGCGGTGGTACCCCGCGGGGCCCGGTCTGGTTCACAAGCTGGTCTGGAACAAGACCGACGTCTACGGCCAGGAGGTCTGGGGGCTCACTCACGCAACTGGTAGGTGGAATATGAAATGAAGTGACACCTCTTTATGTGAGGAAATACAGTATTAAAATAAAAAAAACATATGGGGCCTGTAGAGCTTTTCAGTTTGCTTTGTAAGTCTTCCCACCTACTCATTTTTCTTTTCATCTTTGAAAATAAAGCAAACAGCTGCTCAAAGAACGTTAATATTAGCAATATATGGTTCTTGGACAGTGTGCAAACTTCTATATCTGCAGACTTTCTGTCAACTTTTTGCTGCTGCTGTACCTGATGTTCCGTTACCTGCTTTAGCTGCGCATAGCGCCTCATGAAATGAAGCTTCAGTTGCCTTCTTACTAAAAGTGCTAAATTTATGAACTCCTTTCTGCTGTGACCGCAGTTCATTCAGCCTTTTATCAAAAACCTCCTGGGGCTTGTCAGACAACGCAGTGGTGGCGGAGCATCTTCAGATCCAGCCCATGAAAATCCAAGCTTTAAATAACCATGGTCATACTTCTTTTTTTTAAATTTTTTATTTTTTTTATTATTTTTTTTAATTGTGCTTGCCCCAGACCTTACAGTCTGGGGTGATCAAATGCTTACTGAAAACTGAAACAAACAGCTATTTGTTAGTCCCACGTTTAGGGATCTGCATTGAGCATGTGAGCCAAACAAGTGGTGTGGCTTTTTTAACTTGACATGTACATCGGTGAGCCATAGAGAGAACTTTTTAAAAGAGCAGGTTCGTCGGTAAAGGTGAACCTGCTCTGCAAGAGCTCCTTCGAAATCGTCCAGTTTGAGGGAAAGGTGGGGTGGGCAATCCGCGACGAGTTGTAGAAATTCGGACAGTGCACGAGGCCAATGATGGTGGAAGGCTTCAGTGCACCAGCTGTAAACCTAGCGTTGCTCACCACAGCTTCACGTACCGAATATCTATCCATGTGTCTCTGACACGGGCTTGGTGAAAGTGGCCAAATGTCCGCAGTTGCTTCTTCTGGTTTACTTTTTTTCCTTCTGTTGCATTCCCCGTCATATCCATCACATGTCTCATATTTGGCCCGCCATAGCTTTTGATGTGGCTCTCTAGACTCCAAATGTTTCACAAATCTGCAGAATTCATGCAAAATCAAGAGGTTCCCATATTTTTTCTAATTTTACTGCAAATATTTCTCAAAATTGGTCAAAAACATTGGGTTTAAGTCACTCCTGCCTCGTCTTTACTTGATGTCCAGTTATAGTTCATGATTGATACAGCAGTTAATAAAAAGTCACATTTAACGTGACTTTTTATTAACGTGCAAACGTCGTAAAAAAAATTCCTTGCAAACATTTCCAAATTAGCACCACAAAATCTGATTTTGAATGCAAAAAAACCCACAAAAACAATCACTGAATTCTAGAGAGACTAATCAGTGTGAAAAGATATTTAATATTATTTAATTTCAAGAAATGCTTACTGAAAGTTGAAACAAACAGCTATTTATTAACATTTTAACAATCCCATGGGTTTTATCAACACATTCTGGCACAACTGGCCCTTTAGGAGCTTTCAGATTTTTGATATGGCCTAAAATGAAGATGAGTGATTCGTTGGGCCAGGCTGCCATTTTCCATTGCTCCTTCTTTCACATGTCCACTGGTGTTGCTTTCGAGGAAGGACTGGCACCATTGTGGGCACCTACTCAAGTTTGCGAGTCTGCAGCCCCTTAGGCCAAAAAAACAGTAATGGTCTGTGTATTCTGACACCATTCTGTCAGAACTCGTATTAGCTCTGTCTGCCAACTGAGCTACAGAACCTTGTCTGATGGAACGGACCAACGTTTCGTCCCCATGTGCATTAATGACCCAAATGCCGGTCATAATTATATGTCTGATCAATGTTGCTTCTCTCAGACGTGTCCAAATTTAAACTCAGAGCAATAAAAGTGACTCATATTTATCTTACCAATGAGGAAAATCATAATCGAGGGAAAACAAAACATCTCCAGAGTTCACTGTTTGAGAGATTTACTTTTTTGTTTTGTTTTGTTTTACATATTGCTGCTGTCGGAGAGAAACCCTGCATCTCCAAAAGCAGAGCTTTGCAGGAACTAAAAGAAATGTAAATTTTGACAGTTTGGTCAAAGACACATGCTCTTTTTATATTTTATTTATTTTTACTGGAAATGTTTCTATGAAACCCCAGAGCACAAAAAGAGTTGGTTTTCACAAGAAAACATAAACGAAAAAAAGATATAAGCTTCTGCCTGACATCAACAACATATAAGATCTCAATTGTGAATTTCTGTTTCTGAGAGTATTCTAAACTTATTAGATGCGCTCTGCTTGTACGAGCGCAGATCATATTTACGTGTTTTCCTCATGTTTGATTCAATCATCAGTGCAGTTTTTGCATGCACAGGAAGGGCCACATGAATCAAAAACAGCTTATAGTAGCTTAGCGACGGAAAGAAGATGAAAACCGAATAGTTCTCTGTTCTTTATGACCTTTAAGGATACCTTTTTTCCCATCTTGCTGCTATAATTTCATCCTTTTTTGTCACTTCACAAATTCCAAATGGCTCTTGTGCACCGAGATGCAGTTCCAACACGACATACATACTCCTCCTTTTCTGCTGTAAGTGGAGAAAACTCCTCTGAATAACTTTAGGACTGTTTATTGGAGGCCATTCTTCTTGTTTTATGTGTAAACTTGTTACTATTCATTAATGTGATCAGCACAGTGATTTTTCTTTTTCTCTTCACTCTCGCTAACCATTAGGGTTGCATTGGCCTTTTTTTTTTTTTTTTTTTTATTTGAGCGCCGTGGTTTTGCATGAAAGCTTGATTGGGCATCACTGTGTAAGTGATTGACCATTCAGGAAGTAATCAACCAATTGCGTGCGGACAGTCTCCTGCTAACAAATGGAGAACTTGGCGTCGCATGACAACAAGACAATGATTGCAGCGTTTGGTTCGGGTCCTTTATTAGTGATTTAAAAAGCACCGAGTGTAATTCTTGAAGTATATTGAGCTGTGCAAAGAGGGGGAAGAAATAAGTTTAGACTCTGCACCGCTGCACCCAGCACCCTTCATCAGAGCCAGCGTTGTGCTCAGGAAGAGAAATGGAAAGATAGGGGGAGGCTTAAATTTATTTTGCGGAGTGACTGGCTGTTGAGATACTATCTGCAGTGGCAGAAGGATGCTAGTTTGGAATCATTTGAAGCCCATTTCTATTGGTGCATACGCCGAGCATAAATATGAGAATGGAGAGTTCTCAGCGATAGCAACCGCTGCCTCTGTCCTTTCTCTGTGTCCTTTGCAAAGCATGTCATCAGATGTAGCTTAAAAAAAATGTATTTTTACGCTGTTAGGAAAATTACTTTTAAGGAAACGTCCAAGGCAGAATCAGAGGCACACTCACACCTTCGCTCCCACTTCAACCGTCTGCATGTCGATTGTTCTACACCGGTGTTTCTCAAACTGTTTCAGACTGATGGCCACTTACCCCATTTAACAAACACTCACAGACCACCTGACTTGAAATTGGCCGCAATAACACATCTCAATATGTACAACCTGAAATGAAAATATTAGACTCCTCACTCACATATGTCATGAACAATTCTACTTGGTGCATTTTGAGTTATACGCATATTGTCAAAAGTGTAGTTTCCGAGCTTTCCAATTATGTCAAACACATGGAAATCAAACAAAAAGTTTTTTTTTTTTTTGTTTTTTTTACAACCGAGTGTTGTATGCATTAATTACATTTCTGCCTATTTCTAATTTAGAAGCACAATTAAAGAAAAATAGACTTGAGTTGCTTTGGCAGAAACAAGTATCCTCTTCTGCACCATTAAATATAAAGAATATAAAGCGATTTATTTATCTATTGTGTTTAACTAATTTAATTGAATCAAATGAAATAAAAATAACAATGGCTGTTGAGGTGTGAACAGAGAGAGCATCATAAGCAAAGTCGTAAAAAGACAAAGTCCTCCCTAACTTGAGACTTGACCGTTCTCTGCTTAGAGCCGTTCAAGAGAATTTTCCTAACACTTTGCAATTAAGCAATATTTAGTACTTGTCTGCCACGTAAAATTGCTGTTTATTTGCCCCACATAGTTGACGTTTGCACGCAAATGGAAAGGTAACGCATCCGCTGTCTGTCTGTGGAGATTGCAACGCCGCGGCTGCAAGCTAGCACTTTCCCTAAGCGTTGACATCAGGCTTAGCAGAGGCTTTGTCCAGTCGAGAGTCGGGTCTCTCTCTATAGAGATCGTATCTGTTCCATCTCAGGGGCTCCTCTCCCTCCTGATCCAACCCATCTTCCCCTTTATCTGTTTGGACAGCATTTCATCTGTTTCACCTTCTGTCCGATCTTTCACCTCCATTTTTTTTTTTTTTTTTACTCATTCTGCTTTGCTAAACCTCTTTAACCTCTTCTCCTTACACCCTTTGTCCTCATCTACCTTCAGAGTCCTTTTTCCGTCCCATCCTGAACTCTCTCTTTCTTCTTCCCTCTTGTCGTTTCCTCTCTGATCTTGCATTACGCTCTCCCCCCCCTCCCTGCCCTCTGTTGTTCTTCTCTGCGTCTTCAGCATCCTGCGCTCCTACTTCCCCGCGCTTTTGTCGGCGGCGACACAGACGCAGACACGAACACACGTACACCGCCTGCTGCATGTGTATCTACACGGCTGTGCCTGCAGATTGCCAGAGAGAACAAGAGAGAAAGGAGATCATGCTCTGTTTGCTGGGGTGAACACATTGCCTGAGGCCTTGGCAGCAGAGAATGAAAGCTTTCACCTGTGAGATATTGAATGTGCATTTATGGACTCCAGCGTGCAAAAGTATTGTTTATTGGGAGTGTGTCTATGTGTGCTGGACGGTTTCTTGTAATATAGCTGCAGTAATATCAGGTTGTGGGGCTGTTTTTCTTTTTTTTTTTTTTTTTTTTTTTGGGAAAGTTTTTTTTTTTTTTTTTTTTTTCCCTCAAATACAGACTCTGTCCTTTGAGATTGGTTTGCCCGTTTTGTCCCGGAAAAGTTTTGTTCCTTTTTCATTTTTTGAGTTTGATTGTAATTTTTTTTTTAAAAAAGGACAAAGTGTTCTTGGCTCCCTTCTCGTACAAGGTTGAATTCATTGAGTAATTTAGTTAATGTGACCGCAAAGTTAGGGGGTTGGGCATTTTTTCACCCCTCGTTTATCATTTATGCTGAAAAAAGTTTCTGATTATGATAGGAATTTTGATAAATTGTTCTTCCAATAAAGTTCAAATAATGATGTTAAATTAAAAAATAAAATTGTGGTATTATCGGAAATGTTGTTTTAATACCACCTCCCCACGAGCATCAATAACATTTGAAAATCTAATTAAATTTGGTTACTAATTTCAGTTTACTGATATAAATCACACTTCTTCAAGTAAGTGGCATCCTGAAGAGAAACAGTATTTGTGTTTGCGATGCTGTGAATGCTGTGCCATGCAGTCACAGCCGTACAGTCACCTAAAATACAAGTAAGATATATTTTAACCTCTTATCTCAATTGTACCACAAAATATTGCTCTAAAATTCTACGTCCATTAATTTCACTTTGATAGAGTTACATTTTGAAAGTCTGTTCAGGCAAGCAACACTTCTTCACATTTCTAAAGCCTCAATGTTCCCTTCCAATCCTTTAAAAACGAGGTTAAAATGCACCTTAGCTCAAAAATATGAAGCAAATGGACTCACTAAATGACCCTTAAAGATAGTTCCTAGATGGAGAACTTTAGTTCAGCGGGATAAGGTTTCCTCTTTGTATCCTCTCTCTGAATCCACCACGTTCCAAAGGACCCATTATTCTCCCTCTCCCCCCCGATCACCTAATCGATTGTGCACTCTGAGTGGAGACTTAAGTTGGCGTTGGGTGTCTGCAGAGACTTTCCTCTCGGTGTAAGAGAATCTCCCCCGAGCTCGGCGCATAATCCAAGCACCTCCTCTTGCGTATTCCAGCATGTGAACTTGTCTTTATGCTGACTCTGCCCTCGGTTTTTCCCTTGAGCTCCAATCAGCTCGCATGCCCGCGGGTCTACAGTGAGGCCAGTTAAGAGAGATCAGTGCCAACGGTGATTGACAGCGGCAACCGCTCCTCTGAGGCTCGAGGATCAGATATGCCAAGCCTTCGTCCCCCTGAAGAATATCATTATTTTCATTTAGCCTGTCTGGTATCAATCTAGAATGGCTGCGCAAAGAGTATCGGACACCCACTGTTTTATTTCTCTATTCTGACATAATGACCTTAAAAATAAGACTTTGGTTATAGAGGAACCTTGGTTGATGAGAGGGACTTGTTCCAGGATGACATCCTAAAAAAAGAGAGTCTAAAAGGTCACTAAATTGGTAGCTATCATTGAAAACTTGTGGTTCTCAATTGGATTCTCGTCGAAAAGCTAATGTGCCAGATGGTTTAATCACACAAAACACGTCGGGTTGCTAAACCCAACCTCAGATTCTCTGTGAACTGTGATTTTATGCCAGGTGTAAAAAAATGTATTTGCCTCAAGATAATTACAAGGCTTTTCGTCTCGGCATAAACAAAGCACTAAATTACTGTTTTATGTTTTGTTTTTTTGTTTTTTTCACCCTCCCACGGCACTGAGAAAATTTGCTCCGGTGCGTTCAGCTTTCCTGAAAGTTGTTGCACTATTTAACTTGTTTACCTTTCTTGACATCGTCATCTAATGAAGACGCTGTGAGAACACGTTTCACTGAAGCAGGATGGATTTTTTTCTTTTGAGAAATGCAAGAATCAAACTAAAGAAAGCAATACAAACTGTGGATTTATGCATACTAAGTGAGTAAGAGATGTCAAAGTGTTTAATTGTTCTCTCACCCACTAATTATAGTGTTTATTACACTAATGATTAACTAGTCTGTGAGGTTAGTCAGTTGTTTTTGTTTTCCAAACTTGTGCTTCTGTTGTACTCCATACTAATGTTTGGTTTACTTAAGGCTCTGAAAAGTCTGCACACCCCTCATAAAATGCTAAATCTTTTGCTGTAAATATAAATGCTATAAATAATATAAAAGTTTAAGATAAAAAGGTCCACTACTGTATTATAGGGGAAGTACTTTATAGAATTAGTTTTTTTTTTTTTTTTTTTTTTGCTTTACATCAAATTATAATGTTTTTCCCTCATCAAAAACATACCAAGTTGGAGAAACTCTTTAATATCCCATGGCAACCATTTGGGTGTGCCTAAACGCTTGCTCTCACATAGCTCCGCCTACTTCTACAAAACTCCTCCTTAAAGCTGCAGTCTCCAGCCGAGCTTCATGCCTCCCGTAGTCAGTTCCTTCAAACTAGCAGCAGCAGAAAGGAGCATCTGGTGGAAATGTGTGTCTGCTCAGCTCATCATACGCACTACCTCTCAGCTCAGTGCTCTTAACAACGGTTGTAAATCGCTTAATTGGGAAACATTGTGATGAAGGTACAGTGCCACAAAGAGCAGGAGCTTCTTAAAGAGACAGAGGCCAATTTCAAGGTGTTACATTTAGATTTCAAGACGTTGCTTGAAGCTGTTATAAAAATACGTCATGTTTCTGATTACTGAAGGCAACATAGTTTCTTGATTGTGCAATAAAATGGCACTAAGTGCCTGAAAAATACACAATACTGCCCCTTTAAAGCATTTTTGATTCAGTCTGGGATTCATCTCGTCTTCGCAATATTCGCCATCTTTACAGGTAAATCTCTTCTTATCTCGTCAAATTCGCATCTGAAGAATTTTGAATAAATATTAGTTACAACAACACTTAATTTCCCTTTGGGATGAATAAAGTATTTCTGAATTTGACAAGTTATCTAAATCTATCAGATTGTGAGGATGTCCATCCCTCTTTAAAGTGACCCCACACATTAGTTTTGTTGTTGTTAAATTAGTTTTGGACTCTCTCAGTCATTCCAAATCTAGAATTTTCCTCATGAAGTCATTGTTGTGTTTGGTTGGATGAATACCCACACTCTATGTTTACAAAAAAGAACTAGCAGATCTATCGCTATGGTTACAATGCATAGCATTATAGCTAAATGTTTCTACTTTTATCTCATCTGTCCACAGGACATTGTTCAAACCAGCTTTTATAAGAAGCTTCATATTTATGAATGTTTTGAATCCACGATGTGGAATGTTGTCTTATTAAAGCTCTAGACATTACTTTTAAAGTATACAGGAGACATTTCTCCAGCATTGTGCAGCCAATGAAAAGTTACGGCTGAAACTTCAAACACCGCTGCCGTCTCCGTAGTTACCAGGTGGAGAAGCCGAAAACGTCCTAACAAGTAGCAGGTATGCTGATTAGCGTCTCGGGCCAGGTGGTGTGTGAAGAGCAGAAAGCAACACCAACTGAAAAAAATACAGAAGTAAGACAGAAGCAGCGGATGGGAAAATCCAATATGATTTTATCAAGCTGCAAAACAGAACACCAAAATACAAAGTAATGAAAAACAAAGCCTGATATCAGAAAGTACAGTCACCTATCATGTTATTTTTGATTGCAGACAAGGAAAATGACAGAATTTAATTGAAAAACCCTGACAGTATCTCTTTGAGGCTCATAGGACAAAAAAAATAACTATGATTTTACAGCTAGTCGCACATTTGAGAATAAATTAACTCCAGTGTTGTACCTCAACAACAACTTTGTTTAAAGGCAAGGAAAAACAATTCAGTTTAATAAGAACGCTCTTATTATTCCACTCCATTTCTTCTTTCTGTATGGTTATTAATTCTCAAAATAATAATTACCTGCTATCAAAATGTTAAATCCGCTGAATGTGTGAAGTGATCAAAACTTGAGAACGTTTTCCAAAATGTTACATGTGCAGTTTTTGACCTCAAATAACAGAAGTGCTAGGTTTGTTTTTCCACTCTGTTAAGTAGAAGCACATTGAAATTGTGTTATAATACATTTAGCTTCATGTTTTTGCAACAATTAAAATATGCCTTTCTAATTTTTAATTGCTTTCATTTCTGAAGATGATCTCAAGACTGCACTAGTGTATTACTACAAATGACATATTGCAAGCATTTCATATCATTCTATTAAATAAATACATCACTGTAGAGTAAAAAACTTCTGATTGGTTTGTTTTTAAGGCGTACGTTCTTTAGCAAGTGTTTTTGTCTTAAAATATGCCATAGCTTTATTCACAGTCTTGTTTTTGACTGCACTGTGTGTGATATTGTAGATTAAAGAGCGACATAAATGTTTGTGTTTACATGTCGAGATCTCCAACAGTTTTGTCACCTGTTGGCTTTTAGCATATTTTAAGCAGCAAATTGCTGGTGCTGCACGGTTCCCCCTGCCAAGTAAAGAAAAAAAAAAAAAAAAAAAAAAAAAAGAAGAAGAAAAAAAGAGCTGTTGATAGTTGTTCCTCATACGGGGAAACCACACACAGCGTATCATTACATCTGAGAGGCCAGGCGGCTAATTCTAGGGCTTCCTTATGAAGACGGACTCCTGATTACGCCTACTCTCTCGCTGATCTCTCCCAAAAACGTACACTGATGAGGTCTTGCTGCAACGCCTTTCATCTAACTCGGTGCTCAATACAATTCAGCTCTCAGAGAGACACAGAAAGCATACAAAGTGTGGGTTTCAAGTGGTTCTGGAGTGGTTTGCTGAAAATGGGTAAATTAAGCTATTGTCAGGACTCTCTCTATCTATCTATCTGTCCATCCATCCATTAACTGTCTAAAGATAATGTATTTGATATTTTGAGAGAAACTTCACATTAAAAATCAATATGCTGAGCGAATTTGTCCTTTTCACCGTCAAATTTCTTGTAGCACGCTCATTTACTGTTCAGCTCTTTATAAAGCAACATAAGTATAAAATGCTGATATTAGTTGGTCAGTTAGTCGGGCTATCTACTCGGATGCTTGCTATTGACTGTTTACCAAGCAGGTTCCTGTTAGCCTGTCAAACTAAACTGCAGTTTAAAAGTACATAATTATTGTATGGAGTTTTTTTTTTTTTTTTTTTTTTCCATACAATAATTATTCGTGTTTCCAAACATGTAACTGGGAGAAAATCTTTGGATCCGTCTCTTTGACCAGCTGACCAGCAGTGGCAGCAGTGGGTGGGGAAAGCTTTTGAGTTTCTCGTGCATCTCATTAAACGGTCCTAAAGAGTAGGAAGAATAAGACAGGAAATGTTTGCGCTTCTGAAACTTTAACCTTTTAAAAATGCCAGTGTCCACGGATGCTTGTAGAAGGGCCCAGTCGAAACAATTATTGCCCAAAACTGAAGCACTCTCTTGTGTGTCTGCGTTTGCCTTCCAGTATCAGTGGGTTATGAGTATGAGTCATGTCCCGGAGTCATCCACTGGGAAAGGAGGACAGCTCTGATGCATGGATTTGAACTGGTGCCCTCGAATCTTGGAGGCTGGTCCTTGGACAAACACCATGCTCTCAACTTTCGCAGTGGTGGGTGAACTCTTCAGTTTGGCCAAATTTTTAATTGTATTTTTTTATATTTTGTTTTTTTGTCAGCAATCATTAATTCATAAGGCGTCAAAGTGCCTCAATAAATGACTTTATAAGAAATTAAAGACATTAAATTAACTTAAAAACAATAGGAATGAGTCAGCACACTTCTGGAAATTTAGACAGCACAAAAAGTTGGATGTGGCTTTTTATAGTACTTGTTTTGTTAAACTTCAGCAAAAAAAAAAAACAACCCAAAAACAATGTAGGATTGCATTGCCCAGAGGGAATGCCCTGACTCAGGCAATGGTTCTGAGGGCTTTTAAAGATTTATTGCGTGTCTATTTCCTCAGGAATCCTGCATAAAGGAAATGGAGAAAACATCTTCCTATCCCAGCAGCCCCCGGTCATCAGCACCGTCATGGGGAACGGTTTCTATCGCAGCGTCCCCTGCGGCCCGAGCTGCAGCGGCGCGGCCCGGGACATGATGCTGTTCGCCCCCGTGGCGCTGGCCAGCGGGCCCGACGGCTCCCTCTACATCGGAGACTTCAACTTCATCCGAAGGGTGCATCCGGACGGATACACGAGGACCATACTGGAACTCAAGTGAGAGCTGAGAACTTGGGCGTTTTCATGTGTGCACATGAAAATGTGTCTCAGTGTTTTTCTATGTTTATTAAAAGAAATTGAGCTCGGCTGATAAGGGGTTAGTTTTGCATTAGCTCTGGGCGTCGGCATCGGCGCCACTGATCTGTTTGATCTCAGCCGAATGCTCTGAAGTTTGTCTTTTAAGCAAACGGCAGAAAATGTGAGGTTCAGACATCACAGGCCTTAATCTACCTCTTTAGGATGTGGGAGCAGCTTTTCTGTGAAACAAAGACTCTCTTTTTTTATTTTTCTGTGGATTATGATGATATCTCCTACCGTGCTGCAGGCACTACATTCCCCATTTCTGTATTTTCTCAAGCGTAAAATCTCAATGGGATTGCACAGTCATTTGTCCTGCAGAGTGCTCTTCTTATGTAACTTAACTCTCTCATTTGCTGTCATTATCGTACCTCTGACTAATATTTCTGGTTTCATAGAGGCTCTATCTGATACCTCCCCGTCCCCTGGGAGGAAATGCCAAAAAGCTTCCTGTTTAACTTAATATTTAATGTGAAGGAATACAGCCATCTGAATCAAACCTAATTCCGCGATATGAGAAGACTGCAGTGTCTGAATCTTTTCAGAATTTCAGTTTTATTGAACTTATTTAATCTCTACTCTGCACTTTTATTGTGCACTGCATATTAGGCGAAGACGACCTGAGCAAAAATAAACTTTGAACTTTCAAATTGTTTAACTTATTAAGAGAAAAAAGCTATCCTAACTAACCTGGCCCTATTTTTTTTTTATTTTTTAAACAACCCTTGGGGCAATTACTTCCATCAAGTGTGTGGAAGGGTTTGTGCTCAAGTTTGGACTTTGACTAGGCTTCTCCAAAATACTGATTTTGTTACTCTCTCTTTGTTTATCCGTTCGGTGGGAGCTGTTCTGATTTGGTTAGGATCTTCATCTTGCTACGTAACCCGAAGAGCGCTTGAACTTTAAAGTCTCAACTTCATGTGATTTATAGCTATATTTAACATAACACAACTTCAAATCAATTCTTCTCTCATCAGTTCACAGAATATTTCCCCAAAAGTCATAGAGATAATCAAGATATCTTTTTGGTAAATATCAGAAGCAGCTCTGTGCTCTTTGCGGTCAGCAGCGACTTCCGCCTGCGATCTTTCCCGGGGTTTTCATTTATGCCGACTTTCATTCCTATTGCTGAATCGTGAACTCTGACCTTATCTGAGACATGTAAGACCTGCAGAGCTGTAGATGTAGTTCTCCGTCTTTGGCGCCATGCTGTCAATACACTCTTGCAGTAATTTATTTTGGTAAGCCTCTTCGAGGCAGCCTCCCCACTGTTCCATTTTTTTTCTCCGTTTGCGGATAATGGCTCTCACTGTAGCTCATCGTTTCCCCAAAGAAATGGCTTTTAAACCTTTTCCAAAGTGATGAATGTCAGCCGCTTTATTTCTTATTCGTGCTTCTATATCTATGAATCCCATGAAGTTGAGACTTTATAGTTCAAGCGCTGTTCGGGTTACGTAGCAAGATGAAGATCCTAACCAAATCAGAACAGCTACTACCGAATGGATAAACAAAGAGAGAGTAACAAAATCAGTATTTTGGAGAAGCCTAGTCAAAGTCCAAACTTGAGCACAAACCCTTCCATACCTGTGGAGTCATTGGAAGCCGTTCTAAACACTTGATGGAAGTAATTGCCCCAAGGGTTGTTTAAAAAAAAAAATAGGGCCAGGATAGTTTGGATAGCTTTTTTCTCAGTTTCCTTAGATTGGGGCACGGTTTGTTGGTTCTGGTTGTACTCAACTAATTTGCTGATTTTACAGCTCTGGTAATAATTAAGCCTGGGAGTGGCTGGTGACTTTTATTAAACTTTTCAGGGGTGGAGAATTATGTTTTAACATTGGACTGGTATGGTTTGGATGGACCTTTTCTGTCCTAGATAAAGGCCAATGCCATCTGAAATAATTTAAACACATAATTTAATTTTTGACAAAACAGCAAAAACCTGCACGGGGCAAGTACATATTTCACAGCCCTGGATGTAACACTTCCAACTAAGTGCACGATCTAAAATTACGCCCAAAAATTTTACCTCAGATACCCCTATTGAAAATTCATCACCATGGGAATCACATGTGTCGTCTATCCACCTTATTCCTGGGCGGCTTAGTGGGGAAACGATTATGGGTCTTACTTCCGGTGCCTCTGGTAGTAAGATGCCCTTGTGGAGCTCGCGTGACTGTTGTGGCTGTTCTCTAACAATCAGATCAAGTTTAATTTGTGGTCTGATCTGTGATGCTTCATCATCAACCTGTGCAAACCGTTCTTTGGTTTTTCACTGTGTTTTGCTTCCTTTGCATTGCTGTCGTAACCTGTTTGTCTTTTCTTCTCATTGTAATAACGATGTTCTCTTTTCTTCTTTCCATGGCTTCTCATCAGGAACCGGGACACCAGACACAGGTGAGGACCCCTCGTTAGCTCCTTATCTCTATACCTGTACAGTCAAATGCAAGCACACGTCCCACATCAAGAGAAAGAAAGAAAAGGAGAAAAAAAACAGAAAGATGTCGTAAAATGTCTCTTTGCACTTCAGACAGGTCTATTTGCTGAAAATTGCGTTGACCTGACTTTCTCCCGGGCGAACAAAAGCCGACCATCACTTCCTCATGCACTGCTCCCTTTTGCGGTTGGATCTCTTAAATCCCTATTTAAAATTCCACCAGGCGATATTAAACTTGTAAACTGGAAATCAGCCAGAATGTCAAGGATTTCATTTTTAGGGGATTACTAAAAGTCTGTTCGGGGGTTTGGGGAGGGGGTGTACGGCTTCGTTTGCTCCCTGAGCCGAAATAAAAGCACAAGTCTGGGAATGGCTTCACCATCATCCCTGGCCCCGAGCTTGATGCGCCGTGTTCGACAGAAGATTAAACAGATGTTGTCTGGGTTCTGCGTGCGTGTGGCTGTCCTCGGCTATCTTGGGTTACATTGAGCCAATCGTTTGTGTGCGTATGTGTGCGTGCGCGTATGTTTGTCGGTGTGCTTCTGGGTGTTTTTGTTGAGGAAGATGGTTTATCCGATTTCAAGTCGCAGAGTTCTAGTTTGAGGAACTCTATTTTCCAGCGTGCTAAAGTTACAGGCCACGCAAATATCACAATAGTTTATGGCTTCGTGTTTTTTTTTTTGGACGGTGTGTGCATACACACAGTGTGAAAATGTAAATATCGCAATGTGGAGTATAATTTCAAACCATGAAGCCTCAGCCATTGTTCCCCCAATTGGGGATGCATCCACCTCAGCAGGGTGGCGCTGCAGTTGCCAGAGTTTTAATTGGGAAGAATGTGAGGCCTTGCAAGAAAATAGAGGGAGTAATGAATTGTTTTGAGGGAAAGAAAAGGATTTAACTCCAAAAAACACATGGAAGCACAGTGCCTCACAAAGATATTCGTTTTAAACTTTAAAAGTATTTGTTATTACGTAATTACGGCATAATTTATTCAATGCGCCCGGCCAGCACAGAATAAAACATACAATGGATTTGTATTCAGTCGCCTCCTGGTTAAGTTTGGAACTTGTACTGTGATTATTATTATTATTTAGGGTTTTCTACCAGCAAAATAAATTCAGCCTGGAAGGAAATATAGATTTTGTGAGCTACTTATTAGCTCAAGCTAATGTGGCACTGGCTGTATGTTAAGTTTTTTAATCCTGCTGGCAGGTGAACCTCCAACCAACTCCACACGTTTTCAGATTTTAAAGTTTTCTTAAAGTATTGTCCAGTTGTAATCTCCATCAAACTTATGGACAACAATTGTATCTTTAAAATCAAAAAACAAAAATCTAAACAATACACATATGTATATTAAGTTTCCATATAGTGTTTTGTTAGGTAGGAGAGGCGTATTTTTGAGTATATCTAACTACAACATGCTTTCTTTCAACATTGACCGTCCGCTTGCCACTCTTCCAAAACAGCTTGATTTGTGGAGTTTGTTTCTAGAAGTTATCGCGGCTTGATGACCTGCTCAACAATTTGATGATTTCTGAAAGCAGCTGGCACAACTAGGTTTTCTGCACTAACAAACTCCCACCCAACTCTTTCCACTTTAATATACGTATGTGCTACTGCGTGTTGGTCTGTCACAAATTTAAAAAAAAATCCCAATAAGACACGCTGAAGTTAGTTGTAACCAGACAAAATGCAGTTTTACGTGCAAATGCTTATGAACATCTTTGAAACTCTCGGAGCAGAGCTGTTTATAAGTCACATTGAGAGAGGAAGAAAAGCCAAACCCAACAGATAAAACAGTTTAATCGAGACAAAGTGGGCGAAACGACGTCTTATCTACAACGATTAGACGAATCAAGGAGTCAATATCTGCTGCAAACAAACCGTCTGGTCATAAGGGACCGCATAAAGTGCTTCAAACAGCTAAAAAGTGTTAATGTATGCATCATTGAAACCGAGTAGAAGAACGGTTTTATTGTTGCTAAACACTTTGAACGTCTGACGTCGGCCGTCTTGCGTTGACTTTTAAAGCCACATGAAACAAACCAGTCTGAGCTGGTTGAACGCTGTTGTGAAATGCAGCAAATGGAAAAACACTCGTACAACTGGAGATCTGGTATATGTGAGGGATAGAAGATCTGGAATCCTGGGTAAAATTTGCATGAACTGGATTCTTCTTAGGGCACACTTTGGAGGCTCTGTCTTCCGGCCCCTGGAGGTTTTTGCTTTTAGTTCCTGCCTCCTTCTTCCTCTCCACTCGTGCCTTTTCTTTTTCTTCTTTTTTTTTTTTTTTTTTTTTTTTTTTTTTTTACTGTTAGCAATATGTTAGTGTTTCTTCTTTATTCTCTTCCATTGTTCTTACAAAGTCAGATACATTAATAATTCATTCCTATTCAACTTTCAAAGCTTTTCACCAAGCATTCTTCCCAGCAAAGTGCCTATCAGCTTAAAAAAAAAAAAAGAAAAAAGAAAAAGGGAGCAGCTTTAAAACAAGGTGCTTTCTAAAGGGAAACTATAGGAAGCACTTCCTCTCAGAAACTGCCGTATATTTTGTCCCTTTTTGAATCTGATCAAGGAGGTGCGGGTGGGGAGGCAGATTAACTTTGCCATCTGAGTTCCGAAACGGTTGATTCAAAGAGATGGGAAGAAAGAAGAGCCCTTGTAGATCAACTCTGATCGTTGTTTTGTCATCGGATGTGGAAGGAGCCAGGAAAGGGGGGCGCCTGTGATGTGGCTGCTGTTGTCGCCCGTTTTCCCCGCTCGGGATGCATTGCGCAGGGATCGAAGCGGAGGAAAAATGCCAGAGACACGATTTGCAGTCTGTAGTACGCACGATGCAAATTCTTTCTGTGGTCGCTTCAGCAGGCCCCGAGAAAATATCCCAAGCAGTGCTGAGCTGTGGCACTTTCTGAAAGCCGGTGAGAAACTCTCAGAGGATCCAGCTTAAATTATGGATGTGCAGTTCAGGGCTGAACTCTGTAAACAGTTATGCACTTAATGGACTCGATGAGTGACAGCACCCCTGTCTGCGTTGGGTTTTTTTGTTGTTGTTGATGGGGTTTTTTTAAAGTTTGCTGAAAGGTGGAGACCATTATCAAACAGATGCGTTTTCTTTTTCCCTTCTCATTTTTAATAATAAAGGTTAGTAGCAGCGTTTACCTGCGGTCACAATCACGGGAACATTTTAGGAGCCTATTAGCTACAACACAAAGGTTTGTCGGCTTAAGTGAGCAAAAACATTGAAGATGCAAAAGCATGGCAACATAATTTGTTTCCTGATATTTCAAGTTTCCATTGAAAGGTGTTCTTTTGAATAGCTGCAGGAAAAAGGCAAAGGGAAAAAAAAACAACACTTTATCAGGATGTCTTCAGGTTTAATTAGCGGGAAGCCTTTGACCAGACCCCAGCTGACATTGGATTTCAGAGCACAATTTATCGCTTTCAACCCCCCGTTTGTTGTGTTTAAAGTGCAAATTTTAAATTCCCCTTTTTCATTTTTTTTCCCAGGGAATCATTGTGTTCGGGTCTCAATAGTCGAACACAATAGCCTCGTGATATCAAAGGTTTTGTAATTAACGAACCGCAGCTGCGGTCCATCAGTAAGTCGAGTCCTTTATACGCAGCTGAACGGTGACATTGTTGGCACAGTGCAGCTCGCAGTCGCTTTAAGGGTAAATTACATTCGCGATATGCTAACGCGGGTGTGAGGCCTGCAGTGACGGCTAACGAAATGCTAACATAAGCGCGCCTCACGTCTTGAGACCTCAGCTCAGTATGCGATTGCTCCACCTTTTGTGAGATAATGCACATGACTCATTCAGGTTGGGCCGGGTTTCGCTGCAGTAGCTGTCTGGGTTCCACATGTGTACCCCCCACCCCGACGCCCACACCCACTCTTTGATATCGCTTCCTTTTACTGTCACCGCTTTGTTTTGTTATATTCTGGGAAATACGCCCCTGAAAAAGGATGAGAATAACAGCTAAAGCCATCAAATAAAATATACATTATCTAGCATCAAAAGCAGAAACGCTGTCTGGGAAATGTGCATGCATAAGATATGAGTGATGAAATAGGGCATATTTAAAAACAAACAAATAAATATATGCGCCGGTATAAATAGTCTTGGAGGTGTTGGATCTAAAAAGAAGACGTGTGAGGATGTAGCTCATGGTAAGAATTACACCCAAGCTAACCTATGGTCTGCATATTTGTACTTACATATGCAGCTCCTCGTCTCTGTCTGATATGTAAATTAGGGTAATTTATGCAAGCAAATAGATGGCCTAAGACTAAACTCACACAAAACCACCCAAATAACCTCAGTGTAAAGAACTGTTAATCAACTAAGATGCATATTTATATAGGACACATATAAATATGCACCTTTTTGTAATGTTTTGTAGAAATATCTTAGCCAATGTCGACTAATTAGTGATTAACTAAGAAACAAAACTATTATTGATCAAATAAAGAAAAATATAAATGTTTTGGTTGTCAGTTGAGTTCATGTTCTGATCACTTTCTTGTTTTCTTTTTTTTTTTCTATATTCAGTTCATCCATCTGTATTCATTATTGCCATATTTCTTTGTTCCTTTTAGTTTCCTCTTGTTTTCTGTTCCTTGTGCGTTTAAGTTTATTTCTTTTAGATTCCTGTCAGGCTGTTTCTGTCTTGGTTTGTTGGCTCATTTGAGTTAATTAGATTCTACTTCAGTTTTCCTGCTTCCTTTCTGCAGCAGCTGCTCCACATCTCCTCTGATTAGTTCATCTGGTTCAACTCTTTCCTCGGTTTTTACTCTCCTTGTTCTTATCTTATTTTTAATTTATTGCTTCTTCTGATTCCACTGCTGAGTAATTCAGATATTCATCATTGTTTTATAGCATGGTATAATATTTACACAAAAAATTAAAACAAATATGTCATCTCTTTTTTCTCTCTCTCTTTTTAAAACAAAAAAATGAAGTGATATAGCGATATGACTGGAATGATTATAACATGTATTTTAGTTATTCTGACTGATGCATAGACTTAAGCAATAACACAGAAGAAATACTTCTAACTTAGTGACAGTTTGCAAGTGGTCAGTGCACAAATTTCCCCGTCCGTTTAAACTTAAGATAGGATAAGACACTTTATGGCCAATTAAATTTACATACAGTGGATTTTATTTCTGTGTCCAACGCTGTAAAAATAAATCTGGCCAAAGTAAATAAGCAAAGTGCAGGAGCCCAAACATGCGCATATACTTAAACACAAAGAAGCCATTCACGTCTGTAAAAACAAAACTAATTTAAAAAATGGTTCTGCTGTGAGAGACGACATATGGCTGACTCCAAGCTCCACGCAGCCAGAGGAAACCCGACTCCAGCAGGCACTTTCTCTGGCATTTCATTTAAAACACCTTAAGCCATCGTGACATTGCGCCTAATATAAACATTTTGTTACAAATGAGGCTTCGGGACTCTCGGGGACTCTCTTTCTACAAACATCCTTTAAAATAACCTGAAAAAAGAAAGAAAGTAAGTGTGTAAATTTGACAATATTATTCATGTAAGTGTGGAACATTTAAATACGAGTCGTGTCATCTCTACCGGGCGCGCTCCAGACAAGCTCCGAAACAAACTTCAGCGTGGTTAAATAAAGACGCGGGCACGACACGTCAACGCTACGCGATTCGTCCCGCTCCTCCAGAATCAGGAGCTGCGGTCATTACAGTTCGCTACCAACCTCCGCTTCTTTTGAGCTCGTCTTTGTTTGCCACAGAGATTGCGATTCGTACAAAGGAGCTGAAGTAGCGACTACTTCAGCTCCTTTGTACGAATCGCAATTTCCTGGTGATGCTCGCTGCCTCATAGAATCCAATTAGTGCAGCACACGACGCTGATCCACAGGTTCGGAAGGTCCGTCAAGAAAAAAAAACAATAACAGCAAAACAAAAAATCTATTTGTTATGTATGAGTCATCTGTTAGTTCAGTATATATATAAAAAAGATTAAAGTTAAACCATTGAAGCGCCTCGGTGTGATTGGTTTAAGCCAGAAAACCCTTTTCCAAGTGGAAGCTCGCACTCAAACATGATGTAAACTGGTTCTGGAGTTCAAGAGCCCCGCGGTTTAAAAAAAAAAAGAAAACAGTTCAGAGAAGACTTTTTATTGTTGCGTTGGACTTACTTTCTTTTTAGCATGAAGAGAACATTTTGTTGTTGGAGAAGAGGCTTGTTTAACAGACCCAGGGCAATTTTCCTGCATTTGGCACGAAGTACAAACCCCAAACTAAATTGTCTGAAAGGGCCAGTGGTCGGAAGAGAACTAGGGAGACTTGGAGTATAACTGTGACCGAGTTCATTCATTGTTTCAACTGACTGAACGACAGTCCAGAGAAAATGTGCTGCGTTGTATAAAAGAAAATAATCAAGCCTTCTACGAAAAAGAGTACCATCTCCACTGAGAGACACGGGGAACACTTAGCTGCCCTCGGACCGCCACATTGTCCCGGCGCCCCAGAATCAGTACAGAGCGCATTGATTTTAGTTTATACTGGCACTTAACAGGCTGCCCGATGTCAGAGAGTTCTCCAGTTAATGGCAGCAGAATAATGACCCGAAACTTACTTGTAAAAACTCTATATTTGATCGTTTTCAAGAAACCTGCTTTGAGTTTGACGCCAGCCTAAACTCGCAGTCTCCTGAAGGGACTCTTCGCAGCAAAGAAGAGAACAGTTTGCTTACGAAACTGAGTTAAATTATGTAAAAGAGCTGCAGACATTGCTTGAAACGGCTAAAATACTGTCAGCTTACAGTCCCCAATGTTTTTTTTTTTTTTTCTTTTTTTTTTTTTTTTTTTTACAATGTGGTTGTCTGGATCCAAGACAATTAGTTTTATTTTTCCACAGAAATGCTTACTTTCAAAAAATACTTTAAAGTTTCTAGGGTATAACGGCTTTTACTTTTCTTTTCTTTTCTTTTTTTTTTTTTTTTTTTGTGAAAAATTTGAATCTCTGTGGCTTTTGCTTGAAAGTAAAACGTTGAAGGTACATGCCATAACTTTAGCTCGAGCTCTATTATTTTGAATTTCAGCTATATAGTCACGGGGAAAATAAAGTTTTAATGACTATCATTACAGTGATGGTAACACCTAAAAAAATTTTTTTAAAACCCTTTCTTCTTCCAAAGGATGTAAAAAGGAAAAGTAGCACCCAAGCGAAGTGATTTAAACCGCTGCTCCGTTTCACTAAAAAGTTTTTCCTCAAAAAAAAAAAAAAAAAAAAAAAAAAAAGGTGAAGTTTGCTGGTCTGGCACTCTGGGATGAGTTTCAACAGTGCCAAGAAAGTAAGACATTTTCAGAGACCCTGCAGGAACAACCGGTTCAACTGCCCAAAAATCAGCTTTTCTTCTTTTACTTCAACTTGAAGTTTATTATCATACATTAAGGTTGGAAACATTTAAACAGCTGCCAACCTTCTTAGGAGAGAACATCCAAACGTCGGAGTGTTTTTTAAAAAATATTAATCTTATTGCTCGTGGCGGCGCAGTGTGAAAAAACTACGGTGGTTTGCGGTGGACAAAGCGGGGAGAGCGCTGTGCTCTGTGTGGAGCTAAAATCAAAAAGTCAAAAGTACAAAAGGTGAAGAGGGGGCATCTAACAGAGCAATATGTTTTTTGAGGGTATCAGCTGTTGATGACAGTATTATATTTAGCTCTAAGTCAGAGAAAACAGATTGTAAAGAAAGAGTAAGCTCGTAGTTTTTAGGAAGCAAAAGACTTTCAACCTCATCCTTTACTCGCAAATTGTTAGACACGTCCTTCCAAATCACAGCGTTTTCTCTGGGTCGCAATATATCTTTAATCATTTGCTCCAGACACTGAGGTACTGCGAGTCTCTCCTCTGGGTTAGTGTTTGTGGAGTTGTACCGTTGAACCTGCGTTATTAATTTTTAACTTGGGCAAAAAGTGCAGGGCGGCATCCTGAGTTGCTCTGCACGACCCAGAGCGACCTCGCCTCCACCGCCGAGCAACACATACACAATAATGGATTTTATAGCATTGCTGGGAATGGAAAATAGCCTGAAATGCTTAAAAAAAACAAAAACTGTGCAGTTGTCAGCCTTGTTGCTTTCCAGCATCTGGGTTCCTGGGTTAAAACCTCGGTCTGGTTTTCTCTTGCAGTCTGTTGTGTTTGTGTCAGTCCCATTCATTTTTGGTTTCTGGATCCCAAGTTGGGTTTAGGTGGCACTCAGGGAAAATGACTCAAACCATGCAATTTAGAGTCGAGTTGTGTTGAGTTGTACAATTATCAATGGAAAAGTGCCCCAAAACATACATATTAGGATAATTGGTCTCTCAAAATTGTATGATTTTGTTCATGCATGCTTTTTTCTCGTTTGCCTAAGTGCTGCCTGGTGGCCTGTCAACTGTGCACCCTTCTTCTCTCCCCTCTGTCCCCCCAAAATGCTGAAAAAGAATAATTATGGATGAATGGACATAGAGGGATATTTTATACGAACACATAAAGTCACACTTGCTGGTTCTGTATGGTTCAGGTGGGAACATGGCAGCAAGGTGCTAGCAATTCAAACACTTGACTGAACATTATCAATGTTACAACTTCTATAAATCCAGGTTTTTGGAAGGTTGTTGCTCTGAAGCGTAAAGGTGTGTTAAAACAATGCCCTAAAAAACCAGAAGCTTTATTTCAGACTTGTCAGCTGTCACGATGTTAAATCTTAAACAGTACCAAAAAAACCCCACTGATCATGTACTGTTTGCTCTGAAAGCTGTAAGGTTCTCTCCAAAAACAAAATATCTGTATGACTTGGGTTTGCAAAGTTGCATCTGAATGAGGCACAAGACTTTCTGCACATCGTCCTTGTAACATAAAGTAGAGATGTAGAGAAAACCAAACATAGCAACATCCTCAAATAATGAGGCCATTAGTTGGACTCAGGAGATCTTGACTGCATTGAGGAGGTAATTCAGCTGTTTGGTTGAAATGTGTTGTACCAGGGAGGCATCTCAGAGCTGCAGGACTCCGGCCCTTAAAGACTGGCATTGCCCACCGCTGGTTAAAGCCAAAGCTTAGACTCCAGAGAAACTCCTATTAGTTTAAACTATTCATTACCTTAGATCAACATTATCAGAACAAGGATCCAGAGAAACCCCAACTGGTTTACAAATCACAGACTACTTCTCCTTAAACATGGGGGTATGCTTTTTTGTTTTCTGTTTTCTTCTTTTGCTCTTTCCTTTGGTTTGTTGAATTTCCTTGTAATTCATGTAAAGCACTTTGAATTGCCTTATTGGTGAAAATGTGCTCTATTGATAAAATGACCTCACCTTACCTTGGCCCAAGCTTGTTCAATCACAGGACAAAGATCCAAAACAGCAGCTAACGGAAGAAAAAGGTCAAGAATCAAGGCAAAGTACAGTCAAAGTCCACACCTTGGACTGCTGAAAACATGGAGGCAGAACTGTAAAAGAGTCGCCGGAACAAATGTCTGCAAATCTCAACGCTGCATTGTAAAGAAGTTTCTCATATAGGAAACAACATTAAACAACTGCTTTGTGGTATCATAACTAAAAGTGGTTCTATAAGCTTGTAAATCATGGGGGGTGTATTCTGTTTTTCCCATGGATAGTTATAGAAACTCTTTTTTTCACATCACCATAAATCAGGCGTATGTAGATTACTGAATTTTTTATTAGGAAATAATGATCTTTACTCACAGCACAATCCTAGAAGTATTGCTCACAGTTGGGCTGTTGAGACTGTGGCCATCTGCACTATGTAAATGAGAGGACATTAATCTTACTTCAGCCCAGGCAGAGTCTGATATTAATGCTATTTACTGAGATAACCTGATTGCATCCAAGTAAGTTTTCTTCAACTCGTATTCCTGTGTGATCACAACAGAGATTCTGTTGTACAAATCCGAGCTGGTTCCCATCGTAAATACTTGTTTTATGCTTCTGCAAAAAGAAAAGAAAATCCCGTTTCCAGTTTCACCTCACTCTCATCTTACTTTGTCTGCTTTCTCAAGTACCAGCCCCGCGCACAAGTATTATCTGGCCATGGACCCGGTCGGTGAGGTCCTCTACGTGTCTGACACCAGCAGCCGCAGGGTGTACAGAGTGAGGAACCTCGGGCAGCCCAAGGATCCGGCGCGCAACCTTGAAGTGGTGGCGGGGACGGGAGAGCAATGCCTGCCGTTTGACCAGAGCCACTGCGGGGAGGGCAGGAAGGCCACCGAAGCGGCGCTCAACAACCCTCGAGGTAAGGATAATACGGTCAGCGCAGCCTGAGCAATCGCTCCCTCTGTCTGCTCCCAGTTTCTCTACACCGGTGCCAAGAGTCTCAGTTTCTATTTATCGTCCCTTCCGGACTCTCTTGTAGATTTGTGATCAGAGATTAGCGTTTGGTAATATCGGCGTACCCCTGGCAGAAGGGCGAGGCGTTCGCTAATTTAGCGGACGTCCTGTGACAACTCATTTTGAGTAGTTTGCGAGTACTTCACCCCTTCCTCGCCTCTCCATTCTACGCTAAGTGCAACGTCGATGCAGAACAGTTAGAACGTGTTGGAATGGTCTCATAAAAATGAATGTTTATAACCTTTTCTGAGTGGCTTTGAGGCTCAGATATTGCAAAGTCGTGATCAAGGTGCGCTCCGGGCAGTTATCTGATCTGGATCATTTCTGTAGCCTCGCTACGGCTGCGCACATAGTTTTTATTCCCTCATTCATCAGTCCAAGTTGATCGCACAGACTTGGCACAATATGTGTGACAGTGTTTAGATATGAGTTTTATGAATCCCTGTTGAATCATGATGTTCTGTGGGTTAGTGTGGTTTTTATATTGGCGAGGAAGTGCTTGGTGCTTACATTTGTTTGAGCTGAACACCCTTTGTTTTCAACACTGCGCTTCAGTGACACCTCTGTATGATTTGTGGGAATGTTTATATCGAATCCAAGCTGTTGCCTGAGTGCATAATTAACCATATCAATCCGAGGAATCTGAAAATGTAAAGTGGGTCGCATGGAAACCATCGCTGCTCTGTCTCATTTGAAACTCTTTCTTCTTGTTCTTGCCATCAAAATGTTAAAAAGTAACAAGGCCATTTTCTGGAAAGAGTGTGTGTGTGTGTGTGTGTGGGTGTGTGTGTGTGTGTGTGTGTGTGTGTGTGTGTGTGTGTGTGTGTGTGTGTGTGTGCGCGCTGTCTGTACTCCTGTAAGGAAACACTGTGTGCAGATTTTTATTTACAATTAGATTCCTCACAAATTGGTGCACGCATCTGTAATAAGGGCTTGTTTGAAATGCACCCTCCTTTATTCAAATAAGCCTGTGTCCTCTTGAGTTATTGGCTGCGATATTTCACATCGCCATTTTTAAAGACGACAATGCACTTGATACATTTGAGTGGTTGAGGTTGAAAAAAACCCAACATTAAATTTCTATGGCTTACATATAGAGTGCGGAAAAGTAACTTCGCAAAAAAATCCCTTACTCTGAAACACGGTGGTGGTAGCATCATGTAGCAAAGATGCTTTTCTAAAGTTGGGAAAGAGAGCTTACTAGAACTGATGGTAACCCAAATGCAAAGTAATCCTGGAAGAAATCGATAAAAGTCTTAACTTGGAGCAGAATCTCCAGCAGGGCAACAACCAACATGCAACACACAGCCAAAATCTATAAAGAAATTGTTTTGATGAAAAGACATTCACAATTAACTGTGTCAAAAAGTAGTTCTACAAAGTATTGACTATGAGAGCAAATGCACACACCATGTTTTTAAGTCTTCTGTACGTAAAAAAGATTTTAAAATATTTTAGCTTTTTCTTCTACTGTGAAATTCTGCACTACTTTACATGGTAACAGTGACATGATAGTGACATAACACCTGGCATGAGCTTGAAGGAGTTTTCATGAATGTCCGACTGTTCTCATGAAGTGTCACTCAGTAAATGATGACACTTTTGTTACAAAGTTGTACTAAAACTTGCATTAAAAGTCAATTAAAAGTGCCAACATTGCATTAAATGTGTCATTATTTACCGAATGACGCTTCATGACAGCAGTCATAAACATTCACAAAGACTCCATGTTCATAACAGATGTTAGGTCGTTTTTATGACAGTGTCATGTCAGTCTTTAAAGTGTAACTCTTTGCCTTGGCCCGTCACATGAATTTCAGATAATATGCCCGTGATTATAAGAAAAGGTTGAAAAAGCTCCGTGGGGTATTAACACTTTTACAAAGCACTGCAGGTTCATTGATAAATGGATTTTACAAGGGATTTTTGGAGTCTTTAAAATCGCCTGACTGAAACATTCTGCATAAAGTCATCAAAACGCAGCACATCTATTTTAGTGTGCTCGGTCTTACACACACTGGGTTGCGTAACCCTGCTAATCAGGGAACAACAATGCACCACCTCTTCTGTGTGTTTTTTTTTTTTTTTATGTTTTATGCTGTATACAGTGGCGCAGCACAAAGCATAGGAGTACTGTTTACAACAACAACACCCATTCCTTTATTTTTGATTTATGTGCAAAGCTTAGTGAAAACTATTCACACAGAGCCAGCGCTCTGTTTCAGAACACAAACCCAATTCTGATTTTTGAATTTGATGTCTAAATGAAAGCATTTATCGTTCATGCGTGATTGTTAATGCGCAAATGTTGTCTCGATGGCGAACGCTCCTCCAAGCTTTCCAGCCGGGTTTGATTTTCGAGCTAATATTTTGGACGAATTTGCCAATCCACTCCCAAGATTTGCAGCTCGTTGAATTTGTAAAGCAGCAATTGAGCTGCCAGAGGAATAATACCGAGAGAGGGGCGTGGGGAGGGAAGCGAGCTGTCCTGGGGCATTAAAATAACGCTTAATTGGTTCAAGGTTCCGACTGCGCGCTACCACAAAAACACCCCATCACGTGCGCAGCTAGCTAGAAGAGATTGATGGGTTCATGCTGTTTGTGCCCTTTTCTCTACACTGTTATCAGCATTTTAAAAACACAAATTGATTTAACCAAGCAACTCAATTTTTCCCCCACTTCCTATTCATCTAATTCCACTGATTATTACAGATAGACAAAATTACCTTCAAAGGTAATTATTTAATTTTCCTGCTGTGACCAACGTCAAAATTAACAGTAGTATGATTTTACTTTTGCCAAAAAAAAAAAAAGTAGGTTGCATTGATGCTTTGCTACAATACAGCATGAAAGGCACAGGTGTGAATAATAAAACTAATAACGGTGGCTGCAGTCCATTCAGGTGTTCCACTTCCAGTTCTTTTGGATTTTTCATTTTAATTTAACACTTCAATAGAATAAGGCCATCACCAACACCGGCTGCACCTGTGTTTTTCCTTTCTGCAACATCTCACAGTGTTTTTTTCCCCAAAAGAAGGTCTGCCGTGTTACGCTCAGAGCCCCGCAAAACACTAAAGGAGAAAGCCCTGAAAGTAAGGGGGTTATGCTGTGTTTTTGCTCGTCCACAAAGCACAAATTACAGAGATTATGGAAATAATATGCCAGGAGAACATTATTTAGTCTTGGCAGTGTGTCCTTGTTTCGTTTTGTTAGTCACCGCCGCTCTCAGCGGCGGAGTGTCTTTCTCCGTTTCCCCCTCGTCGCTGTCCACACACACAGGTGTGCTCACATTCAGCCTAATTAAACCTTGTTTTCCGCTGCTTTCTTGTCATGTCAGCGTCACGATAATCGGGCGTAAAAAGACGACTCGCGTTGGATCTTATGGCTCTCGACAGCGTGCGGTTGTGGCTCTGGGTGCGCTTTGATGCCGTCGGTTTGGATATTGATCGTGAAATTGCTCCTGATGTATCTGTGGTCTCTGAATGCGCCTGTGAAGGAGCGAGGCCCTGTCTGCGTTCGAGAAGGAGTTAAATTTTGCAGATGTCTTTGAAATTGGTTATTTGATTTGTGCTTTTTCCTCTCTTTGGTACGTCAAGTAAAGTATTAGAGAAATGATTGATCATTATCGTTCTTTATAAAAAACGCACCCAATTAACACCAGGTAATGAGTTACACAGTGGTAGTTAGTCTGGATTTATTTTTTGGGGAGGTTTGCTTCAATAATCTTAAAGTAATCAGCTTGTTTTGATGTGATGTCTGTCATCTACATAAATGCAGACAAATCATATCCGTACTTAAACTATAATAGGAAAATTCTAGTTGAGATTTTCCCTATAATAGGGAAAATCGTCTCATACCAAACATTTTGGGGAAAAAATCAAACTTTTAAGTTGAGTACTTTTCTTCAGTAGGGAAAAGACATTTTATGTCACAAAATAATTGGTTTTCACTAAATCACTTTGGGGGGGAGAATATTTAGTACTGCTGCTGTCAATGTCTTGCACAATCCCCACGCTTTCCTTATTTGGCAGCATTTTTCTTTTTGGGGTGCAAAGAGAGAGGGATCTTTTACCATTCATCTTTATACAACCTCTCTGCATCATCAGGGGTTTCTCTATAGGATTTAATTCTGAGACAGATGGCCGAAGGGAAATAAAGTAAATTTTGTGACTGGTGAGTCTTTTTGTTTAGGTTTGGCCATATGTTTAGTGTCGTTGTGCTGCCAGAAAAAGAAAAGAAAAAAAAAAAAAAGAGAAAAACAGCGACGAGGTACTTTCTGTTTTCTGGTACGATCCATCAGATTTCTATCTAAAATCTTAAATTAATGCACTTTATAATTGTTTCAGTAGGTAACAGTTAAATGATTAAAATAAAGCAACTGAAAAAATTCATAAACATGTTGCACAATTGTAAGTTTGAGACGAGCCAGTTACCACATCCGGCTGTCACAGGAATGCGGAGGTGAGGACGAAAATGAGAGAGGATGGCTACGTAAGAAGCGCGTGAAGAATAAAAAGTGAGAGGCTCTGTCATAATTTCTGCATGTGGATGTAGTCTGCCTAGCATTGTGAATAAGATCATTAAGGTTTTGGCTGTGGACGCTGCTCAGAGTGTGAATAAACGAGAGAGTCTGGAAACACAAGCTAGTGGACAGCAAGTTCATTTTTGTGTTGACAGACACATACCTGCACCTACAAAAGTCTAAATGGGTTCCAGCGATACATTACATGATTAAATGTTCTTTTGGAGATACTGCTTTATAATATTTAGGAAAACCCAGCAAACGCCAGACAGCACACGGGAAATCCCAGAATTGCACTTGTTTTACATTGTTAGAAAAGAAGTATTTCTCTGATTATTCCCATTTTTCTAAAATGTGAAATAATAGTTAGTTGTTATTTTTGCTTTACGTGATACATTGAAAGCCCCAATAGTTCACAGCAGATGCTAACATGCAAAAGTTCAAATGGTTTGTTTGACATCCGCTGTCAAACATGAAAGGAAATGCAAAAAAGCAAAATAATAACAGTAAGGCCAGCTCTGTCTGCTTCTATGCTTTGGAGGAGCCGTTCAATTAACAGTTAATCTCCTTTATGCCAGTGGGAGATTTAGCAGCATCATTCATAATTGGCATAATTCAGTCATGAGAGGTCTGGAGTTATAACTGTTTCACACTTGTGCATGAAAAATGTATAACTGATCTGGAATTGGCTGAGAAAAGATTCTCATGGTGTTGTGAGTAAAAATACCACGGTTTCACACGACTGAGGAATTTACACCAAAAAATGTGTGACAATCAGATTTCTTTCTATTAAGATATAAAAATACTCCTGCTGCTTCTAAAACAATGTAGCATGCAGTGGTTTTTTTTTATTTAATTTTTTTTATTACTGCTATAATAATAGCGTACCTTTTTATTTGAATTTCGTACATAGAGTCGAGCTAAATGTACAAAAATATCTGATAGTCTGCATGGTAAACATGCTGTTTTTAGCTTTTCCCAGCTGTAATTTTAAACCAGCTTTACCTTAGTAACGGCGATGCCTCATTTAGCTTTCATTTCGTGCAACCAATAACATTTCAACAGGGTTAAATTTGTTTTCCGGTAAATTAAGGAAAATGATATTAATCTCCTTTTACCCAGCTGATCAGCCATGTTCAGCAACAGGTGTGGGAGGGTCAGCACTGCATTATTTTCTCCGCACAGCCAATGGAAATATATCATGTCATATCATTAAACAGGAGGAATAGTTTGATGGGTTTTGCCAGTTTTAACTCTTCGCAACCTTGGTGTAGTTTGATCCTAATAACTCTGCGATGATTAACCGGAATAACCTGGACCAGAAAAAACTTTAATCATCCTTTTCTGCTGCTTTTATGTTTTTTTTATATTGGTGGTTGGGGTCTAAAGGCTTTGTCAGAGGCTCAAGTAATTTCCCACTCCATAATTCAAGCAGTTATGACCTAACGGTAGAAAAAGCTCATCCAAAACCTTCTAAAAAACAAAAGAAATAAGATTTTATACATAACTGAAGCTGTCACATACTCTTTTTTTTTTCACCAGTGAGGCTGAGGAGAATTTTCCCATTTTACAGTCCAGATGGATTTTTTCCCCCCCCTTTAATTCAGAGTAATCTGCAGAATTGCAGAGAATTGTCCGTGAGAGCATGTTCATTTTTAGCTCGTTCTTTCAGCGGGGAAAATGTAATCCTGATAATTATAGCCCCACTAATAGATCAAGCATGGCTTCGTTGGGCTCACAGAAGAAGAAGAAGAAAAAGCCACTTGTCGTAACTATGTTGAAATTACAAAAGGTCTGCCATTGAAATACTTTCCTGTGTGAATAAGTTTGTGGATTCAGCTCTGATTCCTTCCACTCAGTGCACTGGATGATCTCGTTAAATTAATGCACATATTTCAGACATTAAGCCCCGCGTGTCAATATCACCTGGCTAATTGTCCCAACCTTTTTAATTGGCTGACAGCAGTCGACTCCAGCATTCTGTCCTTTGTGTTTCCCTTCTATGTCTCTGTTTGACTCGCTCTTATCTGTCCGCTTAAACAAAGTGATAAGCCATATACATGAGAAGCATTTCGAAGAGCGTCACAGGGTAAAAAAATTCCAGTTTAGCTGGGTCAGAGGGCTTTTGGTGTCTTTCTCTCTCTTTTTTTTTCTTTTTTTTGCCCTCCTTTCAACCTAAATCTTGTTGGGTAAGCATTTTAAAGCGGGCGTTTGATACCGCCTCAGGAACTCATGACTGGATAAATTACATGTCCGGAGTTCAAAGTAGCTGCACTGTTGCTTTTCATTTTAGGTATTGTTATAGTTATATTAGGTGTCGCAAGAAATAGACTGTTCTACAAGTTTTTCCCTATATTACGTCCTGACACAAACATGCGTCTTCATATAATGGAGCCAGCGCTTGAGAAGCCCTCTGAAACTCTTAAAACTGCATATTTTAATACTTCAAACAACAAATATACCTTAATATCCTTTGAAAAATATACAAAATAATGAGAATTTCAGAATTGTGTTAGTCGCAAAGATACTCAGTGGCTCCATCGTCATGATGTTCTGGGAAACTGTCTTACCTTTTGCTTCTTGGATGTACGTCCAATTAGCACCAAAGAAAATAAATGGTGCTCCATGATTGGCTATTTGCAGGGCAAACGCAGGTTATTCAGGTATTACAGCTTCTCTTGAATATTTCAGAAATCATCTGCAAATAGGCAAATTTTCCACAAATAATTTGAAGTTAACAGGGGAAAAAAGCCAATATTTCTTTAGTACGTCTTGTTTATGGTTTGTTTGTTGTTCATCTCTTATTGTCTGACAGCGTGGCACTTTGGCAGAATTATTGCGTGAAGCCGAACAGATTTACTTTCATTAGTGGAGCATTACGACTATCACTATGATTTTCCACTTGATACATAAAAGTAAAAATCTTTGCTAGAAATAACTGGGTTTATTGTAAATGTTATGGACTCTCATAAGTTTCTTTTGTTGTTTTTTTTTTTTTACTTTTATCTTCCAGTCCAATAAACGACACTTAGCAGAAGTCCACAGCAGAATGAGCTGCTTAGCATCACCGCAATCTACATAGTCAAAATACAAAACACTATTTTGGCCTAAACTTTATGGAGGGAAAAAAAAAAAAACATATCAAAATTAATAACTCTTCCCCAAGCGAAAATGCAAAGAGAACAAATGACTGCTCCATTAGTCTAATCTAATTAAATGGCATGAGCCGAAACAATGCAGACAAAACATGCAGTTTACAGCTCGGAACATAAAAACAACGCAAATAAAACTAAAAGTGAAATTACCTATTAAACATGAGACTATTCTTTTAGCATCTGGTGGCCTGTTTAACAGCTTATAAAACTCTACCAGACATTGTAAAGTATGACTGGTTCTGTGAATCTTCCTTCTGTGCTAATGTTGTTCGTCAGAAAGCAGGACAATTTTTTTTTTTCTATATTTATTACGAACAGCGAGTTCTAGAGTGACGGCAAGTGCTTTAGACGATGTCGTCGTGCATTTTTTGTTTTTCTGTCGTTATACATAATAGAAAACATTGACATAGCATGTGTTTCCTCTACTGAACGAGAATAGCAATTGCTTGTGGCTAATATATTTCCTATCTGATTGCATGCGCCCTACCGTGACGGTTTGATGGAAATGAACTGTTATACTCCTGCTGATGTTAGTTGTACACAAACCTTAGGTTGTTTACATGAGGCATTATTAATTAGTGTCTGGAGAAACCATAGTTTTTCTGTATACTTTATATCTTAATCGCCATCTATTATTGCAACACAGTTCCTTCTAAAGCCACACCTTCTCATAATGTGTGTGTAATTGTTCTTAGACGATACATTATTTGCTTTTTTTCAGGTAGTACCCTTTGAAAAAAAAAAGATTTTCTATATTATTTGATTTAAAAATGAAAATTGCATTTGTATTTTGGTTTTACAAACAGCTAAAGTTGTAAAGTTCAAAATGTGCCAGTTCGGATGCCGCACCATGTTCTGCTAATATTCCTTCTTGTTCGTGTGCCGCTGTTTTTTTTCTACAGTACCATTTTTAAAAATTGCTTTTTCCAAAGTTTAAGGCCAAATCAAGACAGAAGTCATGATGCCATAAAATAGTCAGGAAAAGAAAAATAATTAGAGAATCCATCTGGTTTATTCAAGTATAGAAAAGAAACACAAAGATGACAGGCGAAGGAGGTAGAAGCTAATATCTGCTTTAATTTGACACACGACTGCAGAAGTATTATTCCGAGAGCGCAAACCTCAGCACCATTGAACATCCTGTATCTGTGCCTTTCACTAATAGAAAACTCAGTCCCAACACACCTCCTGTTCACTCCTGAAAAGGTGTTTCATACTCGCCTCGTCACTGCGGTGGACAAACTCTTCTGTGGCTGTTTTATTCGGAGTAGCCAGTGCTCAAGACTTCTGCCTGTAGCCCCCGGTTTCCCTGTCATCTGTCTCCCACAGCTCACCCTCCACCTCCTCCTCGCACCCTCTTACCAATGGTAATGAGTGGTAGACTTCACAGAGAGAAACCCCTCTGATTCTTTTTTGAAGTTGTTCTTCTGTGATTTTTCCTTCCACTGATCTTGTCTCGAGTCCTCTTGTGAACTCCTCTCGCACCGAATTGGAACGTCCTTTTATTTTTTTCTCATTCAAACTGGGTTTTCACCCCGCCTCACTTCCGCCCATCCTACCAACCAGATTACCCCCCCGGCGACCCCTCATCTCCGTACTTACAATTACAAGCTATATCAAACAAGCCGTGCCTTAACGGTAATCCATGCTATGTCGTTTTATTGCTATGTTGCTAACGCTTTGTCTGTATTCTCCCTGTTATGTAAACGGCAGGGATTATCTCGTGTCCTTCAAACACCACTTATGAATACGAGATCTGGGGCATTGTTTGGAGTTGGCTCTATGCAGTGTTCTGCACTCAATTAGCTTAGTAAATAAAAGGCCTTGCTCCATTTAGGATGGATCCCATGTCTGACATGAAAGAGGTTGCAGTCTCAGAGGAACCCCCCAACCCTCCAGCCTTGGCTCTCATCTATAGACTCTTTCTGTTCACAGCATGTCCCTCTTTTTTCTTTTCTATTTTTTTTTTTTTTTTTTTCAGAATGCATTTGTTCATCAATATTTTTGCGTCTGTTTCATGTGTTTGGACAGATGAATTCAAGTGAGTTTGGTGCTGGAGGGATTAGTTGGTGGTGGTTGCCCTGTGCAGGTTTTATCTGCTGCGTGTTGACTCGTCCCAGACACCCGAAAGCTGACATCCACAGAGAGAGGAATGTGCTTTTATGTGTGTGTCGGGGTGTGTGTGCGGATGTGTGTGTGAGACCGTAACACACTCTTCCTCTGACCCACAGGGGGCAAGCTAATGCCCTTATCAGGACCTGACATACTGCCACCACATTTCTCCCTTTTGCCCTGCCGGCCTGTCTCTCCTCCTCTCTTTTCTCCCTTCTTATGCTTTCTTTCAATCTCTCTTTCCGTCTCTGTCTTCCCCGCACCGCCGATGGCTGCAGGGCTCGTTTGTCGGTGTTGAGATGACGTTGCCGAATGAGGCTGTGAGGTTTTAACCGGTTACGGTTTGTAGCATATTAAACAACCTATGAGTTTGAAAACGGGAGAAGTTTCTAAAGAAATCACAGTCAGGGAGGTAAATAGGTTTCACATGTCTTGCAACATCGCCGCTCAGCTGCCACGGTTGCACCAGGCAAGCCAGACTCCATACCGTGCCTGGTGGTTGACGTCGTATAAGCAGCTTAGGTGAATGAATACCTCCACTCTCTGGCTGCTGGTTTCATTTACAGAGATGAAAAGTGGCAGTAAGCGTAGGAGGATATCAAAGTTTTATGTGGATAAATCAAGCATCCCTGTATTGATCAGAAAGTTCTTACTCAGATCAATAGAAATAAAGGAACCAGCCACTGTTTGCAATAAACAAATCAAGCAAGAACAGCTTAAATGGCTCGACCCAGTTGAACTTTGTTTCTTTGAATTAAATCCATCATGTCATTTTTGATGATGACTGCAGTTGCAAAGTCTTCGGGACTTGGTAAAGCTCTCTTTTAATGACCTGCTCCTAACCTTGCTCAACTATGCTGCCAACTGGATTACTAAGACCCACCAGGGCCAAAGCTGTCGTTTTATATCTGTTTGCTTCTTTGAACTTTTTGGACAATACTTTTGTTATATTTACAGCATACTAGGAAATCTAATCCAAGTTTTTAAGGTTTTTCCCCCTCAAGCACACCTGATGCAAATGTGTTCATTGATGGAAATTTGTACTTGGCGGGTGGAATTGTTGAGACTAATCATTAAGAAACATAATTTAGTGTTGAATTTGGGTGAAATTCTTGTTATAGTTTATTTAAATATTGTTAATGTCCATACCTGAACCTTTTTGAATAGAGGCTGAGTATATTGGTGAAACTGTGTTTGACCTTTCTGAATCTTTGAAGGGACATTTCATCCACCATGAGTCAAATTTTAACAATCAACAATGTTATGTGAAGTCTTTATCAAACTATACTGTGACAAACAGTATTACAGCCATCCTTAAAATTGTGTTGTTTGAGTCAATTCACACATTTTAATGATTTCTGATATATGTTTACCTTTAGTTCTGAAGTAATGATGTAACACACAATTGCTAATTTCTTCAAATTAATATATTATGGAACAATTTGCCTTGGTCAATTGTAAAACAAACAACAAGTTTAAACTAACAAACCTAGTAATGTTGTAGTATCAACATGTTGAATCAAAACATTTTCTCTTTCTCAAAAATATGTGCATCTGAATATGAACTTAAAAATGCTTAATAATGAAATGGCTTTTACCAGAAATGTTAATCCATCATATATTACTCTGACTGTTTTTGGTTCCTTTTGTCAAACAGATTTTCAGTTTGCGATCTGGACACTTCAACACGTCCGGGATTCAAATACCGGACGAGCCCCCAATTTCTCACATACTTGCTTATTATTGAAAATTCAGCTGAAAGTGGGTACTGCTGTTGAAATGACAAGTAAAACTACCAGTGAAATATGTTAATGACAAAACTCAGTGGGCCTTAACAACGGAAGCATTGATAGATTGATAGTAATGTCTGTATTCTAGTATTGTCTGCATAACATCCAGTCGGCTCTGTTACGACTCATCATTCTCTGGTGACCTACCACCTTTGCTGCACCAATTTTACATTGTTAAAAACGTCCCAACCTAAATAATTTAGCCTGGTTTGTGTACATGCCTTGCATAATCTCGCATTTGACATGAGCCAAGCGTTTGTGAATTGTGGTGAGGTTGCTGTTGAAAGCAAAGGTGGGAAAAAACAACAACAACAATCAAATATGGTTTCAGAAGTATCATGCGGTAGAATAGCTGTGCAATTTAATTTTATTTGCACTTCTGGCATTAGTACACCAAGGAGAATTGAAAGCAGTATGTGGTTAATTTTATATGCTGCCATATACTACAAACGCTGAAGTTCACAAATGTCCGGAGGTGATTCAAACAACTCCAAATTTCTCGTCTTAGCACAGAGGACATCTAAAACAAGGTACGACCGACGGACATAAAAACACTGCAAACCCGCGCATGACTCAGCGGTGTTGGTATTCTTTGGAGGCAGAGTTGCAATTACTTTTCCATAAATCTGCTGCTTCCCAAACTGTATTCAGCCGCGGCTACGGCGAGGTGATCAGATCTCTCAGGATTGATTCTTTCATGGCAGCTGCTCTCTGTTTTAACTTTGAGACAGCCGTCCCACTCTTATTCTCCCTCTGGCTCCCAGCGCATTTTCCACAGACTGATTGTTGTATCTGACAAAACGGAGAAGGGAGGAGAACAGATCACAGATGGAGAACAGGAGAAGTGAAGGGATGCGTCAGAAAGTGAGTGAAACCAAGAATTATAACGCTAAAAAAAAAAATTACATGATTTACTACATTATAAAGGTAAAAATAGAGAAAAAGAGAGATGATGAAATGGTTAGAGAGAGTCAGATAAATCTGTGTTTCATGTTTAAATCCTGTAGCATGATGCAGTCCCATACCTCATCTGCATATTAAACTCACCCTGTGGCTGCCTCCCCTCTCTGAGGGTCAACTATCACAATTTCTGTTGGCTTAAACAGAGCAGCGCTTTACAAAACAAGGGCACCAGATAAGCCACACTTTGTTTTTTCAGCTCCAATATTCAGCTCGTGTGTGCACATTCTCATCTGCGTGCAGTTTTTAACAGCCTGCGTCTCTGTTTTGTTTCACATTGACCAAGCTTTTGTCTTTGCCCCTGGACATTCCTGCATTAATGATACACACATGAATTAATCACACAGCAAGGCAAACAGCAGCATACTTTTATGGTAATACAAAGCAGAGAGAGAGAGAGAGAGAGAGAGACGCCATTGGGTCATGCTATTTCTGCTGCAGCTTGTTTTCTCACTGCAGCATCCATGATAATTAGAGGAGCGGCGGTGGTTTGCGAGACAGACATGCATCACTGAGCAGCCACACCGTGAAGCTCTACCGGGGAGTCGGTTTCTCCCAAAATGGTTTTTAGAAAATACGGCTGCTGGGGGGAAAAAATCCAGAAACTCTAATAAATAGCAAAAAAAAAAAAAATAAATTAAACACAGCACAGGTACATCTGGACTTCCTCTGATACATCCCAGATGATTTTTGTTTTGTTTTGCGTTTTTTTTGGAAACCTACAGCTCGTCTTAGCTAAAACACTTACAGATTGTGTTTGTTCTTAGGTGGCTTACATGAATCTGGCAGATTCTGAATGTTTTTATTTTCGGTCTTCAACGTTACCTTTGTTTCTGCACTGTCTTCTTTAAAGAGAAAATGAAAAGAACAAGTTAAGAATGATTCATCTTGAAGGATCTCAATTCCTTTTTATCATCATTGTGCTTCCTGAGACATAAATGATTGAAATGGATAAAATATCAGCTCCTCTCACGCTGCACTTAAAATAAGTCTGTGTTGTTGTGTTGCTGATTTCTTTATCATGTCAATTTGGTACAAATGTGTTGTGGGAACAAAAACCCAGGCTGCACATATTTAGTAAAGAGTGATTCACAAACACATGACCTAGTGAAGCTCTGGCTATGTCATGCAGAGGCTCTGTCTGTGATAAAAAAAAATAAAAAAAAGATCCAACCTACATAATTATGGTAAGGCAATAAGACAGTGTTGAACTTTCAACATCAGATGGTAAATTGAAGTTTGTTGATGGGACGAAATGGTGACGACATCATAGAAACAACTAATTATGCCAACATGCATGATAGGAAAAGTATGATGATGCCTTTTGGAAAGGTCCCATCATGCTTGAGCACCATGATATACACTGCTTTCACTGCAAAAACACAAAATCTCACCAAGTATTTTTGTCTAGTTTCTCACACTAATGTCTATGTACACTTAAAATAAGACATTACTTACACTTACAATTAACTTTTAAGCAAGATATAGCGGCTTGCTTTAAGTCAGTAATTCCTTAATATTGATGCAAAAGTACAAGTCCCACTGGCAAAGTAATTTCACTTATAAAATGTCATATTTAAAATACTTTTATTGAATTTGACATAAAGTTTGAACTTTTTTCTCATATTAACAGACAGAATGAGAAAGAAATAGAAATAAAAAAACAGTTAAAAGTTGATTTTAGTCTTATGAGTGAAACTAATACTTTTTTTTTTTTTTAATCAATTTCGAGGAATTACCAGCTCAAGACAACCTCCTGAATCTTGCTGAAAAGTTACTTGTAAGGTGGAGTTCTCTTATTTCAAGGGTACTAAGATATTTGCGCTGGGAGCTTCACCAAGAATACTTGGTAAGATTTTGTGTTTTTTGCAGTGTTCCCTTGATCTTTTTCTGAAAATGATTGGATCGTTGGTGAGAAACACAAGCCGAGAAGACTGCTGCTAACATTCACCGACTGATCTTTATGTGTGGGAAAAATGTGCAAAAATGTATTTCTCTTTTAAAACTACTAAGGAGGATGCTGTATTGGTTAAAATACCTGGGGTCTTCTGCAACCTTAAGAGCTTCGGATGCATAAGTTGGCAAAGCTGATGAGAGGCCGTCTTTGAGAGGTCGAGATGAGTATAAAGGAGTCTCGGATGAAAGAATTGAAGTCCTTGCTTTCGATTCGGAGATATCTATGGATCGTAGAACAAATGCAAATCAGTTTTCTGAACCGGCTGATAGCCGCTTCTTTTCCACCTTTTGTTCCCCGTTTTTCTTCAAAAAAACAAAACACACGTTGGACCAAAGAACACATCCACCTCTAAACGGTCGTACCGACAAAAGTGCAGCTTTTACAGAGACGCTCCCCTCGTGGAAGATTTAATTTCAGGTTGCTGACCTCTATTTAAGAGGTATTGTCAAAAGAAAATAATAATGGCAAACGTTTTTGTTCCCCGCTCTCGAAATCTGCTTACACAAAAAGAGGGCCGGGTGTAAGAGGTAAAAGTGCTGAAGTTGTAAGGCTCTGCGCTGATTTAAAGGCTTAATTTTAGTTGTCAGTCGTTCTCTTCACCTTGTTCTGCAGTTATTATGACTTATTTATGGCAACATCTTCCACCTGCTGCTTCAAGGTTTCTGCAAGCCAATGCATATGAATATCACAATGCATTAAATTTAAATGATAGTTAATATTACACATTTCGGTGTTCATTATACTTCAGTTTTGTTGGAGCAGCATAATCATTATTTTATGTTTCATTAACTCAAGTAGTTAAACAATCTTTCTGGCGTTTGCGATATCAGATAGGATCTGATGTTAGCACAGCGTATCATCATTATTCGCCCGTTGACGCTGTAATAAGTTGATCTAATTGTTTCTAAAATAGATTTTATGACTGAAAATACATAAAGATTGTGTCTGCACCGAAAACAAGCATGACACAAACACTTTCAGATGCAAAGAGTCCAATCGGTCCTCTTTTAAGTTCTTTAAGCATACAGTTGTTTTCAGCACATAAAACATTAGAAGCCCCTCTGTGGCTCCCGACTGAGAGACCCTCATTATTGGCCTTTTCCTCCAGAGTGAGGCCATTTTCTCTGCACATAGACCGCCGCTGAAAGGACGATTCGAACCGCAGAAATGTAATCAGTGGAAGAGTGGAGTGACTGGCACAGGGAGGATGGGCCCAGACGCTTCATCTCCTCTCACCGCGGGGGGAAGGAGACGTGGTGGGAAGCCCATCAGAAAGTGGGCTGTGAGGATACCAGCGTAAGCAGCGAGGTCCTCTGGGTCTCAGGTGGCCACCATCTGAAGTGCGAGTGTAAAATAAAAAGGAGTCCAGGTGAATAAACGGACTCATTTCTGCTCCTCCAACAAACTTCTGCTCAGTTTTATTCCTTTTGTTAGCACTGATCTCACATTTATAAGGGCAAAAATAACATCATTTCTTAATTTAATGTCCTGTTGTGGTATATTGTGCATAAGGAGACATGACCCAGTTTCCATGGTTATTTTGTACCTTCAATATAAAAATTGTTCTTGACCAAAATTCATATATATAGACCACTTTAAATTCAGTTTCTCTGATTTTACTCTTTCTAGGTATATGTTTGAGTAAAATGAACATTATTATTACTGACATGTCTCTGAATTTCCAAGCAAAAACTTTGCATTTATTTGCAGAAAATGAGAATCGGTCAAAATCACGAAAAAGATGCAGCACTTTCAGACCTCAGATAATGCAAAGAAAACAAATTCAGATTCGTTTAAAAATAACAACACTGATGTTTTAACTCAGAAAGAGTTCAGAAATCTTTATTTGGTGGAATAACCATGAGGTTTTCAATAGAGTTCAGTGCAGTAAACAGAGGGCCATCTTCATTTCCTGTAGGTAAATTTACTGGTTGACCATCTACAACAAGCAAACATAATCTGAAACAATGTGTCAATGACAAATGTCTAGTGACACGCTTTTTTGCAGGTGTTTGCTCTTTATTTTTGTTTTGAACATGAACCATACTCTGGAGAGAGAAAAAAACAGAAACAAAACAGTAAACCTAATTCATCCTTTGTGCTTTTGCCAGCAGTCATTGTTTGTACTTCGCAATAAGACGTCCACAGTGTCCAACGGGTGGTTTGTCCTACTCTTCCTGAGCAAACTGATCAAAAATGTTGTAGGTTTGAAGATGGGTATCTCAGTCCTCACATCTGTCTGTCGACGGTCAATTTTAATCAGACTTGTACAAAATTGCCATCAAGCTTTTGAGAACTATCATGTGACAAGATGATAATTATATTGTACAAACATCACAATATATTGTATGACTGTAATAATCATATGACATTAGCATGATTGTTTCATTCTATAAATGTGACCATTATAAACATGTCAGTTTCGTCCAGATGATGGCGGTAGTGCGCTTTCAGTCCATGCATAATGAAGGATAATTTACAGGTCAAGTGCTTCATGCTTGGTCTGAGACATAAAGAGGCACTGACGCTGCTGTGTGTTGTGGATGACGTTATCAGTTTGCACATTCTGACACGGACCTTTAACAGAGTGGGGCCACACAGGAGGAAATAATCAGTCCCATCTTGTGCCTTTCTTAATTGACCAGCCAGACCGTTGCCAGAGGCGTCGTGGATTTAAGGTTCCCCACCTTAAACGTGTTCAGCATAAACATGTTGTGACTCAGGGTACAATAAGACATGTGTTAAAATTTCGTGACCCCCCAGGGGTGTAGAACAAACGCAAATTAGGCTGATCGGGCCATATAAATCCGGGACCTAATTTCATGTGAAATGTCTATAAATTTAGCTTCACTCAATCCAAAACAGGAATTAGAACAAACTAAGAATGCAGAAAAACTCCTAGATATTAGTTTATCTAGAGAAACTACTCATTACCTTAGTTCAACATTTAGCATTAAACTTTTAATATCGGAGCAAACCTGGAGAAACTCCTGTTAGTTCACAAATCTAGAAGAAACTTAGAAAGTACCTTCTAGTTTATGGAATCAAACATGGAGAACCAACATTTAGTTTTATACCTCAGTAATCTTACCAAACACGGAGAACCGATATCTAATTTTATGAGATCAAGAATACAGAGAAACTCTAATTTACTAGTTTATAAATTATGGACCACTTATTTTTATTCTTATTAAACATGGGAAACCAATATGTAGTTTTATACTTTTATCTATTTGTCTTTCTTTTGGTTTGTTGTTTTGTTGTATATCATTCTAATTCATGTAAAAGCACTTTGAACTGCCTTGTTGCTGAAAATGTGCCATATAGATAAAATTATCTTACCTTACATGTAAACTCATGGTTTCCATAGGAATCGCAACAACAAACTGTCCGTACTTTTATAACATGATAGTGTTATTTTCCTGTGTGACAGCAAAGACCTGGGCTTATGAAGGACCATTTTGAGGTTTCTTTCACTCAACAATCACTTAGTTCCTTGAACTACATGTTTTTGTTGAGTTCTCTCCAGTCGAAGCAGAAACAACCGATGGTCAGCTTTCTGACGCTGGCCTGTATGTTTCCCTACAGAACGCCCAGATAGTCTGGAGACTCCATTGTGCTCGCCACATATTCAAGGCTCGCTGTGCCAAATGCAGGAAAGCAGCCACATAGCAAAACCCAAAAGGGAGAAAGCTGGGTTTTATTCGGTCCATATACTTGGAGACAGACTGCATGTTAAGAACCAAACACTTTTTGCAGCAACATGAAGCTGCTTGGACGTCGCCTTGTAGCCTTTAGCTTTCGCAGCCTTCTTTCGGATCTCCTCTAACAGCTGTCGGCTTTGCTTCCTCTGATCAATGTTCAGTGTTGTGGTCTTGACGATACCAAACAATCCAGCAGCACGCTTGTTTCCTTTTAATAAGCTGAGTGACACTCGAAGGCAGCTGTGATGCAAATTACGGTTTAAAACAGTTCGAAACATGACATGGATGGAAGAGTTAATCGTCTTTTTAGGGGTGGCAGTAAATCTGCTCTTGCTATTTTAACATATCTTGGCTATCGATGTTATTTAAACTGGAGAGAATAAGTTTAAGGATAAAACATTCATAGCCTGCTAAAAAACCACACAGTACTTTCTCGGCTTTTATAGAGGCAGGTTTTAAATATGTGCAATTAAACTAGCATGTTGGGCAGAACACTGCACAGACTGAGGGCTGCTTTGTTTGTAGCCTCAGTGTGTTGAGAGGCTTCAGAGAGATTAGTGAAGCTGACTGTGTGTGTAATGAAGCCCAGAGTCAATAACAAATGCAGGCTCCAGGCCAGGGGCTGAGTCTGTGCGTCCAAAGTGCGACATTTGTGCAAGTCCGTGTTCTGGCACATGCTCGTTGTTGATTGACAGCAAGCAGGTCTCTAGACCTACTCTGCTTCCCGCTGTGAAGGGACAGACAGTTAGTTATGGGTGCCTTGTTAAAGGCATGTCAGGCTGACAGCGTCGGTGTGATCATGGTAAATGTGACACGCGTGTTCCTTTAACTGGTTGGGATGGCCACTGCTGTCAGCTTGGCTTGTCAACTTCCTGTGGGAGCTTGGCAGACTGACAGGAGGAGGGAGGCTTTGCTGCTTGTAGAGAAATAAACTGCATTTACAAGAGTCTAATGCCTGATCACACACACACACACACACACCCACACACACACACATTTGTATGGGTTACATAGGTAAAAGAAAGTTGTAATCTGAGAAATGGTTTGACTTCAATAGTTTGACTTAAAACACTACTGGTGACAGAATATCAATATTTTACCCAGTAATATTAAAAACAGTAAGATGATATAAGTATAAATATGTTTACCATTTAAGAAAAAAACGAAAACATAATTGCTGTAAAACAGAGGGTTGGTACTATATTGAATCAAATTTAAGTTTTATGGAGTTGACATTTGAAATGGTCAACTTATAGTCGTCATTAGAGCACTTGTAGTGCTACTATTAATCACTAGTAGTAGTAGTATTACTACTAGTAAAACTACTAGTGCTGCTACTAGTAGCTAGCTATATAGTAGTACAGTTAGCTGCTGGATAGCTATGTACAGTGTAGCTGTAGCTATACTACAGTAAATAGCTAGCCAAACTGCTAGCTATATAGTAGCTAGATATCTACTACATAGCTACAGTGTGGCTGTAGCTATGTAGTAGATACTGTAGATAGCTGGCTGTCAAAGTAGACCTTAACTCTAAGATGTATAAAAGTGTGTCACAATTTCCGAAGCTTCCATATCCCATGTCAGAAGTGTAAGATGACAAAACACAACAGCTTTGCTGGACTGTGGGAAGGCTTCCTTAAAAAATTATTAAAAAGTTTAGGTCTTCATCTACCTTTAACAGAAAAAAGTAATCAGCTAGCATTACCAAGCAGCCAATATTTTCTAATCCAGCCTTAATCTGCTAAAGGTCTTGCTCTCTCTCGCTTTCTTGCAGCCTCAGTGTACCAGACAGATCGAAGGATTTTTTTTTTTTCCTTTAATACGTTTTTGGATATATAGTTCTGAATACTTTCATGATTGGGAAAACGGCTAACTGGGACCATCTCCAACTAGCATCCGCAGAATTGGGTTTAGCGCTAACTGGTCGTGATTACTGTGCATTCAACAATTAGGAAAACTTTTTCATAGCGAAAAAAACCAAGCTTAAAATTGCCCAGGTCCAGTGTGTCTTTATTGTTTTGTATGTATTTCAAACACAAAAGATAAATCAGGATAACGGTAGTGGCTGCCTCTGTTCAGCCACACTTATATTCCCTGTGGGAGAGTGGGAGCAGAGGCAGTAAAGCCAGGGCCACTGCACCTCAACTGTGTGTTTTTCTTTTTTTTTTATTCTCATTTTAATGAGCACGGTGACACGATCCAAACCCAAAAATTACTGATGAACATATGGGAGCTGCCTCACATTTGGGATGTCTTTTGGAACCTGTAGGAGGAGTGGAAGCATCACCTAATTACAAATCCAGTTGGATTTTTTTCCTCCCACTTCCTGTATTCTCGTTTTTCAGCCTTGAAATTGTTCCATCCCATCTGATTCCATTTACTCTTCTTTTTTTTCCCCAGCGCTAGAGTACCTCACTGGTTCGTTATTGTGATGAGGTTTGGTTAACGGGGGAAAGAAAAAAAAAAAAATCCTCTTTTGATAGACCTCCATGCGTTTGTTTGATGTTCTAAACAGCGCAACCTAATCTGTAGACGCTCTGCAGTGATCCAAACCCTCTCTGCCTTTCACGGAGCTTTCCAGCCCAAAGCTTTTCACTAGGTTCTATAATTGAGTTTGTCTGCCGCCTCTGTGATTGCTTTGGATCTTTCTTCGCTATCAAACATGGCAATTACTGCCAAATCGCATATTTTTCTAAAAAAGGAAAAAAAAAAAAAGAGTCTATTCGTTTAAAAATTAGCATGCAACTGTTACAGAAATCTTCTTTTCTCCTTGCCTTGCCATACATGTGTAGAAAGAAACTATAGAAGCCAAAAAAAAAAAAAGGAAAGAAAAACTGCTATCAATAATTAATTAATGGGGGTTAATATGTTAACAAACTTATACTGCCTGGTAATTAGATGAGCCACAGTGTCTGAATCAGACCTAATTACAAATGCACTGTCTGTTCTGTGGGGCTTAAATGAATAATTAATTGCAGGACGCATGAATTATTTCTACTTACACGTTTGTGTTCCTCATGGCAGAAATACTGTACATACTTGTGTTGTTTTCCGTTTATTGGGGATAAGTGTTTGATTAGGTGAGAGTAAAAATGATCGGACACCAAACATCTATTACAGCGAAAGAGGGAGTGGAGCTGCACGTCGTAGATCACAGACAAATAGCTGCTGCACAATCAGTGAGTGATTGATTGCAGCAGCACAAACCTATTGCTCCGGATTATTTATATGTTTATTTATTTTTTGTTGGGGTTTTTTTTCAGTGAAGGTGTCGAATCAGGCATTCTGTCGGCACACGGAGCCTGTGTGCGGTGCACGGCATTGTTTTGCTCCCAGACTGAGTGAGCAGGTTTATTTCCTCCGTGCCCACAGGCGACCTCTCGGTCTTCACAAAAAAAAAAAGAAAAGGGGGTGGAGGGAAAAGTTGCGGGTATATATGCGCGCCCGTGGGTGGGTGTGAGAATTTCTCATCTGCAAAAACCGCTCTGATTTATCCGCTCCATATTTGCATATGTGCACAACGTGATTAACTGCCGGGCCTTATCTATTCGCCAAGTTGCCTCATTGCATGCATGCCTGCATGCGCCTACCGGTAGACTCCCCGGGTTCGCAACAGTCCACATGTGTGCGTGTGTGTGAGCGCACTCTCTCCCTTCCTCTCTCTGCCTTCCTCTCTCAGATTCACACATTTACGTAGCTAAGCATTTGTCAGAAGCAAGATGATGAAAGTGAACAGTAAACCACAGTGAGCAGGCGAAGACTGAAACGCCGTGTTGTTGGGCCTCGCTTACGACCGGACTGCAGCAGCGGGTGAGCCCTCCAGGCTCTCCCCAGCTAATATGTTTGGCTTTTATTTATGGCCTGGGTGGCTCTCCGCGGTCAGTTGTGCAGGTGAAACAGTCCATCTGTCTACATTCACTTGTCAGTCACATGTGGTATTTTAGCACTGACTTGCCATTGGCCATAATCAGCAACCGCTGGGATCATTTAGATACTGTAATAATACGTCAGTGTGTATCATTATCGCCCAGTGGGCCCGGGGACATGAAACGGTGGACTGAATGTCTTACCTTAGGTGTGTGCTTGTTGTGTGGGCGAATGGAAGTTCTTCCTGCCTGAAACTTCATCGTGATGCTTTGTTTTCTTTTGTTGTCTTTGTTTTTTTGTTTGTTTTTTTTTGTCTTTTTTTGTTATATTTTGTTCTGGCAGAATACATCATGATTCAGAAGTTTACATACGCTTATCATGGGTATGGTTGTCATGTTAATTGTTTTTTAATGATGTGTTTGAACCTTTCTTGGTGATATAATGATACAACAGACAATTTCAATCATTGTTTTTTTTTTTAAACACAATTTAGGTGGACAATAATTAGTGTGACTTTTTCAAAGTTTTTCTAATATATTTTTTTTCTGTCATACTAAAAATTTTATATTATTCACTCCAGCTGATATTTGAATAAACATATATACACAGAACCCCACTGAAATGGTTAATCCACCAGATATTGATTTCTGAACTCTTCCTGAGTCAAAGCATCAGTGTTATTGTTTCTAAATGAACATCAACTTGCTTTCTTCGCATTATTTGAGGTCTGAAAAGCACCGCATGTTTTTCATTATTGTGACAATTTCTTATTTTCTGCAAATAAATACTACATCTTTGCTTGGAATTTCGAAGACATTTTGTCAGTAGTTCATAGAATAAACAAAAAATTTTAATTGTTAATATACAAAGTAAAATCAGAGAAACTGATCACTTAAGTGGTCTCTTATTTTTTTCCAGGGCTGTATATATACACATATATATATATATATATATATATATATATATATATATATATATATATATATACAAAATTGTATATTAAATTGGTTATAAACCAATTTAACCACTGTACGTCATCAGTGGTGGAGTTCATTTTTAACATTTGGTCTCTCTGCTTTGTCCATTCCAAAATCTATTAGATGTGTTTGAATATAATTGCATCAAAGATTCAATCATCTGGCCTAATCTGCCTGACCCAGGTGAAATTAATTTTGTCAGGATGGTTAGGAGGAGAACGGGAACAAACAGAGATCAAGCGTATCATAAAATCGTTACTACTGAAAGCACCGTGTCGCTGACCTCAACAGGAATAGACGCAGCTGTCATACTCAGTAAATTAGTTTTATTAAGGACACTTTTCTGTATTAAAATTTTTTTATTGATCTGATGGTGGACTCTAATCTCAAATGTTGCATTTTTAGTTCGGGAAAGATCAGGCAGAGAGTTTACTTCTTTTGTTTTTATACCATTGTGGCGGCTAAAATCCTAAAATCAAGATTCGTTCTGCCGATCTTCATTTTGACTTGTAACCATAAAGTCATTTATTTTCAGTACAATGTTCATTGTCTTGCTATTTCCAGTTAGAACCAAATAAATCAGACATAAGTCAAAACCAAGCACAGTAGAAAACCATTTGCCCCTTCCCATTAGCTACACCTGATCAGAATCACACTTGACCTTAAATAACCCACATCCCCCTTCAGACATACTCAGAACTCAAAATGAAATACGCCCCCTGGTGGCGATAAACACAGGAAGAGATAAAAGGCTCCTATAACCATGGTATGAGTTTTTGTTAAACGTCTTCCAGCTCTTAACTTGTCGCTTGTTGAAACCGCAGGGTGAGTCAAGTGGAAATGAGTGATTGACAGGAGCGGCGAAGGGCGGAGCTCTGTGCACATCACTGTGCACGCCACTTGTTAGCGTTTTCTATTATTTGGACTATAATAAATAGATCAACACATATTTATATTGGGTATCTCTGGGTTGTGTGTATTGTATGTTTATTAAACGTGTCACAGAAGCAACTGACCATCAAGTCAATAATTTTGGCCTTGAATCTAAACTTCGTTGTTGATTTAAAGAGTAAAAACACGGCGATGTCACTCTAAAACAGACGAGTTCAAAAATATCCTGAAGAGTTCAAAATTATAACGGTCATCACTCCAATGACGATTATTCATCAACATCTTGCAAGTTTATTGAGGAGGCTGTCTTCTTCAAACCTATAGCAGCAGCAGCTACTTTGACATCTTTAGTGTCACTCTTTGAAAGGTGAAAGCAAATATCAGACAGCTGACTTCCTGCAGCCTTGATCTTCAGGCGTTAGCAGTCAGAGCTCACAACTCGCCGCATTCAGATGTCGCCGAGCGCCACGGGGCTGTCGACTGTTGCTGCTAAGTGAGACGCAGATCCACTGCCTGAGTTATAATTAGTCGTTTTTCACCTCGTCCTGCTTCCTACCTTCCACCTTTACTCACCTCTGTGCGCGGGAGATCCCTCGTGGCTCCTTCCCTTCAAATATCTGTAATCAACACAACAAGACGTTCTCTGGGAGCCCTCTTTAAGGCATTAAACAGATTGGACTGGATTGCAGTGCCACAGGGGGGTCATTACGACCGATATTCTTTTGACAGGGACACAGAGCAAAGAGATCCCTTTTGACAGAGAGGGATGGGCCCGTAATAGTTCATTTACCCGACTCCTCGTCTCGCCTTTTGTCTTATCAGCACCTTTTTCCGAACACTGTTTGTACTTCTTCCTTAAATATAATGCTGTGTCATTCCTTCTTTCACTTTGCTCTGTTCCTCCAAGGTCACCTCACCAACATCGCTAAAGATCCCGCTCTGAATCGAGCCGAATGTCCGTCTCTCCCTCTGGAGCTCAGATTTGTCTCAGTTACTCTGCTCCTTGTATGTCGGCCTAAACATGAACATCGGCGAGTCTGGTTCACTCACGGAGAAACAGTAAATCCTCTGATGTCTTCTGAGTATCCTTTGGATATATAGAGAGGCTGTAAATTCCCCTAATGCAACACACATCTTTATCCGCGGCGGCAGGAAATCCGGCCGCTGACAAGGAGAATGTGGACTAATCTACCGCCTTTTCGATAAACATTCTGGAATACTCTTAAGCAACACAAAAACTGGTGTAAATCCCTATGCAAAGCAATAATAGTGATCTTTCTTCATTGTTGTGGCTGCGCGACGATGAATAAGTCAGTCTGGTCCTGTATTTATTGTTCCAAAGAGATTGGCAGTCATTCAGAACCCATTGTGGTGGAAACAGACGGCGTGCCAAAACCGAGGATGTCACAAAAAAAGGGGAGAAAAAAAAAAACAATGAGGAGGAGAGGAAGATGTAGGATGAAGGGAATTTCAGGCAAGAAGTCAACGGAAGTGGGCGAGAAGACGTTCAGGGACAGTGCGGCAAGAGAGGAGGGGAAATCAGTATTGAGAGAGAGTCCCGTCTGCCTCGTCATGTCCTTGTGCAGGATTTATGAGCTGTAAGATCAGGGACGGGTTTTAGATCGGAGCTCCAGGAGCAGGAATGTATGGGAAAGTGAAAGACGAAGAAGTGCATCGAAGACAAGGATGGCCTTCCTCCCGGGGGAGGACAGTACTGTGTTTTTAGGGGCTAAGTGGGCTGAGGGCGTTGTGTGGTTTAAGACTCGCCTCCTGCATAATGCTAGGTGACAAGAGGGGGTAGCATTAAGGTTGAGAGGAGCAGAGGAAGAACACGGAGGAGGGACAAAAAAAAACCGCAGACGCACAGATTAAAGCAGAGCAAAGACATAACCCAAGAGTTGAAGGTCAGTGATTTGATTAGAAGCCAGAAGATACAGGCAAGCAACAACGGCAAGAAAAAAAAAACAATGCAAAGGGAAGAGGGCACTAGGAAAAAACGAGAGCAGGAGAAGATCAAGTTAGGCATGATGGAGAGCAGAGGGAAGCTAGCAAAAGTGCTGTTTGAGTGCAAGGCGATGCTGTTTGGGCGGTGTAATCTGTCTGTGTCAGAGGAATGATGAAGGGGCCAGCAGGGAGAGCTCTGCAGTTCACCTCCTGGCCCCTGGAGGAAACACAGTGACCCTGGCCCTCCCCCCTGCCCACCTCCAGTCTGCAGTGCCACTTCACCTGTACAATTTATGACTCGCGGGGTCGGCCCAGGGTTGCTAAGCGCGAGGACGCTGGCGGATCCAGCGGTGGTGGCGCGTGTGTGCGCGCGCGACTGATGTGTGTCCACATGTGGGGGTGCTCGTTGAGGAAAATCCTTTTGAGCAGAAAGTTCATTTCATAGCCGGAAGGATGAGAAACTTGTTCGAACCTGGAACAAAGGGCAGAAAGGACTTCTTGTTTCTGGTTCAACGTAAGGACGGCAAAAGGATTTTCTGTGGATCAAAAAGGAAAAAAAGAAACACACAGCTAGAAAACTATCAGGAAAAACACTAAAGATTTTTGACATTTCGTCCCTGCGGGGTCGGGGAAACGTAGTTTATGTAAATATGTGACGTTAGATAGTGGACCTTCACTACAAATCCCAGAGCTTCAAACAGACCACATGTGGCGCGTTAAGAAGCAGCACAGCCGTGTCATCTAGAGATTGTACTTGTCGAGTTCATTGCAGTAGTGCGCCCTCTTCTTGAACCTTTTCACATTTCAATGTGCTTCAGCTACAGATTGTTTATTTATTTCATTTTGATTTCATAAGACAGAACAAAAGAATGTTTCCTGATGGTTTTCTGTTTGTTCTTTAGCAATAAAATCAAATTTTTCATTCATTATTTTCAGTCAAAAGTAAGGTGGATGGAGATAAGTACGGGACTAAACCCTTTTAAAGGTCACTTTGCCGTGGGAACGGAAACTCGCCTCGTAGCAGGAAAGAGCTGCAATACGATGATTTAGAGCTTACTTTTAATAAAAATGCATCCCACACTTTTAAGATTTTTATGTGTACTGTGACAAAGCAAGATTTCCCCTGTTCCTCAATAATTTGAAATAATGCAAACTTTATTCATAACGAGGTCTATTGTTAAACTGAAGGGATTTTTGTCAGGGTAATTAGTTTTTTTTTTTTTTTTTTTTTTTTGACAATGCCAGAATTGGAACTGGATCATCAGGTACCACTTGCTTGAACAGAACCCACGTAAACACTATAGCCTAAGCTAAAGTTAGCCCTAATCAATATAAGCCTTTAAATCGGAATTAGAATTAGACTCTAAGGTCTAATTTTACTTTCTGGCTGCAAACATTTAACTCTGCTATAAAAGCAGGGCCAGCCTAAAAAGATTGACTCACATTTGAGAAACGGCCAGTGTTAGCAATAGCATCATTATATTCCTGTCCAGGAAGTTGATCACTTTGCGAGGTCAGTCTTTCCTGCGAATGAAAAGCTTTGCTGTGATGGGTGGATGGTAAATACCAAATCCATTTTTGAGAAATTAATTTTGCATTTTTTCCCTGTCAGATTGTTGGAGGTAAATCTAACTGATCTCACATCAGTTCTAAAATAGTTGGCTTTTAGTTTATAAAACATAAAACACTGTGTGACTTTTTTTTATTATTATTATTTTTGACTGCGCTTTCTGAATACAAATGCATTAATTGAACCACAATAAATGAATTAACTGTCTGCTGTCTGGATGTGTCACCAGAAAAAAATAAAATAAATAAATTAATTAAAAATTGCCGACACGTTTTGGCCAATCATCAAATTAATTCAGGAAGAAGGCAAAACAAATAAATAATTGCTCAATTAAGCAGCTAATGGATTTCCGTATGAATCTGTTTTTAACCTTCCATCATGCCTCCCTGTACCATTTAATTGTTTCTGGTTTCAGGCCGCACTCTATTTACATTGATTGATTTTCTTTTATAGGTTTTGTCGCCATAAAGCCCTTCGAGGCATGCTCGAGACAAAGAAATCTAACGCATAAATCTGACGCGACCTAATGATGAGCCATAAACAAAATGTGTTTGTAAATGACGTGATTGAGCTGGAGGTGGGAGGAAGGAATACTAAAATATGGCTTATTGTCACAGATGCTAAGTGAAAGCAATCCCGGGGAATTGGCTGCTCGCGGAGTAGAAGAGGTGAGGGTTGAGTCGCGGAATATTATTGCGGCGGCGTTTGAGTCAAAGGGCTATTCTCTGCATGGAGATGAGGCGGGAATGAAGGTCACTCCTCATCCATAACAGATGATTCATAGTCCGCCCTGACCTTTAATACCTGGATTTACTTCTTTTCCTCTTTTCTTTGCTCTCCGCATACCGCCGCGCGCTCCCCGCCGCCCCTCCCTGCAAGGAGAGTTCAAGTGTAAGCTCGCCATGGCAACGCACACTTGCAAAAGCCCGCGTGCGCGCACCAGGGGAGTGCAAATAAAGGTAAACATATGCACACGTGCGGACGTCGCGCGCGTGTTTGAAGAGCTGGCGCCCATTTGTAAATGCACATTTGCACAGGCATCAAATGTCAAAAGTTCACTGCGGCACCCCGCTCACATCTAATGTGACAAATAACTTCTTCCTCCCGTTGCATTGTTCTAATCCCTTTAGTGGGCTCTGGAATGGAAATATAATTACATTTCTGTGGTGCAGTGCCTTTGATAAGACACCCGCTTGCCGAGCTGAATGACTAACCGAGTTGGAAGCCCTCTTCGCCTCGCTCAACTCTCCTCCACTCCCGTTTTTTTTTTGTGTGTGTGTCTTTTTCTCTCGCTCTCTTTTCTCCCCTCTCATTTCCCGACTTTCTCTCTCGCCCACGTAGGTATTGCCGTGGATAAGAGAGGAGTTGTCTACTTCGTGGATGGTACCACCATTCAGAAGATTAATGAGCGGGGTCTGCTCTCCACCGTGATTGGCTCAAACGGACTGATGTCGGCGCAGCCGCTGAGCTGCGATGCGCGCATGGATATCAGCCAGGTAAGCTAATAACGCGCTGCAGAATTTCAATGACTACCAGAGAGAGAGAGAGAGAGAGAAAGACGATGCCTCGTTTGGCTCTGAAAGATTGTCTAAATAATTTGTGGAAGCATTTGTCTCCTGAATGTCATCCATGTCAGCTAATTAAAATCATTATATCAAAATGGCAATGGATCACAAAGTTTGTTGTTCTGTTCGCAGAGCGCTGGTTGCTTTGTCAACCGCGCTTTTGCTCAACTTTGAGGAACCAAATGTGTCTCAACCAGAAGACGGGACCGCTTGCGCCGGTTTCGATCAGCCATCCCTTCAGAACACGCTGCTAACTAATATCAGGCCTATTAGAGCTTTGGATGAATAATAGATGAGCTGCTGGCTCTGTGGAGGGATATCTGCCCCCACATAGTGCCTGTGTATGTCTGTGTGAATATGCGTGTTGAAGCTAAGTGAATTCCCCAAAGTGCTATTTCGTGTCTTTGCACCCGGGCTACGTTTCAGCTGCTATGTTTGTTCGTCACCGGTCTGATCGCGTCTGTCCTCCATCTGAGTTGGCTCTCTTCTTCTCCTGGCTTGCCGTGACCTCGGCCGGTATTGACGGAAACTCCTGCAGCTCTGACAAGACAAACGTCGCCGCAGAGATGGCAGCTGAGCGGCAGAGGGCCTGCGCACTGTGTACAGATGAGGACAAATTCGTTGGTGAAGATGTGTATGGAAAAAAATGTAATTAAATTAAGCCTTGAATAAATATTCACCTTTATTTATTTTTTTTTTTACTGTATTGTAATCTCAGATGGAAACCTTTCGAACTATCCCCTATTTACTTTGGTCGGAGCAGAGAGGAAAAATCAAAGTAATAACATTTTTTTAACCTGTTGAAAATGCTTCGTTGAAGCCTCTTTTGTCAAAACGTCTTCACATACGAAAGAGTGCTGGCTGCTCTTCTGATCATCCCACAGTTTTCTATGAGATTTAATTCTTGGGAACGCAACGGCAACAAACCAGGTTTATTTGCGCATACGCTTTGAATCGTTATCCTGCTAAAAAGAAAAACCTAACAAACAAACAAGCAAAAATAAAGAGACCCCATCCGCTTGCAGTTTTCTGATTTATATTTAAGCAGCCTTAGTATTTCAAAGGATTCATGATGCCTGGCAGTCCCAGCAAGACTCTTAGAGTCTTAGCAGTGATAGATTTGCTTAACCGCCATCACACTCAGCAGATAATTAAAGGATTAATACGCATATTCAGCCTTTAATTCATGCCAGCAGGGTCCCAGTTCACATGCTTACATTTGTTTTGTAGGATAGAATAGACATCACTCTCTCTTTTTACCTCCCTTAGTATCCTAAGAGTAGAGAAAAACGACCTCACATCAGGTGTACGTTTTGTGAAAACAGGAAGTAATAGATGCTGATAACTGATGAAATTTTGTTAAAGATTGTGCTCAGATTAAAGCTCGATTTTATAGCTGTTCGCTCAGAGATTCTGCTGCTGCCGTTATTAATTTCGAGGCTTTTTTATGCATCTTTACTGGAGGTCGGCAACAAATATGTGGTAAACATAAAGTGGCGAAGAGCTTCATGCTCTCTGCAGCTGGTGCGCAGGGCGATATGGATCATAGTTTATGATCCGCGATGAAGCCACGAAGCAGCTTTTTATTGCTTTCAATAAAAAATAAAAAAAACAAACAAAAAAAAAACAAACATTTGTAACCAGTAATTACAGAGTGCAAAAACACCAGCTGTCTATATTTATCAGCAAATACGGCTGTCATTTTCAGAAAAATGAGACGTTTATAAATTTCTAACCTTCGAAATGGATCATTTTAAGTGTTTTCGCCGACCACTGTGTCGTGTGCTGCTCTGACTCACTTTCTCCACAGATCACAGGTGTTGCATTGAAACGGAGCGTAAAACATGTATTCAAAAAATAATAACTGACAGGTGGATGTAAAATGTAATTCGGTTTAGTGAGCCGTTTTCCTAAGTTTCTCTCATGCTGCCTGTGTTGACGCGTGTTCCTTGGCGGCCATTTTCAACATCGTATGCTTTGTTGAGCGTTTATGTTTGACAGAATAATATCGGCTCATCTGTAAAGACCAGCTGCCATTATAGCGTGCATATTTATTTATTCAAGGCATTCCCACTTAGGCCTGTCACAATAAAGAATAAATCAAATAGTCGCATGATAAATTAAAAGAAACTCAATAATTTTCAGTTGCTTGAATTTTCTCTCTCTCTCTTGTTTTTTTTTTACCAAAAACTGAATGATGAAAGTCTTCAGTTTGGTGTTTTGGTCTCAAACATCCCTTTTCTGAAAGATAATTTTGTTTACACAGACTTCATAATTCCTTTTATTTGTTGTTTCTGTTGTTTTCTTTCTTTATTTGGGATATTTAAAATGTCCTCCAGTTCCAGTCTTTAAGTGCTCATTAGAATCTAAAAGTTATTGATCCTTGAATAAGTATTCTTGCATTATTATGCCATTATTTTTACTTGAAAATGGTATCAAAACAACAATATTGTCATTTATCGCGATAAGTTCTGGGACAATTTATTGTCTCGCAAAACGTATCGTGACAGGCCTGTTCCCACCGTTCAAAAGGCTTATTAGAAAACGATCATTGATGCTTTTTAGTTTGCCCAGCAGTTACTCTGTACCGATCATCAAGAGTCGTACAGTATTTATATAAATTCGACACATTATGTTTTAAAAGCCGACGTTTGCACCATTTGCTGCCATTTTCAAAACAATAATGTTCACAATAGTGAGTTTATACCAATAATCCTACAATAGATACTTCTAGTAAACTTAAAAGAGGGAGCCTAAAAAGCCACTTAGATCATAAAAAAGTAACATTTTTAAATAGGCTTTTGTATTAGATGTATTACAGAGTAATAGTGAGAATGACAGGATTGTTCTGTCCTCAGTCAGACTGTAACAACTCTGGTTCGGCTGTTACTCGTCAATGCATCTTTATGAAGAACTAACATATATAATATTGTGAACTTATGATGCAAGGTTTCAACATTATAATTGCCGAGGCCAGCCTGACATCTGGAAGCCGGCGACCTTTTGACTTTTGGACAGATGGACTCATGGAAACATTTTGTACTACTGTTTTCTTGCCAGAAAAGGTTTTTCAGCTCCCTTTAAAATAGATTTAGTAGTCTGTATGTTCAAAAGTTAAGAAACACGCGGTCTCCATCAAGAAGAAGCTCCAAAAAACTTTGAATCTGTCAGTGAGCTTTGTGTGAAGATGCCACTATTAATGTGGCATGTATGGAAACTCATAAGGGACATTTTTCTTTCACCGAGTTCATTTTTTTCTTGATGTGGCGACTTCAGCAGGACAATTTCAGACTTCGTGCTGTATTGCCTAATAACTGCGTGGCTAAAAAGACAGAATGATAGCTTAAAGTTTATTCTCCTACAAAACTTAATAATTAACACAAACACTTAAAACAACATTGTTTAACAAACTAATTGCTTTATTTGCAAAACAAAAAATTCTCAAGTATCATTTCTGCTGCAAAAATGAACCTATTGATTTTTTCTGTATCACTTATGTTCTTTTTTTATATTTTTGGTATTCGTTCATAGCAGTGATATCAACTTAATGCTTAGAAATACTTCTCAAAATCAGAATATTAAACATTTATACCATTGGAGATTTATACATGTAAAAGAAGTTTTTGCTAACATGTTAACTGGTCGGGCTTTTAATATTAATATTAATAGATTCTAATATTTCGAATCAGCCAAATTGATCTTATAAACCAGGGAAAACTGCAGAAAAATGACTCATTTAAATGGCCTTAAAATGTCGGTCTTAATATTTTAATATTTTTGGTTTATTCTTTTATGTGGGAACAGTGTGGAGTCAAGAGTGGAGCAGATGAAAATTACATATTTAGTAAGAATTGACAAAGCTTCCTTGATCCAAAACGCAACAAATTGATTTCTCAGTTTGCAGTGTGTGTGTTGTATTTTTCTTGGGCTTCAGTTTGTAAAGAAAAAAAAAAAAACACGCACACACACAAACATGTTAAAAAATTGAAGCAAAGTGCAGTCCTGGGTATCACCAACCCAGACAAACCTTTTTTGAGCTCACGCTTTGATTTATTTATTGTCCTGTGAAAGCCGGGCAATCCGAATGAATTTACTCTGATTAATTCAATTCTAAAACTGGATTAAAGTTCCGTCTGACTTTCACGACAGCGGGCCCGACTCTGTGTGAAGGGGTCAGGATGCTTCCTGGAGGAGGTCGCCCATCATCACAGCTACAGTTCATTACCGCGAGCAGGGAGGGATTTGATGCGTGCCGTCTTTGGTTTGAGGGACGCGCAGAATCCCACTTGATGAATCTCTCCCCTCCTCTTAAAATGGGATTTCGGAGCGAGCCTTCTTCCCACTCTAGTTTTGACAGAGCCTATAATTGGACATGTCAGTGGCAATTTAACATGATCCATTTATTTACCAATCCGTCCTGAGAGTCATCAATCACCTGATTCCCCATCAGCCCCCCCACTGCGCCCCAACGCCGCCGCTCGCCGTTTTGTTTGTGCTGCTTGGAGACGGGCGGCGACGTGGGCGGCTGTGAGACTGCGTCGGCTTTGTCTGGCTTTCGACCCCCCGCGGTTTCAGCGGACGCGGCGGTGCTATTTGAGCGGGCGGCGATCACGGTTATTGGTTGACATTTGGAACTCAGCCGAAGCGAGCCGGTGAGAGACTTGAATAAACACGGGGAAGGCTCCCTGCCCGACGCTGACCTTTGCATGAGCAGGGAGGGTCAGGAGGCCTAATGCTATGTTATTAAGGAGATATTATTTGCACTACCTGCAACTGACTCTTGTGGCAGTTGCCGTCAAAAGGTTTGTATTAGCTTTCCCGCTTTTGACAACATTCTTGACTTGATGGGTCCCCTTATACGTGTGTGTGTGTGCGTGTGTGTGTGTGTTTGTCTGGCTTCACAGGTGCGCTTGGAGTGGCCGACAGACCTCGCCATTAACCCGCTGGACAACTCCCTCTACATCCTGGACAACAACATCGTTCTGCAGGTGGGGAAAACAAACACGACGACATTTGTCTCATTCTGTCAACTTTGTGAAGAGTCATGCTGCGAAGTACGCCGCCGAATGAGAACCGATTTACAAATTCGTCATGTGTCCCTCGAGATCCACTTCAGATGGAGTGAGTCTGCCAAGATAAATAAAAGCAAAAGGATGCCGCCACAGGTCGCCGCAGGGGCTGTTTATTAGAAAATGTCATGAAACTCATTGTGCAAAGTTAATGAACGCAGCTCTTTATCTTGTAAAAGTCAGCGGCCGGGGGTCCGGCTCGCCGAGGTTTGATGCGCCCGATCGATAAATTCTCATATGTCGTCAGCGGGTGACTGCGTCGCAGCGGGGTAAGGCTTCTGCAGGTGATAAACGACGGCGTGTCGCTGTAGGTGTCGGAGAGCCTCCAGGTGCGGATCGTGGCGGGGCGTCCGATCCACTGCCAGGTCCCCGGCATCGACCACCACCTGGTGAGCCGAGCGGCGGTACGCGCCACCCTGGAGGCCGCCAAGGCCATCGCCCTGTCGCACCTGGGGACGCTGTTTATTGCCGAGACGGACGAGAGGCGGATCAACCGCATCCAACAGGTACCTGTCGATCTAACAGACCGTCTATGTGCCTGGTTATCTGTCTGAATGTCTTTTTAAACGTATTTATGCGTAAATACGTCTATTTGTCTGTCTAATTGTAAATGTGTTTCTTTCTATCTGTCTGTCTGTCTGTCTGTCTGTCTGTCTGTCTGTATCTATGTATCTATCTGTATGTCTCTTTCTATCTCCACCTCGCTGTCATTAAGTACAGATTTCTCTCTAAGTAGATAAATGTATCACACACGGTATAATAAGGTAAAGATTTATAAAAATATACCTTTAAATACATCGATCTTTTGTTGCAGTAGCATAATCTCAGACTGAAAAGAGCAAAAAATTGATCTTTGGTTTGAGTACATTTATTAAGTTCGGGGAAAGTTCCCCAGTAACAAATAGGCGTTTTAAACAAAATCCCTGGTGCCGCAATTATAGGCACACCTGCTGGGATCACATTTCATACGAAGCCCTTTTCTGTTCCGGCTCTTCCTTCCATTAGATTTATATATGGGCACTGAGATGACAACGGAAAAAGGTAGATACTGTGTCTGGTGAATCACTTCTGTCTTGATTCGGCCACATATTTTAGATCATTATCCCACCGAAAGACCCAGGCTCAGTTTACTGGTAGATATTTACTTAAAATATCCAATCCACCAGAGTCCATGATGTAATACTCTCTATATATAAGCTGTTAGAAGATAAAGAATGGGCTTGAGGTGTTTATCCACATTTTTTTTTTTTTTTTGCTTTGCACCTAACGTACTTCAGTTGTATGTCGCCAAAAGCCCAATCCGTGAGTCGCCTGACAAAACAACGCAGTTCCAGTGAAAGTCACACGTTTTCATCAGCGACGGCGTGACGCTCTTTACCAGACTTGTCTGGGAAATAACTCGATATCTCGACGGCGTCTGCTGGTGATTACGGAGACTTCATGTCCTCAAGATGAAAGTTTTTGCTGCATTTCTCTAACAGAAAACTTTTAAGGTTTTAAGAACATTTACTTTACGTTCACATTTACCTGGTGGGTTTATTGAAAGTTTTGGGGTTTTGGAATATTTTTACTGCAATCACACATGAACTTATTATAAGTTAACAGCTGCGTGGTGATGCATTAAGATGAAAAATGATACAACACTGGGTTGTACCAATATGCACATTGATCTGTTACAGGTTCTTGATGTCAGAAGTGATTTATCTATTCATACACTTTCACGTATTATATAATGCTACACTGTCACGAACTGCAGCAGAAAACAAATACCCTTTGCAAAAAAAAAAAAAAAAATCTAGAAAAAGAAACAGCTCATATGGAGCTAATATTAGTAATCCATCAGGGCTTTTGACAGTAATTCAGCCTTTTGCTGACAGGCTGTTTGCATCGCAGACGCTTGTCAGCAAAGGCGGTGTTTAGAGTCTTTCATTAGAGTTCTTGCCTTTTTAGAACTCTGATTCACCTCTAGCCAATAAAAAAATAAGCCCAAAGGGTGGTTTTGATTTAAAATAAAGGTTGTTGTTTTTGTTTTGTTTTTTTTGTCCATGAGCAAGCAGCAGGACACTACAGGACTGTAGCATTTTGGCTTGAACACCTCAAAAATACTGCCTGCTGCACTCAATCAATAGCGCCTTTGTGGCCTGCAGCGCCATGCTGGGTCTGTGTGGAGGCAGACAGGATCATAAAATGTCTCAAATGCCTTTTTTTTTTTTTTTTGATGGAGACCGACCAGCTAACTGAAAAGGTTTTTTGCATTTTTTTTGTTTGTTTTTTTTTGTTTTGTTTTTTGTCTGCGTCTGACACGTTTCTTCACGCCGACATGAAAACTCGGAGCTAAAATAATCCATCTGTAAACATTAAAACATCTAAGTGGGCGCTCACTTAGCAACCGGCGCGAGTTGGAGATTAGTTGATGGTTTCAAACCACGCTAACTGGTGAAATAAAATGAAGAGAGAGGGCGGGAGTTTTAGTGTTTTTAGTTGACGCTACGTGGGTTTGTGCAGCATTTTGTGACTGGTTTCTGGTGTTCATTTAGCACATCCCAAAAAAAAAAAGAGAGAAGAAAAAGACATGTCTGGCTGATGTAAATGGTGGGTAATCCGAGATGTATTAAATTAAAAACAGATCACATTGTCATTTGTGAGACACGGTAAACACGCGCAGGTACACACGACGATGTATTTCACACGAGATGAAGAATGACAGTCAAATTAAATGCAACATTTCATGGTAAATGGCTGACAGCAGCTGGATCTTGTACTGTTTAGCAGCAAGTAGTGGGTTTTATTCATTTTTTATTTTTATTTTTTTTTAGCAGTTTAATAGGCCTATTAAACGTGAGCGTGTGTTGGCTGCAGCGGGTGTCTGTTTGGACACGTCAGTCCGTCACACGGACTGACCCGGGGCACTGGGCCAAAACATCCAGGAGGGCACATGCATAATCAACGCATGCTAAATTTGTGATCCGGTCTTTTATGCAGCGCAGTGGAGTTATTTAACATGCATAACACCGGAAGCATTAAAACCGCAATCATCACGTTACAAATTAGCTTCGCCGAAGCCGCATTTGTTTTCGAGTCAAGCACAAATCGTGAAGCTTTAAGAACTTCGTTATTGTCAGTTTGAATCTTGTTTTTTTTTTTTTTATTTTCTGTCTGGAAAGTGAGTGTGCTTTAAGTTTTTACTCCCCTCCCGCTGAGAATAAGAAAGAAAAAAATAAAACAGTTAAGGCAGCTCAAGGTGCTGCCTTAAATTCATAGTTTAAATGTTGCTCATGCGTATTCACCGTCCAAGCAGAAGGCAGTGGAGGAGATCAATACTGCTCTTACGTTTGTCAATTAATTACAAGGCTGAAGGCATGCAGCCAGTTAGCTTTTAACTTTTTTTTCTGTTTTTTAGCAGACATGTTGCTGTGTTTTATGGCCAAACATCGCCACTATGGTCCAATCTGTCCAAGGGGCTTTGTTCCAAAACTCTATTTTTCTTCTTCTTCTGTCCCCTCGTTTGCTCAGATGCACTTTTTTTTTTTTTTTGCAAAATCCAGCTTGGCTTGTTCTCCTTCAAGAGAAGAGGATTTTCCTGGAAATCTGTTTGAATGTCCCACACTTATTTAGCCTCTTCCTAACTCTGCTGTGATGAATTCTAACATTGAATGAGTGTTTTGATGCTTAGCCTGTATGAGATGGGTTTTTTTTTGTTTTTTGTTTTTTTGTAGAGAGGGTTTTTTTTGTTGTTGTTGTTGTTCTTATATGTCACACAATTTTACCTCAGCGGGATCTTGCTGAAACTTCAGCCTTGACAGGCAAGTTCATTAATAAATTTCCCACTTGTGAGTAATCTTTCTCACAGCAGAATGATCATTTCAAATTGTTCGGCATGCATAATCTCGCCTGATTAATAGGCAGCAATAATTGCTCCTCTAAAGTTGTTCCTGATGTCTTTCCACTTTGGAAATAAGAAAACAGGCAAACAGCTAAAAGTACGTCTTTTCTTATCGTCCTAATTTATACAGGAGTTCTAAGGATTGCGGGGTTGTTATGTGTATTTTTGGGTGTTTTTTTTTTACCTAATACTTGTGCGTTAATGCAGCTGTACCTAAATAACCCTGAGGTAATAAACGACATCAGTCTGATGTGACCTAAGTCCTGTTTTTTTTTCATTTGTCATAGTGTTTATGACTAATTTTATTTAAAAATCTTCCTCAAACCTGAGGAAGATTTCAGTGTTGACATCTCAGTGTTGTCAATTTCCTCGCGTCAAACTCGTTTCTTTTGGAACAACACCTCGGAGGAGATTTCCTTGAGCTGTAATAGTTTACGCAGCAAGAATCTAAATTAAACTTGTCAATTGCTCCAATTATCTTCTCACAGGCGCGTTCACCTACAGCTCTGTCATCCAGGACAATAGGGGTAATTTGTACAATTTAACATTGCATTTGTCAATCAAGTAATGAGCTGAGCGCTGCGTTCGTGTCGTGATGCTCTGATTTTGTTTTAAGTTTAAAAAAAAAAAAAGAACTTAATCAACCCCTCTTATCATTTTTTCATGTTATTACAATAAACATTTATATATTTTACTGAAATTACATGCAGAAGACAAACACAATGTAGTGACTTAGTATAAAGTATAAGGAAACTTTCGCGTTTTAAAATTTTTTTTTTTACAAGTAAGCTTTATTAGACTTATGGTACAAATACAGTCCAGACAGGCGGACTCTATGAATTAGTTTGATAACTTCTAAAGTTGGACTTGGTTTTATTTAAGGGGCATCAACCGCAAATGCAGGTCGCTGAGTTATGCTTTACTTTGTGTTACAACAGCCCACAAAATACATTGTGGTTGTAAGTAAAGCAGAAACGTAGTAACAATTATGAGTTTTTGCAAGGCGTTGTATGACTCTGTTTTGCAAAGGAAGGATTTTTTTTATTAACCCAAATAGTGTCATTTATTTACACCGATCATCAATGTGACTTACGTCATTCCATGTGTCACTGAACTCCGTTACAGTCTTTCTGTGTTGTTTGACGAGCTTAGAAATGGCAAACGTTGTCCTTCGTGACGATTTCCGCACCGGAGTGACCTTTTGCAAGCATTTTTGCGGCCGTGTGTGACACGTTGGTCTTTGTCAAACCCGCAGGTGTCGACCAACGGGGAGATATTGATCATCTCTGGAGCCCCGACAGACTGCGACTGTAAGATAGACCCCAACTGTGACTGCTTCTCTGGTGGGTCATCACGCGGACGCACACAAACGCACGCACACAGACAGACACAAGCGCAGGATTAGGTAATGTAAGAGTATTAGATTAGGTCTAATAGGATTACAGCCCTAAAAGAGGGAGGGGGGAAAAAAACAGCATTTAAAAATCAATTCTGATCATATCTTCCGGTCTGGAGGATATTTAAGTTTTTAAAAAAAATTTAAAAACTGGACCATTTTAAAGGCTAACATGTTTTGAAATTGGTAGTATGTCTTGATATCAAGTGAGTAAATCTTTCAGCCTTTGGGTCTCAGCTGTCTAATAAATTTATTAACAGTGCTTGAGAATGTGTCTTCTTCTCCTTTCCTCTTTTCTTCTTCTTCTTGTCCGTCTTCTGCAACGTTATCCCCTCTCAACTTTCAGCCTGCCTAAATTATTTAAAGTCAGCTGGAATCCAAATGTCTGGGAGGGGCCGTTTTGACTTTCTCCCTCGGAAAAATACCGAAAATACATAGCAATGAGCTTTATGTAAATGGCGACAACGTATACAGGAGTGTGAGAGAGAGAAGCAGCCATCATGTCACAACAGAGAATGCCATTTGACTATGAGAGAGTACCTGGATGCAGAAAAACTAAATGTGATATTTTTTTTTCTTGGTATTCAGCAGGAATTTTCCTCGCTGCAAAAAAAAAAAAAAAAAAAGAAAAAAAAAAAAACTGCAGCTAAATTTCAGGAGGAACTCGCGTCGAGAGAAAACCTTTCAAATCCATTCAAATTACAGCTGGTGGAAGAAAAAGCTCCCTTTTTAGGCGATGAATGTTTTAACCGGTTGGTATGTCATGGAAGGGCACCTAAAAAAAAAAAAAAAATTGTGATAAAAGGGAAAGAGGAAAGGGCCCAACAAATAAGCAGATGTTTCTTTGATGGTTAGGCCGTGCTTTCATTGTAAGTGTCAGAGGATGAGATTTTATCATTTAATTCCGCTCATAAAAATCTGCCTCTTTTTCCACTCGGATCGGAGGGAAGTGTCTCTGCCACGCCACAAGCCAATGGGCTGTAACCATCCCCATTTCTTGGATTGTACTTTGCATATTTTCAATCATGTCTTGCTGTTAACAGATGATTACTCTCTTCAGAAGCTTTCCGTTTTCCATCCCCTCCGCCGTAAACATCCCGCGCCTTTGAACGCGCACCCGTCCACGGGCGCCAGATACAAAAGGAACGCAAACGTTCGCGCTCTCTCTCTCTTGCTCTCTGACACACACGCGCTACTTGTGCACACGAGTGATGTGCATGCAGCCGGGAGATAAACCGCCACCCCGCCGTCTTTACAGAGCCATCAGAGGCCCCTGTCCCCTCCGCTGACAGCATCTGAAGACCCTCGCCCAGCCCGTTATACCCCATTGCGCTACCAAAAGACTCCTGAACGCAGCCGGCCGCCGGACACCGCCGTCTGATAACTCCCAGGCCGCTATCAAGGTGGTCATCGTTCCCGCTGCTCCGGGAATCGACTGTATCCCAACAAGCCTGACTTCTGAGCCAAAGTGATAAGAGCCGCCATGAGGTCTTCATGTTACGAGACAGCTGTGTGTGCTGCTGCTCAGGGAAACGTTATTATTGCTCCGTTTGTTTAGAAGTGAAGACGCTTTTACGTTCAACCCAGTGTTGCTGTTGTTCCCATCAGGCGACGGAGGCTACGCCCGTGACGCCCGCCTCAAAGCCCCGTCCTCCCTGGCCGTGGCGCCCAACGGCACCCTGTATATTGCCGACCTGGGCAACATCCGGATCAGGGCCGTCAACCCCAACCAGCCTCAGCCCGGCCCGGCTGGGCTGGTGGAGATCAGCTCCCCGCAGGACCAGGAGCTCTACCTCTTTAGCCAGGTACGCCGTGGCGCTCCTGTAAACAAAGCTCCACCGCGCCGATCCCCACCGGGAGGATGGAGAGCTGCGTGTCGGTGGAAAAGGTCAAAATATGAATATGCTATGGTTGGGTTCAGGTGTGGAGGTGTTTACTTGTGTTGTCAAATGTAAACGGCATAAAACAGTACGTACATTTACACACATTTGCAAGTTTGAAAACATTTTCTTTTTCCCTCTGCAAGCGGCTCACCTATCAGGTCTTTAATACACAATAGTTGTGCTAACAGCATGCAAAAGTACCCACATTACATAATCCAGACTCATTTGACTCACTTCAGCATACTTAATTTTAAAAAAGCGTCCACTTGTGCTTCTTAATATAAATCGGGGGGGGGGGAAAGGTTAGGACAATACCAAGAGCCCCTGACCAACAGGGGGGCCCCCCACACAATTTGTTCATAGAAATTTAGAAAAGATGGGGCCCTGGCAATTACAAAATTAATCATATTGTGTTTTCAAAGGTTGTTTTTAGCTGGAAAAATTTTGTTACCCCTCCCAGACCAAAACCACATCCATGTTTGCCCTGAACTCCCCTGGATCTGCATGAAGTGGTTTGTTCCTGCTTGGAGCTTGATGATGATCAGCAGCAGTTAGTAGAAAACAAGAACGACTGTGGCTGTTACTATGGTGCTAAGAAAAATAATAAAGTCAGGTTTTCAAAAAATAGAGAGAGGGGGAGAGAAAAAGGTAAAAGTGTCAATTTGTAACACAGTTTTTCTCTGAGAGGTGGGTAGACTGTGTGAGATTATCAACCATTTAGCATAGTTAGCTTAGCTACAAACTGTTTGCCTGCATTTCACTAACATTTAATGAATTAAGGAAAGAAATTAACAGACGCTGTTTGTTCAACCTGACTGAGTTGGACCTGTTTCCAAAAAGATGCTCAAACATGTTCAAATATTGGCCAGACTTCTCCCCAAAAAACCACCTTAGTTGGAGTGAAATGTTTTTCTGCTCAAAAGTTGGAAAAAGTTTGGAAAACCACGTCTCATTTTCCAACCAGATCAGTTGAGAATCCTTGTTGAGTTATGAAATTGTTTACGGATGCTGTCCATCTGTTTGGCCGAGCTTGAGCTATTTATTTGGTAGAGGAAATATCAAGAGTAAAGGGAGGTCATAATTTATGTTGGGGTTTTTTTATGATGTAATGTGCCACAAAATCAGACTTGACTCCACTTCCTCTCTTGCCACAGAACGGCTCCCACATGCACACCAAGCACCTCATCACGGGCCACTACCTGTACAACTTCTCCTACGGGACGGACGGCCAGCTTTCGGGGCTGACGAGTCGCGACGGGCGCGGCCTGCAGGTGCGGCGGGACGCCCACGGCGTCCCCCTGTGGCTGGCGCTCCCCGGCGGCCAGGTATACTGGCTGTCCCTCAGCAACAGCGGCATGCTGAGGAAGGTTTCGGCCCAGGGCCACGACCTGGCCCACATCTCCTACCACGGCAACACAGGCCTGCTGTCCACCAAGAGCGACGAGAACAGCTGGACCACCGTCTATGAGTGAGCTTCTCCTCACTTCTTCTTCTTCTTGTCCTTTTTTTGATTTCATTTGTGTTTTCTCAGTCGACTCTAAATGTGTGCACCTAACAAGAGTTCACAGGAGCGCTGTGAAATGTGAGTGCCATCCAGTGGTTGCTTGAGAATCTGTCAAAAAGTTGTAGAGGCATTGTTTGTTGTTTTTTGGGAGGTTTTTTTAGAGGGGCGTTGGGGGAAATTTGGGGGGAAAATCTCTGCTAGCATTTTGATCACATGCTTTGGTTTGGTTTGTACTGTACATACTTTGCACACGCTAAACCACATGTGTGTGAATTATTCACCACTGGCAACTCAGTCTCTGTCTCAAACTCCACAGCTGGGTAATTACATTTATAAATCATAGTTGACACCTACTCTGTGCCAATAAAAAGGAGGGGAAAACAGAGGGTGTGTGTGTGTGTCTGGTAGAGTTTGTGTATGACAAACTCAGAGTGACTCTTATCTGCATTTTGTGTGTGTGTGTGTGTGTGTGTGTGTGTGTGTGTGTGTGTGTGTGTGTTTGTTTGTGTTCCCTTTCTAAGGTATAGTAGCGAGGGGCGTGTCACCAACATCACCTTACCCACGGGTGAAGTGAGCGGTTTCCACGGCAACCTGGAGCGCTGGTCTCGAGTGGAGGTTGAAGCTTCCAACCGCGAGAACTTTGTCACCAGCACCAACCTGTCTGCGAGTGACACCATCTACACGTTCAAGCAAGGTGAAGCCATTTCTTTGTGTTGCAGTTTTTGTTTTGAGAAACGACAGAAAAAGTTTCATTAGTGAGATGAAATTAAAATTAAAGCGATTTGAGGCTTATCGCAACTTTCACGCTGACAGGCTAGACATGAAGGAAAGATCAAAGTGCCTGTGCCCTCTTTATGTTCGCCACAGATCTGCAGATCTGGGCTAAGGTTTCTGAGTCATTTCTAGAGGGGGACAGAAAACCATAGACGAGACACAAACATTTACAGGGGGACGATGACCGTAAATCTAGACGATTTTTGCCATTCACTGGAAAAACACAAAATCTAGTATAAATATAAGATAGCTCAAATATCTTATTAAAATATCTTATTGAAATAAGACAAAACTAACTTACTGTTAACTTTTCAGCAATATATAAGAGCTTGTTTTGAGTCGGTAATTCCTTAATATTGATAAAAAAATTTAAAAAAAGGACAAGTCATTTCACTTATGATGAGTACCTTTTTCATCAATATAGAGGAATTGTCAACTTTTTACAAGTTATTGTGCTGAAAAATAATTTGAGAGTTAATTTAGACTTATTTCAAATGAACTTAGATATTTCCAATAGAAACTAGACCACAAATACTTGGTAAGATTTTGTGTTTTTCTTTGTTTTTCAAAACATTTTAACCACAAATATTCAGTTCTACGTGACGGACCAACAGGCATGAGGTGGAGCATACAGTGAGTATGAAGTGACAGGAAATGGAGACATGGTTTTCATTTTTTTATGAATAAAAAAATATATATTTTGTGAAACATATTTCACAAAATATATATTTTATTTTGTTAAATAAAATCCTGTGCAACAGGTTGCCAAAACAAAGGTTCAAGAACCTGTTGACGGGAAACTGTTAGTCACAGGATTTTACACGTTTGAACAGCGGCAAGTTTAAACCCTGTAGTGGAAACGGCAGTAGTGAACCTTTTGGCCCACCTGGGAAACTGTGTGGCAAAATAATACAAACGCCGTACGACCACCATGGGACAAACACGGCAGTGTCAGCGTCGTGCTGTGGGGAGGCTGTCCTTCTGAATTTTTTTTTGAGAGCCAGTCACAGAACTCGACTGGTCTCGAGGTATTCTGCAAAGAAACTGTGCAAAAGTTTCAATTCGGAAAGAATTGAAAAGCTGCTTTCAGCTGTACTGAACCTGAAGGGTTCGTGTCGGTCTGCCGAGCGAAATCCTGATAAAAACGCTTTTACGTTTCTGGACGTAAAGAAATGTTAAAAGGAATATATCCATGGTGGGATCAGTTCAGATCCTTCCTCCTCATCTGGACTCATCTTGTTGAGAAACTTCCTCTTCCTCCCAGTTATTAAACTCCCCTTCTGAATCTGACCTCTTTGCGTTTTCAGCGGCAGGAGGAGGCGATCAGAAGAAGAAGAAAGGGCTATTAATGAATTCATTCCTTCCATTGATGGCGAAGGAGGGAGACAGATTCCAACTGACTTGTGAAATGTCTTTACAACAACTGGGGGCGGCGGAGGGGATGGAAAAAAAAAAAAAGAAGAAGAAGGAAAAAAAAAGAGGGCAGAGATGAGAGGAGGAAAAAATGAGAGTGGAGTGGAGGAGCCACTCATGGGAGCAGTTTCTTCTCATGTCAGCCCTTTAATTGCTTTCTAGCGGTTGTCACAATGACAGCAGCACTGCGGCGACGGGGCGGGGTTGCGCTCGCAGATTCAATCGTTTGTGCACGCTCACGCCACGACGACGTGACTCAGCTGCTGCTGGGGGGGGAAAACCATCGAAATGACCCTCCGATATACACAGTCGCTTTACTCCCACATGCCTGAGCTGTGCGTCTCCGCCTGCCTCAAAGGCAACAATAACCATATGGGCAGAAGGAGTTTTATTTATTTTTTTTATATATAGTAGCAGTGGGAATAGACAGAACTATCTGGTTTACTATCTGTGTTAAATTTGATGGGTTAAAAGTGTAGTTTTTATGATTTTTCTTCTTTTTTTTTAAATTAATTGTCTTCTCAGGGCGGGTAGAGACGTGACGCAAAGTGATAGCAGCACGTCTGAAGATCAGGGTGAAATATGACTTGCAAAAATGTCGAGATGAATTGAAAAAAAGAGTTTCCGGGAAACGTTGTACGACCACCGCGGCGTCCGCGCGCTGCCTCCCACCCTCCCCTCGCTCTTCTGCTCGTTGCCTCTTTTTCATTATTCTCTGTCTCTCATTATCTGTCCATCTGTCTCTTTCCTCTCTTCCCTCCTCCATTTGAATAGATTAGATTTCTCCAAAGCTGCTGTGGCTCATACAGTGAAGTGCTAAGCACTCGGCGAAGTGATTTAAGCAATCAATTTAAACCAAAAAAAGAGAAACAAAGAACACGTTTCAGAAGGGTCTGTATCTTGCAGATTTGTTGTTCTCAAGGCTTCTTTTCTTATTCAGCTACTGATGTTTTTCTCACCCTTTTTTTTTTTTTTTTTTTTGTCTTTTCATTTGTGTCACTGCATGCATGCTTCTGTGGTTTGCCTCTGCGAACGTGTGACCCACCCGTGGAAATTGCACGGCTCCCACCCTCTTCCGCCTCGCCACCCTGACACCTTCAGATCACGCCCAGAACTCGTACAGAGTCAGCTCCGACGGGTCGTTTCTGGTGGCGCTGGCGAGCGGGATGGAGCTGTCGCTGAGCACGGAGCCCCTCCTGCCGGGCGGCGCCGGGGGCGGGGTCAGCCCCACGGCCAGCCGCTGCAACATCAGCCTGCCCGGCGACCACGGCCCCAGCCTGATCGAGTGGAGGCAGAGGAAGGAGCAGAGCAAGGCCAACTACAGCACCTACGAACGCAGGCTGAGGGTAAACAAACCGAGACAAAACCAAAAAAAAAAAACAAGTTTCTCCTTCACAGCAGCCTGTTGCACAAAACCTGAACCATTAAACGTCTCAGCAGGGTCCAGGTGTTATAAATTTGAGAGTTGTTTTAGCAATTTTAGTGCTTCAAAATGGTTTTTATAGATTCATTGCATATAGTTTGAGCCACAGGTGTCAAACTCAAACAGATGTGGGAAGAGGAGCCAGAAATTGTACTCAAGTAAGAGCAGTATTACTTTAACAGATGTTTTACTCAAGTCAAAGTAAAAAGTAGCCGTCCAAGAAATTACACAAGTAAGAGTAAAAAAGTACTTGGTAAAAAAGTCTGGTCAAGTACTGAGAAACTGACCAAATTATCAATCATTCAATGCTTAAATATTACACAACTAGACGAACCACAACTTAAACTTAAGTGGAAATTTTGGTATGTTAAGGACGGAAATTACAATAATTCATATAAGTATCAAAAAAATAAATAAAAATATTTATTTTTAAAAATCAGTTTCTTTCATTAAAAAAAAAAAAAAAACCTTGGGAAACTTTAACAAAAACTACAGGTGGTTAATTTTTGGTTAAAACTTGTTTGTTTTTCATTCGGTGGGTAGAAAATCCAGATATTTTACTCAAGTAAGAGTCCAAGTACTTCATAATAAAATTACCCAAGTAAAAGTAAAAAGGACAGCATAGTAAAAATCCTCCTTGAAGTATTTTTTTTTTTTTTTTGAAAGTTGCTCAAGGGATTAGTGAGATTATGTCTTTTGCACATACAGAATCCCTAATCACGACTTTTGGGAATATTTACAGAAGTTAAGAAGTCATTACTTCCCCTTTTACCTCAAACACAGTTGCAAAAGCTAGTACAGAGTAACCATGGCGTTCGGGGCGGGGCTTTCAAATTTTACACTTTTATGAGACGCTTTCGCCTATCAAAACTCATGAGAGCACGGGATGACGATCTGCAGGATGAATTCACCAGGGAGAAATGGAAAGAAATAACAGGATCACTTCCTGTTTTTTTCCGCCTAATTTTATAAATACATATAAAATCTGACATAGACTCTATTGGAAAGATTAAAGGTCTGTGATTCTGAGTTGTGCTGGAGGAGTGGGAAGAACATGTATGAATGTGAACCGTTAAAAATCTTTTGGATTGATATAATAGTACTTATTAACAAAGTATGCAGGACAGATTGAATCCTTCTCTGGGTATTTTAGGTGACAGAGGGACGCTGGCTGACACTCGCTGTGGTAGAGCACAGGTTGCAAGACGGCCCTGAGACACTGGAAAAGATGTTAGTCCGTTTAGTGAATAGTTGGGAGAAACGAGTGAAAGAGCCAGTTATGAACAGCTTGATTTTCAGGTCGAATAAACCAGGAAGGGATATTTACAGAACTGTGGGCATGAACCTGCATGAATCTTATACAATGTGGACGATGAGAGAGAAAGGATTAGGAGCTTTGTGTGCTACGGTGAATGAGTATTGTTTCTCTTTTCTGCAGTAAGACAAGGTCTGTGGTGAGGAGTGTGGTAGGAGTAAGACTGTAGGTGTTAACTATGTACGTGTTTGTAGCGATGTGTACATGTATGAGTTTTTTCTTCTTTTTAGAGCGAAGCTAGTCCTTGTAAGTTATTCTTATTCTTACTTTCCCGTTTTAATGTTCTTTAGTTCTCTCCTTGAGTTTTTGGGCTTTGTTTCTGTAATGGGGATGTTGCATTTCTGCCGTGTTCTTTCTCGTGTTTGTTTGTTGGTTGGTTGACCTGTCAAAAAGCAAAAAAAAAAAAAAAAAGTTACTCAAATAAATCTGAGTAAATGTAGATAGTTACTACCGAACTCTGTTTATTTATTATGTGAAGGGTTAAACTGAACTTTGAGATAACAGCTTTGTCCTTAAATATTATTTTATCTTTTATCAAATCAGTCTGATTTGATTTGACTGATTTGTCAAATCAAATCAGTTTTCAGCTGTACAGGGCCGAGTTACATCGGAGTAAAAAGATGTTAAAATTTGTTCCAAGTTTCAGACGTGCTAATCGAAAGCAGCGAAACTTTAGCAGTTTGTTTTATCAGCACAGTCGCCATCTTGATGTGAAACAAGTTTCACACGCCTGATGAGCACGTATTTGTGGTTATTTTTATGATTATGTCTTACAAGAAATGAATATTCAAAATGCAGTTACCCAGAATATTTGAATATTACATAGCAGAAATGTCGCGTTACAACCAACACAAGGACGGGAACAGTGGCGGACTTGACGGTTGACTGATGAGCTGACGGTTCACAGGTTCCTCTATTTTAATAGTGTATTAATAGAAAAAAATTGAGTGGAAGGAAAAAGTCTGGTAGAAGAAGTTAAAGTGGATCGGAGTCAGTGGTTTAAGACGCTGTGTGCTTCCTCCCTCAGAGTCATTTTAGTGGAAATAAGCAGAAAAATAAGTTCCTCTTTTAAATTTTAAAGTCAGTTTTCTATTTTATTTGGAAATCCCAGATTCTGAAGTCAGATTATATTAGGACATAATGCACGGTGAGTCAGTAATCGTTTAGAAAGTCGAGTCATCTGCTGGTGTTGCTCCACTGTGCTGTAATAGATCAAAAGTAAGTGCAGCAATCCACCTTAAAGCTTTTGAGCTCTTCCTGTTTTGACTTTTTCAGTATCATTTCCATGTTAAAAATCCATGTTTTAAACTAATCCTTCTTTAGTGATCAAATTTTCTGACTAAGTGAATTTTGGATTTTCATTCGCTCTAAGACACAAACAGCCAAAACAAACAAAAACATCATCAAAATAAATCCCTCTGTGGTTACAATAAATCCATTTATAAGTGTCACCTGTTAAACCGAATTGTTCAAATCAGCTAAGTTTGCAAAGATATTCTAATTCACTTCGCTGCACTTGTAAATCTTCTTTGTTTCAACACTTTGTCATTTCCATTTCCTTTACAAACAGTGAGGGATTGTCCCCTCTCTCTCTCTCTGTCTGCTGTGCAGCAGTGGGAACAGCACTTCAAGTTCACGTTGCACAACCCGTTGGATGTTCTGAGTCTGAACTCAGAGGGTGTGGGGGTTAAATGGCGCGGTCCTGGCTTCCCTAACGGATCCATCCAAAGCAACGCCTCCCCCGTTTTGCAGCAGAAAGCACATTGCATAATCAGAGTATTTTATTAGAAACTGACATCTTATCTTACCGCTGCTAATTAATTTGCAATCCTCAGGACTTTTTCCTCTTATTCGCGAGGTAATTTATTACTACTGTTATTATGCAGTCTGGATTTGCTCCAAATGTCACAATTAATTTGTTTGAGCTGCACTTGTCTCAGACAAGCCAGCTATTTTATTTTTTTTTTATTTTTTTTATTTAATAAGCCTGCCACCTTATTCAGAGTTTATGATGATTATAAATAAAAATAAAAAATAAAAAAAAAGTTTTATTCTGTTGTTCTTTTCAGGCTCACAACAGGAACCTGCTTTCCATAGACTTCGACCAGAACACCCGGGTGGGGAAGATCTACGATGACCACAGGAAGTTCACCCTGCACATCCAGTACGACCCGCTGGGCCGGCCCGTCGTCTGGTCGCCCAGCAGCAAGTACACCGAGGTGAACATCAGCTACTCGGCCGGGGGGCTGCTGTCGGCCATCCACCGCGGAGCGTGGTCCGAGCGGCTGGAGTACGAGAACGACCGGGTGGTGTCCAGGGCCTGGGTCAACGGCAAGATCTGGAGCTACACATACGCAGACAGAGTGAGGAAACGTTTGAACAGAACCGGCCCGTACTTACTCTCCCCAAAAAGCAGGCGGTGTGTTTTAAAGTTGTCTGACACATGACGCAAACCTGGTCGTTCACCTGAAAGTGAAACCAGTGTTTACAAAATGAAAACCACTTCTGTTGCAGGAAACAAAAGTTGGAAATTGAAAGCGTTTAAGCTGATCTGCAGCACGTCTTCCTCCTTTACCGTCCTCTTAAAGTTATTCTTTTAGATTCCCTGCTTTTTTTTTAAATCTTTGAAATCTGCTCTGTCTGTAAATCTGGATAACAGCTACAAGCCTCTGAGAGCGGGAAAACCACCAAGAATATTCTTTGTGACACATAGCGGAACTCAGGCGGGTTTTGAGCAGACTGATTTTTTTCTTTTTTCTTCTTTTTTCTTGTTGCAGAGTTGTGAAAAGACAACAGCAGTTTTCTGAAAGGGGTTTTTACAGTAAACACTGCGGCGCTTTGACAGATGATCTGATGCAACATGAAATGCATTAAATGAGACGGATTGATCCGTTGTGCTTTAAAAAAAAAAAAATCTAGCGGAATAGCTTAGTCGGAGTTAAACGCAGAGTCTTTGTTACGGCTGAAACAGGTAGCTGCTTGTACCGGAGCGCTGAATGATGCGGTTTTTCAAGAACTTTTTTCATGTTTAGTCACGTTAAGCACACAAACATCAATATATTGCGCTGGAATTTTTAGCGACTAAAAGACAAAAAACGGAAAGAAAATGTTTTGTTAATAAAAAGAACGTCTGATGTACTTACACACTGTCAACCTGCGTGTAAGTACATCTTAAATTGCTCAAAAAACAGTTAATGTGTGAAGTTGCATAGTTTGGTAAAAAGCAGTACTCTTTGAACGTGTCGTAGAATATTGGTTTGATAATACAAAGAGTATGGGACATCTGAAAAACTAACAAGACATGGATAATAAATAATAAGTAAGAGATCCAAAGCAGCTAAGTCTGATTTAAAGTCACTGCAAACATGTGGAAGAAGATATTCTGCTCTAATGAGACCAAAATTTAATGAAATTTGTCAAATGTTCGCTTAGTTATGTGTGCTGGAAAGCCACGTAAACCAATCCCAAACATGAGATAGAGCAGGAAACCTAACAACACACGTCACGCTAATTCCACATGCCCATAGTGAAACATGGAGGTGGCTGCATCATGCTGTGGGGATGCTTTTCGTCAGCAGAGACAGGGACGTTGGTGAGATAGTTGATGAGAAGACAAATGGAGCATAAACTGGGCGATACTTACCGAACTTTTCAGGTTTCAACTGATAACAAACGCGTGAAACTTTTTCTTCTACTTTAATATTAAGTAAATAAATATGACTAAATATTCCCACATAAAATCTCAATAAAACATGTTTAAGCTTTTAGTTGCAGTGTTGCAAGATGTGAAGAAACAGAAACAGAACCAAACATGGAGAAGCAGCATTCGGCTTCTATGCCCTCAAAAATCTGGAACAAACTTCTGGAAAACTGTAAAGACGCTGAATTCAATTTAATAAAAAAAACACCTTTTATTAGTAGTAAGTGGAACATTGATCAGTATATTTTATGTACAATTTGCTTGATGATTTTGATGATGGCATCTGACAAATTTGTATTGTTTATTACTCAATTGGTTTCTGTGTTATGTTTTTATAGTGTGAAGCTCTTTGAACCGCCTTCGTCCTGAAATCTTCTACACAAAGAAAAATAAATAAATAAATAAATCAGGGTTTCTCCAACAGAACAGGGTCAATGTAAAAAAGACTTGACAAAGCCTCCATGAAGCCACTCAGAGCTCCTTCACTGTCCTCCTCTGCGTGTTCCCGCAGTCCATCATGCTGCTCCTGCACAGCCAGCGGCGCTACATCTTTGATTACGACCAAACGGACCGCCTGGTTGCCGTGACGATGCCCAGCATGGTGAAGCACGCCCTGCAGTCGCTGCTGTCCGTCGGCTACTACAGGAACATCTACACCCCTCCGGAGAGCCAGGCCTCGTTCATGCAGGACTACACGCTGGACGGGCGCCTGCGGAGGACCCAGTACCTGGGGACGGGCCGCAGCGTCATCTACAGGTACGGTTCCCCACGGCAACGTCGGGGGTTTTTTACTCGACTTCGGCACAATCACTGCTTGTGTAAAAAAAAAAAAAAAAAAAAAAAAGAAAAAACACATAAGAGAGATTTCCTCAGTGGGAGTGCTGTAGTTGAAGGCTAATCTTAAACAGTAGCACACACAGCCTGATGTCCTCACTAATGACACAGAATGAACCACCAAGGGGGACTGGTTCGAGGTCGGTTCCCTCGATTGCTATGATTGCTTCTGAGCGTCGTACTGAGCCAGACGCCACTGATCTGGTTGTATATTCCCAACACTCCTTGGACTGCATGAGAGCAGCGTTATGAACGATGCCATTTCCAAGACCTAAAACGCCACGACTTCAGCAGTAAATGCTCCTGATTCTGATGAAATATTGAAGAATGATGCAGCCTCTTCCTCGACGGCCCCGAGGGATCTTTGGATTATTCATTCCACATAGCATGGCTGCTAAAATTGAAAACGAAATGCATTGTGTTGGGCTTGAGTGCAATACTTCTTTTTCCACTTCTGTTTGTTTTCCCTTTTGTTGTTGTTGTTTTTTGTATGAAGGTATACACCAGCGGCGAGGCTCTCAGAGGTTGTTTATGACTCCACCCTGGTGACCTTCACCTACGACGAAGCCTCCGGCACCGTCAAGACCATTCACCTCACCCACGACGGCTTCATAAGCTCCATTCGGTACAGACAGACGGGTACGCAGCCAACATCTCTCCAGCTGTTCTTTTTTCGTCACATTTACACCCTTCAATCAGCTTAGAGCACCTGAAATAAGACAGAACTAATTTACAACTGACTTTTCAGCAAGAAAGAAGAGCCTGTTTTGAGTCAATAATTCCTTGATAGCAACAAAAAAGTACTGGTTTCACCGGCAGATTATTTTCACTTATAACAAGACATTTTTCCCGTATCATAAGTGAAATAATTTGCCAGTGGAGCAAATACTTTTTCATAAGTATTAAGGAATTATTTGCTTAAAACAAGCTCCTAGATCTTCCTGAAAAGTTATTTGTAAGTTATTTTTTTCTTATTTCAAGTGTAGTAAGATACTTGCACTAAAAACCTTTACAATGTTTTTTGAAAACATTGTAAAGGTATTAATACACGACTCACTGAAGCCCTTTAACTAGGGCATCTAACCAATATTTGTGTCAAATATATACTGAGTTTTTATGTAACTTTTTTTCTTCCTGTGCTAAAGTTAATTATAAAATCGGTGAAACTGCTGCTGTATCTCACTAAATAGACCCTGACATCTGATTGGTTAACCTGTACAGCATCTTGTCTACAGACCAGTCACACGTTCCACAGTCACGTCCGTCTCAACTTGTTTCAGCAGCACTTGACCTTAAACCAAAACCACATGTATAAAAAAATACTAAGAAATATTTTTCGTAAAAGGAAGTGGACATAAACAAAATCACATAATGTAATTTTTCCGAAGTTGGCTAAAATAAGCTAATTTTCATCAGTAGTCACTTTGACCATTGTTAAAGCCTAAAAATGAACAAAATTAAAATCACACATTGTCTTAAATTACACAATAAAATTACAAGAAACAACAAGCGTCTTAAACAAAAAAAAGCAGAGTCATTTTGGATCCAGTGGGATCGAAAAATTATATATTTATAAATTTGCTTTTTCAAGATTACTTCAGATTAAGGGTCCGGCCTGGGCCCTCACTATCCTGCAGATCTGGATCAAGTGACCTGGTTTTACCCGTCTGCGGCGTCTGTGGCGCTCAGTTTCGGGAGCTACTTCTGCTGTTATTTTAAAGCTACTTCTCTGTTAGCCAAACTAATATTAACAGTTGAAATCACAATCCTTTTTTTTTTTTTTTTTGAGCGAATGACCTCTGTACAAAGAGAAACCAGATTTCATCATAGATGTCAAGCTCTCTAGTCTGTCTTTGAGTCAGACACGACGCTATCTCATCTGAGACTGAGGCAGCCACAGTTAGAAGTGTGAACTGAGCCGAGCATGTTCAAGTGGAAGAGACTGTGGTCTACCACAGCTTTGAATACCAGACCACCCCCAGGCCCATGAGCTGCGTCGCCTCTTCCTCATCTGCAAACCAACTCTGCCCCGTGTACGTCTAAATATATGCTTACTTGGCCTTGGTTCTGGTTATTGCCTGACTCTGAATAGCGATGGTGTGCTGATTTGCACGGGCAACCAAAAAGCCTTTGTAGTGCCAATAGACCCAAACCAAACACAGATACTAGTTAGAAAGGCTCAGCAGTAGCTATAAGGCTGTATCAGGTCCGTCATTAGGAGCGTCAGCTGTCGGCAGCAGATTGATGCCATGGTTGTTGACACAGCTCAGCAGTTCCTTTAAGATCCAGACTCTGTCCAGGGTCATTGAGAACACACTCATCTCTCATGCCGGTTCACTTCCCGTGCCTTTGTGATTGGTGAGGCACGATCAGGTGTCACTAATCTGCAGCAGTGTGTGTGTGTGTGTGTGTGTGTGTGTGTGTGTGTGTTTATCGCTTTGCCCTCCCCGTGAATAGACTCTCACCTTTCCTTTAACTGATCTCATTTCAGCAGAACAAACGGAGCCTCAGAGAGGGGAAGAGATAGCGGTAATTGTCCCTTGAGAGGAGACAAGGAAAAGTAAGGAACCCCAAAAGTGTAAAGAAGAGAAGTAGGCAAAGGGAGTGAAAGCACTGCAATAATAATAAGAAAAAGTGACAGCTAGAGAAGAGAGACGAACAGGCTTCCAGCCTCCCGGGGGCTTCGGGAAAAGTCTCGCAGTTCGCTCTCCTGCGCCGCCTCCCTCATCGCCGAGGTTCCAAATCAACATTCCACGGAAAAATAAAAATAGACGACATAACGCTGATCCAGCTATCCGGCGGGCTCCAAAGCGAGACACTTAGTCATTTTAACTGCAATCAGAGTCATCTCGAATAGCCGCATAATGGTGTTTCATTAACAGGCCCCACCAAACACCCACAGTCCCGACTCCGAAGCAGGATGAGTTGGTGCGGCCAGGCAGCAGAGGTGAAGGATGGTGTTGTTAATGCTGATGTCCTGACATTAAGGAGCACATTGGCTCATCAGGGCTATTGTCTTTAGATTTCATTATCTCCTCATATTAAAGGTCACCACTGGAAATGCCATAGCGGCGTGGACGTAGTTAAGATCGAAAGGTTTGAACTGTGTCTGTTAACGACACCGAATTAGCTTTTGATTTAAATTAATTCGGCAGTGCGAGGAGCAGTCCTAAATGCTCTGCGATCAGACGCAGGGGATACGTTCCTTTCTGTCATCTGCTAACGTGTTTTTTTTTTTTTCTTTCTTTCTTTCTTTTTTAAAGGCCCCCTGACAAGTCGGCAAATCTTCCGCTTCAGCGAGGAAGGCTTGGTCAATGCCAGATTTGACTACAGCTACAACAACTTCAGAGTCACCAGCATGCAGGCGGTCATCAATGAAACCCCTCTGCCCATCGATTTGTACCGCTATGTGGATGTTTCTGGGCGGGTGGAGCAGTTTGGCAAGTTCAGCGTCATCTTCTATGACCTCAACCAGGTATGACACTATTGACTGGATTTTGCTGCTGTTCAAGCTTCGCTGGGCAAGATATTGACTAACATCAGTGTAGTTTATTGGGATTTTATGTGGTAGTCTAGCACAAAGTGGTTGGAAAATGTTTTTTTTTTTTTTGACAAATAAAAGCCTGAAAAATGTATGCCCCCGGGCGCGCTAGTACCGCTAAATAAAAAGTGAATTTCCGTCTGAAGTCATATAATTAAAAACATAAGATATATCCATTTATGTAGGAAAAAGGAAAACACTATGCAGGTCAGAGTTTAAATCAGCCTCTGACAGAGTTCTGTCCAATCCACCATCTGAAAATGACAATAATATTGCACAACTTCAAATTCATCAAGAATCGGATATGAACTTTGAGCGCCAGGCCAGGTCAGCTGGTCGGAGTTAATAAAAGCTTAAATAAACTTAAATAAAAGCTGTTCAGAGACAATCTCAATTCAGTCTGACTGAGCTTGGGCTGTTTCCAAAAGATGTTCAAATACGGAAGAAAGAATATCCACAGAATTTATAACTGTAGTGCAAAGTGGCTCGACAAAGCATTTAAAAAAAAAAAACCTGTCTCATTTCCTTCCACATTTCACTTGATTTCTCACCTTTATTTATAAAATACATTCAAATGTTTGCATTACTGTCTGAACTGAACATGGTCTAAATCAGGATTGTTATGAAACCTCCTAAATAAAAAAACGTGTTTGCAGTGGGTAACCATGGCGATCGTAAACTGTCCTAAACAGAGCTTTCGAAGCCCATCTGCTTCCCTCAGCTGAGCCGTGCGAGTACAACAAGACACAAACACACAAAGCACATGGCCCGAAATACAGGTTGAGAATAAAAAGAGAAACCTGCAAGTGTTTATTTATGCTAGTCATTACATGTACAGGATGTAATTAAAGACTAACAATGTCAAGTTCAAAAAGATGATAATAAAGGACATCCCCTAATTCAAAAGCACCACGGCTAAATTAACAACCATCGGCTCTTAAATGAAAGGATGTTTTTTGTTGCAAAATTTGGAACAAAAACGTCTCATTTTTGGTTGTGTGTGGTTTGGGGAACTGACGGTCTGACGGAACAACAAGCCGTGCTTCTCTTGGGCATCGGGCTCAAGAGAAGCACATGTTAAGACATGGCTGTTGCAAAAAATAATTGAGGTCTTGGAGAGTAAATGAAGACATTAAGAGCCTTAAACTGTAAGGAAGCAACATTTTTATTAAAATGTTTTGCTTATTGTGTCCTGTTTGTGCTTCTCTCAGGTCATCACCACCCATTTAATGAAGCACACCAAAGTGTTCAACTCCTACGGCCAGGTGGTCGAGGTCCAGTACGAGATCCTGAAGTCCATCGCCTACTGGATGACCATTCAGTACGACTCGGCAGGGCGCATAACCACCTGTGACATCAGAGTTGGTGTGGACAGCAACGTGACCCGGTACACCTACGAGTACGACGCAGACAGCCAACTGCAAAGCGCCTCGGTGAACGAGCGCCCTCAGTGGCGTTACGGCTACGACCTCAACGGGAACATCAACCTGCTCAGTCATGGAACAAGCTCTCGGTAAGCCGATATCTGCAGCTCGCTGTATGTTACATAGAAGTTTCACTGTTTTAAATCTGTGCCACACGCATTGTTCCACAGACAACGGTAAACGTTAATGCTTATTTAAATGAGGAACTTTCACAAAGATAAAAGCTAATTGGAAGGAAAGGGATAGTTTTCTTATAAAAAGAAAAGATCTGGAAAGTGAGACAAATGTGTGTTTTTTCAGGTCTGGACTCAATACTTTATTGAATCCACTTTTGCAGCGGGTCTTTTGGGGAATGTCTCTACCAGCCTTGCAATATTGGCGACTGACATTTTGCCTGTTTCTCTTTGTAAAACCACTCGGTCTCAGTCACATCGGATCAGAAGCGCCTGTGAACACCAGTTCTCAAATTTTAACGTACTCTCAACTGAATTTAGCTCTGGGCTTTGGCAGGGCCATTAATGCTTTGATATGATCTACTTAATTGAAGCTCTGGCTGCATGTTTTACGGTCACCGTCCTGCTAAATTTGAACCTCTGCCCCAGTTTCAAATCTTAAGTTCCGATCAGCTTCCCTTATCAAGCTTAAGAAATCCACACAACCATGTTTCACTTTGGAATAATAGCTAAGGCCATAAAGTTTCATTATGCTCTCATCTGAGCAGAGCGCATGTTTTCCATGTGTTCTGCATGGCTTGTTGCAGAACACAATAAACCTCTAACAACTTCTTTTCAACAATGCCATTCTTTCTGTCACACTCTTATGAAGACCAGATTTGTAGAATAATGCATGTTTACTGGGATTATATTGAACTATTTTTAGTAATAATGCGAGTAGTGGAGGTAATTAGTTGCAGAGGGCTTTATTTGGGGGCATCTAAGTAAAAGAGTTTAGATTTAACCTAAAAAAAACAATCCAACCCAACCCATGGGCATTTTGTCAGGGCCCGATCTGACTAGTTAGCTTTGATTAAAGGCAGGAACCAAAGTAGGCAGGACGTATTATTTTAGGTAAGATTTTACTACTTTCACAATTTATGTAAACAGTGCAACTTCTCCAATTTTTAGCTTTTGTTTGGCGTGCAAATCAACTTGGATGTGTGACTGATTGGAGCGGAGCAGGGTGGAACTTTATTACCTCAACAGGAAAATTGATCTACTCCTCTATTTGGACTGTAAAAAGTTGATTAACAGAACTCCATATCGTGCATCCTCGTCTGAGCCCAACCCGACTGGCAAGCAAATAATTTTGAATGTGAGATCAGACTCGGGTCACAGATATAACCTCTACTGAGTAGGGAAGGCCACACTTTTCAGATTTTATTTGTAAAACCTCCTTTCACTTCTCCGTGCCAACACATTAAAAAATATAAAAATTACATGCAATGTGTGTCGTAACAGGACAAAATGTGAAGTAGTTCTAAAGGATGTTACAAGCTGCAGTTCGAAGTAACGGATCTTTGTTTTCCGAGGCTAACGCCACTGCGGTACGACCAGAGGGACCGGATCACACACCTGGGGGAACTGCAGTACAGCGTGGACGACGACGGCTTCCTCCGCCAACGAGCCAACGACCTGTTCGATTACAACTCCAACGGCCTGCTGACCCGCGTCTTCAACCGGGCGACGGAGCGCACCGTCTGGTACCGCTATGATGGCCTGGGCCGGCGCGTGGCCACGAAGAACAGCGAGGGCGAGCAGCTGCAGTTTTTCTACGCCGACCTGTCGCACCCCACCAGGGTGAGCCACCTGTACAACCACAGCAGCAACCTGATCACGTCGCTGTACTACGACCTGCAGGGCCACCTCATCGCGATGGAGCTGAGCAGCGGGGAGGAGTTTTACGTCGCCTGCGACAGCGTGGGGAGCCCCAGGGCCGTGTTCTCCAGCAAGGGTCGACTGGTCAAAGAGATCCTCTACACCCCCTACGGGGAGGTCTATCAGGACAGCAACCCCGACTTCCAGCTCACCATCGGCTTCCACGGGGGATTGTACGATCCTTTCACGCGGTTGGTCCACCTGGGCAGGCGGGATTACGACACCCTCGCCGGTCGATGGACTTCACCGAACCACGAGCTGTGGGGCGAGCTGAGCAGGGAGCCCAAACCGTTTAACTTGTACGCCTTCAACAGCAACTGCCCGGTCGGGCAGGTGGAGGAGGTGACGCAATTCACAACAGGTGTGTTTTTTGCACGCTCTCGCCATACCCAGAACCAGAACCTGACAGACAGACAGATAGCAGGAGACGCAGGCAGACATTTCTGTTGATGACACCTACCCTCAGAACCTTCTCGCATAAGAGAAACATCTGCCATGAAGAGTGAGCAAAGACGGGCCGCTCAGCTAACCACAGGTGAACTGCGTGTCGCAGAAAGGAGATGTGACAGCTAAGGATAGTCGCACCTCTGATCGCATTGTTTTTTAACACGGTCTAGCGATGTTTTCTTCTCTGTGACTGTCAACACAACACTATTGCCCCCCGAGAGATGAAATAGAAGCCCAGGTGAGGGAAAGAGATGAAATGAGAGAGCAGAAGATGAATACAGGATGCATGTGGGGGGTGGGGGGGTGGCGCGGCGCTTGTCCTTCTGGTTAATGGAACATTCATTCGGCCTGTCACGTATTCCTGCAGCAGGATTGTTTATAGCAGAAAGAATCTGTATGTGTCTGAGCGACTCGTCTCTGCCTCGCATTATGCTCATAGATTGTGTGATTTCCTGTGCAAGGTGTTGCTTTAACCGGCCTTATGACTTTTTGTTTGCTTCGCAGTGTACACAGTATATTTGAAGTTTTTCCCTGAATGCAATTTTCTCTTTCTGTATATGTGTGTATGTGTGCTGGTGTGTGGGTGTGTGTCCAGACATTGGTAGGTGGCTGCAGCTGTTTGGCTTCCAGCTTCATAATGTTGTCCCGGGTTTCCCAAAGCCTGAAGTGAGCAGAATGGAACAAACATATGAACTGATGAAGACCCAGACAAAGACGCAGGACTGGGACTCCAGCAAGGTGAGAATTTCCTGCCTGCACAAAAACACTCGTCGACGGGCCGGTGCATCGTTTGGGAATAAAAATTATCAATCTTGATGTCTGAAAGTTGTTATACGAAGCCACCTTCGGCAGTATCTCTCCCCAAGAAAACATGCAACCACAAATGCAAATCAGCTTCACTTTTGCATCATATAAGTCGACATCACTGCACTGTGTGCTTTCAGGGGACGTAGATTGAATTGCAGAACCTTAGGGGTGCAGCGTATACAAAGCATTGTCAGGCTCTTCTCTCTTTTGTTTGACTGCTAAATTCCACCGTTCATGACGGCCTCATGTTGGAATAGCTCTGCTTCGGTCGTTCTGAAATTTGTTCTGCTTTTTGGTCATCGTTATTTTGGTTGAGGCATCACTTTTCTTTGGACAATTATTCCATTTTATTGCAGCTGGGAGAATTTTTGCTCTTACTTTTTTTCTGCTTTCAGACGGTTGCTATGATACGTAACCATGGCAATAATGTGTCTGATTAGCATCTCAAACGTCCAAACGATCCCAGATCCCAGTGGATTTGAAAAGGATGCAGAAGCAGGACCAAAGAGAAGGAGGAAGTCCAAATCTTCTTTTCCATCAATCATAACGTTTGTAATCATATAGTATCTCTGCCTAGACTTCTAACCTTGCTGGCCACAATTATTATTATGAAATATTATCTATGCTGCATAGAGATTGAGATATTAACATGTCATGGTTGTGATGACGCGTAAACTGGTTTTACAGCAAAAATATATCTTATTGAATGTAGGCAGTATGACCTGCGTATATTCTTCCTTTGCATTTATTAATTATCTCCAAAACATTTTATTTCACATAGCACAACTTTTCCAGAGCCGCGGAGGAGGCAATTAAAATTTCGAGTAGGCCGGGATGGGCTCCGGCCCGGCCCGAGGACGCATCCTCTGAGCAGTCATGCTTGAAATGGGTTGTTGGTTTCAAAGTAGAAAATTAGCACATTTACAAATAAACATTAACAAACTATCAGCTTGAACATTTAATATTTTATCCACCCTCTTTATACGCTTCACTTAAGGCCTTGAGAAAAGCTTCTATTGACTTTTCTTGGTTGTTTTTCATGAAACCATAGAATCAATACTTCCTGGACTCCCTTTGTGTCACAATTACAGATGCTAGTGCCTTGGGTTATGTCTCTCTAAACCAGGCACAGATATCCTCTGGGACTTTGCCCAAATCTTAAGAAGTAACTGCCCCAGTGGTTTTTAAATCCAAACCTCAGCGTTTGATCTGAACGTTGTTTTAGACAAATTGCCCTGAAATGCTGGGGTTTTGGGTTAGAAGTGAGTTTCCACGTCATCCTGAAAGCTGTGCTTTCATTTCAGTTTCTATTCTTGAGAAAAAGAGACCTGAACATCCTTTCTCTTTATTTATTGCAATTGACCATTCCTTCAAATTCCCCGACACTTCTCCATGACAAACCGGCCCAAATATGAATTATTTTCAGTACTATCATGTATTCAGCATATTAAAGCCCCTTCAAAATATTTCCATCCTGGTATAACAGCTACAACATTTCTTTCTTTTTTTTTTTTTTAAATACAACTTCTCCAAATGGAGCAATAAATGTGTCAAGGATGTAGCAAAAGAGGCCAAATATTACCATAGAGGTGCAGCACGACTTGAGAGTGGATATTGAAATATCATTTGGTAAGCAATATAAAGTAAGAGCAACCCAGACTACTACTTTTTTGGGACAGACAGAAGGATGTATTTTAGTTTTATAGACAGAAAAACATCAAATGGGCCTATTAGGGCACAAATTCTTAAAGAAAATTCTCAGAAATCACAGTCGTGGTAGGTCGATGCTGTCCGCTGTTGCAGAGCCCTGATAATTGGTCAAATTAAATCCAGTGTTTGGCGCAGCGTTTTTGTGTTAAGAAAATATTAAAAGTTACAACAATTGGAAATAGTGTGCGAGACCCACAGCGCAACAGGTGCACACACCCTCAGACGTCAACTATAAACCTCGCTTAATTCGTCTGTACTGTCACAACAAAGAACCCTATTTAAAATAAACAAACATCCTGGGGCGACTACAGCCTGGTGAGTCTAATAATACCCTGCAATTTAAAGCATGAACAAATGATACTATTTGCAGATTAGTTATTCTTTTTGCCGTACTGCGAAGAGTTGAGCATTAAATCGAGTTCATCTGTTTGCGTGACAACATTCACACCGCCAAAGACGTACTTAAGCACTTACAGGAAATACGTTTCACTGCCTTCAATTGGCAGAGCTGAAGAAAACAACTCAGTCCAAATGAGAATCTGCGTTTTGCTTTGTGCAAGCAGAACCCGTCCGATTTAAAAAACTCAAACTGGGCAGAGGTTCCATGTTAAGAGAAATACTCCAAATAATGCTGTGAAAATGTGGTTGAGCTGCATTTGTGAGTAGATTGTGGTTAGCAAAATTTTCTAGCTCAAGTGATTGACTGTACAGATTAAACTTTCGCTGTGATAGAAAACTCAAACAAAACAGACTTTTGAAGCATGAAAAAAAAAACATTAGTGAAATTAATAAGCAATTAGTTTAGTTGAGCAAATAAAAATCTGGCCGGTTATTTCTTTCTATGGCAAGCATTCATGTTCCCGATTCATTTTCTCCCATAATTACTCATCAATCTAATTCATTTAACATTTTGAGACAGCTTGTAAGTGGAGGCCAAGGTCCTCCGCAGACGCACAGAGAAACTAATTGGTTGCTGATTGTGTGTCATTTCCTGGACTTAGAGTTATTTTTCTAATTGACAATAAAAGCTTAAATCACCCAAAAGTCAATAATAAGACGTTCTCTTCGAAGACTACAAATTATTATTTTGTAGTTTTGATTTAATAAAGAGTGTATTGGCAGCTTCTTCTTAAGTAGAAAAACTTAAGTTTTGTGTCTTTTGCAAAGTGACCGTTTGGTTTTATTCAGTTTTTTTTTTATCTTGCTGTTTTGCGACCACATTTCCAGGTCATTGCAGGATTAAACTTTATTTGAAGGGGTGTGCACAATATGAACATTAAATTCAGTGTCATTAGGTGAATGACACTTTTAATGCATTAAAAGTGTCAACTTTGAGGCGAGTAAAGTGTGCGACCCATTTACGGAGGCCTCCGTCCTTTTCGCATTTTCACATATTTGAGTCACGTTGATATTTGCCTCATGTCTTTCCCTTTTCTCACAACCTACTTCCTTGTCAGTTCACTGTCAAATAAAGGCCACCAGAGCCAAGGAAAGACTTAATTGAAAAAGTCTCAAATTTGCATTTAAAGTATCATTACATTTAATGATAACTGTTATAAACATTCTTGAGGACTCTTTCATGTTTATAGCTACGTTCACACTGTAGGTCTTGATGCTCAACTCCAATTTTTTGTGAAATCCGATTTTGTTTTGTGTGGCCGTTCACATTTCCAGATATGTGACTTGTGTGCGGTCTCCCATGTGAACAGCGATCAAAAACTGTCCCAGCACGCTCAGTAACGTACCGCAGTAACGTAACGCAGTAACGCTGCGCAGTAACGTTGCGCAGTAATGTAAAGCAGTAACGTAACAACGTAGCGCAGTAACGTAGCGCAGTAACGTAGCGCAGTAACGTAACGCAGTAACGTAACGCAGTAACGTAACGCAGTAACGTAACGCAGTAACGTGACGCTGTAACGTAACGCAGTAACGTAACGCAGTATCGTAACGTAACAACGTAGCGCAGTAACGTAGCCCAGTAATGTAACGCAGTATCGTAACCAGTATCGTAATGCAGTATCGTAACGCAGTAGCGCAGTAACGTAGCGCAGTAACGTAGCGCAGTGACGTAGCGCAGTGACGTAGCGCAGTGACGTAGCGCAGTAACGTAGCGCAGTAACGTAATGCGTAGCAAGCGTGTTCAGTGTTCGCTGAAGTAAATGTGGATGCTAACGGTGGAGAGTATGTTGCGATTTTAAAGTTGTTGTCAAACCGGAACAAGCACATTACCAACTTAATCCTCCGCCATGTTTGTTGCTTTTGTTCCCGCTTTCATAAATCAGGACCCAGAACAATGAGGTTTATCAAGTATCGATGACTTTCAGGTCGGATGAACCCAACCTGACCGTACAGACGGAGGATTTAGGATTTTGGACCGCATTCTAAGTGACCTGGGTTGCAATTGTAGAAATCTGATTTGTGTTGTTCAGACAATCATAAAAACATCAGATATGAGTCACCTGAGGGCAGAAAAAATCGGATTTGGTTCCAGTAAACGTAGCTGATGACACTGTCAGTCTTACCTTGTAAAACCACTTCTATGGTCATGTGCATACTTCATTATTAGCAACGTTTGAATTAGCAATGTTTTCTACAAATGTAAAGGCAGCTACAATATACATCAATCACAAAAAAGCACATTAATCCCAGCTGCACAATATAAATGTCCCATTTTTTTTCCCTAGATGGTGTTGGGAATCCAGTGCGAACTGAGGAGACAGCTGAGGAGCTTCATCTCCCTGGAGAGGTTGCCTCTGGTCTCCGAGCCCGTGGGCTCAGCTTGCCACAGGCCATCTCGTCCTCCACCCTTCGGCTCACGACCCTTCATTCTCGGACCCAACATCCGCTTCGCCGTGTCGCACGGTCGGGTGAGCGCGGAAGTCATCGGGGTGGCCAGCGAGGACAGCCGGCGGGTGGCGGCCATACTGAACAGCGCTGTCCACCTCACCGGGCTGAGCTTCACCGTGCACGGCTGCGACACACACCACTTCCTGCAGTCCCGTCCCATCGAGGAGGACCTCGCCCTGGGGCTGGGCGTCGGGGGACGCATCCTGGAGAGCGGCGTCAACGTGAGCGTGTCCCAAATGAGCGCCACGGTGAACGGCAGGACTCGACGCTTCGCCGACATCACCCTCCAGCAGGGGCCGCTGTGCCTGTGCGTGCGCTACGGCGGAACGGAGGAGGAGGAGAGGGCGCGGGTGAAGGAGGAGGCGAGGAAGAGGGCAGTGGAGGGCGCTTGGGAGAAGGAGAGGAAGCAGTTGGATTTGGGGGACGTTGGGAGCCGGTTGTGGAGCGAGGCGGAGAAGCAGCAGCTGCTGTCCGGCGGTCGCGTTCAGGGTTATGACGGCTACTATTCCCTGCCTATAGAGCAGCAGCCGGAGCTGTCCGACTGCCCCTCCAACATCCACTTTATGACACTTAGCGAGGTGGGGGGCAGGTAACAGAGACACACAAACAGCCCCCCATCCCACCAAAGACTGCCTGTTTCTACTCTGCTCTGATTTGTTCTACTGTTTCTATACTTTACTGAAAAATAAAAAAAGAAGACGATAACTATGGAGAACAAGAAGAGAGAATGGGGGGAGGGGAAAAAAAAAACAAACTTCCAAATGCCTTTAATTGTGACAAAATGATGGTATTTTATTATTATCGTCCAGTTTCTCCAATTTCTAACAGTGGCACAAGCGGTGTGGTTTAGCTGTGGCTTTGCTTTTTGTATCCTGACTGACAGACTGACAAGACTGACTGACTGACGGACTGATGGACTGACAATCTGCCATTTACTGTTTCAACACTGTTCAATCATTTGGGACCGTGTTTAAAAACCACTGAACTACAAAGACAGAAGACCTAAGGGTGGCCAGTGAACGATCCTCTTCATGACTCCAATCACGAACTCTCCGGTTGCCATTTTGAGTTCCCCCCACTCCCCCATGGTTTACCTCGGATATACTACCGTTTACATATTGTGTAAGAGAGGCCTTGTTGACTCTGGCACTCCCCTTTAGAGAAGAAACCTCCTGCGGTTTCCACCTCTGGTGTGCTCCAACTGTAGTTTGTATGAGTGTGTATACTAAAATCAAGAATGTACATAGCCAGTGCTTTCACACTGAAAAAAAAAGTGCTCAACTGAAAATTATGTTGTTCATAAGTGTCAGTATTGTTAATCAATAGAAGATCTGTTACATTTTTTTGCAAAGATTATACATGGCTATAGTAATTATTCTCGCTAAAAAAGAAAGCTCACTTTATTGGGTTACGATGCTGATTAAAGTTATTATGTGTGAATTACCAGGTTGTTCCCTGAGATTTTATGTTGCACTGGTAAAACAAATTGTGAGAATTCAGGAAATAAAATATGTGTATTAATTTTCAACCATTTCTTGATAAAAAAAAAAAAAAAAAAAAAAAAAAAAGGGGTGTACAGTGGCGGTTCGACATTCACTATTCTTAGATTTTTCTCTGGAACGTGACTCCAAATTACTTGTGGAAACCTCACCTATTCACAGATATTTACTATATGCTATATTCAAACAAAATGCAGCTGGGGAAGCTGAAATACCCAGGCACAATGCTGCATGGCACGCTTTTGACTGATGTTTGTAAAACAGCCAATCCAGGAGCGCCATTTGTTTTCCTTGGTCCTAATTGGCTGTACTCTCAAAAGCAGAAAAATGGCTACTGCGGTTGTGCTAAGACATTTTCCACTGTACATATTAATGCATAGTGACCTATTGAAATAGGCAGTTCTAAGTGTTTTAGGGAGGGTCTCAAGTAGTCATGGATTTTAGCTTTTTGTGGGCAGCATTATTCTGTAACCACAGGAAACCACCGTACTGCAACAGCTAAAAGAAAGAAACAAACAAAAAAAAAAACTAAATACCAACCAGTTTTTAAAATCTACTTAACAAAATTCTTACTAATGTTTTTAGATTTTATATCATCTAAAAGGGCATGTTTAGGTTCTACCAGTCCTGTTTTACATCAACCTTAAATTTAAAAAAATGGAAAACATGTATTAATTTCTATTTTATTCATCAAATGCAAGTACAAAACATTGGAACAATAAACCATGATAACAGTTTGTGTTGAAAATTTCTCAATCCAACATCTTTCTTACTATACATTTGCAACTTAAAAGCTTAGCTGGATCGATATAGAAGCCATCTTGTAAATAATAATATAGTTTGACAGATTTGACAGTAATTTGGACAAAGTTTTACCGAAGCAGACAAGTCCCTTTTTTACTGCCAATGACATTGCAACCAGACAAACAGTGATATTACGAGACACTATTGTACTTAATCTTAAAAATTAAAACAAATAAAAAGACTGAGATATTAATAAGCTTCTAAAAAATTATGCTAGAGACAATGATGGGCTTTTTGTTAGCTACATCTGTCTCAAGGGCAGCACACGCCAGCAGCGTCCGGCATGCATCAATACACCCCTATTATTTTCTATTAAACAATTTCTGGTCAACTGCCAAAGCTAAAAGATGCAGCAATTGTTTCAAGCTCTCTGTATGATTCTGAGAAGCATTTACGATTAATAAACGTAAATGCTGTTACGTTTTTGGCTCCTTTAGCTGCTCTTTTTCTGCACCGCTTTGGTAGTTGTTTTTCTATGGTTGTATTTTGGTGGAAAAGTAGAAGAGAAAATATACATTTCTGAAGCCGCAAACTTCATACGATCCACAATTTCACCACTTTAAGGACCATGGCAATAAATATCTTGCCTGGTGATTAATTTCTGACGAGTGTAAATGAAAACGCACGTAGAAGGAAGATGATGTTTGCTGCTGTTAGGAAGATTTGCATAGTAAAGATTTTGCAGTATTACGAATTCACCTTAGTGTAGAAAGCAATTTATTTATGCTTCTTATAGTAGGCTATGCCACCTGGTGGCACAAATAGATTACTGCATTTAGATTAAATCCACAAAAACGTTTTTTTTTAAACCCACAAAAACGTTATTTTTCTGCACACATAAGCATGACGCGTAATGACGTCATTTGCTGTCGCCGAAACTCAAGTCGCTAGTAAGTTTGACTTTAGCATTAGCATTGTGGCCAAACTAGCTGGTTTTGATTCTTTCTGATGCTTGTGTGACCATTCTTTACTTCTACAATGTCATATTGACACAACGACAATAAACATATAACCTGACGAATGAGGATAAATGTTGATTCGTTAAAAATCTTCAATTAAATTCTTATAAAATTGTTTAGGTAGGACAGTCGCCTCAAAAAATAGGCGTATTAGTTCGCTCATATTGTCCGAATTAATACGCAGCTAATGTTAAAAACCGGCCAACATTTATTTCTGTTGGTTGTTTTTTTATTTATTTTTTTGTCTAATTACTTCGTTATTTGTTCGTTAAGAAGCGCGGAGTTACGAAAGATGAGGTTGATTTTAGCGTTAGCTCTGTGGCTAAGCTAGCTAAACATGGACGCCAACTGTAAGTCTTGCTCCATCAAATAAAAGGTTTCTCAACCAAAAGTTCGACAATAATTAAAATAATTTAAAAAAAATTTTTTTTTTAAATCATTAAGCCCAAATTAATAACTCAACACACACCGTGTGTGTAGCTTAAGTTATTCCCTAAGAGGTTTTATTCTCGCAGCAAAAAACCCCAAAAAACAGCTGTGTATTGAAATATATGAATCCACAAAATACAAAGTTTTATAACAAAAGTGCAACAAGACACTAAAACAGAACCGGTCAGCTGGCATTTAGTACAAACTGTACAGAATACCAGCCAACACCTTGGAAGACGGATCAGAGCCAACTGAATAAACAGGAAATAATAAACATATTCAAAAAATAAAAATACTGAGGAGTTGCTAAACCTCAACTGAACAAAACAGTTAAATTGAAAAATTGACTTGCTCTACAATAGCTAACCGTAAGCTTAAACTCGTGTTTGTTTAAAAACTTTAAAGACTTTAATGGTGAAACTGTTGCTTGTTATTTCTCCGTGGGCCTCGGTGGTCTCCTTCCCTTTTCCACCATTTCTCTCGCACTTCTTCTTCTTTTTCTCTCTTTTATTTTTTTTTTAGCCGGGCTCCTTCTTTGTTCTCGCTTCTCGGAAGTTGTAACTTTCAAATCTGTGCTGTCGCTATCAGCCATCATTACGGCTCAAACCGAGATATGCATAAGGAAACCTGCGTCTGTCAGAAGCGAAGAAGAAGAAGGAGAGGGAGGAGGAGAGAGAAGAAGAAGAAGAAAAAAGCACAGAGAGGAAAGGGAAAGATATGTGACAGCTGAGGCTCAGCGAGTGGGCGGTGAGTGCAGAAGGGGCAGGACCTGGAGTTGGCTGTGCTGTTCGCTGCAGCTTGTCTCCTCTCATTAGGAAGTGCCAATCAGGCTGCAAACCACTTCCAAGCTGAAGAAAAAAGTACAAAAAAAAGGCGAAAGTTAAAAAAAAAAAAAAAGTTAGTTATCCCTTTTTTTTCTGAAAAAGAAAAAGCAAGATACCACTAATCCACCTCCCCTTTCCCCACTCGCCTCCCCCTCCATGCCGCCGCTTCGCCATCTGCCCAGCATTAATTGTCTCGCTTCTCTCTCCGTAGGCTGCGGACGGAGGCGCAGACACGCGATGCATATGTTCTGACTGCCAGCAGGTGAGATGTATACGTTTCTGAGTAGCAACGTTGCTGATCGACTGTGATGAGCCTCTTCCCGTCTGAAACATATGCTCCACTAGATACTGTCCAAGCTCATCTCTGCTGCGGTGAAGAAGGAGAAAAAAAAAAATGATGGAGGGTCCTCTGGTTGCTAGGAGACGGCTGCACTGAAGAATAGTCTGGGCTGAGAGGATGCTCTCACTGTTTTCTCACCTTCCCTTCCTGTGTGTCCCCCACTCATATTTTTTCTCGATGTCAGTCAGAAAAGTGAGTGATTTCACACACACGCACACACACACCTGCCCTCCTGCAGTCAGCATTCTCTCCGTGAAAATCGCTACTTCAATATGTCATACTGAATTTCTCTCCCACCACATTATGTTGTCACTCTGAGGCTTTGGCTGTGTGAGCATGACCTTATTTAAGAGAGCTTCTTTCAGACAAAATCGTTTATTTTCTTTGCCACCCACTGACAATATTTAAAAAAAAAATTTTTTTGTCGTCAAACTCATGTGTGCAGTAATAGATGTTAATGTTTCTGAGGGAAAAAAAAGAAAAAAGAAAAAACTGGTGGAAAGAAATGAGATTTTGAGAAGTTTGAAGTTTGGTGTTCAGTCACTGTTTGGGCCCGACCGTCTCTAACCGAAAGCTTGCGCCACCTCCTTCTTGCTCCTGCTTTTCGGCTGCTGAGCGACGGGCGTCGCCATACGCTGCAGATAGGGGCTGTGGTCGGGCAGCGTCGGCGACAGGCCGTTACCGGGCGTCTGCTGCTGCTGCTGCTGCTCGCCGTGGGTCTGCGCCCGCCTCTGAGCCGTGACGGGGTAGAGCAGAGGCATGGCGATTCCCTGTCCCCGCTTCTGGAAAGCTGCTATCAGGTTCTTGATGTGCCGGAAATACCGCTTCGGCACACCGGGAGTCGTCTGAAAGCAGAAGATGGGGTGAGGGGTGTTAAAAATAGAACTCATCACCCCGATGATGTGGCGGAGAGGAAGAAGAAAGAGAGAAATAAAGAAAGGTGCTCCTACAGATTCAACATATGAAAGATAGACTGAAGGTGGAGGCGAGAGGAAAGTGCAATGCACAAAGGAAATGGGAATCCTGTCAGTTAAATAATCCGAGCCACTGATCTCGAAAGAGTCGGCGTTAAAATATTAAAAAGCGCCACATTAATAAATAAAATGACGCGGTGGAGATAATATAAATACACAAAAGCTGCATAAATAGCTTCAGAAGAGCAGATATTTGCAGGAGGAGAGTCTCTCCCGAGGGAATCCAAAGCTAAACTTGGTAAATTTAAGATGTGCTTCTCTGTAAACATTCAGATCCCCTTGGAATTCTTTTGTATTTCTCAGCAAATAAAAAGCCATACTTTTGTGGTTTTATGTGTGACATTTAAGATCCTTTAAGCACTCTATTACCCAAAGGGCTTTACTTGTAGAGTTAATAAAGAAAAAAGGAAAAAAAAAGGCAACAAATATCCTTTAGAAAAGTAATTTGTGCTCCGAGACACGGCTAGAAAACCTGATAACCTCCAACGGAAAACCGCAAGAGAGTGTTTAAAATGTAGCTCATCGTGAATTTAATGATTATTAAATACCTGTAATATATTCAATATGTGGAAATATGGTAAATTAATGGGTAAATAAGTCTGCTCACTCAACGAAATGTGTCTTCTGCTCCTGAACTTATAAAAAATAGTTATGGATGTCTAATATCTGGGTTTAGGCTGGAAAATTTTATTCCAATATTTTGTAGAATTTATTGTGATAGCAGTTAAAATTGTGATTAAAAAAGTGCTTCTAATTTTTTTAGTCTTTTTTGTGAGGGATTTGTTAAAGGTATTTTCAATAATGATCTTAAATTACCTTTAATTCCTCTTTTCAAAATATGCTTCTTACATATAAAAGTCATTTTTACCCTCCAAGCCGCACACGGCAACTGCATTTAATCATATTTTCGGAAAATATCGACGTTCACAGACGCTCTCATGGCCAGTTATCAGCCAGTTTTGGGGGCGTTTTCAAACATCGTCAATTGAGTCGTGATCAATTTAACGATAAACGCTCGCCCCTCATTGAAATCTCATCCTGTTCTGAATTCATCATCAGACTGCCCGGTCCGAGTGTGGTCAGCAAGTGTTGGCACTGTTGTTTGTTGTGCAGCCTCTCTCCAACCGGCCTTGTGCATTATTCACAAGCCATATCTTACCGATCCGTTTCTCACGTGTCATTTTTTTCCCCTGTCCTTTCACGTTGAGCGTCGCTAAAGAATTGCGCTTTCACAACCGCTGCAAGTAATTCGCCGCGCATCCATCACGCTGTGAGAGCTGAGGTAAAAAAAATAAATAAAATCCTTTGAATATGTTTTAAAACATCATTTAATCAAAGGTGTAAGAGCACATCCCAAAGCGCCCACCCCCCAACACGTCTCCTCAACAACACTTTCCATGAATAATGGAAAGTGTTGTTGGGCTTGTAGGGGAATTGTTGTCCAGCAATGTGCTAGCTGTGAAAACGCAGTCCTAAAGGCTGCATCCTGTCTCGGTTGTCGCGGCGAATCGAGGGGCAACTCGGATGTCTCCATACGCATCCCATCAGAAACACTGACTTATAATTTTGAGGAGTGGGGGTTCAGGGGGCGTAGACTGCTTGCAGGGTGGTATTGCTGAAGGAAAAGAAATGCACCCATTTCTCTGTGCTGTCACATCTCAAATATATATATATATATAGAGAGAGAGAGAGAAGCAAAACGGGGGAAAAACAGAGAAAGAAAACATGTTTGCCTCAGATCCGCAGCTTGTTGAATTACTCTGACACAAAAGCAGCTTCTAACCTAATAAACAGCAACCGCAGCGAGGCAGACGTGCAGCTGCCACGCTGCTCGGGCTAAAAGCAGAAATGTAACAATAAAAAAAAAAAAAGTAGAAGATAAGATGTCTCACTTCTGCAGCCCACGAGCCCGCTTCGTCCTTGTGGAGTCTGTACGTGTAGACGAATCCTTTGCACCTGAACGCAAACACGCAGACACACTTTTTTTGAGAATGAGCATGCACATGACATTTCTTTTGTTTTTCGGTGGGGTGGGAGGGGGCTGTGGGAACGTGCTGAAGTGGAAAATAATGGCACCTTGCGTGGCACATGGACCTACCTACTGGTAGAGTCTTGATGGCATAATTTAGTTAAATCTGACTGCTAAGTTGCATACACTCACACAGGAAAGTGGATATCTTTGCTGTGATGCTATCTTTCAGATAAACTGAAAACAGGGATGCACTTTATGAAATTCTTAGACTCACAAATAGCCTTCAAGTCTTTCATTTACAAAAGAATAACATGCTGTAAAAACAGAAAAACAACTACAAAAAAATTGTCCAAGGTCTCATAAGGGCACATTTTTCTAGCACCATCTGGCATGTGTCTGAGACAATGAGCTCATCTTTTTATTTTTAATGACATTAGCTACAGCTACTTCGGCTGTAGTGTTTGATAGCAGATGCCAGAAACTGCTTGGGTTATCTGGTTTAATGCGGGTTTCTAAACGATTTCGTAGAACTGCAGAAGATGATTTTTTGAGGATTTTCATGAAACGTAGATCGAGGAGAAACGCCAAGAGGCTGCATACTCACAACACACACAGGCAGAAGACGCCCGGGACCGAGTCGCTGTCGCGTACTAAGTAACACCCGTCTCTCCCGTCCTGGCCCAGACGCCTCTCGCCCTCCTCCTTGCCGATGGGTCCGTGGTAGACGGCCAGGTTCTCCATCACCGCTTTCCTCCGACTGTGCCTTTTGCTTTGTTCCTAAGTGCCAGCACTGTTCTCCTAGTCACTGCTTTCTGACTGCAAGCCCTTTTTGTCTTCCACTCTGAGAGCTGTACAGGTACAGCAGTTTTTTGTTTTTTTATCTTGTTCCCCAGCCTTTTGCTTCTCAAACTCTGGCTCAGGAAATTTCAGCTTCAGACGAGGACCTTGACCTTCTTCTTTTTCCTTCTTCCTCTTTTTAAAGATCTCCTTTTTCCACCTGCCCTTCCAAAGAGCTGAAAGTCACTCCGTCTAACCTCTAACCTTTCTGATCTAGTGCCTCCGCAGCCTTCCTCTGACTTTATGAGGCGCGGCGTTGTGCGCACATGCACACACCAAAAATGTGGGTTTGCATTTCTGTCAGGAAACGATTGTATTTTGCAACAGGAAATAACTTCAAAGGTGCTTAACGGAACATTTCCACAACAATAAAAAAAAAAGAAAAAAAGCAGAGGACAGGGATGAACAAAGGCAAACTTTCTCATTTCACACAAGAAAATGCATTATGCATATGGAGTGAAACTTTTTTTTGTACCTTTTTCCATCGCTGTTGGATTAACAGAAGGTTGCTTGTTCTGTTTTCATGAATAATGATGTACAATCAATCTGCAGAGGAGGATTTTGGTGAAGAAAATACAGTTTTGTACGAATATTTCTGGCTAGGGAAGAGCAGTCGTTTACATTTATCATTGCATAACTTTTTAGTCTTCCAGGGAAATAAAACAGAATTATACCTCCAAAAACGATCATGTATTTTGAGCAAACAAGCATTTATTGTTAAGTTTCATTTGACGGTATAATTCTCATCTGCACCTGGGTGATGAATGCTTCGGTGTAAAAGGAGTTATCATCTGTATTGTAATGAAATACAGAACTTATGTGGATGAGAAAGGGCTCCGGTGTTAATGTTCGTCATGGTAACGTTTTCTCTGTCTTGTTGAATTTACTGAATCAGGTTCTCAAGAAATATTTAAACTCTTATTTAAAAGAAAAGTTTGGGGGTTATTTTTTGATTTTTCTTAGGCCACAAAAGCGACGTTGCAACCGCAAAACATCACTGAATTTCAATTTTTGATAAAGGAGTTCATACCTGTGAACGGAAACAAAAAATGAAAGTAGTTTTTGATTTTTTTTTAAAAAATTTGTGAATACAAATCTGAAAAGTGTGGTTGAGTAAGTATTTCGCTGTCCATTTTTCTGAACACACCATCCACCCTGTTGGCTTAATATGGTGGGAGCAGCATCAGGATGCTTTTTATTTAGTGGCATCAGGGGAAGACGGTCAGTCTTGATTGGAAGATGGACTGAGCCAAACACAGGGAAAGAAAGCGAGTCAAAAATACGACCAGCGCTTTGCTTTGTTTCCCCTGAAGGCGAATTCATTAGTTAAGTTGCTTAGTCAAAAGTCCAGATCTAAATTTATTTGAGAATCAAAACGTGAGACCTGACTGTCCTCCATCCTCCCTGACTGAACTTGAACTATTTTTATGAACCTGGGTGTAAAAGCCGTTCGAGAAACACAAAAGGTGGACCTATTCACTGGGGCTAAATACATGCACTTTTCAGATTTTTGTTTGTAAAACATGCCAAAAACCACACAGTTTGTACAGTTTTGTAAGACCTTGTGTCTGCCAGTCTAATAAAATCCAAACAGAGCAAATTAAAGTTTATGTTGCAGGGCTATAAATGACTATTGGAGCTTACACAGCCATATTTGTACGATGCTGAAGGACGTTGGATCTGAATCTACTTGTTGACCTACCGATAATCTAGGCACAGAGAGCAAAGGACGCAAATTTTATAACTTTTCTTGTCTAAACAAACTTCCATAGGCGTCAAAAGCGGTAAAAGTAAACTAGATGTTTTACCTGCAGCTTGAGAGAGTTCTTGTTTTTCTCAGCAGGCGCCTCACACATGTTCTCAGAAAACTTTTTGCAGATAACGTCTTCTGTTAAACATGTGTTTTAGAAACACCCAGCTGCCTTGTCACACAAAGAGGAATCAGCTAATGAAGGTGCGTGCACAACAAACTCATCCGGCAATCTGTCCTGTCAGTCGCAAAACTTCTGCTGTGTCAAATTGGGAGTCTGCCGTTTGCTGCCGCGTTGCTATTTTTAAGAATAGAATTCTTAAAAAAAATACTATTATTAAATAATATTTTGGAATGTTTATGGTGATCAAAACTACTACTGAAAGCCCTTCACACCATCAACTGATTCAGAAGAAAAAAACCAGTTCCCTTATCGAGTTTTTTTTTTTCTTCTATCTGGTGACGTTTGCTGCTGGTCCTTTTTTTGGCCTCGCCTGCTAAAGCTGTTGAAACTGATTCAAAGCTGTGGTCCACATGAATCATGGTGTGTGTCAGAGGCTTCTCCTCGCTGCCTCACGCAGATCATGAGCGGTGGGAGTCTGGGCCCCTGTCTCCGCGGCCCGACTCCTCCATCTTATTGCTTCTGCAGCATCTCAGCACCACCCAGTGGGCAGAACCTGAAAGTCCCACGCACCCATTTCTTGTTTGTTATTGCCCCGGGTTTTAGATAATAAGAGAAAAAAACAAAAGTTTTGCTAATTTATTGTTTTATTATTTATGTTACTATTTCTGTCATCGCCTTACAGAGTCCGGGTCACGATTCATCTGAAATGGGGACACAAATAGCACTTGGCAGGAAGGCATCACCGTGGTATGAGATTACAATATTATCTGTCATCGATATTATAGATAGTGAAACCAAGTGGAGCACTCTAGGAAGAGTGTCTGTCTGTCTGTCAGGTGGTCTGTAATCCCAGAGTAAAAGCTCTCAACCACAATGGTTTGAAGACTGGTGGCGGGGGGGGGGGGGGGGGGGGTGAATGACAGTAAAAAATCTTCTAAGTGTTAAAATTAAGCACAAAAAAAGTTCCATGGATTTGATGAACACTTGTTCTCTTTATTTGCTGAATAAACTGTCCATAAGAAGCAATACAATAATATATTTGCGGTGAATAAACAGGTTTTTTGTCCCCATGGCCCCAAAAAAAAAAAAAAAAAAAAAACACTGGAAGATGTATTGGATTGCCAGGTTAATGTTGGCGTACATGTATAATCTAGCAGCAGAGACACAAGGAAACAGTTCCTACAGCAACCACTGATTCACATTTCACTTTACTACATAAAATATGGTTATGAAACAGAGAGGGACATTTTCAGAAAGCATGAAATGCAGCAAATGCATCAACACAGTTGCTTTCAAAAGTGGACACACCCGTGTTAAAACGCCAGGCTTTTAAAACTGACCCTGTGACAAAAACTTTGAAAACTCCTTTCTGTCTTAAGTGCAACATTTTAATTTTTTTTCATAAATTAACTACAGCTTCAATAATAATGTGCACTCCTTAATCTAATACTTTCTCATTTTGAATAGTGAAACAGAATCAATAATCTGCCACGTGATCTGGTGATCCAGTAATAAATGGATTTGGAGCCTTAATCTAAAGTCACGGTTTGTAGAGAGAATGAAAAGGATCAAATTCATAACAAGCACTAGTTATGTTGTGTCGTCTGATGTATTCTCGGGATGTTTGGCTAAATATTGGAAGACGCGAGGCGTTTTCCAAAGACAACTTTCAGATCCGTCTAAACTTTGTGTGGGACAACTTGTTATGATCTGAAGGAGCACAACTGGAGATTTGGGGGGCCGTGGTTACGAAATGCGGGTTTGGCCCAAAAACAGCTCATCACGTCGCTAAATGATCACAAACATTGTGCTACTTCTCTTCATACGTTTGTCAGGGTGGAAGAAAACAACTAGTTCAATAATAAGTCTCACAAAAACAAAAAAAAAAAATTGTCCTGTGACCTGATAGGTTTGAATAACTTTTGCAGGTATCAACATAGTTAAGACAAAAGTGAATGTTGAAGTTCAACATGCTTATTTCTTCACTTGTTCTCTTTTTTTTGGGTAATTATTAATTAGTTTTTTATTTTTACAATTTAACTTCTATGGCCCACTTCATCTTCTGAGCATTATTAGCCATTTCATTTTGGTATGCACTATTGTACTCCTTTCAAAAGCACGTAATATGAAATATTATGTATCATTTTACATAAAACCAGCATCATAAACCAAGCCTGGCCTTTTCGGTTCATATTAATACTTTGGAATGTGAATATTTCCCTGTGCCGGATGAGGAAAGTCTGTTACAGGGTACCTGAGGTATCCACAATCGCCAGGTCCTTAAGGTCACTGAGTTTCCTGGAGAAGGAGCTTAGCCTGGTGCTGAAAGAACCTCGTTTCTGATTGTGCTGATCCCCACGGGCCTCCAAACAAGCACACAGGTCTTTGCAGAGACCCCCAAGGCGACCACGGAAATGGTTCCCGATGAAGCAGTAGAGCACAGGATTGATGGCAGAGTTGGAGAAGCCCAGGCAAAGAGTGAGTGGGGTCAGGTTGGTGATGGTCCAAGTTACCCAGCAACTGTCCAGCCATCCATTTTTACTCAAAAGGTCCAAGAAGGTCACACAATGAAAGGGGAACCAGCAGATGAAGAAAGCCATGACCACGGCAGCCACTGTCCACAAAATCCTCTCCACCCCACGGGCCACCATGGGTCCGGTCGTGCTTGAGTTTGGGTACACAGTAGGAGTCAGCAGACATTCTGATTTACAACGGCCCGCTTGAGGAGGTGGGGAAGTTTGCATTCTTGCTGATCCTCTGTAGGCCAACAAATGTTTCCCAATGGCCCAGTAGCAACCGGAGATGCCAAGCAGTGGCAGCAGGAATGCCAGAATGATCTTCATCCAGCTCAGGGTCAGAAACCAGGTGTCATTTGGATATAGAATCACACAAGCCACTACATCCAACTCTTCAAGATGATAGGTCTCTCTGAAGGCCAAGTGGGGGGAAGAGCAAGCGAACGCCAGGACCCATACCAGGATGCACACGATCCGGGCTCGCTCGTAATCCCGCGACCTCTGCGAGAGGAGAGGATGCACGATGGCCAGGTAACGGTCTACGCTCATGCACGTGATGAAGAAAATAGACGCGTAAAGGTTGAGGTTAAGGAGAGCACCGCAGATTTTGCAGGCCACTCGTCCAAACGGCCAGCTGTAGCCCCAGGAGTAGTGGGCGGCCCACAGTGGAAGAGTCAACAGGAACAGCAGGTCGGAGACGCACAGGTTCAGCATGAAAGTGTTCGCCACCGTTCTCGTCAAGGCATTGCCACAAGCCAACACATACACCGCCAAGGCGTTGCCCAGTGTTCCCAGCACACAGATGACGCTGTAGATGGTGGGGATCGCTGTTGTCATGGACACTGGAGACCAGTCTTGGCAGCGTTGAGCAGAAGGAACCGACGAGGTGTTCACGTAGACCTCTGGCGCTGGAAACGGGGAGGATGTGGAGTTGAAAAAGAAGAGGCCACTTGGGATTGCCATTATGGAACTAGATGTTCCCTTGTGTCAGAAGGCTTGACTTGAAATTCTTTCAGATTTCCAAGGTCAGCTGGAAATAACACAAAGCAGGAGAGTTTTCAGAGCACGGCTGCCTTTTACGGACGGCTATGTTTCCCTACATTGTAATCTTTAGATGGCGCCATGGTTTATTAGCTGTCCCGTTTGATAAAGAATTACAGAAGGAATTCATTACACAATGCTTGAAGTTAAACCGTAATAAAGTGTCTTGGAAAAGGTTGTATTAATCTGGCTGCCTATTGGGTTGCTGCGAAACAGCTTTATTGTGTTAATGACTGAATTCATCAAACATTCATGACTTTAAATGAAAAAAGAGCCAGCTTAATTTACGATTTAATAGGTTTACAGAAATAATAACAATCCCAGAAACCGAAACTGTTAAAGTGGAAAACACAAGGGGTGCAACTAATAATTAATGAAGAGTTTAAAAGCAGCCATTACAATTAAAAAAAAAAAAAAAGAAGAAGAAAGAAATTACTTTAGGAAAAGTACTTTTTCTAATGAAAATTTAACTGGTACTTATGATAAGACAGCTGAATAAGTGATAGAAACACGATACTATAGATTTTCCAGTGCCAGCTCTGAAATCAGACAAAGCTTGGCAAAAGGCTCTTATCGTTTCCGTCCCGGCAAAACAAATAATCTGTTACCTGAAATGACCGAGTGTCCAGCAGAAAAAGCCAAGAGCTTTTCAGTGCTTCTTTTGGCTAACGTCCATATCTTGACAAATGTTGCTCGACCCCTCTGAGAGAATTGCGCCCAGCCGAGTGCGCTGGACTGTATCGTGCCTCTCCGTCAGTCTGGGCGTGAGCAGAGGGAGCGAATCTGAGGCTCTGAGAAACCAGATGAGGACGGGGGTCTTATAGCCCCCCGAGAGCCTCTGGACGATTGCACAACAGGGAAGTTGCTGCACGTCACACCTCAGTCACTGCGGAGAGGAAAAGTCGCTCTCTTTGCTTTAATGTTTCCCTCTTTGTCCTCTACCTCCCCCCTTCCTGGAGCCTCAGTCAGAACAAGCCAAACGTAGGAAAACCAAGTCAAGATGTGCATTGGTGCAACAGCTGAAACACTGGACTCAAACACACGAGCTCTGAGTAGTTGCAGGTGGGCGTTTCGTGGTGTCAAATCTAAAGGCCCGACCGTACCTGTCAGGACATCCAGACCTGATCAAACGCAGGCGGCTGGTTTAATTAGAAGAGCCTCACATGCTCTGTGGCTTTCTGTCTGCCAGTGGTCAGATAAGCCATGAGAAATATTTACTCTGTCTCAGCGGAAGTCAAGCCAGCTACTGGGACAAGAGGGAGAAGGCAGGGAGGCGCAGCCTGGGAGATGAATGAGGAGGAGGACACTCTGGAGCTGCAGGGAGGGAACGAGAAGATGAGAAGGCAAAGGGAAGCAGAAGCGGAGACTCCCTCCAGTGGGTTTTCATTAAAGCCTCCGGTGAAAGTAGATGAGGGATGCATCCACAGCCCCGAGACTGATTGCATCACACCTCCTTTGATCAACAAGCGTGTGCTTAATGTCAACCTGACGTGCATTCATTGAAGTCGCGTGATCAAATGTGTCGTACACGTGCAACGTGATCCATAGAGAGCGTACGCCAGTAGCCGTGGGAAAGTTGACAGCGAGGGTGAAGGATGGGGCGTCGTGCAATTCTGACGGCGAGGACGCGAGAAATCAGGAATGTGCTGCGCCTCGCGGAGTTCTTCAAATTGAAACGTTACACTCTCCGAACCAAAAACAAGTCAACGAAACCATAGTTTTACCCCTCTGGCATGCTGGGAATGCTCAGTTGCTCTATTACACTTGTAAGTAAAGAATCTCACTAAAACATGCAAAAGCAGCACGCGTTGCCCCAGAACCCCTGATTTCACCGAACGTCACATTCAAAATGTTTCTCTTCAAACCAGTCGGAGCTCATGCATACAGGCAAACATAAACACACAGAGACTGGCAGAGGCCAAAGGCTTTTGGTGGTGACATGCAGCAACTAAAAACAGAACGTCATGGCGGGTTGCAGGCCAACAGAAACAGCAGATAACAGACCAATAAGGCAAAAAGAGAGAGAAAACCCAACTATGGCCTTGACGTACAGATGTAAAAGAGGAGCTCAAAGATCCAGTTTTCAGCTAAAGAATACCTATATTTACTCATATAAAACACATTTCTGGAGACAGAAACGTCTTATTACCTGAATGGAGAAACACTCGGGCCTGATTGTTATGCTGTGTGTCCACAGCGTCTGCAGGAGACCCCACATTCTCTTTGCATGATTGTACAGATAACCTCAGAGCTCTCAGCTGTGCAGCACCAACCAGAGAGACTCATGATGCAGGAGAGCTCTCCTCTGAGCCGGTTCTGCCCAAAACCGTCGTCTCAATGTTGCTCAGCAGTGAGCCAACGTAGATCAACGTTGCTCTTTTACGGAGTATTTAAAAATAATCTAATCAACAGGCATTTCGTGGGCTATCGTCTCCCTGTTTGGGGACATTGCTGTTTCAGGCTTGTTAGACATTTGGAAGACATTACTGACATATGAAGAGTTTTATTTTGAAGAGTTAACTTTTGTTTTTTCCCATTGTTTTCACTGGTTTAGTTCCACAACCTGCAGTGATTAAATGGGTCAAAAGAAACAAATTAGTCTTCAGGCTTCATTTTAAGAGTCCGGTATATTTTTTGATTAATTAGTCAGATTATGTTTGCATGCTATCAACAATCAGACAAACATAAGCTGATGTTATAATTAGTATAGAGCTTCAATAAAATATCATACAAACTGTTGATGAGTTTTGTTTCTGTGGTTCTGTGAAACTTTCAGTTTCTAAATCTGATCTGTGAGACACTCTTCAAAGTAAAGCTTTTATTTTGAAAAGTATCAGTCAGTCCCAAATTGCCAATCCTTTGGACTTCTGGTTTAGGCTCAGTAGTTATATGGACTTATTAATAATTTAAATATTTTTGTTGAAAATATGTCTAAACTTACGTTTAATTAAAAACATATTTACTTTTATGTACTATTATGATACACATGTAGTATTATTTTATCAACACCTTTTTAGGTTTATAATAGGTTCTGAAGTTATTAGGCGATGTTGTGGTGACACGCTGAAGGCAGAGTGCTTGAAAGAGCAGAAGCTTCTTAAAGAGACAGAGGCCCAATACCGAATTGCCTTGATGCCTTGAAATCAAGATCAGCTTTATACATTTATATTTGATAAATATATCAAACATGACTTTTAATTTGACACTATGTGCCTGGAAAATACATAATACTGTAAATTTAATCTTGGTCCGTGGCCATATATTTAAAACTAACTGTAGAAAAAACCAACATGCAAAAGACGGCCTTGTTTTTTGAGAGCTTAATCTTTGGAAAATAATATCGCTTTGTAAGTGCTGCAGGTCTATGCATTGCTGTGGCAAATACGCAAGTATTCAACCCATTTGTGAATGAAGATCAATAATATGTTCTATCGTACAGTTAATCAAGAATGCTGTTTAATTAATAAACACAGTACAAATATGTTTACCAGCATAAGAAAACACGTTTGTTTTGTTGTTGTCCCTCCCTCTCACCCCTCACTTCACTTCCACCACAACTGACGAGTTGTCAAGAAATAACGTAATCTTTGTCAAACACCTATACACCCTTCACACATTTCATGACACAGCGACTCCTCCAACCCGTGTCAGCATTGTGAGTGGCAGCTTCCCTGCATGCAGCCGGCAGGCGGATCAATTAAACCGGCCTGCAGAGCAGAGCAGAACCTTCCTTTTACTGTTGGAAGTCGCGGAGCACATGCCTGCAGCTAATCTCAAAGAAGGGCAAATTACAAGCCTGAGAGATTTACAAGTCGGACGGCGTGTGGGAGAGAGTGTTTATATGCGTTTGTCTGATGACCCGAACACATGGATGGCCGCAGATACGGAGGGCAACAGAGCAGAGAGCGTCGACCCCCACCGAGGCCCCACTGGACATCCGGATCCCTGCTAATTATGTTTTCACAATTTCTGGATTAAAACCGTCACGCGTTTCTTTATTTCGTGCCCATCGTTCGTCAAAGGTCGCTGCTTCCCGTGGGCTCACGCAGGAAACAGGAGACGATTATAGCTGAAGACTTTATGTTGAGAAAAACTGAAAGTTTTAAGGCTGATATACCAGAAGCATTTATTTTTGACTAATGGCAGAAGGGTGACTGCTGTTGTCAGTCTGTGAAGCACAAAGTAGTGGCGGCTTATTGAGAACCGTTGTATTTAGATTCAAATTCAATACTTTCGTACTTTATGTCTCCAGAATATTTAGACGCTGAAATATTTGTTGATTCTTGCAAACTGGCCAGGAAAGGTTGAGAATACGCTGCAAAAACACAGAAACATAGCAAGTAATTTAGTTTAGTTTCTAGTGTAAATATGAGACGAAACCAACTTGCAAGTAACTTTTTAGTAAGACATAGGAGATTGTTTTACATCAGTAATCCCTTAATATTGATGAAACCGTTGTAGATTATTTTAATTTATGATTTAGGAAAAATGTCTCATTTCAAGTGAGCTCATTTGCACTAGAAACAAGAACAGAATTACTTGGTATGGTTTTGTGGTTTTGAAAAAAAACCAAAAAACTTTTAATTGGATTTAGATCTTGGCTTTGACTGGGCCATTTTATAAAAGTCATGTGCTTTTATCAAAACCGGTCCAGTGCAGCTCTGAAACCTCCATCAGGTTTTCTTCCTGTTTCCCCTGCAAATGGCTCCATCGCGTCTTCCCGTCAACACTGCCCAGCTTCTTTGTCCCTGCTGGACAAGGCATGATCCTGCCACTACCGTGTTTCATTTGAAGCAGTTTGTTTACTAAGAATTTCAAACAAACTTTGGATTTTCGGCTGTACATTGAATCACTCACAGCCATACTCTGATCTGTTGGTTTGTCGCATAAAATCCCATTCAAAATACGTGAATGTTTGTGGCTGTAATGTGTCAAAATGGAAGAAAAAGTACACGGCTATGACTTTTCTGTGTTTTGCAAGGCGCTGACCACGCATGGGAAAAAGAGGAGTGAATTGTGTTCATGCATTTAACCAGTTCAAATGAGAGGAAGATGTGCCTAAACAATTATATACCATATTAACAAACACCCTTAGTCGGCTTGCATAACTTGTGTTTATGTTTGTGGCTGATAAATGTGCTGTGTGTTTATTTGGTGGTGGGGGACCCTGAGAAGATAATCAGCTCTAACTGAAACCCTCCTAAAGTCCTGCATGGAAAATTCGGCTCTTGGGGTCAAAGGTCTAGAGGTCAGAGTTGCACCACCCCCGCGCTTCCTCTCTTCTGGTGAAAAAAAAAAAATAATAATAAAATATATATATATATATATATATAATATATATATATATATATATATATATATAATATAAATAATAATAAAAAAAAAACCACGACAGAGCCTGGTTTTAATGTTGGCTCTGAGAACATTGTGTTTCTGGGACGCCTTAACGAATGTACAGGACCCTTGAGAGAGGTGAGAAGAGGCTAAAGTTATCTTCACATGGTAGTTAACTTTAGCTTCATTCGTTAAAAGGGACTAAAGGTAGCTTCAAATACTAGATAGCTTTTTGGAGGTTTATGGTGAGGTTTGCTTCGCATGTTAGCTAACTTAGCTTCTCTAGTGAAAAGAGGCTAAAGTTAGCTTCACATGTTAGCTAACATAACTTCTTTAATGAAAGAGGCGAAAGTAACTTAAGCTGATTTAGTGAGAAGCCGCTAAAGTTGGCTTCACATGTTAGCTAACTTTACTTTAGTGAAAAGACACTAAATTTGGCTTCATATGATAGCTAACTTAGCTTCTTTAGTGAAGAGAGGCTAAAGTTGGCTTCATAGGTTAGCTAACTTTGCTTTCTCTTGTGAGAAGACACTAAAGTTGACTTCACATGTTAGCTAAATTTAGCCTCATTATTGAGAAGAGGCTAAAGTTAGCATCACAAGCTGGGATAAGGGCTGAGACCTTTTGACATTGAGACCACAGTTTAATGTAACATGATCTATGTTCTTCATGACGCGATGTGAGAGGAACATGTCACTTTCTCGCGTTCCCTTCTGACATTTTTTTTTTCAAGAGACATTGTATTTTATGTGGTTTAGCAATGTTACACAACTGTTTCTGTTGAAACCCATCCTTAATTAGAACATATGGTACTGCTTATCAGGGAGAAACAAAAAAAACAAAAAAAAAAAACAACCGCAATTACACTAGCCAACAAATTATTCACCCCCCCTGCCTACGCTGCCACAGAAAGTGTTGTTCCCACGGGTGTGCTACCAATGCAACGACTATTTCTTAATGTTTTTTTGTGACTTACTCACACGTGAGCATTCACATACAGTCACACACACATAGTCCCAAGGGTCATGGCGCTGGACAGACTTATGGAGCGCTTGTGAGGTCCAGTAGTACTGTACTGGTTCCTCTTAGGAGTAATAAAGGGGCTATAAAGAGTTGGACACCATGTTCCCTCTGTACTGGAGGTTCGCTCGAATCATAAACAGGTGGTGCTAAAAATTTAACAAAGGAACACAGAACATTTCCTCTTGTTCTCAACGAGACCCTCTCTATGACTAACATTAGCTTTCCATGCCATGTAAGTGGTGATTTAATGGGCTGTAAAGCCTTTTTTTTTTAATTTCACACATTGGGATGTTTGGGAAATTTGGGGGTTAAATTGTCGTTTAATCACCAACATTTTGTTCACATGAGTCAGTCTCTAATGATTGCAAGGCAACGTAGCCATATGTGAACAGCCCTTTTATGGTTGAGCAATATGACAACTTTGCCAGTGTTGGCATAATGGCCGCTAATGTTAGCGTGACAGCCATAGCAACGTCCTCAACCTCTCAGTCAACATGAAACAGGCATAAAAGGGCAAATGATAGTCAACAGGAGAAAAATTGAGCTGAATATGTTGAGGAAAATGATTTTAGCAATAAAGTTTGGTGAGATTTTACTAAAACAAAATAACTTTTTTCGCCTTTACAACCATAAATCTTATGTGACAGATTAAATCCACAAAGTAGTGTGTAACAGTGAAGTGGAAGGAATTGGGTGAATAGCTTTTGTTTATTTCTTACAAATAAAAATATGGACAAATATGATGTACATGTGTTTTCCGACCCATTGAAGCAATATTTATTGATTTATCTTTTGCTACAGCTTTCAGCTGAGTCGCTGGCCCGTTCCAGATAAATATGCCGCGATATATAAACAATAATAGCTCTGGCTGTATGTTTACATTTGCTGAGGCTGTTGAGCGATGAACTTTGACCCCGGTTTAAAAACAGCTGCAGCCTCCAAAATGGGTTTCTTCCAGGATGGATTTGTGTTTTGCTCCATCCCTCTTCCCATCAACTCTGACCTGGTAAAGAAAAGCGTCCTCACAGCAGGGTGCTGCCGCTGCTGCCATGTTTCAGAGGAGACGAGTTGCATCCTTTAGAAATAAGACTGACTGTTCCAGGTCACGCATTTGTTCGGAGTAATTTTTAGCCTTTAGACCAATGATAGGAGCAGGAACAGCTCCTGCTCATTTTGATAAGTTTTGATTTTTAAAATTATTTAATATACTCAGATTATACTGAGTGTATTAAATTACACTTAAAACGGTCATAATCAAATTTACAAACTATGGGATTTTTATTTTTTTTTACTTTATTTTCTGACCTACTATCTGAACCAGAGCAGGGAGCGTGTCCATCGATATCCACTATATTTTTTGGTTTATCACATTAAATCCTAATAACATACATTGAAAAATTATGTCTTAAGGTTTACAAAACTCCAAAAAGTACAGGCGCCTTTGCAAAGCTCAACATATGTAGCATTTGTGGGACACATATTTGGATTTAATTACCCAAATATTTAATTGAAGCCAATCATCTGGTTGAGATTAAAGCCATGAAGGGAGAAAAATAATTATCAAAATAATTTTAAGGTTTTGCCAGGTTCTTTTTCTGGCCTCTATGAATGCGCAGAAAATTTGAAAGATATCTTTGTTAAATAAAAAAAAAAACTAATCCAGTGCAATTTTGTGTCAAAAAAATTGTTAAATTCATAGAAATACGTTCATGTTTTGCAGTGCATTAAAACAGGACACGATTCAACGCGAGTTCACAAAAAAATAAACATTTATTCTGAATTCCTTTACCACCCATCTAACAGTGTGGAGCAGCACAAGTCCTCCTTGTTGTCTTCATCGGCCCGTCTAAGAGGAAGATTTAAATGAACAAAAATGGCCTGGATCACAATAAATAAACGGCACTTCGCATAATTGATGGTTGGAAAACTCCTGCGCATTTAAACAGAAACTGTTCCACATTCTGCCGTTTCCAATGTAATTGTGGGTGTTTTTGTTTTTTTTTTTTTTCTCCAGGTTTCTCTGTGTTTGTGTACCGAAATTCATCATAATGCAGCGCCGGTGCCAACTTATTCGGACGTGTTCTGTGGAAACGTAGGCAGAGAAAACAAAAAAAAAAAAAAAGAAGAAAACTATGAGAATGGAAACGTCTGATGGTGAATCTGTCGAGGCGCTCTGCGGCTGAGGCCGGCCCGTCTCAGCTGCGTGTGCTGTACATGTCTTCGTCTTCGGGGCTGGACTGGCCGAAGTCCATGAGAGCGGGGTCAGGCTGGAAACCGGAGCCCTCTGCAGGGGGGAGAGAGAGACACATGGGAAACGACGGGAAATCTCTCACAGGCGCACAGAAAAACGCCACGGAGCGAAATCAGTGAACATTCTGAGAAGAGCTAAACAGAGAAGAGCCGATCCGCAGCATCCTGCAGGCTTATCTCTCATCGTGTGAGACTGAGAAAATACAGCCGGGTGTTGATGGCTGCGTCAGTAACTAGGATGCATAAGCAGAAGCAAGTGGAAAACAATTCTTTCTGAATTGTGTGGCCTCACGGCCTACGCAGAGTAATGGATACGTCAGCAAACTTAAAGGTTTTCAATGAAGTGCATTTATGGGGTTAAATCACCTAGTACGTTTTGCCCCCTTATTGTTTATTATCGTCAGATTAAACAAAAGCATGTGTCAGAGAAAAGAGCGCCTCGGTTTCTGTAGTGAGAACGGCTGAGCTCATTCTTCGAAAGGAAACGGCAGCACCTCGCAAAGGTGACCTTTGAACTTCTACACAGCTTCTCGTCGTGCAGCGACGAAGCATCTCGTCTCAGGTTGTGCAGTCTTCTAAGAACGGTTCGAATGAGAAAACCTTCGTACAAAAGCAATGGTTGCTTTGTTTTTATCGTGCAACTTTGTTCTTGATTAAATGAACCTGAAGTGAACTGAACATGATGTTGTAGATTTTTTTTTATTCTACACAATCTGATCAAAATTGGCTCAAAAATGCACAGAGACAAATTTTGTGCTTAGATTGAAGCGTATGTGTTAGATGAGGGGAGCCCAAAGTGGGCATCCTGCATGTTTCTCTCCCTGGTGGAACCAACAACCTCTTCAGCAGGTCAATGTTCTTCTTAGTCCTTCTGATGAGCCATCGCTGGATCCAGGTGTGTTAAACTAAAACACGCAGGATGCCGGCCCTCCAGGACCGACTTTGGGAAAAACTGGGTTGGGGTGTCCCAGTCAAAGTCCAGATGAAAAATTGTGAAAAGCCTTGGAAAAGTTATGTTCAGAAATGTTCTCGATCGGTTCGGACTGAGCTAAAACCACGTCAAAGCAATCTCAGTACAAATGAATATCTTTTACATTTTTATGTATTTTTTTCTTTATTAAAAGTTAATGTGCTTTTCTTCCACTGCAAAACCACTTTGGGTTTTACTACGACATAAAATCCTCCTAAAAACACTAAATATTGTCGCTGTAATGGAAAAAACAAATGTGAAAGTTTTAAAAACCCCAATGTGTTTTTTATTTTTTTTATTTCCCAGCCTGTTTGACGTCATTTCTGCCACAGATCCTAATCAGTGGAGTTAAATCTACCTTCTCTGCTTCCCTCTGCAGGCTGCTGAGGCGGCGGCGGCGTGGCGGGGGTTGAGGTTGACGTCTCCTCCGCAGCAGGAAGCGACTGCTGCTCCTCTGCTGGCTCAAATTCAGCAGCTGATTCCACAGCGGACCCTGCAGGAACGCGAGAATCGAACAAAATGAACAGTTCTTCCTGTAATGCACAGACGCAAGAATCTGAAAGTAGAAAATTGTGATTGCGTGAAATGAGCAAGTCGTCTTCAGAGACGGGGTTTCTCCTGACCTGACGGCAGGTTCCCTTCGTCCTGGACGGCGACCGCTGGCGCCACCTCCAGGGGAACATCGTCTGAGGCTCGGTTTCCGTCCGCGGCCGCGTCTTCGGCGGGACGAGACGGCTCTGTTTGCACTGGCTCCGAATGAGCTGACCGACCTGGACGAGAGAGAGAGAGAGGGAAAAACATCCCAGTTGCCAGAAGGGCGTAACAAACCGACAGAGACAGACACAGCAGCAGACGGAGGAATAAAAGCCATGCCTATCTCTGCTGGAGATATTCCTGTGAGCGCCACCGGCGGCTCTTTGGTGACGACCGGCTCGTCAGAAACAGGAATGGACTCGGCCGATTCCACTTCTGCCTCCAAAACGGCGGCGCTTTTAGCCAAGACGTCGGGTGTGGAGAGGTCGGCTGAGGCCTCCTCCTCACGCAGAGTCGACTCTGGATCGGCTTCTGGACGAGGCTGAGGCGAGAGCATGAAGAGTTCACACCGTAAAACAATCGCAGGACAGATTTACGTTTGTGCTTTACCTAACCATAAAAGTCAATCAGGAGACTCCAGAAAATAATAACGATTTGATCAGACTGGATATTTTGGCCAGCAGTGAGCTTTTGATGAAATCTCCACCACAGTGAAGATCCAATTTAGATTCTGTTTAATTACATAGTAACAAATCATAACCAATGTTGTCTGAAGTCACTTCACTGGTCATCCAGATCCAGTTCATATGAAGACATAAAGTCAGATCAGTCCAAACACATCTACACATTCAAATATCTGCATAAGTTTGATCAGTTGGTCACATTGTAAGCTAAAATTTCCCATCTCATGATTAACATTTTTAAAGGGCAATTCTGTTTCCTTTCATAATTAGTTTCATTAATGGTTTTGGTTGCGTGTAGATTTTATTTTTGTTCCATTTATTGGTTTCAGTCGTTTAAAATGTCTCCCGGTTCTGGCGTTAAGCGTTCTTCACTAAGTTCGTTAGACTTTGAGTGCCAACCTGCATTATTCTGCCATCATCACTTTATTACTTGGAAGAAAAGTCTCAAAATTGTTGGTGATAATAATTTATGGGAGACTTTTTCATGCAGCAACATTTGTTATTGTGGTAGTTTTACATACATCCATTCAAATTTGATCCTACATGGAGGCAAACCCAGCCTGACGAGACCAACAGCTATTTTTGCCCTCAGTTCAGCTACAATAAATTTATTTAGAGCTTCAAAATATATATATTTTCTTTTACAATACCTGCTATAAAAATTTTGGTTACATTCTTCAATGAAACAATTAAAAAAAAAAAAAAAAAAAACATCGGCGCAGTGTTCCTTTTCTTTAATGCTCAATTTGCACTGAAAGCAACGTGAAAACGTTTTAGATGTGGGCAGGAAGAATCCTCTAGTGGTCTGTGTTACAGCACCTCTGACTAAGCCTCTGACTGAAAACATTCTGTTGAATAAGAATCTGATGAAGAGGGATGTTCATAATGCTTTTCATTTTAATCACTTGAAGCTCACATAACTACAGCATAATATAGATTATATTAATAATCAGTGTTAGTAATTGATGTTAATAATACATATATATATAACTATGATTTTATATACATTTAATTGTTTTGAAACTTCTTTTTATTTCCTTTATTTAACCGGGTAAATCCTGTTGAGCTCTAGATCTCATTTTCAAGAGGAACCTGGACAAAACACGACAACCTGGTTACAAAATAAAACTAATACATAAGCACAAGTGTAAAACAATAGAAAGCAATTTAAAAGCGGTGACACTGTTTAATAGAATCTTGTTGCCTGTTTTTAAGAACCACTTGAAATAAAGCCAAAATATCCAAAAATGATGCGGCAGCTTTATGATTTATACAAGAAAAAAGGAAAAAAAAGCGCTTTACTTATTAAACATTAGATAATAAACAGTAAGTCATAATTTTAAAATAACTGTGCAGTATAAGCACAAAGACCTGATTCCTCAAAATTACCAATAATCTATAAAAAGATCAAAGTACAAGTCCAGGAAATGGAATCTGAGCCTTGGTGGCGATGACACACTGGGGATTTTTGTTCAACACATGAAGGAGGGAAGCGATCGTCCCTTTAAAGGTTGAACCAGAGTTTCTGGTTCAGTCACACTAAATCCACCGCTCATTTGAATCCACTCTCCGTTTTAACCCTCGCCTCCATCGACCCGCGTCGTTTCTAACCTGCGGCTGCGACGCGGCGGCCTCTTTGGCGACGGGCTCCCTGGCGGCGAGCAGAGACGATGCAGCGGCGCCGCTCCACTGCCCCGCGGCGTACACCTTCTGTCCCGTCACCTTCAGGGAGCGTGGGAAAGCAGAGTTGCATCTGAACGTGACTCCCAAATCCCAGTCACAAAAAATATATATACCGTATTTTCTGGACTATAAGTCGCACCAGCCATAAAATGCATAATAAAGCAGGAAAAGACTTATATAAGTCGCACCGGAGTATAAGTCGCATTTTGGGGGGAAATTTATGTGACAAATCCAACACCAAGAACAGACATGTCATCTTGAAAGGCAATAAAATAGAATAAAGGTAACAACAGGCTAGTACGGTATGCTAACGTTACATGACAAACAGCGAACTGAGAACGTGCCTGGTATGTTAACATAACATATTAAGAGTTATTCAGATAACTATAGCATAAATAACATGCTAACAAGTTTACCAAACCATCCGTGTCGCTCCAAATCACTAAATCTTCATCTTCGGTGTCGCTTGTAAACAACTCGGCTAACTCCGGACGTAGCTTCTACCACACACATTATCAACACAGGCCTAGAGCGCCCTCTGGCGGTTTAGTATGAAAATATTATGTGATATGATATAATAATGTGTTAATAATTTCACACGTAAGTCGCTCAGGATTAGAAGTCGCACCCCCGGCCAAACTATGGAAAAAACTGCGACTTATAGTCCGGAAAATACGGTATATACAGACAAAAACAAATGCTACCTTGAGCACAGAGATGGCTTGGGCTGGGTAGCACACTGACGCCCCGGCGCTCATCAGACCCAACGGAACCGCTAACCTCTTGAAACGGGAGCCTGGAAAGATTTTTTTTATTTTCAACGTGACAAACAAGAGGCTTTAGGTTCTTCTGTCGGTTTCGACGAAATCGTCTCACACACACTTTGTTCAACAAAGCAGGGATAATTTCAAAGACGTTGTTTTGAACAACCCTTCCTCCTCACATCCTGTCTGAAACCAGCCCACGTGCTGGAGACCTTTTCAAGGATGGAAACTTGTTTAAACGACTCGTATTGAAGCCACATTCTTCAGGGAGAAGTGATGGGGAAAGAAAAAAATTTTAATAAATCACAAACGTTTCGGTGAAAACTAAACCAGAGACACAATAGGTGCATGATCAGAAGTAGCTGCTGTATTGTGTCTGCAAGTATGTCGCATGTTTACGTTAATGAGGTGAATGTATTAGCTGATCGTTTTTTAGTTTTGCCACATAGTGTCATTTGTAACCAACGCGAAATATACATAGTCAATCCAGGCGATCGGCAGAGATGAGCCTCATGGGTGATCAGAATCGGCAGCAAAAAAACCTGATCGAGGCGTCCCTAGTTGGTGAACAACATTGGTATACCAACAAATACTTTACCAAGGGGGCTGAATACTTTTGCACATCACTTTTCAGTTTTTATTTTTAGCAAAAAAGGTTTTCTATCGTGTAATTTTCTTTACACTTCAAAATTGTATTCCACTTTTTGTTCCACTGAAATGTATTTATGTTTGTGGTTGTAAACTGACCAAATAAAGACAAGTTCGAAGGGTGTGAAAACTTTAGCGAGTCACTATAAATGGATGGATGGACATTTCATTTCACTTTTTTTCCTGTCGATTTTTTTTTTTTTGTTGCTCTCTTTAGAAAATCAGAAGTGGTGTGCGGGAAGACTGTTTCTTATCCTGTCAAGTATACTTTAATACTTCTGTCTTCAACAGTTCAGGATGGAAAACGAATGGCGGCTTTGGAAAAAGAAGCTTTTCGAGTCCTTGCGGGAACTCGGACCAGAAAACTCGCTGACCACTGATGACATAACCGTTTTCTACCATTTTAAAAATACTCATGCTGCGGAAACGGGAAACTGCGTCACCTTTTCTCGCCAAGAACATGCCCAGCAGGCCAGCCATGGTGACGGTTCCAAATCTGGGCAGAAAACCTGGAGGAGGGTCTATCAAGTAGTAATAAACATCTAGAAAACAGGCAACAGAAACAGAGACAGTTTTAAAAAGATGCATTACTCAAAACTCCTTACTCATTGTAGATTGAATGCAGCTGTCTTAGAACACAAACATAAACAATCAGAACAAAATATAACTAAGATTTCAGCTGGTTTCTGCAAACTTAGCATAAAATGCAGCTTTAAACATCTGCTGTCGTTAACCCCTTCATGACCAGCATCTTTGTGACTCGCTTTAGGAATGACAGGCCTCTCTAGTCATGAGCAAACGCCTGTGATGACTGATAAAAAAAATCTAGCTAACTTGCTAGCTAGGAAGGATCTATCAGCAGCTGGTTAGCTGTAGCCACAACCACCTCAAATGCCAGAGAACACAATGGAGATGTGTGGATGTGACTCAAACTTTTGCTTGACAGAAAAATCCCACAAGAAGAAGAAAAACTACATCTATGAGATGAAATAATCCTCCCAAAACCTGTGACTAATGTCTTTAAGCCCAACTTTAAAGAAAAAAGAATATAAGACATTTTACGGCCTTGATTTTTATTCTTTACGAATTTAAGACTTCTTGAGGAACTGATCCTTCAACTTTGACCTCACGAACCACCTCAGTGAAGATTCGGGGGGTTTCCTTTCTTCTTGTTGTTTCCTGCATGGCTGCCATCTCTTCTCTGAATGTTTTGGACATTTCTCTTGCCGTAGTCACATTTTAACCAGGTAATAAGGCACCAGTCCATGTTTTGATGCAACCATTGAAACTCTGTACTATACACACTTATAAAGGAGAATGTGTCATAATGAGGAATAGACAAGTAAACTGTGTTTTGCTTCAACAAATTTGGATTTTGCCAGCAAACCTAATTTGCTTTATTCACCAAACTGGAACAACGACCAACACATAACTACATGCTGAGATGATTTGTTGAAAATGTGTGTAATTGAAGTATTTTGTGCCTTTTCTTAACTTACCCTCTCCTGCATGGTAAAGATTAACACTACCCCGTTTTACAGAGACACAGGCGCCCTGTACGGAGAAATAAAACACTATAAAAAGGTCATCACGAATATGGAATTGAAACAGACAAGATATCAATCAGTGTCGGGTTTTTTTGTTTTTTTTTTCTTCTTCTTTTGTTCGGCTCCTTCACAGAATCAAACTGTCAAATCTCCCCGCTGTTAACGCAACAACAGCCGTGAACAGCAAAACAGAAAAGAAGAGAAAAAAAACAAAACAAAAAGAGCACCATTTCCTGTCAAACTCCCGGTGCGCTCTGCAAACGTCATACCCGCACTCAGCACTTGCAGCTTCGTGGGATGGAGCGCTAACCGCGAGCAAGAGGAACAGAAATAAAAAAAAAAAAACGAAAAAAAAAAAAAAAAAATCAAGAGAAGATGCCAGGGCTGCAGGTGCAAGACACAAAGCCTTCAGTGTGCATAATACTAATATGACACCATCATTTAACACCTGCTATGAACAGGTGTTAACATTTATGAATGTTTATGCCTCTTGTCATGAAGTGTCGGTGGGAAAATAGTTACACTTTTAATGCAAAGTTGCTTTAAAAGCTGCATTACAAAGTCCATTAAAAGTGCCAACGTCGCATTATTTGGTAAATAATGAGACTTTAATGCAAAGTTGGCACTTTTAATGAACTTTGAAAGCAACTTTGCTTTGAAAGTACCGCTATTTTTGGCCATTTTCATCTTTGTAATGGAAGAAGAATAGGATTCCTTTTTCCAGAAGAAGTTCAGCTCTAAATTTAGAGTCAAACTCTGTAGTTGAGAGTTCTGCAGGTCCATCAACAAATTCTGCTCACTTGCTCAACCTTCACTCTTTCTCCACATCAACACTGTACGCCTAGATGTCTCCTGCTATTTTCTACGCTACATAGCAAGAAACGGCAAAAATACCTTTACGGCTCGGACTGCGGGCAAAACGCTCTCTCTGGTCGTCGTTAGCCCTCTCTCGATAAGTCCTGGACTTTCCGGAATGACCTTAGGAGGGTCGGCGCCGGGCAGCGGGGCGTAGATGTTCAGCTGGAGAGACATGGCGAGTTGAGACAAAACACAGCGTGCGACAGCGCCTCACGGCGATGCTGCGGGACGGCCAACCGTACCCTGTCTCGAGAAACCAGGCCGTCCGTGGGAGATTCCTTCACCGTGTAGACGCGGATGGAGGCGATTCCCAGCACCGTGGGGACGGCCACCATCACCACCTGGAGAGGGAAGGGAAAGATTAAACATTTTTTCTTTTTTTTTTTGAATGCAGCAGTTGCTGTTATCACTGAAAGACGAGCAACTGCTGTGATGTCTGAGTGGAAAAGGAAGGCGGCGGAGGGCTGGTGGGAAGGGGGAGACCGGGGGGGCTGCTGAGACAGAGGGGCACAAACATTTTCTCCAATCAGAAGCAAGCTGCACTCTGCACATGCTCAGCCGGAGTCAATCTAACTCATAAATGACCAAATTGCACAATTAGACATGATTCTTTTTGGTCTGATTTTGTTTCACAACAGCATATTTGACAATACTCAAAGAATCAGTTGAGTCTTTGAGTCAACTGATTCTTGACTCGGTGCTTATTTCACAGCACTTCGTTAAACATAACAAAGTGCTGTGAAACAGTGGCACCGGGCCGCACCGAAGCACCTCCCAAAATCGTCCCACGTTGTCGTCGTCGTCGTATTTTTGTACGCGAAACCTGATGAGCGTTCTGTGAGATTCTGAATGAATGGTTAAAGAAACATTAAAACGGCAAAACGCCACACTTTGAACTTCAAGATTTCACCAAGGAAACGCCTCTCTTTGTGTAAGAACTAAAAGCTGCTTGTGCAAAGGAGCGAACATCAAAACAAACTGCAAACTTTGATCAGCTTCACATCCCTTGTTCTGCAGGCCAGTTTCCCCCTTGTGGGTGTTTTCTAGGTCAGCCTGCGGTTTGCAGGTTGCTCTTCTGTTTTGATCTGCCGAGTTTTATTTCTGCCGTCTAATGCTTGCCACACAATTAAAAAAAAAAAAAATCGAAAGTCAGATTCTCATGCCAATAGAAAAAATGATTCACAGGTGTTGCAAGGTATAAAAGACGAGGTTTCATCCTGGATGAAACCTCAGGTAAGTCTGACAGTGTTTCAGAACCAGAGAATATTACCAGCTCTCTTCTTTATCTGCTTTCTCTTCTGAAGATTGTAGTTAATGTTTTGTTTTTGAAGAGTAAAATTATAGATTTGAAAGAGTATTTTTGGGGAACACTTTGGTATTAGAATATGCGCCTTTGAGTCAACAATAAGGCACACAAAGGTTTTAAAGAGTTCAATTTTCACAACTGTCACAATTGCCTGTCACACTGATGTCTGAAAGATTATAAATCTTTTCAATGAGACGTCAGAGAAAACATCGGACTATTTGGAAAGCTGTCGCAAAACAAAATATATCAATTGATCGTGTTACATACTAAAAAAAGCTCAATAATTTCCATTAGTGTGATTGTTTTTCTTGTGTCTCTTGTTCCAACCAGCACCTTTGTTGAAGTTTTGTTTACAGAGACTTCAACATCCACTATATTTGCGGTTTGGGTTGTTTTATTTTATTTTTTATGTTTAAAATGTGTTAAATGTTCATTTGAAATTAAAGTTACTGATCTTCGACAGAATGCAGTTGCATTATTATGCCGTTTCTTGAAAAGAATCTCAAAACAACAACATTGTGACAGGTCTTCCGAATATAACAACTCTGTTTTAAATCTACTAAACTTTTGTTAAACATGATAGATAAATATAAAGTTGTGTAAATGCATAAGAACGGTCATGGTTATGTCAGGGGATTTACACCAGCATGAATGTGTAGGGATCATTCATGTAACAGCAGCTTATAAGAATATCATTTTCAAAAATCTTAGTTTTGACTCCCAAACAAGAATACAAACATTTCTAGCTTAAAAATCAACACAGGCTTTATCTCCTTATATTTAATTATTATAATAATTATTATTTTAAAAATAACTGATTATTTTTGAAAAATAATTAAATCCAGAGTTTAAGAATTCTGTTTGGTGAAAACGGAAATGCACAAAGGTTATGTTTAAAGACTCATTTAGTCTGAGCAAAATACTGAATATCAGTACAGTATTTTGGTCCGATACAGACAGTATGTATCTTTGGTTTATTTATCCTTTTATTAGAATTAAAGCTAACTTAATAACTCTGATGTAAACACTAAATCGTTTCTGTTGGTACAACCCCTGGCGTCACAGCATTAAAACAAAATGTAAACAACCGTTTGCTTTTTCTTTTTTTTAGCCAGGCTAATAAAAGTTGTTCCTAAAGTTACCGCATTGCCGTAAAAGAGGATATCAAGTCGCAGAAACAAAATATCAAGCTCTGGCAGCTGTCACGGATGTCTGAAAGGGATCTAATGTGGGAATATCATCCGCTTAAACGGATACTCATCCAGCGAAGCTCGGTTAGCATCGGGAGTTACAGCCCAGCACCGACAGCTGGAAGGTGACAGTCGCGTAACTAGATAATTTAAAGCTCAATGCAGGACTGCTATAGCACACGCCGCAAGCATTCATTGAAAACACACGGTTAAACAATGGAAAAACGTCCAAATAAAACACGTTAAACTTTCACCTTGGCCGCCATGACAGCGATCCTCCCTCTTCTTCGTCCAATCGAAACCTTCGCTGCTTTTGAAACGGTCGGCTCCCGCCACCTGCTGGACAGAGGCTGCATCTGCATCTCGGGTAAGAAATTTTTTTTTTTTACAACCGAGTCTGTTATTTCTGGGCACGTTTACTGACTTGGCGGCACCTTAGAATGTCACTGTAAAGTTAAATTATACCATTAATTGAATTCAGTAGAAACATATTATCTATATTCTTTACACAGAGTGATGTTTCAGGCATTAGTTTCTATTAATTTTCTAATTCCCTCTGCTGTCATCCACAAAATCTAGAGCTCTGGATGCAACCTTTACACACATGCTAATTTTATTTCCCAGCAGAGTTACCTCCCAATCTGGATTATTATTATTATTATTATTATTTTGTGTGATATTATGTCTTTATGATTGGATGCTGCTTCCAAGTTATCAGTTAACAGTGCAGATGACTGTGAATCCACACTTCTGGGCCTTCTGGCCATTTTACTGCCATGCAACATGTCTGTTTATGAAGACTGCAATGACCTATTTTCACCTGTCTTATAGCAACGTAAATCTCTGTGCCAGACAGTTTAAAAGAAAGCTTAAATAGAATATAAAATAAGCACCATGAATAAACAATCTCCTCTTTCACCATCTGAACGCAGGTTAGTGCCTTATACACACGTGCAGTAGTGCTTGGCACCTTCCTACACTGCCAAAAGTACCAATACCTGCTTTAATGACTGTAATGTCGCTACTTTTCCTGGCCAGCAAACTTATAAAACCAAAAACCTAATAGAGAATCTTCAAGGTATTATTATCAAGAAGAAGAGATACCCGAGCCAATAATGGCGGATTGCTTCCATGCTATGCTGCATTGATGCAGTAATTCCTGCCAAAGGAGCCCAACCAAAGAAAAAGAAAAAAGAAAGTACACTGAATAAATGTTTCCCATAGTGCATTATTCTATATGCCTGATCTTTTTTGTTGTTAGTTTAATTTATGCATTTGTTTTTATTAATTGGAAGCCACAATCATCAATAATATCAAAAATGAGTGGTTAAAATACATCTCAGAGCATCATGAACCTATAATGCACAAGTGTCACGCGTAATTTATGTAATTTTCTCATCGTTGACATCAGACACAGAAAGAAACAGCAGCTCATAGTGCAGAGGATTCAGTTTATTGAAGTCAAAGTTTAACAACTTAGGTTTACAATCTGTATTTTCTGTAATATATATATATATATATATATATATTATATTTATTTATATTTATGTACTTTCATATATATGAAATCAAAAAAAGGCTACTTTAGGAAGAATAAATGTAATTTTTCTTTCTTTTTAATATCTTTAGTCAGTTGAATGTACAGAATAACAGTAAGCTAATATTATCCTTGAAAAAGAGCAATATGTTCCTTTTTTTTTTTAATGTCGCAGTGCAACTTACATCTTACACACCTGTGCAATGTACCATGAGGCGTACACCCCTGAAAGAACACACAGTGGAATCTCCCTTTTCAGCCTGTTTCTACAGGTCTACACACACGCACACACAAAACAAAAATAAATGCATTAAAAGAATCCGGGAGAGATAACACAGTCAGTGTGTATGTCTACAGTTTGAGCTGGACAGAGAGAAGACTTCGTACGACAAATCGAAGAGCGTGGAACTGCATCGCAGCTCGATCGACGGCCGCAGACGTGTGTGTGTGTGTGTGTGTGTGTGTGTACGAGCAACACTGGTGTGGTGAGAGACCTTTGCTGTCAAAGAGCGGATTTTGGGAGGCACAGGGAAAGTGCTTGCATCGTTAAGTTTCTTTGTGGCACTCTTGAAATTAACCGTTGGAAAACATGAGCTGCGGCTGCGTTGGATATTTCACTTCAGTGTTACGTGACGAAAAAAATCCACTCAAGACCGACAGAAGGAAAAAAAAACAAAAAAAAAAACAAAAAAAAAAAGCTCAGGACACACGGTAGTTAGTGCTGGATGCAGCAGGTGCTACACATTGTTCAGAGTCTTGGACACTAGGGGGCACCATTGAGTCCTTGGCCTGATGTTGCAGATGAAGCGATTGGTACAGACCATTCCAGTGTGGCAGTCTGTCATCAGCCAGCATCAGCCACTTCCTCACAGGGATTCATAGGTAACTGCACTAATGTCTGCAGAGACAGAAACCTAAAAACTTTTTTTTGAAGTGTCTCATAAAAGTAATAACACCCCATGAACCTTCCTATGCTGTGTTTGCACATATATTTGACATTACAGTCAGTAACAATATACATTTAAAGCATTTCACCAGGATTTTTTTTAACTCAAATGTATAGCCTAAAGTTAAAGGTGACCTATTGTGAGTTATGATGGGTCTATGGGCTACACAAAACATCTACATAATGAGATTTTAGTCTGCTCTGTTCTCTGGATTTTGAGCTGTTCTTTGGCGTCTTGTCACTTTAAATCCAAATAAGCCCAACTCAGCATTTGCACTTGCACCTAAAAATGGTTGCAAACAGATGCTCAATTATACAACCGCACATCTTTGAAAGGCAGAAGTAGAGCCTCCTGCCCAGACAACACGAATACGGCAAGTTATTTTTGAATGGCAAGTCGACAACAAAACTCTTGTGTTTTCCAGCAGCCATTGTACAGCACACACAGCGGTAAAACCGGCTGACTGGGGTTGCCACCACATGTGGCCTTAACTATCAGGTTATTTTCCAGAAATTGAAAAAGGATTATTGCTCCCAAAAAAGCACTGGGTGGTTTTTTCTTAAAATGCTTGGGTTGTTTCTTTTTCTTTTTTTTTTTTTTTAGAAGCAGCAGAGACCCGAATGGAAGTACAAAAATCCACATTATGCAAAATGGGAATTTTGCATAATAGATTCCCTTCAAGCAAGAACGTTGCCAGGTATAAAAATATATTACAAATAAAATTTTGCTCTGGAAAAAAGTCCCAATCTGTTTTCAGAGGTTTATTAGGGAAAATGAATGGACAAAATGGCTGATAGAGACTCCGAAACACAGCAGAGAGGTCAGAAATATAAAGTTGAAAGTTGTTAGTTTTTAACTCGTGTAGCAGAACTGCAAAGCCACCGAGACACGGAGAGCGTTGATAGAGGAAGCAGCCGAGAGGCCCGTGGTAAATGACTGAGGAAGAACTCCAGATATTCACAGCTCAGGTGAGAGATTTTGTCGACAGGACGATATTGGTCACACACTTAACTTACTCTGGCTTTTGTGGAAGAATGGAGAAAAAAAAGGAAAAGGCTGTTATAGAACAAAATGAATTAAAATCAAAGCTTGCCACTAGCCATATATGGAAGAATGTTCTGTATTCAGATAAGACCAAATTATAAGTTGTTTTTTCCCTCAGTCTTTCACATCAGATATTGTGTGTGGCGCAAAAATAACACTTGACATGACCTTACACGCGGTGGATCAGCAGTCAAACTTATTTAACTGCTGATCTCACACAACATCGCCTTCATTTCCTGCATGACTTTGGTCTATTTTCCAAGAAGAATATAATATTTATCTCAAGATCCAGAAGAGTCCTGCCCACCAGACCTCATGGTGAAACTGCGGCAAAGTATCGACTTATGAGGGACAAACAAAAAGCATGCCGTGTTTTTCAGGTTTTATTTGTAAAAAAAAAAAGAATGAAAACTATGTATATTCAACTGTTTCTTTTAAGCGACAGAGGGATTAAAAATAGAACAGGGTCCCAATTTTTGGGGGACACCACAGACTTTTCTTTCCTTTTATTAAAGTCGTGTTTTCCATTGTACTTTATATGACATTCATAGACCAAAATGAGGTGAATTGTATAAATATTTGGGTTTTTTATGACTTAACAAAAATTGAGTTACATAAAGTTATAGAGTTTTGTATGTAGGGGGGGAATAACATGGGATTACTGCTCCTACCATGCATCAATTCATGCCCGCCTGTTTAATACATATTAATTATTGGTGTATTTGTAATAGTAGAAGAGTTTATTTGTGGTGGATTTGGCACCACATCCTTTTAAATCAGGCCCAGGGTCTGTTACATAAAATCCTAATTCAATACAGCGAAGTTTGAGGAATTAATGAGACAAATTCGGAGTATGTTTATGGGGTGTGAATACTTCCAGGAGACACTGCAGATGTACCAAAACAGAACAAACTGAAACCTTCTGCTTGAATACAAAAGTTATCATCTGCATGACGCCGAAAGAGCTGAGCAGCTAAAAAGAAATATCACCTTCAGACGTACAGTGTGTGTCTTTAAACCGTATGCAATGAAAGATTTTGAAAATATACGTTATCAAAAAAAACAAACAAAAAAAAAAACAACGTAATTTTTGCATGTATCATGCGCTACAAGACTAATAAATAAAAAAGGAAGAAAAATAATCCACAGTATTTTTACCCTGTCCCACTCTAACCAGGAACTTTTCCTCATGCAACGCGTCGCCGAGAAACGGACCGGCTGCGAGTCGAGCCGGCACGGCCGCTGCCGAGCGCCCCGTGTGAAGAGGAGGTGGAGGGCGGGGCACTGCAAAAAACCTTGGCGTAGAATACATCTTACTTTACATTATATCTATGACACAAAAACGTAAATAGATTTATATATTCTCCTCTAGGCTTAAATACATCTGTAGACTGTACACGAGTCGTTAGAAAATGAGACGGCAAACGCTTTTTACCTGATATCTGAACAGCAATGGGAAGGAGGCCGATGAGACAGAGACCCTGTGATGCAGGCGATGGGACACAGAGATATAGAAAGTGCATTCTTTGTAGTGAGTGACTTCTTTGAAAAGAGAACTCCTTTGCTCTTGCATTGAGTGGGGAAAAAAAAGTAAAAAAAAAAAAAAAAGAAGGAAAATAATAATAATTTTAAAAAAAGTAGTCTTGCACCCACACTAATAGAAACACCGTCTCTCTCCGCTACCTCTAGAAGCGTATCACAGTGGTAGTGGAACTCAAACATTTACATCAGTATTCACATTTACACAAGTCTTTTTGAGAACTACTAAATAGGAGGATGGGGGAAGGAGAAGGAGAAAAATAAATAAATCAGAGGGTGCAAAAACCGGGATTGCATTTGAACAGAGGAGCCTCCTTCTGCTAGGACATCTGAACACTTCACAGTTTAAAGGAGCGTGCTTTGTGGCCGGCACAGTTGTTGCTTGATGCTTAATTTCATGGGTTCCCAGAGAAACAGCTTTAAAAATATATAATTAAATAAAGAAGGAAAGAAAGAAAGAAACGACGTTGCGGTCTTGACACCACAGCTCCCGTTCTCACAATTTCCCACGAGAGATCAGCCTGAAATAACAGCGACTTCCCTGTAAATCAACGAGATATGCAATGAGAAGAAAACCATTTTTAGAGAAAGGGGGAGAACTGGTGGCTCTGGGTGCAAAGTTCGTCAGTAGAAAAGTACAGTGCTGTGGTGAAAAGGTTTCTCGTCTGTATTGCTGCTACATAGCCTCCCCCCGTCCTCTAACATTGACAACAAAAACAAACAAACAAAAAAAAACATACAGAAACAAACATGGGCTCAAAGTCTCCCCTTTTTTTGTTTTTCTGTTTTGCTCGACAAGCGTGTGGACTTTAGGTGAGTTCCATAGACAAAGGAAGATTAATGCTTTCTGTTCAGGCATGCAATAGGCACCCTGTGTGGGGGGAGGGTCCTCGTGATTATCAAAAGTTCATCCACGCACCTCTCAGACTGTTTCCCCCCCCCCTTCTGTGATATTTACACATCTTACAAAGTTTGCCCCCGTGTTTGTGTGTGAGTGCGTGCTCGGAGTCGTGGCGGGACAACGGGAGGCTCTCCGGGTCGAGAGTCGGGGTTCCGCGCGTCGCCTCCCCCGCGCCGCGCGTCTCACACGTGCGTCTCGATGAAGGAGTGCGTGTGGGTCATGAGGGGCGCGCCCATCGGGGAGAGGTCGTCCTGGCCGTTGGTGCCGGGGCTGAGCTGGCAGATTTCGGCGTAGAGCTCGCTGTGCCACTGCTTCCACTCTCTGAAGGTCTGGGAGCAGAGCGTGGGGTCCTCGAGGAGGGCGCAGATCACCTCCAGCTCAGACTCTTTGGCCTGCAGGACCGAAGAGACATCAACAAGACGGAACACGTCTTGAAATGTGAAACAGTTTAAAGCTTTTTAGATTAAATTATTAAATCAGATTTGATAGATTTATCATTTGACTTGCGCCTTAGGTCGGACCTGATGGTGACCAAAGCTCGCTTTAAGACCAAGACGAGACTTCAGACTTCATGGTTCGGTGCTTAAATGTTGTCAACAGCAGGTGCGTTTCCATTGACCATATAATAGGAATTATGAAGATAAATTTGCTTAATGGAAGCTTAGCAATTTTAAAAAATTGTAAATTTTTTGTTGTAAAACGTTTTTCCGCTAGGATGAGGTGATTTTTGGCTATATTGAAAGTAGTGTATACCACAAAACTGAAATGGAAACAATTTTTCACCTCCTGCGAGTCGTAAGATCGACAAGCAGATGTTACTACTGGAGGAAAAGACGACAGGAGGATGATGGCTACAACATAATTTTATTCACATGTGAGTTTAATTTCTTACTTAATGTAAACACAGCAATTGTGAAGTTGTGTCTTTTCACCATTAGCCAATTATCGACAAAGTTTTGTAATGGAAGCGCAACTAACGACTTCCAATGACATATAATTCCCAAGTCAAATTATCAAATTTCTGGTTAACATTTTTGTTTCTTTGTTTTTGACAGGAAAGAATCAACCATATTGGAGATTGGTCATACTGTCGTCAAAATAATTGTCATCAGCATCTGTCTTAAATAAAACTTCATCGGTGGATCCTTATAGAATAATACGGCGTGACGGATCTGGCGATGGTACCTTCAAAGTGCTGCGGAGGGCTCGGACCCGGTGCAGCCGGTCGTTGAGCAGGGGGTCCCTGACTCTCTGGGTGAAACAGCGTCGCAGCTCCTGTTTGCTGCAGGGCCTGGGGTCTCCCAAGGCGTTCACGTTGGCTTGCTCCAGGGCCCGGTAGAGCTGCTCTAGCCCGTCCAGAGGCTCGGGGTCGCGTCCTTCTGAAATCCGTCGTTCCCTCCCCTCCGACACTCTCCTTTCTCTGCTGTCCATTCTGAAATCCCGCAGGTCTGGAAAACCCAGAGCGCAGGAAGTGGGATTAGTGAGATTCAGCTGGGTACAAAACTGAAGACAGCAAATTAAGAGTCACTGCTATTGACCCTTTCCACGCAACGCCACTGCGAGTTCGTCTTCTTACCATCCTCTGCCTCCAGCATGTCTGCAGCTGAGCCCTCTGCCTCCTCATCCTCACTCCTTTCCTCCATATGAGCCGCACTGTGCAGAAACTTCCCCAGGATTGGGTCTCTGTTCCTGGGTAGACTCTGGCTCCGCTGCTTGTGGGAGCGTCGGTGCGTGTGGCTGTGTGTGTACGGCCCTCGCTCCAGTGGGAAGGGCCCGTCCCGCTCCCTGTCCCTCTCCGCCGCGTGGTGTCTCCGTACGGGTAGCGTCGCTTGCCGGCGCCTCTCTGGGGACATTCCCTGTCTGCCCAGCCCTCTGTAGTACCCCATCTCTCCAGCCATTCCCCCAATCAGGCCGCCGTAGTCGCTCTCCCCCGGTGCCGTTTGCAGGAAGTGCAGCCCCGCGCTGGTCAGCGGGGTCTCGATGAGGTCCTGCCAGGAGCGGCGCTCGCGGTGGATGAGCGGCAGCTGGACGAGTGGGTGCTGGTGCTGCCCGTGCCCGTCCCCATGCCCATGCCGTCTCCGCGCTGGTCCTCAGCCGAGGAGTGAGAGTGCGTGGACTCGCTCGAGAAATGTCGACCGTGCTTGGACTCCGGGAACGGGCTGGAGGAATTCACCTGGAGAGGGAGAGGGGAGGTGGAAGAGACCATCTGTGGAGGAATCGGGGAGGTGGAGGCACTTTTGGGGAGAGGGGATGGAGTGGAGCGCAAGAGGCTCATGGAGCTCAATGAGCGGGGCAACTGGTCGTAACTGTGGAGGAGGTTGGCCTGAGTGGGGATCAGGTGTGACGGAGCGAGCGGGGTGAGGAAAACCAAGTGTTACCAAGCGGGTACGGTGCGTGAGCACGGACATACAGAGACAGGAGACGAGCAGAGCAAGACGGACGTGGTGGGCGAGGACGGAGAGAAGAAAAGGCAGAAATACACCAAAATAAGAGAGAAAAAAAAAAAAGCAATGAAATGACAGAGGTGTAAGTTCAAAAAACAAAACAAAAAGATTGACATGACTGCTGGATGGTTTTAGTTTGAGTAAACATGGTGTAGCTATGACAAACTGGAGAAGATACCCAGAAGGAACGATCTGTCAGGACCCACCGCTACTGTGAGCAGAAAGTTGGGTTTGGAGAATGATTGGAAACTAATGCTAAAGAAATTATTGGTATAATAAAATGCCAGTTAAAAATGAATCAAAATAAGACAAGTAGTGTTGGAATTAGCGAGCGCTAACATACATATTTAAAGCTAACATACCTATTTACTGTATGCTTATATATGTTAAATGTTTACTGTAAACATTTACTGTTTACATCTACTGTATATAAACTTTTGATTTTGAAGAAAGTAATGCAAAAATTATGTAAAAAAAAAAAAAATTGTCTTTTAAATTTTTCTGGCCTATAAGTGATGTTTAGTCTGACTTAATATCCTACAGTGGGGAAGAGAGACTGTGTGTCTCTTTATATGGTGTATGTAAACATCTGACTTCACCTGCTTACAAATAAATGAAGCTGTGTAGGATTCAGTTTTGGACGATATGCTAATACAGCCTGACGTTGGATTATTGGTTTTGTAGGCAGAAACGCCACCCACCACAGTGACATACAACGCATGTGGCCTTCACTCGTCTATATGAGCACCCACTGACCAGGAGTGAAGATGTCATGAGCAGCGCGACCTACTGCCACCTAGAGGTCAGACAGGGTAAACATTCTGGCAGCGTGACTGTGATCTTGGCTGCTTAAAGAACCAGATAGTCTCCCACTCTGATGTTTTATTAATGTTGAGAGCTCTGCTGTGTGCAGCTCGGAAAACTGTGGGGCTTTTAAGACTAAAATATTCCATCAGAATGAAACGCTGCGGAGAGATCGTGGAGCGGGCCTGAATGAGAGGCTGCGTTACTCACAGATGGCGTGCGGTGGTAAGTATCACAGAGGGACGAGGGCCCCTCCTGTTTGAGTGTCATCGATCCGTCAACCTCGTCTTGATCGCTCTCGCTCCAGTAGTCTGATGTGAGGACAAACACAAACGGCACACGGGCAGGTGAATTCACAAGCAGGAAGGAAAGGAGCAACTTCTTTTTTTTTTATGGACGCACCTTCATCGGGGCGTGGCACCTTATCGTCAGGTGTGTAGCCAATAGCAGCTAAGCCCAGCCGGTTCATCCATCTGCAACAAACAAGCAGACTTAGAGCGGATAGAAAGGCAGGAATAAAAAAAATGAAAATGGAGTGCAGAAGGAAGGAGAGAAAATGAAGAATGGGTGACTATGGATCAATCCCAGGGAGTGAATTTGATAATAGATATGGATTAGTCACAGAGAGAGCACATTGTTATGTCATTTTTGTTATATTGTTTGAAAATGGTCTCAAAACAACAATATTATCGTTTATCGCGATAATTACTGGGACAATTTATCATCCAACAAAATTTATTATTTGGACAGGCCTGAGTAAGGATGAAAAATGTGAAAGTATTCACATTCCTGATTTTTTTTTCTCATTTCATCACTTTACAACTAGCCAAAACCTGAGTTGTGCAGGCGTTAAAATAAACGGAAGAACAGTTTAGTTAAATATAATCTAATATCTCAAGAATCTCATCCAAATTTAACCGTTTCATAAATATTACACTCTCGAAGTTATTCAATAGAACTCTTTATTGGAGCAGAAATATTGAAAATCAGGCTGATTAAATCTCCCAGGAGCCTCATTAGTTGCATCATGGGTACTTTAAAGAGAAGACCTCAATGTTTCTTTGCGTAGTTTTGTCAAGAGACATTTCTGAAATGTTTAAAGACTTCTGCCTTAAGCAAAGAAGAAAATGATTACAAACTAAACAGCAAACTCTAGATATCTTTGGCATTGGAAACGTGGGAAAGATGGATTCAGTCCAATGTCTGAGAGTTTATGATGTCTGTGAGAAAACTGCAGTTTGAGTGTCACTGGACTGTCAAACAGATCTGATCCCAAGTAAATCTGAAAATCCTGCTGGGTTTGGTTTTGGAAACGGTCTTGGAGGATACTCAAGTAGGCGTCCGACTTCCGCCCTCTGGTTCGCATGTCTCCACCCCTTACCTCTTCGCTCTCTGCTATTTTTCTGTTGGATTGTTGTCATAAAAGCAATGTTATAGTCCACCTTAAAATATATGAAGTTTATCAACCTCTAATATGTATGCATAATGACGCTCCCTTAACATTTCCGCCTGCCCCCTCATGTAGAACCGGCCCAGGAAACATGGAGCTGTTTTCAAATTCATCAAACCTCGTCTGCTTCAGCTCCACAAAACTGACTCTATATTTAGTTTTAGTTTTGTAAGTACTAAAAAAAAAAAAGACATTCAAACAACTTTCATTTCTTACAGAGACATCCGTGTTCTTGCACAGAAAACCTGTGAAAGCGCCTGCAACCACAGTGGCGCACACGAACCAACAAAATGCTGCACAGAAGTCAAATATAGCTGCTTAATTACGATCCTCCAATTATCTCCACATGTCATTCAGGGGAGGTGTAGATAATTAGCGCTCATCAGATGGCACTCCTGCAAATATCATTACAATCTCCCTCTCAGATGCACACACGTGACTCATAGACACACACACACACACACATTCTCTCACATGTGTTTCCAGCTCTAAGGTTTATCAGCAGAAGACCAGGATCATGTCTTATTCATGCGCAGTGTGGCGTTGGTGGGCCGCTGCCCCGTGTAAGCTTGTTTTACTCTGCTAAAATATTCATAAACATGACACGTGGCGTCCCTGATCTCTGACTGCTGTTCATGTCAACACACACACCCCCACACACACACGCAAAGATGAAGCTCACCTGTTCATCTCCTCGAGACAATCTGTGGCGAAGAAGAAGCTCTTGATTTTGGGGTGACAGGCTTTGAAGGCGCTGCAGTCAGCCAGAGAGACGGAGTGTGATTAGCTTCTTTTTTTTATTATTCTTTTCCTTCTTCCCCCGCCCCTTGTTTTTTTTTTTTTGTTTTTTTTTTCCAGCATGCATGGCGCGTTTGTGTGCGTTCACGTTGCGTGGGTGAGAGCAAATGTGCTTGATTAGTAATTCTGGCGACATGTGAGGGGGAGACTCACAATTTCCGCCTGCACTCTATGGCTCGGTCTATTCTGAACTCGGGGAGGCTGATGAAGCCCTCAGCCTTCTCATCCTGCAGGCGGAGACAGATGGAGAGCGGCGGTACATCATCCACACAGAGAACAAAATGTCAGGCACACTGATATACCAATTTTACAGAGAATACGATCGGCGAGGTGGAGTGCATGAAAACAAGATCTGCTGTTTACGTTGGCAGGGATGGTTTACCAAGACACACTTTGCATAAAAATAACCAAGCTGTGATTCTTTTAGATGGGCTACATTTAATGTACTTTGACAAAACTGATAATATCGTCATCCGAACGTTCATTATCACTTAAGGCAATACAAATGTTGCAGAAAAGTGATGTTTTAGTCAGGAAAAGCAATCTTGCATAAAACAGTGTTCTTGCAAAGCTTCAAAAGTTTAACGGTAACCTATTATGCTTCTTTTTCAACAGGTTAGGAAAGGACTATGCGCTACACAAAACATGTTTGATATATTTTAGATGTAGTCAGTTCTGCCTATTTATCTCCTTTCAGAAGATGCTGTTTTAGGGCGTCTTGTCACTTTAAATCCAAATAAGCTGCTTGCCCCGCCCCCCAAACGCAACGTTTACACTCACACGTCAAAATGGCTGCAAACAGATTTGCAACTATTCGGCCAAACATCTTTGAAAAGCAAAAGCAGAGCCTGCTGCGCAACCAACGAGTTTGCAGCAAGAGTTTTCTAAAGGGCATGTCAACAACTAATTACCTGCCTTTTCCAGCAGCTGTTTTCATAAGCAACTGAGACCCAAACGGAAACATAAAAGCATGCAGAATGTGAATTTTTTAAACAAAAATACATGTAACCAATTTTATCAGAAATTTGCAATACAGAAAGTAAATATTATTAATCATCGTCTAAACATGAATAACGGACCGTCCTTTTTCATAGGAATCTATGTTTTCTAAAGGTGTGTAAAAAGCCTGAAGCTAAACTCCTTATTTAGTCATCAAATTTAGAAAGAAAGTAACTTTAAGTCAAATAAAATGTTATTCAGTGAGGGGGAAAAAAACCTTCCACATTGAGAAATTAATGTTTTTCTCAAAATAATGCTGTGGATGCCAATGCTATGAACACATTGACACAAGGAGTTGCTTAATCTTCAGTGAGGCTCCAGATGGTTGGATCACACAGAGGAATGAACCTCTGGTTGTTGTATTTGTTTATTTCTCCTCAGCTCACTAACTGTGCTCTTTCACTCAACAGGTTTCCTCCGGGATTCAGGACTACGGACTCAGATGGCAGAGGAAAAAGAGCTGAGTTTGGGTCTATGTTAACTTGGTCACATTTTTGGGGTCTTTATTATTTTGCTGTTAGAGACCACCGGCTTTTATTGAAAATCTCCTGGTATTTCAAAGAGTTCACGAGGATCTATGGAAGAGAAAGCTTTTCACAGTGTCCATTCTTTGTTTCACACTTGGAGAGTAATTGTTGATGACCAGCTCAGTCGTAGTCTAATCTTACTAAAGTTAAAGACCCGATCAGAAGAATAAGCTTCATGTTTATGATTCTGATGTAAAAGCAGAAGTTTGCCTGCCTACCAGCTGGTGTGGAATTGGCTTATAAAGGATGGCGCTCTTATTTTTTTCACCTCTTTTGCCTCCAGTTCAGTTTGTGCATCGAGGCGAGAGAAATACGGGCCCTCCGTCCAGTACAGTCACTTCATATTCATAACCTGCTAAACCAAAGTGTCTGGACACGGTCATCAACTTGGAAAACAAAGATAAAAAAAACAAAAAAACATGATTCTCTTTCTCTTAATGCTGTGATGGCACTCAAGTTGAACCTTAAATATCTCACAAATTTCCAGTGATGTTATCATGACGCAATAAAAGATGGAGTTATCTTTAGGCTTTTTGCACTCCTTTTATCAGCGGTACCAACAGAGAAGCAGGCTGACGCATGAAAACAGTCGAATCCCGTTTACGTCTTATGAGCAATAAGCAAAAAAAAAAAAAAAAACCCCAAAAGAGTGTTCAACCCTCTCATGTCTTGAAAATGTATCAGAAAGGAGACCGGCAGGAGAAGCTAAACGACTATTGATGCAAATGTCTTACGTTTTGGTTGGTGTACCAGTAAAGGCAAGATTCTTTGAGAATGAACCAGTACTTCCTCCATTTTTGGGTGAAATAGCCTTTAGCGTCCTTCTTCTTCCACAGCCAGCCCTCGCAGTCGCCGTGGCCCAAATCCTTACAGGAGATTCTCCTTCGACTGGCGCTGGTGAGGGAACCTGGGTCAAAAATAAAATGAAAACGTGTCAGCCCCAGAAGAGGCTTCGCAGCCCACATTGCAACCCCTTATTATTTTCGGAGCACATTACACCTGAGACAGTGACAAATGGAGGCTGGCCAAAAAAAAAAAAAAGCAAATCATTAATTACTGAGAGTCAAATAAAGGACAAAATGGGAGCAAGAATACACGCAGTCTCTTGTGTCTCTTCTGTGTGAGTTTGCCTTTCATCTATTTTCATCCAGTAAAGTACATCAAGACTTTCCATATATATATATATATATATATATAAACTATATATATATAGTTTATATATATATATATATATATATAAACTGCAGAAGTCAGCGCTGATGTCCTTTTAATATTATTTCAAGCCTCGTCATTCGGTGACTCACTGCTGAGAAACAGTTTGAGGTGAAACATTTGTTCAACTCTCAGGCAGAATCCACAAAAACAAAACAATGTTTCGCCGTATGTTATTACAAATTACTAAACATAGGACGAATAAAGCAATGACGTGCTTACCTTTACTTCTCTTTTTGGTTTTCGTTCTTAAAGACGTGTAATGGAAAGACTGAAGGGAGGAGGGGAGGAGAAAGGTGTTAGCAAAGTTCAGGCTTAATGATAATGGATAGAGGCAGATTTAGAGCAGCCCATTTACTCTCCATTTTAAGCTCGCTCTTTTCCATTTGTGTTTTGATTTAAATGGCTTTTTTTTTTTTTTTTTACAATTTATTAAACCATCTACTTTTGTGGTATCTAGCCGTTAGCTGGAATCTCATGTAAAAGCACCAGGAACAGTTTTAGCCCACATGTTAAACCCTTTTACTCTAACCGCGGCTTTTTACATATTAATACATTCTCAATAAAAACAGACTGGAAGCAGTAAGAAAGATGTACATCACTCAAAAGTAGTACCAAAATGTGCTACCGCTAACTATCGGAGTGAAGGTTTTGTGCTATGCTGACTGTATTTTCTCTGTGCTTTTAAGTTTCCATTTTGGTTTAACTGGCTCCTTTTTTTTCAAACCTCCATCTGTTTTATGCCAAAATACAATCTCCTAATAGCTATTACCTATTAACAAATTCAAGCGTAAAAATATGTAAATTTGCTGGGGGTTTTTTGGGGTTTTTTTTGCTTGAAGTTGTACCAAACTTTGCATAGGCTACTTGTTTTTATGGTCACTGGGCCTTTGTTGATGTTTTGTTTCTCTGCTGGATTAGCAGCATGAACTTGCTGAGCTAACAGCTGGACGTAGCATTTTCAGAAGCGAGTGGTGCCGCCATATTGGGAGGGTAAACTAGTCTGAACTGCTGTGTCACTGAAAAGGAGAAATAAATATTCTAGCAGAATGAAATTGCTGCACAATTCTTCTATGCAATCAAAAGCACATGTTTTGCTCAGGCATGTAGCAAATGAAACGTCTTGATAATAAAACAAACTTTAAAGGAAATCAATCCTTTGATATTTAAACAGACCAACAGGAAAATTGTTACGGATTGCTTTTGATTTTAACTTATTGGGCTGTTGAATAATGTGGAGGCCAATATGTTCTTTATTCCATTTCTGAATGTAAATATTTTGCATTTAGTATGGTCAATATAATATAGCGCTTAAACATGAGGTTACTAAGCAAACTGACAATAATCAGTGATCAATAAAATCATTTTGACTCTTTATTATTGAATGTAGGGACACATATGAGTGCAACCATTTATTATATGGTTATATCTGTATTTTGTTGCACTTTATATTTTCCAATTTGGCTCCAGCTTTATTTAATAAAGAAGAATATGTTTAAATTTGTGGTGTGATTTTGTTTATTTTTGTAATCTGGTGAAAATGAGATTTTATCATTCAAATTCTAAAACAAAGATACAAATATATGTCAGGGATATAAATTGCTTTCTTAAAAGCTAAACTCTGATTTCTTTGATTTCGCAGTTGCCTGCTTGACAAACAGACTTTAAGGTGAGTAGAAAAACACATGGACTACATATAACATAGGTAACATTTTAATTAAGAAAAATGACTGGGGAAATGTAAAATCCCAGCAAAACTATGGTTTACCCCTACCCACGATATTTCAAATGGAATAAGTGAGACTTATTGTCAGACATCCGCCTTCTAAAAACAAATAAACAGTTAAAATATGAGTTTTATGGTGTATTATTTTTACTTTACTTCATTCTCATTGAGTGTTTGTCTGTTAAAACAACCTGAAACGGTTCCTGATTTCTGTTTAAATTAGACTAAACTGAGTCACGGCGCTTTGGAGGAAAGGTTCAGGCTGGCACCTGAAGCAGCTCCTGAGTCACGACAGCCTAAATATGGAAATCTATTTACCTAGATTGATTGCTCTGTTTGATTTCATCATTACAGTCCTTACAGGCCCCGTTTATTCTTAGAAATGTCCTCTGTTCATGCACGGCCAGGGGTTCGGCTATTATTTATACAAAACTGGTCTTCGTGCAGCAGCCGACGCGACTGCTGCGGAGATTGTCAATGCGAGTGAAGCAAGTGATGCCTCAGCAAAACGAGGGAAATCGAAATGAGAACGTACTTGAGAAAGAAAAAAAAAACCCCACTATTTTGTTCTTTTTGCACTGAGATGCGTTGGTGTCAAAAACAAAAACAAGCAGCACTAGCTCTTCCTACCTTCCTCATGGAGGCGGCTCCTGAGCTTCCTGTACCAGAGTACCTGCAGGAGGATTGATAGGATTCATTTTAACCACAAATAGCTCGTGACCGAACACTTTACCGATCGCAGGCGTGTGGGGGAACTCACCTGTCGGTCGTGTCTGCTCGCAGCGTGTCTGCACCCCGCTGGAGGACGGAGAAGGAAAAGGGACCCATTAGAAAATTGGAAGCAACATTAATGCACATCTTCACCTTCCCACATGAACGATGTTTTATGTTCCATCACATCAGTCAGTAACACAAACTGAACACTTTACAAGAAATCTGTAGAATTTAAGGTATTTTACAGTAAATTAGAGGCGTTTTTGTTTACGGTGTCTTTTTTTTTTTTTTTCAATTTTTTTCGTTTTGTTTTAAAAAGTTCTAAAAATATCTAAAAAGAGTGAACATGAATGCTCTGATTTCTGAAGATGTTCTGATCTTCACGTCTTGACGACTGTCTTGCACTTCTACTCAAATGTTGAAGTGTTTTTAAGGAATATTTCTGTGCCTCAGCGGAAAAATACTGTTGCATTAGCCAGTATTTGACTGCAGCTGAAGTGAGTCTTACAACTTCACATCCACTTTGTCGCCAAAAGTATTCGCAGTTCTAAAGTCCTTCCACTGGCCCCCTGTAACTCAGAGAATAAACTTTAAAATATTGTTGTTAGTTTAGAAATCACTGAACTGTTTAACACCATAATACATCAAGGACCTGCTGTTGTTGTATCAACATTCCAGACCTCTCAGATCTTCTGGTTCTGGTTCTGCTCTGCATCCCCAGAACCAGAACCAAACATGGAGAAGCAGCATTCAGCTTCTATGCACCACAAATCTGGAACAAACTTTCAGAAAACTGCAGAACAGCCAGAACACTGAGTTCATTTGAACCTGAAGACCCTGCTGTTAATTCTTGTTTTTGATTAATAATAACTGGAACATTGATCAATATATCTGATGTGTATTTGATTATTCTTGATGATGGCATGAGACAAAATGTAATGTTTGTTGCTTGTTTCATGACTGGTGACTGTATTGTTTTTATCACTCTGAATTGCTGCTGCTGCTGATGATGATAAATTTGATTTCAGACAAAACGTAACAAAAATAAAACTTTCATAATGCAACGCTTACTACCAAATATACCTACTCAAATACTTGCAAATACACCACTTGTTCGGAATAAGACGAAGTCTGACTTACGTAATCGTACCTCTATCCATCCTATAGTTCAATAATCTATAATCCTCTTCCCCATATTCCTTCTAAATCAAAAATAGTTCCTGAACCAGGTGAAAATAACATACAAATAAACTTGACTTCAAACTCACTATCCTTAATTTGTAGGGTTTAATATGATGCTAACAAACCCTTTGTGGCTAGTATTCGTTCTCTCTTTCTTCCCTTCTGAGCATTGTGTAGACATAAAAACATATTTAAGTTGCCTGCCAGTCTTCACAAGTCAAAACAAAAACAAAAGTCAAACTAATCCAAGATTGACATAAGACCAAAACCGGAGTTGAGTTCTACAACTCTTAGTGATACTCTGTCGTCTCCACATTGGAAAACAACGACAACGGAAGGAAACAAGCCTTATAATGCTGATGGGAAACATTTTGGCTTAAATAAAGGATTATATACAAAACTATTCCAACAAATTGCTCGCTATTTTTCATCGTTTGGATAATCTGTCGATTGCACAACTTTTAGTTGGGTGCAAAATGGCTTTTATTGAAGATTGGAGAGAAGAGAACGAAATTTGAAAGAAACCAAACAATGTGGAAGCTTTTCCCCAGCAGGGACAGAGAAGCCGGTCAGAGATAAACACAGGGCAGAACTGGAAGAAAACATCTTAAAGGCTGCAAACGACCTGAAACTGGGGTGAAAGGTCACCTTCCAGAAGCACAACGATGGACTGGTTTAGCTAAAAACATATTCCTGCTGTGAAACGTCAACAGCGAATACAGCACAGCTGTCTGTGTGTTGCTTCAAAAAGGTGAATATTTCAACAACAAATAAAAAGCTTCCCTCTAGTTCTGTCCTGGCAGATGAGCTTTTTTTTTTTTTAAAGCAAGATTTTTCAAATCCAATAGCAGCAAAAGAACAGGATGCCATTCAGCATTTATTTACATTTGTTCAGACACAGTAGCCCCTAAATCAGAAACGGCTCCATTACCAAGCAGACTGTTCTTAGCCTGATTACAGGCTTGATTTCTTGATGACTATAATTTACTGAGGCCTGGTGTGACAAGAATGATTCCCTTACACCACAAATCTAATCACTTGTGAAACCTTAAGCTAATCCTCTCCGCAAAAACCCACTGTATTTCTCAATCATTTAAATTTTTTTTTTTTCCATTCCAAGCCAGCCTGTTTGGATGATCAATCCGGAGCCGCAGAGGGAACCGGGCGCCATAAGCCGAAGGTGAGGAGAGATGATTGGGATCATTTCTGATTAGAAAGCGAAGCGGCTTAGTCAGTGTGTCCAGGGGACCGTTATCCACTAATCCAGCCACTTTCGCAAAAACTTTGAAACACACACACACACACAACTTGGAGCCAGTGCACGCTTTGCATTTCGCATTGTCCTGGACTCGCTTTGTTTGGGGTCGGTTTCTGAAAAAGCATCGATTTCGTGGGAGGAGACACGACTGATAGGGAACTAAGAAATAAATAAAACGTGAAAACGAGCAGGTTGTTAAGGTGGCATATGCTTGTTAGGGGGAAAAAAGAGAGAGAGAGCACACCTCATGTGCGGGCAAACAAATACGAGTCACAGCCATGAAAAACACGCAGCTGAGAGGGTTAGAGCTGGCGAGAGCAGGGCTGTGTACGTGTGTTTGTTTGCATGCTGCGCGTTTAAAGCACAGTCTATCAGTCGCGCTTCTAATTGGTCTAGCTGATGCTGAGTCATACACCTACTCACAGGGATACTGCTCTTTGTGTGTGTGTGTGTGTGTGTGTGTGTGTGTGTGTGTGTTTGTGTTTGTTCGGGATAAACTCCTGTTTAGACTCCGGTGTGTCAGAGGAGATAGGGATATTAGGATGAGTTAGGATGAGCTGTGAGATGCATACCGTGCATACAAATGCACTCCTGTGTGCTGGAGTGTGTGTGTGTTTCTTTCTGCGCGCGTGCGTGTGTGTGTGCTGGCTTGTACGTGAGAGAGAATATGAATGCTACAAAAAGGGGCGTGCCTCAATGTCACTGTCCCTTTCCTCATCCGCGATACTGGCGGCCATAAAGTAGCACTTATCTTCGTCACCTCTACATGACAAACACTCTCAACACACACACACACACACACACACACATGCACGCACACGTCCGGAAACGGCAATGTGTGTTTATCTGCAGACACAATGACCTATCCTCTAGGTAAAAACAGAAAACGTGAAGAGCAAAGAACGCTAGAGGCTCACAAAGTATACCCAGGGCTGTAAGAGGAAGCAAGGAATTTGTGAAGAGTCGCGGCCTTACAGCTGGCGGTGGTCTCTCTATGGACTTTGGCCTTTGACCTTGAAGCTGCAGCAGATTCCAGGAACAACCTCTGAGCTCTCCAAGCACCCCTAGAAAAAACTGAGATGCCCTCAAGCTCTGGTAGAGGACTCCAGTTTGAATCAGAGGACATGATTGCAAAAATAAAAACAAAATAAACTGAAGATCTGTGGTGTGTCTTTAGATTCAGTATTGACCGTCAATACTTGATAGAACAAAACATAATATACAAGATGGAGAAAAAGCTTCTGTGCCACTTTGTTTCAGTCAGATTTTTTTATGAATATCATTTATGTACTTTTGCATCATTACTCCCTTGGGCTGCGATAAACAAATATATAATAGGGACTTAAAATAATCTACTCATTCTATCCAAAATATACTTTTTTTTTTAACCCCAAACTAGAATTTTAAAATTCGGTTTCAGCGTAGACAAAGTAAAAGATTTTCAATTGATTAGTTTACTTTGTAAAAGTGCAGAAAAATAAATTCTCACAGTTTGATTGTTGTGTTACCATAGCAACAACCTGATGCTATGAGCCGAATCTTTGCGCTAGAGCTCGGTTTGTCCACAGATACGTCTCAGCTAATAATAACCAATTATCAGCGATTGCTTTTTAGCTCGACCTATTAAACTCGGCCTCCTCTCCCAGATTCCACTAAATCTGCACGGAAGCGCCGTTAGCGATGGTGCCGCAGTGAGAGGGGCCCTAAATCATATTCTATTCAAGGCCCCATGAAACCTCAGGCCAGTCCTGATTAATTTATTGCACATAATCAAATTACGTTTATCCGAGTAAATGTATTAAGTTCATTAAGTTGTCTCGTTAAACACAAATAAATTAAGTTTGACAAACTTCCTTCGATTACGTCACAAATTAACTACATTTTTTGAAGCTGGAGCTCTATTCTCGCTCTTCAGAATCAAAAAATCCACTTATTACCAGGCTTTTGTCAAACCTGATGGCATGAAGTGGAGGTAATTCAAACATTTGATTCACATTTCAGCGCAGGGATGCATCTAAATGCTGGTGGCTAAGGACTGGGAGATCTTGCTCTAACCACTAACCATCAATGAAATGTTTTTGGGGTTTTTTATCTCAGGAATACCAAGCTGAAACAGCAAATAATAATAAAAAAACATTAAGGCTTACACTATAAATCTGTAAGCTATTTTTTCTAACGTCCTGTGGCAGTCAGCTGTGCTACAGTGCTTTTACAGCAGCACAGATCACTCAAGGAATTTTTTTGTTTTGTTAATGAACCCCAGAAATGTGCAGAGTGACCAAAAAATTGTCAAGTAAAAGTAGTACTACTTTTACTTGACTCAACATATTTTTACCCAAGTAAAAGTAAAAAGTATCCGTCCTCAGACAGACAAAAATATAAATATAAGTAGAAATTTTTGGTATCTTAAATATGCAAATGACAATACTTCAAAGGAGCAATAAAAAATAACTAAATCAGGCTAATCAATTTTTTTTTTCCAAATCAGTTTCTTTCAATAAAAAACTTGAAAAAATCTGCAGGTGTGTTTTCTGGTGAATTTGTGGTTAAAATGTGTTTGTTTTACATTCAGTGGGTAGGAAATCATGATATTTTAGAGTAAAAATACTTCATAATAAAATTACCCAAGTCAAAGTTAAAAGTACAGCGTAGTAGAAATACTCCCAAAAGTAATTTTTGTCAAAAAAGTTACTCAAGTAAATGTAACTAGTTACTACCCAGCTCTGCTAATGTTGTTTATGGCCCAACTCTGATGAGCCCACATTCACACATCTACAGATAAAAGTTTGTTCAGTTCATAAATCCACTACAGCAGCCATGTTTTCCATGCCAGCTAATTCATGTCACTGGGATCACCACTGCTCTCTTCCCATTCTTCCAGCCTTTAAGCTTCAGCAGCATAAAGTTCTCGCATCGCACTGCATCCCACAGTTTCCGATGTTCAAAGCTCTCTGCAGTAATTGCACGATCTCATCGTTTTGGGCTGAACCAGAGAGGTCGGCCTGTGCAACAGAACGGAGGGTGAGACGTCGGCTCTCTTGGGAATGAATAAAGTCAATCAGTAAGTGTCAACAGAAAGTATTGTGCATTGTATGGCTGCTGAACACTTAAAGTATCAAAGTTATGCTTATTGTTGTTGCAGAAACAAGCTTCACATTTTTACCGGTGAGTCGTGACAGACAATAAAACTTTGTGTGTCAGTGTTTTCTAAATTAAAATTAGTTTAACATGTTGAAATTAGTTCACTTTTACACAAACTTCAATATATTTCAGTTGGATTTTCTGTGATAAACAGCATATAATTTTAAAAGTAGATTGACATTTGTACTAAAGTTGGGTTTTTTTTCCAAGAACTAATCTGAAAAGTGTGGCACGCACTTGTTTTCTGTACCCTCTACTTTAACTGACCTGAATAAAAATGTTTCCACTTTAAAAAGTCATGCACTTGCTAAACAGAGACCATCTTTGTGTGCTTTTCTCCAAAAAGAAACACATATGTTCTGTTTCCAGCCTCAGAGGTTTGCTGGAGAACCAAATCATCATCATGACTCCATGAAGTCCAAGGAACACAGCAGATATGTTGGGGATGCAATCATGGACAAGTTTAAAAGATAAAAAAAATAATAATAATCATGCATAAGATCATGAGACTGGAACATTTCACAGAGTTCTGGTAAATCCATTATCCAAAAATGGAAAGAACAGTGGACAGCTGTAAACACACCGATGGATATCTATTGAAATTTTAAGTTGTTTTAAAATAGAAATTATGCACAACACAAAATAATTTACTTTAATAAACTTCGGCGGGTTTTTTTTTTCTTTCTTTTTGAAATTAAAACTGCCACCATGAACCTCATCTGCACAACAGCAGACTTGGATGTACACGTTCATTAAAAATGACTAAAAACAGAAAGCATTTTGAACAAAGACTGACCCATATCCCGCACTTTTGTAGAGCATAGACAAAAACATTTCAAGACCTACTACATAGAAAACAATCGGCTCAAAAAAAACTTAGGAATATCTTTTTTCTCTTTTACTGAGATAAACATCTTTGGATATATAATTATTTTCAGATACAAAATCAGATGACTTTGTTTCCTTAAAGTGCAAGTAAAAAAAAAAAAAATCTAAAATATTATTTTACCATTTAAAAAAAACAACTGTGGCCCGCAAGTACTTTCATTTTGGCGATTGCATCAAAGCAAAACCAGGTCAACTTAAAAAAAATAAATGAAAACATATGCTCACGTTGCTGTCCATCCAATCTGACCAAGCTTTACATATTTTTTGCAAAGAACAGAAAAAAGACTGTCCTATTCAGCACTTTGAGTAAGATATGCATTCAGCACTTACTCAAAAGGTCTGAATGCAGATTAAATGAAAACCGTCAATCATGCTCCTTCAATTTCACATTTATATGCAGCTTTGTTGGCTTATCACATGAAAATGCAGAAAAATAAAAATAAAATTGCAATAAATATGTTAAATTTGTGTTTAATGTGACAAAATGTGGAAAAAAACAATGTAGGGAGAGTAAATACTTCTCCAAGCCAGATTGCAGTGCTGAAAGATTTCCCGAGTCTTTGTACGTACCGGGAGAGGCTCAGGTGGTTGGTCGAGCCGTAAGGTGGAGGAAAGCATGGAGGGGCTGATCGGAAAGCTGGGGCTGCTGGGATTACGGCTCTTGCGACGTGAGCGTCTAGTGGAATCCCGCCGGCTCTCTCTGCCCGGACCCTCAGGCTCCTCCTCGATCACCAGGATCTTGTCGTCGCTGAGATACCGCAGCAGCGAGTTGTCCGAATCTGGGGGAAGTGAGAGGACAAGGGTTTGCGTGGACATTAGACGCCGGTTTGGGTCAGAACAATGGATAAGACGGAGGAGAAATCCTCGGAGGGGGGAGATAACGTCTTGGAGTCCAGGGCGAGGCACAGAGTAAGAACAGCTGAGCCTGAATGTAGGTCCCTCTTTCACAGATAAAAACCCAACGAAAAGGCATCAAAGTGCCTCAGAGCAGCAAGAGCCGATATGGGATCACAGTTGGGGTTCGTACATCTATAATCTGTTTGTAGTGATTATGTTGATACGCAGGGCTCAGTTGCTAAATCTTGCCTGTGACACGAGCTTTGATTCTGCTTCAGCACAGATAAAAACTCCTCAACTCATTTGTTTACCGTCCCCGAGTTTCAAAATGAACATCCAGAAAGAGACAAAAGGGAGAAGGAGGAGAAGAAAGTCCAGCCTCGTACATTAGGACTGTACTTTAATAATATTCATAGACTTTCTGAAGGTAGAGCGGAGGATGCTCTGTTGAATACAGATCGAACCTCGCCACCAAAATAGCAAGGCTGCTTAGAATTGGTCACGTTCTCCTTTCCCAAGCGGCTGTATAAATGCAATTTCCTTGCATTTGTGTCTAATAGTCGCTCTTAGAGATACATACCAGGTTTGATATGTATCCTCACACAACCAAAGCACCATGGACAAACCACACGATGAGCTGAGATGCACTGAGCTGAGCATGGAGCGAAGCATGGCGCCACTTTGACCCGACCGCATCAGCGCCGTAGTGCGCTGTGTTCTTTCTATGTGCGCGCGTGTGTGTGTGTGTGTGGGGGGGGTGTTGTTGTGCGTATATGTGTGTGTGTTCGTGTGTACCTCTGCTCCCTCTTTTGCCCATGCTGGGTTCCTTGGCTTCGGCCATCCAGTTATATTCAGGAGGCATGGAAACAGGTCTGAGATCACCTGGAAGCACCAATCAGCAATCAGAGAGTCTGGCTGAGAGACAGTGTGGGACACAGCTGGAGGGGAGGACAGGTGAGACAAAGAGAGGGTGTGTGCAGGAGGGGCGGGACTCGTGAAGGGCCACTTCCAGCCTGTCCTTCATCAGGAGACCCAGAGTTATTTTGGGGGAGATTCTAACAAAAAAAACCTAAATTTTCCAGTCATAGCAACTCGTGTACAGCTGATTTATTTATTTTTTTTGTAAATGGACATACGTTGATCTACGTTTGTTTGAAAACTAGATTAAAATCGACTCCTCGCTAATTTCACAATGAAAACTTTTGAAAAATCCAACTTTACTTTAACTATTCTTAAAATAATAAAGAATATATGTAACCCCTTAACTGTCACCCCGAAAGCACTTACATGTTATCTAAAGGGTCCATAAGGACACCAGGGTCCTAATGGCGGTTGAGGGATAAATTAAAAAAAAGAAAAAACAGTAAAGCCTTTTCCTTTTATATCTTATTTCTGAAGTTTCTATGTTTTTAAGAGTGTCTAGGAAAGAATAATGAGACGTAGAAACATTTCACCTGGCCTCAAAATTATATAGAGAAGGGCGGAAAAAAAAAAACCCATTCAACTATAGTAAAACTATTATGATCATTATGAGAAAATTGCTGCTCTGCTCATTTTTTCCATTCCCACACTCAGAAAGCAATTTTAATAGTTTAAAGTTCCTGGAAATGAGGCAAACAAGACTGGACGATTTCCTGAGTCTGTCAGTTTGGGAGTCGACTGAGTGGCGTCTTGGGTCAACAAGTCTCTGCGCAAAACAGCTGCTTTTAAGGTGTTTTATTAGGAATCCAATAACTGAACGATGCTTTGACAGGCACATGAACTAGCCAAATGTATTATGGTCAGAATGTAAAGATTGAGCTGCGACTTTAGTTGCAAGTGGTAATCGTGAGACTTGTAATTCAAAGAACGCTGTACCAACCCCCAAGAGTCAAGCATGGTGGTAGTAGCATCATGCTACGGGGCTTTCATGGCACAAAGCGGGAAGAATTATGCAGAAGGAGAACTACATCTAAATTATTCAACTTCCCCTTAACTCAGCAGTAAGGCGGTAGACACTTGGACGCCTTTGGGTGGTCAAAAACACACATAAAAACTTCCAGACAAGCTGAAGAAGACTGGTTACTGGAATGTTCCTGACCTCAACCATACAGACAATGTAAGGACTGCGCTTGAAAGTCAGGTCTGTGCCAGGAAACATGAAATTACCTCTAATAAATCTGGAGGAAAAATGAGCGGTCTAATGTTTAGTCAGGAGTTTGCCAGGCTGTTCCCAATTCTTAAAAATCTTCTGATAAGCTTCCTCTATACAGATAACAACAAACTCATTTGATTATAGGACAGTTTTCTGGCTGGATCCAATCCAGCCAGAATTGACCTGGCACTAGCCAGGGTTCAGGTCAGGCATCTCATCTGGGACTTGATGGCGGTCGCTGTATGGGCGTGTGTCTGTGTGTCAGGAACTGGACTGGACCACTGCTTTTTGTGACCCCTGCCTTGTGCCTCTCATGGCATCGTGGTCCCTTGACGCAAGGGCAGGCGGGAGGTGCGCTGCAGCTTGCGTCGGAGGGCGTCGAGGGAAAAAGGTGGACACAGGTGGTGGAGCAGACAGGGGAGCTGGAGTGTCTAGTACGAGCACGCTGTTTTAGGCGCGTGAGTCTGAGTCTGTGTTTGCACGTATGCCGGACGAGGACACGAGCGAGCACAGCGATGAGGCGAGTGAGGAGGAGAGACGGTGAGAAGAAAAGATAGGAGACCTGGTGGAGGTGGAGGTGGTGGTGAACATGCAAGTCGGCTGATCGGGTGGAGGGGCCCGAGCTGCTGTCGCTTCCATTTCATTGCGGGCTCTTACAGTGCGCCTTACCATGCGTCGGTGTCTTGTCCCGCCGTCGCACGCCCGTATTGCGACCCCGGTCGTAGTCCGTCCCAGCGGGTCCGTCGCCCTCCAGCAGAGAGAAGTACTGACCGCTGTCCTGGTCCAGGTAGTAGCTGATGGCCTCCGAGCCCTTGGACCCGGACTGGGAACCTACGCTGTAGCGACCGATGTCGTCGCACGACATGAGGCCCATCTCCTCCCTGCGCAGAGTGGAGCTGTCACCATAAATGTCATCAGCGTCGCCTCACCCTGTCATCAGCGGTGTCGGAATAATCAAGATAATGGCCGTCATCGCAACCTTTCCGCGCGTGTGCCCTGACCTGGTGCTGTAGAGTCCAGAGACTGGAGAGAGGATGTAGACGTCCTGCATGCTGGGGGCATCCATTTTGGACATGCCCAGGGTTCCACCGGGTGTGGGGGACGTGCTGGTGGGACTGGTAGGGATGGGCTACAAAGAAAAACAGAGAGAAAGACTTTTTAGCATCTTTTCTAGATGAAAAATTAAGAATGAAGTCGATCCAATCCAGACAGATTGGGCTGACTGTCCGTATAGCTGCCAAGTTCAGTTTATTATTCCAACCAGTGAAAAGTTTTTTTGTTTTTTTTCCCAGCTGATTCCATTAAGTGTGAGTGAATTTGCAGCAATCGCTCCTCGACGAGCGCGCGGCAAGTGCGGACATGTCTGTGCAACGTTTACTTAAACCAGCCTGTGAAGCCCGTTTAATCGCCTCACTTTTCTGTCATTTCGGGTGAAGTCTCTTCACTCTCGTCGAGTTCTCCATGTCTGTTCCCATGACAACCTCTGTTCTCCTACACTCCACTCATTTTTCTTGTTTTCAAGATTTTCTTTAATTCCCTCCATCCCCTCTTTCGAGCCCCTCTCCTCCCCTCCCACTATTGTGAACTACGAAGCAAAGAGAGGACGCGGGAGAGTTGTTGTCGTCTCCCGTCTCTGCTCGACTGAAGGACACCTGGATTTATTTATCATCAGCGTCTTTGTGAGGAAAGGATACCTCGCCTCGGCTGCCATAGGAACAAATTTCAATTTTCGGAGCAGCTGCTCCAACGAACAATTATCAATTTCACCCGGAGGAAGAGGAGTTCATGCTGCCTGTCGGAGGATTTGGCCGACGTTTTAGGGAGACGACGCGGACAGAATGAACAAATAGGGACGGAGGAAAACAGAGCGACGGCGAGTAGGCAGCGCTCTCATTAAGGAAGCCCACTGTCTCATTATTTCATCAGCACTGCATTAATCAAATTCATTTCATATTCCAAACTTTCCTCTCTCTCCCTTTAACTCTGCTCCCCTTCACAACCTCTCTCCCCAAGCCTCTGTCTCCCTCCTTCACCCGCGCAGTCTTCCTCTACTGAAGGCGGCTTACAGTAAGGCGGCTTTGGCAAAAATAATGAAGACGAGATGGAAAGAGACCAAAGTCAAAGGGTTGGGGGGACTAAAACAGGGCAAGAAAAGGAAAAAACTAAGAGTCAATCCGAGACAGAGGGAACGGGGATAGCGTTGCAGTGTGGCGACTGGCGAAAACAGTAATTTAGTGATTACAACCCACTAGTCTCTGCATGGGTAAAGGGAGCTGAGGGCGATAGCAGTACAGCCAGAGGAGACGACCACAGCAGGTGAACCTCCAGTCTGTTCAAACAGCACTTAAAGCACTTCAAGCACTTCACCCCCTGCCGTGCCCATTTTAAGCTGGCTAAGAAAAAAAAAAAAAGAAATCGACTGCTAAAACCTCTCCTGTTTAATGCTGCCACATTCGCACACACAGAAGGATGCACTAAAACACATCTGCATACTTTAATGTTGAATTTGATCATCTGAAAGTGTAAAACCTTAAAATGTTTAAAAACAAAGAGGAAGTGAGATTAAATTATTCAGCGCTGTGAAAAGGTCTTCGCCTCCTTATATATTTATTTTGTTTTGAATATTTTCTCAGGCTTTAATGTTTTAGATCCATCCATCGCAGGGTCAAAAATGGGCCTGATACTTGTACCCGGTTAAGTGGGGATTGAGGGTGCACTCACACCAGCCCAGTTAAGATTGCTTTAATCGAACTCTAGTCCATTTCTCTAACAGAGTCTGATTCGTTTTGGAAGGTGTGAATGCAGAATAAAACTGATTCGGACCCAAAAGGTGAACTTTGGTCTGTCTAAAAGCCAGACGCGGTTTGACTGAAGTGAACTATGGTGCGGTTCGGACGCTTATGTAAATGGAGACTCTGCGTCTTCTTCAGAGTTTTTTTGTGTCTTTTATTGTCGTGGCTCCGGGTGCAGCCCCACCGCAGGCGAGGAGAGGAAGAGGTGTCCCAAAGGCTTTGGTTCGTTTGACACAGTGCAACGTGAAAGCAAATTACACCAACTGAAAATGTAACAAATTTGGTCCCCAATCGAACCGAGTCTACCGGACCACCAGGTGTGGAAACACCCGCAGAAACAAAACAAACAACCCTGCAGACACACACTGACTCACAAGAAAAATTAAGAGAAACAAAATAAGTGAAGACGCTTATTTTTTGGAGTCTCTGTCTTAAAAATGTCTCTGAGGTTTTCTCATCTGTTCCTAAATTTCTTTAGAGTATGACATGATGTGTGTTCTTTTAGTTTAGCCACCTCTAATTGTCAAGTTCTATGATTTTGTAATCACAATAATTAGAACTGCATATGCCTTATAATATTTGTGATTTAACAAGCGGGCAGCTATATTTTCAAAGAATTATGCTGACTTGGAAGAGATTACACTTTTACTTCTACTTTTCCACACAATTTGAAAACGTTTTTTTAAGTTTACTTTGGTTATTGTTCTTTTTTGTCAAATCTTAAAGTTGGCTTAATGAGCTGCAAAATTTAACAGCAACAACAATAAACAGGCAATTCAGCCTTTGCCATTAGTTTTTATCAAAGGGTTTCAGGATTCCTTACGCAAAACAGAACCCTCGAAATGGCGGGTGAGGCGTTTGTATTGATGGGTTGGTCCAAATGGTTTTCCACTTGGATCCGCTTCCTTGGAGGATGTCTCCAACCGGCACTCACTGAGAGTGTCTGTAATCAGAACTGTGACGATAATAATAATAATAATAATAATAATAATAATGGAGGAACTGGGTTCCGATCTAAGAAAGGAATTCAAATGATTGACTTTTTCTTTTTTTTACGTTGCTTTTTGCTTTCACTTTCATCATAAATGTTTCACCTCATTTTAGAAAGGGGCGTTTTTATTTACATCATCTGTACAGAGTACATGACAACCGTGCTTTCATCTTCGAAGTTGCGGACATTAGTCAGACACCCCAAAATAGGCCAGAAGACTGACTTGCTGCAATTATCAAAGTGCAATAAGCGCTAATGCATTCAGCGCCGATATGTGTTGCTTAAAATAGCAGGTGTTTAACCACAGTGACGATTTGTGAGCCTGTGAGGGATTTGAGCAAAGCAGGATCACACACAATGGGTGCCATATGAGTAATCGATTTAGTGTGGATGCTGATGAGGCTTTTGATAACACGAAATGACTCTGAGCATGGGGGCTTAGAGTGGTGCAAGTAATATCACAGCGATTCTTCCTCTGTTTACCATCAAAAAACAAAGCACTGCTGTAATTATAATGGAATATTAAAGTGTTTTTAGCCCATCCTACCCAACATGCAAATGTACACACAGAGAGAGAGAGAGAGAGAGATTTCTCCCACCATTTGACGTAAAGAAATAAATAAAAATCAGTGAGCTAAACTCGCATGATATTGTGCAGAGATAAATTGTTTCCTTTCGCAGACTTAGATTTAATCCATCTGAACGTTTGCCACGTTTTCCGCTGAAATTTCCCCAGACGTGCAAGCTGCTCTCCAGAACCGGGCTTAAAGTGCACGTGTGTTTTTCAGTTGTGTGTTTTTGTTTTGGGAGCGCGCGAGCGCAGGGAGAATCCGACGGAACGGAGTATACAGAGAATGACCCAGTTCTTTTGTGTCTCAAAGGAGCGATCGAAGCTGGGAAAAATCTGGAAAACATCCCTCTGCATACGTGCACAAAGCGTGAACAGAAACACGCTTAAACACACGCACGTAGCCATGGCCTTGTTAGACCGTCTGGCATGAACACGGACACACACACACACACAAATCTGCTCTGAAACAAGCTGTTTAGCAAGATATTTTGGATTCAGTAAATTATCTCCAGTATTTGCTGAGTAGTGGTTCTTGTTTCAGAGCCAGTGGAGCTGCTTGTTGTTGCTTATGAATTATTAAAAGCTGGAGTCTTTTCTGAGAGAGAACAAAATCTAAAACGCTCCTTTCTTTTTCTCCTGGCGCAGAAGTCTCCGAGCGCCGATCTAGGCGCTCGCGGCGCGTTTGCGTCAGAACAGTTTGTCAGGAAGCCATTACCCCGATCCTCTGTTCTGTTCTTCCACACACACACACACACAGCAGCAAATACAACAATAACCACAGAGGAACAAGCGAGTCACCTATAATATGGCGACAAAATGGAAACAGGAACCAACTCATTCGAAAGAATCGTTCGTGACACTGACTCGATGGGCAAATTCAAGAAAATGTGAACGCACGCGCAGCGCTGTATTTCAGCTAACAACGCCCTGGAAGACAGAATGAAAGCAAGGGTTTAAACTGAAAGCAACAAAAAGACAAGAAAGAAAAAAAAAAACAGAAGAGCAGCTGTGCTCTGATGAACAGAGATCAAAGCGTGGAAGTGGCATGTAAATGAACTGGTCTGATGCGAAATTAAAAATAGCAGCCGCAGAACACGGGAGGCTGACAAGACAGTCGGCGCTTCACAAAGCATCAAGGCAGTGTCAGGCTCGCCCTCGTCTCACCCCTCCATCCGACTCAGCACAGATAGCTCTCTTTCTGTGCACCAAAAATGGTAAAACCTGCAATATGAAGGGAAGATTTGTAAAGCTTGTACAACAGCCGACGTCCTCCATCCTTGGAGAGAGGAGATGCTACAGATCTTTAAATATTTGTAGCTTTAAAGATACAGATTGAAATATTTTCTATTTAAAAGTGTTCAATTTAGCCTATTGGGATTTCATGTAATAGACCAACTAAAAGTTGATGGGATCCTGAGTTGTTTCTTTATTCTGTATTCTTCTCAGTCTTGTTTATGTTTTACTTCTGTTCAGTCATTCCTTAGTGATTCTAGTTTGTTTATTTCTAGCGGAGTTATTCTTTGTTACTCTAATTTGGTTATGTTTCTGAGTTATTCTTTAGTGTTATTTCCTCCCTCTCTTTTAACACCTGCAACCTGTTTCTAATCCGCCATCTGTTCCTTGTTCAGTAATCAACCTCCTCAGTATATAAAACTCATTCTCGGGTCCTCATTGCTGGTTCCTCCTGTTAAAGACTGCCTAATCCCGTTACCTCCCTGTTGTTCCTGGTTCATGTTATTTTTGTTCTTCCCTGGCTCCCTATGTTCTCCATGGTTTTTGCTTTTTTCCATTCTTTATTAAATCTTCTATATCGACTGAAAGTGTCTGCCTGCTGCATTTGGGTCCAACAGCAGCGCACGCCCGTGACAAAAGTAGCACTTAATAATAAAGTTGAATAAAACAAAGACATAGTTTTTTGGGGTGGGGTTTCAAACAAAAATCTGAAACATATTTGTTATTACACAAATCCCTTCTAATAAAACTGAGTCCACTGCAAAGATTAACAAATCTTACAAAGTATTTTTATCTAGTTTCTAGTACAAATATTTTAGTACAGATGAAACCAAACAGAACAAGCTTTGGTCTTGTTGTTGTGTCATTTGATATAAAACCGTCATACTTCGCTGCCAGGAGCACTAAACAGAAGTGTTGAAGCAAGAATAAAAGCATAAAAGAGCCACTTTTTGAAAGCACTAAACAAAAAAAACCTGAATAACGAGGGTAAAATCAAGGAAAAGCATGAACGTGTCGCATTCACCTGCAGGCCCAGTGGTTTCCAGCGTACGTTCCTGAGCAGAGCTGGAGTGGAGCTCAGGGTGTTCTGGGGTCTTTTCTTCAGTGTGAGGATGACTCCGCACGGGTCTTCCCTCAGTGCGTTCACCAGGTTCTTCAGCTGCCATCCCACCTGAGGAGAACGTACACAGATGAGCCCAGAACTGTTCACACACCTGGCAAATCTACATTTAGATTTATTTTTTTTACACCAAGAAAATCAGAAAAAAAAAAGGAGCATCAACATTTTTGCGCTGTCAATCACTAATGTACTCTCTCCTCCGCGTGCTAATAGCTGAGAAACAAGCTTACAGGGAAACCGCTTATCCATCGTAATCAGTGGGAATGCTAACTAGCCTGAGAATTCACAACAGGCTCTGCTGGCTGCAGAGGAGAAGTGGGGATGAGCAGCACCACACGGAGAGTGATTGATGGCGGTAAGACCCTCCTCTTGGCTCTGATTGGTTGTTTTTGGGAGCACTGGGAGACGGCAAAGGAGCCCAATTTTTTCAGATCTCATTCTGTCACAACAAAAACAAGTTTCAACAAATATATAAAAAGTATTTGTTTAATAAAAGTTAATTACTACATCTTTATAAGAGTTCAGTTTGCTACACTTGAAAACTCATAAGAAAGAAGAAGCTGAATTGAGACAAATAAAAGTTACTGCATATTACAGAACATTATATAGAAAAACTTATATGACTAACAAATTTGCCTTATGTCTGGCACTTTAGCGGCATTAGCTAAAATAAACCCAAACGGAAAAATTGTAAAAACTGACAGAAATGCAGAAGCACGTGTGGCAGAGAAACAAAAGGCATGTTGTTCAAAAAGTAAGTGTCATATTGAAATAAATTGTGGCTTAGTCAGTATAAATTCGAAGACGGTGGGAGTTGGTAAAAGGAGCACGCCAGAGAAATGCTGACTGCAGAGTTTTCTTGTGGCTCGGGCCAGGCCGTCTCCAGAGCTCACAGCACTCATCAGGTCATTGACTGGCAACATTGGTCTCAGTTACTGGCAGAGTCTGCAGAGGCCACTACACACACACACACACATGCACACAGTCTGATACAGAAATATATCTGCTCTGATTTTAAAAAAGGACCTTTGTGTCGTAACCGAATTGTTATATTTTGTCTAATTTAATCCACAACGAGACTGAATCTCTTTAACTTGTGATGCGAGTCTAAAAATCAGAGATGTTCGATTGTGGTTCCCCCGCCAAGCGTCAGGGAAATGGGCGTCATCTGATATCGCCCTGGCTTTCATCCACTCCAATGTCCATCCGCTAAGCACCAAGTCACAAAAAAATGATTACTGCGGAAAATCGTAGGGAAAAATAAGTCGCTTGAGTTTGTTGAAAAGTGATTAATCTTCATCCCTGCTACTGGCCACAGAGTTTCTCTCTGTGGCCCGAGGATTGTAGTTTCAATACTTAAAGTTAGAGAAAGACAACAGTTATGAGAAAAAGAATGTTTCCTTGATTGGCACTGCAGTGAATGGGGGAAAATGAAAAATGTGCTGTTTTCACAAGAACTGAGTAGCAGCCACATGCCACTACTCAAACACTGCAAAAACACAAAATATTACCAATAAGATATTACCAATCAGTATTGTGGAATTATTGACTTAAAACAAGCTCATGTATCTTGCTGAAAAGTTTCTTGTAAGTTAGTTTTTCTCTCATTTCCAGTGTACCAATATATTTGTACAAGAAACCAGACTTAAATTACTTGGTAAGATTTTGTGCTTTTGCAATGAAGCAGTTGATTTCATAAAAATAGTAAATGTTACCATCATGCCAGGAAGGGAAGTGAACATCAATGTCCACACTGTGGTTTATCTTGCCACGTATTTCAGCAAATTAAAAAAAATAAATAAAAATGTGAGACCATTTTTCATGTAAAAATTTAATTTGTTTTAAAGATAATGAGGGTGAAATGTGACTTCCTAACCTTTCCAACCAATTGATTCAGTAACAACACAAGGTTTTCATCCAGCGGCCCGTTGTGTTTTTGAGTTAAAAAATGTTTAAAGTTGGCAGGAAATTTGAAAATATCACTTGATAACTGTGTCTTATCGAAAGATTGGAAAATTAATACCTGACCACCAACTATATTGTCTTAAAAATGTAAATATTAAAAAAAACAAAAAAACTTCAATAAATAAGCAATGTTAAGCCTGGTGGGGGAACAAGTAAAGCCTGGTGGCCCGCCAGGCTTGTAATAAATATACTGGGGTAAACCCTGCAGTGAGAGCTGAATCTGACGGCTGTAGAGCTGCTCTTTTAGTCAAACAAGCCGAGTGCAAAGACAAACAGGCGGACACCTAGCTAAGTGAAACCAGCATAATCTGCTGCTGACGAGATTCTTACAACCCCATGGGTCTTCATTATTTTCCCAGATGCTATTACCTCCACATAATTACGCTGCCTTTTCAAACAACTAGCGTGCTACTTGAGCAAAATCCACGTTTAGCTCAGCCGCTCTGAAGGCTGAGGTTCCGTTTTAAAGTATAAACAGCACAAGCCGTGTTGTTTGCTTTGTGTGCGTATGGGACAGGCCCACGTAATCACCCTTTAATGTAATGAAATTCTGTTCATTCAATATTCACCCTAATCTCATATTTAATTTGAAGCCTGGCTAGATAAACTTATCAACTGCGATGTGTTTTCCTCTCTCTCCTCCCAGTGAGCTCACGTTGGAGCCGCCAACTTCTTCTTCTCTCCGTTTCTCTTTATCTGTTCTTCCTCCTCCTCTTCCCAAGTCGCTCTTTACTTCCTCCTCCCTTTTCGCCCCACTCTCCCAGCTCTGTTGCAGCCCTGTTTCTCACACACACACACACACACACACACACACACACACACACACACACCACACACTCTTTCTCTCCTCCGCTCCCACTCCATGCTTATCTCCTCCCCCAGAGTGAGGGATCAGAGCGGTGAGGGCCTAGCCGAGGGAGTAATAAAGGGCTGAAGCTGTGAGCCTGGCAGGGTGCGATCTGCACTGTCACCCTGAGGAAGAGGAGGGGCGGAGAGAGGGAGATAACGCGCACCTTCATCACACGTCAGTCAAACGACTCAGCGCAGAACCCTGCATGCATAGCTTTGTGAGAGAATAACATGGATAGAGAAGAGAAACAGGGGGGGAGGAAAAAAACTCACTTTTGAGACATCTTCAGCAGACAGACGCAACCTTTTTTTCCCCTCCTTTTCAGAAATCTCAGATACAAACAGGAGCAGACGATTCATGGACATGATGAGTGACGCTCACAGAAGAGTCTGCTCCGTTTAAAATGGCTGCCCGTTCCTTCTGATCTGATTACCTGGATTGCAACTTATGCAGTTCAGAAAGTGAAACTGGGTTTGGGGGTTCATACAGTAAAAGTTAAAACCTTGCACATTTTTTCACAGCACAAACGCGATCGCCATTGTACGTTATTGCGCTCTTATGGAGCAGTCAGAGACAACCATGTATTCCAATCTCCACTGGTTAACTAAGGTTAACTTTACTGCTGCTCTCAGTGTGGAAAATGTTAAAATTCCCAAAGTCTGTGTTTTAGTTGTTGTTGTTTAGTTTTTGTTTGTTTGTTCGGTTAATATCTTAAATTTTACATGGACGGGTCACCAGACGTGCAGTTTGAGAACGTTTTCAAATTCCTGATTTTCTCAAACGTGCCTTTACTTAGAGAGCAGAGAAAGGCCGGAGTGGGACTCTCTCCGATTAACTCCAATGGAATCAGAACAGAAGTCAGTTTTTAAAAAGGAGCTGAATTGCTTTTTAGGAGTAAATTATAACTGAAAAAAATACTTTTTTTGTAGATTTTGTGAACATAAAGATTTTGTGCACACAATATTTAAGCAATTGAAAATGATGAAGTTAAAAACAACGGAGCTTCTGCTCAGGGGATGCGATAAACCTATCATGCATCAGTTCATGTACAGGACTAGCTGTTAATGTATTGTAATTTGCATTAATAGGATAATTTCTCTGTGGTGGACAGGGCACCAAAATGAGCTAAAGAAATCCATTAAAAGTGAACGACCTTGCTCAACGTTGATCACGTTCAATTTTGAACTAAAGGAGATGGGAAAACCGACATGACACAAAAGTCTGGATACGTTACAATTAAACACTTTGGTGGCAGCATTATGCTGCAGGAATACTTTAGCAAGAACCTGACTGACTGACTGACTGACTGACTGACTGACTGACTGACTGACTGACTGACTGACTGACTGACTGACTGACTGACTGACTGACTGACTGACTGACTGACTGACTGACTGACTGACTGACTGACTGACTGACTGACTGACTGACTGACTGACTGACTGACTGACTGACTGACTGACTGACTGACTGACTGACTGACTGACTGACTGACTGACTGACTGACTGACTGACTGACTGACTGACTGACTGACTGACTGACTGACTGACTGATGACTGACTGACTGACTGACTGACTGACTGACTGACTGACTGACTGACTGACTGAACTGACTGACTGACTGAACTGACTGACTGACTGACTGACTGACTGACTGACTGACTGACTGACTGACTGACTGACTGACTGACTGACTGGGACTGACTGACTGACTGACTGACTGACTGACTGACTGACTGACTGACTGACTGACTACGACTGACTGACTGACTGACTGACTGATGACTGACTGACTGACTGACTGACTGACTGACTGACTGACTGACTGACTGACTGACTGACTGACTGACTGACTGACTGACTGGACTGACTGACTGACTGACTGACTGACTGACTGACTGACTGACTGACTGACTGACTGACTGACTGACTGACTGACTGACTGAACTGACTGACTGACTGACTGACTGACGACTGACTGACTGACTGACTGACTGACTGACTGACTGACTGACTGACTGACTGACTGACTGACTGACTGACTGACTGACTGACTGACGACTGACTGACTGACTGACTGACTGACTGACTGACTGACTGACTGACTGACTGACTGACTGACTGACTGACTGACTGACTGACTGACTGACTGACTGACTGACTGACTGACTGACTGACTGACTGACTGACTGACTGACTGACTGACTGACTGACTGACTGACTGACTGACTGACTGACTGACTGACTGACTGACTGACTGACTGACTGACTGACTGACTGACTGACTGACTGACTGACTGACTGACTGACTGACTGACTGACTGACTGACTGACTGACTGACTGACTGACTGACTGACTGACTGACTGACTGACTGACTGACTGACTGACTGACTGACTGACTGACTGACTGACTGACTGACTGACTGACGGACGGACGGACGGACGGACGGACGGACGGACGGACGGACGGACGGATGGATGGAACGGCAAAACTGGAAGAAAACATGCTCAAGGCTGAAAGAGGCTTGGGACTGGGTTGGTGTTTGTGCTCCTCTAATCTGGAGCAAAGTTCCAGAAAACGGCAAAACAGCTGAAACCCCGAGGTCCTCTAAACACACACTTGAAAACTGATGCTCACAAACGTTCTCCGTCCTGTTTGACTGAGCTTCTATTGTTTTTGCAAAGAAAATGGCCAGATGTATATCAGTGTGTGTAAAGGTGTGGCGCTGGCTGAGAGACACCGCACAGGAACAACTGCGGTTGTATCTGCAACGTTGTTGACGTCTCTGGGCGTCATTCTGCAGAAGCAGAAGAAGAAGGTCAAAGTGTTCATGAACACTTTGGGACATGAACACTTTGACTTTAAACTCCAAAAAAACACCTCCATGTTTGTGGTTGTAGAGTGAAAAAATGTGAAAATGCGGATTATTTCAGCTAATACACTAAAAAAAAGGAGCATAGAATGGGATACTTCAGTGAATGCCGGAGCTAAATAACAGTTTGTCCTCATGTGGCCCCTGAATGAACACAGTATGAAGTTTGTAAGATGTGACCACTGTGGAAGAAGAGCTGGTACATCCTCTGTGCTTCAGTACAGTTTGCATTTGGAGCTGTGTGACTCACCACAGTCTGGTGGTTGACTTGGATCACCTCGTCTCCAGCGTGGATCTTCTTGCACTGATCTGCCGGTGACTGAAACCGGAAGAAAGAGGAGAACGAGGGGAATAAACTCAGTTGACACTGAAGTGGTTCTATTGTACTGGGGATAAATATGAAACCACATATTTTACTGAGTACAATTCAAGCTTCCAAATCTGAATGTCTATGACAGTGAAAACGCACGTTCTCTGTGGTTCCAGTGATGACGTGGAGTCCGTCATATGTTGACTTGATGTACATCCCCTACAAGAGAAAAAGACTAGGGAATGAACACACGTTTGAAACGATGCACATTTTTGCAGAAAAGCCGAAACTAAAACTATGAAGTTGAGTAATGACTCAACATGCATGGAGTGGTAGTTTTAGAAAGAACGACAATCTGCCGCAGCTTTTCAAAAACACAAAAGCTGCTGCTTGTTGGAAAAAGCAGCCAATATCAAAAGTAATCTTTGGTGTTTCAAGAGGATTGTATGGATTTATCAGTATTTTTGCGGAAGTGCTGAACGCTGTCGTTTGATGTACAAAAAATATTTCCGGCGAGTTGCAAATCTGAACTAGTTTCTGCAGCGGACGCTTCCAGCCATGTTTCTGGATCCTGCTCACAAGCTGCATTTTATGTTATGCTCTCTGGACGTCATTCTGCAGAAGCTTTCCCCCGGTCCCATGCAGGGGATTCACAGAATCAAATCTGCTTTCTGATGCACTGATGCCCGAGACGCTGCTGCCAACAGAATTATTAAATAATCTGTTCAGGTAATTTGGCCGAGAGCGAAGAATGTAACATCTTAAACGGTCTAGTTGGAACAACACCAAGCACAGGTACAGACGCTCATCCGTCCAGAGGCGCTCCCAGCCTGCTTGGTGTAGCACTGTGCAGGATTCACTGCAACACCGAACAGCCAAATATTACCTAAAGTCTGTGATTTATCACTGATTTTTTTAAAACTTTATTATTCCCTCGGCTAGACGCTGAGGACTCTTTGCACTGCAAATGGCGGAAGAAAGGTTGGCCAAACCGAAGCTTCACATCAGCAATTTTGAACAGCAATAAAAGATGAAAATTCAGTTTAGCCAAGTCTAAACTGAACGTAATGAATTACTCAAGAAACCTCTAGTGTGGAGGAAAAATAACATACAAATTCGGCTGTCTGAAACCTTCAGCTAACCCCAGATGGCATGGGAGTCTTCATAGCTGCAGATATGTGACAAACATGTCATCTCACATGAAATGTTGTCATTGTTTCTCTAGCGGGCATACTTCTATGGTGCATTCAGGTACAACTCTGACATTGCAAATGTTTGTCTTGACGTTGAGCATTTACAAGGATTAATTTAGGAAATGAAACTACATCTCCAGTCAGTTCTACATTGCAAACGATTTAAAAATGTTCTAACAAATGGATAAAGTCAAATTATTGACAGAAAATGTTAACAAACTCCATGACTTATTAATTATTACTGAACCACCAGTTCTGTGAACCGTTACACCCCTCTTACTTAGGTGTGGTAAATGAATTATATGCTGAATTAGTTTAGATTTTGGAGACTCATAAGTGAAAACACAGTACCCCACGTAACCATGGAAACTACACAAAACTTTTAGATTTTTAAATACATTTTTAGAAATTATGTTTATCCAAATCAATTAAATGAACATTAACCAACAATTTCCAACATGCCAAAAAAATAAATAAATAAATAAAACATAGAAAACTGAAACACATAAAAACACAAAACCTTACAAACGTTTCAACAAGACATAGAAGATTGTTTTAATTCAATAATTCCCTAGTATTGATGAAAAACTTAAAACAAAACAAGATAAGTTAAATAATCTGCCAGTGAAACTAGAACATTAAGAAATTATTGAGCTAAAACAAGCTCCTCCGTCTTGCTGAAAAGTTTTCTATAAGTTAGTTTCCACGCATATAGCAACATCTGCACTAGAAACCAGACCAAAAACACCTGTTATTTCTAATGTTAAAATGAAATTATTGCAGTTTTTATTGTGTGTGTGTGTGTCCTCACCAGGCCTTCGCTGGGCATGATGCTGGTGAGGTGGACCACCTCCAGATGTGCCGACTGAGACACCAGAGAGTCCGACGACAGAGAGATGATGTGGTCGCAAATCCCTGCGAGGGTCTTACACTGAAGACAAACACGGAGGTGCAGAGAAGGAGAGAGAGAAAGTCATTGGGATTGGCTTTGGCTCGTGGGGGACGCCGTGACCTCGCTGGAGGAGGTGAACCAGACGCCATTGTATCAGACTGTCCCGTCGCTCTGTCACACAAACCGTTTCCTGTCACAGTCTGTCCACAGGCATGCCCACGGAGAAGCAACGGGGCGAGCCCCGGCTGATGCTTGGTGTCACGCGCGGAGCTCACTTTTTATTATTCGTTGCCTTTCGTTCGTTTTGAAGAAATGCCCACAGACGGCGCTGTGGGTGTGATTCCCAGCTCCTTTGGCTCTGTCTTAAATCCGAGCAAACGCGCCTGCTGAGTGGTGCAGCTTTTTCCTGCCTTTGTTCTAAGCAAAGATTGACATTTTCTCTGGCTGTGTGCTCGGCTGCACGCGCACGCTCGCTTATCGCCGGCAACATTTCCTGCCTTTTAATCTCCGCTGAGCAGCGCTTTTGCTTTTGCGTACATTTATCCCAGCTACTTTGTCTCACGGGTTGTCCTACTTGATGCGTGCGTGCACGCGCGCGAGAGCGCAAATAAAGAGAAGGACCTCGCTGCTGCAGCAAATAGAAATGACCACTGTCAGTCTCATACCTTATTTGGAAATGGGACCATTGCACTCCGGAAGTGAAGGGGGCGCTATTTCCTATATTATCCGCGGCCTCCCATCTTTATTTTCTTTTGAAATCTGTGATTTATCTTCACCTTTAGGAAGGATTTCCACTCTTAGCATATAATATAATATAATATAATATAATATAATATAATATAATATAATATAATATAATATAATATAATATAATATAATATAATAGATAGATCTATCCCTCTGTGGGCAGAGTAGTCATCTTGTGATCAGAAGGTTGTAGCTTCCTCCCCCTGAGCAAGGCACTAAACCCCAATTGTGTTTGTGAGTGCAAATGGGTGTCATTAGCTTTGAATGGTCAAAATGATTGGGAAAGTGATATGTAAGTTCAGTCCATTTACCATTATACACGCCTGCTGAGTGGTGCAGCTTTTCCCTGCCGTTCCTTTTCTCTACCATTATAGACAGACAGATGTCTACTTCAGTTCTGTTCTTCAACTTGACGTTCATACTTTAATCTTAAAGGTTAAGATTAACCATCAAACACAAGAAAGGTATCATATGACTCTAAAACAATCTATCTCTTTCTGCGTAATAATGATTTAGAACATAAACCAAGAAACACTAAACATTAAAGGAAATCGTGTATTTTCATCCTCACAACACATAGCTCTGCTTGCTAACACACACAACAAACGCAGTTGCATAATTCATTGTCTGCACCTGAACAAATACATACTCAGACATTGGAAAAAAAGATGGAGAGGGACTGACTGAAAGTAGAAGAGAGAGGCATGAAGGCAGGAGAGGCAGGAGGGAGAGTCTGGGAAGAAAGGGGAGAAAACGAGGGAAAGAGAGAGAACATACAACTAGGACAGTGTTATGTAATTCCTCTCATCCTTATGCATGCATGCACATAAAAACACTCATGCACACTTCACGCTCCATCAGACACGCAGGCTCACACACACACACACACACACGCGCGCACGCCTTCATGCTATCTTTCCAGAACACACACACACACACGCACACGCCTTCATGCTATCTTTCCAGAACACACACACACGCATCCTGTCCATCTGATTGCTGCAGGCTGTAGTCTAGCAGAGAGGAGTGAAGCACAGAGTTTTGCATTATTGAGAAGAAGTGAGCTAACATACAACTGCACTATAGTCACCAACATGAAATCCATGCTGCGTTTAAAACTCGCCATAATTATGTCTGAGTGCAGTTTGCTGCATAATTCAATCAGTAAATATATCCATGTAAGGGAGATTCTGTTGCACTATTATTATCTGAATCTATTTTTGTCCACTAATAATAATCCCACAAGTGACAAAGTGACAACTGGGAATATTGATTTGTACTTGTGAAGATTAATAGCTCTTTAAAGCAGTCACACACACGCACACACACACACAGTACTGTACAGCGTCTGGTAGTGAAGAAGGAGTTTCTGCAGTACTTCAATACTGAATAATAATCAGCTAATGTTGGTTTTTTACTTCACCTGAAAAGACCAAATCCTTCTGGATTTCTATTGAGATGTTTCAAAGCAGTTGATGTCTTACTTGAAACAGAAAACTTTTTATTGTTTGTTTTACTTTTTCATTTTGTAGAAATCCAGATTATTCAGTCCCAGAGGCTGGAGTTCATGGCTAAATCCAATGGGGATCGAGACCCATTCTCTCTAAACAAACTTCAATCTCAGAAATGTCGTAGAAGTTTAACATTTTATGAACGTTGAAAGTGTTGTCAGGTTTGCATATGATGGTTAATTGCACAGTAGCTGATGATTACACAACTGGAAAATGGAGGCCGTTATTATGATTGTGTCAAACAGTTATCTAAATGTGTGCATTTCTGCTATACAGTAAATCAGTGTAAATAACAATAAGCATTCAGTTTACTTTTTACACCAATTTTTTTCTCTTTGAGACAGTTACTCAAGTGGAAAACGCTTCACCTGCTCTTTTCTTGGTACATATTTCACACAGGAAGCTTATAAGTTGTTGCTCTTTCTCCAATTTCAATTTCCTGCGTGTGTCGTCCAGTTTCCGTGTGAATAATTGTCAAAAGGCTAATGAGAGTTAAAATCCTGCTTATTTATTTCTGAATATATAAAGAAATGCGTGTGTTGCTTTTTGATTGGTTGCCAGCTGAATTGTTTCAAGGCTCTAAAACCTTATTTTACATTTTTCTGCATGTGATGAATAAACATCAAGAGAAACTCCATTTAGAAAAACTCCTTTCTGTTTCATTGTCGCCTTCTTTCACACACACACCTCTCATTTCTGGCAAAGCACCTGGGGTCCAGGTGTTTAAATATGCCTGTTATTTTTCTGTATATGTAAAAAAATAAGGCATGTAGCAAATCAGAGCTATGATGAGCTACTGCTCATTATAACCCTGAAACAAAAAGATTCAAGCAATCGAGTGACTTGCTCTCGAGTTGCAGAGAGTTCTAGAAAGCATTATCTAATGTCCTCTAAATGCTTAGTCTTTTCTCTTTTTTTTTTTTTTTGCTCGGCACACTATTTGCTTCGCTCCCTCCACCTGACCTTGAATGGCAACAGGAAGCCTCCCGATCCGACTGTCAGCCCGGATCAGACACTAGCTGCTCACTCTGTTTCACACGTGGATGCAGACAGTTCCCCATCGCACACGTGCACAGGCGCGCACACCCACACACGGCCTGCAACGGAGCTTTCAAGAGGCCCGCGGCCTATTTGCACTTCACCAGACACGCGTTTTCCCCAAAAACAAACCAGCACAGACACACATCAAATCGATCTCGGGCCAAAGTGTGCTCAAATGTGACACTTTTAATGAAACTGTTACGTTCCGAGTGCAGAATCAATCAAAATGCTTTCTCTGCTTATGACAATCACAGATTCTGCCTGGCATCGATTGACACAAAATGTTTGGAAATGGCAAAGCGCTTGGCGCACTTATTGAATGTCTCTTTGAAATGTTCTAAAAATACACTTTGCACAGAGGGGAGGAGGATACATCCAATCCACATTAATATTAACAAAAAAAAAAAAAGAGGAATCTCTAGAAACCATTTTTTGGCAAACACTTACCACATGAAGGATCTTATTCTCCGTTTCATACACAGTGCAGTCCTGTTAAGGGAGAGGAGCCGAGAAAGACAAGCAATTAATGCAAATTCAAACAAAAACATCCACACAAAAGCTTTCGTGTCTCTCTGCTCCAGATATAACATCCAGGAAAAAAGCACTTTACACTGTTGTCAAAATAATCGACATGTACATGTTGTTTAGGAGATGTTAATAGTTAAAACAGATATGAATAGAATTGATGGCACTTCTGGTGAAGATGTGCGAAAATATATATTTTTTTTCCTATAGAAATTAAATCTTTTGCAAAAAAAATTGTAACAATAAAACAAACTATGAGTATATTTATTCCAAGAAGGGAACAAAATGTTTTCAACTGAATCAACACAATTCCTGTTACTGAGAGTCCATGAAGTTTTTTGAACTGATACTTATTGGTTGAATCCGATTGATCGGATTCATTGTGATTAATCGGTTGTTGAAATAATTGTCGACTAATTTAGTACTCGATTAATAGTTAACAGGAGTAGACAGACTGTACAAAAGGCCTTTGGAGATTAAAACCAGTGCAGTAATTAAGCCACATGCAAAAGATATAAATGATCCAAAACTGCTCAAGTGGCATAGTTCAGCTTTTCCAACAGCACTCCCATATTACCAAGAAGAGTTTAAATATTGTCTAATGATGACAGGGACACGTAGCGACCCCAAGATGCCATTATTTACTGCAGTTCTTCAGCAATGAGTAGAGATGGAGAAGAAATGAGCATCCTCATATGGGCCAGTGGTTTGAAGCTAAAAGAAACAGGCATCTGTGTCATGAAACAGGAAGCAGATTGCTAATTAAACATGCCAAAAAAGTTTTAATAACCTCAAAAAGGAATAGGTGGATTAAATTTAAGCTGAAATTTGTGAATTTCAAATTCTCCCACTGAACAAATATGTTGCCATTGAAAGTGAGACCGTGCTCCTGCGAAATGACGCGAATGTATTCTGAGGCTTTTTCTTCACCAGAGGCGCCAACATATTTGACTGCATCTGTGCAATTCTGGGAAGCATCTCACTGAATCCACCAGATGTGTACGGTAGGCAGCAATTACATCTGTTTGATGCATTAATGGAGAAACTGCTGCCACCTTTGTCTCTCTCACTGCGTCCCCTGGCAACCACAGGCTCATTTGGCCTATTGTGGACCTACGGTGTGGCCCCTTTCTGTTCCATCTCCTTTGGCCCTTGTAATGTGGGGATTGGGTGTTATCTCCTCAGCTGCAGGATTCACTCTGGGCACAAGTACAAACGCACTGATACATACTCTGAGCAGGCTCTCACTGTGAGGGCACAGTCCAGGTCCAAGAGAGAAGACATAGTTTTTTTTTTCCAAATAATTGAAACGGCTACAAAGCCAAAGTGTTTGCATGCGGCAGCTGCTTTATTTATTTATCTTCTAAAGAGGTGCTGTGTGCTGGATTAACATAGGGAAGCGGGCACATAGAGGTCAGGAAACAATGGGGCGTGTTTCGGTCACCACCAGGACCTGTTGACTTCACTGCTAGTGAATGTTGTCCTTTAAAGGGAAAGTATTATATGTTTTCCAGGCACATAGTACTATCTTATAGAATATATGTTATCTTCAGTTGTTATAAAACCCTGTATATATCAAATATGACTTTGTAATTTAACGCTTTGAAATTGGGCCTTTGTCTCTTTAAGAAACTCCTGCTCTTTCTGAAACTCAGCCTTCAAGAAGTCATCACAACATGGCTCCCCTATTAACACTTTAATAACGTTTTTACCAATGTTGCGCTGACAAGTAGCTCGTATAATGAGCTCAGCAGATTCACAGTTCCACCAGATGTTTGCTAATTGCTGCTGGCTAGTCTGGAGGAACTGAGGGGGGGAGTCAGAAGTTTGGAACCGCAGCTTTAAGGAGGAGCTACGCCTCGAAGGTGGAGCTAGGTCCACCCAGACATTTTGTACAGCCAAATGGCTGCCATGGGATATTAAAGGATTTCTCAAACGTGCATGAAAAAATCAAGGAACGTGTTTATGTTGAGGGGATAACATTATTGCAAGTCTCAAAGAATGCTGATTTCACATAATACTTTAGTTTGTAAATTGCATATTTGTGAATTAAATATTTAGTTTGGACTCTGATATTTAAGATGTAGGAATAACATGGTGAAAATATGACTTTGAAAAACGAACACCCACAATTTTTTCTCTACAACAAGCTAAACATACTAAGTTTTTGCTGTTAATTCTTCCTGATGCAACTTTACAAATGGCACCTCATGTGAACTTTTTGTCTTCAATCTTCTGCCTGGCTCCCCTATTAACACTTTAATAGCGTGTTATTATGACCAATTATTGCATTGTTCATGGAAAAGTGAGACAGTTTGACGATGTGTGAAAGCACCTGTTGTACAATGGTGGTCAGCTCTAAGCACAGCTGCACAATGTTGTTCTTCAGTAATGAATACTCAGTCACACTGGCGAATGGAGACCTGAAACAAACAAAAACAGGTTGCAGTCAGACAAATACACCGGCTGCACAGGCAGCACATGTTCAACTTTACTTTGGGAGAGGCGGGCAGAAAAGCAGTTCATGTGGAGGATGCCAATCAAAAGCTGCGGTTACTCAGGGAAGCGGAGCTGACAAGCTCCCTCTTTCTGCATTTTACTCTCCCTGTCATTAACACCTACATTTGCTAAAGACTCGTGTCAAAGCTAAACTGTGACGCATGCTCTGACGTTGTTGTTGAACACGTGTTATCGCAGCTCTTTTCCGCCCCCCCCGCATTTCACTGTTATTACTGCTGTTTTACCTCAACTTTATGCTAATGATGACCATTTTTCTTCAGCAACTGAGGTTACGGTCACGATTTGGCTAAAACCTGAAATCAGAAAATCTGTCCTTGCATTCTGTGAACAGAAATATCCTGTCAAATTATATTTTGTCTCGTTTTGTAAATTTCAAATATATAATTCAAAAGGAATTTGGAGATTTCACTACCTTTTGCTAACTGATATGCACATTCTGTAAAACTGCAATGAAACCAATAGTTTACTGTGATCCAATAAACAGTAAAATACTGTTGAAATTAATCACAATATGTGACCGGTGAAATAACGGTAAAATGCTGTCGTCTCACCTAACAGCAAGTTACTGTTACTTTACTGTTAATCTACTGTAATTCAGTTTACAGTAATACACTGTGAAAAATACATGACAGTAAGTGAACAGTAATAAAAAAAAAAGAAACCAGTAAATTACTGGTGCCCCTGTTGTCAGTAATTTACTGGGTTTTTTTTTACAGTGAAATCCTTTACAGTGTGGATATAATGGAAGAGAGTACAATGATTTGAAAAACGTATATATTTTGAGATATTTTGTTGAAGTCATAACTGTGAAGTATTTCTTTGAGACGTAAAGACTCTCTTGTTTAATAAGACAGGAATCATCCAACCAGGCACTCTCACACTGATGAAGACCGCGTTTTATCATTATTCTAGAAATATAAGAAGGTCCACAATAAAAACATTAAAAAAAAATTTTTAAAAAACGAGATCATAAAATAACCTGTTTTACAAAAGAAGAAGCACTGTGAAACTTTCAGACGCAGTAAGTCTGTAACTCTGGCTGAACATTTAGGGCCGTTTTCCTGCTGGAACGTGAACTTCTGACCCCGTCTCCAGTCTTTTGCATTTCTTCCATGATTGGCTTCCAATTAGCTTCGTCCATTTTCCCATGAACTCTAACCAGCTTCCTTGTGTCTTCTGAAGAAAAGCATCCCCTTAACCAAGATGCTACAACCACCATGTTTTTACAATTGGGATAGTATTCTTGGTATCTGACCAGAGCATCTTCTTTCATATGCTTGGTCTGTCCTCTACATGCCTTCTGACAAATGATATACAATGTCGTGAACCTAGAACCTGTGGTAACCCCATCGCTCCACGCTTAGGGACGAAACTATATCCTCCAAGAAGTCGCCAGTCGCTCCGACAAAGTGGGATCCGCTTGGTTAAGCTGTTCATGCCGAAGTGACCAACACAAGCACATCGGATGACTGCCGACAAGTTTTTAGTAGTGGTAAGTCTACCATGTAAATAGTTTAAGGATGAACGACTTTTACCTGTCGAGCCAGGCGAGCAGATTCTTGGCAGCACCAATCAAATCCACCACTGACGTAAGGAAGTCGTTGGGCAACCTTCTGGAGGCTCGTCCGTCGTAATGACCCCCCCTCCGTCGGCCCAGGATGAAGTTCTGGAGGTTCTTTGCTGAAGCGTTGAGCTTGTGGGACAATGTTCTGAGGTTCTCTGTTTCTAAGCCATAGTTCTGGAAGAAAAACAGACGAACATTTAGAAGAAAAGAAAATGTTGTTTGGCTACTGCTGCCACAAAGGCTGGTTAGTCACTGTACAGATTTTGGTGTGATCAGAGACACAAATCTAAGGTAAGATAAGGAGATCTTTTGAGATTTTCGGTATGTCAAGTTGTGTGTAAGGATACCAGAGGGGCTGTAGTGGGAATAGCATACTATGTTCTCATCACTGAAACAATCAATATCTTTCTTTTTCACTCCTTTTTTATTTTTTGCTTCGCTTTGATGCACACCTCTTTGGCCTAGCCCTCAAACGACTTTTGATTTTTGCTCTGGGGTTGACACATTTTGAACCAAAACATCTTCAGACATTGAGCCTGTCTCCTTCCTGAGTTTTATGATAGATGGGCATTTCCAGTGTGTTCATACATCCACACAATGTTGTTGTTTAGGTTAACATGGTGCCTTCTGGCATCTAAAACCTGTATCAAAAGTTGAACCAGATTTGTGGAGGTCCACCATTGTCTGTCTGGTATTGTGCCTGATTTGTTCAGATCTGTTTTATTTACTCTCCTAATCGCACAAGGTCGTAGTGCGTTTGAGCTGTGCTTTAAAATACGTCTACAGGTTTGTCTCAGTTTAACTCAAATATGTCATATATCAACTTATCAGAAGCTTATAATGCATCAATCAGGTTCCCTCAAATTCTTTAAAAGCATATGAAAACATCTGACATTGAAGAAAGTAAACAATTATCTTTATTAAAAACACAGTCAGAATATTACCCACTGCATGCTCATATATGATTTCAATTAGATGTACAAGAATGCAAACACCATATACTTAGTAAGTCAAGAGACTTGACTGAAATGTTTCAAAAGAGCCCCAAAAATGTGCACATTTGTATCTTCTTAAAAGCAAAACATCTTGTTGCGTGTGGGTTGGTACTTGGATTTTTTTTAGCTGAATCCTTCTGTCACATTAACCTAATTTTACATTTTTAGCATGTGATGAATAAACATCAACAAAAAGCCTGGTCTAAGTAATTCTGTCTGGTTTAGTGCTTTTTTCCTTGTAAACACACACCTCCCACTCATTACAGATTTACGGTGTAGTTTTTAGCCAAGCACTAGGGGTCATACAAGCATATGGGTTGCTACTGCCCTACACCATTATAAGGAAAGCAAACAAAAATCAGGGATATGATGGCTTGGACACCAAAAAGCTACTGATGACTCATCAACAGCTACCTTATCTGAGCTTCTCCGTATTGTTGAAAGGCAAAGTAATCTTGATATACAGCTTGCCTCGGCCTATTTCTAGTGATTTTTTTCTGTGGAAAGTAAATCCAAGTAATTCATAGAAAATCTGCCAATTTCAGGATTTATGTGATTGATTTGATTTTTTTTTTTTTTTGATTGATCATAATTATGATTAAAAAGATGTCAAATATCGCACTTTGGAGAAAGTACGCATCAAACCATTAGTAACCATGGAAACAATGCCGCACGTCATGTAGCCTAGCATGTATGGGGGAAAAAACTAGTCAGCAACTCAATTTTGTATGTTTTTAAGGCTGCTGTTTATGTTTATGACAGTGATTTTAAAAATTTTAAAAAGTCGTGTGGTGTGTGAATTCAGGAAAAGTCGGCAATTTGACCAACACGTCAGGAGTGAGGAGATATGTGTCGGTTGCTAAGCTAGCTGTTTCAGCTAGCTGTTTCAAACTGTTGTAAATACCGCCGTCTTTGAGCGGTATTTACACACCTACCGTGTATGTTACGTTCACAGGCAAATTAGCTCGATTCGAACAAGTAAAATCTACGAATAAACCTGGCAAAACTAACTTTGGGAAACAATTGCGACTTTTCTCCGTTCAACACCCACCAGCCCCTGACTTCCGGTGGCGCCTCTTATGATTTATGACGCGGCTGCAAAGGGTCAATAAACACCAACGAAAGGAAGCTTTTGAGACGCTGTTACTTCACTGACAGGCGACTGACACGCTCGGGTTCAATGAGTCACATTTTGTACATTCATTCAGAGCAGAGCACAAGAGGGATCTGCAACACAAGCCACACAAACATCCCCACTCTCACAGCTGTGCTGTCAGTGTAATCAATGGGAAGCAGGCAGCTAGTTTGAGGATCGAGTTACTTCTTACTTCCTCCTGCCGATTTGCCGTGAATGTCATGTCAGTGATGGTCACGTTTTCTGTTTGCCGACGGAGAAACCTACGTGTAATATGTGTAGAAAGAGTGAAATATGAGCGTTTGTTTCTCAGAGATAGTGGGCTAGTTAGTGTAGCTTAATTGCTTAGCAACCTATGTTTTATTTTTTTCCTCAATACTGAACATAATGCCAGCAAAAACCTGAAGAGGAGTTTTATATTTTAAAAAAAGCTGAAATAAACCGAAGTAGCTTCAGGATATGACGCCATTTTAGAGTTTGAATGGCGCTTCCAGCTGTGAAAGAGCGCCCAGGTTTCAGCAGAATTTTTCAGAAATTGTGGGATGTTCCGTCCATGTCAGCGGGGCCCAGGGTGATCACAACAAAAGGCTGAATACGTCATAAACCGTGGAAGATGTCAATACCGAAAGGCAGGACTAACGACGTCGCCTTACAGCGTTCACACTAATTAGGCAACTGCGGAACCAAAAGGCATGACGACCGGAGGAGAGGAGGGAGGAGAAACGGAGAGCACCCAGCGATGCGTCCCTCTCAAACTGGGTCAGACTTCCCACCGCGCTCCGTGTGATTTTCTGCATCCTGCGCGAACGGAGATACATGCATGCACTCGGAGCGTACGTGTTTGCGCTGCTGTAATTAGGCAGTCACGTCATGACATGATGTAAAGAAAAAAAAAAAAGGAAATCCGCGTGCGTCTGTCTGCCTCCAGGGCGCGCGGGCCGTCTGAATGAATGCGCGCGCGTGCTGCCGATACCGAGAGAAGAAGTCGTTTTAAAAGGCTGCATGCACGTGTGTGGCAAATCAATACCGTTATAGGATGACGCCATTATTACCACCGACACCCACAACGGTCCCCCACCGTCCCTCCTCATGTCAGTGTGGTTGCCACAGCAACCGTGTATAGAGTGGCCTCTGCTTTATTCTACATATTGAGTCTGCAGGAGTGTTTTTTTTCTTCTTCTTCTTTTTTGCACTATGCTGAATTTTAAATTTGCACAGTGCATTTTTCTATATTGACTCAAGCTGTCAAGTCCTGTATTTGTTCATCTGTTTACAGTGGGAAGGTTGAAGCGAGGAGCAGAATGCTGATCACAACACAGTGGTTTGGATTCGATTTTTTAAAAATGACCCAGTTTAAGGAAGCCGTTCTGTAAAAGACTGATTGTGCGACTGATGTGTGAGTCAAATGGCCGGACGACTAAAACGTATGTTTCTCAGAGACGAACACAAGCATGGCGTCTCAAATTCTCCGTGAAACGCTCTGCAAAATGATTTAAACCACCTTTTCCTGGTTTGTTTATCTGAAACCTTTTGTCGGCTGATGCCAGCACCGACAGGACGAGCAAAAATAGATTTAAAATGTTATCGAGCTGTTTTCTGCCTTCTTTCTTTCAATATCGACACAAATTCCACAGCAGAAATAGACATGTTTTTAAGCCTTTATTACTAAAAGTCGTTTTGTTTTTCTGAAATCTAAATGTAGAAAGAAGTTTATGGTAAAGCCAACCTTACATTGGATATGCCAGGATTTATAAATATCATATAAGCCGTTTTTTGTAGGGGTCATGTTAGATTTATGGCTCTTGTCAAGTAAGCATTGTGCTTAAACGACATCAGAATCAACTTTGTTATGTTTCCAAAGCGACCCGGGACAAAATCATAGAAATAAATGTGAATGAATTTAGTCATGAATTCAACGTCGCACTAAGAGGATGACTAACTGTAGTATTAACTTTTAGTTCTTGTTAGGTGAGAACTTGCACAACATTAAGAGTCATCTCAGAGACTCTGCTTTTCAAATTCTCATCTGTAATTGTGTGTGTGTGTGTGTGGGGGGGGTGTAGATGAGGGTCTGAGTGTGTCCATTCTTAGGCCGTACAGTGATTGGTACTCTGGGACACTCAGTCCCATGCTGGAAGATTTGAATGAGAAGAGGTGCTGATTAACACACACACACACACACACACACACCCTCACAGACCCTCTTCCGCACATTTGAGCAGCTCCTACTAATCCAGCCGTGTGTGCCTGAGAGATAAGGTGCATCCTGCATGCTCTTTCTACATACTCTCCCTCTCTCTTTCCCTCTCACCTCTCCTCCACTCCCTCCTTTTACCCGTTCTGGGAGAGTAGCACCTAATTCCCCCTAATTCGCTAATCCCGAGCAGGGCCACTGCACATACAGTCAGCAGTCACCGAGGCAGTGCGAGCGGAACAAGACTCGGGTCACGGAGGACTGTTATTTATTTATTTATTTATTTACTTTGCTATATATATATATATTTTTAAAGCCAATATCAATAACTGATGCTCCAGAAAGTAGATTTAAAGCTGTGTTTTTACGATACTGTCTTGTTTAAAAAAAAAATTATATCCATACATTTTGAATGAAATGCATGCAGTAGATTCTACAGAAAACAATGAATCTAAAACGTTGAGACCAGACAATAATAACAGTTTAAAAGTGGAAAAAACTGCTTATTGTGATCAAAGATTAACCAGTGTGTTGCCGAAACACACAGTAGATGTAACTGAGCAGTACTGAGCAGACCAATCAATGAGGCACTTGGCCAGCGAGCAGCTAACATAATTAACTAATATTGCATTACAAAAGCCTCAAGCTTCATCTGTACTTCTAGAAATATTTGGGTTTTTGTTGTTGTTGTTCTTGCAGCGCTGCGGCGGCCAGGCCAGCTTTCCAGTTAGCTCATTGTTTTTAAACTAATGTTCTTCATGAAACTGCGATGTTATCCAATGCTAATCATCTTCTAACATTTTCCATCGATCAGAATTTGCAGCAACTAGTTATGTGACAAGATGGCAGCAGCAAAATATAAAGCAACAAAATGTGGAAGAAGTAAAAAAAAAAAACAAAAAAAACTTGAGGGTATGTTTTTTTTATTTTTTATGTGTTTCAGAATAATCTTTTAAGTTATGGAATTTTAACCAAAGAGGGGCAAAATCCTTAAAATTGTATGCAGTATGTTGATTATTTATTTTATTATGTTGCTTACATTTCCACAAATTGAATATGTTTAAATGTTAAATGTTTAAATGTTGACTGAAAATAAAAATCGTTCAGTTTTGCCCAAATATAACTTACTGACAGTAGTAGTCCCACTTATGAGTTATGGGAACATTAACAATAGGTACATTTATTCATGACAAAAATATTTTTTAAATCAGTCACCCCATCTCTTGGGTTAAAAACCTGATCCAGTACGCTGGGTTATCAAAACTGTAGCGAGACTGTGTTCAGCCCATAGTGTAAGTGGAAAACATTGTCAATATGACCAAAGAATCAAAGACAGTTTACTTAAAGCACCATGTTTTTCTGTGATTGCTGCGGCTTAGGGTTTATTTTTGCCATAAGATTATTTATTTATTTTGAAGTTTTAATTGGTCAAACTTCATGAGGTTTAGTCATTGATGAGAAAGGAATCAAACACAGAATCCCTGATGGTGATTGGTCAGATTTGTGGAAAAGTTGTAATGATTGAAGAAAATTACAAGTCTGCGCAAAATTTGCGAATGGTGGCTGAATTTGCATTAATTGTTGCAACTGCAACATTGTGACTTCCTGAAGGAACTGGTAGGAAACTAATCAACAACCCAACACTGCAGAAAAAATTATATCACAAAGTCAAGCCACTTTTCAGAAAGACATAGGAGTTTGTTTTAAGTCAATATTTCTTTAATATTATTGAAAAGTACTTCAATTAGGCTTGTTCCACTGGCTCCTATTTTTCCAAAAAGCAACTTGTAAGTTATCTTAGTTTTAATTTCTGTGTACTAGGATATTTGCCCTAACAACTAGACCAAAAACACTTGGTTACACAGGTACCATCATAGTAAATGAGTTGATTCTAGAGCCAGAAACACACAAACAGTTGTTTTTTTTAAGAGTTAGCTCTGGGTTCTCCTGTCCACATGGTCTGTAATGGCCCCGACATGCTGACCCACAGCCATGCATTCTCACATTCACACTTTTGTCAAAAAGCAAAACAACAGAAATGCACAACTCCAGAATTTACAATTAGAAACCTTCTTAAAGTGACAGTACACTACCCAGTGATAACGGACACCCTAAGAGGTCAAATTCTGTACTACACAGTCCAGAAACGTTGCTGTAAACTCATCTTGCACATTGGCAGCAAACAAAGTTAGCATTCTGTGTGTGTGTGTGTAAGACATCTCTTATATCAATCAGTCCCTCCAGTTTCTTTAGAATGATTGTGTAAATTCATGCAAAATCAACAAATCCCTGCACTTTTTTTGCACTAATAATTGGGAGTTTATTGCAGATTTTTCTCAAAAATGGCCCAAACCTTTATTTGTACTGAACTGCTGCCTCAGCTTTAATTGATGACAGATTATAGTCCATAATTTGTACAGCGAGTAAAACAAAAGTCACATTAACCATCATAAATTGCAAATATTTCCAAATTAGTACCACAAACATGAAATCCTGGAGGGACTGAAAAGATGTTCAATAATATTATTTAATTTTAAGAATTCATGGATATTTTACATTTTGTGAGCAGGTTTTATGAATACATTCATAAAATCATACATTCATATGATTTTCATACATTCATAAAATCGCGACTGCTGTTAAAGGGCTGGTGTGCACAACCAGCCCTTTAACAGCAGTCGCGATTTTAATTTGGCCCAAAAACGAAAATGAGTTTGACACCCCTGGGTCAAAACAACCCAGCACGGGGACTGACCAGGGCACAGAGGAGGTCCACAGCTTCCAGTATGAGCTCCTGGTGTCCTATTCTGGTGACGCCGAGCTCTTCCAGCTCCTGGTGGGTGATGTGCAGCAGCTGCTCTCCTCCTATCTGCTCCCGCTCAAAGCTCTTCACGTACTGCTGGAGGCAGTCGTCCAGACCTGAGAGGAGGGAACACACAGACTCACGTTAGGAGATTCTGGTGGGCATGCGTGGGGTAAGCTGTTGGCAGAAAATAACAAAAACATTCGGTCTGATGACTGGCTCAGAGGGCTCTCTACTCGGGGAACTGAGAGGGGAAGAATATGATAAGGAAATGTCATTGGGCGAAAATACCTTCAGAGATAACTGTCATGTTGGAGTCTGAGCAGTCCAACAAGAGGCGATCTGTATTGAAGTATGGGAGTGGTTGTCGTCCACCCCAAACAACATTTAATTAATTGCAGCCACAGATAAACACCAGCCTGAAGGCAGATGCCTTTTCAATGCTTTGCTGGCGTCCAATAACGATCACGGAGGGAAAAAAACCAAAACAGAACGCAACATCTGTTGTGTCCGTATCTGGTTATGAGCAAATATACGTACAGGCAAAATAAGAGTTATTGTAGCACTGCTGCTGTTTAAATCTAAGCAAGCAAGGCGAGATCTGCCTTTTATTTATGTTTAATGCAAATAAATGAATATAAGCACACTTTGGATGAAACCGCACCCCTCTAAAATACATGAAATGTTTCACGTTTTCTCACCTTTTGGGACCGGCAGCATTTTTCTGGGTTACTTCACTGCTAATGTGACATATCTGGAGAAGGGGTGTGCGATATGTCGCATCACGATATTTTGTGTTATTGTTGTGATAACACTAAAAATGACAATAAAAAAACCCAATTGTTTATTACTTCTTCCTTAGGTAACTATATGGCTGTGACTACATGGTACAAATCCTGTTCTTGAAATCCATTCTCATTTGTAATGTCCTTCAGGACAACACAGTCACTGCTTATAATAATAATTGCGTTTTTATTGATATTTATCGATACTCTTATTGAGCAAACAGCGGAGGAAATAGTAAAAAAAATATATATATAATCCCAACAATATAGACACAAGGTTTCCCCCAGAAAACTTGCTAAGCTTGGGTGCTGGGGCGGTCATTCATCCAGCATCCCATCATGTTTTTGAGTTAAAAAATGTTTAAAGTTGACAGGAAACCTGAAAATATCACTTGATAATTATGTGTTATTGTAAGATTGGAAGATTAATACTTGAACACCAATAATAAAGTCTAAAAAATGCAAACATTTAAAAAACAAACTTGAATAAATAAGCAAACCTAAGCCTGGTGGAGGCACAAGTGAAGCCTGGTGGCCCGCCAGGCTTGTAATACACCAGAGGAGGCCCTGGTGTATTACAAGCCTGGAGTTTTTCAAACATGATTAATTCGAATTTAACGATAAATCAAAATTGATATGAAATTTATCACTATAAATGATACAATAAATTCCCAACCCTAATCTAGAGACATACATTTTTGCCCATTTGCTTTGCAGAGTAGATCAAAGATTGTCGTATTGGTTTAACATCATCTGTGAACATCAAATTTGTAGGATTGCATTGCATATCTTTATTATTACATCATATATTCATTTTTGGAAATTACCAAGGGTCCTCTATTGCTAATTAGCTTATGCCATAAACAGTGCATCAAATGGTGACATTTATGTTTGAGGTGTACATTATCCCCTTTTTACATAAAATTATTGTCATTATTCAAGTCTTCCCACTGGTTTTAGATGTGGATTTTGACTAGGCCAGCAAACCCATGAAGCTGTTTTGATTCACATCATTCAGTTGTGTGTATATTTAGACCCTCCTACCCATAAACTAATCTGTGATGAGTTTTCATGGCCTCTTTCAGCATTGGCTTTCTTCTTCCCATTGAGTCTAACTAATTGTTGTCCTGTCAACAGATTTCCCAACCTGAGTCGTTCATCTTTGCAGCTCCTCCGGAGTCACTATGGGCCTCTTGTCAACTTTAACTGTTGCATTCATGCCGTTTTCAGGTTGCTGCTTGTCCACCGACGCTCTCTGACAAACGTCTGACACACACGGCAGACAGTTATATTTACGTTGTGATTCAGTGACAAACAGGATGCCGCTATTTACAGAGTTATTGGCTTCTGAGGGCAGCTGCTTGCACTGGATTGTATTTAAAGGTATAAAATCCCCTTAAAAAAATGCATTGAAGCGTTTCCTTGAATAGAGAAATATTCAAGGAAAATATATGGCCCTTTCTCTAATCTGTAATTTCTTAAAATATTACAGGCCACATTAAAGAAAACGAGTTACAACCTGCAGTGTGGCCCAGATGATTTTAAGTGATTGTGAAAGTTGTGGGACTTTGTGTGCAATCCATATTTTTTATACTAATGTGCAGTAGGAGCTTCCTCTGCAGACAGCCGGTGGGTGTGTGTGTGTGTGCATAGGTGTGGGTGTGCATGGGTGTGTGTGTGTGGGGGGGGGGGGGTGTGTGTGTGTGGGACACTATGGATCAGTAAGAGCTTTTGGCTCAGAACCTAACAAAGTCAGCAGAAAGCACATCTCCCCATAGACCTAATGAACAAGCCTTCTCCAAAATGAGCAAAGACAGAGCGAAACACACACAAAGGGACATAAATCCATGCACACTTCGAGCGTAGCGGCTACACGAGTAGCTCATCCCTCCACAAACACACACATCAAACACAACCACCCATCCCCAGCCGCCCGTCCCAAAACGATTGCAACTGCTGTTGTTACTGTCGTTAAAGCCCGGGGGAGCTGCAAGGGAAAACACTGATGCCCGAGGGAAGCAAAGCTGACAGGGAGCAGAGCGTGTGCCACCACCTTAATACACCCATCATGCACACCCACACACGTGTGCACACGCACACACGCAGACACTTGGCACAATTAAAAGAAATACCAAGAGCACAAGGCGTCTCACCAGGGGAACGCCAGAGACCAACTGTAAGCCTTCTGTTGAATCAAGAGACATTCAGAAGAAGCAAATCTTGCTACAGTAGCAGAGCAATTTTAAATCTAACACATTGGTAAAAAGGCTCTGAACTGCAGCGGAACGAGTGAAATGTATTTAACGGAATGCATTCCCAATGGAAAAAACCTTGTTGGACCCATTGTTAGCGTCTGCTGCAGACAAAAACGGTACAAGGTTGCCCCATAGAGAGCTGCAGGGATGCCAAGTTTACACATAAGCCTGCTCTAGTACTGCTGTGAAATCAAGTGGGCGCATGTGTCGGCTGGTTTCCATGCAGCCATGTGTAGCACTACAATCAGGTGATGGGGATTTTTCGAAAATATTTGAATTTCCTGAAGTAAATTGTTTTTATTTGGAAGTAAAAATGTAACCCAAGTAAAAATGTAACCCTATTTGGAAGTAAAAATGAGCTGCAGTATCGGCAGCTCAAGCGTGTTGTAGTACGTTCAGGGCCCTACCATACCATATAGATCTCCCAATCCATTTTTCTCTCATTCATGAACAAGACCCTTAGAAGATCCCTAAACTCCTCCACTTGGGGCAGAACACCGTCCCCCACCCCAGAAAAGGCACTCCACCCTTTCAATCAAGACTGTGGTTTCAGACTTGGAGATGCTAATTCTTTTCTCGGCGCCTTCACACTCGACTGCGAACCACACCTGTCTGATGAAGCCAATAGGACCACATCATCTGCAAAAAGCAGAGATCTTCCTGAGCGAAACCAAGACGGATCCCCTCAACACCTTGGCTGCACCAAGAAATTCTGTTCTTAAAGGTTATGAACAGAATCTGTGACAAATGGCAACGCTTGGTGGAGTTCAGCTCTCACTGGAAAGAAATCTTATCAATAATATCAATTTAAAATAGTCTTCAGCTTAGATGTTCTACCTTTTACTGTAATAGATTTTAAATCTCAAAGCTGGTGGCATGAAAAACCAAGTAGTGATAGAACAAGGAAATTTGCTATTCAGAGACGTGTCATAGTTTGAGTTTGAAAGGGACTCAGGCATGTAAGTATTTAATCAAAAAAATAACGAAACTTACAAAAGGACGGGAGGAGAAGCAACAATGGGACAAGCTGAATCTCAGGGAGAATGAAGGAAAGCCAATAGAAGAATCCAACAGTAAATGACAGGAAATGGGGAGCTTACATAGGGGGAGCTTGGTGGCTGGATGAGGAACAGGTGGCAGGTTGTAATCGGTTTTAGGTGTGAAAGAAGGAGAGTGAAACATGTACTCAAATGCACAGAGAAGAACAAAAAGAACAATGAAAATACATTTAAAGAAATGAACCGATCAGATCTAGATTGAACTGAAAAAATAAAGAAATAATCAAAATACAAACATAAAGCTAGAACAGTCGGGGTTACATAAATACATTTGTTTGTGCTTTGAGCTGTACCTCTCACCTCAAAACCCGTCGAATACAGACGTTTTGATTCAGTTTCAGCTTCCCATGAATTTTGCAGTGACTCTGTAAATGTAACTCAGGGCCACTATATGAGTCTTTCTCCCTTCCTGTGGAGCTCGAGCTATCACTATTGCGGTGAGAGGAGCTACTGCGTAGATATTTCAGCTTTTTATAGTTCGAATATCTCTGTGGCATGACTCAAGGCTTTTATTTTATAAAAGATGACTTGTATAATTTTCCTTTTGATCTTGTCATGAAAAAGTCAATAATATCTGGGGAGTAAATGTAAATAAAACACAGTCATATTTCTAAGTAAGGTAAGGATCTTTTTAGAATTACAGCTGTTAAGCTAAAGCTAGCATGACTATTTAGCATCCAGCCAAAGCAGAAAGCCAAACTAATGAAACAGCTAATAACAACTTATGATACTTGAGTTAAAGTGTAAAAAGCACAACAGTATTCGACACAGCAGGCAAAGTTATTGTGATTATGGGAGAACTATTAAATTAGTAAGAATTTGCCATAGATTTTTACTCTGTTAATACATGCTATAAATCTATGTTTAATACATAGCACCTAAAGAAATAACTCCATATTTTCTGCAATAAAATGGCATTACTATAATACACTAATAAAATGAAACCTTATTATTGAAGTCAGGGTCATTACACAATCAAAATTTCATGCCACCTAAAGCCTGGTAACATTGCATCCAATAAAAATGAAAATCTGATGTCAAATAGACACAATCCTATACAGACAGATGACAGTTCACCATACTAGAAATTTCCAAGGCTTAAAAAAAGCCTGCAAGCAGCTCTTTGAAACTGTTGTAAATAAAAGTGTTATTTTTCAAAATGTGCACTTTTTCCCCTTCTGAAATGATAGAAAGCATGAGCCACATGCCTGTTACAATGGCAGCTGTGTCATGTGTGGTCAAATAAGTCCACCACTGTTGACAGGCAGGCGAAAGCTGGTGGAGTTTGCAAATCAACAGCCGACCAGCAGTGGTTGACAACGAGGTTGGAGGTTACAAGATAACGAAAATGGCCGTACATGTCTCCTCTCTCTAAGAGACTGCGTTTGAAAAAAATTATTAAATAAATAAAAGCAGAAGAAGTTACACAAATAACATAAGCATGATGCCACTTAGAAACAGCTGAGCTAACTTAAAGAGGGCTGCTGTAGCTGCCTGCAACAACCTGTCAGTCTTCAAAAAGTGTGTCAGTGGACCTCAGAATGCCTTCATATGATACGATGTGACAACAAAATTATTTATGACGTTACTGTTGAAAGCATGTGCACTCAGCTTTTAGCATCTGAAACTTCTGCAGAGTAATATTATTTATTTAAGGAGGTTATGAATAAAAAAAAAAAAATAAAAAAAAATAAAAGGTTAACTGTCTCTCCTGCTGGAGCTGCATTCGTCTTCTGCAGAGCACGCGAGGATCACTGCTGACTGGTGTCTCCCCTTCCACCAACTTACGATGTGTTCTTGTGTCAGATGTCTATCAGCTAAAACGACAAAAAAACCATGCTGTGTGTGTGACACACAGCTGCCAGCCAATCAGATGAGCCAGAAAGTCTCATCTCCGGAGTTCCTGCGGGACAAACAGCTGATCTGGGTTCATCTGCAGAGTTCAGGCTCCAGATGTAAAGAGCACTCTGAGGCCAGCGCACACAAAATCATGCCTGGTGTTGTGTTTCTGTACAGTGACGAAAAATATGTTTACTTTGGGAAATGTGGCGACAGAGGGTTGATATGTTATCTCATAACTGAAACATTAAAAAAAAAAAAACGTCCTGTAACTGTAACAGATATGACGTGTATTTTGCTTTTGTTTTGTTTGTTTTTTAGACAGTTCTTCCTGCTTAATTTCGACCATTTTTACTGAACTGCATTTGGCCAGGGCTGCACTAGTAACAACGCATCAGTGTGCTACTTTATCTTATTTTAGACTCACGCCTTCAGCCACCAACATGGCACCAGATGGGATTCGCTAAATGAAATGTGAGTCCACAGAATATTTTTTTGATTATGGTTTTTGTGTTTCTCGTGGACGTGGATGTCATATTAATTTTGGGGCTTTATTGATTTATTTATAGCATTTTCTTTTTTTTTCCAGACTAAAATGAAGAGCGAAGAAGAAAATCAAGAAATGGGTGCATATGTTTCACAATTTATTCTCTAATCCACACATTGTCAAAATTATGCATCATGACTCATTGAGGTTTTCCACTGGCTATTTGTGTTTGATAAGCTTGTGCAGCATCGTGGTGCAGTTAGGTACTGTTAATAAAATGCAACATAAATACATTTGACTTTACTTATTTATCGCTACAAGACCTATTTTGTTTCTCTCCAATTTGGTAAGGAACTTTCCAAGCACATGTGTGAGTGTATGTACATATTTGAGCTTGGTTTTATATTGGAGCATTAGTCCCCATTCTTAAAGAGAATGGTCGTTAATGCATCATCAAAAGCAAAACATTAATATGACATTCACTGGAGAAACACAAAATGTTAGCATGTACTTTATAATAATATCATAGTTCACTTGAGTTAAAGTAAAACTAACTTACGAGTAAATTTTCAGCAAGATATAAGAACTTGCTTTAAGTTAATAATTCTTTAATATCAATGAAAAAGTATTAGTTCCGCTGACAGATTGTTTCACCTTTGACTAGGGAAAAATATCTCTTTATAGGTAAAATAATCTGCAATGAAACCAGTTATTTTTTAAAAGTTAATCAATATTAATTAGTCAATCAATTTTATTTCTACAGCATATTTCAAAATAGAGTATAAGTGCTTTACATTAAAACTGAAATATGTAAAATACAATTTTAAAAAGATACAAAACGTACACAATGTAACTTGTCACTTAATAAACAATATAACACGTTAATAAAGTAATTATTGACTTAAAATAAGATGCTATATATTGATAAAAAGCTACCTGTAAGTTAGCTTCGTCTTATTTCATTTGTAGTAACGTATTTCCACTGGAAACTAGACCAAAAAATACTTGGTAAGACTTTGTGTTTTTGCAGTGTTCATGGTCACAATGATTGAATGTAAACCTCTGAATTAGAAGAGTGAGGGGAAAAAAAACATTGTTTCTCAAATGATTTTTTAGGTGAAATTCTTCTCAAACTGTGAACTGTGACACATTTTGCTGTATTTTCTCTGAACTGGGAAATCGTGTGGCTTCTCATTACAGTCTGATCCTAAAAATAGTTGTTTAATAAATGTTTTAAAAGGTGGGCCCAGAAATGCTCCTCTCTGGGTTGCAGCTTTAAAAGGCATGGATATTTTAAAATCTAATGTCTGGTTACCAAAATAAAAAAAAAAATTAAAAAAAGGAAAACACTCAGCTAATTTGATTCAGTTACAAACATAAAAAAAATAGTTTGATGTTCACACCCTCAAGCACCAGAGCTATTTTTGTATTATTAACTTGTTTTCTGACATATTTACTCCATGAGAGAAACAGCTCTATAGAATCTCCATCCCTCGATCCTGACCATCTCCGAGTCCAAGCCCAGAGCAAGCATCTCTTGTTGACAGCTTCATCAACATTTAATGCAACTCCCTCTGATTTCTCCTCTCTCTCTCTCTCTCTCATTCCATGGGTGAAAAAAGTCAGCTCCCCAATCAGAAACACAAGGGTTACCAGGCAACCGGAGCGTAAGAGCCCTCCGAGAAGAGGCAAAGAACCAGCATATGAGGCCCCTCAAGACCCCGCACTGATGCGAGGCGAGAGATCACGCATGAGGCTGCACTCGCCCGCAGACTGGAGCCTGAATGAGCCTCCAGCACACTGAGTGGAGGCTTGTTGGGCACCGCAGAATAAAAGAATAAAAGAAAGTAAAGTAAAAACACGGGTGCAGCTGTGTTGGAGAGAACATGTTTTATTGTCTGATAACAAAAAGAATCGAGCTAAATCGGAATATTGTGTCGGGAACTGAAAACGATAAAATACGGCACACCCCCCCTGACGTCATCTGAGTGAAAATAAATTAATTAATTAAAAAAAAAAAAAAGTCACGACTGTCTCTAAAAATATCCCCTAATGTGAAAAATTCATCAGGTCACGGCGGGATATTTGTGTGAGCGTTCGCTTCCTGCTTGTTTTCAGCGAGACCCAGCGAGAGGACAGCGGTTAGAGAGGGAAGGGAAACCGGGTCGAGTGGAAAACACAAAATAAAAAGTCAGGGAGTTCAGAGGCAGAGCTCGACTCTAACAGGAAAAGGCCCGGGAGAACCTGAAGGAGGTTCTTCAGGTTCTCCCGTTAAGTATACAAATGTCGCCATAAAAAAATTGCTTGTGGACTCCAGCAGTTATTCGCCAGCTTTTCCCGAAAAACAGTTTGTTCATTAAATTAATGTTTAGTTCAAAAGCCACTTTTAAAGTTGCAGTGTTGTGCCATTTTGTAGCATAATCAAGAAACTATGTTAATTACGGATGTTATAATAATGCCACAAATATCAAACATGACTTAAAAGAAACTGGACTAGGTCATTTAACGTCTTGAAATTGAGCCTGTGTCTCTTTAAGAAGCTCCTGCTCGTTCTGAAACTCTGTCTTCAGGAAGTCATCACAACACGGCTCCTCTATTAACCCTTTAATAACGTTTTATGCTGAAGGCGGAGCTAGGTCCGATCAGGCGGTTTGCACAGCTGAATGGGTGCCATGGAGATTAAAGGATTGCTCAAAACAATCATAAAAAAAAATCAAGGCAACACACCAGGTATGTTTTTGATTAGGGAATAACATTATAACATGATATAAGGCTTTTTTTTAAAAGTTGATTTTAAGCAATAGTGTCACTTTAAATCACTTGCTTTTAATTCCTTTGACAATATAATGTTTCCACATGGAAGCAGCACCAGGCAAGAAACTTTTGTTACCCATAAGACATTTACATTTGCAAGGCACTTATATATTTTCCCAAGAATACTGGTGAACATTTCCAAATACTTTGGAAAATTTATTGGTGGTCGTTTGAAAAGTTGCCAGCATTTTGAGACAGATTACGTGTTTTTCGAGGTGATTTAATTCATTTAAGGTTTGACCATGATTTCTTTTTCAGCTATCTGTAATTTCCAAATTAATAAAAAAAATAAATAAATAAATAAAACCACCCGTGAGTTGAGGTGAGGAGAACCAAAACAGACGGCGTAGGGTGTTGGACAGTGTGGGAAAATTTGTGGCAAGACTCAAACAGATAATTCTGATCAATTTTTAAAAAGGTGAAGTATAATTGAGAGAAAAAAAAAAATTTAGAGGGATTGTTGGGGTCAAATGATTGCACCACTGGTAATTTTGATGAAAAAGAAAATCATTTACATTAAATGTTGAGTTATTTTTACCCATTTCTGAAGAGCTGCTAATAAATAATGTCTGTATCATTACAGACATTATCGCTGTTAAAATAACCGAAGCCAGTATGTACAACCTGTAATTGTTTTGTTTTGTCATTACCAGAACATTATTACAGTCTGCTCCACTGGTGAACTGAAAGTATTTAATTTCTGGCGTCTGGTTTATTTGCATATAGAGCCGTCTCACTCAAAAAAGGTCATCGCGTGACGCTTTCCAAATAAGATAAACAAGCGGAATCAAACTCTTAATTAAATAGTCCCATTTTGCCCAATTAAAATCCAATTTATTCTAATCCAGGCCATTTATAATCCAATTCAATTTACTTCTGTAAGATTACGTTGTCAGTTGTGGTGTCGGAAGAAGCTGCCTGATGCAGAAACACACAGTTTTGCTTTGTTATGATTTTATTTACGTCAAATAAGGACATTTCACCAGGAAGCGGACAGACGTAGCCGCTGAGAGTTTCATTTGGTTTATTTTGTTGTCGGTTATTTTGAATGTCACTCTAATTCGACCTTCTACTCCTGCATCCTAAAGGAGACATAAAGGGCATCTCCTCCTTGGAGCTGCATTTTCTAATGCTTCTGCCTCACAGAGCAGGCCTCCACTGCAGCTCCCCCCTGTCAGTTCCCCAGACTAGCCAGCAGCAATTAGCAAAACACCTGGTGGAACTGTGAATCTGCTGAGCTCATTGTACGAGCCACTCCTCATTGAAATGCTGGTAAAAACGTTGCTGAGTAACTGAGAGAGGAGCCGTGTTGTGACGACTTCCTGAAGGTGGAGTTTCGGAAAGAGGAGGAGCTTCTTAAAGGGACAAATGCCCAAATTCAAGGTGTTAAATTATGATGCAAAATCAACTGAAGGGAACATAGTTACTTGACTGTGCTATAAGATGGCAAACACATCATAGCGCCTCTTTATGGAATTATTGGTTTAAAACCAGCTGCCACATTTTTGCTGAAAAGTTACCTGCAAGTTAGTTCCGTGTTATTGTAAGATATCTGCACCGCAGAAACTAGACCAAAAAACACTTGGTAGGATTGTGTGTTTTTGCAGTTTGTGAGGCTCCAGCTCTGGAACAACAGGTGCAACATGAACCCAGAACAGCAACATGTAAACCCACCGCGCACACACAGGCCCCTCTGTCCGAGCGGCCGGATGGAGAGGGAGCTTTGATGTGATGCCTGCAGCATCTCCCATCCCCTCTCCTCTATCTCTGTGTGTGTGTGTGCGTGTGTGTGGGTGTGTGTGTGTGTGTGTGTATCATGGCCACCCCTTCTTCATTTCCTTCTCTCGTCTTATTCTCTGCTGTTCTTTCATTTCACTCGGCGCCTCCCGGTCCCCTGAATCAGGGTCCCTCGCTCTCTCCGCCTCAGGCCATAAAAGAGGAGCAAAAGCTGATCGGTGTGTGTGTGTGTGTGTGCGTGTGTACGTGTGTGAACATGGCCCATTATCCTTATGCATATCTGTGTGTGTTTGACCACCTCATCTCAGGACATGTGCCGTGACTCAAACGCAATCAGATCGGGTTTCCATGACTACGGATGCTCCATTTAAACCGGCTGCGTGTGTCTCTCTCTGTGTGTGTGTGTGTGTGGGTGTGTGTGTGTGTGTGTGTGCGTGCGTGCGTGTATTTCAGCAAACACATGGGTTCTCATTGATGTGCATCCGTAACGCAGTGCTGCGTCTGTGAAATGTTCTTTGGTGCATATGAAGAAGTGAGGGAGGAGGGAGAAGATCCTCGGTGGGCGTTTTTCTGCCGTAATAAGGAATATTGTTCAATGTTTAATGCAGCTGAAACTACAGCAGTAAGAGCCGGGGGGAGTGGGAAGAAGGAGGGTAGGAGTGTGTGTGTATGTGTGGGGGTGTGTGCGTGTGTGTGTGTGTGTGTGTGTCTGTGTGTTTTCCAGCAGGACACAGAGTCAAATATGAAGCTGGAGCCACTTTTAAAGAGGGAATCCTTCTTCTAACGTCAAGGAAAGAATGCCAGCAAGAGTTACAGCAAGACTCAACGTCCAATGGCCTTTCTTGGTTGAATGAAGCCCCCAGTAAGCCCCGCCCCTTTTCTGTACCCCCCCCCAATTCCCCAAGAAAAAAATCCCACACCCAATTCAGCCCCAATCATTTCAGATGTTGAACTAGAGATAACCCAATGCGCACGTCTGAATATCTTCCCCATCGTTAGCCACCTCGCTCCTTAGTGACAGGAGAATCCAATACGCAGTAGAAAAATGTCGTTCGGGACAACACGCCCCGCAATACTGTGCCGCCCTGGACAGTGAGCCATATCACGCCATTCTCAGTTTTATGGAGTTCGCCTTTCTTGCTCCCTAAAGCATAAAGTTCTACGTTCAGGTCTCTTTAATCCGATGGATTGTACCAATCCTCAATTACAATACCACACAAAAGTTTTCACTTTTTTCTTCTTTTTTTTTTCATTGTGTCACATTGCAGCCCAAAACTCCAATGTATTTCATTGGAATGTTATGATTTAGACGATCAAACACAAGGTCGTAATGTAAAGTTTGTAATGTGAAATGAAAGCGACGCATGGTTACGAACCTGTTTTGTAGAACGCAATCATCTTCGTAGAACGCCATTTTTGCTGCGATTGTGGCTGCAAGTCTTTCATCTGGAGTTACAAAGTTTTGTCCATTTTTCTTTTGGCGAATAGTGAGTTTGCAAAAGAGACACGTTGTATCATGAGTGTCTCTGTAATTAGAAGTGTATTGTTTATATATATATTTTTTTAAATTCTTACGATGGTAAGATTTTTGATTTATTGTTGTCTTGACACATGCCAGCTACTGCTGTTTGAAAACCCCCAAATCTGTTTGTACTGTTTGTGTCTGTTCTCAGTGACAGCCCCAACAAAGCTCATCAATTTGAAAAAAACAGTGCTTTGTGCAGCTTCGTGATACAATTCACACTCCTTCATGTAACTGGTGTCCTAAAGAAGCTCTGGTTGCTGTTTTATGCAGTCACGGCCATACAGTTACCTAAAAAGGAAACAATAAATAGCTCTTTTTGTCACTTTTATTGTTTTTGCGACAGCACCGCAAGATATTGTGCTGAAACTTTTAGTCTGTGTCTCCCACCTGGTTTAACGTTTATGCTGCTTTTTGTAGCCGCTAAGTTACTTTCCCAGGATCTCCCCTTTTTTTTTTAAACTCCGTTTTGCCTCTGATGCCCTCATCATGATGCCGCTATCACCATGCTTCACCACTAGAACATCATGTTTTGCATAATGTGAAGAGCTATTTTTGTTTGTTTTCCAGGTGTCGTGCTCTGCAGCTCCCCCAGAGTCACCGCAGACTTTTCGGATGCTTCTCTGCTTCACGCCGCTCCCTCATTGAAATGTTTGCTTGGGTGGATAAGCTAGTTTGTCTTGGTATTTTTGTAATACGTGTAATACACTCTTTTGGCTGTCAGATGACGATGGCTCAGGATTTCATTGTATAACCCAGCCTGTACTAAAGTTCTCCAAATCGCTCTCCCAGGCCAGTTCGTTGTGCTGTATCCGAAAGCACATCTAACAACCGACCGCTGACTACAGAAAAAAATAAATAAATCAAAAAATGTCAGACGAGTTGATGAAAGTGTGCACGTGCTCTCGGTTATTCGCAAGCCCGCTCCCCCCCCCATCCTCTCCACAGGCTGAAGTGTGACATGTCGCCATTATTTTTAGACCGCTCCGACACATCGACAGGCGCAGACAGGAGGAGAGATTACTGCAGGAAAAGTGACCGGGATTATTCATTTTCCTGTCAACGTGGCCGAGTGTCAGCGGGCCCCCCGGTACCCGGCGCGTTGAGCTATCTGTGCCTCTTGCCCGGGCGAAGATCCGCACGCAGCACCACGCATCGACTGCGTCATCGATTACACACACAACCCAGAGGATACACACACACGCGATCATATAGGAAACTCCTCTGGTGTGGGCGTTCAGATCATAACAAATGCTGATGAGTCATCTTTCTGTGAGCCCTCAGCGGCATTTTGCTGCTGGAGCAGCAGTCCTCCTCTTTCCAGCAGCGGGGGATAAGATGTATAGCTCAGCCTGCTTTGTCTGCATGCCATCCAGCAGCGTCAGGTTTTCTCTGGCAGACTACAGATGATCACATCTCTCTGTCTAACATGCTTTGTATATGACAAGAGATTGGCTGTCAAGGTAAAAGAGCTTCTGTCTGCAAAGAGCCACAGCTTCTGTTTCTTTTGTTGTTATTGTTGTTGTTTTTTGGTTGTGCTGGTGAGGGATACAGTGTGTCGAAGTTTCTGATCACTGTCCAAAAAGCCTGATGATGCGTTTGTCTGCTTTGTCTCGGTTCGGGTTGATGAACTCATAACTGCAGCTAAACTTACAATTGATGGCGAAAATACCTGTTAGGTTTGGCATGTTTTACATGACGTCTTGCAATAAACTGTTTTAACCGGTTTTGCCAATTTGTTTTGCCCCTCTGCCAATTTTTGGCAAAGCGGCAAATTGTGCTCATGTAAGAGCAGCACCGCTCCAACATATTTTTACTCAAGTAAAAGTAAAAAGTAGCCGTCCAAGAAATTACTCATGAAAGAGTAAAAGAGCATTTGGTAACAAAAGGTCTATTGAAGTGTTGAGTGGCTGATCAAAATGCCAATCAATTAATATTTAAAAGTTGCATCATCAGATTACCCAAAATTTAAAGTCATGTGGAAATGTTGGTACTTTAAAGCTCAAAATTAGAATCATACAAATAACATCATTGCAAAAATAATAAAATCAGACAAATTGAACTTTTTTCTTTTTTCTTTTTCAAAATTAATTTGTAGCAATATAAAACAGAAGAAACTTCAACAAAAACTGTAGGTGTGTGTCGGCGTCTGGTGAATTTATGGTTAAAACGAGCCGGTTCCTCATTCAGTGAAGCGACTCACAGTAGATAGAGAATCCAGAAATATTACTCAAGTAAGAGTATTGATACTTTATGAGAAAGTTACTCAAGTAAAAGTAAAAAGTACAATGTAATAAAAATACTCCTAAAGGTACAGTCCACCACCCGCCACCTGAAAATTTACTTCATTAAGAGGCTTTTTCAAATTCCCTGCGACACAGACCTCGACAGGAGACTTTTCCTGCCAACAGCCATCACTGTCTGCAACAACTCTGAAGAATTTGAGCTAATGTGAGTTACATTACACTTTCCTTGGTGATTTCTGAATTGAAATTTGAATTCAATTCTCTTTTTCCTAAATAAGAAAATAATCATTTTGCTGCCTAAAATGTAGCATATCAAAGGATGCATCTGCAGCTAATTAAATTCTTAAATAAGCCTCCTCTGCCTCACTTATCAGCAGTACAGTGCAGAGTTGATCTGCTGACTATTTTTTGTCAGTTAACCAATTCACAATGGAATAGAAACATTTTGCTTAGTAGAAGAAATTTACAGAATTTGAACCAGGTGAAGCTAAACGAATGCCATTTGAGGAGTCCTGGGTAGAACAGATTGACAGACATTACTTTTTTCTTTTTTTTTTAAATCAAAAATTCAAAATGTATTTACATTTGTACATTTTTAAAATTTAATTACTGCTCTGAAAGTGTTAGCATAGCATCCAATTATCGATTACTGAAAAGTTGACGATTCTTTCACTGACCGATTAATCACGAGCTGTGGAACTCTGCAGCTCCTCCAAAGTTACTGTGGACATATCGGCTGCTTCTCTAACTAACAGTTTCTTTCTCTGGATTCTCAGTTTAGTTGAAGGTTCATATCTTGGTACGTTTATAGAGTTTTTGTTTTCTGACGATGGTTTGGACAGAGGACTATAAAATACACAAAGGTCAGGATATTGTTTATAACCTTTGCACAAATTTTTCCCAGCTCTTAAAGACGCTGGTTGTTGTCTGTTGCTCTCTAAAAAAATGCAAAATAAATAAAACCCCCTCTGAGGCATCCACAGAACAGCTGGATTCATACTTAGCTTAAATTGCAACACGGACACTCTACTAATGACGGCAGGGTTTAAGTTAGCTGAATCACAATAAAAACGGATGGCCCAGTCTTTAGCTTTGTTTTTTGTTTTTTTTATTGAAATGTAGCTTTTTTTTCTACTCAATTAGAAAGTTAATTGGTAAAGTTTCTTCCAAAGTTTTAGCTATAATATGAGAAAGCTTAAGGTTTGACAGCAGTTTTTTTTTTTGTTTTTTTGCAAGATATTGTGACTTTTGTTGAAAAGCAGTGACGATTATTTGCGAGTTCTTACTTTGTTTTCTTCTGCAGCTCAACGATGTGAGATCTATGGTTACAGCATGCAATCCTTGCACACCGAGGATAAATGTTACTTACTGCTACGCAGTAACTAACATTTGCTTACTGCATAGCAAATGTTAGCTGACATGAGTCCTTTCAATGTATCCACCGATTTCTAATACATAAATAACGCTAATGAAAAGGCCTGACATAAATGTTTAGCTCTCCTGTGTCAAATAAGAAGGAGAAAAATGGCTACAGACTTCAAACGAAGGTCTCCGTGTCACCTCTGTCCAAAAACACAGCGAGACTACTTGGATCAAGATGGCGGCGACGAGGTGGTTCCAGCTGAGAGGCCAAAGCTAAGGCCGTGTAAGCGCACAGATTAATGCAGATTAACACTTCCCGTTTACACCAGTGCCAAAGAAACAAGATCTGATCACACAGTTGGTGAAGGAGGCGGGGCAGCTCCGGGAAATGTTGGAGAATCTGTCATCAAAACATGCTACTTTTTTTTTAAAACAGTAAAAAGATAGTTATGAAATACTAGATAAATACTGTTATCTGTTATGTGACTTCATGATAAATCTGTGACCGAATATGAGTTGCGAATCATAAACTGGCATAAAACACATTTGCTGTAATTTGGAAAGTAAGCCTGTTTCTCTCTCTTCTTCTTCTTCTTCTTTTTGTTTTTTTAATAAAAAATAACATTTCTGCACACAAAAATTTCACATACCAGGAAGCTCAGCCTGAATGACTCAAAGCTCAACTTCACACCGCTGAAAGGCAGCGGAGTTTGATCAGAACCGGGTTTGGGTCATGTCCGAAAATAAGACCCACCAGTTTTGTTGTTTGTCCTGTTTTTCACAGTGTGACTTACACACTCGGGAGAAAACGGCTCTCGCCGAACTCAACGCGTTCTGTCGCGTTCGGTTTCTTGGCCCGAGCAGCATGCAGGAAGTCGAGCTTTCCGAACAAACACTCCACAGCGCATAAATTAACAAAGTTATGAATTAATGAATTATTCTCCACAACCAGTTTGTCCCAATTTTGCTCCTTGTGTGTCTCGCAGAAGTGTAATACTAGTGCAACTGACTGCATGGTAGAGGAAGGAAAAATTACAGCTGCGAGGGCAGTGATGATAAAACGATATCTATAAATTATTGTGAAACTGAAAATTTCAATAACATATGATAAGTTAGTCTTTAAAATCCAATAACATAATTATATTTATGTATTTTTACAAGATGGCGGAGAGATGGCAAACAGGAGTGTGAGCTTTGTTTGGATTATGCTCTGGTTGTATTTAAACCTATTTGCCTTTTTATACTGTCCTGCAAACAGTTCCCAAAATCAACATATTACGTTGGCTTAGAAACCTAAGACTTTTAATTTGAAACTGTATCGCAACAGTTATCAAAGCTACAGAGAAAGTGGCATGATGATCCCTTTTGCAACAGTTTCAGTACACAGCTTTCAAAATGTTTTAACCCTTTCATGCATGAATTATGATCCTTTGTGTCAGGATTTTTTTCCAAATTTTTTTAGATTTTCTTAAGGCATAAAAAAGGGTAAGAAAAAAAATGTTGTAAAAGAATTTTTTTATATATATCAGTAGTATTGTTCGTAGTGGATCATCTGATGTCACAATGTTTTGTTTTGTTTTTACCTGAAAGAGTTATCTACAGTTGAAAGATGGACAGAGTAGGTGGGCATGTTTTTGTTTTTTTTTTTTTTGCCTTTCGGCCATATTGGATTTAACAAAAATAATTTCTTGCATTTGCAACAGATGGCCAGTAGTTGATAGTGTATTTTGTGATGCATTAGTGTCCATTTCAGTGGTCTGTGTGCATTTATAACATAAAAAACCACCAGAAGCACAAGAAAATGGCTTTTAGATAGCTGCCCACTGTAGTGGCCACTGTACTACGAAAGGGTTAAAATGAGAATATGAAAAAGTGTGTGAATTTGCATTTGACCCCTTTTACAAAAGTACTCCGAAATGAAATCCAGACCAACCTACACCGTTCAGAAGTCATTTTGTTTTTTAGTAAACATGGCCATATGAGTCTTCTGAGTGGTTTTTGATAGTTTTTCCGAGTCATCTATAGGAACTGAAATTTTGTTCGTCTTTACTAAAAATCTCTTGATTCTAGATCGATTTAATGAGGAATATCGGTTTCCAAGTCTTGCCACAGATTGTCAATCTTCAGTCTTGAGTTTCCTGTATTTAAGCCTTTCTTCCTTCCCACCACCAGCTGAAAGCATCCCGACAGCATGATGCTGCCAAAAACATGTCTCCAGCACTGGATTTAACTTAGCGGTATCACAATAAATACATAGATATAAAAAAAGAAATAAACCCCAAAAGAAACACGTGACGTATATGTGATTTCTAAGTGGAACAATGTGAACAAAAATCCCCCCATCGGCTGCTTCCCCTTCACAAGAAAGACGCGTTTACAGTGGAAACGTGCAGGAAGTCGCTCACTCTGTGGCTTAAGCATGAACTGAATGAATTGTTTCGACTCTGAGTCATCGATCAACCAGTGATTAAGTCATGCTCTAAAGTAAAAGCGTCGCGCGCACCGAACACCACCATCTTTCTTTCTTTCCTCCCTTCTTTCTTTAACGTCGTCTGTCAGCAGCAGGCCTAGCGCAGCTTTCTTTCACAGCTCTGTAGAATGACCAACGTGTGTGAAAAGATCACACGCGCGCGCACGCACGCACACACACACACACACACACACACACACACATACACTCCTATGCGCTTCTATTCGATTACTCGTCGGCACCGATACACGCGAGGCGCGCTGCAAAGAAAGCCAGTGAGCACTGCGCTGTCCGCGGTGCTGAAAACTGGCTGCGCGGCGGTGATAGAGATTGAGGAGAACTACATTGACTGTGAGTGAGTGAGTGAGTGAGTGAGTGAGTGAGTGAGTGAGTGAGTGAGTGAGTGAGTGAGTGAGTGAGTGAGTGAGTGAGTGAGTGAGTGAGTGAGTGAGTGAGTGAGTGAGTGCGCGCGCGCCACACTCCTGCACACCGCCTTCACGGCGCGTGGAGATATGCGCTGGAGGGCATGTGCCAGCGAGTGAGGATGACACATCTCCTCCTCATTCATTGATGAGCGCCGCCGCTGTATGGTGATGATGATGATGATGATGATGATGATGATGATGATGATGATGATGATGATGATGAGTCTCCGCGACAACTGCTCACACCTCTTCATCCGCCGTTTTGTGGCTTTTTAAATCATCGGTCACTTCAACCCACCCCCCACCCCCGAAGTCACAGTCCCGCAGCATGCTCTGAGCGCGAGGGGAACACTCATGCCCAGATTGTGGCCTCCTCACCAACCTACACCAACCTGCACCAACCTGCACCACCACAACCACCAGCAGCAGCAGCCGCCGCCGCCGCGTCATCATCATCCTATAACCACAAGCAGCGTGGTGCGGCGCAGAGCGTGGCCGCCCCGCTTACCTTTCATCCAGTCCAGCACTTGCTTTGGTGTCCATTTACTGATAGGCTCCATAACCAAAGCCATGGTGTCACAGTCTCTCCGAGGTGAGCGGCGCGGGACTGAATGCGGGCGTCATGCAACGACTTGTCGCTCACATCTGGAACGGCTGGATCAGAGGATGGAGGACGAGGAGGAGAAGGAGGAGGAGGAAGAAGGGGGGTAAAAAAAAAAAAAAAAAGAAAAGAAAAGAGAAAAGCCCCTAGCGCGGGTTTATTATCTCCATCGGAGCTCGGCCGCCTGCAGAAACGGGATGCGGTGCTGCAATCCGCACGCGCGCACAAACACGCACGCACACGCTATCTTCCTTCTCTCTCTCTCTCTCTCTCACACACACATATACACACACACTCCCTCCCACCTCTGTGGTTCTCTCTCTCTCTCTCTCTCTCTCTCTCTCTCTCTCTCTCTCTCTCTCTCTCTCTCTCTCTCTCTCTCTCTCTCTCTCTCGTGCCTTCCCGCCAGCAGCCCCGCGCGCTCGGTGAGAAGTGAATTCGGAGGGGCTGCGCGAGGAGATGGAGCGACCCCTCCCCGTCCCTCTACTCCTCCCGCCCGCCGCGCTGCAGCATCACGAGGGGCACCACGCATAATACGGAATGGTGCAACGCACACCATACAGGGAGGATCTCTCTACCCCCCTCTATGCTCCCCCCACCCGCTCTCTCTCTCTCTCTCTCTCTCTCACACACACACACACACACACACACGGAGAAAGTGGCTTTATGCAAGCCTGTACTAAATTGTGCCCGCTATAACTCACAACTGCTAGCACTATAGCCTCTACCGCAGCTGGTTTTAATTAACAGGGACATGCTAAATGCTAGCAGCGTTCCAGTTGGTTGCCATGGCAGCCCCGTTGCGGTAGCAGTTCTTGCCACAGCGCAAGGTGAGGAGGTGTCAGCAGGTCGCCGCTACTCTCTCTCTCTCTGATGTGATGATCGGCTTCAGTCGTCGGGCGCCGGAGCGCGAGCTCACCCCCGAGCTGTGAGGCGCAGCAGCGCCCCCCTGCTGCGGGTTGTGGAAGACAGGTGACGTCATGGAATAAATTCAATAAGAAGCAGCGTTCGAAAATAAACAAATGAAGAAATACAAAAAACATGTGACTCAATAAATAAATCTTAAACAACAGTTCGGTTCTGTCCGTCCTCGCAGGGTTGCAGCATATTTCTGACTCCAGCAATGCAGTAGCTGGCCGCCAATTATCACACACACACACACACACACCCACACACCCACACACACACACACACACCACCACACACACACCCACACACACACAAACACACCCCCTCTCTTTCTGACAAAAGTGCATGTAAGTAACCACGAGTTTATTTATTATTATTGCTATTATTATTATTATTGCAGCAAATTTGAATGTGTTTTGTTTTGCCATTCATTTTGACTTCTGGTATACTTGAGTAATTCTGGTATAATTTTTTAATTTATTCATTTATTTTTTTTTGTCTAATGGATTTTGTTTAGTTAGTTAGTTTCTCCCCTCCCCAAATACATAAGTTAGTAAGTTACAGCAGTCAGTACGGCACTTTTGTTTTTCACTGAGCAACCAGAAACATTGCTTCATACCTGCAGTCCCTCTGAAGAGTCCAAGTGTTGATTGTTGATTGATTGAATGTTGGTTGTAAAAAAGTACTTTTGCTTTCATGCGCATTTCATCTGTTAACACGTTTATTTGGCGTAGACTTAAAGCAACATGCGAATGAAACCACCGCTACATCGTTGTGGATCATCAAAAAACAGGATGTGGACTAATGCCCCCAAAATAGATTGCAATAACATACTACTGGGAGTTGTTGTTGTTGTGCTTTAACTGCATTGATTATGGACATGTAAAGACAGTGAGAAAGTGAGTAAGCAACTGCTGATGTGTACCATTTTGAAGCATGTCTTTTTTTACACTTTCAGATTGTGTTAATTGGGGTTTTCTTTGTTCATAATCGCTAATGACCAAGGCGCAGTCCAGTGCTAGAAATACAGACAATTCTGGCATTTTTGAAATAGGATTTTTATGTTAAAGATGTGCTTTAATTTGCTTCAATCATTGTATACTTGAAGCTTTTTAATATAATCCCGCAAACTAAAATAAAGTCTACTTGGGCTTTCCGATTAATCGGTCATGTGTAATTATTTTTAATGTAAGGGTTTCGAATGTATCTTTGTAAGAGAGCATGTAGAACTATAGCACACAATGATACAAGTGTCAAAAATCAACTCTTTAAAGCTAGTATTAGCTCAGTTTTGGTGATGGATAAACTCTCTTTCCCATGGTACATTGTAGTACATATTGTATAGCTCAGACACACTGACAGAGTTTATTTTTATGCTCTATCAGTCTTGAAAAAGTCAAATGTAATTGGTAAAAGAGTTCATTTATACTCTCAAAGTGTATGTATTAATTAACATAATATCCCGGTGTTATTTTTTTTTAACTCCAGTGTTCTTTCAACACTGGGAATTGGGACCCAAATGATCACTGAGTTTGGTGTAAACTTTACTCTTAAAGTGTAACATATACACTTCTCAATTTGCTGCGTATCATCACCTCCATGACTGAAAAAAAGAAGAAAAAAAAGAAAAGAAAAATCAGTTGACAAGTCTTTTTTATTATTATGTACAAGCAGCAACTCCTTTATGTTGCTAAAATCCAAATATTAAACATATTAAACATAAGGAAAATGACAATGTTTGTGGTAAAAGGCAGACTGTACAAGGCTAAATATGGGTATAATACGATTGCATGAATATGTAAAAAAAATTAAAAATAAGATAATAATAATAATAATAATAATAATAATAATAATAATAATAATAATAATAATAATAAATACATAGATATAAATAAGTATTTTTAATGGCATGCATCTTCACACATTTGCATTGAGGATATGCAGAGCATCTCCATTCAGCTGCTCCAGCTGTGACTATCCCAAATAACACTAATGTGCTACATCACTTCAACAAACCCCACTGTGAGGAGGAAACAGGCCATTTCCCACTGCCTGCTTCCGTACTGCGTGACCTCCCCCTCCAGCAACCCGCAGAACAAAGTCAACGGTGGGCGGGGCCTCGGCACTCGGTCCTCGGCCCTCTTCGGCTGTCACAGCCTTGATTTCGAGCGCTCATTGGCTCCTGTCTGCGCACACGTCACAATCATGATTAGAATTGATGATCGGGACATTCTGATTTCATTGTCTAGCAAAAAGGGGGACCGGGAAAGAAATCTGCTGATTTGGAGCGTCCGTCTGATTTTGACATCAGAAATGGTATGAGAGAAAGTGATTTCACTTTTAAGAGAAGCCCACGGTGAAAAAGCTGCTCTGTTTTGAACCCGTCCGGAGCAGGGGACAGCGAGACGAAGCTCTCCGGGATCGGGAAATCATAGATTTGAAGGAAAACTTTAGCTGCGGCTATCCATTGGGGGGAAAGCTATGCTAATGCTAGCTTAGCGTGGACTGGCTCCTACGCGGCGGCTTTCGGGCCTGCACGGCCGCCGCGGCGGAGCGGCTCTTACCCGGTCTGTTTACTCTCTAGGTCCTGGTCGTGGACTTTAGTCAGGCGCTTCCTGTGTGGTTAATGAGTTTGTGAAGCCGCTGGCTGACGTGTTGACGGCGGACTCGTTTTGACGTGCCCGCTGTTTGTTTGCTAATTCTCGCCGCAGAGGTTCCATATTGGCTGTAGCCATGCGCAGTCCGCCTGCCAAAATAAACCCGCCGTGTGCTTATTGGTCGCACAACATTCCCGTGTGGGACTTTGTGTTTATCAAACCCTCCTTAAAACTGTTGTCTTCCAGCTCCCTGCGTCTCCCCATAGGTTATACTTCATACTTTATACTTAATAAGACGGTCTACTTAAAGCTATGTTTATTTTTTTTATCGTACCGACATTAAGGCTTCATAAAATTAGTTATAAATATGGCAATATTTATAATCTCGCACAGAGAAAATGTATAAATATTATTTCATTTGTTCAGAGCTGAAAATCAATAAAACTATGATAATAATAATAATAATAATAAATAATAATAATAATAATAAACACAATTATTGTTGCACAGAACAATCATGTGAAATACATTTTACTTAATAATTTCTTTATTTTTTTTATTGATCAGAGCGTTTAGGAACTTTAAATTAAAGTGCAAAGTGATCCAGCGTTTTTTTTTTTTTTTTTAGTTCCAAACACAAACAGCAACTAATTCAATTAAAAACGTTACATTGTAATTACAGTAAACAATCAAATACAACTCTTTAAGTGTAATGCAAGTGTAAATTGTGTGGTGAAAATAAATTAAACAATCCAACGAAATGGTTTTATAGATGGATAGTAGTAGCAATTATTAACTCCATTCATTTCTCCTATTTCAGTGCTGATCTTTGAGGATTTCCCCACACAAATAAGATAGTGGAAGCTAAAAGTAGACCAGCTCATCACTTTCAATGCACACTCTACATAGTGTACATGCTATTTCTTTTTAGCTTGGAATAAAGATTATGTCCGCTTTGCTTTCCTCCTCAGCCATTTTACACAGAGGTGTGGGAGGCACCGTGCGGCAAGATGACTTCAAAGTCGACAGCGGAGGTCTAGAAAAATGGAGGTGGTGCTGTGATCTGCATGGCTGCCTCGTTCCCCTCTAGTAGTGATATGGATGCGTGGCCACAGAGGCGTGGCCTGCAGACTGTGAGTATGTCGACGCTAAATATGCATAAAAAAGATGTTTAGTTTTTGTTGTTGTGATGTCACTACTACAGTAATTCATCTCTTGGGGGAAATTAATATACAATATAGTTAGTCTGATAAAGGATCAGGACAACAAGCTGGAGCTTTGATGGAATGATCTAAGCATATTGACTTGTGGCCTAGTCAAAGTCCTTACCCCGAGTCCAACTGAAAATCTATCACAAGACTTAAAAACTGGGGATTTTTGATGCTTTCTATCTAATCTGACAGAAATAAATTCAGGTAAAAATCAACAGAAACTAAGTAAAAGGAAAAAGATATATTGTTTCCATTTTAACTTTTCACAAAGAAGTGCAACAGACACCTCCGCTGAGTCAATACTTTCTAAAGACCCACTTTCACTACAATTGCTACAGAAAATATTTTGGTAAATATCAATTGAGCTTGAAATAATAGAATTATTTAGTAGATCACTGTTAACGATAGCAAAGTATTCCCCAGTGCTTAGAAATAAAGTAACTCTGTCATTGCAGAAGATTCTTGCCACCCTCCGTTAAAGGCAGGATAGTCCCTTTATCCCATCACCTTATATAGAACTTCGTGAAAAAGATGCTATTGACGAAGTTGATCAACGGCCAGTTTGTCGTGATCTAAAGGGTTTCCGTCCTTCTGCTTGTCTGTCAGATGAACCTTCGGTCTGTATTCACGGCTGAGCAGCAGAGGATCTTGGAACGCTACTATGAGAACGGGATGACCAACCAGAGCAAGGCCTGCTTCCAGCTGATTCTGCAGTGTGCTCAAGAGGCCAAGTTGGACTTCAGCGTTGTCCGGGTAAGCTGGTAAAAAGTTGGAGGGAAGCAAGACCGCTTGCTTTAGTTTGTAGAAAATGTGTTTTGCTGATTCCTTCGGTAAATTTTTGTACCAATTCCTTGGTGGATTGGGTTCCTGAACAGACCCTACGTTTTCTTTCCTGCAGACATGGGTTGGCAACAAACGACGAAAACTGGCCTCCAAGATCGAGCAGAACGGAAGCGCGTCTCATTCCTTGTCGAGCCACGGAATAGCTGGAGGGTTGCTCTCCAGTTCCGCTCTGGCTGGAAGCGTGCTGTCCAATCACAGCCTAGCGACGGGTGCGCTGCTTCCTGCTGACATAGCCGCTGCCCGAAACATCCAGAACCGCGTACACCTCCTCCCCCCATCCTCGTCTTTCCCCGCTCTCTCTTCAGCGTCTTCCTCTCCGTCGTCATCCTCACCCCTCAGCAGCGGAAGCAACAACAACAACGACGTAATACTGACTGGGATTTACTCTCTGAACCCCGTGCCCCGCTCTCGACCGAGGCCTCAAGCCTCACAGTCTCAGTCGGACTCCGAGATCTCCATCCGCACGTCTTCGTCTCTGATCAACCAAGCTCGGCAGAGCAGGAGCACTTCCACGTCCTCACCCATCCACTCCAAGTTACTGACTCCCTCCCCCACGCTCCCACCCCTGACGTCTGCCTCAGGTTCTTTAGTCTACACTGCAATCAGGAAGGGCACTTTATCCGTTGGGGATGGGGGAATAAGTGCCGGCGCAGGGCTGGTACCCCACAGCTGGACTAGACAATACGGTACCGTGCAAACTCGCCCTTGGTCGTCGTCTTCACAATCCCAATCTCAGCTTCAGCCCAGACCTCACTCCAACCCCCAACCTCAACCGCCTGCGCCGCAAAAGCCTCGAGCCTCCCTCCCAGCCCCGAACGCGGGGCCCTCTTCCGAACAAACGCTTCGCATTCAGCAAGTCTTCACCCTGTCTGAGACGGGCGACAAGGAGCGCCCGAGGTCCGGGCTAGCGTCTGCTCCAAGAAGCCAGGAGACCTACAGGCCAGCGCCTCACCCTCTGGACGCCGGTCATAACTTCTCCATTGCCATGGAAACGGGAAACGAAGAGGACGAGTGGCTGAGGGAGGAGGAGTTGGCCAACATGGCCGCCCAGACGCACATCCACAGGGAGCAGCCGGTGACCAGCCCGACGGGAGGCGAAGCGTCCATCGCCAAGGGCAACCGTACTCCTCCCACCACGAACTCCAGACCAGCGTTGCATCCCGGCAACGCGGCACTTCAGGGCAGCTACTCCCTCACAGTACAGACCTCACTTCCAGGCGAACCCAGCTCACAGGTAAGGACAGGTTTCTATTTCGGGTGTCGTTACTCCTCAAAGGGATTTAATGTGGTTAACTTGTGTTTTTTTAAACACAGCCTTCACTCGGTGTGTCTGCTGCCCCCTGGGTAATCAACAGCTCCAGAAAGAGAACAGTGAGTATTTGTGATCAGCTACTAGAGGAAGGTTTAGTCTGTGCCACAAAAAAAAAAATCTTTACTATACTTTAAAAAGGTGCAACTTCTGATGAAAATGATGTCATTACATCAAGCAGACTGTGATATATTTTCTTCCAGGACTGTCTTGTGTTTTGCCCAATTCATTTTCCAATATTTTCTGACCACCATGTTTCTATGGAGATACTGTGTTTTGTTTTCCCCTCTGTAAAACATTTTGAAAACCATCTGCACAGCTCTATGTTGGTCTCTCAATTAAAATTTCTGACAATAATGTGACAAAAAGTGGAAAAAAAATATATACAAGGACAGCTATTTGTACAACTTTCTTGAAATAATTTTTTTTTTTCACCAACTTGACCACAAGAACGGTTTTACCTCATGTTTTTAGACGGTGGCTCAGCTTATAAAAAGCAGCCACATCTGACGTCGTGGGTTATTACCACATGCCTCCATTTCAGTCTCATCTTTCCACAGGATGTTACTCCAAATATCTCGTGGTTTGTTCAGATGCAACTTTGGAAGCCCCGAATCTGTCGGCCATGTTGTTTTTAGAGAGAGGAGGCCTTCGTTTTGCAACCGTTTTCTAATAAATCAAAGTTGTTCAGACTTTATATGCTCACTGTAGAGAGCGGAAAGCAGCTCCCTCAGTCTGACCTCTTCCAGCAGATGGTCCTTGTTTTTTATTTATTATTTTCTCCGCTGTGGAACTCAGATTGTACATCGGTGTAAGCCTTCCTGCCTTCCTGCAGTAGTGGGCAGCAACGCTTGCGTTTATAAGAACAGTCTGGTCTTCAGGTGACACCTGAACTCTGCAGGTGTTGCAATTTTTCATCTTTTGTTTTAGAAGTTCAAACATTTACTGAGGACTGACTACTGAAGTGTCTGAAAATGTTTGTTTTTGTTCATTTTGTTAATAAATTAGATGGTTAGAATGGAATAAAAGGTAGTTTTGTTTGTATTGTAATATCTAGACACCATTTTGAGGCCATTCAACTGGGTTTTCTTGTTTTTGTTCCCTGGTGTGAGAAAGAAGGTTTTCTACAAATTTGAATATTTCACTGAGGAAATTTAGATAAAAGTGTCTTTAGTCAGAAGCTTTCTCAGATTAGTTGTAATACAGGCTGCTACAGGAGAGCCATCAGCATCTACAACAACTCTTTTTAAAGAGGCTTGGATAAAATGAGTCAACATTTAATTTCCCCCTGGAATCCATAAAGTATCTTTGAATGGAATTGAAATAAATGTCCAAACATATTGTCATTTTTCAAAACTGTACTTTCAATTTTCTTAAAGTTTTTTTATTATCTTCTGGACATTTGAGAGCAAAATATTAGCATTGAACTACTTAAATACTAACCGTGTCGTAGCATTATTATCTGTAGATTCTACGATTCGTAAAACTGGACTCTACTGGAAAATGCTCATCATTTTTATTGTGCTACATGGCCATTATGGATTTTTTCCTTTTTCAATTAATTGGCACTTTCTCAAAATCCATACCTCTTAGAGTTGAAAGGACTAAAGCGGATATGTTAAAACACATTGGTAGCTTTATTTTATTGAGAAATGTTTTTAAAAAATTACATTTTCTACTTTTTGTTTGATGTTTTAGCCATAACTAGATTAAGAACTATACCTTAGAGAAGACTAGCAATGCAATCCTATTTTAATTTTGAAAGACTGCATTCAGTGTCTGCAAGTCAAAAACCAAAAGATTGATGACTCAAATGCTAAAATTAAGCAGAATATGCCATTTAAATATAAATAAATGTAAAAATCCACTTCATTTATTGAGTGTTATAACATTTAGCTCCTTTTAGGAATTGTAAGACCCCCCCCCCAAGAGTTTTGACATCCAAACATTTCTCCTCGTTTAATTATGTTTTTCCCACACTGCACCACTACAACAATTTCAATACTTTTTCTAGACTTTTCAAAGCTGCAGCAGAACCCCTTTACCGGTCCGATCCCCGTCTGCTTGTCGCCCCCGCAGCTGCAGGATCGGACCCAGTTCAGCGACGGCGACCTCGTCCAGCTGAAGCGCTACTGGGACCGAGGCATGACCAGTCTGGGCTCGGTGTGCAGAGAGAAGATCGCCGCCGCAGCCAACCAGCTCAACGTGGACACTGAAATTGTCAAGGTAAAGCTCTTCGCCGAAGGGTGAGCCTGAAGAGCTGCGTGCGTTTCAGCTCCGGGGATTCCCGACCGCCTGCTCCGTTAGTTTAGATGTGAGGCGTCGCAGTGGAGGTCAGTCATTCCTTTCGTGACTTTCCCCTCCGGCTGCGTCTGTACCGGAAACGGTCGCCCCGGAGCCAGAGAAGGCTGAGCTGTCTTGTCGGAAACGCATTCCAGACACAAACTGACTCCATGCAGCTGATTTCACTATTTAGCTTTGGCTCTAAAGTCCAGCTAAAGATGAATGTAAATGTACCAGACGGAACCAGAGGGACGTCTGTGGATTCTCCTGAGCGCCATCACAAAAATGGGACAAGCAGCTTTTCTGGGTCACAAACGTTTTTTTGTGGTTTTTTTAACTTGTTTACACAAAGTTGTTTAAAAATCATGCAGTGATATATATCGGGGCCAATGCAGGAATGCTTTTAGGCTAAATATAGTAGGTCTGGATTGGTTCAGACACATACCCACACACACACACACACACACACACACACACACACACACACACACACACTTCCAACCCTTTGCCTTCTCACTCACAGGGATGTTTGGTGCCAGAAAGGAAAAATTGTTTTTCAGAGAGAACACAGGAAGTCTGAGCATTTAGTAACTTTTCTGGTTGGGATGGTTGAAACGATTCTAATCGATGTGAAAGGAGAAAAAGTTAGCAAAGTTCCTGTGCAGTCAAAGATTTGACGTTTAGTTTAAGTCGTGTTCAGATTTGGGTCTGTTGGAAAAAGGAAATAGATTCTGGGAAAAGACTCGCTTTCTGTCTCTTTTGTGTTTTGTTTTGTTTCTTTCCTCCATTTTTAGTATTTTTGTTCTTTTTCTTTTCTCTATTCCATCCTTTTCTTTTGCTTTTGTGTTTGCTTCTCTTTTTCTTTCAATGTTTCTTTCTGTTCTGTTTCTTTCTTCTTTCATCTATTCTTTCCTTTTGTTTCTTTCCTTCATCCATTTTACGTTTTTGTGATTTTTCTTTCCTGTTTTCTTTCTTCCCTCCCTTCTTTCTTTCTATCCTCTATGCTTTCCTGTTTTCATTTCTTTATTTTTTTTCTTCTTCTATTTTACGTCTTTGGTTCTTTTTCTTTCCTCTATTGTTTCTTTATTTTTTGTTTTTATCTTTCTCTATTTTTCTTTTCTCTGTCTTTCTTTCCTTCTGTTTTTTGGTTGTTTTTCTTTCTGTCTTTCCTCCACTTTTGTTTTTTTGTTTTTGTTTTCTTTCCCCCCTTATTTCCTTTCTTCTTTTCACGACTGAACTATTTTGTTTACATTTTTGTAACAGGCTAAATTCTGAAAACCAGATTCTGGTACAAATTTGGAGGAACTTCAACTTCCCTCTCAGCTGCGGATAACGATTTTTTTTTTTTACATTTATTGGTCTGAACATTCCTTCAGTCGTTTCTGTCTACATGTCGCCTCCTGCGTAAATCTCTTCATGCAGACGTGGATCAGCAACAGACGGAGGAAGTACCGCCTGATGGGGATCGAAATCCCGCCCCCTAAAGGCGGGCCCGCCGTGTTCACCAACCCGTCTCCAGGAAGCCAGTCCCCGGCGGCCGGCAGCCCCGACGAGGATCACCTCAGGACACCCGAACTCCCGGATGACCTGACCGACGGCGGCTCGGTCTGCATGTCCGAAGGTGGGGCCCTGCTGGTTCATTTGCATGCGTGAACTCGTGTGTTTATTTTATTTTATTTTTTTTCTACAAACTCCTTACATCTCGGTATGTGTTCTCAAACACAGACGGGACTGTCGATTCGCACCACAGAGACGGAGACGATGAAAGTTACGCATCCACTGCTGCTCCACTGGCCAATAATGTGGTATTTCATCAGGCGCCTGACACCGCAGTAGAAAGTTGCAGTTTGCACTTTACCAAAGAACGTCAGCAGATATTCAACACATGGCCAGATACCAATCTGACACAGAAAACCAGAGCCGAATTGATTTAAAATTCGGCTAGACATAAATGTACTGAATTACAAATTTACTGGATAAATCTGTACCAGTATTGCACACCAATAGCTTCACAAGTTTGGTCAAACATGTAGAAACAACTTTAGTGTGGTTAGTCAGCAAAATTAGGACTAGAATAAACGATGTAAAAAAAAAAAAACCGTAATTAAAGCAAAAAGTTGACTACTTTGGTCAAACATGTAAAAAATAAACATTATTTTAAATGGTTCATAAAGTGCAATTGGGAATTCTAAATATAATGTTGAATAATTAAAAAAGCATGATATCCCTCAAAGAACAAAGTGTAGAACTAGACTGAATAGATCTGCCCTTATGGACCGGGCACATTGTCACCGATACCAGATCTACAAATTTTTTTCATTATCAGGACCAATACTGATACCGATACTAACATCGGATCGGTGCGTCTGTGCTGTGAACTCAACCATTTCACTGCAGCTCTCTCTGCAGGTCTGTGGCCGTTTTTATGAAAGCAATCGATTACAAAAGAAGGACGGCCGAACGCAAACGCCACCGTATTCCTACTTTTTTTTGTACGGAAACGAAAAGCGATCATTTCCGTTTGCAACGAAGCGATACTTTGTGTGGGTCCGTCACATAAAGTCCCATTAAAACGAGCCATTGATTGTGGGCTTAACGTGAAAAGGTTCTGCTTGTATAGAAACATTTACAAGGCCTTACGTAAAAAGCTTTCATCCAACACACCTTATCGGGTTTTTTTGTTGTTTTTTTTTAGTAACCAGAGAAGAACAAATTCTCATTTTCAGAAAACCTTTAAACATCAAAGAGTGGAAAACAGAATATTATAAAACAGAGAGTACAGCCATATTTGTACTGGCTGAACGTAGTATAATACAGTTTGTAAAAGCAGGCACAAGTATGTCCTCTGTGAAGGGTCAATTTACCCGATCTGTGTGTTTGGCAGAAGATCGAAGTTATCGATGAGGATGAAGAAGCTGATGAAGATGGCGACTTGATGGTGTCAGACCTCGAGCAAATGCAGAACCTGCTGGAATTTAAGGTGAAAAGACTTTCACACTGACCAAACGAGTGGTTCTGCATGTTTGTGTGGTTCAGTTTAAATAATAATGATAAAAAAAAAAAAAAAACAGATATAAAAGAACTGTAATATTATCTGTTCATTCATGGAGCCCTTTTTCTTTTTCAGCACGAGGAAGTGCAGTTCCTAGAGACCGAGCTAGAGAACCAAAAACAGAAATATCAGGAGCTCGCTGACTTCACAGAGAGCCTGCTCAGCGCTGTGAGGGACAACGACCTGGAGAGACAGAAGGTGCATTTCCAAATGTCCAAATTCGAAAAGTAACAAAACCTGATCCACATTTCCAACCTGACACCTGCCCGATGTGTGCTTAGGAACTTTTGGCCAGTCTACCTCAGACTTCAGACCAGGACTGGGATGCGACGGCGGAGAGAAACGCCCAGACGGATCCGACGCTCGACCACAGGACCCGGACGGACGGCTCGGCTCAGGCCGGCAAAAAACTCCCGCCGGTCGGCGCAAGCCAAGACCGCTCTGCCACCGAAGTCACCGAGCCCTCTGCATCAGAGGAGCTGCCGCATGAAGAAGGGACAGAACTGAAGTGACTCTCTGCACTCGCACCAATGGTTAGCACTCCACTCAGAGAGAGAGAGAGAGAGAGAGAGAGAGAGAGAGGCGGGCGTAGTCTGACGGTTAGTGGTAAACTCCATGCACAGTGCCTGTGGGCTGATGCTTCACTATGACTGTTGGGCTGAACGATGCCTTTTTTTTTATTTTTATTTTATTTTATTTTTTTAACTGCATATCATTCGCCTTGCTCTGGCCCAGTCTGGAGAGAACAATAAATGACCTCTAACCTAAATGTGTTGGCCCTCTTTTCTTATGTCAACCTGGAAACACCCACCACACTTCAGCGAAATTAACCTTTTGTTAGAATTTATTTATCTATTTTGTAGATTACTAGTTCAATCAAATTGAAACGGCAGAAGTCAAGTTTATTTATTTGTGTCGCATCTTTCACCAACAAAGCAGTTCGAGTTGCTTTACACCATTGCCTTTTCAACTCCATTCAAGTGTGGAATGGTGCCTAAATGCAGATCCAGACAAAGTTTATTGGTTGGCTGATGCCTCCAGGTTTTCAGACTCCTATTGGCCCTTTGGAAAAGTGATAGGATCCCACATCATAGTCAACAACGGGGAAAAGAAGCTGTTTAAATCCACACATTTATCCTTTTTCATCATTCCAATCCTTCCTTGGCAGTCTGTTGCCACAAAGATCTATCATGTGAGCAAATCACATACTTCCTGTTTAAGTTCAAGAGTTTAACAAACTCCAAAGGTTTAGATTTGTGATCATGGATCGTCAAAAATTTACCCCAGTGTCCCCTAAGAAGATTTTTCTTTCTTTCCTTGCTATCCAACTCAACTTGGATTTCAGCAAGTTAAGCTTGTTTCACATTCAGAGGCATTTTAATCATCACTCTGACAATAAACAGGAGAGGAAGATAAAGATTGAGGCACATCTTGCTTAGGGTCACTTTTAGACAGGAACAGGAAGTGAATAAAGAATTTATAAAAGAAAACAATGCCGTATTTTAACAGATTTTGTTTAGTGGGAAATTATGCTGAATAGAATATACGTTTATTTTAATATCTGAAGTTCACGCGAGAGGTTTCCTCGGTTATGTTCGGGTGTGTCTCAGCATCAGAGCCCAAACAGTCGTTTGTTTACAAATGCAGTATCCAGGCCGTCCCCGAGTCTCACCGCAGTTAACAAGGCTGTGGCGGTGGGAGCGCTGAAGAGGGAAAGTGGATGAGCCTTAAAGCCTCTTACTTCCCACCTGAATTAGGCAACGGGCGAGCTTATGCTGAAACAATCAACCCGCACAGCTCGGAGCCGCGGGAACTCGTCGAAATGTGCGTCAGGAATTCGTGAGGCTCCCCGAATGTCACCCCGGGGCCACTGCCGTTTCAGCTCGCGAGCCAAGACGCCCGTCCACCGGATGTGCGCGTGTGTCATTCGCAGCGTGTGACACGCAGCGCCAAATCCCCCCCACAGCAGCAGCAGCAGCAGCATCATCCCCACTCTCCCCTCCTCTCAGTATGGAGAGCTGCTGCTCTGCTTTGGACTGGGGGAAATCCTTAACTGAGCTGCGTCATAATATACGTCAATAAACTCTCATTCACCGACGGTCAGGTACCACAGTAGCCGCCATATTCGCATCTCCATGGCAGGGCGAGCGGTGCTCTCTGCGAGCTTATGAGCCTGTCGGCAACGCCAACACTCCCCCCCGCGTCGAGCTCGCATCCCTTCCCGACAGCGGTCCGCAGCCACTCGGCCCAGGGCATCCGGACAGCGAAGCAGAGTGAGCCGCGCGGACGTCCACGGAGAGGGGAAGATATGCAGCGTGGAGAGGGGGTCTAGGTCGACTACGATGCCTTAGACTTAAGAGAGAGGAATCCTGGCACAAGATGGAGGTAAACAGCGTTAGCAGCGAGGTGAGTGGACTAATGCGTGCTTTGCATACCAATCTTATCGGAATGGTTTTCAGCGCTGTGACGTCCAGTGGAGTTAGCCGTGTTATGCTGGCGCTGGCGTCACGATTCGCAGCGCACTGTGATGCATGCTAACGCGCTAGCTCGGGCTAACAGCTGCTTATATTTAATCCAGTCGCTCCGACGCCGCATGTTTGTTTCACGACACTCTGTTTGGACTTTCACGGATAATTTTTAACTTTGTGCTCCAGCTGCGAGTTTTATCCGTTCAAACAAGCGCTTCCGTTTTGGCATTTGCTGCTCTTTTAACAGCTCTGAGGGGAGTTTATACTTCATAGCTAGCATAGCGCATTTAGCATTAGCATTCGCTAGCTTGTTGGCTAATTTCTTGTTGAAAGTTGGCGACAAGTTATGAACAAACCCTGTAGCGTAAGTAATTACGGGCTAATTAAGTGTGTCGTTTATATAAAATAAACTTTTTGACCCTGTTTTTGTGTTGTTTTTGTTGTTGTTTGTTTTAGTTTGCGGTTCTGTCCGGCATTTAATCAGATTGCGATTCAACTTTAGCCTTGGTTTGTCAATAGGAATTAAATGGGTATCAAATAATAACCCAGATTATATGAATATATGAAACAGTTACAAACAATTATAACGTTTTAAGGTCTTGTGTGAAATCACGGGGATTTTAAAATCCTCGTGATAAAAATCAGCGTTAACTCAACTAAAAATTACAAACTAACTATTAGTTATTTCAGGAAGATGAACCAGGTTTTAAGTCTAACCTGTAATTTGAGGCAATTCTTCAGAGTATCTTTAAAATGATGAGAGCTTTTCCCAAATGTATATAAAATTAATAATGAACAACTAGTTCAATATCATTTCACATGCAGTCATTTGATTGAGATCTTCCTTTATGTTTCACTGGTGACTCCTGCGATCAGATGTAAGAGCACGTCTAAATGTATGCACTGTCACAGCTTTGGTTTGTTTTAGTGTGTGATTACATAGTTTTTGAAGGTAAGGAAGGTTTCCAAGTGAAGCAGAACCATCTCCACAATCCTGAACCTGCTTATCTCAGGGATTGTTCTTCGTACCTCCAGTCCAGTAGTTTCTGACTGACTGACTGATGGTGAGAGGTTTAAAGCCACATTATGATTAAAGCAGCCTCTTCCATTCTTTCTTTTCCCATAATCGTCTGCATGTTGCGGTCGAGGAGTCAAAGGTTTTCTGTTTTTTGTTCCGTTTTCTTTTAAGTTGCTAAAACTTTTCCTTAATCTTCAAGACACATTCAGAGTCAGATACATTTTTACTCTGATTAATTAAACTCAGCTAAGCTAACTACTCCCACTATTTTTGACCTTGGAACCAAAGAGCTGCAAGCTGCAATTCTCTGACTTCATAAAAATCAATAAAGTGAAAAGCATATATATTATTATTGCTATTATTTTATTATGTTGTGGATCCAAGACTACTACAGGTTTACTACAAGTAAGAGAAAAAAATGTCACACTTTTTCTCTTATCTGTCAGCTCTCAAAATAACAAATCAAATTGGCAGCGAAAAGTGATAAATTCATCTGCAGTTCCTACAGTTTTGAAAAGTAGAAGATTTTTATAATCATCAAAATCTGGATTGGTATAGAATATATTATGGAAGAATGTTGACGGCTTTTTCTGTTATCTTAAGAGATGTATCTGAATTTCTTAAAAAGTACTGTACCTTCCTCACTCCTTTTTTAGTTATTTTATTTAAATTTTTGTTTTTTTGAGCTATCATTTCTGAGGTTTTTATAGTTTCAGGACTATCCTGGTTTAGATAATAAACTCTTGACAGAAAGGGTGGGCAATATGGGATTTGAATTTGATCATAATGTTTAGTATCGCTATTGATATAATGATAAAAATGATGATTAAAAAAAACCTACTTCTTAAAGTAACTGTATGGTTGTGCGTCACAAACAACTACTGACTCTGAGAAAAGTTCCCATTTGAAACTGGCTTCTTTAGTTAGAAAAGTAACTGATGTCACTAAACTACACACTATAACTTCATTTAGTCATATTCACTGGTAGTGATATTTACACTACCAGTGGAGAAAGGGGGAAAAAAAACATTTCTGGTAATATTGTCAGTAGTTAATCATTAATTTAAATGTAGAGTTATGATCAGTTCTAAATCATAACTATTTATGATTTAGAAACAACTATTTTGGTAAAATTTTTTACATGCAAAATTAAAAATGTCTCCTTCTCTGATCTAGTGTATGAAAATCCATCACAGGTTTTCAAATCAAAGTCATGTAGATTTTAATTAAACTTTGTCCAGAAGCTGGAAATAAATAACGAAAAGCTACCAAACGTAAAACATATTTAAAAATCCTCTTGTTTATTATTGACTCCTATTTATATATCACAGCATTTGTCCAAAACTTACAGTAGATGCATCATTTAATAAGTGACTTTTCACTATTTTAGCCAACCACTGATGACCTTTGGGACTTAAATCTCTGTTAGGCTTTTAAAAGTTTGACCCTCCACCTCGCGGCATGTGAATCGCTGATGTATGAGGGATCACTTTTCTACTCTAAACCTTGAGTGTTCATCCTCTTTATTTCACTTCGTATCACTTTTGGCTTTTATTTATCTTTGTGAATTCAAGATTAGATGCCTTTGCGACGGTTTGAAAGGCGGGCTGGAAAAGGCTCGCCTCGGTGTGCTGCGAGTGTGGGCCGCGATGAGCCACAGCAAAGGTGGGAGTGAATGTGTGAATTATGACACAAGCGTTGCCCAGGCTTTTTGTCCGGGCCTGGATGTTTACATCTCAACCAGTCGCACAAAGGTGGTTGTTGTTGTCTTTTTTCTTCTTCTTCTTCCCTTTTTGGAGTCTGTTCAGCGCCTTGCTGGGCTCCGACGGGTTCACCTTTTAATAATCTGGATGTTTGCACCGTTGCGGCTGAAACGTGCTCCACTGGCCTCTGTTGTGTTGGATGCACACGAGTGTTTGCCGGTGGCTCCGCCCACTGAGTGGGCTCGCGTAGCGGCTATGACTCATTCTCCCTCTTCAGAGCCTTGCTGGAATTCAGCGCACACAAACACACTGAGGTGAAATGTTGACGGTGATATCATTCTGGTAGTTTTCTCGTTGTGTTTGATTTTCACCCAGCTCCTGATTTGTTGCGTTTATTTCTAAAATAAATATTTTTTTTTCTTTTTTTTTTTTTTTCTCAGTGAAGAAAGGAGGCATGAAACAGACTCCTCCTTTTTGTAAATATGAGTAAACTAAAGCAGAGAAATAAAGCTACCAGTGTTTTCACCATAAGGAGAAGAAGTGGAGGCTGAACGCCGAGCGTGGCCGGTCAGAGGTGTTGTTTCTGCGCCGGCCGGGGATTAAGCCAGAATGCTTAATACGAGGGGCTTTACGGGGGCCCGGACGAGAGCCAGACAGCTGGGCCAGATTAAAGTATGGACTCCATACTGTTTGACAACAAATACAGCCTCGGTTTTGAGGAGTTAAAAGCGCGGCCGTATCGCATGTGACTCATGGATTTCATCTGTTCAATCTTCCATCATGCGAGTGGGCGTGCGGCAGCTGCAGTCATATTCTCGCCCCCGACGAAAAAAAAAAAAAAAAAAAAAAGACACACAAAACAACGATGAGCAGGCTTTGAGAAGTCGTCAGCTGCTGTCGACGGGGCTGATGAATTTTTTCTGCTGATCTGGCCGCAGGTCAATGGACATCAGATCATGGACGAGCCAATGGAGGAGGGAGAGTCTTTCTCGCACTGTGTAAGTAGCGGCGGCGCACCTTCCATCCCGCGTGTGACGAGTGTCTTCGTCTCATCCCGATATTGTTCGCGCAGGAAGACGGGACGTATAAAGAGATTCCCATCACCCATCATGTGAAAGAGGGCTGCGAGAAAGCGGATCCGTCTCAGTTTGAGCTTCTTAAAGTCCTCGGTCAGGGCTCTTTTGGCAAGGTAAGGAAAGTAATCCAGAGTGCTTCTGTCAGAGCTGACGTCTGCCTCCCTCTTTGATTGTTTTCTTTTTGGCTTTCAGGTGTTTCTCGTCCGAAAGATCGTGGGTCCAGATGGCGGACAGTTATATGCAATGAAAGTACTAAAAAAAGCATCTTTGAAAGGTAATGCCGTGTTTATCGTATGGCAGCAGAAATTAAAGTTGACTTTTGTTGATTTTTCTATGTTCTGTTCGTCTCTCCAGTCAGGGACAGAGTTCGCACTAAGATGGAAAGAGACATTTTAGTGGAAGTTAATCATCCCTTCATAGTGAAATTGCACTATGGTAAGAAACAGACAAGTGTACACTTATAAGAGTAACTTGGGAGAAACTTAAGTTGACCCTAACTGTTCATCATCTTCACCAATAGTAACTTGAAAATGATTTTTTCTGCTTAGTCCATTCATAGATGGATATGTGGAAAAACAAATGTTTTTATGCTTTTTCATCCATACGAAAACAATCGACCTTTAGTATAACATCACCAAAAATGATCATTTATAAAAGCTGGAAATTTGAGAAAGCTGTATTTGTGTTTGAGTGTGTAAATGCAACAAACATGGCGCTAATATATCCACATACTTGCTTTGACACGACTCCCAATGGACGTTGTCTTGTGTTTCATTAACTTTATATTCAAATACTCTATTTAAAAAGTACTTCAACCTATTTATCTGTGTAATTCCCAACATGAGGTCTTGGTTGTTTTGAAGCAATCTGTGGCTGATAGTTTTCAGCTTTGTGCTACACTGCCCCCTATGGGTGTGGCATGTTTAAAACACTCATTGGCGTATTTTTGCTGATACATGTGGATGAAAATTTTTCTGAAACCGCATGTTTTTGGTTTTTAAAAACAATGTGGAAGAGATATTTGTTTTCATAAAGATACGTAAGGCTGTAGACAGACATGCAGTGTAACGCAGCAGAATTCCCCAATCACTCTCTGTAATTATAGGGGTTTTTTTGTCTTAAATTTCATTGAGGTGGCATCAAAAGGTCTTTAAAAATCTTAAATTTGGCTTATTGAAACCTGCAGACGCCCCACATGTAGTTATTGGCCTTCAAGATATTTCTCTGAGCCTGGTATTGTCTGAAATTTGAATTATAGTGACCGTGTTTTAAATGTTTGGCAACAGCTTCCCAAACAAGCTGAGGTCCAGCATTCCAGAGTCCTTGTCAACAGGAATTGCTTCATGAAGATCATTGCTGTTTTCTTTCCTCTGTTAAGAAACGTATACACTCCAAAAGGATCAAACCAGCAAACCCAATCAGATACATTTGATCCGCAGCACCCAGATAATACTATCAGACTCAGGTTAAGTTTTTCCTATGACTCTGCTGACGGTCACTGAAACTTTCCTTATCCATTTTAGTATATTTCATTAAAATATTTTGGAGGCTGTTGAGCAGTTATTGAGCACTTCAGTTGATATTTTTGTATTTATTTATTTTTTATTTTTTACCTCTGCAGCCTTTCAGACAGAAGGGAAATTGTATTTAATACTGGACTTTCTCAGGGGAGGGGATGTATTCACTCGCTTATCCAAAGAGGTAAGCTCATTCATAAATATCTGTATTTACTTTTAACGTTGCTCCGTTTTCTGATTTAAGCCCGCTTATAAACTTTCTTCTAATTTCATTTTGTTTTTCTTTTCAAGAAAAACGAGCAAGAATTGTGAATAATGCATATTTATTTCCAAGTCACTTTGTGTAAAATCAACAGCAGATGCCTCGATGCTCATTCTTAAACCCAGAGGAGTTTAGATGACAGCTACAAATTGAGCTGGTGCAGATTTAGCTTGCTGTGCTTTTTTTATTATTATTATTATTATTTTTTTATCATTATTATTATACGAGCGTGAGTGCTGCCAACTCATTTGTCCCCGACTGTTTTTCTGACTGCTTGTACTTTTTCAAATCATGTCTGGGAAGAGGACTCTGTTTCTGGGCACGTAGATATGCGTTTACATCAGCAGATGCTGGTCACTTACCAGCTCAGCACGACTCTCTCCTGATGCTTTTTCAGCTCTCAAACAACGAGCATCCGCTCTCCACATTGACCTCGTCTTACAAACAACGCGGCGGCGCCGTCGAGTCGTGTCGCCTCTCTGAAATGTCGATGTTGTAACCATATTGCCTGTTTTGTGACAACTGCTGCTCAATGTTGATTTTGTTTGTGTGTTTTCACTCTTGCTGCTGAATTTCTCCTTGGAGTTCAGAGAGTAAATCTTTCCAGTTCTTATTAGGTTATGTTTACAGAGGAAGATGTGAAATTCTACCTTGCAGAGCTGGCTCTGGCCCTCGACCATCTGCACAACCTGGGCATAGTTTACAGAGATCTCAAGCCAGAGAAGTATGAATGATTTCTGGCCTGTTTGCATGTACACAACACCTGTACTGCACCACATACCCGTCACACTGCCTGGCATGTCTCAGGTTACTGACAATTTTACTTGAAAGTGTTTGAAATTTTGTATTCGGAAACTGTTTCAGTCTAGAATACTTGTATTTTCATTATTTATTATATATGTTAACTTTTTCTTTTTTTTTTGGTTGATTGAATTAGTTTTTTTGTACTCATAATTTTTATCTTTACAATAAATATTTGTTCTGAATATTTAGTGACAGAGGGAATTTTGCATACACTAGTCACAGGCCTTTTCTGTCACATTATTTTACTATTAAAGTTGTATTCTCAGAATGGAACTATGACACAGTGCATAAATTGGATGATTAAAAATATAAAATCAAGTAAAGCACAGTTTTGAATTTCCAACAAGTTTTCACAAGTCCACATATGGTCAGAATTATAGATGAAGAATCGCTGCTATTTAATATTTGATGTTAGGAGTTTTTGCAAAGTAGCGGCTTAATTCTCCTTGAAACTGAACCAGTAATGGTAGAGTTAACTTTTTGTTAAGATGTTCTGTTTTTTGGATTTCAGGTTTTCTCTCTCCATCTCTCTTTATCTATTTTTTATGTGTATATCTATGTCAATTTCTACATAAATTTAGGTTATTTAGAATGACACAACAGTGAGACACAGAATATGTCAGACGTATTTACTAATAATTTCAGAATCAGAAGTTGAGACTCTCCATGTGGACATTGGAGGGTTTTTAATGTCGTTACCCTCTCCGTCCTTAACGTGCTAGATTTTTCTTTGACTAATGACCAATTAGTCAATTAATCGCATGATAAATTAAAATTAGTTCAACTGTTTCCAGTTTGATCAATGATATTTCTTTGAAAGGCAATTTTGTTTACATATTTATAATCTGATTTCTTTGTGATTTTGGTTATTTGTGTGTGTGTTTTTTGTTTTATATATATATATATATATATATATATATATATATTTCAATTGATTTAGTTATTTCGGTTGTTGTGTTTTATTTTGGATATTTGTCTTCCTGTTCGGGTGCTAAGTGTTCTTTACAAATTGAAGTTTTACTCTTCGAGAGTGGAAACATTACATTATGTTTTTTTTTTTTTTTTTTACTCTGTGATTCGTAAGAAACTTGTAAAGGATTCAAACGTTTGCAACCAGCTCTAAATTTGAACAATTTCCCAAATTATTTGTTGATTCAGGATGAAAAACCTGGATTAAATGTCTCTTTAAAAGCTGCAAGATAGTAATAAACAGACATATAATGAGCTCTTATTGGTGCCATTTCCAGCTGAAAAAGTTATTTATTTTTTAAATTTTCTTTCAATGTGAGTTGAAGTGTAGCTCTCTAATCTGTCAGCACTCTGCAAAGAAAAAAAAAACAACCTCTCAGCTTCGAGGTCTGCTGTGTGTGTCAAGTGTTTCGCACAAAAGGAAAGGGCGTGTTGTTTCTGAAAAGCTTCTCCTGAAAAATGGATGCTTGAAGCTGAACCGTGTCGTAACTTCTCTTTCAGCATCTTACTCGATGAAGCTGGACATATAAAGTTAACAGGTACGCCTTTTTGAGCTCCGTTTGTGTAACATCTTGTTTAGAGGTGATTATCATCCATATGCTTAAGTTGGCAATTCTTACTTTTATAAACACTACATCAACTCTTGAATATTATCCAAGAGCTAATGCAGATTTTATCCTGGTGGTAAAAAACAAAATCATATCTGTTTTTTTTTGTTGTTTTTTTTCCCTTATTTTGTTTGTGCAGACTTCGGCTTGAGTAAAGAGTCAGTAGATGCTGATAAGAAGGCGTATTCCTTCTGTGGTACGGTGGAGTATATGGCCCCTGAGGTGGTCAACAGAAGAGGACACACGCAGAGCGCAGACTGGTGGTCTCTGGGAGTACTTATGGTGCGTCAGCTCGCCAGAATCGCTTCATAACTTGATGTGTTTTTATTCATTTCATTTTAATGTGCCGCACCAAAGTGTGATCCATTTCACTTTCTGCCACAGCCACAGACGTCTTCCATCAGGAAAATAACCCGAAACATTATTAACACTCAGTCTGGCTTAAAAATAAAAATAAAAATTGTCTTCTTTTTTTTTTAGGCCAGATTCAATTGGATGTTTTTTTTTTTCTTCCTCACTTAGTTTTCTTTTCTTTAATAAAAAAAAATCGAATGAGGAAATATTTTCAAAAATATTTTATTTCAATCATCCCTTTTGTGAGTTGTACGAAGAAATATTAGTCAGGCGAGAGAATTTTTTTATTTTTATTTTAGTTACGAGAATGTTGTCAAAATAATAGCAGAATAAAGATGCAATTTTACCAGAAATGCATCTTTTTACCAAAACATCTTGAAATGAAGAAAAAAAGTTATTTTATCAGGAAAAGAAGCTTGGATAGAGTTATCAGGATCTGATGTAACCGGCTCAGTTCATGCAGTAAACTGCTGTTTGTATGATTGTTTGTTTTAAAAAATACTCCCAGTGATGATAATTTGATGCTGATGTGTTAAAAGATTTATTTCCTTATCTGTAAAAACAGTACCAAAGTACAACTTCTCAACATTTTAGTTTTTTTGATAGTTTTCGTGTTGGGGTTCTCATAAAATTACGACTTTATTATTTTTATATTACTTTAACTTGTATTACTATGACTTCATTGTGGTAACAGTATCCATTTATAATTTTAATTTAAAGAAAAAGATCTTTGGAAAGATTTAATTTCCAAAAATAAAATCTTCAAAAACATTTTAATCAATGGATTAAAATCAATTTGTCGCCCAGTCCTAGTCTGTAAACGTGCAAAGTAAACTTTCTGTTTTTGCATCCATTTTACATCTATGCTCTTCTTTATCACTGGCCTGTCTCATCAAATCTCACAAAAACACAATGAAGTTTGTTATCTCAAAGTGAAAGAATTAGTATTCTGTATATTTTTTAAAAAAACTAATTCAGGTTTTTAAATGTTCACTTGCAGTTTGAGATGCTAACGGGGACGTTACCTTTCCAAGGGAAAGACCGGAACGAGACCATGAACATGATTCTCAAGTGAGTCCTTCTACGTGTCACGCTCCGACTTGCGTAACGACACGTTGTGAATGTGCGGAGTCTGTAGGTAGCGAACCTCGGTTGCCTCTTCTCGTTGCCTCTCTCGTTGCCCACGTTCACTTGTTGCTCCGTGTTTCTCTTCCCACTCAGAGCTAAGTTGGGAATGCCACAGTTCCTAAGTTTGGAAGCCCAGAGTTTGCTGCGAATGCTGTTTAAACGCAACCCCGCTAACAGACTGGGTAAGGAGGCCGACTGTTGACACGAAGCTCTTAGCTGCAGGTTGTTGACTATTTAGCATCCGGGTAAAACAACATGCAGACGACCAGAGAGAGGCGAGAGAGAAGCAAAGAAAACTAATAATGAATTCAGGTTAACTGAACCAAAATGGTTTGTGTCTTTAGGGGCCGGGCCCGATGGAGTGGAGGAGATCAAACGGCACGCTTTCTTTTCCACCATCGACTGGAATGTGAGCACACACACACACTCACTCATGTTTCTCACAATCCCACACAGACGAATACACACACACACCACTCCGCAGCTTCTGTTGAGGCTTCACACCTTCCAATCGTTTGGCTTCATAACCAGTGGCCATCAGTCCTGGCCACAGGAGCTAGGTTTTTATATGTGTGTGTGTGTGTGTGTGGGAGTCTGGGCAGCAGTCCAGTTCTCGCTGTGCGTGCACTAATAGCCTTGTGTGAGCGTTTAAGAGCCGGCGGGACGCTATTGGCCGGTGTTAGCCGTTCAGGGGATTGGAGGGGGTTAATCTGCGAGAGCACTTGACATCTCTTGAACGCATGTTCTCACCCTCCATCCAGCATGTGTTGGGGTTTGACTTTTGACTTGTGTTAATGTGTGTGTGTGTGTGTGTTTCCATCCAGAAACTGTTCAGAAGAGAACTCCAGCCGCCGTTCAAACCCGCAGCTGGTAAACCGGACGACACTTTCTGCTTCGACCCCGAGTTCACTGCAAAAACGCCTAAAGGTACACGCGTCCAAATTTACTTTTTTTTTTTTCCTCTTCTTTTAAACGAGAAGGCGCTCCTGTAGCCATGGAGACGGTCTGTGTGACGGGTGGTTTCTGTGTGTTCAGACTCCCCGGGCATCCCACCCAGCGCCAACGCTCACCAACTCTTCAAAGGCTTCAGCTTCGTCGCTCCGGCTCCGATGGACGAGAACAAGAGCTCCCCGCTGCTCAGCATTCTCCCTATAGTTCAGGTGAAGTCCTCTGCCACACCTTCGCTTGAGTAAGCTGCACTGCAAAGAGCACAAGGTCCCAGTGAAAATGTCTTACTGCACTTGGAATAAGGCAAAATTAACTTAGAAGTAACTTTTCAGCAAGAAAAACAAGCTTGTTTTAAGTCAGTAATTCCTTAGTGTTGATGAAAAGGTACTAGCTCCACTGGCAGATTAATTCACTTATAACAAGATGTTTGTCATATGGTTTTAGTGAAATAATCAGCCAGTGGTATTAGTGCCTTTTCATCAATATTAAGGAATTACTTTCTTAAAACAAGCTCCTATATCTTGCTGAAAAGTGAGTCATAAGTTAGTTTTCTGTTATTTCAAGCTTAATAAGATATTTGCCATAGAGACTGGATCAAAAATACTTGGTAAGATTTTGTGTTTTTGCAGTGTAGGAAACATTTGCTAGTAATGGTAATTACAGTCTAGCAGCAGAAAAATACATCGATTTCTTTTCTTTCACTCGTTCATATCTGAAAAGTGTACTTTGCAGATTCATTCCACTCTCGTGTCAGTACTTTCTGTCTCTACATTTTTTTTTTTTTAAATCTCGGCAATGATTTTCAATTGGACTTTGATTAGGTCATTCCAACGCATCACTATGCTTCGATGTCAGCCGTTCACCATGACCGACTGCATGTTTGGAATCATTGCCGTGGCCTCACATTGCTGTTGTAAACACCGTTGAGGTTGTTTGTTGTGTGATCGTTACAGAGCCAAGCCCAACACGAGTCTTCTAATAAATTATTCAGATTGTGCACCAAACACCTATAGGCTGCTGTAGTGAAACAGCAGCCTATAGGTGTAATGTGTTTCCATTCCGATATTCGGAAAGTGTCAAAAAAACAACAACAAAATTTTGCGATTGCTGTGTTTCCCATTAGATAAGTGTCACACGTGGATGTGTTTGCTCACGCGATAAGTCGTTGAAAATCTTGTTTGTTTGTAACAGATGTGAACGCATGAGATGTCTTCAACATTTTGTCGCTCATCAGCCATCAGAGGAGCGCTGGTATCTTATATCCAGGCGTTGGAGCGACTATCCCATTATCCTTGGTTGTGGCTGCATGCATCTAAATCTAAAAGTCGTTGCCGTCCGTCTGTCTGCTGCAGGTGCACGGGGGCTCAACCAAGTTCTCTGATCTGTACGAGCTCCAGGAAGACATCGGAGTCGGCTCGTACTCCATCTGCAAGCGCTGCGTGCACAGGGTTTCTGGAGCTGATTATGCTGTGAAGGTAGCATTTTCAAGACTTGTTTTTACTCACTCTTTTTTTTTTTTTTTTTAACAGCATCAGTGTAACCAGTGTTTCCAGGAAGCTGCTTTAGTGAGTGGAAATGTGTGAACCTTTTTGAACCTGTAATGTTGAATCTGGTTGGCCCACCAGCAGAGGGCAGTGTAGATTTAGCTTTGCTTTTGAATTTGCTTGAAGAAAATGTATTTTTTTTTTATTTTCGTAGCCTTGAAACTAACTCACTTCTGTTTTGTTTTTTTTTGTTTCCCTCCAGATCATTGATAAAAGTAAGAGGGACCCCTCAGAGGAGATTGAAATCCTGATGCGATACGGACAGCACCCCAACATCATCACTCTGAAAGATGTCGGTAACAATTACCTGTGAACTTTCAAGCATTTGTAACAAAAATATAGATTTAAATAATAATTAAAAAAACCAATCTCCTGGGTGTGTTTGTGTGTGTGTGTGTTGCAGGTGTACGACGAGGACCGGTACGTGTACCTGGTGACTGAACTGATGAAGGGCGGGGAGCTGCTGGACCGGATCCTCAGGCAGAAGTTTTTCTCCGAAAGAGAGGCCAGCGCTGTGCTCTACACCATCACAAAGACCGTCGACTACCTCCACTGCCAAGGGGTGAGGCAGCACTTCCAACACACACATCTATAAACGGAGGGGGTGTTCTGACCAGTCGTGTTTGATCTCCTGCTTCTCCTCAGGTGGTACATCGAGACCTGAAGCCCAGCAACATCCTCTACATGGACGACTCTGGGAATCCCGACTCCATCAGGATCTGTGACTTTGGGTTCGCCAAGCAGCTCCGAGGAGGAAACGGGCTGCTGCTGACGCCTTGCTACACGGCTAACTTTGTGGCACCAGAGGTGAGAAAACCAGTAGCTCTCCCAGAACGTGGGATTTAAATTTGGTCAATAAATCTGGCATAAAAATATCCGTTTTGCCTAAACGTTGTTGTTGTTCTACTCTTTAAAGGTACTAATGCGACAAGGCTATGATGCCGCCTGTGATATATGGAGTCTAGGAGTTCTTCTGTACACCATGTTGGCAGGGTAAGAGGGTTTAAATTAATCCTAAACAAACCAGCATTTTAAATGGAATGCCTTAAAAACTGCTGGCACCAATTAAAAGATGAAAGGAATAAAATAATGCAAATGTGTCAATGTGTAAATAACCTAGATATGATGAAAATAGAATCTTATATTGGAGCATAAACCAAGCAGAAGAAGAGTTCAATCAAGTTTATTTGTGCGGCACATTTCAGCGATCAGGCAGCTCTTTACGTTCTGAAAACACAAAAATAAAAAAAGTCATAAACTCAACATACGGTTACGTTACATTTTGATGAGTTGTCACAATGATCAACGTGGTGGTCAATGTTTCATTTGTTGTGCTTCCAAAGCAGATCTAAACAGGTCATTTAAAGGAACTCAGTGTTTCGGCAGTTTTGTGGAAGCTTTGAAACGAGTCCATAGAAAGCGACTTTTCTAGGAGATAACTTTCCGTTTGTGGCGTTCAGGTACACACCGTTCGCTAACGGGCCAAATGATACACCGGAGGAGATTCTTCTGCGGATAGGATCGGGGAAGTTTTCTTTGACCGGTGGAAACTGGGATACCGTATCCGACTCCTCCAAGGTACACCGACTGGAAGGATTCCTCTTCTTCTCAAATCCAATTTATTTCCCATATTTTACTGTCCTGATTTGCTGAATCGATTAACTCTTTCCGTTAACGGAGGGGGAAGCGGACCGGTTTACGGTCGTTAATCATAAACCGTGCCGACAGAGCTGTTGCCGTTGCAGGACCTGCTGTCCCACATGCTCCACGTCGACCCCCACCAGCGATACACGGCCGAGCAGGTTCTGAAGCATTCCTGGATCACATGCAGAGACAACCTGCCGCACTTCCAGCTCACACGCCACGACGCCCCGCACCTCGTCAAGGTGAGTCCGGAGCGCCTCGGCTGATTGGCCGTTGGAGCGTTTCTCAGAGACGGCTTCGGCTCGGATGCATCAGTGGAGGTTCGGCTACCAGCAGCACGACGATCCGAAACGTAATGGAGGAGCTACAGGCATCGTTAAATGATGGTTGTGTAGCGGAGTGGTCCAGTCAGTTAAAGTTTACATTGGAGCCGCCTGGAAGAGAATCTTCCAGATTGTCCAGTTTGTGTGAACGGCGGCGAGTTTCAAACATCCAGACGAGTTGCTGCGACATGCTGCGCATGCGGCACGTTCCTCTGCGTACCCGCTTCAACTCGCTGCGTTCTCGGTCCAACGTGTCAACAATAAACTTAGCTTCAGCAGTTGCTAGCTGCTCCAGGCTATGAGCTGAAATTGATAAAGTGTCAAAATGATCCGAACCCGTACCGTGGTTCTGAACTGATTTGAATTTGTGTTGTTTCGTCATTAGTGACCAGCAGCCTGATGTTTCTGTTCTCTTGGTTTGTTGTACTTCATGTTAGATGGATTTCAGAATGACAGTCGTTCTCTGTGGTGGTGAAACTTGTAAGATCCGCTGTTGCAGGCATGTCTATGTTGCAAAGTTAAATTATCATGAGCTTTATTATTTGGGTATAAAGGGCCCGGTCATTAGAACCGCTGCCTGCCCCGACTCTGACTTGTCTTAGACTGCAAGTAAGAAATATCCCTGATGTTGGAGTTGGGATATGAACTTGCAGCAATGCTTCATAGCATAAAACACTGCATTCCTGGTATTCTTTGCTCTTTTCTAGCTCTTGGAATTCATTCAATTTGTTTACTAAAAATCTAATTTTTCCACTTATAAATAACGAAAGGTATAGTTTAAATCTCCTCCTTCTCTCTTCTCCTGCTCTACATTCATGACGCCTCCTTTTCAACTTATCTGAGCATTCAAAGTTTAAAGGTATTTGAAATTTTGCGATTTTAATCAGCCATTAAGAAAATAAAGAACTCAAATTCAAAAATACTTTACTGATCCCAAAGGGAAATTAAATGTTGTAACTCATTAATTCAGATTCTTCAAAGAGTTATTGTAGATTGTGATGGCTGTTGGCAGGAAAGATCCCTTCTGTCTGTGTCACAGTGAATCTGAAGAAGCCTCTGACTGGAGACACTCTGTCTTCCCAAGACAAGTCCCTTCTTATAGACAGCTTCACTGTTGCATCTCCAGTCCAGTCTGTTGTCCAAATCCTTGGAAAAAAAAAAATCATTGTTGCTATAGTTACGCATCATAACAACTTTTCAAATGTAAAAACATGTTAACAAAAATCTTTCCAGCTCCTCACCATCCAAAGCAGAGAGTCTGGATGTGGATCAGCTGGGTGAGCGGACCGAGCCTGAACACACAGAACAGAACTAAACCCAAAGGGATCCAGAAAATAGTTTGACTGTTGCTTGGCAACAGGTTTAAAGTGATTCATATTGCTTATAAACACCAGAGAGCAAAAAATAACCAAATAAACAAATAAAAAATTAAAAAAAAAACTGATAGTTTTTTTTTTTGTTTGTTTAAAATAATATAATCATATGGGAAATTAAGCCCTAAGCAATGCAAACAACTTCTGAACTTCAAGCTTTATGGACATTTATTTATGGCCCTTTTTTAAAATCAAGGTTTGTATTGTAGTCGATTACTAGATTAGTTGGTGATTAATCCGATTGATTGCTTTAGCCCCCAAAAAAATCATATGTGAAATCTGTGAACTGTACATAGTATGGGTCTTGCTTTAAGTACTTTCCATGGTTAGATGAGTAACATATAATAGAAGGTCAGAAATTATTTTTTAAAAATCAAAATCTAATAGTTGCTTTCCTTTCTTCCGTATATTTTTTCCTCCATTTCTTGCTTTCCTTTCCTTTTTTCTTTTTTTTTTTTTTGTCCTTCATTTCTTACGTTCTTGATGTCATACCTAAAGCCTGAACACTGTAAAATATATATAAAGTCAGTATTTTTTTTAAAGTCAATTTAGATTTTAAACGGGCTAAAAGGACAGAAATCTGCAGGCTTTTATTATTCATAATTTTCGTCTTGTTTTTCTTTCTTCCCAGGGAGCCATGGCTGCAACTTATTCAGCGCTGAGTCAGAAGACCAGTCAGCCGGTGCTGGAGCCCGTGGCGGCTTCCAGTTTAGCCCAGAGACGCAGCATGAAGAAACTCACCTCAACAGACATGTAGACACACACATATACACACACACACAGAGAGAGAGAGAGAGAAAGCGCTCGTCCTCCTGGTTCTCGGCCTCCCTCTCGCCAACACACAGGAGCATGCAAACACTCACACCCGAGACTTGGCCAGTCCAAACCCTGACGTCTCTGTTTTCAAAAGATAATTTATATGACCCGTCCAGCACTCAGATAAATCGCTCACAGAACAGACAAAAAAACACAAAACAAAACACCTTGAAGTCGGCCAAAGAGGTATAGACGAGACACACACACACACTTGTTACTGCTGGGGAGACAGACTTGTATTTATTTCCACAGCTTTCATATGCACTTACCCTCCTCGCCTTTCCATTCTCTCTTCCTCACGTCGGGGAAGAAACACACCAGCTGACGTTCTCCTTCACTGTGATTGGCTGATTCAAAGCTGCTTCATCAAACTGTGCCCCCTCCCTCCCCCTACTGCTCTTCATCGTCACTCATCCTCCTCGGTTCCCGCGCCCTTCCCATGTTTGCCTTCTTTTTCCCGCCACTCTTAAACTCAGTTGTTTTGGGGGTTTTTTTTCCTTCAGAATGAAGTAATGAATTGAGGGTGGTGGCAAGATGATATTGACCGAGGTTCATGTTAAGACTGTTTCCTCCACTGAAACGATTGAGGAGTTTCTGCTTGTAGCAGATTTCAAAGGAGAAGAAGAGAGAGAGAGAGAGAGAAAAAAAAAAAAAAAGTCCCTCAGGATCAAAATCATTTACCAGCACTTTTGGGAACATAAATGCATGTTTGAACCGAACCTGTGTTTCATTTTCCCTTTTAAAAATTTTCCATTTGACTCATGTTTGTGATACTGCAGAGGTATCGGTTAAGGTTACATAAGCTGCTGATGGATACATGAAAATACCAAGAATTTGAAGGTTATATGATGTTATAATCACAGTAGAAAGACTTGCTTTGAAAATCTATATATATATAAAATATATATATATATATATATATACATATATATATGAATATGTCTATATATATCTCTAAGTAAAAGTGTCTGATGATGATGATGGAGATGAAGAGCATGTGGTGGAGGTGGAGGGATTTCTCTGGGGGGGACGGGACGCACCCCGTCGAACCAGAGGCTGAATTCAAGAAAAAAAATATATTTCCATCGATATCTCTTCAAAAAGACATTGTGGAAATTGTATGATATTGTATTTATTTCATTTGATTTTTAAAATTCTATTTTTTTCTTTCAAGGTCTGTATATATTGACATTAAAGATCATATGGACATGCATCGGCTGTCGTTCACTGATTCCGATTTCTGCCGAGGTGACGGAACGGTCGACACGGCAACGGTTCGAGGAGATCCTCCGTCCGTGTCGACATTAAATCTGAAGATTTTGTGACATATTTACCTGTAGACAATTGGAACAAAAACTAAATGTAGAAAATTAGCTAGTATTGTGGAAAGATGTTGGGTTTATTTCAGTTTGTTGGTTTAAATAGTGAAACTAAGATTTATTAAAGGGGCGGCATTATGTCTTTCCAGATACATGGTGCCATTTTATAGCAAAATCAAGTAACTATCGGATTATGAAAAATCTGTATACATTAAACATGGCATAAATGAGATTTTACCTCCTAACTTAACGCCTTTAAATTGGGCCGCTGCCTCTTTAAGAAGCTCCTGCTCTTTCTCACTTCTGGAAGTCGTCATTTTGCCGTTTACACCTGTTCATGAGCGCTGCAGATACGCAGTTCTACCAGGTGTTTGCTAATTGCTGCTGGCTAGTCTGAAGGAGCTGAGTGAGGAAGGGGCGCTCTGAGCTCACCAGGGAAACATGACAAAGACATCACTCGATGAGACCAAGGGTTTAGGAACCCCTGAATGGTTGCCACAGGAGATTCAAGGATTCCTCAAAACATGCATGAAAGAATCAAAGCGACAATCTGGGTGTGTTTTTGGTGAAAGAACGACTTGATGTAAATCTTATAAAAGTTGATTTTTATATACTACTTCCCCTTTAAATGATGTGATTCCAGTCATATACTGCAGGCTTTGCAGAATATGAATTTAGTTTATACCACAATTCTGAATATTGAGAGCGATTGTTACACTATGACATATATTCATATGCTGACTTGACTGATGTCCATCTGCCGCATACATCCTCAGGAAGGACGCTTTTCTGGCGATGAGATGTTTCTGAAACAGATTCACTTTGGGTATGGAGAAAAAGTGCTGCCCTGTTGATCTGAAGGCCCCTACAGATAAAATCCAGCTCGCTATTTTATCTGAAAATCAAGGTTTCAGAGTCTGGAGGAACAGAGTCCGTGTTGGAAGAAAAGATGAATTACTTGATATACACTTTTTTGCTATTATGTAAAAGTCAGAGCGGGTCGAATGCTTTCAGATGAGAAGGTGAAAATTCAGTTTATCTGAGAATCTCTGGTCCTACTTGTAGGAAACAGAAAGCGGCCGCAATGGCTCAGATTTTTATACATTTCCCAAGTTGATGTACACTTACCTCAAGAAACCTGATAAAGTTCTATTAATGTTATTAAAAATAAAAAATATTGGAGAGACAAAGAAAAGCTTTTCAAAGTGGTTGAAAGACAGAAGGTAAGTAATGTCAATGTAACAAGAGAGTTGTAAATATTGGGGTTAGCTTAAGCTAGCCTAAAATAACAGGTTGTTGTCTCCGCCACGTATGGAACCAATACGGGACACGATTTATTCATTATTACTATAAATGTCTGATAGACTCACCTATCACACACATCTCAACAATAAGTGTAATAATAATGACCAAAACAAAAAAGGAAATATTAAGGTCCCCAACCCCCACCAACTGACGCTGTTGTCACGGTTGCCTAGAGACGGACACTGCGCAGCCGCGGTGAGCTGCTATCGACCCGCGTCTTTTCAAAATGTCCACCCGATAGATACTACACCGTCCTTAGAAGCAAAACCTCTAGCAGAAATACAGACGGTAGTGGGAAGACAGGCTAAACAATCACCGTGACGTTTAATAGGGGCATTAAAAATGTGTTGGCGGTATTCAGGGCGCACAGTGGGTTTGTTTGATACCAGGCAGAATGGGTCAGGAGAGGAACAGACCCATCAGAACCTAAAGAACCAGACATCAGTCTCTTCATCCCTCAGTTATCCTGAGACCGAAAAATAATACAAATGGCAAGTTAAAGAACAAATTATACAAATAGATTAATCAATAAATTAATAAATATTGTGAAGAGAAGCGGTTTATTTTTTCAACATTGAAAAGGTTTGTTAGGATTGTGTAGGAAAAACATTGATGTCTTTTATAAATACAATGTTTTGTGGTCAATATTATTTCACCATTTTATTAATGTGGGTGGCCAGTTTGGCTAAGGCTTCATATCAAGCTATAAGAATGATAGAAAACATGCTAACAGAATGCCAAATTTTAACTTTGGGCGAAGAAATGAAGAAGTGTGAACAACAGGGTGTACACAGATAAACACTAGGTGGCGCTAGAACACCTGGCTACTTGTCCTATGGACAAAAAGTGCCCTTTTGAAATCTTTATTTTTGTTGTTGCAGTGTAGTGTGTGGCGTGTGATAAATCTCACACCACTAAGTCAGTCAGCTGTTCCGAGTTGTGACAGAGTATTACTAATTAAAAAACTAAAATCACAAGAAAAAATTCATAGTATTACGAGAATAAGGTTGTAATATTATGAGAATAAACTTGTATGGGAATAAAGTCGTAATAATACAAGATTGAAGTTGTAATATTACATATATATATATATATATATATATATATATATATATATAATTAAATTATTTTAATTTGAGCCCATTCCACACCTGCAGTAACCTCAGCCACCACCAGGTGGTGGTACCGCCCAGTTCATGGTGAGTCCCAGCTGAACACATCGTGTCCCGGGCCTCTTCTTTACCCTTATGTAAATGATCAGTCTGTCGCCTGCTTCCATTTTGTCTGACCAGTGTTCCCTCTTACACACACACACACCCTGCTCTGTTCGACCCCCATGAGAATCTGCGCCTCCTCTAAACAATGGCTCCCCAAAGCACCGGTGTGTGTGTGTGTATCAGAGCTGTCACATCCAGACAGCAGAGGACGAGGATGTGGTTGGGCAAGGAGAGCAGATGGATTGACGGAATGGTCCCATCAGTGCGCAAACACACCGACACACACTCCGGCCTGGAGAGCAGCTGTTGTACCCCCTCCCACTTCTTTTCTTCTTCTTCTTCCTCTTCTTCTCCTTTCTCCTGGATGAGATGCATTTCGCAGTCAGCCCAGGAGCTGAGAGGTAAACAGTGGGGCTAATTGCTTTGACATACTGCTCTTTGTTTTGGCCTCCTGGTGCTAATCAAGCACTCGCCTAATAAGTATGCCTGGCAAGCAAAAAAACCAAAAAACAACAACAACACGCACACACACACACACACACACACACACACACACACACACACACACACACACACACACATACACCATGTCCGCGTGCTCGAACGAAGCCCGACTCCGTAACAAAGCGTCGCACTCATATTTGCAAAGGATTCATGTTTGCTCATCACTCAAGAGTTCCCACACACTGCTGTTGAGACTGGACACACACACACCTCGCTCAGGTGTGAATCTATTTATCCTCATTAACAAGCCTCTCCCCAAAGTCGGCCAATTAACACGCGCCTCCTAATGAAGCCATTAGCTGTCAGATGAGGTAGAGGCAGCGCTTGTCATCGGTCCACTCCGTGTGAACGCGTGCGTGCACGTGCGTTTTGGCGTGCGTGTGTGTGTGTGTGTGTTGCTAATAAAAGCGAGGGAATTAATGGAGTGAGCGCGTGTGATAATGAGTTAATATGGAACAAGCAGGACGAGCAGTGATCAGCCCTCTGTTTCAAATGAAGATATCAGACACAGTGATTTACTCACTCTGAGCCACAAACAGACCCGTCTCCCTCTTCTTCTTCGTGTGTGTGTGTGGGGGTGTGGGTGTGTGTGTGTGTGTGTGTGTGTTTGTTGGGGGTTAACAGACGTGCTGGCAGTCTGGGCGCGACAGATCTCCTCTAAACACGCTAGTTAGATATACGACCTCTTAATTTGCGGGCGTGCAGCCGTGTGTGTCCACCTAACATCAGAGCGGAGCGCCGGGCCTCAAAAGAACAAACTGCAGTTGTCACTTCGCGTTCCTTAATGGAGCAATCACTATGCGCGCGCACGACGGAGGCGGCGGCGGCGCGTGGCTTTAACAGTTACACTGATTGCCGCGGCCACAACAGAGAGACGAGATGAGACTACAGAGACTCTTCTTCTTCTTCTGACACGTTTGCGAGTTTTATGCTCGCTGGAAAGTGTAAGAAATACAGAGTCTCGCAAAAGCGTTGGTAGCCCTTAAAGGGGCAGTGTTATGTAAACTTTATCATGTTATATTTCTATTCCCTCGTCAGGAACATACCTGGAGTGTTGAGAAACCCTGTCGTCTTCCATCCCAGGAATTCTGGTGTGCAAACCCCCCGGCCTGGTTTCACCAAATACCACCTTGGTGAAACCAGCAGCCTTTTACACAAGCTTTATCCTCCAGACTAGCGGCAGCAGCAGCAATTAGCAAACACCTGGTGGAACTGTGTCTGCTGAGCTCCTAAGAAGAAATTAAAGCCTTAGCGGAGGAATATTGTTATGATGACGTGCTGAGTGTCGGACCGAGCAGGAGCTTGTTAAAGACGCAGAGGCCCAATTCTGATGTCAAATTTAAGTCATGTTTGATAAATCCAACATTCTTATAACAACTGAAAATAGCATGCTTAACTGTACTACGAAATGGCACAATGTGTCTGGAAAGTATGTAATACCGCCCCTTTAATGGTGCGTTCACACCAAGCCGGTTTTGTAAACCGGCTTGGTGTGAACGTAGACCATTACATTCAAAGTCTATGTGAAGGCAGTCGAGGGTCGATGCGACGCGTTTCTTGCATTTAGCGGCATGAGACTTGAGCCATTTGAAGCGTTTTTATGCATGTCCAATGTGTCCAATGCTCACATCGGACTTTGAATGTAAACCAGACGCGCCTGTCGCGCAAAATGCGTTTGGTGTGAATGCAACATCAATCTGTTTTTATGTTACAACCAGAAACTTCAAAGTGTTTTATTGGGATAGAGCAAATCAAAGTTGTGCATAATTGTGAAGTGGAAGGTCAATTTTACAAACAGAAATCCTGAAAACGTTTGTCGAGGTAAAGCTGTGGGGAAGTTGAAGCAGTTAATTAGGGGCTGCAACGAATGATTATTTTAGTAATCAATTGTTTTGCCGATTAATCGGCCAAAAAATGTGACCATTCTGCAGACATTTCATTTAACCACTTTTTTTTTTCAAACAAAATTAGAAATATGTTAAAACATGCAAATAAGCAAATAATTAAAACAGACTTTGAGCCGAGTGAAGGTAAAACGATCACACTATCCATATGTTGAAACAGGGTGGTGGCAGCGTCATGCTCTGGGGACAGGAAAGCTGGCCAGAGTTGATGAGAAGATGACACATGTTTATCCTGCAGGATAACCCTACAATGTCCTAGTCCAAGTCTTGATCAAATTTGGAATTTGGAATAAAAAAATAAAAAAATGAAGGTTCATAGACGCTCTCCGTTCAATGTGGAAAAAAGAACAGGCGAAAATACACGTTTCTTCGAGGCTTGTAAACAAAAGATAAAAATAAAGTACATCTCTACCCTTCCACTTCACATTTATGCATTACTTTCATTTTTATCCCACATATGATCCCAATGAGGTGCATTGCAGTTGGTGAGACGATAAGATTTGAAACCATTTCAAGGGTGTGAATACTTTGTAGAGAGCTGTGAAGCTGCAGACTCAGAGAAACTCCACGCAGGACGTAAAATTTAAGAAACCGATTTCTGCCGATTTTATTCCTCTGTCTGTTTCGGTTTGATTTTTATCTGCTCTCCTCTGAATTTCTCTGACCTTACAGCTGGCCCCCCCTCCTCCCGTCAAAAGATGCCAACCGAGGACATGAGATTGATTTTCGGCTTCACCATTAATCCCGTTGCACAGTTCTCTCTCTCTCTCTCCTCCTCATTCACGCTGCTTCCTTTCCTCCTGTCTTTTCAGCTCCACTTGATTCAGAGCCAAGGCTCTGCTGATGCATTATAAATACAAAAAAAAAAAAAATAATAAAAAATACAAAAAACCCAGCTCCTCTGCCCTCGGGTCAGTTACCAAGTTTGGTGTTATTCACCATGAAGCTGATTCCAGACTGCATGATTAAAAGAAGAAGAAGAAGAGAAGAAGAAGAAGAAGGAAGAAGAAGAAGAAGAAGAAGAAGAAGAAGAAGAAGAAGAAGAAGAAGAAGTAAAGTAAAGAGAATGGTTGGTTTGAAAACGTGCTGAATAAGTGAACTCATCACGCTTTGCAACAAGTGTGAAAGGCTCCACCGAAACTGTTGCGTTTGCACTGTTTAAATATGTGTTTTGAAATAAATCCATCGCTCCCAATTAAATTGAAGGGCATCGTGTTTTCACTCCGGTTGAATTGAGGGAAAACAGGGATTTCTTCGCCGGTTTCGCCTCATTGGAATCAGTGCTCTGATTCCTGGAGCTGAGCTTGGAGAGCCGATGCTGTTTGATGTGTAACAGCTGAGCTTCTACTGACAGGTTGTTTTCCTAACACATGATGTAAGATTTATTCTCCGGTGCATAAAATGGTTTTTGTACAAGAATAAATAAAGCAGCTCAGCATATTGGAAAGCTTTGTTAAAAAATGAAGAAGAAAAAAAAAGTGCTGCAAAACGTTAGATTTTTCTAGGAATTATCTTTCAAATTTGTCCCCTCTGCTTCATGCAAAAAAAAAAAAAATAAAATACAACTTGTTAGTTTCAAGATGGAAGAATCTGCTTAACTTTTAACCAGGTTAAGAAAATCAAATCATGAAGGTTTTTTTTTTTACTTTTTACAACTTCCCTTAAAATATCGATAACATCAGCAGCAGGTCAGTATCAGTAACTGAGATTAACGTGAAAAAATCGGTATTTAGTTTCTTCCTGAAATTTTAGTTTGTTTGTATTGTGGTCTCTCAATTCTACCTCAAAAAAAGGGTTTTGTGTGGGTGCTGTGGTGGTGGAGGGGTTAAGAACAAACCACATATGGACACCTTAGTCCTCTGCGCGGCTGTCACAGGTTTGATTCCCAGCCCAGTGAACTTTGCTGCATGTCTTCTTATTACCCTCTTTCCTGTCAATTCTCTATCAAAAAAGGTCACTAGAGCCAATAAAATCTTTTAAAAAAAAAGGTTTCCGTTTGATTTGCCTCCAATTATATTTGTTTGCACTTTATTTATTAAGTAAAAATGTACAAAATCATGACAACACTTCTTTAAAATATTTCCTAGACACCTGTTTAACCTAAATTATGCCCAAGATTAGAACAAAAAATAATTCAAAGGGAAAAAAAAACAGAAAAACACATGAAGATCAGAAGTTTTAGAACATATCAAACTTCTGTAAAAAGTATCGGTATCTGTATTGGCAATACGGTTCCTATATTTACTTGGTATCGAACCAATACCAAAATATTAGTACATCGCACATATCTAGTGAATCACACATCTCTAGTGAATAAAAGTCTAAAAATAAACTTTTTAAGACCTGGTATAAGAACGTGGTGTCGCACAGTAAACCGCTCGGCAGGAAACAAGTACACACCAGAATGTTTTGTATGCTCCACCGACCCAATGTGGCTGAAAGCTGGTAAACTATCGGCGTGGCCTCACAGCCTGACTGCGACTCTCTGTCCTGCACTGACAGGTGGATGGCGGCTACCCTGATGGAGAAGAAACACGTCTATTTGGATTGTGGCAAATGAAGTAAATTGGCACAAGAAACGTCAACAATCAGTACGCCTGACTATGAAATCTCGACTGTCTGCAGGCACAAGCCACACAGCTCTCAGAATACACAAAGTACGCCAGTGGAAAAAGCTCACGACTAATACAAAGTTTCTTTTCTCTTCTTTTTACATCTCTGAGGAGTTAAAAGCTCTTGGGAGCCCCCTGGTGGGCTGGAGACCCTAAGCAAATAGGGCTTCCAGCCCTATTTGCTTAGGGTTAGGGCTGTCAACAGACAAGTTTGAATTTATTTTTGCGCCTTTTGGTAATAAGTGCATTCTATTTAATTCTTTATAGTTTGTCGTTTTGCTTTGTTGCTCTTTCTTTGTACATAAGTAACGTTTCACACTAATACAGAAGAGAACTAAGCTACAGCAGATCCTTTGGCTTTGAGAGAGCATATGAATGAATGAAAACACATTTATGACTGGCTGATCACAGACAGTTTTCTCTAACAACCTCCCAGCTGTCTCTCGCGGTTAGTTTTTCTTTTTTTCTTGTTCTTCTTTTTGGAGCTGCTGCTCTCCAGCAAACAGACTCCAGCTCCGCGCTTCTCTCCCGTGTAATTAGATAGAAACGGGACGCTGTTTTGTCCTTTCTCTGACCCCCTACTTAGCCAGTTTTACTGTAAACATCACAGCTCGCCGTGTGTGCCGTTGGCCATCCTCGAGATCCTGTGACATCTCCACACACACAAAAACCCTGGCTCTCTGCTGCTCCTGTCCTTGTCTGATCATCAGTCACTTAACATCTGATTGAGGCGCAATTATCTGCTGGAGAGCAGCGCCGAGTCACACAACTTGGAAAACAGAAAAATTAGCTGAAGGTTATCGTTTGAGTGTGCTTTCATCTTTCACCTGTTTCTTGTTTTCCTCTCGGTTCTCTCAACCCGACTGGTGAATAATTCACTCAGAGCGGGCTGGTTACTTTTTTTTTTTTTTTTTTAAATAATGTTTTGATTATTTATTTTATTTCTCTCTCTGGAAGAGGCTGGAGGGACGCTGCGAACCTTGGCTCGGTGTTGCTCGTTTCCTCGGTTCTTCCAGGGTCATGTTGGTTCGGGTTCGTCCACACCCCGAGAAATCCGGGATTATTTCAAACTAAAACAGATGGATGGAATCAATCAGCCATGCTTTTACTTTTCTCTTCTTCTACATAACCTCTCTCTTTCACCTCCACCCTCTCTCTCTTTCTCTTCCTCTCTCTCCCCCGCCCCCTCTCCTCTCCTCTCCTCTCAGGGCTGCAGACTGAGGAGATGCATAAATTCAAACGCATTAGTATTCCAGTCAGGCTCTCCATTTCAAGGCAAGGCCTAGCACCCTTCCGCCTCTCCTCTCCTCCTCTCCTTTCCTCTTTCTCTCCTTCCTCCTCCTCTCCTCACCCCGGATCTATTTTTGAATGATTTAAAGAGTCCCGCATCCACTGGGGTCGACTTCTTCTTCTTCTTCCCAACGCCGTCCCTGAATTATTTTTAGTCGCCGCATCTTTTATTTATGTATCTATTTATGGAGATTTTTGTTGTTGTTTTGTTTTGTCTGGTCTGTTTCGCCCTTGCACGGCCAATTATACACACAGCTGTAGTCTTTGAAATGAGATTCATCTGCTTCTGATTGCGTGTGTGTGTCATTGTGTTTTCTGCTGTCAGGCCCAGCAGCCCGGGCGATAAATCACGCATGTCTGATGGAGCAGGGCAGAGGGCCCGGACAATAAGGCTTCAGCGTCAGAGAGGAGCGCGTGAGATTTGGCTGTGACAGACCCGAGGTCCCACGCGAAATGTTACAGCTGTTCGTCACGTGAAGGCTTTACCTTTTGACACGCAGGAGGCTTACAGGGTGTGTGTGTGTGTGTGTGTGTAGGAACATGTGGGCTGGATTGAGCTGGATTAGATCACAATGAGCAAATCGTTTGGGAACAAGTTGGTTTGTTTCATTTGACATGTTTGTGGCGGATTTTTTTTGTTTTTGTTGCTTAATTGCTTTTGTTATTATTATTATTTTGTATTTTATTTTGTACTATTTATTTAATTATATTATATTTGATCAAATATTTTTTAAAATAGAAAATCATAATCAAACAGCAGCAGCAATAATAATAATAATAATAGTAGTAGTAGTAACTATGAGGATAATAATAATTTTTTTCAACATTTTTGACGTTCTAAATATTCAAAAAATTATTTATTTTCCTAAAGATGCTCCTGTACTGATTGCATACTATAAATTAAAAAAAAACTAGTCATCCAATAATAATAACAACAACGACACATGTTCGTAACAGGTTTTAAATTCGGAATAAATGCTGAATCCCATGTGTTTGAAAACAGAAAAAGCCACTTTGATTTTATCCTTGAAACAATAACAAAATGTATAGTGAAAGTTGAAGGCTTTGTGTGAGCAAAGCAGCTCTTTTACCTCTGATTGTTGCCCGGAAATACAAATGTAGCGTCATGATTATTACATGGTGAAAACTAAGATGATCAGTTGTTATTTTTAAACTGGGGAGCAATGGGGACACGAGCTGCGACGCAATCTTTAATAATAATAATAATAATAATATAATAATAATAATAATAATAATAATAATAATAATAATTCCTTAAACATCCAATTTTCCTTTAGACAGTAAACAATTGTACCAGGAAATTGTTTATTACAACATACATTGTTTATTTCAAAACATAATACAAGCTTTATACTGAAAATAAATAATTACTTGCGCTGTCATCGAAATTTTGGAATAAAAGCGCCCAAACTGTTTAATCTTACTGAAAATAGGCTGGGTGGTTTTCTGTTTTTTTTTTTTCTCTTCTTTCTTTGCTTTTTTTTTTTTTTTTTTTTTTATTTCTTTCAAAAAAAAACATTGCTAATTAAGTGCATGAATAAACTAACAATAATTTGCTTAAATTAATGACTCGAAAAGTGTAGATATATATTTATATATATATATATATAAAACTGTACAATATCGGAGAAAAATACTGAACCGAGTATAACAGGAGTATTGGAGGTTATAAAAAATTTTGGGATACTGATCGCACAGTAAAATTATAGGCAGGTGTACAGCGTCGTTTAGCCCCAAACAAAACCCCACACCCAATGTTTCTGGATTATTCCCCGGCTCTGTTTGTCTTCAGAGTCCAAACACAGTTTCTATGGTCAGAATAAAGAAAAGAAAAGAAAAAAAACACAAACAACAAATTCAAAAACAGGTGAGGATGTGAGGGAGAAGCGAAAATTAAGAAAATAATAACCCTCCAAGTGCTTTTATGTTGCAGAATCACTACATCTGATATCTTGTTTGCATATGAAAAACAAACATAATTACAGGTTTGTTGTAAAACAGAAAAAAACAATCAGTTAACTGAAAAATGATGTATTTTCTGTTTTGTGTTTTTAGTTTGACGCCACTGATCATTCAAATGAAACAGCATGTATGTGTGTGTGGAGGGGTGGGGGGGGGAAACAAGTCAAAAATAAGACATCAGTTCCCATGTTAGCAATTATTATAGAGCTGATGGGAAATGGTGACACAAACCAAAGGCGCTGGCAGGTGTATAATTAGGCACATTTTTGTATTTATATCCGTGATGGAGGGAAAAAAAGAAAAGAAAAGCAAAACAAAGCGAAGCTCCAAAAAGGATCTGAAATGTGATGTAATAATGCCCTCGTGACAGTTAGAAAAAAGGGACGAAGGCCGAGCGGGTTTCTCTGTTCTTCCTATTGGATTTCAGTGCTGGCGGCGGCAGCGGGAGTCGGTACTGGGACCGGAAGCCGGTCCACCATCCTGTGGCGCGCTCGCGACCCTTCGCTCCAGAGTCCGTAACCATGGCGGGTCCTCCTGCTCCTCCTCGCGCGGTCAGAGATCGTGGCACGAGGACGTGTCCCCCGCGCTCCCGCTATGCGAATAGGGTCCCTCGTGCGGCGGCGGCGGCTCCCCGGGCGGCGTCATCCGCTTCTCCTTTTGCCTCCGGTTGCAGAACCACACGCGCACCACCTCCTTCTCCAGCTGCAGCGAGTCCGCGAGCGACGTGATCTCCTGCGCGGACGGCTTAGGACACTTGAGGAAGTGCGTCTCCAGGACCCCCTTGACGCTCACCTCGATGGACGTCCTCTTCTTCCTCTTCCTCCCCTGAGCTGCGATCTTGTCTATGCTGCTGGAGCTGCCCGTGGACGAGTCCGCCTCCTCCAGCCACTTGTTCAGCAGTGGCTTTAGTTTGCACATGTTCTTAAAGCTCAGCTGCAGGGCCTCGAACCTGCAGATGGTAGTCTGGGAAAACACGTTGCCGTAGAGTGTGCCCAGGGCCAGACCCACGTCCGCCTGCGTGAAGCCCAGCTTGATTCTCCTCTGCTTGAACTGCTTGGCAAAGTGCTCCAGTTCGTCCGAGGTCGGCGTCTCCTCGTCCGAGTGGTCGTGGCAGTGGTGCCCTCCGAGGTCGCTGTGCTCGGGGCTGAGCGTGTCCCTGAGGCCCGGGTGCATGCCTTGGCCCTGCGGGTTGGCCGGCGGCGTCAGGCCGCCGTGGTCCAGCATGCCGTTGACGGTGAAGCCCGTCTGGGAGTAGATGTTGATCTGCTGCCCGCTGGTGATGGAGGAGTTGTGGGACACCGGGGTGCCCCAGGCTCCCGGGTGGCTCCCGTGGCTGTTGTGGTGCGGGGAGTGATGCGCGACGTGCGGGGAGCGGTGATGGATGATGCCGAGCTGCAGGTCCTCTCTGCCGGGCTTCACGTCCTGCTGCTCCATGGAGGACCAGGGGCTGCCCTCCGACAGGCTGTTCGCCCATTGGTGCCCGAGGGGGTGCCCGTTGCTCTGGACGCTCTGCAGGTAGTCGCTCTGGAGCAGCTTCTGGTGGCCTCTGTAGGGGCTCGCGGGCTGCATGGCCTGGCTATCCGCGTGGATCATGGAGCTGGGGCTGAGCAGGGTGTAGGGGCTGGAGGCAGCTGTGGCCATGCTGGCTGCTGAACTCCACTAATGCTACTGAATGGAGGCAGCGGCTCAGCCTCTGACATCTCCCTCTCTCCGGAGCCCCGTCTGCAGCCCGGCGCTGACTGACAGCCTCCGCCGCCACTCACGCGCCGACGGCCGACGCGTCTCCGCCAATGACGTGCAGCGAGGCTCTCCGATGCCTCCGCCTTCTGGAAACGGAGGCATCGGGTTACCGCGGAGGCAGTCGGACCGGAAGTGGTGTCGTGCGGCACCGGTCGACTGGGTCCGGCTGCGGAGGGATGGGAGCGTGGAGCGCGGTTCCTGTTTATTAATTAAAGTTTCCAACTGATTTACGCGCGCCTTTATTGCTGCTCCCGTCACCCTCGAGCGCGTGCGAAGAAAGGGATTAAAGCGCGACGGCATTTCTTAGACGTGCCAGCACTTAAATTAGAGGGATACAATCAAACTAAGAGCAGTTCTCATTGGTAATTATTAACTTAACAAGGGAAGGGAATAATCAGGTGTTTGGTGGAAAGTCGCGTTTTTACGCATTCTTTTACGCACAGGTCACTTGAGAACCTTTGTCACTTTTGTGAGAGGAAAAACTACAAAAGCACATGGCATAAAATATGACTCTCAATTTAATATTGAGAAATTAAATCTCAATACTCTTGCGAATATTATATCAGTTTTGCTCATCTTTGCAAATAAAAACAAACAGCCCCTTTTACTCTAACACCCCTGAATAAAAGTCACCTAATTTGTACACAATGTGACGATGAAGGCAAAAGGGAAATCGGGTTAAAAACTTGACCCTTATTTTAAAGAGTAAAAGGAAAACGCAGGGCACCACAGATCAAAATGGCAGTCAATGATTAAACTCTGGAGAAGCCTTTAGAGATCCACAGAATCTATCAGAAGACTCATCCTGATCAACACGCCCTGACTGTAAAACATGGTGGTAGCAGCATCATGCTGTGGGGAGGCTGTTCTTCCTTAGGAACAATGAGAGTTGAAGAGGAACAAGATAGAGTCAAGCACAAAACAGTCTGATAACTGTGGCTAACATCCACCTTCCAGTACAAAAGTCTCAAAACCTATAGAGCCAAAGCTGCCAGTTTGAATCAAAATAATATGAATCCGTTAGAAGGGACCAGTCAAATCCTGGTCGAGATCCAATTTAAGAATCCTTGGCGATATTTCAGAAATGTATGTTTACAGACACTTTCCATCCAACATGATGGCCACGTTGCAGAGGATCTGGGCATTAATGTCGGCCTCTAAAAGCCGGCGTACCCCCAGAAGACTAGCAGCTGTAATTACAGTGGAAGGCGGTTCCACGCAGCAATTGAAGCCCCACGAGCACAAACACTGGTCCTGAAAAACACCCATTTGTGAAGCAAATTCTGTAGGACACCAGTCACATAAAGAAGTGACTTACATCACCGAGCTCCGACCAGCAGCCGCATTTAATCTACTTTCAAATTGTATTAATATTTGTTGATGCTCTTATTGAAGACAGTAAAAACAATCCCGACAAAAACTGCAGTGTGAGTTAAAAAAAAAAAAAAAAACAGAATCGGAATTTATAGTGACATCGATAAATTAAAAAAAAAAATCACGATAAACTATAGACGACATTTCCGTAGATATATTCAGCGATCGCCACGCAAAGGATTCAGCGAGTTGTAGTCACTTAAGCTAAGTCCCTCGCAGTTATTATGCATCACTTTTGCATCTCTTCCAGCTAATGCAGCTGCGTGATTGTGTTTGCCATTAGCGGGCTGCATCACCGTCCCCCTTATTGGTTTGAAATTCCATTAAACATATTGCTCCGGCTCCCAGGTTTAAGCTTGATTTAAATTTGCATACATTTTCATACATTTAGGAAGAAATAAAAAGAAGGCTGCAGCAGCCACCAGAAAGTCATTAGGAGAGCGGAGAGAGGCACAGAGCTGCGCTGACGGAGAGCCGAGGCTGAGACCGGGGTTGAGGGGTTCGAGGAAAGAGGCCGGAGCAGGTGAGCTGGCTGACCGGGGCGGGAGAGCAGGCCGGCCCGCTGGAGGGAGGGAGGGAACACGGGGGCCTGGGAGTGACAGAGGCATAGAGGAGGATGAATAACGCAGCCTGTAAACTTGTCCGAGTAGATGGGTGGGACATTAAAAAAAGAAAAGAAAAGAAAATTGGGTATGGATGTTTGTTTTGTATCCTGGTCTAATTCCTGCGCCTGAATTCTTTATAGCCGTTCTCTTTGAATTTCGGCTAAAAGTGGCTGAATATTTGATGTGAAAGGCGATGTTGTTCCACTGGCCTAGATTTGGTGAGCTTCGTTTGAATCGTTATGGGATGGGAAAAAAAGAAGAAGAAGAATTGGCGGCGTTTGTTGTGAACTCGCACCACAATTGATGGCAGCGGTTCCCCAATAAGGGACCCAACATTTTCATGTCATATGAAATGACACGCCTCGGCGAATTGCGTCTTTGGAAACGGATTAAAATATATACGCGCGCCAAATCGTTTGATCTAAACTGCTCAAATTAGACATTTCAACGCGGGAGAATTAGAGGAAAAGGGAAGGGATCGCATGTTTGCGTCTTTTATTTCCCAAATATCGAAATTTGCCCGTGTTTGCTGTGGCGCATAAAGCAGGACTGGGATTGAGAGAGACAGAGAGGTAGAGAGAGAAATGGAGGTGTGGGGAGAGGGGGTCGTTTCTCTCTCCATAGTCGAAGTTTCTAAGTGTAACAGATGCTTCTCTAGAAACGCTCCTTGTGCCGACTCCCTTTTATTCGCGTCGACATTTTTCTGCCGCCGAGCGCGTTTCCATAGCGAGGCGAATAAAAGGCAAATCCCCGCTCCGCGCCTCCAATAAAGGGCCCATTCACAGATAACCCGGGCCGGCCCCGCTACACTTGCAGCCTCCCCTTCCACACAAGGTGCACATTACTGGCGAACAACTGCAACTAATGAGCTATCATTTCTTTAATTTCGCCTTTTGTGGGGGACGCTTGTCTCGCGCTTGTTTATCACGTTTTTTTTGTTGTTGTTGTTTGTGTTTGTTTGGCGGCTGAGGGTGAATTTTTTTTTTTTTTTTAAACGACTGTCTTGTGACTCGGGCGGTTTTTTATTCGCGGGAGGGGAGGGGGAAAAAATAAACGGATCAGTCAGCAGTAAACTGCGGGGTGTTGGTCTAAAAATACAGGGCGAGATCAGATCTGTTAGTGCAGCAAATGTGCTGGAATAACAATATGCGTTGAATCAGCTTAACAGGGAAAAGACTTATAATTAAATTAAATTAAATTCCAAACAGTTTTGAAACAATTACTTTACTAACGAGGTTAATTCACGTGAAAGCCAAAAGGCATCATTGAGCAAATTTTTACTAAAATTATGTTCTGTCTTATTTTCTTTACCTAAACTGTAAAGGCAGTTTTTATCCGTTTCAGTTTTGTATATATATAAACCTATATACATAATTTTATATAGGTTTATATATAAATAAATAAATAAATAAATATTAAATAAATATAAATAATTTATTTTGTGTTATATATATATATATATATATCAAGCAACAACAGTTGAGTAAAACCAAATGAAGCTAACTTCACACCACAGAGCTACACTGAATCCTTTTGTTTTGATTTTTCCAAAAATCCTGTTTAAAAATAACCAATTAAAAAAATAAGTAACTTGTTACTGCCGTATTAAACGTTACTCAGTAAGTAACAAACTTAAAAAAAATAAAAAATAAAATAAAAAAAAACCTTTCAGGAGTCCAAATTGCTAGCTAGTTTGACATTAGCGCTGTCGCTAACTCGACCGAAGCTGGACGCAGACTTAAATTCCCGGAAACATTCTCAGCCACAAGTCTCACGACGCTTCTCAGCCGTTGCAAACTTGACGAATTTGTTACTAAGTTGAACACATTAGCTTCGCTGTTCTCCGCGGGCGACCGCGCGCCACGAAACGGGCTAACGGCTAGTTGACTCGACGCCTTTGTTTGAGGTCTGATCAAAACGTGTCGCAGTTAATGTCAAATTTCAACAGTCTTTGAATATTATCATTGAAAACCTAATGTGCTTGATTTAAATCAACGGTAATTTAAATGTGTGCTGCAACTGTAACAATTTATTGTTTAACTTGTTTCGCGTTAGCATCGTTAGCATTAGAACTGTTATTAAGCTAGCTAAACCTGAACTCAAACTTCAATTCTTACCCAAATACAGAAACTTAAAACTCTTTAAAAATAAAAGTCTTCAAACAATTTTATTGCTGTATTCATCCTTAATAAAATCAACATAAACATAAAACAGTCAAAACAAGACTAGTGCATAAGAGCAGCAGCTGACTGAACCGCCATCTTTAGTTGGGATTTGTTACTAAAATGACTGAAACATAGTTATTACTGATATTATTTTCTAAAAAGTAAAAAAAAACAACATGTGGTAGTTAATATTTAATAACCTCTGTTTTTTACAGAGACAGACTCGGTGCTCCCAGCTTTTTAATTAATACTTCAATTAACATGATAAAGATTAATTAGAGCCTTAGATTAATTGTTTCACCATAATTATTAAGTAATTTTTTTTTCTTTTTAGCATTTGTCAAGTTAAATTGCCTCTTGGCTGCAGCTCTTTTATATTCTGTCAGGAAATTTAAAAAACTAAGCACAGACCTTAAGAAAACCTCACATACAGTGTATATAAAAAGGTAAACATGAGAATGTTGGTTTGTGTTAATATCTCAAACATCCAGGGTTTGTTCCTCAGAAAATCCACAGTTATCATCTTACCCCCTCCTTCTCCTTTTGAATTAAGATTAAAATGAGTTGTTCATTACAAAAATCGAAGCGCGCGTCTGAATTCGGCCAGGCGTTTTGTGCTTCTTTGGGGTTTTTTTTTTTTTTTTTTTTATGTTCCACCCTGCAGCTTCCAGCTCTGTGCTGCGGCTCCCAGATAAATCAGGCTTTAGTCTGCTATTGAGAGCGCCTTGGGCCTCGGGGCGGGACCTGTCACTTTCAGTGTCGTGACCTTTCTGGAAACTTTCCCCCAAGGAGCCCAAAATCTGCCCCATGCCGCCAACAGAGCAAGGCCACATATTTATTTATTTATTCACATACATTTGGACACAAAGGATATTATAATTGCTACTCTTCCCCCCCCCTGACCCACAGTGAGTAAACTGGAAAAACAACAACAACAAAAACCCTCCCCAAAAATACATAGATGTTTTGTTTTTGTCTGCTCTTTTGAAAATGAAAAACAGAAAGAAAAAAACAGAAAAGGGCCCCTTTGTCATCTCTCAGTCTGAACTAAGTTGTTCTGCAGGCTGCCAGACAGAAAAATCGATACTCCCATTAACCCGTGACGTCGCTAATAAAGGACAGCTCCAGCATGTCCAGACAGGACGAGCCCCGGCTTCACGTCGTCCTCTGTGACAAGCTGTTTGTTTTTTTGTGATTAGCCCGATTCTAAAACGTCGCTTTAAAGTGTCGAGGAACGAAGTGTCGGACACAAAAGTCCCATCTGCTCCCTTTTTTATGCACACTTCTGTGTGTCCGTCCAGAGGCTGTGAGGGGCTGGAAACACGGCTGGACTGACCAGAGTGACTGTGCGGCGGCTGCGTTTGTTTGCTCTGCCCTGCCACACTCTGCAGGCTTTGTAGAGGTTAGACGCGTGTGTGTGTGGATGTGCGTAGGGTTTTACACACATCCAGTTTCAGTCACTTGTCATCACGAAGAGACGAATGTCCACACCTTTCACTTCTATAGTTTGAGGTATTTCCTTTAGTTTTTCATTTGTCTGCTCTTTCATATCTAATGATGACATTAGAAAATTCGACGTACTTCTGAGGGAATGTTTTATTACTTAATAAAGTACATGAAATATAACTTATACAGGGGGCGTTTCCTTCAGCAGAGCAGGCTTTAGGTCTGAAAGTGTCTGAAAGTACTTTTTAATTTTTTTTACCTACTTTAAAAACATAAATTTTGCTCGTTTGTGAATGAAACAAAAGTGTGGTTTGCAGAAGGATAAAAGTTTAAAAGACAATTGAAAGAAACAAGCAAAAAAAAAAAAATTAAAGGAAAAACAGAAAAATTGTACGAAATAAAAAAAAGTAAGTGAACACTGAAGATAAAAGGAAACAACAAAACAGCAAAAACCAAAGAAAGAAAATAAAACCTCTTAAAGTGAAGAAGGCAGAACTAAAAGAGTAAGAAATAACACACAACAAAAAAGCCAAAATGCACAATAGAAAATAAAACAAAAAATAGAAATGAAAATAGTAAGAAAACATCAAATGAAACCCACAGGAAAATAATCTTTTATAAATGTGATGTTTGCCGTCCATACGAGGAGAAATGTCTGCCTGAAAATTTTAAAATTAGAATTAAAAACAAAAGTTTTACATACTTCATAACCCAAAGGCAAATTCCATAAACTGGTAATACAATAATAATAATAATAATACTAATAATAAAAGTTCTTATGAGTTACATAAGCCTAACACCATAGGGCTTACAGATTTTTTTTATTAGCTTGACCTGAGGGACATAAGCCATTTTATCAAGCAGCATAAAAACAACTCCACAGATAAAGTTTAGACAGTCAAATTAAGCTCCTACTTTCAAATTATGCTGCCAGATTAGTCATTAAAACAGGTTGGGGTTGAGTTGGAAAGCACTTTAAAGCTTTAATGTGATGCACTTAGCATTCCAGTTGTAATGCAAATTCCAGCATCAAATTATTATTATTATTTTTTTAAATGTTTCAAGAGGAAAGGTTACAGGGGTCTCCGCAGAGTCGTTCCAGATTTTTACACTCAGAAAACAAAACCAAATGTTTGGGAAAATGAAGTTGTTTTAATCTGTGAGGATCTGAAACGCCTGAGAGTGGAGGAACATTCACTGTTGGTGTGTGTGTGTGTTTTACTGTGTTACAGGTGCTGCCGGCAGCAGAGGCTGGTGCTGCAGGGTCACAGAAAGGAGCCATGTTGGTTTTAACAAAAAGGACAGAAAAGTTTACCATTTGTTGAACTTCAAACCACTCACATAAACACAGAGCATCCTGCACAGAGATCACTGAAGAGGAAAAGAAAACGTCGAGACACATGACGTGTGCTCTTCAGCACCTCCATCCTCCTCCTCCTCTTCCTCGTTTGAGAAGAGGCTCTTCGACGAGGCCTCTGATAGCGCCTCAGAGCCAAATGAAGAAGAAGAAGGGGGGGAAAGAGGCCAAAGTTGTTGCAAAAACTTCCCAAATGAAATCGTCTTTCCTCCTGTGGCTGCCTCCTGGAGAAATCTCGCTCACAAGTCAAAAATGTGGTCGATGTTTAATGAATGGCCCCAGCGAGTTTAGTGCAGGATGTGAGCAAGTTCTCTGCCACTGCTAAACAACCAGCTGACATACTTTCCCCCTGTGGAGCACACAAACCCACCCATCCACCCACACACCCACACACACACACGCACACACATGAACCGACAGGTCCCTCTGAAGGAGCAGGCGGAGCTGGCAGTTGCACATCTGCATTTCAAACACAGACTCTCTGGGATTCATTATTAATTAGCCTGCTGAGCCCTGGAGGACTGGTGATGCTGCCATCTCTCTTACACACACACACACACACACCCCCGCAGAAAAACACACACAAAAAAAATGCTCAGACACACACACATGCACACCTCGTGACCCCTTTGCCCCCCTCTACACTTTAGAAAGTCCTCGGCTGAATACCGAGCTGTGCAAGAGCGTTGCTTTTCCTCCCTCCCTCCAATCACGTCGCATCTTCCTAATGCCCGGTAAGGATGATGAATTACACCAGCAGACTGCTTCTTAAGCCGCGCTGTGTTCAATGCACGGCAGCGAGAGAGTCCGCGGCGAGACGCGCCTCACGTCGGCGTCGCGAAACCTTTGGGTTTTCTGCCGTCTCGTCTCTTTGAAGCGGAATAAGTTGCGTTTTGTTTGGCCTCTAATTCGGGGCCGAGTCTCGGTCAGGCGTGAGGAGCGTCTCATTGATGTCCGATGAGAGAGACATCAAAAAAAAAAAAAGAAAAAAAAAGTTGGGGATGTAGGGGGAGGTGTGGGTGGAGAGGCTGGTTTATGAAAACAAACACGTCGCAGGGAAATAAAATAAGTCCGTGTTGCAGGTTTTGCGGGGATTAGTATGCGGGGAGCATCAGATCCTGTCATACTTGAGACTGGATTGTGTGGCGACTGCTAACACGGCAGAGGGACTCCATCCCTTTGGTTCAAACTTGGAAAATGTGGCGCTTGTCTCTTTAAAAGCCCCATACTTCACTGTGTTTTACTGGGATTTCAACACTGGGAAGTAATGCACGTTTTTCATAAACAGAAAAATGAAAAGTTTGCCTCACATTTGTATTCAGCTGCTCCTGGAGTCAATACTTTGTAGATGTGCCTTTTGATGCAGTTGTAGCTTTGGGATGTGTTTTTGCACAGTGAAATTTCTTTCCCAAAAAAATAAAAATAAAAATAAAAAAAGCCCAGGCTCAGTCAGATTGCACCTGTTAACAGCAGGTTTTAAGGTCTTCCCAGGTAGATTAAGATCTTTGCTTTGACTGGGCCGCTCTATTCTGTCAACACGCCCTGGTCCAAACCAATCATTGTTAGCTCTGGGTTTATGTGTAAAGCTGCTGTTTTGCTGGAAGGTGAACCTCTGCTCAAGTCTTAAAGTCTCTCGCCGCCTGAGTTTCTTAGAACTGCCATGTGTTTTGCATAATCCATCTTATCTCTGCACGCAGGCTAAAATAGTTAATATTTCTCTCATCTAACCAGAGAACCGTCTTCCACTTGCTTTTTTGTCTCCTACAAACTGCTAACAGGATGTCTTATGTCATTCTGTTAAAGGGGCTGTTTTATGTCAAATCTTCTTTCGTGGTCATGTTATAACGCTATCCCATCATCATAAACATACCTGGAGAGCTACCTTGAAAATTTCGTGCATGTCTGAGAAATCCTTGAATCATTCAGGATTCCCTGAAGCACTTTCCCAGCTCAGGTCCCTCCAGACTAGCAGCAGCAGCAATTAGCAAACGCCTGTTGGGACTGCCAGTCTGCTGGGCTCACTTCTACTTCTCATTCCGTCACTCCTAAAAACTGTTGCAAACGGCATAATGGAGAATCGTTGCGATGACGCAGACTGTCGGAAAGAGCAGGAGCTTCTTAAATAAACAGAAGCCCAATTTCAAAGAGTTGAATTGCGAAAGTCAAATTTCGTTCAAGTTGTGCTTGACATGTGCAGCACTTTTATAACAACTGAAGGTGAGTTACTGGATTGTGTTGTAAAACGGCACTATGTGCCTGGAACATGCATGACACTGTCCCTTTAAGAATGGTTTTCTTCTTGCCATTAACGCCACAGTTGTGTAGTGCACAACTAATAGCTGTCAATTTTAACATGTCCTCTCACCTGAGCAGTGGATCCCTGCAGCTCCTCCAGTGTTGCTTAGGTGGATGACAATGTCTTGGTAGTCTTGCAGTTGTAATGTATTCTTTCCCTAACCCTAACTCTAGCCCTACCCTAAAAGAAAACCATCCGTGCCACAATTAAGAGCTATTTCGATGTTGGTTTGTTGGAGTTACAGGTGGGCAGCGTGTGATCTCTCAGCAACATCATCACCTCTCCGCCTGCTTCCCTGCGGGCCCCGGCGCGGCCCCCAGTCAGGGTCAGAAGCTCTGGCAGCAATTTGAATGTAATTGCATAAGTGAGCAAGACACCGCCATCATCGCCATCTGCCTCCCAACTCTTTCATGTCGACTGGAAGCCGCTGCTCAGCCGTCACTTTCTATCTCCATTCAAGCTAACGCGGCTAACGGCGAAGCGCTCTCACACACCGCCGCGCCACCGTGAAGACCAGCGCCTCTCGGACCTACCGGATCGGATTCACAGTGCTTCCTGGTTTTTGGAGCGCTTCCTGGTTTCGGGGACGGGACGGCGAGCGGCGCTCCGCCGACCGAGATCCACTTCCCTGCAACACAGCAACGGCCTTTGTTGGATGCAGAGGGAAGAAATCTGGGCCGATCGCAAGAAATCTGCACAAATGTTGTTACAAGGTCTCGCTCCGAAAGGGAATTCTCATTCCCCTGCACCTCCGCTTGTAACATTCCCCCCTTTCTTTCAAAGAATTGTGCATGTATGATTTTTGGTTTCGTACCAATTCCACCTGGAGTCTCAGAGCAAAGAATAACAAATAAGGGAAACATTTCATCCAGAATAATATGTTTATCCAGAGACCTGTGGACTTTGGGAGGAATGGACCCCCTGTGATGTGGTCTACTGCCAGTGTGTGTGTGTGTGTGTGTGTGTGTGTGTGTGTGTGTGTGTGTATGTGGTTTCCTGTGTGTTTTGGTTGGACGTATGAGACGGGTGAAGAGACTCTCCACCCCCGGGGCCAGGAACTCTGGGTACAGAGGAAGAGAGACCAACACACTCTCAGATTTCCAAAGGCTGAGTGTGTGTGTAGGTGTGTGTGTGAACGCTGATATGTATCTGTGATACAGGATGTGACAAAAAGTGGGCAAACAGGGAGGGCACTAATGTGGTGAAAACTAGAAGTATCTCAGTTATGCTTCCTACAACAGAAAAAGGCGATTTCCTTTTTCACTCATTTGCTCTTAAAAACCTCCAGGACTTTCGGAGAGCAGCTGGATTAATACTGGGATGAAATGTTGGACACAAATAACTCGCGTTCACATGGCAACCCCATCGTAAGCATTTAAAGTCGCATTTTATTTTGTCATCCACAGTTTGTAGTTAGCCTGTCCGCTAACAGCATGACGACTTATGATGGACAAGATGTCTCCCTCAAACCTGATGATTTTTACTGTTGTTGTGTCTCTGACGTGAGAGAAAAATAACCTGAACTGAATTTATGGCAGATATGTTCTGAAAACAACAAATAAAATGTCTGTTTCCAGTCCTGATGTCTCTGACTTCCTTCAACAGAAATGAGTTTAAAGTCTAATTACTGGCTTCAATAAAAAACATAGTAAGTTTAAATGTGGTAAAGACATGACATGGTACTTTAATAATGAAGAAAGTACTGAGGAAGAGCTCAGTGTACTTTTTTTTTTTTTTACTTGAGGAGGTAATTAAATGCGCACCTAATGATGCAGAGATAATGGTTAGTTGCTGTTGCTGCTCAGTTTTCACATTAGGGTTAATCAGGGACAAATCATGGAAATGTTCTGGCTCGGCACATTTTACTGATAAATCTGAACTGATAGCGTTGTCTATATCCAATAGTAAATAATCATTATGGACCACACAGGCCTATTTGGGTTTGGGTTTATGTCTCAGTAGCCGTGCAAAATGACAAGAAATATATAAATCAATCTCATTCTGAGTGGGAAATGTTCGTAAAGGTGATCTGACCAGGACAGTAAAGACGTTTTGGGAGGCACAGCAAAAAAATATATATATATAATACATCATTTTATTTATTTATTTTACATTTATGGAAAAGGTTACTCTATATGTCTTTTCATGATGTGAATGCCGGTTGGGGGTTAGCATTTTTAAAGAGAGGGCCGTGGGCCCCCAGGACTCATCTTGGGGACACCACTGCTCATTCTGTCTCGTCTAAATTAGCCGAGGTGTGTTAATAACTATGGACACATACCTTTAGCAATTATAAAAATACTATTAAACATGTATTTTTATTATTGTTTAATTTTCTAAAAATCGTCTACAAACAAACAAATACAACTACCATTAATTTTTTATTTTTCTTTCAAAAAAACATTTGAAAGAATTTTCAAATTTTTGAAAATCGACATCAGGTAGATTTTCTCTACCTGATGTTCACAAAGGTGTAGAGTTGGAATTTTCTCTGCACATCATGAGCTGTTGATCTTTTTTTGTTTTACTGAGGAACCAGAGCAGACACTCAGTGGTGACATCATGAGCAGCCGGGAGTCACCGATTGGTCAGAGTAGCTCCAATCATGTTGGTGCCGTTGGACTCAGACAGCACCTGCACATATACGAGTTCTCCAACACAGGTTTCGCAGCAATGACTCCAACACACTCTGCCATTCAGACAGAAGAACAGGTGGAACAAGATGATCAGATCAGTTCAACATATGAACTTTTTCACCTGCATTCAAAGTGCTGAGAATGAAGCATGTCTATAGGATGTGTACAGAATGTGCTTAGTCAAAGTCCCGACCTGAGTACAATTTTAAAAATCTGTGGCAAGACTTCAAAGTCTCTACTCAAAATGACTGAACTTTAAGCTAGTTTGGAAAGACTAATAGAAAAATACACCCAGAAATCTGGACAGTTGTATATTCCCCTTTAGTAAAGGTAGTTTTACAGGGGCAATGCTGCATGTTTTCAGTCAAGTAACTAGGTTAACTTCACTTGTTATAAAAATGCTGATTCAAATATGACTTGGAAGAAATTTTACGTCCCAATTTAACTCTTTGAATTTGTGCCTCTGTCTCTTTAAGAAACTCCTGCTCTTTCTGAAACTCCGCCTTCAGGAAGTCATCACAACATGGCTCCTCTATTAACCCTTTAACAACCACATTATAACATCATTTACAGCTCAAAAAAGTCGATTTCGCATAATAAAAATGATTGACTCAAGTTGGCTGAATCCATTAGAATCATTACTTTTTAAATTTTATTTTCAAAGCATTTGTTCTTCCTCTTTATGTCTCAAGAAGATTTAGGAAATGTTAGTGTTAAGAGTTTCGGCTCAGTTTGGGCGGATTCTAATGAGACCAAACTCAGACAGTTTCGATCCACCTCAACTCAAACTCAGGTCCTTGTTGAGCTCCAGATGTTTAAAAATCTCTGTATTCGCCAACTCTAACCTGCTACAGGAAACTAATCCTGACCAAACACTAACAGAAACATTTCATATTTCACACCTGGGGCAGGTTCTGTACTCCTCCTGCATGTCTTTGCATCTCTGAAGCACTCTTTCTTTCGGCCCGTCGGGGGTTTGCTACCGGTGATGTCATTGCCTTCAATGACAATGCTAATGCGGCTAAAGGACGCAGCAGCAGGAGAAGGAGAAATGATTTTGAGCTTCCTCTGAGACAAAGTGACTGCTGCTCTCTGTAATGTGACCAACAAGGAGTGCAGCAGGACTGAACCCCGCGCTCTCTGGCTTCCCCTCTCTCCGGCTCCGACTCGGTCTCCTTGGCTATGAAAGAAGGTCTTATTGAAGCTATGTCAGCTGTCTCAAGGGCATCCAGAACAAAGATGCTTTTCACCCCTCTGCATATCCTCATCTCAACGCTCACATCCTCACCTCTCTCTCTCTCCCTCTCTTGTCTCTCCTTCTCTGCCTGTTTATTTGAATTCCCACATCAGGCGCGCGTCTCGTCTGGCTTTTCTTTTTTATTTTCTTTCTTTTACTTCCTCTTTGCTCCCCCCACCCTTGTCATCTCCTCGCTTTGGCCTTTTTTGCTCTAGTTTTACGCGTCGGCCGCTGTAGAATAGCAAAAAAGCGAATCCTTCTGCGAGTTTTGGGCACGTTAGACCAAAGGTGAGGGTGTGATCAGCTTTGCCTCTGGTATGTGGAAGTGTGTGTGTGTGTGTCTGTGCCTGCATGGCAGAGGGTGGGAGGCAGGATGAGCGGGATGTTGGAAGGCAGCAGCAGCTGGTGGAGATACAGAGTGTCAGGGAAGCTCAGGGAGACACACACACACACACACAGAGAGAGAGAGAGAGGACAACAGAGGATGCCTCCTTGGCCGGCTGCGTGGAAGGGGGACAGTGGAGCATAACAAACAGGATCCACCTTTCTGCTTGGCTAATTTTCCCCATTAAAACAACCCAGCAGGAGCCTCAGCAGTCCACCAGCTGGAACAGAGGTTATTTTAGAGCCTGTCTTTCACCAGGGTGTGTGCGTGTGTGTGTGTGTCACTTGCGTCTATTTTGCCGTTTGAATCTGGAGTTAAGGGAAGCATAAAGATCCTCCACAGGAACGGTTTCAATACACTGATATTAATTTCCTTCTCTCCGGTGATGCATAAAGAAATAAAACCTCCACAGTTGTCTCCTCTCTGCGCCTGTGTGTGTGTGTGTGTGTGTGTTTTATCCTGCTAGGCGTCTCTATAATGTGTTCGCCACTGATATTGATGTATGTGCCCACATTTGCCCAGTCATCTCTTTATGTGGCTAAAGTCATCAGCCCTCCTCTCATACATCTCAGTCAGATCCTAAACTAATCCCCAACCCTGCTACTCTGACAAGAAAATCCCCGATTTTAATGCATGCACACACGTCTCTCTCAGCCGCCGGCCACACACACACACACACACACACTCCTTGCTTGTCTGTGTTACCTGCTTCCTCCCCCATAGTCTCTTTACCTTTCGGTAGAGCATGCCTCACACACGTATCACAGTTTGCGATGCCAAGAGCCTCCTCTGTGTTTGTGTTGTTTCTGGAAATCTATCCTGTTCTAATATTTTCTTTCTCCTTTGTTAACACAAGAGTTTGGCAGCACACAATATCTCTCGCTCTCTTTTTTTTTTTTGGTAAAGGCCGTAAGAAGACGTAACTCAAATCTGCTGCAGATTCTATCAGTGGAGGAGATGTCCACGATTTAAGGACAAAATATTCAATAACATTCCTTTCCACTTCCCCGTTCTGAAACCATTTGTGGTATTGACTGAAGTTTCTCACAAATCTCACTTATTCTGTGATAAATCATGCCTGCTTGTTATATTACATCAGCAATGAATCGCCTGTTTTTGTGGTTGCGAGTCAAAAATATCTGTTACCAAAAAAAAAAAAGACCAACAAGTGTTAAACCTGGCTGTATTCAGGGGTTAATAAAACAGTCTGAAGGGTGTCTTGCCTCTTCAAGCAGCTGCAGACATTATGCATAAAAAGTTTGGCTTCATTTCTATTTTCCTCTTAAAAATGATGCAACTAATAGGCATTTAATAGTTTTTAATAGTTTTTTGCTCTAATCACTCTGACTGGCTGCACTGTTTTTTTGCTATCTTGGGTTGGCGGTCGAAGATTTTCTGAACACTTCAAAAACACCAAACATGATTTAACTTAAGTTTTTTTTTATCCACTGGTTAATCAACAAACTCAGTTGGTTTGACACATGGACAGATTATTTAAAGGCTACAAATTCCATCAAAAATTGTAGATTTCTATCCATTCACTCGGAAAAGATTGTTTCATTGAATTTAATCTCTGCAGCCGCTTTTGACTAAAACATCAGACTTTAGATTGCTAGATTCTACCAGAATCTTTTTTTAGTGGTAACGAGTCCACTGAAAACCCCCCCCCAAAAAACCTTCAAATCCTGTGAACTTTTTGTGGCAATATTTAAATGTGTGAAACTCTGATTTTTGGATGTTGACAAACTTCAGTTTCATTTCAGGGACATGACGCATCTCTCTACACAACCTTTGATCTTTATCATTTGACTAAATTTTTTAAGCAATTTGCAGACACTTTATAGATCTGCTTGGTGTTTCCTGAATGTGGTGCAGACGGTTTATTTTAACTCGTGACAAAAAACAAGTCTCTTTTTTTGGAAAGCTTTGGTTTGTTTTGTTGGAAATTGTCATTGTAATAAAATGTTTACCACATTCCAATTATATATATATATAAATATAAATGTATATTTTAATTAGTTTCCCTGTACATTCAATTTTTCCAATATTACATCCTTAAATTATTTTAGGGTCATAGCTAAACTTAATTGAAAAAAAATATATAGCCTGAAGTCAACATTTCATTTTTTTTCCTTTTTTTCAGCAGGCATCTTGCAGATTTTATTTATTTATTTTAAATAGCTCTGAGGCATATTCTGGGATCCAGATGGATTACTTTCACAGCCTGATAAAAAATTTAAAAAAAAGAAGAAAACTAGCAGTGGGAACAGTGCAGTCTGCCAACAGATAACATTCAAGAAACATCCAGCAGAAATGTAGGAAACACTTTTAACAAATCGGCTCCATTTAAAAGGCTTGGAGAGACGTGCGCCGCCCAGATCTCCCTCTGTCCTCCAGCGCTTGCCAGGGCGATTTGAATAAAACAAAATATATATAATAATTTACATAGGTCATGACCGCCCAATCTGATGGGCTGGAGACGGAGCCCCACATCCAGCTCTGAGCCAATGGGAAGGACATCAGGAGACTTCAAGCAAACATCCTTTCTTTAACTTGTCCTTTACTAAAAGCCTCGAGATCCGAGATAAGCTTGCAGTTTTACTGAGGTGTTCATGAAATATTCGTGTAAACAATGAACAAACACAGCCAGCTTTATTTAAATCAGAAAGACCCGATCACCTGATCCCGAGATTACCTGTCAGCATGATAAATTATTGGCTGAAAATTAATGGTTATCTCTGGAATCACCAGATGGCCTCAGAACGGCACAACAGCAACACATTACCTTTAAGCTGCTAAAAGAAGAAAAAAGAACTGTCAAAAACTCAAAAAACTCCAGCATCTGCAGCAGGATACATGTAATATTTCTAATTTGGTGGCGAGGAACTTTATTGAGGGGAATCAGAGTAAAGGGGGACAGATTTATTGGCACATAAAATGTTGAGATCCTTGCTTTGTCTTTCTTCTGCTCCTCTACGCACTCGCGTTGTGACTTGACGTAAAAATAAGAATGAAATATTACTAAGACGTCCATTTATTTCAAGCAAATCAGTTGACAGAAGCGTCAACTTGACAGGACTGAGGCTGAAAAACTAAAGCATTTCGTCCTTTAAGGATTGACAACTGTAATCCTCTGCCATGACGAAATGTTGTATCAACCCTCCAGACACCTCAGATCTTCTGGTTCTGGTCTGCATCTCCAGAACCAGAACCAAATGAGGAGAAGCAGCGTTCAGCTTCTACGCACCACAAATCTGGAACAAACCTCCAGAAAACTGTAAAACAGCTGAAACACTGAGTTCCTATAAATCTTGACTAAGAACCCAGCCGTTTAGAGTTTATCTGAAACGTAATCAATTACAAATTTAACGATGTCACTTGACTGAATGTGATGCTTTGATTGATTCTATGTTGCATGACTTTGTGTTTTTGTGTTTGTTATGACGTAAAGCACTTTGAAATGCCTTCGCTGCTGAAATGTGCCGTACAAATAAATTTGATTGATTGACATCAGAAAATCCACAAAATGTAATTAAAACACGACACGCCGCCACCGACTGTCGCTATGTGTTCAAACGCCGCCAGTCAGTGGCTCCATGTTTTCTTAGATAGAAACTTTTTTAAACTAACTTGAACAATAAACAGTTTAATGCACTGTTGTTGTTGTTTTTTTTGTAAAATACTAAGACATTTTGTTGTTAAACTGAACTGAACTATTTATGAGCTTATCTATTATCTGCACAGATTGATGATTTCAAGCTTTTCCTTCAGTTCAACATGCAGATTTTCTGCTTCAAGTGAAGAAAAACATAATTTGACGATTGTTGGAATTGAACAGAACTTGTTTTCTAAAGGTACGCTGATTTATTAAATGTTTATATGTGATGTTTATGTCGGAAATCTCTGATCTAGGACTCAACTATTTTCTGTGAAGAGTTAAGCTCATGCATTTTCTTTTTTTTTATGTCGGGAGGATTTTAAGAGGTTGTAGTTCGATTATATGCAGACTGCAGCCTGTTTGCGAAGATAAAATCTACATGGCAACATTTAATTTAAACAGGTTTTCGCGTCGTTTAGCTAAACGAACGTCTCTTTAGATTTTAAATAAAATGTCTCCGCTCAGGCAGGAAGAGAGGGGTTTGTGCAAGACACATTCCTCGTGTCAAAGTTTCATCTCATGTCACCAGGAAAGAGATTTAGCATTTATTTCGCCTACCGTCTGTCAGATATTTAAGTACCAGCAGCCATATTTGTGTGTTGTTATTGCGAATGTGTAATGCAGATTCTTGTATCCTCCAGTCTTATTTCCCAACAGGGCAAAAATGAGGATTTGATCTTTATTTTATCCGTCTGGGCGCTGAAGTGAAGGCAGGAACTTTTGCTCCAGGGTATAAAACCACGTCTGAAAACTCAATTTGAGGAATCATCCAGAAATTGATCTACATGTTTGTTTCTGCAACTCATCTGCTTCCTGCTGCGTACATGAAGAAAAAAGAACATGAAAACATGCTACTAATAAGTTTAATGCTCATTTACTATCTTTCTGGTGGCGATAAACCTTCTACTCGTACAGCAACGTTTAATTTAAAACAAAACACTTTTTATGTTTACACTACTTGCTCCTTAAGCTTGTTTAACTGAGATGAAAGCTAAAGTGTTAAAGTGACCAGAGTTTTCTCCAGCTGAATTGAGCATGGAATAGAGTCACCCCCACCTGTTGCTGTCACTGTTTGACAGCTGGCTGAAAGAGGAATGTTACTTTTCCACTGGATGGGAAAAAAAGATAAATTTGGTTGTTTGGAAATGCTTCCAGTCATCAGAAACACTAATAACCAGGCCTCTAGCTCTACCTGAAACTACAGCAAGCCAAAACTTTATCGCACTTACGTAACTCCATAAAGAGCAGAAAAGTAAATATATCATGCAAAACAGGCTATAATTTAATGTTACTGGAAGATTGTTTCACTTTTTTTTCTATGTTAATTTCCTAGCTTTCCGTGGCATATAATGGTTTTCATTTTTAAAAGGTATAGTTTTTATTTTCACAAACACAAATCTCTCCAGTCCACTGTGAGTTCTTGAATTAAACCTAAATTATATTAATTAGGTCCAGCCTCATCGTTTCACTCAGACCGACTGCTGAGTCTCACTTGAAAACAACCACAAAGCCACAAAAACTGAATTATGCCTTCAGGAATTTTACAAATGCCTGCATATTGATTACTTCATTTTTACATTTTTTCCTTTTCATTTCTGAATTTTATTGCATAATAGCCCCGATAATAAAGCTACTCTGTCAATCAAACTTTACTTATGGAGCAGTTTTCATAAGGCCAACTGTAGCAGGAAAAGAAAAAGCTTTAGAGGTGAAAAACAAAAGGATGGAGAAACATAATAAAATCACCGAACTAACTAATTAGACATACAAAACAAATAATGTCATTACAACTGTGAAGAATTGAATTGAAAGCTGTGGCAATTAATCATGGATATCAAATACTACAAATATGCCTATTTATGTCTAAGAAAAATAAATCTCCTAAAACAATAAAGCAGCAGAACAATACATGGCACACACGCAAAACTTAAATAGTAAGTTACAATACTGTCAAAAATACATGTCAGAAATTACAATTATTACTAGCAACTTTCACATCAATAAAATGATCCTAAATAAAATAAAATATAAATTTCAGCTAAAAGCCAGATTAAAGAGCTTTTTTTTTTTTATGTTGCATTCATTATTAGGACTTCCTCCATGTAAACAACCCCAGCTCAGTCACCTGCACAAACACGGCTGTTTGCGTTAGAAATACCTTAAAAGCGCATTACCGCTTTAATTCTGCCGCTTCTTCGGATTGCCATTATCGCACTCGCTAAGTGAATGGACTGTCTGTATTTACCAGAGAACAGCAATCAGGTGCGGTTGACCTTGGTATGTGTGTGCGTGTGTGTGTGCAAAAGGTAACACACACACACACCCACACACACAAGATGAAGCTGACAAATGGCGGTACAGCAGCTCACTTAGATGGTAAATGTGTGTTTAAACCAAGCAGAGTGACGCTCGCATGCGCAACACTTAGTGGCGGTCAATGATAAAAGATTGATTTCATCCTCTTTCTCTCACACTTTACAACACACACACACACACACTCACATAGTGCAATATGAGTGATGCGATTCAACACACCTCTCGGCAGCCACTCTGCTTTCCATCCCGCCGCCTGAGCAGAATACTAATCACTGGATCACATTACTGAGAGCAGGGAGAGAGGTCTCTGCTGCCACATAAAAAACGGGGAAGAAGAAGCGCGGAACGGCGTGAGTTATATCAGATAACAGAAACATAAAGGTGTGCGTCAGACTGCGGCCCGGCTCGCGTCTGCGCAGCCTTCCTGTGAGCAGCATGCTGATTCCGTGGCTCAGAGATGAGTCGGTTCTGCTCAGGTGGAAGCTGAACTGAACTAGCTGGGTCGGGGGAGGAACGCTGGGAGTCGAGATGAGATCTGGAGCACAAGGGAAAGTTTGGCGAAACCAAAAGAAAACGGAGCAACTGGCGTGCGGATAAAATCGTAATTAGGTTACCATACAGCTAAAGCTGTCTTTTTACCAGTGGTACAAGGTTTATGGGTAACTGAAGGTTTTTGAGTCGTGGTTCCGATCAGGTGAGGTCGCAGCCACTGGGTTTTCTTCATTGATAAACTGAGTCTTCTTTCGCTAGCAGCTGAACATATCAGTGTAACATTTTAAGTCAAGTTAAACCAAGCTTCTTAAAACTCTTTCCAATATATTGTTCGCAAAGCTTAAAGTAATTTTAATGAGAAGGCAGAGAAGAGAAAAACAGCAACACTTTCCCACTGCTCACAAGAATCCAGTCATTTGGACATCGTCCCAGTTGTGGAAGGCACTGAGAGCTTTGACAGGGACGCGAGACAAGCCACACTCTTCACTTTCACTCGCTAACTCTGTTTTATACTGCAGCTGCTAAGCTCAGTTAAACGGCCAACAACAGGCCAGCTACCTGAGCAGAGAGCCTGACCGCTGAACCACCTAATATCTGCCTTGTGCTTTTTGATGAATATCAAAGCGTACGCTCGATGTTCATCAGAATTCAACCAAAAAGGTCACATATAGGTTACGTATTGGCAAAAAAAAAAAAAAAAAGCAAATTTGGGTCGTATTTTCCTGCTGTCTGAACATAGCCTGTGTGCCAAAGTTCAAATAAGAATGAGTAAAAATATATGTTAAAGACATTTTACTGTGACTCTGCTGGTTATTTTTATACTTCGATAGGAATGACTGTCGCTTTTCTGTTCTGAAATAACTCATTTCTGTGTAAAGCAGCGACACTTTACCCAAGCCAATCGAACCGTGCGAATATGAAACTGACCCGTGTCTAACTCAACGCCTTCACCATCCCATCCATGCATGTTAATTACAACGTGTGGACTTCGCCCAGATGTGATGTCATTTCTGCAGCGCCGTGCAGTTTCATCATTTAATCTATTAAACCACAGTATGTTCTTATTTGGTGGGTATCATTTTAAAGTTTAACACGACTGATTTTTAATTCATGCCATCTTCGTCGGCCAGTGAGGTCGGTGTCTAGTGCAAGGACACTCCCAGTATATTCTGTGGGTATCGCTCTACTTCCTGTGCAGGTCGGCCAGATTGAGAAGCACCGAGTTTGGAATAATCTATTCTTTTAGTTTTTCTTTTTTTTCCCCCTGTGCTTTCAGACGTTGTAGGTGTTGGCAGATGTTATTGCTGTGGTTGTGCTGCTGGGTGGTATTTGTTACATCAACACACTTGTCAGAAGCCGAGGTTTTCCACTTAGACAACGCAGTGAAACAACACGGGAAATTTAATTCGCTTCTTGCTGTCAGATTCATCTGGTTCTAATATTGCGGCTAAAAAGAGCTGCGATAAGAAAAGTACGCGCTCCGAAACTGTTCGTGAGACCAGTTGCTCATGTCGGTCCTGATCAAGACATATTTGGATATATACATATATTACGCTGAAACTGAAAGAAATTAATTTACTTGATAAATACTATGTGCACTAAAGGGAAAGGTGAAAGCAACGCAGAAAATAACAGCAAATGGGAAAATTGTTTTTACAGAAATTGGGGTAATGTAGGAGCTCATCGGAACATCAGAGTGGTTTATACCAGCAGAATTAAACTATATTTTAAAGAAACATGTAACCAAACTATTTAAACAATGATTATTGCAGAAATGCTAAAAGATATCAAAGAGTGTATTGATTTGGTAAAAGCCATGTGACGTCTTTAAAGTTGGTTTCTACCCAAAGGAAGTTGCTAGTCTTCAAAACACACCGGACTCTTTCAAAAACTGTTTATAAAAAGTTAAATATATTAATAAGTGTGAAAGTTATAGAGCTGCAGGGTGACACAGGTTAACACCGTCGACTTATCTCAAGCGGTTCTGTCCTGTTGTTCCTCTGTGTTGCCTGGTGATAAATTGCCAGGTTGCACCCCGCCTCTCGCCCAATGACCGCTGCAGAAAGGCACCAGCCCTCATGACCCAATAAAGATGTAAACAATGGATGGATGGGTGTATAAAAGTAATCTACAGCAGAGTTCATGTCGTGAAACAGCTGAACATTTTGGTATTTCTATGGTCGAAACGACACAGAAATTGAAGACTGTTGAGGGAGTTGCAGCGTAGCATAACCTGATATTAGATAATGTTATGATTGGGTTACTGCTGCAATATTTGAGTGTCAGTTGCACTGAATCTATGTGAATGGCTTTTGTGTGTGGGCAATGAAAATGTGCAAGAGTATTTGTGCTTATAAAAGCACCAACAGACTATTAAAGAAAACAAAACTACAAATACCAGCAAACCTTATGTTTGTTGGGAAGAGAGAAAGAACCTGCGATTACGCTCCTTCCTCCAAAAGAGGTACTTTAAGATCTGAATGCTCCTTTTTGTCAAATTTTCTTATTGTTCATAATTTCCATCTTTAAACATGGCAAAACTGCTTTTCATCTAAGTACACTAATCCAGTAACCTCAGTTCGATTAGGGGCCAAAATTCCAACATTTGGTGCGGTTCGCTTTCACACTACACCGTGTCAATCAAATCAAACCCTTTGAAAAACCTGTTCCCCTCCTCACCTGTGCTGCACCAAGAACCACTGAAGGAAACAACACAAAAACCTCAGAAAACACTTAGTGCAACTTCCTTCGTTGACAAAATGTAAACAAAACTGAGCAGCATCATATTTGTAGGATTTCTCTTTTGTCTTTGGCAAAAGATCACAAGCCATTTCTCCCGCTAGAGCTAGACACATCCGTTTGTTTTGTTTCTATATACCCAGAATGCACTGTGTTATAGTCCGCTTCCCGCTTGCATTCGAACCGCACCAGAGTTCACTTCCACCGAACCAAAACCTCGGTTTTTAGGCGGACTAGGGTTCACATCAGAGTTCGATTACGCTTTCCCATCTCCTCAAAAGAATCTGACTCGAAAGGCAAAGTCTGTTGTAAACAGGGCTGGTGTGAATGCACCCATAAGGGCAACTTGTGTTAGTTACATTTAGTCTCTCTCACTCTAGTGATTGTAAATACTTTGTTATGAGCAAAGTCTAAAATTAGAGTTCCTCTCTGACCAATCTCCATCCACATTAGTAGTTTCCACGGAGCATTGTCCTCTGTTCTCGGTTTGACTGTATGAATATACAAATCCTCACTCTAAATCTCACACGTTCCCCACCCTCCTCGACATCCCCCCTCCTACCGCCGGCTCCCCTCCTCCCCCAAACCCCATGCTGAAGCAATTATGTCCAGTGTGTGAGTCTTCACAAGCAGTGTGAGGGTGATTGATGATGCTGTCAGCGCAGGGAACATGTTTTAACGTCAGAATAATCTGCCTGCTAATATATTACATCCACTGGATAGGGTTCAATCATTACTAATAGCACTGCTAAGTTGGTGAGAGGGGGAGCACGTGCCTCAGAGGGTGTGTGCGTGCAAGTTTGTGTGTGTCTCATTAATCAGAGAAGAAGTGTAGGCAGAGAAATCGGGTAAGGCAAACTAATAAACAAGTAAGGAAAGGAGAAAGGTGTTTACCTCTTACATAATTACCCCCCTCGTATCCTACAGTCGGCGAATCAGCCGAGACGCCGCCATTGTGAGCGCGAGAGTCTTACCACCTCTCGGTATAATGTCGTCTTATGATATGAAAGGGCCGGGGAAGAATGGAAGCACAATGGCATCAGACGCCTGAGAAAGAAGCAGCCTTGTGGTGTCTAATCCGTGCTGTCTAATCTCTCAAATTGCTGTGACGTTTGATGAAGGGGATCCAGTCGGGAGTGAGGAGAGAAACAGCCCCGGTTCCACTGATTTCTTCTTTTTCCCCTTCTGTCTTATCCTTTCTTTTTTCGTTCTTTGCTGATGTGCAGAGCAAAGATCCAGCTGTGCGCTCCCCTCCTCACAACTCCTGAACAAATCCTTCTTTAAATACAAGCTTGGGTTGTTTACAGCAGCTCCCTGCCTCCAGACACCATCCGTTCGGTTGACATTGCCCTCTTATCTGCCATGTGCCCCCCCCCCTTGCTTTCTATTACCACAGTGAGGTAAAATATGCATGTAGCCGGACTTGTATGTACACAAGCATGTATATTTGAAAGAAGGAAAGGAATGGGAATAAACTATGTGTGCGTGTGAGTGTGCATAGGGGGAAAATCTCTAGGGATAGGTGGTATATTCTGCTGGTGTCAGCTGGCTCCTGGCCCGCAGATTAATATATATGTATGTGTGTGTGTGTGTGTGTGTGTGTGTGTGTGTGTGTGTACATGCAAACAAAAGGCACCCCTCACAAAACACCCCATAAACAGATTAGCTCGTCTACAGAGAAACAAAGGGTTAAGAGAGATTGGAAATTTCACAGAGAAGGAGTGGGTGTGCGTTTGGGTTGTGTTTGTGTGCCGTGCGGAGGGGTGAGCGGGGGCCAGCGTGGCGGTGGAGCGTTGTGATCCTTCTCCCTAATACTGTGTGGAGAATCTCCTCGCCGGGCTCAGCTGCCAATTCTCTGCACTGTAACAGTCCCATTCTCCTCCTCAGCCCCCGTGAAACAATGCAGCCATGCTTTTCTGAGCATCTCTCCACACAAAGAGCCGCGGCGGTGAGACAGTGAACTGAGACAGTGCCGGGACAATAGACTAAGAATGGTTTTGTTTGCCATTGTGTTGCATGTTTGTGAAGACAAACAATAATAATAATAATAAATTTTAAAAAAACAGTTCTGAGGGATGAGCGACTTTTCACGCTCCATTGTTGCAACTTTAAGAGGATGTGGAGTTTACAGAAGGAGTTAGTTTTGTTGGTCACATCTGGACCAAAAATGGATCTTAAGCTCTTTTTTTTTGCATGGTTTATCCTCTAGGTGGCATCTACAGAGACCAAGGACTATGGAAAGCTGAATGGCCACAAACACATATAATAATGTATCCTACTGGTATCTGTCCTGTCTACTGGTGGCAATGAACACTGAGACAATCTACCCCACCGGACCGCCTCGCTGGGACCCCGAGCCAATCACGACATCCGAAACAAGCCCTTTATCTACAGGGGCTTATTAAGCTAATTGAATTAGCATGTTGTGATTTCTGAACCCAAATACGATTAGCCTGTTATTACCGTGTTATCAGGGTCCCTTGTTACAGTAACAGCAGGTTGCTTTTGGCTGTTGCCTGGGCTCTTTTTCTCTCTTCGCAGGGTCTTTGGCATATTAATAAACTCACTCCTGATTTATTAGCTATCCAGCGCAGTAAGAAATAAACCTAAGATGTGAGAAAAAGTGTGCGGCAAACAAACCGACTCACATTTTGTCAAGTTACAACCACAAACTTTAATGTGCGTCACTGGGGCTGCTTATGACATAGCTGCATCAAGCAGACATAATTCTGAATTGATAGATGATGATGATGATGATGCATGGCTTACATCAGTGTTTTGCCAAAAACAAAAACCTTAAGAAGTGTGGCAAACATTTGCATTTGACCCTATAGAGTCAGTACTCTTCAAAACCACTTTTTGTTGCAATTAAAGCTGCAAATCTTTAAGCGTATCTATAAAAGCCCTCAAAAACAGAAATAATTCAATATATGAGCCTAAAGCACATTATTTCCTCTGATATAAAGTGTTTTGATTGAGTTATTGTAATTTACCTACATTCACAACGATGATTCCAAGCTTTAAACGACAGTATGGTTTTCTTACAAAACCATCATGGTACACAAATATGACGGCAACAAATAACGGATACAAAATAAACTAATTTACTGCAAAACGTGAGTATTCTATATTTTTCATTAATAAATTTCAGAACATAAATGCAACATTTCCAATCTCGTGTGTAAAAAGGCTGTTTACACATCATAATGCTACATTTACACATCGGTTAGCATCGTGAGCTGTCGGCTAACTGTGGCTAACAATAAAGTATGTATAAAATCCGTAACAAAACGCGTTCACACGCTTTTTAAGAGTTAGTAAACCGACTTACAACAGTACAAGTACTTTTGTGTGTGAACTCTTACCTGAAAAGGTAAATAATTTGATAAATGAGCCACAGAGGCGCTCTTTCCTCTGCGACAGCGACGAAGAAGTTCCGTATTCTTCACTGTGGCTCACTACCGCCAGACTCCCCCAGCTGGTCGACTTTGGTTATTACACCTACTGAGTCAAACTGTTGGCAGCTTTAGCATTTAAAGCTGAACTGGGAAGCTGTTTTCTGAAAGAGTGCTGACAACGTCAGCAAAAGACTGTCAACATCTCGGCAGATCAGGGATTTTCTGTGCTCAAAAAAAAAAGCAACCTTTTCTTAAATTTCTTTCCCTGCGTTTTCCCCACATAAACTTCTTTGTTCCTCGCTCGTCACGGCATGGCTTATTGAATTGTCACACGCCTGTGGACGTGGCAGAGGCAGTTACTCTGAAACTTTCCCTTTTGTGATGCGCATCATGAAGCAAGGTGTGGTTTTGCCTCAGATGCAGAGATGAAACGGTGGAGCTGTGCTTCGGTTACACCAGTGGCTGAGACTGATTAGAGTAGCTGCAGGGCATTATTAGTCAGTCTCCTTCTACTTAGCAGGGCCGCGCTGAAGCCCCAGACAGCGAGAGCACAACAAGGCAATGATGATGGCTGCCAGTTGGCCCCTTTTGTTTCCCAAAAAAATACATTTTGTGTTAACCGTTAATATTTTTCCCAAGCAGGTATCAGAAGGATATCCATCCATTGGTGTTTTAGAAATTAGATAAAATAAATGACGCCAGTGTTACATACTGGGGAAAAAAAAAAAAAAAAAAATGTCTTATGTGCATCATATCCTTTTAAAAATAAATAGGTTAAGGCACATATAGAGTAATGGAGGACCAACTTTCACATCCTTTTTTCCACAAATTTGTACAGTCACACACTAATGGTATATTCTTTAGTATTTTCTGAGCTATGCCAAGAGAAACAGTGCATAATTGTAAAATAGTGGGAAAAAAAAGGATAAATGGTTTTAAACTTTTAACTATAAAGTGTGGAGTTTGCTTGGATTCAAGTCCTCTGCAACAGTCTCCTTTGAAATGCATTTAAAGTCAGGAGAATAAGTCTGCCTGCATTATGTATAAATATAAACTTTAACATGGCCAATTTCCAACCCCAATAGAATTTTTAAAGAACCCCCAAATAACCTCAGAGGCAAAAAAAAAAAAAAAAAAAAGTTTTGCTAGAACTTTTCAAAGATAACAAATCTGATAAACCATAATCTAAGACAACTTCAAATGTTGGACTTCCAGTAATTGCCGTACTGTCAATGTTAATATAAAAAGGCATTTTACATGTAAATTCAAAGGTGTTTACATTAATACCAACATGTCTTCCGAAAGAACCTTAGGTTGATTTACCATTAAAAAAAAACAACTTTTCAGCTCATCTTTATAGATATTCAAGTCATTAAACAGAACAGAGAACCCCCCCCCCCCCCCCAAGTCATTGAATGAGGATCTAAGAATTAATTTGTCGTTAAACTAATTTTGCATTTGTTTTGACACATTATGGAAATTTTTCTTCCATTTTCAGCTTTGAGTTACTTTAGCTTGTCTGTGCACCTCTGGGAAAAAGGAAATTCCCCTTTAAGAACCACAAAAATTACTTTGTACTTTAGTTTTGAAGACTTTATTGAATAATGCAAGTCATCTGCCTGGACCAGTCATCTGAACAGAAACAAGGGTTAAGCCAAACTGTGTTTGCCATCTGCAATCGGGACTTCCAATACATCTTTACCAGTTTCAGAATCATGTCCTCATCTGGTTAGACCTTCTGCTGGCCAGTTCCAGGGTTCTGGGCCATTTGGGGAGCATCAGAGCCATGTTCTGTCTCATAGTGCCTGGTCTGTAGTAGTTTTTGCCCTTCACATAGTTTCTGCTGAAGGTCGTGTAGGTGCCAGGAGGGTACAGACCATACAGGAGCCTGTAGTCAAAGTAAGGGTAGGGAAAAGGGCATTGATGGGGGTAGGGATAAGAGTAGCCCCACAAGCCACCCACACCAAGACTCTGTGGTGTGACAAGAGGAAAACTTTGGCCAGGCCCCATATGAACATCTGGATAACCAAACTCCTCCGTCTGCTGCTGGTAGTTCCCAAGTTCAGCTTCCTTCACGACATTGGAGGTTTCTCCAGATTGAAAGGTCATTGGAGATGAGAGAAGGGCACTGGGACTCTGGGGTTGTGCACTTGATGCTTCCTCAAAGTCTTGAATTGTCCACTTTGCTTCTGGATGTTGAGGAAATATGAAACAGCTCACATTCAATTCATCCACAGATTGGGTTAACCAAGTTTGAGACGCATTACCTGGGAGGGAAGACTGACCAGCCGCAGCCGGTGGAGAGCCAGCAGCAGAACCTGGTATGTAGGAAGCACCACTGTAGTAGCCTGCTGGAACAGAACCTGCAGCAGGCATAGCGTTCACACCAACAAACACAGGCTGCACAGACTGGGGCTGACTGGGCTGCTGCAAGAATACACCTGCAGGATCGCTGATACCAGAACCTGCTCTACGAGAAGCAACATTCCCCCCTGCACTGGTGCCACCGCTGCTCTGGTGTCGAGACTGCAAACCTGGTTTGCCCAAGAGACATTTTTACAATTAGACTGAGTCACTTTGTGCAAAGGAAAATCTGTATTAAATACCTTTAACAGAGAATCCATGAACATCCAGAATCAACCAGGCAAGGAGGGACACCCTGAAAACACAGGAAAACATCACCAATTGATATTGAAAAAAACCAACAAGGAGAAACAGAAGTACATGCCATACCCCAGGAGGAGCTGAGAAGTCATCATGGTGAAGAGCAGCAGTGAAACTGTGACAGCATGAGGGTTTAAAACTGTCTGCAGGAGCCAGCCCTGACCAATCAGAGTCTAATGAGCTAACCACACACAGCTGGTGAAGAATCCCTTCAAGAAAAGAAGACGAGACTTTAGAGTTTAGCTTTTATACTTTATCTCTAACCATGCATTGTAGTCTTTTGAACTTAGAGAAGTGTGATGTGTAAGTTTTGTGTTAAGTTAACAGACTGCAGCGCTGCTCTCTTGGTCCTTCCTGGACGTGTTTGATGACTTTCCACTTCCATGTTGGAGTTGTGCTGCACATTCTCTCAGGTATCCTTCGCTTAAACCAGCTTTTGTAAAAAATAAATGAATAAATAAAATAAAATAAAAAAAAATGCCAGACAGACATTACCAGCATTAATGTTGTGTAATAAAAACTTTAAAATATTCAAAAATTTTGACCAACTTGCTTCTCCTCCAACCTTGCACATAGAAATACAGATGTTCTCTGAAGGCAACATGTGTTGTGGGTATTTTTCTTCCAAATTTTGACACCATTAATTTTTGGTGCATATAGTGATATCACATTCAAAAGTTATTTTTTGGGAAGCTGAAAAGCCCAGCTGTATTAACTACATTTGCAGCACTTGGCCATATTTCAAGGTGACATAAAGGTCAGTATTGACATTTTCTTCCTGTCACTTAAAACTGAAACATAAAGAATAATTAATATATTAATTGATTTAAGTGTACAGCTTCGAAATTACACATTTCATCATTCGAATCTTCACAGTTTTTTTTTTTTAATAAACAGGATTAGTTTCCTTGCCACTCTTAAAGTCCCAAATAAAAAATAAAAAAACAGGTAAATTCTGGAGAAACAGAAACAAGAATCTAAAAATAAAAGACTTGATTATGTATAAAGTCATAAAACACATGAAAGTTGCAATAGATGCATAGTTTATGGATTGAAAAGACACACAGCGCTCCTTGTTCACCAACTGGCTGGAGAGTGACCATGGCCGGCTGAAAATGGAGATGCTAGCATTTGGGCCGAGTGGGTGGACCGTGGTACCTCAGCGCACGGATGAAGAGGAGTCCATGTGGCTTCCACATGGGTGCAGCGCAGTCATACGGCACTCTGAACCCTTTTCCTCCCACACTTTGCAGAAGCGGAGGCCTCTGAGAGAGCAGCTTGGGAAGTCAGATGGTTTCCCTGAGCCTGTGATTAATATACTGGAGCTGCTCTCTACCACCTCCACACCACACTGTCTTCACCTCCAATTAGCATGCTAATGAACCTGCATATGTGTGACCATGTGCATAGAAATGTGTGTGTGCGTGTGTTGTTTCACCTGAGGGCTACATCCAACTGTGCAGCATAAACAGAAATAGGCTGCCATTCAAAAAAGAAAAAATAACAGCAGGCTGTTGCTTGGCTAACAGAGCTGTGTGTGTGTGTGTGTGTGAGAGAGAGAGTAGTTTGCTCCTGGTATTATGACACAGGGAATACGAATGTTTTCTCTTGGCATAGTCACCACAATGACTGTTTGCATGTGGACGTGAGTCGCCACATATTGGGTGAAACGTGTCCTCAGTGTTTGCTATAAACACTGAGGACACACAGCACATTACTTTTCCATACTTTAAGCACCGATATAAAGACGCTGAGAACAAATGAAGTGAAATAATTTTAAAAGCCACAAGATAAAACCTTAACAACTGAATAGATATTTATTGAAGTTTTAAAAACGTTCACTTTTTTGGCACATATTCTCACAACAGGAATCTTTATGTTTAGTTTGGAGGCCTGGCTGAGTGACTGAACTCTGATGGAACCGCCGACTAACCGAGGTTTCGGTTCGGCTGGGAGAGAGAGACCGCTCCAAAAGCAGGAAGTGGACTACAGCGCAGGGGATTGTGGGTAAATACAGCCAAAACAAATGCGCCTGTAGCGCTAGCGGGAGAAATGGCTCATGGTCTTTTGCCACAGGCATAAAAAATAAATCCTACAGGGGTTAAAATCTGACGCTCCTCCATTTTTGTTTACATTTTGTGAAGAATGAAGTCGCGCTCATGTCTTCTTCTGAGGCTTTTGTGTCGTTTCCTTCACTTGTTCTTGTGCAGCGCCTCCATAGGCAAGGAGAGGGAAAACAGGTTTTTCGAAGGGTTTGGATTTCTTCTTCTGAAGTTTTTGTGTCGTTTCCTTAACTCAGTGGTTCCCAATGTGTGGGGCGCGCCCCCTAGAGGGGACGCAGCGCCATTGCAGGAAGGGAGCGATAAATGGAAAAAACAAAACTCTCAGGGAGCAGGTCAAGTTTTAACCTAATTTTGCACAGAGGCTTTTTTATGTATTGATAATAGCAAAGTTGAATATTGTTACAAATAAAAAAGAAAAAAATAAATATTTTTTGGGGGACATTTTATTGAAATTTGTGTTATCATCAGTCCAGCAGTTCAAATGCATCGTAAAAGTCTCAAAAATAAATCTAACATTGTGGCTATGATGAACGCTTCTGACTGAAACATGCTGCTTGAGTCATCTCTGTGTGACTAAGCACCATGATGAATAATAACTTTTTAATAGCCTGGATGGATCCACTCAGCACATTACTTTTCCATACTTTAAACATTCAGAAAATGTGTTTTTTTTTTTTTTTTACATGCTCAAAGCGAGTGAAAACAAAATCTTCTCACCTCAAAACAACCAAACTAAAGAGGTCGATTTGATTCAGTTCCTATTACATGACAAAAGCGCAAATCTCCGGGGCATCAATTAGAACAAGCATACAATACACTCAACAAACACAATTAATCAAACAAGCACACCTCTATATTTATATATTTCCTCCTCAGGATCTTAATTATTAGTAAAAACAACAAACTTCGCTCGCAGTCTCACAAAGCCCCCGAATTCACTAATCAGGACCAAAATAAAAGAAAGAGCACATGAAAGAGACGCGCTCTGCTTTGATACGAACATACAAGACGCTGACCGCGGGATTATGCGCCGCTGATAAGGTAATTAACAGACTATGATAGTGTAATTAAGCAACCTTGGAGAAGAAAGGCTGCTGGAGTGGCGTGAGGGTGCTGCTGCTCATCAAACGCCCATGGCGCCGCTTTAAAGGCCCACCGTTTGGTCCGGTGGCTCTGCGCGGGAAGCGACGCGGGCCCGTGAAGAATTTAGCTGACAAACACCAAATAACTTTATGGTGATGGAAATAAAAGCGCCTTTTGCTGTCTTTTTTTTTTTTTTTCTTTGATTGTTAAAAGGCAAAGATCATATCGCAGAAACAACGTGGATTGTTAGAGAGCCTCTCTCTCTCCATAAATCAGCGTACGGCCTCACCAGATTTCACCCTATAAATGGCGCCAGCTTGAATTCACGTGTTTACCTTGCATGGCTTTATTGAGTATATGCACTTCCTCCAATCCTCCCCTCGCCTCACTTCCTCCCCCCTTCTGTGAGCACTGAACCAGCACAAATTCTGTTTTATTCTATTTATTTGTTTATTTACTCTTATCTCTTTTCCATTTCAGAGGCTTGCTATCAGAGACCTGCAAACCTCAGAAGCCGAGTGGCACGGGGAGCCGGGGGTTTTTTTTTCTGTGTGCGCTTGTACGTCTGTGCGCTCCAGGATGAAATTAAAATACAAATAGAAAAGGAAACAGAGGAATCATCACTTTTTGTTATCGTCTGCCGCATGCTTTTAAAATTTTTTTTTTTTTTTTGCACTTCCCTCTGTTCACAAACTCCTCCGGGGCGCCGAAACAGAAAACGCTCAAAATGAACTCAGAGGATATCTTTTAAGTAATATTATAAACAGTTGGGGGGAGATTTACTACTGCAAAAGCCAGTGGTGGCGGTCAGGACAATTACAGAAAGGTGTGACATTATTCAGCTGAGTCAGAGCTGGAGAAACGTCAAGGCGGAGTCAGAAAAGCGACTTGTAATGAAACTGAGGACTGCGTGAAACTACACAAAAAATCTCTGACCTGCCTTCCTGTAGTAGAAACTGTGTGATATGCAGGGCCTGCTGAAACTATCCGCACCCCCTTTTTCACATTTTCTCACAATAAAATTACAAACGTTATCGTATTCTTGTAGGGTTCTGGTAGCTAGGCTTGCAGTTTGTGTCGTCAATTTCTAGATGACGGATTGTTGAAAGTTTTTTCTTGTTCTGTCTTCCGTATTCTTTGGTGTTTTTACTGAGTTTTGCTCATTAACGTTTTCTACCTGAATGCTACACATACCTGAGTGAAGTTGAACCCCCACCTTCTTCAAATCAGACAAAAATAGTGTCAAACGTTTGTGCTGAAAAATTTTCCGTTTGTGCCGTTGCCATTTCAAAGATATTAGGAAATTTTTCTAGAGGTCATGAAAGGTCAACCAACCTTTGACCTTTCAAATCAGAAAAACACAGTGTCAGTCAACTCAACCACGTTTGTACAGCAAAAGCACAAAAAAAATTGTGCTGCTTTGGCTTTGAAGATATTGATGAAAGTTTAAAGGTCAAAAGGTCATCCAGCAACAACAAACAAACCAAACTAAACCTGAAAACCAAAACCTCAACAAAACGGAGCAACTCAAGAACATTTTGATATGATTCATCTGTTTTTGATGAACTGATACTTCTCTCTGGGGATGAATTGAACTGAATTGAATTGAATTGAATTGAATTGAATTGAATTGAATTGAATTTAATGTCTTAAATGGAAACATTGGAGCTAAACAGAACAGTGTCTGAAAGAGCAAAAAAATTATCAAAATAAAACTACTCAAAACTGAACGCCCTTCAACTCAGGACAGGTTATTTATGCAGAGATTAAACGACACGTCAATAAACCCAACTTACTTATTCAGTCACTTGGGGCAATTCGGTCGACTGGATCCTATTTTTCTTACTGAATCTTTTTTTAAAACAAACAAACAAAAAAAAAACAACAAAAAGAAAAATGTTTTACTTGTATGTTTTGAAACTTTTGTAAATAAATTCTGCTGGCTTCATAAATGTATCACGTGGAAATAAAAGTAGTTTTTCAGATATTCAGACTGTTTTTAACCCAGCTTTTATATGGTGAATTTTAAAATAAATACAATCTTGTTGGTACAATGACCCTTGTGATGGGTTGCAAGTTTCAACCCAGTTTTGGATCATTTTAGCTTCAAGCAGTGGTCAATGTAACCCAACCTTTGACTAGTTGCCATAATGCGCTGGGTAAAACCATCAACCCAACCCAGTTGAGTTAAATCGACCCAGCGTTGGGTCGGTCCAAATTTGACCCATCACTGGGTTACAGATTGGGTTGTTTTTAACCCCGCATTTTTTAGTGTGCAGGTATGAGACTTAAAGGGGCCAAATACACGCACACCACACTTTTCAGAGTTTCGTTGTTTGGAAAAAGAGCAGTTTGTTGGTCTTTTTCAACAGTATTTCAGTAGAACATGTTGAAGGTCGAGCTTGTATGAAGGTAACAAATACTTTTGGAAGGTTTTGTAAAAAAAAATAATTCTGTGAACACAGATGTGTTTATTTTTGTCGATGAACTCATATGGAAAAGGATTCAAACTGTGCAGTAATAAACCATCAATCACTGCCTGATTAACGTGACTGTCCTCACCGATCGTTCCCCGGTGTGTGTGTGGGTGTGTGTGTGTGTGTGTGAGTATGCGGGAGTCCGGTCCACTCAGGAGGAGAGCGCGAGCGATCTCACCCAGAATCTCAGGCGCCGCTTTTGATCTTGCCCAAGCCAAACAGGGAGAGAGATGCTCGCCCCTCACAGAGAGGATTAAATATCCCTGAGTCGGGACATCGCAGCTCTCTCTCACCGCACTGCTTCCCTTCCTCCCATCCCTCCTTCCTTCTCTCCCTTCCTCCCGCTCTGGTTATCACTGAGTCTCCAGAGAGGCTGGAGGGGAAAGGGAGAACTCCAGAGGATGAGAAGAGCAGAAAAGAAAGTAAAAGTGAGGCTTTTGGGGTTTTTAAAGCGAGGAGGACTTGAACTGTCTTACCCATGCAAAGTCACTGTTTGGACGGATCACGGTTCTGTCTTCTTTTAGTGTGTGTGTGTGTGAGTTCAGAGAGGTGTTGTCGAGGTCACAGAGGAATGACTGGGATCTCGCTTGAAGCAGGATTTACTTAAGAGTTAGTAGGTTGTCAGAGAGGAGAGGATTTGTTTAAGAGAGGAGGGATGTGGAAAGAGGCAGATGAAAGAGAGCAGGAGGTCCGAGTTGTTGTGCTAACCCCCAAACTCTCAGAGGTTCCCCCTTTTTTCACTTCCGACTCACACAAAACTCTCGGAAACGCTTTTATTTAAAAAAAAAAAAAATCCTCCGTGACACATGATAGTTTCCTTTGATCTGCGAGAAAAAGTTTTTTTTTTTCTTTTTACACTGTAAGACTTTTTTTTTTTTTGGTCTCCCTCCACTTTTTCATTTGTCACTGTTTAGGTGTCTGGGTTAGAATATTTTGGCAAGACGCCACAAAACAGCAAGTCGGCGATGAAAGATCTCCTTTCAGCCCAAGAGTGAGGCTTTTCAGAACGCCGCCGAGAGAACTGGAGCTCTTTAGCCAGGAACCAGCTGTTTGCTTCATGAGGCAGGTGCAGGTTGAAGCCTGGAAGCAACGCAGAAAAAAAAACACTACAGGGAGAAACTAAACAGGAAGTGAAATACAAATTAGTTCAGGTGAGGAATATCTTGATTATAAACAGATTTTGTCATTTGTTGTTTAATGTTGTTATGTTGGTCTTATGTCTTTTTTTAAACCCTATTGGTCTTGAAATAGTTTAATTACTGTTCAACAGATAGCTTTGACACACAAAATAGACATTCAACTAGTTTTACAAAAAACATATATGGAAGCGGATTAGGACCAAAACAACAAACAAAATCTCATAATTCTGTCGTTTTGTGTCTTGTACAAAAATCACATAAATCCATCTTGTTGCAACAGAAAGTTAAAGTCAAATTTATTTATTTTTTTACTTGGTGGCACCAATATTCTTCCGTAAGTGGCAGTATTAGGTGCGCTGTAAAAAACAAAGTCTCTAATTTACGGTAAAATACTGGAATTTTACAGAATATGACCACACACCATATAAAAATGAATTCTACCATATTTTTATATATTTAAATTCTGGCAACCACAGCTCCTCGTATTTTGCCATAAATGTTATAGATTTTTTTTTTTTTACAGTCTGGCAGCCATTTTGACAAATTCTGTAGATATTGTCCAAAGGTTTTTTTTTGCCTTTCTTTTGTCTTGTTTAACCCAGAAAACACTGAAAATGTTCAAGAAAAGAAAAAATACTTGCGTCCATCAAACTGCCGTTCAGTCATTCTTAATGCAACTTAAGGAAAATAAACATGGAGGCCAGAGGGTTTCGGGAGCAAGTGCTTTATAGTATTTCCTGAGGTTATTTCTTCTCGATGAACTAAATAATTAAAGTAAAACAAAAAAACAACAAAAAAAAAAAACCAGAAGAAATCTCAGAAAGTGTAAATACTTTTTTCACAGCTTTGCAAAACTCTGATTTCGTGTTACAAAAAGAAAAGATCTTTGATGTAACTTTTTATTTTCTACCTTCCTGACTGCCAATGTTCCTGTTTTGAAGTTTTAAAAATACTTTTGTCAAGTTAAATCTTTATTTGAACTAAACTCATGTACAAAACTCTCTTTAACATTATTAACAAAACAAGAACGATGGTAAAATATGATTTTTCCACAGACAGCAAATCCTAACCTCACTTGACGCATGTCTTATTAGTCCAATGAAGTTTATTTACAAGTTTTATGAGCCTTTGGTCAATTTTTGTTTGCACAGATTGTAGTTATATTACAGGTATGCTGTTTGCTAATTTCCTAAACAATGTAAAACAAGTTGTCAAAGGAATTACAATTAAAATTAACAAAAAAAGGGTAAATGTTTTCAGAATCCAACATTTCCTTCAGGTTGGCGGTTTGGACAAGATGTTTGGTTTCCAAACTGTCCGTCTTTCTCTCTGAATATCGTCGTTGTCAGCTGGACATCCTCCCAGTTCATCGTCTTCACTTCTCCTCGTTACAAGCCTGTGATTGTTAACTCATCAGCAGGGTCAAACTCTGGAAGCGCACATTACAACACAGTCAAAGGATCACGTTACACAATTTGAATAAATACAAGGCAATTTGTCATTGTCATGTCAGAGCCGGCCCGTTTCTCTGTCTGCTTCGGCCCGCGCTCTCATCCTCCTCCTCCTCCTCTTCCTCCTGTGTCCCGGCCCAGTAGCAGGAAGCAGTAATGGTGATTGTATTAACCTCTTGTAGAAGACGCTGACCTTTGCTGCTGTTCAGCAGAAGGTCATGGTGGAGCAACACTAACCCAGACATCATGTGTGTTTGCGCTCAGCCGAGGTCGATCGCTTTTGGGGGATTTTATCTCCAGTGAAAGCAACAACGTCGACGGACAACACGCTATTTTTAATTATTAATAATGGTGTTGCACATTTAAAGTAAATCCGATTCTGTCAAAAGTTGTAGGGGAGCATTTTTTTTCTTCACCCCAAATTAAACGGACCCTCAAGGGTCAGTTTTGGTTCCTGCTTTGTTTTCATTGACTACGCCACCATTCGTTAAAGTATTCAGGGAACATTTTGTTCCCTGATGTAATGAAATGAATTTCTCAGTGTAGCTTCTCCTTCAACTGTCTACAACATGTTAAAGATTGGTTAATGGTTAATATATGTACATATATATATTTGTTTAAACTCAATGAAAACCAAACTGAACTGATCATATTTAGAAGTCCCACTTTCTTTGTGTAAGTAAGCTGCCACCCTCTTGCTTTTCGTTGTTCTAATCTCAGAGAGGTTTTGTTTAATTGGAGAAGCAAGTGAGCGCAGCTGTCACTTTTCATCAGCCACATCGAAGTGGCGAAAGCAACATATTATAATTATTCTTTCAAAAACACCCTCAGATAACTCATTCATGCCTTCATCACCTCTACATTGCATTACTGTAATTTACCGCCGCCCCGCTGCGGTTTTAACGTTTCTTTTGGAAGACATGGTGAAACCTCTCCGGTTTGGGCCATTTCTATTTTTGTATTGATTTTGACATTCTTAATTCTTGTTTTGAAAGTTTTAAATAGTTTGGCGATGCTGTTAACTAATATAAACCCCTAAAGGTTCGCAGAGACCCTCCAGCTAGATGGCATTTGAGCACTCCCAGACTCTGGAGCAACCCCCCGCTTTATCTTCCCAATGCTGACTCTGAATAGTTTTTTCTTTTTTTGTTTGTTTGTTTTAATTTTACATAAAAACTCACATTTTCAAACTGGATTTTTATTTGAGTTCAGTATGGATGCCATCAGGTGTTTTTTTAAATTACATTTTGGTCAGTTTCAACACATTTATTGTTGAATTTGATCCTCATCCTCTTTAAACTAACTTTTCAAGACTTATTGTCTGGCACGGTTATGAAAACGTGCTGCAGAAGTTAAATGGGAATGAAATTGAGCCTTTGTAGGGAAAGCAAACGTTGCACCAAAACAGAATGTTTTGAGCTCTAATGATGGAAACTTAAAAAGAGATTTTAATTTATCTCCAATCAGCTCAAATCGGCCGTTACTGGTTGGACGGGTCTGAAATAGTTCTGAGGTGTGTTTTACAGAGCCGGGTCATGGAGCAGCTACATTATATCAGTGAGGATTGTTGATTCTTTGAAATAAAAAAGCTGAATAAACAGCTCCAGGAAATATGATAACACTCTTTTTTTCTTTTTACAATGTATACATATTTCTGGACAAAATTCAAGCAAGATTAAGTCAGAGGTTGTTTTTTTTCATGGCCAACTGGGATGTTTTCAGTCTGAATGTTGATATTTTCCCATCTGGAAAATACCCTTGAAACTCTATTCTGCGCATTCGATCAGATTCAGGCCAAAAGCGTTTAGGAAAAATGCACAAAAGCAAAAACAGCTGGCTTTATAAATCAAACAAATGTGTGTTATTTTTGTTAGTCCAGACCAAATAGACTGACTCAACCCTGGGTTTATTTATTCTAACACCGTAGGATTATTGTTTTGTTCCAGTTTGTGGGAAAATTAAAATAGCCCAACGTCACAGACTTGGCTAAAATAACAACTTTGATGAAACTACAAAACTAAATATAGCCTATTTAAATATGTTTAAATATATTTTGGTTTCATTAAGTCATTTTCATATTTAGATTAATTGTGCATTAAAAACAGTGGTGACATCTAACAAGACTCATTGTCAAACAAGTGGATAAAAACATTTACAACAGCCTACAACACTAATGCTAATAAGTTGCTGAACTCCTCTAGTTCACTGCTTAAAACACCAAAATAAAAATAATTGTTGAATTCGACCAAAACACAAAATAGTTAGCAGAAAAAACAGCAAGAAAACTAAAAGTAGAAACAAATAAATCTGTTGACTGACGTATGATCAATTCTATAGTGAATGTTTGAATGTTAGCTAGCTAGCATTAACTTTCGCTAACTGCCTAGCAGCTAAACGGCTAATTGTTATCCTTAGTGAACAGACGCGTTCTCATGTGAACAAAAGTTAAAAACACATCCTCCAGACATAGTTATCATTATGCAGCATCATTTCTCAATGTCATTAATACTTATTTCATGTTGTGAAATATTTTCAATAAAGTCTAATCAGCTTGTTCCAGAGTTCAAAATGGCGGACTGTGAAGAACACAAGGCTCGTTTATTTTCAAAGCAAATTGGATCACAGTTTCTGACCTAGTTTTCCAGTTAAAACTACCCAGATTGTGTCCCAACATGAACCCAGTTGGGTTAACATAATAACCCAGTGGGTTGTTTAGTTGTTTGCCGTAAATGTCTTCAGCTGAACAGAAAAGAAAGTGGAACAATTGATGAAGAGCCAGCACACAGGTTCAGCTGGTTTGGCTGTAGAGAAATATTTCTTTCTTGTTTTTTTTTTTTGTCATGTAAAACACATTGAGTTGCTCTGTTGCTGAAATATTCTTTACAAATAAACTTGCCTTGCCTTATTTATTTGTATTTTTAAATAAATAAGCCACAAACTAATCTGTTTTATAGTATTTTGTATTTTCTTCACTTATTTTTCTTCCAGATTTTTCTGTCAGACACCAAAAGCAGAAATGAACGCCCATTGAGAGGAATTCGTTGAATTAAGCTTGTCTTTATCATGGAGAGCAACATGAAATCAAATCAGTCTCGTTTTAAAAATATGGAGCTGAAGGCATCTAATTAATTACAGAAAACAAAAATAATGTAGTTTATTAGTGTGACATATTGCAGTTTTTTTTTAAATCATGTTGCCATTTAATCCATTGGCTCCACTTATAAATGATTATCTCTAATGTAATATTAGCTAGAAATCGTTTCGCACAGACTCTAACACAGCTGATGAGTAAAAAAAATTCTAAAATATCTCCTGGTTTTCTTCGCGCTGCCCTCAGGACTATTGATGGATCTAGGAAGCCGACTCGTAAGGAGACATGGCCAACATGGAGGACAAACCCAACGCGCCGCCATGATGCGACAGCGAGAGTCACAAGGAGCCGAGGTCAGATCAGGTCGGAAGACATCAGAAGAGAAAGGCTTTCTTTTTCTTAAAGGAGACTGGAAGACATTTGTTAAGTTTTCTAAATGGGTTCTCAAGTTGCACGTTTGAATTAATCTATAGTCGTGTAATTGCTCTCATAAAGAAATCCTCATTCAGTAAGGTTAGAGGTCAAACCGTGACCTCTAGGAAGTGCAAAGTGGGAATCATTTCACTAGTATAACTTTTCGATTCTTATTTGTTTTACCACGTACATACGAGAGAAAATAAAAGTCACATCTTGTTCAAAGTCACCAGAAATTAACTTACATTTAAATTAAAAAATGCGCAACAAGACCGATTGGACTTTTCTATTGATTGATTTTCAGATTTCTATAATTGCATTTGGGCCTTTTTTTTTATTTATTTTTTATTCATAGTTGAAAAGATTTGTCATTTGATGCAGTACCTACTGACAGAAAAATTACTCCTGGTCATGATTTCATCTGAAACCACAACCTGCCACATTTCATCCACGAAACAAGAATCTGAGCTACGATCAGTGAAAACAGGGTGTGAAATAAAGTCTTGGGAAAATAACATGCAGTTCGTTTAACTTAGACATGTTTCTGAATGTTTATCTGAAAGGTTTGGCAGAAGACTTTGCTTGTCCAGATAAATAAACTGACTGGTGACGGATACAGTCAGAGGGGAGGCCAGAGAGGAAAATGGGCCCAGCGTGGACACGGAGTCGAGGTACGATCTGCTGAAAGGGGCCGTAACTGTATAAATACGGTAAAATCTGTATTTATAGAAAATTCTGGTTTCATACAGCTGCTGGTATTTTACCGTAAATTAGAAATGTTTTTCTTGCTTTTTTTTTTTTTTCTACAGTGCACAGTTAAAGTGCGTTGGCCACCTGTTGACCACTGGGATGATCTGCAGAGTTTGACTTCTTTATTTCTGGCAGAAAATACAACAAGTCTAAATGAAGGCAAGATGTTTTAGTTCCGGGATTTAGGTGTAAATTCATTAGAAATTCTTCAGAAATTCCACATATCACGCAAAGTATTTTTCCCTCTCGTTTGACGGGATACGTTCCTGTGTTCTCTCCATCCGTCTCCTCCGAGCGAATCCTTATCAGTGCTTCAGGGACTGAGTGACATTCACGCGGGCGCTAATGACACCACAGGATGTTTCCCTCTCTGCTCTCCCCTCTCACCTCGCTCTGCCTATCTGTTTCTGTTTCTCATTTGTGCTACTTTTTTCCCCCCTTGTTCTCGCTTCCTGGGCAATTAGACAGAAGGAGAAGTCCCTGTTGGTTCGTGGTGGTAATCAAACATCTTTTTCTTGTCCATTTAACATTGGGATTAATTTCCTACAAGGTTAATTAAAGAGGCCCATCAGATAGAACTGATTACCGCATAGGTTACTGTAGCACCGATGGCTGCTCGGCGTCTGAACGCGAGGAACCGGTGGATTTAACTGGGCCGACCGAGCCGACACACAGAAAGTACGGGAAGCTGGGTTTAGTTAATGTGTGTGTGCATTCCTTTGTGGAAGCATTTTTATTTACTATCAACCTGGAGAAATTGTTCTGTGTTATTTATTTTTTGGCTTTTGCTGTGACTTTTTATTTATTTTATTCGTTGAGATGAATATGTTGACTGTTAATGCTTAACTATTGGCTTTCATATGTTAATTTAAAAGAAGATTTTGATTACTAATGTTAACCAAACCAACCTGTTCCTATGTCTTATGGACTTATGAAGAATTAAATCAACTAAAGTGAAGCCCGCAATGCGTTTAAGCATTATTACGTATTTTGTTGTGACCTTCTGGGTGATTTTAGTTGGCCAGCCACTACTGGGAATGGTCACCAGTGTTCCTGTTTCGTTAAATGGGGCCAGGAAGTGCTGCTGTTTGATATTTCTTTTTAAGCTTCCTTCACGTTGCCAGTTCTGGTTCTGCTTAACTTATTTCTTGACTCTACAGTTCTGGCGGTAATCAGGCCTGGGTGCGGCTCGAGAAAGTCACACGGGGGGCTAGCTGCTGCATTCACATAGAAACACGTTAGCTTGAAGTCACGATGGAGGACGGTGCCTGAACCTCTCAAAATCTGTAAATAGAACACCACACACATTTTTATGGCCGATTTTCTGAGCTTTCTACAATGGTCACAGGACTCTGGGTTAGCAAGGTTAGCATGTATTCATACTGTCGTAGTTTTAAGCTTGCTAGTCCAGGTTAGAACCTCTCAAAACCTTGCTAGCACAGGTTAGAAAGGTTAGAGACATACTCTATGTATGCATTATACCTGTGCCAGTTTTTGGATGCGTTATACATTCAGTAATGTTTCACATTTTGTAAAACTTTGAGTATTTTCCCCCTGCTAGTTAGCTTAGCATAGCTAGCTAAAGAAACAATGTTTTTTTTTAGCCAATCTGCTGATTAGCTTGAGTTGTTTGGTGTTTAACCTAACAAGTGGATTACCAAACTCTTTTTGGAACTCCAATCCAGAGAAAAACTACATAAACTTTTCAATAGTTTTACTTAAAAACAGACATGATCTGTTACTAATGTCTTTGTTAGCTATGTAAGCTAACCAGTCCCACAGCCTATTTCTATTCTATTTTTTAATGATGGTTTCAAAGCTGCTAAAATCTCTTTAGCACCCATAAGTCGCCCAGGTTTCTCTTTTGCGTTTCTTTACAGCTGGAGTGAATTTCTCGGTTTTCCTCTCTCTGATTGGTCGCACTCAGCTTTCCCTCACCTGTGCCAATTCCTTCTCCCGCACATTTTTTTATTTGATCGCAGATTATAATTAAGAAATAATTTTGGCAGCCACGGAGGTGTGAAAGATCCGCATCTAAATGTTAATTTCTCTCACAAGGTGTGTGAACCTGCGCAGATGTTCACGTTGGCTCCTTTTTGTTTGTGCACCTCGGTGTTTTCCCTTCTCACATGTGTTTTTTTTTTTTTCTTCTTCCTCTCTGTTAGCAGCCCGCCGGATCTGTCAACTTGGGGAAAATTTCCATTTTGCAGCTAACTCTGCAGCCTTTTGATGGGTACGTCTTGCCTACTTTTATCTCTCGGTGCGTCTGCAAACTAATTAATATTTTTTCTGTCTCCCTCTCGCTTGCTCTCCTTCAGGCAAATATTTGTTTCCTCAGAAGTGAGCGTGGGCAAACCTTCCTCACAGCTCCATATGCTGCCAGCTGCCAATCAAGTGGCCCAGAACCCTGAAACTAATCGCACAGCCCCCCTCCCTCTCTGCTCTGCCTCTCCTCTTCCTGTCGTTCAGCAGGAATAAGGGAGAGTGTGTGTGTGTGTGGGGGTGTGTGTGTGTGTGTGTGTTTGTATAGGAATCAGTAAAGCAGAAGTAACGACGGATGAGTCAAAGTTAAAGTAATATGTTCTGTCAGTTCACTCCAAACTGTCCTAATAGTAATTGTATTAATTTTATTAATGCTAATATCAAAGGAACTGAATTGATTTGAATATATTTGGGAGCTTCATCATTGTTTTTGTCTGCAGTATGTTTCTAATTGTCTTTTACGCAGTCGGTCAACATTTATAAGACAAATAAAGACATATTGCTAAAGTATCTGCTCCCCCGTTAACTCTTTCCACATTTTTTTTTAGCATTGCAACCAAAAATATATGTGTGTTTTATGTGTTTTTCACCAGCTAAATCAACACAAAGTAGAGCTCTTTCTTTTTGTGCCGTTGAAGGAAATAGTTTTGAAAATGTATGCAAATAAAAATCTGAATAGTGCGGCGTGCCTCTTTTCATTCAGCCTTTCCGAGTCAAGGCTTTACAGAATCCCGTTTATGCAGGAATCGCAGGCACACATCTTTATGTCTCTACTGACTACAACCTGGAAAAAATAAAAATCTTAATCTCAGTCAGGGTTCACGAAGAACATCTGTGAAAAACAAAACAAACAACAACAAAAAATCGCAAGTTTTGTCACAGACTTAAAGCAGTTAGATTTATATCTGGACTGGTCCATTGTAGCTCTGGTCTCGTGTAGATTTGTAATGATTTGCATTTGAGACATAAAAGTTTGATTGTTGTCCTGTCTGACCTGCAGGGCTTCTGGCAAACAGAACTTCTTGTGTTTATCTTTCTGGCTATTTCTCTAAATAATAATCTCCTTATCAGCTTGTTTTCAGATGACGACTTGAACCAAGCTCTGTGTTCAAAGCCTGTTTTGTAACATTATTCTGCCTTAACATTATTCTGCTTCTTTCTCCCTGACCGGTCTGCAGTGTTTCTTGATGCTGCTTGTTCACTAATGGTAACAAATGTTGGGGGTAGTTGGGTTACATATGAACACAACCAGCTGATTTTCAGGCCAGGATGGCAAAAATTTAATAACGAAGAAGAAACAACAACAAATATCTGAAAATAACCGTCTTAATCTGGATTAACACATTTTTCTTATTTTATTTGGGATTTTATAAAGTTATTTATTGAGTCTTACGACTCTATCTTGATTGAAGACATTGACTCTAGCCCTCTTATGAGCTAAACATAAGGGAGGAGCATTGTGGTTGAAGAGAGAGCCGTGGCCTCCCCAGGCCCCCTACTTGGGGTCGCCCCTGCAGTTCTGGATTATTTTTCGTCAGAATTAAAATGGATCTTTTTTTCCAGATTTTTCCCTTCATAAGTACCAGTATAAACTAACTTGCGATGCTCCATTGCCTAAAATCTCATTAAAACATTGTCATAATTTCTAATTTGACCGCTGGTGTTTAGATTGCCGCTTCAATTGTTGGAACGTTTCACTTCTTCTTATCTCCTCTATTTTCAGTAGCATGTGTTGCTGTATGTGAAGAATAAAACAAAAATCTCCTCCAAAGACAGATGATATGACACGATGTCCTTCTCTAATAAGTTCGCTGTTGTATCAGTCGTCGCCGTGTCGTACAGGCTGCAACCACTTCCACACACACACACACGCTCACACACACACATGGTCCTCAGTGTCTCCCTCCTGCTATCAGCATCATGAGCGTGTAAGTGATCCTGTCTTTGTGAGGTTAATTGAAGGCAGGAGCGCTGACTGTCTCAGACATAATCTGTCTGCGTGAACTGTGTGTGTGTGCCAGAGTGTGTGTGAAAGGAAGGAATGTGTTCAATGTGACTACACTGGTTCTTTTTTTATACATATATTTGTACAATAATGCAAGAAGAAACCCACACAGCGACTCTTCTTTATCCCTCCACCTGCTCCTTCTCCACCTCAACTATATCCCCCAACAGAGATTAGCTCTCTCTCTCTCTGTCTGTCTGTTTCTGTGTGTGTGTGTGTGTGTGTTTGGTAAGAAGGGTGGGTGTGTTCCTGGGGATTTGGGGTTTACAAAAGAAACAAAAAAAAAAGCAAGAGTGATGCCATAAGGCTTGCTTTTCTCCCATATCAGCTCTTATCAGGGCAGTCATTTTTGACAGGAGAAAAGGCTTTTATCTGCAAGAAACTGTGTCCGTCTGGCCTCAGCACGCAAACACACACACACACACACACACACACTCATGGGGGTCTGACAGGCTGGAACTCAAACACACGCACACACACAGAGCAGGTAATCGGCTCACTAGCGGAGTTAGGGGGTCAGAGAATGGGAAGAAAGTGCTCTCGCCGAGTGTATCCCCCCCTTGACTGGATTAGAGCCCACTAGTATTCAGTCCAGGTGCTCCGGAGGGCCACAGGGCCCACGCAGGGTTAACTTTCCCTGCAGAGCGAGTCCATATCCTGCTGCTCTGCTGTCTGACAGAAACGCAGAGGACGGGAACTTCAGACCCCAACCTGAAGGAAAAGCATTAAAACACGAGCTACTTATATAGATCTGTATATAAAAAATTTAATAAAACAATTGTTTGTTTGTTTTTTTATGTTTGTTCTTAATGTTAATCAGACAGGTGGACAAAGCGTCCTTTTATTTATTTATTTATTTTTATGTAATTTTTTAATGTAATTTTTTTTAAATTGCCCCCCCACGTCAGACGCAGGATCCCGTCTTCCTCTAATGAAGGGATTTTCACGTCAGCGTGTTTCTGTCGCTCAGGATGACAGAGAAGAGGAGAGTGAACAGAAAACCGTCTCGCTCTGTAATCACTTCCTCGTCCCTTTCCGCGTTCGCCATGCAGAGAGCGGGAGCGCCCTCTGCTGGTTGGTCGGGGGCAGTGAATGAACAGATACTTATTAGTGGTGCAAGTTTAGATCATTTCTGCAGAAAATATCTGCTGTGATCGTTTCTTGAAAACTGTTTTTAATCGCCGAAAGCTGACCTCTGTGATTCCGTGAAAGCTGTAGAGATAAATGTAGTAAATAAACAAATAAATGTAGCATTCAGATTGTTCATCCCCTCTGCGTTTATAGGTGTGTTTTAATGTTTTAATTTTACCAACATGTTTCTATTCTGACTGGAAAGACAACGTTAATATTTTAGAGTGACCCTGACTGTTAACCTGATAGAAAATCTGTGCAGGACGTTAAAGATTAGGGTGTTGGAAGGAGGCCTCATCACTGATAAACATGCAAAAAAATAAAAATAAAAAATACCAATGATCAATTTAATGAAGGCTTATGTTGCTGTAACGCCACTAGAATTTTTCCACTGATTATTGAGACGAGTATAAATAATTTTCAATCTAACGCTTTTTTTTATTAAAACGTAAATCAAAACAAATACAGGGACACCCGTCTTGATTTGATGAAAGCAACTCTAAAACTAAATTCATTATCGCCATGAAGACTTTTGAGCTTAGTATCACAATAAAGTCTGTTGGTTGCTGTTGTACAAACACCAAGAGGAAGGATCGTATTGTCAACATGTTGCCGCCTTGAAATTATTTTACTGTAGCGCAGGAAATATTTCTTTTAAAAAGCAGCTGACATTTTGCCTCCCCTCTGGCTCAATCTGGCTTTTCGTGTCTCATAGACGTGCAGAGCAAACAGAAACCACTGCTGACGATCTACCGTGTCATGATAAATACAGTTTTTGACAGTCCCGGTGAGAGGTTTCCCTGGGATTTCTCTTCCTTCGTTTGTTTTCCGTCTGTCTTGCTGTCACTCTGCCTCTTCAGATCAGGCTCGGTGAATTTTCTTGCAGCTGAAATGTTTCCTGAATCAAACGTGGCTCAGCTGTCAAGCAGTTTTTATTTTCTGTTGGTAAAGTCAAATATCGTCAATTTGTTTTAGACAAAAAAAAAAAGTGCCTTGAATGATGATATTGAGGTCAAAGGTTGATTTTATTTTATTTTTATTGACAAAAAATAAAATAGGCTTAAAACATAAATAAACCAGTTTATAAGGAGCAAGCTAACCAACAAGATCAAAGGAGCCAAGAAAAACTAAAGAAAGAACCTAAAAAACGCATCTAAGTAAAAGAGCTCTACACTGGGGTGCCGAAGCCCAGTCCCTGAGGTCTACCATCGCCTTCATATCTGCATAATGCAAACATGACAGCAGTTTAAAAGGTTTTTGTTTTTCAAAATGATGTTTGCATGAATCTCTGTGACTCTCCTGAGATCGGAGAAGAGAAACACCCCGAGGTTTTCAGAAAACTTAATCTGTATTTATATTAAATAAAACACCAAGAGAGTTTTCTACTGCAGGTAGGAAACTAACTGCTTATCAACCCATCTGCACTTTGAAAACCCCGAACTATCCCTTTAAGAACAAGATTTCACTCCATTTATGACAACAGAAACTTCAAGCGTAAACTGCATTTTTCTTTATTGTTTTCTGTTCTGTTACTTTGACAGAAAAAAAATATGAACAAGAAAACACAAAAAAAATATTACAAAATAGATTATATCGCACCACATATTATATTTCTACTGAGGTTTAATTTAAACACACTTATTACAAATAAGTAATACGTCAAATTAAATGACTTCCGGATGAAAGTGGTTCTAGTGGATTTTGTTGAGGAGTAACACAGACTGGCACTTATTTGTAAAACATTAACAAATATAAAACCGTATATATCATCTCCCTTCTACTACCTGAGAAACGTTGACCCCAAAAACCCCCCCTCACCTTCTTCAAAATAAACAGAACTGTTTTGTGTCGCTATTATTTCCACAATATTGTAAATGTTTCCAGAGATCATAAAATATAATATGGCGCCAACCAGCCATACAAAATTTCATTTGTGACATTTTAAATCTTTAAAGATTTCAAAACAAAAAGTTTCCGGAGGTTTACAAAATAAACAACCTGCTCTAAACACACACACACACACACACACCTACACACACACACACACGTTTGCGTGGTTATCTTTGCGGGGACTTTCCATTGATTTCCATTTATTTCTGCAGCCTAAACCTTACCCTTACCCTTATCCTAAACCTAACCATTACATACTTAACCCTAACCAAAACTCAATTCACACCTTAGTCCTAAATTTGACCCCTGACCCAAAAACAGCGTTTCCCCTTGTGGGGACCAGGCTTCAGTCCCCACAAGGAGCAGTGGGTCCCCACAACGTAGCATGTGTCAGGAATATGTGTTTCTAATACCACTAGGTATTAGAAACAAACACACACACACACACATTAAAGACGTGATTTAATCAATCTGTGTTGTTGCTTCTAACCTGTCTTGTAAACCGTTTTTAACTTGTGCAGATGTTTTCATTTGCTGTACTTTGGTGTACCCGGGTTGTTGTGTGCTGCAGATTTCTGCCCAGGTTTCTGTTGAAGATGAGAATTGGATCTCAGTGGGGGTTTTACCTGGTTAAATAAAGGAAATAAAATAAATTGGCAAACAAAACTGATCAAATTAATTGTGCTATATTTCTAAAATATGCTGCAGTTCAGCTGATTGACACCAGATTTTCTTGACTCTGTAAACGTGGGGGACCCGCTGACCTTTGATGACCTCTCTGGAAACACCGAATAATAACTGACAAAATGTTTAACACCAATTTCATTTCATTTGAAGAAGGCGAAGGTCCAAAACACTTGCAGCTAAATCAAAAAGTTAATTCCCAAAATCACATACGTCGAAGTTTGTGACCGTAAAAAGAAAAAGTGTGAAAGCTTTTGCATGTTCCACGGTAAAGCGTGTCCGTTCCCGGCTCATCCGGCGGCGCGCAGCGTGCGGCCCACCAGCAGGAACAGCAGCCCGGACAGGACCTCCAGGGGGACGCCGGCGGCGGCCGCCAGGAAGGAGAGGCCGTAGAGCGTGGAGACCTCGGCGTCCGGACACTCTTCCCCCTCCTCCTGCAGGATGTAGCTGCTCACGTCCGCCACCTCCATCCAGAGCACGAAGAGCAGCAGCAAGAGCAAGAGCAGGCCGGCTGCAGAAAGTGGGAGGAGGAGACACAGAGACAACCGTCAGCATCTGCTATTGTCATGGAGACGACAACAGCAGAGAGACGTTTGCTGCTCTTGGTGTTTGGGTGTGTGTCTTTTTTTTTTATGTCACGTGACTCAAATGAACTGCTGACTGTTCATTTGAGTCAGCGGTTCACTCCATTTATGACAACAGAAACTAAACTGCAGGCGAGGCAGTAACGGGTCGAGCACGTCGGACACATGTCTGTGTTTTACCGGCAGCCATGAGGAACGTCCCGCCCAGCCGGTACAGTTTGCTGCTGATGAAGGGAACGCCGCAGAGCAGCAGCAGACCTCCGGTCAGAGCGGAGAGCAGCCCGAACACGATCAGGGCGGTCCAGAACCCTCGGAACACTGCGGGGAGCACAGAGCAAAGACTTTGAGCTTCCTCTCCTATAGATTTACTCTGTGTTTGTCTCAAACACACTCGAGATTTGTATTGAATTTGTAAAAGAAGGAAAGAAAAAGCTATCTGGGCTGAAATGATTAATCGGATGAATTGTCACAAATCGATTCCTGAAATAATCGCCAGCTGATAATCATTAATTGATGAGTTTAGAGACTCAAATGCAGGTTAAAACAACAACATTTACAGCAGTAATTAAGCCAAAATGGACAAAAATGTGTAAACGTTGCATTTAAGATTAAAAACAAAACTCTTGGTCTGTAAACATGTTACTGCAGCTTCACGTGCCTGTAGGTCCTGATATATTTCGAATTCAAATCTCAAACAAAAGTTTTCTAGGGGACAAAAAGCTAACTTTGGGGCCCAGTTAAGTTTTTATTTCCCTGTTACCTGCAGTAGCATCATAAACCGGGTCAGGAACGTCTCCAAATGCGACTGGCAGCGGGAAGAGGTAACCACGGACACACACCTTACCCTCCAGCGGGTTTGCTGCAGTTAGAACAGGCGAAGCAAATGGCAAAGAGTCAACAAGTTTCTCTTCACTCGGCTGTCATTGCAATATTCTTTAGTAGAAAAAAACCATAGATCTCAACATACTGGTGAATGTGGCCAAGAGAGCCCTCGTCGAGGGCTCCACTGAAAACACACAGCGCCTGAAAAACCCCTCGTGGTGCAGAGTGAGCCTCGAAGGAGCAACAGTGACGGTTACGTGTGGCTGGATCTGAGAGAGAAACGAGGACAGACATCACAGAAACAGACACTTGAACGTCTCTCTTTCATTTTTCTTTTCTGTCGACAGACGTCTGGGAAAGCAGCTCTGCGTCGCTCTTTGTCTCGCGGTATCAAACGTGGTCCTGACCGCGGCCCGCTGCTCTGTGAGGTTTCCTGGAGGGAACTCGTGAACGAGAGGAAAACTCTCCACTCGCTTGACAGGAGCGTGATTGATGGTGCTGCGCAACACAACAACAACTTTAATCATCGTCCTTTATCGAAAATGAAAGACTTTGTCGCCGTGGTGAGTTCACAGGGGGATTAGCTTTCATAAATATATCCATCTCAATGAGCTTTGTGGATTTCTTTTCTCCGCATATAAGAATAAATTGGGAGATTAAAGGAGTACTTTAATGATTTTTACTAAGGAGATCCGTTGATTTGATAGTTCTGGTTCCTCTAAAGCCATGAAGTCAACTGTGGATTGGCTTTGGACTTTTATAAAGCGTGATCTGGTGCGCAGAGAGAAGGTCGGCATCACATTTAAATTGAATTCCAGGAATGATTCGTAACTGCATTCAGTTTCTCCGGCAATAACATATCAGCCGATATTGATTATTTGGATGATTTATCGATTGCGCTGGTCAACAGCCAGAAACACTGTCTGGGGTTTCTCAGCTGTTTTAGGGTCATTTTGATGACATAAAACCAAAAATCACATTGCTTTTGCTCAATCAGGTCAACTTTCTGAGCTTTGAGCATCAAAATGCGTCACTTGTTCTCACATATGGATCAGTTTCCTGAGAATCTGGATCAATGAGAGATGAGCAGGAAGAGATTCAGTCGGGACTGAAGAGAGACTGAGACGTAATGTTTTAATTTATATTTACGTTTTTTAAACAACATTGGAATTAGATGGAAATAAACAACTGAATTCATTTTGAAATACAAAAATATAACAATTTTATTGCGTAAAATGCAATAACTTAGCATGTTGTAGCAAAGACGCATCTTCAGCTAAAAATACAATACTAACATGGACGTGTGAAAAGCCCAGCTGTTTCTGCTTGACTTGATCAATACTGTGTATCGATAATATGAATTAACTTATTAATAACTAGACAGCAAAAGGTGCTTAAGAGATTATTTGATTTTTATCAAAAATCAAAGGAGTCATTTGAGGAGTTCTGTGTAGAACTAATTGAAATAAAGGTTTTTTTTCTTCTTCATCTTCAGTGTAAAATGTTTGTATTTCTTAACAGTTTCAGCTTCATTGCTGCACTTTCTGTTGTCCTTCCAGCAAATTGCATATTTCAGAGCCTGAATACTTGAGACGACGATTAATCGATTACTAAATTAGTTGACAATTACTTCAATAATGAATTCAACATGATTAATCTGGTTAATCGTTTCGACTCTAATATAAATATAAAATGGACATTGTGACTCCTCTGCCCTGCAGAAGATGAGTCTTCATGCCATCTTCCACCCATTTTCACAAACTACAAACACAAAACTTCAGTGTATTTATATATTTTTTTGCCTTTGCAAAGAGGCTGCTAACATGAGTTTCCAAGATTCTCAATTGGACTTTGTCTAGGCCACGGCAACCCAGCCCATTGTAGTTCCTGCTATATTTTTAATGTCGGCCTCAGTTTCAAGTCTTTTCCAGCCTCTGACATGTTTCATGTCTCTCACATCACTGCACTTTTCCCTTCCTCCCGTTAACCCGATCAGCTTCCTGACGCCGCCTCCGCTCCATGGTAGGGGCCGTAGCTTCAGGGCGACGCGGAGCGGCAGTTTTACCAGAGTTTTGGGAGTACAGGGGCCTGAAATGTAAGTGTTTGCCATTCTTTCCAGATTTTGTTGATCAAAAATTTAAAAACGTGTTGCTGGTTTTTGTTCACTTCGTAGTCTTAGTAATGCACAACACTGAGTCGTTCTATCCCATAAAAATTCCAACTCAATCTCCAGAAGTTTGTTTTTTCAGACACGTCGAGACGACTTAACACCACCTGCTGTGGGGATTGGAGTCCCGCGCCTCCATATTTATGGACGCGCAGCGCTACATTGCTCCGCTGTGTCTTTAAATATCCTAAGAGACGTGTCTCGCACGCTACTGTTTACAAAACATCTGACTAGCTTCCCTAGTAGTCTTTTTGTGGTCGTCATGTAATTCTTGGCCAGGAAAGCGGGACATGTCTTTATTTTGTGACAGAGATCTTGAACTGGGCGTGGCAGAAAGAAGGTGGCCTACCTTTGTCCTGTTAGCGTCTTTGCCCCGTGTTGGGTGGGGTGTGGTGGGCTCATCTGAGTCACAGTCTTCTACGGCTACTAGCCAGTAGTCTGTACTGAAGGCCACGAGGAAACACAGAGTGCCCACCACCCCAAAAGTCCCCCCGGCCAAAGCTGCAGCTCCTATTTTCATGTTCCTAAACCTTCTTTGTCCCTCTTCTGAAGACCTCAGGTCCTCACCAGCGTCTGCCGAAACTGAATCCTCTGTCCCGGTCCCTAAAAAGTTCTGTCAGGCTGTTCCAGCGAGAGGAGGGTGAACGGGGCGGGGGAGACATGAGTTATTTTGGGATGTAGTAATGTATGTCTTCGTCAGATTACCAGCGAGTGTGCGAAGAGGAGGGTCCGTGGGCGAGGGGAATGTGGACAGAATGTTAGTGTTTATAACGAAGAGGCATTGGAAATAAATGAGACTGAAGGTGAGAATGAGCCTGGAAGCTCCACCTGATGCCGTCAAGAATGAGAAGAGCTTTATTGTTTGCTTGCAACACTCAAGAAGATACAAACATTTCGTTCATTTCAAGAGCTTTGTGTGGAATGTGCAGATTCTTTATTAGCTCTCCTTTCTCTTCCTCAGTAGCTGCGTTTCCATCTACCACATCATTTTGTAGTTTGACATTTCAAAAATAAATATGCTTATTGGAAACCTGCAAAGTTTGGGGGGGAAAAAAAATCATTTTTCAATGAAAAAGTTGGTAGGCCTTTGTTTGTATTGAATTTGGCAAAACTGCAATGGAAACATTATCTTTGCATCTCAGGAATCATGAGCAACAACCGGACGTTACAACTAGTGGAAAAGACGAAGGAGAAGGCGACAGGAAGTGGTTGGAGGATCATTAAAAACATGCCACACCATGAACAAACGCATTCACCTGTGATTTTCACTGAGTCTCTTATTCAATGGAAACACAGCGATTGAGAGATTGCGTTTGCTTGTTTTTTTCGGACAACGGCCTCGTTCTGCGTACATTTGTAATGGAAACGCAGCCGCTGTCTCCCTTTATCGACGCGTCTCACTTTCCAGAACAAAGCTGAGTTGTTTCTTTGTTGCTCTCTCCATCGGCGCCCTGTGCAGCGGAGAACGCTGCTCCTCCGCTGCAGGTGCAGGATCCGATGGCTGAGTCAGATTCAGAGCAGCCGGGTCTACAGAGTCTGGGGGGTCAGACCGTCTCGGGCTTGCTGAGCACACTGCAGGAAGGGGAGAAGTCACAACGGACGGTTGAGCAGACATTGGGACAGCTGGAGGAATTTTAATGAATACAGACCAAATTGAATCAACATCTGTTACGTTTTTAGCAGGTGTGGTTCTCTTTCATGCTTAACCATGTCAAACGATTCAAACCCTTCGAAAAACCTGTCTTCCCTTTCCTTGCCTGTGGTGGCGCTGCACCAAAACCCACTGAAGAAAACAACACAAAAAAGTCTAGCGTTTCCTCTGCTGCGGACGTAGTTGCTGGTCTTCCAGCAGCTCTCAGGTTATGAGCTTCAACCTTGGTGATTCATTGATATTTCCTGGTCTTTCTGAGCAATTAGCTGTCAGTAAAGATCATTTGATTAAAACCTCCCAAACTTACAAGAAACTTTCTGAATGGCTTTAACAAGGTCTCCCAGGACTGATAAAAACCTGAACAGTTCCAAAAAACTAGCCAACTTGAATGAACTCCACCAAGTGGAGTTCATTCAGCCAGTTTTATGCAAAAAGAAAAAAAAAAGTTAGTTTAGAGCTACAAAAACATATGTACTTTAGCTGAAACTCGTTATTATATGTTTATTTATAATCACTCTGAAGAAAACCCATATTGTGTAACAATCTGCTGGCGTCCTGTGCAACGTTTCAGACAGAAATAGAAGAAGGATCAACACTGTCTGATGCAGTGAGCGTCTGTTTCTGACCGTTTCGTCGTCAGCGTTCTTCCGTACCTGTGTGAGATCTGCTGAGTCGTGCTCTGCCTCTATAAGACTTGGAGAACTCTCCTTCCGCTTGCTGACATTGGAAGTAACAGAGAAAGGAAGTACAGATGTAGCTCACAGTTACAGAACCAGAACCAAACATGGAGAAGCAGCATTCAGCTGTAAAGCACCAGAAATCTGGAATAAACTTCCAGAAAACTGCAAAACAGCTGAAACGCCGAATTCCTTTAAAGAAAGACTAAAACCTCTTTTAGATTTGTTTTTGAGCCATAATAAATGGATTATTGACCAACATATTCGAGGTGAATTGATGATGGCATTTGTCAAAATGTAACGTTAGTTACTTGGTTTCTCAATTGGTGACTATGTGTTGTTTTTATGAGTTTTTATTTTTGTGATTTTATGATGTAAGGCACTTTGAACTGCCTTGTTGCTGGAATGGGCCGTACACATAAACGAGACCAATTGATTTTCAAATTCTCCTCATTTCTAAATAAATTGCCACCATAAATTCTTTTGAATAAACCATCTTGTGTTGACGGTCTGATTTAATCGTGTTTAAATTTAATTCCTACACATAAACAGACATATAAAGCACTCTGAAACTGAAATTAGCTTCTCTTAGAAACCTCTCTGGATGCGTTTTTCTTCCGGTTACCTGTGTGCTTCTGTTACAGGTGTGTCTCTCTGGAAGGCTCCGATGTCTGTGCAGGGCTGTCTTCGCCGAGACGTCTTGGTGCAAGGTGTGTCTACTGTAGGCTGGCGTCTGTTGCGGTCAGATTTCACATACTGTCACGTTTACTCTGGCTGGACGCGGGGAGGAACCTCAGAGGAGGGTCTGTAATCTACCTTCTTATTAAAGTTTTGAAGGTTCCTGGACAGAATACGCCTGATGCTGTCCATTTCCTCAGGCAGGAGGGGACGGGCGCCAGGGCGGTCCACTCTGAAAGGAAAGGCGTCAACGTTCATAAAGTGTTTTCTTTCAGGCATAATACTTGGGGTTTTATGTGAGAATTCGGATGTTTGGTTTCTGTTAGATGAGAACACCAATGATGGCCATGAATACCATAGTAATTGTAAATTTGCAGCATGTGGGGAAAATTTAAACTTGCTCAATAAAATACTTAAAAACCAGAAAAGTTGCATGTTAAACGTTCAGATGTTAGCAGTTCAAATGTGTCCTTAGGGTCCACAGTGTCAGACCAGGTCAGTTTAAAGAAAAGACTTGGATCAGTTTTGTTAGATCTTTTTTTTTTTAGAAATCTTGTTTTACACCAGAATTCCTTAATCGATCCATTTTCTGAACTCCTGTAGAAATATTGGGCGGGTTCTACGGTTCTGTCCTCTTACGGCGGCGGCGCCTCCTCGTCCCCCTGCTGCTCCCTCCTCTCCAGCTCCTGGTAGACCCTCAGGATGCTGGAGCGAGCCCGGTGATGCTCGCCGATGAGGAAACGTCGAAGGTACTTCTTGTTGAGCTGCTCAAACCTCACACAAACACAAACCACAGGTGGAAAAAAGTTCCATGTTATGAATTATTTGCTGCCACCTAGTGGCTGTTTTGCGTCACATGATCAGAAAAAAATACCAACTCTCCAGAGTTGGTAAAAAAAAATAAGGGGGAAATGAGATAAACTAACCTGTCTTTCCAGTAATGTTGCCCCCAGTAGCCAACCACATCTTCTATTCCTGACAGCAGATGGTCTAAGAGCTAAAAGCAGATGTTATATTTTCTTTTCCAAACATCATACATATTATTAAAATCGTCTTAACGTGGGACTAAACATGGTTTCCTTGTCAGTTTTGGTTAGTTTAGTGAATTTCATTTGAATTATATTGTACTTGTTCAAAACAAAAACAATCTTAAAGTACCTTCTAAGACAAAAAAAAAATTATATTCAGAAATATGATCGATGTCTAAGGATGCCAAATCAATTTTATGGAGACACTGACTATGCAGAAATCCTTCCTCTTGGGTGATCAATATGTGATAGATAGAATAAATGACTCCTTTTTACCAGGAACAAACATCCAGCGAAATTTGTCAGAGGATAGAGACACGAAACACAAACGGGTCTATGAGTACTGTCTATTAAAGGAAAAGTAGTGTGTCATGGAGTTACTGATAGGAACCGCTACAAGAGAAAATTAGCTAAACAATAAGCTCTGAGTAGTAAAATCTATGAGATGAAAATCAGAGAACATGTTCTGCAGATGGTGGCAACTATAGTATCATTAATCTTATGTAGGAGAGAGTCAGAATTAAACACTTGTGTTTAACTCTGAGATTTAACAAGATTTAACAAGAGTTAAACACTTGTGTTTAACTCTGACTCTCTCCTACATACTCTCTGACTCTGACTCTCTGACTCTCTGAACAGCAGCTTCATGTTCTGTTAAACACAAGTGTTTAACTCTGAAGATGAAGCAGCTGTGACGTCCATGAAGAGAGAAAAGTAGAAAACACTAAGTTAATGGCAGCAAAAAGTAAGATAAACCAAACTTTTAGAGTAGTAGGAAATAGTAGCACAATGATAAAAACGGCTGTCCATATATGTCCACATATATGGCAACATAACCACAATGATAGCTCAGGGTGAACGTCTCTAACTGTGAGCATTATCAAAAAGTGAAGCTTTTAGCTTCGTCTTGAAAGTAAACGGGGTTTAAACCATTAAAGGAACTGTTTCCTGTTAAAGGCAAAGAGAGGACAGCATTATCCAGAGACAGTCAGATGAACCATGGTAACTCTGGAAGAGCCACATGGATCTATAACTCCAGTGGGACAATCTGTTGACGGGGCTACTATCACTCATATGTTAAACTAATATCGCCGTTATGGAAAAGTGGTGAGAAGAAAGGCATTGATAAGAAGCCAAAATGAAAGTTTTTGGCAGACGTGTAAAGTACTAATTGTGGTATAAACTTATTACCGCAGCACAACCCTGAACAAAATGTTCCATGATAAAACAAGGAGATGGCAGCATCATGCTGTGAGGATGCTTTACGTCAGCTGATTCAGATAGAACCGATCAGAACTGATGTGAAGATGGAAGAAGCCAAGTAAGGGACCTTACTGAAAGGAAACCTGTTAAAGGCTGCAGTAGATTTGAGTTCGGGAGAAGGTTCTCCTCCGGTTGATGCTATAACCTTTAGCTGCAATGGAGTGCATTAGGTCATACATTCATGTGTTGTGCATCTGAGAATCTGTGTAAGGTGTAAAAATGGCTTTCTGCAGCTGGAAACTGCAGCTCAGCAGTTGAGCTGGATGTTGTGAAGTCTCACCCTGCTGTGGATCTCCTCGCTGACTGTAGGCAGAGCTCTCTTCTTCCTCTTCACGTCCAGCAGCTCCACCAGAGGCTTGATGGTCATCCCCTAATAACCAAGCTGGGTGGGTGAAAATCTTAACTCACCCCTTCTATTGATTGAGCTGTTGTGATACACACTACATTTATTTCTCACCTGCACAAAGACGGTAAAGAGAATGACCACGATGGTGGTTGTGATGAAGAGCCTCTTCTTTGGGAAGTCGTCAATGAGGAAGACCAGAGAAAAGCAGATTGCTCCTCTGAGGCCACCGTAGGCAATGATGAACTGGTCTCTAAAGGTCACGGCGTTCCTCCGAAGCTTGTTCACCACAGCGGTGAGCAGAAGAACGCCTTACACATAGGGATGATGTTTGAGCAAGAGACGTTCTTTAAAGACTGAAGTAATTTCATACGTAAGAAATACCTGTGGCCCTCCAGACGAGGCAGAGCAGCAGGGTGGAGCAGACAAAGGGCCAGCTCCACATGTGTATGTCTTGTATGGTGGACACACCAAGGAAGACAAAGATCAAGGTCTCGCTCACGCTACTCCACATCTTCAGGAAGTACTGGATGCTGGTGTTGCTGCGCTCTGACACGTTAGCCTCCACGTACTGTTTCATGGTCACAGCACAGGTCACAATGCTGGAGGATTGGGGAAAATACTGATTAATGAAGTTAATGTGGTAGGTTCAGGAGCCGGACCAAACCTCAACCAACCCTCTAATAACATGTCTATAACTCAATTCACCTGGCACTCCACTGCCGTAATGCTCTTTCAACACCCACCCTCACTTACCCTACATGAGTGAGTGAGGGCCCCCTCATTACTCCTTCATTCTTCCATCCTTCATCCCATCCTCCACCCTTCATCCCTTCCTCTATCCTTGATCCCTTGATCCATTACCTCATCTCTTGCTTCATCCCTTCCTCCAGATTGTCTCTAGCCTCTCTCTGTTTCAGGTTCCATCTTTAGGGTTCTTAACAGGCTCAGGACAAGATATTTTCTGAAGACTTGCCCCACACTGAGTCTCCATTCATGTCTCTGCAGATGACTCATCACTCATCCAATTCATCCAACCCATCCATCCCTTCCTACAGCCAACGTCCCATCTTTAAAAAAAATCCTATAATTCGCAGCACGGTGTGGTCTTTGCTAGTGCATCACAGTAGCCTTTATAAAGCGTTGGGATGACGGACATCAATACTCACGCCATAATTCCTGAGAAGTGAAGCATTTCTGAAGTCAGGTAGGACAGGTAGGAATACAGGAAGACAAAGAGGGGAGCGATGACCTGGGCTCTGGAGGTGAACCGTGAGGTGAGAGCTGCCACCAAGCCAAAGAACAGTCCCACAAAGAAGCCTCCCAAACCCACCACTATCAGCCTGCAGCCTCCCACCAGTACATCCAGTCCAGTCACCGAAGGCAGCCGCAGAAAGGACTCAAAGAGCTTGTAGAGCACCTAATAGGTGGAGAAGTACACTTCAGTAGGTTCTTCATGTAGAAGAAAAAATATCTCTGGAAACACCACTGACCACTGTGACAGCGTCATTGAGCAGCGACTCTCCAAACACCAAGATGTGCAGCTGTTCATTGACGTGCATCTCTTGGAAGACGGAGAGCACGGCCACGGGATCGACTGCAGCGATCAACGAGCCAAACAGCAGGCAGTGGAGCAGAGAGATGTCGCCCAGAGAGTCTGGAACCAGCAGGCAAACGCCGTACAGAGACAGGCCAATGCCCAGCACGTTCCATAGGGTGCCCAGCACCGCATACCTGCAGGTGGAGCAACAGGAAGGTCTTCTTCTCTCCTGTTCGTGGCCTTTGCAACTTCACAAGTTACATCTTGGGTAACATATTAACAATTTTATTCAAATCTAATCACTAAGCAGTCGAAGTACGAACCAGAGGATGGTACCAAGGTTTTCAAAGAACAGCTTCCCAGGCAGGAAGTAACCTGCATCTAGAACGATGGGCGGGAGCAGGAAGAGGAAGAACGCGTCTGCGCTCAGAGTAGGGGGAGCAGAGTGGCGGACCCCGTAGATCACCCCTCCCACAAGCAGGCCCACCATGATGAGGACACAACTTTCTGGGACAACAGCTGGGACTCGACCGGACCAGTGGAAACCTGAGACGATGACACCAATAGGGGGGAACTCAGATGGGGTCAGCAGATTACTCTGACTTGATTTATTCAGAGAATTTGTTAAACCACATTTTGACTGATTTGGGCTATCAAGTCACAAGGTCTTATGTGACCGGGTATGTTTTTGTACTAAAACGTGGGATAAACTGACTTAAGTTAATCCTAGCTATCAGCTCAGTTTATTATTCAAATTAATTAAAAATCTTTCTATCTTGGGAAACCAGGGGACACAGACAGAAACAAGAAGGAAGGTCAGCGATAGTCTGGTAAGTCTACTCCACCAGATTATCGCGAAGGAGAATAATTTGTGACTTTTATCAGGTGTAGACTTTCTCACCTAAATGAATGTTTTTGAGTGGACTAGTTAAATAAAATTTCCTTCTCCTGCTCAAAAAACCAATCAATACGATTAGGAGGTAGTTTAACATTTGTCATTGCAGATGCGGCTGGTTTGTATAGCTTTCTCCTTCTTGTTTGCACTTTGGTAATTTCCATCTGGCATTAAAATTTAGATGTAACATTTAAGGGATAAAAACCATAAACGGAGGAAATCTGTCAGGTTCCAAACACGCTTACTCAGCAGTCTGAGCTATAGATCTATAGCATAGATACAGCATTCCACCGTAAACACTGGACGGCTCCTTTTCCCATTTATCTGAAACGCTTGCCTTATTTTACTGCAGTTCTTGACAAAAGTTGTGAAATTTTAACTGAATTTCAGTCATTTGGCTGCTTTGGCCAAACTATTGAAATTTTTCAGTTATACAATGTCAATCAATAAATCAATGAAGTTTATTTGTGCGTCACATTTCAGCAACAAGGCAGTTCAAAGTCCTGTAAAGGCACCCTTGATCTAATGCCTAATATTTACCAAAACTAATGTTAAATTGTTGTTTCTATGTGTGTTTGAAATGTTTTCTTGTTTAACTAGGATCAACTGGAATCTATGTGCAGATGAACTGAGATGACTGGATGTTCTGAATTGGCACTTTACATCCAAATCTGCCGTCTTACGGACAGTTGATAGTATTCCTGACATTTCACATTTGTCACCCTGAATTTGAGCAAGTGTTTCTTTCCCCACCCCTCCATCCCGTTTTCAACACTCCGTCAGAGAGGCGCTGCTGTCGGCCTTACCCAGCTTGGCCAGCGAGGCCAGCATTATCCACAGCACGATCTCAAAGGGAGCCTGCACGTGGTGGTAGTCCAAGCTGAACACCCTCAGCGCACCGGGCGGATCCACAGATGGGCCGACGCGGCTGGCGTCGAAGCCCGCCGACGGGGGCCCGACATGAGGCTCATCCGGGAGGGTCAGGGCCAAACAGGCCCAGAGATGCTGGGAGAGCAGCAGAGGGAGAGGCCAAAGCGCAGCCATCCTGCAGCCATGCTGGAACAACAGGAGAGAGGCAGAGAATAGGACAGGGGTCACAGAGGCAGAGGGCGGGCCAGCAGCTCGTGTACTTCCACCAAAACTGTTGAAGCCACGCAGACGCTAATGTGCACAGGAATCCCTGAGCTGGCAGCGACGCCGGTCCAGCAGCTCAGAGCGCAGGTGCTGCTGCCCTCTGTTTTGTTTCTGTCCCACCAGCGCAGTTTGAAATGTGTTCTCTGCAGTCACAGCCTGTTGATTAGTGACAACAGCAAACGATTCGGAGAACAGGGACGTTTTCTCCCAAAAGCAGCCAAAACCCAAACACTGGAATTTCACCAAACGGATGGGTGACGTCTTATGTAGAAGTAATTATTTTATTTTATTTTATCATTTTATTTGTAAACACGTTCTACCCAGCAGTCTGAATTTTTATGTCAAGGTGCAACAAGTGAAGAGTTACAATTTTAGTCATGATACTCCAGAAAAGAAACATTTATTTAAAAGCCGGACAGTGAGATGGAACGTTGTATATTTTTTAGCTGTAATGTACAAAAAGTGGTACATGATTTTTTTTTGTTACAATGAACATAAAATGCTAGCACCGTATTTTGTGGTAGTTTTGGGGATAACAATAACAAAAGTGTTGCTAAGAAAGTATTGATAACTTCTTTTCAAAATGGATATTTGAAGATATTTTCTCCAGTTTCTTCTCCAGTTACATAGAAAAGCCTGATTCCTTTCACTAGACTGGACACAATAACTGCATTTAATCCTAATTTTGAATGTAATCACATTTATCGAGGTACAACATAGTAAAAGTAGCAATGCTGACACTACAGACACCTTCAGGTGTTTTCAAACATCATGAATTGGGTTTGTTGTGATAAATCCAGATTCTCATCCTGACGAGACAAGAATGATTATCAACACCATAAATGCCGAAACCTGGTTTCTCCCATCACGACAGCAATAAACATGCTCAAATAAAAAAAAACAAAGAAGAAAATAAATCTTTCGGTTTAATTTTGTCTGCAGATACTTTATCGATGTATATGTTTTTTTCTAGATAATTTTCTATTGGGGTTTATTTTGATACTCTGATGCTGTAATTTCCCCCAAGGACTCCTATTCTATTGTATCAACCTATTAATATTTTTCCCACTTGTTTTATGACTTAAACATCCAATACATTGGATGTTTAATGTATTGGACAGGTGTGATATAACAGGTGTTATATCACACACTAAGACACTTAGTGTTATATCACAAACACTAAGGTTTGTGATATAAATCACCAAAATGTGCGAAAGTGCAAAGACCATAAATACCTTCAAGTCTGTGTATGACATGCAGCTAAATTACTTTAAAAACTAGTTTAGTTAAGCCTGAACTACTTGTTTGTAGATTATTTCTAACTGGTTAGTTTTCTTTCTAAGAAACATGGTTCAGTTATTGGAATGATGGAGAAATGAGGGGAATATTGACGACTGAATTGTCTTTGATTTGGTGTACTTGAAAACATCCCCGCGAGCACAACTTGATGAAAACAAGTGAGCTTATACTAAATTCAAACTGGTTCCTCGTGTTCTCACTGTTCTTTAAAACTAGTTTTGCTCTGGGGGTGGGAGCATTATCTCACTCCAACTCTTTGTCTTTGAATTTAATTTTTAGATTACCACAGATTTACCTGCGACCATCTCTGGAGAGACGTTGCACGATTAGACACGTCTAATCCGCTAATTACAGGCGAAACCTTGTCGAATCTCTGTTCTCCATCTCTTGAGCGCAGTGGAGTAGAAGCGCCTCAGGCTTTAACAGTGTTGCTGCATGCTAATGGATCACCGTCTCCTTGACTGCAGAGAACCTGGCTGTGAGGATTTTAGGCTTTTAGGTTACAAATCTAACTTAAGCAGTCGAATCCGCGGTAAGTCTTGGTATAATTGCTCTCCTGGATGTGCGGCGTGCCTCACGGTCCTCCGCAGGTAGCTTTGATTCAGGCTGGCTGAGTGAAAGTGGAGCCCGCCAGGTTTCGGTGAACACAACCCCCTTTTTTCTTCTGTAGCTCACGCTGATCATGCACCGTTCGAGGCTTCGGAGAGATTTAGTTTGATTTCATGAGTCTGAGAAGTGCTTTACATTTACAATTTCAAACCAGTTGATCGGAGCTGTTGGTGGTTCAGATTTGAATGTTTCTGATGAGCAGGAAGAGAACGTGAGTTTCCCAAAAAGCCGCTTGGCACTTACGTTTTATCACACAATACAGAGAAAACGCACTGAAGTGGATTTTAAAGGAGCTATTTGATTGCTTCCTTATTTAGAACTAGCTTTTTACTGGTTTTAATTTGTTGTCAAACTCTTTTTTGCATCATTTCTGAATCTCACTGACTCAATACTATGAAATTCGTCTCTAACAGCTTTTAATAATGCCATTTTATAACAATCAAGTAACTATGGCAAATTCAGTTGTTATAAAAAATACTATTTATATCAAACATGACTTAAAAGAAACTTAACTTCGATATTTAATGCCTTGAAATTGGGCCTCTGTCTCTTTAAGAAGCTCCTGCTCTTTCTGAAACTCCGCCTTCAAGAAGTCGTCACAACATGGCTCCTCTGTTAACCCTTTAATGAAGTTTTCACCAGCGTTGCTCTGAGAAGTAGCTCATATAATGAGCTCAGCTGCTGTTTGCTAATTGCTGGTGGCTAGTCTGAAGGAGCACTTTAACATGATGCGAAGCTCAAAAAAGTTGATTTTACAGAACACTGCCCCTTTAACTTCTGGAAATTGAGTTTTTCGCTCGTTCCTCTTGCGAGCTCAGTCAGATTGGGTGGAGATCATCTACGACAGGAAAGTCAAACTCATTTTTCAACTTGTGACATATCAAGATCATAAATGTCCTCTGGTTTACCCAGAACGCAGCAATAATAACCCATTTAAACTGTTTTTTACCTGTCACTGTAATTTAATGAGGAATCCTTAAACTCAAATAATATGGAACATCTCTTCACACTGATGTAATCTGTCAATTTACAAGTAAATGATTGATAAAACAACATACAAAATGCACAACTATTTTTTGAGATTGTTTTTATGCATCTTCCATAGGAAGACGTGTCTTTACTAGAAGGCTAATGTGTTGGTAGGGTTGTAACTAAGCTGTACTCTTTTTTTCCTTTACAGATAACAGATTAAAAATGTAAACTAATCTTGTTTTACAGCCCAGGTTCCTCAGTGAACTAGCTGGTAAATAATCTTGTAATCCTTGTAAATCTGTTTATTGACTCAACCCTTCAAAAGGCCCATCTCACATATCTCAAACCTTGAGGCCTCCGTGAAAAAGCGGGACTCAAAATGTGATCAAATTACACTCAAGTGGACTTCATTTAATAGTAACATGTGGAGTCAGTTTGATTGCTCTGGATTTTATCAGCGTAAAACATGCTGTAAAAAAGGCATGCTGAACTTTACAGGAATTTATTTTCTTTAAAGTGAAATAGATGCAACATTTTCCTTCAGATTCTAAGTCAAGCTCTACTCTGTGTTGGTCCATCACAAGTTTGTAACCTACACGTCTGGAGTCGTAAGTGAGTCTTTGGATCTTACACAACGGTTCAGCAACATTATACCCGTTGGGGAAAATATACTACTTTTGTTTTGCATCGTCCTCACATGATGGCAATGATATAGTAGGAGCCGATCAAATTCTTGATTACTATGGATTGTTGCTGTGTTGTTGTTCGATCTTGTTCAATGTGCCCTTTTTTAACTCTGAGCCCCGGCCCCTCCAAAGGTCTCTGCGCGGCCCTGCAACGGTTGCTAACTTTTGCTGAGAACAATTTTTTAAAAATAACTGAAATTAAAAAGTATATATATAACAAGTGCAGTTTTTAACAAGTTTTTTGTGGAATAATTATATTGAAATTCCACAAAAGGATGAAACTCAATACACCAGTTATGTAAATTTTTTCTATTTATGTTATTACATTTAAAACTGTGTGCAAATATCAACATCCCATAAAGGACATTATAGCCATCTTCTTTTTGAAAACCTTTTTTTTTTTTTTTTTCTTTATTTTACGCCTAAAAATAGAAATGAAATGGTTTCATATTTCCGATTTTTATCAAAACTTTTTTTTTTATTACTATTGTATTTTTTTCCCGAAATGTCAGGTAACATTTTTTTGTCTTAACGAGTCTTATTTGGCTTGTCAAAAATGACTCTTTAGATTGTAAAGGGTGCAGGCCCCTGGTCTATCGCATAAAATCCCAACATGTATATTGAAGTTTGTAATAATAGTTTGTAATAATAATGTGATATCATGTAAACATGAGCTCAGTGTGTTGATCTATGATTGAATTAGTGAGTGGCTCCCTTTATGCTTTCTTGTTCTCTACCACAAATCTTCCCCAAATATCCAGCTACTTGGTGTATAAATAATTTCAATCAGCAAAATATGTGCAGCTACTAAGATAAAGTTGAAAAAAAGTGATGATTTATTCATGTGTAAAACAGCAAGCAATAACTGACTCTGAAATATCTCCTAATTTAATTTAGCAATGCCTGTGAGATTCAATTCATTCAATGTCTTTTAAGTTCACGTAGACGTAATACCAGAATCAAACAGCAGATGGCGTGTGGAAGCTGCTCTGATCCAGTGGGCAAGAAAAAGGCTTTGCCTCATAAAACACACTGATACAATCCTTTTACATATGGCATAGGGGTTTAAAATTTTTTATGTCAGGCACAGATATTAGAAAGAAATTGTGTTTCATGATCTTTATTACTTTGATGGATTGTTCCCTTGAAGCTGAGGATTGTCCACCTCTGAAATCCTCAGCATAGGAGAGCTGAAGGTAGATGAGCAGGGCGCTAAGTTGTGGGTGTTCAGATAACTAATTTTATCGCCACTGTCCGCCCCGGATCCTTCCTCCAGACTGGCCTCCAGTGAGTACGGCCCGTGCGACTGGCAACCAGGCTGCGGCGGCGGCACCAGGCCGTGCAGAAGGCTGTGTCCGAAGTGGGAGTCGCATCGGGCCAAGTTGTCGGTCAGGTGTTGCATGTAAACCTCCTCCAGCTGCTTCTCCAGCAGCCCATTCAACACAGAGTTGGACATGGGCTCCAAGCCGGGCAGATCCAAGCTGATGTTTTCGCTTGCCCCCATCACCAGGTACCCCTGGTCTGGGATGGACTCCTGTTTGGCCTCCGTTTGGAGGCACGCCTCGTTAGGCTGAAAGTGAAAGTCCTCTTGGTTGACCATGGCTCTGGGGAGGTGGTGGGAGATGCGGCCCGAGTCGGCCACCTGCAGGTCTGGGTAATGCTCCAGGAGGCTGCAGTCTTCGACGCAGATGGGTGGGAGGGCGGCTGCCGGTGAATACCCAGGAATCAGGAGGCCTGGGATCTCAGACCCCACTCTCAGTCCCTGGGGTTTGTTGGGGTCCAGCTCTTCCTGGTTTGACTCTGATCACAGAAAACACATTGAATGATTCCAGTGTAGTATTTACTTTCCCTCAAGCTGTCCTAACCAAATTTCAAATGTAAAGCTTTAGATGCCTTAGATTTAGAGAGTTGTGCAGTTTAAAAGTAAAGAGGACGTGATATTGTCAGAAGCAACAATATAATGTAAATTTAAAACTGCCAGAGTGAGTTGGGAAGATCACATCTGGCAAAAGAGGAAGCATTACAGTCATACTGAAGCAGTGCAACTAGAAGAAAAAGTAACACAAGATGAAAGTGGAATAGTCCGTTTTTAGATCGCTAGATTCTACTGCCAACAACGCTGCTAGAGAACCGTAGTAACGAGTCCGCTCACCTTCTTCGGTCAAATGTATCTGTGGGTTGACAAAGTTCGGCTGAGGGACAGAAAAGCTGAGCGGGTCGGCACATCGCGTGCTCGTCTGATATCCTTTCTTTCTGGAAGCTGTGGCGAACTTTCTCTCCTCCCTGTAGCACATTAATCTGAGAAAACCTTCAGCCAGCATGACTCCGGGAATATCCTCTCCTCTTTGCCGTCCTTTCGGCTTGTTTCGAGCGATAATTTCAAATCTTAATGGCGGTGTTACGTTGCGAGTGTAATGATGCAGCTCTTTTGCCCTGTTTCACTTCTGCATTTGAGAAGAGGCAGCCCCCACCTCTCACTTCTTCTATTAATATCTCACCAAACATCAGAGTTAAAAAAAATAAGATCAGTACGTTTAAACCTAAACAGGTATGGAGACAAAGATTGCCAGGTGTACACTTCAAGAGAGATTCCCTATGACCTCAATGAACTTCTTCTTTGGCCAATGGTTTGTTACTTTAGTGTTGCTCTTTGGATCACTGAAATGCAAACCTTTAATGTTCTGGGTGAGAGAAGAAGGTTCTCGTCCAAGGTTTGATGGCACATTGGCCCGTCAGTATGGTAAAACTATCCTGTAGTTGTTGCAGAAAAACTGTTTCATGTGTAAACCTTACATCTCCGTGTTTTACTGCAGAGATTTACCTAATATCAGTGTTGGGTCAATGCCAAAGAGCTTGTTGTCGAACACACCGCTTCGTCAAGGCCAGGGCATTGGTGGCAACGGAGGTAGGAGTTTGTCCTGTAATCAGTGGGTCACCGGTTTGATCAACGACATCTTTGTCGTTGTGTCTTTGATGCTGGTGGCGGTGAGAGGGACCGGAGGCGAGATCCTTGCTTCTGACAGACTCATTTTTATCTGGTGTCTCAACTCCAGTCCTTGATGTCCTAAAACTTTAATATCATCCCACGTCCAACACATCTCAATAAATTGTCTGAATCACCTCCTAAAGATACGATCAAGTTCTGCAGACACCTCTAAGTTTTAGGCACCATTTTCATGATAATCTTGACCCCCTGAGGCAATTTTTTGCAAATCCATTATATTTCATGCTTTTCAAAGTCATCACAGGAACAGCTGCTAGCTGTAGGTAGTGGTCTTTTAGATCACTACAGCTCTATTAGATCACTACTATTTAGTCAGTGACCTACTTTGTCAGCTTTTTTATTATTCCTCAGAAATAAAGAAGAGGTTGGAGTTGAAAAGGTGATTCACACCTTACAGAGGTGGATTGATGATGAGCGGAAAGCAGAAGTAGCTTTCATTTTACGATTAATCTGTGTGTCACGTTGTTGACATGGGAGACAAACACTTAATTCAATGACATGAAAACTAGTTTACATATTTGCAGTGCAAGAATTTATCTTTGATTATTTTGTCTAAGTTTTGGGCTGCACAGTGGCGCAGTAGGTAGCACTGTTGCCTTGCAACAAGAGGGTCCTGGATTTGATTCCCGGCCCGGGGTCCTTCATTGGTCTCTCTAAATTCTCTAGGTGTGTGTGTGTATGGCTGTTTGTCCTGTCTGTCTCTGTGTTGCCTGGCGACCTGTCCATGGTGACCCCACCTCTCGCCCAAAACGTTAGCTGGAGATTAGCACCAGCACCTCCCGACCCCACGAGGGCCAGAGGTGTAAGAAAATGGATGGATCCTATATTTAAACCAAAGAAATAAAACATGAGATTTTTTTTTTCTTTTTTTTTTTTGTATGCGAGGAAACGTACAAATTCATCAGGGCATCCGATAATTGTTTCCCCACTGTAAAGGTACATTTTAGCCTCGTTTCACTTATGAAAATGAAGGTGTTTGGATTTGGTTCCCATTCTGCATTTTTCAAAGAACGTGCCTCTTATGCAAATGAATGTTCCTGTAGCTTAGTGTTTGATTTTGCATAACATTTACAACAATGTATTTTCATTTAGTCACTGGAGGATATAAATTTAGAGCGCAAGAAAGGATATTCACTGAGAATTTGTGACGTGAGAAACAATAAATCGTTAAAGACAAAAAAAATTACATTCTAAACCCTGGAGTCTATTTGTTGTGCACAAAATATAGAAAAGTGTCAGAAAAAAGTGGAAAACATGCATTACTGATAGACCAAAAGTCGTCTTCGTGTTTTATTGAAATTCGGGGGCATTATACAGAAATAAGAAACACAACAGGAAATATGATTCCAACTGCAGCTTTCTTAAAAATACAGACACATAATAATAATAAAAAAAACAATCCCTCATTTGGCCATTTGGCAGGTATTCTTAAACATTGAAGTACAAAAAAAAAGATTGCTAATAACCTAGCATTAAGACAATACCAAGTAAGTAAAAATAGAGGCTAATAGACCATCTGTCCAGAAAGCAGCTGATGTTTTAATGACTGTCAAGTCCTAAATATGGGATTAGGCGTTTCCAGGATTGGTGGTGGAAATGATTATTATGTGCTAATATTTAACGATGACATTGGTGGCATCCTGAATCTCAGTTACATTGCTTTCAGATGCTCGTTTGTGCCTGGTGATGTGTTTTTTTTCCACATTCATACTGATGGTAGGTAGATGGGCATTAGGCTCACAGGTCCAGCAGTCCGAGGCGAACCGGACAGCTCCGTGCTTTTACCTGCTGCTGGGAAGGCACGGCGGAAATATAAGAAAACACACAGAGGAAAGGTAAGAAGGAAGGAAACGGTACGTGCGCTTATAAGCCGACTGGTGAGTCGTTTCTCTTTTTTGTTTGTTTGTTTTTTCTTCCGGGTCGGTTCTGGGTCGGTCCAGGTCTTGGGAAGGCCAGAGGTTTAAGGTAGAGACGGTGAAAGAAATGCTACTGCTGTGCCTTCTTCGCTTGAGCCTCTGCTTCCTGGTGACAAACACGGAGGGAGACAGAAGAAGAGGAAGGGTATGTTACACTAACATGGAGGACATCGGTTTAAATATCTGACGGCTTTGTTTCTACGGCAACCGCTACGCCTGCGGTTCCTGCTGCGGCAGACAGGAGGTGCCAGTGAGCAGGAGAGAAGATGCTGTGGAGCGAGGATGTGGTTTGTTGGACAGACGAATTCCGAAGTGTTGCCAATTCGCAGAAAGGACAAAAAATACTGATGTGTTTTTGTTTTATGAGCTCACCTTCGAACCTGGGGGAGCAGTCAGACCCAGAAATGCATACACAGCGTTGTCCTCTCTGGCGTCGAAGAAGGCCTCGTAGTTCTGAAGGAAAAAAACCCATAAATACATAAAGAGAAGCAGCAACAGTTCAGTCGGTTCATAAAGAGAAGCAGCAACAGTTCAGTCGGTTCATAAAGAGAAGCAGCAACAGTTCAGTCGGTTCAGGGTCAACTCATCTATAGCTACACAGCATCCTCTGAAATTAATGTTTCAACGTCCACAACGCCTTGAAAGGGTTTTCATTTTATTGAGATTTTAGATAATCACCTAATACAAAGTAGCACATAAATGGGGAAAAACAGAAATCTGAAATGTGCGGCATGTTTCTGTTCAGCCTACATCATGTGGAAGGATATTTTGGTGCCGTTATAGTCACAAGTAGTTGAGTGAATGTGAAGGTTTTGCTCATTCTTTTCCAAAAAGCAGCTCTAACTCAGTCAGATTTGTTGGAGAGTGTATGACTAGTACTTTGACTAGGCCATGCTAACACGATTTTAAGCTAGGCTGGTCCAGTGTCTCTCAGGCAGTATGTTAAATACTAATAATTTATCTAACATAAATGATTACTTATGTTCAATAAATTAACATAAGTAATTATGTTAATTACTCATGTAATTAACATAATTACATAAATAGTTTATGTTAATGTATTTACCATATAAAAATGTGGGCGATCTTTAAATTCAGATTTTAAAAATCTCCCTGATTTGTAATTTTCTATCTGTTTTCATTCATATTTTATCTGTAGGTACTTTATTAATAATTTTTTATTTTTATCACAATTAGGTTTGATTATATTATATCTGTATATAACCGTAAATAATTATAAATTGATTTGATAATTTACTGTATCTACAAAAAAAAATTGAAGGCAAAATAAACTTATGCTTCTACCTACACTTTTTTCGGTCTACACAATGCCTGGTTTTAGTTTTCAACCTTGTGTTTTTTCTTTTCTTGACCGTAATATATGGAAAGGCTTCACACATCATTTTGCAACACACTGCAAGTGACTGCCACGCCACTGTGGTTTGATGAATGATGTTGCGTAAGCTTTCACAGCCAATCTAATCGCAGAGGTCGGAGAACTGCTGAGACGAACAGGCCGCGCGCACTCCCCCCACGTTGCGTTTGGTCGGACAGAGTCGCTCACATTCCTGGTTCCTCGCTCCGTCTCGGTCCTTTTTATATTCTCTCCTTTTTCTCCCACGCACTCAAACACGCCCTGCAGCTGCAGATGTCCTGGGAAGTCGCTCTGCTCTTTTGTCTGTGACATTTAATACAACCTGCAAGTGCAGTTTCACCTTCAGCAGTGCAAACAGTCAGCATGCTTTTAGCGGCAGCGCTCACATGCTGTGTCGCTAAATAGCATCCCTGCGCGGAGCAAAAGAATAACGCAATGAACAAACAGAATTTAACATTTTGTTTTGTGCATTTGTTTTGGCTTTGGCCTGGTGATGTAAGCATTTTCCTAATAGGAAAATAAGCAAAAACTTCACAGATCTGGTCTCTTGTTAATGTAGGAAAGTTAACTATTCACTATTTACTTTCAATAATTGGCGATGTGACCTAAATAAGGTTCTTTTCATGTCCATGGATATATTTTCCCTCTGCTCAGATGGTCAGATGATGATGTCACAGAATTTGTTTGCAGGAATTTGCTGACTGAGTAATATGCAAAACTTTATGGAAATGTTTCTGCTGAGCCACCGTCATTTATCAGGTACCAATACACAAAAATCCAAGTTTGGTATGTAGAGATAAACAACAAAATTCAATATGCTTCAGTGCTACAAACTTGCGTTCCTATTGTACTTGATGAAAACACAGCAATTTCGGAAACAAATTTAATATTTTTCTATGTAAAGTTTTTGGATGAGGCAGTTTTTGAAATTAGTGTATTTCGTGACTCTGTGATGGAAATACGTTGTTACATTCACTTGAGTAACTTTTTTGAAAAAAAAATAAAATAAAAAAATAATTATAAAAGTAGTTTTATCTGCAATGTACCTTTTTTCTTTAACTTGAATAATATTATTATTGCTACATATTCATTTTGCCCCCTAAAATAATATGATGCCTCCCCTGTTAAACTTGTAACCCCTAACTCTAACTCCCCCCCGGACCAAATCATCACAAATCATTTCTTCTTTAATAACCTCACTAATAAGCAACAATCAAAATAAGCCCTCTAATGAGTTGCAGCTTGAGTTAAATTTGTCTTTAAGTTTATCTTAAACATATGGAAGGCCGTCGTGTCGGTGGTTTTGATGCGTCCAGTCGGCCTCACCCCGCAGTATTTTTCTTCATTAAAAATCTGAGGGGGCAGAGGGTTCCCCGTGGCAGGTCGCGACTCTTCCGGTACGTTCTCCCTCATCCACTTCCTGTTGGCCTCGTTGGCCGCGATGTCGCACTCCTCGTACTCGATTTTATTGGCCGCCAGGAAGCCCATCACGTCCTGCTGCTGCTTTTTAATCTGCGTTGGGGACGGAGATGAAAAACAAAACAAAAAAAAAAAGAGAGAGAGAAAGAAGGAAGCTGTCAGTTATTAGCTGCAAAATTAGGAGGAAGTGGAGGGTTCACCGCTCTGTCACCAGTCTGCTGCTGCAGGGAGGAGGAAACGTCTACGATGAGATAAATAGAGCTAAGGAAGTTGCTCTGTTGCTAGGATACCACGTTTTTGCTGAAAAGTGGGTGAAGGTAAGCAAGCATTGCTAGCGGTAGGTAGATATACTGGATATTATTTGCAAAGAAAACCCAAGAGGGAAATTAATCTGCCTACAGTCAAAATGTTACAAAGGAATGTAATTAAAACACTATGAAGAATAGTTGAGATTTTGTTAGCAACAAAAAAGACGTTGCACTATTTTTCTTTGCGACTGACTCAAGTCACATATGTTAATATTTAGCTTCAATTAGTCCACTATGTTTTTGTATCCACTCTATTACCCTGGATTTTATTTGGGGGTATCAGAGTAAAAAAAGCTAAATGCACATGTCACACTTTCCAGACTTCTATTAGTAAATCATTTATAAAATATTTTCTTCCACTTCACAATTCTGCTCCAGGTGCCGCATGTAATTATAAACGGTAAACTTCTCATCAGACATTTCCCCCCAGGCTTTAAAAACAGCAGCTATCAAATTACTGATGCAGAACGACCTGGCGCAGTGATGAACTCTGACCTGAACGTTCAGAGTCACATAAAGACAGTCACAAAGTCGGCCTTCTGTCCCCTGAACAACATTCCCAGGATTATAGAACCAATGTTCCAACAAGATCTTGAGAAAGAAAATATGGCACCGTGCTTTCGTCGCATCTGTTACTGCAACAGTGTCCTCACAGGTCTGCCTACAAAAAAATGTAAAAAATCAATCGTCCAGCTGCTGCTGCTGGAGTTCTGACTAAAACCAGGAAGAACGATGCAGATCAGCTGCAGGTTCACTCTCCTGCAGCTCAGAGAACAGATTTTAAAAAACTGTTGTTCATAAATCATCAAACGGTTCCGCAATAAATTATATTAAAGACCTGCTTGTTGTTGTATCAACCTTCCAGACCTTTGAGTTTCTGTGGTTCTGGTGACCAGAACCAGAACCAAACACAGAGAAGCAGCTTTAAGTTTTCATGCGTCACTAAACTGGAACAAACTTCCAGAATGTTTTCTGGGAGGTTTCAGCCTCTAAAACAATTTTTAAGGCTAAAAAAAGAGGCTAAAATCGATTTTCTTAGTTGACCTTGAGCAATAAAAACTGGAACATTGCTTACTTCTCGTCTTCATTTCAATATTCTGAAGTACGTTTTGTATGATTTTGATAATGATGCTTTAGAAAATGTAATATTTGCTGCTCGTGTGTCTGTTTTATGTCCTCCTCGTGTTTATTGATTGTGTTATACTTGCACTTTGCTGCTGAAATGTGCTTTACAAATATGTCTGACTTGGCTTGACTCCAGAAAGGTACGTTCTTTTAAAAGTAACCTCCCTTAATGTGGAGGCAGTTGAATATTTCTCTTCCTGTCTGGTGTTTTCGTGTAACTGTGAACCTTTTCGACAGGCATTTCTGCCAACAGCCTGTTTGTTCCATCCACTCATCCTGTTTGCCTCTTCTGCTAAATATCTGTCCTGTTAAAATAAAGACAGCAGGCCTCTCCTAACCCTAATCTGAAAGGAGGAACAAAGTGCAACTCTTCAGCCAAAAGGAAGTGAAACTGTCTCTGGATTGACGTGGCTTCAGATCGAATCTCTTCTAAAGCAAACCGTCATGTTGTGTTTTACATTTTAGCATGAAGGATTCAAAGAAGACAGACGCAGAGGCTGAAAATTTAGACTTTAACTCTTGCCGTCTTTCGTCTCAAGACGTCGATATGTGTGAGAGAGAGAGAGAGAGTGTGTGTGTGTGTGTCAGGGCAATCCAATAGGCTCCCAGTGGGTGTGTGTAAGAAGGGAGGATGGCCCTACAAGGCCAGACGGAAACAAGAGCTCCTCTGGGACTCGAGAGGAGGTAACTGGTCAAACATGAGCCAAATAAGGCCTTCTGTGAGGAGAAACCCACACATAACCCACTCTCGGCTGCACACGCTGCATTCACACACATAAACGCAGCTTCGCCACAAAACCAACACCCGGGGATCAAGCCGCAGCCGTCGCCCCAGCAGCTCCGACTGCCCCCTCAGTTACGCGGGCTCCTCCCAGTGTTTTATAGCATCTAGATGAAGACAGGTGGATTACTTAACAGCCGTCTGCTGAGACAACACCAAGGCACGTAAACCAGCGCCGGCAGATTAGCCGTGGCACAGTGTGAATTAATGAACGAGCTAGAAAAGGGGGCAAAGTCCCAAAAGCCAGCATGCGACGGGAACCGGCCTGGTGCTAAAGCAGCCGAGCAGAATGCCACACACTCACACGGCTTAACAGACCCTGGGTCCACTAACACACACACACACGTTTGTACTCAGTTTGACTCAAATCCACGTTGCCTCCAACAGACTGACCTGGTCCTAAATCCCGTTGACGGCATATTTGTCTTTTCTCCTACATGTTAGGAGCGTGCGCATTGTGCCGTTGCCAAGCAAAATTAATTTGTGGAACAAACTGGCCACATGCCATCTGCCTCTCGCTCTAATTGCTCAGTGGGAACTCCCTGCTCTGCCCATTGGAAATCTCTCTGCTGTCCTCTGCCCCGACTCGAGCCTCTGGCCATTTTGGCAAGGAGGGAAACAAACCGTCCTTGTCTTCAGGAATGGTCACAAGCAGGAATTTTCCCTCCTTTCCCCTCAGGTCTATTTCTACGGAAGATTATTTTCCAGCCTGTTTGGTTCGTTTGTTTTGAAGAGACAGAGAGTGTTTGATCTTTGTCTGGAACTGCAAAGCTAACTAGCATTTTTGCTTGAAGCGTTTGCAACGCTGACAGAAAAACAGCGTGCAGATCTCCAAGTCCGATTTTCCTTTCTTCGATTGATTGGGTTGATTGCTCCGACAGTTTGACAAGGTTTTCACACTATGATCAGTTTTATAGATTAATCAATTTTTTAAATTTTTTTATTTTTGAAGATTTCATTTTTGGGAAATCTGGATTCCTTTTTTTTCACCAATGCACTTCCTGGGTTTCCGTAGCCGCCATCTTGTTCGACGAGTGCTTTACAACTTAATTCAGGCAAACTATATGAGGTAATATTAGAGTCAGGCTTTGATTTTTGTTTTTTAATTAAGGGAAATAAATTCCTAACATTATGCAGAGTGTGATCTTAATATGAGGAGAACGAAGCAGAAGTTTTGCGAGAACGACACAAAAAAAAAAACAACTAATGAGGAACATCTTGTGAAGTTTTAAAGACGATACTTAATAGAAATATTTAGTCTTTTACCACATCAGCATCAAATCCTTCCTCAGCAGCAGGACTTGGAAACGACTGACTGAGTCTGTTTAGAAGAAAGAACCAGAGAAACTGAGCTGGTCAATCTGATCCTGATAAATATATCCAGTCGTTTTTCTTATTAAAGTCTTTTTTCTCATCATCGTATGACTTTTTTTTTTCTGCTAAAATCACATCTTTAAACATTCTCATAGCCCGGCCCCAAATACGGCATCGTGCAACTCACGTAATCAAAACAGGGGATGATTGAAATGAAACCACTCCTTTTGAATTTCTATTTTAGAGAAGAAAGCAAGGAAAACAAATCGCTTCAAAAAAACTGCAATCTGATCTGGTATGAAAATAGTCAGCGGTTTTATTTTTAAGCCCCGTCGTAACATCTGGTCGATTTTGGTTATCCGAATGTTTCGAGGTGCTTTCAGCAAACACCACTTCTCTTTATCCCTGTGAATATCCCAAATATTTAGCTGGACTGCCAAGAAAACACTTTGCCACCAGGGAGTCTGATACTCCTCCTGAGTCAGGACAAACACTCTGTTTATGTTTTTTGTTTTATATGTTAGAACAGGTCTTTTTTCTTTTTTATTTGGTCGTTTAGTTGAAACTGACGTGAACATTTCATAGTTAAAAACTGAATATTTAAAGGAATCTCTTTAGTTTTTCTAATATGTTTCTCCACTTTCCTTGTGCAGTGCAGATGCAATCTATTTCTCTAGAATGATACGAAATTACTCTGCACCAATGAGGGTTTTTTTTTGTAACACTCAGAGACTGTTACACCACTACTGCAGGGCTTCCAGGCTGCAAACCTGCAACCTTTCTAAAGCCTGATTTGCCTGACCCAGCCTTTGTTTTGGAGCGTCTCGGGTTGCAAAGAAAACAGGTTGCAAATATCCTGATAGATCAACAGAAATGCAAACATTAAACAGAAACAAAAAAAAAATAAAAATAAATCATCTGAGTTGATGCATTCTCCGCAGTTTGAAACAGATTCCTGCTGCTAGAAGAGCAGCGCGATGTAAGGACAATGGAGCGTTATCGTTACATTATCGTTGTGTTAACAAGGATACAGAGTGCGATCAACCCACATTTTCCTCTTTATTTCCCATCATCGTGTTGTCCCCGTGGCGACCAGGAGCTTAACCGTCCCGGTTACCGAGGTCTCAATCAGGTGTCGGCAGCTGGCAGCTGACCTAACATTTCTTTAACATGCAGTTTGAATTCATTACCCATAAAATATAAGACTTTACCTTTGTGAGTCAGACCTTTCTGAACCTTGTTACTGTGATCATTGTTTTCATAAATCACTCCAGTTGCAGGAAAGGTAAGAAAACGTACTGATAGTTATTTGGCAACAATCTATTTGACGTTATACATCTGAATTCTTCTGATTTTTTTTTACAACTCTAAAGACATGATTGATTGTTTTTGATAACTTTGATAAAAACATGGCATACTTTCAGTTCTGGATGACCAGCTTTTGAAAATTGTCGTTCAACAATGACATATCAAATGTCCCAAATCTTCGGAAAGAGTAGGAGCCTCTTAAAGAGACAGAGGCCCAGTTTCAAGGTGATAAACTACAAAGTCAAATTTCTTTTTGAATTATGTTTGATATATGCATTTTTATAACAAACGTTATAACATAATTGCTTGACTGTGTTATAAAATGGCCCTGTGTGTCTGAAAAATACACAATACTGCCCCTTTAACTGGGTGTAGAGGCCCATCAACACAATGTGGCTGCTGAGGACTGGCTTCTTGTGATGTCTGCGAAACCCTACGATTAGAGAGTCAACAGTTCTTTTTGAATGTTTACAGGATCTGAAGGTGACAGTCCTTCAATTATGAATACTCCATGAAAAACACTGTGATGGTCACGCCACAAGAAAAGACCGCTTTGAGATCACACTTTTTGGTAGAGGACAAAAAACGCAAGCAACGTGGACATAAATCTGACAAATCGGAGATTAATTACAAAGATTTTAACACATTCAAAAAATTAACGCAATTAGTAGTTTATTTTTTTTCCTTTCCATACAACAGTTCCAGTCAGAACTTTGTATTTGTACCTTGTTTCTGACACGCCCCTTAATCTAACACACCAGCAGCAACAACAACAGATGATAAGGTTGCTTCTCTTGACTGACCAGTGGTTAATTTTTGCTTAAAAATGGCCTGAATACATGCTGGGAAATATTATTGGTGCGTTCAAGTTGCGCTAAAATGAGTTAGCCTATTAGTGAAACTATTAAAGATTACATAGCATCTCGATGCTAACCATGTAGCACCAGTACAGACATAACGCTAACGTCAGCGTCCACACGCCACATATTTAAAGACTTTTCTTTTAAAAAAGTGACATAAATAATCAGGAGTTCCTCATACATTTGAAAGCTGAATGGGTATAGCAACACTTTGCAGCAATCTGATGGTTGAATAACCTAAATAACAAATTAAAAACAATAAATGTCTTTGTTGTTGAGCTGATATGTCTATATATACAATAATTTGACAGACAATAGGGTTCTTGAATTGAAAACGTTGGGTATTTTGGCAATATATGGTTTTTGATTAAAATGATTATTAATTACAGATTATTAATTAACACCTGCAATTAACGGTGTTAGAAATGTCAATCGAGTCCCACCACTAGTAAAGTTATAGCACTAATACAGGGAAAGTACTGCGCATACATTTTTCCGTACTTTTCCTCAGTAAACCTTCTCAAAGGATTTCATCACATCAAGGTAAACCTGACTGCCTTTTGAATTGCATGTGTTTCCACACGACAAGCACAATTATTCCCCATAATTTAACAAGACATACTAAGAAACAGTTGTGTATCAACGTTTCCTTTATTTTACAGCAAAATATCCTGATGGGTTAATATCTTCTATGCAGACGAAATCTGTTGTTCACTTCTGGATATGGAAAATTTGGGCCTTTCTGACAATGCCGCAAATATTTAACATTTCCAAGGAGGACTGTGCTCATCTGAAGGTGTAGGAAGTGGAATGTGCAGCATCATGCACCGTGGTTTACATCCCACCATATTCCCCCACAGGGATTTTTGGTCCTGCGTGAGATCAGATCCAGGCCTGATCAATCCCAGAAAAAGGTCAGCTGTTAACTCACGGCGTTGACAGCTGCGAGACAATAGCGGCCACTGATTGGACGAACTGTATCCAGCAACGCGGGCTTAGATCAATGAGGCTGAGACTGATTTTTCTGCTGACCCAGAACCGGCGTCGGTTTATGTTCGGTTCAGTCAGGTAGAAAAGGAAACACGTTGAAACAGTGTGCCACAAAGATAAGACTGAATGCGTTTCTAATTCAACACAGGCCCAACTTTTAAACCTGCCATCTGAGCTAAAGGAAACAAGAATCGACCCCGGCCCTGTGTGTTTCTAAGGGATAAAGGTTTGTTGCGATTAGATGGAGCCTGATTTCCACCATAAACAACCACTTACTGGAATGTGGTGACTAGTAGCCTCCCCCACCCAGTCCTCAGCTCTGTCAGCATTTGCAGCACTGCCACACCAGGGTCTTACATTGACACCCTGGACGGGTTCTCTGTTGCTACCCAAAGGCACGATAAAAAGTAATCTCCAAAATGAGTAGTTTCTAACACAAACTGCCTGGCTAGCCACAGCAGCCATCCAAAACAAAGCTAATTTAGAACCAACAGGAGGCCAAGTGTGGCGTACCTGACACAAATAAGGCCCAAACACGTTCACAAGTTATATTACTCGTTTATTGGGGCAATGAGGAAGCAATTCAACTGTGCAACTGTTGAGCATAAATGGAAATAAGAGCAGGAAAGGTTCCTCAGTTGTAGCTATTGTTTTGCTTTGTTCCTTCAGTAAAATTTTCCTTTCAGGCTGCCGTTGTTTGTCTACAGACTAGTAGGACTCGTGAAGAACATTTGCATCTGTAGATTTGGGTAAAACTACTCCTTTTGCTTTCCAAATGTGACCTGATCGTAACCTCGAGAATGCATATCCAAAAGATAATGTCTGTGCTATTCCAGGAACATTGGGACCTAGTAAGCTGTACCTTGTATAAATTCATTTTTATACACTGCTTTGAAAGAAGCACTGGAAGAACTTCCTAGAGAATTCCCAGTCAGACAAGACAACAAAGAAGTGACTCAAACTGTAGCTGGAAATACAACAAAAGGATGTTCTCCTCAAGTTGGAAAGTCGTGTACTAAATGGGACTAACGCATGTCTAGATTTCCCCTAACCATTTGCCTTTATTACGTCCTTCAACTTTCTCACCTTTGAGTTGCAACAGGGAGTAGAGACAAAAGCAGAGATGTAAGAGTCTATCAAACATCCAAGAAAGGCATGCAACACTTGACTATCTTTCAAAATAAGTGCCTCATAGTGAGTTTGACTTACGCCTGAATCGTGGACAATATTTCAGACATGAGGAATGCGCTGTAACAAAACCCTTCCAACTGTAATAACAAGCTTAATCTCCGTAATAATCAATCAAAAACTATGACAAAAGCTAAAGATCTGGACCTCTCCAAAAGGTGTATCTCTAATTTTAACATGCCTACGTACGCCTCACGCCATCGAGGACACGGCAATCCTAAGTACCTAAACAGAAAGCAGATGGACTTCTTCTCTTGCCTCACCTCTGACTCAAAAGGCGTCTTCAGTTCTAATCATGGATTAAGAGCTTCAGGTGTATCAGTGGCAGCCAGAACCATCTGATCACTCCACCAATCCCTTTAAATTTATATAGAAGACAACAGGAAGAAAACGGTCTCTTGTTATGGAGATTAAAATCCGTCGGTGAGAACTATGGCCATTGTAAGAGCGAAGCATAGGCTCAAGATGGTGTTTTGGAAATACTCCCACTCATCTCGGTGCTCTTTACTGCTCCGTCATTCTGTGACACAGAGTGCACCACAGGACAGAGACGGTGCAAAACACATGTTCAGTCATGCATTTGAAACCATTGACTAGATCAGCAAGAATGTAGTTTCATGGGAGAACAGGTCAACATAACTAGATAGAAGTAACATTATGATACAGTTTGACCCATCACGCAGTGCAGGGTGTGTGTGTGCATGTGTGTGTGCACACAGAGCATAAGGTCGGCCACTTGCTCCAGCAGACGGTACAGTAGACGGATCAATGAGAGGAAATGCTGCAGCCCAGACGTACAACAGCACACCGAAGGCAATCTGGACTCTAAACTCTGCCCACCCTGACTTCCTGTCCTGTACTGCTCCTTATGCGTAGAGCCAGTGCAGATGTCATTTGCTGTAATAGCCTCCCAGGACAGTCCAAAGGAAGGAGTCTGTGTTTGATGGGGCTGTCTGTTGGGAGCTGCTAAACCACAAACTTGGGTGTATTTTTAGGACTTTACATGATGCAGCGATATGAAGTAGGGACACACTTCCGAAGTGGAAGGGAAACTGTACGTCCTTCGAAGACTGAATGATAAGCTAGCATTTGCATGAGCTGTGCATTTGTATTCAGCTACCTGAATCAAACTTCTTCTTTTTTTTTTTTTACAGGGGATTTATCTCCACCAACAGTGAAAATTGTTGCCTTTCAAACTAGTTCAGATTCAGACAAATTGGAGGTAGAATCAACATGAAATTTCATTGACTGTTTCTTGTCCTACTGCAAGTTCTCATTTGGATTTAGGTTAGGAGTTTTACTCCGTCCTAACCCATAAATGTGCCTCAATCCAAACCATCCCACTGTAGCTCTGGCTGTATGTTTAGGGTCATTCTCCAGCTGTAGAGGTGAACCTCCACCCCCAGACTCTAAACCTTTTCAAAGTACCGCGAACGCAGCCTTTGTGATGGATGTGTGTCAGAAGTAACTCGTTTTTTGTCAGAATTCAACAGTAAACTAGTACGTAATGAGGACAAGGACAAGTTGTGGTTTTCAGAAAGTCCTAAACTCTGCTCCTCGGCTGCAGCTGCTTCTCCGAAAGCGAGGGCCCTGGAGAATTGCATCACTGTCATTCCAATCCACTCCGAAAGAAAGTTGCAAATCCGAAGCAAACACTCCTCAATGCTGCGTGACCCCGAGGAGAACGTCTAACCTCCGTGCTTTCCAGAGCGAGCCAGACCCAAGCAGCGCTGGCTGGCGTCAGGTGACACGGCACTGAGTCTCAAGACCGTTATTGATTTCCAGTTGTGTGTGTGTGTGTGTGTGTGTGTGTGTGTTTTATTAAGTGATTGTTTTTGCTCGTCATTTGGGGCGTTTTAGCTGAATAAAAAGGTCTGAATTTGTCACATCCGGAAGCTGTGACTGTTACAAACCGCAGCTTTGAGAGAAGAAGTGAGGTCTGTCATGCCATATGCACTTCCTCTGATGCAAAGTTAGCACAAATCAAGAGACGAGCCCCCCTGTGAATGCTCTAAACTTCTAGAAGAAAGCAGTCAAAATCCTTACTGATGATTCAGATGGTTCTTTAAACAAAAAGATGACAGCCTGGTGGAAACCAGTCCAATCAAAGTTCACCTAACCCCTCCAGAAGAAACGGAGGATTCTGAATGAATCCTGCTTAAAGAAAAAAACACAACAAACCTCCAGCAAACAAGTCATGCCATTGTTGTCTCCCTTACCGAGGTGGATCCGGAGGACGTTGCTATGTACACTTTGATCACCATCTTATATCCCTGATGCAGTCTATTGTCACAGGCTGGCTGCTGTCGACGCGCGCTCCCTTGCAGGCCGATGGAGCAGCAGAGGCGCAAAAACAATAATAATAATGATATATATATTTTTTAAAAACTAGAAACTTCCAAGGCTGGGAAACCGAGAGTGTGATCTCGCAGCGCAGACTATCTGCGCAAATGCTTCTGCTCTTAGCTCTGGATGGAGCTTGGCATTCCTCCTCCTCCTCCAGCTCTCCGCCCCTTCTCTCTCTCTCTCTAACCCTTTCTCTTTCTGTCTCTCTCTCTCTGTAAGCCTCCCTCTCTCCGTCGAGCTCGAAGAACACGCACGCGCGCAAGCGCAAAGGGCGATAGGGCTGTCAAGATGGCATCACTTCGGGGTTATGTTGTCTGAGAATATTTCAGCGTGGAGCCCCTTTGTCTGAGCCAGACTCCTTTTTTTTTTTTTCCTTAAGCCCTTCGGCGCGTGTCAGAGAATACTTCGGCGTGCACGCGCGTGGATCGTGATTTAAAAGTGAGGATATATGCTGTGATTTTTTTAAAGCCGTCTTTGTGTAGCAGTGCAGCCACTTTTCATTAGACGGGCTTTGCAGGCCCCCTGCAGGCCTCTGCTGCGGGAATGTATGGAGGGCCAGAAGTGTCACAATTTAGTACGTCAATAAATGACTGAAGTTAAAATCAATATATTGGATCATTTCAATAGAACTAAACAGACATATTTTAAATAAAGAAATAAAAATACATGCTCATTTTGTATATCAGTATTTTTCTTAATTTTACATGCAGTACACAGTTTTTTATTTTTATTTTATTTCCTGGAGTCAAAATGCAACTAAATGATTTGTCTAACAAAGATTTATCCATGTGCATCAGCTTTAAATACGTATAAGATTAAATTAAAAACATTAAAAAAAGAAAAAAAGTAAGTCATACATTATCGGTTAATTGCAGTGATAATTATTTATATTTTCCAAAAATTTACAAAATACATAATTGAGTGTGAGCATAGATCACTAGGTTTGTGTTCAACACATTAAATTAAACATACAGAAATACAAATATCTAATTGTTATGTATGATATTAGCATGAAATTACATCAAATTTCCTATTTAATTGGATGAGAAGAATAGATTATCAACTAAAAATACAAAAGTTTCATTGAATAAAAATGCAATACAGCAAAGAGTTAGTTACACCAAGACACTCGTGTTAATAAAATATAATAGATAATAAAATCAAACAGCACAAATATATGCTAATATACAACAAGTACACTAAAAAAGACATCATACCCCGCACTTTATGTCGTTCTCTCTTTTGGGAGGTGCCATGAGGCGTCATTTGGCCTGTGGGACTTCCAAGATATTTCAATTTAATATTTTAATTTTGAGGGTCCTGAGCCCTCGTGTAGTATTCTTACAGATATCGCAATGCGGAGCCAAAACTGAACACAGAAAAGTCCAGTTAAAAGCTAGAGAGATCTACATGACCAACACACAAAGGGGCAACAAAAACTGCCCGTATGTGTGCCTCAGCTGCCCACATGCGCTCACACTCAAATTAATCACTCAGCACTTCAAGAGAGGTAAAAAAAATCCTACAGTCCTTTCTTTCTGCAAGAAATATTTAGTTTGATAGTTTAGGTCTTTTATTCATCACCGAGCAGGTCCAGAGTGAGCAGCGCTCACTTCAACCTGCAGTGTATAAAACAACGTTGTTAATTTCAAACTTCTCAGAAGTGTGAGCATCTCTCCTACAAGCCTCCATGCACAATATCTTCACTGACTAACACACACTCTGTGTGTTTGAGGTTAGGACCTTCATGCTGCAAGGCAACAGTGCTACCAGTGCTTCCACCATGCAGCCCAGCTTGAAACCAGATGTGATCTATTATGCCATTAAATTGACAAAATATATTTAAAAAAAGGAGAATGTCCAATTTGCCTCATTTTGTTGAGCAAATCTGCCCGACATAGTAAGGCAGGCGGACCCATGGTGCAGGTTTCTGAGCTGTCAGAACAAAACATTTGGGAAAAAAGAAGAAAAAATATCAAACTTTGCACTTTTCATTGTTAGCGTCTAAATGTTTTCTATTTGACTCTCTATATGTTACCAATTTCAATAGAGCAGATTGTACTGGTTGGAAGTCAATTGGCATGTGTCATCAGGTAGAGTGATGCTAGAGATAGTCTTATACAGTCACCTGACTGAAACATCTCATAAAAGATTCATCATAAAGGTTAAAGTACAAAGAGTCCAAAACTGACAACCGCAGTGCATTAAGGGTAGATATTCCAACTGACCCTTTTATATATTTATTACATGTGTTTATAAACAGTAAAACAAAGGGTTGTTTTTTTTTGTTTTACTGTCTTTTTTGTTTCACTTTAAGCAAGGTTTTGCTACCGTTGGTATGCTTGGCACAGTGATGACAAATACTGCAATTAAAACAATAATGAGGTTGTTTTCAGATAAAAATCAGATAAAAAATCACGTGGTATCTAACAAATTATTGACTATTAAAAAATTATCAACATATTTGTATTTATTTATTGGATGTGTTACAAAACAATCAATATAAATATTAATGTACACAGTTTATTAAATTCTTTGGATTGTGGCACTTTTGGCCCTCTATAGAAGGAACCTAAAATATATTTGCAATAGCCTGGCTATATATTTCACTCTAAGCAAGCTTTTGCCACAATTAGTATGTTTAGCACAGTGAAGACAAATATTGCATTTAAAACTCTAATGAAAACAAAACAAAAATAAAACTGATTAAAAAGCACTGTAGCTAATAAATTTGTTTCACTATTAAATAATCATATACACATTCACATTTGCATTTATTTAATGGACATGTTACAATTTTATATAACAACTTGTATACAAATTTTGAACAGTTTATTTAATTTTATTTTATTTGCAGCAGTTTTGGCTCTTCATAAAATGAGCTTAAGACAAATTTAGGATAACCGGACTATATATTTTATTCTAAGTATGTTTAGCGCAATCACGACAAATATAACAGTAAAGAAATGTGATTAAAAAAAGTACACATTGTATCTAATAACTTACTGACACTATTAAATAATTATAAACACATGTACATTTATTTAATATATGTAATAATATATGTATTCCAGTTTTATTTAAACGACTAGTATAAAAATATTCATTTGAAGCGCTTATTACACTTTTTGGACTGTGGCACTTTTGGGCTTCCATATAAAGAGCCTAAGACAAATTTAGGATAACTGGACTATATATTTCCAGTTCTAAGCAAACTTATTCTACCGTTGGTATATTTAGCACCATCATGACAAATATAACAATATAGAAACACAAAAATCTTATCTAAAAATGAACATCGTATATAATAACTTACCAACACTATTAAATAATTCTAAACTCATTTGCATATTTAATGTACATATTAAAGCTCTATTTAAACAACCAGTATATAAACATTAGCTGAAATCGTTTCTTCAGTATTTGGATTGTGGCACTTTCGACCTTCTATAGAAAGAAGCCTGTAACAAATTTAGAAAAGCCAACTGAGAAGATAAAAAAAAAAAAAAAAAAATGTGTGGTAGAACAGTGGGCGCCATATTGGACAGAAACACAGACGGGATTTATGGAGAAATCTCTCAGATGTTAGCGCCCGCTCTCGCGCTCTCCAGCGGGGGATGCACAGCTTTAAACACCGGGGCATGTGGCCTGCTGCTTTCTGCCGTCAGGGCCTGCCCGGCGGGCGCGCGCGCGGGCGCCCGTGCGCGTGTTTCCGCAGCCGAGCGAGGCCTCCGCTTCGCAGTCAATATGGCAAACATGTCCTCGAAGGCAAAGAAAGCCTGAGCATGGCTTCCTCCCATCCTCTGCCGCGGCGGAGGAGAAGCAGCAGCAGCAGCAGCAGAAGAAGAAGGAGCCATCGGAACATCACCGGCTCCAAAATTCCAAGTGTTCTGCGGCCCCGAATGGCGTCACCTGATTGGCCGAGAGCCTATCAATCACGGCTTTAGCCGCACCCCTCCCCCCATTCAACCACTCGCCTCTCTGTTCCAGTGTGTTTACTACACTGCCGAGCATAAGGGGAGACACTCGTCTTCACATGCACTGAACCCACTAAGAAAACCCGCTTTTAGTTGTATTTGTCAGGAAACCTCCACGAGATCGACATGCCCAAGAGAAAGGTACGTATCCTCGAGATAATAAAAATATTTGGAGGCGCGAGTCAGTCATTAATCCAATGCAAACGATTGTGAAGACATCCCTCAGAGACATTACTTAATTATAACGCAACGTATAACCGCTCTCCGTCGCCGGGGATTTTTGCCTGCCTCCTCCACATAATGTACATTTTTTGTGTGGCGGAATGAATATTTTCCCGCTCGAACGCGGCCTTTAAAGCGCGTGTGGAGTGCGCGAGCCGCTGTCCTTTGGGGGAGTCAGAAGTCCCTCTCGGTCTCCATGCAGTTAAAGCACAAGCAGCAGCCATGCTTTGCAGCTCTCTTCCACCTTCGTCGCCCGACCTACCGAGAGCAAAACGCCTCGCCTTCCGCCGCGGGCCCACCGAACCGCCGGGAAGTAGCGCCAGAAAATGCTCCGGAGCCCCCGCTTTGCGTTTTGACCGCAAAATTGAACATTCGCCGCGGCGTTTCGGTAAAATTATATATTTTCTCTCTTTGTTCGTAGTCCCAAATGGCTGCAGTGGCGCGCCTCTGCCGCCGGGTGGAGCCCGCGAGCGCCCCCCGGCAGGTCCCTCCCCCCTCCTGAAAGTCTCCCGCGCCAGCGTTCAAATCCGAGCTGCATGCATTGAATGAAGGAGCCGGAGGGGGAGCGAGGCGGGGGGGAAGCGGGGTCTGGACCCTCGAAATGTGGCTCCGGGGAGCCGCATGGCGCCGCTCCTGCTCTCTGCTCCTCGATTCGCGCATGACGGCCGCATTTTAAGCCCGCAATGCATTAAATCCACCTGGATTTGGACTTCTTGTTTCAGTTTTCATGTGAAATCGAAAAGTTTTTCCAAGGGGTCTGCGACGTACCGGAGCGTGTGCCAGGACCACACGGAAGCCGCCTGCTTACAGCAATAAACTGAACATTAAGCCCAGGGGTGTTACTGATGATTTATTTCCTCATTCTGAGTTGTTTTTGTTTTGTTTTGCAGGCACAGGGAACAGAAGGAGGAGACAAGGAGGAGGTGAGCGGCGCCGTGTCCTCCGGTTCTGTTTCATTGAACCAGACACGCGCTCTGTGCTCGATTGAACTAAAATGTGTTTTTATGCCACATTTGATGCAAGCCTGATCCTGATCTTTTCTGTTTCAGCCCCAGAGGAGATCAGCTCGGTTATCGGCGGTAAGAATCTCCCGCTGATCACTCTGAGTTTAAGCTAAGTTCGTCAGCGAACACGCTGAACGTCCCACAATCCTTCAGGAGACCTGAATATTTGTAACTTTCAGTAAATATCACACGACTCCTCCAGGGAGTAAAATGAGGCATCTAACTTCTTTTTCTTTTTAAACCGGAATCATTACAAAACAAATAAAAATGACGTGTTTAATGACATACTGCTTTCACGTTGTAGTGACAAACGAAATAAACTTTAGTTGTAGGAACCAACTGATCAATTGGCTGCAAATAAGTGAGATTGATAAAAAATAAACATTTAAGGAGCATGTAATCTTTGAAATCATTCTGTTTTTCTGTTTGTTTGATTCCAAACTGAACAAGCAGTACTTTTTCCTCTCTTCCCTGTTATTGGAGGAGGAAATTGTCAGATTTGGTCAAATTCAGGAAGTCAGACTTTCTGAGAAATTCAAAAACGATTGTTATCATTATTAGCATGGAAAAGCCCGATTGAGGCATCTCTAATTCATCAAACGGTTAGAGTTACCGAGAAAAGTCTTTATCGGTTACCCTCAGGGAGAGAGAAAGAGACGTATATCCATTTCCTGACTTCTAAAACTGAAAAACAAAAATACAAGCAAACCATTAAACATTAAGGTGTTAAAACAACTTTGAAATGCAAACCGGCGGCGTGAGAAACTGTTCAAAACTTACGAATCGTCTGTGAGATGGTAAAAGCACAACATAAGTAGAAAACAAGCTTTGAAAGCATAAAAAAAAGTTTAGTTACTTGCTTTATGTGTATTTCAAAGTTATTAAACATGAATTAAAGGAAGAGAAAAGACACATTCGGTCGCGTTTTTACTCTAAAACTTTTCTGGTCGTTAAACTTCCAGCATTAAGAAAAGTTTGGATTCAGAAACACAACAGAGAGAGGGGAGGGGAAAAAAGCTGTAAATGTTCAAAATAAAGCGTTGCCAAGAGTAACCGAGCGCCGTTTGCATCCCCAGAAACCAGCTCCTCCCAAGCTGGAGCCAAAGGTGAAGAAGGCAGCAAAGGTAAGGGGGCGGAGTCACCCCTTTGGGCCGAACCGCGTCTCAGAACCACGCCTTTTCTCTTTCCGTCGGCTCGGGTTTATTTCTTGTTCTCTCTTCGGCAGAAAGAAAAGGTGGTGAACGACAAGAAGGAGGACAAGAAGACCAAGAAGGCGAAGGAGAACGCCGAGGCGGAGGCCAACGAGGAGAACCACTCTGAGAATGGAGAGGCCAAGACCAACGAGGTGAGGCGGCGCCCGCGCGGCGTAACGCCCCACCGAACCCGCCCAGCTGACGTTTGTCCCCTCTGAATCCCCCCCACAGGTGGAGGCAGCCCCCGAGGAGGCTAAGGAGGAGGCCAAGTCCGAGTAGCACCACTGCCCCCCGCCCCTGACCTCCGCCCCTCCAGCTTCCTCCTCCTACTCTACATCCACCTTCCCTTCTTCTTCTCCCCCATCCCAACCCCTTCCTCAAGTCTCTCACATGGTTTCCCCCCTCCGAGGCGTATTGTTAACAGAGGAATATTTTTATCAATGATTTTATAAGTATCCGTACAGATTTTTAGCACAAAAAAGCGAAGCTGATAATGGAGCGCCCTTGCAGACGTGCAGTGGTCATATCAAGTGTCTGCGGGCAAGGAATAAAGAAAAAAAAACCACACTAAAATCTTTTTTAAATGGCATTTCATGATTGTTGAAGGCTTGTTTGGTGTAGAAAGCGTGTCCCTTTTTGCCGGATTGGCTAATGTCGTGAGTTGTGTATTACTGTGTTTATTTCCCCTTCGACCCCCCAGTCTCTCTCTGTCTCTCTCTCCTTCTCCTGCTCTGTCCCACAAATTAGACTACCCACACCCATCCACCCGCCCGCCCGCCCCCCTCCCGACAGATCAGCCTTTGTCCATCTTTTATTAACGGTTCAGGCATGTTCATGTGGGTGATTCTTTTAGACCTCTAAATGTGCAGTGAGTTCCCCCCTCTCTCTCTCTCTCTCGCTCTCTCTGTCTCTGTCTCTCCCCTCTTTTGTTTTATTCCCCCCCCCTTTTATTTTATGGTCTCGTTTCTTTTCTCTTTTATTTCACTTAAACTGTGTTTTAAACAAACAGACGAAGAAAAACAAAAAAAAGGTGTGTTTTAAGCGTGTTGTCCATAAGAAAGAGGAAGACGAACAAGCGAAACATTCCGGGAAACAGCGATTGCCTCCGACCCCCCGTCTCCTTAGACGACCCTGCGTGTTAAATAAGATTAAAAAAGAAAAAAACTTTGAAAAAACAAAAAAAAAAATGTCAAAAAAATTACAGCTCCTGCTCCATCCGGGCTGTCGCGTCAGCTTTTCTAAACACTCGGTTTTTGGTTTTTTTTGTTGTTTTCTTTTATTATTTTTTTTCTTTCTCTCTTTTCTTTTCCTTTCTTTTTGTTTGTTTTTATTGAATTTGGATTCCTTCTCTAACTAATGCAGGTGTCTGGTCCCTCTCTTATGTTCTGCAATTCTCTTAATAAAAACAAGTCCTGGAAATTTTCCTCGAATCAATGTCTCCAGTGTGCTTTTTAAGACAAACAAACAAACTGATATCTCTCAGTAAATAAAACTTTCTCTCATTAATATTCATCTTAAGCAGTAGCTCAAATTGTTCATTATGAGGAACTTATTTTAACATGTTGGATCATATTTGTGGAAAGAAAGAAATCCTTAAATGTAAATTCGCGTATCTAAAGTTAAGACCTTAAATTGTATTAAATTCATTTGGAGATATGCAAGGTGGCCTTAAAAACACGAGTCAAAGGTCTTAGTTTTTGTTGAGGCAGCAAAATTGAGCTTTAGTCTCGTGTTTTCTATGTGGTTTATTTTTCTCTGAGTTTTCTGTCTTTGTTAGGTTCTGTGACTCCAGACGGTCGAGGCTACCACTAGCCAGCTGCTAATAAATCCTTTCTGGCTAGCTAGCTTTATTGCATCTATCATTGGCACGTGCAAAACATCACCAATCGAACATGGCAACATTTGTCGTTGCTCACATCTGTGGCCAACCTGTGTGATGCTGTTTGCCTTCAGTGCAAAAAAAGACACTTGGCAGGAATGTATAAATTATGTAATTTCATCTTGGACATTTCTGTAAATGGGCTTAAATGTCACTCATATCAGTCTTGATCGAGTCTTAAGAAGACTTAAATTTGGGTTGCTGAAACCTGATAAAATGTCGAGCGTTTCCCTATGAAGGGCCGTCTCCTACCAGCCTGCTTTGTCTCGTTAACCAGATAAAACTCCTGAATCAGCCACAGGTTTGCAGCAACAGCTGTGCCGCTGCTCCGATCCATCACTAAACGCTTAAATCCACCCCCCATCCCTTGCCTTTATCCTTGCCAGTGACCGAAATGCCCCAGTAAATGACGGTAGACTCGACTGACCCGAGGCCTTCTGCGAAGCCTCTCGCAATCCTGACCCTCAGCCTGCATGCCCGCTCAGACGAGGGCATCTTTGTTCATTTTATTTTATTTTTTTTACCCTCCTTCTTCTCTGGGTTCACTCACTCATGTTAAACCCTCGGTGAACTCACGCATGGGCAACGTGGCCCACATTTTCACCCCCCTCCACCCCCGACAACCCTGGAGCGAAAGATCACAGGCTTATTTAGCAGCGTGGCATAGAGGGAGCTCCAGATATAGTTTCTGCTCAGAGATGTTTGCGTGTGCGGCCTGATGGAGCAGGCGCTGCCTTTTCAGCGTGTGCATTTGCCTGCAGGACTCACGGCACGGCGTGATCTGAGCGCCAGTGTGTTTGTGTACGTTTTGCCGCGTTCTTTTCCCCCTCATGTCCCAGCTTTTCATTTCTTTTTGCCCACAGGTGAAAACGCACATGGATTCACAAGTGTCATGGTGATGTCAAAATGATGCATATATATATATTTTTTTATAGAATTTCAGGAGTGCAGCTGACTGCCCTCTTGTCTCCACTTCAAAGCAAAGCCTTTGCGTTCTTTAAGCCCTCAAACGCTTACAGGTTTTTAAACAAACCATGTTTGTTTGTTTGTTTGTTTGTTTTTAAGACATGTTTTTTTCTTCATCGGTTGTGTGCACCACACGCATCGCCTCTGACCTGCATTGTCATGGCCGAGCACTGGGCACCATTTTGTCGATACTTTGTGTTTGCAAAAAAAAAAAGAAAACGGAGTGTTGCAACTTCCCGCCACTAGATGGCAGCATTGCTCCACATTTGCAGCTGCAGGCACGGAGCGGCTGAAACGCTCTGGTGGAGCTTTGATTACAGATGCATTAGATATCAAACTGGTTACTAAGACATTATATAATATAATTCACGTCTCGCTTCTTCTCAGCTCTTTTAGAGATATTACATAATTTTCTGCCTTCTAAAAGATTTACACTGATAGCAAAACCACAACTGGAAAATGTGGATTTACACTGCAGCATTTCACAAATTTGGTTTAAAAAATTTCTAGCTAAAAAGCACACAGAAGAAAAACACACCTTTCTTTCTATTCTGCTTGGCATTTAGCTAACATGGTGGTTATAGAATAGCATAAAATAGAATAGAATAGAATATTTCTTTCAGGGGAAATTCACATGTACCAGCAGCAAAGTGAAGAAGACAAAGATGAAAAAATATATAAAAACAGAAGCTAAACATAAGAGACTGTATGAGAAGGGTAAAATTATTTTATTGTAAGCAAATATAAGAAGTGCAGTTAATAAAAATAGAATAATACAAAAAAAAAAGATGTGATACTGAGTAGAATGAGTAAAAACATCTACAAAGTGCGCGTGTGTATTTGTGCATACAAACAACCGTCTATTTAGAAGGGGTGGGACGCAATGTGTAAAATACAAAAATTGTACAGTGTGGTTTTTGACATTTAAAGTGCTTTTCCATAGAGAGCTTTTGTCACGTTTAACTTGAAAATGTCTAAAAAACCCTGTCATATATTACAATGTTTATGTTTCGCAAATTCTTAGCAAATCTAAATCCAAATATCACATTTACACTTAGATTTAACTTTTGGATGTAGATTTAATATTTAGATTTAGATTTGACAACATTTTGTGAAATGTTAACATGGTATTATATTCCATTTTAAATGTTAAGAAAGTACGAAAAAGGGCAACAAAAAAAAATAAAAACCTGTTTAAACAACAAAGATGTGCAAACATCTAATGGTTTTGTTGGGACCAGCGATGTTATAAAGTCTTAGAGCTGCTAGGAGGAAGGACCTTCGATGAGGCGTCTTTGTGCTTTGTGCTCCCATGATGCCGCAGCCTGCGGCCTATCAAGAGACTGTGCTGTTCCACACTACAGCACAAAAGATTTCTTCCTGTTTTTGACAAAGATTTTGAGGCATTTTAGCTTTGTCTGCCTATCATTGAAATCCTTTTAACGGAACCAATAATCCTCTTCACAAACACCTTTCATTGTTGCTAATTCTTTCCACAATTTTCTGAACCAAGCCTGGATATGAGGGTAAAAAAATCTGATTAGAAGTTGGAAGTAACTGATCAGCTATGCCTTATATCGTATGGGATGCGCACCCTGAAGTTTGTTTTTAAGGGGTACGTTTTTATCTTGAATAAATCAGAATGCCAATCAGATCGAAACACGGAAACACGACAAGCAACAGCTGAAGTAAGTTTTAATTGATTTCACAGAAGAGTCTGGCAACAAGCTTTAATCTCCCATCTCATCATCAATGCGTTTCGCTATTCAATTTAGCATCGAGGGCCCATCATACAGTCTATGGATCCAGCGTTCTGTGTGCGGGATCCGTCGATAAAAACGCAGCAGTGAGAAGGGGAACCAAAGCAAAAATAAATAAATAAATACAACACGTTATTGATCGGGCAGAAGGTTTCAGATCTGTGCCCACCTCTCATTTCTGGACCTCCTTCTCTCGTCTGTCCCTGTGATGTTCCTCTCACCGATCGGCTCATTCATCCCGTCTCCTGTGATCAGCCCCCTGACTCATTAACGGCTTTGATGCCAAGACGCAGCCACATGCAGCTCTGCCTCTTATAAGGCATCAGAGAGCTGATCAGGCGGGTTTTATGTACCGCGGTCGGCCTGACCAGCAAACCTGCCAGCTGCACAGTGGTGGATCCCGCATAAATGGCAACCTCGAATGAACGGACAGACAGACAATTTGTTAAATTTACTTAGACGAGATATCTAAATGCAAATAAAAATATTACTTAGTTAATTAAGTTTGACAATAATATATCAAATACACTTTTTATTCACTTATTTCATCGCTAAGTATAAAAATAGAAAAATAAATCAGCTCCACTGAGGGGGCCCCTTAGTGGCCCTGAAGCCCTAAGAGGCTGCTTAGTTTGCTTATGCCGTGGGCCGGCCCTGCATCCTACTTTGATGGACTGTGACGACTGTATAAGGTAAATTTCTTCTCCTATACCTGTCCACTAGAGGCCGCCAGAACTCTCTAATGTTTGCTGCTGGCCCAGAGTTTGGTGCCAGCAGCTCTGTTGTTGCCACTGTCCTATTCAAAGGGTTGGATCAAATACGCAGCACACAAAAGAAAACTATGAGTCAGATCATGAACAGAGGAGGAAAACCAGGATTGAAGAAATTGATTCTTGGGGAAATTAGCTGTTGTGGATAATTTACACAGGAACCACAACAACTGCATTGTCATTTGTTATACTGGAGGAAAATCAATAAAAAGCTTTATGTTGTGCCACGGCACGCAATCGTGAAGTATTTTTGTTATGCAACGATTAGATATGGTTTCTAAAATAGAAGAAAAAGATTTATTAAAGTGGTTGTAAACAATATGCACATGTAGGGAATGTAAAAATGAGACCAAGATAATAGTCTTTGAGACTGTAAAGTAGCATAAGTCCTGTGATTCACATTAGAGCAGATTTGGTCGTTTTAAGCGTTTTAAGGTGTATTTTTTCTCACCAGTGGTGTTCCCCAAACACCATTAGACTGAATCATAATTAGAGTTCAGATGTCCTAACGGGATTTTCTTGACTTTTGTTCATTTGTGTCATTTAGCTAAAAATAAGAAAAGGTGCAAAAAACAAAACAAAACAAAAAATGCTTTCCACACAGTAAAGAGAAAATATGGAACAACAGTGGCTCTGACAGTTTCAACGTACCTAATAAAAAAAAGACAAAGGAAGAAACCAGTTGAAAGTCTTCCATTAGCTTATTACATAATAAACAATTGGAAAAATATCAATAATTGTTAGGAAATGAATTTCTAATTTTTCAATTTTACTTTAGCTAAAAGATACAAATGTGATTTCTTGTTTCCTGCTGAGGTTTTTTGTTGCTGTTGTTGTTTTTAAACATTTTTGGCACGTTTGGTTTTTTTCATTGCCACATTATGGACAGATTCTCACCGCCCCGCGTTTCCTCTCCCCCTGGGCAGAGAGCCATACATCAACCATAACAGAAACCACCACCACTTGCTGCTGCTGCTGCTGCTCTCTTTCTTTTCTCCGTGTGGTCTGAGGGAAACGTGTTTATCCCAGCAGCGCCTGAACCCCCCTCAGTGCTCGCTCTCATCCTGTCCTCTGATGGTGACTGAAACAGACAGCTTTTGGCTTTTTTTTTTTAAAAAAAAACAAAACAACAACAACAACAACTTTGTCCCACGTATTGTTTCCAGCCCCTGTCTTCTCTTTTTGCACTCATCTTTAAATTGCGTCCACATCGTTTCGGTCAAGGACTCGTGCGTGCCCGCACACAGCGCGTCCGGCGCGCGCTCTGGTGCGCGCATCGAGAAAGTGAGGGGTGGGGGGTGTTGAGGTGTTTTTTTCAGAGCACAGAACGAAGATGACCTTTTATGAGGAAGTGATTTAAATCGCGCACTGTCGTCAGCAGAGTTGCAGCTGTGTGAATGTGGATGAGCAATTGTTGTGGAAAGGACGTCACGCGTCCTTTCTTCCTCTTCCTCTTCTTCTTCTCTTTCTCCCGCTCATGCGTAAAATAAATAAATAAATAAATAGAACTGACAAAGCGCGCAGGAACAGGATCGGGTCGCCCGACAGGTACGCACGGGTCACAGTCAGTGTGAGAAAGCTCGGGTCAGATGTCGCCCCTCTGTCTCTCTCTCTCTGTCTGGACCTGTGAGACCCGTGGAACTCGAAATGAGCAGATGTTTTTCTGGCCACATTCTAATAATAACGCGGATGTTGCTGTCTGGATGTCTTAAGCTGTTTGTGTTTCTCTGTCTTGTTTATCTTCTGGGCTGGCTGCACTCTCTGTAAAGGGATGGGAAGCTGCAGGAGCGAATGGGAAGAGGCAGGATCAGACAGTGGAAGTGGTGAAAAGAAGAAGAAGAAAAAGAAGAAGAGGAGGAGGAAGAGGAGGAGAGGGTTAGGGGGGTGAAAGAGGAAAAAGGGATGGGAAGTGTGCAGGGGAGAAGGGCTGAGTGCAGATGGGGATCTATTCTCTGTGCAGGAGACAAGATGGAAATGAGTCGGTGTCTGTGACGTCAATCAGCGCAGACACACACACACAATCACACACACACACACACAAAGATAGATAGAGAGAGAGAGATGCACCCCTCCTCTCCCGGTCCCATACTAATACACACAACAAGAGTGGATTGAGTCAGAGCCGTAAACATTAGCACAATCGCTCACCTGAGTGACCCCCGACTCATTATGTCCCACTCCCACTTCACTCATTCATAAACACAGAAACAATTCCTTCCCCTCCTTTTGTTCTGGCTATATATAGCACAGAGGTGAGTATTTTCAAACCTCCGTCAGGACTGGAAGAACAAAAAAGAAAAAAGTGGTTTTATCTATTTCAAGCCGGCCTCTCCTCCACGCCTTTAAAAAGAGAGATGCAATGACTGAGACTGAGTTGCTAGGTGTTAATACAATAAGCTGACAAAAAAAGTAGTGAATAGATGTGAAATGAAAAGTTTATTCAAAGGAGTTAGCTGTGCGACTTCAATCTATTTTAAAAACAACTTCTTTTTAAACATTTTAACCACCGTATGTATCTCTGTAAAACTGAATTGTGATCCTAAAAGTTGGAATTGGATCACACCTCTACAGTTGAAACGGCCTAGTCAAACCCCAGGTCTAAATCCAATTGAGAGTCTTTGTCTAAACTTTAAATTGTAAGCCTAAAGATGCTCCTCGTCCAGTCTTTGACTTTCACCAAGAGGAATGGGAGAAATGTTGTAATCAGCAGAGGTTGGTTTTTAAAATAATTGTAAATCTTACCACACTTTTCAAATAATTTGTGTTTTAGGAACCAGTTTATGTCCTGCCAATAATATGTTGCGTCCAGAAGTGGGCAGAAGACCCAAAAAGTGTACTCAAGTAAGAGTAGCTGAACTTCAACATGTTTTTACTCAAGTAAAAGTAAAAAAAAAATAAATAAATAAAAACTGTCCAAGAGTTAGAAGGTATTTGGTAAAATGTTTACTCAAGTACTGAGTATCTGCTTAAAACAAGCTTGTTCTTAATTCAGTGAAGTTGCTCACAGCGGGTAGAGAATCCAGAAACTTTACTCCAGTAAAAGTAGGGATAGTTCATAATAAAATCACTCAAGTGAAAGTGAGAAGCCCTGCATGGTAAAAAAAAAAAAAAAAAAAAAAAAAAAACTCCTAAAAGTACATTTTCCCAAAAGGTTAGTCAAGTAAATCCAACTTTGGTGGAGTCTATGGTCGTCACTTGACCGAAAGGTGGAGACATTCAGGCAGATAGCCACTAGGTGGTGCTAGAATGCCTTTTCCTTTCTCCTGTGCACTAAAGGTGCCCTTCTGAAATTCCCTTTTTTTGTTTTGTTTTTTACACAGTGTTATTGCGTGGACCTGTGGTACAGCCGCCACTCCTCGTCCGTCTGATTGATCAGCTGTTACATCAGCTGTCACGTGGCCGACATTGTGATCCATTATGCGGCATTTGGTTTGCATAATTAACAAAGTCAGGTCTCAGTGACCCAGAAGCCGAAAATAGATCCGGCACCACGGAGACAAGTGAACTGCCGGGAGGCTCAGACACGATTCGCGTTGGTGCACACGGCTTCCGATTGGCTGTAAGGGTGAGATGGCGGCACACGCTAAATATGATGATGGAGGAGTGAGGGGGGGTGGGGGATGGGGGTTAAAAAAGTGCAAATTGCTTCATTTAGTTTGATTGACAGCTCTGATTCCTGGAGGCTTTGTCATCCAAGGCCCCTCGTCTGCGTGTGTATAGTTGGCAGGTTTGCCTTTAAGAAATCATCCATCCATGTCACAGAGTCGTGATGACACAAGCTGCTATCTGGAGAAACCAGGGACTATTTTTGACACATTCCGCATCGCCTTCCCAATTTTATATCATTTTTTTTCTTTTTTACTTTACGTCTATTTATTTTTCTTTTTTTCTTCTTTTTAGGGTTGAATTGACTGGATAAAGCATGGAGCACACCCATTTCAGTGTGTGTGTGTGAGTGTTTCTAATGAGGGCTGGGTATGGCATCATCAGCCGCTGCCTTGCCAATCGTTCCATTTCTGTGAGTACAAAAAAAAAAAAAAGGAAAGATATTCTTGGCTGTTTTTCATCAAGGGTTTTTATCCTCATGTATCCCCAGCTGGAAGAGGACTGAGTCATAGCAGGCGGAGGAGCAGGTGGGTGGGAGGCACACTGTGGGTATGTGTTTGAGGAGTGGGGTGGAGGATGTGGGTGGGGGAGTGTTGTAGTGAATGAAAACAAAGTTATGAATGGTGGATACTATGCTCCAAATTCACTGCCCCGCCAGTGGGGGAATAAAATCTGCTCAATTGATCCTAAATGGGATTTCTATTACTGATTACTCAGGAAGCCATTTATATATATATGTGTGTGTGTGTCTGTATGTACATACATAGATCATGATTTTAGTTTTACTCTCCGGTTTCAAGGATCCAGCTCGGCAGCTGAAGGTTATGAAGAAATTAATTTTCAGGAATATAATCAAGGGAGCGGCGAGGGATGAATTGGCCAGCAGACATAATTATCTGAACTCGCACTTCAAACGGTGTAACGCGTTTCATCTCTTAGCCAATTAAGACCCGGCGTGACACCGGAGCGCGCGACCGGCGGCGGCGCACGCGCAGAGGAGGCTCGCCTCGGGTTTTGACGCGTTGGTCACATCTGATGTATTGGGGATGTAAAAGTGAGGGATGGGGCACTTTTTTTGTTGTTGTTGTCTCTGTTGGTTAGAAAATGTTTGTTGAGCGCGGACCGGTGGATAGGCCATTAGGGAAATTGATGTGCATGCAGCTGTGTGTACGTCTGCGTGCGTGCGTGTGTGTTCTGGCTCTGACATCACGGCTGCCGTCACTGCAGCCACCTCTCAGTGACTCCCCTGTGACTGAAGACCTGACAACCTCCCACGCTCCCCCCCTGGCTTTATCTGTCACCCTGCCCCTTCACGGACCGTGATGCGCTGTTCCCGTCTCATCCTCGCCTCTAAATGTCTCATCCATCCATCCATCTTTATGTCCACTGTCTATATATTCTCCTCTCTGCTTGTATTTTGTTTTTTTTGTTTGTATCTTACTCCCCCGTATTCAATGTGTGGGTCTTCCCTGTCTTCTGTCATGCTCTCTGCGCCCACAGTGCTGCCTATCTGTGTCTCTATGGAAACCTCCAGTGGACAGGAGTGCCTTGGAGGTCTGTGAGACAATGATGCAGACCCTACTGGATCACTGGCTCTCTCTCTCGCTCTCTGTCTCTCTTACTCTTGCAGAAAAGGAAAACATGTGAACATCAGTGCAAGCAAAAAGCAGACATTTGCGGCTGCTGGAGGTGCGTCTGAAGCCTTGAAATGAATCTGTTTTTACGACAGTGACGGTGAATCTTCCATCACTGAAAAGTACTGAAATATTCAACCCTTACCTTGAGTATATTTCAGTCAATGGAAAATCAATCTTTTAGAAACCCACCGACCTCTTCTGAAGCAAATGTAACTGAATTATTTTGCAATGCATGTATTGGTTTTTCAGTTGATCAGATCCATGACTTCCAGACGTCCGAGTCTGAGACCAAAGAACCTGTTCAAGTTATGCAAATGTGTTCTTTATAGAAGTGAGGAAATGGCCTCAAGGAAGCAGCCTAAACCTCTACAAAGAGAGCAATAAATCGTTAAGATGATTGGAAATGTGGTAAACATGGTTGGAGCAAGGCCCACGAGAGGCAATTTATGATCACCTCGTCGCCACGATTAGGCCCAATAAAAGGCAAGGTGTGGCAGGAACAAATGCCTCTTTTGGTTCACAGGTGCAAACTCAGAGAATGGGAGTTTATAACTGTGGTACGACAAGACTAAGATTGAGCCTCCAGGTGGGTTTGGACATGTGGCAGACGAGCACCTCTCAACCACTTGTAGTGGAGGATCCACGGGCTTCATTCTCTTCCAAGTTTCCTGGTGTGAAAGGATGACATCACAGTTTTTTTTTAATGAAAATGTCGTAGACTCTATGTTCTATCGAGCTGAAACTAGGTAGCCATGGCTCCTTTAGCAGAAAATGACCCAAAAAGTCTGGTCAAATCAACACAGCAGACCCAAACTGAACCTTATTCCAGTTAGGGATAGAGCTGCCTCAGTCCTGTAGCAGACCTGTGGGGTGAGCAGGAGTGAAAACGGCACATTATTATAGAGACTGTGTAAAGATAATCCTCTGAACTTTGTGAAATGTAACAGAAGAAGACTATGCATTTCAAGTGGTATAATGCGTTATAGCAAGGGTACCAAAGACCGTACAACTGGTAAGTCAAAAATATTATTTCCTTTTCTAGATGTGCTCATATGAAATGCTGGATTCTGCAGCGAGAGATTGAGCTTCTCCGTCCCTGGACAAAGCTGAAAGATGGCCACCAACCCGAGGAAGGTTTCTGATTGGTGACAAAATGGAAGAAAAATCGAAAGCCGGCAAGAAAGACAGGAAGCGGCATTATTGCCTCATTACACCGAGGGTCGTCTCAATTACTAGGAGCAGACAGAGGCCACCTGGTGCTGCCTCTGGAGAGCGGACCCTCCCCATCTGAGGCAGTGAGACATAAGCTTTCTATGCCTCTCCCTTCTGCATCACATCCCCCAAACCACATTCCCCTCGCATTTACACACTGTTGAGCCCGCCGTGTTGCGTAGCCCGTGCGTCATCTGGCTCCCAACACATCTGAAGGACAGGTAATTTGCGATAAGAGGCCTCAAACACACAGAATCTCGCAGCTTTGGGCTGCTCTCCCGGGCATCGGAGTGATTTGACGGTCACGCCTAAGTGGATCATTGCAGAGCGTAATCATGGGGAAGATGCGCAAGTTGTGCAGTGTGTCATTTCGGGGAATGGAGCCGCAGGAGTGTACATCATGGAAAAAGACAAATAAAAAATCTAAACAAAAACAGGAATATTAGACTCTTTTTATTGGAAAAAGTTGGCTTCTCTCACACCTTGAGGTTTACTTATTTATTTTTCTTTATTTTATCAAAACGTACACGAATAAAATACAACAAAGGACTACATTAAAGAAGACATCAAAATGGGCAGCAGTAACAGGGGTTAAACAACTGAACATAGACCCAGCCCAGCCCTGGTCCCACCCCCTTGAACACCCACAGTGCAGTAAGATAAAGACATGCCGACGATGTCTCACATTTAGGCACTTGTTTTCTAAACCAAACCATCTTTGGCCATAGTTGCCGTTGCGCAGGTTCAAATGGGCTGCCTGAACTCAATCGGTGTAGGTCATGGTGCAATCAGACAGCAGTCATGCAAGTTTACGCAAAAAATTTATTTCGCTTCGGCAGATTTTGCGGACCTGCCTTTGCTTGAAGATGACCCAAAGATGGTTATAACATGGCAACCGACACTGACTAAACTTGAACAATATTTAAATCAACACAAGATTGTACGAGAACTCACGTGGATGCAGAAAGAACTCCACAAGGGAAAAGGAAACGAGCACTACATTGTAACACAGATTACCTGAAAACAATACGTCGTATTTGCACAAGAAATACTGTAACCAATATGCTGTACAGTCTACACCAAAGGCATTATTGTTGGCTTTTCTCTTTTGGAACTAACCAGTATTTTTAATCTCGGAAAGTCTTGCAAAAATAGATCAGTTTCTAATAAATTAAACGTCTTTAATTGACTTTAAATGTGATCTATTAAGCTACTCATGCATCATCTAACATTGAGTGCATTACAGTGTTTCATCCTCTCATGAAAACAATGTGCACACTGGTAGCCCCGTCATGCTGTGGTTTGTTTGTTTTTTTTTCCATAAAACATCCCTTCTGTAAAGGACTGACAAAGTTACATAAAACTGTCTGAGAAGCATAGTAGCCACACAGTATTTGGCAGTGAAAAAACAGTCCTAACGTATCCATGCACAATATCAACCACAGGCAAGGTCCACGTTCTGAACAAACGCATCAAGAACAACACAGTAAGAACATGAAAGGAGTGAACAACAATTTAAGAACCTGGAAGTGTGTTTGTGTGTGTGCGTGCGTGTGTGTGAGAGTGTGCGTCCACATTGCGGTGTGCACGCACACACCAACACGTGTGTTTGGATGTGTGTGAATGTCAACAGCACAGTTGGTTTCCCAGGGAGACCAAAGACCTATGACTCATGCAGTGCATACGGCATTTTCTGGAATTTGAACAATATCGGAAGAATTATTATTTTCCCACAAAGCCCGGATATAATTACATATAATCATGTTAGAACCTTATAGAGTTCTCAAGAAGTTTACTGTGAAACCCACTCAATTCCACCCACACAGGTCTATTATAGACCAAACAGTTCATCCCTGGATTAGTTTTCCATTCTGCAGCTCTTCCCTCGCGGTGAGCACAATCCCCTCAATCTTTTGTGTGTGTTTTTTTTATGCCACATTGTCTCAGACTAGTCCAGTCTGTGGGTGGAGGTGTAAAGGGTAAGGTTGGTACAGCAGAGTCGATCCCCCTTGTGGTATGTAGTAGCTGCAGTAGCTAGGCTCTGCCAGATAGGGGGCAGTGTGCTCAGCAAGGTATGGGGCCGGCTGATAGAAGCACGTCACATGGTCTGTGTTGGGTATGATGTTCTGTTCGCCCAGAACCTTCAGAGCAAGAACTGTGATCATGTTCAGAGTCTGACGCCGTTCGTGCCCCATCAGGCACACCGTGCTGTCGTCTATGACCCGGCGGAGGGTCATCAGGTACTGGTACTTACTCCTCTCCTCGCCGATGAAGTGGTTCTTCAAGTAGGACAAAATTTTCCTCTGCTGCTCCTGCACGTCGGGGAAGTCGATGAAAAAGCGCGAGCACATGTATCGCTCCAGCGTCTTTATCTGAGTCTCGCTAGCTGGCCGGTAGTCTCTGACCAGCAGGTTGCTGTATTTCAACAAACCGCCACCTCTGATCTCTTCAGGGTTTCTGGTGGCAATCAGCCGATAGCGCAGGTGGTCCATTGCTGCCTCAAAGTCCCCATACATGCTCTCTGCTAAGACCTCAACTGCAGGCACTGAATCCGGTGCTTGAGAGGGACTGCACAGCTCAGTTATTTCTGGAGCTGTTTTCGGAACGTCTTTATCGTCAGGCACAGTGATGGATGCCTTAGCGGCTTTTGGAGGGGTTGGTACCGTTAAATCCCCAGGCTGAGGGTGAGGCAGAACTGGTGAGGTGGAACTTGGAATTGTGATTGGAAAAGAGACAGGCTCGACAACCTGAGGTAAAGAGGAGATGTAACCATTTTCCTTTGTCTCCTCCAACTCTAAGGGCAAAACTCCTGACTGAGGAGAGGACAGGTCGCCATGCTCATTCTCATCTGCATTTATTATCAAAGACTCTGTATCCGAAGATCCCTGAGGTAAAAGGTCATCAGACTCCACCGGCGGGGTGAAGCAGAGGAGGGGAGGGCTGAGGCAGGGGGACGGCGGCGTTGCACAGAGTGGGGGAGGGCTAAGGCTGAGCATCGGAGGAGTGAGGTAAGGAGGTGAGCTGAGGCAAGAAGAGGTTGGACTGAAACTTTGGGGTGGAGAGCTAAAGCTCGTCGGGCTCATGGTGCTTAACATTGGAGATGGGGGAGTCAGGCATGGGGGAGGACTGGGACAAGGGAGCGAAGGTGTGTAGTGAGGAGGAGACAGGCTGAGCACTGGGGGGATGATGGCATGGGAAGATGGTAAACTTAGAGTAGTTTCTTGTGAAGTGACATTTGGCTGATTCAAGCTTATTTCTCTGGACTGTTCCCCTGTCCCAGCTGGAGACTCTTCAGCTGGTTTCTCAGGGTCATGGGTGTTGGTGCTGGGTGTGTCCACTGAGTCAAGAGGCTCTGATTCTTTGGGTTCAAAGACCCTTTCTCTCACGCAGGACTGATTTTCCTCATCTGTCGCTGTGGGTGTGTTTAACGTCTCTTTCAGGCTCGATTCAGACAAATCAGTCGTGTCCATCTTAGAGGAAGATACTTCTTGAGGTAACAGAGATGTGGGGTCTGGAGGTGATGGGGAAAGTATCTCAGGGTCTGGATCAGGAGTTGAGGTAAGATCAGGGTCTGAAGATGAGTAACTTGAAAGCTCAAGTTCAGGTCCAGAGTTTGGTTTGACAGAGATACTTGTTGGGATAGTTGAAGGGTCTGAAGTGGGAATCACTGGCCTCACATCAAACTCTTTGTTGGATTCACCTGCAGGGTTTAAACCTGCATAGGCTGCAACAACAAGCTCACTTTCAGACACTCGGCTGGAGTGAGCGCTCGGAGTGATCTTCCTGCACATCCGCCTCGGGGGTTTTGGGGATGAATGTTTAAGCACCACCATGTGAGACAGTCTGTCAGAGACCTTAGAAGAAGGAGGGGAGGAGGTCTTTTTGTCAGAAACAAGGCCAGGTGGTGTGGGTAAATTATCCTGAGTATCTGAGGGGCTAACGGGGTCAGAAGGGCTGGTTGTTTTCTCTGAGTTACCTGTGGATTGTGCGCTGTGAATCTCTAGTGTATCGTCCATGTCAGTGGGCCGTGTGCTGCTGAGTGGAAGAGTGGAAGAGGCGGAGCAAGAACAATTGATACTCTGTGTGTCTTCTAAATGTTTCTCCTCTGATGCTGAAAACTCCTGTGTGATTTCACACATTTTTCTATCACTTTCCCTTTCTGCTTCAATCTGCTCCCCGTTCTCTATTTCCACTCTGCCTTCATCTTCTAACCGCGCCTCTATCTTTGCACATGAAGATGTGCATGTGTCCGAGGCAGACACGTGTTGAGTGTTATCTGCCTCATTGCTTCTCTGATCCGCTATGAAATGCTCAGATAAGTCTGTTTTATCAGATTGCTCGGAGCGGTGGGGCTCCTCTGGAAGGTTTAGACACTCTACCGGAGTTATTTTAGAAGCATTAGGCGTATCAGAATGTCCCATCTGCCCTGCAATTTCTCTCTTTTCGTCAGGCGGTTTTGTGTCGTCAGCCAGTTCTTTCTGGACACAGGCTTCCTTGAGATTTGAACCTGTTGGTTGTTGGCCATCGCAGGACTTCATTTCCTCTAGCTTGTCTGCCATCATTGACGGCTGAGACTGATCTACAAGCTCAGCATTGCAATTACCTTCTGTTTGAGTCAGTGGCTCGGATTCATCAGAAGCTTGTTTCTTTTCTAATCCGGCGTTCAGAAGTGTCTTTTCTTCATCATTCAGGTTGCCCTTGTGCTCAGACAAGTCCATCTCTGCAGATGCTTTCACTTTGTCTCTTTTGGAGCTTTTCGTTTCTTCTGAATGCTCAGCTTGTTGTGAGAATTCGGTCTGAGACTCTTTTTCATGCACTTCCTCCCTCGGCTCTGTCCCACTTTGCTTTGCCCCTCGTTCTTCGGGTAAGTGGACGTTGGGCTTCTCTGCACCTGGAGCCTCATTGGGCTCAGGTGAAAAGGAGTTACTCTCACTTTCTGCTGACTGGTCCTTCAGCTTAACAGCATTTAACTTGTGCCTGACATCCTGCTGCATGTAGGACTCTAGGAGTCGGTCCAGAATGATCTGGAAGGAGTCAACGCTGAACTCAAACTGGCGCCGAAGGGCACTCACGAATTTGAGCTCGAGGTTTTTGCCACTGTTGTTCGACAGCGAGATAAGACTCCAGCGGTCGTGTTCGTTGAAAACTTTGACCATTTTCTGAACATAGGCCTCCTTCATTGTGGCGCTGCTGATCCGCTCCCTGTTGACCCCGACGGGCAGGCAGTCCAGCAAGCAGCTCAGCACGGACTCTTTGATGACCTGGGGGAAGAAGAGGTCAACAACATGACAGTTTCAACCACTGACAGTGACCAGAGTGTAGTTTCTCTTGCCTTATTTAACTAGAGCGGTGTTAGAGCAGATATTTTCTAAAATGGAGACAGCTGTGTTTGCACCATTTTTTCCAAAAGCTGAAATTACAGCCTTCTTTGCACCTGTTGACCCCTAACTTTAGATTTCAAATGTAACAGAAAAAAGGTAATGACTGAAAGCAAATGATTAATATTGTTTATTAAAAGAGGAACTACAATTATTTGATTTGGTGCATCTTCAGTTGTGCTCTGAATACTTTTTGTATTTTGTTTTTGATTTTGTCAATGGTGATTGTTATCGCCCCCTACTGCTGTGGCATAAGTATCGCAGTGTTTTTGATTAAAATTTCACAGACTATAATCATTTATTTTTAACAATGGAGAACAAAACCATCTAGCTAAGGCCTAAATGTGACACTTCTTGGTTTGCTTCAGGTGAAGCTGAATGATGGAAAGATTTTGAATGTGAGAGGAAGCATATCACCAAATTATTAACCTCACTCCATATGTCAACCTCAAGTGCTTTGCTAAGTGTAAAGAGGTGCAGCCAAGCACAAGGCAGGTCTTACAAAATCAAAGTAAATGTTCCTCATCTGCATTAACTTTACTGTCATAGAATAGGACATCTAATGCTGGAATAAAAATGGAAGACCTGATTCTAATGCCTTCTTTTTCTCTACTTGTGAAATAAAATAAAAGACAAGAATTCACACCTGGAACTCCTCTTGGCTTGGCAGTTCCACTCCGAAGATGATGTCCAGGTCTTTGTAGCTCGTCCCGTTGTCCCGAACCAGGACATGGCTGGCCGTGGAGCCGTTCAGTCGGACATCTCTGACCGTGATTCCCTGCTTCTGCAGCCTGGCCCGCACCGCTATGATAATATCGCGGGGTCGCAGCTCCAGCGTGGGGAAGTTCCCGCGGCCGTGAATGGGCACCACTTCTGAAAGCACCTGATGTAGCACCTCCACCTGCTCTGAGTTCAGGCTGTGAAACCGCTGGCTGGGTTTCTTCTCAGACATGCTTCTTGCCCTGCGGGGGGAGAGCGCCGGGGTGGTAATGAGACTTTATTACAACTCCTCCTCAGGAGGTGCTACATGTTTAACTCGCATGCAGTCGCATTTTGTCACACAAGCACACACTTAGCACTCTGTAGCGCTCGGATGCATGCTCCCTGCCAGTCTGCTGTCTGCAAGTCACAGCTTGGCTGACAGCTTTCCTACAATGCTAATGTAACTGCTGTGCTGCTAAACTGACACATGGAGCAAAGCACAGAAGTGTGCTTTGGATAAATATCCATCCATGCCCAACAACAACAAATTAAGGGGTGGTTTTTGAAGCCAGAAACACATTACAGTGTTTACCACCTACAACTTATGCCATTTTTTTTATCAGTAATATTTATTTTTTTATATTACCTGATTAGAATTTATCACACAGAAAATTAAAGGCACAGTTTGTTTTAATGGAAGTGTTCTAAATTTAAGCCTTTTTTTTAGTTTTGTTTTCCACCAGGGGAGCAAGGGTTAATCGGAATGAGTCATCACAGGCAGACTGCATTAATCACACCAACGTCACTAATTAAAGACACACATCTGTTTTTGTGTGTGCAGCACATGATGTGCGCACGCTACTGGCATAGCGCTCCAACCAGGGGGGGTCAAACTTTACTAAAACGCCTCTCTGAAAGTTGCAAAACTCACCAGAACAATTTCACAACAGCTTATTAATTTTTAGTTCAGCCTTTTATGCACTTCGTTTCTGCATGAAGTTGTCCTGCATTCCCCATTTAATCTGCACACAGCTTTTCCTTTGCATCCAACCAAAGTCTGCCCAGGCGGTATGTGTAACATGATTAAGCGTGCAATTGTCTGAGCCTGTCGAAGTGTTTCTGCGGAGCGAGCGCTCCTTTCTGAATGAGCAACTGTGGTTCATAACTAGCCCATTATGATCTTTTGTTTGCTTTAATCAATAGCTGTCACTCTGGGCTACAGCTGAGTGCTGCTGATTGCTATGATTTGTCAATACCAGTGGGCTAAAGACCAGGATACTAATGAGCGGTAATGGGATGCTTTCTGGTATCAGCTTGACTGACACCAGAAGGCTACAGTTTGGTACAACCGCAAACAATCTATTATGGGGAGTGTTTGGATGTAATTTAATCCACACTGCATGCATCAACAAACACCGAAGCAGCACTACAGTTCACAGACTGAAGCAGCAAAGGGGCAGCCTTACAAAAAACAACAACATTAAAGAAGTTGTCCGATCTTCTAAGGGCAAGATCAGACAATTGCATCCAACTTCAGTAAGATCAATCGGCGAAACAGCCACACATCCTGAATCAATAAACAGGGCTCCCATGTTTATCATGTTTATCCCTTGCACAATAAAGCAAGGTCTTTAGAAGACAAGACAAGGCGGTGCAGGACTATATTCCTGCTGGCCCCTGTGACTCTACCCCCCATCCATCCTCTCTCCCCAATCCTCCCATATTCGCACTCTTCAGCAAACTTGCAGGCTGAGTGACTCATCCAGGCGTATCGGCTCAGCACGCACATAATCTATGGCCACTGGAAACACAACAAAAAACTCAGGCTCCCTGCACCGAGCTGCATAAACACATCATCTACAAAAACATGTATTCCGCTTGCTTTTTGAGCACCGCACCTAGAGAAGCCCCACATGTCAACAAATCCAGAAACATCTACGTTGTCACTCCTGTCGTTCTCCGGAAGTCTTTAAAGACAAATAACCAAAAAATAACTCGCTAGTTTTAACAGCATAAAGTTTGAGGTTTGAACACAAAAACACGTGAGTAGAATATCAATGTCTAAGAACAAACAGAGCTTGTAGTTCCTCGTTATCTCACCAGCTGCTGGGCATTAAAGTTTGGGCTGTTTTTGGATTTAGAGAAATGAAACGTCGGGTTTTGCTTTGCCCTCCCGCCAATCATTTCATCATCCGCTTATTTACACCTGAGATGCGCCGGGGAGGCAATTAAACATATCGGCGCAGGCAGGGTGAGGGTTAGCGGATTACAAACTTCACCTATAGCCGGGTGGAGGTAAGGTGGGTTCTTACCTGTTGCTGTGTTGTTGGCGGGAGCGACCAGCTCCTGGCTCGCGGGTGGAGTAAAACCTTCAGCGTCCACCGAGCTACAGGTTCGGAGAAGTTCGTGTGTGTGTGTGTGTTTGTTTGCTAACGTCTCACTCCACTTCGGTCGAACTCGGTGCTGACTCGGCTCTGTCCCTTATAAGGCTCGAGACGCTCGAATCTGCGAGCGCGAGTTCATTCATTCGGGCGCTGTCCCGGAGGCGCGTGGTGCTGAAATGAGGAGTGAAACGACTCCTCGCGCTCTTGTTTTCTCTCCCTCGGCCGCCTGGAGCGTAACGCAGTTTCCATGGCGACCTGCCGTCACTCAGTTATGACTGGGGGTGGGGCATGTGTGCGAAGCGGAGGTGCGTGCTCGCGACGATAACGATGGGAAAAGAGGGCGTTACCGTGTGAGAGCTACTTTGTGTGTGTAAGTATGTATGTGTGCGAGTAATCTGTGTTTGGAGCCTGCGTTTATTAAACAATAACCAGTTAGCTAAGAGGAGAATATACTTTAATATGAGCAGGCGTGCTGCTTAAATTGAGTTTAGGAGTCGAGAGGCTGTCGTTGTAAACAGTGGAAGAGCCGCGGGACATAATGGCCGTCCCTGTAAATCCCCACGACAGCCACAAATAAGACAAACAGTAACACAAATAAGGTATGTTGTCCTTACTCTCGAAAGTTTAGTTTTCTGAGTTCTCAGTTTGAAATAAAGAAAAGAAATAAGTCAAGAGTTTTACTAGGAAAGCTTTCTGTTAGGGCAGACCCAACTTACTTTCCAATATGGCCGCCGCTCATTATATCTATCGTCTGTAACAATTTATCAAACAAGCATGACGCACATATCTGTACATCGGTACGTGAACATGTTCCTGTGGTGATTTAAGAAGACGGATCCAAATTTTTAAAACACAATTTTACAGTTTGACTTTATAAATGTGTTTAGACATTATTATAAGTATATGATTATTAATACGTATTCTGCATTTATATTCAACTGTCCAACTTTTGTAAAAAAACAAAACGAACCTGCTGTCGGCCATCACTCTTCTGCCCTTCCTGTTTGGCTAACACCTCTCACGTCACATCCGGAACACAGGAACGTGCGTGATTGGGTGAAATGAAGGAATACATTCATTTCGTCATTTCGTACTTTTGCAGTTTCAGTGCAATTTACTGTGAGATCCTTTTAGCCATGAGTCAGTTCAGGTGGATGATTCATATAGACAACTTAAAAGGTTTAATTGTTTTTATATATGTCGTTTTTATATATATATATATATATATATATATATATATATATATATATATATATATATATATATATATATATATATATATAGTATTATTACTATACTATAATCAGGTATAGTGGGTATACCTGATTATTTGATTCCAATAAATATATTCCAGCACATTGGCATTTTGGTTTGATTTGGGCTCCAAATGTCATAAGAGTTAACTAGCCAAACATGGATCAGAGACACAGTAAATGGAAACAGGGTGTATTAGAAAGTCTTCAGAGATTTATATGTAAATTAATGCAAATGCATGAGAACTGTGCAATTTTCTGACCATTTATTGTCATAATTCTCAACAGCAATTTGCAATAGAAAGTAATCCCATACATCCTGGTATGGGTATGTGGTTTTGAAATTGTTTGTTTACATTTGCAAAATGGAAGTAGTACAGAAAGAAATGTGTTTGGACTGAATAGGGGATTGAATTGAAAAAAGGTTAATTACCAGTGCTTGGCTCTGCTGCTCTCATTTTTGTCCCAGTTGCTGGATTCACGTACTCCTGGTTGAGCTGTACATTTTTAAAACAGTTTCTCATTTAAGTTGTGAGCGACTCCATGTGTACTTGCTTCAGGAACTTCAGGATCTACCTGAAGGTGAGCGCAATGTTTTTAAATCAACTTATGACGCACGATATGATAGTTAATGTTTTCAAGTACCTGCATACAAAAAGTAAAGAAAAATAAATAAACAGAAAAAATGGATTAATTCTGTTTTGGGTAAATGTGGTGGAAAGATTACAATAAGGTCACATCTGCTAGTCATGTTATATGAAATGCTTGTGAACTCTCACCAAAAGAACTATTTGAGTTACATGTAAAAGGTTGGAGGTTTGTTTTCCTCAGCTGCATCAGAACAGCTGGCCGTCTTGTTTTTAATTCCTTAACCTTGCATAAAACTCATGTGTTGTCTCTGACAGTCAGAGCTTTGCATCCAGACTGGCTTGGTTATTGATTGTCTTATGAGCTCTCTGGGTTTTGCACAATTCATGAATAAACCTGATTGAGTGATTTTACCTGAACAGTGCTTGGAAATAGTTTGTTTCCACGCAGTAAAATACTTTTAAAATACAAATTGAGTGTTTTGATTTACGTCAATTTATTTATTTTTATTTTATGATGGTGGCCATTTCAAAGCATTTAACTTCCATACAATCATTTTGGTATTGCTTGCGGAAACATCATTATAGTGCTCCAATATTTAAAATCTGCCTCCAAATTTAAAATCTGCCCTCCACATTATTGGACATGACCACAATATGGCCGTTTCATGAATAAGCTCCATGTTAGATTTCAGGAATTAAGTGAAGAATTCACAAATCAAAATAGTCTCTCTTTTTTTTTTATTTTAAAGAATCTGTCAACAGTGCTGGAACATGATATGATAGATAAAATAATCTCTGATCAGTGCGGCGTAATCCAGTTCAAGGTGGACCAAATTTGAAAATATTTCAAATTTTCATCTAAAGTGAACCAAATGCAGTTGAAATACCTTTAAAACATTGAAAGTGTGAATAAATTTAATATAGAATAGAAATGAGGGTGCTGTGGTGGCGCAGGGGTTAAGCACAACCCACACATGGAGGCCAGGTTCAATTCCCGACCTGCTGACCTTTGCCGCATGCCTTCCCCTTTCTCTCATTACCCATTTTCCTGTCAATAAACTATCAAATAAAGGTCACTAGAGCCAATAAAACTCAAAAATAAAAAAGTACAGAATAGAAACCGGTGAATAAAATAAAGCTATAATTTTCAGCAGCCGTCCGCGGCACTATTGGCGCCCTGGGTGGTGAGCCATACAATAAAGAAAAAGCTGTTGGCTGTTTATTTTACAGGGTCGAATTTTTAAACAGTTCTCATGTACTTCCCCTTTTCTCTCTCTCTCTCAGAGGAACATCGTTGGGCCTCTATCTGAACTATGTCTACACAAAGTGTCCAGGAGATTGTCTACAGAATGAGTCATCCATTCTGCTCCCTCCCCCAGACCAAACCGCTAAAATCCCCCACCGCCCCATCCCCAGCCCTTTTCGGATGGCCAGTGCACCGTCCATCCACCGGAACCTTTCTCTATCTGGGCAGTGATCCTTATTTTGCCTCCTAATACTCACATTTTATGTCCCATGTCTTTAACACACACACACATACACACACATCTTTTGTATCCCTGTTTGGCCAGCCTTTCTCTCCACAGGCGTAATTAAAAATAATGGATGAAAAAGTAAAATAAACACGACTGAGCGCGTTGACGCACGCACACACACACATGCACGGAAACATCAAAGCAGCCTCGTAGAAAAGGTCAATTTACTCCCTCACAAAAAAGCACTAATGACGTCACTAGACATGTCCCACAACCTAGCGATACCGGTTATAAACTATTTTTAGACGCCATAGAACTTTGGACACGCGCGCCTGTCCACTTCTCGAACAGTCGTGACGTAGAGGGCGCGAGCACGTCGTGCAGATCGTGATCATGTGTGACGACGGTGAAACGTTGGCAGAGGCAGCAGCGATTTCATCCAAAGATAACGGCGGATGAAGATAGTTCACCCGACGTTTTCCAGGCGTCGTGCTGGGATCTAGTCTGTTCTAGTCGGTTCTGGTCGGTTCTAGCGCATCCCGCCATCAGGAAAGTGAAAATAAAATAAAGTCTTGAAAATAAAATAGTAAGACAAAACTCTATTTACTGTGCGAAAATGCAGTAAGGAGCATTAAAAGAAAACAAAAACAAACAAAAACGAAAAATACACAACAGAGGAGGAATCTCTGAAACTAGAACAAAATAAATAACTAAATATTATTTTAAAAAACTAAATATAAAAATATTTAATTCAGACACTTGGAATAAAATTTAATAAATCACAATTAAGCATCAATCAATATATTCTATTCTATAATGAAACTGTGGGGAAATTTGCATAATTAAACAATATTTACAAATCAACGTCAAAATAATATTACAGATTAAATTAACTAAACAAGGCTTTAAACTTGCAATAAATCATCATAATTACTTTTTTTTAAAATGCTATCTATAAAGAAAAAACAAAAAGATAAGGCTTATGTTTACTGTTTATCATTAAACCGACGCTTCGTCGAACATAAACAAATGCGGAAGTGAGAACAAGTGAACCCTCCCGTTAAAAAACAGAACCAAAACAAGCCAGCGCTGGACTGAACGACTCTTTGTCTGTTTGAACAGAACCGAACCGGTCCCAGAAAGCCTCCCACACCATGCCGAACATGGAGAGTATCCTTTCTGTATACTTTTGTCGCCCACCGCGGAACACACACGCACATTTCCGCCGTAGCAACCGTTGCTAACCATAAAGTGTGTTTGGGGCCCCAGCCGTGTGCAGGCTCCTGGTAACTTCTCTCCCCTGTTCCGTCACTGAATGATGAAGGAAAACAGTGACAGCTGCCCGCTGATGTTTAATGACCCTGGTTAATTTTTGACTAGTTTCTCAAAAAGGAAAACAAGAAACCACCCTTCTGTCGCCTGCAATGACCTGGCTTTAATTCACCAAATGTTCCACTGTTGCGTCAGTAGAACCATCATTTCCACTATAACTGGAATATTGTCATAAACTGTCCCTTGACTCGATTTTACAAGATCACTTGTTTAACCTCAAGTTTGCTGCTAAGGAGCTGCAGCGCAACTCCAAGAAATGTGACAAAGAGGAGAAGGCAGAAAAGGCAAAAGCAAAGAAGGTTGGTTTGTGTCTAACAGATGATGGGCTGCGGTACAGTACAGCTGCAGCCTTTGTAGGAAGTAAATGTGCCTCGTTGTTTCTCAGGCTATCCAGAAGGGTAACGCGGAGGCAGCGAGGATCCATGCAGAGAATGCCATCCGTCAGAAGCACCAGTCCATTAACTTACTGAGGATGAGTGCCCGTGTGGACGCTGTGGCCTCTAGGGTCCAGACTGCTGTCACTATGAACCAGGTTTTCTCTGTTCTCTCTGCAAATGAGCGCTGGTTTTACATAAAAACAGATGTCATCTCTTTTCTGAGAGCAGTGCGACTCCTGTTGTGTCTTTCTGAAGTATTCATCACTCCCGCATGAACGTTTCAGATTTTGTCACAGCACAACCATCTGGGCCAGTGGCAATACACGACCAACACAGAGTTTTAGTTTCTTTTTTTTTTTTTAAATGAAGGCCGTGTTTTGCAAAACATGGACCCACATGAGGTCCATTACTCAAGTATTTGGAAATTATGAAGTTATGGTACATTTTTTGTGGAGCATTTTGTGGGGAGGGGATGTAAAATAATATAGTAGATAGGGCATCAGTCTAGGGGCCCAAATCCTTGTAAAAATCTGGCCCTGACAAGTCATTTATGGGCATGTGACGTCCTTTCACCACCATCTTTCTCAGCCTGGACATTTGTCCAGGTTGTAGTTTCTTGTCACACATGGTGTTTTGCATGAACACACATTTTTAAAGGGGGAGTATTATGCAAGATTGGCTTTTATGAGCTGAACGTCTTGCTATAATTTTAGTCCCTCATCAAAAACATACCTGGAGCGTTTCCTTGATTATTTCATGCATGTTTGAGAAATCCTTTAGTCTCCGTGGCAACCATTCAGCTGTGCAGATCGCCTGGTTGGACCCTAGTTCCGCCTTCGAGGTGGAGCTTCTCGTCAAAGCTGCAGTTTTTGAGCTACCACCTCACAGAGCAGCCCTCTCCCACTCAGCTCCTTCAGACTAGCCAGCAGCAATTAGCAAACACCTGGTGAAACTGGGCGTCAGCTGAGCTCGTTGTATTAGCTCCTTGTCAGAGAAACTCTAGTAAAAACATTGTTGAAGGGTGAATAGAGGAGCCATGTTGTGATGACTTCCTAAAGGCAGAATTTCAGACAGAGCTGGAGCTTTTAAAGAGACAAATGCCCAATTTCAAGATACTAAATCGGGAAGTCAAATTTCTTTGAAGTCATATCTGATGTATATTGTGTTTTTATGACAACTGAAAGTAACATAGTTACTTGATTATGCTATAAAATGTCATTTTGTGACTGGAAAACATGTTTTAACAGTTTTAGCACTTTTTCACACAGGGCAATGTAGGTTTGGATCTTTTCCTCCCTTAATAACAGACATCTTCATTTAAAAACTGCATTTTGTGTTTACTTGCCTTGTGTCCGCTGTATCTCGTACGTTGACGTTTGCGGTTGTGTGGTGACAAAATCTGAAGAATTTTAATAGACACGAATACTTTCCCAAGGCCGTGTCTCTTCAGAGTGACTCACACGCTCTCTGGAAAACAAGAGTTGTTGCTTAAAAATATGTCACAGTTCTCCTCTAGCCACGTACGAAAGAACCTAAATCAGACGCTCGTGCAAGTACGTCCATCCACTCGTTATTTATGCCTGAAAAATCCTGCTATTTATCACAAAGAGGTGAGAACTGGGTGAGAAACAAACTTCATACTGGTTGCCACTTCATCATAGAACTATGAGATCAGGCCCGATTAAAAACCACCAATTAAACCTCCTGCAATAACAAAAAGCCTATATCTTAAGATGTGAGTTCTTGATACCTCACAATTTACAGAGCGTATAGATTTCAGTGTTTTTTGGGGGTTTTTTTTTTACAGATAAAGAAGCCATTTCCCTGGTAAGCATAAAAAAGGCTAGCAGACAGGCATACAAAAAGACAGCAATTACATAATGTCATTAGATGTGCTTCAGGCCATATGCAATTAGCTCGTCGCTCTTTAGGAGATGTGGCCTCTTTCAAAATTGCTTTAATTGAAGTTTTCTATGGCGGAGGCGCCATTTTATAGAAATGATGCTATTTAATAATGTCTGCAGAGACAGTTGGAGGGTGTGGAGCTTGTATAGCTGAAGCCCACCTCCTCCGAGAGGCTCTGCTCACCGCCGCCTCTCCTTAAAGCAGGCACACGAAAGCATCAGTCATAAACCCATTCAGAGCGCCTCATTCAGCCGAGACTGGGCTCATTTTCATCATATTAATCCGTAATCCTCGAGCTTTTAAGGAGGCTTTCAGAATAAGAGGCGCTAAGCCTGATCAGGCGCCTGGATAGAAGAGTTAAAGTGACACCTAGTGGACAGATGACGATACAGCAACTTCTAGGTTTGAGGAATCGCTCTCATGTTTTCTTTTTATTATTATGTGCACTTATTTGTGTTGATTTTTTTTTGTCCACAACAACCAGCATTGTGTGTTGTGTATTTCCCACCCAGGTCACCAAATCCATGTCAGCAGTTTTTAAATCGATGGACGCGACGCTGAAGAGCATGAACCTGGAGAAGGTAAACAGAGATCCAAATAAAAAAGCTTAAAAAGTGAAACTAATTCAAATAATCTTTTCACAAATGGCTGTGAGTATTTGAAGTGTTTCTTTCTGTTCATTTTTTTTATTTTTTATTGCTACGGCTTGCAGATAATAAAACGTTTCTCCAGAGCTGCCTTGATCACTGAAGCAGCTGTTAGTACCTGTGGCGGGTCGGCCGGGTACCAAGGCCCACCGGAAATTAAAATCAGCATCTTCATAAAGAGTTTAAGCAAAAGGAAACACGAAGAGCTCTGAAATGTCCCGGTAAATGGCAGTGTTAGAAAACCCAGAGAACCAACAAGAAGCAGATGACAGGGCGCTCTGACGAATCACTGACTGTGGAAACGTCCCTCTTTGAGAGGCGTTTATTCTTCGCCTCTCCACATCTATTCTAAATGAAACGTAAAGTTCACGTTCATCTGAAAAGAGGACTTGTCGCTCCGGCCTCTGTCCATCAAGCTGCCCTCAAATCTTTGAATATACTTTGCTTGACGATCCACTCCAGGCTGCAGTTATCCCTGTTTTTGCTGCCACACTTTTTTCTCCCACTTAACTTTCCTATGAATATATCTGGACGAAGCCCTCTGTGACCTGCAGTGGCTTTCCCTGCTTGTGGAGGGTGTCAGTGACTGCTGGAAGATTGTCAAGTCAGCCTTCTTCCTCCGTGTTGTCTGGGCTACTACAAGTTCAAATAGTTTGGGTTTTTATCTACTGTGAGCCATAATTACCAGCAGTATCTATCGGAAAAAAAGCTGAAAGCTGTCTGTTTGTTTGTCTAGGTGAGTTTAACTTTTCTTTTGCTCAGATCTCGGCCCTGATGAACCAGTTCGAGAGGAACTTTGAGACATTGGACGTGCAGACGGTGCTGATGGAAGACACCATGGGCAGCACGTCCACGCTCACCACGCCTCAGGTAACGACCTCCGTTAGTTCCCAAACTGCCGACGGGTCATGATTTGACGTCTTTGTCTGCAGAACGAAGTGGACACGCTTCTGCGAGAGATGGCTGACGAAGCGGGGTAAGGTCCTCGGTTGGTCCGTGGCTGACTTTAAACACTGTTAGAGACGCAGACATCAGAGACGTCTGTAGTGCAGGCGCCCTCCTGTGAAACCATGTTTGCCTTCTGTTAAGGTTGGATCTGAGCCTGGCACTTCCTCCTGGACAGACCTCCCCCATGGCTTCCACTGTGGCTTCAGCCGAGCAGGTAACTTTTCCCACCAGAGTTCTTCCTTTCCACAAATACTCTAGGATACAGCTCTATGGATAATCAGCTTGACCTATTGTGGCTTACCTTCCACATGAAGGGGAACACATTTAATTATTTCTTCTTCTACTACTTTTTTAATCGGCGGTTTCGCGCTGCACAGAGTTTCTGTAGCCATCTGAAGTTTTGTTTGAAATTGACACCAAAAAATATTTCTGTAGCGCATGATTGCGAAATACAAGTAAACTGACTGTTTTGTCATGTTTTACTATACTTTCCAAAAAAACCCAAAAATCTACAAAGTTAATTTAAATATTTATTAAATTACTTGTTTATTTCATTCATTTACAGTTTAAAATGAACATGTGACATGTTGAAATAAAAGTTTTGAATGAAAAGGAGTAGTTTGAGGAAAAAACTCTTATTACCTACCTTGATAGAATATGAATTGTTTTTTTTTAAGTGAAAGCATATCTAGTATTTTTGGGGTTTTTTTAGACAGATTTGATCCATACACAGAAATGCAACAGTCCCTTTGTTTAGTTCTGATTTTGTTTTAATCTCTGATCCGGTCAAATTATAAATGCTGTTTCTTTTTAAGCAATATATCTTGCAGACGTTCTGGTAATATACTGATCTGTATTTTAAACATCACTTGCTGAATGAAAGAGTCCACCGTGCCGTGAAATGTCATTCATTTCACGCTGAGTAATAATGGATTCGTTGGATCTCTGCAGCGTTTTCATCAGCCGGGAAGAAACCCACGGTGACGCCAGGAAGGCTGCAGATTTTATGCAAAATCTGCTGACAGGACAACTTTTACTCATACATTTCGCAGTTTGGCTTTTATGACTGACTGGCATAAAAGCCAGTCTGCAAACGGGACTCCTCCCGTTTGCAGTTTGCCATCAGCTCATTGCCACAACTGATTCAGATTGACAGTTTTGCCTCCTGAAGGCTGTTAATCACTGCGAAAGCACAAAATCTTACCAACTTATAAGTAGTTTTGAGGAAAATATAATAGCTTTTTTAAGTCAATAATTCATCAAAATTGGTGAAAAAGTTCGACTTCCACTGGCTGTCAAGTATTGACCCGGCAGGGTGAATGCAAATATGTTCCATATTTATTTATTTAAAGAAAGGTAACATGAAAAGCTCTTTTCTTTACCAGTGGAAGGCAATTTTATTTATATAGCACATTTTCAGCAACAAGGTAATTTAAAGTGCCTTACATGAATTAAAAGGAAATATAAACAAAATGACAAACCAAAGGAAAGAGCAAAAGAAGAAAAAGTATCTAATAATGTTGATCCAAAGTATATAAGCTAGATAGTTTATAACTAGATCATCAACTAGAAGTTTATAAAGTGCCACTTTATGTTGCTCTATCGCATAAAAAACTTTGATGTTTGTGGTTTTAATCCAGTTTCACTTTTTAAGTTCAAATGGGGTGAATAGTCTTGCATGGAGTTAACAAGTTAGAATAAATATAAATAATCATTAAAACAGAACCAATAAATCAGTAGAAATGATGGCAGCAGCTCAATTCAAAAAACAAAACAAAAACAAGAACAGATGAATGCTGTAGAGGAATTTAAAGAGCGCCCCTGCTGGCCTGGTGGACAGAAGCAATGCCTTAGTTTGCTCTTGGATATGTTCCTCCTCTTGCAGTAAGAGAAAAGGCTTTACGGTTTCACAGCCTTCAGTTTTCACAAACATTCTGTTTAATTCCTTGAAAAAAAAAGGGAGCGCCTCATTCTGTTTTTTTATTTTATTATTATTTTCATGACATTTAGCTCCGTTCCACATTCGCTGGCAGCAGGAGCGTGAATGCAGCGCAGAGGCTTCCAACCTCCAGCTTCCCTTAAGCTCCACTCATTAGTAATCCTGTGGGAACTTTCAGTGGGTTTTAACCAGCTAACACTCAATAATCTTTGCTGGAGGGTGAGAGGAGTGTTGTAACCTTTGTTGAGATAGTTCAGATCGTCCTCGCTTTAAATTTATGAACCAGGATATATTTTAAAAGTGCTTTGTTTAAATTCTGGTCACCAGGAGGAGTTAAACAAGAGACTGTCCAAGGTGAGAGACCAAGCGTCATAGAGACGCAGTGGAAGAGGATGAAACACACTCTGTTCTTTGTTCTCTTTTGAGGAAAACAACAATAAGCACGGTGAGAGGATGATAACAGTCCTGCTTCTTACTGCACAGCTTCATAATAACACTTTACATTATTACAATAATAATAATAACATAATGCTTTTCATTTTGTCACAAAAGACTCTTGTTGTTTTGAGTGATACGTGGATGAGTGTGGAGACAGATTAGCTGTCTTGTGAACAGCTAATGCCTCATTCTAAGTGGATTATAAGGTATGTACACAATGACCTTTTTGAAATGTATTTGTATATTTAGGTATTTAACTTGTATTTATTCATTTCCTGAATTGTATTTCCTTTAGGATATGAAGACTTCTGATGATCCTCTCTGCTTCTTACTGTGACTCTGCTGCTGTGTGTTTTTTATTAGTCATCCTATAAAGATTTCAATTATAAACCAGCCAAATTGCCAGTTCAGTTTGTTCCTAAAGCACCAAACGCAACAAAATATGTAAACAGTCTAAGGAAATGTAATAACAGATGAGAATATTGATATCTGTCTGCCTGAAGACGGTCACAGAGTCATTTCTAAGGCTTTGGATCTCCGCTGTCTCAATTTTATTCTGGAAAACGCAGAACAAAATAACATGGCAAAGCTTCTGTGGAGAGGACGCATAACAAACATGAGCCCAGGAGAGCATTCATTCAGGAAGTCATAACAAAACAAAAAAACACAACATCTAGTGAAGTGCAGCCGTCAGGTCAGAGTTTGTGACTCCACAGGCAGAGCAAAGATGGCCGCCGCTGCAGGCCGTAACCAAGGCCGACTGTCACCACCTGGGAAATGTTTGGTGAAACTTTGGTTTGTTCTGTTGCATCTGGTGTTAAACCGACTGAGGCTTTCACTCATAGTGAGAGTCACATTTGATGATGGACGTATGAGTGTCCGGTTATGTCCCGTATTTATTCATTTAAATACATTTAAAGCTGCTCTCCATCCTCTCTTCTTCCATCTTTTTCCCTCCTCCCCTTTTCCTCCTCCAACAAGGAACAGATGAGAGGTCAAAGGTGTCACCTGAAGAGGAAGTGGCCTTCTGCTGCTCGCATGCCAGTGCCCCATTACACACACCACACACACCCCCACACACACACACACACACACACACACACACACGCAGTGCAGCGTGTCTCAGCTGCGAGCGATTACAGGTGCAGTCCAAGCACACAGCTATCTGCGCGCTTGGACTTCGGCAGCCGCCGAGTTTCTCCTGACTGACGCCCGTTCACCTCTGACCCTGTTTGTGTCCCGCCCAATCATCATCAGTGCACACTTAACTGCATCCACAATCATCATCAGGCTGACACGGACCTCCATTTGGCTCATTACTCCAAACTTTGATGAGTTTACGTCCGCGGTGTAAGTCCTCAGCCGTTCCTGTCTGCAGCTGACCTTCGGTGATCCGACAGCTGTCAGTCATTTCTGCCTTTAGTTAAAATCACATGAAATTAAAATTCCACCTCCCTCCTTTTTTCTTCCTCTTCTTCCTCCTTTTTTTTTGTGCTGTAAGAGTCACAGAACGTATTTGATGCTCGTTGTTTTGAGTCTGTTTTAACCCTTTGTGGCTTTCTTCTCGGGTTTCAGCGTGATTAAAGCGAGGGGAGTCTGTCAGAGTCCATTTCTCCCGTCCGCTCCGTTCGTCCCAGCTCGTGTGCCGGGGATGTTTTCGCCAGATGTGCGCAGATACGGCTTCTGGAAGAGTAAAAAAAAACAAAAAAACTCTTTGTCTTAAATGTGTGTGTGTCATCCAGGTGTTGATGCCAGGAGGTTCTCACTGCATCTCCTTTTAACGCCTCCTGAAGGAGCGGTTCCTGATGACAGGAGTGACCCGTCGGGCCGCCGGTCCCGGTGCTGCGTTCACTCTAATCTGGTGGGGGGAAATCTGGTGTTGCTCCGTCGCACAGAAGAATAACTGATTCACAGAAAAACCTCCAGCTAAATGGTGACTTATTGTGATATTTCACGTGTCTGTGGAAGAAAATGCAAACCTGATATTCTAAATACCCAAAAGTCGCTGGGTTTCTTTTCATTGCGATACCAAATACCAGGTTGTAACAAATTGAGAATTTGGCAAAAGCGATTACAATCGCAATCGACAAATTATTCTTAGATGTTTCCGTCGATGTGTTGGTGTTTCAGAGCAGTTTCAAACTTTTTTAATCTTGTGAAAATTGATGTTTTGCTTCCTGGAAGTTTTAAAAGAAAATGCTTTTAAAAACAAAATGAAGGGAGACTCTTATCTCTGTGAACTGTAATCATTTTTGCTTCGTACTTGGATTGCGCCGTGCACAGAGAGACTACAGGAGACACATTTTTATTCAGTTATGGTCTTCAAAGGTCCAATCAAAGGTGCAATGCTTCATATTTTGGTATCGACCCAATAAAAAGTGAATACATACTCGGTATTGCCAATAACGATACTATCATTGGTATAATGATACCAATACTTTTTGTTATTTGAATTTTCTGTATCACCAAACTTCTGACCTTTTGATGCTTTTGTAGCCCTTCCTTTTAAATGCTTGAATTTAAGATTGAATTTTTATATACAAAATATATCAATAGCGTGTCAAAATAATAAAAAGAAAATCAGAACAAATTGTGTGCATATTTTCCCACAAGTGTAAAAATATATAATTTGAGACCAAATCAAAGCAAAATCTTTTTTTTAAATTTTTTTAAGTTGGAGTTGAGAAACTACGACACAGAAATTAAATAAAATTTCAACACAAAATCTGAACTAAAGTATCGATCTGGTACTGATACCGATTTGGTGTCGATATTATCGGCATAGATAATATCAACAAGATTGACAATATTGATCAAATCGGCCCACCTCTATTAAACAATGGAGCATTGCACTGTTGTATTTTTGTCATAATAATAATAATATATTATTATTATTATAACATGTCATAAAATGTTGCAACTTGCTTCTGTTAGAAAAAGCTGCAACCTGACTTATCATTTTTCACTTTGTGGTGATTTTATTTTATCTAGTTAAACTTGGGTCATTTCAATAATCAAATTTATTCATCTGTGAGGGAAAAAAGTTTAAGAAATATCTGAAAAGTGGAGATTTGTGCCTCACACCTGCAGCTTCTGATGTATTTAGGGATTTCTTTTTCCTTTTTTTTTTAGTGTGAACTAAATTGACTATATATGCAACATTTCCACCTTGAATGAATTTAGACTCTGTTTATTAATTTATTTAGCCAATTCACAAAAGATTTCATCCCAAGGTTTGGTGTAATTTTGGGTTCAAATTCCTCTGTTGCTTTTCTGTACTGATCAGGGTCACAGTGAGGGCGGCGTCTCGGGTCAGAGCAACACAGCCAGCCGGATCAGAACCAACTGGACTCAGAATTTAACTCACAATTAGACAATCCAGTCAAAGTCAGCCACTGCATGTCAGAGAAACTGTCTTTCTTAATTAACACTGGCATCGTTTTTCGCTCATGATACTGTATTTGTTTCAGATTTATTTTAGCCGCTTCTATGGATTCCTAGATTGTTGCATAATTTTTGACATCTTTAGGTGAAATTTTGTCGGAGAAGCAGGAAATGTTTCATAAGATAAGGTTAGGAGGTTGTATTTTCTTCTTCTCCTCCTGCTGCTCGTCTCCCTTCCCACCTCTCAGCCTCCCGACTGAAAGAAAATATTCAATTACCAGCCAGGAAAGGTCAGGTCAAACACAGGAAGCCCAGCTGATTGGTTCTGGTCGCATGTCCATGTCCATGTGTGACCAATCACTGCAGCCCTCAGTCACCATATGCTGCTGCTGCTGCTGCTGCTGCTGTGTGTGTGTGGGTGTGTGTGTGTGGGTGTGTGGGTGTGTGTGTGTGTGTGTGTGTGTGTGTCTAATTGTTCCAGACCGAGGCTTCCCTGCAGTTTCCACTCTCACCTCTTGACCATTGTACCCGGTCAGACGTGTTAACGCTGCTTTTAATCAGTTTTACTGTCACACACCACACACACCTGAATACAGCTGGCCCTGTCCATCCTTACCCTCCACAGCACGCTTCATTAAGATTTAACCAATCTGCTGCTCACACACACACACCTGATCTCGCCCTGTTAACCCCGTCCAGCCTGACCCCACCTCTCACTCAGGCTCATCTCGAGTCTTTGTCACGGCACAAATCTCACATTTTCATCCAACCTGCAGGCTGCATCAACTCCCATCGGGGAGCCGTGTTCAAACAGACGGTTCAGAAAGGAGCAGGAGATCACACTGGAGGAGCTTCACTTCGAACGTCCTGACAGATGTAATTATTTAATAAGGAAGCTGATTTGTTTCAGTAACTCTAAAAGTGAAACACAATATGTCGAAATGTGTCGATTGTTTCCACACCGGCTGATGTTTTCACGTTTTTGTATGTATCAGTGCCTTTCAAAAGGTGCGTTTTATAATTTTTCTACACATCTAAAGTCCATCAGGACGGAGTGTGTCATAATCTTTTCAACAGCTGTCATAATTAATCACTCTGGTTTAATCTCTCGTTTTCTTTACTTCCGTTCATGTTGACATTCTTTGTCAGAGTTTCCTGTCATACCTGCTTTCTTGTTTATTTTCTGAAGCGTTTTTTGTTGGTTGTTACTTCCTTAAATCATCTTGCTCAGGTCATGAACCACCCTGGAGTTACATTCCACTCAGTCGGCCGTTTACTTGGGATTTCTCACCCAGCTTTCTGTGGGACTGTTTGCTTGTTTCGGACTCTCGGCTTTCAAAATGTTTTCGTACCGTCGCACGCCGCGCAGAGTGAACCTAGAAACACGAACAAACAGGAAAGATCAGGGGTGTAATGTCGGTGGGATGACTGTCGGGACCTTTTGGTTGATCCCAGGGCGTTGGGAACAAAAACACCTGTAGATCACAAAATGAAAAGACGATTTGAAAGCAGCATCTGCCAAGAGGAGAGTCTGGGTTTGCCTCGCCTGGCAGAAACCAGTCCTTTGTTCTGCACTTTGCTTCCTGCCGAGGGTCTTTGCTCTTGCCTGATGAGAAAACCTTGCATTTTGAGGTTCTAAATTTTACCCAGTCGCTGACGTTTCACCATGACAAACGTAATGTGCCGGTTCGATGCTATGAAGCTTACCAGATATCACCTGTTCTGTAAACGAAGAAGTGCCGATCCAAACGAGGCGGCTGTTCGTGTTCATTCAATGTTTAGAAGCGTAGCAAACAGGGACTGAACGGCTTTGTTCACTTCCTCTGCCACCATTTCTAAACCTAAAGGCAGGCTACAATTCTAAAACAATCAGTCAATCAAATTGTATTTGCATTGCACATTTCATGATTCAGGCATTTCAAAGTGCTTTACGTCATAAAAACACAAAAATACAAAGTCATAAAACACAGCGAACAATTGATTCATTACATTCAGTTGAGTTCCGTTGTTAAATTTGTCATTGATTGTGTTTCAGAAGCAGCTCTGAACAGGAAGGATTTTAGTCCAGGTTTAAAGGCACTCAGTGTTTCAGCTGTTTTGCAGTTTTCTGGGAGTTTGTTCCAGACTTGTGGTGCATAGAAGGCGAATGCTGTTTCTCCATGTTTGGTTCTGGGGGATGCAGAGCAGAAGCAAAAGACCTGAGAGGTCGGGGAGGTTGATACTACAGCAGCAGATCTTTAATGTATCGTGGTGCTAAACCGTTCAGTGATTTATAAACAGCAGTCTGAGCTACAGGGACTTTAGATCTGGGGTGCTCTACCTTCCTGGTTTTAGTCAGAACATCAGCTGCAGCTGGACAATTTGTCAGGCAGACCTGTGTGAAGACACTTTTGCAGTGCGACTAAAGATAAACGCATGGATGAGTTTCTCTAGATCTTGTTGACACTAAAGCAGCATAGAAAATCGACGTCATTGTTCACGGCTTCTCCTTACGTTCACTGATTGGCCGGAAGAAATTCTACTGGAGGAAATCCAAGTCGGTGGGAGAAAGCCCAGAAGGAGCAGTGAAGCAAATGAGGCCAAGGCCAGGGTAGAGTTTGCCAGACACTTTAATGTGCAGGTTGTGGTGTTGGACTGTTTTCAGGAGTTGGGCACGGCTACAAGACAGTTAGGAACATTTGTTGTTCCAAACTTTATGCTAACACTTTGCGGTTAGTCAGCGCACACCGACTGCACAAAGCAAGTTCCTCAGCTTGGCGCCCCTCATCGTGACCTCTACCAGAGAGAACACCTTTGAGATGGATTAGCAGTTCACATCCAACTGTTAAAACGTCAAACTCCAAGTCAGTGGATTAAGAACGCGATGTCAATCAAGTTAATCTGCTCCGAGTGGATGCTCTCCAGCAGCAGTGCGTGTCAGAGGGAACGGTGACGTGTTGTGAGCGTGTGTGGGGTGCATATGGTAAAACGCTCTGCGGGTCTGCTGTTTAGTCACACTCCCGCGTCTCAAATTGAATTAGCGTTGACAGCGCACAGCGTCAGCCGCGTGTACGTGTGTGCGCACCGGGGGCACTGGCTGTTGGCAAGCTGTCTGCGTGTGTGTGTAGAAACACTGGGTGGGGTAAGAAGAGGTCTCTCTCTCTCTCTCTCTCTCTCTCTCTCTCTCTCTCCCCTGAAATCAATTAAACGAGTATAGATGTGCAGCGGTGGGGGTGAGAGGGGCACATCCTGTAGAGGGCAGCGCAGACAGACAGCACCATCTGGGGCAGCGGGTGGACCTGACCCGGGGTTGAGACATGAAAGCACCGAGGCAGGCATAAGAGGAGAGGAGAGTGCAGGTCTGCGCTAAATCACTCTGTCCTCCCTCCTCCCTCCTCCCGCTGCTCCATCACTCCATCCCTCGGTCTGCCATCCGATACATCAGCCACGGCGCATCACTCAATCACCCCCCACCCCCTCACCCGACTCTCCTTTCTTATCCTCCTCTCTCCTCGGAGGAGTGATAACCTGTCATGCACAGGAAGCGAAAACAGGGGAGGGCGATCCATCCGCTCTGACAAGAGATAGGGGCGAAGAGGAAAAGAATATCTCGCATCTCTTGTTCCAGAAAGCGCTGATTTATAGGTTCGTCCTGAGCAGAACCAGAACCAGGACCAGCGCCTGTTCGGTGTGGATCGGCCCCCGCGCGCGGATTGAAACCTGCGCACCTGCAAGAAAAAAAGCCCGGTTCGGTTCGGTTCGGTTTGGCAGGTGACGGACAGGCCCGGGTCAGAGTGTGCGTTGTGTTCGTTGGTCATGAGGCCAGTGCTGACAGCACGGCTCCACTGATCAGTGTGATCTCAGCTCAGCAAGAAGCGCTGGGTTGTCTCAACCACACTGTGGAAGAAAAAGAAAAGTCTTTAATTTACGGTAAAATACCGGGTTTGTTTACCGCGTTTATACAGTACCACAGCTGCCGATATTTTTCGGAAATTAGAGACGGTTTTTTTTTTTTGTTTTATTTTGTTCAGGTTTTTTTTCAGTGCAGACTGCAGTCCAAATGGTTCTGTTTAAGTTGTTGTGGAGACATCTGGGGCAACTGGTCTACAGGCTATACCACAAAAACACGATTAATCGATAACTTATGAAATCTAAATGATTAAAATTCATTGACACAGTGAAATTAGAGGCAGCTCTAATACTTTACAAAGCCAAACATGAACAGTTACCTGAAAACATAAAAAATAAAATAACACTTTTAGGACTAAGAAGCAAATGTACTGATCATTGTGTTTACAACACACATAAACAAACATAAGAGTATAGCTGGATATAAAATATGAGATTATTATTCAATTATTGTTGGTGCCAGTTTTGTTGTTTAATGATTGCTCATTTGTATAATTAAAATTACATAGATCCTATGTTGATTTCACATGCTAACTATGAAATATGGGTTAAATTGTTATGTAAATATGGATTAGAATGGGAATATTGACAGGTTTATACTTCCACTCACTCTCTTGACTGTGTAAAACAAAAGTTTTGGCATTATGGTTCAGGTTGCAAGTATTTTCTGTACATATTTTAAAAATAAACAGACAAATATGCAGTATGGAAAATAAGGAATGTATGGAGAAGAAATACGTGTTTAAAGGGTGTACAGGCTGCTGTTGACTGTCTGGATCACAGAAAACTACGTGTTAATTTGAACCAAAATGATTCAAGACTGTAAATGATTTTTACACATCTGAAAAGTGTGGCCTGCCTTTGGACTCCCTAAACACACCAGACTGGTCATTATTAAGCATGATTAGATCATAAAACAATGTTCTGAGCTGCGAGCATCTCACAGAGTACTGCTAGATCCAGATCTGTTTTACATTTTAAACGACTCCCGTCAAGAAAAAGCTTTCATTAATCATAAGAGAAGCAGCCGACGAGAGCATGGAGGAGCTGCAGTGATCGCTGCACAAATCACAAAGTCATTAAACGTCCAATTTAACATTTTTTAGCGCCAAAAGAAAGTTTCCCCCAAGAGTCTGAACCTTTTACAACCACAGAGCCGTTTTCACTTAAATATTTTTAATAAATAGATGCAATAGAACATTTGTGGTCATTTTTAGTTAAAAAAAACACCAGTTTATTTCTGCTTTTTGTACGTTTTAAAATAAAGAAAAACATTTACAAAAAGAGCACTGATACGGTTTCTTCAATGGGATGTTGATGTTTGAGGAAATTGATTCTAACAAACAAATATTTATTACTCATACTTGAGTCATTCTGTTGTGGAAATTGAATGCAGATTTTATCTCATACAAAAAACCCCCCCAAAAAACTAAGATCTGCATTGTATACCTATATTTTAAAAGAAATTGTTGTTGCTGCACAAATTTAGTCAAATTATTAAGAGTCATCGTAGAATGTCCAAAGAGCCACTTGTTCTTGAACATTAGACTAAAACTGATGACCAACATAGATGTTAATGTTCTGGAGGAAAACTAACCCTGTACATGAGTTTTAACACTGTAAAACATGGCTGTGGCTTCATCATGCTGTGGAGGATTTTTGTCAGCAAAGACATGGGAGCTAATTAGAGTTTATTTTGGGAAAATAAGTGACATTTGAGAAGAAGCTTACCTTACAAAAGTAACAATTGTCAATTGCAAAATAAATTCTAGTAAAGCCCATGGAAGTTTGTGGTTCTCACAAAAGGTGATCAAATTCACAGTTTATTATACTTTGGTGAGGCTTTTTACAAAGTTATTTGAGGATTCAGACAGTAAAACCCAAATATCTTCAATTTCACAGCTTCACATCCTTTTTAAAAGAACTTATGATCAACAAGTTCTGCTCTTTGAATTGTTGACCGACTAGTAGAGAACGCTCAATAACTGTTAAACTGCTCTTGCTTTTCACATTGCTCTCTGAGTAAAATTCAATTTCAGACACAGCTGGTTTCACTTCCAATTTTTCTTTTTGTCTTGCAGCTGTGCTCAGTCAAGTCTCATAAGCTGACCTGATAAACAACCAGATTTTATTGAGTTTGCAGAGAAAACAGCGTCCAGCCTGCGCAGAGGACCGAGCCGCAGGGCGCAGCGCGCAGCGGGTGCAGCGAGGCGGAGTCCTGCAGGAGATAACCGACACGCAGAGTGTTTGTGCTGCGCCTCTGTGTGTGTCACGCATGCTAATCTAATGAATGGAAGTGTATTTACACGTCTAAACTCGCCGCAGAGCCTCTCTCCTGTTTCGGGATGCCATTTCACATGATTGGAAGCAAATGACTCCTGGGGTCAAATTTCCCTCCCTTTTTCTTTCCTTTTTTTTTTTACTGCCCGTCAATCACTGCCGGAGGGCCCACAGACGTCCGTCCCCTCCTCGTGTTATTCCAAGCTGGAATCGGAACGGGTTCCGTGTTATTTCAGCCGCCACCTACAAGAGGATCATGTTGACACGCTTTACGGCGCTGGAGGAACAGAGGAGGACATTCACGATCAGCAGGCTGATAAAAGCTTCACTCTGTAGCCACTTCCAGGCAGACTTTTGTTGTACTTTGCATGTCAAGAATAAAATCAGAGGCTCTGCAGCCAGACAGAATGTCATGTTGTGTTGCGTAGTATGGTAAATGTATCTTAGAGCCGTTGGGATTCTCGCAAAAATGATTGTACCTCCCATAACTCCTTGCAACTCAAACTAACACGCCTTTCTCTCTGCAAAAGATTGGATGTTTTTCGTTTTCAGCGAGTTTGGGCGTCAGCTTAAACCACACTGGACGGAGACAGGTCCAGAGTTCAGGTCTCCTCGGATGAAAGCAATTAGTTTCATTGAAAGATCAGGAATTAGTTGGGAGTTTAGAATGATTGTCCTACAAGGTAGGCAAACATGGAAATGACAGACAGTGTTGAGTGACCCGGTGCTGATTGTGTGTTGACTGTGCACAAAGAGCGAGCTGTCTGATAGTGCTGCTGCACCTGACCACTGGCTGAGACCGAGGGGCCATCCGCCTTTAGCCCCAGTTTCTCAATTGACTCCTTCCTGCTATTTTCCCCTCTCAGCCCCGTCCGGCCCACGTTAGCTCGCTGACACGCTCGGCTATGACAAGTAAATTGCTGTTTGGTTATGACCGTTTGTCAGGAAACAGTCCATTTCCACCCACCATCCCCCTGCTTTGCCTAAACCACCAGAAAAGGAGAGGGAGGATTGGGTACCGGGCCTCGAGTCGAAGCTGAAGGCAGGAATTATCACATCAGCGGCCAAACAGGCGTGTCCCATTTGGTACGCAAATTGGGTCTATTTCATTTGATTTTCCGAAACGTTCTTAGCTGAAAAGCCACAAGAAAAAGTCTCTGACTCTCTAACAATGACTCTTTGGACTGTGTTGGTGAACAAAGGTCTGTTTTCTGGTGCATCTGGGCCCAATAAAGAGCTCTGAAGCACAATCACTTCACCTCCAGGAGTCTCTGATTAGTCATATTAGGTTGTACGGCGCAGAAAGGGAAGCTGGCTGCCTGAACTCTGGCAGCTGTTGCACCGAGCCGAAAACCACAGAGAGACCTGATGAGCTCATGGTATCGGTCAGGGGTGGCTGAGCCTGACACCGAATCCTCAGAGTAAACACAAAACACACTTTTGTTCGCTGTCAGAGAACTCCACGTGATGAATGCAGGGCCATTTGTCATACATCTGTTTGTATGTTCATTTTTATGTTTGTGTCGGCATGTGTCTGTGTACGGTACGGACATTAATAAATATCGTCACCTTCGTAGAGTAATGGCCTGAGTCATTTTTGGTCAAAAGTAATTCTTTTGTAAAAAGAAAAAAAATACAAGCGATTATTTTAGAAATTTGACAATATATGGATATTTGCGGACATACCTATAATCCCCCTGTATGGTCCTGTGTTGGTACGCTAAAAACATTTTGAACCTTTTTGACCAAAGGACAAAATAAACTTTAATAGGTACTTTACCATGGTTATTTTAACAGCGACTGTGGATTTATGCCATGTTTCTCAGTCATATTCTGACATGACCCAGCCTCCTTTTGTCGATGCTCTTTGGTAACATTGTGTGAAGAAGTTGGCTTAAATAACTATAACCTCACAGAAACACTATGTGAACAAAAACCCAAAAAAACAATCTACTTCCACCTTGAAGAGAAAAGTTTGTACATTTATTCCAACTTTGGGAGTTTGGGCTCAGGATTGACCAGCTTCAGGATCGGTTTTTGTGCTTGAGCTTCCACCACGTCGTTTTGAACCGTTCTTAAATACAAAGGTCCACCTCACAGTCAGTTACTTTTCCCCCGTTGGGTTTTGGTTGGTCCCAAGAGTCCGGCTGTCAGAGGCAGTGGCTGGAGGTCTGCTGCCAGGCAGGGTGCCGCAGCAGGCAGTTCGTGGTGTCTTCGTTCAGTTTGCCGTGTCTAGAAATAGCTGTGAGTTGGGGACTCAGGGGAAAGCTGTAGCTGTAAAGACAGTAGGGGGTCGTAGTGTCAGAGAGGTGAGGCAGGAGGGACGATCCCGGGGGGGTGTGTAGGGGAACGAGGCACGGGGAGGAGCTCCCGGGGGACCTGTGCAGACATGGATCCCTGCAGTGAAGGGGTTTCTTCCCCTGCAGTGCCGTCAGAAGTGGCAGGTCTGCTAGCGGCGGCAGAGGGGGAACGCCTTTCAGTCCGTCCGCTCCCAGGGAGGAGAAGAATCTGCCGGGCAGCTGAGGAATGGAGGGCGCGGCGGTGGACGCCTTCCCGAAGAGGGGCAGGGCGAGAGCGTGGAGAGCGGCGTCCGGGCAGGAGAACGGAAGAAGAGGTGAAGACGACGAGAGAGGGAGGAAGTTCTTCGCACTGCTGCTCGGCGACAGGGAGCTTCCTGTCGACAGATGTCACGAACTGGAGTCACACATAGAAAACTTTAGACAAGAAATCTAGACAGATTTTCAGATTAGTACCTTGGAGCTGGACGGAGAAAGGCTTAAAGTCCAAGCTCAGAGGGGCTCTCCAGGGGTATGACTCCAACAGGCCGTCCAAAACCCCCCTACACACACACACACACACATGTCCTGATTTACTGCGTAAACATTAAAAATCCTTGCGTAGGAATTCAAATGTTGATTCTGAAAGGTGTGAAATTCTGCACTGCTCTGCTCAGCTTTATTTGAAGGTTTTACACGGCTTCACATTTCAGTGGTTAAAACTGAAATTCCCTCCTGACTCGTTTAGCCAAACACTAACCGAGTCAGGTTAGCATGTTAGCACGACGCTAACCAATCTGCAGAGTGAAAGCGTTGATGGTCTGGCGAGGTGTGCCGTACCTGTTCCGTCCCGGATCTCTGAAGCCTTTGGCGAACGGGTTCCTGTCGATCTTCAGCTTGGTGATCTTGCCCAAAAGAGAGGAACAAGTTCAGTGTAAAGCCAACAACGAGCTCGGCTTCAAGAAAGTGGCAGAACTCCCCTCCTTTCTTTTCGGATTTTATCAGCCCTGTCAAACATCGTTCAGAGAGAGGAGTGTGCTCGGTTTTATGCCCCGCTTTAACGGGCCGTGGACCCCGGCAGCTGCAGCAGTCACATCTTGTTACTAAGCTGCTGTAATAATACGTTCCCCGATAGTAAAACGAGCCCCGATGAAAAGAGGCGGGAACCCCCACAGGCGGCTCTGTTACCGAAGGAATGGCAGCGAGCGGCAAGGTCAGGTACGCTGTGTGAAACACACACACCCTCAGCCGCCCTCGCAGATGAAAACAACGCTGGATTTATGGTTTCACCGAGACCACATGCAGGACTTCAGAAACTGGGGGGTTCATTCATTCATATGTGACGTCAGACAGACAGGATCGCAGTTACTGACGTGTTCACAACACGGAGTGAACCTCTGCTGAGAGAATTAGACTCAAACTCAGTTATGTTGAGTTTCTGTCAGGTGTTTAAAATTAATTCAAAGGAGGACGTTGAGGTAAATTCTACACGCAGTTTTCTATGGAGGCAAGTTAGCTGTTCATACAGGCTGCTAACACAGCCAGCTAGCGATTAGCATGTCGTTTCACTTTTTCGTCCTGTTTTAGTGCCAACTTGATGATTTCTCAGGGATATAAGAAACACGTCTACCTAAGACAGTCAATTCTCACCAAGATAATATTTGTAAATATGGAGCGAATGACCTTTCTGACCTTTTATGACCTTTAGCACCTAGCAGGAAGGCTAAACATGTTATCTTATAGCTACTCTGCTTCATGCTGCTAAGGTTTGGGAAGCTCTTTCATGAAACATGATGGATTCTGAAATGTTAGCAGTTTTTAAAAAACTGTAGAATTAAGGCAGTGAGCTATGGACTCAAGTAAATAGTCATGTCAACTCATAGTAATAGTTTTATTATCTATGTGGCCAATTAAAGATGCAAAAGTTTTAGGTTTTAAGCTGCTGGTTTTAAATGACTAATTCCTGTTTTACAGTTTTACTCTCTTGCACATTGTAGCGATGCAGCTAATGGCCGCACAGAGCTGGAAAACTTGGAACTTATTTTCATGTTGTTCCTATATTGTTTTAAATTACAGCTCTTAAGGAGGAAATCAGAATCAGCTTTGTTAAAACTGCAGTTATTAAATCAGCCACAAAGCTCTGACAGGTGGCTCTAATCATTTCTGAGAAAACCCAGAAAACCCATAGATTACTGATGCTGTTTTATTTAGGTTAGTTTTCTTCTTCTTCTGAATATGCAGTCAAATTGGAGCTCACTTTTAGGACAAAACATTTCAGAGCAGCAGCCGGTAGTCGCCAGGCTGCTGCAGAGTCTTTGTCGCTCTGCGTGACCTTGGTGTCGGTGAAGCGTCACCTGTTGGTTCTGGTAGGCCGTGACGGTGGTGAACTCCGTCTCTGGGAAGGAGAAGGTGTTCACCCCCTCAGCGGGCAGGGACCGGATCTGGGACAGGTCCATCCGAGGGTCGTGCCGGATGACATGCACGCGGGGCTTGTACTTGTGCATCGATTGAAGGATGATCTGCTGGCCGACAGGGGAAGACACGTGGAGATTCGTTAAGTTAATTCGACAGGGTGTTTTCTTCACTGGTAATTCACACTGACATTTTATAAATGTAACAGGAGAACTGGATAAATTCTCCACTTGGAAGTAATGGAAAAATCCCAAAAAGCTTCATCACAGCTTTTATTTTGTGTGAGAGCAGGCATTTCATTTGAATTTAAACATTACAATAAAACTAAACAATTGTTGTAATTGATTACATTGATAAAAAAGAAACTTAGTTATTCTACAAAACCAGTAATAATAACAACTAGTAATAAAACACTTGGATTAGAATAAGTAAATCTCTATATAAAACACATAAGGGATTCAACTAAACAATTCGGATCCAGAGCAAAAGAAAATATTCAAATTTTGTTTTTAGCGCTCTGGTGTGTCATAACTGTCAGCAGCTTAGTAATTTGTGAAATTGTTTAGAATAGACTAATTGTCTGTTTTATGTGTTAAATCGCCTGTTTGAATTTAAGTTAAACAAAATTATGAGCATAAAAGTTAGATCAACACCCAGAAAAGATTATTATTTTCATGTCAGTTGATGAAATTAAATGAAATACTTATTAAATTAACACGGTCAGTTGGTTCATAAATATTTTTTTTAACCCATAGTGTGTTAAAAATGTATTAATTGTATTAATTTAGCCCATGGGTTTTGTCAACATTCAACACTAAACATATTTAATCAATCCAAGCCACTTTTTTTACCTACATTTGAACACAAGTCTTTCTGCTGGCGTCTTTTCAATGGAAGGGAACATCATCCGTTTTATTCCTGTTCGTCTAAATTTTTAACAGATTACAAACAGGGAAACCAAAACCAAAGGTCCAGCAGTCAGAGTAATAAAAAGAATATTTAAAAAACAAATGTAGCAGAATTTGATTTCCTTACGAAGTGGTTTTATGTTTCAGCGTCTAGCGTAAATATCGAATCACCGCCTCTTGTTTGTGCCCCAGACCCTCCCAGACTCCACATCTGTGCCGTTTCCACGTTCGGCTCTCGGAGCCCAGAAGGATTTCCACTTCCTTCCTCTTCTCCCCCTCAGCGTCGGAGCGGACCCGGCCGAAGCTCTCGGTGCCGCTAAGAACTGACTCTGATGGCTTACAAATATGAGGACAGGCTGCGCCTCAACGTATTATCAAAACAAAACAACAACAACAAGAAAAGGAAATCCGCCTTCCATACACTGCAAAAACAAGATTATGAGATGCGTAAATTTGACTGAAAAATATTAGTTTATTTTTTTTGTTGTTGCTGTTTTGCTATCTGATCCCACCTTGACATTAGGAACTAATCGTCTTCACTTGTGTTGAGTTTTGAAAACTTATAGAAGCTCAATAAAATGTCACAGGATTTGTGGGAACTGCTAAAGTCCAGCTTGGCAGGAAGTCGACAGAAAGTTGAACCCTTTCACAAATTTAACCAATTTGTGGTTCTCTTTAAGCTGCAAAACTGAAATAAAGCCAAAAGCCCCCAAAACATCTAGCCTTGTAAAACATAGAAGAAATTTTTCCTATCAGTCTTAGTGGTGAAATTCAACTTGTGGTTTTTTTTTTTTTTTGTTTCTGTTTTTGTCCTAGATCGACAGGACAGATGTTAGACGAGGAAGAAGAAAGCGACCCCGAGGTCAACCTACATGTCCCTTATCGTCCATCTCGTTGTTGGTGAGCTTGACCCGGTCGAAGCTGATCACCTGTCGCATCCACGTCTCCCCCGTGCACGGCGAGTCCGGGTGAACGTAGAGGCGCGGAGAGATGCACGAGTGGTCCGTGTTCCCGGCCACCATCCACTGCGAGCTGTGGTACACGTACCTGCACAAAAAAAAAAAAAAAACACAAAAATGTCAGCAAGTAAAGGGCTAAAGGAAAAAAGCTACACTGTAAAAAAATAATTTGGGAAAGGCCAGCATCTTTTCTGTTTTACTTTAATTTTAACGACAGCTGATGTCCAACGCTGGCTGCTTTATTTAGGTGACAAATCGCCTCACATCTGCTTCCAGCGCCGAGCAGGAGACGCCGATGCGTTTCTCTGGGTTTTATTAGGAATGAATGTTTCAACTCACTGAACGCTCTTCTGTCAGAAGAGGTGTGGTTTGAGGAATTTCACTTTTTATCCAGCTTCAGATGTTGGCAACGGCACTAAAACTGAGGCCAAACATGCAGGCTAGCACAACAACAACAAGATGTGTGTGTATATATATATATATATATATATATATATATATATGTGTGTGTGTGTGTGTGTGTGTGTATGTTAAAAAAAGAGTTGAATTTATGAAAAGGGGATTTAGAAAAGGTGAAATAGAATCACATTTATGATCAAATTTATAATTATTTTAGTGCTGTTTCGTTTTTCTCTTTTGCATGGAGGTCAAACTGTGAAGCTGCTTCTTTGCACTTATTAAACTAGTTTTTGTACATTAATATCTTCTAACAAGTATTTTCCCCCACCACTAATCAGGTGTATTTTTATATAATCTTCTTGACTGAATATGTTAAACACGTTCTCATATTTTCTGCTGTGTCCAAAGTGTAAAACAGAACAGTTCCAATTATTTCAGCCAATAAAACAAACGTTATTTTGGTTGAAATTTTCTTTAAAAAAAAAAAAAGTTAGAATTAAACAAATTGTATTAAGTGCATTTATCACATTTATTTATTTATTGGAGTCTTTTAGCTGTGAAGCTATAAAAAGCTGCTAACTCGTTAGATGCAGCAACACAGAAATAAAACATGAGTTAAATCCACTCACCTGTAGCGCTTGGAGTCCACGGGCATGACGTCCATTGCCACGTAATACTGCTGGCAGGGGTCCAGGTTGCGCACTTTGACGCGCACGGAAGGAAACATTCTTCTAAAGACAAGCGCAAAGAAAGAAGAAAAGATCACTTATCAAATCAAATATCGCGATAATATTGGCAATTTTGCGAAACATTGTGTACAAATATTAAAACTCCATATAGTGTTACTTTTTGTTATTATTCTTCCGAATATTTTTTTATTACTATTATTATTTTTTTTAATTTAATTTTATTTTTTTGAAAATGCACCTTTGGAGAAAATTAACCCCATAGAAAACCTGCAAGCAAACATCCTGAGTTCAAACATCAGTGTTTTTGTTTCTCAATGAACATTAATTTGTTTTATTTGGATTATCTCAGGTCTGAAAGCGCTGCGTCTTTTTCCTTATTTTTGACCGTTTCTCATTTTCTGCAAATAAATATAAATTCTTTTGCCTGGAATTTCGGAGACATTTTGTCAGTAGCTCGTAGAATAAAAGAGCAATGTTCATTTTACTCAAACATGGACGAATAAAACGTAAAATCTGATAAACTGATCCCTTTAGGTGGTCTCTTAATTTTTCACAGAGCTGCATATAAACATTTATATGCACAAAAAAAAAAAACTTTGACCCACTTCCTGCGCTTTTCAGTGTCTCCCAGTCACAATAAAACACTGACGAGAGACGGAAATGCCTCCCAATCCTCCGATCGGTTTCTGTTCCCTTAAATTGTGATAAGCCGCTCATTTGTTTGGAAAAACCTCCAGTTTTCTCTGCTCATCCCTGAACGGCCGCGGCGCGTTAAAAGGTCTCTGATAAACGCGCACCTGTGACCGCAGAGCGGTTCATGTAATGCAGGAGCGATGACAATGGCCACTTTGGAGTTCATTCCTAACTGACAGCGATAACGTGAACAGTTCATAGATGGGTTCTTATTGTTTATTTTATTTTATTTTTTTAGGCAAAGCGTTGTCTGATTTAAACAGAAAAGTCCTGGGGCGGTTTATTTGAATTCACCTGATCACAATCTGATGGAAACGTTTTTTTTGTTTGCTTGCTTTTTGTTTTTTTTACAGGCCTAATTAATTCTGTAAATTGGGATAGCTAGCTGTGTTGAACTGTCTGTGGTTTGTTTTGTCTTGTTTTTTTTTTTGTTTTTTTAATAATTATTATTTTTACCTGCCAGCTTTGGTGATGATCATCTCGGTTCCGATTTCATAGAACCTCTTCCACAGCTCGGAGCCCTGCAGCTCCGCCCGGACCTCCCTGTCCGGCCGGGAGTCGCTCTCCTCGGGCCCCGGGTCGGGCTCCTCCGGCCCGCTCTGTCCCGGCGCGTCTCCGGGCCTCCATGAACCTGCCGCGGTCATCTGGCTGGTGGTGTGTTCGGACAGGCCTGGAAAAATAATAGTTTTTAAAAAAACAACAACATGTGTTTGAGTGACTCTTGGTGTTTTTAAAGGTTGTTAAAGAAATATCGGGATGCTTTCTTTGGATAACTCCAGAACTAAAGCTCTATTTATCAGGACACGTGATGGACATATTTGCTTTTGAATTATATGTTTTAGTAGCCAAGAGGGTTATAAAACAAAATATATGTTATATATTTAAAAAAATTATTCAAACTTCTTCCCTCCACTCTGCCTGAAACGTGCTGCATCCCCAGCTTTACGCGCGTCCTCACCGCTGTGGAGGCTCCCGCCGCCGGCCGCGTCTGCAGCCGCGCTGGACTCGTGCCTCTCGGACACTTTCATCCTCTTGGAGGGTTTCCCCACCAGCGCCTCCACGGAGAACGCGTGAGCCCGGGAGCTCAGACCCTGCATCCCGGGCGACAAGGGGGGGAAAAAAAAGAAAAAGAAGAAGAAAAAAAAGCGTTGTGTAACCCTGCCGATTTTCCAAGATTTATCCTTCCGGGTCCCGCTAGAAAAGGAGGCAGGATGAGGCACCAGGAGCGGCAGCGGCGCCTCGGGGAGTCCCTTCTCTCTCGCAGCGGCTCCTGGACGCTGCGTAATGGATCCGGTGCGCTGCCATGTGTTCTCCGATTTGTTGGCACGCCTCTCCACCTCGACACGAAACTCTCCCCACCTCCTTCATCCACGCCACGGTCTCCCCCCTTTGCCTCTCCGCCCGTTCCTCTGGGCCCTCTGCGCGTCACGCAGAGGGAGGGAAGAGCGCGGCGCGCGTCGCTCCACGGAAATACACACCGGATCTTACAGTGAAAACTGTTGCTAAACTATGTTAACTATGTTAAACTATGTTGAGGGTTTAGATGGTTTATTTTAAACATGTTGGAATTGGCGGTGGTCGACATGGATTTAAAGTTTGATCTTTAATGTTTTATGATGACGATAAAAGTGAGAATGAACTTCTGTTTGTGACTGACATCAACTGTCATAAGTCCTGCTGTATAAAAACCCACACACGATTCTTTAGGAAACTCCTAAAGATTCTTTACGATTTGTGCAATAAATCGCACTTTTCGATGACTAAATATTTTTTAAAGACTAAAATTTGAAAAAAAAAAAAAAGTCATATTTTTTAAATTTATTGATAATTATTTATATGCTCATTGAACAAATATTGAAAAAAAAATAGTAAAATTAAACATCCCAGATTTTTTTGTTGTAAAAAAAGAAACAGTCCGTTTTATTGATTTATTTATTGATAGTTATTGTGACCACAATAAATCTGAATTATTATTATGATAAATTATATGATAAATTCCCACTCTAACAGAAAATATGAAATTAAACAAGAGCAAGCCAATCAAGCAGCACTATTATTACTGCTATTACTACCAGTAGTAACAGTGGTAACAGCAGTAGTTAATAATAATACCTGTTCAAAAAGAAAATGTGGAAAAAAATCTTCCCAAGTCAAGTTGTTGCTTTAAAGTCCATCTCCAAAACCAGCAACATGGAGGATATTAATACATAAATACATCTGCAGTAGGCAGCAGAAATCACTCTCTGATTTCTTCTTACACTTTTTTCTCACACATTTTCACAAACTTTAGGAATTTGGTGGGAACAAATCGACTCAAAGCTAGTCTTTTACAAACAAAGATCTGAAAGGTGTGGCATGCATTTGCATTCGGCCCCGCTCCCTCTGATAGCCCCCACTGGCTTCCTTCGGAAAACTCCCGATTTGGGATACGATCCTTCGTTTTGTGATGTACAGCTTTATTTCTGCGCCTCGGTGGTTTGTATGAGAACATCAGATTCACACCGAGTGCGGCACAACTTGGAACCTCGACCGACCCGGCAAACACGACATTGATTGGATAAAGGGGCCCAGAGTTTCATGGTGTCTCTGGAGGAGCTGCAGTGAGCTCGGGTAGGAAAATCGGTTGACAGGACAAATATCGGTCATGCGCGTCACAAATGTGACATCCGTGAAAGAAAGACGAAAGTCGGTGCAAGGAGAAACAAAAACATTCAAAGTTTTGGTCACGTGAGACCAAAGTGGGTCTTTTGTTTGTCGGTCAACTTACATCAGTTCACCCCGCAAGACCCTGACCCTGAAACACGGTGGTGGCAGCAGCATGCTGTGGGAAAGCTTTGCTACGGCAGATAGCTTGATCAAAGTTGATGGGATAATTAATAGGAGTAGGAAAGAAAACTGTTAGAGGCTGCAAAAGACTTGAGACTGGGGTCAAAGTTCACCTACTAGCAGGACAACGACCCTGAAGACAGAGAGACAACTCAGATCAACACATCTTCCTTTCTTCCTTTATTCTTTTCTTCCTTTGTTTCTTTCTTTCTTTTTTCTTTCTTCTTTAGATATAGGAATCTTATGAACACGCTTCTATTTCTAATCATTGTTTTAATAGTTACAGAATTGTTTTTACTGAGTTGGGAGATCAGTGTTAGTATATGGAGAATCAATGTTTGTGCTCGTCTTCCACTTTTGTTTGTAACATCAGACAACGACTCGCTGCTCCAACCCATTCATTCATTCATTCATTCATTCATTCATTCATTCATTCATTCATTCATTCATTCATTCATGCATTATATATTGCATTATGTAATATTGATATCACATTAAACTGAGTTTTGTAGGTTAAATATTAAAAATGTTTTATTTGCATTGTTACTTGACTTAATGTAGTTTTTGATTGTTGATTCTATGCTGCATGACTTTGTGTTTTTGTGTTTATTATGTAAAGCACTTTGAAATGCCTCGCTGCTGAAATGTGCTGTACAAATAAAAATTGATTGATTGATTGATTCCTTCATTCTCTGGTTCGTTTTTATGACAAATTGGTTGTTTACGTCTCACTGACGTAACCAAAATGATTATTATAGTTAGCTGAGGACGGAAGTCGCAGCTGATTTAGTTGCACGTGACAGGAAACGTTTTTTATTGTATTTGAGCTTCGTGTCACAAAGAGTTTGACAAATAGTGTCACTTTCGAATAAATCTGTGAATTCAAGTCTCGAATAAAGGCGGTTCGATTTGACGGTCTGGAGTTTTTTCTTCTTTCTTTTCCTCCAGTTTTCTTTAAACAAGCCTCTCAGTGTTCAGACAGCCGATATCTAAATAAAATGGGTTTTAAGAGGATTGGAAGGGAAACAAAGGGCCAAATATTTAAGTCTGCAAATTCAGGACATCTGGGGGGTAAAAAAATAAAAATAAAAAAAAGACTTCTGCTGCTTCTCTGTTGAACTTAACATTTTAACATTTCCCATATCAATTTAAAGGGTTTCGTTGAGGCCCTTTATGTAGGTGGGACCTTCTTGTTCTCTCTCTCTCTCTCTCTCTCTCTCTCTCTCTCTCTCTCTCTCCGTGCGTCAGTCTGCTTCTCATAAGTGCGCAGGTCGGACGGAGATCTCGGGCCATAATGACAGCTCGGGATTATTACATTACAGCTCGACATGAAATGGATCCGCTTTACACAAATAAAATTGAGCGAGGGCTCCGTTTAAAACGGTTTTAATCACACGCTGTAATTGCTCTGAGGAGAAAACAAATGAGCGCCGTGTTTACGGCACGCTCGGCTGGGCTGCTGATGGAAATCTCCCGACAACAGCCGGGAAATGGAGAGCTATGACCAACCCGAATCACATGTTGCTCTTTGTCACCGGAACCAGGACGGGTGTCGGCTTTTCGGTCCCTCCCCAAAACGTCTCCGCCTCCCCCCCCCCTTCGGTGTTGGAGAGCCAAAGCGCACAAAACCTGCACGGCTGCAGAGCCGGACTTAAGCACAAGCGAACCTTGCCACTTCAGTCCTGGAACCAGAGATGGCGCTGCTGGATATGGCTCACCGCCCAGGGGGGGAAACAGCATGGGGGTGGAGCAGGGGGGTCGGGGAAACAAGGACTCAAAAATTAAATGTTTTCATATTTATAACTACCTGATTGTAAACACCTGCAACATTAATACATGACTTAAAAAGGTATGGGAATCAGAATTAAACTAGACGTTCACAGGGGAACAGTGGGGTCCGATAGTCAAACAAATGTTGCAGCCCATCTGAATCGTTCATATTGGACACCAGTTAAATTATTTAGAATTAAAATAACTACCTGATATCTGCTGGCGGTGTAAACAAAGTCCGGGAGACATGCTCCATATGTTCCTCATGTGTCCGAACCTAGCTTCTTATTGACAGGAGGTTATGGGTAAAATCAACAGCACCCTTAACTCCAACTTACTCTCGACACGCTGGGACTTCTTCATTTCTTAGATTATAAGGTTAAAATAGGAACAAAAAAAGCACATTGGTTAACAATAGCCCTCACCGCAGCAAGGCGAGTTACAGTGGAAAGGTCAAAATACCCCGACCTCTACAGAATGGTGTGCGGCACTTTTAGAGGCCGCCTCTTACGAAAGACTCATCCACAAAATAAACGGCCAGATTGAGGCATATCAGAATATGTGGGAACCGTTCCTAAAACCAGAGAGGAAAGGCTCAAACACTATTGGTCCAGAATAAAAATACAGTGTGTGTGAACTTTTTATTTTCAGTATTTCATTTTCTTTTTCTTTTACTGTGCTTTCGTTTGCTTTCGTTCCTTCTGCTGGCTGGGAGGTTCAGGGGGCAAAATGTTAAAAACTCAAGTCCTTCTCTGTATATTTACATAATGCTGTATATTTTACAATACTGATATTGTCAACATCGGTTTCACTGTCTGTTTAATTGTTGAAGGATTTAATTAACACTGATAAAATTGAAAAAATTAATAAAATGTTTTCTATTGCTTAGCTGCAATGTGTTGTGCTTGGTGTAAGCTAATGTCGCCTTGCTAACACTGATAACTAATTTAGAGCTACTGTAACATTTGTTTTCTGTCATTTCTGCGTCAAAAGCCTTTAATCTTTAAAGCGAGGCTGGATGTAGCTGAAGAGAGATTCTACGTAACAGTTTGAGATTTGCAAAACCTAAACAAGATGTAGTTTAATGCATTAGTTGCTCTAATACGTTTCACTATAAAACGTAGGCTTTTTTTTAACACCTTAATACATGAGTAAAGATGTCTTATCTGGTCGAAAACAATTTTCAGTTCTCTGGTTTTGGAGATATCCTGTTTGGTATTTTTTTTTTTTTGTAAGAACAATAAAATGTAAAAGAGGGAAATATGTGCGACAGGTGGTTTAAAACATAATAGAAAAATAAACAATTACAAGCTTATTAGTTATTAGTGACCTAAAAGTGCATCAATGTACAAGCGGTAAGTTCATGCAGTGATACATAAGGACCCCAGTGGTGCCCATGGAGAATCCTGCTCATAAAAAGGCACTTATGGTCATCGCCTTCGATCCAGGCGCCATTTTTAATTTATTTAATTTAATTTTAATTTTTAACATTTTATTTTTGAAGAATTCAAAAAATAATTAAAAATTTCATTATATGTATATACATATATTTATTTTCATTCTGTTTTCAGCAGTCAGCTCATAAATCTTCCTCTCTCGATCAGCGGATGTCGGCAGCGTGATGACGGCTGTCATGGTGGCCCAGCAGGAAACTCCTTCCCCTCGTTGCGTCTCTGCTCCCTAATCCAGCGCAAATCTGAGTTTGTCCTGTTCAGGGATATTTGGCACACATGTTTCCTCTTATTAGGCTCAACGCGAGCCCTCGGCGGAAACGCGACACTCAAACCCAATTTGGTGAGATCCTGGGGTTCCCAGTGAGGCGGCGGTCCGACGGGCGGCCGCCGTCAATTCACGCCTTCAGGCCTGTCGACATTATTATTATTATTATTATTATTATTATTAACTTTTATTTCACTAGGAAGATCCAATCGAGATTAAAAATCCCAAACTGGCAGGAGCACAGAGTTTACAGAACATTCTCACAAATTAGTGAAATGAACACCTGGATATGCAGATGTGTGTCTACTGCTTTCATACTGGATTTTGTCACATAGATGCGTGTGTATGTAAGTCTGCAAGTATATGTGCATGTGTATATGTATGTATATATGTGTGTACATATATACATACATAAATCATACTCTCATGTATGATTTATGTATGTTATATTCTGAAAACCTAATAAATATAGATATATAAATGTAGACGTGAGTCTCTATCTACCAGCTATTGATCTAAATTTGTCAAGTGCGTTAGGGACTGAAACTCGTTATTCATACGGATTCCTCATGCATCCATTTGATTGACTAAATACAAATTAAAATAAAAAAGCTGCTTTTTCTGTTTAAGTCAATACCAAACATGGTCATTATTTTTTAATTCATTTAGTTGAACTCAGGCTGCGAGTTGATGCGACTGAACTTATTTCATCCAGAGGAAACACTAGAAGTGTATCTGTCTTTATTTCCATCAGTAAACGAAGTTTATTTGTGTGGAACGTTGCAGCAGCGAGGCATTTCAACGTGCTTTACTCCACAGCAACACAAAAATGCAAAGAAACATGGCAATCGACAACTGAAAAGATACATTTTTTCCAACTGTCATTAAACATCAAAATACGAGTCAATGTTTCATTTATTATGACTCAAAGGCTGACATAAAAAAAAAAAGAGGACTTTCCTCTTTTCCAAGTCAGCATGAACAGAAATGGGGAAACTGCATGTAAACAAGCTTGAATGTAGACTTTTTTTTTACCCTGAACAGGCCAAGAGTTTGTCGTCAGTCTTTCGGCTGTTTTGCAGTTTTCTAGACTTGTGCATAGAAGCTGAATGCTGAATGTTTGGTTCTGGCTCTGTTGACGTTAATCTACCTGAACAAAATGTAGCAAGCCATCACACCAATTTTTAAAATTAAATTCTAATCTTGTTTTATTAGTGTAATATCCTTTTTTCTTCTTTCCTTTTATACTCTTACCTAAAATCATTTTTTAAAATATTTTTGGTTCCAGTTGAAGCTGAAATGTGTGTGTGGTGTGTGTGTGTGTGTGTTTGCAGCTGCAGAGCAGAGCCCAGAGCGTAATCATGACCAGTTGCATGGCCATGCATCTCTGCATGTACTGTATGAGTGCACACACTCTCCCAGCTGGCAGTGTTTGCGTGTTTATAAACAGGCCTGTCCGCCTGTATCTCAGCGCTGAATGGAAGTGACGGGGCCCCCTGATGGTTTGTTTTATGTCGGGACCGTGATGCTGAGCAGTGTGTGTTCTCTTTCTCTCTCTCTCTGTTTGTGTGTGTGTGTGTGTGTGTGGTAAGGGTTATTCTAGGCACAGAGTGCTGGAGCGGATGCCCGCTCACTGCCAAACGTCAAACTCCCTCCAACCTGCCGAGTGTGACGCGTGTGAAGGGTTTGAACGCAGAACGCTGTGTGCTCCTATTGTATGGTGGCCCTAATGGGACGGGAGCTCGCTGCGGGGAAAAGTGGAGGCTCACTTTAGATACTTACACTGCAAAAACACAAAAATATTACCAGTATTAATATTGGTCTTGAAATAAATCAAAACTAACTTATAAGTAGCTTTTCAGCGAGAAACAGGATCTTGTTTTGAGTCAATAATTCCTTAATAATGATGAAAAATTACTAGTTTAATTGGCAGATTATTTTCCTGTTGTAAGTGACATAACCTGCCAATGAAACTAGTATTTTTCAACAATATGAAGGAATTCTTGTCTCGAAACAAAATCCTGTTTCTTGCTGAAAAACTACTTATGAGTTTTGACTTATTTCAAGTGAACTAAGATATTTGAACAATAAACCAAACGTTTTGTGTTTTTGCACAAAAAACACAATGTATGAAATCTAATTTCATACATTTCAAAACAATGTGTATCTGTGCTTTGTTCTTGCAGAAGAACAGAGCCAAGAGGTGTAAGTCCTCTGAGTGATTCCTAACCTGGTGACAAATTCATTTGACCCTCAGATGTCGTCGGCTGGATGATGAGTGTGTGTGTGTGTGTGTGTGTGTGCGTGTGTGTGTGTGTGTGTGTGAAGCATCACATCTGCTTCTTATAACCTCTGCTTTAAATTTGGCCCTTCTTATTGGTGAAGGTCTGCTGCGTCCCCTCAGCCGGCTGATTAGAGGTGGAAATTTTAGTTCAGTAGGAAAAATGTCTCTTCTGAGAATGTGAAGATAAATCAGAAAGATGTTTCTAAACGTCAGTCAGCTGCCTAATTTTGATGGTAAAAGGAGTCCAAATGCTCTCCTCCAGGGACGTATCGGAGGATATTTTAAGGATACAGCAAATGAATAAAATAGTTTTTGAATGTGTATCATAAACCAAAATCAGCAGCTCCACAGTCCTCTCAGCAATTTCTCTAAAAATTATAATTCCTGCCATATTTAATGGGTCGTTTTGCAGTTCAGACTGTCCATGAATTCATTTTTCCTCATCGTCTCATTAAGTTGCCGTAAAGAAATTCGTTTTTTCTTTATCAGTCAGTGATGTTGGCCAGACCAGAGTCCTGAGTTATCTAATTAAGATGGTGTGATTTGGTCTTCATGAGTAAAATAAAGAAGCAGTATTGTGTGTTTTACAGGCACAAAGTGCCATTCTACAGTGCAATAAAGTAACATTCAGTCGTTATAAAAATACTGTCATCAAATATTTAAAAGAAAATTGACTTTGTAATTTAAAGCCTTAATTGGGCCTCTGTGTCTTTAAGAAGCTCCTGCTCGGTCTGAAACTCCGCCTTCAGGAAGTCGTCACAGCATGACTCTTCTATTAACCCTTTAATAACGTTTTTACCAGAGCTGCTCTGAGAAGGAGCTCATATAATGAGCTCAGCAGATGTTCCACCAGATGGTTGCTAATTGCAGCTGGCTAGTCTGAAGGAGCTGAGAGGGAGAGCGCTGCCCTGTGAGGCGGAAGCTGGAAAACTGAAGCTCTGAGGGGGAGCTTCGTCCTCAAAAGCACCACTTGGTCCACTCAGGTATTTACAGCTGCATGGTTGCCATGGAGATGAAAGGATTTTCAGACATTCATGAAAGTATCAAAGCAACTCTCCAGGTGGTTTTAAATTTTTTAAATTTTCGAGTTTCCACAAATGCTCAATTGAATTAGGGTCTGGACTTTGACTGGGCCATTCAAACTCATGACGACACTTTTTGACCCACTGGAAGGTCAGCCTCTCCACCAGTCTCAAGCCATTTGCATTCTCTAACATAGGGGTGTCCACAGCATGACACTGCCTCCACCATGTTTCATTGTGAAGATGTGGAGTTTCAGTGGTTTAGCCTCATCTGACTGGAGCACCTCTTTTAGTTTGCAGTGTCCCCTCCATTGCAGAAAACTACAAATTATTAATAATTTAAAATTTTAAATTATTTCCACCTTACATGACATTTAAATCTCACATGCTCATCTTTAAATGTATAAATGCTACTGATTTTACATAATCAGCAGCATTTAATATAGTTTTTTAATACAGTTTAGTTTTATTTTGTTGTGACTTTTTGTTTGTCTTATTAAGCTAGTTTTAGTTAGTGTATGTTTGGTAGTTTTTATTAGTTATTAACTAAACATTGTTTAATTTCAGTTTGGTTCTTATTAGTTATAGAAGAAATTTTATTTTTTTCACACTTTAATTTTTAGATAAAGTATTGTAATTATGTTTACACTGACTGGGCAATGAAGATACAATTTTAACAAAATATATAATTTTTAAATATTTACTCAATTATTGTCACCATTTTGTGGAGTGCCGTAAAGTGCTCACAGCTGACGTAAACTACTTGTGAGAAGGGAAAAGTAAAAAAGTAATTCACATCAGTTTGAAAAACAAAAAAATAGATTCATAAACACAAAAACAAATTACATTTGTAGTTTAAATATGTTTTAGTTAGTTTCATAAACCCACAATACAGTTCCAGTTAGTTATAATTTTCCCAAATTAATTACCGTTTTTATTTATTTTAGTAAACAAAAGTTTTTTTTTTGTCAGTTTCAGTTTTTATTTTTTATTAGTGTTAGTTAACTATAATGACCTTATGTGCTTTATTCCTTTAATGAAATGGCACAAAATCTGCTATAACCACATTAGCATAGCTTTTAGCTCACGAGAAACTGAAATTAAAGGCCTATTAAATGTTCACATAATTTTAGAGAAATGCAGACGTTGAACTGCACAGAATAAACATATTAATAATAATAATAAATCAAAGTTCCTCCAGCCTGAGCTCCTCTTTGCAGCTCCACGCTGGCTACATTTGGGATCCCGGGCATGGCGCCTGGTACCGCCGCTCCCCTCCTCCGTCCCCCCGCTGCCCACAGTGTTGGAAGATTTAATGGCTCATGTGCCACGGCATCCAGCCTTCACCGGCTCCCGCTGCCTCAGCCTGGTCGGCGGGTAACGAGGGAGGAGAAACCAGGAGAGGAGGGGAAGGTCTCTGCCAAGTCGCTGCCTCCCGCTTTCACCACAAGTGTGTTGTGAATTATCTCCTCCCTTTCCTCCCCTAAGCCTCCAGTTATCCCTTTGCTACTCACCCTCTTCCCATTAAACACATATAGATCTTCATCTGTCCACAAAGCTTCCGCGAGGCCCAGCTGTAAATCCGGGGCTTGACGCCACACCCGTCTCACTTGTTTAGATAGCTAATTCTTTTCGATGAAAATGGCTTTTTTCTTTCGCTCTCCTTCCTTCTCTGGTTGCCAGTAACTGTGTGGTTAATGTTGTGGTAAAAGGAAACAAAAACAGCCGTAATTGATAATGGGAGTCAGCCTCTGCATGTGGGGATGTCTTTCTCTCTCTCTTTTCCTCCGGGAAGCTGGAGCCAAGCTGGGGACGGTGATTGACCCGGGACACCGGGGGGTCCACCGGGAGGTGGGAACCGTTTTCACCCAGAGAGGATGGACAGGTTTTCACACCTACTCCCAGGAGTGTTTGGTGTACTTTACCAGTACCAATTTAAAGGGACAGTTCAAACTTTTAAAATGAGGTTTAGTTAGCTAATAGCTAGGTTTAGCTAGTTAATAGGATTCATTTCGCTACGTTTAGCTAGCTACACTGCAAAAACACAACATTTGGTTTCTAGTTCAAATGTCTTGATATATTTGAAATGAGACAAAATTAAGTATTTTTTTAGCACTTGTTTTAAGTCAGTAATTCCTCAATATTGATGAAAAAGTCCTAGTTCCACTTATAGATCATTTCAGCTATAACATGGGGAAAATATCTTGCTATTAGTGAAATAATCTACCAGTGGAACTAGAACCTTTTCATCAATATCAAGGGCTTATTCAATTAACAAAGCTCCTAACTTGCTGAAAAGTTAAAATGACATCAGAGTCTCAAAAGGTCTGAAATAACAACAGGAAAATGTTCCTTCATTTAACTTGTACAGCCATTTCAACTAAATAACAACAATAATAATAATACATAAAAGCTTGTCAGTGCAAGAAAGCTAAAATGTTTAACACTATTTTATCAGTTTGTGTTTACATGTTAAATTCTCAGGACATTTTGTACAGTGGAAGAATTTAGGTGGCGCACAGCCTCCAACCTCAGTTTCCTGTGTAAATAATCTTTGCTTTATGTGTGTTTTGCCATGGAAACATGATCGCGCTGTAGTTTAAAAGGTTTATTAAATATTGTTTGCATAAAGCCCCGCTATGTTTTTGAAGTAGCAGTTGTTTTAAGGTGGTTAAAGTCTTTTTTTTTGTAGCCATTAGCGTCAGCTTCCTGGAAAAATCTGGATTTATATTAAACAGAGTTTAGTATAAATGATGATGTTGTCCGTTTATATTAAAACCTCACTCCAGAAACTCTTAGCCATCCGTGTAAACGTGCGTCTCGCTGAGACTTGAAATGTGCTATTTGCTCCATTCAGAACTGCTAACACGTACGGTTGGAGAAAATGATAATTGTTCGTAGGAAATTGATTGTTTCGAGTCAGACTTGTCCTGGTCGGTTTTTGTCACACTGGAAGTAATCACTGTGAGCAGATTTTTCAGAAGAAAAAAAATGTCAGAGCTGGACTACAGCGTAGGGCGATTATTTTTAGATTTTTATTTTTTTGATAAATGAGGGGTTTCAAGTATCTGAATGTGGTTGAGGCCAAGAAGAATGAAAATATGGAAGAAAAGGAAAAAGTGGTTGTGGGGGGGTTGGTGAAAAATGTTTCTGGCAGAGCCACAAAAACTTTTAAAACAACATGTGAAAAATCAGCAGTTCTTAACAGTTAGCTTGTCATTTTTATTTGCCTCTTCAGACGGTGGCAGCGGTCGCCTTTCAGGCTGTGCCAGCTCAGATTGGCTGCTGGCTGGAAGGCGCAGGCCTGGCCCCGGTTAGCGCTCTTATTATCATCACCACACACTGCAATTCACATGCCAATCACGGCTCGGAGCGGCGCGGGGCCGAGCGGGGGCCGCCTGCTGGGACGATGTGGTGGGCGGGGTGAGGAGCGTATACGCTGAACGCTTCCAGCAGGCCCTAATCGGACCTTTCACTCCCACGTCTTCTCAGAACGAGCCCGGTTATTGAGCGAGGGGGCAGGGGGGTGGGGGGGATGATTGGCTCCACAGAGCCGGCTCGAAGTGCAAGCAGGAGTTCTGCGGTGGACGGGGCGGCTGCAACAATAGGCGTGACCTCTGAGGAAGGTCAAACTGTCAGCTTGGCTGGTGTGGCCTGGCTTGAGTTAGCTGGAGCGGACAGGACAGGATAGGACAGGAGCAGAGAGGAAGTCGCGTTAATGCAGCAGGAATTCTGTGTTTTGAAGCCAAAAGTCACCAAGATGAAAAAAGCGAGTCTTAACTATAGAACAGTGTGGAGTATGAATAGTTCAGGCAGCGGGGTTTTAAAGATGGAGACTGTGTTTCCCCGTGGAAGCTGCGGCTTCGATTTGTTTTGTTTTGGTCCAGAGAAACTCTCTGACCCTGTGTGGGGCAGTGTTGAAGCAGTAAGCTAACCGTGACTTTGCCCTCAATTTAGACATTTTCAAGGTGAAAAACAATAAAATCTGCTGTGTAAAAGTATTGCTCTACGTTCTGTGCGCAAATACCAATGCTAACATAAGCTGCATCTCCATTGCAAATCTCTGTCGATAGTCTGCTCATGTAAAACAAAACAAAATTTCACAATTGCGCCATTTACGTTAAATATGAAATTAAATAGAAGTCACCTGTGAACAAGTTTGTTCACATAATAAGTCATTAAAAACACGGATGTAAATACCAACATGAGATATATTCATAGCTAGCAATCATCAGGAAACATTGGCGTCTTATTCAGGCGTTTGAGTGACAAGCCCCTTGTACTTGGAGCAGTTATCTATGCTGCATTTTGGAGAGTCTGCCATTTTACGAAAGAGCTATGGATGCTACACGTTCGAATGATGCACATTTTTTCATAAAATGTGTGGTGCTGTTTGAGCTCTGGTGTAGCCAGAAAAAGAAAACAAACCATCATCCTCCTGTCACTTCCTGTCGTCTTCTTCGTCGTTTTCTCCAGCAGTAACAGCCGGCTGTTGATCACGTGACTCCTGTGTTACGAAAACAGTTTTGGGAAATGCATCTATTTTGGCACAGCCCAAAAAAACCACTCATCTTTTTATTAAAAACTTTTTTTTTCTTTAAATTTACATGTTTCCGTGAAGCAAATTTATTTTCATAAATTAATTTTGAAGTTTATCCTGAAAAATTTTCCCAGAAGAAAAAAAATCTCGACAATATTTCATCTGGTTTTTCTCTTCCTCGCTGAGGATAATTCTCTGGATGGTTTCCTGCCATGTTCCAACGCTGATCGCTCGCACTTCGCTGATGTTAAACTCAGACTGCGTTTCGCTGCTACAGAGGACTGATACTGGTAACGAGAACGGCTGAGCACACAGCTGAACCGATGCTAGAGTGGTTTTAAAGAGACACGTTTGCATTTCTTGGAAGGACGTTCAGCCGCAATCCAAATGAGAGTTTGTGGTCTGACTTGAAGACTGCAGTCCAGGAGGACCCGTCCAATTTCAAAGAGGTGGAGTTGTTTTGTCTTGAGGAAGAAATAGAAATCTCAGCGACGTGACGTGCCAAACCTTTAAAGACTTACCCAGAGAGAGACTTACAGCTGTAGTTGTTGTTAAAGGAACTTGACAACGTATTTACTGACTTTGGAACGGTGAGGATGCGTGCATTCGCTCCCAAAAGCAAAAAAAAAAAAAAATTAAACATTTGATTGTCTCTGATTTTCTTTTTATATCACCACTATCCAAAGGGTGATTTAAATGCAGTGAAATAATCAAATCAGCCAGTGGGGGTTAATATTTGTAAAATGTTCTGGAAAAAGAGCTGGATAACACACTGATGTCACAATTGGAAAGTTCAGTTCCAATAAATATTATCTGGGAAATGCAAAGATACAAAGACCAAAAAAAAAAAAAAAAAATCATATTAATCGGCAGATTCCCATGCAAACAATATACGTTTTCACTCTATGCTTCGATCTGATCCAGTGGCAAACGTTATACAAATACCACCTCAATGTAAAGTAAGGCTTCCAAGTATCTCTATACTTTTATAAAATGTTTACATGTCACTCCAACAAGAAGTTGGACTTTGTTAGTTAGTTCCAAGTTAGAAGGAAAATCTTCCAAATTGATTTGTGCTAAACCTGTGAAATAAAAATTTCCCATTTTCAAGGTTTTTCACCATCCTCAATCTCAAAATCCAATATGGCTGCTGTGCATTTAAAGCTCCAATGCATAAAAACGTAAAGGAAAATAGCTTCTTTAGCTTGTTATGCTACTTTGGAGACTGAAGCGATGAACTCAGGTTCAGTACTGGTTTAATGGATGCCATCATCACCGACTCACGACTTCTGCAGACATGAACGTTCACATTTAAGGTTATGATGTCGGACCAAAACAAACTGGCTGATTCTGGCTCAACATCCTTTCAGTCAAATTCTCAATATCCTCATATATTTACTTATTTATTTTATTTTTTTCTTTTCTGATTTCATCCCCGGAGACTTTTCTGCATGTGCAAGACTCTGTAATTTAAAGGCTGCTGAAACGGGAACTCAGCATGCTATTTCAATCAAAAAACCAGATTCCTGACCCATCACTGTGCCTGCCAAAGCATGGTGTAACACACACACACACCCCACACACACACACACACACCCACAGAGTGAGAGAGAGAGAACAGGCCTGCCAATGTGTGGTTAGCTTCCACGAACCCTTAATGCCTCGTGGTTAGAGCTCTATCAGGGCCATGAGAAATGATTTATTAGTGGCTCCCGCCTGTATTTATAGAAAATGCTTCTGCGTCAGTGTTAATAAAGAGATCCATTCTCAGCCTGGAAACGCGGCACCTCTTTAAGGGATTACTGTCACGGCTAAACAATAGCTCTTCCTCCACGGCGAGCCGTGCAGCTTCGCCTGTTCAGCTTCGCCTGTTCAGCTGACTTTGTGTTTTAAAAATGCGAGCGCTTTTGTTGTTGCGCTGTGTGGGGAGAAACAATCTGTCTGTGATTCTAAGCCCGGCCTCATTCATTACAGACACAAATTTATCTCGGGTTCACTTTCCCATTATTGTTGCAGCTACGTGGAGAGCCTTTCCCGCCTCCTCCTGTTCGGGCCGATTTTATGGAAGGAGGAGCAGTAATGAGAGGCCCGACTCCTCGTCTTTTATCTGTCGAAACGTCAAAATGAGCTTGAGTGTGTGTGGCGACAATGTGGATGAAACAGAGAGATGTGGAGACACACAGAGGAGAGTTCTGGCTGTGAAATGTGTTTTGCGTGACATCATTCCTGTCTCCTTCTGGTTCCAATCAGGCCCATCCTTCCCAGATAATGACACCTGATGGATTAATGACTGATAGAAAGTGTGTGTGGGTGAGTGTGTGTGTGTGCTTGTGTGTTTGTTTGTACTACCTTGTGGGGACCATTGTTCTGACACTACATTATGGGGACCCACTGCTCCTTGTGGGACTGAAGCCTGGTCACAACAAGGGGAAATGCTGTTTTTAGGTCAGATTTAGAACTAAGGTGTGAATTGAGTTTTGTTTAGGGTTAGGGTTAGGTATGTAATGATTAGGGTTAGGATAAGGGTAAGGTTGAGGCTGTAGAAATGAATGGAAGTCAATGTGTGCGCGCGCATGTGTGTGTGTGTTTGGTAAGGGATGGTGGGGGTTCACAGAAGGCTCGTAATCAGACAGCTCTCAAATTAGCGCTGCATAACTACATCCTGACCGGGGCTTATGTACTCCTGAGATGCTGGGAAGTTCTTTCAGACAATCAGGCCCAGTCAGGCTCATACAAACACTGGCACTTTCATCACTGGCACATCGATGCCTCGGCTTCCTCATATGCCGTGGTGACCTTTGACATGAGGAGAAGGAAGGGGAGGTAAAAAGTGAAGTCAATTCGACTCATTTCTTTCCCTGTATAGCTGCGAACGTCCTCCTCTACTGTCCCTACTGCGCTATAAACAAAAGTTGGCTAGTTTCTTATTTTAAGCAAGAATTTTGGTTTTTATTAAATGTTGTCCCTGTTCAGCAAAAGCTATAGTCAACGCTAGAAAAAAATATGTTCTTTTAAAAATTTATGACTATGTCCTGACTGATAACAGATAGATAATCTGTGAAAAACATCAAGCTGCTCTGTAATCTCCCTGTGGTCCTACTGACATCTCCAGAAATACACAGATTTGTCAAAAACAACCAATCAGAGCCAAGAGGACAGTCTTACAGCCATCAATCATTCTCATGTAGGAGCTGCTCTTTGCTAAGCTCCAGGTGGCTCACTGCAACATAGCCTGCCAAGAATGCTAACACTAGTTAGCATACCCACCAATGACAGCAGATAAATAGTTTTCCAGTAACGTTAAGTTGTTTCTCCGCCATTAGCATATTGAGCAATACATGAGCCTGATTGGCAGCAGTAAGACCCACCTCCTGGTTCCGATTGGTTGTTTTGGAACAGGGCCAGTGCCTTTCTTCAGACAGCAATAGTAACACTGGGAGAAGGTGGGGAATCTTGATTTTTTTTTTCTCAGATTGTCTCATACTAGACAGGTTCCACAAATGTGAAACAATAACATATATTTTTTATTTCATATTTTTACATATTAATACTGCAATTTTGGAGAGTCACTAGCAGTGATCGATTCATTCTAACAATCGCAACAATTCTCCTTTTGTCACAGGACAAGATGAGCAAAGAGATTTTAATACTGAGTTAGGATTTACCCAATTTGACTGAGTCAGTACTTTATTAAACCTGGCTTGAATTTGTAAAATAATTGTCATTTAACCGTCATCAGAGCGAATTCTAAGTCTGAGTTATCGGTGTTAGCGTCGCCACTATTCACTTCCACTCAGTTCTCATCTCTTTTCCATACATTTCATCCTAACCCTAACCCTAACCCTGGTGTGTTATGTATGTCACTGCCATTGGGTAAAATCAGATCCAGTTGTTTAAAACTTCAGCAGAGTTAGTATGGTGGTACGATGCGAAACGCTGCTTCATCAGATATAAATACACAGGTACACTATGTTTTCAGTAGGATTCATTGTGAGATCATAACGTCCAACTTCAGCTTTCCCAGCCATAAATATGGCTGTTGCAGCACTCAGTTCTTGTCACACCAAATCCAGGTGGAGCTTACCTCCTAGCTAACCTCTGCAGCTGATCAAATCACACCAGGGGGCATTTTAGAGTCCTGCTGGGACCATCATCACATGGAGTCCAAATCTGTCATCACTGTTAACAGTTGGATGTGAGGATCGTTTCTCACAGAGGAATATAAAACCTGAAAACAGAGACGGTTCAAGAAAAAAAGCTGCAGCTCAGTTTGTTGCCCTCTGGTGGCTGTATGCGCTCGCGTTCCTCCCCGTTAACTTGACAGAGGTGACGTCACTGAATCTGGAAGTGATTGGACCAGGCTCTGATGCTATTGGCCACCGTTCAATGGAAGGTAAATACATGTGTCTGTACGTGTGCGCTTCACTGCTACAAAGTCAACATGACTGCAGAGCGCTGGAGCGGTATCACGATGAGGTCATTTCCCTGAAGTTCAACCCAGAGGAACATAATAGACATTCACCCGTTTCCATCCCTCCGTTCTCTTCTTTTCTGGTCTTTCATCTGTTTTGATTCCTTCAGTTTTCTTCTTTTTTTCTTCTTCTCAAATAGTCGACCTTTTTTAACTCCTTTAAGTCTAATTATGTGGTTTATGTATTTTCATCCTTGCCCCTTCCGTGACTTACACCTACACCCGTTACCTCCCAGACATTTGCTGTTCTCTCTCCTCCCTACTTCCCGGTCTATTCACTGTTGTAAAATGTTTATTTACTGTATGTATTTCAGGAAATTATACTTTGGGGATAGTTGCTGGTTTTCCGATGGTGGAAGATGGAAAAACAGGTGAAAAGGAACAGAGCTCTAAAGACTGGCTGTGCACTAACATGGGCAGTTCATTGTGTGGACAGTATGGCTTACTGCCCAGGGCGCCACAAACGCTGGGGAGAAAAACATATGCAGGCGATTCTTTTTGCTTTTATTTTATTTTTGAAAAAAAAAAACACAGGGGAAAAAAACATTTCAACACATTTTAGCATTAGATAAAGACAAGTGTGAACAAGTCAAAAGTATTCTGAAGAAAACAAGAACTGAAACACAACATCGTCTGTCAAGCATGAAGATGCTGAACTGCAAAATGTGGATGAAATAAAGAATTTGATATGTTTGTTGATAGTTGTCCTTAACACTTATTAATATGTACTCATAGTCAAACCAAATTTATTGCCAAATATAGAATCAGGGAAGGCAGGAAAATGTAATCAAGGTGAAACTCACTGAAGGGTATTTAACAAAACAACAAGTTTATATTTGAACATACTTGTATATTTTGAGAAAATCTACTATGAACCAAAATTACTGAATTCAATTCTTGTGAAATTCATTGTTTGTTGTATGAACTTTCCACCTGAATAAAGAACGGATATTTAAGTGTGACAGAACAAAACATCAGCCGGTGTAGTAGTTCCTGTTCCTGCTCACATGTAGCTGTAGCACTGTAAAGCATTGTGGGTAACCCTAGCTAGCAATATGCTAGGGTTAGCATAGCAGAAGCATTTGGACTTTATTTCTTTTGAATGTGCAGATGATAACAAAAACTTAGTAACAACCGTAATAGTATGAATGTATGTATTTGTTACTAGAATAAGCGAATACTGCGTCTGTACACTCAAAGAAATGAATTATTGACTTAACATAATTGTTTATGTCAACAGATTCCACTTAATTGTATTATATTAATTGAAAGCAAAACAGATATAGTAATCTGACATAATGACTTTATGTTTAACCAAGATAAAATGAATGAATTAACCCAACTACTTCAAAACACTTCAGATTGACAAAAACTGACAAAGCAAACACTTTTTCAAATAACCCATGTTTCATTTGTTCACTAAACAAAAATGAATTATGTTACTTTAACAGCTAAAATTTGCTTTCCTTCAACCGACATGTTTGTAATATAACTCAATTTTTCTTGTTAAGTTAACTGAACTCAAGTTCACAATATATTGTAAAGCTGATGAAGTATCTAAAATAGTAATCATTTAACAAATATTTTCATGTGTCAGATGTTGAGCGAGACTTTTTAAAAAAAAAAATATAACCATAAAATATAAACCTTGTCATTTCTAACCAGTAGATATACTGTGACTATATATTAAATGAATAAAAATATGCAATGTTTTGGAAAACCAACCATTATTCCTCTAATATCCCAAACCTTCACATGTCTTTGCAGCTATCTCAAAATACAAACCGAGGAATATCTGCAGTAATGTAAGCTCGATGTATTTCCCCCTCCATCAACTCCTCGTCAGTTTATAATGATCAGATTTCCAAAAGGTGAATCATACTGTAAAGATGACGAGCCCAACATGGACCGTGCTTTTAAAGAGTGAAGGTACAGCATTGGAAACTGATACTTCCCTAAGAAAAAAGAAAAAAAAAACCTCATTTGTCACCCTGTCTGTGAGCCATGTGTGACTGCTAAAAGTGAGTCTGTGGTGAGGAAAGCAGCCTGGGAGAGAGTGATGACCTCCGGATCTGGAATGAGGCTTTGAAGCATCTCTCTCTCTCTCGGACATGTCCGCCCCGGAGGATCCGCTCTCGTCTCTCCGTGTTCCTCCTCTGCGCCTCGTCGCGTTCGACCGCCAAGTGCTCTAGTGCTCTTGGCACGTGGTGATTATGGTGGATCCGCATGAAGACATGTCAGTGACGTAATGAAGCCAAAGCTTTTTGAATCGAGTCCATCCTGCGGCCATGCTGTTGCTGTAGCAGTTTTTGGACTCTGTGTGTGTGTGTGTGTGTGTGTGTGTGTGTGTGTATGGTTTTGGGACAGAATCATTTGTCACCAGCGGTTTCACATGTCTGGTATTGAAACTGATGACAAATCTCTGAGGTGTTTTCCTTTTTTTCTGTTTTGCTTATGCGTTCATATTTGTTGGCACTTCAGTGGGTGATGTCATTCTCAAGAGGCTCTTTTCATCACTTTTTATTAGTCTGCTGTGCCTCTGCAGACATTTGCAGACCATGGACTTGTGTGTATGTTTAGAAGCCTGGAAGTGTTCAACAAAACCAAATGGGTTTCATTGTGTACTGACTGATTTAGCAACACGAAACAGTGCTTAAAGCTGCAGTATGTAATGTTTCTTTACATATTTGCTAAAATTATCATTATGTTGTGACAGTATCATAGACAGTCAGTGAAATACAACTAACTGCAGAAATACTCAGTTGAAAAGAACCAGTCGGAGCAAAGAGGAGCGTCTTAGCGCTGTCAATCACTCTCGTGCTCACCCTGCACCACCAGAACATGCTGAGGCTAGTTAGCATAGCCACCGATGATGGTGGATAAACGTTTATTTTTCTGTAACAGGGAGTTGTTTTTCCACCACTACCACATTTAGAAGCCTATAGGAGGTTGATTGGTGGCGCTAAGTTCCGCCTCCTGCCTCTGATTGGTTGTTTTTCACCAGAAGCAATAGCAGCACTATGAGGAGGTGAAGGAGTCTTTCACAGATTATCTGCCTCATATCACACTGTCACAACATGGTGATACTTTCAATAAATGTGAATTTTTTTTTTGTTGTAAAAATTACATTCTGCAGCTTTAATTGCAAACTGGAAAAAATTTGAAAACATTTTCAAAATTTCTTAAAAATAATGATCCAGAAAATGAGGTGCGTGTTTGTGTTCAGTCCCTTCCAGTTGGGAAACTGGTTCCCCAAAATAAAATAGAGCATGTTTAGCCCTGAACAAAACATGTTCATTGTACAACATGGGGGTGGCAGCATCATGCTGTGGGCCAGTCTTCTAAGAAACCCTAAGAAACTCCAAGAACTTGAAATTCACGTTGCAGCCGCTCTAAGGATACACTTTGAATGATTTATTGAAAAGCATTTTCTTTTTTAAGATGGACTAGTCAAAGGCCAGACCTAGAACACTCAATGATGCTCCCCGTCTTATCTGACTGAGCTTGAGTTATTTTTGCAAAGCAATATGGGCAAAAATGTCCATCTTTATTTGTGTAAAGGTGGTAGACAATTACCCCTAAAGACTTTGTAGCTAATTGGAGCGAATTAATTAATTCTGGTGGCTGAACACAAAAACCACGCCGCATTTTTCTTTTATTACAGTTTCCTCTAGAGTTTCATTCTTAACAACTTTTGAAAACCATGTCTCCTTTTCCCTCCACTCCAAAATGACACAGAACATAAAACCATTTGGAAAAAAACGCACGGAGAAATGTGTCGTTCGCGGGCCGTGACCGCTTTGGTGAGGAGCCTTAAATGTGATTTTTGTCTGAGTGTTTTTGTTGCATTGAGTGGCCGTTTGTTGCAGACCACATGGAATTGCTGGCATTCAGACGCGCCTGCCACCCTCCATCATGAGCACCACGGCCTCTTTGTGCCTAAAAAGAAAACAGAAAAGAAAATGATGTCGGTGTATACATTTTTGATCATTTTGGCTTAAAAAGCGGAGAACTTCTACCTTTCAGGCATGTAAGGAAGTCTGAGATGTAAACTAGACGCTTGGCGGGTTTAATCTGTTGTTAATCAGCCCCTTGGAAAACTCACTCAAGCATCAGATGCTGCAGATTGCTCTCTCTCCTCACAGTTCTCTCTCTGTGTTTTTTCCCCAGTCATCCCTCCATCTCTCCCTCCACCTGCTGGTTTTGTCCGCCCCAACCTGCAGCTTTTTCAAAACTCTGCCCACTGTTGTGTGTGTGTGTGTCTGTGTGTGATACAGAGAGGCCCAGATGATTAAATCTTTGCCTTTTGTTGATCAGTTCGGCTATTACCTCTAATGTCGGCTCCCCTCTTTTGTCCCAGCGTGTGTGGTGCGTGTTTGAGTCCATGCACGCATGTGTGGGCAAGCTCTCAGATCAAACACGGCGTAAGATGAGCCCATAAACAAGCCTTCAGGACCACTTAGGATTTTCATTTGGACTCAGTGTTGGTGGGGGCGTGCAGAGGGGGGGTTAGGTACAGAAATCAGCTGCTATGTTTATGCACCTTTCAGTGGTGATTACCGGTTCAATCTGTCTGTTTTACAGAGGAAATATCGTAGTCGCGCAGAGAGCGCAAGCACGCAAGCACGCGCTCCTGCGAGTGTGTTTGTGAGACCTGGAGAGGCACATGTTCCTGTTGCGCCGCTTCGCTGGGAATTAAGAGTGCCAGTGCAGCAGTAAAGTGTTTATTTACTCATGTGTTCAACTCTGAGTGAAATCAGAGGAAGTGGAGAACCGCCGCCGGCCCCAGACGGAGGGCGGACCGACGGTATGTGTCAGACGCACCGTATGGCCTTGGCCTGTGTTTCTGCACACTGAGCGCCGTGTGCCATGTGTGTCAGCGTGAGTGGGCTCACACTCTGGCAGGCAGACGCACCGCGCAAGAGGACGATATGTTTAGAGGCGAATAAGCAACATTATACACTCAAAACATTATTGTTATTACATTACGGGTGCAACATTGAGTCATTTTTGTGTCATCTAGTTTGTGCCACCTAGTTGGACGGGGTCGACCTTATCTTTAAGCAGCCTGTGCAACATCAGCAGCTGTGCTATCGTATGCTGCTGATAAGCCACGCCCATCGTGATTGCCTAAGCAGTGACTGAAAATTAAAACAGAAAATTGGCAGCACTCTCGCTAGCCTGCCGGGTTTGGACCATGGCTTGGGGCTGATCATTTAAACTATTCTATACTGTAGAGGAAATTGGCCATGCTCACCAATGATTGCTCTGGATTCCTGTCAGAGGGTGGATGAGGATCGATCCAAGTGAGTTTGGAGCAGCTCGACCCAAAACTGTGGAATTTAGAGCCAAATGTATGGCAGGTCACTTCGGCACGCCCACCCGCTCCATCGAAATCTGTTGGTGTTGGACATCCAGTAACACCAACATGTCTTCTGTTTCTGGACACAGCAGACATGTTGGGTAATCAACATGTTGTGTGACTGTTGATTAGGTCAAAGGGGTCACATAGAGACCGTTCACAGAAAAACATGACACTTCCTGTTCTCAAGGGGCGTGGCTTAAGTAATGTCATCATTTGACCGTTGGGTATTGTAGGACACCCGATGATGATCAATCACTGAAAGTTTGGTGCCTTGTGAGTTTTTATGTAGGAGATACAACAGTTTTGTGTTTCAAGGCGAGAAGGTGAACTTTGACCCCTGGTAACGCCCCCTTCAGCATGCACGAAAACTCACCTTTTTGATAACTTTTAGTCATCCATGCCTTATGAAATCTGACCGAGTTCGAAGGCAATCAATCGAAATCCCTAGGAGGAGTTGATCAAACGCGAAGGCTGTAAACGGCAAAAATCGGGTCAAAATCAGAATTTCAGTCCAAAATGGCTGACTTCCTGTTTGAGTTGCATGATGACATTAATTGTATTTTCTGTGTCTTGGGGAGCTCTACAAGTGTACCAAATTTTATGTCTCTACGATGAAATAAGGTCAATGCAGAGGGTTCTTTGAAAGTTGCTAGGTGGCGCTGTTGAGCAGTTCCTGTTGAAATTTTTGCTAAGACCTTAATGTACATAATTTTCACACAGACTTTACGCGTCCGCCAACTTTGGTGAGTTTTTGAATATGATAAAGCCCCCAAAAAGTCAATTCATTTGGTGGAAACATAAAAAAGAAGAGACAGTACACTAGACTTTCACAGAAAAGCGCTGCGAAGGCCTAATGACCTAATACTCAGTTGTGAGTTAATTAATGTCAATTCCTCATTTTTGATTATAATTGTTGGTTTCATTTTAAATACATTTATCAGTAAATGTATTTTTAATGTGTATATTTCCAGTTTCAATTATATTTTTCAATGCCAGTGCATTTTCAGGTTAATTTTAAGCTGTCTTCGTTTTCAGCACCATGCTGTCTCCATACTGTTTTGTTTTTCTTTTAAGGAAAGAAAATGGCAGTTTTCTGGCAGCCACCAGATGGCACCAAAGCCACAGAAATGATTTCCAAAAGACAACAACGAGAATCAGTTTTCCCTTTACTAGTTAATGTTAAGTTCTTACAATAGACGATCTAAATTACGGCTAAAAATATCTACCCGTAAATTGGAGCCGTTTAGGATCGATAATTCTCCTGGTTTGTTTTCTTTTTAATCTCCCTCGGCCACCGGAAGCGCTGCGGATAAAGCCGAGGTTGCAAAGTGCGTCACACGGTCGAGTCGCTGGAGAAGCACAAGGCAAGAGCTGCAGACGACCGTCGATAAAAATACACACACGGCTCCACCTTCTGTGTGTGTGTGTGACTCAGATACCCGAGCGGGACGTTTTCGGGTCCAGCATGGTGAAGATAGCTTTCAACTCGGCTCTGGCGCAGAAGGCGCTGGGCAAAGAGGTGCCGGCCGCGGTGAAGGTGAGCTAACGGGCTTTCGATCTGTGCGGTTCCGGGGGAGAGGGGAGCTGCTCCGGGCCCGAACCCACCGCCAGCGCATTCATGTGCAAAACCAATGCGGTGGTTTTACTGTACCGTCTGACACGTCACAATGTTACACCTGCTGAAATGTATCATTATTGTTATTATTATTGTTATTATTTTCGATCATTTACTAAAATGCACCGGTCGCAGGATGCAGATGTTCATTGAGTCAGGATTATAGGCTTGCATCTTTGCATAACAATAAATCATCCATCCATGCATGCGTGCATGGATGCAACGCTGCATTATTATTGCTCTCTATGTGCTATTTGTGTGTGTGTGTGTGTTCAGGACCCGGAGTTGGCCTCTGACTCTGCGGCCACAGACGGCTTCGGTCGCCTTATTCTCTACCTGCTCGGCATCTCCTTCATCCTGACTGGGCTCATCGTGGGGGGAGCGTGTCTCTACCGGTACTTCACCCCAAAGGTTTGTGTTTCAGTGTGAAATTCCTAAAAAAAAATCTGCACGTTTATGCGATGAAATATGGTGGAATTTTCCATTACATTGCAGACATGTTCCTCTTGAGCTTTCAAAAGTCTAGTTTTGACATGATGTCCGTCATAATCGCTGTTTATTGCAATGAGTAATATCAGAAACTCATGGAGGACAAACCAGACAATCAGGGTTTTGCAGCCTGGCAAATTATTTTGGAGAAATCTGCCAGAAAACTAAATGAGCCCCCTTTCTCCACCCAGTCACACACAAACATAAAGCTCACACACACACACAATGACATCAGCATGCATTTACAGTTTTAACACACACCAAAAACACAAATAACAATAAAGTCACACACATTGAAAAACAATTATGAATGATAAAATCAGTCAGTTTATTTGTGTAGCACAAATAAACAAAAAACACTTTTTTTTCATCAAAATCTTCAACAGACGTCAAAACGTGTTTGTCATTTTTCCAGCAATTACAGCATTAGGCCTGACACAATAATCAATAAATCAATAATTAATACAAACTCGATCGTTTCCATTGGCATGATTTATCGTTCATCTCTTTTTCTCTATTTCTACCAAAACCTGGATGATAAAAGTCTTCAGTTTGGTGGTTTGGTTGTAACTAGACTTTTAGCTTCCAAATATACAAATATTACATTTCTTTTTTTGTTTTGTTTTTATTTATTTATTTTGGATATTTAAAATGTCTTCCATTTCCAGTGTTAAATGTTGATTAGAATGTAAAGTTTACTAATGTTTAAGATCATGTTTTTGCTTTAGCGTTTTGCCATTACCATTATATTCCTTAAAAAAGGACTCAAATCAACAGTGTTATCATTTATCGCGATAATATTCTGGAACAATGTATCGTCCAGCAAAATTTGTTGTTGTGACAGGCCTATACGACATAATAGTTTCTAAAAATGGCAGGTCAGCTAAGAATAAGAAACAAAATTAAAATCTAAAAAGTCGAATTATATCCATCCAGTGTCGATACCAGCTTGTAAATGGATGGAACAATTTATCGTGTGCATTTACAGTCTTAATACACATCAAAAACACAAAATATATAAAGACATAAGAAAATCTACTTTTAAATAAAGTATGCAGCAGGATAAATGAAGATGAGCTCACTCACATTGTGTTTTACACTTAACAAGGCTTATGAGGACTAACAGTTACAAACCATGTAATTACTTGGTTGCTATGGCACTCAGAGGCCAGATAATGCGGATCATACCGGGTCTGATCTCCAGTAAATGGATATTTATTGCTACCAGGGGGGTTCCAATAAATTATTCACATATTTCCAGGCCGGCGGCTGTTGCTCTTATTGAAGAGGAAATATTAGAAATGTACTCTAAGAACATTAATTTACCAGAGCGCTGATCCTTCGGTACAGTTTTTGAGAATTTGCACTTTAAAGGAGGAGCTTTTTATTTATTACTTTCATTCTATTACATTTTAAATATAAAATTCATGTCTTTCACTCCATTACATTTCTCTACAGCCTGCGTTACTGCGTGATTACACTAAAATTACACACTATGATGTCTCCACACAGCAGCTTTAAACCGGTTCCAGACAGCAGAAGAAGAATACAGATTTTTACACAGCATAGGGTTAAAGTGGCAGACCAACATCAGCTTGTAAAGACAATAAAACCTGAAACAACTCTCTTAATTCACACCACGCGTGTGGCGTTTTAGGTCTGTTTTTATACACATATATCAGCAAGCCACAGCTTAGAGCCCCTAACCATAATAATGACATAATATTGACCTAAAAGGTAGGACTGTGTGAAATTATTTCTGTTAATTCAAAAAAAAAAAAAAAACAATATATAAAGTATATAGAAATGTTTAAATTGAAAATGTATTTGAGATTCCCACGTTCAATAAAATGCTACAGTTCCAAAGTATTGTGGTTCCCACCCTGACCGCACCGTTGTCCAATGGACGTACAGCTGAACTAAGGCCAGGAACGGCGTTTTACCGGTGACTTTTACCATGGAAACACACAAACTATGGTACGGAAACTACGCCATACTTTTGTTGAAGTATTTTATTGACCACAGCCAGGAGTTTGTGTTAAACCCTGAACAGCCTCTGGCACAAGATTCACCAGACGGACGATCGTAATGGAAGACGTCTTTTCCTTATACGTTATTATACGTAATGGATGGATTATTCTTCTTCTTATGTCTAGCTCCCCTTTGTTTTCACCGTTCTTGTCCCTATTTGGGATTTTGCTTTACCATTTTCTACATAATGGGGGTAAAATAAAAAAAAAGGAAACTAAATCCTCGAAGAGTTTACCTGAATTGCTGTTTTGGCCGACTAAAACCGCCATCAGATGAGATCGCCGCCCCTCAATGCGCGGTTTTTAATCCTAGAGGATTGAACCGACTCTGGCTTTAGTGGGACCAATCGTCAGGCTCCCTGCTAATTCCTCCGCCAGCTTGCGCAGAGACGAGTTGAGAGCCGGGTGAGTTTGGGAGGACATTGTTTTGTTTTTTTTGAAAACACTCTCACTCTTTGGTCTCAAGTGTTTCCTTAGTCTTAGGAAACTAGGACTTCAACTGTTGATACAAATCAGGTTTAATGTAAACCAGTTTTATATCTACATAGGGATCCACCTTCTTTTTGTAAACGAGGTTTGTCTAACTTTAGCTACACATTAAAGTCTGTTTAATAATACAGTCAGCCTTGATTACCTCTGGTATCAGCTGCTGGTTATAGCAGCTGATACCAGAGGTCGCGGCTGCAGGCCGCAGGAACATGAAAGCGAAACACCAAAACACTGACAGTCTTCAGTGGAGATTCCTGTGACAGATGGAAGGGAAACAAATGAACAAACGTTCTGATTGTTATGAAAGTGCACACAAGATTATAATCCTCATAGGGTTTTTTTTCCATGTGACAAGCGGACGTTGAGTGCAGCTCTAAATCATTTTAAAAAGGAGAGTTTCTTTGATGTTAAAAACGAGATTCTTAGTTTTGCACATAATTGAGTTCTTCAAAAGAAAAAAAAATGAGGGGGAAACACTTTTTAACACCTGATAAAACCGATCCACAGAAACAGTGTTGATCCACAATGTTTCTGATGCAGAACAACAGGAAATACTGCCCTCTAGCTGTCGACTTGTAAATTCTTGTGTTTTACATCAGAGTTGTGAGAAATAAAAACAGAAACAAAAGGGAACTTGGAGAACAAAATCAAATATAATTTGGAAAATAATTAAACAGATTTTATGGATCCTTAAATTAGCCTGAAAATCACTTTGAAAAAGTGACTTTTTAACCCACTTGTCCTAATTTAGCCAAAACCTGAATGTTAAAAGTCTCAGGGACATTTAAATATCAGTAGAAATCTTTATGTTGGATTCCACTTTATATTTTGCTTTCCAGCACTTTCACAAAAGGTCTAGCATTTTGTTTGGGCGTTTTGCTGCAGGAGGGACTGGTGCTTTCTACTTTAAATGAGGAAAGAACCTGCATGTTGCATCTCTAGTCGTCAGACAGGAAGTTGAAGCTTGGATATTCCCAAATGGGCAATGGCCCCAACCAACCAACTCATCGGTTACAAACCGGCTTAAAGGCAGCAGAGTCGACATTCATCCATCACCAAGCTCTTCAGTGGTTTCATCACCTTTATTTTTAAATCTTAAACCCACCAAACATGCTTATTCAAATCTATCAGTGTCTGAATGTCTTTGAAGACACAACCTCAAAATGTTTCTACTTGTAGCTGAGCAGGTAGAGAACCACTGACTATGTTAATGGACTGTTGTGGTTGCAGAGAAACATCCTGCTCCATGTGCGGCCGCTCTGAAAAACAACATCAGTCTGTTGAAACCTGCAGCACGCCATCCTACAGAAACTAACCTGACACCAAGATTGATTCAAAGCAAAACCCAACATCAAAGATGATTTTTTCCCCCCATCCTCCTCTGCTGTCGTTCGTTTTATATTTACATAACAAATTTTTTTCTTGTTCTTGTTTCCTACCTGGAACTGTCTTTGTGTGAATGATTTATCTCTCTTGACTCCCCGCCAGCGGCTGTATCACGGAGCGATGCAGTTCACCGACGTGTCCACCGGGGCGGAGAGCCAGCCCTACTACCTGCCGCGGGTGGAGGAGGAGGTGGAGATCTCGGACAGCATGGCCGTCGTCAGCGTGCCCCCTCCTCGCTTCCGGCCCGGAGACCCCGCCTACATCCTCCACGACTTCAACCGGGTGAGAGCCGCGGGCGACTGCTTTCTGTCCCGTTGGTGAGCTCACCGATTTCACACGTTTTTGTTTTTTTTAACGACGCAGAAACTGACGGCGTACCTGGACCTGACTCTGAGGACCTGCTTTGTGATTCCTCTCAACACTTCGGTGGTCCTGCCCCCTCAGGACCTCATCGACCTCTTCTCACAGCTCATGGTGAGCGAGGCCTGGTCTGGTGATTACAATAAAATCACGTCATGGTGATGAAAAGCCGCTCGTACGGCAAATTGGAAATGTAGTTGACTGCGGTTGGTATTCAGACTGCGCAGTTTGGCAATAAATCGCCATCCAACGTTGATTAAAAAGACAAAATTTTAAGGTATTATTTGCAGTTGAAACCAGATATTTAAAGATAATGAAAAGACAAATGCACTTTTTTTCCCTCACTGTCTGAAGTTAAATCTGACCAAACATTTCTCATTTCTGGTTTGTCATAATTATTAAAATTATTTCTATTTGTTAAATACCAGAAAACATTGGGAGGAAACTTTTTAAACATTATTTAGTAACTTAAAGTTACAGGATGTGTGTAAGAGAGATATTTAATTTGTTTTTATCTTACATTTTTTCTGCTGGAGTAAATAAAATGCTGATACACGATGATGTTATGTAATAGTGAAGAGGAACCGTCATTGTTCATTTTTCAAGATGTTGTGCTGGAGAAGTTTGAAAACTTACCTTGCAAATCTTTGAAATGTGCTTGAATTTTACTTTGTGAAAAGTGTGTGAACCTCCGTTTGTTTTCTGTTTGATAACTATTTTATTTATTTTTTGGTCATTTTCATCAATGGCAACAACACAAAGTCATATCTTAAAACTCCCTGCTTTGTTTGTTATGTTCAGGTAGCGCAAAAAAAAAGAAAGAAAAGTGGAGACACACAAAGCAGCATTTTAGTTGCGGATTTCCAATCTTTTTTTATTTAATCTTGTAATCCCGTCATTTTCTATAATTAAGGAATAAAAGTCATTTTTCTAGGATCAGTCACATTTGATTGATGGTGCCTTTACTCTCACTGTTTTATGACTTATTCTCTAATTTAAACATCATTTCCCCAATTGTATCTCTTTTTTTTCCTTCTTCTGCGTATTTTTCACTTTGTTTTCTTTTAGCTAAATACCATAAGCAAAATGAAAAAGATTTCAGCAAATGACTCAGACATTTTAAACGAAGGTCACAAAGACTATAGCTGCAAATCATGTCTATGTTACTTAAAATCAGCAAGTATTAGTTAAAAATATGCGGTTGTAGCAGTTTGACCATTAAAGTAACATACAGGATTTAAATCTACAATAGATAACTTTGATAAGAATGTTTTTGTCTGTCTGTGTGTCTATGTATAGACGCACGAAAGATTAAACTACACTGCTCAAAAAAAATAAAGGGAACACTCAAATAACACATCCTATGGACAGTTTGATTTCACAGAAGTTTGATTTACTTGGAGTTATATTGTGTTGTTTAAGTGTTCCCTTTATTTTTTTGAGCAGTATATTATATTTAAACCATGGAACAATCACACTTCACACTTCCTCACTCCAGTTGTTTTTACTGGAAACAACACCCCAAGAATAAATATGTAGAAAAGTTACTGGGGAATAGCACAATAGTCTAATGGTACAGCTGCTGTTAGGGACATTTTGGTTGTATATATGAAAAAAAAAACTTTTCCTGGTTCCTCTTTCTGAGGGTTCTTCATTGGCAAGTCAAAAGTCTGTACAGGATGTTGGCATGTATAGTATTTGACTCAATTCCCAAATTCAAACAACATAGCTTGGAGGTATTTTGTGCACACGTTGTTTTTCATGTAAAATTGAATGTTTTTACAGTTTTGAGGATAGTGAAATCCACTTAAGGAGACCTAAAAGAGGAAACATGCTTAGCAAGTGTGCTTGCTTAAAATAAAACATTTCTTCTGCTTTACAGGAAGCTTTGCCGGACTTGTTGTTTCTGCAGCATGTGTGTGTGGACACCTTTTTTTATTTTTCTTCTTCCTCTTATTTCGCATAACAGCGGGCTAAAAATAGCGCGGCCTCACTCGTTCCGTGTCTCTTCCCTCCAGAGTGACTCATACCGCAGCTACCTGGTGCGCGAGGACCTTGTGGTCACCGAGCGCATCGAGGATGTCAAGCCGCTCGGTTTCTACATCCGCCGGCTGTGTGATGGAAAGGAAACTTACAGAATGCAGCGCCGGTCCAACCTGCCAGGTACGGACGCTGAGCGCGACAGCAGCAAGCGCTGCAGGTTTACTGCAGACAGCAAAACTGTCGACCCACCGACAGTTTTTTACTACAGAGTCGATTTACATGCAAAACGCTACGTGGCAAAAAAAACAACAAACAAACAAACGTGGTGGTGGTGGTAGTGTCATGCTGTGGGGATTCTTTTCTTCAGGTAATCTTAGCAATAAAACCTTTTAGACGCTGCTAAAGATTTGACATCAGGACAACAGCCAAAGCTACAAGCGGATGGTTTAGATGGGAGTGCATCGATGTGAGAGAAACGGCCCAGTCAAACTCCAGGCCTGAATTAAATGAGCCTGAGGCAAGACTTTGGTCCGCTCCATCCAATCTGACTGAGGTTCATAAATGGATAAATAAATTAAAACGAGCTCAATAATCCCCATTGGTGTGATTTATTGTTTTTCTCTTTCTACCAAAAACTGAGTGATAAAAATCTTCAGTCTGGCTCTTTGGTCACTTTTTGGCTACTTTTTTTTTGTTTACAGTCTGTATGATTCATCTTATTTGTCGTTTTTGTTGTCTATTTATTCATTTTTAACATTTAAAACGTCTTCCAGTTCCGATGTTAAACGTCAATGAGAATATAAAGATTATTGATCGGTCAGAATGTGATCATGCGATTACCATTATATTACTTGAAAATTTTCTCAAAGCAACAATATTATCGTTTATCGTGATGACTTCTGGGACAATTTATCGCCCGGCAGAATTTGGTGTCATGACAGAAATAGCTGCAAATGACCTGGAGCCGTCACTGCAGTGAAACATGGTACCATGACTTCAGTAAAACTCACTGAAGTGGTCATAAGGTGACAAAAGCAACGAGAGCTTTTGCGAGACGCTGTAGGGTCAAAGTTGTTGCAGATTGAAACATTAAACTTCACCTTAAGCCAGAACTGTTTGTTTGTTTATCAGAAACTCCTGACTGCTCTAAAGTCTGCACAAGAACCTCGACTTTATTTACCATTCAAATGGGAGAACTGAAAAGATGTACTTGGAAAACTAGAGGTATAGTAATATATTTGAGGTTTCCAAGTCATGCTCAGCTGCGTTTTTTAAATTATTATTATTTTTCCCACATTCAAAAAAAGCCACAAGCAAGAGGAAGGTTTTATGGGGTTCCCCCTGCTTCAGGCTGTGAAGCAGACCCCAAGAGCTCCTTTCAACCAAACAGGATGCTGGACGCCAGAGCAGGGTGTTTTGTTTTTACCGACGGCCAAAACGACAAATAAAACATAAAACAATAATGAAACACCTGCGTTTTAAACATAAAACGTCCACAAGTCAGTTCTGGAGTCATTTCAGGAAGCTAACAACAAGGGCTGGAACGATCATACGAATTAATCGCGATCAATCGATTATTGAAACAATCTTCAGCTAATCTAACATTGTGTGAGATAAAGATGCTTAAGTGGTTGGAAAAAAAAGCCAACTTTTTTATTCGATTAACTGATTAATCATCAGATTACTCATTAGAACAATCGATTACTAAAAATGATCTATGGAAAGAGGAAAATGCCTTTTCTCACACCTACCTACTTCGTAGTATGATTAACTTAGGAAGAAACAGTTTGACTTGATGTAGAAATGAAATGGTGCTGTTTTTTTTTTTTCTTATTTTGTCAGGCGGAAACATCCAGAAGCGCTCCGCCGACGACTGCTTCACCATCCGTCACTTTGAGAACAAGTTTGTGACGGAGACCCGCATCTGCAAGGCCTGATGGGAAAACGGCCAGAGAGAGAGAGAGAGAGAGAGAGAGAGAAAGAGAGAGAGAGAGAGAGAGAGAGAGCCGTGGAGTGACTGAGGGAGGGAGTGGATGAGCGACAGCGACAGGAAGCACAACTTTCAGCAGAAAGCTACTTTTGTACAGAATCGTTTTGCCTCCCTTTGCTTCCCAGCTTGTGTGGAGTGAGTTTAGGTTGCAGAGCCACCGCCGCTGTACGTACGCCTCACCTGCATCAATCCTCTCCACCTGCTGTTTGTTGTTACCGTAGACGCACTAAGTTTCATTTGCGCCGTTAGAATCCGTTTCGTTCGCCGTGGCTTCCTGTAGACCCGCCCTATCGATGTTATTTGACATCCTGCTCAGTATTCCCGTCGTTCCCAGCAGGTGTGCGGCGCCTCTCGTGTTTGCTGTCGCCTCCTTTCCCAGAGCAGCTTCAGCAGCACTGTAAAGCCGACACGCACGTTTGAACGCACACTCGTCGTCTTACCGTCATGGTTGCCAACACGGACGAACATCCGACAGCTGCCACGCCTCACTGTAGATATTTCCCAGAGTGCCCTGCTGCTGCTGGGACTCCTCCGTCCTGCCGTGTTATGATTTAGTGTAACTGATGATGAACTCTTTCGGTTTTTGTGTTTGTGTAGAGACATTTCTAGATGTTAACTAGTGAAGACCGTAAGCTAAACCAGTGGGACCAAGCTAAAGGGAAACGTTGCGTGTTATTTTGAAGGTGGAAAACATTTATTTGATCGCCTGCTTTGGTTTGTGAATTTGTTCGTATATTTCATTTTAACCTGAACAAAAACAAAAAGAAGAAAAAAAAAGCAGATGTAACACGTTGCTATTATAGTTGGTGGCAATTGAAGTTTTACATTTTTCACTGGAAAACTTGTACTTGCTTAGATTTACTTACACAAAACTGTTACGGTTGAGTTTGGAAATCCCTTGAGAAGCGGAAAGAAAAAAAGGAAAAATGTGAAAAATATTATTTTTGAAATGGCTTTGTGCCAAACAGAAAAAAGAGGGGGAACAAAAGGAAACGTTGTTTTAGCGGTTTGTTCTGTGAGTCCCACACAGGAAGACAATCAGTAGGAAGTGCTGTAGGCTAGTAATGACAACCCAACTCTTGTGGAATAAAACGAAACAACTCTGTGTGACACTACTGAACTGAATTTCATTTTTGTTGTTGAATAAAGTTGCTTTTCTTAACCTGCTTAAAAACTAAACTTTCCTGTGTGGTTATTGTTATGTCATGTATCACTGCCATTCTACTTTTGTTTTGTTTTTTTTTCTTTTTGCTCTAGAATCTATAATAACTGTACAACATACAACTTTAATTAATTTTAAAAACAAGAATTGGGTCAGAAATTTAAATGCGTTTTGACGTCGACGCTGGTGAGAACAAATGCACAATGCTGAATTTTTTGGTAGCTTCTAGATATTGGAGATTTTTTTTTTCGAAGTTAAAAAATATATTTCACCTTTAATGACACATTTTGTTTGTTGGAAGTGAAATTTTCAGCTAGTTTAATGAATATGAAGGAATTATTGGCTGAAAACAAGCTATTTTATGCTGAAAAGTTATTCATAAGTTAGTTTTGTCTTATTTCAAGAGTATTCCGATGTTTGCAATAAAACTAGACAAAAATACATTTTGTTTTTTGCAGTGGCTTAGTCTGGTTTGTGTCAAGAAACTAGCCAATCAAAATAAAGTTATTTAATATCCAGCAGCTTGCTAAAGGTGTACAATCATCTAAATATTAGTCGTCTATATATTAGACTGCGTAAATTCACACTTCTGCGCCCAGTTCTTGTTTTTGAAACGCTAATGTTTGCCAACTCACTGCTTTTAGAAATAACTTCTCTGAGAGATTTTTATTTTGTGTGTGTGACAAGAGGATATCAGAACAAGGACCAACCAAATAAAAACTAAAACATGTTTTAATTACATATAAATAGGGTAAAGGTTTCACATTTCTGATGTATATTTTCTCACATTCACAAATAATTTATATTTTCACCAAAGGAATGCTCATATTTTATTTGGAGGATTAGTGGTTGTAAAGATGCCGCCTTCGTCAGCGACAGCTACGGAAGCCAGGAATGGACACAAATCGGCACTTTTACGACATGTTTGGCTAAAAAATTAAAAACAAAAATACACGCTGGTTTGTGACTTAGGAAAGTGCGTTGAAAATCCCGTCAAAACGGCTTTTTTTTTACACTGTTGTAAGACGAACTTAAACGTCGGGTATTATGGCGTCTATTCAGCTCACTGAATGGTGCTTTTTACATGTGACAGCGATCAAGCGGTTTGTGATGACCTGAATTTTCAGAATTCAGAAGGTCGGCGTTTTCACGGGATTTTCAGCACTTTTTACAGCGACTTAAGTCATAAACCGGTATTTTTATTTATTTTTTTTGCCAGACGTGTCGAAAAAGCGGCGATTTGTGGTACGTACGTGTGGCTTCCCATAGCCTATTTTGGCCCTTCGCTCTCTTGCATGGTTAAGCAGGACAGCCGTCTGCTCAAATTGTCTGGCATCTCGGGCTTGCTTAGCCGCTTCCTGAATTCGTCGCTCGTAAAGTAGTACATGATCGGGTCGACGGAGCAGTTCAGGCTGGCGAGGCAGAGCGTTATGATGTGACATCTCTGGATAATGTTTCTGGTGGTGCAGTCCTTCAAAGTGCCAGCTTTCACCAGGAAGTCCAGCGGCATGGTGATGTGATATGGTGCAAAGCACAGCAAGAAGACTATGGTGCAGCACAGTACCATCTTCAGTGCCCTGTGCTTCTCCCCAAAGTCTTGAATGCCCTCCATCGTCAGCTCTTTGAGGCTTTGAATCGTCAAGATCGAACAGGACACCACCACGATGAGGGGGATGATGAAGCCCAGCAGTTCTGCCAATGTAATCAGAAACGAGGCTGTCGCGACACTAATGTTTTTCGTAGGCAGCTCTGAAAAACAATCCCCTGGGTTCTGCGACTTCTCCCTCAGCAAGGGGAAAGCTATGCAGGTCACGCAGACCAACAGCCAGCCGAACACGGACATCAAAATGTCCCCTTTCGGCTTCGCCTTGTACATCAGCGGGTTCACGGTGAGCTGGCAGCGACGCACACTGATCAGCACCAGGAAGTAAATGGAGGCGTACATGTTGACGTACTTGAGATAAAAGCTGAATAAGCATAAGGGGTGACCGAAGGGCCAGTAGTTGTTCAAGTAGTAGTAGATCCGCAGAGGCAGCGACAGCACCTGGGGACAGAGGCACAGTGTTCAGGAACAGCCGACGGAGGACGAGCACAAAATCACACCGACTATGTATGTGTTTAGAAAGATTCTTTGTTAAAGGGGCAGTATCGTGTGTTTTCCAGCCACAGAGAATCAATTTACAGCACAAACAAGTAACAATGTAGATGTCAGTTCAGTCCAGCAAACCCACAGGCTTGTACATCAGACAATAAGCATCTTCCATCCCTTCAGTTATGCATGTCAAAGATGACTTAAAAAAAATTTGACTTCATAATTTAACGCCTTGAAATTGGGCCTCCATGTCTTTAAAAAGAAAAACTTCTGCCCTTTCTGAAACTCCGCCTTCAGGAAGTCATCGCAACATGGCTCCTCTATTGACTCCTCAGCAGCGTTTTTGTGTTTATCATCGTAGAGCCACAATTTCAAAAGGATTTGTCCTTGTTAAATGAAAGTCAGCCGGTTTGTTACTTATTTTGAGCTCAACTGAAGAAAACTGAAAAAAATGGTTTGCCAGGTCATTCTTCATTTGAAAACACTCTGCATATTTGGTCAAGTTTTTAATAAAAGTAAGTAAAAGTAGATTTTGGTGTACTTTAGAAGCTGAGTTATAAAATGAAAAGGAAAGCAGAAAGCTTGAAAGAGACGGTCACTTTGTGTTGTTTTTGCTTCTGAAAATGAAGCAAACTCTGCATCTTTACAGGCTGAAATTTCAACCTGATTACAGCTCAGTTTATTAATTTTCTCATATTTCCACTCTATTTATCATTGTTTAACCGGAATTCAAATATCTCCACCCGAGCTGATGATCTCACTTGATTACGAGTCACCAAAACAAAGTCATGCATGCTAACATTTTCTTGAACTGCCTTTAGCTTTGACTCACACATGACACATGATATTGTTTTGATACGCTTCTGCAATATCACAAGACATATTTCCATCCCTTTTTTTTTCACCCAATGAATCCTGGCCTTGTCGTTTTGGGATATGCTTTTGCAGGAAGAAAAACATTTGTTGGTGGAGCAGCCTGGTTGTTTGGTACATTCTGGTAGTTACCAAAGGTAAAGGTAATTACCCAAAGGTAATTATCAAAGGTAAATACCAAAGGTAACCTTTGGGTACATAATGTTGTTGGACCGAATGCAGCAACATTTGGTCCAGCAAACCCACAGGCTTGTACATCAGACAATAAGCATCTTGAACAGAACAGAGCAAACCTGGACTCATCTAACCACACGACCTCGTTCAGTCCAGGCTTTCGTGCTCCTTTTCAAAGTGAAGCCCTTTTTCTCAGGTTTGCTTCACGGATGAATGTTTTTATTACGGCTATGCCATTCTTCAGTCCCAATCTCTTGAGTTCCCTTTTCATTGTGGAAGCGCTCTCAAAACATAACCCCGAGGTCTACGTTGGTTTTTCTTCCATTGGACGCGCCGCCAATCATCCAGGGTTTCTTTCCAACCACTTATCTTCCTCCAAGACGACGGTTCCCATCTATCCTTCCAGCTGTTCTTGGACGGGTCTCAGCCCAATTTCCGCCACTTCTACAATTTCCTGAGTTGTTTTCTCTGCTTGCTGCCAATGATTTAGCCTTTCTCAACCAAACTAACAACTCTTCCACCTATATGGACCGTGTGTTTCAACATCACAGGAAATGGAAAACTACTAATTGCATCAGTTGGCATTAAATAACTTCTTGCCAGCTTAAGTATAATCTGCCATCCAGTGATTATAAAGTAGGAGGCTTCTGCTTGTTTGCTTAGTTAAAACCATGGTGGTAACTATTTTTGGCCAGGCACTATGTGACTGTTCTTTCCAGTTGTGCTGCACTTTGCAGGTTATTTCAGCTGATCTTACCTCTGCCTGGCTGGAATATTGAACATTTTAATCAGAATTAATTTTTAATTTTTTAATTAATTTTTTTTTTTACATCTGACTTAAATCTTCCAAGTTTTAGTAGTGGTTAATGCTCTGGTTCCTGAGTTGAGTTTAGTCATGCAGAAAAGTCAGAATCTACAGAGACATTTCATAATTTATTCATATATGTGAGTTAAGGGACAGTCAATCAAGTTGGTTATTTTTATAACGAAGTCAAAGACCTCGACGTAACCCTGAGAACGTGACAAAGAGGGTGATGTCACTGACATGCAGCGCTCACAGCCGCTGCTGCAATTGGTACATGCAGAGGAAGCATAGTGATTTCATTTTCCTGCTATCTTGTCAGAAAAAAATGTTAGCACTTTGCATGTTTTGCCTTGCCACAATACCAAAATATAACATATACTGTTGTGGATTTATGAGACAGGCCAACACTTGCAAGCTTGTGAAAGTAATTGTTTGCATTTTATTCAGGTACCAACTGAATAAAAGGAGCTGAAAACATATGGACACTTTTCCCATTTTTCAGATTTTTAATTTGTAAAGGATTACCCAGAATCCCTTTCCTTCCATTTCACAACGTTGCACTCCCTTGGGTTAGTCTGTCACAGAAAAATCTCCACTGAAACACATTAAAGTTTGATGTTGCCTAAATGTGGTAAAAGGGGAGTAAGACTGCCATTCCAAGACACTATATCTGGAGAAATGATGAATAAGATATGAATGTAAAAGCTCCACAATCAAATTCTGAGTGAGTCCTGCTGCATTTTGTTTCCTAATAATTCAGTTTAAAGTGTTTGTCAAAGCAATTCAGCTTCATTTCAGCTCCTTTATTTGCTCTGAGTACTTAGGACAGAAAGTAGCACTTTAAAAGTTGCCAGCTAATGAGCTGCAGGGCCAGTCATGGTCTGCTTTCATCCAAAGTCCACAACGTAATAGATAACTCGATTAAGAACGCTTTACTCTGAAATACGTCCAGAATACTCTGCTCCTAATCGTTTTCCTCCTTGGGTTTTATGCTTAGGACCAACAATAACGACCACTTTTTACCTTGTTTCTAAAAGGCTGTGCTAACATCAGTTCACAATCGCTTCAGCTTAGGATTGCTAATGTGTAGAAGTGCCAATTTTAACAAAGTTAGCTCTTTCATTAGTTAGTACATTAATCGATCTACTCATTTAGTCCCATGTTGGTAACAGTAGTTGCGTTTCCATTACTGATGTGGGCAAAGCTTTGTCAATATTCCGCTAATGTCGAAAAAACACCATTTCAGAATTGCAGTGTTTCCATTAAATCAGAAACACATTTAAAATCACATGCATTCGCGCCATGATCCTCCAACTACTTCCTGGCGTCTTTTTCTTCTTCACGGTCACCCAAAACATTTGAACAAAGGATAAGAGTTTTCTCAAAATTGCAGCGTTTCCACTGAGCAATTTGTTTCCGGAATATCACATTACGCAACTAAATGGTCAACCGAAACTTTGGGTTATAAGGGCATAATCAAAAGATCAGTTTACATTTTAATTTGGCAGTGGTATGAATAGTTTTGATCTTAAATCATTATCTATTTCTTGTTCTTGCTCTTAGACGATGGTACAGCTGTTCTTAATCGTTGAAATAGGTCTGAACTGCATGATCTGTACTGTGCGTTCACGTCTTTGTCTTACTGTGTTTGTATCTTGCACTCACTGCACTTCTGCTCTCAAAGAATTTCCCTCAATGAAGCATATTGTCCCCTAATGGGTACAGAGTTAAATGTTATCCACTACATGCATATAGATGATGTGAACAGAGGAAAAGAAGAAGTCAGAAGGAGAGGTGCAGCGTTACCTGAAGCAGATCGGCCACAGCGAGGTTCATCATGAACACCACAGCCCTCTTGGTTTCCCGTACATAGATCCTAAACACCCACAGTGCAAGGACGTTACCCAGCAAGCCCGGTGCCAAGATTATGCTATACACCACAGCGTAAACTTGGTGCTGGTACTCTTGCAGAATAACTCCCCCAGTGCAGTTGCTCTGGCTGTCATTCATCTTAAAGATACGAGAATGTCTGCGGGAGGCTGGTATCAGAAAAGCTGCCTTTGGTTTGATGAATGTTCAATCCGGGCTCCCATGCTGTCCGTTGTGGCGAAAGGAGTCCGTGCAGCGAGCAGTATTCCCGGGAACTTGTCAGCAGCTTTCCAGACGAGAGGAACGACGACTTCAGGGGAGCTTCGTGTCCAACGCTGATAGTTTGCAGGTCTTGGGTTTAGTAAAGGATAGTCTGACGAAAGAAATGAGAGTTAGTGGATTGAAAGGTGACAAGTCTAAAATCTAACTAAAAAGGATCTTGTTTGCGCTGTTGCCAAAGCAGAAACACAGTTTGCGTCAGCCTGGGGTTTATAGCTTGTCTTATGTCCTAGAGCATGTAAAGTGAACTCCACTGAACAAAGGTATAAGTATGTTGAAACAGTTCAACTGGCTCTGTCCCTCAGCATGCACTGATAGATGAAACACACTCGATGTTTCGGTATCAGTCTCGATTGGCCACAGGATTTGCATACAGCCCAGCTGGCCATCAGGTTGTTAGAAAGAGCCCTTTCTATGATCAAACACTGATGTCACTGTCATCCATACTGAGGATTTCCTTGAATTCCTAACATCTAATCATCCTGAGAAAGTGCTTCATCAGGGTCCCGTCCAGTAAGTTAAGCAAACTCAAAGAGATGTAGATGTTGCATGCTTTCACACTTCTCCACTTGCACAACAACCCACCGTCAGCCTGTGTCAAGCGTCTAAGCGCCAGCGAAACCACGTTAGCATACACAGAACAGGCGCATGGTTAGCGGGACAAGCAAAGCTACCCTGAACCCGCACGGTTTGATTCGATGGGGATCTCTTCTGTGGGTAACAGGCGTTCTAACACGTGAGGGGATAAAAGCAAGCGAAACTTTCAGATGACATTTCACAGAGAAGAGCTGCAGATGTTTACCGTCTCAGGAAACAGTAATAACTGGCTTTCTATAAACGCTTGTGGGTGTTGCTGTATGGGAAGTGTACAAGTTAAGATCATCTAAACTTGATGCTCTTCAAGTAAAAGTACATGATACAAGTTAACCCAAGCTGTATTACGTGTCCAACCGAGAGAGTATCTCAGGAAATTTCATAAAATATTTTAAGATTTACAATACTTATTTATTTATTTTACATAAGGTTTATTGTGTGGGGATCAAACAGCGAGATTTTCTATATGAAATTTTCAGCATGGATCCAGTGAACATCTATTGTCCTGAATGCAGCTGGAAGGCACTGGTGCACGAGGACCGGATCTCCTGTGAGCGTGTTGGGGTCGGGAAAAGGCTTACATGCTTTCACTATAGTTTTCAAAAATCACACTAGGAAAAGATGCTACTCTTGTTAGAAGCTATTTTAAAAAAAAATCAGTGAAGAGAAAGTTCGAAGCATTTAAATTTGGCAATAATTTGGTAAGTTTGGTAAGTTGGCAACATATGGCAGAAACGAATCAAAAATACACTAACATCACACTTCATTCTTGTATCATTTGCTACTACAATAAATAGTAAACATTGCATCACATGGGAGTAAAAAAAGCTGGACATAGCTGTGATTAAAAATTAGTACTGTGCAGTAATTAGAGTTTTTTTAGCTGACAAACTGCTGCTTTCTGCTATGTTTGCTTGAGCCACCAGCACACTGAAAAACAAAAACAAAACAAAAAACTCTGGAAGATGGAGGAGTAAAACGGCCTCCGGTCCATTTGCCTATATGGGCTCTGTTTTACTGCTGCAGCTGGTTTCCTGATTACTTCAGATAAAGTTTGCGAGGTCTGTGTGGAAGTTTCCATGCTTGGAGTCGGCCTCTTTCGAAAACTAGCTGAACAAGTTTGAGGGGGTGTAAAGTGACTAATGGGGAGAGCATAGAGAATAAACAAAATCTCTGCTGCCCAGATTTTTGAAGTGCTTTTTTTTTGGGAGGGTGGGAAGGCGATACAGTAGAGAGGGAGAGGATTAGAGCTGGAGATAAAACCTTGCTTGTTGGGGTTTCACTGTTCAGGAGAATTTAAAGAAGCATCTCAGTTCACCTTCTGGCTGGTAAAATGTCTGGTAAAGGTGTGAAACCTTGACCTGTTTCCCACGTGCTGCTAAAAAAAGCTTTAAAATCAAATCAGAACAGAATCGCACAATAAAAGGTAAGTAAATATTTGATTTGATCAGTTATTAGAGCCAGAAATAATAAAATAATAATAAATTATTGTAAATAATAAATAGATGTATTATTTACAAGTAAATAGAAAATGTTTAAAGTATTTAACATAAACAAATTTAAGCTGGCATTTTCATTGATTCTTAAAATTGGAGGCAGTTAGATCCCAAACCATTCATACTCCTGCCATTTTTATATATGATAATTTTCATTCGGTCAAGTTGTACAGGCGGAATAATGTAGCAGAAAAATTATAATAATTAGGTCCTTTTTATATTCAGTGGGGAAAACTATCTCAATTGACGTCAAAGGAATCAAACCGTTCTCCTAACCGTCCTCTACCAAATCAAAATGGCGCCGAGTTTCATGGCTCGCCGTCTCTCCCTCTCCCAGTCCTGAAATGTCCGTGTCTTGTGTTCTTCGCGACGTCTCTGCGAGTGGTCAATACCCGCTCGTTGCCGGTGTGTGAGCGGCGGACTCTTCCCAGCGTCCGTGACTCGCTGCCGAGGCTTCCTTTGCGCCGGACAGCGATTCGGAGGATCCCCACACCGGCGCTGGCCTCGGTACCTGAGGACCCCGCGTCGTCGCGTCCCAGCGCGGATTCTTTTCGAAGCGGAAACCCTGGGCAAGTTAAGTGGTCGCGCGCGCGTGTTCCAGCGCTCTGGAAAGCGTGCGCGGATGAGATCTTGGGATCCTCAAACAGCGTTGCCTCCTTCCTTTTCAACACACGTCATCGGCTCAGTTGCAGTTGAATTGTTGGTAACCCAAGCAACGCGCGCTCTTAAACCTACGTGCTGCCTACTTCTTTGATACTTAGAATGAGCTGGACCTCATGTTCCCAACTTAGGTTATGATGTGGTTCTAATCATAGTGATGTATCACCCAGCTAATTATAGTGATATTTTTAATTTCTGAGTTTTCTGTCATTCTGTCATTGCTCATTATTACATAATGACAGATTAATAGTTGGGGATTTTTATGTTCACTTATTGTTATGAGAATAAACCAGCCAACATGTAAGGTGAATCTAAATTTCTTCATCCCAGGATGCCTCCTATGATGTCTCCCCACTGCTTAAAATGAATCTGCCTGAAGTGCCGGATTCCATTTTTACCCATGATTCTTCAGTGCACACCTTCACTATGAACTTGAACGATGTAACTTTTGAATTATTGGACTCTGGCACTCCGATAAAAAATCTGAAACTCCCCCCCCCCAAAAATAACCTTATTTATTGCCTCAATGAGGAACTCAACAATCTGAGGCGAAATTGCAGAAAGTCCAAACGCCCTCGATTAGTTCTAGTTCTGCGAGCTTATTGGCGACTTATTTCTGAATTCTCATTATGAGTCATCAAACTCATTCCAAAAAAATGCCCCAACTTACTGAGAGAAGACCAACCAGTGGCAGTGAGAACTGACTCTGATATTTTTGCCATAATGCAACCTGTATCTGTATGGAAGTAAATATGTGCCATCGGGATTTGAATAAAAAATGATGTCATGATCTTTCATGACAGTCTGAACGGCAAAGGTTGGATTCTTCTCGAATGCGACCCAGGCCACTTGGGTATCCGACACCCGATTCAAATGTGACCTAACGGATTAATTTGACCTGAGCGTCACTGCCATCACTATTCTGTGTCCTGACATGTAGAGGACCAAAACTGACATAATTAAAAATAAACGCAGACATTTGCATTTTTTTTTTGTTTTTCCTTCTCCTTAAACATGTTTTTGTCAAGAAATGAAAATTTGTTCTTTTGCCTTTTCCTTACACGTGCATTTTCGTCAAAAAATATGTGTATATTTTGTTTTTCCTTTTCCTTACTCTTGCGTTGTTGTCAAGAAATGTATATATTTTCTTTTTTGTTTTGCGTAAACATGCATTTTCATCAGGAAATCTATGGTTTTTTTTGTCTCTTCCTTATACATGCGTTTGTTCTTTTGCCGTTGCTTTGTCACCTTTTTCTACTTTTCCTTGTGGCATTCTCTCAAGAAATGTTAAATGCAAACGAGGGGCAGAGTCAGTGGGCTTCTGCTGATTGGTTGGTTAGTGGCACACTTCATCACAGTCAGCTAGCAGCTTGTCAGTGAGCTGGAGCTGAACAACTATTAGAAAATAACGCTATAACTCTTGACTTTATTATTTTTTGTGTGGATTAGTTACACAGGCAGATGTTTCAAAGCTCTTATTTGTAATAATTATGACTTCTTTGGTCACAGCTAATGAAAACATAGCACGCAAGATTAGAATATTACGTCATCAATGGAAAAATATGTTTAGTACGTTCTTAAGCATTATTTTCAAAAGGTGGTCTTAATCTAATTTAGAACCCATTTTAATTTATTAAATACGACTGTACTGTTTTTGTCGGAGCTATGGCGTGTTTGATATTGTGCGTATGTTTTCAGATGTTTGGTAAAATGGCACAGCAGACCATCCTGTGGGAGTTCCTGCAGGTGTCTGTCTCAGTGTTCACCTTCACAGACGACCAGCTCACGACTTGTGGATGTCAGAGACCTGAGGAGGCATGGCGTCCCTCAAGGATCTGTGCTCGGCCCACTGCTATTTTCTCCCCATCTTCTTCCTCCAGGTCTTCTTTTGCGTTCGTTTGACCTCTCACTGCTATGCTGATGTGAGAGGCCTTTCTACTCAGAACTGGAGCATAGTTACCGTCTATTTAAACTATGACAGTTTTTCATTTTTATCTCTATTTGTAGGTCTGGCCCCATTGTGTCAAAATACAGGCAGACTGAGCTATGACTTTTAAATCCCCAAGCATAAATATTCACTTTATTCAGATTTTTCAGATTTGAGCTGGAGATCTTTTATTCCACCTAAGATCCGTTGTGTTGCACATTGACGTTCTAAACTTCCTTCTTCGACCTATTTTTGTGTGTCTGATTTTTGGTAATTGGACTGAATGTAAGACCACGGTCACACAGCAGGTCTTTTAATTTTTTGCTACTGATTAAACTGGACCGCGGTGAGACGTCTGTGTGAACGGTCTCTGATCCGTTTGGATATCTGGGTGCATGAAGTTTGTCTGCCTACTTTGTTTGGATTCAAAGAGAGAGTCACCAGTGGACTTTCAGTCCTGAGAGCGCATTTTACTCCACTGACCTCTGACCCTCTCATGACCTATTGTCCACTTATTCTCACAATTACAGCCACTGTCTACCCCCGTCTACATGAAGTAGTCGTTACTGTAACTCAACTGGCTTTCATTTCCTCTTTGAGTTTTACTGTGAATTTGAACGTCTGTCGAAACCGGTGGCGGGCCGCAGCCTCTCGCTAACGTATCGTGACGAAAGCGTGCAGTTATTGATTTTATTTTGAGATGGAGTTTCAAATGGAGAGCTTTGGGGTCAAAGGTCACGTATTACGTATTAATACCTCGGGTTGAAGCGCTTCAGTCCAGAGATCTTGCCGATGGAAACATCAACTTCATCAGCTGTGATTCACCTCTCTGTGGGCGGCTGTGGGGGTTACACTGTTTCCATGCAGTCATGATCAGCAGCGTCGAATGAAGAATAAGGGAACCCTGGTCCTTCCACGTGCGAGCTGGAGGAAAGGGACAAAAACATGTGACACAGCCCTCATGAAGCGCACTCCCAGCTGGACACAGAGTAACACAGGCAGCCTGTTGCCGACACTCTCAGCGGAGCAGAGTGCGTTCCTCACTTTGGAGAAACACACGAGATCCCCATGAGACGCGACTCCACGCTCAAAGCATCCAGCTGTTTCACACAGCTCATTTCTTTTTGCCTTTAGAAAAAAATAAAAAAGCATGACAGCACAACGAAAAGAACATGTATGGTCATTCTCACCTCTCTCTCAAACTTTTACGTCGCCTCAGCATCAAAAAGCAGAAGGGTGAAGCATCGGCTCCTTTCTCTTTTCTCGCTCTCTCCTCCAACTGACTCCACCTGTTTTTCACCTAAGTTTCAGAAACACTTTATGCGCGTCTATAATTTCCTGTTGTTTTCTCATCTCATTGTCGCTGTGCGTTTGCTGTCTGTCTCTATCTGTCTCCAGGATGAAATGGGGATTTTAGCACACACACAGGGCTTCCTGTGTAGTGAGAAGAGGAGTGGCTTGCGTTTTTTTTTTTTTTCCTGCTAACACTACTACTTCTGCTATTGTGTTCTTTGAAAGGAATTTTGTGTGGATCGTGCTCAGTCACACTTACACCTGACTCCTTTCAGCGGCTCAAAAAGAGCAAACTTAAACGTCTTATTTCAGAAAAGGTGTTATTTTAGGAGTCTGAGATGTAAAAACGGATCGACAGCAGGAAGATAGGCAGTGGGTACATTATTCTGTGTTTCCAGGGCTGAACTTATTTTGATGTCGGAGGCGGTTTGGCATTTTTAATTTTTTTTTCCTTTGGCAGATGCATGAGAGGAGCAGGTGGGCGTGGGGGGGGGGGGGGGCAGACCCAAACGGTTATCGCTTTTCAACACATCTACAGCAGCTGCCAACTTCAACCACGCTCTTTGAGAGGAAATGCAATGAAGAAAAGAAAGAATGTGCCGGTTTTATTTACTTTCTCTTTTCCATTTATAGAATGTCACAAAGAAAAAGACTCAACCCAAAGCAACAGGAAAAAAAAAAAGAAACAAAACTCACCGGAGACAAATATTAACGGACACATAAGACAAAAAGCATCGTTTGTATTTACAGTAAATTGCAATACACTGACAGCTGGCTTCTCTCAGATGGCTTATCTGAAATTTCTACATTCACCACCGGCCTGAAGACAAACATTTGAGAACTATTACGAGGAAACGTATGGTCGTTGTTTCTTATTCCTCCTTTCCTCTTGGTCACAGCTTTTCAACATCTGGGAACATTTGATCAAATCCAAACCTCACATGTCAGCGTACGTCAAACTGTCTGGATTTAAAGTCTGCTTTGCTCCTAGCTGGTTGCCCTTTTTATTTTTTTTGCATAAAATCATGTCCTTTCAGTTCAGTTTAGCTTAAGTAGCACCTGAATGAAGACAGCAGAGCTTCGCAAAAGAACTTGTGCCTCAGGATGTTTTCCACGCCGTCACAAACGTCAGCGTATTTATTTGTTTTAGTCGTGCGTTGATGTAAAGCGGAAGGAAAAGTATATTTTTTCCAAGCGAATGCGTGAAGATTGTATGCTTTCAGAGTTCTTTCTGCGATGCCCCAAAATAAAAACCAGTGAAACCAGTCAGACATTATTCAGATTATGAACAGCTTCATGAAGATTAAGGAACGCAAGTAGGGATGGGTTCTTGGTCGATATCCGATATGCCGATATCCTAAAACTCACTTGGCCGATAACCGATACCAATACCAAGATTTTTTTTCTATACCTTCATACTGAAATTGTATGGCTTTCTCTACTGTGTAATTAAAATTGGCATTATCTTTGCCAGTTTAGCCTGCTACTGAGTGCAAATGCTAAAGGGAGGCTGAATGTGATGTAACACTTCGAACTGGCATTATTTTCATGTCAAATTTATTCATGACATTATGACAACGCTCAAACAGTGCAAGTTCGTAAATCTTCACAAAACTAAACTCAACCTGTTCACAAGCAGCAAGTGAAAAGCCCATCAGTCGAGCATTAATACTTAACGGTTTATGAAGTTGGGCTGCAGGAATCATTGTCACTGGTCTGTCATATAAAAACAACACTTATTATATCGGTGAGTTATTTTGATGGAATGTTAAATTTCCATGTTAAATGATGTTAAATGATGTTAAGTTTTACAGTTCACGTTGTCCGATACCGATACCATGCCAATAATATCGTGCATCCCTAAACACATAATTCAAGTAGATACTTGTGGATAAGTTTGAAGCTGGGTTAAGATCCAGAAGATCTCATAGAGTTTGAATTGTTTTCTAAAAAACAGGGTGGAGTTTTGCAAAACCACAAGGGAGCCAAGACATGGGCGTCCTAAACGGACGCGTTAATCAAGAGACGCAGCCAGTGGGCTCATGGTAACTCTAGAGGAGTTTCACAGATCCACAGCTCAGGTAGGATAATGTGTTGACTGAATAGGTTCTTAAACATCTGACATTTACATTTACTGTTTGCCACAAGCCATGAAGGGCGATGGTCCCCTACTGTAGGATACATGACCCACTGTCTTGATAAGTTCAGATGTCCCTCTGGGTTGTCACAGTGGGGAAATATGGACATGCAGGACAGCAGGACTTGTTAGCAGGGTTGAGGACGGGACACAGTAAAGATGTGATCCGGTCAGAAAAAAAAGCCCAAAATGTAACTTTCTGTCCTACAAGCAAGCATAATTTGTGTTGAAAAGCCAAAACTGGACATTGGCCTAGACAAATCATTCCTTTGGTGAAACATGGGAGAAGCAGCACCATGCTGTGGGAAGACATTGACTCATCAAAAACTGGAAAGCCGATTAGAACGGATGGAAAGATGGACTGTAACAACCTGTTAAAGGGGCAGTGTTATGTTTTCCAGGCACATAATGACTTTTCACAGCACAATAAAGTAACTATGTTAAGGGAGGTGGTTATGAAATGTGTACTTATATCACACATATCTTAAAAATACTTGACTTTGCTATTTAACACTTTGAGATTGGGCCACGAATGGTTGCCATGTCAGATTAAATGATTTGTCAAACATAAATAACAGAATCAAGGCAACACTCCAGGTGTATTTTTGACAAGGGAATGACATTGTAACATGATATAAAGCTTCACAAAGTCAATTTTACACAACACTGTCCCTTTAAGAGGACTCAGAAGACTCAGACAGCAGCGGATTAAACCTTATTTAGGTGAGCGACCCAATCAAAGTGGAAAAATCAATCCAGTTGAGAATATCTGGTAAGACTTGAAAACTCCTGTCCACAGATGGTTCCACTTCACAATTGCACACTTGTTTTTTCTCAAAGAGAAAAGACACAGAAATAGACAACTAAGTCTGTGACCAAAACGAATGTGGAAGAGTTCGGGAGGCAGCATGAACACTTTTGCAAGGCCCTCTGGGATCCTCTCTCCGCGACGCTAATCGGAACAGGTGCTCTCCATCCTCAGCAGCCTGGCTTGCGTCGGACAGTCTCTCGGGGAGCTTGGCGAGGACATGAACGAGTTGGAGAAGGACGAGGTGCGCTTGAGGTGCATTCTGAATTCGGCGTTCAGGAAGTAATACAGCAGTGGGTTCAGGCAGCAGCTCATGCTCGCCAGGCAGAGGGAAATGGGGTGAAACTGTCTGACGGCCAGCGTGGTGGCGCAGTGTGTGATGAACCTCTGCGAGACCATCATGTAGAGCACGAAGTTGATGTGGTACGGGGCGAAGCAGAGCAGGAACAGAGCCGAGCAGCTCAGCACCATCCGCAGGGCGCGCCGCTTCTCGCTGCTGTTGGTGGGCTTTTCGTGGCTTTTGTCTGTTTTGTCTGCGTGGCCGTTGGAAGTGAAGGACTGGAGTCTGCTGCGCATCGTGGCGCCGGGAGCGGCCGGGTCCTGCCGGTCCTGGGGCTGGCTGTGGTTGAGGGACCAGGCTATGCGGACGGAGCAGTAGCTGATGCAGACGAGAGGGAGCAGGAATCCAAACAGCTCGCACATGCTGATCATGCTGACAGCCAGCGGGACGGAGATCTTCCGTATGGGCAGGTCTTTGAAGCAGCTAACGCTGCCGGACAGGGTGCTGGCGTTTGGACTGCACGTCGGGCTCAACGGCGCGGCGGTGGCCGAGGGGCGCGGGGCGAGGCTCTCGGTGGCGTTGGACGTCGCGTTGCCGCTTCCGCTGCTCCGCATCAGAATGAAAGGCGAGCAGGCGGCAGCGACAATCAGCCACACCACCACGCTGATGAGCAGGTCGTAGCGACGCCTCCAGCGGCGGGCGGTGAACGGCTTGAGGAGGAACAAGTGTCTCTGCATGCTGATGCACACCTGAAACAGAAAGAGCATGACTCACACGGATATTTTTAGAAACCTGGCTAGAATCATCTCATGACTTTCTGCTCTTCTCAAAATGGCATCAAAACTCTGGAGCTTTTTTCGTCAGTTTAGTCACGTTGCAACCACAAACCTGGGAGTTTTTTAGTGTGGTAGACCAACACAAAACAGCGAATGATAATGAAGTACAAGAACAGGTATAAGCAGGTTTCAGAGTATTTTTCAAACATAAACAGAAAAAAGAGAAGAGTGGATCATTTTTCAGTCCATCACAACCACATGCTTTCAGAAGTAACCCAATTATTAAGTAAAATCCACTCCTGCACGGATTAATTTCAGCGTAAATTCAACTGTTCCTTTAAAATAACGAGCAAACGGCATCTGAAGACTAGTGAACAGTTCAGAGGGAAAGTTGTGGGGAAGTTTAAAGCTGAATTTGGTTCTAAAACTAAATACCAAGCTTTAAGGGCAGCATCGTCAGTAAGCAGATTTAGGTAGAGTAACCAAAAACTATACTCATGTAGGAGTAGAACTACTTCCACATATTTTTACTCAAGTAAAAGTAAAAAGTAGCCGTCCAAGAAATTAAAAAAGTATTTGGTAAAAGGGCTGCTCAGGTAACATAGAATCTGATTTTATAATGATGCAGTCAGATCAACATTGTGTACAAGTTTAATGTGTCGTAAATGTAAAGCAGTTCTGTCGTTTAAAATACTAAAATAAAAAAAAAAATTGACAAATAAATACAAAATAATAATAAACTTTAAAAAATATGCCGCTTTATGTTATTAAAGCTAAAGTTTAAGCAGTGACACTTTTATAACAAGTTTATGTCAGATCATTATTTCTTGGTTAATGTCAAAATGTAATAAGAAATTTTGAATAATGTCAACTTTGTATTAAAAGTGTCATGATTTACCAAATGACACTTTATGACAACAGTCATAAATATTCATGAAGACTTACTCATGTTCATGACAGGCGTTATGTCATGTTTATGACGGTGTCATGACAGTCTTATTATTCACAACCCGTCAAATAAAGTGTTACCCACTTTTTCAAATCATATGTTCACAATATTAAACTTTACAAAAAAAATTATATTTACAGCAGGTAATGTTAGAATAATTCAGTGTACTTCCAGTGAAAACATGTGTCTGTAGATAGAAATTAACATTTCTAGCTAAACAAAACGCTGGTGTAAAGACACAATGTCTCACTTTGCCGTAAACTCCAAATGTGTGTCTGTGTCTCATACTTTTCTGACTGAAATATGTTTGCACTTTATTCATTAAAGTTACTTGTGTTGGATAGCGTATCCAAGGATATTACTCAATTAAGACCAGAAATGATGTTAATATTATTCAAGTGAAAGTAAAAGGTATGATGCTGTAAAAGTATCCCTAGAAAGTCATTTCTGTTACACAAGAAGCCATGAAGAGCAGGTTAGATGACAAATAGCAACACGAATGAACCTAAATACAAGAAAATTCTGGAAGAAAGATTTTTAGATCCTGCAAGCTCAAGTGGAGCAAAAGTTGACCTTTGACACTAAACATACGACCAGGGCTACAACTCATTACCTGTCCTTCATGTTTTATGATTCAAATGACGGCATTTCCTCCTCAGCGTGCCATCAAGTGATGCAGAACTCTGATAATCACCCATTTATTTAAATCAGGTGTGAAAACAAAAAACAGGCAGCATTGAGAAACACTGGTTTAGAGCAAAGCACAGGATGGCCTAATCAAAGCACGGCTCTAAAACTGAGTGAGAATCTGTAGCAAACATTTTCAAAGAAGGTAAGGTAATTTTATGTACATAGCACAATTTCAGCAACAAGACGGTTCAAAGTGCTTTACATGAATTAGTAGGAAATACAACAAAACGACAAACCAAAACAAACACAAAAGAAGTAGTCCGTGATTTCTAGTCGGGGTTTCTCTGGATTCTTGTTCTGCTAATTTTATTAAAGGTAATGAGTAGTTTCTCTAGATAAACTAATATGTTCTAAGTTTATTCCAATTCCTGAATATATAAACTAGACGCTCCTGATTTAAGTATAAGTACTCCATAATTTATAAGCTAAAAGAGAAACTCCATGCAATCTCCAGTCATTTTGTCAGAAGGAATGGACAAACAATTCAGCTGGTTGAGACAAAGTTCTGCTAACTATCGACGCATCAACCCGGGTTCTAGATCATCCTCTTTGTACAACACAGCTCTGTTCAACCTTGTGTTAGTCTGTCGCATGAAAACCACCAAAATACATTGAAGTTTATGGCTGGGCGATAAATCAGCAACAACATGTCTCACGACAGACACATAATCAATATCACTGAACCTCGATCCAGAAACGCACGGCATTCTGGGGATGGAGGCAGCTCAAGCTCGGCTGCTAAACGTTGGTGGGAGCAACTAGCTCATTCGTTTTGGTTACCTAGCAACAACCTGTTGAGTAAGTTGAACAGTTTGAGCACAGAGCCTCATAAATGCTTAAAAACAGAAAACATTTTAAAAGACAAAACAATGACGTGGATTGAAAACTGTGGATTAAAACAGATGAAGTTCACATCACTAGTTTGGCAGCATTTGAGATAATTGAAACAATATCAATCAATTGATACTGATATGAAGCACTGATATATTTTCAGCCATGTCGTCCAGCCATAGTTGATGCAAACATTTTCAAGAGGCTTGAGTACTTCTGCAAAAAGTTCAGTGTTTGACTTTATGTCGGCATGAAACGCCAGATCAGTTGGACTTCTCATGATTTCATCAGACGTCTCTGTTATATTTTAATGTGATTTAATTTCAAATAAATAAAAAATAAATAAATTCTGCACTCTTACCAGAAACACAATTGCGGCGTACATGTTTAGGTATTTGAGATAAAAGCAGAGCAAGCAGACGCCTTTCCCGAAGGGCCAGGAGTGTGTGAAGTAATAGTAGATCCGGAGGGGCAGAGAGAGGACGTGGACCAGGTCTGCCAAAGCCAGGTTTATCATGAATATCACCGCTTTGGTCTTCTTACTGTGGAACGACACAGAGGAGTCGGTTAGTAATTGCAGGGCTGCGTGCGCCGTTGCGCAAGAGTTTTGAAACACGAGCGGTTTCCTTTGGTTTTAACACCAGTAGATACAATCGACTGAAGGGATCTTGAGTAACGTGTCTTTTGAAAGTCCAGCAAAAAGAAACTGCTTTAGCCCTATTAGAGCCGGGGTGAAAATCTGAATGAATCGCGAAGAACGTTTGCGCTTTTGTCCGTCTGACCTACCTGAAGTGTTTGCAGAGGACCCAGAGAGCGGTGGTGTTGAGCAAGAGGCCAGGGATGAAGAGCAGCAGGTAGAAGTAGGTGTACATCTTATCCATCGTCTGCTCCCAGCAGGACAAGTCATGGTTGCAGGACGGGTGGTGGAGGTTGCTCAAGAACCCCTCTGTCATTCTAGTTTCATTTACAGTCATTATGTTGTTGTTCTCTTATTAAGTGAATACACCACCAAGGGCAGGTTTGTCAGTTCATGTTCTTAGACAGCATGACCACTGAAAGACAGAAGGAAGAGAAGTGTCAAAGTACTGAAAATAAACACAGTGAAAGTTGCTCTGACTTGTTTACAAACTCGCCAAAGGTGAAACCTTTTCAAATGAATTCATTCTGAGCAGAGTTGGGGACGTTCAGACATTCGCCAAACCGTTTAGCTGTCGTTTAGCCCCACATCCTCACGGGAACTCTCGCTTTCGTAATGAGCAGGTGTTTTTTCTTCCTGCCGCTCCACTCCAGTGACCCGCTAACGGGAACGTTCTAGCAGCAGAACATCTGCCTCAGAACCCGTTCGTTTACATCGGCTGTCTTACGTTTGCTCCCACTTGTTCTACAGCCTGCTGTCTATAGAAATGTCCTCAAAGCAACTGGTTTATTGAGTTGTATAAAACCTTTATCTTTTATCACAGCTAAGCTTTATTTAGGTAAATTTATTTAGGTGTTATTTAGGTAAATCAAAATCTGCTTATGAGGATAAAAATAATACACAGTTGTTGTTAACTCTACTGTCAATGCTTATTAAGACAGTAGTTTTTTCTGAACCATTTTACAGGATGAAACACAGACAGAGAGGTAGAGGGAGACATTTTCTCTTTGCTCAGTCCCTCTGCAGTTTCTGCTCTCTCCTCTTCAGCTCACAGCGTTTTTAGTTTAACTCTGAGGACCGAGGAAGTGAGAGGGTTGATTTTGTGTCTGGGGTTTTGGTTCTGAGTGATTATCGTTCTCAGCTTGCAGGTAAAGCACACCAGACTTTTTTTTTTTTTTTTTTCTGAAAACATCCTGCTATTTGAAAGAGTCCACAAAAATTACTGGGGGCGTTACTGGAAAATTGTCCTGATGTTGAACTGTGCTTTTGTAGCTGACAGTTTTAACTGCATGACTTGTGTTTTGCTGAAATACAGGTTGAAGAAAATGTTGCAGTAACGACATCTTGGACAAAGATAGTAACAAACTCCTTCAGAGGTGAGAAGTGGTTTGAAATTAAACGACCCCAGACACACAAGCAGTACCGTAATTCCTCCACACTTCTGCGCTGTCTGAAAAATTCCAACAGATTCAGAAAGGGGAGACGTTGCGCTTTCCAGCCGATACGGTAATTCAACCCTGCTGCAGCAGGAAGTGAAATTAATCTTAGGGCTACTTTTTTAATATCGAAAGTTCCAGTTGTTGTGGATCAATGAGCAGATATATATTTACTCAGGACATTTAAAGAACTGGGTGCAATTAAAATAAGCAGAAATATCCAGGCGGAGATTTGAAACTGAGGACATAAAGGGTTAAAGAAACAGACTAATAATGTTGTTGTTGCTGCTAATAACAACAACAGCATTAGTTGCTGCTAAAATGATTTATTTTTTATAAATAATTCATTTATAAGATTTAATTATTTAATTTTTATCAAATTAAATAACTAATATTATTTAAAAAATTATTATTGAATTATTTATAATTAATTAAATAAATGTAATTAATTTTTAAAAAATAATTACATGTAATTAATTAAAAATTTTATTAAAATAATAATTTAAAAAAACACTAGAGGTTAAAAACGACTGTATTTAAGTTATAAAAGGTTCAGGTGTGGAATAATTGTTGTGAGGAGTTAAAACTCTGTTTTTCACTCATTAAATTAAAAAATGGATAAAAATCATTTGCTAAACTACAATGAGGTTTGATTATGTTTTATTTAAGAGTTTTCCTGCAGACTCAGCTGGAATTAAATCAAATACACAGAAAAGATTCTGCCGTTTTGATTTCGATGTCGCTGTGTGAAGGTTTAATAAGTTTGTGCTTCTTCCCACTGTTTGTGTTTTCACCACTGACATTAACTGAAATATTGTTTATATATTTCCACATCGGTTTGTTCTTTGTTGCTGCTGTTTTGTTGTAAGGATTGTGTTTTTTTTTTTTTATTTTACTCTTTTGGATTTGTGTATAGAAACGTTGAAAATGGCCGACGATAAATAGATCAATAAATATTCTTATTAATTGTGATCAATTTCCATTTTCCCCCAATCTGTTCATTATCTTTGCTCCCATCTCTCTCTGCTCTGTTATCCATCAAGTCCTTTTCAGTAAGACTCCATCCAGCATCCAATTATTGCTTTTAAGATTATCATCATTTTAATGTGCTAATATTGAACATTTGCATTGGGATGTTGATTTAATGCGTGATGCAATTTGCAGTTTGTTGCAGAAAATGTCAGTCGACCAGAAGCACATGGCTCCAGGTAAAGTCCCAGGAGTTTTGTAGTTTTCTTGTTGTTTTTATCAAATGTTATTTTTTAAAGTTTCTTTGTTCCTCTGGATGTTGCTTCTCTAAACCCGATCACGCCATCAACGCCGCATTTTCTGCTACTGTGGCTCAGGAGATACAGATTTCAGCCAAGGTGCAGCCCTGCCCTGAAATTTATTGTCTAACAGTTTATAGGAGGGGTTTCCCTGATAAACCGAAGAGTTAGGTAAAAAAAACAAAACTGGTCGTCGTGCAACTGGAAGCATTCCTCTCAGCCCTGTTGGACAGACCTTTGTGAGACTTCACAACAGGGTGATATAGTATTAAGTAAGCACTTTGTACAAATTTTAATTCCCTTTTCAGAAAGCAGCTCATAAAGATCGCATGCAGTATGAAACTAAAGGAGCCGTGTCAAAGCAAAGCCTAACGATTGTCAGGATCGTTAATTGTTTTGGGCGCTCAACAAAGTGTTGACAGTGAAGGTAGGAGATTAAACTTTGATAAAGACTGCGACAGGAAATCGAATGCAAGGAGCGTGTTTTTTTTTTTGGTTTTTTATCAGAGAAGCATCAGCCTTTCCTCTGTCATCAAGACTGGTCCACACCCTTCCTACAAGAGGAAGAGAAAAACTGTGACTTTTTTTTACTCTTTCTTTTTGGCCGTTTTGCTGGAAACCTGGACTTGTCTCGACCCCTGATTGTGTTGGTCTTTGGTCGCTCTGGTCATCCAACTTCTACCCGTTTTTCTTTCACTCCGCGGACATCTCCAAACTGACATACAGAGATGGTCTCCTCATCTTAAAACTTCTTAAATCAGAATTACAAAAAAAAAAAAGAAAACAAAGACAGCAGCACGCAGCAGTCAACACGTTGTTCTTATGTGTATGAAAATAACAAAGATTTCAAAACAAACCCTACTCATCCAAAAATGCAAAGCATGACAAACCGCAAGGGCAAGCAGCCAAACTTCCCCTCAGACGCTACGTTCAAAAAGAAGGTCGGTCATTACCTTGTGTTGCCGCGTCTTCTCCCAAACTCATCATCGGACGCTGAAGGACGAGTCCAGAACCGGAGACATGTGCTGGCACCCGCATGCTCCGACTGCTTCATCAACACACACTCCTCCTCCGGCTGCACAGGAGCAAACACACACGCACACACACCTTCCTCTCCTTCCTCTTTCTTGTGCACTTCTTTTGCACGAGTCTAAGAGACTTGTCCGTTTGCTTGTGAAGTCAGCAAATCCCCCGTTCTGATGTGGTTTGCCTGCGTGGCTGCACGAAAGGGTGGCATCTGCTGCGAGCAGGCGCAGGGCTGCCTCTTGGTTTTGGTGGCGAGAGATCATGAGGGGAAGGGGAAGCTCTGCCCTTCAAGGTCTGGCGGGTGTTTTTCTGCCGTTTGATACGTCACCAATTGCCTAGCAACCGAGCAAATAGCAGAGGCTGACACAGAATCGATTGCACGTGCGGTTAAGAATGAGCAAAGGCAGGCTGCTCGCTGCCCAGGCTGAACGTTTTTATTTTCTTCCTTCTGTAATCATCAAGCTCTCTCCAACAGGTGTCAACGCAGCCTCACGCCCCCTGTCATGTGTGCGTACTGCAGTGTAAATGTTTACTTTGGAAGATTGAGTCGTTACAGAAATGCTAATCAGCTTCCCCTGCTATGATGCCATTTCCCCTTTTTTTCTTAAACAGTTTAGAGAAAGAAAAAAGAAAACAAATCAATCTGTCTACTTTTCCAGCTGCACATTGACAGAGTGTGGGGCTTTTTTACATGCACAACACCCGGGATACTTATAGTTTATGTCATCACGTCCAAGTCGAGAACCATAAAAACGTAGAAAGACAAACATCCGATACTGACACAGCAGGCGTGAGGCTCTTAAAGGTAAGACTCAGTGTGGCCCCTGCACTCTGCCTTTTAGCCACTAGATGTCACACTAGCCCAATGCCAAGTAGCCGCTCCTTTTCTTTCGCATTCAAGCCTCCTGCTTTACACTTGGAGGCCCAGCAGTTGATTGCTTCCACCATCGGCCTCATGGGAGATTTTCTTGCATGCTTCAAAGCTCCTACTCCTCTTATTTCCTGCCCTGGTGTCTGTCGCCCCTCTAGATGCCACTCCTGACCCCGGACTCCACAAAGCACTCGCTGTTAGAGCCTCTGCAGTAGAAAATAAAATGGTCACATCGCATGCACACGCCCGGAGGTTGCTGCCAGCGTTAACTGATTGTTTCTAACTCACTTGGTCGACATACCGTTGCAGGAGATATTCGTGTCTGAAGGATTAGCAGTGGAGGGTGTGAATTTCTGTTTCTGGATTGCTGAAAAGACTAAACGGCAGATCACGGTTACGGATGTCCGTTAGTGCAACTGATGGGTGCTTGAAAAGCTGCGCAGTCTTTTACAAACAATAAGCTTAATGGAAACATGGCGATTTAAAAACAACTCGAGTTTTTTTTTTTTCATAAAAAGCTTTGCGGTAAGCTTCACTGACCAGAGAGCTTTCTTCCACATGGTCCATCGATCTATATGGCTTATTACAAACTGCTGATGAGTGTTTATGGTTTTCCTCTCAACAAATGTTGCTTTTTATCCCCACTCTTTACATTTCCGCTGTGGTCAGGCTCAAAGTCCCGTTGGCAATCCACAATAAAAGGTTGCACACGACTCGTTTGTAGGCACTAATGTCAATGCATCAGTTCCCATTTTCTTTCTCCGAATCTGCTGACTCAGCACTGTTTAGAGTTTCGGTTTGTGAGGCAAACAGGCAGGAGTGTTCATCTGTTCAGTGGAATGTGAGCATATTTGTTGCGTGTAAGAGACTTTGAGCAGATCTGCAGTCTAATGCTAGATTAGGGCAGAGAGCCCTCATTCAGAGGCAAACAATGGACCATTTCTCAAGTCATAATAAGCGCCTGGCCTGCGACTCAGCACACAGGCCGAAGTCCTCAAACAGGGCCACTCGGTGAGCCAGAGTGGAAAAAACTGAGTGAAAACCTTACAGTCCAGTTCAGAGGAGGCTTGACTAACTGGGACCGAGCTGGAAAAGGAGCGATAAATAAAAGCAAAAAATAAATAAATGGAAAATCAGAAAGACACTAAGTTAAACGAAACTTCAACATGACACACATTTAATTCAGCAGGTCAACATAATACTGCTTTATATGGGAACACCAGATCTGACCACACCGAACTACGACAGAGTGATGGGGCCATGCTAAGAAACAAATGTTATAAAATGACAAAAATAAAGCCACGATATCGCGAGGATAAAGTTGAAATCATACGAGGATACGGTTGAAATATACTGCTCAAAAAAATAAAGGGAACACTTAAACAACACAATATAACTCCAAGTAAATCAAACTTCTGTGAAATCAAACTGTCCATCTAGGATGTGTTGTTTGAGTGTTCCCTTTATTTTTTTGAGCAGTGTATTTTGAGAATAAAGACACAAGAATAAAGTAATAAAATCATGACTTTATTCTGGAAATAAAGTCATGATAATAAAGTCAACATTATGTCTTTATTCTCAAAAATATTACAACTTTCTTCTCAAATATTTACTCTAGTATTATTTCAACTTTATTCTCGTACAATTTTCTTCTCTTAAAATTATTATTTTTATCTTGTAAATACTATAACTTTGTTCTTGTATTCTCGTAATTTTATGACTTTAATTTTAGTTTCTGAGCGCGGCCCTGACCCCCTGCCGTACGGTTCAGTGTCACTACATTGATCATATAAGACACTGTCAGAGCTCAAACTTTCTAAAAATAAAGATGTTGTTACAAAAGCACTAAACGGCTCATATCAACAAAGTGAATAAAATCTCCATCTTATGGACAGATCAGTGTCAGTCTGTGTGTTTGTGAGTCTCTTTGAGCGGCTCCTTGCTCTGTCAAGGTGGCCCCAGCGTGGATCTGCCATCCCTCTGCCCCGCGCACGTGTGTGTGTGTGTGTGTGGGTGGGTGTGTGTGTGTGTGTGTGTGTTATAACAAACACAGATACATTCCTCTGTTCTCCAGTGCTGGATTAATCCACAAAGCCCAGGCCATACCTCAGGACTTACCTCTGGTCTTAGCTAATCTGCTGAGCTATTTGTTTTCCACTTCCACAATTAAACAGCTGATTGTTGTTGAAGTTCAGGGTTCCTCCAGAACCCACCCGCGACCCGCTTTCACCCCCGACAGCGCCGAGTCATAGCTGGCTGTCGGATATTGTGGCGTCTTTCCCGTTGCTGGACACGGACTGAGTGTCTCTGGGGACGGCCGTGTCCTGGGCCTCGTTGTCGCTGCGGGGGATGCTCTCGGGCCGCGAGCCGGACCCCTTGCCACCAATGGTCAGGCTCTTCTTGAAGCTCTCTGAGGTGAAGTAGTACACCACGGGGTCCAGGCAGCAGTTGAGGCTGGCCAGACACAGGGTGATGGGGTACAGGGTCCGCGCGAACCGCTCCACGGTGCAGTTAGCCAGGGCCTGGGTCCGCACCAGGGCGTACAAAAAGAGCAGGAAGTTGTACGGGACGAAGCAAATGATAAAAATGGTGAGATGGACCACGATCATCCGCAGGACGCGCTTCTTGCTGTCACAGCCGTGGCCGGCGCTGACCGGGCGGCGCAGCGTCCGGAGAACCAGGGAGGAGCACACCAGGTTGGCCAGGAGGGGGAAGAGGAAACCCACGATCTGAGGAATAAAGGAGAGTTAAAGGACATGCAGTGCTTTTCAAAATGACTTATACAGCTGGACAAGATGAAAAACAAACATATCACGATATCGTCACATTGGTGAAATAATGACCGGAGTTATTTTTTTTTCCAAATTGATTTTTTTTTTTCGGTCTAAATCATCTTTTGGCAAGAAAGACGTCATGATTTTTTTGATGTTGTTGCCAAAACGACTTTTAGCAAAGAATTACTTCCTTATTATTATTTCATTTTTTATTTTCATCATTTTAGGAAGGTGACAGTACGCAGGTTTTTTATCAGTCAATATCTATAATTATTGATTCGTTTTTTTTTTGTTTTAAATATCTGAAATACTCCCAAACCAGAGGCGCAAATTTTCCTCTTTTATCCACAGTTTTTGAGAGAGTTAGGCCCTGTTTACATGACAATGATTCAACGAAAATTTGTTTCTCTTCTGTTAACACATTTACATAAAGACATGCTAATTACGCTAGGTTCTTTGAAGCTAAGTGCGCATGTGTTAAAAAAAGTTCTACTTGAAAGCACGTCGATTTCCCCAGGTACTGGGGAAAACACATTGTGTGCGTCTGATTAAGGCGCAGTTGGGAAAAAGTGGGATAATTTTGCTAAAACATGTTGTTTGAGTTTATGCAAATCAAGGTTTGAACTGTTCTTGTTGGGCAACTTACAGTCTTTTCTCTTGTCATCCGATCTGTGATCGTGATAAGGACCGAGATGCCAAACAGATATGTTTAAATTATGGCCTTAAGTACAGTTTTTAGCAGAGCTAAATCCTAATCGAGACGCCATCTCTGCTCCCCCCTCGCTTTATTTCAAAATGTCTTTAACGGCCTGTTTTGCGTCATCCCATTAGCGAGGGATTCCCTGACAGAAAAGACTCTGTTTTCAAGACAACGGACACCGGTACGTTTCAGAACCGCTGCACTCTGGGACCCGTTTTCAATCTGTGCTGTTGTCAGAGAAAACATTTGGTGGTTTTATGTAAATGTACAGTACAAACACAACGAAACTCTTCCGTGTTGTCATGTAAACAGGGCCTCAGTTTATGCCACCGACCTAGCTTAGCAGGCAGTAAGAGGCAGAACCAGCTAACGCCTTTCCTCTGCCTACATCCCCCAGAATCCTGTGCGGTTCTGGATCAGAGTTCAGAGAAACTATTCAATATTTTATCAGACATATTATCTATTGAATCATAATGCTGCATGGTTTTGATCCAAGGATTTACAAATAAAATGTGAAAAGTGTTGCTTATACTCAAACTCTAGTGTGACTATAAGCCTCAGTATTCCCCTGAGACAATACTTTGCTGAACTAGATTTTAATGCAGTTACAGCCTGAAGTATTTTGGAGAATCTCTCCATCAACTTTGTACATGTAGACGCTGAAGTTGTCAACACAAGTTTTACATTTTTATTTGTTAAAAATCTTTGAAGTGAATGTGTATCACTTTCCTTCAGCTCAAAGTAGTGCACCATTTTGCTTTGGTCTATTGTCTAGAATACCAATAAAACACAAAGTTTTGGGCTGCAACTTGACAAATATGTGAAAAGATTAAAAGCAGAAGCTCCCTGCCATGTCTCTAGATGTCTTACTGAATGCCGTTCCAGTAGAGAATGTGTTCATGTACATCTGGCTAAAGATAGATCAGCTTACCTCGATGAAGATGGTGATTTTGGAGAGATAGGTCTTCCAGGTGTTCTTGGAAAATCCTTCAAAGCACGTGGTGGCTCTGTGTCTGCTGTTGATGGTGGAGAAGAAGGTCACCGATATCCCTCCGCCCACGATGGTGAGCCACACGGCGGCGCACACCAGCGCCGCATTCCTCCTCGTGCGGATGGAGCGCGATCGAAACGGGTAGACTATCGCCAGGAAGCGGTCCACGCTGATGCAGGTGAGGAAGAGCATGCTGCCGTAGATGTTGGTGATGAAGGCCGTCCCGGACACCTTGCAGAGCCCGTCTCCGAAGGGCCAGTTGCGGTTGACGTTGTAGAAGACCTTGAACGGCAGCGTGAAGACGAAGACCAAGTCTGAAAACGCTAGATTGGTCATGAACATTGTGGTCTCGTTGCGTATCTTCATCCGGAAGCAGAAGACGAAGAGGGCGGCGCAATTGGTCATCAGGCCCGAAACGAAGACCACGCTGTAAACCGCGGAGTACAAGTTGTACTTGAAGGAGTCGTCGATCCCACAGTCCTCCACTCCAGTTTCGTTAATCACAAGGCTGGCCATTGTGAGGGAAGAGACAAAGTCTTCACTGTAAAAAACAACAAAAAAGACACAAATAGATCTTCAGGAAAGGAGCGGAAATCTGGGTGTCAGCAGGGGACCGTCCGCTGAAGCCCCCTCCAAGTCATCCTGGACCCCCAGGCGGACGGAGCCGGACTCAGTCAGGATGCACGGCTGCTCGGATCGCTGGTCCTCCTGCGGAGAGAAAAGGAAACGGCACTCAGGAACTTCCAGACTATAAAAGTCGTTCCCCAGAAAGCAAACCATGAATGTGGACAGCGATAAAAACAGGGAACAAACTAAATATTAGAAATGTGCATAAAAAGAACAATGGAAGACTTCAAGACGTCGATCGTACATCAGCACTGCAGAGCAGACCTTTAACAAACTGATGTTTACCTTATGTTTTAAATGTGTAATTCAGTAAATCCATGCAGATTTTTATTCGGCAACATTTCTGGCTCTCACCATGCAAACATCCCTGATTCACAGGAGCTCCTAGTTAAAACAACACAAAATGCTCCCAAGTATTTTTAGCTTAATTTCAAGTGCAAACATCTTAGTACACTTGAAATTAAAGCCAAACTACCTTTTTCAGGAAGATGCAGGAGATTGTTTTAAGTCAATAATTCTTCAATATTGATATATATAAAAAAAAGTATTAGTTCCACTGGCAGATTATTTCACTTTTGGAAAAAATGTCTTTGTGTAAGTGAAAAAATATGGTGGTGGAAATAATACTTTTAAATCGACATTAAGTAATTATTGACTCATATATGTTGCTGAAAAGTGATTTGTTAGTTTTGTCTTGTTTCAGGTGTATTAAGATATTTGCACTGGATCAAAAACACTTGGTAGCATTTTATGTGTTTGCGGTGCATAAACACCAAGGGCTCACAAATGGCAGCATGAAAACCAGGATGGAAAAGGATCTGCTGTGATTCACAGTCTCCGCGTTTTCTGCTGAGCCTTCGTGGGCCTGGTTTGACTGTCCTGTGGGTTATATAGATTGACGTGGTCAAGAAGAAGCTTTCTTTGACATTCCTCTGCATCCACGCAGTTAAAAATCGGCATCCAGGTGCACAGAAGAATCTGTGAGCAGATTCCAGCTACTGAATAGGTCCGTTTGGAGGGAACCACTGTGCAAAATCCAGTTATTTTGTTTGTTTACTTTCTGAAATATTTGACTTTGTAATTCCGGGGAAGTGGTGGACTGTAGGAATGTTTTGAGACTGTAAAGCTCCAAACATGTCTAAGTAGCTTTTGTCCAACAAATGATGGAAAATCTGGATGTCCACTTGGCATTAACAGCTAAAGTAACGCATACCACCCAAGTAGTAAACTTTATAATATCTATTTTTTGCTGCAGAGCTGATTTCTCTCCGTCTCAGTCTTAAAATAAAAGGTTTGACACACAAGGTTTGGGTTTATTAGTCACACATCATGTGGAAACAGCTGTTTAATATCTGCTGAGGCCGGGAACAGGTGGACGAAATCAGATGACAACAACATCTGCTATTTGGTATATTTTTACTCAAACTCTGGAACGTTGCAGAACTTTACCCTGATTACGGACAAAAATGTCATGTACTTAGGTTTTGTTTTCCACAAACGCCAACCAACTTCAAGTAGATACAAGTCTAAACTACTGCAAGATTCCCTTTAATGGCCTGAAACAATGTGATTTATCGCTATGAATCGATGGATTGTTAACTGGACTATAGATAAGCAATAAAATGTTTATTTAAGAAAGGGAATGGATTATTTGTTTATTTATCTTTTGTATGTTTCTAATATTGTATAAAAAAGATTTAGGTAGTTAAATAAAAATCAACGCAATGCGTTAAATTTTTTTATCTGATTAATCGTCAGAATAATCAATGACTAATATAATCTTTAGCGGCAGCCCCGGTCATTGTAACAACTTAAACTGGACTTATTATGTTATAAAACAGGTAAGCGGGCTCTCCTGTAAAGACCCATCCGGTTCAGCCTGATCTCCTTTAATGCGCCCCTCTGGCCTGAAGACCTCGTCCTGTGCCAGCTGCACTCTGACATCTTGACTGCATTTTCACACACCGCCCCCGAAAGCCTCCCATCGACCCTCACAATGGCCTCACTGTACCCGTCTGCAGCAAACACACACATTTACATATGCAAAAGCCTCCACATGTGCGCACACAAGCAGGCAAACACTCACATGTGCCAATCCTCAAACGGGTCTCTGTGCGCCGGGGGGAGACTGATCCAACCTCTGCTTTCTGCACGACGCTCAAGATGGGCTCCGTTTGAGCTCTGGCCGAGGGATTTCGGCCCTGAGAGAGTGACTGAGTGCACCTTATGCGGCAGGTTGCGGACAGCTGCACAGTTACGAGGGTTTACCCCTGCGGCCGGACACAGCAGCGACAGAAACAGGCCTCTGGGACCCGCTGATACGAAGAGATCAAGTTCAGGCCCAGCTCACATCCAGCTGTTCTTTTCTCTCACAAGCAGGGGGGACGGCAGGGGGACGGAGAGGTGAAGGCTGGGGGAAAACAACTTAAACCCACATCTTGGGGTCACAGAGGATTCTGTTCAGGCTCGTGTCGCACTGAGAAATACCTCTGAGGAATTCCTGACGACATTTTAGTGGAGAAGAAAAGGAATACGTGAAACGATGTGCGTATCAATGGCACCTGTTTGGTTTGAAAGGGATTATAATCTTAGCCTTTCTATGCAACTCCTCTCGATTATAATCTCCTTCCAGTGAGTCTGGGCTTTCTCCCATTGGATTTCTCCAGTCGATTCTTGAGCAGACCAATCACCGAGTGGGATAAGTTGTGAACAACAATGTTGACTTTTTGTGCTGTTTTAGAATTTGTTTTAGCAATGTCAGCAAAGGAAGTGAACAATGCTGTTCAGTTCGTGTTGTTCAGGCTTCCCAATATTGAATCAACGTGAACAGCCGTCTCGTTCGGATCGGCACATCTCTCCTGGCAGTAGAGGACGGTTATTTACTGGTAACAATTTTTGGTTAGCTTCACATACGTCATGGGCAAATATTAGCGATCACAAAAAATGTCAAACTTTAACAGAGTTCACTCCTCCAGGAAGCAATAGTTTATCAATAGCCGAGAGTCCAGACCCTCTGGACGAAGTGAAGCGTAGAACAAGATGCTGGTTTATTATAATCCAGCTATTATAATCCGGATATTTGGCTCTTTTTCAAGGTACAACTCACCATTTCATGTCATTCTAAACATTAGCTTCTACCTACAGCTCAACAACCAATCTGTTGGTTATATCAAGGTTTGTAATTTTAATAAATTTGGTTGAAACGTAAAAGTTTACCCTTGTAACCTTTTCTACATCGAACGTAGTAAAAATTCACATAAACTCTTGCGACATTTCATTGTTATAGAATAGCGACAATACAAAAATATTCAAGGGAAACAAAATTCAGTAAGGCCTAACTTTAGTGGAAAGGTTGGCGAGTTGAGAAAGCAGCCACTGAGGTTTTTCTTATCCGGTGGAAAGAGAATTATGGAACAAGGAGAAAGTCATGTGCTTTGGGGATAGAAACTGTGGTCCAGAATCCTCAATATGACAGGTAGATGCTAAAAAAATGGTAAAGCGGACGGTCTATATTCCTCAATGACAAAAAAAACCCAACTAAACAAAACTAACTTGAAACTAAATTACATTTTAGCTGACTGACAAACTTCTTCACAATGTGCTAGCAAAATAAACACTAGGTTTAAGTCATGACAGTTTCAAAACCACCTTCTTTTGTTTTGTCATACGGTTCCTATGATCTTAATGAAGCACAAGCTGCAGAATGCTGCACACGACTGGTCAGCTGGCTGAAAAAACTGACAGCTCAAATTTTGCTAGTTGGAACATTTATGGGAATGAAAGAGTCATGGAGTGGAAACGAAAGCAACTCCACCCACCGCTCTTTTAAAGGTAACATCACATCAAAACCAAAGTTTTTTAAGCTAACAACGACATGCAGTGGTAATCTGCAAGATGGCTGCCTGGTGCTGGTCATTTTGCTGCTTCATCGTTTTGCATCTTTTAAGTTTCGGTCGTCTCTATTCGTACCAACCTTTTACACACTTCATGCCTTGTAGATCTTTGGTTCAATACATCACCTGGTTCCTTTCCACCTGCCTACATAGAGATTTTCACATTTATCTCACTTAACCTACTATTTACAATAAAAACATAAGATTTAATTTTTTTTCTCCATTATTCTTCTATAGACATCTTTAAATGGGATTACATAGCAACATTTTTCATTTTAACAAATATTTATCATGCAACAGCACGCCTGTTGCCAAGTGTGATGTACTTTAGGAAGTTGTTCATACATTTATACACAGCAATCTGGTAAAATAAAATTATTGCATGTGAAGCAAAGAAGAAAAGCTTTCAGTGATTTGTGGATTTCTGCAATATGGTGAATTATGTATTAATTTTAAAAAAATATATTTTGGTGCAGCAGTTAAAAACTTTGTTGTACAGGGTGACATAATACCTTGACCAAAAGTAGGCCTATGTACAGACATGACAAACTTGAACGAAAACGTCAATTATGTTCCTGCTTTAGTAAAAATCTTACCCTGGATATTGTTTTGCTTTCCAACTAAAGGAGTTTTCTGTTTATGGGCCGCTGTGTTGGCGAGTAGCTAAGCCACATTTCATTCACCAAGGTGGGGATGAAATGACTTGTATCCCTTCTTTTTGCGTTATGCTGCAGATGAATTTGAAGCAGGAGTAGAGAGAAAACGTCCCTGTGGTGGACACTCACCGGCAGCTGCTGACAGGTCGCCTCACCGAGGGTTTCCAGTCTGGCGGCGGAGCAGCTGTCAAAGGTCCGGAGCCCCGTTTTTGGGTTTTCTCTTTTGGTCAAAACTCTCCAAAACAACTCGCTCGAAGTTTCCCCCGCTCCGCTCCGCTTCGAGGCTGACTGCCGGCTCCCCGGCGTGAAAAGAGCAGCTTATAAACTCGTAACAAATCCCGCGGGTGTGAGTCCCTCCATTAATCCTGACGACTTGCTCAGCTCGTCCGGACCGCATCACAGACCCCGAACTGCTGCGCGCGCGAGAGCCTGTGCGCGAGCGTGCATGGACACAGAGGGGGCTGCTCGGCCACAGGAAGCGAGACAATAGCACCTCGAGGATGGAGGAGGAGGAGGAGGAGGAGGAGGAGGAGAAAGGAGAAGAGGAGGAGGAGAAGGAAGGCCTCCGATTAATCATCTATCTATTTGCACCTTCATTAGCTCTCAAAATATCTCCATTAAACTTTCCATTAATGATCATCTCACATATGTAACACATGTATTAAACATACGATTTGGCATTTCTCACGGACGATCCACTGATGAAACCAAACTTGAGCTTTTGGTGTGTGATTTCAAAACGCACCCACTGAGGCACACGGTGGTGGCAGCATCATTATGTGGGCAGTTTTCCCTCTGGATGAAGCTTCGGTTTTTGGAGAATATGTTTTGCGCCCACTCAGTTTGGGCGTAAAACCTTCAGGTGTGTTCAGGAAAGCTGGTAGCTTAGAGGGTTTTTACTTTTACCATATCCAGGTATACATCCAAGTCAACAAAAGAATGGATTTATGAGGGGGAAATTAAAGTTTTGGATAAAGTCCAGAGCTAAAATTTGACAGGCAGTTTGAGGAGCAACCTGAAGAGACTGCACTTGGTATTTTCCAATGTTACAGATTAAAATGTTGCAGGTCTATGAAGTATGCAACACTGGTTCCTCCCATTTGAAAACAAAACAGTTCGTTGCTTCTGTTGTGGTAAGGATTGGGAGACACTATGAAAAATGAAATCTAAGTCTAATCTGTAGATTCATCACACTTGAAAAAGTAATGCATTGTTGTGTCTGAAGGCTATAGATATGTGGGGTGAAACAGTTCCAGGTTAGAACTGATCAAATTAAACATTTTCTGTTCCTGTCTTTGCATCCAGCTGCTCTGATTTAAAATGACTTTCATATTCCAGACTTTAACTTGTATGCTCAGAGGAGATGCCACAGAGTTATTTTTTTGTATGGAAGGCACTATCACACCTAATTTGTAAGTTAGCAAAATTACTGTAAAATTATCAATTTTTACCTCTTTCATGTGTCCATCGGGACAGAGGTTCTTCAGGCTGTACTAGAATAATTTGCAGTGGCATTGTAACAGCCTGAAAATATCATTAGATTTATTTAAAGAGACGTAATGTGTTTGTCTAGGTTATGACATGAAGCTGACTCTTTAAAAAAGTCCCCACAGATGGAAAGGTTACAAAGAAAACAGAATAAAGGCTTAAAATAAATTTACTGCCTACCAGCATTGTGCAGAACCACAACAACAACAAAATAAAAAACTATTAGCTTGGGTGCATGATGTCTCAGGATAACAATATCTTGCTGTTTCGGTTGATCAAAGTGCTGCCACACCATTGTTACAACACAGTCATAATGTCTGAGGCCTCCAAAAGAGTTATTTTTAACCAGGTGGCAGGGTGGTGTTGGACAGGTTCCCATTGTTTTCAGGATGGCATTGGGCTATGACTATGTGTGTGCATGTGCGTGGGTGTGTGTGTGTGAGTGACATACAGATAGAGAGGCTCTGGACAGAGGGGAAGTGGTCTTTGTGGCCGTCTGGCAGGCTGACCACTCCACAATAGCAGCAGGGAGGACAGGACATCCTGCTCACTACTGAAGTCAGACACACATTACTGTAAGGACACACACAGCCCAACACACACCAGCGCAAGCCTTCAAGCCTCCTTAATTACTGGTGTTGAGGAACATGTGTTCGTGAATGCATGAGTCACACACGGTGATGAAAACATATTTCCCTTATGGCGTTTCATAACATAATTCCTCCATAGTTTTAGGTTTTGCCGTGCTTGATGTGCGCAACACCTAAAACCATGGCTACACTGCTTCCTCTTCTGACGGGTATGTTAGATAGGAGAAAGATAGGAGATGTGTGGGGCCTAAATGAAAGGCTTAAATGTAAAACACCACCCCCTGTTGTATCACTGCATAGTGTTTTGAATAGTTAAAGTTTATTGGGATGTATGGTGTGGAACTGTGTTCCATTGCATCATGTTGGGCTGTTTCTTTAATCAAGGTTGCATTTTGTCATTATTACAAGTTCTTATGTTGCTTTCAATATATACAATTTTATAAACGGGGATGACCATACATGGAGGCTGCTGTGGAGTGGAAACCCCATGGTGGTAATTATATATTCTTTTTTGTTTATTCTCCCCTTCTGGGTCCTTAAAAAAAACAATCAAAACAAAGCCCTTACAGACTGCATTGTTCCCTAAATGTCAGCCTTTTTAAAAATATTTTAGGAAAGTGACTGAGTTCTTAAAAGGGCAGTATCATGTGTTTTCTAGGCCATATTTTTTAAGCACAATCAAATAAATATGCTAACTTTAGCTGTTGTAAAAGTGCTGTATATGTCAAATATTACTCACAAGAAATTTTACTGTGTAATTTATCACGTTGAAATTTGACCTCTGTCTCTTTAAGAAGCTTCTGCTCTTTCTGAAACTCCACCTACAGGAAGTCGTTACAACATGGCTCCTTTTTCCCCCCCTTTAACAATGTTTTTATCAGCATTGCACTGAGAAGTAGCTTGTATAACGAGCTCACCTTAGGTGTTTGCTAATTGCTGCTGGCTAGTCTGAAGGAGCTGAGTGGGGCAGGGCCACTTTGTGATGCAGGAACTTGGAAATTGAAGCTCCGAGGTGTAGCTGCGCCTCAAAGGCGGGGCTAGGTCCAGCCAGGTGTTTTGCACAGCTAAATGGTTGCCCTGGAGATTAAAGGATTTCTCAAAATCCTTAATCTCAAACATGCATGAAGGAGTCAAGGCAACCCTCCAGGTATGTTTTTGATGAGGGAATAACATTATAACATGTTGTAAAGCTAAATAATGTAATACTGCCCCTTTAAATTGCCTATTTTTAATAAATGTTAACCTCAGACTGGTCACATGTGAACATTTCTTAACAGGACAATATGCGAAGGAAGGCACATAATAAGTCAGAGTAACATATCCCTACCACTAAGTTCACCAAGTAATGTTTCCAGACAAATGGCTCCTATCTCCTCACTGAGGAGATTGCTTTTGGAGAAACTGAAGACAACTCTATTTATAAGCAAACCATAAAACAAAGTCCATTCTTTAAATTCCTGGCCGTATGTACACGCAGCGCTCGGTCTTGGACCGACAGACAGCTCTTGTCTTTAATGGGCTATGGTGCAGGAAGTACTTTTTAAGAACGCTTTGGTTTTTTTTAGGAGTGAGCAGAGAAATCCTGGCTTTGTTTAGTCTACACAGCCGTTTAAAGCGTTTTCCAATATGGAGGGGTCAGTTTGGATCAGGGGCCTGTCTGCTTGACTGAAAGCCTGCAAAGCGGGTGTGAAACATTTCTTATTTGACAGCCTCTCTCCTCGGACTCTGTAGTAATAATAAAACAGCTCCGGACTTCAAACATGTCTGGGATGAAGAGTATCACATTTTGCCTTCAACAAGGGGATTCAGTTTCTGATTACATGAAACAAAAGTATAAAAACTGTTTGTGTGCTTTTGTTTTCCTTAAATTATAGATGTGTGTCAAATATTTTTCTTTCTCATTGGATGCTCAAAACGGACACTCAAAAGAAAAGGTTCAGAATTTATCATTCGTTATATTAATTGTGAGGCTTCTTCATTCAGTATAAATCCAGATTAGTTGGTCCTGGTGACTTAAACTTTTTATATAGCGGATATGTTGCAATAATAAAATTTAAACATGCTTGTATGACCTTCAACCTTTATGGTTATTTTTGTAGGTGCCTAGGTGTGCCCCTGGTAGGCTTAGCCAAAATGTCTGCTTGAGATGGTTTGACTTTAAAGTTTTGAGCAAAGAACCAAATGTTTCTAAGGATTTAAAATTTTAATATACATTTCCAAATCTTTCCTGTTGGACCTAAAACACGTTCCCACATTAGAGTTCAGAAAAGTGCCATCTAACTCATCTAACCCAAACATGTAATTTACTGTCTAAAGTGAAGTGAAGTGAAGTGCCAAGCTACTTAAGAGATCTCCATTAGATTCCCTTAAAAAAAAAAAACATTCTAAGTTTTCCTTTAAGTATTTCCCACAACCCATAATGATGTCATTAGTTATTTTTCTTCTCCATTTGAGCCATGCGTTTGTAGTAATTTTGAAAATAATCACATAAAGCAAATCAATATCAGTCCTCAAAGACGATCAAGTTTCATTGAGATGTTTTCTGAGCATCCTCTCCTCTCCGCCACACAATACTAAACTTTCTTCCCGCGATGACTTCATGTTCTTATGACAGAAAGAGGTCACCTTTGCCTCTTCTATTGACCTTTTGTACGTGACGTCACGTTCTTCGGAAAGGGACCCACTCTGAAAGACGTACGTCAAAAAAACTCCTGTAAAGTTAGCTAAAAAACAGACTGTTGGTAGCCTAACATCATTTTCATTTAGTTGATTTCACTCCAGAAATGGACACAGAGTGCTGCACAAACAGACATGAACACAAACCGAATTTTAGCGTAAACCTTTTGTTGAAGAAGCAAGACGACAATGGAAAACAGCCGTCAATCGTGAGCACTAGCAGTTCTTGGTGTATTTGTGGATTTGCAGCAGACAGTCTTTAGAAGGTAATAAGATTAACATTTGTGTACTTCATTAATAAGTACATTTAGTAACATACCATCAAATATTGCAGGATGGAGAAGGTAGGCCAATAAACCTTAGCAACCATAGAGAAAATGAACTACTATCATGTAAGCCCAGGGGTTCTCAAACTTTTTACTGGAACTAATGTAGCATGTACCATGTAGATAAAAAACTGGTGGGTCTTGGCGCGATGCTCAGAAGGGGCACAGCAAATGTCACGGTTGGACAGGCGGGAAGCAGACCGTCAGTTCCTGAAACCACACACACACAAAAAACTCGTAACAGCACATGTGACATCACAGAGCGTCCAAATCCCCCCACCTCCTCCCCATTTCTTAGGACTGCCAGAGGGTTAAGTCTCCTCAGGGATACAGGGAAATGCCTTTAAGGGTCTGTATCTATGCTAGCTATTTCCAGTGTTTGTAAATACTGCTGTCTATGAGCCCCAAATAGGTTGGCTACTTCCACAGACAAATTAGCTGGACTTAAAACAAGTAGAAGCCATGGCTACTAAAGGTCCAAGTTGGCAGAAATAAATTGGAAAAACATTCGCAGTTGCTCTGTTCAACAGCCCCTCACTTCCGATGTCCGGCGCCTCGCATGATTAAGTGACTTAGTTGCAAAGGGTCAAAAGTCACAGGTGTTTTGTAGCTTCATCATAACTTAACACCAGGTTAGATTGAAGAACAGAAACACCCTTCAGTCCTCACGCTGGCCCCCTGGCTGCTAATGTGTTTGGTAACGGTAACTAAGCAGTGCTAACCAGGGCAAGGCTTTGTGAGTCACACCAACCAAAACAAAAAAAAACCCTATTACTGCAGCCCCACTCCTCCGCCGTCCGCCCTCCCTCCATCCTCTCCTCTTCTCCTCTGTCCATCTCTCCTTTAATGCGATGATGAGTGTATTTCCTTTGCTGCCCTCCCTTCGCCTCAGCCCATCCTCTCATTCACTGGCTCCAGGAGAGTTTGGGGGCAGCCCTGTTGTGCCATACATACCTCTGCCCTGACAACAGAGCCGTACAAAAGCAGCGAGGGTGTACCAGTGCAGGAGTCCTGAGCTTTGTGGGGCTTTATGGACAGATATTAACACAAGGACAGAGTTGTGTCCTGGTTAGTGTTATGGTCTGGAGCCAGCTGTAGCCAACGCCCCCCCCCCAGTTCAGTTGTGACGATCAGATTCAAATGAAATAAATAAACGGCTGTAACCATCAACGCCATTCGTCTCGTTAAAGCCGCAGACTGAGGTCGATTGGAGGCTTTACACCGGAGGGTTTTCTGCTTGAGCAGCTGTGGGTCAGAGCTTGTTCCTCCAGACGGAGAGGCAAGACAGTCTGAGCCCGGCCTGTGCAGACGGAGCTGGTCGTCTCCGTGATACTGGTTGTGTAAATGCTGCAAAGCAATCTCCGCTCTCCCCGGTTATCTCTTTTACACCTAACCCTAACCTTGACCAGTTAGGGTTTAACTTTTTATGGATTTTTTTTGTCCATCAATTTAAAATCTTCAAAATTCAGCAAAAGATTTGCAGTCTTTGAAGAAATCAGAAGATTTTTTCACTCTGCTTTTTAGGGAACCTCGATGAGAATCAAAAGACTCCAGTCCTTTCACCTGTTGGACGTTTAAAAACATGAAGTAACACATCGCCTATGTTCAGGCTGAATGCATGGAAGTGTGTTGTGTAGTTCTGTATTTCCTGCTGACTGTTCAGTTTGATCGCCCCTCTGGGTAGCAGTGATTACTCCCCGCATTCCTCTCTTTGTTCACAAAACGAAAATGTCTAGAAACGATCTGAACAGCTCACTCCAGCCGACTTCCCTTGTCGTGTCTTTATGTTTGGATGAAGTTCTACGTTTTAATGTGCTTCTTTGCTTTATTCGTGAGAAAAAGCCATGCGTCTCCACCTACGCCACATAGGGCTGAAAGGGCTTTCTTTTAGCCAAATAGCCCGATAGCTGGCATTGTTGCCGCGGCAATGCGAGTCTGCGATCCTGGTGGATTTTGAACGGGTGGAGGAAGTTTGTTTGACTGCTGAGTTTAAATATAAAGTCTTTCTTCAGAATCACGTACTCTGACCTTGCAAGCTAAAATAGCTGAGGGTTTCATTTACATTTACTTACAAATGTCTGCAGAGAGAGAAGGACAATAAACATGTGTAGGGAGGAGCCCTTGCTGCACAATTACAGACATATTTAGAGTTGAGCTAAAAATTTTTAGCATACCTAAAAGGTTTAGGATTTAAAAAATTAATTTATCCGAGAATATTTTTGAAAACAAAAAAAAAAGGCATTTTCCAAAATATGATAAAACAGTGTACAGGGTAAGTATCTGTTAAGGGAAAATAGTAATTTGCCGATTACCTTTTGCTGTGTTTCTACTATTTTTATTAATTATCCAAAGTGATAAACTTCCTTATTTCATTATATCTGTTACTGGTTTCACAGCTGACTATATGAACTATATTGTTGCCAAAATGTGGTACACAAATAAACTTGATTGACTGTAAACCTAAATCTGCCTGTCTTGACTTATCTTGGACTTAGCTGACTATCGACACATTTGAAGAGTCCTGATACGATTTCATTGACTTCAACATGTTCGTGGGCGACCAACACAAAGACCAGTCTTTCTTGGCCCAGAATTAGTGGAGTGGTGTGTCCTGAACCCAAGAGGATCCAACAGAACTATTACCTGCTCTGCAGCCACTTTTTAAATACGGAAACGTCGCCTTGCAGCCGGTTGTTAAGCTGAGGAACGGAAATGTTGTTTTTCCGTTCCTCAGAAGTGTTTTCTTTCCAGTGCAAACCTGTTTAGACTTTTTCAAAGGTTGCAGTTCACACACATAGCGTGCTAAGAAAAGGCAGTTCTTACTCATGAAGTGACATTCTCATTTTATCTTTATGATCTCACTGTGGCTTTGTTGAACTGGAGGGAAACATTACCTTGACTGACGTTTGCATCTGCAAACATCAGCCATATGCGTTAAAAATACAAACTCACCAACATCCCCACTCCTTATCCACCTATGCAAAGTTTCATTTATTGTTTGAATAATACAGACATATAACAATTAAACTCATATTTAATAGTCGACCCATTAATGTAGCATCTCTTTTATTTGAACTACAGTGGATGAATAATCATTACACTTCAAATTTTACCAGAAAAAAAAACAAAAATAGCATCAATAACAAAAACCCCAATAATAATAATAATAATAATAATAATAATAATAATAATAATAATAATATCCAGCAACAATCATGTTTACGTGATTATTTGAAAACTTTTCTTTTCAAATTTTCAGTAGTGATCTAGTGATCACTATGTCCAACTATGTTTATTCCATGGTTTGTGATTGTAAATACTGAATAGATACATTAGCTAGCGTACGTCAAAGAAACAAACTAAAACTGTCAGTTGACCACAAGCTGCGTAGAGCAGCTAACTGCCAAACAGAGAGCATCATGGGAAAGAAGAACGTGGTTCCTCCATTTTCAACCATAATTGATTAGTTCTAGACACACACATGCATTTCTATCTTTACAAAGACTTTACATTGACTCCCATTCATTTATTAAATTAATTTCTATAGCCCGTTTACCCTTAAACGGTATATTTCTAACCCAAACCTTAACCAGAACTTAATTCAAACTTTTTACCATTTTTCTGCTGGATCTGTTGGTAATGACTTAAAAAGTGGCTCAGCAGTTCTCTGCTGCCACCTGCTGGACATAACACAAATAGCAGGAAAGAGCGATTTACAACAACCTTAAGCAAACTGAAGCTGCTTAAACCGGGAGACTACAATATGTAAGTCCCTGTTTGTATATATGGACACCTGCAGATGACTTACCTTCTTACATCTTTTAATATGCCAGACCAACACTCAGTAGCGCAAAACAGGATGAAGGACAATACAAGCAAAGATCTGAAAAGTGGTGAGCATTGATTTATTTTTATTTGTAAAATAAAAAATAAATTACATTTTTATTAATTTATTTAATTAAAAAAAATTTGTTTATAAATGTATATAACAAATGTATATTTTTTATTTATATAAAAAAATGTTTTCTGTATTTATAAATTTATATTTATAAAAATATTTATTTTTAAATAATTATTTATACATTTGTTTACATTTATATTTTTATTAACATTTCTTTTATTAACACATGTCACAAATTTATTTATTTTTTGTAAAAAAGTTTCTTTTTATAAATTAATCTAGAAAAAAAAAATTCTTAAGACTTTTTTTATTTATAAAAAAATTATAAATATTTGTATTTATATAAAAAATATTTATAAATAAGGCATTATTTATATAGTTATTTATATGTTTATTAACATTACTTTTATTAACACATTTGTAACTTGTTAATAGTCCACCTAAGAAATGTACACTATTTCAAGTGTTTGGTTCTTGTGTAACAAAACTGAGACGAACATGCAGAACAAAACTTGCTAACGAAACGTGAAATAAAGTGGTGCAAACACCTACATCAGGTTCTTTTTGGGGTTTGTCTCGCTATTAGCAGCCATGCTGTAGTGCAGCACAATTGAAGCAGCTGAAATCTGAGACGTCAGAGTGCATTTGTGCCGTCTGTGCGTTTGCAGCGTAGGTGTTTTCGGTTTGACCCCGTTTGACTCAAACACACCGAAGAGTCTCTGTGTGTGTGTGATGGTAAAACAAAAACCAGGCAGCTGAAAAACAATAAATTCATTAAGCTGAGGTCATTTACTCAAAGAAAATGCATCACTCTTTTTATCAGATTTTGTTTTACTTTAAAAATATATCAATATTACTCATACATTGCTGCTATGAGTAAGCATGTGTGGAGACGCTTATCGAGGGCACACACACACATATGCTTGTATACCCATTGCATTCTTATGATTTGACACGGGGGGCCTTTGTGTTTGTAACAGGTGCAGAGACTGAATCTTGTTTCACTCCCATCTTCAAGGACATCGTCATACTTTCACACAAAGGCCTTTGTAGAAATAGAAAACTTAGGTGACGCAGACCATCGGATGACCACTGGGTGTGTTCTTAGATCATAAGCAACAAATCTTCCCGTTTTTGATCAGATGCTGTATAGACTCGGTCACATTCACTTCTAGTCTCCTTTTTTAGCGCTAAAAAAGTAATAAAAGAAGTAAAGCCTGATTACTTTTGTTGGCTGATTTTCTGCTCCGTGTGCTTGCACGTTTTTGGTCCATCGGTTTATAAAACATTTATTTCTCAACACATGGTAGGTAGGTGGACAACTCTGGATTGTGTCTAAAGACGTGGAAACAGACGGAAAGGAAAGTTCACGAGGGACTGAAAGGAGGAAGAAGATGAACGTGAACGTGAAGTTAAAACTAAATAAATAAACGGTTGGTGCATGAATGTTAGCCTAAAATTGTTGGATTGTCTGGAAAGTTGCCCTGCAGCCAAGGTGTGTATATTTTGTGGCCGCTAACATTGTTTCCTTGTCTATATAACAGGTAGGAACACTGCTGCCATCTCACAAAACCAGCCTGGTGACTCAATAAGGCCACAGCCTGCGATTAAAAACGACAAGCTGCAGGTCTTCACACAAGGCCTTCTAAATTTAAACCCGGGAAATCTTGGATGGAAAAATGTGACAGTCATATCGATGAAGTAAAAACCGCTCATGTTCCGATCATGCTTCTGCATAAACCAGTGCTAAGTAAAATAACACTATATTAAATCTGCACTACGTTGAGTTGCGTCACAAAGTTTATCGGCTGGTGTTTCAGCTGCTTTCTGATAGGAATTGCAGGAAAAATGGGTCCAACACCAGGAGCTGTGACTGCCAATTCTGTCTCTATTTCACAATTTAAGGTTATAAACACTTTTATTTTATTTTGTGTTTGTTTTGAAGTTTAGTTTTGGAAGGTAAGCAAATGACATCCATCATGATAGTTAAAAATGGCTGCAAAGAATGCTGTTGTATTTGAAGTGCAGCTTACAGAATAACATATTACACCAAGACCAGCTAAGTTAAGACAGGATAAACGATACCAATAATTAAAAAAAAAGAAGCTTAAACCCGTTATCTATACCCGCTATCCTGAGGCGATAGCTGGGATCAGAGAACCCCTGTTTCAATCTATTAATAGTGAAAAGACTGAATCATTATCATTAAGAGGCAGTCAAAGGGTATTTTTCTATAATACTATGAATTCGTTGGAAATTATGAGAAAACAAAGTTCACTCCTCAGGTTGACGTCCATGAGCAACACGTGTTCAGTCATATTAAAAATCTCTTTTTATTACTACTATTCCCGGCGTCTGTATCCCTGAATGTAAAGTATAAACATTTTTCATTTGTTACACTCTGATCATAATGCAGACGCTCACCAGAATTGTTTCAGTTCCAGCGGCGCGAAGGCGAAGCTGCAAGAAAACATTCAGTCCGTTTCTAATTGACCTAAAAACGAAGTCAGCTCGTGTTTTTCTCGTCACATACAAGCACTTCTCCACAATAATAATGCATAACTCATACACTGTAAAACATTTTAAAAAATTGAAAATGATCTACAATCACAATAGAAAAGTATCGTAAAGTGGAAAACGTAGGGGTTTGTTTTATTTAATTCGAAGAAACCTTTGTGAACTGTTAAATAAAATGCTTATGTTGGTTTTATATTTACAATATTCGAGTACAATCAAACTTATTTAAAGAAAACTACAAATGGTGATTTTAAAAAACAGGAAGAAAAATATTGTAGTAGTCAGGAGATAATTTTGTTATGGTGACAAATACTGTAAAAACTATAGTTTTTGTCAGTTGATTTTAAAATGACAAATATTAGTCGCTCTATGCCATACTTTTTTTTTTTATCTTTTTAAATGGGACACTGTTATGCAAAATTAACATTACATTTTTATAATCTTAACAGATTTTTTTAGAAGAGTTAATTACTTAACATCTGTAATTTTCACAGGAAAACAGTAAAGCATACCTTTTTTTTACAGTGTTTTTCTAGGTGGTTTATTGATGGTTTTATTATGAAAACCTGCTGTTATATGCATAACTCTTCTCACAAGGCCTTTTTATTCACTCAGCATTGTTAAGAAAACACACATATCTTCAATTACAAATTTCTGCCATGTTCATACAAACAGATCAAGAAGAAATAAATACATGAGCATCTTTACCCTTTATCCCATCGTAAAGTAAGATAACCTTCCAAATGGACAAGATGTAACATTTCATCAAGACCTTTGACTAGAAGAAGAAGACACATTTGTTCAAAATACTTAAAGATTTAGGGTGAATTTCCCAAACACAATATTAGAATAAATTATAAATGCTTTTACATTCATTAAGTCATGCATTCTTAGTCAAGTAGGCAAAAATAGAATAGAAATACTCTTAATTGTCCCCCAATGGGGAAATTCAAGTAACTGGTTATAAATTAAAAAAAAAAAAAAAATCCTAAATAGAGTTCTGGGAAAATAGTTTGCCAGGGGGCTAAAAATCCACAATTTGGCACAGAATAATTTAACAATCTTCTGCATACGATCACAAAAGAAGCACTGGGTTCACCACAGCAAATGCTGGATTCTGCAAGCCAGATCCTGGACAAACAGGAAGTTTAAACTGTAAGCAGGAAATGGCTCGTTATAGATGATCTTTACAATAAACTAAGCTTTAAAAAAAAACTACAATCATCATAAGAAACTTTCAGAGAGACATTACTGCCTATTTATTTGGGCCAATAAAATCTTAAAAGATTTTTCATTAGTCTTAAATTTGACACTACGGAATTAATTTAAGAAACGCTTTAAACAAAAAAAATAAATAAATAGGATAGGCTTCAAAACATCTGAAAACACTATTTGACTATAAATCAACATAATTATAGTATAAAAATAAAATGCTCTGCAAAAACACAAAATCAAGCATCTCTGGTCTAGTTTTAGTGCAAGTATCTTATTTATCACCTAACAGAATTAGTACTTTCTTAAAAATCAAACCCATGTCTAGTAGAGCCCTCCCATGTTGTGGGTGGTACGCATGTCCGGAAATTTGGCGCATGCGTACAACGCTGGAGGGCAAAAAGACTGTTCTTTTAACATGCCGAGCAGCTCCGTTCATCAAATGAAACCTGGAAATGTTGGTGTTATTAATTTAGAGCAATGGGCCACAGCGAAGGAAAAAATAACACAGACAAACCGTTAAAGAACAACTCAAAGCCACTGTTTCCCCCTCGCTGTCTGTGTCGGCGAGGCTACGCGCAGACTCGTTACCATAGCAACTGACACGTTTCAGGATTTAACACCGAGAAGAACACTCAAACATTTCTGAACATTCATACCGTTACAGTTTAATGTGTTTAGGCTTGATGTTTAATGTGCGATTAGTAATAAGTGATAGCTGTGGTGGATTAGCTACCGCTGCTGTTAGCTAAAGACCGGAGCTGGCGTCTGGGTCGCCATTTTCTTTATTCTTTAACTGAACCGAAACACACCGAACTGCAGCACATCTACAAGTCAAGGTTGTCAAAGTCAAGCTAACACCGCTGAACTACTTCCCTCTCCCTCCTATTTATTTTAATGAAAACTTTTTTACTGACCTTGTTTATCTAGTCCTCATAGTGCAGAAAAGCGCTGTGTCCCTGTGTATAACATGCTTAAGATTTAGCATGTTATATTGACAAAAGCTAAAAACACGGGTCATTGTTTCGGGGCAGCTTTTTGCCCTCCTACAGGAAGATGCGAGGGGATTCCTTAGAAAGTTTGCAGGGATCCAATTAAGCTAATTTAATTTTAACTGTAAGTTAGTTTGGTCTTATTTCAAGTGTTTGTACTATTTGGTGTTTTAGCAGAATTGAGTTTTTAGAAGCTCTTAATGAAACGAGCTCTTCCTTCTCTGTGGTTTAAAACTGTAAACGGCGTAATGCATCCACGAATTGACGAACCACAGCATCTTCCTCAGGCTCAGGGAGACGACGGGCAGCGTGGACAGGTACGTCTGCTGCTCAGAGAGCCTCGCGTGCAGCAAACACGCGAGCTCCAGCAGCACCAGCCCCCACGTCAGACCGCAGCACAGCCGGGCCCACTGGGACGTCCTGAACCTCCGGGACTGCAGCGGCCAGTGGGACAGCAGCGTGGCCTCCAGCCCCAGCAGCCCCAGCAGGAGCAGCGAGGCCAGGTGATGAGCTTCGAGTAGCTGCTCGCTGAGCGCGCTCAGAGCCCGGCTCGGTCCCGCCTCCTCCTCCTCGGCCCACAGTCCCACGGCCAGTCCGAGCCGGATGAGCCAGCGCAGCAGCACTAGCGCATCCGTCCGGGCCAGCTGGAGCAGGAAGACGGCGGACGGCTTGGTGGAGATGTGAGGGGAGCGGAACAGCTGCAGAGCCCGCAGGCTGAACACGCAGCCGACCAGCAGGGGGAGCTCATCGCCGTAGGGGAAGAGCAGCACGGTGACGAGCTTGAGCATGAGGAAGCGCCGCAGCCAGCCTCTGGAGGAGGAGAGGACTCCCTCTGTGACCGAACCGGGCCAACACTGCGAGCTCAGCCTCCACACCGACATTAAGGCTTCATGAGTTCTGCACACAGTTTAAACCAATGTTAGTTCGGGGGTTGTAATGTTAACTGTCAACATTAAACACATGAAACAAAAAAAATAACAATAAACAAACCCATAATTTTCCACAAAAAATCCTCTGTCCACTTTTGCCGTTTTTGGGTACTTCTACGTCTGAGTCACAACTTGCATTAAAAAAAATACTTTAGAATACTTTCAACGCTGTAATACCTACCAAAAATACAGTTTCTTATCTTCTGCTTATGTTAGTTAAAGCTCAGTTCGATTGGAAGAAATGTGTCTGTGATCAGGGTTTTCCAAGTTAGCTTGTCAGTTGGATTGGGGTCTGGGCTTTGACTGGGCCACTTTAACAGATGAACATGTTTTGATCTCGACCACGTGTGTGTGAACATTTTGGCATAGGGGCCAAAATTGTTAGTTTGGAAGTAGTTAAGAGCCACAACAATGTAAAATAAAAGTGCAACTCTAAATCCATTGTGATTCTGTATTTTTTAGCCTAAAATGAGAGCTGTGGAGAGAGCAGGAAACACGCCACACTTTTCAGATTTTTATTTCTAAAGGGGATTTGACAATCATTGATTTCCTACACCATTTGACATTTTGTGGGCTGGTCTTTTATATAAATTACTTTTAAGTTTGTGATTGATTGATTTTGTTTAGTGTTCTACATCACCGTAAGAACACATAATTGCATCTGGTTTGCAATTAAAAGTAAACATTTTCAGCCTCTGCTATAGTTTTAAACTGTATATTTATCTGCTCTTTGTACCTTTAAGACCTGAAGTGACTCAAACCTCTCATTCTGATGATCTAGCTAATAGTATTTTAAGTATAATTGACAAGATTAAAGTCATCATTTTCCAAATAAAGTAAAAAATGTGGGAATGCATTAGTGTTGGTAGTGTTGGGTTTATCAGACAGTTTTGAACAAAGTCTATTAGGTTAAAGTACAGCTGCATAAATCAGTTATGTACGACAACAGACGCTCAACTTGAAAAGGGTTTTACCCCTGAAAACCTGAGGAAGAAATATTTAGAAGTTGGAGACGGCATTGTGGGATGTTTCAGCAGTTCTACAGGTGAGAATATGAGGTTGGTGAGATTAAATCAGCAATCTCAATCTCTTCCTTGTCCGTGGTTATGCCAACTTTCAATCTTCCCAATCTCTAGAGACAAATAAACTCCCCCCCCCTATTGGCATTATTTTTAACAAGTTCATTTTTCTCTAGGCTGCTTATCAGAACTCACCCGTGTAGAGGTAGGTCAAGGTCAAAGCTCACCATTCTTGTTTCACAACTTCTCCACAATAACCATAATTCCAGTGTGGCGGTGTGGTAAATAAAAGTGCGTTAGGAACCTTCTCGGGAGCTTTGTCTCTGCTAATGTGACTCCACCTGAACAGCCTGGGCGCCTGCGGAAAAAAACCTGTCCACATGTGACTCATGATTGTGCAAAAAGAAAAAAAAATGTGCCTGAGGCTTCTTCTCCACTCAGCTGGCATCTGTGCGGGCTTGTGTCGGTTTTCCAGGTAACTCTTAAAAAAGAAGAAAGGAGCTGCGATTGGAGCAGGAACGGCCACGGAAGGAACGTCGGCCTTCAGCTGTGAACTGCTACTAGAAATTAATTTTCCCCAGAGCAACATCAAGTGGAAATAACAGAGTAAAGAACAAAATGAGGGCAGTTTTATTGCTGTCTCGTCTTATTTTGGTTGCTCACACCTCAGGGCACAACAGTCATATCCACAACAAAGAGGATGTGATCACAGTTCAGTAGTGACGTGCTGTCATGCTGAAATGACTAATCACTCTGCTTACTGTGGCACATTATATATGTCAACAGGCCTCCCTAACCTCACATCTGTAAGGTTATCTGACATCATGTAATGTAGAGCCTCCATCCTGCAGCTCTTTGATGCATTCCTCTTGCTACACACCTGAACTACATGAATGACTCACTACCACGACTCTGCAGAACAGGATGACGCCCTAATGAAGGAATTCAGCCATTTGACTGGTTGTGTTTCAGAAGGGATGCATCAAGGAGTTGTAGTTGTAACCCTTGAGCGACCCCGCGTTAGCCCATTAGCTGGATCACATGATCCATCACACCCCCTGATTGACTGGACTCACCTGACTCTGTTTCCATATGAGGGAGTTTGCTCCTTCTCATATGGCATCTCAACCATGGCATCTCAACCAAGCTTGAGATGCCAACCAACCATGGCATCTCAACCAAGCTTGAGATGTCATGGTTCAATTAACACGAACCAGACCCAGTTCACCAACACTTGGGTGGTTCTTAGCGAGCCACTTGAGTCATAGGATTTGTAAAGCTCTACTAGACTTTGTTATTTCCCGTGTTTCAAATGATTAATCCAGTTAAGTTAAATTGCTTTGAGATAGGTTGAATTGAGTTGTGTTGAGTTGGGTTAAGCAGGTTTGAGTTAGATTGAGTTGAGTATGGGTTACGTTGGACTGTGTTATGTTAAGTTGGGCTGAATTGGATTGAGTTAGGTTGAGTTGGGTTGGACTCAGTTCAGTTAAAACAAGTTGAATTACCTGGTATTTTATTAATCCAGAGGAAATTATGAGCTAATCTGTTGTTCTCATGCATACATAACCACCCATAAAGAGTTTAAAAACATTAAAAACACAATGTTTTTAATGTGTCTCTAAGCCAGAGCGGCAGCCTGAACGGGACGGCACACCAGGGTGAGAATACACCTGTTCCCTTGAGTTACTGAGACTTGGAACACGTCAGAACCTGAAAATGGCCCAGTCTTCTTGTGACGAGCAGATCCCCTGGAATCCAAAATGAGTTATTTTTCTTACAGTTTGTCACATGAAACATTTGAAATCTTCCATTTCCCAGCCTAGTTTATGTTCTCAAATTAAAACCTGTCCTAAAACTCAAATCTCATTCTCATTCTAACAGCCTGAGGCTTTAATCAGGCTTTAATCAGGTTATTCAATAACTGAGCTTATTCAGATCAGTTATTGCGATAATTGCTGACATCATTATCACAGAAAAAACAGTTTCCCTTTTTTAACCCATTAAACAAATAATGTGAAGCTTAGAATACAGTTTTGTCGTGCATATGGTAATCAGTGTCAATCTGACTTTCCTGCATATTGACCCATCAATGGTAAACAGACTTGAACTGGTGTTAGGTGGGATTAATTGTCGTAACCTCTAGTAAATCTGTATTCTATTAGCTTAAGCCAATAAACTCAAAAGTTTTACACCATCAAAATGTAATGTTATATAAATTACTGAGATTATTGCTGAGTGCCTGAAACATGAACACATGGCGTCAAAACACAGAACCGAACAAGTTGTGAGCTGTTTGCATTATCTATAATAATGGTGGTGTTGTGTTAATATTAGGAAAAGCGCTGAAGAAAAGCAGTTCTGTGTCCAGGTTGCTGAGCTGACTTTTAGCTTTTGATGTGTGTTGCTGCTGAGGTGAATTACATCGAGGTTAGTTTACTAAATCAGTGAGTGATGATTTGATTTGGACCACTGCCCCGAGGCTCCAAGAGAAAAGAATGTAAACAGTCAGGTGTGTTAGGATATGCTGAATATTTTCAGTTTCACTGGTGTTTATGGCTGATAGTTTAGTAATGACAACTTGTTTGTTTCCCAGCGATCTTCCTCCCATCTCCTGGATGAGACACAAACAGGTGCATGAGGACTTGTGATTTCCTCGTTTTTTGTGGCGGGGGGGGAATCTTATTTTGAACATTATTTCTAATTTGTGTTCCAGATCAACACAAAGCATAACGTAAATTGTTATCGGTGAACAAACAGCATCAGACAGGCCAGGAATAATGTGGAAGATATATAGAAGAATAAAGTTACAAAACAATATCCCAAACTTAAACAGAAAGAGAGAACAGCATTAATCAGAGAAGAGGCTTGTGGTAGCTCTGAAACATTTCAACTTTGATAAAAAAAATTTTTAAAAGTCCATAAATCTGACCTTAATGGAAGAGTGGCAAGAAGAAAACCACATAAACTCCCATTTAAAATGTTCCACAGGAAGAAAGATACTCTGGTCCGGTTGGATCGAAACCTTACCTTATGACAAATAAACAACATCGTGTTGCCATCCTCTAAAGTGAGGTATTGAAGAAATGAATTAGTGAGTGCACATCATATAATTACATATATATCAGACTATAACAAAAATACAATACACCCACCCCCTTCACAAAATAACACTAGCATTAGCTTTCAAAAGATGTTGAAAACACTATGAAAATAAATAATGTGGTAAGTGACAATATAGCCAAATTATTAAGGACTCTTAAAAAATTAAGCAAAAAATAATCAATAGTTTTTTGTTTGTTTTTTAGCAAGTTCTTAGATAGTTTTATTTATTTTAACAATTGTATCAAAATAACCAATGGGCAAAATTGACATAATGGGACCTAAAAACAGACCCTGGCAGTAAATTTACTGCAACTTTTGACAAAAAGATCCAAACAACCTGAACGCATTGCATACACTCTAAACTCCTGTGCCCCCGAATGTGCTAGGACAGGAGTCAGTAACCTTTACCACTCAAAGAGCCATTTGGACCCGTTTCACACAGTAAAGGAAACACTGGGAGCCACAAAACCCTTTTGAAATTTTAAATGAAATAACACTCCATATAACAGGGGTTTTTTTTGTTGCCTTTGTGCTATGTATAAACAAACTATACTGTGTTACATTTATGAAATCAATGAATGACTGCAGAGAAAATGAAATAACATTTCTGCATGCAACAAAACATTTTTAACTCCGAAAAAAAGACGTTGCGTTGAAGGTTAAGTAAAATACTCAATGTCTATTTGAGTCCTTGTAGTAATGGGAAAAAAAACAACAACGCCGAACTTAAATTATCCACTCTCTGCGTGCCGTCATCCATTTACTGGCTGACGGCTGTTGACAGCTGGCAGTCAGCCGTCAACCTGAATAATAAAATGCAGGTGCTACTGCTTTTTTTAAATGCTACTGCTACTTTATAAAACAGTCATCAGTGTTGTATTTGACTCGCTGGAAGTAGCGTTTCTATTACGTGATTTCTGCATGTATATTGATTGATACTGTCATGTGACTAGTAACCTTGCCATACCTTAGCTTTGGTTGAATTGACGCCACTGATAAAATGTCTATTTCACTAAGCAATGACAAAATATTAATATATGCAAAATAATAGGCAACTAAAATACTGATCATACTTGGTCAATGTGATTTCTGCTCCTGACCCGCAGGGCACAGCGTCTGCACATCGGGGCTGTATGCTGTCACCTTCATCTTCACACAGGTCAGCCTTCCGTGTCAGTTCTGAAACAGCTTTTTTTTCTCTCCTCTCCAGCCGGATATTTTTGAGCAAAAGCTGCGTGTTTATTCTGGAAATGTCTTGTGACATTTGACTTTTTGTTGTTAGCTAGTTTCTCATTACATATTAAGCACACTGGTAAACCAGTCTCGTCAGCAGTGAAAGCAAATGAATCTGCCCACGTAGCATTGAACGTCCTGTTTTCATCAGACGCTTTTCTTTAAATTTAGAGAAAAGCGGAGAATGATCAGGAACAGGACCACGGGGATGGTCGAGCCATGCCACGCTATGAACATGTATATTATGAAGAAAAAGGCAGACATGTACCCAGAGGTCCAGTTGAACAGGGCAAACAAGTTATTAAAATGTATGCCAAAGGTAGTACGTCTCGTTCAAGGCGTCGCAGGTTTTCAGTCAGTTTCTTTGGGCTTAGTGTCTCCTCCTTCTGAATTCTGAATTTTCTTTGCCCCATGTTTCTTTTGCTTAAAGTAGTTTTGGCTAGAACTGGGAACAATCAAGGGCAGACAGGACAACACAGAAACTCAAAATAAACACAGATCACAACAGATCTGCGGGCGACATCGGACGCCCAGAGACGACTGTGGGTCTCTAGGGCCACCAGGATGCAGCGACTCGGGAGGAGCGCCAGGAGACTGGGACTCGGGAACACTAGGGGAGGAGACTCGGAAGGAGGCACTAGGAGAAGAAACACAGATCACAACAGAGAGATTAAAGTAGTTTAAGCAAAAGGCCACTAGGGCCAAAACTACATATGAAGTTATGATCAGTACAGTATTGCGAGGGAACGCAAAAGAAAAAACTTTCCCCATGTCCCCTAGAGGGCTCCGTAGAAAATGTCTCGCGAGATTTTTGAAATAACAGAAAATATATGAAACACAATATTTTGTGTTTTAAATACAAAATCTCTAAAACATATGATATTTATATATATACTGAGTACAGTATATATATACTGTATTCATTATACATATATATGATGTTATTTTTATGACATTATACTGACATTATACAAGGTAATATGGGGCCTTTGACAGAACCCCCCACTAAGAAACTCTTCCTACTAAGAACCTCAGTATCACTAACATATTTAAATATAGATAAAGTGAATCTGTTAGAGGAAGACCAGGTTTATTGGCTGAGTTTAAAATCAATCATTGATTATTGGTTATTTGCTGTGATGTATTTGTGAACATCTCAAACACAAAGATTACACCATATTGTAGCCATGGTAACACAACAGTCAATCTGTCAAGATTATTCTTTAAACTTTTACAAAGTAAACTTCCTAATTAAATTCTAAGTGTAATTTTTTTTCTCAGCTGAATCCATTAAATAAAATTTAATAATATTGTCATTCTTTATAAATGATGCTACAGGTTTAGATATATGGTCTGTGTTACAATAAAACCATTTCTAGAGACCCCTGAATGTCTGGAGGCCCCTGAATGTCTGGAGGCCCCTGAATGTCTGGCGGCCCCCACCAGCAGCTACTGAGTTTTCTTTGCCTTGATATCCCAGTCTTATAATTTTAGATCTCAGAGATGCTAACATCAAACAATTTTATAGAGTTAAACCCTTTGAGCTTTTTTGATCTAAATCAGTCTGCAGCCAAGATATTCTAGAGGTTAAATAGATATTATGAGGGCTTAATTAGTAAAATATCATCAAATTTGCTTATTTCATAACTTCATAACCTTTGACCTTGTCTCCTCTGGTCTGTTTAACAGCTACAGTCTCAGATCAACTCAGCCCTCCAGGACTGTTAGCAGCAGAAACAGAAACTTTATACCTGTTGGGGAAAATATAGACTACATTTGCTTTGCATTGTCCTCACATGATGGCAATAATATAGTATGATCCAATTAAATTCTTGATTAATATGGGTTGACGTTATGTTGTTGTACGGTGTTTTAAGATCTTGTTCAGTGTGCCCTTTTTTAACTTTGAGCCCCTGCCCCTCCAAAGGGCTCTGCACAGCCCTGCCAAGATATATAATCTAAAAAGATTATTTTAAACAGGATCTAAACTGTCCTGGTTCTGACCTGAACAGAACCACCGGTGGATGCTTATGCATCCATCATGCCAGTTTTCCTCAACGTCACAATTCAATGCTATTTTTGCATCGGTCTGTCACACTTAACGCCAAAACTGTAACGTGTGTAACATAACAAAATGTGGGAAAAGTCCAGGGAATGTGGGATTTGTATTCATTGTGTCCCACAAACACATGGATATTTTTCCTGCCACCACATATTAATAAAAATACTTATAGCTATTTTAGCAAAAACTACCCATATATGATCATTTGGTTGGATGTATTTTTATATATTTGTTGTTCACATTTCAGCCTTTGCAACTTTATCCGCATCCGTCAACGTTTGACTCCTTTCAGATCTTTTCATGTTAGTAAATCACCTTTTTTTTTTTGAGTTTTTAAACCTTACTAACACAGCTTTATGCTTTTCTCACTCTTACTGCTACAGTTACATCATCACTTACATAAAAACCTTCTTGGGTACGTTAATGGGAAGCGCGAGGAGGAAAAGTGTTTTGTTGGGACTGAATATCTATAATGCATAAAGATCGATCTGATTGTGAGTCATGTACTGCAATTAAAAACCGAATAACAGAGAAGAGAACACCGCGAGAAGGCTGTTTAAGTGGTCACAGAGTCAATGCTGTTGACTCCACAGAGCAACAGAGAGACCGACTTGATGACACTGATTGAATTAGAGCCTGACCGCGGGCGGTGTTGACAACTTTACCCCCCATTTAACCCATTAACACCGGATTGAACCAGCGGTTGTAGCATCTGACCGGGGCGTCTGCTGTGAGATGATTATTTCATTGATTTTATGTTTGTACTGCAGCAGAGGCTGAGAAACAGAAGTTTCATTTACAGTAATTTATAATAAAAAAAAAAAAAAAGAAAAAGTTTTGAAAGTATTTTGAAAAGAAACGGCCTCTTCAAAAAAGCCGCCACTGTTGTTTCACTTTAATCATGTGTTTAAATGTGGGCTAATGTTTTCCACCACGTACAATGCTTTGCAGGCCCAACGGTTAAGTTACGATCTTGTCGTTTGACGGTTTGTGACTTTCCCTCCACGTTGAAGAGCTGCCATGCCTCTTGGCAGTTTTGTCTAACTCATTTCAGGTCGATTTTCTCCAAACAAACAAAAAAAACAAAACACGATCCTCTTCAGAATATACACAGCGTTGTTGTCGCTGTTCATGACCCCAACGGCCTGCCGGAGTAAAAAAAAAGGCAGAGCCTGCTGCTTTGATGCGGCGTCGCTTCACAATCTCGGCTGCTCGGAAACCACCTCAGCTCTTTGGTGACGCTTTGCTGAACTCTCTTTTTTTGTGAAACTTTGCAGACGAGAATCAATAAATTTCAGAGATCATATGACCTAAATAAACATTCTCGTATGCAGTTCTGCTATAAAACATTGTGGGTGACTTTTCTTTTTTGTCTCGTTTCATGAAGACAGCAGATCTGACTGTCAGCAGACCACACAGGTAGAAAGACAGTCTCTGCTCCATGTCCACAAAGCTGTCCTGCTGATATTGGACTGCTACCAATTAGAGGTAACGGCAGGAGAAAGTGTACAACTTTCCACCGGTGTGAAATCACACAGATTATATAACGTTATGATTACTATAAACTGGTTCCATGGAAGGACTTGTGCTGCAGCAGAAGCAGCAAAGCTGTTGGGCTCGGCTCAAATATGCACTATGTCTGCATCAAGTAAACAAAAATTAACAAGTGTTCCTGACTAAATAACCAGCTGGGACACGTAGTCTTGCCATCATAGATGAGTATTTAGTGTGAGTGTAATAACGTTTCCCATTCGTCATCAATTTGGCCAGTTCTCTTCAAGACTTTATAAAAATAACAATCACAGAGGAAATGAGGTAATTAATTCAATCCACTTATTAAACAGAAAATGCTAGCAATTCCCTCTTTAGGTGATAGTTCACTGAGTCCACAGATCGGTAGAAGGATCACTCATTGAAAAAAAAAAAAAAAGATCTAAATTTAAGACACTTGCATGCAGTGGCTCCTTAAGAGGCCTTTCCCCTTTAGTAGAGTTGCTGTAGCTGTCTGTAAGTTTATTTTTGTAGCAACAAACACACTCGGTGATACGAAATGCTTTCAACGACATAAAAGGTCGTGCATTTAAATGGCAAAAACATTTATGTCTGCCAAGGGTGGTAACAAATCCAGCGGTGGAGGGATGGCGTTATGTAACTTCCAGGCACAGAGCACCATTTCATAGCAACATCAAGAAACTATGTCGCCTTCAGTTCCTGAGAAAATCCTGTATACATCAAACAGGATCTAAAAGAAAATTGACTGCGCAGTTTGATGCTTTGAAACTGGGCCTCTGTCTCTTTAAGAAGCTCCTGCTCTTTCCAAAACTTTGCCTTCAGCACATCGTCACAACAACGCTTCGGGTTTACAACCCCCAGTGGTTGCCACGGGAGATGTACAGCAACACTTCTGGTATGTCTTTGATGAGGTAATTTAAATTACCAAAAAAATTATTTTCCACACACTGTAGATAAAACTCAGAGGTGATAATATGTACAAATCAGGAAACATTTACTTTTCATGTATCTTGACTAAAATTTGTTACTAAACTACATCAGCATTTTAAAAATGTACAATTTGGAAGTGTGGACGCAAGTTGACTAAATTAGACAAGTTAAACAGGCCAAGTTTCTGTGGTTTTCATCAGAAATCCACTTATAGAAACCTTGTTGGGACAATGCACTTAGCGCACTAAGTATCTCCAATTCCCCACCCACATTATTAGATTTTGCAAATCAGCACAATTATGATCCACAAAGCATCCACAGCATCTCTGAAAACCCCAATCGACTCAGTCAGCCTTTGATCTCTGTTTGATGCTATTACAAAGTACGTAAAGCTTTTATCTCAGCTTCTGTATTCTGCGGCAAGTTCTTGTTTTTGTGCTGTAAATGTGAGAATTGTGTTTCCTGTGCATGCTTCCGCCGTGAAAAGGTTTGATTGGGGAGATATTCAGTAAAAAAAAAACAAAAAAAACACACACACAAAAAAAACAAAAAACACTTTCTTGAGAGCTGGAAACACATAAACCAGACTCTGGGTTTGCATGTGTCTAACACCTTCGTCAACCTAGTAATTAATCAAAGTCTGATCCAAGCTGCTGTCTAGCTGAGCTAGTGCTCGAGAGTTTAATCCCAAATATAGCTTGATTACTCCACAGCGCATTTAAAATAAATTCTGAGGTCAAATCGGTCGTTTGAGGAGAAAAACACACATCTCCAATACTGCACATTTTACAACGGTTCAACAGCACATACATGAGCCACACATCTTGGTCTAAACCAATCAGAAATAGTGGAAGCTATGCAAAAACACAAAATGTCACAAAGTATTATTTGTCTAGTTTTTAGTGCTTTAGTTTAGTTTACTTTAAATGAGACAAAACTAATTTACAAGTAACCTTTTGGCAAGATATAGGAGCTTGTTTTAATTCAGTAGCTCCTTAATGTTGATTAAAAAAGGAAATACTAGTTCTACTGGCTGATTATCTAACTTTTAACATGGGAAAATGTTTCATTATCAGTTTAATAATCTGCCAGTAGAACTAGTATTTTTTTAACCTCAATATTAAGGAATTGCTGACTCTGGTATCTTGTTGAAATTTTACTTGTAAGTTTGTGTTGTCTAATTTCAAATGTACTAAGATATTTGCACCAGAAACTAAAGCAAAAATAAAAAACAAAAAAATACTTGGTATTTTTTTTTACAGTCACTCAGAGAGGTGAGTAGGCTATGCTATGCTATGCTAGGCCATTCAGATAAACAGATATTTCCTGCGAATGAGGAGGAATTACGATAAAGCTAAGACCTACCCTTTTTGAAAATCATTACAAATGCTCCGAAACAGAGACCATTTTGCTCAGAAGCTGCTCTTCTAAAGCGGCTCCCTCCGTCCCGGCGCCATATTTGCGCTACCAATCTGAGCTCATATTTCTGTGAGAACAAACAATAACTTAATCGCCTTCCTAAAATAAAGTTTTTTGGGGAGGTTTTGGTGAAAAAATCCATCCCTATTTATGACAAAACAAAACAAAAAAACTTTATTTTAAGAAGTTGATTTGCAAAGTTGTAGCATGTTAGCTGCCACTCTCCTCGTCCTCGTGCGCGCACTCGACCTAACGGCTGCCTTCGTAACGTAACGTAACGTAACTTACGTATACGTAAACGAGCCACTTACAGACCCCACGGCTCCCCAGCGCCGCTCATGAATGCATTATTATTGACTTTATACGGTAAAGTCAATAATATGAAGCACTTCGTTTACTTTAGAGAGGACGGGAAATAATGCATTTCAAATCGAAACAATGACGAAGCTACGCATTTATAAAACACATTACATACCGTGGAGAAATGCTGGATCCAGGTTTCTCTCTGCTTCCTTTCAGTGGCAAATAGATTATGATGACGCACTTAATATTGCAAAAGAGTAACTTTATTAATGTATTTTATCATGAGAGGTTTTTTTAAGTTTTCATTTTGTCTCATGGAAGAACTTTAAAACACTTTCATTTTATTCCCCAAGCGTTGTCTTGCAAAATTCAACTTCAAATAAGGAACTCCATGTTTAATAGATTGTTGATTCATCACTTAGAAGTCAATATTAGCTTTACAGACAGTGATAGAAAAAAAACACAGTAAAACTGCTATGTGAAATTGCAATGTAAAAATGTGGGTGTTGCCCCAGTCCAACCAGTAAAAGAAAAAAAAAGTTAGTCGAGAACCCATTAAAAGCTTGAATTTAATCATTTTAGATTTATTTACTGAAAAAAGAGGAATGCTCTTAAATCTGATTTGACAATTTCAGCATACACGAATTACAATATTTTAAATTGTTTTAAAATGTGACTTTTAAAGGATTCAAATGAATCTACAAGTCCACTTTGCAAAAGTTCAAACAGTAAGCTAACGCTATGCTACATGTGCACACGAGTGTGTATTCATTAACTACTAAAAGGTTCAGAGGAATCGATAAGGAATGACTCGAAAAAACGTACAGAAGCACTTTCATTAACTCAGGGTCAAAACACTTTCTGCACTCCCTTGAGACGAGCTTAATGCACAGGCCAGCCATAGTGAAGCTTCTGAGACTCGCTGGCGTTGACACGCCGCTTTCACCGACGTTTTATCTTGGCCTCCATTGCTGGGGTCGAATTATTAAAATCGAGTTGCGGGAGCATCGTCGGGCTGTCCTTACGCCACCCATTTCCACTGGCGTATCCGAACGCCATCAACTCACTGCAAATGATGCTCATTACCAATGCAGAGAGGAAATACTGCACATCACTGGGTTTGACCTAAGTGTGTGTGGGTGTGTATATATATCTGTAAACATCCTCGTGTGAACTCAAGTTTCCCCCAGATCTCGACAAGTCCAGACACGGCACTGTAGTCGCGCCAGACACGACAGAGACTCTTCTCACATTATGCAATGAATAAAAATTAATCGTCAGCGCAGACCCGCTGGCTCTCCAGGCGTCACAGTCTGGTTGTGTTGTCCCTGTTTCTCAGTGCAAGCCTTGTCAAAAGCCACATCTGCTCGACTGCATATTACAAACTACTTTGTAAATATGGGGATATCCATTACAACAGGTTGGGCATGAGAGAGCAAACATCTGACCAAGAAACTTGAGACTCATAAGGAAGAGACAGAGTGCATGTCCTGTATTCAGTGTGTGTGTGTCAGGAGGGGAAGGGAGGGACGGAGTAGGGGAGTTATCAGGAAACAGATTCAAGACGCATCAAGAAGTGCATAAAAAGCAGAGCCGCACTAAGCTGTATTCAAACGGTCGCAGGATGGAGAGTTGAAAGAGCCATTACCGAAACCAAAACCTTCTGCACCGCTGCACCTCTCGCTTCTTTTTCTCCCCCCCCTCACTCTCACTGGTTTATGTGTTTGCTGCACTGTCTGTGGCTTTTTGTGATGTCACCGGGTTCCTGTGCTGCGAAGCTGAGGAGACAGACCGGTCCTGCGCTGAAAAACACATAAAACAGCTGAGAGCCTGAAGAGAGAAGGAGAGAGAGCTTCATTCCTCCGCAGCTGATGAGGCGAAGCGGTGGAGGGGACACTCTGAAGCGGCACTACTGCTGTGCTCCCCGGCCAGACCTGGACCTGCTCTGACAGGACAGAAAGTTGGAAAGTTGGTGGTAAGGACGACCTTTTTGAAGCCTTATTTGATGAAGGAGAAAGTTTTTGTTGGGCTGTTTGCACTTTCTGCCTTCTTGACTTGACCGGGAATGTTTACTTAAGCGTACGGCTTTTGTTTGTATTTTGTTTTGTCTTTTACAATGTTTGCATTTTAACACAAGCATAACATATGAACTTGAATGTAAAAGCTGTAATTAATATGGCAAGATAATATGCATGAAAAAACAAGTTACAATAAATTAGTTTTTCCTTACATTTAATTCACAATTCCAACTAGTTTTCTTTATTCTTATTATGTTTTTTTCCCAGGATGTGTGAATTTCATGTATTTTCAAATACCTGGAGGAAAGAAAATGTAACAACTCAACTTTAAAAAATGGTGCATTGTTAGAAAAAAATAAAGGCTTTTTAAAAATATACTTTTTCACATTTTAGCCACTTTTGCCCCCCACCGCTGTCATTTTTAACACCTTAACAATAACATTAAACGGTGCACTGTAGATAACCTGAAATGGTGCCAGTAAATTGATCAACCATTATTGACTCAATGACTTACTTAGCATATCTGAGCATAATGTGGAGTGTCACTCTTAGATAAGGAAAAGAGGAAGACGAAAGAAGAAGCGACGGGTTTAAAAATATCGGCAAAAGATAAAGTGATGTCTCAAAATTCAAAAAATAATGAAATACTAAAAACTGATGTACTTCACTTTTTCATCAATATACGCTGCTCAAAAAAATAAAGGGAACACTCAAATAACACATCCTAGATGGACAGTTTGATTTCACAGAAGTCTGATTTACTTGGAGTTATATTGTGTCGTTTAAGTGTTCCCTTTATTTTTTTGAGCAGTATATTTATTTCAGACATTTCAGCAAACAATAAGGCCTGGAGATCAAAACCTAATGCCCTAATCAGGAGACAGCAGGTGTAAAACCAACCTAAAACTGCCCAAATTATATGTTAAAATTGTTTTACAGACTTTTAGAAAGTCCTCAATTAGTGAAATCCCTCCATCCGCCGAACTGTTTCATCTTCAGGATTTCAACAGAAGCAACTGAAGTCCATGGAATAAATATGAGTCTTTCTGACAGACGGATAAAAACCAAAACGCCAAAGTATCCAACTCAAGATTTGTTCTCACTTTAACGTTTTTATACGCTGAAGATATTTGTAGGTGAAGCACAGAAGAGGCCGCTCCCTGTATGTAAATCACAATTATGTAACTTTACAAGGACTGCTTGTAAAACAGCAATGCTTTGTTGAACCAAACGTTCAACGATTCCTTAAGAGCAAATAAAACTATAATAGTCAAGTCAAAAATTTGGCTTCTCTGAAGCACGTCGTAATAAGAATATGAATAAAATCTTCCATTAATTAGTCTGCATGTATTTGTTTGCAAGTAATAATTTCATCACCAGTGATGGTTTCAGAGAGCGGTTTTGCTGTTTGACAATTTCTTATAACTGAGAGAACTGCATTTGTCAAAACCTGTGCGGCAGCAGCAGATATTAGTAATTTTGCCTTTCCTGCTTTGATAAAATCTCTGTCACATGACAGGATGACAGTCTTAGAAAATGCTTATCTGCTGTTTCCTCCAGAGCATGCACAGCTGCTCAAAATAGGTCATATCTAAGTCAATCTATCTCATCAGAACAGCTTCTCATAATGAATGTATTTTTTTTCTACCTGTGTGTTTTGCGCACATATTTTTGCAGATTTTTATCCCATGGTCTTCCCCTCTGCGACCAGACATGGAATACCCAAACACGACAATCGGCGTGGGAAACGGAGATGAAGAATGCCCCCCCATCGACGAGTTCCGTAACCAGGTCTACTCCACATCGTACTCCCTCATCACGGTGCTGGGGTTTGTGGGGAACGGCTTCGCCCTGATCGTGCTGATCAAAATGTACCGCCAGATCTCGCCCTTTCACGTCTACATGATGAACTTGGCCATGTCCGACCTGCTGTGCGTGATGACTCTGCCTCTGCGGGTTCTCTACTATGTCCGAAAAGGCCAGTGGGAGCAAGGGGATTTCCTCTGCCGCATCAGCTCCTACTTCCTCTACGTGAACCTCTACTGCAGCATCTACTTCATGACCGCCATGTCCGTCACGCGGTTCCTGGCTATAGTTTATCCTGTGAAGAACTTGGGGATGGCCACGGTGAACCGCGCTCGTTTCGTGTGTGTGGGCATATGGGCCTTCAGCAGTTTCGCATCTTCGCCCTTTCTCATGTCTGGTCAATCCATCGACCCAAAGTCAAACAAAACCAAATGCTTCGAGCCACCGGAATTCAACAGTGAACGTCTCCCCAAGCTGCAGGCGCTGAACTACTTTGCTCTAGTGCTGGGGTTCATCCTGCCCTTCCTGGTTATACTAATCTGCTACGCCGGAATAGTCCGCACTCTGCTTTCTCGCAACCCGGCTGCCCGTCGACAGAAGAGCTCGGCTTCGAAAGCCATCAGGATGATTGTCATCGTCCTGCTGACCTTCCTGGTCAGCTTCATGCCGTACCACATACAGCGCACCATCCACCTGAGTCTGCTTTCCACGACGATGACCTGCGATGACAGGACCTTCATGCACAAGTCCGTGGTGGTGACGCTGTGCCTGGCCGCCTGCAACTCGTGCTTTGACCCCATGCTGTACTTCTTCTCCGGAGAGAGCTTCCGCAGTCGCCTGTCCTCCTTGCGCCACACGATAAAAAACAGCACCATTCGTCGCCCGTCCAAGATGAAGCACATCACCAGCTCAGAGTTCGGGGAGAACCAGAACCAGGTCGAAGGCTTGACTCCGGCATGCCCGGCAGATCTTCAAACAAGCAGAGGGTCTTTGGTTAAAGCAGGGAATGAAAGCAACATCTAAAGAACATGAAAGGGGGAAAAAAAATCAACATTTCTTACAGATGTTGCTGTACAGCATGAGTATTAAACGTTCAGTAAGTTATAAGACTAATGAAGACAGGTTTTATTGAAATGGATATTTATTTTTCAAAAGACTGCTTATTTAAATTAGTAATATAATATCACACGAACAATAAACAACAACAAATTGTACTTCATAGGTTAGTGTATGATCATATCGCTGTAGGAATGCGTCCTGGATAATGTTTTAACAGATGTTTTGAACCCTGAGTGTCATGAATGTGTCTCGTTTCATACGTATGAAGGACATGTGCCGTCTTTGTAAAATACTGTGGAAGTAAACATAACGTCAAGACAATAAATCATGTAGCTAAATTAATATTTCTGTCCCTTTTCTTCCACTGCAGTGTTTACATTCAGAGATTTGTCAGTTTGCAAATATTTTTAAAGCTTTTAAAACCACCTTAGTTTATTTAAACTTTTAAAGTGCTTTTATTTTGATAAGATCAGCTAGTTAAACTTCCAGTACCACAGGAATGACTTATTTGCCCTTCAACGATTTCAGGATTATGTGACATTCTGCTGCAGATTAGGGAACAATAACCTCAGAACCTCACTTTAAAAAACAAAAAAATCCATAATAACCCTTTTAGGCATCAATTGAGATCTATACCTTAGCAAAAAAATAAACCATCTAATCAACCAGCTAGAACAACAGAAACTAATATTGTGTGTATAAGGAGAATGTAGTGAATAAATTGATCATAAAAATGACTGAATATCATAGAATTGTAGCTAAATCAACAATTTCAGTCCATATTATGTGTTTAATTACAGATAATTTCCATTTATTTGTGAAAAAACAGATGAGAGAACCCCTGACTAAACCAAAATAGAAACTATTGGCTGACAGATGTTCTTCAATTGAGTCTTCTAACGACTGTCTTTATGCCAGATAATGAGAAAATTATTTTCAAAAATTATCTCAATGAATGCTTTTCAAAGGTAACACGAAGCAATAACTCCATGGGTGATTAAAATTGTATTTGATCCAAACCGTAGCAGACTGCTCAATTTAAATTTGTTTTCTTTTCCTACTCTATTATCTTATTATGTCTATTAGAAATAGACACTGTAGCAGCTAAAATCCTATATTTTACGCTAATGGTTGTTGTTCCTGAAAGGCGTTAAGATTCAGTTAAGATTCAGGATGCCGACCTTTAGTTTGACTTATTATAATAAAAATTATTATAGTTTGATTTATAATAAATTTATAATTTGTGGTTGTGAAAACCACAAATTCGACATCTAACCCAAACCAAGCACAGTGGAAAACTGTTGTCTCTTCCCATTAACAACATTAACAACACCTGAACAGAATCATGGTTGACCTTAAATAACCCACATCCGCCATCAGACACTCAGAACTCAAAATGAAATACGCCCCCTGGTGGCGATAAACACAGGAGAGGATAAATGTCTCCTACAGACACCATTTCATCTCAAATATTTATTTACCTTATCTCACTTTGCCATATCGCTTCTCCCTCTTACAACACAAACACTATTAAAACTAATAACAAGGTTTGGGAGTGAACCTTTCAAGGAACTGAAATCAGTTGTGTGATAGCCTACACACCATAAAGTTAAATCATCACTTGTTTATATAATCAAAATATGCTTAAGAGTATATTTTACGCCAATGGTTCGTTGAGATTGTTGAAGGGCAATATAATACATTGGAATATTGTTATTCCAATGTTTTTTTTAGACTGAAATTGACCGAAAATACCATGTTAAATCAAAAAGGGGAAAAAAAAAGGAACCAGAATGCAGACAGCGTTTCACCAGGAGGCCTCGAGTGAGGAGCCCCGCTCCCTCAGACAGAGTTTGGGGAAAAAGATGGCGGTCGCTCCTTCATTCACTGAAGCTGTTCGTGTTCACAGGTCAGCAGCGGTGGAGAAAGTACGCAAACAATGTACTTAAGTAAAAGTACAAATACACAGACAAAAATGTACTCTGGTAAAAGTAAAAGTACCACATTAACATTTTTACTTGAGTAAAATTTTTAAAAAAGAACTGGCTTTTGAAAATACTTAAGTATTGAAAGTAAAAGTACTTGCTGAATGCATTAATGCAATTCCATTAAGCGTACCTATCGTATTTAATTTTAAAGAAGTGTTAAGGTTGCTCCCAGCTACAAATCAGTTCTCATCAGTTTCAAATATTTATTATAGACGTTACCATTTTCCCCTACTGTGTAATCGATCCCACTGTACAGTCAGTCATACAGTGATTCAAAGCTTATGAGAGCTTAAAGTAGATTCATTCATCTGAATACGTCCATATTAAATTATATGACTAATAACATGATTAAGTCTTTCAGAATTATTAAAATTCAAAGAAATTAGTACGCTGAACATTTTTGCTGCACTTGAGAAATTGGTCTTTTTTTATTTAAATTTGTGAGATTTCAATGTATTATTGAATTGTTTTGATTTGGGCCTTTGATGCTGTCACAACAGAAGGACACTTGGACATGATTGCACAAAGGAATGTGCATTGTATGATTTCACAATTTTGAAAATTTGTAACAAAAAGACAGAGTTTGGGGAAGAAGACGGCGGTCATTCCTTCAGTCACTGAAGCTGTTCATGTTTACAGGCTTTCCTCTCAGAAGGAAGGAGAAACTGAGAGTCAATAGACATCATTCGGTACAGCTGTAGCTTTGTGTAACTTTGACTTCTTTGTCTCAGACGACATGGCTGACACCGCTCTTGTGTGTGCAAGGTAAGCAAGCAACAGGCAGTGAGAGTGACTGAAGCCAACAACCGGGAAGACGCCGACAAACAAACGCCATTTTGTACTATGGCTTGGTACAAAGTGGCGGCATTTAGCTGTCAGCGTTTGCAGTCTTGATGTTAAACCGAGTACGGTTTAACCGTACCCGTACTGAGGCTAATGTTAAGTTTTAACTGCATCAGAGACACACCTGCCTCTCTGCATTGAGTCCTTGAATGCATCAACACTCTGACCAGCAGGGGGTGCACCAACACATCATTTAGTTCCTATCTGTTGGTGGTTATGCTTTTCCCCCCCTGCATGCAAAACTCATCATAATGTTCCTCCTCACCTCTTCAAGGCTAATTTACAAATTAAATTAGTTTTGACCAGATGAGTCACGAGGCTGTTTTTTTCAATGCTATGTACACACATTAAGTGACTCCACAAGGATCACGGAGAGCGGTAAGAGCGTGTCCTCTTCTATTTTTGAAGGCACAGCGATGATGATGATGGTGATGATGATGATGATGATGATGATGATGATGATGATGATGATGATGATGATGATGATGATGAGACGTCCTGTGCACTGCGCCTCCAGCTCCATTAGAAATACCAAACAGCCGGGAGGGAGGATGCTGCTGAGGCCTTGCCCTGCTGATTGGAACATAGAGGACCACTGTCTCTCCGCTTCGCAAACAGATAACATTGAGCACATGATCGCCTCCCGCCTCCATTTGCACAAGAACATGTTTGTTTTGAGTCTGCAGAGCTGATCTATCAGCGAGTTAAGAGGAGGCGGGTCACGTCTTTAATAATGTACCTTACGAAGACGTTGGCTCTATAAGACATGTAAGGAAAGTCCCAGCTGAATATTTCTAAAGTGTGTGGGTCAAAAAAAAAAAAAAAAAAAAAAGAAGAAGAAGAAAACTCTCGCTGTTAAAGTCAGCACTCCCCTTAAGTGATTTAGCCCAAACGCTCATTAGGTTCTGAGAAATAGTAAGAATAAAACTGGTTTTGTTTACAACTCCCGCTAGTGTTCTCCACACAGGGCAGTGATACGGCGTGTGTTTGTTGAGTGGATCCAAATTCAGATAGACAGAGGCGGCAAGTTGATGGAAGCACAGGGAGCCAGAGGAGAACAAAAAACATCAGGAGCAAACAAAAAGCCAGAGGAGCTCAATCGGGGAATTGGATCCCCGATTGATTGGGAGGAACCAACAAAGAGGAGCAGAAGTGTTTAAGTACTGGGAGAGTGAATGTGGGCCCAATGGACCTGATTGCAGGTGTGAGAGGAGAGCAGATGGCAAGAGAAAGAATGAGAGTGAGCGGGTGGTACAGGGGACTAGGAAATAAATCTAACATTAAAGAATAACTACACCTAAAAACCTAAACTAGAGAAACAAAACATAACAAACTAGACACAAGAAATGAACTTAGTAATCTAGAATCACTAAAGGAAAACAGTAACAAGACTCGTCAAACAAAAAGAAAGCAACCGAGGAGCACAGAACAAACAAACGTCAAAACACAGGATGCTAACATGGCAGGAGTTCAATGCATCTGACAAAGGTTTGGTAATATCTGTGCTGACCCGTGCAGCTCAGGATCTTGACCGTCGGTCCGACCGAGTCTTCAAGCAAACTGTCACAAACAAACGTCCACAGAAACTTTTCCAAATAGTACTTTTCGTTTTTCTTTTTCTGTTTTCTTTTGAGTCTGATCGATCTTCCTGCCATGTATGAACTGCTCGTACTGTAAATGTACGAGCAGTACAAGGGTACTGTAAATGTACTGTAAATGCAGTACATTTACAGTACCCTTAAATATGCCCTCTGATGCCCTTAAATAAAATCAAGTGACATAAAATTCAAATTAACTTCAAATAATAATAATAATAGGTCAGTAAGCAGAGTTATGGTCAAAGGCTCTTAATTCGAAGGCCCTTGTGCGGTCACTAAATCAGATGAGCGATGCATCTGAAGTCAAAACTTTGGTGATGCAACACTCTTCTGATTTACTAGGCATCAGCACTGGTTCCACTGGACCCAGTTTTCCTTTGAAACACACTGCTTATACGGTGCAAGCAGATGTACGTACACATCGCCAGACAACCTCGTCATCTTTTCCTCCACATGTGAGTTTCACGTTTGATCCCTACATCTGCTGTTTTGGACATATTTATTACGTCCACAAGGTATGAGCTTCAATCCAAAAAAGAATTAGGTAGCTGTTGCTGGAGGGGAGAGGGAAAAAGTCTTGCAGCTGCATAAAATGTACATATTTGCTCTGTGTGGTAGCAGGATCTAAATGATCACACGTTTAAGGCAGAGTTTTGTTAGTTGAGTAAATATATAATGATTGTGCAAATGTGTGAATAATTGGGACAACCAGAGCAGTAAATCACCTGTAATCTTCGGCAGCACTGCTGAATACATTTGGAGCGCTCCTAATTATATCTGAAAACACTTATTGCTGCTTCAGACATGCCGTTCTTTTCAAAAATGTTCATAACTCAGAATGTTTGGACATTTATTTTGACATGTTAAGACCACAGACTCCAATGTACTCTATTACGATTATTTTGTGATAAAACAGTTGCTATGTTGAAGGAAAACGACTCATGGTTTCTAAATCGTTCCTCCAAATAAAAAAATAACTGAAAACCGACAACTAATGGTCGTCATGTCAGCAGATTCTTCTTACCGGAGCCATGGACTTCTGCAGCTCCTCCAGAGTTCCCCGTGGCTTTCTTCGCTGCTCTTCTCGCCCAAGGCAGTTGGTTTCGGTTAGCGTAATACAAGTTTTAGATTTTTTTTTCTGGTTCAAGCAAATGTGGGTGGAGTAACCAGAAATTACACTCAAATATGAGCCGCTTTACTTAAAAATCATTTGACTTAACTAGAAGTAAAAATATACTTCTCATGTTACGTCACACTCCAGCGAACTTTGTCGATGACAGCCATGTTGGTAGGGATTCATCCGTAGCCAACTGTCACCACAGTTGCTATGGCGTTGCTATGACAAAATTAAACAAACAAACCACAAGCTTAGAACCAGCTCTCACCTCGTTCCTATCCAATTTGTAAAACAACTATTACTCAATCACTACTTTCACTTATTTGGTCTCAATGTCATGGTTCATCTCTGCGCTTGCCTACCAAGATGGTGGTTCAGTGGCGTGGATCACTTCCGGTTCAGACTCTTGGGAGCTAAGTACCGTGCTATAAAACTGCGCCTAGACTTAGATTGTTTTAAGTTACTCAGTGTTGGGTCTTACTAGATCTGCATAACGTGCAACGCTGTTTCGGTTTTACCGACGATGAATTAAGCCGCTGTCTCATGGTGACGTTTGTCCAGTTCAAAATAATGACGGAAAGCTAGGAGTGACGGATTTTTACTGATGAGTGGTAGCTACGATAAATTAAAAAACAATACGAGCAGACACAAGAGAATTAGTTATAATTACTGCAAACAAAGAATTCAGATAAAGTATGACAAAGTCAATGGGATCGTAACAGAAAGACCTCCACAGAAAAACAGATTTTATATTGCAACTTCCGAAGGCAGCTGGCAAACCACTGTTTACCATCAACATATATTAAATATTTATTAGCGTGTGTAAATTTTATAAATCCTATTGTCAGAGTGAATTTGTTCTACTTGTGTCCCTTGAAGTCGTCCCTCAGGGGCAAATTATTTGAAATAAATAAATAAAGCCATTTTCTTTCCTCTGGCAGTAATGCAGCCCTTTGTGCTGGTCTGTCATAGAAAACCTTAAAACGTAAAAAGAGGGTTTAACTGTCTTGTTTTCCCTGTGTGTCCCATGTCTTAAGGACCGTAATTGTCAGATTGCGCACGACGTCTATTAGATGAAATTCTTCTAAAACCCTCGGGTTATCCAACACAATTACGCACTGTAGATGGAGTAGAAAACTGTTTATAGTTCCTCTCAATGGAAAAATGTTACGTCTTCTGAGAATGCTGTTTGTTTGTTTTTTTCTTCTTTGGCTCATCAAACAGGCACCTTTGATAAATATCTATTTAATCTTGTTGTATTTTGCATCATTTTTTGTCTCTATATTTTTGGGGCTTTCTGGCCGCTCATGGATTAGGTGAAAGGTCAAATCTGCTGATTTTACATGCATTTTACAACGACATAAAACTCCAGGTCACAGTAAGAATTACACAGCATTTCACACACTATCCTTTCTCTTTTTTAAAACTGTTTACTTGCTACATGATGGTAGAGGATTTGAAATCAGCTCTAACTGGATTACTTGAGTGATAAATTTCCCTAAAAAGATTTAAATTAACCTCGGAGCGCAGCAAGCCAAGTAAACATCTAATGACCTTCTGAAACTTCGGCCGTGACGCTTTGCGGGGCCTGGAGGGGCTGCTGTTATTGACAACGTTGCCTTTTTTGTCCTCCATATAAATGTAGCTGATTTTAAAAAAGATCTGTGTCTGTGAATTCACAGAAGTTGTAAACCGCTTGTTAAAAGGAGCAAAAGATACCCAAAAGTTGATTAGATTTGGAAAAGGGAACAGACTCAGATGCCTTTGAAAGTGTAGATAAAAAGATGATAATTCAAACACAGTGTTTCTGACTTTGAGTGAAAAGCAGCCAGAGTTTGACAACCAAAACTCGTCCTTCTTCCGTTTACTGACTTCACATGATTCCCTCGAACAGAAGCTCGAACCCTTTCCTCCTAAACATCACAAAGAGTTGAGGGTTTCTGGTTCTAACGAGCACATAAATATTCATGAGCCATTGTCTTTATTTCTAGTTTGAATGTTTTCTACTGAACAATTTGTTTTAGATGACCAGATCCCACCCTACACCTGTCCTTTCCATAATATCCCGCTGAGACAATGACATGAGCGTTTGCGAAAATAAATGAGGGGAAACAAAACGGCAATGCACAGCGGCACCACCAGGGGGCAGCAGGTCAATAAACGCATGTAAGCTGGCCAGGAGAGACATGGGCCTCTGATGAAGCTATCAGTCGGTAAAGTGTTTTGTTCTGACATGGACTAACTTCTTGAGTGTTTACTTCTTTTTAATGCTAACTTTCTTTTCTGAAGCGCTGCCATGTGAACGGCAGTTTTATTAGTGTTTACATAACGAAGAGCTGTCAGCAGAGCAGAGCAACTCAAATACAACTTCCTGTTCTGCTTCAAAATAAGAGTCTCAAGCAGGGTATACAGCTGAAAGAAGTCACACTTTCATGAAAGACTAATACCACGAATTTGAAATGAACGGGTGAATTCACACGATGACCGCGACTGGATAGTTTCCCATAACTTTGATTAGAAATTTTGTGGCTTTGTAAAATTGCACATTACCTCAGTAATTCCAACCTTTTTTACGTTGGTTATTAAACTAAATATAACCAGCATTCTCCATCAGGGCAGGGCTAACAACCTAAACATCGATACTATCGATACCAAGGTGAGTATTGGTATTGGTATTGGATTGACGGTAGCGACATAAGATCTGTTGTTTTGTTTGCCTTTTCTGTTTCATGTGTCCAATAAGTTGCACAAACTTGCTCACAGAGTTCATGCAGGAACTATAAAGCCAAATATCAAGAGCTCATATTTAAATTAGAGGGCAGAATTTAGTATCCGTGTAATGTTTGCAAATGTTGATAAGACAGAACATGCCCTCACGTTTCTGTGTTAAATATTGAAGGGAAATTAGATTGCAGTTCAAGACTTGAATAAACAATTCACCTGATCTTCCGACATTAGACAGGCATCTTCACTTCCACTTTTTAAATCCTTTTTCAAAACACATGTTATTGCTGGCTATTAACATAGTTGCTAAGATACTTTCACTCAACTTGTTTTCTGTTTATTATCTTGTTTTTATTTTCATTGTTTTAATCGTTGCTTTATGCTATGATGGTTGGCTGAGAAGCACTGTATCCAGTTGCCGTTGTTTTAAATGTGTTATGCTAATAAATCTTCATTTATTTACATAAATCTTCTACTGCACAGCTTATTATGTTGTAGTTAGTATCTTTTCTGCATTTTATCAGAATCATAGTCAACTGACCGAAGTCAAGTCAGCCAATTGTTCGACAACAATGACATTTCAAGAAAAAAGTATTGGTCTCGGTATCTGTATCGGCGATACTGGCGCTGTATTTACCAGATATCGGATCAATCCCGACGTTCTCAGTATCACACAGCCCCGTTCTCCAGATGGCAAAACACAAAGAGCTGATTGTGTTTTGATGTCACATGTAAAGCTTCAGATCTGGTAAAATGCTTCACACCATGTTTATTTGCTCCAGCTGCAGCGTCTGAATTTTGACAAACTACTGAAACATGAGTGGTCGGTGTCGGTTCCCCACATTTCCCCTCTGTTCTCTCGATGCGGTCAGTCCCCATCACTGATTCTGCTCCTCTCTACTGCGGCCCCAGGCTGCTCGTTTTGGCTCTCTGAATATGTCCCTATATTCCTCGTCACATTCAGGGATGTGTTTGGTTTTTTTTTTTTAAGGTGGAAATTGCAAAAAAAAAAAAAAGAAAAAAATGTTAACAGAAGCCTGCAGCCTGAAGCTACTGGAATTAAGTCGAGCCAAACGTCAGTCGATCAAAAACAGACGATTCTTCTCAGACGAGACGCGTCGTGTGCCACCAGCATCCCTCCTCGTTCGTCTTGAACTTCCTCACCCTGCAGACGAGGCACCGCCTCCCTGCGCAGGCCGTCTGCCGTCTCTCTTAACAGGAAGCTTGTGAACGGCGGCAGTGTCCCCAAAAGCGACTGTGCGTCCCATTGAAAGTATTTTTGTCCGCCCGTGTATTTTTATCCCCCCTCTATGACGCACGCAGAGAGAAAGGGCCTTCAGTTTGCGTAACTTTAAAAATGTTATCACCACATCGCTTCCCTCCACTCAAAAATCACATCGAGCCTCCTGGCCTTTTATTATCCGTGGAAACGAAGGAAGACAAAAAAAAAAAAAAATGAAAAAAGGTTTTTCCTTTAGTGAATTTTTAAATTGTGTTTTTCTCTGAATACAACTTGTGCCACTGAACTTCTCAGTAGGGTTTTGCAGTTTTTAGCACACCTCTTCTTTTTCTTTCTTTTGGAGAAATCTAGCAAACCAAAGCAGCGAGTTCAAGTCTTTTGTAGTCAGGGTGCAGGCAGCTGTTTACTGGAACAAGAGTCATTTCCTCTCTTCTTTTTTTAAAATCTACACTCCCAGAGACAAAGGTTTGTTGAAAGTTTCCCTCCGTTCTAAACAAATTGGTTCAACGCATTTCGAGCTGATTTCCATCAAAAACCGAAGACCTAAATCTCTCGTTGTCCAAAAAAACAACAACTAAATATTCTGTTATTCCAAGTATTTACCTTTTTTAATTGCTCACTGACTTGCAGATGGTTAATCAGGAGAAAAAAACAAAAACAAAATTGTTCACAACTGGCCATTCGAGCTGCAAGAGTCCGCAGCTGTTGTTCGCCAGAGCTGTGAATGAATGTTTGGCAAAGACGAGGAACAACGGTTTGGAGCAGAAATGTTACTGTTTAGGGCGAAAGGAAACGACTCGTAGCAAATCTGAGAACCCCCCCCCCCCAAAAAAAAAAAAACCAACAAACTTTGTGAATCAATGAGGTGGAAAAGAAAAAAGAAAGAGGATTATTTGGGGAAGAAGTCAGAGAGGCAAACAGACCGTACGCTAACACGCTGTAGCAAGTGGCATGCAGGGAAACTGGGTCATTGTGGTGAAAGACACACACACACACACACACACCCACACACACAGATATTAGCTCCACCACTCTGGGCTGCGGTCCTACGCATCCATCAATGCTTACAGTAAAACATATTAGACTGTTGGAGAGCTTGCTGAATCCCATGATAGTTTGGTCAGGACTTGGCTTCTGCACACAATTGAATCTGAGGCTTTTTCTAAAGGTACGAGGGAGTGTCGTAAAGTAAAATAAAGATGACTATTAAATGACACAATAATAAATGCAACCATTAGAAAACCTGGTTAGATAAAGGACCAGCCATAACTTTTACACGCAAGTAAAAGTTAAGAGAAATCGTTTCCCAAAGCATCGAGAGACTTGCTACCAAATTAGACGTAATGTAGTTATTCTTTCGAGGGGGGAGGATTCTTAAGTAGTAAAATCTTACGAAACAGTTTTAAGATGAAAATAAATCAAGGTAGAAAAAAAACAAACTGAGTCAACACAGAATTCAGTGAGAGCGCAGGGAAAACGATCCTCCTGCCTCGCTCTTGTTTTGAAGCAACAATTTAACAGTTTTTTTTTTTTTTTTCATTTGCATAGCTTTATTGGAGCGTGCGAATCTTAAACAAACCGCAGCAGTCTGGCAGCTCCTCGTCGTAACTTGGTCAGACACTGTTGTGGGACGCCACTTCATTTACCAACCAGCATGGTACTGTTCCTCCCGTGTCCCGAAATGCACGTGCGGGTCATTAAAATCCCCAGGGAGCCTGACAGTCTGTGCTCTCTTTCCTCCATTTCTCCATGTTCAAATGCTCCAGGCCCAGTTTGTGGTCTGTGCTTTGCTTTTTCTTTTTTTTTCTTTTTTTATTTGTTGCACTTGTTCTTGTTTTGAACTGTTTATTACATCAAGCCCTGACTTCCCTCACGATTCTGCCTATTTCCTGCCCTGTGTTTGGATCCTACGTCAACATGTTGTTTGACTTATTGAGGCAGTCAATTTTGAGGCACTGGTGATAAATCACAACATGGTGCCAGAAAGCGCTTGTCCAAGAGCACAGCGCCAACTTTCCACTGCATGCAGAATTCTTTACTTGCGCGATATAAAACATTTAAGTTCTGTTTGTGTAACAGCTGGGAGATCTGAACTCTTTTCCTCAATGCATCGCAGCAAAACCTGCGCTGTTTCCTGTCGCTCAGGTAAGACAGAAGTCCTCTCTGGTCTTCTGGTTCTGCTCTACACACCCAGAACCAGAACCAAACGTGGAGAAGCAGCATTCAGCTTCTATGAATCCAGAATCTGGAACAAACTTCCAGAAATCTGCAAAACAGCTGAAACACTGAGTTCCTTTGAGTCACAGCTAGATCCCCAGTCTGCTTTTGATCATTATAAAAGGAACTTTGACGTGTATTGATGGTTTTATCGATGACACTTTGACAAAATGTGATGTCAGATGTTGATGTTTTCATGATGTAAAGCACCTTGAACTGCCATGTTGCTGAAATGTGCTATAAAAATAAACTCGATTGATTTTCTTATCTTAGCACGTCTTCTCTTAGCTTTGCTTAGCCGATCCCAGCCTGCAGTTTGCTGTACAGCAAAAGATGATGCCATCACCTCGCCACATTAAATCTCTTGTGTGTCTTTGTTTACTTCTCAGGAATAACAATCTCTGTTTAAAAGAGAAATTCAGGAAAACTGGACGATGCAACTTTAATGTGTAATCTTACCTCTTTCAAATCTGTAACAACATTTATAACAGATCGGCACACGGTAACATTACACGCCTGATGTGAAGTGTCTCAGTTAAATGAGCTCAGTTTTGGTTCTAATCCCTCGTCAGATACGACTAAAAGTTCCTTCACACGTCGCGGGGTGAAGCTCTGTTTCTTTTTGCTTGTGTGTGTGTCCCCTCGACAGGGAGGTCAAAGCGTGGGATTGTCTGGATTGTCGGCACAAACGCCCGTCAGAAGGGACAGATGTTTTGCCCAAGGGCATTGGTGGCGGCTGCTTGGGAACAAAGACGCCTGAAATCCTTTTGTCCTTCCGCTGAAAGATGGCTCCTCTGCTCATAGGGCCACCCTGCTCAGTGTGTGTGGCGGCCGGTCAGGAATGCTAAGTGGTTGTCCACCTAGTGTCCACAGCTGCTCCGAGCACAAGAGGGTGTGTGTGTGCAGATGCAGACGTCCTGGTTGTAGTTGCTTTTCTAGAACTGATGGGTTCATCTTCTGTTAATAAGGTCTCTCATGCGTCCCATTACTGACTGGCAGACGGCGTAATGAGAAGCATGTAGTTGCCGGTTGTTTGTCTGTCAGGCAACGTATACGTCGTACATCATCGGCAGTTTCATCCACGCCGCAAAAAGGAAGAATTTTCAAAGTTCACAGAGGAGCCGTGAAAATAACAGAGTAAATGTGATTTGGGGTGATTTTCTCTTTCAACCTATCTCAGTGTGAGACTCTGCTCTGGCAGCAGCATCTCTTAACATTTCACATCTTGTGAAACGTCTGCTGGGACTGCAGCTTTCTCGCATCTGCGCGCGCTCTGTGGATGTTTTTTTGTTTGTTTTTTTTTTCGAAGCCGCCGGATGAGACTTGAAGTTGACAAAAACACAAAAACAAAGAAAAATACCCCATCTCCTTTGAAACGTCTAACCTCGTCGCTTGGCCTGTATGGGTGGTGTCCTGTCAGAATTTATGCTCTCGCTTCTCAATCCTGCTGGTTTTGGTGGTGGGGGGGAGGATTGGCTGCGCTAACAATCACAGCTGTACATCTGCTTTACATCTTGTTTTCCTCCCCTCCTTCATGTGAAAAACGGCAACAACCTTTTATCGTCACCGGGGGGGGGAGGGACGACGGAAAAATTGTTTTGGAATCCCAAAAATGCACGTCTACGTTACAACTCCGAATGCTGCTGGTTGAACGGAAGGAAAGGGCTCAGGCATAACCTGCCACGATAAGGTGGAGGGGTTACAATTATTGTTGTATTTACTGTTACCAATATTCACAATGCGGGGGAAAAAAAAGAAATACTACTGAAAATACAAATGGAACCAACTTGCAGGTATTAATAATTCTTAGCTTTTTAATATTTTATCACTTCACAACAGTCCTGTAAAGTCTCATGTTTTTGCCGGGAAACTACCATTTCTTACCTCCCTCTACCGCCGTGGTCACATATTCTTATTTTCCAGTAAATATCCTGGATTATCCCAAAGTCTGGATCTAAATGTAGTTGAGAGTCTTTAGATTTCTCCAGGAGATTATCTGTCTTATACTGTCACCACATAGAGACACTTTCAGCTACAGTAAAAAATTTAAAAAAAAATACATATTTATTTAAAAAGTTACATACTGTGACTTTAAGGGTTTTGCACCTCAATGTGAGCATGAATAGCGTCTTGTCTCGTATGTCTTCATTTTGGCCCTAAATTGAACTGGTAACCCGTCCTGGGGACAGACCCAACCCCTCTGGCCCCTCAGCCCAAAACAGGACAAAGCGGGTATAGATACTTTATGTCTCGATGAATGGATGAATACCAGCTAACCCAAACTACCATGACCAAGAAAGTCATAAAAACCCTGAGAGTCTGTCACCAGGTCATGGTTGGATCGTCTCACTCTTCAATGCCTCTTAGCACAAAGCAGACCGATGATGTGTTTAATGAAAACCCAATTCCTCACACTCTTACACAACTAGAAACTTGAGCGTGGCGAATTTTTGCCCTGAATTTTTATGCTGGCTTTGTTTTGAGACTTTTTACTCGTTCCAGGAAACAGAAAAACATGAGGCCTTCATGCGCTCATAAACTCATAGACTGGCTTTCGATCACATTAATATTGGCATTTGAGCCGAGGATGGTCAGCTGTTGTCCGTTAGCTGAAGGAAGCGAGCGCGGCGTCAATGGGCCGCATTGACGAGGTCGGAGGGGGGCGAGCGGGCAAGGGGAACATGCGGGGAGCACGTCGACATCATGATTTTGGTTCCCGTATCTCCCTTCCTGTACACTTGCTGGAGAAAACAAGCGGGCCATTGTGTGCGTTGAAGTGCATGATTTTTGAGTGTGTGTATTTTTGTGAGGCTGGAAGTGGAGGGTGGCGTGATGAGGAGACCGTGACCAGGTGTCATGTGATGGGTAGAGACGAACACAATAGGCACTTGAGAAAGAAAGTAAACACAGTTGGTGTCTTCTTCTTCTGCTGTACGTTTGTGCGCATCATGCTTACAAATTTTTACATCTGAACCGGAATGAATGCGTGATCGCTGCACGGATAACAAGTGAGGTCACGATGGGTCACTTAAATATATTTTCCCCATATCACACACAGCGCTAAGTCTGCACCAGCATGCGGATTAAAACTTGTATGCAAAGAAAAAGCTCGTCATTTTCTCATTGATATTTCTTCAATCTCGAGTTTGCACTGAGGATGAAGAAAGACATGAGGAAACACAAACCAAGACGTCTTTAAACAAGAAAAAAATGTACCTTCTTAAATGAGAAATTGCTTGTTTTTGCAACACTTACTTCACCGCTCCCGCAGGGGAAGGAAACCTGTGAATGCGGACAGAGCAAAGCTACGGATAACGGCCGGGGATGAACTTGAGCCCAGCAGCCGTTCAACAGCTAATAAATTAGCGTCCAGAGACAGAAAACGGCGGCTCGCTGGCTTAAAAGATTTTCTACTCTTTCATGGGGAATACTGCTCATTCTTCTTCTTTGCAGTTTGTTTTTTTTGTCTCACTGTTACATGTTATCTTTTTTGTTTCTGCAGTAAAACTCTCCTTCAGAAATTAAAGAAAGCTCAACTGGGGAAAAAACGCTTCCTGGAAATCCTTAACGCAGTCAGCAAGACAATCTGTTAGCGCTGTTAGCGCTGTACTAAGTTATGCTAGAGTTTAATCAATAAATAATGTAATTCTCGTCCTCCAGGCACAAAATTAAACTATCAGTTTACCTATCTGGTATACATTTCTTTACGTTTCTTCTGTGCCATCTGTATTATACATAAAATCTGACTTATTTTGATGCTACGCTCTATTATTATTATATTATATCTAATAATAAGAAACTCATGATGATGTGGAGGGAAAACCCCAAAGCCTCCAATTGAGTCCATGTGTAACTTTATTTATCAATCAAACCAATGTAAAAATAAGTACAAAACAACCCAGTTCTGCTGTGATAACAAAATGGATCCAGGACAAAGACTGGGTAAATGTTGTTTTATGAGATTTTATTGGATTTCTGAGAAACTCTGCCGCTGATTCAGTTCATCTTATCAGCTCTTAGAGGGAAAGGGAGGGAAACTCTCCCTTCCACGTTGGGTTTCTGTGCCGTTTCAGCACAGGTCTTCGCCTTGTATCCATGAAAACCTGGAGGTTTGGGTGGATTAAGTCCTAAAGCTGATAATAAGGAATCAAATAATGTTTTAAATCTAAATTTAATAACAAATACTTGTTTTACCTTCTTTTTCAGTGATATTGCTTTTCCAGCATTAAGTTGGAAACTGATCTGGAAAAGCTCAGCTGATTTCTAGAGCATCAGTAAAAAAATAAGGGTGAAAACATTTTTCACATGGTTTTTTTTTAGTCTGATTTTTGGCTCGGAGGACCGTATGATGTGTACATCATCTGACAGCTCACGCTGTTTGATTACCAGGGTGTTTGGCTGCAGGACGGAGAAAAGCCCAGCGATTTCGGTGAACTCTCCAGGAATGCTGCGCGTTATCTCGCTAATAATCTACTTATAGCTAATCTACAGAAAACAGTAATGAACCCTAATTTTCATAACCACATTTGCAATTTGGAGGTCAATTTGATAAGAACATGAGCACTTAAAGGAATGTGGAAAACCAGCATGTCGGCCGTGTTGGACGGGTTATTTGCAGTTATATTTTCCAGAACTTGTGGAAAAGGCTAAAAGCTCCTGCTGTAGACGTTGATTGAGGCTGATAGGTGGGGAGTTAAATCCCTGCTGCAACTCGCTGCTCAGATTTTCTTAAGCTGTTTTTCAGACAGCAGGAAGACAGACAGATGTCGGTTTTCCTTCAAAACATCTCCATGCTCTGCTGTTTGCAAAGTCGCTAAGGCTGGGAGCGAAAGCAGCAATCAGAAAGTTCATGAGAATGTTGCAGAGATACCAGGCTTCCTTCCTCTTTCTTTCTGGAAGTGCAGCTGTGAATCAGCATGTAATTGTCCAACGGGGGACGACGGCAGACAGCGAAGCCTGCAGCGCGGCCAGCTCACTGCTGATGGGAAAACCAGACGACACGTCGGCCCAGACCCAGAACTCACTGGGGCATCAGACCGAAGGGATTAAAGGCAGATAGAAGCTGGTGTGAGAAAAAAAATAAAATCACGAGTGTGTAAGTGAGGAGAAATGGCAGCTTATGATATCAACAATGTTGCTCCCCATCCAGGAAGGCAGGAACCTACAGCTAACAAAAAAATAGAGATGAATTGTTTTTATGATTATTATTATTATTATTATTATTATTATTATTATTCCTTGGGTTGGCTGTTTATTCACATGTAAGACATTACAGTGATTCACTGGCAGAACAGAAGCTGCGTTTCCACTGACCATATAATTTGTGCAATTTGACATTTCAAAATAAAACTTGGTTTTTGATCAAAGTTTTGCTGCTAAGATGAGGTGGGTTTTTTGTTTTGTTTGTTGGCTTTATCAAAATTAGTTTATTTAGCAAAACTGGAATACAAAAACTTTTTTAGCATCACACCAGTCACACGATCGACAACCGGATGTTGCCGCTGGTGGAAACCACGAAGAAGAAGACAGCAGGAAGTAGCTGGAGGACCACGGTGTGGGATTAATGACTTGTCGTGTGGTGCTATTAATTGCGTTTCTAATTTAAAGGAAACACTGTTGCGCTTTCCCCCCGACAATAGCGTAACATCAACAACGTTTTGCCTACAGTAGTCATGGAAACGCAGCTACTGAATCTGACTGACTCTCAGCTTCTTACCAAGCACCTCAACACAATGTATCTTATCTGAAACGACACATTGTTAATATTTTTACAAGTGAAGTGAGCACTAATCTTAGTTTTGATACAGATACTGGATTATAATGTGTCTCATTCCTTTGTTGCTCTTGCTGCCTGTTAGCATAGCTGTCCTCCAGGAAGACGGCTCTCGGCCCAGGTCAAAGGTCAAACGTCTATGCTATTTCCATCTTTCTTCCTGATCCGCCTGCTGTATGTTTTGGTCTTTGTTCTCTAACAAAACCTGAGCCCTTCGCAGATGGACGTTAAATAATAAGAATCATAAAAATAACAAGTGGACTGTGGATTCCCACTTTGGTGATTTCTGAAAGCAGCTACTGGACGCCATGTTTTCCTTTTCCTTCTGCTTCGAGATGCACTTTGCTTTGTGTTGGTCTGTCTCATAAAATCCTGAGATAATTCAGTGAAGTTGGGGGGGTGTGTGCAAATTGACAAACCGTGGAAAAGTTCCCGGTTTTGATAATTCTCGCTACAGAAACATTTTGTTCTGAAGTGTCAGTTGAGGCGGGGTCATTTCAGGCACAAATAAATAAAAGCTGACATCTGTATTCATGTTCTGCTTTCATCTAAAAAAAAAGCAATTATGTATCTTTAGATTACATCTAGGGAACTGAAACAAGCCCTCAGGATGACTTTTTAAATAATTTTTTTGTATTCCTGGATCTCAAGCATCAGCATGTGGCTTCCTGCACTCATCTTGAGCGGAAAGGAAGTACGCGCATATCCTGACTGTGCTTTTCCTCCACTGTTATACTGTGGCTAAACAGTTCAACAAACACCGCAACTTCTGCCCGGCCAATAATAAGCCCTCTCCTCCCCTAAACCCTCTCCTCCCCAACTCGTTGCTGCTGGAGGTCAAGGAGCCGTTCCTGTTCCCAAGGCGATGATGGATCACGGAGCGGTGATGTCTCTGGTGCTTAACCGGGGTTATCGGCGTTGCCACTTGGAAGAAATAAATGCCCTCAGAAAGAAAAAAAATCAATCCTCAACACAATGTGAGGTCACTCTCCTGCTGTTTCCTCTCGCCGCTTTCTTCAAACATGTCCATTTTTGATGGGTTTTGTTTTTTTTCTTTCTCTCTTTTGGTTTTTCTCACTGTGAAAACTCCAACAATAAAACAAACAAAGAAAAAAAACAGGGTTTATGAAATTCCATTATTTTGTCACGATGGCCGCCTCTCGGCCGCAGCGTCCCGAATCTGACGCAACCGAACTGCGGCGGCGGTGAGCGCCCGCATAAGCACGTCTCGCTCTGTGAGGCAACGCAGAGCCAGAGGACTGATAGCTGCCAGATGCGGTTTTGTTCCCGAAATGCCAGAGCTGTCGGAGCTACAGGAAAACAAAATAGATTCCCGTTTTATTGTCACTTTGTTTCTGCTTTGAATTCGGCACCAGAAACAAAAAACGTGTTTTAAGCTTTGAGACACTGCAACGAAGGAGGAAAAAAAGGAAAGGAGAAATTGTGCCAAGGTCGGTTCTCCGGCTAAAGACAACGATCTCATTGTTCGAGATAGTGAGTAAATAATCAGTAGTGTTTGGGATAACCCTTTTGACATTTTCTACTTTGTTTTGAGAGAGACCAGATCACGCGGGCCAACAGAAATAACGTAAAAGGCTTGATAAGGCTGTTCAGTGTTTCTGTCTTGTCCTGTTAGAAGATATCTTTGACAAGATGCTGCAAACGAAGAAAAAGAACAACACTTCCCTTTTCCAGGCCTTTTTACCACATCGTAAATTGTCCATCGGCCAACCTACGCTCAGAGTAATTGGCATTTAACCACTCAAGCTGATAGGAACAAGGTCAAAGCCAACAATAAACATCCATAGAGTTTACAGCCTAAGCTGGCACTGGATCGAGTTCATTTAAAGCTCTGGGGAACAAAGTCTAAACAGGTTGCCGTTTTTAAACTGAATCATATCTAAAAACGTGTTTCACATGTTTTTAAGCCGAGTCCCATGCGTGAACCATGCGTATCTCTTCTTTGTTTTCGTTTTGGATAGTTTGTTTGAACCAAAAGGAAGGACGTAGAGTTCAGTGTCGTACTGCATTAGCCTTTTATTTTCAAGTTTAATGGAAAAAAACCCCGCAAAGACGTGGATGCAACGTAAGAGAGAGCGCCCAACAAATCTTGAGCTTTATTATTAAAAGAAATAAGTAAGGGTGTGTCTTTAGGAGCCATTCCAAGGATTTGTTGCTTTGAAGTGAGCAAATCTTCATTAGCACAGACAGAGCGTCTGCACACAGTTGCATGAGATTGAATAATAATAATGATAATATTTTTCTCTCGCAGGTTTTCTTTCAGGATTACATCCTGTTTTGTGCCATCCATCTTTGTTCAGCTTTCCATTTATAAAACCTCTGCAGTATTTGAGGAGATCTGCATCGATTCAGTTGCGTTGGAGAGAACCGTGCTAGCAGAACACGGGGATTTCTTCAATGTTTCCAGATCAGGCTGACTTAGCTGGTGATCAAAATGTGAACGCTAAAGGTTTCAAATGTTTTTGGAATGAAATGTTTACATACATCATGCTATTCAAGACATGATGTAGACAAAATAATGTTAAAAAGCAACACAGCACACTTTGATAAAATGAAATTGAAAAACAGATGAGGAACAAAGTTATTCTGACTTTGATACATTTTTGTTTGGGACTCTATAAAACCACAGTGAGTGTTATTAGCCACAAATGGCCCATCCTGCCAGTACTACTCCAAAAGTTTAATAAAAATCTGATAAAAATTAATTACAAATGCTTCCACGCATAAATGGGGTTAATCTTACAATCCATACATGTTCTGTCTGACTCAAAATCCAGCTCATTTCCTTTCTCTTATGGTCAATGTGACATTTATACACTGCTTTAGTTTTCAGAAACAACACTGGGATTTGCCACATCAGATCTGACGGTTCTGTTCAGAACTCAAAGGAAACGACAAATCAATCTAGACCAGTAGAAGCCCAGTTGCTGCGCCACCATCTAAGATGGCCGAAATCTTCCCCGTCGGCCCCATTCTGACGAGCCAACAGATCAGGTCTCTAGAAGTAAACCGAGGTCATTCAGACTACCAAAAGTAAGAAACCAAGCACAGATAGTAACTTTCCAGCACCCCACATTTTAAAAGAAAAAAGTCTGAACTACTCCTTTAACAGCGACAGATCGTTGAGCCAACATAAGGAAACGTTTGTGTTTATATCGTCGCTGTTATTAATACACATCTGTTTTAAAGGCACATGTGACGCAATCCGGACATTCTTTGATCATTTTTGTTTAATTTATAGAACAATGCCAAATGCTGTTCCACTTACAATATGCCATCATAAAAAAATTTAAAAAAACTTTCCTTTTCTTTTCTCCTTTCTTGTTTTTACGTTCCTTACATTTTGAGATAAACCCAAAGAAATATTGAATAAAGTCATATATAAAACAAGTGTAATGTTACACTTGTTAAAATCAACCTTTTAGGTCTCAGACAACAATTCTGAGTTCAACACTGCCAGACAAAACACATTAAAAACAGTAATGATACCAGATTTTAGAGAACTTCCTTTGCTGTTTTCTCCACGTTGTCCTTGAGGTAATGGGACAGTGGACATGTCTTAGGATAAATTATGTTTATATACCTCCGGCTTTGTTCCTGATCCAAGATGAAATTTCTAGTTAAAGCGACCAAGATTGGTTAGTCCTTTTTTTCTTTTCAAAGGTTGAGTGTAAGGTCATGTTATGGCCTTGTGACACCATAAGCACAAGTTGGATGTTTCAGTGTCTCGCTCTGCAAACAAAGAAATGTTTAAGCGAGAACACCTTCTTCATCTTCTTCTTCTGAGTGTTGGCTATGAAAATTGACATTACTTGTTTAAAAAAAAAAAAAGTTTGTCAAGGTTTATTCACAATTTCAAAACAGAAGAGTTTGATTTTTCATGTACAATCAGCTTGGTTTGAATCAACATTTTCTTTTCTTCAATGAATGAAAAAAAAAAACTATATATATATATATATATAATATATAATATATAATATATATATATATATATATATAATATATATATATATATATATATTCATAAAATACTAGTTTGATGATCTGTTTGTGTGTAACCAAAATTCCAAAACGGATCAAATTTGTAAGGTGACGAAAATTTTTTCACTGTAAATCTGACGCTCCAGGTTTTTTAGAAAAGCCTCACCACCACCTGCATTGCTGACATTGCAATTTAAAACATGACTATTGTTAGATAGTCTTACACTAGAGGTCTGCAGTGTTTGCTACCAAAAAAAGAGGAGTACTTTTTGCTCTCTATCACATGTTTTGTTTTTAACACTTGAAGAACTTTTTGAGTGAACCTTCACGTCTCTTGCCGCTGTTACGTGTGAATTTTCCCCTTGCGGGACAATAAATGCGGTTTCTATTCTACTCTATGCACATTTTCAAGATTCGAAGTAGAGGTAAAAATAGAATTTTGCAAGAAAATAATGGAAATTTCATTTTGTTGGATGAAACATGATGTAAAAACAAAGCAGATTCCAATCTAAAGACATGAAAAACAGATCAAAAAGCACAATTGCTTGTTCTGTTAGTGTCATTCTTTGTAAATATTGAAAAAAAAAACAGACTTTCTAAAACCAAAATTTATAGACAAAGATATTAAGTGCCATTGTAAGACCACCATCTTACATCAATTAGGTGAGATAATAAATGGAGCCTTTACCAGCAGCCACAAACATCTGTCTGCCTGAAACAGAGCGGCGCATTACACGGTCGGCCAAGCGATGTGAGGTCAGCGTCCTGAGACCGCGCTCCATCTCCCAGCAGAGCACCAATTGAGGAAATCCTAGAAGGAACCGTGAGTGTTGGGGAGGGGAAGCGGCACAGAGACACACCAGTTCAGAAACCCTGGCTGTACTTCATGTCCTCGTTGCTGCGGGGGGAAACAGAAACAGGAAGAAGAGCGAGAGAGCGGCCTCCTGATGAGGATATCCGCAGAAAAAACAACAACCGTCGAGGGCAGAATCAAGCTGTCGTCTCCAGAAAAAAAAACATTCTCTCCTAACACAAATATGCTTTTTTTTTTTTTTTCTTGAAACATAAAAATAAAACAACAGGAACCGCTTCTTGTAAAAGACAGCCACGCATGTTTTGATCTCTAAACCCAGAGGCGAAGACTGAGACAAACTCGGACCAACATTATAACCACAGCGCTTTGATCCGGTGGAACATCACAGAAGGAAGGAAAACATACAGCGCTACGGCTCGTTATGGATGTGCGGTTTGCTGTGTTAGGAGAGTCACGCCACTAATCGGATGTTTCCTAAATGCCTTTTGTCATTCCAGCGCATGTTTTTTTTTTCTTTCTTTCTGTTTTGTTTGCATTCTTTGCTGTGTGCAAACCATCGCTTCATGTGGCACAATCTCCACTTTTTGGCCTGTGCTGAAAACACAGTACAGATTCTGTCCTCTGATACGGAAACATAAAATCCGGTCTAATTCTTAGTGCAAATATCTTAGTACACTGAAAAAAACTAAGTCGCAAGTAACTTTTCAGTAAAACAAGTCAGATTGTTTCACTTTTAACAAGACATAATCTACTACTTTTTCATCTATGCTAAAAAAATTATATGTCTTAAGCTAAGCTCCTATATCTTGCTGAAAAGTTACTTGCAACTCATTTCAAATGTACTAAGATATTTACAGTAGAAACTAGGAAATACCTGGTCAGACTTTGTGTTTACATCTTCGAGGCGCCGGCTAATTTCTGGTGAAGGTGTCTGAGAGCCCACACGGCTTGTTCGAGGTGAATGTCGGTCAGTGAGTTCTTTACTTCCATCCCCTCGACCCCTATCATCAGCTTTCCTTGCGACATATTTATGAAACCTTTGTTGAGATTCCATTTGATAGCGAACCAGAGATCTGCGAGCCACCGGCTTCAAAGATAAAAGTCACAAACAAAAAAAAATGTGGGAGTCTCAGGCTTTTCACCTGATGGTCATAAATAATTGGTGTAATTATAGGAAACATCTGCACCGGACCTCGGGTTTACTTGTGCTTTTGCCTCATGGTTCGAGCATCTCTACGTCTCATGTCGGCGGGTAGAGGAGGAAATTAGTGCGCACAACTCCAATGGAAAAAAAGCGAGGAAAAAAGTAAATGGGTGACCGGTTCTGGTGAACAACCAACAGTGGAAATAAGCAGCTCTCCAAAATGCCAAAGGTTTTAATGTGGGCAAGAAAAGAACACAGCATGTCGCCAAAATGTGTTCTTTTGCATTCAATTTTGGAGAAATGGTTATTAATAATAAAAGCATAAGCCCTGTTTTGTAGAGTTGACATTTTCTCGCTGTATCCCGATGGGTTGTCTCCAGAATATTTCTGCTACATTTTATCACGTTTAAAGTATTTCACCGGGACGGAGGGAAACAACGCAGTGGAAACCGTGAGGTGGTAGGACGATTTGACTCGGTTTTTCAGAATGTTTTAGGAATGTTTTATAGAAAACGAAAACACGAGCGTGATTGATAGCGCTAATCAGACCCTCCTCCTGGCTCTGATTGGTTGTTTCTGGTGAGCACTGAGAGAAGAGGGAGGAGTTTGATTTTTTTTTCAAATTGTCAGTCTCAAACCGCGACACGATAACAGTTTCAACAAATATGTATAAAAAAATAAAAAATATGCATACTGCAGCTTTAAGAAAGATTATTCTTCCACAATCTTTGCTTAATTGCTTATGGAGGACTAAGCAGGTGCGGGAATTGGATGGACAGGACCGGACCAATACCACCTTCTCTGTGGCCTCCGGTGTTGTTTCAGGCAGCGTTCCTCCATCGTGTGAGACTGCAAAGCCTGTTAGTGTTTTGTCTCATCGAGAAACCACAAGAAAATTCAGTTTGGTTTGTTTAAAAAAACGCGATAGCCTTTAAAAAAGCTAATGTTGTGTGACAGAAGGTGGTTTCACATCTACAAATGTTTGTTTTGAAATTCCAGCCAAGATTTCTGATGTTGGAAAAGATGAGAAAATGTCTCCCGCTATTTGTCTGAAATGTTGCAATAATGTGAACAAGAAAGTGTAAAACCTTCAGGAGGTCAAATTAACTTCTTAATTTATCTAAATGGCAGCCCAGTTTTCCCATAGCGGTAAAAGGGTTACTGCCATTAAAAAAAACTTTTAGAGTGATTTGACATGACATAAAAACCTCAACAATTGGATATTCTGATCCTACCAGTGCCTGCAAGTTGCTCCAGATGTCATGCGGTGCAGGCAGACACATCCCACTGAGGGAGTGGTTTTTATTGCCGTTCATCCCTCTGGACCTCAGCCTGATGGATCCCTGCCATGCAGCTCTGGCAATTATCTCAGCTCCAAGACAATGAGGGGATCTGTCCCGCTCTTATCGCCGTTCTTCTTTTTGATCAGCCTCTGTTTGGTGACCAAAGAAATAACCAAACTTTAATCAAGAGTTCAAAGTTCTGCTGCTTCCTGAGAAAGGCGAGGAGGAAGCAGAAAACGTTTTACAGTAGCTCTCCAAGAGTAAACGTCCCATAAAACAATAAATGTCCATTCAACAAGGCTGCATCCTGTGGAGCATCAGGGACAGCAGCACGTCCACATACACACACACACACACACACACCCCCCCCCCCACACACACACACACACACACACACAGGTGCATAGTAATAAGGCACTGAGTGTCATGCATAATGGTGCTAATGTCAGATAATGGTGTAATAATATGAGACTGTGTTAATGACAGTAATGGTGCCCCAGGAATAGTCACCTCCCAAAATAGAGCAGGGGATGGGTGTCATTAAAGAGACTCCAGAGAAAGGGCCTTTGTCTGCTTTGGTGTGTGTGTGTGTGGGGTGGGGGGGGGGGTGCGCGCGTGTGTGTGTGTGTTTTCAGCATGTGAGGGTTGGAAACTGTCCCTATCTTTGATTTTTCTGGCCTGTTGTGTGTCTAAGTAGATTTGGGCAGTGGAACAGACAACAAATCCAGGAGAAGCATTACGAAACATTCCAAAGTGGGAGCAACTTCTGAGATAAAAAAAAAAAAAAAAAAAAAAAAAACTAAATTGGTGTTAAACTATATATTTCAGGTTTTATTTACTATTTGATTTTGCTGAGTTTCTTTTCATTTATTTTGCAGACAGTTTGTTGTTGAATTGTTTATGTCAGGGTTGGCCTTCTACTAAATATCTACTAAATATCTTTCGCTAAAATACTTTTTTATTTCTTCAGCCTGCGACCACAATTCAAGAATTTCACAAATGTGGCTGCCAGATGCTTTTAATTCTTTTAATTAGGATAAAATATTCAGTGGTGTGCTTTTTTTTTTTTTTTTTTTTTTTTAGCTTTAGTTCTAATTTCAAATAGTAATAGAATGATTGCTCAGTTTTTCTAGAGTAATAACCAAGCAGGCCTTAGGCACCACATCTTTCCTGTTTGGATGGACTGTACTGAAACTAAATTTTGTGGTGCTTCTTTACAATAACAATAAAACTATTCTGATTCTGAATATAGAAAACAATTAATAACACCCAATCTCTAGGGACTACTATAGCTTCCTTTTAATAAGGCAGACAGGTGACATCCTGTTTATGTTTCTGGTCTCAAACCAGTTTAACAATGAAACATCAGTTTGCTTTGTTTCAATGTTTATCTTATTTGTGAGCGTGTATAAATAAAAATTCTGTTTATATATATATATTCGATTTGTAATAAAGGAAAAACTCATTGTCCAGACCCCGTTGTAATTTCAACTAGTTGATTGTAGCTGGCATGGCTAAAGTTTGGATGCCGTTGAAGCTAATATTAGCTAATAGCACCGCTAATATTAGTATTACCAATTATTTCACGCTGGGTCAAGCACGTTCGTTTGGTAAGATGCTCATTAACAAATTACCAATAATAATACATTTTTGGGGGCAAGAATTTAGGGCTGAACCCAACTTTAGCTACCTTAGCTTGTGCTAAAGCAGATCGGGACATCCTGACTTCGGTCAAAACATCCCCATTCCTCATGCTCTGGTGGGGGCAGATTTACAAGGTTTATCCGTTTCCTGTACTTATTTTCACAAACCAGATGAGTAAAACTGTCTCAATAACTACGATTTAACTGATTTATTTGTTTTGTAGGTAAACAGCCTGATTCCTGCTCAGAAAAAAGTGGCATCCAAATTATTACAGTTTAATTGGGTAATTGTAGTAGATTTTTAAGCTTAATTATCTCTCTTAATTAAGCTTAAAAATCTTACAGAAAGACGATAATAAAAGTTTCTGTCAGTTTTTAGAACCTCAAAGTGGATATGGTGGATATTCTTTTTATTTATTTTTTGTTTGTTTGTTTTGGTTACTTTTTTTAATGACATCTGTAAAAGCTGGAAAGTTGAAAATAATTGAGCGTTCAGGCTGATTCTGCAGAGGGAAGGATGTCCGGGCTGTGATTGGTCGCTCCTGCAGCCTCCTGGCTTGCAGCTATAAAAGCAGCGATGCAGCCGCGGCGCTCAGAAGGTGCAGAGAGATCAGGACCGTCTGCTTCTGCTGCTGCTGGAGGAGGAAGAGGAGGATCTGGGATCTTTAACTCGGGGACAGCGCGATTACAAATGTTCGTTGATTAATCCCAAACCGATCGATGTGATTAGATCGACTCTGCGCGGAATATTGATGCGAACAGTTTGACACTCGCAGCGACTCTGGAAATCCGTAAGTGTGTCTGGTTTCCTCTCTTAACTGCTGGGAATGTGGCTCATCACAGCCACTTGTTGCAATTCTGATTGAATGCATGAATATGTGGGGTTTATTTACTGATTTCAACCTTTTAGCAGTCACACCTTTGCATTAAACTGATTAATCGTATGTAGGTTGCATTTATTTTATTTTTATTTCCGTGTCGATCACACCTGCATAAACACAGCAAAAATAAATATCCCAATTTAAACGGGACAAATAGTTTTTTCTTTTGTTTTGTTCTGTTTTTTTTGTTTGTTTTTTTTTTTTACATTTTAATGCATCTGCTACAGCATATTTCACATTATTATTAGATAAAAACTTATTTTACTTTGCGAACTTCTGCAGAGTCGCTGCAGCCACATCTGAATGTGAGTTTTGTGACCAAAGTCACGTTTTACCTCTGTTTCAAAAGAAGTGACAGCTTAGAAATCTTTATATTTGGAAACCAACTTGTGTTTCTCATTGTTTGCACGAATTAAATCGAATCATTGATGTACAATTTAAATGTGATTTGGAAGGGTGCTCAGAGTTACTTGCTGATTGAAGAAGCGCTCCTTTTCTTTTCACTTGTGTTTTTCCACTGCATGCCTTCTCCGCCTTTTGCTCTTATAAAGTCTGTAGCAGGAAAGTTTCTCGATTTTGACTTCTTCTTGTAAATAAACAAACACTTTCAACACTCACTTCTCCCTCCTCTATCCTGACCTCAATCAGATCACACATGTTCTCACCACCAACAACACCCCCCTCGCCTATCCGCTCTTTCAGCCAACTTTTTTCCTTCCTTAATTCTTAAAAAGAAAAGAAAAGCCATCAGAGCTAAATGTCAGAGATGGTTTGTAATAGAATAAAAGGATCAAGCTTCCTAATTCAATCAGAAACCCCTGCTCTAATATACTCTAATGAGCCGCCATGTTACCCAACACAAAGGCATCATTCACAGGGTGGGATATTTACACAGACTGTGGCCACAAAAAAAAAAAAAATCAAAACTGGTTTCTTGTGATGCGAGCATCGACTCATCCACGCCTTCCCGTCTCTGTTGTTTTGCACTGGACCTATAAAGGAGGACGTGCGTTTTTAGCCCCGGCCTCTGCCGTCATAAAGAGCTGCGCGCTCGCGCAGAGAAGCCCTCTTTGTGCGAGCGCGTTGGTCCCAAACGCTCCTCTCTCTGCGGCCGTCACAATCACAGCCTGTTCGGCCTCAGATGCCCGTTGGCGTTTTTTATGGACGCGCATGATTCTGTAGAGGATCGGAGCCAAAATCTGTCCAAAACCCCCCCCCAAACCCATAAAGGATCTCTGTCACAAAGAGCGGACACACACACACACACACACACCCACACACACACATTGAATTGGTTTATTCAGCTTTCTTCCTTTGTGTTCTATGAAAATGATTTTGTATTCCTCGTTTTGTTCATTTTGATCGTGTGGCTGTTCGGGACGCTTTTAACATCTCGGCCAGAGTTTGAATTTTGTTGAAACGGTTCATCTATTGCACTAATTTAAATACAAATGTGAGGCTTCATGATGCGCAGAGTGTGTGTAATTGTTTTTTTCCAAGTTTTTGTTTAATTATGATGACTATTGCTCACAGGACTATTGCTCATTTATCGTGATACATTTTTTTTTATCGTGATAAGAATTTTGATTCGTCGCTGTCACGATAAATTCCAATTATGTTTAAAAATAAACGTAAACTGTCAGTGTTGTCTGGATTGTTAGCTTTACTATTTTCTTTTTTTTTTTTTTATTTGATGAGAGAGTCAATAGGTGGCAAAAAAAATTAAAATATGGTTAAAAGCGTTTACTGTGTGCAGTTTATGGGACTGGAAGGACTGAAGGAAGCGTTTTACTATTACTTATGTTTTTCTAGAGTAGTGTTTGTTCTTGCTGCCTAGAAAAGTTATCATGAATAGTTCTTATTGCCACTTTTATTATCATGATACTGCTGCAAAATGTTTCGATAAAACTATAAGTTCGTGTCACTCACGTCTATTTACAGTTGTTGAAAATGTCAATTTTTCGGATTTATCGTGAAAAATATTCCTCTTGACAATACTAGAACACAGAAACATAATAATGTCCTTGTCATTAGTATTTTTCCTTTCACTCAACTTTAGCATAACTCGAGTAGGATTTGCTTCACAGTTTTCCCTCTCCACATTTGGCTCTTCCGGCTTTTTGGTTCAGTCCTCTGTTAGGAACCTTCGGCTTCTGGTTTTACTTTTGGATGTCAGGTCTCTGGTTCGCCCCTGTTTTTATCATCTGTGAAAAGTGAGCCACATTTTCTCACATCCTGAACTGGAAACGATTATTCATGAGCGTGCGGATTACTGTAGACCGTCAAACGCAGACCTTAGTAAAGCCTCTCCGGAATGGCTGCAAGTCGTTTAAAACCCTAAAGGTTTTCACGTGGGCCTCCCATGTCGATACAACTACACAGGGTTCAGCTTTATTTTACAATTTAAGATTATTTCACTGACTTGGAGAGTTTTTCACAGACACCTGGTTATGTCATTCTGTTCAGTTTCACCTGGAGCTCTCCTCCTTTTGTAGTTGAGGTCCAGGGACTCTGTGGTCTCCTTTAGAAGCCACTTTAAATTAACTTCTCCTTAATCCGCTCTGCTTTATTCCGCTTTGGATCGTGTGAAGCTTGTGGTGATTTTATATGTTGAAGGCGCTTTGTAAATAACATTTTACTACTTCCTCGCTTTTGCTGGCGCAGGTTTTTCGCAGCATGTTTTGCTTCCACTCAACTTTCCTTCAACATACTCTGGGATACAGCCTTTTTTGAACACCCAGCTTCATTTGAAATGATGATTCGCATGAGGCTCCCCTCCTTATGCGAAGCATCGCTGGCGACTATCAAATGACGAGCTAGCATAACATTTCTGTATTTCAAATATTTTTATTGGTTTTAAGAGATATAAAAGATTTTCTGCCCCTTTTTTATTTTTAATTCTTTTAGATGATTGCAGATATGTACATCTATTTGGTTGTTTATTTTGTTTTTTTTATAAGGATTGTGAGTCATAAAGTATCTATACAGCTAACTAGGATAGCTAGCTGTCTATACAGTGAACTTCTATAGCTATCTACCTTGCTGTGATAGCTAACTATCCATCTAGCTGTACGGCTAGCTACGCTAGCTGGCTAGCTATTTAAATAGACCGCTAGCTAGCATCAAACTTCTACAGGTGCATGGCAGGATGTCTGACTCAATCAGAAATCTCTAGGAAAACGCATAGTAAATATTGGCCTGTTATCAGGGCACACCAAGAACGCAACCCACTGAAACTGTCCATCGTATCACTCTTGCTGCTTTCCTGGATTCAATGAAAGCAATGAAATCAACTTGCACACTTTTGTTTCAACAGTTTGTGCTAATGCAGTGACATGGTGGTATTTTTTTTTTTTTTTTTTACTGAAACAAACAGAACACACAGTGTGCATGGTAAGATTAGTACCGCGTGTTGGACACATTACAGGTGTTCTTGGAGCACAGCAGGGACTCTAAGCAGTTGACATAAAGTTTTGTTAAATTTCCAGCGGCGCTTCGGTTCTTAGCTTAGATATCAAAAATAGAATTGTTGCATATTCCTCGCATTACATGGCCGGATAAGCAAGCTGGTAACTGATAAGACTTACTGTAAAAAAAGAAAAAAAAAAGGCTCCAATGATTTTAAAAGGCAGTAGTAAATCCATTTTCAATTAAGAGATAATCACTTGAAAACAGCTGCAGGCAACATCTTGCTTCTGTGGTTTTATTTTAGCTATAAAATGACTGATTCTGAAAGTAAAAATAAAACTTTATTATGCTCTATGAAATGCAGATGACAATATCCTAAAAATTCACAGAAAATCAAATCTTGTGGTTGCTTACAGAGATCTGATCACAAGAAAACATTACTGAGGTCATGAGTCGGTTCAGCTCCATGTACCGACCCGTGAAGATTATCTTTTTGCTGTTAAATGTGCAATAGCATTTACCATAAATCAGCGTTGTTCTGTGGAGCCACATTGAACCAGCTTTTCTTCGGCTCTCGAGCCCAGCGGCTCCCAAACAGCGTTAGCTCTTTTCTACAAAACATGTAAAGAAACAAACTTTTAGAATGTTTGTCTCACTTTTATTCTCTACTTTCAATAATTATTACGTGTTTAGCACAAATGCTGCCTCATAGCATTCGGTTTTTGCTGCTGGCACTGGGAGGAAAACAGCTTGAGAAATTTGACCACCAGCCAGTCAGAAAGACAAGCTGCTGGTAAATAACATTTCAGTAAATTATTTTCGTTTATATTTTTAATAACAGTGATTAGAAAACATTAGATGTTTTTTAAAATTATTATTAAAAATTAGAAAAATATGTGAAAATGAATTAGTTTAAATTCACTTTTTCGTGTCTCCCCTCAAGTTTCTTGAGGCTCCCCTAGCGCCCCCTGGTGGCTCGACTTTTACTCTGAAAATCATCTGTGTTGTTCGTTTTACGTCATCAGTTTATGTCCATGAGTGCTTTGAGACCTAAATTTGCAGAAATGTAATTTATATGTATAGGCGAGTCTCTTATTTTGAAAACCCCCCCAAAAAAGCTCGCTCTTTTTTTAAGCATAAAAAACATTCTCTAATCACTGGTTAAGATCTCTTATTTTGAAAAGTAGCTGTGTGTCATCCACTTTGAGTCTCTAAGTTTAAACCTTAATGTCATAGAGTCAGACTCATGCATCCAAAAATGCTGGTTGTCATGGTAATTTTCTTCGGGCTGCAGGTGTAAAAGGTCAAACGAAGCACCACACTTTCTCTGAGCAACCAAAGATTCAACAGTTCAAACAAATGGGTAACATTTATGGATTTTCATATTTCTACTGTTTTCCTTAAATATAAAAACATATAAATAGTTTTTCATATAAAAAGTTTAAATCTAGGTTTTACAAGACGTCAGCCACAAAAGCCATTAGCGTCTATGAAAGAGATGTGCGGCTTGCTTTGGTTCTCTTGTACGTTTCACAGAAAACTGTAGTTCCTGTAGCAATAACAACAAAAAACATATTTCGTATTTCTGTCCAGTTTCTAGTGAAAATATCTTAGGACACTTGAAATGAGGCAAAACTAGCTTACAAGAAACTTTTCAACAACATATATGGCTTGTTTTAAGTCAACAACTCCTTAATACTGATTAAAAAAAAAAAAATGTTCTAGCTCCACTGGCAGATTATTTCTCTTACAACATGAGAAAAATGTCTTGTTATAAGTGCAATAATCTAGCAGTGGAACTAGAATGTTTTCTCATAAATATATTAAGGAATTATTGACTTAAAACAAGCCCCTACATATTGCTGAAAAGTTACTTGTAAGCTAGTTTTGTCTCATTTCAAAGTGTAGTAGTGAACTAGACCAAGAAATACTTGGTAAAATGTTGTGTTTTCTCTAAATGCCTTAGAAATGCTGCTTGTTTGCAGATACTTGTAGTCCTTAGCGAAGACATAAGCAGAACTCTTGAGGTTTGTCAGGAAGGCTTTGACTAAAGTGAGAGAATTTAAAACTTTTAGAGTGGTCATTTCCTCAAAACTTTCTCCATTTCTCCTGAACACACTTGGCAAAAACACCCTGCTCTTTGTTCAGCGCGACGCTCGCTGTGTTTCTCCTCGCAGGATCTGCGTTTGGACGGACCGGAGCCCCGTCGCGCTCGTGAGCCAATCACCGACATGTTTGTGAGAACGAGGGCCGTCGTGCTGCTGCTGTGCCTCCTGGCGGAGGCCGGGGCCTCGAGGTTGGCCCGCGACTCCCAGAGCGTCCCCGACCCCCTGGAGTCCTCGGAGGGCAACGCGTCCGTCCAGCTCCCGGCGCCGCAGCCGGACCGCCCGCGGAGACCGTTCCCGCCCATGTGCGTCAAGCCGACAGAGATCAGACACGCCTTCAAGTACGTGAACACCATCATTTCCTGCCTGATCTTCGTGGTGGGGATCATCGGCAACTCGACGCTGCTCAGGATCATCTACAGGAACAAATGCATGAGGAACGGACCCAACGTGCTGATTGGCAGCCTGGCACTCGGAGACCTGCTGTACATCATCATCGCCATCCCCATCAACGTGTACAAGGTAGGCTTCAACGTGACGTCTGCATTTGACTCCGGTTTCCCTTCTGAGTGGTTTGTTTGGGACTAAGGCCAGGAAAAGAAACCTGGACTTTCTGGGAACCGTTAAGTTACAATAAAGACCCTAGTTGTTTAATTTACATCATTAATAATTTAGAAACCAGGCCTTTTTATGCTCTTAATCATTTCTATTTATCATACAAGCCTGACTCTGGTTCCAGCTTAATGTGATTTTGAAGCAGAATGCTTTCCAAAAAAAAAAAACTAAAAGTCAAACGTTTCCTTTAGCCTCATCCAGCGATCAGGCCTTTCATATTAACTTTTTATCAACAGGTTTATGAGTCGCAGCTTGTGTTGAAATGTACGTCTGTGGCAGAAAAACTTGGATTTTAAGTTAAGGGATATGAATTACAGGGTTGTGATTTATTTTTTTATTCACGTTATAGCCTCAAACTCCCAGGTGTCCCCCACTGGGGGTTTTTATGTTCGTGGTTTTACCCCAAGCAAAACCACGGACACCTCTCCTTGACTCATTTCAGATGATGTCAAGCACACGGAAATCAAAACAGAAGTGGAGAAGGAACGGCTATGTGGATGCCGTCACTCAGAAAACCAGATTTCTGAGAACATTTCTCCTCAAACCTGCGACAAAGGTTGATGATTCGCATGACTTTGCAATGACTGTCAGCTAGCGATGAGAGGAATGGCTCTTGGAAGGGAACCAGATCTTCAGGATCATTTCACCTTAAAGAGCCGTTCTTGCAGAAAAAAAATGGTTACGTACTTTTATAAAGTTTTAGCAAATAAATAAGTGTCAAATATCTATGTACTTCAAGCACAATAAACGAAAACAAAAATCCTCTTCTGCTCCATTAAATACAAAAATTTGACTCTTTTGTCAAGGTACAGAAACGCAACGCAGTTCGTTTCAAACACAGTCCATCCAAAACATCCACAAAAACATACAGCTCTGTCCTTTTATCGCACGAGAAGAAAATAATCTCAGCACGATGTAATCTGACACTTATTTTTAGACTAATATCGATCCAATATCAATATCGGATCGGGATGATAGATGACGCTCCGGCTACAATTAAATCATTTCTCGGCTACGAATAGGAACGATGAATGATGATAAAGCGACAGACGGGACACAATCAATATAAGAGTTACAAGCTGTTTAAACGCTGATAGAGGCAGAAAACGTCGCCATAGCAACCAGTGGATGGATGTGATAGGTACCTTTGAGCTACATCACAGTCAGAGCAGCTGGGAAATGTTGATGTACCGTCCAAAAAAAAAAAAAAAATCAGAAATCCGTTTGTCGGGTCAGAATTTATTTATGAACTATAAATGTGATTTTTGAAGTTTTCTCTAAAGTACAGTTACCAACCTCGTCCCTCCTGGTGAGTTTTAGGTGATGTTACACCCTCACAAACCGGGTCTGTAAATACCTTGCTGCGGTCGCCTGAAATGTCTTTCTTTCTTTTTTTTTTTTTTTTGTCCAGAGAAATAAAAACAAGACAGACTTTTAAGTTTGTCCATTCTGCCAAGGTAGCAACAAAGACAAAGAGAATATCTCAATCTCTTTTTCGATGATGGCTATTTAATACCCATTAAAACATGTAGAATAATTAAACAAGCGGTCTTATTTGTTATTCCTTGCTCAGTCCAGAGCAGAACGGAAACTATCCCCCCCTGCAGACCGCAGCAAGGAGGCTGTAGGTTTTGGCCTCGACTAGATTCATTTTGGAAGAATTAAAGACGAAGGGAGCCCTAAGTGAGCCTCTGAGAGATCTGTGTGTGTGTTTGCACAGGCCATGCTGACATCTCTCTTATTACAAGTTTTTATTGTTTCTGCCGCAGCTGATAGCCGAGGACTGGCCGTTCGGCGTGCACGTCTGTAAGCTGATCCCGTTCATCCAGAAGGCCTCGGTGGGAATCACCGTCCTCAGCCTGTGTGCCCTCAGCATTGACCGGTGAGCGCGCACACACACACATACACCCTACTGACCACCACTGTGGACATATTTGAGCGACTGTGTCCACGTCTGAATGGTTTTTAGCTACCATGCCGTGATATCGTGGAGCCGGGTGAAGGGCATGGGGATCCCCCTGTGGAAGGCCATGGAGGTGACCCTGATCTGGATGGTTGCCGTGGTGCTGGCCGTCCCCGAGGCAGTGGCGTTCGACATGATAGAGATGTCGTACAGAGGCAACAAGCTGCGCATCTGCCTGCTGCACCCGGAGCAGGCCACCAGCTTCATGAAGGTTTGCTCCTCATTCTTCCTGCTTGACGCAGATGAACGAGTTGTTTTTCCCTCAACACGTGATCCAAACATGACGGTTTACTGCAGTTTAACTAGTGGTGGGACTCGAAGGTTTTTAATCCAGTTAATTCCAGAGTCTGAAATTAATTCTAGCATTTTATTTAACAAAACTAGCATTATTTTCAACTCTGCTGAATTATTGAATAAATAGACAACAATACGTATTGCAATATCTTCGAGAATGTGTTCTTGCATTATTTTGCCATTAGCGTCATATTACTTGAAAATGGTCTCAAAACAAGAACATTATCGTTCAGTGAAGTGACTTCTGGGAGATTTTATGGCGACAGGTCGCTGACGTCGCCGTTGCAGACGTCTGTGCTGCAGCTACATGCTTAGCATTGAGATGCTACTATAGACTTGATTAACTTTGTCGATTGGCTAGCCCTTTTCAGCACAATGTTCACGCAGTGACAGTCCAGTTAGATTGTTTTTGGAGCGAATGCCCCAGCGGGCCAAGGAAAGCATCTTTGTTTGCGGACGACGCTTGTGCGTCAGATTTTCGGGTGTACCGGAAACACAACACAAATGTTCCGGCCAGAACTTTTTTTCCCCTTTTGAAAAAGGGGAAAAAAATGCGATTAATTGTGTTGACGTGTTAAGCACGTCAAATGTAAAAATATAATTAACTCACTGAAATTAACAGGTGAAAGTCCCGGCACTAATATTACTGAGCAGCAGAGTAAATACGACACGTTTTGTAAAGTGAAATATCGACAGTGTTTGATTCACTTCCTAAATCTAACAATTGTGACATGAAGTGAATATCCTGGTTCAAATGCTCCTGTTCTTGATCTTGCATATCTTCGGCCAGTTCCTTGAAGTCCTTCCTTCTTATATTAAAACAAAAATAACAAATAAACTAAATAGAGAACACAGTGCTGCGTCTCCATACGAGGTTTGGCCTCGGGTATCCTCTGTCTTCTCACAAATGTTTGTCACACTGATCGTGCTGGTTTAGCGTTTTCGTAGGCTCCGCGTTCGGGCTTTGGCAGCCGCGCGTCTGGTGAATAATAGCTCAAAAACATTGGAGGAGTGTTGGGAATGCGACTCTGAGGTTATCGTCAGAGCCGGCCCCATCGCTTCGCGGGCCTCTTCAGTAAAATGTATTGCAGTTAATTAGATTTTCGGTCCAGCAATAACACGAGGAGGCGACCGGCAAAGGTCATTCGTGTGCAACTCCGAGGTAAAACAGGAAGACAAATTGCCTCTGACGTCGACTGTACCAGGCACTGAGGGGATTATCTATCAGGAACTCAGATAGGGAGGAAGAAAACTCATAAAAACACGAGTAACTTCAACATGTGCAAGAGCCGCACCGCCTTCTATTTCTTAGAGATAGGAGCAGAACAAGCTGGGATGATGCATGGATCAGTTCAAAAATGACTTCTTTTTATTTCATTTCTGCGGCGCAGCGGTAAGGAGAGAACCTTCTGGACGGCGTTCAGCGTGTGCACCTGGTGTTTGCTTTCCGGTTCCAACAGAACCGGTTTGCGTCGGAGCTACGAGAGCCCCGGACACTCGGCCCGTTTAATCAGGGCCTCCCTTTTGTCTTTGCCAGAAAGCAATCACAGAGTCCGACGGCTGCGCGTAAATCCCCCTAATGTGATGGCCTCTCGTGATCTTTGTGGTGAATTCATAATGCGGCGCAGGAAGAAGGAAACTGGAAAGAAATGTCGAACATGTGACCTCTTAAAGTCAGAGGGAAAGACTCGGAGTTAAAAGTTTACAGTTAAAAAAAAAACCCAAAAACATTATATAATGAACTATATAATGAGGAAACTTTTTGCAGGATTAGAATTAAACATGTTTTTGAATCCAGTTTTGAATTATTGGAGCAAAAGGTCAAGCATTAAAACTTTTGATCTTTTTATGCAGTTTGAGACTCTCTGAGGATCATTTATCAGCTCATTTCTTTGAGAATTATTGCATTCACAGCCTATTTCTGTATTTCATCCTTTAATCTAAAGCTTTTACACCAGAATGAAATGATTTGTGCTTTATTTTTAGCTAAAACTAATTGTGTGTGTTGTGTTTCTGCCAGCTGTACCAGGAAGTTAAAGATTGGTGGTTGTTCGGCTTCTACTTCTGCCTGCCGCTAGCCTGCACGGGGGTCTTCTACACGCTCATGTCCTGCGAGATGCTCAGTCGCAAGAAAGGCATGCGGATCGCGCTCAACGACCACATGAAACAGGTATGCGGGGGAAAAAAAAAACAAAACGCAGAAAGAACCTGACAGAGTTCAGCTGAGCTTAAAAGGCTGAATGTTTGGAAGAGGGATCCTGCGGAATACAAGCGAGCAGACAATATCTTGCGTTCAGAAGATATAATTGCGGTGAAAAGAAAAGGCGCCAGACCGGGTATTAGAGAGAGTGTGTCCATAAGGGCAGATCTATTCCATCTAGTTCTATGCTTTGTGCTCTGAGCGACATCGTACTTTTTGTTTTTACTTTATATTTAAAATTCCTAACTGAACTTTCTGAACCATTTGAAAGAAAGTTTGTTGCAGTTTATTTTTTACAGGTTTGTCCAAAATAGTCAGCTTTTTGTTTTTGTCAGTTTCTTCATTATGTATGTTGAATTGGCTGTTATCTTCCTGAATTCACTTACTGAACAGGTTAAAGTTGTTTTTATACGTTTCACCAAGCTGGACTGTGTGCTGGACTGATGCAGAGTTAACAAATACAATTACAATTCAGTATATTTAGGCGCGTGTTTAAAAAATGGAAGGTCTCAAGTGTATGCAGTAATGTCTCTCTGTATTGGATCGTATCGGTCGATACTAAGCATCAGATATCGGTATCAGAAGTTAAATTAGTGGATTCCTCTTAGTGGGGACAGAATACTTTCTGATGGTTAGTTAATTAGTGTTGATTTATATACTTGCTAGTAAAGCAGTAAAAACACTGGTTTTACTTTTGGCTTTTGAAATGATGCTAATGCTTTTGTGTTTTTGCACTCTTCAGGTTAGATGTGAATAATTTAATAGGCTTTTGTTAAATAATGAGATATAATAATACTGGCAGAGGGTGTACTTTCTTTTATTTGTGACTGGTTTTCTAAAAGTCTTCAGTTTGCATGCATAAAGATGACTTAAGGTTCACAGATAAAGCGTATTTACGCTTCTACAAAATGCCGTTTGCATTAACAGATTTCATATTTTTAACTTGCTCCGACTAGCTCTCAGCCTTTGAGGACTCTATATTAATTCATTTTTTAAAAAGTGAAGCCCTTCAGGGCTTTCTCAAGCAATGAAAACGTTCTCCGCTGAAGCCCCGCGTTTACGTTCCTCTGTGTCCGTTCGGTGCAGCGGAGGGAAGTGGCGAAGACGGTGTTCTGCCTGGTGCTGATCTTTGCGTTCTGCTGGCTGCCGCTCCACCTCAGCCGCATTCTGAAGAAAACCGTCTACGACGAAAACGACCCCAACCGCTGCGAGCTGCTCAGGTAGGAAAACAGATTTCCGCCTCAACACCCAGAGAAAGCCTCATGAGAATCCATTGTTCTCAGTTTGTTGGGCTTCCTGGAGTCTTTACAGTAAACTCTGCCCTTTTCCTCCTCCTGTCAGCTTCCTGCTGGTGATGGATTACATCGGCATCAACATGGCCTCTCTAAACTCCTGCATTAACCCGATTGCCCTCTACTTTGTCAGCCAGAAGTTTAAAAATTGTTTCCAGGTAAGGAGGATCGCTTTGGCTTTAAACAAAGGGCACTGGAAGCAAATGCAGCGTTTTGTCATGTTACACAGCCAACTCTGGGTGTGTAAAAAATGTACTGTAAGGAGTATTTTTACTTACTTTTAACTTTCATTTGAGTTCATTTCTTATGAAGTATTTTCACACTTACAAGAGTAAAATTTGTGGATTCTCTACCCACTGTGAATAACAGCACTGAATGAGGAACAAGCCAAAAATTCCCCTGACAGACACACACTTGCAGTGTCTGTTGAAGTTTGGTAAGCTTTTTAATGGAAAATTTTTATTTATTGATTTATTTTTTACCTGATTTTCTTTGAAATTATTTTCATTTTAGACTTATTTGGTAAAGAGTCTAAAATACCAAAATGTCCACATAACTTTACATTTCAGCCCATCTAAAATATGTAATTTTTAAATATTAAATGACTGTTTTGATCAATCACTTGCTGATTGATCAAAATCAGTAACTTCTTATATAATACTTTTTGTTCTCTGACTTGAGTCATTTCTTGGACGTCTACTTTTGACTTTTACTTGAGTAAAAATATGTTGCAGTTGTACAATTTTTGGTTACTCTATCCACATTTGTATAAAACTTAAAATTTTACAAATAAAAATCTGAAAAGTGTGGTGTGCATTTGCATTGAGGCCCCTTGACTCAACGTCAGTGTTAGGAATTTATGGTGACAATAATAAATTTATCACGATAAATGATACGATACGATACACCTTCTAAACACACTGCAGTTTGTGGTTGTGTGACAAAATGTTAGGAATAGAGAAGCCACAACTTAAGCATATCTTCTCAAGCTAAAGTAAAACGTAGCTGCTAAGAAATGGCTCAAATAAGAGTAAAAAGGTATTTGGTAAAGAGTCTAGAGAGTTACTGATCAAATTATCAGTCGTCAAATAGTTTAAAATTTCATCATCAGATGGACTGAAATATAAAGTTATTTGAAATTTTGATATTTCTGAAAATAACTCTCATAAATAACACGATTACAAAACAATCAGAGAAAAGAGAGATTTTTCTAAGTTAGTTTGTTACAATATAAAACAGATGAAACTTCAACAAAAACTGCAAAAACGGCATCTGGTGAATTTGTGGTTAAAATGAGCTGGTTCCTCGTTCAGTGAAGCTACTCAGTGGATCAACTAGCCAGAAATATAACGCAAGTAAAAGTAGTAGCGATACGTCATGATAAAGTTACTCAAGTAAAAAGGACAGTGTAGTAAAACTACTCCTAAAAGTACTTTTTTTTTCTTCATAAATGTACTCTAGTAAATGAACCTGGTTAGCAGCCAACTCTAGTTAAGGTTGTAAAATCTTTTATGAAGCACAATACTTTTACTGACGGCTCTCGTTTTTGCCTGGTAGTCCTGCCTGTGCTGCTGGTGCTACAGGACGTCTCCGCTGGACGACCGCTGCTCCGGAGGACGCTGGAAGGGATCTTGCCATGGCAACGGACTGGACCGCACCAGCTCCCGCTCCAGTCAGAAGTACACAAGCTCTTCATAGACACGCACAAACACTCTCTGTCTCTCTCTCTCTGCGCTCTCCAACCAAACCGGACCGATATTCCCCATCTGCTTTCCCACCCGGAGAAACGGCTGTGTCACTGCCAACACACACACACCATCACTTTGGAGTCAGGAGTGGGATACGGAGGAGCCAGGTGGAAGGGTTTTTGTTTCGTTTTTCTTCTGCAGACTGAAAGACTCGGCCATCAACCCAAAGCTGGAGAAAGAAACTGCAGGATTGTCACCTGTTCAGGCCACCAACCAATGCTACGTGAATGTGTTCGAGGATACAAAGCCTCTCAGTGGACCAGGTTGAGTAGAATTAGGTCAAGCCACTTGTAAATGTGTGTACAGGGTTATTTACATGTAGAATACAGACTTTAGCCTATGTCCAGCTGCAGTGCTTGGAGTATGAATGAGCGCTGATCAATCAGCCCTACCGGTGACGCTGTAATACCTCGTAGGGGAAATGGTGACAGAGTCATTTGAGACTCAAACTTTGAGAGTCTCCGCACCTCCGAGGCGCTGCCGCCGCTGAGACATCAAAGACCAGAGCGCTGGCAAAAGACGCAGTCCACGATCAAAGTTCGCGGAATCTCCCGGCAAGAAAAAGAAACGGGGGGCCCAAACTGTGAATCTCCCAGTCATGTGGAGACTGGCTTGGCAGAAATCCTTCTTATCTCCGCTTTCAGTCACAAGAAGGGCTGCTGTCGTCCAGGAGAAAAACACCATATGATCCTCATCACGTGTCGCGTATGACAATGTAGCTTCTATTTTTCGGTGAATGTAGCACAAGGAACATGAAAGGCTTGTGTGAGCCCCCCTGCCCAGCAAGGCGTCCGCTTCGCCTGCTGCCTTTCACCTCAGTCAGACTAAGCTGTCGACGCAAAGACATGCCTGTTGTTGGAACTGAACTTATGTCGCGCTATTTAAAAGATTTAAGAAATGAAAGCGTATACAGCTGACTGGACGTTTTAAGAGATTCTTGAACTGCATTATGGTCATAAAAGCACCAAATATTTTCCCACTGTCACCCTCGCAGCAGGGGGATTCTGGGAAAACTTTGGCCTTTTTTTTTTTTTTTTAAAGACATGATTGCTGACTTTGTCATCCATCCTTGAATCTGAGTCCTTCATTTACATGGTTGAAACCAGGTATTTGGATATAGTGATTATTATTGCCATTTCTACACAGTGTATGTAAACAAGACAACTTTTTTTAAATTTTTTTAATTTTTTTTTATTTCTCACCGCCTCACATTAAACCGGATTAAACATTTCCTGTTTTAGGTCAGTTAAGATAACCAAAATGATTTCTGTCTGATAAATGCCAAAACTTTTTAAGAATTTTTCTCTTACTTTCCTCAAACTTGGACGTTTACATACATTTCTTCACTTGAAAACATTGACTTTGTCTGTTTGACTAGTTAAAGTGAAATAATCTGCCAGTAAAAGATGACATTGTTACCATGTTATAAGTAAAAATGTCTTGTTCCATTGGCAGATTATTTCACTTAAAACTAGCCCTTTTTCATCAATATTAATATATATTTGACTTAAAATAAGCTTCCAGATCTTGCTGAAAAGTTACTTGTGTATTAGTCTTGTGTTCTTTAACTTGTACTAAGATATTTGCCCTAGAAACCGGACCACAAAGCTTTTGTGGTGAAAACGTCTGAAGTAATTAAAAAAAAAACTAAAACATTATTTTAGTATTGAGTTAGAAAGAATTTGGAAAATCCAAACTAACATCAAAAAGGAAATGTTTAATCATCAGACATTAAAAAAATGCTATGTCTCTTCTTTTGGGTTTGAAATATTTGGTTTCAATTGTTCATACGCATTTTACAGTTTTAACAAGACATATTGATGTTTTTTGGGGGGGTTTTTTTTGTCAATTTCTTCAAAATCATTATATCACTTTGTTTCTAAGAAACTTATTAAATTATGCATTTAATGACACACTTTTGGTTTGTTTTATATGTAGAGCTGATATATTTTCATGTTCATCGTTGGACGTGTTTTCTTTACCCTTTATAAAGTCTTTTTATTTTTTACATCGTAGTTAAATCAGTAGCTGACGCAGAATGTGATTTATGAAACTTTTTATATTTGCTTTTAGCCACATGAATGAAACCCTGTGAAGGACTCAGAGTAGCTTTGCTACTGAGTGTGTGAGGTTGGACATACAAATATATGTGAATACTGTAAAGGGCTTGGTCATTTAAATACATTTATACAGTACTATTTTGTTAAGGGTATACAATAATAAATAGTATTTTATACTGTGTGTTGTTTGACTTATTTACAGTGGCTTTCACGCGGCCTTTGAGGATTTATCAGAAAAACGACCTAGAGGCTTAAAGGTCGCTCTGTGTGCCAACAGAGCTATGACGGAGTTTCCAAGATAACTACTGGTTGTTCACTTCATTAATATCTGTGTCCTCTGTGACTTTTTTAAGCAGTTAAAACTGTCTAATTGTTAACACGTCGCAACCTGTTTTTCCGAGCCGCCTTTAAACCCAACATGGGCGCTACGAAGCTCGCGCTGGGTTTACGCCTGTTTGGCAGCGACGGAGACCTGCTGCTGCTGGGCAGAGCTAGTCAGGTTTGTGTTAGAATCAACAAAACGCAAAGAACGTTCTGCAGTTTCCCCCCCAAACTAACAGACTGAGTCGAGTAAAGCTGTTGGATGCAGGTAATGTTAGCTAAATGATGACCAGCTGGTAATACAGCACCTTAGGCTTGTTAACTAGTAGCCTGTAGGCTACTGGTGTTGTCTATGTTCTGCTACTAGTGCGGTAGACTCGGTTCGATTGGGGATTAAAATTGCAACATTTCCTAAATTTTCATTACTGCACCGTGAAACGAACCACTCCCTTAGAAAAACCTGTTCCCCTCCTCGCCTGTGGTGGCGCAGGATTAAGAACCGCTGAAGAAAACCCTCCCAAAGAAGACACTGAGCGGAACTTCCTTCTTCAAGAAACGTAAACAAAATGGAGTAGCATCAGGTTTTAACGGCTGAAGGCTTTCTTGTCTTTGCTAAAAGACCACGAGCCATTTATCCCGCTAATGCTAGACCCGGGCGTTGGTGTAGATTGTATTTACCCAGAATGCCCTGAGCTGTAATCCAGTCTGCTCGGCGTTCACACCTCCGCATTTGAACCGCACCGGAGTTCACTTCAACCGAACCGAGCCCGAGGGTTTTAAGCGGACCAAAGTTCACTTTGGTCCGCTTTGGTGTGAATACACATTACGACAGGGAAGTAGGTTCATGTTCAATAATTTATACTGTGTTGTTTGACAACACCATACTGTGTGTCAAACACACACAGTACTGGACTGAACTGGACTGGTTCAGTCCAGTCCATAGGTCTGGACTGAACAGCCAGACCTATGATTAAAGATAAAAGCATGTTGATGTTTCACAGTGGCCTTCTCAAAGTCCAAACCAAAATACATTATACAGTGTGAGGCAAAATTTAAACACTTCAGTTCTTTTTCCAGTCTGACAGATCAGACTTTTTGTTTCGTTTACTCTCCAGAATGATACTCAGAAAGGCTTGCTAGCTGTTATTCCTGTGGTTTTGTGAAACATTGAATCAACAGTTGTACAAATGTGCACCACTTGTTTTTATTTTGTTCCACTTCTTAATCATTTACTGCTTTGCGGTGGATTGTCACATGAAACGACAAGGTGTCATTTTGAATCCCTTCAGATGAAATCTCTTGGCTGAAAAAAACACCATGAAATATTTTAGAAAGCGGTCATAAATCACAATACCGCGTTTGGTTTGGTATTTGAGTAACATGATGGACCAGATGTTCAATATGGATCCCATTTTCCATTGTCTTAGTAAAATAGTTGTAGTGACAAGAGTGGTGACCAGTGGTGGAGAAAGTACACAATGTACTTAAGTAAAAGTACAAAAATGTACTCTAGTAAAAGTAAAAGTACCTCATTAACATTTTTACTTGAGTAAAAGTGAAAAAGTACTGGCTTTTAAAAATACTTTAGTATTAAAAGTTAAAGTACTTGCTGACTGCATTACCTAATCGCTAATACAATATCATTAAGCGTACCCGTCGTATTTAATTTTAATACATCAGAAATGTGGCATTTTAACGAACAATGCCACAGGTAAAACATGTTTTTATTGTGTTTACTCTCTGTACCATAGTTTAGACTTAAGATAGTGACCATGAAGTTCACATTTTAACGAGAAAAAAAAAAGCGCAGTGCGACTTGGATGTAACGCGACAATTTGGAAATTTAGTGAAGTAAAAAGTAGATACTGTAAAATGTAGTGGAGTAAAAGTATCCATTATTAAATCTACTTAAGTAAAGTAGATACATGAAAGTTGTACTTAAGTACAGTAACGAAGTATTTGTACTTCGTTACTTCCCACCATTGGCGGTGACCTCGTTATTGTCACGTCTGCCATTTACAGCGTGTAATGGGCTCCATGTTTCTTTCATTTGAAGGGAAATTTACATTTGGTTCCCATCTATTTTCATGAGTCATCCGAGAAAAACATCCAATCGTCCTCCGTCTCCTGGGTGTAAAATGATTTTGCATGACAAGCAGACGACAGTCAATGGAGCTCATTCCAAGAAGAAGCTTGTGTGAAGAGAGAATCCAAGATTAAATCTAAAAAAAAAAATCTTCTCCGTGAGATCAAATTACAAATTAGGGGTCCTGTGTTTTCTCCTTTGCTTCCTGGAAACCAACACAGGAAGTTTATATATCAGGTGCAATTTTATTCCTTAGTTTTTGCTGCCTACTAAAAGCTGCTTTTGGAGCTGGACATTTCGCGATGACAGAAAACAGATTTTTTTTTTTTCTTTTGTGGGTTCCTGCGAGTATCTGAAAAATCCCACACAACTGAATGTGGACCATAAATTACCCTGAGGTCAAATAATGTTACATTAAGGAAAAAAAAAAAAGAGAAAAGAAACCCATAAGGACAAGAGGAAACACTGGAACATAATGTGTTTCGAATACGTCGAAACGTGGATCTTTATTCCGCTTGCACTAAATCTTGAAATTTGTGACACACACACAAAAAAAAAAAAATCACGTAAGGCGTTACATAAGTCACTTCACGTAGAGATCTGAACCCTGCTATGGTTTGCGGCCCCTCGGTCAGAAGGGCGTCGATATAAATCTTGTCCCAGATCAACGTGGTTGTTTTGAAATTGGGACAGGTTTAAGAATTTCATTTCCTCGCACGTCTGGCACATTTAACTGTAAAGTCCCTTCAGGATCAGTAAGATTTTATTATTTTTGAAAAACAAACGCTGGCTTTTAGAGTCCTGTCATTATGTGCGCCAGTCTGTAACCGACTCCAGGCTCCTGATGGCGACGAAAACAAGCCCAAAAAACCAACTATTAAAACCAAAGACTTATTCAGTAACATAAAACAGAATTCATTGCTGATCAGCGCCAACCGTTACCTGCGGTGGACTGAACTGCTTTAGAAAAGAAAAGAAAAAGTGGCCTCGATAGCAGCGTGCACATCTGCCAAAAACATAAATACAGTTGAAACCAGATGTGTAAGAATGCTGCACAAAACCACATGATCCAATCACTGTACAGGATCACCCAAGTTAGTTCTATTTGCAGGATGATGAGGAAGAAAACAGTTTCACAACATGAAATTCAAACACTTAAATATATTTGACTTGGTTCAAATATTCTCAGTAATGTCTGAAATTCTGGCCCGTTCCTGTTAGAACCGGAGTAGTTTTGGTAAGCTCGGTTCTCAGTGTTTGTTTTGTTTAGTTTTAACTAAAGCTTCAAGCACCATTCTGTTTTTACTTTTTTTTTTTTTTTTCTCATTTTTGAAAGGGCACTTTTTGCAGTGCAGTAATCTTAATGCAGAAAAAACATGGGAAGTAATATGTGTTTTAACATTATTCTGGCATTTAGTAAATAGAAAAGAAAGCGACCCGGTGCTGGACAAGAGGAAGACGATGGATGCTTGGATGAACTTAAAAAAAAAAAAATTAGTAAAAGATTTTTGTAAATTCAGGGGGAAAATAATGCTAAGGTCTCTTCAAAGTCTTCCAAAAGGACTTTTTCATATTAAACATAAATTATTAACGAACCTTGATGGGATCTGAAGACAAACTCTTAACGTCAAGTGATCAGTTTCCCACCTTTCCAGATGTTTACATAAAGCTTTCCAGCTCTGGCTCCAACTTCATTACCAGCTTCATCAATGATGATATTGATCTATTCCCATGGTTCTCTGTCAGAAAAACACAATTTCTCTAAAATTTCAGCCACAGTAAACTCTTCTGAAATCTTCCAGCACCCATTTATTTTGTTAAATGAGTCGTCTTTTCTTTGTTGAAACATTCAGAACATGTGATGCGATTACCCTCGACCAACTTCAAGCTCATTATTCACACTTTTGTTCCTTCCTCCCTCATTTGACCTGCTGTCCCTCCAGCTCAGTTTGAAGTGCATTCCTCTGCTAATAAGGACATATCAGCTTCCAGAACTCTCCTCGCTCCCATCAGGAGATTCAGACGTTCGAATCCGAGCGCCTTTTTCAAAACACCGTTACACGAGTTGTGAAGTGAAATGTCCCAGAACGAGTCCGACGCCAGAGTGAAGGAAGGAAGTTTTTATCATTTCAAGTGTTTTTACTCGCCAGCCAGGCAGCGTGGGAATGAAAAGCAACATTGACACGAGTTATGAATCCCTTACATAAGTACATTTAAAAAAAAATGTACAAGTATTTAAGACGTGAAAACGTCCCGGACTTCTGCAGAGCAGAGCAGAAGTCTGGTGAAGTTTGGTGAAGTTGAGTCTTTATGGTTTCCGTTGCGATGTTTATTCCATAGGTTGCTCCTGGCCTTCTTTAAACTCAGCAACTCTCGCCTGGAATGCAACAAAAACAAGTTGTTAGAAACATTTAATTCTATGTTATCTTACGTTTGCTGTGCTCTTTTAGTCACTGTGTTTGATGTGTTGATTTAGTTGTGCTGTTTGTTTTGAGAGTTTTTGCAGTAGCAGTTGCAGAAGGGAGCAAACAGAAACTGAACTCAACCAGTGTGTCTGCACTCAACAGAAGAAACAGCAAAGCTACATAACTGACCTGAGACAACAAAAAATGATCTATGTAGTTGGAGAAACCTGGTTCCTTAGTGTTTTACAGTCTCATTAAAAATTCTCAATTGGTTTTAAGCCTGGACTTTGACTAGACCATTCTAAAATACAAGTAAGCTTTGACCACAGTCTCGAACTACAACAATTGAATTGAAAACATGGATTCCTTTCACCAAGTGATTTCTGAACAGAACTAGTGGTAAAGGTTCTTTACGGGATGGCTGGAGAAAAAAAAGAAAAAAAAGAGCACGCCACACTTTTCAGATATATATATATATTTTTTTATGCATTTATTTTTCTCCCTGTCCAGAATTATGCTCTACTTAAGAGTTTGTTGCATAAAATATTCATACCTTGATGTTTGTTGTAAAAAACATGAATATTTTTGTGTATTATTTTGTCTGAATTAATGGCGCCTTGCAGGCCAAAGCTGGAGACCAGTATAGACCAGTATAGACCAGCTCGCTTCTCTGCTTTGTTCCCAAGGGACTGAGATCACAACAATCCCCATGGCAACCGGATAGTCGGACCTTTCTAGAGGATCGCTGTTGTTGACAGCTGACTCAGAGAAATGACTGACGATCTTCCCTGTTACTTTAAAATGAATTTCCAGCCTTGGTAGCAAGTCAACAAGAAGAGCCAGGCTTCACTGAGCCAAACACTCAGATAAAGACGATTTATGACAAAAGAAAACATTAAATCTGCAACATGCTCTCAGGTTTCAGCAGGTGAACCAGGAGCAGACGTAACTGTTGATGTTTTCTGTGCCATGAATGTTCAAACGGTAATCAGCGGCGGAGCTAAACAGCACTTTGATCAGGAGGAGCCTTCATCTGCAGCTGCTTCAAATCAACTGGTAAAGCTGGAGCAGCAGAAAAAAACAAAAACACTGAAGCGCCTCTGTGGCGTGTTGGGAGTTGACGCGGCGTCACGGCCGTCTACAGGCCGCGCTCCAGCAGCGCTAGGTCAGTTTTCTAATGACGTTGAAGAGAAAGTTTTTCCACTTCCTTGATCCTATCACAGTGTTAGTTTGCGTAGGGACTCCACATTACGTAATTTCTGGAGTTCAATTATTTCTTACTATAAAGGCAGACAAGCAAGCAAAAAGGTCTGAAATGATTAAACGAATTGTATAAATAATTGTCAACTGATTTATTATTTGATTACTCTTTACCTGGAGTATAGAGACTCAAAAAAATGGCCATTTGCTCAAAGAACAGCACATTCAGAGCAGTTAATAAGTGAAAATGTGCAAAACTATATTGACATTTTGTGTTTAAGACAAAAAAATAAAAACTTTGTCTGTAAATCTGTTCTACCCAGAACTCCTCAGGAGGAAGTGTTAGTTTCACGTTGGCCAAATTCTGTAAAAAATAAAAGTACATTTACTATCCAATCATTAATCAAAAAAATAAACAACAGATAATCAGACAGTATTTTTTTTTAGTTTAGTTGCAGATGCATTGTTTGCTACGACTGACCAAGCTACACTAAAGGATCACACTGTTGTTGCATTTCAGGCGACACATTCTTGTTTTCCTATTTAAAAACAAATTGAATTACTTGCACTTTTTAATTTATTTCTAATATTATGTATTAAAAAAAAGGTTTAAATGCTTAAATGAGTGTGGTAAATCATTTCATCCGATTATCGATGAATCATCAGAATAATTAATTGCTAAAAAAAAAATCGTTAGCGTTAGCCCTACAAGCAACAGGCTGCTTCAATGGATGCATAATTTAGCTTTTTCCCCATAAATAACTGGTTATATCCCTTTGTAAGACGACATTACAACAAAGCAAGGACCCGGCTGTACCTGGAAGGTGTTGAGGACATGTTGGCAAACGTCATGCAGGTCGTTGAGGCCGCGCCGCAGCGGCTCCACTGCAGGAACGCCTCCTGAAACCATCAGAGGACAAAACAAAACGGTATCAAACTCATCTGCTAAAACAAAAACAATAAGCTTGATTATGATTGTCTTTTTTCTTTATGAGTTTGTCTACAGACTGGAGAAATGCTTTAGAAAATTAGAAAATATTCATTTTGATAGTTTACTGTACGTAGGAGAAAGTGAAGGTATAAAAAGCTACACTTTGTGTTCTTTGTCCAATTTTCACTCTTACACCAGTGACAGAAATGCAAATATTTCTGTTTTTTTTTTTTAAACTCTTTTATGGCAGGTTAAAGTGACCAAAATAGGTAAGTAATTTTGAATTTCAATACATGGCCTAGTCGACACTCGAGTCATTTTTTTTCCCCTTCAACTGTAAATTTAATACATCAAATACTGGAAAGAAAAACTGGTTTGGTTTATATTTTTTAAATTTAAACTCATCTCATCCACACTTGCCAAAAACTCTTAAAAAAAAAAAAAAAAGAAAAACTGAACCAAGAGGCTTAAAGGACGTTGAAATCAGGACGAAAGGCTTCCATTTCGTTTGTGAACAGGTCAGAGATTTCATGCACAAAATAAACCAAATGTGGCAAAACGATGAAAAGGTTCACGGCAGGGCGAACGGTCACGCACTGTTTGAACGATTCGTTAAATGAACGAAGCGATCCAATTGATTCCCCCTCAACAGAGATCACTTTCATCCATTTTCCCTTTGGCTACAGCGGAGAGCAGATATATATGGATAGATATAAAAAAAGAAGCAGCCTTTTATACAGTGATGTCTGAAAACTAATTGGGTTTTACTAGGATGGAGGCATGATCCTCTGAGGCCAAAAACCTGCTGCAATAACAAGATGTTTTCTTTGTTGAGTCCTTCCATGTGATGAGACTGCTGTTTTTTTAATGACAAAATACAAGACGGATTGTTTTTAAAGAGATTCTGCCTCTACTGGGTGTGTGTGTGGGTGTGTGTGTGTGTGTGTTCAGTATATGACTGAGTTCAACACTGGTCACTCTTATGCAACTGAGTAACCCAAGTGAACGCGCAAGACTCCAATCAGAGTGTTTACTCTGCAGCCCGGAGTGAAAATCCCCTCTCAGCGTCGCTGCATGTGTGCAAATAAACGTACCTGGAAGGTGGAAAGACGGGGTTGCGTGCGTTTTTAAAATACTGCACACAAATCTAAAAAGTGTGGCATGCATTTGGAATCAGCCACTCAAGAGTCAATATTTTATGTAACATCCTTTTGTTACGAGAGATGCAACAACATATTTTGGGATGAATCTGTCGTTGTGCACAGGGACTCGAGTTCTTGTTCTTTCTTCTTTGCGTACGCTGCAAAAATTCTAATTCAAAAATAATTTATTGATCCCGAATGGAAGTTAAATGTCTTAACTCAGATTCTTCACAACGCTATTGTAGATAATAAGGTCTTACTTAAAAACTGACATCTAAGTAGGATGAAATATTTTAGATTTAGGGGATTTATGCTTGTTTTCTGTTCTATGAATTTACCGTTTTATCTCACTAGAAGGTTTTTATGTTAGAGCGTTTGTTTTATTTGAAGCGTTTTGGTCCTTAATTATCTCAGTAAGATATTGAATCTTGGCATTAATTAATTTATTACTTAGTAAAACCAGAATATTGATAACTGCAAAGCAACACTTCAAGAAATAGCACAAACTCTGTCAATTTGGATGGAGAAACAAACATGATTTCTAAATACTTTAAATTGTAGTTTTCTGACTGATTACCGATCGCTAAAGAACCTGAAAATTAAAAAAATTTTGCCTGAAAAGTCACTAAATAAAGCAATTAAAAAAAATTTTTTTTTTCAACTTTACTTCATTGTGTTTAGATAAAAGTTTGTGGTTCGAAATTCGGAAGAACTTCTAAAACGTTCGCTCGGCTGTGGAGATGAGATGTGGCGTGAAGCTCTGGGACGGACTGAGGGTTCGGCGCTGACCTCGCGTCTGGATGCGGAAGTTGATCTTGCTCTCCGACGGATGCGTGATGGTGTAGCCGCAGAACTCCACTTCCGGGCTGACGGAAGAAAACAGGAAGGTGGAGGTGAGAGACGTAGGATTTTTTAATTTTTTTCCCAACCACCATTTTGCTTAGAAGGCGTGCCAAGTGGAAAGTCTTAAATCACTCCCAACAGGCCAGAGACGGAGCAAACAAATCACAGAAGGTCAAGAGCTGATTCTATTAGACGGGTTAGTGCAAAACACGAATGGGAAAAACAGGCTGAACTTGTGACCCTTTTCACATGGGAGCTGCGGTTTTAGAAAATAAACAAAACTCGCATCACTGACTTCTTCATGATCATGTATCTGAGGGAGTTGCCCAGGGTGTGGTCCTCATCGTGCATCACAAACGTCACGCAGCCGTCGTCGGCCCCATCAGCCTGGACCTGTTCACAGGAGGACAAGTCATGTTACACATCACACTGTGTGAACACAAAGGACCGTACACGGTCGCCAACGATGGATGCGTTTAGCAACAAAGTCGCACAATGCTGACTCTCATCAGCTGCAGGAAGTGCGATGCTGTTTGGAACATGTACACCTTGAATACACGCTGCAGGTTTCTCAGCGTCTGGTGACACACACGCTACAACTTTACGACTCGCGCCTTAAGCTCCTCCGTTGCCTGGTCTGTTTGTTGTTAGTGATGAGCTCCCATATTTTCTCTGTTGTTCTGTCACAAGATCTGCCAGCAGCTGTGCAGTCACAGCAAGACAGGAATAAACAAACATCAACAGAAAACTGTAGGTAATACCTACCAGCATGTTAGAAATAGTTACACAAAATCTCTAGGTAAAGTGCATTGTTAAATGTAAAACCACAAAATAACACAGCAAACACCAATACTAAATGTTTGCAGTCACTTATTATGGCAAACTCAGCTTTCTTCATGCTGTTTTACTTCCTGATTAGGTGGAATATGCAAGCACTTGATTTTATTTAGACATATTTGAGCATATAAGTGAAGGAGGGTCTCTAGCTGCATATCATCAGCTGCTTTATGGCTGTCGACACAAATTAAACACAATAAGCGGAATAAAGCTGCTGCAAAGAGAGGGGGAAAAACCTCTAAAAAAAAGACATACGTGTTATCACATTCCTTGGATGCTAGGTAAATCCAGTTTGACGTAGAAATATGCCCAGAACGGCACTTAAACTGCTACATAATCGTTCCGAGTTGAAGGAAAATTACTGTTTTTATGTTTGCTAGCTCCTGCGGCTACGCACGTGAGGGGAAAACAGGCGGCTAAGAAGATGCTAACACTGAATCCCCCATAATGCAACGAGAGACTCCCAGGTGGGTTTAACCACGACAAGCTCGCGTGTTTCTGTAACACCAAATAACATGAGAGTTTACTACGTCTTACCATTTCAAGCACCGGTTTCTTTTCGCCTTCCCCGGCCATGCTTCTACACTACGTCCGTCAATATGCTCCTGCGGGCCTTTTAGCCCTCGGCTTTGTCTGACAGGCAGAAAAAACGAAGACTGCCGCTTCTTCTTCTTCTGGAACTCAATTAGGGGTTGGTAAACCAACTCAAGGTGCATCTACTGCCACCTACCGGACAGTGCACTGAAAAGACTACCTGAGTGGTTTTAGCTAGCAGGAGAAAAGCTACTGTATTTTTTCTTAAGCAGCCATGTTACAAGGACTTTTCGGATTAAAATTATCTAAGGTACGTATTTGTGTATGTTACCGGTACTTATTTCACCAAAAGTTAAAAAAACGTAAAGAAAAAAAAACTACACGTGAAACATCTTTCTGTGTAAATATCTCATGTTACAACATGGACACCTAGTGGCTAAGACAAGAATGTTTCTCCACAGGTGGGGTGCGGAAATTGTGGTCTATCTACAAAGGTAATTTGAAACTGCAAAAGCTGAAAATTGACTTTGTGTAACAACAAACACAAAACAAAACAACTAAAGTCTTAGTACATTTTGATGTCATTAAATTAAATTTAAGAAAGTATGGGATAAGGAGCATTTTACGTCACAATTGCAGAATTTTACCCAGCTGTTTGTAATTTATTAGCACGTATTTCATCAAACTTTCGAACCACTGGAGAAAGGCACCAACACATCCTCGAACCTGCAAGGATAAGTGGAAATAAACTGTGGTTCGTTTAATTATATATATATTTTTTGTCATTTTGACTATTATATTTGTTCATTTATTATGTATATATATTAATGAATAGTTGGAACTATTAATTCCATTCGTACAATTTCACGAATTGATGGAATAAATGTCAAAAGATTATTTACAAAACCATCAATAAACTTTCGTACTACCTAGAAATGTAGTAACTAGAGCAGCGACATTTGAGGCTTGCTTTTATTGTCATTATTTAAAAAAAAAAAACGTTTCTCATAATGTCGAAAACTTCCGGACACTAGATGTAGCCTGAGATTTTCTGGTTGTTTTTTTTTTGGCGGTTGGCAAACAACTTTCAGGTGCATTACCGCCACCTTCCAACCTGAGATTTTATACAGAGGGCGAAATTAACTCATGCTCTCTGGCCCGTCACAACGTCTGCGCATGTGAAAACATGTGACGATTTAACGACGTCACGCGTAGCCTAGGAATTTGTAGTTTAAGCAGTGAACGTACAGCGCTAACAGCTTGAGACAAAAGGGGAAGCAGAAACTACATTTCCCGGGGATAAAAAGAACGAGTTTCCGGTGTTGCGAATTTGCAAAGCAGAAGTCACTCGAAAGAGATTAGCTAGCGTGCTAGCAGCTGAAACACTTTCAGATGTAGAAATTTGAGCTAAACGGGGGACTTTAGCTATAACTGACACAAAGAGGTAATGTGTATCTCTGATAGTTGCGTTATTCCTGTCTGTGGAGGGAATGACAATTTGTTTAAAACCTCTGATTTCCACCTTAACGCCACACTCTGTATGTTGCTAAACGATAGCAAAGCTCATTGCTTTTCTGCTGTCGTTATCAGCTTTTGGTTTTAATTCTCGTCATTATCCTGGTTGTACAACGAGGCTTGTTGTACAAACGACAACAAGCTGAATACAATACTCAGCTTGTATTTTTATGCTCTCGGAGAGCACAGTCGGACGTGCTTTTCTATTTTATGAAAATACTCTTCAGTCCTTTCTTGTTCATTTTTTCATCTCTAACAACTGTTTGTTTTTGTAGACGGCAGATAGCGGAGCTAAAAAAAGAACCCAGCTGTTGCCATGGCAATCCTTTTTGCTGTGGTGGCTCGTGGAACCACGATCCTGGCGAAGCACGCCTGGTGCGGCGGGAATTTCCTGGAAGTCACCGAGCAGATTTTGGCCAAAATTCCCTCGGAGAACAACAAACTGACCTACAGTCACGGCAGGTGAGCTGACACTCGCTGTGTGTCACAGCATGGCTCTTTAAAGGAGCTGCAGAGGTGTTTACATGTTATCTGATTTGAAATGTATTCCTGTGTATCATCAACATAGTTGCAGAAGTAAAGGCTGACCCGTTTTTTTGTTTTTTTACTTTCCTCCAGCTATCTCTTTCATTACATCTGCCATGACAGAATCATCTACCTCTGCATCACAGATGATGTGAGTGTCTCCTAGCTTTGATTACAACAACAACAACAAATACATTTAATCCCGTAAGACTCTGGGATTATGTATTTTTCTTTTTTATTTTAGAATGATGATTGTTTGTCAGTGTAGTTTTTTGGGTTTTTTTGACTTGTATACATTAACACTAGACTAACAGCAACATCATCTTTAAGTAAGTTTACCATGTTTACCTCTTTCGCGCGCCAGGACTTTGAAAGATCACGTGCGTTCGGCTTCCTCGGTGAAGTCAAGAAGCGCTTCCAGACCACATATGGGTCCCGAGCGCAAACCGCTCTGCCTTATGCCATGAACAGTGAATTCTCCTCTACACTTGCAGCCCAGATGGTGAGTAGGTAGAAATCTGTGTATGCAGGGGAAACATTTTTTCGCGGGAGCCGTTTTATGACTTGTTTAGCACTACAACGAGAAGGTTTAGGTGTTCTGATGTTCTTTCTGTGCATCTTTGGTTATTTATTTCAAAGGAGAAGATTTATTTATTTATTTATTTCAAAGATGATAGGAGTATAAAATCACACACATGAACAAAGAATGCAGAAGACGCATATTTCTGTACCACAATAATCTTAAAATGCTCGAAAAGGAGAAGGAAGAATTACTTACGAACTTATGGACTCCCACCCCATAAACCCATATCATATTTTCAGATGAACTCTCAATATTAAATCAAATAAAGAACAGTAAACATAGGCTAATTAATTTTCCATTTTATCTGCGTTTACATATGTCTAAATATATACTTCCATTCACACACAGTCACATGCGTTAGCATTAATTTACACATTTGTGTTAACTCACACATATTTCTATACCTTGTGAAAATGACCTCCTTATATTTCCTTTTAAATTATATTAAATGTTGACTTTGTAAACAAAACATGCCATAAAGTCAAATTTTCATCTGACAAGTTAATTATAAGTTTTTTTTGTTTTTTTTTATCTGAATAACCATATCAGGTTCTGCGTTTATTTGAAAAGAGCAAAAAATGTTATATAGCACAAAAGTTCCCCACAATATAAGCAACACATAAAAACAAAAAAAGCAGAATGAATATCAGAATCACAGGATCAGTGGCTGCACACTTGCTTCTCTGGGAGCCATAGTTTTAAGTTTGCAGAAAATAATTTAAAAGACCCATACGTTCTTACGATGGCTGGTGTTTTATACCAGACGAGACCAGAAAGAAATTTGCGAACGGTGTCATATTTTCCCAGCTCAGCAGATGATGTCTCATTAAAATATTGCACTGATAATATCGTATGGGCTTCTTATCCAAGACGTTCGACGTCTGTTTTATAAAGTATCTCTCCAGGCTTTAGGGTGGATGCCCCCAGCTTAAAGCCTGGAGGCATCCACTCATGAACTCATAGGATTCATTAATATTTCTGCAGCCAAACTTCTCGTTACCTTCTTAACATGAGGTTTGAATGTTACATTTGTATCGGACACAATCCCAAGACATCTAATTTGTTTTACCAATGTGATTTTTTTATTTGTAAATAAATTCATCTGGGTCAGTGTGGATTTATACACACCAGCATTGACACCCTAACTGTTCTGCAACAGACTGTTTGGCTCTGTCGGAACCAGCATTGGGTTCAGCGGCTTCAGTGCTCAGGACTTTGTCTCAGGTTAACCACTGTTCACACGTTTGATAAGTATTGATCTGGAACCGACACATCATTGAGCCGTTTGTTCTTTTCTTCTTACCCACTTTGCCACTCACACACGCAACATTACCGATCTGAAATGACCGGAATGAAGCCAACACATTTGGAAATAATTGCTATCTATTTTCTAAATTGTGAAAAGTTAATAGGATTTTAAAAGTTGTCTGGCTGAAAGAAAAAAAAACTCAATCTGTTTTGTAGAAGCACCACTCAGACCCACGGGGGACGGATCGAGTGACTGAGACTCAGATGCAAGTTGACGACCTAAAGGGTATTATGGTCCGTGACATAGGTAAGCAGCTCTATCGGCTTATAGAAAAAGTTATCAATAGTGATTTTTAATAAGTTCTTGAAATGTCCTTAGTTTTGCAATAAGTTTAAGCTACTGTTAGTAGTTTATGTGGCTAAAAGTGATTTAGGAAAAAAACCCACAAACGATCTACAAGTTTGTTTCTGTTAGGACATTATTCCATGTTCAGTCAAGATGCCACACAAACTTTCTTATGACAAATATTATATTTGAATTCTTATCTCTGATGGTCCCTTAACCTGATTAAATCCTCCTGATTGGAGCAGTGTGTCGCCCCCTGGTGCTCTGCTAGGGCAGTGCTGGTGTCTGCTTGAAGTAAAAGCTCCAAGCCGACATCGTAACACATGAAACTGCAGGAAATATTTGACCGGTTCCTCCAGTCTCGTGTCGTTGTGTGTTTTTATTTACCCTCGGTAAAAATCTCTGTGTGGTTTTTACAGACCTGGTCGCTCAGAGGGGAGAGAAGCTGGAGTTGCTGATTGACAAGACAGAAAGTCTGGTTGATTCAGTGAGTTTGAAAATGCAGACATTGACTTGTGGTTGCCCTGAATATGTATATTTTTTCCGCTTTATGAATAGTATTGAGTTGTAAAGATTGCGTACAATTGATGCTTTAATGAATTTTGTCACCTTACAGCCACAAACCTCAATGTGTTTCATTGAGATTTTAAGTCATAAGCCAGCAAAAAGTAGTTCATATTTGTGAAGTGGAGGAGAAATTATAAATGTTCTCCAAACCTTTTAACAGAGAAAAAAGTGTGCTGTTTGCATTCAGTAGCTCTGCTTTAATGCTGAGTAGAAGCAGGTTTTGCTACAATTAAATCTTTTTACAATTAAAATCTTCTGGCTTTGCGCTTTAAGAAACTAACATTTTTGTCCATTTGTGGTTGTAAAATACCTGAAACTTAGATTAGATTTAGAGAGTCTGAAAACATCCATGTTCACACTGAACCACGGATTCTCAGTTAGATTTAGAGCTGGACTTTGACTGAACCATTACAACACATGAATAACGTCCAGTCAGAAGTCTCCTTGCATGTCACTCATTCCATTCAAGGCTTCTGTTTGGCACAGAGATAATGTTCAGTGTTGGTTCTCCAGCATAAAAGTTTTAATTCTGAGCACATCTTACCATGGATAAGTACAGCTCTGCACTCCTTTTCATGTTTTTCATTTGTAAAATGCTTCTGAAAACAATCTTTTCTTTCACTGTGCACACACGAGTAATTGTCTTTCCATCTGCTGCTCCACCAGTCGGTCACGTTTAAAACCACGAGTCGTAACCTGGCACGAGCCATGTGCATGAAGAACCTCAAACTGACGGTTGTCGTCGTGCTGGTTGCTCTGGTGAGTATAAAAACGCTGGCTATCAGTGATGGAATGCTCCTCTGTAGCAGCTGACCTGTTTCAGCAGAAACTTAAACCCTTTTATTTGTTTTTTTAAGATCGATCTTTCTAAAGGCTCTCGTTGTGCAAGCGCTATAAGAGCTACTCAGTCTTGTGACGATCGTAGCGGTCGGTGAACTCTCTCTGCTCCCTCCAGGTGATCCTCTACATCATCGTGTCCGCTTCCTGTGGAGGCCTCAGCTGGCCGTCATGCGTCAAGAAATAAGACGGGAGTGGGGATGAAAGCGGGAGACCGAGGAAGAGGAGGAGAAAGACCTGTTTAACTTCAAATGCCAATGGACGAATAGACGTGCAGCGCTCTTTTCCCCCCTCTGCCCTCCTTCTAACGTCACCGGGAGACGCATGCTTCGTCTCCTCCTCCTCCGACCTGCTCTGTTGCCCTCACGCTACAAACCCGCACATTTATTTGCCTTCAGGACCCAGAAGTCCCAACTTTTACGCCCACATTTCTAAACAGTGGCCTGAATCCGATGTGGGAGAATAAATCTTGTCCTGCCGTCCGTCTGGTACATCCATCTCGTCTCATGCACTTGTTGGGCCTGACGTGTCAGGTTGTGATCTTTGTCTTGCACCTGTGTCTGTGTAAGTAATCCACTCAGACTGATGAACTACAAAAAAAAGAGAAGAAAGCCAAGTGTAACTTGTTTTTTTGGGGGGGGGGATTTCGATGTCAGAAGAAACATGCAGTACCTGCAGGCATCAGTAGCATCCATCTTTTACTGCAGATGAGTCAGCTGAGAGTCTGAGCCTGATTTAAACTACTAAAGTAAACAGTTTGGGCTAAACCAATGCAGTATGAATATTTACATTTGCTTAATCACACAGTGCAGCAGCACCTTCTAAATTGTGTGTTCTAAAATACCAGATGATATCAAAAGAATGAATATTGATTAATATTGCTGGTAGTTAATAGTTTGTTTGTTTTTTTAAAGCATTTGTGATTAATGAAAGGATTTTTTTCCCCCTCCTGCTGGCTGTGAACCTGATTGAAAGCTTCCTCTGTACCTTTCCCTACCAATGGGATGTTCAGTGTACCCATCATTATTATTTTTTTAACACAGTGCACTTTTGATAATGTACATAGCTCTTTGTCTTCTGGCATCATATGGCTTTTGATCATGGTGTTATTTAATTACTGTACCTCCAGATTTAAAAGAATAAAATAATCCGATGGCTTCGAGTGGAGGATCTCTGGATAAAGCATGTTGAAAAGAAAGATGGAGGAGTTTGTCATTGTAACGTTTATGGAAAAGTGAGAGTGGCAGTAATCATCTAGGTGGTCAGAAAGTCATGAAAATTTCTTTAAAAATAACAAAATATAAATGTATACACTTATGCAAATAGTGGTTGTATGAACTGTAATATCTGTTTCTTAGTCAGAAATAGAGAAAAACAGCCGCAGTAAATTTTAACATGGGGCTGTTTAGTTTTTGTTGGTAAAATTAAAAGAAACATTTCTTACAAATTTACAGTGAGGTGCATCAACTAACACCTGCTGCAACAGTGCTAAAGATATTCAACATGATTTCTAAACCTTTTGGTTTCTAGCATAGCTTTAAAGTTCGGCAACAAACGTAGAATCCTAACATTAAAGGACAGATTTGCAAGATGCAAAACATTAAAAGAATCCAACAGTTTGTATCTTTTTCTAAAAAAAGATACTAAAATAAAAGGCATTCTTTTTCTGGTACAGTAAAAAATAATTCCACCACATCACTTCCTGTTGCCTCTGTCACTCCGTGTCGTCCAAGCCAAAGAGGTAATCGTTGATGTCATCCTGGGCGGGCTTGCTGTCCACATCGGTGACCTCGGCTTTCTTCACAGCAGGCATGCATCTAGGCATGAGCTTCTTCCCACTCTGGGGAAAAAAGAACAAAAACCGTGACTGTCTGCCTCTAAAATGATCTTATTGTGGATTCCCACGTGGCTGCAGTAACAGTCTGACTAATTAGAGGATTCAGACGTACTATTTTCTTGGAGTCGGCCAAGGATCTCTCCAGATACCTCCTCATCCGTTCCTTTTGTTTCTCTCTCTGCTCCATCAGTTTTTCCTCCCGCATCCTGAGTCACAGTGTGAGGACAGAGGGGCTAAATAAACTCGGATTGCCCCGTCTCATTACACATCATCCTCTCAGTGGTACCTGCTCCTCTTCTCGCTGTCCTTGACCTTCTTGACCGCCGCCAGCCTCTCTGCCGGCACGCCTTCGAGGCTCTGCAGCAGCGAGAAGACGCGGCTCTCGATTTCTGCCACCTTCTGCAAGGTGCTGAGGTCAGCGATCCCGTTCTCCACGCAGCCGCTGTAAACCTCCATCACCTTTTCGTCAAGAGCGTCCAACATTTCGCCCTGGAAATCAAAAACAAACACAGAGTTTAAATATAATAAATGCTCCGCTAAGACAAACAACTGGGTGTTTGGGTGGCTAATATCTGATGGAAGATTGTTCATGTTTTTCATTCAGTCAATTGCATAAAACTTCCACAACAACAAAATGACCAAAGAGTTCAAGTATTTTTAGATCTATTTTACTTCTTACTATGAAATATGTGCTTTCTTTCACTACAAAAACACAAAATCTTACAAAGTAAGATGCAAATATTTTAATGCACTTGAAATAAGACAAAAATTACAAGTAACTTATCAGCAAGATATAGAAGCTTGTTTTAACATTGATGAAAAAGTATTCACTCCTGTGGTAAATTATTTCACTTATAACACTGGAGAAATGTTTTGTTATAAGTGAAATAACCTAATAGAGGAGCCAGTCATTTTTGATCAATACTAAGGAATTATTTAACGACAATAAACTCCTATGTTTTGCTGAAAACCTACCTGTAAGTTATTTTTGTCTTATTTTAAATGTACTAAGACACTTACACACAAAACTTTACCAAAACATACTTTGTAATAAAGATTTTGTTGGTTTTTTTTCAGCGTTACTATTCTCCAAAAACATTATCCTATAGGAGAAAATATATCCATCTTTTTTTCTTTTTTACAAAAGTTTGATGTTTTGTCTTTATTTTAAAGCTTAAAAATATAAATGAAATGGCACGTCTTTAACAATGACAAAGTATTTAGCAGTAGATATTTATAAGAAACAAAGAGAGTTTTGTCAATGAACTAAATATGGCTCTTTGTAAAGATTTCAGACCTCTGATCAAGATGAATACTCTTGTGGACAAGAGTAAAGAAGTTACAAGCAAATGTTGGAAGACGATTTAATCCCACATCTGATAGTAAAAACCCGTCAGCTGTGTCCAAGGAGAACAAGAGAACCAAAAATTGCTACGCAAAATTTTTTCTTTTTCTGAATTTTGCTGAGCTTTACAACTGCTCCGGATCAAACCCACATCTATCAGAAAGAAGAAATTATTACAGTTTCCCCTAAAACAGAACAGGAAATTCCCCTGTTCCATTTTCTTTCTTTCTCATTCTTCAGAGCTCTAGCACCCTGAAATTTGCATGCAAATATGAGTGCAGACTCTCCAGAAAAGGGGTCAGATATGCATATTTAGAGTCCTTACTTGGTCCTGTGAGCTCAGTGAAACATGAAGCTGGACCATCTGTTCGAGCTTCGCGCCTCTCGTCTTCTCTTTGTCCAGTTTCTGGTTCAGCTCTTTAATCTGCAGGGCTATCTTCTCCTCCTCGTTTTCACTTCCCACACACAGCGATCTAAACTTAGCGAATGGTTTAAATGATGCTGGACAAGAGGAGAAAAAGGCGCAGGCTCCACTTACATCTTCCTCCTGGTTGTGTCAACGGTGTGCCGGAGTTTGGCCAGCGCCTCCCCTGCCCTCGCAGAGTTCTGAATCAGAGACAGGTTCTGCTCCGTCAGCTCTGACATCAGGTCCAGTAGCTGCTGGGGGTCGGTGAAGTAAAGCGCCGGCTTGTCCTGAATGGAGGAGGGACGGCAGAGGCGAAAAATGCAGACAAACGCTCCAAAAGGTATGATGTTCTGGTGAAGGGAAACTGACCTCTAAGCTGTCATAATCCAGTGAACACGCTTTCTCTCTGAAACATATAAAGACAGAGCTTTAAATGAATATGTTTCAGAAATTGTATTCCCAATTTTCAACCACAAGAGGGAGCTGCACACAAGAAAACGCATGTCCAGAATTCATCTGTTTTAACTGTAAAGTTGGGTAATGGTAAACGTATCTACAAATACAATGTAATGTGTTAAACCTACAGCCAATATTTAATAAGAATATGTTAGATAAAAGGTTAAATAAAATCTGATTTAAGATTCTGTTGCCGCACCGGGCTATGAGTTGCTTGGTTCAAAACGTGAACCATGCTTACAGCCCGAAAAATACGGTAATGTTTGTAACATCTCCTTGGTTGGTAACAGTGGTGAAGACAAACATCGTCCCGTCAGCCACCAATAAATTTGCAGGTACCCATGATAGATGTAGTAATGCTAGCTGGCTAGCTAGCAAGAGTGTACTGGTAGCATTTCGGCAGTAGCCTCAACAACATCGAGCCACAAAACACAATGAAAATGTGCCGAACAATAATGCACATAGAATATACCAGACTGAATAATCCTACTGTCACAAAATTTAAGACTTGTGATCAACTTACTTAAGGCCAAATGACATTTTAAAAATCAATCAAAGACATTTTAAGGCCTTTGTGTTAGCCACATGAATTCAAGACCTTTAAGACTCTTTAAGGCCACGCTTTGCCGTGTGTAACAGTGAAAACTTAAATACATCCAGTGACTGTTACATGAAAAACATGAACAAACTACAATGTTCTGGTGTACAGTACAGAGCGCAGATGGTTAGCAGTGTGTGTAAGCGCTGTTACTGTGTGTCACTTTGAGCAGAGGACAACCTGGTCACTCTGACAGGGGGAAGCTTCCTCTCCAAACCTGTGGATAGGCAAACAGGAAACACACAAATAAACGATTGCTTTTAATCAGCAAAATGCATCTGGCGATCAGATACAATTAAATTAGCAATCAACCAGAGCAATGCTAAATTGTTATTCCAAATACCCGTCTCAGTAGGCTCCTGACCATCATTCTGTTGGGACGACGTTTTAGTCTTTGAGTCTTTGCTCTTCTGCTCGTCCTGCCACTCTGGGGGAGAAAGCCTGAACAGGAAGTCCTTGTATTTCAGGTAGTCTGTCAGAGCGTCTTCATACTTCTCAAGTTCACTGTGAAATAATAAGATTTTTTAAAAAGCGCACTGAATAATGTCATATGACATACAAGTGTTCATACTCTACGGACTTTTTCGTATTTTGCCACTTCATAACCACAAGCTTTACGTCAACACAGTGTGTGGTGGATTTGTGTTTTGTTTTGTTTTGTTATTCACACATGAACAAAACAAACACTGTTCATGCTTTATTTCAGCAGGGGGAGAGAAGCAGGTCAGAGGTGAAGTATCAAAATGTGACACCGCTACCTTTGAATGGTCCTCATTTCATCGGTCAGCTTCTTGATGGCGGCGTTCTTCTCCTGTTTCGATTTTTCCTCCCGTTCAACACTGAAAGCGTGCAGATGTTTGTTAGAACAATATCCTAAAACAACGTCTTGTTGTCCCAACATGAAGACGTTCACAGTTACACCCACAGAGCTCTGGCTTCCACTGACTTCCTCTCATTCTCCCTGAGGAACGCCTCAAACTTTCGGTTGTCCCTTTCGATGAGCTTCTCAAGTTGTTTCAGCTTTCTTTCCTCTTTTGAGACGGCTTTCTCCATCTTCAGGATCTCAGAGCGTTTAGTTATCAGAGACAACTAGAAAAAAAAAACAACCAAAGGATAAGGAGGACATATTACCACCTGCCTCTGTTATTCTCTTGGAATTCGGGGAACATTTCAAGGCAAATCTGACGTCTTCTTGAGATTTCACTGTTTACTTTAGAATGCTCCCTTAATTCAAACTAAAATACAAAATGGTTTTTGTTTGGCGCCAGGATTAGACAGACTCTGACTGCGAGTCCAAATCCGCTCCGCCGTCTAAACAATTCACCTCCAAGACTGCTTGTTGCCGTTCCATGAGGAGTAATTCATGTCTGCTTTCTTTTGTGAGTTTCTCTGTTGAGAAAGGAAAACACGACTGCTGAGTTCTGCACGATGTCAAAAAAATGGCATTTTTGACAAATGTGGACACATTTGTTGACACCCAGGGTAAAATGCATGACAAGCTCCTAAACAAAGACCTGAGAGGTGGATCTTTGACAACTTCTCTTGACATTTTCTTTCTCTCTCTTGATTCCTCCAGTCCCCCAGTTGAATGTTTTGGGGTTTTTTTCTGCCATCCCTTCTTGAGCGGAAGAAAAATAACTAAAAAGCACTTCAGTCACACGTGAACAAGGCTCTATCTTGGCCCCCATCTTGTTTAACGTCCACACGTTCCCACTAGCTCTACATTCATAGCCAGAAGCTACTGATCAGGGATGAAATCTGATCAGTACTAATGATGGACTCAAACCTTTCAGAAACATTTCAGGAGTTCAAACTTGAACTGATGCTCCAGCAAGATCTTGGCTTAGCACCAAAATACATTACAGCTCTGTTGTTGTTGGTTCAGGTCTAGAATCAGAACCAAACATGGAGTTTTTTCTGCTCCTCCCATCTGGAATCAGAAAACTCCCAAACTACCAGAATACTGAGTTCCTCTAAATCAAAACCTATTTGTTTAGAATTGCTTCTGGTTAATAATAACTGGAACATCTTCAATTGTAGTCCATATTCCCGCTTTTTTTTTTTTTTGATTACTTTCCTTCATTATGACACTGCAGTGTAACGTTTTATGCTATTGTCATGAAAAGCACTTTGAATAGTCTAGTGGCCGAAATGTGATGATGATAAACGAGATTTACATTTATCATGCGTTAACTGAATCTTTACGTTGTTATTGTTCCAGTATTCACGCCTCAGGTTATTGTTTTGTTAGAAGCAAACATTTCGTGACGTGGAATTTTTTTTCCCCACTGAATAAAACTCGGGATTTTCCTCAAATTTTCCACGAAAGATTACGCTACCGCCATAAAAGAAAGACATTTTTTTAAAGGCTCTTTACACAATTTTATCAAGGCGTCAATAGATAACTGATTGACATTGTGTAAAAGCTGAACTTCTCCACCCTTTTCTTGCGTTACCTCCTTTCGCCGTGGTAATTTTCAGCTCGTGTGCGCTCGGTGTTTGTTTAGGGAAAGCTGCTTTACTCCTGATTTGCTTCAGACTTTTCTTCTTCTCGTTTTCCTCCTCTTCCTCCTCCAGTTCTCCCACCAGCTCATTCTTCAGCTTGGCCAGCGCTCTCGCAGCGTGGGTTGCCTTTTCTTCAATTGGCAGCGCCAGAAATTTTCGCATCTCCTGAGCACCAAAATAAATAAATAAATGAATAAAATAAAATAAAAATAAAATAGGGTTGGGGGGGAGAGAAGCATGACTTCGACGCGACTAAATCCTTTTTTTTTTTTTTTTTGCACAGGAGCGATGCAGAGAAGGGGGAAAGTTGCGATAGTGAACACAGTTGTGACGAAGCACACACAGACCTCTCTACGGTTTGCCGTTTCCTCTGCACTCAGTGCAAAAACCGTCTTGTTGTTTGGCACTTTATATGGGCTCTGCTGTGTCCTCCTCCTCATCATTTCTGCACACAGGAATGAAGAAAAAAAAAAAGAATACATATGCTAATAGGAGTTTAATTATCTCGCCTTTTTTCACTGGAGATTTGTCATCTTATACCTGCTTTTTGTAACTTGGCAGCAACATCAGCCTCTGAAACCAAGGCCCTGTCTGCTGCGTCAGCTGAAAACACAAATGTTACAACGGCACATTGGGTTTGCTGGTATTCTGCAAGTGTGGAAGCTCAGCATCCTACCAGAAACCTACAGGGATGTGGTGAAGACATTTTTATTTCTGTTGTCCAGAGCCACACCAGCTCACCCCTTAATTCTGTCGTAAAACAGACACATAGAACAAAAGGTAGAAAAATCAAGTCAAGTATTGGTATTAATCAAAGCATTATTGAGATTGTTTTGTATTGATGTTGTTTGTATAATTTTTTCTTGAAGGTTTGCATTCTTGTAGCCTATTTATTTGCTGTTTTTTTGGTTGCAAAGCCGACTGATGCCTGATAAGAATAACTTTGTTTCATGTTATGTGTTTGGTGTTGCGAAGCTCATATTTAAATATTTTTGTCTAAAATCTACAAAATAGCTCTCACTATCTCAAGTCCCATGGACTTTGAGATATTGTTTCCTGAATGATAAATAATTTTATTTCTCATCCATTCTGAAATATCCTACGATCAAATTATTTTTATTCATCAGGTCTAGCAGTATTCGAGGTGTAGTTAGTGAAAGCTGAACTTGGTTTTCCCTAAAATGTTTGTTAATGACAGGAAAATCTCGATGAATTCATTATGGCAATCGATTTTCACGTTTTTGTTAAAAAAAAAAAAAAAAAAAGATTGTTTGAAAACTTTAAATCAATTATATGACTGGAACATTTAAATGTGATAAAAAGCAAAACAGAAAAAAATCAAATGGCTATCAATTTGAAGGAGGTTTATACCGTTCCTTGCCTAAAACAACTTAGAAAACAGCTAACGGTGCAAGCTAAGCTAAGTACAGGCTGTGCCAAGCTAGCCTAAATTGTTTTTTCGTTTTTTCCTGAAGAACAAACAGAAAAAAGAAAAAGAAAGATTAGGAACGTCTTACGCTTGATGCAAAATAACAAAAAGTCCTCCTACCACGTGACCGGGTTGGTTTTAATGACTTTAAAAACCCGAAGAATTCACCTCGAAGGTTCTAGAAAGACTTCGAGAACCTTCACGCTGTTGGCATGACAACCGGTGCCTTTGAGGTCTTCGTCGTATAATTCTGTCAACTACTTCCGTGTTTTCCGTGACTTCAGAACAAGACAAACCAAACGGAATTAGCCTGTAAAGTACAACATTCTTATGATTATTACTTACAAACAAGAAAGAAAACGCTTTAAATCTCTGAAAAAAACTTTTAATAATTTGAAAGATACTGCCAAACTTTTTACCTTATTACGTTTCTCTCTTTTTTTGATAACAAAATAAGGGAGGGGAAAAAAAAGAAAAATGCTGCCTGCTTGTGAAGTCAGACGAAAATAAATGTCTCTCGACAAAACACCAACAGGAAGAAGCTGCTGTTCCGCATATGTTAATGAAAGCTACTTCAAGCACTACTTTAGTTTGTTGTTAATAAACAGCAGACCCACCATAACGCTGCTCCTAAGCGAAGAAACAAAAGAGAGAAGAAATTCAACACCAAGATTGAGTCGCACGAGAGACTTTGTGTACCGTTGTCATAGCAACTGCTGCCTTTGCAGTCCCTCGGGATTTTTTTTTTTGCCAATCACCTCCATGTTTCCTGCAGCTCTAAAACTGTCAAGTGAAAGTCTAGCAAAGTTAATTGAACGAACTTGTAAAAAGAAACCCGTCCTCTTGCTGCCATTTTTTTATTATTTTTTTTTTAAATACAACAATTAGAAATGTAAACGTTTTACGCTTGCCACTTGAGGACCACGCTCTCTCCACTAGATGGCAGCCAACCATTACGTTCAAACTACAGCAAAACTTAAAATAATCTCCTCGGTGTGCACAGGGGCCGCTGCTTTCAGGCACATTCCAGATTAAAAGCCTCGTTGCTACCAGGACACACCGGCGTGTTCATTATATAAGTGCAATCTGAAGCAGTTCTCGCTTCCTTCAAAGTGTTGATCACCAACACTTGTCTTAGTCTATGCTGTGTGCCAGTGAATATACTTAGAACACCATACTGTACATTGCATCCCACGCATCCACACATGACCCTGCGCATCTCTGCTCAACACAGCAGCCCACGCACTACAGTTGCTTGTAGGAAATCCCGCTGTCAGATTGTTGGGTTAAAGTATCACTCACTCACTCAGTCACACACTCACACACTCACACACACACACACGCATGGGCGAGCATTGGCTCACGCGCCTGCACAAGGCCACGTTGTTGTGTAAGAAAACATTCATATGTACTAAACCGAATCTGAAGATTCCCTTCTTCCCTTCACACATTTTTTTGGGGGGGCGGGGGTACAGTGAAATTCAACCATGTTCTGCTTTTGAATACATTTTATCAGCAGGCTATTTTTTCCCTGCACTATCATTGTTCTGCAATAAAGATAAACGATTGATAAGCTATGAAAATGACAGTGCAGCCGGTGTCTTTCACAGCAGTGCAGCAGCTGTTTGAGGATTACAGATTGTTCTTCCTCTGCCCATGGATATTTGGGATTATATAAGATGTAAACAATCAGACATGATATGCTTTTCTTTAAGCAATTATCTGCCTCCCAAAAGGAAAAACGCTGAAATGACAGGAGAAACAGAAGAAAGGATTACTCAAGTGGCGTGTTTCCTCTGGGTCAGCTCAAGAGTCAATGAGAAATTGTCAGGTTTTGCCACTTCCCTCCCCCCGTACCCTCCTCTCCCCGTTCGGGTCTGGGCTGAAGAGAGGAGAATAAATCTGATCTGCTGTCATGAAACAAACATGAGTGCCGCGTCAGAGCTGCCAGGCTGTCAGGCAGCTGTTGAGGCAGACTGAGCTGCGTGAGATTTTCAAACTCAGACAGCATTCGTAGCAGCAGCAGCACTGTTTGTCATGTACGCATAGAAAGCTTCTCCTTCCATAAACCAACAGCTACTGGTTTCATTTTGATCGCGCTGTGTAACCTGTGTGAAAACCTCCATTTGAAGAAAAAGTTAAAAACCCTAACAATGATGGCTGATAACCTTAATGCAGCTTTGCTACCTCTATACGCCACGCATTATGGAAGACAAAAAGGGCAAAACTTTTTCTAACAAAATTTGTCTTTATAAGGATGTTCTAAACAATCCCGTAATCTTATGAAATCCTGCTAATATAATGTAACCAACAGCGATTTCAGGAGCTGCTCCCCCCTCCCCCCTTCCGTTACATTAATGCAGTCACATGATTTGTTGTCTGTATTTTGGTGTGAAAGATTTCTTGCCAGAAACTTGTACAAATCCATCACCCACATTTTTATTTGTATTTTTTATGTGATATGGGATTTAAATAGTTGGCACCACTTTGCAATAAGTCTCTGTCTAATAAATAGTTCACATATATGTTATTAATTAACTTCTAAACACTTTGTAACTCACAAATAACTGTTAGGCTTTAATTAAAGGTGAGAAGTTGAACTGTAAATTTTATCTGGCGATAAGCCCAACAAAAGTTGTGAACATATATTTTTTAAAATATAGTATCCTTTTCATTCTTAATTAATGCATAATAAACAGTTATTAATAATTTATAAAGTGTTTATAGCTGAATGGCTAACATATCTACAAGCTATTTATTAGTCATCTATGAAAATGTAAAGTGGTACCAAATATTTAAAATTTAAAGGCGCAACATAATCATGTATGCCCCCCAACACCCTTAAAAAAATGTAAACTTATCTTTACAGCTACATGATGAATAATGAATTTTTGTTGCAAGATTTCAGAGAACACAAAAGTTTACAAAAGATTATAGAAGACAAAAACCCCCGGTCGTTATTAGCAGCTCTTCTTCTTTGTTTGTATTTGGGTCAGTGACATCACAAAAGGTACAGCAGCAAGCTAATACGCTGACCTTTGACAAAGTCTGGCGTGAACTCTGAAGAATTTAAGTCGCACTTGAGTTCCGAAATGTTTACCAAGAATTTGAGCCTGAATTTGGTCTATTTGACCTTTGAACTTTAACTGGTACAAAACAGTTTGCATCCCTGGTTTCCGTGTGTATTCTCACTCGTACAACGAGTAAATCCAGTGCTAAGCTTGTGAAAAACTAAATAGCCATGTAGTTTGCCTGGACAGAGCATGCAGCCTGAACTCAGACGTCTTCAAAATATCCGTGCGTCTTCTGCATTTCTTAAACCACTTCCTTTGTGTTTTGTTGATGCCAAGTGTTACAGAAATCCATGCGGCTGAAATGTCTTGCTGAGGCCAACACAAAAGGACACAGTTGAAGGTGTAATCTGATCAAAAACATTCAAACAATGAGGGAAAAGCAACAAACAAACACAACAGAACGGTGGTTTTCCAGCCTTTGCCTCATGTGATGTCATCAGTCATATACTTGTGGCAGCTTGCTTTTGTTGAGCTTCTTCAAATAACAATTTAGAACAAGCTACCAAAAACAGGACATGTTGTTCTATAGGTGACTAACTCTTTCTAAAGTCAGTTAGAATGACTTCACAGACCAGACTGGATTACAACTTTAATTTTCTTTTACAAAAACATAATCCTTGACGGAGATTTTACTTGTTTTTTTGGGTTTTTTTCTCCCTTCAGTAGGAACAAATTGATTTTGTCAGCTGAAATCGCTGTTATATCATAGCAACTTTCCCGTCAGAGACAGCTGAATGTAATGAGTTTTCATTTTTGCGTTGTGTGGTACGGTGTGTGTGCGTGAGTGTGTGTGAGTGTGTGACTTTTACTTCACCTGTAAGCCATCATGCATGTGACAAAGTGGAAACGTGACGGGTTAAATTCAATTTAAACGACATGTAGAATCAATCTTCAGGAATGAAATTAACAATAAAGAGAGCAGAAGCTAAAACCCAACATCTCCTGTGTGAATAACCAGCCAGAAAATATTATTTTCTTTCTAAAGCAGCTGCTGTGTGACTTCAGAGAGCCTGTCATCTCTGCCTCTTTGGCTGTCAAAGCCCACGCCTTCTCTAACACTGATAACATAGTTTTATTTATTTCTTTATTTCTTTTTTTTTTTTTTTACTTCTGCCTCTTTTGTGTTCGCATTCCTTTTCCGGTTTCCAATAATAATCCGGTCAATTTGTAAGCGTTTAACACAACGTGGAGGGGCCATTATTAGCGAATCCTGGGAACGTGATGAACACACTCGATTGATTATATTTGGTGTTCTGATTATCCCTGCCTGAACTCTTGAACAATCCGTTTAATTGAATGAATTATTGCACTGTGAATTGGGACTTCGGAAACACTCTTTTCTAAATATAGGAGACAGTGAAGCATGCTAATGCTGGTTTACAGAGTATAATTATTTGGTAGGGAAGCCGAGTGGAGCTCGACACAAAGCGCAGACATCGAGACATAATTCAAATCCTCCACACGTCTGTCTGTCTGTCTGTCTGTCTGTCTGTCTGTCTGTCTGTCTGTCTGTCGGCGGAGCCAGTTCAGTTTATTTGTCTTACGCACGAGGCAGATCTATTGAAATGGGAAGTATTAACATTTTAATTGTCCCTTTCTAGTAATGCAGAAACAACCTGGATGAGCAACAATTTGGTTAAAAGCTTTAAGAAGAATGTAAAGAATGTAGATTTAAAAAAAACAAAACAAAAAACAAACAACATAAGACCGAGTTCATTATTCCTCTTGCTTCTGATGACTGTCACCGCCAAGTCACAAACAATATTACCTCTGCTTCCTGTTTTCTCCAGTTTTCGAGGACAAAATGTAGAGTCTGCTCAAAGAAATACATAGAACCGGAAAAGGAAATTACCCAAACAAACAAGCTGAGTGGGTCCTAAGTGGCGCGAGGCCAGCTAACAGGTTTTCAATCATCCTCCTCTGAACGGCCCGCAGGTTCAGAGAATGGGACCGGAACCGGACAAACCGCGTTAAGTCTGTAAATGTAAAGCAAAACCAGGAAGTGGGAAGGTATTTCTATCCACTGTACTGAAAAGACACCACCATTTCTCACTGTGATATGAAATCAGGGTAAGCGTTCTTATTAGGACTACTAAAACTATGCATGTTGGCTAAATGATCAGAATAGCAAGATGTAAAATAGTTTGAGAGACATTTCATGATTTTTTTTTGTTGTTATTTCGCAGTTAGCTTTCAGTAAGTAAGCATTTCTGAAGAGCTATATAACCACAGGGAAGTTGTCACCCAGCCCTCTCCCAACTTTACTCAACTTGAGCATAATTTGCGTCAAACGTTTGTGCAGCAAAAATTTTCGATCATTTTAAAGATATTAGTAAATGTTTTCTGGTACCGTTAGAGGTTATCAAAGGTCAACCAGTCCCCGCCACACTCACAAAATCAAACAAAAATGTGGTGTTAGTTGGTGTTCGACTAGAATTTTAGCAGCACAAACACAGCACAATTCATTTAGATCAATTTTGTTAACGTGTTGGGGGAAGGGGCAGACTGATTTCTCATTACCTCTGGAAACTTTTTTTTTTTTAAAAAAGCTTACAAATGACAACGGCACAAACGGAAATTTTTGCAGCACAAAGTAGCACGGTTGATTGACACCATATTTCATTGGTTTTTGTGAATGTGGACTAACATTTGATGACCTCTGGAAACATTTATTAATATGTTTAAAATGATAGCGCCACAAGTGATTGGTGCACAAACGCAGCACAAATGTTTAACACTAATTTTGTTTTAATTCAAAGAAGGCAAAGGGGCACTCAGGTAGCGCACCGTTAGTTGACAATTTCTTTAAAGGGAAATAAATAAAAAGTCAAGAAGAGAAGAGTTTCTTTTGGTAAAACCTGTGGATGCCTGACGGTCCCACACTCTTCTGCTCAAACATCTATGCTAAATAATATCAAAACATACACCTTACATTCAGGAAGGAAACAAGGTCTGCCTCTCAGAGGTGGATGTGTTTTTGTGCAGTTATGGAAGAAGTTTTCCACTAGCCATGGGCAAGTTTAACACTTTGTCGCCATGACAACCGAATATGAACTGTTGGACTGACTTCACTGACTTTGGAGTCAGTGTTTGTGCAGGGCATCAAAAAATACAAGAGTTGAGCCTTTCTCTCTCAAATGCTGTTTGTTTTCCACAGACGCTACTGAAGTGTAGCGTCTGTGGACACAAGATAACAAAACCATATCTTGTGTAACAACACAAGATATGGTTTTGGTTCATTATGTCCTTTTAGCCCATGCAACACAGTGAATAAATCACTAAATTGCAAAATTAGAGTCAACTCTGTGATTTAAAAATGTTGTGGTTTCTTGTCACAAAACAGGCAGACAAAAAAAAAGAGGTTAAGACAACTCTGATCACTGTGGTTTTTCTTCTTGTGAATAAACACTTGTTCTGAGTTTTTTTTTTTTTTTTTTCACGTCCGGTGAGAGAGCAGCTGGATATTTGGGCGGGAGGGGGATCCGTCCACAATTTTCGGCTTGGTCCCAGCAGAATTAATCCAAGCGTAATTAAAAACTCGTTAGCAGACACAGGCCTGGTCTTGACCGGGGGAAAACAAATGCACTCTGGAAATTGGCACCAAAATAAAGGCCTAAAAAGAAGCAGAGACACGAATAATGATAATCAAACTTCTAAAATGAAAAGTCTTGTGACTCTCGTGTTTTCTACTATTATTAGACAATTGATAAACATTGCTGACTGTTGTTGCTTCCAAATAAAAACGTATAAAGTCTCATTCTGAAGCAGTTGCGGTCAACATATACTGAATTGCAGTGGCGTGCACAAACATTTTTGGGGGCCGGTGCTCAAGATGAAAAAAAGGGGCCCCGCTGCGACACATGGAACCACCACCTACCTTAGTAATGTACTATTTTTTTTTACATCATGTATGCAAACCTATTTTAAATCAATAGTCATGTGCTGAATTGAGTCACACACAATACGTCGTGAAACAAAAAAAAAAGATTTCAGAAGGGCACTTTTTCATCCAGAGAATAAAAGACAGGCGCTATAGCACCCCCTAGTGTCTACCTGAAAACTGACAACAGAGAACTCTATAGTGGAAACAAAAACTTTTAAAATGAAAAGACATGAATATTTTTCAGATTTCAGTAGCGTTGTTCCGACCGCTCTTGTGACTTTTGTGTTTTCTACTCTGGTTGCCTGAGTGACCTGGTTTGTACAGCAAAAAATTCCCTTTTTGCCGCTATTATTTTACAGATATTAAGAAATGTTTCCACAGGTCATGAAAGGTCAACCAGTCCACCCCCGTTCTTCAAATCAGACAAAATTGGTGTCAATCAATTTGTGCAGCAACATTTTTTGTTTGCGCTGCTTTAACTTTGAAAATATTCATGACAGTTTAATGGTTCTAAACTTCAACCAAGTTTAGAACCATCCTGTAAAAGCAGGTTTTACTAAACCCTCCTGCTTTTACTAAACCAAAATGGCCTTTAAACTTTCATTAATATTTTCAAAGCCAAAGCAGCTCAAACAAACATTTTTGCTGCACAAAGCAGCTCAAACGTAGTCGAGTTGACTGACATGAATTTTGTCTGACTTGAAGAAAGTGGGCGGGCTGGTTGACCTTTCATGACTTTTAGAAACATTTCTTAATATTTGTAGAATGATAGCGGCACAAACGAAAACTTTTGCTGCACAAATGTTTGACACCAATTTAGTCTGATTTGAAGAAGGGGCAGGAGGGGCACTTCACTCAGGCGATGCTGTCAACACATACTTTTGCAATACACTGTAAAAACAGAACAAAAAAAATTCAGAAGGGCCATTTTTTTTTTTGTCCAGAGGAAAAAATTCCAGGTGCTCTAGCGCCCCCTAGTTTCTTTCTGTGCACGTCCCTGGTGAATTATAGCGCCTGGCAAGTTAATTGCCTCAGAATCGTTTGATCCCACACCCGAATAAACTTCTAATGACAAAGTATAATGAGCTCTTTCACCTTGGCCCACAAATTAAGTTTATTTAAAGCCACCAATCACTCTAAATCTATTATTTGCTCTGGCGGAGATGATTTGCTGCCGTGAACGCTCACATATTTGTTTTGTCCTGTAATGGGATTAAGGAGATAATGTGATTGACTTTGAAAAGGCGGCGTCATAAACAGAAGAGCGTTTGTACCGTCTGCAGTCCAGAGCACCTGCCACAGTGGCAACTGGGAATTGGGACGAATGGTTGTTGGATGAGTTCACTGGTCTCAGGTCGGATCGTTACACCAGGAGACACACTCATCTCCGACTGGCCCACTCAGTTGCACTGATGTTCCCGAATTACTGTCATTATATACTTTCCCCCCCTTTTTTTTGATGATTCAATACATTTTATGCCCTGTCATTAATGAGTTTTTTGAGTCTTTACTTTTTATGGTATGGCCCAATTTATGGAACAGAGAGACAGTAAAGCACTTTGTGCTGCAGGCACTTCATGCCTAATGATTCCCAAACAACTGCAGTCTAAGTGTGGGCTGCTTTCCACACAGGTCCGTTCCACAGAAGTGTTTCTAATTCCACTGTATGGTTATTATTCCAGATGAAATTTGTAAGCGAAAACTTTTTTTTTCCAGGTTGATGAGATTTCAAACTTTCCTTCCACAGAACTTTGTCGTTGGAGGGTTGTCAAAAAAAAAGGGGAAGGCGGGGGATCTCCACACCTCCAACATTTGTGTGGCTCACTTTCACGTAGGCGTGTGGATTTCAAGTGTATACTTCTTCACCTGGCAGACTGTGAGCACTTGAGGTTCTACAGTGTCATCAGCAGAGAAAGGCTGGTTCTGAAATCTACTGAGGTCAGTTCTAACCTTTCGGGTCACGGCATCACAAAGCTCTGATGGCCGACGGCGACATTGAAGAGGTCGACTTTCAGAATCTCTCCATTTCGTCTTTAAGTCGTCCTTAAAGTTTCTCCTGTCGATCTGGCTGTTTCGTGACCTCCATCTTGTTTTCTTGGTTTGACCGCCGACTGAGAAAACACACAATCTTACCAAGTATTTTCGGTCTAGTTTCTAGACGTAACTCATACGTAATGTTTCTCAAGATGTAGGAGCTTGTTTTAAGTAAATCGCTCCTTAATAATGATGTTAAAAAGAGTATTAGTCATAAGCAAACTAATCTGCCAATGGAACAAGATGATGCAACTTTTAATATTCAAAATGTGAATTTAAATATTGTAAATAATCAAAATCATGGAATGCAAATGTAAAGTGCTTTTATAAATATTGAGAATGAAAATGATACGTATTTCTTCTTTTTCTGTGCTTTTTTTTTTAGATTTTTTTTTACAAGTTCAACCCTGAAATGTCTGTCATGTATTTCTATTCAACCCTGCAGAGTCAACATAATGCAAAATAGGGATGTCCAAAGTGTGGCCCGGGGACAATTTGTCAGGCAGGGGCAGATTTCCTTTCTGCCCCTGCCTGAGTATAAGTCCAAGAGTGGTAAAAATTTGAATAACAAAATAACTGATGGCCCTAAAAGTTGGGAAATTGCTCACTTCTTTAAATTAGGTAACAGTCTGAAGACCTTTTTATGTTTTAGATCTTTAAAAGGGGCAATGTTATGTATTCTCTAGTCACATAGTGTACACTTACAGAATAATCAAATATGACTTAAAAGAAATCTGACTTGCTAATTTAGCACCTAGAAATTGTGCCTCTGTCTCTTTAAGAAGCTCCTGTTCTTTCTTAAACTCCACCCTCAGGATGTCATCACAACATGGCTCAGTTTCACCAGGTGTTTGCTAATTGTAGTCTGTAGGAGCTAAGTGGGGAGTCGGGCAGCTCTGTAAAGTGGAAGCTTGGAAGCCTTGAAACTGTAGCTCAGACGAGGAGCTTTGCCCTCGAAGGCGGAGCTCGGTAAACATAGGCGTTTTGCACAGCTGAATGGTTGCCATGGAGACTGAGGGATACCTCAAACATCCCTGGGGGAAACAAAGTAACACTCCAGGTATGTTTTTGATGAGGAAATAACGTTATAACACCATGTAAAGCTCAAAAAAGTTTTTTTTTTTCATAATTCTGAAACTTTCACAATATAATGGTTTCCCAAAATTTTTGTTTATTTTTGAGCAGGTCAAACTAAAAAAAAGAAGAAGAAAAAATACTTTTTTTTTTCATTCTTAATTTAATGAATGTTGTGGCCCCCTCAGTAAATTCACAGTTTTGGCCCCCAGGGCTAACGGTCTGGACACCAGCAGAGTCCAAGTCTTCATGGCTTTACTCATCTGGTCAGTCTGCATGGAGAACATTTGTGGACGGCTGTTTGTCAGTACAAATTCAGCTCGGACTTTGATTGGGCCATTCATAAAACTCCCTCAGAGTTCGTCCCTCAAACCCAAAACAAAAAGGGTCCAAAACTCTTGAAGCGTTTGGAGCAAACTGTGCCTAAAAGAACACAGAGCGGCTTTACGGCAGCCCGAAAAGTCCATCAACAACGTGCAGAAAACATTCACATGTTCTATACAGGAGCTGCGCCGTCATCGGAGGACACTAAGCGTACTGTGAGATCATCATTCATTAGAGCCCTGTAAATAACGTGCCACGCTCTGGGAGTAAAAACCAGTCTGCTCTTGCACAACCCAATTACAACAAGATGATTTAGAGCACAGATTAAGGAGAACAAATAAACAGACCTGCACACTGTTCCTGTGTCACAGCACACAGGAAATGAGCCAGAGAAGCCCAAACTGCCGCCAAACGAATAGACGTCGCAGGGAAAAGAACAACAACAACAAAAAAAAACAGAGTCTGACTCAACTTCAGATCGTGAAGTATTGGTTGCAAAGTGTCCTACATAGGAGATAATGCTGATTCCCACATTATTTTCTAGCTGCTTCCTCTTTTCTAAAAGAGCCAAAGGGATTCCGCAGAAGGTTTCGAGTCCAGATGTCGGTGACGCTCTGGCCCACATATCGGCGATGGAAACCTGGCCGATGGTCCGGGGGCCTCTCCTGAGAGGCGTCCTCCGAGAGCACAGAGGGCTATTTCCAGTGCGCCTATTTATAAAGTGGCTGTCTCAAAAGAGAGGAGCAATGAAGTAAGATTTTACCGGCAATAAGGTCAGGGATGTGGAAAAACATCCCAGCCTTTTTTTTTTTTTTTTTTTTTTTTTAATAAATGAATCAAAAGTCATTGTCAAAATCAGAGGGATCAGTGAAACGTTTTATTGCTTCAGGTTTTTTACTGGCTCTGTGACATCAAACAGGTGCTTTTTAACGCTCTAGAAGTAACTCACTTGTTTCATATTGCAAGGAAATGTCTCCTTTTTTTAAAACTGATAATGTGAAGATGTACAGAAACTCATCTTTTCACTGAAACAGCATAATCTCCCATGGGACATTTTTGATAATCCAACCTATAATCTTAATTTTACTTTTTATTTATTTATTTATTTAAACCATAACAAGAGAGAAAATTATTGGCACTCTTAATGATCTTTCAAATGTAGATTTTTACTTTTGTTAAGTTCATCAAACACTCAAGAAACTTCAAATTGGTAATTCACAATGTTTTGTTTCCAGGGGTGTAAATATGATGCGACACATTTCTTTTAGGAAACAAAAAAAAAAAAAAAATATATATATATAATATATATAATATAAAATAATAAATATATATAATATATATATATATATATATATATATATATATATATATATATATATATATATATATATATTGCTACTCAGGTAAAAGACTTTATGTCTTCATGACAACCAACAGACTTCATTGCCGTGCCGACCAGTTTTTTCAGAGGCATGTGAGGAAAAAGCATTTTCTTTCCTGCTATCAAAAAGTAAACATATGGAGTTTCTCGAATGTGTGTCACAAAGGGCGGTGGAACAACTTTCAGAGGTAAACCGAACACAAACTACTAACCAGTTAAGAAGATTGCATGAAAATGAATCAACATGAGTTTCGTCAGGTGTTTTTTTCATTAGTGAGTAAAATTCATGGGCGTTACAAACGATTGTGACGGAAAAATATTTTGCCCAGGAACGCAAAATGTTACAATGAGAGACTGTCATTTTTTAAGACATATTTTCTCCACATTCATACTTTAACAATAATGTCAGATTCTAAAGATATTCCCTAATATTTATTAAATATTTTAATCTGTGCTTTTTCTGTGTTAGGGATTGAAGCAAAGTCGTGTTAGGCTTCCTTACTGAGATAACTTTTGACCATTAACTTTTCAGATTTCATTATAATCTGAAATAGGTAGTCATGTATTATGTTTACAATCAGATTAAATCTAATCCGTCTATATGGTTGGATTCCTCGTACCAATTTGCCCCACTGTGTTTGTTTGTGTCACGGGAAAGGAGTCGGATCAGATTAGATTTTGAAGTACTGCCATTGTTTGTGAGTCGAGGAAACATACACTAACTTTTCAATTGTATGTACCAAAAAGAGAATAAGTCCTGTCAAATAAGGTAAAACTAGTGAAATGACCAATATTCATCTGGGTTTTTTCCCCCAATTTAACATCTTGCTGGAGAAAACTCATTCCCTTCCCTGTTCTTTGCAAATAGTCTTCACGATAACTAGACAAGATGCTCATTACAGATAGTAGTAGTAGCCCAAATTACGTTTAATTAATCTGCTTGCCATGGTGCTTTCTGGGGATTTTTCTCCTGTAAGTCATTTGGAAATAATGAAAATCTAAAATCGTCTCCATTGATAAAGGGACTCAAATTGATTTGCTGGCCGGTTGGATTTTTCTACATGCTTCTGGAATACAAATATGAAATCTATGTAGGGTTGGGTTTTTGTTTGTTTGTTTGTTTGTTTTTTTAATCTTTCACACAGAATTTGTCCAGAATTTGTCTGTAACGTTGTGCTTGTTCATTGAGTAACGACTAATGAAGCCAATCAGGCAAAAACAGTCGAGATGGAAGAGCTTAGCTATTCATTTTATTATTACCTCAGGATCTTCATTCCATGTAAGATACCTGTCAGATGAATAAACAGCAGATATCCAACATTGCTGACTACAATGTTGTTGTTGTTTTTTACCTTTAAATGTCTGTGTTGGGTTTTATAAAAAAACTTTCTGGTTCTGTTAAGTCACTGGTTTATTTTTGTGCCATTCAGTGTTAATTTAAAAATGTTTTAGTGAATTTTTCAGTAGTAACATCTGGTTGTTGAGCACATGTTTCCATTGCAATTTTAGCTAAAAATGCTAAATTAGATATATAACCAAAAAACTACCTCACTCTGTAGTGCAAAAACTGTTTATCAAAATACTAGTTGTTTTTTTTTTCTAAATTCATGCATTTCCATTAAGCAAACTTATTTTCTTAATTCAATTTGCGCAATTATATAGTCAATGGAAACATAGCTAATGTCAGTTATTGGGAGGAGAAGAAGAACACGTCTGATTCACATATTTAGGTGTTTGGTACCACTTAGGAATGCATCTAGAAGCTACAGGACAGCTTCCACTAAGAGCCACAGGTTGACTCTCCAAGTTCACCTTATATTGTCCTCTTTTTTTATTAATTTCATCAAGGTTTTTATTCCCTTTACCTTCTCTGCCTTCCTGCATTAGGATCCAATGCCAGAGTTTTTTGTTTGTCATTATCATTGAGTGTTTGGGTTTTGGGTTCCTTCTGTGTTTGTATTTTCAATTATTTTCTTGTTTCTATATATTCATCCTAGATCTCCCTTTGTTAATTAATTATTTTATTCAGCGTCTTAGTTTATTTTTGGATTCCTAAGGTTAGTGTTGAGCCCTCTTCTCTTGGTTATTGTTTATTCCTCATCAGCCTCTCTCATGTTCATCGGTCTCTTTCCCTCAGCCTGCCTGACTGGTCTCCCCTCACAGCTGCGCCCTGTTACCAATCAGCCACCTGTCACTTGTCCAGTAATTAAGCTCCCCAGTCTTTAAGCTCCTCATTCTCAGTCTCTGACTGCTGGATTCTTTTATTTATTTTCTGCTATTGTTTCCCTGTGTTTTGTGTTGCTTCCTGGTTCCCTGTTTGTGCTACCCTGCCAGTTCCTCGCCCATATGCCTCTGTACCCGCCTGTTGGTTTTTGTATTTATTTTCATTGAAGTTTCTTAATTATATCTCTGCCTCTAGTGATGGTGAGATGAAGCCTCAGGAGGCATTGAACCACTTGAACCAACTGGTTCGAGAAAGGGTTCATTTCTTGAAGCTTCATGTGCAACACGAAACCACCTACTGGCCAGGTGTATAATCACAGCCAGCTGTATCTTAACACGTGTGATGCATTGAATTTTTGTCTATTATGGCTCTTGGGAATGACTTCACAAAAGGTGTAGGACGAAATCATTTGTCTACATAAATTATGTATACACATATGTGTATAATAAAATATTGTTTGAATGTATTCTCTGTGTGTAATTTTTCCCAAAATAGTAGTGTCATGTGATATGGCATGTTGTGTAATAATGTTTTTCTGTGACTCTAGAAAAATGGCATGGGCTTAATCAGGCAGAGGACAGAGAAAGTGCTTGTGGAACTAGGGAGGAGGTAGTGAATAGGCTAATGCTTGTGGAACTTGGATGATTTCATGCATTTTTATTAAGAAACAACAATTTCTCCAGTTTTTGGTTTCAAACGATTTCTCTTTTTTGACACTACTTCTCCAGCCTTTGAAAAGACACGCTCACATGGCACAGATGATGCCGGGGTGCATAAATAAATAAGTGCAAGTTTGTCCTCACGCTCCTAAATCTCCTATCTATCTATCTCTCTCCTAAACTCTCCAAACACCAAACTAACTGTCTCAAACTAAATAACCACTATCCAAACTCTGCTATCCAAACTATCAAAACTCTATCCACTCTCTCAACTGACCGCAACTCGCCTACAACAACCCACATTTTGAATGGAGCCTGTGGGGTTTATAAAGCTGTCAAACCCCGCGCCAAAATCTGAGCCGCTTCCCGAAGCAGTCACGTGGTACAGCCCGGCAGCGAGGCTTCGGACGTCATCGTTTTCGGCTCCTCCCCTAAATGAAGCAAGCTTCGATACGCGCTTTACGGAAACGCCCCCTCCATTACTAGACACACGCCTCGAAGCCTCGGCACATCACGTAACATCACTATCTGCCTCCAACTCTTCCTGCTTCCTGGGTCTCACTGCAACACAGCACTATGACAGTCTTAGGAGCAGAAGGAATAGAAACTCCTTTAAAAAAAATAAAATAAAAGTCTGCCTCTGTACTGGAAGCTATGGAGCCTCCAGAGTTGACAGAAGGAAAATATATATACATTTATCGTAAAAAGAACATTTCCATGTCCGTCAGCACTAACTATCTGTTGGATTGTTTTCCATACTGCCTTTAGAGTCTTTGTCTTGAAGTAGTCGTTTTCTGAATGGCTTTGCAGGGAAATTGTAGCTCAGAGTTAATTCCAATAATGCTGTGACTGGTCAAAGTTTGAACACGTTCGTTATTCGAATTTCAGTCGGGTTGAGGACTGACGGACATTGAGGGGGCCATTTTTAGCCCTTCAGTTGTTGATTTGCTGCTGCGTTTTGGGGATCATTGCCCTGTTGATGACCCAGTTTTGGCCACACTTTAGGTGATTAACAGATAGCCTTGCAGCTGAACCCAAATTACTTTGGTACACATGATTTGCTGGATGACTGCAAAGTGCCCAGGTCCTTGGGCTCCAGAACGAGCTCCTCCACCACCATGCTCTACAGTTACGGTAGTATGAGGCGTTTATGTTCTGATATTAGATCAAACTCCAATCACAGAGGTAAACATATCTGGTTTTCTATAATGTTTTAAGTGCTGTGCATCAAAATTGTTTGACAGCTGTATATCTAGACAGTTGAAATAACTTTTTCCCTCTGGTTTAAGCTCTTGTCTGACGTAGAAATTAGTGGTCAAGACACTAGAACTCAAATAAATTGATATGGTCTTCCTATGGAGTGAGGAAAATATGGCTTGATGATAATGCTATCTTTGCAATACAACAACGTCACTGCTTCATTATTTCTTTAAGTCTCTGTTTCGGTCTCAGAGGACATTGCTCCATCTGTCTTGTGCTTCTTCTGCCATTTCATTCTTTTAAGGGAGAAATCACTTTCTCTTTACAATTCTCCCAAACAAGCTATATTTATTCATATTTAACAGACCTCTCATGAATATTCAACATGCTAACACTTTCTGTAAAATGGACACAATTATGTTAAGAGTAGGGTACAATTACTGACTAAAACCTATAGTTTCTGACATTTCTTTTGTTACTCCTCCCTGGTCTTACCGTTCACTATATCTGCTGGAACAACTGGGAGGCTATCTTAACTCCGACTTGCGAAAAATCATCACAAAATTAGAAAAGGACCTTTTCCAGATCGAAGGACAGAAACAGTTGCTTCTCTAAGGTGCTGCTGTTGTTTCCCGATGTTTTTCTTCTCTCCTTAGCAATTTGTAAGAACACATTATGTATGCTAGAGTCTCACATCCCAAGAAAAAGGAAACTCTGCTACTAACAACTAAAAGCCTGGAGTCTGGAGAACCTTGAAGTACCTGAATGCTAGGGCTGGAAAATATGCCTGAAAAACGTAAAACAATAAAAGTGTAAATGTCCGTTCTATGTTTGTAAGTTGAATAGAGGTTGTTACCCATAATGCACAGTTCAGTAATGCAGCTTAGTTCATGATAAGATGTGTAAAAACCAGAAAACAAGTTTTTTTCGGTACCCGTCGAAGCTCACTGTGTTTTCTTGGGTTTGACGGACTGCCATACAAAGCCTTTCATATCAATATTTCAACTATTATTGATTAGGCTTTTTGTTTTAAATATTTGAAATACAGTCAAACTGGTGGTGTGACATTTAATATTTTATCCACAGATTTCACTCCACGCTGTTTCTCATTTTTAAGCAGGCAAATCCTGAAACTGCTGTGAGTGCGAGCTACTCAACAGGGTAACCAAAAAGCGACTCACCTTGCTTAGCTTGAGGCTAGAAGTTGAGTAGCTAAAGCCATGCCTACATCACCCAGAATTCTGTGCGGCGTTCAGTGAATATTCCATCAGGCGCGTTATCTATCGAGATTGCGATATATATATATATATATATATATATATATATATATATATATATATATATATATATATATATATATATATGCTGGACAATAAATCAATATTTATTGCGATATATATATATATATATATATATATCGCATATATATATATATATATATATATATATATGCTGGACAATAAATCAATATTTATTGCGATATATATATATATATATATCGCAATAAATATTATATATATATATATATATATATATATATATATATATATATCGCAATAAATATTGATTTATTGTCCAGCATATATATATATATATATATATATATATATATATATATATCGCAATAAATATTGATTTATTGTCCAGCCCCCCTGAATGCACAAGAAATAAAATTAAAACTGCGAAAATGTTAGTTTTTATCATTGTCCCAGAAGCAAAGAGACCACATCAACACCACCGCCCAGCACCTGAAGAGAGTGTTACATCTGGGATGTAACGTTGAGGCTGCTTCTCTGTTGACAGAGTGTGAACGCGTTTGGCTGAAAGCAGAATCCACAGAGGAGACTCTGATTCAGTGCATTCCTGTTGAAGTCCTCACTTTCCCACACAATGTTCCACGAAAATCTCTGTTCCAGGGATGAGCTTTCTGAAAAGAAAGGGGGACAAAACTTCATATACTGCAGGTCATAAGATATTAAAGAGTCTGAGCTAGTTTTTTTTATTTTAAATTCAGCTGATGGTGAAATCTGATTTCATATGGGGTTTTTTTCCTGACCACAAACCAAATTCACAGCTGAGAAAAAGTGCAGATTTAAAAATTGCGTACATCTGGGACAGCTTCCAACATAGTTGCTCCAAAACCATTTGATCCCCTGAACAGAAGCTTATGTTCAGTCATTTCAGCTCATCTCCACTTTGTATCCGTCATGGCGTGCGTGTTTGTGGACAGACCAAAATGGAGACTGGAGCTTGAGAGCATGGATTGTGTTGAATACTCTTTCATGATAAAACTGAAAACTCACAAACATAACAGCGAATGCAGGGAGCCAGAGAAGAACAAAAACCAGGAACAAAAAACAAGCAGGGAGAAAACTGGATTTGACTGGAGGATCCAGCAAGGAGTGTGAGCAGGTGAAAGGTTTAAATGCTGGATCAGAAGACCCAGACTGGTTAGCTAACAGGTTGCAGGTGTGAAGGGAGAGTAACAAGGAATAACTAAACGTAATAATCCAGAATCATGAAGAAGAACTGACCTGAAGGCAAACCAGAAACAAGAAAAACACGAAGGAACAAGGAATAATGGTAAAACTAGAACCAAGAAATCAAAACAACCTGACGATATCATCTGTATGTCCACGGAAGGCTGTATTCTGTGCCGTCGCATTGCTATTCTGCGTAAATCTCAGACTACGAAGTCACAGCCTGTTCCATGAACACCTGCTCCCCAAGACGTCTGCGCACGCCTCTGATCTTTACTGTCAACTTTATTGATTTAAACACATCCCATTCATGCAAAACCCACTGACCAAACCCTTACACACACGGGTGCCATCACAATAGATCAAATGGACCGAGTTGTTTCCGGGTTGGATTGTGGAACAAAGTGAGCCATAAAGGCCAGGTAGGGGGAAAGCGGCTCAGTCTGCGCTCGGAGTTACGATTGATGAGGCTCATTGTGGCAGTGCAGGAAGCTAATGAGTCAGAACCACGAGTCAAGCTGTTGGGAAATCACACCAGCGCCGACACCCCCTCTAAAAAAAGACACAATGTGACACGGTCGACTCCGAACGAAGGCAGCTGCAGAGACGACTGACAACCAAAACGAGACACCAGAGACGAGCTTCTGTTCAGCTGCAAATTATTTCTCCCCACGATAAATTTCCGTCCGCTCACCTGAAAATGACTAATTATCAAAACAATAGTATATATATCCTCAGCACTTCATACAGAAAATAATGGAAGGAGTAGCTTTTAAAAATAGAGCTGTGATGGTAAAAGATGGGCTTCAAAAACGAAGCACATTGAAAGCACCTAAGATGTTTCTGTCAACCTTCTCGCGGCATCAGATCAGCAACTTGACTTGAGGCTGTCTCTTCCCAGTCGTACCTTTTGGCTTTGAATGCATCCCAGCATTATATAACATAAACATCAGCAGTGACACTATTTTGTTGGCACTCGAAAGTACAAGTTTCAAGTAACCCCAATATCCTGGGTTGGGTAGGATTCTCAATATATCTGCAGTACTAGATGTAGGGCGGATCGATCCAAAACATATCGATATCAGATTAGTGCTACGCTCCGAATATCAATACTGTAGGTTCAGATCCCAGCTTGGAATTTTATTTCATTTTTGTATTGTTTACATTGTTTCTCAACTCTACCTAAAAAAAAAAATTGTTTTGCTGTCTTCTCAAATATTTGTTTTTAAAAATGCACGTTAAATCATGTTAAAGTTATTGAAGTATTTTGTTGACGCCTATAGAGGTTGTTCAAATTCTATCTCAAGTTGAATAAAAATAATTCAAAGGAAAAAACACAAAAACAAATAGCGCAGAAGTTTATATATCAAAATTTGATATCAGTATTGCATATTTTGGTTTGATACAGAAATATGCAGTTTTCCACACCTCTAATTTGCAGGAACTTGTACAATAATGTGTCCACCTTTCCATCCAGTTTTCAGCTACAACTGAAACCTGGAAATTAAACCTGTGTTGTGGAAAGAGTTTTGGGTTTTCCTTTATTGAATTCTTAAGTGAACACTTTGTAGGACCAGTCAGTCAATCAATCTTGTGTAGGTGCTGCTCATTGTGGTAATGGCGAAGAAACAACTTCAGTCCAGGAAGACTGTTCACCTACCATCATTGGTGGCTGTTTTTTTTTTTTTTTTTAGTTTCCCGTGGAAAACAGCAAAAGAAGAAAAACTGCAGTCAAGCTACAGATTCAGAACTTTTTGACATGAAAGTCCTCTATCTAATGCATAAACATGTGTGTCGAAAGGCTCCATCTCTCACCTCTGGCTTTCGTAGCTCTGAATGTGGATGAGTTATGTTTTCAGACAGTTTGTACCTCTGCTTCTCACTGCGTTTCGTTTCTTAACCAGCAGCATTTCTGTGTCGCTCCGTGGCAGATCGGTTTCTGCAGTAGCCACCGTAAATGAACTTTCAAAATTGCTTTGCTGTACAATCCATCAAAGGTATGTTTATTTCCACCGACACTGGGTCTCCTTGAACTGGACGGTGCAAGAAATATCTAGCAGCTTTTTTTTTTTTTTTAAACATAGTTAAGTAAGCTTGAGCCCGGCAGCTTGGACCTTTATCTCAGGGATCTGAATGCTGTTTGGTGTGACTGACCCCAGGTGTCTGACCCCTGTGTGGAGGTGGAGTTTGATTCAGAGAGTCTCCCCTCAGGGGTCGAGCAGCACAAAAGGCAAACCTTTCTCTGACATGAACATATATAAAAATAACTAGATGTTTCAGTCTTCCACCTTCACACTCAAAAAAAATATTGACATAAAATCTTTCCTTAAGGCACGGCAGCCATCAACCTTCCCCTTGTGATACTGGATAATTCCTGCTTATTTTTCTTTTTGAGTCATTTATGGAAGGAGAACAAAAAGAAAGGAAAGTCATCGGATTGTGACGCCGACTCTCCTGATCCTTCACTATCCTCTGAAAAGATGACTTCAAGCTGGATCTTCAAACGTGGAAAGTGTCCTCACAGCGCATTCGTACAAGAGCGGCCTGCCGTCTCATGCCGGGTGAGAAGGGCCTTCGCCGTCCGCAGCCATCGAGAGTGAAGATGCTCCAAATTAAAAGGACGCATCGCGCTAAACCATTATCCACTTGTGAAGCTGAGTGATTGGGCGTCATTTACGCTCTGCAGGGCCCCCTCATCTCTTTCAGTCAGCCCGCCCACCCATTAGCTTAGCGTACTTGACGATACTTGAGTGCCCTCTTTCCTCTTCCGAGACTTTTTCAGTTCGTTGCTCTCTGAAAGTTTGGGTCTTGGATGATGGGCGACTGAAAGTCACAAGTAGGGGCTTGGGTCCAAATCCAAACTTTTTATCTTCTTTTTTTTTACACCTTAATGCAGAAAATATCCCCCCGTCTTGATTGCCCCCCAAGTTCCAAAACCCTGTTTTCTCTGACATCCCAGCTTCTAAGTATAGGCGGTTTGGCCTATTTAATATGACTGTAGCTCACTTATGGGGACTGTGCTTCTTTTCCTGCTTAAAAGAGAGAGCATCGCCTTGCTCTCTCTACCTGCTTTAGGCAGGACTAACTCACCTCTGTTGTGTCCTGTGTGTGTGAGCTGAAATGGAGGAAGTGTGTGTGTGAGTAGGGGGGAGGTCTACGTTACATAAGCCTTCAAGTCAGCATTGGAGGTACAATCAAAGGGTCTAATTGATGTGTATGCGTTTTAGTGGGAAGTGCTGCTGTATTACGGAACAATGGGGCTGTTGTCAGTAAGCGTCATTGTTAAGTCTATATTTGTAAGGGCCTCGCTAGCAAATATAGACTTAAAAGAAGAATGGGGCTTTTTGAGTGTGAAAAACAAAGCAAAGAAATAAAATAAATAAATGAGCGGAGCTAAAGTGGGTGGTAGTTACTGTTTGTTCCACATGAGGAAAACATGAGATGTTAGAGGATCGTTGACATTTCTTCCGGTGCTGATGGCGAGTCCACCTGGACGGGTCACGGCGCCGACATGGGAAATAGCAGGAGGAACATTGACGTTAGCAGTTAACTCAAATAAATCGCTTAAAATCAAATGTCCAAACAAATTTCTTAAGCCTTCTGCAGTTTTTATCGTGAAGAAATGCACAATTTCTCTTTTTTGGGGGTGGGGTGGGAAGTACCATTTTGCTTTGTCTAGAAAAATACTTATTTTGCCAATTCTCAACAACAGGAATGCAAAATATATCACTTCTTTTCAGCCATGTTTAACTGAATTTGCTCTAGTCAATTTCACAGCAAAATTCATAGTTTGTTTAAAATGAAGGTACTAAATATACGATGAATAATTTGTGTTGTAAGAAATTTTTATCATAATTATGAGATTTGATTTTTTTTTCAGTAGCATTTTATTCATAAAAATGTAACTGAAAATAAATGTCTGACTAATGGAGGTCAGATAATTATTAGCAGGATTAATGCTGTCATTTTTACTTTCAGTTTCAAGCATCCAGCGTCCAGAGGTGAGGGAATTTTCATCAGCACAGTCAGGCTGTTCGCATGGAGAAGAATGAGATTATTAGCACTTTAAGTTGCTGCTTTCAAAAGATTTATTTAAGAACAAATCTGTGGGGTAACTTATGTGTTTTTTTCTGGCAAATATCACAATTTAAACGTGGATTTAATCTGACAAGTGGGCCTCATTGGAATCCATAAATGAATTTATTGAATGACTGTATGTACTGTAATATAAATACCACACTGCAGTAATAGTGCTCTTCTCCCCTTGTGTCTGTTCTCCTTCCTCCTTCTATAAGAAAATTGTCTATAGCTATTTATACATACAGCAGATATGATAAGTAAAGTTTTTTTTAAATGTTAGCAATGAAGTTTGAATCTATTTTAACTGTGCATAAAATGAAAGCAGAATTATTGCGCCTTGTTCCTGTAAGTATGCACATTTTCCATTCATTTCTGAGAGAAAAGGAGAGATGTTTCCTAGATCTAAACCACATGAACACACAGCACTAAGACAGAAGACTGCCACAACTGTTGTGAGCAGCATTTTTTATTTTTTTTTTATTTTTGGGTAAACACAGACGGAAATGAGGTGATTACACATTTATAGAGCGGTTCTCTGGACGATTTGGATCTTTCTGCAGGGGAGGCGGCCGGTGGGAGATGGAAGAAGAGGCGTAAATGTTGGTGGGAGAGCGTTTGCCCTGCAGCACATGTTGTGTCGGCGCTCTTTTTGTGCACATGCACTTATGCAAGTGTGCTTCTCATGAATAAATCTCTAAACACTCGAGCGTTACGTCCAATCACATGAGCAAATAAAGTTGCTCTGTGAATCTAAAAGAAACAAAACCACAAATCAGTTGCATGAATTCAGACAAGAACGGATGGGCATTTTGAAATTAAGGGAGAAAATATAAATGACGTAAAACCAGTGGCGTAAACTGGTTTGACTTTGAATTGCAAAGCCAAACTATTACATTAAATTATTTTTCCTTTGTCCGTAGAGTCAAAAGTGAACAAACGTGGCCCTTTTTAGTGTGGTGCAGGGAATTTCTCTGACAGAAAGCGTGTTTGTGTTCTGCTCTGCTCCATGGCAGCCGGGGCCGCCCACCAGCAGCAGCAGCTGCAGCCACCACACTTTACTGAGCCGTTCTGCTGAGCCATGACAATCGCAACGGAAACTGGATGACACCGATAACCCGAGTGTCATTGACACACCGCGTACCCCAGGGGGCAAACTTGATCTGTCGCCATGGCAACCGTGCCATCAGTTTTGATTCACCTGGACATTAATTTGTCGTGGGCTTTTTCCACCCGTTGTGTGTGAAGATGTTAACATTGAAATACTGTAAAGGAAAGTTGACGCCTAGAAAAAGCTACTTTGTTTGGCCTTTTGAGGAAATAAAGACATTTATATAGATCAAACCATGTTATATCATTTGAGGGCAGAGCAAAGGCCTCCAAGCCCCCAGGGGGCGTCCAAGAACACCAGAATGATGAAATTTACATTTCTGTGAATAGCACCTCATGTAACAGAGAGCTAAATTTGATATATTTGATGCGTAAAATGCTACATGATGAACCATTGCAAATATTACGTAATGCAAATATTACTTTTTTTGTCTTTTTACTTAAATATTTAGTTGCTAAGTATTTTGAAAAGTAATAAACAGCTAATGTCTTTATTTCAAAGCTGACTTTTAGCAATCTCTGAGATGTCATTGATGGATTGTGGTAATGTTGTTTTATTTAAACCACTTAGACTAAATGAAGACGGTAAGAAAGTTATTTACTTCTGAGGATTTAGCAGAACCTCCCCTATGCTGGGTTAGCAAAACATCCTGAGATGTGATTGAAGAAGTTTCTAGAGTGCAGTGCGGACAGCAAACTGCGCATTTTACTGTGTCTGCTCTGGCTGACGGAGATGCATTTGTGGTCAGATTGAGACTCTTCAGGGATTGGCATTGTGAACCCTTATCTTTTGGTGCAACCAAAGCATCCAAAGTCTCTTTAGACCTCCCCGCCCCAACTCCCCTCACCTTTTTCTGCTTCCATTCTGCAAGCACACACAGGAGCTCGGAGTGATGCAAGAACAAAAACTAGATTATCTGGTCTATGTGCACTGCAGAGCACGCATCGTGCGACAGCAGAGGATTCTGTTGAAGCCCGCCTCACGACGGAGTCGCACAATCGCTGAAATTCAATCAAAGGACCTCTAAAAACTCCTCAGCGTGTGACAGGCGCCGAACGTGTCTTCGGGCCACTAGCGTCGACGCGGCGGAACGCCGCGGACGGGAAATTTTAAAACGCCAGCCAGAAACCACAAGGGAAAGGTCAAGAGGCGTAATAAGGCCGGAACGTTGTTTCTTAAAGCTGCGTTGACATTTCCAGGCGGTTCAGTCGATATGTGAGAGCAGCCTCGTTGTGCGGTCGGGCGCCAGAGCCTCGCTTAAAAGAGCAAACGGTAATCAAACGCCCAAAAAGATGAGAAACAAACAAAAAGAAAGAGTCCCTCGGACGACCGCCAGCCCCCACAAGGAGCGCGTGCATTACTCATCCCCCACAGAGCCGCCTTGCTCTGGTGTATTGTGGGAGGACTGGGGGTGGGCGGCTGTGCAGGAGATTGAGAGCTGCCTTGCAAGACTTGCATGACTTCAGCTCGCATAAAAGATACTGTATCTACATAATGCTTCCTCATCTTCCCCCTCAAATACAACACACACACACGAAAAACCTCTCCTGTGTGTGTGTGTGTGTGTGTGTGCGTGCCTTTCTTGCACTTTCAAACTCATCAGGAAAGCCAGTGTGGTGGAACCCAGACATCTTGATTCACCCGCGCTTCACCTTCAGTGCCACACGTGCACTCACGCACGCACACACACACGAAGGCAGCGCACACGACGAGTGAAGGTCTTGTTCTCGTCCCAGGTGCAGAGAAATCTGTGAAGCAGCATGTGGCTTGTCCCAGTTCCTCTACAGTACCTGTGTGCGTGCGGACGCGCCCGAGCCCGAGCGCAACTGCGTATTGCGACAAGACTGACCCATTTGAATCCTGATACAGGCGCTCGCCGATGCCTTGCCTGAAACTAGTTCAGCATGTAGGTTAAGCTGCAGCTGGCGCTTCCGCGTGGCGGAGAGCGGTGGGCGCCGTGTCGGCGCGGGCTGGCAGAGAGGTCAAAGAGCACGGCGGGATTGTTGGCCCGTATTTGCAACTAGAAACCAAAAAAATATAAATAAATTGCTGTCGCCTGCAGAAATAAAGGGATGAAGGAAGGGGCGGTGGCGCCATCAAAGAGGTGAACGGGTGGGGAGTGGACACCCACTGGAAAGAGTTGGGGCCTTTAGCTAAGCTAATGTTAGACAATATTGTTCAAGACAGGAAATGACAACCTTCTGCAAGCTGCAACCTTTCTTTACACGTTGAATATGCTTGATCATTTTTTCACCCATCTCAGCTCCACTCTTTCTGAAGGCGCAGCTTCAGAAAGAGTGGAGCTTCTTAAAGAGACAGAAGCCCAATATCAAGACGCTACATCATAAAGCCAAATTTCTCTTAAGTCATATTTTATATAAACTGCTTTTCCGGAACAAGTGAAGGTAAGACGGTTGCTTCATTGTGCTATAAAGTGGCAGCATGTGGATGGAAAACATAGCACCGCCCCTTTAAGGCAGCCGACTACTGAAGTTTATAGGCAGAGTCAGTCCAGAAGAATATGCAAATACAAGAATCTGCCTCTTCATGTGTGAAACTATTGAGATTCACAGCTTCCTGACAAGAGCTAAATGAGTATTGTGTCGTTTTAAAAATATCAAGTTTCATCAGCTCTTGATTCTTCCACAGGATTTCTGCTCCATCACTGATTTTGGTGTATAATTTATTTGTGCCCTCCCCCCCCCCCATCAGGCTAAACTTTGTGGAGGCGCCCCTGGGAGCGGGGTCAGGGAGGCTGGGGCTTAGAGAAGAGGAGAGGTGTGGGAGTGCGGGGTGGACTCCTTCTCAGAAATGTGTTTTAATGTGTGAGAGGAAAACGAGAAAACAGGCAGGGATGGAGAGAAGAGAGGGAATGAGAGAAAGCAGGTGAAACACTGGGAAGGATCCGGACAGGAGGTGACCGCCCGGTGTTAGAGGGTGAAAGTGTGTGTGGGGTGTGTGTGTGTGTATGTGAGAGAGATAGAGAGAGAGAGAGACTGTGTTGCGCTTGTGGCGGAGAGACCGCAGAGAGAAATCCACACAACTTCCAGCATCCTCCCTGCGCCGCCGCGCCGCGCTGCGCCCCGCCGCTGCCGCCGCGTCTTCCCCCAAACCCCCCAAGTCTCTTCTCTTCTACCGGGACTCAGGCGGCTTGGCGCGGTGAGATGTGAAGAGGCTTGAAGTATGGCATGCGAGGATGCTGTTCGCAAAGAAGAAGGAGATGGTGACGGCGACGCGACCCGCGTTCATTCGGACCCTGGTCTACTTTTTCTGTTTGACGACTTGGTGAGTGCGGAGCCGAAAAAAATACAAATAAAAATAAATAAATAAAATAAACCTGACCGGATCGGATTAGTTCCCACCTGAAAGTTCAGTTTTTATTCTTATTTATTTATTATTTTTTATTATTATTATTTTTTTTTCTCGTAGTGCGAAAACAATCTCCGGACAAACAAGGAAGGATGAGAGGATCTACCCGGAGAATTTTACTCGGATTTTGGACCGACTTCTGGACGGCTACGACAACAGGCTGCGACCCGGATTCGGAGGTATTTAGAGGAGAAGCGCAGTTTGTTTTTTCCCCTCACAATTCACAACACTTTTGGCGTCACTTTGGAAATGATATTATCGGCTGAAATGGAAAGACTGACAACAAAAAATGATGTTTTGCCAAAGAAACATTTTCTCTCCACCGAGGCGTAATTTGAGCCCAAAAAAGGTCAAAATTATTTTTTCCAACATCCAGCTTCAGCGTCTCTTTCTTAACTTTATTATTATTATTTTTTTTTATACATTAGAAAAAAAAAAATGCATAAACTTTTTTTTTTTTTTTTTTGCGCAGGGCCGGCCCAAGGTTGTCCGCGGCCCTGCGCTCCGGCTTTGTCCTTCAGCTTTGCTGCATTCAGTTTGTTTCTGAGGTCAGAGCTCAGAATGACGTCACGCCCGAGTCGAGTGGCTCGTTGAGAGTCAGAAACTTTGCTGGGCTGTGTTGAGTAGCGTCCAGGTTCAGAGTTGGAAATGTGCACAACGAGCGGGATTCCAAACCGGGAACGTCGGGACGGTCGAAGCGGCCAGTATGTGAGGAAAAGATGGTGGGAAGTTGAAGGAATAAACATTTTGTTTTGTTGTGTGTCTGTAAAGCAAAGGAAGCTCTCCCCCGAGACACAAACAGAACTTATTAAATTTAAATCTGACAGCTGGCGTATTTTCAAATTAAAAAACAGTTTGACTGTGTAGATAAAAGGTCATGAGGATAAAATTTCAAATATAAATACAAAGGAAAGTACAATGGCAACATCTTCTAAATATTAGGGAACACGTCAAGACCTTGTTTAGACAATAAAAAAATTTAAAAAAATAGAGAATTAGTTTTTCTCTTCTCGGTGTTAAGCAATAAATTAACTAATCGCACAACAAATGTAAACAAGTTCAATAATTTACATTTTTATCGTTTGTCATTCTACACTTTTCTCTCTTTCCACCAAAAACCGGGAGACGAAAGTCTTTGGTCTGGTGCTTTGGTCTCAATTAGCCATTTATTTGAAGGACAGTTCTGTGTGCAGAGACTTCATAATTCATTTTATTTGTTGTTCTTGTTGGACATTTAAAATGTCCTCCAGTTCCAGTGTTACGTGTTCATTAGAAGTGAAAGCAGCTGATTGATCTTTGAGAATGTGTTCTTACATATTATCCTTTTATACTACTTGAAAAAGTGGTCTAAAAAACAATGATATTATCGTTTATCGCAATAACTTCTGGGAAACAATATATCACCCAGTAAAATGTGTTATCGTGACGGGAGCTCTGATGTTTAAAACCTGTAGCAGCTCTTTGTTTTGGTCAGCAGGTCAGCAGGGCGCCTTTACTAATTGCACTTTTTCTCCAACCAAACAATTTTATAGAATAGTACAAACTTGTTGAATGTACTTACCGAAGGCTCTGTGCAAATCCTTAGGATGGACGAACAAGAAAAACGGTTTAAAACGGCAAAATGTGAAGTAAGCAGAAAATAAATCAAATTCTAGTCACTTTGTTTGATCTTACTGCCCTCAAAGCCTCTGAAGACACATGGAGTACATGTGACTCTGCGCCCAGCAGGGCAACCATTTACTCTGGACTCCACTGGTCTCGAGGACTGGCAAAAAGAGAAACCTCTTCTCAACAGCGACACTTAAGCTGGTTATCGATGCAGAAACGCAATGCGTGGCAGAAAACCGACTCGCCACATCATTGTGAAACTTGGAAGTGGCAGCGTTGTGCTGCGGGGATGCTTTGCTTTAGCAGAGACAGGAAAAGGCGATTGGAGGTTGATGGGAAGCAGAGCGGGGTTAAATAGAGGGCAAGATGTTGGAGGCGGCATTAAACTAAGACTATATAGTCTAGCAGTGGGCATTTATCATATTGTTTATCATTTATTGTGATAAAGTTTTTGATTTATCGCTGCCACAATACATTCTAAGTGATAAAGTTTAAAAACCTTTTTAAAACCACTAAAAACCGTACTATTTTTCTCCAAACGAGAATCAACCAATCAGAGCCAGGAGGCGGGACTTAGCACTGTCAATCACCATCACAACCGCTCTCCTTTGCTCTCTGCTACGGTGCAGCTAGAATAGTCTATCATGAATGCTAAGAACAGTTAGCACAGTCACCGGATAAGGAGTGAGTGGTTTCTCCACCACTGGCATATTTAGCAGCGCATTCACAGGGTTGATTTGAGGCACTGAGATCCACCTCCTGGCACTGATTGGTTATTTTTGGTTGGAGTTGTGCATTTCTTCAGATGGCAATAACATATCAGGGAGGATGTGGAGGAGAGGGATGTTTTCACTGATTTCCTGTCTCATACTGTCGCAACATAGTGATAGTGCGTAACGCTTGGTTCAAGAGGTAAAAAGTATGGATTTGGTTTTCATGTCTGCTGAATATTCATGTTGGGAAGCAGCGAGAACTGGTTTACTGCGCAAAGCGGTCTGTCAACGGGAACGTCTGCGTGCAGGCGCACGCTTCCAGCTCGTCTTCACACTGGGACTCCATATCCATTCAATGAAGGGGGGAAAAGAATCAAACAGGATTATTTTTTTACATCTTCTAAGCTATTTTCTCCATTGCATTATGCAGAGTACTACACAGCTCTAGAAGAGATGAGCTACTGCAAGTCTCCCAGATTTTATTCTGAGGAGCTGTAGACCTCAAAACAGCTTATAACACCTATTTGGATAAGATAACTTTCTGAGAAAATGTCAATGAATGTGATTTCTGTGGTGTGTCTAATTGACCCGACAGGTCCTGTGACAGAGGTGAAGACTGACATTTATGTAACGAGTTTTGGGCCAGTCTCAGATGTTGAAATGGTACGTAAACTCTTGTCATGTTGACTTCGGTTCTTACTTTTACGCAGCTTTTTGTGCTATCAGGTTGCGAATCAACATATATCACAAATTTACTGCTAAAGCAATATCACTGTGCACAGAAATGTAATTGGTTTGCTCATCACCCCAAGTCTTTTGGTCAGCATTCAATTTCCCCAGTACTTAAGCACTTCAGCCTCAGTCACTCCTTGCCTGTTCCTTTCGTCTACTCCTGCCACTTCCTCCAACCCATTCCCTCTTGTCTCCCTACTGGGTTCCTTTTATAAATTTTTTAGGTTGTGTTTTTTGCCTTGGCTCCTTGTGATTTTTTTACTCCTTTTTCATTGTCTTCTCATTAACATGCTACCGCAGCTAGCATGTCGTCGCCGTTCTGCGTTTATTTTTTTTCTGTGTTAGAGGCACTTTCCTTTTAGGGAAAGTACCTCTAACAAAGTTTTTGTGCTTGCTTTGTCGGATAAAGAGCGCTCATTTTTTGAAGTTGTTTTGCGTGTACTCACCCATGTTAGCAAATTTTAAAACCTCCACCAAAGGTTTTAAATTCTGGCAGAAGCGTGACAATTTAGAAAAAAAATGTGAATGGGTCAGTTTGACAACGTCTCTGAATTGTTAGATAACATCAAAATATCGATTATTTTGACAACCCTCATCTTCAATAATACTGTTATCGCGACATTCACCAATGTTATCACGCACCACGTCTTCTTAATGTTGTGCAGCCACAGCACTGCATTATTTGGTTGTTCATTTGATATTTTGTAGAAAACAAAATAATTCCCACTGCTAACTCTTATCCAGATAAATCCATCCATGTTTTCCGTAACATGTCGGTTTTCCCTCTTTTAGGAATACACTATGGATGTATTCTTTCGGCAGACCTGGGTTGATCGGAGATTGATGTACGAGGGTCCAGTGGAGATACTGAGACTTAACAACCTGATGGTGACCAAGGTCTGGACACCGGACACTTTCTTCAGGAACGGCAAGCGGTCAGTTGCCCACAACATGACCGCGCCCAACAAGCTCTTCCGCATAATGAAGAACGGCACCATCCTTTACACCATGAGGTAAAATAAACAACCTCTTAACTGTACCTCTGTCTTATCAACAGCCTGCTGCTTTGCATCTAATTTCATAACTTTCAAAAACCTTGGCTTGTGATTTTGTTGCAGACACTTCACATATTGTAGATTTCCATATTTCTGTATTTTTTTTATCTTTTTTTTTTTTTTTTTGCTAGAAAGGCGAGATGACAGACTGTGTTTGCTATAAAGTAATAAAAGGGATCCAGTGTGGAATCCAACCAAGGTTCTTGGCGTAAACAGCAGAAAGCTGCTCAGAGGCGGTGCAGATGCCAAACATTTGGCGTGGTCCAAAACGTCGCCTTTTTCAACTCAGAGCGACGAGGGCCAAAGTAGGAAATTAACGAGCTAAAAGCTTCCCTTGATTTGTGTACCCTTCAGCAGTCACAATGCAGACACTGTAAGAAACAATAATAAAAAAAAAACTTTTCCTCTACCATCAAAAGTGACTTACAGTATCCAGAAGATCTAAAAAGTTTCACTCAGGTGGTGAAATGTGTTTAAATAATCTCTACGTCAGGAAGGTTTTGGTAGTTTGCTGCTCTGCAGGTGTTTAGTAAAGGAGCAATATTGTGTAAAACGAACTCTTTTGAGCTTAACATCATGTTACAATGTTATTCCCCCATCGTAAGCATGCCGAGAGTGCTGCGTTGATTCTTTCATGCATGTTTGAGGAAGTTGAGAATCTCCCATAGCAACCATTCTGGGGCACCGAAATGGGTTTTTCCAAACCAAAACCCAAAACCAAAGCTATTACTCCTAAAGGGGAACGATGGGGTGTAGTTTTTACTTTCATTGTATTGACAATAATAATAATAATAATTTTAAAAAACGCTTTTTGATTAACAGTGGCAAATACATTTAGAAATTCAACCCATTATGCTTTTAGATCCTATCTTTTCTGCTGCAGATGTAGCCATGTAAAATCCATCTGGGTCCTCGCTTTAACCACTCCTCTGTGCGCCGCTTCAGGTTGACCATTAGCGCCGAGTGTCCCATGAAGCTGGTGGATTTCCCCATGGACGGACATGCCTGCCCTCTCAAGTTTGGAAGCTGTGAGTGCTTTGCTGCTTGTTTGCGTTTACCTGATGAAATAATGTGCAATGTGTCGCCCAAACACCGAGCGGCAGCGGAAAGACGACAAACCCTGTCGTGAAAGCAGGCAGGTCACTGCTGGCTGGGGTTGTGCTGAAATATGAACGTTTACTAGAGGTTTTAGCTCCTGCTAAGAGACTTTTTCTCTCTGAGTCTATCTGCGACTACAGCGACCGTGTGCTTCACAGATTTATTTTGTTCAATGTTTTGGGGGTGTATTTTATTGAGTATACAATGTTACCCTGCAGAATCACAACAAAATGTCAGGCAAGCTAAAGATATTATTTAATGAGTGATTATATTTGACTGAGAACAATCGATATGTTGGCCTGTCAGGATAAATTTTGCCGGTCGACAAACTGTCCCAGTATTTATTGCGATAAACGGCAATATTGTCGTCTTGAGGCTATTTTCAAGTATTGTATTGGCAATGGGATAATAATGGTTCGCCCTCTCAAAGGTCAATAAACTTTAATTTATTAAAAGCACTTAACACACTTCAACTGGAATGCTTTTTAATCATCCAAAAGCGAAACCCGACAACCAAACACACAAAATAAAACGGAAAAAAGAACCACTTTCAAACAAAACACAGTATAATGTCTCATTTTAACAAATATTAACCACCAAAATGGAAATTATTGCGCTCAGTTTAACATATCATGCGATTAATTGATTAATCGCTTATTGCGATGTGCTTACTGATTGATGCACTTGCTGTGGACCAACTGAGGCAATGTGGCTGCCGTCTCTGCTGGCCTTCGTCCATCTCCATTTTCTGTTCAGGGTCTCCTGGTGTTCTTTCTCTGGAGACTCTGTGCTTTACATTAGAGGGGGAAAAAATGGCAGCCACATGAGCAGAGGGCACGTGGCAAGTGGGCCGGTTTCATCCTGGGAGTGAGCGCCGGACTCAGGGTGGTTCAACGAGTTACTTTGTCAGCTGTCTTTAAGTTTGCTGCAAACAAAGTAAGACAGAACTTCTGCAAATGTAGCACTGCTTTCCAAACACCGATGTCACAAAGTAGGATTATTATGTATGTAAAGAGGTTTATGTCATATTATAAAGTCATTCCCTCATTAAACACATCCCTGGGTTGTTGCTTTGATTCATTCATGCATGTTTGAGGAATCCTTTGGGAACGCCTTAGCGCTCGCACTTCGGCTCAGCTAGCAGCAGCAGCAATTAGCAAGCACTGGTGGAACTGAGCGTCTGCTGAGCGCATTACACAAACCACAGCTCTGCTAAGATCGGTTCGTCAACGGCGTCAATGAACCCGTAGGCATTGTTGTGATAAAGTCCTGAAGTGTTGGCAAGGGTTGGAAGTTCTTAAAGAGACAAACGCCCAATTTCAAGTTGTGAGATACAGCTGTGATGCAAAGTCAAGTTTTGTTTAAGTTGTTTTTGATATAGAATTTTGCTAACAACTGCAGGTGACATAGTTTCTCGATTGTGCTATAAAATAGCACCATATGTCCAGAAAATACACAATTCCTCCCATTAAGCTACGCATCGACAAGTTCATAGGCTAACACTGAGAAACATGAGGACATTTCAGTGCTTTGGGATGGTATTTATGTCCCTCTAACGTCTTCACTTTTTCTTTACATTCACAAAAATGCAATGTATTTAGGGGTAATTTAAGTAATTATGCAGGGTAGGTGAAAACAAACGCTGCAACATAATTTATAAATGAACATATAAAAAGCTTGAGTTGAAAATCACCTTTCAGCCGGATGTCAACCCTAAACACAGTCAGAGCTTCAACGAGATGATTCAGATGTTCAAATGGACGATTTTTGTTTTTTAAAAGGTTTTATTGGCTCTAATGGCCTTTATTTGGCAGTGAATTGACAGAAAAGTGCACAATGAGAGAAGGGGGAAGACAGGTGGCAAAGGTCACCAGACCGGGACTCGAACCTTCGACGGCCACATCGAGGAGTAAGGGTTCCATTTGTGGGTTGTGCTCAACCCCTACGCCACCACAGCACCCGAAATGGACGATTGCTTGAAATATTTTGAAAACCACGCATCATTTCCCATCCAGTTTGCAATTATTAATTCTATCTTTGTTGTAAAAATTAGGGTTGTACCAATAAATCGGCCCAGATTTCCTTGATTTTGGGAGATCGATGATCAGCCCGATACTTGCATGTAAAGCCGACCTTTTCACTGACCTTGCCTACCTCGGCTAACGCTGTCCTCTTTTGCTCTGCTGTGAGAGAAGTTTGACTGTTAGCATCACAGTTAGCAATTAGTTAACATTAGTCACCCCACAGTTGACAACTCAGCAACTTTCTTGTTGCGTCTCCCAATTGGTATTGGCCAAAATCGAGAGAGGTCAAACATCGGCTGGAAAACCTCAACCGGTGCAGCCTTGATTGAAAACATTGAAGTCTTTTGCTGTAAAAAACGTGGAAAAGTTCAAGACGGGGAAAGTCGCATGACTTCATTTCTTGGACTCTGTGCTGAAAAGGATTTGCTGAGGAGCCAAACGCGAGGCGACCGAGCGCCGTAACTGCATGACGACATGTTTCGCTCTTTGTGGCGAAGCCCTAACTCAGCATCCGTGTTTACGCTGAGCCTCGTGGTCAGCAGAAACAACGGAGACAAAGACGCGCCTTGCGCGGAGCGGCTCCGCCTTATCAGGCGAGTGCAGCGATTTGAAGATTACGAGAGAGAAAGGAGACGCATTTACACCCGCCGTCAATTACCCGGTGCGGTGACATTGCGGAGGACGTCCTCCCATCTCCTCAGTTCTCCTCAGCTCTCCTCTCCTCTCCTCTCTTCCTCCGCCGTCTCGCTCATCCCGCTCTGCTGCCGCCTGCCTCCGGTGAGGAAGAGGAAGCGACCGTGAATCTGCAGAGGCCCCGAGCAGAGGAAAGGTCAGAGTCCCTTCCTCCGCCTCGGGACGGCACAGACCTATGCAGCTATTTTCCATAGCCGCTGTGTGTGAGCTCATTTTCTCGCCGTCTGCCTCTCCTTAACTTTTTCCCTCCATCATCCTACATCTCTCTCACCGTACCTCCTCTCCCTCCCCCAGCCTTCCCTCTCTCTTCCCCGTCTTCTTTTCTGCTTCTCCATCTGGGCTTGTGTACACAGGCGCGGCGTTCCACTCCATGACACACCAGAGTCATTTCATTTGGCAGAACAGTTGGTGGCCCACCGATGTGGGGTCCCACCGGGAGTGGCAGGCAAAGACAACTGCTATTGAGCTGTGCGCGTGCAGACCGGTCAACCTCGCTCCGTGTGCGAGCGAGAGAGAAAAACGAGATGAGGACGAAGCAACAAGAGCGAATAAGAAAACCTCCATATTCGCACTGAGGCAGGTGCCTCCGAATGACTTAGAATAGCCTGAAGCCTCGACCCCAAGCTCGTGTTTGGGGTCGTAATTTCGGGGCATCCGCGCATCCTTAGAAAGTTTAAAATTCACGCATCTAAAATTAAGGCCTTAAAATGTCTTTAAACTCATTTTAAAATGTTACACATTAATCACAGGTATTGTTTTTTGTCGTGGACAAACCAATCTCATATATTCTAGTTTATTTTTCTCGCAGGACTTTTCTTTCAGGCAAACGTTGGAGTCACACGCAAACATCTTCACTGCCTTCTTTGACTGCAGGCAGATGACTCTACCACTAATGTACTCCTGCTAGCTAGCTGGCTAACATTTTTGTCTGTCGACGTTGGGAGACAATTGAGACGACCGCTAACTAGCTGCTAATGTACCCCTTCTACCCAGCTGGCCAGCTAGCTAGCTTTTATGTATCCATCATTGGAAGGTAGATAAGACCACTGCTAACTAGCTGCTAAATTACCTTTGCTAGCTGGCTAGCTAGCCTTTTTGTGTCTATTATGGTGCAAATTTATCTCCAGTTGACTGGACGACGCCCCTCTTTGACTCACTTTTGTTGCCGACTCACATGATGCTATTTGCATTCTGTCCATATAAAATATGTAATTTTCTTTTGTTTGTTTCTATCATGACACAGGTCTTAAATTTAATTCGTGTTGGTCTTAAAAATGTTTTCTAAAAGGCTTAAATTTGAGTTGGGGACACCTGCAGAGACCCTGGATTTTGATTATTATGACTGGCAGCTCATCAGCACCCCAAGACCAATAAATACAATTATTTTTATAACAGAAATCCATCAAAATGTTTTTCATTTCGATGGATTTGTACTATATATTCGCTCAACACTTGACCTGAGCTCCTCTTTTATGAGCTTTTGCATCAGTGCAGCGTGGCACAGAGATGACCAGCATGTGGTCCTGTTGAGGTGTGTTCGCTCGAGCTTCTCTTTTCCTTCCGCTCAACTTTCCAATTGTTATACTTGGACACAACCAACAGTTTCAGCAATGACCTTTTGTGGCTTCCCCTCTTTAAGGAGCGTTCTAGTGAAAAATAAATGCTTGGAAAACATTTTAGTTAATAATCGAGATCCACTTGAAGGCCCCTAAGTGGATGTTGCGTAATTAATTTGAAGCTCGATAGGAAATATTGATGATTACTTATAAGTATACAATACTAAATTAAACAACAACATATACAGTTGATGTCTAGCACAAACAATTTGATATACAACCAATTTTAGCGATAGTCTATGCATGTAGAAATCTGCATTTCCAGGCTCAGACTCGCTGAGATAAATTTGACTTTGTAAACCGGCGCCGGCAGGACCAGCTCACGGTCCGTGACACGCACAGAGCAGAACTGGTACCGACGACACAGAGCTAATAGGGAGGGAGAACCAAATGTAAAAGTGAGAATTTATTTTAGAGTCACCAGTCTGGCGTTTCCTGCACTGCAAAAACACAAAATCCTACTAAGTGCTTTTGGTCTCGTTTCTAGAGCAAACCTCTGAAGACCAAACTTACTTATAAGTGAGCTTGTTTCAAGTCAGTAGATCTTTAGTACTGATGACAAAGTCCTAGTTTCAGTGGCAGATTATGTCATAACATGGAAGAAAAAATGCCATGTTCTAAGTAAAATAATATATCAGTGGAAATTGTACTTTTTCATCAACATTAAGGATTTATTGACTCAAATTAAGCTCCTATATCTTGCTGTCAAGTTAGTTCAGTCTTATTTCAAGTGTACTAAGATGTGCCAGAAACTAGACCAAAAAAAGATTTAGTGTTTTTGTAGATGGCCGTCCGACACAGATTTAAAAATTTCTATAAAACGCAGTTTTATTTCAATTTCAATTTTGACTCATTAAGATTTTCATTAAGGAGGATTACACACTTAAAAGAAATGTCCTCAGTTTCTTTGTTTTTTTTTTGTTTTTGTTTTTTCAATCACAGATGGCAGAAAGCACACATGAAGACACAAGCTGCGGGTTTGGAAATGACAGAGAAATGTTTGAATGTTTGGAATTAAGGTGAAAAAAGCAGCATACGTTTAAATGTGACACTTCTAAAGAAGAAAAAAAAAAAAAAAAGGAAAACTCAGCAGTAATCTGCTCCACTTCAACACCAGCTCCGTGGATTATTTCAGCACAATCGCCCCTCGTTGTGGAAACATTGACTGTCTTGTTCATTTCTGTGTCCGCGGAAAAGTGCAGCTTTTTTGTTCTTGTTGGACCAAGACATAAATAAATACATACTTGGAAAAAAATAGATTGCTGTCGATTTATAACGGGTATTTAGATGGGAGCACATGCAGATAAAATCAGTCTGGCTGTAAGTTTCTCTCTCTCTGTTTTTTTTTTTTTTTTTCACATCTAATTCGTTCCCCCTGTCTGTCTGTCTGTCTGTCTGTCTTCAGACGCCTATCCCAAAACGGAGATGATCTACACTTGGACCAAAGGGCCTCAGCATTCGGTGGAGGTCCCTCCCGAGTCCTCCAGCCTCGTCCAGTATGATCTCATCGGCCAGACGGTTTCCAGCGAGACCATTAAATCAATCACAGGTGAGCCGCAGATGTCCTGTCAACGTTTGTATTTATTTATTTATTTTTGCTTTAGATGAGGGTAGCTGTTTTTCTTTTCTTTTCTTTTTTAACTCTCCACACCCCCAAGACATTTTGCATCAAAAAATAAATAAAAGTTTCTAAATTCACCCTTGAAACGTGAGTGAAAAGCACACGGCGTTGGGCACGTCTGTAACGTTTGGATGCGGCTCCGCCGGCGACATCGGAGGGATTTTTGAAGCCCTGACACTTGCAGAAACACGACAGTCTGTCAGCTGCAGCATGACGAGCGCCCAGCAGCAGCAGCACGAAGTAAACACCACGGAATGAGTCACTTCACAGGCCAAATGGTTCACCCGAAAAACTGATGGATCCAGAAACAAATTTGATTTATCCGTTTATTTGTTTATTTTCCCGGGTTGTGTTTTGGCAGGACGGATGACGGACGTAGATTTTGCTGAGAATAGACGGCTGCCTTCCGCTGATTGATTTTCTGTTGATCCAGGTGAATATGTGGTGATGACGGTCTACTTCCACTTGAAGCGGAAGATGGGCTACTTCATGATTCAGACGTACATCCCCTGCATAATGACAGTGATCCTCTCTCAAGTGTCCTTCTGGATAAACAAGGAGTCGGTCCCGGCGCGGACCGTCTTTGGTACGTAGCGCACCTATTAACCACCGCTTTTATCGTCCTGCATAGGGGGAAAGTGCAGGTGTAGCAGCAGCAACAGATATAAAGTAAAAATAAGTAAACAAATAGCAACATGCTGTACGAGAGTGTAACTGGAAAAATCTGTGCAGCTTTTAGAAATGGGCATATCGGACATTTTATGTGCGCCAAACTCGTTTTTATTCCATCAATTTTAAAATGAATACACTTAGAAATGAGGAATCGTAAAAATATTTTTATGTCCTGCAATGCCGGGAATGCCCATGTGCCTGTTCAACTTTTACGAGAGTTACTAAAAATGAATGAACTCATGTTCATAGTTCACCTGAAAAGCACTCTGAATTAAATTCACATCTGCAAAACGAGGTAAAAAAAATATATTTGCATACAGCTCTGGATAACAAAATGAAGCTCTGCACTGAACTCCACTGAAAGCCTCCTGGTTATTCTGCTAAATGTTGATTTCTGAACTCTGAGTTAAAACATTTGTGTTGTTGTTTCTAAATGAATCTGAATTTGTTTTTATTTGAGCTCTGAAAGCACTGCATCTTTATATATATATTTTTTATTTTGACCATTTCTCATTTTCTGCAAATGAATACTAAATATTTGTTTGGAATTTCAGCGACGTGCTGTTAGTAGTTCATAGAATAAAAGAGCAAAGTCAATTTTACTCAAACATATAACTATAGACGGTTAAATCCGATCATTTTGAACGCTCTCTTATTTTCTTCCAGAGCGGCATTTTTACATATCAGCTCACGACGTCCAAATTGACTGTGTTCCTGTCTGCTTTCTGCGTTGATGAAAGCTGCTCTCATATTCACATTTGTTAAGTTTTTGTTGTCAGGAAGCAAATTTGCAGAGAGAGAGTGAGAGAAACGGGGAAAGACGTCCAACAAGAGTCTGACGGTTTTGGAGGATCGAACCTCGAGCTGCTGCGTCGGTAGCGTTTGCATGTTTTCGTTCAAAGGCGAGTTTGGTTGCAGATGTCTCATCCAACTTAAAGCGGCGGCAATTGTGATTCATCCGTAAACGTTTGGCTGTCGTCCAAGAAATGCACTCTAGGACTCAGCTTGAGGTCACTTTTCCCTTTAGAAACACTTACACATCACTGAAACCAATATCCATTTAACACGCTTGTTTGCTGAGTAGAAAAATATTGCGTGACCCTAAGTGGAAATGTGTCTTGGTTGTTGCGTGGTTTAATAAAGCACCCGGGGGATTAGGGCCGCTTTCCTGCAGTCGTCAACATATATGTCAGAGCCTCTGCTTCCTTTCCCCGAAGCGTTCAGCGTGACGTTGCGTCATCCGAGGCTCTGAGGCGGCAGCGGGGCTGGAGGGGTTTCTGCTGTTGCTTTAGGTGTTTTCGACATGTGCGTGTGTTCGCTTGGGATGAATGGGCGGCCGGCGTTCGGATCCGTCCCCGTGTGCCGCGCACCTGCAGTGTGTTCAACTCCCTGCCTCAGTGACCCATTTCCAGGACGGGGAAAGTTTCATCAAGAGGAGAGACGGGAGGGAGGCAGCGGCTGCTTGTGTTTTTCACGTTCTGTCACTTTATAACCACAAGCCTCGATATGCATTTTACTGGGATTTTGTGCAACAGACTGACGTAAAGTTGCACACAGCTGCAAAGTGGAGGAAAAAGACATTTTCACAGGTGCAATACAAAGGGCGGCGTCCATCTTTAATCCGCCACCTTTAAACATCTAAACACTGAAAATATCTACTCACTTTGTTCACAAAGAACTCATGCTGTCAGATTGGATGGATGGCATCCAGGGCTGCAATTAACTATTATTTTAGTTATCGATTAATCGATTATTCTGACGATTAATCGATTGAATTGGAATGTTTCATTTAAGCCGTTTATCCCAAATATTTTCATTAGAGCCAAACAAATTACAATATACAATTCTTACTTAGCATATACACCTACTAATACACTTAGCAATATGATGCTGATGACACAGTGCGTATGACAAAAATAAAACATTGGAATGCACCAGTTTCAATCCTCTTCCAATAAAGCAACAGTAATACATAATAATACAATAATAACAATAACACAATATTAGAAATAAATCTGTTGACTGTTTTTGGATCAACCAATCAATAATTGAATATCAAATGGTGCCTATAAGGTGATTTTGTTTATTTGAACCAGGTGAAGCTGAAACTGAAGAGTTCTGGGAAAAGCATATTTACAAAGTTGGTTGTTTTTTTTTGTTTTTTTTTTTTATCTTTACTGCAAAATACATGTTTTTTTCTTTTTTTTTGTACAGTTTTGACATAATTAAAGCTGCGAATATAATGTTCTTTCACAAGCTGGCCTTTTTTTGAGTCTATACACTGGTTAATGACTAATCAATGACTAAATTAGTTGATTATTCAAATTGATTATTTGAATAATCAATTCATCTCGATTAATCGTTCAGGTTATGATCTTATCTGTCTTTTCTGACACAGATCGCGAGCCTCCTTCCTTCGCCACATGTTGTCAAGATGTATTTCTCCGTCTCGTTAGTCAAAGTTCAAACCCAACAAATGAACCTGAATCTCTTTTACGACTTATCGATAATCTACTGGACCCAGTCAAACCAGTTTGTTTATGAAACCCTGACGTGTGCTGTGCAGACCCTGTTGTCGATTTGTTTTGAGCGGCTTGTGTCCATTAAAACAAGCTAAGCTAATTGCCATTTCCGGCAGTAAATCCTGCACACTGAATTAATTACCCAAACAGAACAGCGCTTTCACAGCAAATTGGATCTTCCATCAGCGCTCTTACTTAACCAGTAGGTCTCTTTTTAAGTTTTCCAGCTCACTGCAACATTTTGAGCTCATTTTGTTCACTTTAGCTGCAGGTCACCTGTCAATGTCAGCCGCCAGCTTTTGACTGACAGGTAATTATATGGCGGTCACGTCTGGGCAACAGGACGGAGCGCAAGGACTTTAAAGAGCTCCCTGTTCTTGTTCCTGCGACCAAAGGGGATTTTCTCCAAATCACATTATTGCTGTTTGTTAACAATCCCAAGGACGAGCAACGATCTACACATGCGACCTTGTCTTTTCGTTCGGTGGGGCCTTTCTTCTCGGAGCGGCGACAACTCTCTAACAATCGTCCATGATGTGCGGGGAACATGAGGCTCGGTCGGCGTGTCCTCTGGCTCTGCGACGTACGAACACCCCTTTAGTCTTTACCTTTGCTGCCGCCGTGGGAGAGAGTCACAGATAAAGACGATGGAGCAGAAGAGAGGCGGTTTATTCAACTCTAAGCTGGTGGCGTTGGGTCTTTTGATACAAGAATAGCATTTGGAGGCAGAGCTCGCATGCTATCAGAAATAATCCTAGTCAATATGAGAGCGCTGCACAGATGCCACAAAGCCTTTCATTTGTCGCTCCTTTACTTTTAACGATTATGGTATTTAGCCTCGTCAGCCACTGTTGACTCACCCGGTGTAGGAAATACATTTTGGATTTAGACATATGATCCAGTTGCTTAGCATGATAATAACCGATTCCGATTAGCAGTGGCATCAAGTGACAATCTGGGATGTGATCTTTTGTACCCCAAGTCCTCAGGAGTCTTAAATCAGTAGGAAACGGAGATTTCCAAACCGAGGAATTCAAGTTTGACCGACTCACTTCATTTGATTTTGAAGCTGAGAATTTTGACGGATTTTTCCAGCCGAGCGGTTCGGTCTTTGCCTGAAGCGGAGAAGGTCAGGGGTCATGTTCAGGGTGGTGTGAGGGATGGGTTCATCTGAAGTGATGTAGCATTGGTGAGGTGAAGAAATATCTCTGCCAAATGATGAGGCCAGGTGTCGCCTGCTAACCTGTGTATTAGTGTGAGTGTTTCACAATGGCTGAATGTGACTCTGGTGCTTTTCAAAATGACTGGAAAAGCGCCATGTAAGTTCAGTCTATTTACCATTAGTCCAGGACTAAACTATTAATCATTTTACATCAATTATTGGAATAATTGCCAACTAATTTAGTAATCAATCAATTAAAATTCCAACATATTCAGCCAAACTCAGTTGGGCTAGTTTTAGCTTCACCTGGTTCATATTCATTAAAAGAATCCAACATTATTGTATTTTAGGCAACAATATGGCCTAAAATGCAATAATGTTTATTTCCTTGTTTAAAAAACGTAGGGAGGTTATATAAAAATATTTAAGTGGTAAAATAAAAAATTTGTAAAATCTGTATTAATCGTCAGAACAATCAATAGAACAATCGATTACTGAACTAATCGTTAGCTGCAGCCCTTTACAAATACAGCTGAGACTGAATCTGGAACAGAAAAACTCATCGTTCACGTTTCATGCAGCGTGACTGTTGACGTCTGTTTCCTCCAGTCATCGGTGACCGTCTTTATTGAGCAACGTCCGATTCTGGAGGCGTCTTCATTTTGCCCTGTGACTTTAAAAAAAAAAAAAAAAATTAAATAAAAAAAAAAAATTTAAAAAGTTCACTTTTGCTTTTGGAAGCAGGAAAGAGAGGCTCCTGCCATGGTGGCCCATCGCCAGGTGCACTGCCGGACATCCAGAGGTCAAACTGAGTCCACGTCTTGTCGAGTCAGAGCTGCTTTGGACTCAAAACGGGACAGAGTTTTCTGGTTTTGGCCGGCGTGACTGGCTGGACGTGGACCTACTTTTATATGCAAACAGAGCAGGACGGACGGAGCCAGAACCGAACGTGGAGAAACAGCGTTCAGATTCTACGCTCTTCTGATCTGGAACAAACATCCAGAAAACAGCAAAACTGCCGAAACACTGAGTTCAGAAAAAGCCTTTTGGTGTCCTACCATCACAAACGTATAGAGTTAGCCAAACTCTACTCGGACTGGAGCTGGAGCTGTGTGTTTTCAGTAACGAACACTTTTGGTTGGTTTTTGTGTGAAAGAGATGGAGGATCTGTGACAATCTTCGTCCTCGGAAACTTTTCAAAGTTCACAGTTTTTTGATGTCTTTGAAATAGCTGAGCATTTGGTGTACTGCAGCTGGCTTACCAGCTCTCTAGTAAAATAAAAAAACAAACAAACATGGTTGTCATGGAGTTTCAACGGAATAATGATAGTAAGTGTATGTTCAGATACACAGAGAAACGGTTTACCAGACACAAACGTCCCTTCCTCGTCCTCCCGCTTCCTCTCGCTGTGTCTAATTAAAGTTAAAATCTGTTTTAAGAATAATCCGAGATGAATTCAAATCTTTACCAGTTAAATACTGCCGTCGCCTCATCCTCAAAAATGCTTGAATTACCCTTAATCTGGTGGATGTGCACACATGGTTCAGATCTGCTAACATTTAGCTCCCCGAAAAAAAGACCCTTCATGCTGAGAAAAGCACTACAGTCCCTTTCTGTGCCTGTTCCTCATTGCAGAGAGCAAAATGGTTCATTATCACTCTGCAGTCTGTTAATGACAGATGCAGATGAGAGCAACATTACTGTGCACGCATGGGCTATTGAACACTTGTTTTTGTTTTGGTTTTTGGTTTTTTTTAATTCCAATTTTTTATGTGTTATTTTGGAGGGTGGGAGGAGGGGAGTCCATTTGTAGGGAAGCTGCAGTTTCCACAGCCAGAGAGAGAGAACAGCACACACTCTGAAAGCAATGTGCTTCTTCATTAATTTAATTGAGTTCAGTGTGTTTGTGTTTTTATGGATTTAGTGAAAACCTGATATCTGATGTCACATATACACTGCTCAAAAAAATAAAGGGAACACTCAAATAACACATCCTAGATGGACAGTTTGATTTCACAGAAGTTTGATTTACTTGGAGTTATATTGTGTTATTTGAGTGTTCCCTTTATTTTTTTGAGCAGTATATATATATATATACAGAGAGAGAGAGAGAGAGGCAGCACAGTCAAAGTACCAAGGAAGGTGATGACAAATTTTCTCCTAGGTGGATTTTATTTTCTGTCGTTTTGATTTCAGACATCTTAACCTCCCAGCAGACAAAATCTTTCAAGTTTTAGTCAGAACTAGAAACGCAACTGCACTTCACTAGTTTGTACCGTTAGAAAATCGATCAAACCAAAGCACAAAATCTAAACACAAAAACAAATAAACAAGAGGAAGATTATTAATCTAGTTCACAAACTCAACTACACAACTGAATGATGCATGAAGTGAAACATTTAATCCGAAGTCACTTTAAAGAAAATTAACAATACGAAACATTCGATTGTAGCTGGTAATCAGTGACGTTATGAAAGCAGCGAACAGAAATAAATGACCAGAAATTATCTCGTAACAGAAAAACACTTGAGTGACTCCAGTGGTTCGGTTGTTTTATCTTTAAAAAACACCTTATGGATTCGAACTGCAACATAACGTGAAGCAACGTTACGACAGCAATGTTGAAGCTTTATGACCGATTATAGAAAGAGTAACTAAATTAGAAATAGAGATTACATAAACTTGTAAAGTTTGTAGCATTTATAATTTGGAACCTACTTGATGTTTTTCTTTCAACAAAAGAAAAACATCTTTTTTCACCAACGTGGCAATTTTGACTATTTACAGGCTTTTCTTCTTTTTAAAAATCGGTATCGGACAAAATTGGAATCGTCATGCGTTTTAAAGACAACTGCAATCTGTGCACCCCTAGATTTCAGTTGTGCTGTACTAATACTATGTACATATTGTGTACTATTATAGTTTTTATTGTAATGTTTCTATATTGTTCTATGGCCCACCTTTGCCTTAAAATATGCCCTAAATGTAGGGCGATCCTCGGTTTCAACGATCTTGTTTGTTTTCCGTTCCAAATGTTCTACTAGTGATGGAGTGAAGAAGGTGAATTCAAACAAATGCTTGTTTAGAAAAAGAAAATGCAAATATCCGTGTGACTCGTCTAATTTTCTTTCCTCGTTTTATTTGTCAGGCATCACCACCGTCCTGACCATGACGACACTCAGCATCAGCGCCCGCCACTCTCTCCCCAAGGTCTCGTACGCAACTGCCATGGACTGGTTCATCGCCGTCTGCTTCGCCTTTGTCTTCTCTGCCCTCATCGAGTTCGCCGCCGTCAACTATTTCACCAACGCACAGATTGAGAGGGCCAAGAAGAAGCCGGGCAAGTGTCCCCCGGTGCCCCAAAGCACGCCTGTCAAGGTGAAGGATGCGGAGGAGGTGCAGCAGGTGAGGTGGTGTGTGTTTGTCTTTTTTCTTATTTTCCCTCTGCACCGCTCAGGCTGGCTCAATAATCTGATCGCATTTTTACCTCAAGGGGCTCTCGGGCAGCCTCCCCCATCGCATGGCTCTCCGTACCAGGCATTTAGCCTAGACCCTTGAATGACGTGAAGAGACTGCGCTTGAGAATAATTAGCTTTGCCCTTGTGTGTGTGGAGGATTTTGCAGCTGAATCAAGCAAGTCCCGATTCCAGGACGTGATATTCTCTGAAGCTGCAGCCGCGTTCACACAGCTAATTCAATGCAACCACTGTGAGACGTGGGGCTGAATGGTTTACAATGGTTTATAACCCCAAACTGACTTGCATGGGCAGAAGAAGAACGTTGTCGTCACACAGCAGCGCGATGTTTACCGAAGTAACAACTGATGGAGCCGTTTATGGATCGATTTTAAAGTTTATTCAGCAACGAGAGCCAGCCGTATCAAATGTTGCTTTGGAGTGTCATTTGGTGGCAAATGTACACCACAGCTTTCAGATTTCATGTTGGCCAAGCAAAATTTTATTCCATTCCACAATTATGTGCTAACTTGTGTTGATCAAACCTGAAATCCTAATTATTGTGTCCAAGTTTATGATTAAAGGGGCATTGATATGCGTTATCAACTTTTTTGAGCTTTGCTTGATGCTATAATGTTATCCCCTCATCAAAAACGTACCTGGAGTGTTGCTTAGATTCCTTCATGCATGTTTGAGAAATCCTTTAATCTCCACGGTAACCATTCATCTGTAAAAAACCGCCTGGGAGGACCGAGCAGTTTCCAAGCTTCCAAGCTTCCGCCTCACAGAGCAGGCCTCAGCTCCTTTACACTAGCCGGCATCAATTAGCAAAACACCTGGTGGAACTGAGCATCAGCTGAGCTCGTTATAGGAGCTACTTCTCAGCACAACGCTGGTATAAACATTGTTAAAGGGTTAATAGAGGAGCCATGTTGTGATGACTTCCTGAAGGCGGAGTTAAAAAAGAGCCGGAGCTTCTTAAAGAGACAGAGGCCCAATTTCAAGATGCTAATTTACAAATTTGAATTAGTTTTAAGTCATATTTGATATATAGAGCATTTTTACTGAAGGCAGCAGTTCCTTAGTTGTGGTTTAAAATGGCACCATGTGACTGGACCACGTACGATGCCACCCCTTTAAGTTCAAGGGGTGTGATTACTTTTGCGAGGCAGCGTGCATGAGCAGCGTGGGAGCTGACATGCCAAGTCAATCAGAACCAATGAGCGTGCCACGTAGCTACTGTAGAGATTCAACACATCCTGAATGTGTTGAATACACACCACAAAGTTACTGCCAGATTCTGTGTGTTCTTAAAACCCAGTTTTTATAGTTTATTCAGCTGTGGAGGCGAGAAGAAGGGAGCTCATTTCCCCGTGCGCGTGTGTGCGTGTGAGTCGCTCTGCGGCGATAACACTAAAGCGTATATATAGATCTGCTGTTAGCTGATCGGTGACGCTGACACGACCCGGCAGCGCGTACAGTACGCCTGTTCTACACTAAACACTTTAAGTTGCCCCCTCCGGTCCAGATCCCAGCGTGGCGTAATCGTGCCTGAATGCGGTACAGTGACAACGGCACTTCGGTGGATTAGCAGGTTGCCATGGCAACGGAGCCCTGGTACATCTGTATAGGTTTCAGAGAGCCTCCTGCTCCGGGGGGAATTAGTGCTGGTTTCCTCGACGGGGAGAGAGAGGAGAGGGCCCCGTTAGTCCGAGGCCCCGGAACGGGGCCTGGGGGTCGTTGATGGGTTTAGGCTCTCAGGCTTCTGGCTTTTCCAAGCCAACACTCACACACACACACACACACACGCAGCCATCCCCGGCCATGCTTTGGACACAATAATAATATCGGATCCTTTCAATTTTCAGAGTGGATAGTTGGGGTTGGGAGTTGGATTATTTCTGCAAATGCCTCAGTACCGGCATCACTCTTTCCCCGCTTGGGGAAAAAAAAAAAAAAAAAAACATCAACTCTCGAAGGATAAGCTCCTTTGATGCTACACTGCATTACCTCCCGGATGCAAGCGCTACTTACTTTCTGTCTTAAGCCTGTGTGAAATGAGTGAAATCCTCGTTAAGTGACATCTGTGGTGCACTGGCCCTTTCGTCCGCCATCTGTGTCAGAGGGGTTGATGAGGGGCGTAATCTGATCAATAGCACAAGGCTGATGTTTGCCTGATGCACTTTTTACTGAAACAATCCAGGCCGGTTAAGCATAAAGCATCACATACTCTAGAAACCATTCATTTGTAGGTTCTTATTTATATGAAACTGTTATTACGGTAGCTGTATGAGCGGGATGCACACACTCGATGACAAAAGACGTTAGTGGCGCCCCAAGTGGAGCAATCGTGTTATAGCGGTCAGTCAAAACCGAGGAGCTCACTAGACACAAAGAATAACAGATAAATTCAATAAATTGATGGAGTTTCCGATTGCGCCGGGAGCTGGTTCCCGCCAAGTACCGGAGCCAAAAGGTCAGAGGTTGCACTAAGTGTGAAAGGTGCGTTTCAGAGCATGCCTCGGCATTTCCAAGGTGTTTTGGGTGGAGTTAAGTGTTGACTTTGGTTAGCCAAGTCCAAGTGAGTTAAGGCCTAGGCGTCGTGCAAAGGGTAAACAACGCAGAAGGAAACAACGTTGTGCTGTAGGATTACAAGATTCCTCATGTTTTTATATTTTTCCGGGTGTTTTGGACCAATGAAAAGATATTATGTATCTCTTAAGAGTGTTTTTACCTCATGAATTCACCTCCACGTAAAGAAAGAACATCTTGAAAATGCCCCATTGACAGGACTTTCTCTCATCCTTCACAGCAAGTTCCTGACACCAACGGCTCCCTGAGGAAGCGGATGAATTACGTCTCGCACCAAGACCCGGCAGGCCAGCCGAGAGCCCAGTCCACCACCAACATCTCAGGGCTGGGAAGAGGAAGGCAGCTGAGAGCTCTGGCAGGCGGCGCCAACGGCAGCTCCTCCACCCTCTCCCGCTCCAGCCCCAAGTCCGAGAGCCTGCTGAGTGTGGCCTCGTCCTCGGCGCAGCTGGTGAAGGGCACGCCTCAGCCCGCGGCGTCCACCCCGGACGTGATGGCGGGGACGCCGGGCAGGCGGGACGCCGGCCCCGCGTCTCTGCAGCACCTGCTCGCCCCCAAGCTGGAGCGCATCCAGATGATGGGCAACAAGCCGGAGCCGAAGCAGACGCCGTGCTCCCAGCCGACCGCCGCCGGCATGGGCGGAACCAGCAAAATTGACAAATACGCCCGGATCCTGTTCCCAGTGTCCTTTGGGGCGTTCAACATGGTCTACTGGGTGGTCTACCTGTCGAAAGACACAATGGTGGCCAAAGGGGGATAAATCTCGCTCTGGCTGTGAGGTTCATCGTGATTTCCTCTAGCGTGGATACAACAACAACACACTGCTGGTTCTTACCAGACAGTTCAATGTGCTCATACGTCAACAGGGGATCCTGGAGAACGCGTTTACGATGCATTTGCTGAAGGACCACAAGCATGGAAACAAATTGTTATAATTAGGACAAACTGACTCGACTTAGGAAAGAACATGCGCACATTGGATTACTCCACCGTCCTCTTTCTATTTCACATTGCCTCATCTGATTGTAAAGGTCTCCTACTGCCCGGTGATCCGTTCGGCCTGGAGGAAGCCTGGGGATTTGTCATTTTCCTATTTTTGTACCCTGTACCTTTCGGGATGCTTGGATATGTCATCAATCGGAACTGAGCCTCGCCCACAATGTAAAATATATACATATATAAATATTTATTTACTAGGCTAAACAGATTTATATTTAACGTACAAACCTGATGCACTGTTGTGCCAGTAGATTTAAGGATTAAATCGATCGGAGAGCACAAAGTGATCCGCGTTGGTCTTAAATGCTCCCCGGAGAAGCGAGTGTCGAGCCGAAGAGAAGAAATTTGATGAGAAAGTCCTCAGAACCGAGGCTTAGAGGAGCGCCGGTCACGAATGGATGAGTGGCGAAAGCTTCTTGCGCCGAACCTCCGTGTGGAGCCTCTGCATTGCACAAGATGGATTAAGCAATAAGGAGAGAGAGAAACAAAAAACAAGATGAAATGTGGTGATAAATCAGAAAGGAGGCAGAGGAGACGTGCTTACAGTAGGAGGGTTTAAGCTTCTTCACTGTCTAGCCAAGATTCATACTTTGATTACGTAAAATGTTTTTTTTCTTCTTTTTTTTAAAATCCACATGAGCAAACAAAAACAAACAGAATGGAAAGACATTTACTAGTAGATCATAGTGGGGGGGGGAGTAAGTTGCTGTTTCTTCTGTAGCCATTTTGCTCTGTTTTTAATGCGTTTCGCTGGAAACCATCTGCTGTGCGACACAGAAAGGTTCTGAGACACAGCAACGGTGTTACTGAACCCGCTCAAGGGCGTCGTCAACCCACACACCTGGGTGGGGTTTCATCTCGTTTCAGGCAGCCAGATGTTACCTTATTATCAGTGCAGCTGTTGGTCACTCAGACGGCAGCGCTTCGTTTTCCTGCAGCTCGTACACTCAGCAGAGCCCTTGCTTTCCATTCGTCGACAGGATCATTCGGTTTCTTCAAGGTGAGGTATTGCGTGAATTATGTCATCAGTGATAGTTCCCTTACAACACGCGGCAGATGTTGCGCTGCTGAAAGTCTGAGGAAAACTGAAGAAATCCTCAGAGGAGTCACAGGTCAAATTTGAAAACCGGAGTGAGTTTCATATCCGACACGGCCGCAGACCACATAAAGTCGAGTCCATCCATCTGTAATCTTTCGGCTGATCCGGGATTGAGTCAGCAGGCTAAACGGATAACTCCAGTATTTTTGGTCTAGTTTCTAGTGCAGATATCGTAGTACTCGAATTAAGACTAAACTAAATACTGAGGTTGAAAAAAAAAAGTAAAAATCAAAGTATGAAAAAAAAAAAAAAAAAACTACTTGGTGAGATTTAGGGTGTATTCAGACCGGATAGTCCGGTAGACTCGGTTCAACTGGGAACGAAAATTGCAACATTTGTTACGTTTTCAGAACTGTAGTTCACATTCACATTGCACTGAGTCAAACGACTAAAACTAACTGGAAAACATGTTCCCCCCGTAGCCTGTGGGGGGCGCTGCACCAGGAACTACTGAAGGAATCGACACAAAACCGTCTTCACAAAAAGTAAACAAAAACGGAGCAGTGTCAGATTGTAGAGGTTGTAGGATTTATTCGTTGACATACGTTACTAGTCTGGACATCGTCTGCTAGCCGCTAACGTTAGCGACGCTCCTGACTCACTATGCGGTGTGTCTGGCCACTAAACCAGGCTGCTCCAATGCGGGATGAGCAGGAATCGCAAAAATGATCGCAGCGCCTTTATTTCTTACCAGATTTCTATAAACATGGCTTAAATTAAAGCTGAGAAAATTGCTGATGTTTGTGAGTTTTCTCCCTTGATATAAATCTATAAACAGTTTGGTTTCTATCAAGATGCAAAAGAGGACTAAGCGAATTCCTCCATCCTATTTGATGACTATATTGAAACAAATGAGGCAATTAGTTCAGTTTTTGTCCTTTATTAAAGATTTAAAAATTACAGCAGCTGCAGAGCGCCACAGCCATGGGACAATAAGCTGATAAAAAGTTGTAAAACATCTTCAAAACCATTTATATTCTGCTTTCCCTTGCTTAGTGTCGGCACGCAAACCCGTTGATATGACAACTGACACATCTTCGTTAAACCGCAGAGCAGAGAGTAATATATGACCAGAATGTCCTGCACTGTGGCTCACTTCCTGCTTTTGACTAGACCTCTAGTCAGGCTGCATTCAGACAAGTTTTCTACCGTTTTAGAGTCCACTTCAACCGCATCGAGACTGAGGTTTTTAGGCGGATCAGAGTTTGGTTTTTAAGTCCGCTTTGGAATTCAAGTTTGCATTCAGACCTCCCCAAAAACTCTGCCTTTCTAGACAAACGGATTAGAGTCTGATTCAGGAATCTAATCCTGGGTTGGTCTGCATTCACCCTTAGTGCTTTTTTTTTTTCAGGGCTCCATTTGCTGCAGACTGCGTCACAACAAGTGACGACGACTTCTGCAAACCTCTATCCCTTCAACGTCGCTTGACACGTTTCTTAAACATCTCCGCAACAAACGAGGCCACGTTCATTAACTGTTTGACTTAGGTTAACACTTGAGCACTCGATGACCCAGATTCCCATGCTGTCGCCGGCACATCCATTTAAAATGAGCAATGCAAAAATAGATCCCTCGTTTCTCTTAGGTGAAATGACAATGCGGAGTTTAAATGTCGCCTTCACTAAACATGGAAGAAAATCAAACAAACGATTTCCTCTTTTAGGTGTGGAAGAGGTTCTGGGCTGGTGTGAGATTCTCACTCAGTGTGAGCTTCCATTACAAGCACAATGTATGCAAAAGACTTGCAGAAAATGTTTAAATGTCTTACTTTTCTGTTTATGTTGCATCTCAATAGGTTAACGGTCTGCACTGCAAAAACACAAAACGTGAAAAAGCATTTTTTGTTTTCCAGTGCAAACAACCTGAAATAAGGCAAAACCTGTTTACAAGTAACCTTTCAGCAAGAAATGGGAGTTTGAGTTTTAACTCAGTAATTTATTGATATTGATGAAAACATACTGGTTATAAGTGAAATAACCTGCCAGTGGAACAATACATTCTACCCTATAGCATAATAACATAAAAAGGCTTGTTCCACTGACAGATTATTTCAATTATAATTAGTAACATTTCATCAACATTAAGCAATTATTGACTGAAGCTCCCATATGTTGCTCAAAAGTGACTTGTAAGTTAGTTTGTCTTTTGGGTTTTTTCAGTCTACCTGCAGCACACGCCTGCAATGTTGTGAAAAATCTTCTACTTATTAAATTGGACCTATGGTGCGTGAGAAAGACCTTTGCTATTTCCTCCTTTGCTGAAATTATTTTAGCTTTAAAACAGTAGTTTTAAAAAAAAAAAAGTGACCTCCTCTTTTAGTTTCAACTCTATGACTATGCCATGAGACAAATTGTAATCGGTGGACTTCAAAGCCCATGAAGGATACAGATGGAAAATGTGTGTTTTAAAACCTTCGCATACCCTGATATAGAAGTGGATCTGTGGCTATTAATAGCTAAAACTCGACCTTTCTTATTTATTCATAAATCTGCACTTGTGGAAATAAGATAGTGAATGTAATGTCTCAATGACTGATCTTCATCAAATCTTCACGCTTCAACCTAGGACTGGACAATAAGTCAACAACCATACAAATATCGCATCAGACACATGATCAATATCAGTACCAACCCTGACCATAGGTGGCACAAGACAGGAGAGGGAATGGAGAAGAAGAAGAAGAAGGAAAAAGCCTGCGAGGAAGACGCTGTGTTTGTGGACTATACAACTATTGCTTTGGTTAAATAAAGACCGTTCAACAGTTATTACGGTACCTTTTTCCTTTGACTGCACCACAGAATACTCAGAAATTTAACTGAACTAATATCCAGAACCGCACATCATTCTGGGGGATGTAGGCAAAAGGAGGAAATACTTTAGCCGCTCAAACTCTTAGGGCCAGCTAAGCATGGTTGGTGGCTTCAACTCACTCACTCTCTTTGGTTACCTAGCAACAACTTGTTGAGTAACTTGCAGCAGCAGTTTAATTTTTTGTCACTGTGCCTCATAACTGCTTAAACATAAACGTGAAGTGAAAACTGGATAAAACAGTTAAGACCACAGCATCAGTTTGGCAGTATTTCAGATATTTAAAACAAAAAAAACAAATCAACAATTATCAATATTGACTGATATGAAAAGCTTGTTTCATGACACGTTTTTCAACCAGAACGTCCAGCCCTACTTTAAACCTAACGCCAGGAAAATCGATCTACCTCAGTATTCACGCTAATGTCCGAGTCAGACAGGAAACTCTGAAGTATGTTATTAAATCCAGTGGCTCTTCATGGAAACCTGGTAGAATCTCAAAAGCTCGAGTCCGTTGGCGGTAATTTGATTCTTGTGTGGCCAAAGGACACACACCATTATCCTGATAGCAATAGGCAACATGACGATGCTAAATTGTCCTCCCAGGTCTTCTATTGCTGTAATAGGCTGGTGGAGGTGAAGTAGAGCAGTCATTGAGCTGCCTATGAAAATTAGCTGTAGTGTGTTGCTGCAAATGCACAAGAAAACATAGTTGAGAAACCACAAGAGAAGATGAAGCAGAGTTATCTCTGCTTATGGATGAGAAAGTCACCATGTATGGCATAAAACCTTCCATTTTGGGCCAGTGACTAACCAAAATGAGGTGGTACCAGTTGTCTCACTGAACAGTTGGCGGATGAACATGTCTGCTGACGGACATGTCACATGGACGGGGATTCATGATGCAATTTGTACCTCGTTTCTGCCTCTAATAATAACCGTATCGTCCATGTGTGGTTGTTGCTCCTCGTCGATCGGTTAGTCCAAACAGGAGGTTGATGAGAAACACAGGGCTGATGTACAGATCAAGAACCTCCACACACCATTCCACTCTCTGCAGTTAACCATGTGTGAAATTGATTTTGGCATCATTAGCTCTCCATTGATCTCTGTTGGGTTTTTTTTCTTTTTGTATTTGTCTCTAATAGGGTAAAACAAAGCATATCCCATTCAGAAAACACAAGACATCCAGGGGACTAATGAGGACAGTGTCAGCAACAGATTGATGTTTGCTGCCCCAACCGTAACCCTATATTCTCTGATTTCTCTGAGCATGAGCATGATTGATTGGAGCTGCCAACGCAAAGTTGTGGGGTTTTTTGGTTTTCTTTTTCTTTTTCTTTCTAGATAAACAGATTAAAGATGTTCACTTTGACATTTTGATTGGAGGATCGGCATACAAAGTCGCCATGAGAAGAGCTTTCAGTTTATCACCATCAAGGAAATGTGAAGGACTGTCAAACAGTTTGCCTTTGAGTGGGTCCGTGATGGAAGTTTTACACGGCACTCAGGAGGCAAAACATGGCTTCACACGCCCTCTAGTGGTTCAGTCAGATTTGCATGCCATTTACCCCTACAAGGCAAATAAGGAATTTCATTTACTTGTAGGTTTGGTTTGAGGGACATACAGTGCTGTGGAAAAAGTATTTGCACCCTTTCAAATGTATCTTTTTTTAAAAGGTAATTTTATTTTTTGCTTTTTTTTGGCACATGTAAATGTTTCACATCATTAAACAAATGTCATTATTGGAGAAAAGATAACCTCAGTGAGTCCAAAAAAAAGTTTTTTAATGACAACTACATTCAAATGAGGGAGTTATCCAAACCAACATGTCATTATGTGGAAAAACAATGCTCTCATCTTGGAATCATAATAGTTTGGGTCAACTACTCTCAGTCCAGGCCTGATTACGCAAGAAGTCTGACAGAACTTCATTGGCAACATGAGATAGGCTGAAAGATCTCAAAAAGCAACACCCACCTGGCTCTAATAAAAACATGAAATATCAAATATATTAAACACAAAGTCACTTACTTGAAATATTCACAAGGTCATTTGGTCAGTGTTCATGATTCAGCATTAAAAGAGAAGCAACCATGGGAGAGTTTCAAGGTCAAAACCACCGATTACCAAGAGGTCAAAGGTTGTGGGGTACCAGGTCCTTTGATACGGACTGTTTGGTCCCTTTATGGCCGGTGTCATAAGGGAGGTCAGGGTCCACATTGCTGGCAGTAAGCCAAAGGTCAATGCAGGTTGGACGCCTTCAAGGTTTCCTTTTGTTACCAATTCTGTTTGTAACCTTCATGGGTAGAACTTCCAGGTGCAGCAAAGGCATTGAAGGGATCCATCTTGGTGGTCTTCCAGTCACGTTCCACAGATGATGTGGTTCTATTGGCTTCATCAGGTTGTGATCTACAGCGGAAGCTGTTGTGATCTACAAATCTACAAAGCTGTAGATTTGTAGATCACAAATCTACAGCTTCCGCTGTAGATCACAACCTGATGTGATCTACAGCCGCAAAGTGTGAAGCAGCTGGGAAGAGGATCGGTGCGTCCTAATTCGACACGAAGGTCTTGAGCTGGAAAAGTGAAGAGCGCCTTCTCCAGGTCGGGGAAGAAGCCCAGCACTAGGTGGAGGAGTTTAAGTATTCCGGGGTCTTATTATGGACCGAGAGATGGACGGGCGGATTGGTGCCGTGTCTGCGGTCTCTCGCCTGGCCTGGGAACATCCAAGTGGTTGGAGGAACATCTGGGTCTTGCTACTTGGGCTGCTGACCCTGTGATTAAGCTGAAGGCGATGAATGAGAATTAGTGAGACAAAATCTGTGCTTTTTGGATGTTGTAGATCCTGTTACATTAGGCATAAAACCAACAAATTTTAGGAAAAGAAGGTCATTCTGACAGTCAAACATGGTGGTAGTGAGATGGGCTGGAGCTCATTTGCTGCTTTAGGAACCCAGACAAGTTGCTGCATTTCGTGGAGCAATACATTTCTCTATCTACCCGACCATATGCAAGGAAATACAGCAAGACTATGTCTGAATGGCTTAAAAGAAACAGAGCAAAGGTTTTGAAGTGGCCCAGATACAGACTGAACTTCAGCTGAGATTTTGAATCAGGACCTTTAACAGCCCTCATGGCTTTTCTACCGTTTTAAATGAAATGATCATTTAACATTTCATATCTACTCAGGTTATCTTTGTCTGATGATGACATTTGTTTGATCTGAACATTTCAACATGCCAACCAAAAAAGAACTTTGGAAAATGGAAAATATTCACAGCACTGTACAACTGGGACATCGCCTTGTCGAAACCGCATCGTTGAATATTCTGAGACATCTAAGAAAGAAAAGACAACCCTGGACTCCATCTGGCTCTGTAACTAAGTGGATTTAAGATTAGCTACTTTTAATTTTGCTTGGAAGGAAATACATCCACAATTTGAAAAGCGGAACTAATCCCAGCATAACATTATGATCAGAATGGGGCACCCTGATTGTTCGGTGGCTACACGTCCCCATTTACAAGCATATATACAAACATAATGTATTTGGTACCACCAGGGATAAGCTTCGGCCCCTCAGTGACCATTTACAGGATGAAATGGGCTTAGCCTTTGGACAGATTGAAGGCCGGGATGCAATTTGTGAGATCATATTTTCGTATTGTGGGAATTAAACGTCAATGAAACTGCTGGTGTTGGCCGTTTTCGTCTAAAAGCAAGCTTTGAACATTAAAAGGTGTGGAGCATTGCCTGTGACCCAGGCAATGCTCACTCAATTTATTTTCATAGAGCAGGTATCTCACTCAATTTATTTTTGAGTGAGATACCTGCAGGTATCTCACTCAATTTATTTTCATTTTGTTTCAAGATGAGCAGCGTTATTTTTCTTTTTTTTTTGTACAGTAATTCCTGACTGTGGAAACGTGAAGCGGAGCGCAGTGTCTAAATCGAGCCACTAGAGGGTACTACAGCTGTCTTTTTCAGACTTCAGGTGTTCGGATTGTTTAGCAGTACAGGGTTCTCATATTTCTACACTACACCTAAACAAAGTAGTTTTCCTGTCTTCGAAGAAAGTCATTCTGAAATATTTTGCTTATTTCTTTTTTTCAAATCCAGTTATAATTATTACAGCTTTCAGCCTGCTGAATGGAATATCCAGCTCATTGTGTTGGTTTACTTTTCACCCTTATTATTTAAGATTCAACAAAAGGAAATACAACAAAGATCTTGCAATATTTAAGACGGAAACTGTTGAACCTTGTGCTCATGTCATAATGTCACTCACAGATTTGGGAGAGGAAAAAAAACTGTTCAATCATTGGTTAGATTGAACAGGCAAATAACTATAGTTCTTGATTGCTTTAATCAAGATATTACGTTTCTTAAAAATGTTTGGTTCTCTGTTTAGAAGTTTCAATTTGTAGTAGAAATCATTATTTGCTGGACCATCTTATCCTTTTGGTTTCATCTGTACATTTAGAGTTTTTCCTCTCTCGTGTTAGTTCCAGGCCTTTTCCCGTTCGCTTTGTAGACCCTTTGACTCAGCTCCCTCTGCGTTAATTAGTCTCCCTCGCTCAGTTACACAGCTTTCATCCTGCTGGAGCTGTTCCAAATCTCCTTTGATTAGTTCATCTGATTGTCGTTTTCCAAGCCTGTCTCAGTACTCAAGCTGTTTTATTGTTATTTGCTTGATTCTTCTGTTGGAAAAATTAACAGAAACACAACTTAAGAGAAAATCAGCAGGTTTCTCACTAACCCAGAATCCAATATGGCTGCCTTGTACATAAAACGTAAAAGTTTCACAGAAAGTTTTATGTTTCTGTGAATCCTCATTTAGTGACCGTGTTGACGTTTTGTGTAAATCAAAATACGTGAATTAGCTTATGAGAAATACGTGATTAGCTTATGTTGCTAACAGCGTTTAGCTTAACCAGGGAGTGCATCAGTAAGAAAATCCAAATTATTATTATTTCTTTCAAACTTGGAGCTGTAACATGGTGAAGTTTGGTTTTGAAGTCATCCCCGATCCAAGTTTTGACATAAGGCATCAGTAGATGCGCTTCCATTACAAATGTAATCTTTGTTGATATTCCGCTGATGTTGGAAAAACACAGTTTGGTAATTGCTGCAGTGCTTCCATTGAAGGAGAAACACCAGCATCCTCTCGCCACTTCCTGTCGTCTTCTTTATCGTTTCCGCCAGTAGTAACATCGTGTTTTTGATCACATGACTCGTCTGATGCGGGAAAAAAAAAGTGTTTCCATCGCACTTTTACGGAACACACTCATTTCGATACCGCTGAAAAACCACCTCGTCCAAAAATGTAAAAAAAAAATAATAATATTGGTGCGTTTCCATTAGTCAAATTTATTTTTATAATTCCAATAAGTGCAGTTAAATAGTATGAAAACGCAGCTAGTGAAATATCTGGAAAGTGTTTTTATTTACCAAACAATTTAGATATCACCAGTGACGATTGCTTATGACATCAATTTCTTATACTTTTTATTTTATTATTATTTTGTTTTACATGAACACCTTTCTGTGATTTTCTTGAATCCTCCGAGAGAAGATGATTCCAGTTGAAATCTTCTTCTTTCCCGCTGGTAAATGTTTGCATTGATGCGTGATTTCTAAAGGTTTCTGGAGGTCACGACGAAGCCTCTCGGTACTAATAACAATGATTAGAACCGAGCAAATTTTATCTTCACCACATTAGAGAAACCAAAAATACAGAGCAATAAGGTAGAAAAAAAAAAGAAGAAGAAGAAGCATTAACACACGTGTACACAATCTCAGCTGGATTTTGTAATAAAAACCAGTGCAGCACCAAAGGACTCATCTCCTATCGACTCGATTATTAAAGCGCCATCTAATATCTCCTGCACTCATCTTTAGAAACTGAGACCCCAGAGATGCACATGTGATTTTAAAATTGTATGTAAAATGTTGCTGTGCTATTTTTTTTAGCAAAGTGAGATGGATTTGTATATTGTGTAATTAGTCCTGTTCATATTACGTGACAACACCCTGCAGTACTGTACAGAAGTGATTTCCAACAGGCACCACGAGGGACAAAGTATTTTTTTGACTTGTCTTCTTTATTAGTCCCAATGTCCAGTTTGGAGGAAACGTCATTAAACATGTTAGAGAAACGCAATGTTGTTTTGTTTTCATGGCCAAGAGGAAAAATGTTCAACAAAGTTACATCCTTTAGTAAAAAATAAATAAAAGGGTGAGACGTTGGACATTGTTTTACAGTCAAAAGCAGCTCTATGGGTTGCTTTAATGAGATTTTAATTTGTCCGTGAGAATTTCACCCTGTCCGTGTTTCTCAGCCAGATTGGTCCCAGTGTTGGGTTGTGACCGGACGGCCTCCTCTGGACCTCCCTGGTTTGGACCAACACGATGGTAAGTTCAGTTTGTTTCAAAGGGCTAAAGTATGTCGAATGACTCAAAGTAGCTCTACGAAGGAAAACGCATGAAATCTGATTAAGTAACTTTTATGTCTGGACGCCAAAATCCCACAACCTGGACCCCTCTTCAGATGTTGCGAGGCGATCAGAAGAGGTCAGTATTATCAAAATGAACATCCAATTGGTATAAATTTGGCATAAATTTAAAACAAGTTCACTTTCTGATTCCCAAATACCCAAATATAAAACACTCGCATAAGTTTGTTGAAACATTATCTTGCCAACACAGTAGTACCGCTATATCCGATAGCAACAAAGTCTGGTTATCTGCACCAAAAGAACAATTAGCTGAGAAATTCCCAAAGTCTGCGCCCACCAATGTTACGCAACTTTCCCAGCTTGATTATTGCCAATGGAAAGTGATGTTTCCGTACAATTTCAGTCATGAATTACAAAGAAAGCTCACAGAGTCAAACAAAATCTGTCGCCGGTTGCCTCCTTTGTAGCGACGTGAGATGTTTTCATGTGACAGCTGAGACCAGGTGTGAGGGCCCACGCGTTAGCTCTCTGCTGTTTGTACGCGAGCGCGGCGGTTAAATTTAGCTGCAGATAAAAGGAGAGTTATTGTGGGAACTCTGGAGCTAAAGATGGCAGATGCAGACGGACTGGCAGAACACATGGAGGGACGGAGGATCCGCTCTGGGCTTGGTTTCCATGGCAAACCGAGGAAATTAGTAACAGCAGTGGAAGCTGCTGCGTGAACAACGCGGCGTGAGCTTCAGAAAGTGACATTAAATAAAGACCAGTGAAAAAGAAAAAGGATGGTGTGCTTCTGGGGTGTTTTGCATAGGTGAGGTCATCTGGCATCCAGCAACACAAACTTGATGGATGGACTTTCACTTGACTCTGTTTGCAGCGGCGCTGCCAACTCAGCCTGACTGATCCTGTTTGATTACAGACAGCTTTTCATTTCTACACATTCTGCTGACTCTTGTATTGACATTTCGGACCTGATAGAGCTGGTCGACGTTGTGGTCTGTGTATAAACCACAGACCATTTTTTAAATATATATATACTTTTTGTATATTTCATGTATATTTCTTGTATACGAAAAGAAATATACATGAAATTTACCATAAATACAATAGAGTCAACTGCAAAAATTCAGTAGTAGTGCCGTGAGTACTGCGGCAGACTGGCGACCTGTCCAGGGTGACCCAGCCTCTCGCCCGAAACGTTATCTGGAGATGAACATTAGCACTCTCCTGACCCCACTAGGGACAAGGGAGTTAGAAGACGGACGGACGGACGGACGGATGACCTCAGTAGTAAGACTCACTAGAGGAAACCCAGTTGTGAAAAAAGTAGGGGTCTGTTTGTCAAAACTACAAGACTGTTTTGAAAGCTGGGAAATGTTGCAACTAATTTTTTTCTCAAATTCAGGTTTTTTTTCCTCAGAATTTTTATTTTTATTTTCTAAGAATTTGGACTTTTTGCTCAGAATTTTAAATTTTTTTTTTTAATTCTGGCTTTTTCCCAGAATTTTGATTTTAATCTAAAAATTCAAACTTTTTTCCTCAGAATTCAGATTTTTTTTTTTTTTAGAATTCTGATTTCATTTTTGAATTCTAATTTTAGTGTCAAATTTCTGACTTTTTTTTCTCAGAATTCTTTCTCTTTTTTCCCAAATGTTTTCTTTAGAATTCTGACTTTATTCTGTGAATCATGGTTTCAGTGTCAAAATTCACATTTTTATCTCAGAATTCTGACTTTGGTCTTTACCAGTGGCCCTAGTCTTCTTCCGTAGAAGCTGAATGTAAATGAAAGCCACACTTTTCAGATTTTCCTTTGTAAAAAAAATCTTTAAAACTACTGAGTCCTCTCCTTTTATCTCAGAATAAATTACAACTTTGTGTTGAGTTGCCATATGAAAACTCTCACAAAGGCACAGTGCACTGCCAAAGAGAACATTTCTTTTGTTCTCTCAATTTATTCTCAGAATTTAAAAGGTATGTCTTTTAAATTCCACCTAACCCTGAGTGGATCTGTCACTGGAGACCAAATCGATTCAAGCGCCGGGCTTTGTGCAAATCGCTGTGCACAAAGCGATTTGTGGTGACCTATTGCTTTAAGAGTGTCAGAGCCCCTCGGTGGGCTCCTCATATTTCCTCTCTCGCAATATCTTTCTTCTGTCGGGGCATGGTTTGTTGCCGAGGTAACGGGCTCAGTCTTTTTCAGCACCATCTAGTGAATCAAGCCGTGCTGACGTGCAGGTTGACACCCTCCTCGTTTGACATGGTGCATGACAGACAAGAGAGGGACGCGGGTTCTTCCTGAAATGTCTCCACGACAGATCGACCACCTGGTGCTGTGAAATGCTGCTTTATCAGAACCACTTGGACGGTGACACACTGGATGTCACTGCTTTGCAGGAACAATCAAGCTACTGTGAGCAGGGGATCAGAAAGCAGCGTTGGCTACAGAGATCTCCTTTTGAGCCGCATCAACCACTTGTTTCATCTCTCTCCAAGTCTGCGTGATGCGCTGCCATGTTTGTCCGACAGAGGGCGCCGTGTGCCAGTATCTACAGTGAGTCGTGTCTCACCACATGGGCTTTTAGCATGCTAACCTCTGCTTTAAAGGGCCAGTATTATCCACAGAGTGACACTGTGTAGCTACTTATATCACTATGTTGCCTTCAGTTGCTATAAAAATGCTACATATATGAAATACGATTAAAAAGACGTTTGACTTTTCAATTTAACTCCTTGAAATTGGGCCTCTGTCTCTTTAAGAAGCTCCTGGTCTTTCTGAATCTTTGCCTTCAGGAAGTCATCACAACATGGCTCCTCAACTAACCCTTTAAGAAAGTTTTTACCAGAATTTTACTGAGAAGTGTTTCTTATTATGAGCTCAGCTGATGCTCAGCTCCACCAGATATTTGCTAATTACTGCTGGCTAGTCTGAAGGAGCTGCGGAGGGCTGCTCTGTGAAGCTTGGAAACCGCAGCTCCAAGTAGGAGCTTAGTCCTCGAAGGTGGAGCTAGGTTCGCCCAGCCGTTTTGAACATCTGAATGGTTGCCATGGAGATCAAAGGATATCTCAGTGAATTAAATAATCAAAGCAAAACTCCAGGTGTGTTTTTGATGAGGGAAAAACCTTAAAACATGATGTAAAGATCAAAAAGTGTATTTTACAAAATACTGCTCCTTTACAGCTCAGCTAATCATAAACCAGCGCCTTCAGGTAAATAAATATTTATTTTATGTCACGACAAAACCGGTTTAATCAACAATCCAACTGATGGAGGCAGCGCACCTTCGTCTCTATCGTCTCTGTGTGTGTTGCTGTTTTCAATAACAACATTATTGAGCTGCTCTTTTCTCCGACTCCACAACTCAGCAGTCACATTTTTCCCTGGCTCAGCCTAAATTTTATAGCTCTCTGCCAGGAATCCTTCATGTTTACTGGTTTCCAGTCCATTAAATCAGAGCAGGGAGTGGGGGAGGGAAGGGAGAGGTAATGAACTTCATCAATGCCAGCAATCAAACTGATTTCCATATCGTACTCTTACTCATATGAAGTCTGACAACAAATCCAAGGTACAAAATACGGTAATGTGAAAATCACAAATTTAGATGTGCAGCTTGATTGCCTGTTGCTCTCCACTGATCCGATCAGCAAACATCAACCAGTTAAAGAAATGCGCTCACGCCCGTCGACGCGCTGAGCACGACGCAACGTCTCGCTACGAGGAGCGCCGCCGTAACCCAAAGGGTGAAGAGGCCGCAGTCTAAAGGAAAAGGAAATACGCATGCAGATACAGTTTAATAAGATTCCTGCTTTGCTTTTGACAAACTGCCTGAGCGGCTCTGCCACTGCCACCAAGTCTGCGTGGTGGCAGTGGCAGTGGCACGTCAGGCGGTGCGTCACTCACCGCCTGACGCACAGGTGTGGATTTATGCTGGAGAGATTCAGGGAGCAACCTTCTCGCTGACGGATGGCAAAAGGGAGGTAGTAACGCTTGAGTGGCGGTCTGTTCTCATCTGACGCCTCGCACCGACAGGTTCCTGCAGGTCAAATCTCATCCCGCGGTACTCTGGCTTCCTCCAAGAGTCCGAAAACGTGCATGATAGGGTCATCGGAGGTCATGAGTTATCCTTACCTAGTTGGTGGTAATTGCCTGATACAAAAGTAAGGCAGTAATAAGAGCATAAATGTCGACAACACGCCAAATTAGGCAAAAAGAAATACATAGTTTTTTCCCTGAAAAGATTATGCTCCGTTTCGAAAACGTATCAAAACGCCGATACGCATCGATACAGCTGTTTCGATACTGATGAAGGGCAGCATCATCGCTCTGCTGTTTTTGATATGGCCGGCTTCTTCTGACATATCAAAACACATCTTTCGAATCGCACGAGTCATGTGATCAGCAGCCTGGTACTGCTCGCAAAAACGACAAAGACGACAGGAAGTAGTTGGAGGACAATGGTGCACACCACTTTTAAGATTTGTTTTTCCGTAAAATGGTGGAAATTACACCCATTTCCATCCTCTTCGTTCATGTGTTCTACTTTTTGGTTGATCTATTCCATAAATTACAAATTAAAAATCTGAAGTTCTCAGTTCTAAAATGACAAGTTACAATATTTTATGTCAAACTGATCAGTATTTCAAAGAAACAGCTGGTGTAATCTGACATGGTTTAATTTGAAATGTATATTTACAGCTTTATCAGTAGCTCCATCTCTGGTGACCATATAATTGTGCAAATTGGAATTAGGAAAACAAATTTGCTTCATGGAAACATGGCAATTAAAAAAAACCCAAAACAACATGTAAAAAGTTTTTCTGCTAGGATGAGGTGGTATTTCAACCATATCAAAGCACTTTTTTCATCACACGTCACACAAGCCTTGTGATCAGCAGCTTGATGTTACCACTGGCAGAAACAACGGAGAAGACAACAGGAAGTAGTAGGAGGATGATGGTTTGTTTTTGTTTCTTGGACAATGTCCAGCTGGCTCCAGCAGAGCTCTTACAGCACCACACAGTTCATCAAAGGTTGTGTGTCATTCGAACCTTTTGAATCCACATCTATTCTGTAAAATGGCCGACTACATTTTCCAGCCGCTCCCCAGTAGGCGGGGCTTGTCTTTCTAACGTCTGAATGTGACGCCGCCGTCTCCTATGATTGGCTGATAGATGATGATGAGCACTATGACTGAATTATAGGTACATGTGACATAACTGTTTACATCCATCACTATCATAATTTTTTAATAACTTACTGCATGAACAAGCTTATTTAATTTCATTTACTTAATGGAAACACTGCAATTTGTGAAATTGTTTTTTCAACATCAACAGAATATCGACAAAGATTTGCGAGCATTTATAATGGAAATGCAGCTATTCTTTGAATAAAATAAAACCTTAATTTTTGTATTTTTTTTAGAAATACAAGTTCTGTCCTCCAGATGTGTTTCATACAGGACAATCATTTGCCTCCAACCTTCGTTTCCTGCGTAAATAATCATTTGCTTCTCTGTATGGCAACAGTTTAAAGATTCATAAAATAAGCTGTTTTTGTCTTAGCCCTGATTTTACTACCTGTTACCTTCTACTTCTGGATACAACTAATCTGCAATTATTATAACTCCAGATGTCAATATGTCATTAACTATTGTTATAACGACTGCTAATAACCTTTTGAGAGAACCTCACTTCAAAAACTGTGTGACAGTTTTTTACACTTGTCCAACCGATTATAGTAAAAGAAATTATATGTCATAACATTGTTTGTTTTGTAAAAACTAAACCTTACATTATTAATTTAAACTTTCATTATGTAAAAATGGAAAAGTGAAGGGACGTGTCAGAGGAATGCATGAAGGCATGCACGTATTCCTGAATAAAGAACTTCCAAATCCTGCAAGGAGACGACATAAATCGAAAACAACAACAAAAATCAGCGACAGACCATTTTCTAAAGATAAGTGGACCTTTTGTTTTCTGGTTTTTGTTCACGTTGGTTTGTTTTTTGTGTTTCATAGCAGAGGTGAGCCAGAGGAATGCAGGGTGAAGCTGTTATCACTGCAACTATAATAGTGTCAAAAAAAATAAAGAGTTGTTGTTTCCATCACAATTTACAGGCCTAGCAACATGGTGACAACAGGGCCAGCCATCCACTCTGTCACACACACCCACATGCCCCCACACACACACACACACACACACGCCCACCCACCCACCCCCACACACAAACACACACACACACACACACACGCACACACACATGCACAAACACATGCAGGTGCTAAAACACAGGAGTAGTTTGAAAAAAAAGATACAACAATATATATTTGGAGCTTTAATAAAGCCATCAATCAAATCAACACTTTCTTGGCTATATTATTATATTTGAGTGTTTTAGTTTTGGATGTCAGTTGCTGTGTTTCCATTTCACCATGTAATTGCGCAATTTGACATTTTGAAAATTAATTTGCTTAATGGAAACAATCAAAAAAGCACATTTTTTGCTAAAAGGTTTTGGCTCTAGGATGACATGATTATTATATAAACTGCAATGGAAGCACTTTGTTCGCATCACACGAGTCACAGGATGTTACTACTGCTGGAAGCCACAAAGAAGAAGGCGACTGGAAGTGGTTGGAGGATGATAGTGCTGCATGTTTTTTAATGACTTGTTGCGTGAACAAACGTATTCATGTGTAATTTTAATTGCGTTTCTTATAATGGAAACACCGCAACTGCGAAATTGTGTTCTTCAGACATTAATTTTACGCACATTTGTAACAAAAACACAGCTTTTCAGTTCATGAGCAATATACCGCTCTGTTTATTTATTGTAGTCATTGTAAAGTATACAGTACAGACAGAACTGAAAAAAATATATAATTTGAAACAGGTAAATAAAAAAAATACTCCTAACTACGTTTCAGTTTAAAATCTTTTTATTATTTTCATTTTGAAATTGTTTTTTTCTTTTGAACAAATTTTATGGCCCCAATTTAGCTCCATAAAAAAACTCGCACGTTTTGTAGTTTTGGCTGTGAAGAATCTGAAATGTTTGTCCATTTTTTTTATTTGCAATACAGCTCAGACTCAGACAAGTTGAACAGAGAGCACAGTTCTCCCTAGCTTCGCTTCTCTTGCTTAAAAGGAGCATACCCACAGCATGATGCTGCCACCACCATGTGGGGATACTATAATAAAATTATAATAACTTATGCATTCATATTTTAGTTGTGCCTCCATAAAATTTTCACACCCCTATGAAATTTTCAGGGGGAATAAACACGTGCAGGCCACACTTTTCAGATTTTTGTTTCCATTGAAACCCAACAGAACCAGACTGAAGACAGCCTAACAGTGTGCAGTTCTCCCGGAGTGCTCACCCATCATGCCTCTGCGTTCAGACACGCAACATTCCTCTGTGTTGTCTTCATCGGACTGCCTTTAGGACCCTGGTTGTCTCCTTTGTACTTGTTCGGAGGCGATGAGGGCTTCTTCTCCTATCACGATTCACATCGCGGCTGAGCGAGCCGAACCGAGCCGAACCGAACCGAGCTGAAAGGGACAGCTTAAAGCCAGGACCTGCTCGTCCTCCCTTAATTGCTCTCCATTAAAAGGCTGTGTTTTAAATTATTTTATTGAATATTAATTGTTAATCGGAAGCCTATATTTTCCCGGTTAATTTCGGTGGAGTACGAGACGCAGAGCCTCGTCTGAGGAGCATTCCTCTCGTGGACCATGAATTATCACCGCTGCCAGCTGCGCTCCTGTGACGAGGCTCCCGCGAACGGAGGACAACAGCGGTGAATCCCCGGTAACTTTTCCGCGCATCTTTTGACGTTTCCAGCGGCAGCAGGTACTTCTTCTTCCACTTGAGGTGAGTCTGCGCTCCCACTCCCACCCACCCCCACCACCTTCCCCTCCCCTCTAATCATTTCTCTCCCATTTAGACGCGTTAAATTGAATTATTCACATTTTTTCACTGATGGAAACGCAAAGGAGCGTGGGAGAGACGCTCCTTTGCTCTCGCATTTATCCCGTTTCCGTCTCACATATACATGTGATGGGTTTTTATCGACCTAATTAGGGACGCGGTGTAAAATGAGTGACGTTGGATTTATGCTAAGTGGCTGAGTGAGCGCGTGGGACGTGCCACTGAATACTAATTACAGTCAGATGCCCTCTCTTTATTTTTCTCCCCCACCGTTTCTGTTCATTTTTTTAAAATTAAATATATATTTATGTGATTCTCGCCGAAGAGGGATTCCCCCAGAAATACTAGGGCTTCGTCTTTGCATTGCTGTGGGTCTCATTAACCCGGAGCTCCCCGCTCTTCCCAGCGGCTGTCGGCGGAGGCGCAGCGATGGGAAGCAACGAGGGAACGATTCCACTGGTCTCCTGCCTGCTGCTGCTCACGGCTCTCTGGGAAACCAGGTGAGTGGGTTTTTAGCGACGGGAGACGCCTCGACACACACACACACACACACAGAGAGAGAGAGAGAGACACCTTGTATGTGGGGAGCTCTTTGTTTTTCTGTCCAGGTGGACTCTAGTTATCATTGGACCCCCCACGCTGCCCCTCCTGTGGATAACGAGGGCAGTTTCAGCCATGGCTGTAAACTGTAAGCTAAAGGGCACATGGGAAATTAAATCAAACGCTTTCCTACATTGCTGGCATGAGCGGTTCTCAGCTCAACCGGCCCTAATTGGGTCTTTTCATTAAAAAAAAAAAAAAAAAAGAAATCCAGTCGAACCCATTGGTTCAGCCAAATGACCTCTTCCAAGGATAGTAACATATATCTTGCACTAACCTCCCACTGTCCATTCATCTGTTTTTTTTTTTCAAAGTATATTTCTAACACAGGATTGAACAAAATCCAGACTTTTGTAAATCAAGTTTATTTGCATAGCAGCATTTCAACAGCAAGGCAGTTCAAATTTGTGACATATAAGCAAGCAATAAACATTGGATTTTGTCAAATGCCTCCTCAAAATCGTCATGCAGATTAACTCTGAATGTGTTCCAGTTATTATGAACCAAAGGAAGCTCTAATCAGGTGGATTGTAGCCTTGATCCAAAGAGACTCTGTGTTTCAGCCAATGTTTGTTTCATGGATTATGAAGATCAACACATATTAGCCTTTCTTCCGCCGCATGTCCTACTGTCCTGTTTTCAAGAGAAACGATAAACTTAGACATGATCTTGCTACATTTATTTAACGTGAATTGCTAGCAGTTGCACTGATTGTGGCAGGTTTCATATTGTACTAAATAACTGCTTCTCAGCATGAACCACCGACTGAAACGATGGTGACAATATGTTGCTGCTGCTCCTTTAACCATATTTCCAGCTGTTGTCAATAAGTATCGCTAACGGCTTATTTTGTTGTGACAGCTTTCTGAATTATTCAGCAAGCTATTCTTAGGATGTGCTCCTTATTGTGCCCGACCTTTGACCCAACGATCAGGCAGTCTTTGTGCATGTGACGTCACATTGCAACATGTCTATGTTGAAGGCCTATAGAGACCCTTTCTCAAGGTGTACGGAAACGCTTCGACACTTAGAATATGAGGTCATTCTCAACACAGCACTGCTGTATTTTTCATGACTGTGGTGATGTGACTCTCTGTTAAAGAACAAACTAGATATTGTTTCTTATTTCATGAATAGGTTTTTGTTTTTTTTATTTACATTGTTGTACTATTAAATGTGATTTCAAAATATGCCTATAGAAACATAGACACATAAAAAAGAGAAAAATACAACATAACTTTAGTTTTAAGACAAAGAAATAACCTTTTCCAAGCCGTCACAGAGGAAATAGTTCCAGCTCAGGCTAAACTTGGTTTATTAAAGTTGTGCAGATTCAAGGCCCAGATGTAAACAGTTATTAATATTGCATACTTTCCCAGTAACCAATAACCCGAGGCTGCTCCAGCAGAGCCGTCTGTGCCGGTGATTAAGCTGAGATTTAATGTGGGACCCAATCTGAAGTCATTTACCACGAGTCTCTGCCCTGATTGCATGTGCATACCCGGCTGTGTTTCTGGCTCCGAGATCACATGGCTCTTGAACTGGGTCAGCCATGATGGGGAAACAACGTCTATTTGTGCGTCTTGCGTTGGCATGCGCATCGCTACCAGACAGCAAGGAGCTAGAAAACCCAGAGGAGACCTGCGTCTAACAGAGTTTTGAAATGGTTGTTGTCTCACCGTCCTGTTCTGTGTCTGCTGCCCAGATCGGTGAACGCCGTGTCGGAGAACATCACCCAGTTCACGCTCATCCTGGACAGACTGCTGGATGGATACGACAACCGTCTCCGGCCGGGTCTCGGAGGTGAGGAAGCGCAGCGTGTGTGCGCAGACAGAGCCGGGCGGCTCTGCGACGCTACGATTGTTCTTACGCAACCGCACGCGTCTCGTCTTTCACGGCCGAGAGCTCGTTCGCAGCGAGAACACTTGATTTAACGTCAGCCTTTGTAGCACCAATAACCTTTGGCAGCAGTCCCCTCAAGAATACGCCGATAAACACACTCTGCGTCCGCAGCGCTCAGATTATACAACAGCCCAGTCCACTTCCTGGAAAAGTGGGCGCATCAAAACCCACAAATGGATAAATCATTTCTTTGTAGCTTTTTTTTTTTAAAGCAAATTTCACAGAATCAGATAAATATATGATAAAACAATCAAGTTTATTTGTATGGCACATTTCAGCAACAAGGCATTTCAAGGTGCTTTACACAATAAAAACCTTTAAAAATGTCATAAAAACATCATACAGTCAAAATCATCTACACACACAAAATATGTTGGTCAATGTTTCGTGTCTTATGGTTCAAGAGCAAATCTGGGTTTTTAGGCTTCATTTAAAATAACTCGGTGTTTCAGCAGGTTCACAGTTTTCATGACGTTTCTTCCAGATATGTTTTTATTACACAAGTCAGTTTGTTTTGGGTCATGATGTGTGACGTGTTTTGAAATAGACAAACTCTTGTATTATATGCATTAAAGAAACATTTCAATATTGATACTAAAGTATAATATTCCATAGATTATTTTAGGCGGGTTTGATCTTTTTCACATTTTGTCGAGCACAAATTTCACTTTATTTTATTGGGATTTTATGCAAAATGTAAATATAAATGTCATGGACACCTAACATTACCACCTCCTGTGAAACACGGGGGTGGCAGCATCATGCTGTGGAGATGCTTTTCTCTAACAGAGGCAGAGCGACTGACGCTCATTTTAACGCAAGAGTCAAAATTTCTTGACAAAAGTATCGTATAGTTTTAAGCAGCCAAATCTCAGCAACGTTTAGTCGAGAAACGTCATGGTAACAGCATTCCTCAGTTGTTGTGTGAAATCATAAAGAAATGCATCATTTTTGAGTCTCTTACATTTTTAAGAAACATCCTTTCTATTTATTCCACAGTGGCATGGAGTTAAAGTTATATTTCACCATAAACAGATGTGTTTCGGAGTAACTCCATAAATCTCATTATCTATTTTTCCCAAACTTGAATCAAATTGAATTTCCTCTTCCTCTAATAACTGTCTAGTTTTCATTTGTTGTTGAAAACATTTTAGTTTTAGTCATTCTGCATTGATTTTAACTTAAATTTAGTTTAATTTGAAAACAAAAAAAGTAATTTATTAAAACTATGATTGATGATGAACAATATTAGGACTGGGTTTAGGTTCACCTAATAGCAGGACATTAATCCCAAATATCTAGTTTATATCAAAGTATATTTATGCTCAATGGCTCAGTCAAAGTACAGATCCTGATCCATATAGTCCGTCATGGTTGTTGTGTTTCTTCCCGCTCAGGCGTATCAGGACGCAGAATAGTGACGTTTGTCGAGTATCGGTGACGTTCAGGTCGGATGGATGCGACCTGGACTTTAGGTCAGATTTGAATCGGATACGTATCGGATACTCAAGTGGTCTGGGTCGCATTCGAAAAGAATCTGACCTGTGCTTTTCAGACTGTCATGAAAAGATCGGACTCGGGTCGCATTACATGAAAAACCAAAATCAGAACTGGGTCACTTCAGGCTGCAGTGTGGTCGCAGCCTAAGACCTTTGCTGTACTGTAATTTATAAAGCACAATACACTTGTAAGTTTGAACTTCTGCGTGCTCGGCATCTCGCTTCCCCCTCCAAAGCTGAGCTCCTCCCTCAGGATTTGGTGCATTTTGAATTTCCAGTTCCTGCGGCCATCAGTCCATCCCAGGAGCTGCCATATGGGAGAGAGAGAGAGACGTCCTCTCGCTGTCTCTCTCGCTGGCTGCTGCCACATTCGCTGTTGAACAGGAAAAGCTGAAATGTTTGTTTTTGAACACTGTGGTGATATTCTGTTTAATTATACATTTTTATTTCAAATCATTTCTTTAAAAAAAAACAAAAACACGCATTTGACGAATCTCACGAATCAACAGTGGCAGAAGTCAGGGATCTGAAAATCAACATTCCTAAATTTTTATTTTTATTTTTTTTTCAGTTGAATTTGTATGGTGTAAATCTACAGCACAGAATAGCAAGTAGTAATAATACTAACTGAAAGGCCAGCAGGAAGGTGTCATTATTAATCAATTTGCATTTCATACTAAAAAACCTACTGGTTATTCATTTTGATTTATTTATTTTCTTGGATTGTTTGAATGACAGCCTAAGACTGTGTTGCAAAAATTTAATTCATTCATGAGTTGGAGTCTACAGATGCAGATGTTTAGATAGCCTGAATAAAAAGACAAATACATTTTTTATTTTATTGCTGTCTAAAGTTAAGTCAGAAAAACTTTTCTTGTTTTAGGTCAGTTGGAATTATCCAAATTATTTTAACTTGCCAGAAAACTTTTTTAGAGATTTTCTTTTTGTCATTTTCTTTGAATTTCAAAGCTAACATCGATTTGGTAACTATCGTGAATAACTAACTCTTTTAATCTGTATGATAGGGGTCAAACGGAAATGTCATTCTGGCATTTCACAAATTAAAATAATTTGGGTGTTTCTAATTTACCTAAAAAGAGAAACGTTTGGTCTGATTCAACTTTAGACAGTGAGAAAAAATGTCTATGTCTCATCATTCAGGTCATGTAAATGTCTGGTTTCAACTGTGTTTACATAAGCTGTATATTTAGACACATAAACAATCTTTCTCACAGTTTGACATCAAATCAGACTTTTCCTGTTTGGAGTCAGTTAACATTATTAAAATGATTCCCAATTGCTGAAAGCCAGATTATGCAAAAATATTGGTTTTAGATCAAATGTATCCTATAAGCTTCTCACAGTAAATTGTTGGAATTTCTGCCCATTCCTCCTGGTAGAACAGGTTAAGAAACCAGTCACTTTGCTCACACACCTTTGAAATCAGGACTTCCTGACAGATACTAAAACATTCACTTCAGTATTTCTACATAAAGATCTTCTTTCCTCATGATGCCATCTATTTTCTGAAGTTTACCAATCCCCTTTAAAAACAAAATAATAGACAGCGTTTTAAGCGTTTATGTTTTCTTCTTTGCTCATCAAATGTACGAACTTTGAACTTTGGTTCTTGTCTATCAGACTGGATTTGCAGATTTCTCAGCAAAAACATGCTCATGTCTGGTACAGAGTCAGCGCAGGATGATGGTCGGATATCCTCAGTGTTTATATTTTCATATAAATGTTTTAACCGATTAATCTGGCAGATTCAGGCCTCTGTAAATTGTATCTGAGGATGAACTGGATCTGGTTTCTCTGTATATCTTCATTGATTTCCTTTGATTTTTGCCACCCACATGAGGCATGCAGTGTGTTTCATGAAATGTTGTGAATTTATCAGAAGCTTAAAAAGAGACGACATCATTGTGTAAAGCCACAACCAACCTGAAATTCTGAAAAGAGTAATGAAAAAATAAGAAATCAGAAAATGATCCTGACATTTAGCAAACAGGAAGTTTAGCCTGGTTTGATCTCAGACAGTTGAGGGAAAAAAAGGTTGTGTCTTTTTACACAGGACGTGTAAACATCTGGTTGCAACTGCAGCTCTGATGAAGCGATCATCTGGAATCCGACACGTCTTTTAAAAGCATGAAAACGTAAATCAGATGTTTTTCTTTTTATTCTGCACCTCATTAAATCCCATTGGAAACCAAACCCTGCAACACTCGGCATGTACCGCTATACTGCACGCATTAACGTACAAAGGCACGACACCGGGGAAGCAGCTTTTACAAACCGAGTTGAGGAGAGGAACACAACGTGACATCAGATGCAGTTTTCCACGCGGCAAACACATTTGATCCATCTGTGGCATCTGTGGGGAAAACATGTTAACGCTCCACCGAATTTTGGTTTGCAACGCCGGGAAAAGAGGCCGAGCGCAGCTGCCTGCGCGCGCTCACTCGTACACGGAAGGTGGACGGGCTTGGAGACGGTTTTCACATTTCAAGTAACGTGAGGGAGAGACAGAGACTTGAAAACCGAATCCCTGATTTTAATGCAGATCGGGAAACCTTCAGTTATTTATTTAAGGCAGCAGCTTCCCCCTGGAGTGATTTTTAATTTTGTTCAGTTAAAAAATGTTTTCCATTTCCTTCAGTGAAAAATAATTTTGAGCTGGAGCTGATGGGGGTAGAAAGAGGAGGATGACTTGTTTAGTGAACTTCACTTGTTTAGAATGATTTGTAGTTTCCATTTCTGATGCAAGTTTTTTCTTTGTGGTGTTGTGTTAATCTGTATGCTCCATAGCTGAAACAAATACTTGAAAATCCCTCTAAAACACTTACATCTGTCTGTTTTAATATTTCAAACACCAAATAAACCTTAATATGGATAAGTACACCCAGCAGAAACTGTCTTATCGCTAGCAGAAGCTAACATCTATTCTCCGGGATTGGGTTGTGTATTTTAGCTTACACAAGCTGCACTTTAAAAAAATAAATAAATTTTAGATCAGCTCTTCAAAAAGAAGTGCGAACAGCAATAGATAGATAGATAGATAGATAGATAGCATTTATTGTCATTGAACAGGATTCAACGAAATTTTCATTGCAACTCCCGTGCAAAAAGTCAAATATATACAATAAATAAAATAACCTGCACAATAATAACAACATATACAACTGAAATTAACTAAAAGGCACTCCAACCACACTAAAGAAGAAGCAACAGGTCCAATTATGGCAAAGTGCAGATGATGTGGCAAAGTGCAAAGTGCAGAGCAGTATGGCTGTGTGGGGGTGGGGGGTGTGGAGCAATATTCTCTGTGAATAATTTGGAGTTTTGTTCCACAGAAAAATTAACAAATACAGTCCCATGATTCATCCACACCTGTTTGTTTCTTTGTTGGTTTTTATTGAAATTAGTGTATTTTCCCAAACACTTTTTTTTTTTTCACGTGATCAAGAGCAGAAATTCTCACCTGATTTTAAAAGTGTTTCTTACTCAATTGCAAATTGTGTTTTTTTGGCATTGTGGGATATTGAAAATGTTTTGTGATGGAAACTCAGATTCAGCTAGTGACTGTTTTGGATCGTCCAATGCCACTCACATCATGGCAGTACGTCTTTCTCTTAATGGTTTTCATTGCTAATTAAAAAAAATAAAAACAAAGAAACCAGAAGTCTGGTCCGCATTGTAAAACCTGAATACATCACATTAATGTACATCATGTAGCAAAGATTTCTCCCTGATAAGCTTTAATAATTTTTCTGTAACCTCCGACTAATCATGTCCTGCTATTAAAGCCCAGCACAGTTTGTTTGTTCCCAGTTTGTCTGGCCAAAGAGTTCATCTCTCCGAACTGATGAAATTCAGTCAAGCAGCCCAGCATTTGGTTTTTGCGAACGCTCTCCTTCCTCTGAGTCCAAGCTGGCAGGAGTTGAAGCTGACATTTGGATAGTTGCACAAAGGAATACGCCGTCCCTAACACATGCAGGTTGTGTCTTACCAATTAAACGCGGCTCAGTGGACCCATCTGCACCAAATGATTCAGACTGCATGGAAAGCACATGTCTGGGACTGTTGTTGCAGAATAAATGAACTTTAGGTATTGTCCTTATCTCCACAGATCCTGGAGTCCTCAGGCATTAAATGCACTCTTGATATTTTCAAACAGTAAACACGTTCTTCCCCTCAGGAGACATGGAGGATTTCAGCTTGTTTTCGGTTATGTTCCTCTTGTGCGATGCGGTTTCACCAGAGCTGCCATTTGGTGGTGGATTTGTGTTTTTGATGACTTATCATAATTATATTTTGTTTGTTTTCTTTTGGGCTTTTGCTTATATTTCAAGGTTGTGATTTCTCGATGTTCCTAAACACCCAGAATCCTCTGCTGTAAAATCTGAACCCTTAGGCTTAATTGTTGTTAATTGCTGTTGCTAATCGCATTTTTTTGTGAACTAATAACTAAAATGCCTGTCGGGAGAGTGAATTATCTTCATGTAACAAACTCTACCGTTCAATCAAAAATTACATTAATGAGTCATTTTGTTTTTGTTAATTGTTGCTTATGCAGATGATTGGTCGTGAGCATATGTTGACTTTACTTTTTTTAATTTTTATTATTTTGCTTGTAAAGACTGAGGCTCCAGGCTAGCAGTTGTTTCTTGTTCTGCATGATGTTGCACAGTAACCGTTCACAGTGCTATGAAACGCTTCAGAGAAGAAACTCCCAGACCACAGTAACACTACAGCTTTAATGAATTACTGTATAAAGAAATAACACAGGCTACAAAAATGACAAAACATGAGTTTTTAATAAACCAGAGTATTTTTTGCTGTATTAATTCACAATGAGTCATTTCAAGAAAATCTTCAAAAAAGTAAAGTAATGTAATTCTAATTGATTTTCAGATTGACCAGCAGACCAGATGGTTAGAGCAGCAGCAATTGTGTTTTAAATAGTTACGAGGCAAATTGTTTTGGCTGGAATAATTTTACCGAGTTTGCTAATTGGTTTGAAATAAAGACTGCACAGCAGCACCGTCCCGACAGCACAGTAATGGGGCATTGTTTCCACCTCTTTTATGTCCAGAGCGGTTCCACTCCAACCTATAATTTCCTACCTTAGGATGAGACATAAAGCCTTATTCTGGTTTCATGCTTCAACCATTCACATCAGGTCCCACCGTCTTCAAAACAAGAGCTAAAGATGCTTCTTCTAATCTGTCCTTGTAGTTTTTCCAAGTTTCTCATTTTATTGATTCTTCGCGGCGCGCTCAGCCTCAGGCCGCCCTGCAGGGTTCAGATTTTAACTCGCCGCGTTTTTCCGATTTCCGACACGGAGTCCGTCGGTCTGACCTCTCCTCTCTGAGGCTGTTTGAGCTCTGCAGGTTCACATCGTAAAGCCACAGACTCTGCTCAGAGCGTATTTTGTAAATGTACTTTTGAGGAAAGTTATTATTTGATATCCTTCTGATTTTGGTCGTTTTCTCTCTTATTATTGTCTGGAAATAGAAGATGTAAAGAATGAATATTGATCGCCCTGATAGCCTGGAGCTACATATAGGATTTTAGCAAGAAGATGATAATATTAATGATCGCAAGGCTCACCAATAACACCAATATTAATATCTGTATCGGTTCAGTTATTGATTAAAATTCTAGATTTTTATAAGGCCAGATGTACTCAACTCTAATTCCATGCTTTGTGCTCAGAGCGACGTCAAGCTTTATTATTCATTTTTAATATTTAAAGTGTTTAATTGCACTTTCTGAACCAACAGTTTAATATGAGTCATTTTCATATATTTTGAGTTAAATCACTATTTACATTGAAATGGAAACATGGAACATTCACTGGTTTTGGGAAGTCCAGTGCTTCCAAATCTACCTGAGTTAAAATAATCTAGTTTTATACATTCCAAGCTTTTTCTTTTCTTTCTAAAGAAAACCAACTGAAAGTTTCTACTTTCCACATACAATAAACAAGTTTCTCTTTTTAAAAGTGTATTTCTGCACCTCAGTTTTCCACGATGTTGGAGTCACACACACAAAATAATAATTTACCGGGTATTTCAGCCTGAGGTTTTCTAGTGAGGCCAGATGGGCACATCAGTGACTGTCCGACGAACAAACCCGTCTCCTGTTTTGTATATAAATGGTCTCTGAGGCAGGGAAGACGCTGTGGGAGATGACGCCGGGCTTTTTTCTCTGATCCAGACAGGGTAACCGAGGTGAAGACCAACATCTTCGTCACCAGCTTTGGGCCGGTCTCAGACACCGACATGGTGAGTGCAGATACTCACTGTGATACTTCAGCTGTGGTTGGAGGAGCAGAGCGCTTCTGTTTGCTTTATTTTAGTCATGTTGGCCCTTTTTATCCATTTGCTGTTACATCACTCTGTTTTTTTCTGTCCACACACACACAGATGATGCAGAAGCAACGCTACGACACGATGTCTATTCATCTCTAAATTTTCATCTCATACATTATTGAACATCTTGTTGGTATTCAAGTCACTGCTTTCTTTATCCTGCGCCCTCCTGCTTGTTATTCTGAAACACATGGCCACCTTTGCTTCAGCCCCATTTCTGTTCATCTGCTCCCATTTTCCAGGTGATTGATCAGTTGATTTAGCAATCAGAGAACCTGGATGTGTGATGAAACCTTTTTTTTATATATATATACCCTAGATCTCCTGGCCGAAAACAAAACGTCTCCTGCATGGAATGAAATGTGTATTAAATCTGCAAAACTGTGTGAAAGATTCGTTGCTGCATGGGCGAAGATCCCAGTTCTAAAAATCACCACCCACATGTGATGTACTGTGACTAATTGTCTAAGTGGAGTGCTCAGTCTGCCTAATTGCACCCCTGATGTCTATTTTTCAAAATATATTGCACATGAACAGATGGACAGACGGGCAAACATCTGATAGGAAAACATTCAATAATTTCATTTCACTGGAGGAAGATGTAACTGTGCAGCTCAACTGAAGCCCTAATGTATAAAAATTAATCTCTAGGTGGGTTTTAATTAGACCAAAGGGGCCTTCACACTCGTTGGCATCAGACAATTCAACACCTATTGGGCATCCCGATCAGTTGCTATAAATCAAGTGTCTAGAAGCTTTGATTAGTAATGAGGGCTGAAACTTTTAGTCAGATTAATCATGATGAGTCGATTATTGAAATAATCGTGGACTACATTTGTAATTGATTAATCGTTAACTGGGGCATACAGACTGAAGGAACACAACACTCAGAGCTAAAATGCTACAAAAATATACACATTTTGCTTTTCCGGTAAATACAACCTTTTCATTGTGAGTATGTTCTACCCAGAAATGGCAATGGTTGGAAAAAAAAATGTCACAATAAGCCATGTTGTTGACTCATGAGCTCAAAGTGAGCCTAAATGTAAAAGAACTGATCGCAGTGACGAAGCTGAAGCTTTTAGAAGCACCTTTAGCTGCAGCAACTCACAGGAGTCATCTTCTGAGTCTCACAGATGGTCACATGGCAGATGGTCTCACATTTGTCACAAGAATCACTTTGCATAAAGAGGATTTTATGTTCTGCTCAGTAGCTGAAAGCAGAAGAGAAAACAAGCCCAAATCATCATCCTTCCACCACCACAGTAGACTCGTCTTATGCATTTCAGACATGCCTACATGCATACCGTTTCATAGATTCATATAATCCTGTCATGTGAGAAATTAAATAAAAAGAGAAGTAATATGGGAAGCAGATTGCTTAAAGCCTAAAAGAAGAATCTATTGTCAAAGAGGCCTATGAGCTTTTCACTGTAATCAATTAGGACTTAAACATAGAGCAGAAAACAGAGCTGGAACTTTTTGTCTTCATCCATTTTATGTTTTATTAAAGGGGCAGTATTATGTATTTTCCAGTCACATGGTGCCCTTTTAGATCACAGACAAGTAACTATGTTAACTTCAGTTGTTATAAAAATGCTGATTATATCAAATATGACTCAAAAGAAATTTTACTGTGTAATTTAACGCCAGATATTGGTCCCTGTCTCTTTAAAAGCTCCTGCTCTTTCTGAAACTCCTCCTTCAGGAAGTCATAGCATGGGTTTTCTCTTGACCCTTTTTAACGTTTTTACCAGCGTTGCTCTGAGAAGTAGCTCCTACAATGAGCTCAGCTGACCCGCAGTTTTACCAGGTGTTTGCAAATTGCTGCTGGCTAGTCTCAAGGAGCTGAGTGGAAGAGTCATGGAAGAGGGAGGCTCTTCTGTGAGGCTGAAGCTACTGAAGCTAGCCGTCTTTGCTGGGAAAAGAGCCTATGTCCAGCTGGACGTTTTACGCAGCTGAATGGTTGCCATTAATGGTTGAGATTAAAGAATTTCTCAAACACACATGAACGAATCAAAGCAACTCTCCAGGTATGTTTTTGATGAGGGAATTATATCATAACATGATGTAAAGCTCAAAACAGTAAATTTTATATAACGCTACTGTTTTAAAATATTTTTATTAATTGAAATTTTGCTCAAATATTTGAAAATTATCACCATTTTGTGACCAACATGGAGCCAAAAGTTTTAAATCAACCATCCAGTTCGTACCTGGAGATGTGTAGACCCGCCTGCTCATGTTCTACAGTTTTCATTAGTAAAAGATTTATTATTTTCTGTGATAGGGGACAAAAACCGGCCCCAACCCATGGGCCCTTATTCTCCTAAATCTGCCCCTGCCTAAGATGACCAAAGACGTAAATGGCAGCTAATCGTCCTGGGAGCTGCTGAGCTACATGGGGGTTCAGTCGCAGTTTCACCATCTAAATATTAGAGGCTTTTCAATTGTGACGTGAAAAGCAAAAGACATAAAAACAACTCTGTATCTCTCACTCCCACTCTTGGTTGTGAATCTTACACATGCTCGCATTTCACGGTGCTGTGTTTTCTGCCCTAAATCCTCCTTCTGACAGCTCTGGGTTTTAGGTCAGAGGGTTTGCTCTGGCCTCACAAGCTGGGAAAACACCAACCCAGGGAATAAGACGGAGCGCGCAGACCACACCTTAATGGATCTTTCATCAAGCAGGGAAAGGTTTTAAAGTGGCAGATGAAGTCAGTTGTGAAGATGCTGCTTGTAGACATCCATAAATCATGAGTGGACTTGTGCAGCGTTTTCCTTCACTGTATTTAGCAGGGAAGGGTTTTTTGTTTTCACACAAGAATAGAAAGAGGGGAAAAAAATAACAGGACTATCACTTTTTCACCAATTCACTTTCCCCATCCTCAGGAGTACACTATAGACGTTTTCTTCCGGCAAAGCTGGAGGGACGAGAGGTTGACGTTTCATGGGCCGATGAACATTTTGCCCTTGAACAACTTGATGGCGAGTAAGATCTGGACTCCTGATACCTTCTTTCACAACGGGAAAAAGTCTGTGGCGCACAACATGACCATGCCCAATAAACTGTTACGGATCAAAGATGACGGGACTCTGCTCTACACCATGAGGTAAAAACAATCACACCGTCATGTTCAAACAAAACGTCAAGCACCACTTTTAGGCTTTTTCTTGAAGGATCCAGTGCCAAACCGGGGCTGGTTCTGGTTCTGAACTATAAAAACACAGCAAAATAAAATGTTGGGATTTCTGCACCGCATCGTCTCGTTATTACATCACTAAAAATGTCTCTTTTGATAATCGTCCCTCCAAACCATTGCTGTGTTATATCTGAACTTTAGAAACGTTTCACTGAACCTAAACCATTTGCTTGTGAAAAAAATCTGCACAATACCAGCCTCCATTTCTGATCAATACTCAAGAAGTTCAAGAATTTAATCACAATATCAGATGAAATAATCTTTAAATTAAGATGAAAGGTCAACACGGCTCTAGAAGTGACTTACATTCACTTCGAAACACGCAACAGAAGACAGAACGGATACAATGAGTTGATATTATCATCGTCTCTATTCAACCTTCATTAACCTGCAGATGTCAGGTACATAAATACAAAACTTTTTAAGATCTTTGTAAGAAAATTAGTTGAATCTAAAGATGCGTCAATGAAATAATTGTTTTCATTTAAGCAAGGTAAACATAGTTTCAGAAATTAGACATAGTGTTGAACATGAACAAGGTTTTTTAAATTGTTTTTTTTTAATTAGGAGAACTGAAATCACGGTTTATACCCAGTCTCTCTACAGAGAATGGAGAAATGTCTCGTCTCAAAGAAAATGATATTCTGTTCCTGCAGCTTGTTCTGGATGCATATTCTGGTCAGAACGTTATCCTGGTGTGAGGTGTGAGAACCATCGTTCTAGTGAGCGCGACAATGACAAAGGGTACATTGGAAGATAAATCTATAAAAACAGTCCTAAAGTTCAGCACCAGTTCTTCTGAAGTATAAAATGTCTTATTCTTAAAGAACTTTGTTTTTGCTCTCTCCACCCCAGGCAAAATGACTCATTTCTCTGTTCTTGTGGTGCATGTGCAGGCCTTAATTTGTTTTGAACATTTTGACTGGTTGTTGGCCTTCACTAAATACACAGAAAACTGGTTCATTTGTCAGGCTCAATAAAGCAATAATATCAAGCCAATCTCTTAATAACTCTCATCTCTGGCAGTCCAGAGTCTCTTCCGGTTCGTATTTGTTCAAGAAAAGAAAATCAAAACTGTAACTTGGTGGATCCAGCCAATGCATAAACCAAAAAAGACCCGAGTGGCAGATCGGTTCCTAACAAAGCATTAGAACAGGTTTAGATCTGATTTGGTAGAAAATAACCAAACATTTTTTGCTTGGAAAGCCAACCCTGTATACAAACCACAAATGTCTTTTTAGTCTGTGGAGGAAAAGTAAAATTATCTAGGCATGATGGGAAAATCACTCTAGTGCAGGTTTATTAAAGTATCTTGCACAAGATGAGAGCAAAGACAGAGTAAGCTCTGACCTAAAAACACAGGAAATGTCTTTTATACTCAAGGACAGAAGTGCAAAACTATTTACAAGAGACTGTGAAAACTCACTGCTCTTTAACTTTTGTAGCTGCAGAAATCCTCAGAGTGGCAAAGAAGAGAAACCTATTCCACAAAGACTATAAAGACACGCAAAAAAACTAAAAACAACATGTCAGAAAGCAAAGGTTCAACTGTTATGAGACCTTAGAAAGCAAAGTTAAACACAAGTCATGAGCCTTTAGCAATTAGCAGCAGTTCAAGTTTGAGACTAAGCTAGCTTTGTTAGTTAGCTAGCTAACTAGTTGAAGCAATAAAACAATTCCTCAATAATTCTAGCTAACCTAAAACAGGACATGCTTAGTCAAACGGTGAGTCACAGTAAATAAAAATATCCTGTTTTAGCTATGTATCGTCATGTGTTGTGCTACAGGCTAAAGACAGCAGAGAGTTCAGCCTCTCTGCAGCCTCCTGCTTGCTGTGCTCTGCTGGTTAAAACAGACAAATTCTTTCCAGTTCAAGGCATTGGAGATGTTTAGTGTCTTGAATGGTGCATGCAGCTTTTTTACTTTAATTTATTTTCTTTTTCTTCATTATTTGTTTGTTTATAACCTGTGCTGTTTACTTTTCATGCATTTGCAAATTCTCGCTAACGTTCTGTGAATTGGATGCAGGTTAACAGTGCATGCCGAGTGCCCAATGCATCTGGAGGATTTCCCCATGGACTTTCACTCCTGTCCTCTAAAATTTGGCAGCTGTGAGTAACTCTCATGATGATAGAGCCTGAGGCAACTGCAACTAAGATGCAATCCTTTTGTCTGCCATGCACCTCACTGGTACTTCGGTGCTATAGCGGCCTGAGTACCGAGTGAACCTAAAATGCACGGCTCAGCTGGCAGTGACCCTACAGATATCAACAACAGTGCACCAGCGTTAAAAGTTTAAACATGATAGCAACAGGAAAAATGCTGTTATTTTCTGCTAAAATCATCCAAATATTTTTCTTTGGAGAGTTGAGGTCTTTCGTTAGGTGCTATGGCTTCTTTACATTTGGATGACTGATTTTTTTTAATTTATTTTAATTTTTGCTTTAAGCTGTGAAGCTGGTTAGAGGAAAAGAGGAGATGAATAATTAGCCATTATCAGACATCAGAACTCAGCAGGTCATGTCTGAAATGCCTTGACGTTTCGAGTAAATGAAATGCATGATTAGCATTCATGTGATGACTTACAGTAAAAAGTGTTTTGTCGCATTTTCTTAACGCAGTCAAACAAGAACAGAAATCGTCAACATGGCTTTGATTCAAAGCTTATACTTCAAAGGGGCAGTATTATGTTTTCCAAGCACATAGTGCAATTTTATTGCTCAAGAGAGTAACTTTGTTACTTCCAGTAACATTCTATATACACTGCTCAAAAAAATAAAGGGAACACTCAAATAACACATCCTAGATGGACAGTTTGATTTCACAGAAGTTTGATTTACTTGGAGTTATATTGTGTTATTTGAGTGTTCCCTTTATTTTTTTGAGCAGTATATATTCAATTTGACTTAAAAGAAATCGTACTTTGGAAATAACGCCTTAAAATTGGGCCTCTGTCTCTTTAAGAAGCTCCGGCTCTTTCTGAACCTCCACCTTCAGCAAGTCATCACACCTCTATTATTAACCCTTTAATAATAATGGTTTTTACCAGTGTTTCACTGAGAAGTAGCTCCTATAATGAGCTCAGCAGACACACAGTTCCACCAGGTGTTTGCTAATTGCTGCTGGCTAGTCTGAAGGAGCTGAGTGGGGAGGAGTCGCAGGGGAGGTGGACGTTTGAAACCTCAGCTGTGAGGAGGAGCTTCATCCTCGAAGGCGGGGCTAGATCCCACGAAAAGTTTTGCTCAGCTGAATGGTTGCCATGGTGATTAAAAGATTTCTCAAACATGCATGACAGAATCAAAGCAACACCACAGATATGTTTTAGATGAGGGGATAACATTATAACATGATCAAAATAGTCACTTTTACATCATACTGCCCCTTTAAATACACAGTAGCGGGGATGCTTCATTTGGGTCACTGAAAAAAGAAAAGTAATTGATATCTGTAACTGCTTCAGGATTATTCCCCTTTGGGTTTATCCTGCTCCCTTTTTTTTCAGACGCCTACACAACCTCGGAGGTGACTTACGCTTGGACCCGAAACGCTTCCGACTCGGTGGTGGTGGAAGAGGAGAGCTCCCGCCTGAACCAGTACGACCTGCTTGGTCAAACTGTTGGACAGGAACGCATTAAGTCGAGCACAGGTAAGATAATGGCCAGTAGAGCCAACAAAATCTTTTAAAAAATCAAACGACAACAAAATCGTGTCAAAATGTTTCCAAATGGTCTCGTATAATTTATGGCTCTAAACAAGTTTTACTTCAGACTGAGGGCAAAATTGGCTTTTTCGATTGTAAAGATTGCAGAGTCCAGAGGGCCACATAAAAACTTGTGGCGTGCCAGATTCGGCCCCCGGGCCTTGAGTTTGACATGTGTGTCCTTCAGCTTGGGAAACGCCAATAGCCAATATTTGTAAGGGCTACACCTGCTGAGCATGCGGGCGAACTAGCATCTTCAGTCATTATTTCTGAAGCAACAAATGTCAGGTCTGATCTAAGAGTAGCAGTGATGCCTTCAGCTTTTTATTTTTTTTTTTGGACTCGGCAATTTCAAATCCTTTTCTAAGTTTTGCCCAGTGTGTGAAAACCAAACTGTTTTTCTTCTTCGACAGGATGCTGAGCTCCTCAACCTCCTATGTGTGGTGGTTGTGAATTTGCTAGTTTTAGCTTTTTCATGCTCACTTTGTTTTTTTTTTTGTTTTTTTTTTATGCATCTGATTTATTATTAAATATCTGGACTGCTGGTTTGGCTTGTGCAGAATGGCTTTGTTTTAACCTCATTTAATTGAACAGGGACACCTGGATTAAAGATCAGTTCAGATATCTACATGGAAATATCCAAAAAGCTAAATGCTGTTGTTTTATGGTTAACAAAGAAAAATGCTCTTAACACGGCTGTGCCCTGCTTTACATTTCATTTAGGGTTAATTACGACTCCAATCAAGCCCAATAAAAGTTATCTCGCCTCCCAGAATGTAATTGCTTTCTATTTCGCCTCAGATCTCGCATGCAACCTGCTCGGTTACATAAAATCCAAGAGACATCTGGCTGCGCCGAACAGAAGCCCTCGCTTTGCTACTTGGGGCCTGAATGAAATGAGAACAATACATGATTTAAGCAAATCACTTGTCAAGTTCCAGCTTTGGAAAACACAGAAAACCAAGAAAACAAATGCTCCAGAAAATAGGTTAAAAGAAAAAAAAAAACTGGTAATGAGGGCTAAAAATAGAAGCAACATTTCACGCAAGCATGCTAACACAGATGACAAGAAATGAGGGCAGAGCTTGAGGTAGCATGCATCTATATGTTGGTGTGTATGTGTGAGGAAAAAAACAAAGAGATATCACGTTGAGACAGACTGGAAGATCAGATAAAATGCCATAGAGAAGTAAACCCGACCGCAGATTTAGCTACTATAGAGTCAGTGGGACTCTTCAGCAAAAACAAGACGAGGCCTTGATGTTTTCTGCAGCGGCCGCTCGGAAACATCACTCACTCTGAAATCATTTTTATCTTTGACGACAGCACGCCTGGTTGTACACAGCTCACATTATGCAACGTCACACTGGTTCAGTTTTCAACTCATCTGTAATGATTAACACATTTTAATTCAACATAACTGGAGTCTGTGCTTCAGCTTGATAATATCTTACATTTGATTGCATCTTACTTTGGTGTAAAAACGAGTTTGTCGTCAAACCAATGATCGCATTGCGTCCAGGTGCTGAACAAAAAACCGCCACCTCTTCGTCACTGTGCTGCACAGATGTTTGTATTTAATTTACAAACCAAATTTTAGTTTTGGGAATTTCAAGTGATGGACCAACTGGAAGTGGCACATAACTGCAAAAAAGAAAGAAAAATGTGTGATATAGAAAAGATGTTCAAAATTTGAAACTCGTCTATATTTAGCCCACTGTGCATTCAACTACTTTCAGAAATCATTTAATGAGTAAATAACCTGACTGTGATTATTTTAGTAATTGATTATTCTAACGATTTACCAGATTTTTAAAAATTCTGCAGATTTTTCATTTATTAGAAATGCATTGAAAGATGGAAATAAATAATTAAATTCTTCTTCTTAATTTGGATAATAAACATCTTATTGCCTAAAATGCAATAACTTAGCATCATTTAGTGAACAGTTGATCATTTGTTGCAAAAGTACAGCTAAAAGAAATAATATCTAATATCAACGTGTGAGAAGCTCAGCCTCTTCTGCACGACTTCACATCAATGCAATGTTTGGATGATTAACTGACTATTTGTTCAATTAAACGATTAATAACTGGATTAAAGGCTTATTAGCATTTAATTTACAGAATTTGAACTGGGTGATGTCTGTCTGTCACCTGAGGAGTTTTTTTTTTTATCTTAAATGTAAAATGCATATATATATATATATATATATATATATATATATATATATATATATATACTTTATCCAGTTTTGACTTAATTACTGCTCTGAATACATTGTTCTTTCATAAAATCGACTTTCTCTGAGTCTGTATACTCCAGTGAACGATTAATCAATTGCTAAATTAGCTGACGATTATTTCAATAATTGATTAATCTGATTAATCGCTTCAGTCCTGACAACGTAGGCTAGGTGAGTCTTACACATTTGTGCCACACTTTTCAGATTCTTATTTGTAAAAATTATCTCAAACTATATATCCCTTTATATCTCCTTTACAATATGCAATAATAAACTTTGATTAAATCCCATGGTGTCGTAATAAGACACAATGGAAACAAATGTAAGGCATATGAATACCTTTACAAGTCTTGAGACTTCTCCAGTTTTAATTCGTCTCCTGTTGCTTAAAAAGTATTAATATCAATTGACTGCATTATAACTGGCTCTCTTGACAAGGCCCTCTGCTGTGGCGATATGGAGTCACAGGCAGCACAGTGATAGATATCATACAGGGCACAGCGCAAAACAACCTCTCAGTGGTTATTAACTTAGAAATAAATGCCCTCTGGGGAGAACGCATAAACAGCAGCAGAGCTGGAGCAGGTGGAGGCAGCGAGGAACACAAAACGTGTTAAGAAGGCCGCCGCATCAGTGCAGTGTAGGCGTGACGGCTGTGGGTAAGGTCGGGACGCCCCGCGCTGCCCTGGCGACGTAAACTGCTAACAGAACAGGGTCAAAGCAGACGTGTGGCGTTACTTTGTGACAACAACAAAAAAAAACAGGGGGGGGGTAAGAGCGGCGACTGGATAGTGAAGCCCTGCGGTGTCGCAAAATTTCCCTGACAGATGAACCAGATTCAGGGTGTGTTGCTATGGTAACATTGCACATTGTCATGGGAAAAAATGTGTGTAAACTAATGATGAAGTTGTAGCACAGCACTCCACAGATGGTGAAAAAAGTTTCAGGAGACACAAAGATATCAGAAGCTATTTATCACTCAAGCTGAAGGCTGGACGATGAAATCGTATCACAATATAATCGTTTCATTATATTCAGTCGATGTCAATAATTATCTAAAATTCTGCCAAACTGGTGACTTGACCTTGTTTTAACCACAATTTCCTCCGGAGACGTTGTTCTCATTTTCTCCTTTCGCTCCGCGCCGTTGTTTTTAATTGTATCGGCGGTCGTGAGGCACGGTGTCAAAACATGAAACTGCTGTTGCGCAAGTTACTCAACAGGTTGTTGCTAGGTAACCATAGAGAGAGGCATAGTTGATGCCAACAACCGGGCTTTGCTAGCCAGGAGAGATTAGTGGCTAAAGTCTTTCCTCCGCCTACATTCCCCAGGATTGTATCAGATATAATAGATATGCTGTGCGGTTCTGGATTTAGTGCAATGATTGAACATTATATCAAATATAATAGATTGGGATCATTATGGGTTTATTTCCCAGCCCTAACTTAAACTGAGGGTTGGTCAGAAGACGTATGTGACAGGTTAGAAGAGGCTGAGGGCTTTTTGAAGCAGGGTTCTGTAGAGAAGTTTATTAATGGTCAGGATTTCACTTGAGAAATTTTAGCTAAAAATGTTCAGAACTTTGTGAATGTGGCCCAACATACACTGCAAAACTCCTAACAAAACTTCACTTTTGTCCTCCAAACTTATGAAATTTGATCTTTTTCATTCCTTGTGACGGAAAATTGACAACTTCTGCATTGCCAGAACATAAAACGCACAGAACTTGTTCTAGTGGACATATTTGTGTAACAGGTTTCCAGGTTGCTCAGTCTGATGCCACAAGAGATAAAAAGTTGGCCATAATTACAGCAGGACAAACAGGCTGCACAGCCTCCATTTCCACTTATAGAAACTACTGCCACGTATTTCTTGAAGTATTGTCGATTAGATGAGGTGCTTAAATAAAACACAGACTTTAAAAATTCTGGACATGGTTGTGTTTTGAAGACAACCAGATGAGATTGAAAAGCGTAAAGTCGGATTCACATCTGATGGTTCTGGAAGACTCTGAGGAGTTGGTCTCTGGCGGCGGACATTGATCAGAACCGCGCAGCCTCCCAGCTGAACTCTTGAGGGAATAGTGGGTGGTCTGCTGTGATGTCAGATGTATGAACACGAACAGTGAGCTCTTCATTTCTCCTTACATGCTCCACTTTACATTTTTGGACATGTATTCAAGTATGTATGTATTTGAAGACAATGTGGGGGAAAGTCTTGAAAAACTCTTATGTCATTATCTGGGAGTTTATATTGAAGCGACACACGGTTATTCTGGGTCATTAAGACTCAGATGAGTTTCATCCAACTTCCAGTTGTCCATTTTGACATTTTAATCCATTTTTAAACTAATAACTTCCTGTGATGTTATGGATGAAAGAAAGCTGCATCTTCTGTCAGTTCCAGATATTTATTCAATCCTTCCTTCATTCCTTCCTTCCTTCGTTCCTTCCTTTATTTTCACCATGTCTCTGAACCAAGAGCTTCACCAACATCTCCCATTAGATAAACTTAACCAGTATGTATCCCCCCAGAGAGTTAATCCTATTATCAGGGGAATCCCCGCTGCAGTTTCCCTGAGCAACAATTTGCCATCATCGCTCCACGCTGCTATCTGGGTTAAGTGGCGTTTGGTGAGTCAGTGGAAGGCAGAATGCTGCCAGTCGCTGTTTCTCTCGTCTAACTGGCCTCTCCACATTGTCTGATTGGCTGGCTCCACATTAATCATTCATCGCTCTTGTGTCAGTGTTGGTGCGCAGCGTGCTAACAAACTAGGTCATTGGGCGCTAACGAAGCCGCTCTGAGGCCTGACAGGGACGGACATCCTGCTGCATCCGTAGCCGTACCGTCCAGCCAGGAAAGACGAAGCCGTTACAACACGACTCACTTGTTTCTGCTTGGTCTTAAAATCTACTTGTTTCTATTTGGGCACTTTAAAAAAATGATTGGTCTTGCAAACTTGACAACAATAATGTTGTCCGACACGCATACAGATTTCTTCTGGTTTTTTCGTCACACTTCAGCTCATCAAATAAATGTTATTATCAGAGAACTTTATTGGCAGAAAGTAATTTCCCCCAAAGCCTAAACCCTGGGTTTGTGAAAACGTTCATCGCTATAGATGTAAAAGGCCCACTCCACAGCATCTCTATTGGTTTTGAGCCAAGAATTTGACTAGGCCACTCCAGCCTAGTTGCTGATGTGCCTTAGTGATCTGTCCATATTCCTAGCCGAATATGCAGTTCAATTAAATACAAATCAATTCTTATATTTATATTTAGCACCAATTCACAGAAAGTATTGTGTGTAGGCACTTTGGAAAAAACCTATTTCAATTCAATAACACACATTCCTATTGACACTCGCTATCAAACAGTGCAGTGAGCTCAGCTAATTTCTGGTTTGTTTTTTTTTTTGGATTTTTGAACTTTATTGAACTCTATAAATTGCAAAAAACACTGATCATGTGACCAAATAGTGAGGAGGAAGGCATTATTTAATGCACTTAAGAACTCATGGGTGAAGTGGGCAGACAATAGTATTTCTTTAAAAAATAAAAAACATTTTTCACTTTTGAAAGTTAATTTAGTCGATCATAACTTTCATAATTTGTTTCCAGACGGCTGAACTTATCTTTTTCTGATGAGGGAAAGAAGTGTACAGCAACAAGTGGAGGAGGGGAAAACACAATGTTAATCTCCATAGAGCCAGAAAAGCTCTGGTCGTTCTGGCATCTTTCAAGCATAGAAATGTTGCTACAATTATTTTTTTCTACTTTATTTAAAACGGTAAGGTTTTGTTTTTGTCTACTTCGTAGCATTATTTGTAAAAAAAATAAAAATAAATCAGTGTGTGCATCTTAAGCGCCATATTACCCCCTGTGATTCCTAAATTAGTCCCTGCCGGTGACTGATCAGGGATCCGAGCGTGCTTTGGCTGAAGGGACTACTTTCTGTGGGATCCAGTCGTTATCTTCCCTCTGGATGAAAGCCTCGTAGGTTGCTGCGAAGGAAGCTCAGCCTCTTCCAGCGCGCGGATGGTACACCTCCCCCTATCCACAGCCGAGGCGCGAGGACTGGCATGGACTGGCATGCAAATGAAATTACACTAGACGTAGAGCTCTCCGTTGGGTGATGAGAGCATCTGAGCTTCTGTGTGGCTGTGGAATGGTGACAGAGAGAATTAGCTCCAGCAGAAACACAACCAATACCGGCGTTTTTATACCAAAAAGAGGAGGGGATGAAAAGAAGACATTCTAGGATTAGTCCATGGAGTTGACACCCTCCCTTCCTCCTCGTTCATTTTGCTGAAAAGGACTTACTTCATGCCAAACGGATGGCTGTATCAAGGCCCTCGTTTCCAAATCGCAACAAATGAGTTATGTTTCTCTGCTCTGTTGCCATGGGTAACACATCTTTTTCTTCTCATTGCTAATCTTGGCTGGTCTTTGAGATCTCCTCCATTTGGAAAGCCTGCCTGTTAGCGCAGCTCTGACACAGTTTCATGCTCCTGTCAGACATTCGACTGTGCTGCTAAGAAAACACAGAGGTGTCTTTATTTCTAATGTTTATTAGCAGAACAGGCTATAATTTATTAAAATACTGTAAATAACAAGTCGACATGATTTTAAGGGCCGTTGATGCCTTTCTCAAGCACTCATTGGGCGTAAGGCACAAATTATGTATTAGCTATTATTTAAAACCAGAATCTGGAACAAACTTCCAGACTACCAGCTGCGTTTCCATTCACCATAAAATTGAAAGTGCAAAAATAAATTTTCATAATGGAAACACACCAATTTAGAAAAACCTTCATTAAAGGTTTTTTTTTTTTTTTTTGTTAGGATGAGGTGCTTCTTCAGCCATACATGTATTTCACAAAAGTGCAATGGAAACTCTTTTGAGTCACACGATCAACAACTGGATTTTACTACTGACGATAACGCCAAAGAAGACAACAGGAAGTAGTAGGAGGATGATGGTTTGTTTTTGGTTTTTTCAGACCAATGAGCAGCTCTGATAACCAAAGCTCTGTGTTATCCCAACATGTTGAATCCACTTAAAATTGCCAACTACTGTTTCCCCAAACAGCCGTAGCCCCTCCCTGGGAGGCGGGGCTTGAGTAAGACACAGACGTCTCCTCTGATTGGCTGATGGATGATGAGCACTAGTGCCATTGCTGGATTGTAAATATAATCTCATGTAGCTGTTTACATCCGTCGCTGCCCTGATTGTTAGACTTGTCGCGTAACGTGTGCTTACGCTTATTCAAGTGTGATTTTGGTTTAATTTTTTATTGAATCAAAACACTGCAACTGCAACATTGTGTTTTTTTGACATTAGCGGAATAGATTTACTCTCATTTGAAACAGAAATGCACCTGGTGAGTTTCTTTAAACCAAAGCTTAAAACCCACTTGCTTACAGCTGCTTCTGATTAGTGGAACATTTATCAACATGTTTGATGTGATTTTTGAAGATGGCGTTTGACAAAATGTAATGTTTATTGCTTGTTTCATAATCAATGACTGTATGATATTTTTTGTGATGTAGAGCAATTTAAACTGCCCTGTTACCGAAAATAAACTTGATTTGACTAAACCAAACCAGACAGAGAGGACGTTAATAGGAACTATGAAAACCTATATAAACCAAATGGATTTCTGGCAGGGTTTACACACCAGTGAAGATGTTTTCTTACTTGTATCATTTTAACATTGTTCTTGTCTTCTTTTTTTGCAGGTGAATACACAGTGATGACAGCTCATTTCCACCTGAAGAGGAAGATTGGCTACTTTGTCATTCAAACGTACCTCCCGTGCATCATGACAGTCATCCTTTCCCAGGTGTCATTCTGGCTAAACAGAGAATCGGTCCCTGCTAGGACTGTGTTTGGTACGTGGCGTTGTTCTGCATTGACTTTTCTTTTTTCTTACTAGAATGTTCTCACCACTAGTTGAATGAAGGTAATTTAACACCAATAGCATGTTAATTCCATCTCAAAGCCATTAGAGATTAAGGAAATGGGATATAAGAGACCATCTGCTAATGGACTGAACAGAGAGCTCATGTTAGTTGGCTAAGACGGGTCAGAACGTCCATCTATAGACACGTTGCGGCTTGTTGTCATGGACACAGGATCCTGCCCTCCAGCTCCCTGCTTGAGAGGAAAAAGCTGTTAGCTGACGATGACTACCATTGGTTTTAGCTGTCAAGTCGCCAACATAACGCACTAAATCTTAAATTTAGACATGATTCATAAAATAAAAAGAGACGCAATGCTTTGCTACTAATTGTGAACACTACAACAGCTTGTTAACGAGGTACAACATTCTAAAAGTCAAAAAACGTTTTAAATTTAAAAATATCGAGGGAGAGGGAAGTAGGTCCAGTTAAAAATAAAAAAAAGTGACCACACACCGACTCTCTGACAGATCATCAGTAGAGCAGGAGTTTAAATGAGCTAATTCAGTCTCCCAGTGTTCAAATTATCACTTAATAATCGCAAAATTAACATCAGCCTTGAAAACATGATACTGTGACAGACTGAATCTTCTGCTCTTTTTGTGGGAAATGTTTGTGTGGCTTTTGATGTTTAATCCTGATACACTAGTGGAGCTGCTGTCAGTCTGTTGCTATGGCAACAGGTCTCTGTGTAGAGTAGCCGAGAAAAGCGAGAAAATAGAAGAATAGGAGTGGTTTTGAGTTATTCTTTAACGGGCTTTCTGTGCCATTTTCCCTTTGCACTAACTTAACAATACCGACATCTCCATGTTTCATTTTGTCACCATTTTGCTCTACCACGGCCATCGATGGCAAGTAAAAGAATCGTCTCTCCAGCATTGGGCGCATGCGTGAAACTTTCTGGATTTAAACAAGATCAGAGGTGGATCCTGAAACGTTCTGTTGTCTTGTTCCAGGCGTGACCACGGTCCTCACCATGACCACTCTGAGTATCAGCGCCAGGAACTCCCTGCCCAAGGTCGCCTACGCCACCGCCATGGACTGGTTCATCGCCGTCTGCTACGCCTTCGTGTTCTCCGCTCTGATCGAGTTCGCCACTGTCAATTACTTCACAAAGCGCGGCTGGGCCTGGGATGGGAAGAGTGTCGTGAGTGAGAAGGTAATGAAGAAGAAATCATGTGTTCCGACAGCCTCCGTTTTCAAAGAGAATTCATTAGCGCTGCACCGCAGCAGATTGTGGCTCCAGAGGCATTTCCTGGAGAGGAAGGGAAATAATGGCAATTTCTCATTTAATTCTCTGGGTTTGTTTTGTTTTTTTGTTTTTTCAATTTGGCTCATTGGTTACACTTCATTGAATTTGGACAGTATGACTATCTAAAGAATGTTCTGTTCATTTTCTGTTTTGGGGGGGATTGGACGGTAGAGCCAACTACTCGCTCCCTTTACTAATTTCTTGTGTTTCCTCCTTTTTGTCACAGTTTACTGTTTCTGATCATCAACCAAATTTTAATTTCAATTGGAAGTAACACGGAAAAGACAAAAAGCAGTTACATGTCAATGTCATTCATCAATGTTGCTGTACTAAAATGCTTTTTACATATTTGTTCAAACTATAGGAGTTTGGTCTTGGCGCTGTCAATCATCTCCTCTATGCGCTGCTAAATGTACTGGTAGTGGAGAAACAACTCACTGTTACAGGAAGATTTCTTATCCGCCGTTGTCAGTGGTGGTCATGCTAACTAGCATTAGCATTCACTGAGAAGCTGTAGCGCAGCAGAGAGAAAGGGGGAGTGTGAGCAGCAGGTAGACAAGTGATGAGTTTTAGCATCTGAAATACTTAAATATGTCAAAATAGCAAAAATAAAATTAGTTTGGAAACTTCCCAAACACTTTTTTCTCTATAAATGATGTAACTGCATATCAGGAGTCTTGACAAACCAAAGTTCCTTTTATTCGCTTTTAATTGTTGAAAAAATAAATATAAAACTAGGTGTCAGTATCATGTTGTTTTTGTCTATAGCTGCTCATGCTCCCTTTTTTTTCTTTGCCATTTTTGAAAATTCTGAAAATGAGTGTTTATACAAAACACGCTGTTGACTGATCTCGTCCCTCTTTGGCCTTGCAAGAAGCTTTGCAGTCACCGAGGCGCTCAGTTTGCAGTCGTTGGAAATCCATGGACAGGTGATGAAAAGCGAGGCTTCGTGAAACTGATCCCCCTCTGTCATTCTGTCAGCAGAAGAAAGAGAGGGCGTCTGTGATGAAGAAGAACAACGCCTACGCCGTAGCAGTGGCCAACTACGCGCCGAATGTCGGCAAGGACTCCGGCACACTTCCGACCATCGCCAAAGGCGGCGCCGTGGATCCCGGCAAGGCCAAAGCGGACGGCAAGGCCCCGGAAGCCAAGAAGACGTTCAACAGCGTCAGCAGGATTGACAGGCTGTCGCGGATTATGTTCCCGGTTCTTTTCGGCGGCTTCAATCTCGTCTACTGGGCCACCTACCTAAACAGAGAACCGGTTATAAAGGATATGGTCCCGTCCAACTAGAACCCGGCTTCGGACGGGTTCAGGCCTGTGGAAGAGACGAACCAAATACCTCCAGCCACTGCGGTACACAAACTTTTTGCAGCCCCGGATTGCAGTGTGATCCTGTTTCTCTGCCCGTTTTCTACACCGTCTGCAGCACTTTTGAAGAATCCCGGCTTTTGTAAATGTGTATGTATATTTATATATTTAAGGTTTCTTTGTGATACATTGTGTGGTTACTTTGAATCAAGTATTGATTACTTCCTTAAAAGTTATGTCTATGGAAACCTTTATGTGGCCACTGTACATACAAACCAAATGGAGAAAAGACCCTGGACATTCACACATGCATTTTATTTACGAATATATTAAGTGTGTTCACCTATAAAAAACGTTTTTGGTTTTGGCCATAATTATTTGAGCGACATAATTTTGTTTTTGTTTTTTTAAGTAGATAACAAGTTTGTATAATACTGTTCCTGTTTTAAACTTATATTATAGTCCGGCACAGAAGTCAATTGAAGCAATCTTAACTAAAAAAAAAAAAGAGAAAAGGTTAAAAAAAGAAATCATTCATGTGTCAGAAACAATGTCTGTGTTTTTCCAGCGTTTACGTGCCAGGTTTGATTTCAGTTCAGTACCTCCATAGAAAAACCAAGAGAAATCAGGGGGACTCTGGTTTGAAGTTCAAAATATGAAGTGAAAGTCTGAGCACAGGAAGCGCTGCCTTGGCTGACTGTTTAGCATTAGCATCAGGGTTAGCATTTAGCTGTGGTTTATGTTTATTTCATTTCGTCCATGTGGATTTTTTTCATATCCCTTCCTTCTTCCGTGTCGACGAATCATTTCCACTTTTCTGAATATGAAATGGTGTCATGAGCCATGACATCATGGCTCATGGAGATGTTTGTAATTCATCCGCGGCTGGTGGACATTTTGGAACAACCTACCATTCAAAGTAATCTTCAGTAATCTATAAAATGGTTGACGGTAGGGAGATGTGGTTAATAGTGTCTACCAGCTGGAGGTCGGACTGGAATCAGAACCGAAACAAATGCGAAAATTTTTAAAAACGTTTTTAGATGATAATATGCAACTGCATTAAGTCATACATGATTTGAGTGCTTTCTGACAATTTACCTCCGTAATTATGTAATCATATGCTATTGTTTAACCCTCTTGTTACATTGCCATGACAACGGATGAGATTTATTTTGTTTTCCACTTCAAATATTATAGTCGAGCCAAAATAAAACCACTCATAAATTATTTTTTGTGCTATGTACTAAAAATTGAAGACACTTTTCTAAAAAAGAAAAAAAGAAAAGTGGCAGAAACAGTCACTCGTCACACTTTATTTTGATCATTCTGCAACATAAAAATTGATTTTTTTTTATGTTTATGATTCCAGTAATGAGAGGATTGTTGCAGGGGTAGAACACAGTGTCTGATGAAAGTAGAAAAGAGAAAATATGGCGATTGTGTAGTTATGACATCGTACTAGGAACCAACAGAGGAGTTGATTTGTCTTGCTTGTTGATTTGTTTATGAGCTAAACAGTCATAAAATCTCATATGTTTAGCTGCTGTTGTTTTTTTCACCAGAGTTTGTGTCACACCGCATCGCCTATGATTGCATTTATCCCAGTTGGATCCTGTTGACTAAAAAAAACTTACAGAAAACGACCCATGATCTAACCAAAATAACTTAAAGAAATCTCCATAGTGACGGATATTTATATGGGTCTCCTATGGCAACTACAAGTTGATGTACGGTTGATAGGATTCATTCCACATTAGACAACAGCATTTCACTCCACTTTTCTACTGCTGTTTTAAATAGTTGAGTGCATTATTTCTCTGCAACCACTTTGTTTTATTGTTGGTTTTTTTTAGCTGTTTTTGTTTGGGGTCATTTTACATCTCAATGTTTTTGTATATTAATGTTCTTTGCTGATTTTGTTTCAAAGCTTTTTTATACCAGTTTTCCAACAATTCTGTCATCCCTTGAGCAGATTTTGTTCCAGTTTTAAACTAATTGTCAGCAAAACAGAAAAAAAAAAATCCCAGTGGGAGATTACTCGAAGTTGTATAGCCAAAACAAAGAACAGAATGAAATCAATAAATTTAGGATGAAATTTGACATGTTCAGAAAAATGTATAGATAAATTCTAGATTTGAAGTGTTTTTGTTATTATTAATCTTCATTTCTTGAATAACATATAAACTAAGTGAAGCAAACCAATGTGATACGTTTAAAAAAAAAAAGTGTATGAATTTGTAAAAAAAAAAAAGGGACGACCAGAAAGTCTTTCATACTCAATTTAGACAAAATATCATCAAAATCATAAATTCATCTACACTGCTGTCTCTTTTTAGTGTAAATGATACAGTTTTTATTAAAATGATGAGATGAAAAAACTCCTTGGAAGAAAAAAAGGTTTAAAAGCAAAGAGAGGAAGTGTTCTGTTTCTGTTTACAGTTAGACGAGTCGCCCCCTGCTGGCCAGCTAAAACCTTACAGTGACTTTTACACAGAGGTCATGGTGATGTATCTTTTTTGGTTGTTAGTCACTGAAAAAAGAAAAAAAGGCTAAAACATTTCTGTGGATTTGAGATGACTGGTTGCTTTTGCATTAAGAAAGGAAAACAGTTTGCATGAAAAAGACAAACAAAAGGAGGAGCTGGAGGTAGAAAAGTGAACTGGATCCAAGGGACAGAAATGAAGAACTGTGTGTGTCGTTTTTACGTGTTTAACTTTTGAAATGTAACAATTGTGTTCTCCATAAGTGGCGTTGAGATTTGTTGCGGTGGGAGAGACGTTCCCAAGACATTGTTGCTTCAGTCAGAATGACTTCCTCTGAAACGTTTCCACCATATTCCAACGTCGCCGAAGACAAATCAGGAAATCCTTAGACATCTGAGAGCGATCCCACGAACATCCAAACATATAGACGCGATTTTAACTCCAGTAAAACAAAACAAAACAAAAAAGGGTCAGATATATCTTGTTGTTTTGTTTTTCTTTCACATCCAGCTAGTCGTTTGTGTTTGTGGCCCGAAGTGAAACGACCCTGTCAAGCTTTAGAGGAAAATCACAAGGTACACGCGGTTGTCGTGTAATTTATTCCCATTAGCATCAAAACAGAACAGGAGCTACCAGTCGTTCTGCTTCACAAACATCTGGCACGAGAAAGAAAAAAAAAAATCTGAATATTAAGTTAAATCCATGTGTGTCATGAAGTCCTTGAAGTTTTTAAGGATTAATTTATCCTCCCTGAATTACAGAAATGTATCCTATAAAACATTTGTTGATGATTTTTGTTTGTCATTGCGTATATATATATATATATATATATATATATATATATATATATATATATATATTTAAACAATCATATTCAGCCTCATATATATTCTCCTAAAGTGCTATAATTTTACTTTACAGCTTAACATGTTTAATTTTGCCCAATTCATCTACTTATCTGAACAGACTGTGCATGCAGATTAATTTCACCCGTCAGGAGATCCAGCTCCACCTTTTCTCTGGCATCCAGGCACAAACTTCAAACATTCCAGGTAAAGGTGATTGTTCAGGAGATGGAGGACTGATTTAGTGCACACTTGTTTTTAATAAAAAAACATCCTTCCAGCTCTTCTCATCTATTTTTGTGACGCTTTCGCTGACGCTGGTAAACAGCAGCTATAGATTAGACTCCTGATATATTTGCTTCTTCTTATAGAGACTTATTGATAAAAAAGAAAACAAGTCGACATCTCTGGTTCAATAATATAATAAAATGGTAAAAAAAAAAAAAAAAAAAAAAAAGTATAAGTGGATAAATAATTTTGGTATTTTTTTTTACTATTCAACTAACCTAATTTATTTTCCTTTTGGTAGCAGCGTTTCGCTCTTGTCTCTCTGGAACATGAGCCGAGCAGCTCTTCTCTCTTCCTCTGCAGGAGTCGATCCTGCCAGCCAGCCAGCGCTGCCATGCTGCCAACAACCATTATTATTTAGCCAGAAAGCCCCGGTGGCACCGAGCTGTGATGCGGGGGCTCGTTTCCTGCTGACCTCCTTCTCGAGCCGTGCCTCCTCCTCGGTCCACGACCGACCCCCCGCTTGACTGCCCAGAGATCGTGCCCTGACAGAAATCTCTGTTGATGGACGGGAAGTATCTCGCCGGCCGCACAGCGCTGCGTGTCTGCAGACACGCCTCAAAAGTCCACATAATTGACGGCCTTGCGGGGGTTTTAGGAAATGTCAGATCGCGGCATTCAAGCGAAAAGAGTCATTTTTGATACATTTGAAGAGCATTCTGGTGGAAACTTTCATTTCTAACACTGCAATATATTTTGGTTCATTTTAAAACACTTTAAAACAGACTGCTAAATGATTCACTCCCCTTAAGCTTTATTTGTTTGTTTGTTTTTTGTATGGACTTTTTGTGCTTTTTGGCTTGTTAGGACTGAAACGATTAATCGTGATGGATAGATTATTCAAATAATCAGCAACTAATTTAGTAAATGATTAATCGTTAACTCAAAAAACAGACATTTGCCACATATTAGTGTGGCTTCAACACACCAATGAAGCCAAAACGACAAAAAAATGTTTGTACATTTTAAATTTAAGATTAAAAAACTAATTTTTCTGTAAATGAGTTTTTCCTCAGAAGTTCTCAAGCAGCTTAGTTTTCAATTCACCTGGTTCAAATTCTGTCAAAAAAATAAATACATAAAATCCCTGTTATTATGCACATTTACACATCCAATTATTAATCAATTAATCAAAAGAATAAAATAAAATCACCAGCTCTACTGCGTAGGTCGAGCAGAAATGGCTGAGATTTCCACACATTGAAATCTCAGCCATTTCAAAGATTTGAAATGGCTGAGATTTGAATGAAATTTTTTTTAGCTATTAGGAAGCTAAAAAAATATATTTTTAGCTTCCTAATATGAATAACGAGGTTTGAGAGCGATCAGCTTCCTGGTTTCCCTTTGTCTCACTTTTTAAAATATGCCGTTTATATTGTGATTCTGAGCTTGTTTGTTTTGGTCTGGTTTATCATTTGCCAGCAGATGTCCAGAAACATTTTTCCAAGCATCATTTTGTGTGTGGGGCAAAGTGAAAGTAAATAAATACGTAAATATATAAATAAAATTAAATGTTTTCAAGAGGGTTGCTCTATTATCTCAAAGAAAAATATGCATTCTCTAGAACAATGCTTCTAGATTCTAATTGTAAAGAATTTTTTTTTATTAAAACCATGACAAGCCGCATCTAGGGCTAATAGATGCTTATTATTTTTGCTCAGAGAAGAAAAGCAGTAATCTATTCAAGGCAGCTTCGTTGTCATAGCAACTGATGTCAATTTTTATCCCACATCTGACAGGCTGAGTGGGCGGGACTAACAGGCTCCCTTACACAAAGTGAGGCGTTGTCATTTTTGTTATTTAATAAATTACCTTAAGAAAACGAAATTGATAGAAAGGCTATAAGTTTTATTTATTATTATTATTAGTTTTTGGGGGGACATAGGAGAGGTGAATTTATATGTAGCATCCCGAGCCACACTCCATTCCAGTAGATGGCGGTAATGCACATCAATAAGTTGCTTGCCAATCGCCACAAAAAAAGAAGTGAGGCGTTGTCATTTCCAGGTGATGCAGTTTTTCCCAGCTTTCCGCCAAAATAAACCCATAAACGAGAAACTAAATTATAGTTTTCATTTAGAAAAGAAACACAATATCACCTCTACAAATATGAAAAGGAAAGTGGTGTCGAGAGAGCGTCGAGTGAAATAATAATAAAACAATCCTACAGCTGAATGAAGGTTTTCCCTAAAAATGTCGCTAATTTCTTTATCGACAATAAAATTGCCCACCATTGTGCTTGTTTAATCTGCCTTTCAACATTTTGAAAGACTTACGTTACTCGTTGAAATGAATTGGTTCAAGTTAGCATTTTTCCCGAGTTCTGGTTCGAAAGAAATACATTTCCCATAATTCCTTGCCGCTGACCTGTAACCCAAAATGTCAGCTCCCTGAAAGCTCGTGCAAGGACTACTGTTGTTTATAGCGTAGCTGTATTGTTATGGGTGTTATTCATTGGAAGCAGGCTTGTACACTAATGTCTCACTTAGCTGCTTCTGCTACGTTAGCATGTTGCTAACCTCGCTAATGCTGCGCAGGTAGCCTTTTGGGGGGGGTGACTGTTAGCATTTCTCCTTCCCTGATAATAATAATAATAATAATAATGTTGTGAGGTTTCTAGAGAATATGACGTATTTTCTCGTCAAACAGCTCTGCGACATTTCTCTGTTAGGACGAGTTTTACCGTTTAAAGTGTGTCGGAGGAAAATACCGAGCTACAACATTAGGTACAGGGTGCTGAGACACCGCTGGATGAAAAGTCTGCCTGTGTTGTCCAGCAACTTCAGGAGCTTAAGCACACAGCCGGCCAAGGTAACAAACCCACCTCAGAGTCAGCGAAGGCAACCATGCATGGATTACTGTTAGAAATATGAAGTATTTAATACGTTACAGTTAACAGAGTTAGTTCTTCTTTGTTGATCCTAAGGATGTTGTCGACCTGTCTAAGTTCCCTGTGGACAGAATCAGAAATTTCTGCATCATTGCCCATATCGACCATGGAAAAAGCACCTTGGCTGACAGGCTGCTGGAAATGACAGGTAGAAAGCTGCACAGAGTCTCGCACCTCTGCAAAACAGTATCCAACACCTTGAATGTGGACCTTAGTTTTGCTGAATATTCTCCAAATCAAACCAAATCTTTTCAGTCTGAGACATTTGCCATCACATCTGGCATTCCCCGGGGCTCTGTTCTTGCTCCTGTTTTTGTTCATAGATCATTATCATCGCTGTCCTCTTTGCCACTTTGTCGGCATGTTTGGAAATGTGACGTTAGGCATGTGTGTCTGTTGTGCTGGAATTGTCTCTTACTGTCAATACGGTTGGAAAACAGGCGCCATCGCAAAGACGGAGAAGAACAAGCAGGTACTGGACAAGCTTCAGGTGGAGCGGGAGCGAGGGATCACCGTGAAGGCCCAGACGGCCTCGTTGTTCTACAGCCACGACGGACAGGAGTATCTCCTGAACCTCATCGACACGCCGGTAGAGTCCCACTTCTTCACAGTTCAAAATGTGTTTTGAGCACCAAATGTTTGACTAAATATGAAAGATATCTTGCAGGATATCCCCCAGGTAAACTTGCTGAGTCCGGTGGTTGGGCGCTAGGGCCGTCATTCATCCAGTGACCCGTCATGTTTTTGAGTTAAAAAATGTAAAAAGTTGAGAGGAAATTTGAAAATATTACTTGATAATCATGTGTTATTGAAAGATTAAGACCTGAACACCAACTATAAAGTCTTAAAAAAATGCAAACATTGAAAAAGACTTAAATAAATCAGCAATGCTTAGTCAGGTGGGGGCACAAGTAAAGCCTGGTGGCCCGCCAGGCTCATAATACACTTGGAGAAACTCTGTCTCGTGTTAAGAATTCGTTTTGAATGCAGGTTTTCTTTCTCTCCAGGGCCATGTGGACTTCAGCTACGAAGTGTCCCGCTCACTTTCCGCTTGCCAAGGCGTCCTGCTGATTATTGATGCCAATCAAGTAATAAATATATATTTATTGATTTTCCGAGGATTTATCTTCCTGCATGATGTGAGGTCTCTCGTCTGTCGTTGTCTCTTAAAGGGGATTCAGGCGCAAACCGTCGCCAACTTCTACCTGGCCTTCGAAGCCCAGCTGGCTATCATACCTGTGATTAACAAGGTTCGTTCAGACCTTCCCACTGGGAGTCGCCTGTACAAAGAAAGGTGACTTTGTTCCTCCTCCTCAGATTGATTTGAAGAACGCCGACCCGGAGCGAGTGGAGGCGCAGATCGAGAAGGTGTTCGATATCCCACGCGAGGAGTGCATCAGGGTAAAAGATGGCGGGAAGACGCTAACCGTTTCCCCGTACGTTTCACCGCGCATGCCTCACAAACGTCTCCTCCTGTGCGTCAGATCTCAGCCAAGCTGGGAACAAACGTGGAGGCGGTTCTTCAGGCGGTCGTCGAAAGGATCCCGCAGTAAGATCGGTGACTTAGTTCTCTCGTGTGAAGTCTCGTTTTGTCTCGGTTTGCTCACGCTCTCCTTCTTTCCCCCCCAGGCCTGGAGGGAGCGTCGACGACCCGTTCAAAGCTCTGGTGTTTGACTCCAATTTCGACCACTACAGAGGAGTGGTGGCCAACATCGCCGTGATCGGAGGCCGGGTGAAGAAGGGCGACAAGATCGTGTCGGCGCATCTCAGTAAAACCTACGAAGTCAATGAGCTGGGCCTGCTGCGGCCAGAGGAGCACGCTACACAGAAACTGTACACGGATGGCGTTTATCGTTACCTACTGGTCTTTAGTTTACAGTTTCTTCTTTGCCAGTCAAACCTTTTACAGCCTGGAACATAAAAATCCAGGTCAAGAAAATAGAAAAGTGCTGAACCTTCAAAACATACATTTATTGGAGATTTTTCCTTTAACGGGGCAAACGTGCAAAACCTTATTTGCATTTTGATTTACAATAATCTGTGCCACCATTTACTACAAATCTCTACTGTATTCTTTTAATTGATTAATTATAACTTTATTTTGTTGTTTTAGTATTTCTTGAGTTTTAAAAAAATGTTCAATTGGTTTTTTTTTTTCTTGGCCCCCCCAATCACTTTTGATTGACAATTTTGGCCAACGTAATAAAAAGTTTTATCCAAGCGTTGCGTTAGCGTCTCGTGCTAATACAAATATGGCCGTTCTCTAGCTTTGCAGGCCAGGTGGGATACATCGTTGCGGGGATGAAGGACGTGAAGGAGGCCCAGATTGGTGACACTCTTTACCGCCACGAGCATCCGGTCCAAGCTCTTCCCGGCTTTAAGCCTGCCAAGGCCATGGTGTTCGCCGGTAAGACTCTCCCTGATTTCCGCTTTTAAAAAGTAAACTGGAGGCAGGCTCCAGTTAGAACAACTGTCTAAACGTTGTTCTGCTCTCGGCCCTTGAGTCAGGTTTTGTTTACGTGAGGCTTTCAGTGAGGAGTCCAGCGTGGCTGCTAATGTGCTCCCTTTGTCGTTTCCTGCTCCTCAGGCATGTACCCAATGGACCAATCAGAGTACCCGGCCCTGCGGAGCGCCATTGAGAGGCTGACCCTGAATGACTCCAGTGTCACAGTGCAGAGAGACAGCAGTCTGGCCCTCGGAGCAGGATGGAGGTCAGAACCAGCGCTTTTCAGTTAGAGGATAAACAAACTTCTGGGTCGTAAGACAGAAGGTGGGGTCAGGATTTGTACCGAGGTCACCAAGGAGAAAATGTTGGCAAAAAGGCCGCAGGCCGCAGTCCGCTCCCCAAACTGCAGCCTATGTTTGACGTTTTCACCGGAATTCTGATCTTTTCATCTGGAGAAACGTCCGATCTGTGCCACATCCACACATGGAACGAATATATCCTATAGCTTTGAAAGCGTCAGCAGTCTGAACGGACTCGTCGCATTTTACCCAAGTTTTATATTGTCGACATGAGACGTGTCGTAATTCTACACCAGAAGAAGCCAGATGCTTTAAATCAGGACGTTAACAACAGCAGAAAATAACGATGATGGACTTATGAGTGAAATCTGTTCTGCTGGCGTTACGTCCTGACTTCTCTACAGAAATTGCCATCAATGCTTCACAAAATGCCGTTGCTATTCGTTACGATTTCTTTGCTGTTGCTGTGATCTTGTGTAGACCATTCATCGGCTTTCGTTGCTGAATAAACTTTAAAATCGATCCACAAACGGCTCCGTCCGTCATCACTTCCGTAAACAGTGCTCTGCTGTGCGACGTCGACGTCCTTCTTCTGATTGCGCTCGCATTTAATCAGCAGATTGAATGACCACACACACACACACAAAAAAATCTGAATTGAGCGTCAAACCCCGCTGTGTGAATGTGGCCTCGGACGTCTTTCCTGCTTCCTCCGCCTGTTTTCTAGTGATGTTTAGTTGTGTGTCCTCCTCTACAGACTTGGTTTTCTGGGTCTTCTTCACATGGAGGTGTTCAATCAGAGACTGGAGCAGGAGTACAACGCGTCGGTCATAGTGACCTCCCCCACCGTGCCCTACAAGGCCATCCTCTCCTCGGCGAAGCTCATCAAGGTAGTTGCACAAACGTCGTCTTTTTTTTTTTTTTTTTTTTTTTTTACTGCAGAGATTGGTTGAGTTACAGACCAGGGATGTTTTGTTATGAGTGACAAGTGCCAAATTCCAATAAATAAATACATTTGTAAATACTTAGCTAAATGTGTCATTGTTTTATTAAAACTGGAAATAAATATAGAAATGTAGAATCAGTTATATGTGCCTCAATTTACTACAGTGCTTTTATTCCTAAAACAAATTATTTAATCGTTATTATTATTATTATAAGGTTTAAGAAATTATCTCATGTTCTTTTGCTGAAACAAACTGTCAGCTTTAGCCATTAAACTTCCCCCCATAATTATTTCATGAGTGGGCGGGATAAGAGAAGCCTCTCTGGAGATCCTGGCGTCTGATTGGCTGCTTCACACAGCCAGTCAGACAGCTTCTTCCAAGTTGACTCTTTGTCAATATTTTCACTGGAAATGTGGAGAAAACTTGAATGAGTTGCTATTTATGGGTGAGCAGCTACAACCTCGCAGGAGTAAGTTTAATAATTATTTCATACGTTATCAACGTGTTAAAAGACACGCACTGCAAAAACACAAAGTCTTACGAAGTGTTAATGTCGTAGTGCACTTGAAGTAATACAGACCAAAATGATGTGTAACTTTTCAGCACAAAATTAGAGCTGGTTTTAAGTCAATAATTCTTTAATATTGTTTTTGTTTAAACGGTACTAGTTCCACTGGTTAGATTATTTCACTTATAGTATGACATTTTCCCATCAGTGAAATAATCTGCTGCTGGAACTAGTGTCTTTTTAAAAATCAATATTCAAGAATTACTGATGTAAAACCAGCTCCTATATCTTGTTGAAAAGTGACATGTCTCTTTATTCTTGTTATTTTTGTCTCATTTCAAGATACTTGCAGATTTTGATCCGTTTTATCAAAAATCATGGTATAATTTCTGCCTGGTTATAGAAGAAAATAAATTTTCCTCCTGACTTTCTCCTTAATGAAGCCTGTCATATGTGATCAGGACCTCTAAAACCCGTCCATGTTCTCGTGTTCTTGTCCTCGCAGGAGCACGGCGGCGAGGAGGTAACCATAGTGAACCCGGCTCAGTTCCCAGACAGATCGGTCGTGTTGGAGTATTTGGAGCCCATGGTGCTGGGGACGATTCTGGCTCCAGACGCTTACACCGGCAAGATTATGAGCCTGTGCTTGGTAAGAGGAATGGGAGTAAAACGCTAAAGAGATGAATTAAAACTTAGTATGGATGCAGTTATGCACACATAAACATACCAGTTTAGAAAATTCAAGAATGCACACAGGTGTCCCTGCTGCGGGTCAGAAAATGAGCTTTTAAGCTCAACTTTCTGATAAAAGTAAAACTAAAAGCCTTGGAAAAGAAAGCCTTGGTTTATTTTTCAGAGCCGCAGGGGGGTGCAGAAGAGCATGGTGTACATCGACGAGCAGCGTGTCATGCTGAAGTATCTCTTCCCCCTGAACGAGATCGTTGTGGACTTCTACGACCTCCTCAAATCAATGTCATCCGGATACGCCAGGTAAACTGCAGGCGGTCAGCTCAAAACAACGGCTGGGTTTCGTACATCAAGAGAGAAACCAGGAGAAACGAAAAGGGACAACTTTGTGATGTTTAGTCGTGTGCTTATTGAGGAAAATTAATTATTAATTACCAATCTGCGGACGGTAAAAAAAGGTAAATCTTCACACTCAGGATTTTCAGACATTTATGTGCAGCTGTATCTACAACTGACTGGTTCCAGCTGCTTCAGGATTAGCGTTAAACATCGAGTTGGAGGACATTTTGGGACTTCTTACTCAGTGTTTTCCATTACAACTATCCGAGTGTTAATTTCACATTTACCACTCAGTACATGTATGCATTTTAATATCGAAAGAACATATTAGAGAGAGTAACAATTAATAGACTAACGATTAATTTTCAATTAATCAGATTAAAATTTGTTACAATTATCAATTAACTGATGACGTCCGATTAAACCTTCTTTTAGTGGTGTAGTTCGGCCGCCTGCCAGCAGATGGCGCTGCTGGTCATTCGAACGAGAAAGCGATAGATTCCGGTTTGGGATGCCAAATGTACTTTATGTGGTTCTGTTTAGAAACATAAACACTCGACAAGCTCCTCATGTTATCACCTTAATGCGAGGATGTGTTGACAAAACAGCGTAGGGCATCACAAATAAAATTGTAACATGATGGTGGGTGGAGAGGGACATGAGGACGATAAGCGAGGCTGAATTTGAAAGCAGTCGTGAGTTAGAGCAAATGCTGCATTTTACGAAACAAAGTTATCCCATTATGCTAATAAAAGACGGTAATTAGAACTGTTGGAAACTCAGTTTTCTTATAAAATATTGTTTTCCTCCAGTTCAGTTGTTTTTCTTGTCATTCCCATTTGATTGGCATTTCTAGGCCTTGTTGATTTTTCTGAAGTGATTCTGAAAGCTTCGCGTTCTTCTCACCACTTTCCTCTGTTGCTTCCACAGCTTCGACTATGAGAATGCAGATTACCAGGCTGCCGATTTGATAAAGATGGACATTCTGCTGAACGGCCGGCCGGTGGAGGAGCTCACCACCATCGTACACAGGTACAGTCAAGTCTTCATTGTGTTCAAGTAATCTGGGGATGGTTGTATTTGTTACTCTGGTGATACTTTCATACTTCCTCGATTGGTTTTTGATTAAATTGGTTTCTGTGGAGTTTGAATAATACGATGTTATTAATATATTGATATATGTTATTCTAATCCTGCAGTTCCATCGCTTTGTGTTCTGAACAAAATTAAAATTGACTATTCTTTTAGAGGGCAAACTTGCATTATGCTATTATCAGTATATATTACTTGAAAATGGTCTCCAAACAACAACATTGTTCAAGAAATTGCTAATTTCTTGAACAATTTATCATTCAGCAAAATTTGTCTTTATGGCAAATTTAAGTACAATTAAGTGCTTGTTTATTTTATGTATATTTGTATCTTCTGACTGGGTTTTTCCTGACAGGGAGCGTGCGTACAGTATGGGGAAAGCCATGTGTGAGCGCCTGAAAGAATCCATTCCCAGGCAGATGTTTGAGATCGCCATCCAGGCAGCCATTGGAAGTAAAGTCATAGCAAGAGAAACGTAAGTAGTACCTAAGGATGTTGTCGACCTGTAGTGGGCATAGAACAACGATCAAGAAATCGCGTTTGGAATAAACGTGGTGCTGTGTTCCTCTTTCAGAGTAAAAGCGTTCAGGAAAAATGTTCTTGCGAAATGTGTAAGTACAAGGGTTTCTGTTTGTCTTGTGTGATAACTTGTCGCAAGTCGTCGTAATCAATCATTCATCTGATCTTTTGCAGTACGGAGGCGACATAACGCGGAAGATGAAGCTGCTGAAGAGGCAAGCTGAGGGTAAAAAGAAGATGCGACGCATCGGCAACGTTGACGTTCCAAAAGACGCCTTCATTAGTGTTCTGAAGAGGAAAGAAAAATAAGACATCATTATTTATGGATTTTGCTGCAACTGTAATCAAAAAATAAAGGAATTTCAATTTTTAAAAAACCCAAAACTTTGGCAATCTCTTCTAGTTTTTATTCGCTTTTTTGTTCCTATCTGATGCTTTGTTTACATTTCTCTAATCAAAAATGGACACATTACCAGAAATAAAATACAAAATTAGACACTTTTTCCAATCCTCTTGGGATTTTAATACATATTTAGAGGATAAGAAGTGATGCAATTTCATTATTGGCATTATTAAAAGCAAAAACATAAGTTGGTGCTTATTAAAACATGGAAGTGTTCAGGAAAAATGTGCCACAACTCCAGTGGGAGAAACAACTATAGACCTTCCATAAAGGCCAGTGTAATTCTGGCCTTTATGGAAGAGCAAGATGAAGAGTTTCATGTTGTTAACACGCCACAATGTTAGCTGTTATTAAAATTCCACAAAATACCAAATTAAGGTATGTAAATAGATGTTAACGCTGAAGGGAACCAGAAATAAATTCTAACTATTAAGGGAGGAATCTGGATATAACTATTTACTTTTTGCGAATATGAAATGATGGGAATGAACGTTAATCGAGCATAAATAGGGGAAATGGTGTAAAGCGAAGATGTCTTGCAGTGACTAAACTCTCCCAGCAGATGGCAGCAGAGGCTCAGACATGAACATACGGGTAGTCCAGTCCTGAAATCATTGTTTTAAAGTACTTCTTTTTTTGTTTACAGTTTATCCTTTTAAATTATTTGTTCTTTCTCCTCTAAAAGCATAATTAAAACTTTAATATTGTACGATTAAATGTTTTTAATTTGAAATTTTATTATCGTAAAACCTTATATCTGTGGAGCCAATGCAAATCCTCAGCAGTCAGGTTTCTGTAACTTTTAGGGTGGTCACACAGAGCCCATGTTTAAATCAGGTTTTTTGAAGACATAAAATAGGCAAAACGCCACAACTGGAATGGCCACTGCTTTGAACAATGAATAGACATTCAGGGTAAGGTATAGTTTTAGCTTTTCTTACTTTTTTCCCCCTCAGTATTCTGAGGTTGATATCATCACTTTGACTTCCTCTGCCAGGTAATAGGTCACTTCAATCTGACATGAACATCCAGGAAGTTAGTTCTGCTGAGATCAAATTCAGAGTTTTAAAATAAAAGTCAGAAAATTCTGAGATTAAAGTCAGAATAATCCAAATTATGAGACCGAAGTCTGAATATTCTGATCCTTATCATTAAGATCAGAATAATCTGAAATTAAATCCTGACATAAAAGTAAAAAAAAAAAAAAAAAAAAAAAAAAAATTAGAGATAAATTAAGACATAAAAATAATTTCATTTTATTTATTTACTTATTACAGTGGCTCTAATCCCTCTAATCAACCCAAGAGTTCTTTTTAAAAAAGCGCGTTGGTCTCGTTTGGTTCTGTCGCCTGCCGTAGTTTATCAACGCGGAAGCTCAAATGAATGGCTACGTTGCTAACCGCTATTAGTGTTTTTATTGCAAATATACGCACAAACATCGAGTGTTTGCTACTTTTTGTTCTGACAGACGGACATGTTGCGGGATGACACGCAGTTCGGCGGGTTGTCCCGGTGATGCGTGGCAGCTGCAGCTCTTGCGTGTCGTCAGCGAGTTGTCCCGTTCAGATAAGTTAGTCGCTCAGTAAACCACCATGAGAGTCCGCTCGTCTGTGTTCGCCTGCTTCGTTTTAATATTTGAAGTGCTCGGCGTTGCCCTCTTCCTGAGGGGCTTCTTCCCCGTTCCGGTAAAGTCTTCTTTCTCCTCCAAGAGCAAGCTGTCGGACTCACCCGCGGAGCCGCTGGCAGGTGGGAGCCCTCAGCATCACCCTGCCACTACCGGTCTGTCTGTCTGTCTGTGGTCAAGCTCATCTGAGATGTTCTTGCCTCACAGGAAGCCCTCACAACTCCACCCGCCTGCCCCAGCCCCTGTTCAGGAGGGTCGTCCTCATGGTGGTGGATGCCCTCCGAGAGGACTTCGTGTTTGGACCCGCCGGGGGGTCCCACATGCCTTATACCCGGTACCTGGTGGAGAAAGGCTCGTCCCACAGCTTCGTGGCCAAGGCGAGACCTCCCACTGTCACCATGCCTAGGATCAAGGTAAGGTCTCTTTATGCTCCCATTTATCCACATCTTAAATATGCACATGCATCTGCAGGCTTGGTTTTCCCACAGCGCATCCTTAGAAAGTGTTACATTTATGTGTCTAAAATAAAAGCCTTAAATGTCATAAATACGTAAAACGATTTAAGTTAAATGCGCTCTGCACTGGCAGAACTATTTAATCTCATATAGTTTTAGTTTTTTCTTGCGGGACTTTTCTGTCAGGCATTCAAGTGGTAGCTGAGAGGCTACCACTTCGCTAGCTAAGGCAAATTCTTTCAGTTAGCTAGCAAAGAAGCTAACTTTTTTCATACCTGGCTATGAAAAAAGGCAGCTAAAAAGCTAGCTACCTTTTAAGGTATGAAAAAGGTTAGCTGGCTACCTAGTTAGCTTAATTTTCTGTCTAGAATGGGTAAGTGAAATTTTATTGCTGGACGATGTTCGTTTTCGCAAATTTTTCCCCCCAGAAATAAAATCTTCAAAAACAGATATTTTGTTTAAAATTGATTTATTGTTCAGCCCGACTTGGCATATTGTTTTATAACCTGAGCACTTCTGCTGTGTTTCTTCATTATGCCATTTAATCCCTGATGTTCTCGAGCAAACCTCTGAATCTGAGAATATACTGGCACTGAACTACAGACTCTCTATTAAATGTTTAAGTCTCTTCCGAAGACCTTGGATTGTGCTATTTCCAGTTGTTTTTCATTCATAAACAATTTAGAAAACAATGTATCTTTTTTGCTCCCCCTCATATTGGTCTGTCGCATAAAATCCAAATAAAAACGATAAAAGTTTGTATCGTAATTTTCAAGAGGTGTGAATGCTTTTGCAAAGCACCGTACAAGTCAAAGAGTCAGCATCACTTTGTTCAGAAATACTTTGATTCAGTGGAATAAAGGTTTACACAGATAGCTGATGGTAGATATTTGGTGATACTGAGTAGTCTTTTTCTGTCCATTTCCTGTCTATTATTATTACTATTCCAGTTGTTTTTAATTAAAAAAAAAAAAAAAAAATTCTATCAAGACTGTTAGTTCTAAGGAAGGAAAACCTTCGATATTTGTGCCGCTGACCTCAGATGTTGGAGTGTTTTGACTGTAGTTGAGCCACGTTGGGTTTTATTAACAGCATAATATAGTACAGCATCAAATGAAGCATTCAATTTTTTAAATATATGAGAGCATTATTATTATTGTTGTTATTACTCTTTGTTAAGGTTGGGACACAGTGAGTTTAATCAAATGATCGTTTAAATAGAAGTATGGCTTTAACTTTTCTGAAATTCATACAACTCACAGTCCCAATGATCATTTTCCCCTTTCTATCCTTTGCTAATCATCATTAATCAACTTTATCAGTCATGAAATCATAAATACACAACAAGCGCTAATGATAAACCACCTGGTTCCTACCAAGTGTTGGAAAAATCACACACAAAATGCATAAGCAGTGCTTGAAAAGTTGAGGAACAACTTACTTCATAAGAGATTGGAACATTTCGTAGAGCTGGAAGTCCAGTATGTTGATGAACTTAATCATCATGCAACCTCTTCTGTAAAAACACAAGCTGTGTTCAGCTGTTGGTTGGAAGCCCTGAGACGTGTGTTTAATAAAGAAAGAAAGATGTTAGAAAGGACCATGAAGAAAGAGTTATCTTGGCCATCTTCCCTAAATAATTCACCCTGCTGTGGCGTTCGTCTTTCCGTCAAGCTGTGCCTGTCAGTCTTTGCGGGAGTGGCTGTCCGAGGAAGTTCACTCAGACGTCAGTCAGAAGAACAAAATGAAACTCAATCCCACGTCATACGCCATTGTTCATCCTGCATGTTAAATTTCTATGGCAGAAAACTAGACCGCTTATTAATTTACAGGATATGGTCTTCCTAAAATGTGATTAATATAAATAAAATAATGTCATACCAATTCATCATGTTGCATTGAAAACAAACATATCAGCTCGGGATGCACCGATATAAAAATTTAGACCGATATCGATATCTGATATTAATATTGCCATTATGGCTAATAACCAATATTTACCCGTATATAGATATATTTATTTACTTCACTACATTTCAGAGACTTCAAAAAGAAAACTACCACCCGATATTGAAATGAATAATGGTTGTTAATATCGACCCAGTTTTATTTCAGATATGTTAAAAAACGACAAATATCAGCCGAGACTGATGCTAGTGCCGATATATCGTGATTCATCTAATATCAGCTGTTCAGCACAGAGGTGTAGGGTTAATGATTCAGTCTTGTATATAGCAATCACAGGATCTAGTGTCATTTAACATGGCACCCAGAAGGAGAAAATCTACAACAAAACAGAAGCTACATGTTAGCCCCTGCTGGCAGATAAAGCAGATGAGGTGACAGAATAACAGAGGAGGACGGAGCAGAGGTTTGAACCAGCAACCCACAAGTTACAAGATAAACTTCTGGTTCCTGGGCAACTTCTGCATTCATAAAATAAAACAAGAATGTACGTTAACCTCCAGGCCAATACCGGTTTCTAGTTTTATTTGTCATCCGACTGGTTGGTTCAGATGTTGGACAGATTACTTTTTCTTTTTACACAATCATATCAAAAGAGAAAAGAAAAGTTTGCTGCATGTTGAACCGTCGTAGCACTTCTAGTACCGTATTTTCTAGATTATAAGTCACACCGGAGTATAAGTCGCATTTTTGGGGGAAATTTATTTGATAAAATCCAACAACAAGAACAGACATGTCATCTTGAAAGGCAATAAAAATAGCATAGAGGCAACAACAGGCTGAATAATTGTACGGTATGCTAACGTTACATGACAAACAACGAACTGAGAATGTGCCTGGTATGTTAACATATTAAGAGTTATTCAGATAACTATAGCATAAATGACATGCTAACAAGTTTACCAAACCATCCGTGTCGCTCCAAATCACTAAATCTTCATCTTCAGTGTTGCTTGTAAAAAACTCGGCTAACTCCGGACGTAGCTTCTACCACACACATTATCAACACAGGCCTAGAGCGCCCTCTGGCGGTTTAGTGTGAAAATATTATGTGATATGATATAATAATGTGGTAATAATTTCACACATAAGTCGCTCCGGAGTATAAATCACACCCCCGGTCAAATTATGAAAAAAACTGCGACTTATAGTCTGGAAAATACGGTAAGTGAAAGGCATTACAAAAACATTCCCATTTATCAATCAAGGCAGGTTTCAGGTTCCATAAACAGGAAACAGTTAAAGTCCTTAGTCGTAAAGCATTTAAAGGACTGGAGAAAAGAAATCAAGTTTCAAAAACTGTTTAACCAATCAATAATTAATCAGAGCAGATCTGAGAAAAATATCGTCTGATTCCGATCCCTGGCTGATTGATCAGTGCATTTTTAACACAAACCTGTCCACCAATCAAACGTTTTTTTGTTGTTTTTTTTTTACGTAAAATGAAGTTTGCATACACATAACTCCCAAAGTTCTTGTTGTCAGCCAACATAAAACATATTCAGTGTAAGGAAACTACGAGGAACTTTTCAGAAACAGCTGATAAATGTTCTGGATCCGAAGGCAGGAAAACGGGGCGTGTTGTTAAATTTTGATGACTCGTCATGCCGATGAGAGCAGCGTGAGAGCTGCCGAGCCAACAGGGAATGGCAGTCATGTTGTGCTTGCTGCCGATGACAGTTTGTTGTGCTGAAACACGGTGAAGCGACTGCTGTGAACAGCAAAGAGTCAGCAGTTGTTGTCAGTAGAGGAGGAAGGAGGTTGCAAAGGCAGTGATATTTTTATGTAGTTTTTTTTTCCACCTGCAAATAATCAGCTTAGCTTAGTCTGTATCCCATAGGTGGCGGGGCAGGGCGGAGGTGGACGAAAGGCGTCTGACAAAAAGCTGAAGGGTAAAGTGGAATTTTTTTTTTCTCCCGCGTCAGTGGGGGAGAAAAAAAGTAAGAGGTGATATTTATGCTTTCTCGGTGGTGGCGGAAAAGAATGAGGATGTGCCGACGGTGTCAAGCTGTCTCAACCCAAGGAGACGGGAGCCACACATCAGCCTGGAGGAGCCCTGCTGCAGAGAAAAGATGGCGTGGACAGAATTGTCCTCAGTGATGTCTTGATGAAATGGTTGGGAAGGCAGAACGGGAGCTGTGGGAATTCACACTCAACGGCTTCTTGACAAAGTGCACAGCTGATGTTTACTTAAAAATATTCCTGAGCAAGGAAACAAAACCAGTCACTCTTTCTCATTAAAGAATTAGTTTAGTCTTCAGAAGTGAAGACTAAGCTTCACTTCTTTGTTTTCTTGAAGTCGTACTGGAGCTGCGGTGGTTTGGTGTGATACCCCGGGGTTCTTCGCGGCCCTGCTTGAAGCAGATGGTTTTCTCTTGCACTTCGTGCTTTAATTTGAGTTCTAATTATAGTCATCAAACAAAATTATGACATATGAAAACGCATGACGTCCAAACTCTAACCGGTCCACCAAACTAACCTGGCTCACTGCCACCATCTCCACTCTGGGATTTCTGTGAATGATTTCCTGTCTACAATTTTGTGAAACTTGAGACTGCTGATGCCAGTTTAGATTTCTTTTTAAAAGCTGTATATTAAGAACAAAAGTATTATTTTGTCATTTATGGTTTCTAAAAAAATAAAAATTAGAAATTAGTGATGGGCATTGTGATATCGTATCGTTTGTCATTTATCGTGATACATTTTTTATCATGATAATATAGAACCTGTAAAATGTGATCATTTTACAGGTTCTATGACAGAATTCATGGTGGATTCTATGACACTGAGCTGAGCTGGTCTTCCTGGTGCAAAACATTCCCACCTCCATGCTTCGCCACTGGTGTGAGGCTATTTTCCTGAAATGCCTCTTACCAAACGTGTTCTCTCATTCTGTCCAAAGAACATTGATTCAGACTTCTTGGTCTTTGGTCGTGTTTCCACTCTGACCTTCATGTTTTTCTTAAAGAGCAAAAGTGTCCTCCTTGCACATCTCCTATAAACCTTTGAGGCTTAAATTGCTTTAAACTGTTTTCCGTATTGTTAAAGCTGGTGGTGAATATAAGTTTGCCAAATGTCACACTGATCAATTTGGCAAAAAGTACAGTCGACTATAGAGAGATTAAGATGAAATCTGCCAAGTCACTAAATCTATGTTCAGTAGTTCTGTCCAGCCTTTGTTTTAGTGATGTGAGAATGTTGTAACTGGACTTTCCTGACTGAGGCACCCTCTCTCACCTTTACTCCTGGTTCGCTGTTGTCTTAGCTGATAAAATGAAGCGTCCTGTAGGCAGAGTGGTGTAGAGAAGGGGGAGGACATGCAGAGGATTGAGATTTATGTGGACGTGCAGGGAGGCAGATGTTTCCCTGTAATCCGAGGGTTTAGAGAAAGATGCGGGGATAATGAAGGACAAAGACAGGCGGACTTCGGTGCCAATTTCCCTCTTTCCCTCATGCAGGGGGTAGTTTATTTTAAAGAAGATGGAAAGCCTTGCAAAAATTGTACAACACGATAAAAAAAATCTTCAAACTTAAATTTCTTTTCTCATATCTAACAATATTCATTCACTTCTCCTTGTATAACAAAATATATGCATCACAATTTGGTAAGGCAGCTTGTATTTTGAGTGGGCAAATGTTTGTCCTTCAAATAGTGATGTATTTCACTTTTTTGTTTATGTTTGAGTATGTCACAAAGCAGACTTTCGTGAAACTTATGCGAGACGGCGTAAGTATCTAAAGTCAAGTCGACCCTATTCATAGACACATTTCATGCATCTTTCAGTCTCCAACCCCAGAAGAAGAAAAGCAGGGCATTTTTAATTTACGGTTTCATCACGATTTCTTGCATGTTAGGTGGGTGTTTTATTCCAAAATGTATGAGGAATATTTACATGTTAAAAGACAAGAATGGGATCCCCTACAAACCTGACCAACGTCTTTTAGACATTCCTGACCCCAACTGGTTTCTGGTGGGTAAGATCAGAGTATTGCAAAAAGGCAAGATGGTATATCTGCACAAGGTTGGAATGTAAGACTTCTACAGATGCATCCATCCATTCATCCGTCCATCGTATACATACACCAGTCCCATTTCTGGGAGGGTCATGGGGATCCGGTGCCTAGCGATCAGTGAGGGATCAACTGAGGGATCAACTATGGACAATAGTTGTCCTTACACCTAAGGACAATTTAGAGAGATCAGTTAACCTCAGAGTTGTGTTTCTGGTCTATGGGATCTTCTTACTGCAAGGCAACAGTAATGCCAACTGCTCGACTGTTTAACCCAGATGGTGATACAGTAATTGGGGAAATGGAAACCTATAAAATGACAATCTGCTCCATCTGGGCTTAAGTCATTGTAAGAGAGTCTTATTTATCTGAAGAGTTAGAGACCAACTTTACAGATAACACACTAGATTGTAATGGATTGAAATCTTGCCACCCTGTGCTGTAGAAGGCGCGTGTTAAAGACCTGTCTTTAGATCGCAAACATCTAAATGATCAAGCAAAGACATCAGAGGCAAGTGCTATGATCAGTCGAGACCAAAGCTTTCCATGGATTCAACTTTGAATTATTGACTGGCTATGAACCCTTTTTGTTTAGTCTGAGCTATGCAGATGTTTTCCAGAATGATGCTGACACAAAGCCTACAACCAAGATGTCACAGGATGTAACATTAAGGTTACGTAGAGCACTAATCAGTCTGCTGACCTTACTCCTATAAAACTCTGTGAAGAGAGTGAAAACTATGACTTGCAGCCAGATACGTCAGAAATGTACAGCTTTTCTGAAAAAAGGAGGACCAGAGGTCTGGATGTATGGTAGGTATTTTGTTGTTTCCTTAGACGAAAGAAAACATTTTTCTGTACATTAGGCAACAAAACACTATCAAAATGGATCAGAACAATACATCGCTCTGTGTTGTATTTTAGAAAACGAGCATGTCTGCAAAAGCTCTGCTGGTCAGCTTGACCTCAACATGATTCAGAAAGTCTGTTCTCCAAAAAGGCCTGCAAAACAAAACGACTCCACCAGCAGGGGGCATTACAGACCAGCTGCTAATTTCTATTTAACATCACTGCATTGCACCCAGTCAACTCTTATGACTCAACCAACTAACTAAAAGCATAATCTATCTGTGGCAATTATTTCTTTGAAGAACCGCATTCAACAGCCAGTGAGAGTCGCAAGTGCTTTACGATTATGAGTTTGGTTTCTCCTTTTATTGAAGATCTTTTAATTCTCAAGTTAACTTTTGTCTTGTCTCTAACAATTGAGTTATATTTTACACATTTGGAAAATGTTCCTCTCTTAGAACAGTTGTTGTAATCGCAGCCAGTTGGGCGAGACTCTCTCCACGCAGGAACATCACTGAGGTACTTAATCTGAAAGTGGATTTCAGGTAATGGCAACACTTAAAGCAATGCATTGTGGGCGTTTGAGAGGCTGGCATCGGCCTGGTTGGTGTGAAGACGGTGGCTCGTGGCTTCTTCTGGTGCTTCTTCTGGTGAATGATCCGAGATGATCAAGGATATTTTTCAGTTTGTAGAGGAACGTCTTCCTACCAGAAGCGAGCCGAAAGCAGTCGCTGAAAAGGAAAGTGAAAAAAAAGAAAGAGCCCATCTATTGCCAGACTCTGGAACGTGGAACGCGGCCCCTTCCGCCGGCATTCTGGCACCCTCGCTACGCCACAGAGTGTCAGTAAACCTCGCTCGTACTGTATGCAACATTTATTAACGTCGCAGGCCTTGGACACACGCTGTGGGCCGGTAATTAGTACGTCGATGAGTCACTCATTCATTTGGGCAGCTTTTCAACGTGATTTCTCCATCTAGAGCAATTTAAACAATTTCAAAGCATTCGGAGAGGACAGTTGTAGAGTATCTTCACACAGCATAGCCCCGCACCTTTATGTGCAAAATAGTAGATTGCTATTAATAAAACCGGAGACCTCCGCGCAGCTGAACAGGCAGAAAGAGAAGCTTGGTTTTGCAGCAGTCATCCATCCCTTCCCTGTAATAAGCATCTGAAACAAAAGAGTCATCTAAAAGGTTAAAAAAAATATATAGCTGAGGAATAAAGTTTTCTTAAAATTTCTGCTTTGACCCCAACTTTTAAAAATCAAACTGAAGCTTAAAATAGTTGAGTAAAGGTTTAGTATATTGGCCTGTTGTAGAGCTTTCTCTCTCTGTCACCATGTATGCTCTCCCTCAGGGTTTTGGACAGATGTATTTGTACAGAAATAAAGCAAACTGATTAAAAACACGACTGCATCTCATTTACTGCATTCAGTTCTTGGTAGCCATAACTTCTGTGAGCCTGCATTCAAATCTATATTCGGCGTTTCACTTGCATGTAAAACTCGAAAGCTCGCCTGAATAAAACAGTACAGGTTTGCTTTGATATTCTTAGCCTTAATATTGTATGCTGAGCTCCTTCTGGCTCCTATGGTAACCTGAAGCTGTTTTCTTCATCATGTTGTACTGACTCTGTCATTAAGCTTCAAATAAACAAGGGCAAACTGTGTCAGAGAAACCACAGGTTGATGTTTTCAGAGCATATTTAGCCTAGCATTAAGCCTGTCGCAATTAATCAACTCATCACATAAATGAAATTAGCTTGATGATTTCAATTCTGATTGTTTTTTTATTAAGCGAAATTTTGTTTACAGAGAAATTCTGATTCATTTTATTTATAGTTTTGGTTCTGTTTTATTTGTTTTTGGTTGTTTTTATTTTTAGATGTTCAAGATGTCTTCTGGTTTCAGTGTGAAGGTAATTGGTCTTTGAGAGAACAAACTGGTCTTGTTACGCCAGTATCAATATGTCACATGACGTGTCCTCAAAACAGCAATACTATCGCTTATCGCTATAATTACTGGGACAATTTATTATTGGAAACTCCTCCTTCAACACCAAAATGTTGAACCTTTGCATATAGATTTGCACTAGTAAAATATACATTTCCATTTTTACAAAAGAGCTGATCACGAATAAGAAAAGATTTATCACTTTTTGGTGTTTCTTTTTTACATGTGGGTGGTTGGTTTTTTTTGTTTTTTTTGAAGCGCTTAGGTATAGACGAGTTAAAGCACTTCTCACACAGCACCACAGATTGGAACAAACAAAGAGAAAGTGTTTTGTCTGCAAATGTAAAAGCTGACAAGATGAACGAAATACTTAGATGTGAAGTGGAAGACCGGATTATATAAGCACAAGTACACAGACACATCAACACTGAGACGGTGCTTTAGGCTGTGATTTAATAGTTTCCCTGCCCACTGCAACACCCCTCAGTAGTTTTTGTTCACGGCTTGGTTATCGCACAATAAACACAGCTAATCTCTGTGTATTTTAAAACATGCTGAAGGACGTCGGGCTGTGCCCTCGGCAGCTCACGGGGGGGTTAAGTGACAGTTTGCTAATGTCTGCAAACTCTGATCTCCGTCTGTGTTTTGGTGAAAGCGGCATCACATGAGTCTCCTTCTTCAGGGTTGGAGCAGATTCTGGCCTGGAAGCTGATATTAAATTCATTTCCATCGACCTCGTGATTGCTCAATTTGACTTTTTGAATATAAATTTGCTTAATGGAAACACGGCAATTTCGAACACACCACTGGTTTTTATCTGGCCGTATCGAAATGGGTTTATTTTGCAAAATTGCACTAGAAACACCTTATTTTCACATCACAGATTTTTTTTTTTTTCACATGATTTACAACCAAATGTAACCGGATGTTACTGGTGCAACCGGTAACATCCGGTAACCGGTAACATCAGAAAGAAAACAGAAAGAAAACAGGAAGTAGTTGAGGATGATGTTTTCTAATGACTTCTCGCGTGAACAAACTTATTCACATGTAATTTAAGTTTCATTTCTTATTTAATTGAAACGCCACACTTGCAAAATTGTGGGGTTTTTTTTCACCATTAGCAAAATATTGACAAAGTGTTCTGCACGTTTGTAAAGGGAACATAACTTTCTTTTCCACGCCTTGCAAAATTATTTCTACCCCTTCAACTTTCTCAGCGGCACAGGGTCCATCGTCAAACACAGATCGCAACCTGACCAATTTCTTATTGCATTGAATTGATACAGTTATGTAAAAACTTTACGGTGACAAAAGCCTTTGCTGAACAGTGGCGCTCCCAAGAATTGGGAAAAGGGGGACCATGGCCCCCTCCTAAAAAATGTTAGCCAATATTCATGTCAGAAAGGCATGCATCTTTTTAAATGAAGACATAAATGTAAAACCCAATAAATAAAGTAAATACAATATTTAATAAATAAAAAAAATTACATAGTTTTTTTTTTTGTTCTTCTTTTTTGTAGCTGCGCACTCCTTAAATTTTGCCTGGTGCGTCCACCCTTATGAAAATTTTCTCGGCACGCCAGTGTGGCTAAATGTATATAAAATCAGAGCAAGTGAGCAGCTACCAAAGTCATAGCCGGATTTGTCTTCCACAGTCTCTACACCCCATTAAGTTTTCCACTTCTTCTCTTGTTATGACAAACTGAGACGCACCTCAATGAAATGCGCAACATGAAGTGTCAGGGGAAGGAAAATGATGCATGGTCTTCACATTTGTTTACAAAGAAAACTCTGTGCCTTTGTATTCAAGCCCTAAATTAAGTCCTAGTGTAACCAATTTACCTTCAAATGTCACCTAATTAGTGTGCAGCTTAATGCACAGTGAAGGCCGGAGAGCTCTGCATTGTTTAATCAATCATCTGAAAATTATGATGCAGCTGCTAACCCGATCAACAAATGGTGATCCACATAAACTGGGCTTGTTGGATCAAGAGAGTATTAATTAGAGATGAAGCCAAAAGGCCCATGGTAACTCTGGAGGAGCTACAGAGCTCCACAGCTCGGGTGGGAGTCTTTATGGAAAAAATGTCACAAAGGAAGCCGTTACTTAAAGTAATATTAATAGCTTCCATTTGCAGTTTGGTAGAAACAGTGGAGGGTTTCTACCAAACTGCAAACTTGTGGCGAAAGGTGATCTGAACGTTTTGAATGTAAATCTGATTTCTGACTGAGTTTGAGTTACGTTGCAAATAACTCAGCAAGAGGACAAATGTGGAAAACGTTCCGTCTCTGCGTGATCAAAGCTGGGAGACGGAGACCCCAAAATGTTTGCGGTTGTAAATGCAGCAAAAAGGTGATTCTGTAAATTGTCTCAGGGCGGCTGAATGCAAATTCAAGCCAAACCATTTGCGTGAATGATGCATCAAAATGCAAAAAAAAAAAGAAAATGTAGAAGTAAAAGGAGAAAAACATTTAATATATTTGCAAGTCACTCTGTGTCAGATCTCATAGTGAATATGTATTGTTAAAGTTTCCATATGATTCTGATTCAGTTGTTTATTTTTGTTTCCACTGGAAGATTATTTTCACTACTCAGATGGTTTACTGCGTTAACGCTTTTGAAAATCAATCATGATCAACAAACTTTTTAGCAGTTTTTGACCAAAATAAGTTGTTTTTATATTACCATCACCTGAGACACAGTATCTGCAGTCAGGTTATATCTAGTCTACTCACTGGGAGACTACCAGCACCAGTTGGTTGAACCTCTGTTGAATTAAGTCAGTCACTTTTCAGGCTTAATTACTCATCTGAATATGGTAATTTGTTTCTCAGTAAGCAGCATTTTTTAGAGTATGTATGTTCCAGTTAACAATTAATCAATTATTAAATTAATGGACAGTTATTTCAATACTCAATTCATCGTAATTAAACCACTTAATCATTTCGGCCTTATTTGAATCCACTAAGTGGTTTTTCAGATATGTAAAAATGATGAGCTTTTATCATTTAGCCGGATTAAAGAAGCTGTTCAGCCCAGTGACAATCCAGGGTCCATTACAAGTCGGTTACTGAGGCTGAAACCTTTCCCTCTGCAGGCTCTCACCACCGGCAGCATCCCCGGCTTCATCGACGTGGTAATGAACCTGAATTCCCCGGCCCTCCTGGAGGACAACCTCATCTGGCAGGCCAAGACGGCCGGCAAGCGCATCGTCTTCTACGGGGACGACACGTGGGTCCGCCTCTTCCCGAAGCACTTCATGGAGCACGACGGAACCACCTCGTTCTTCGTGTCCGACTACACCGAGGTGAGTGGGAGCGGGTTTTTGCTGTAAACAGTCCGCGCTGTTGAGTGATGGATTTTTCTGCGAACGCTAGTGAAGGATTAAAGCCCCAGGTGCTTTTTGTGATACGGGAATTTGGAGGGGGAAAAAAAAAAACATTGATAAGGAATGATGAAAGAAATGAAATAAACCTGCTTTGCCGTGTTAGCCAGAAGATTGATGTTCAGACACGCGCCTCGGTGCGAGTCACGTTTAACACGGCTTTCACAATGTGAACACTTTGAATGATCCACAAAGTTTATGGGGATTAAAAGACAGAAGAAGAAATCAAACCGGAGGTGTAATATTGTGTGAAAATATCTCGCCTGCATTGCATTTTACCTCATAGCAGTAAAGACTTTATTATGTTGAATGGAAAATTAGGCATTCACAGTTGCAAAACTATACTGTGATATAAATGTAGTTTATACTTTTAAAAGGCCAATTTTGTTTACAGAGGCTTAATGTTTCATTTCAGTCATTGTTTCGGTCACGTGTGGCTGCGTTTGGTTGTTGTGTCTGATTTATTTTTTTAATATTTAGAATATCTTCCAGATCCAGTGGTAAGAGTTCCTTTCAAAATTAAAGTTTATTGGGCTTTGAGAGGCCGAACTTGCATTTTTATACCGTTTTTAACACATTACTTGAAAATAGACTCAAAGTAACAATATTATCAGTAATTGCAATAATTTCTGGGACAATTTATTGTCCAGCAAAATTGTTATGATGACAGGCCTGTTTGCCCATGAAACGTTACATTCTGGATCTTGTCTTTCCTTTACACTTTTGTCTTGCCCCTCTTTTGTAGTTTGGCCAGATCCAAGTTTTAAAAAAAAAATTTAAATACTTTTTTCAGATCACGGATTTAACAGAGCTCTGTGAGATGTCCAGTTGTTTTATTGTCTAATTTCGCTTTAAACATCTCCCTGACCTGTCTGTCGTGTTCACGAACCTGTTTGTTCTCTTAATGAGATTAAAGTTTTACACACGGTGACTTTAGTTACTCAATGCGATATATTTCACCTGATTTCATTTAGAAGTGCTGGACTAGAAGTGCATGAATGCGAATGCACGCCTGATGTTTCAGTGGCGCATTTTTAACTATCGTGTTCAATTCCAATAAAGTGCATCGAAGTTTATGGCTGTAATGTGACAAAACGCAAAAAAAGGTGCATAAATCCTGGGGATTGGAAAGTTTCTGCTTTAAGGTGGTGAAGGCAGCGAGTCAAACGGGGACATGGAGAGCTGAGATCACTCAGGAAATGCTCAGCAGCTGCACCGGTGGGATCCAACAAGCTGTTCTTGTTTATCCTGCAGGTTTGCTGGTTGCAGAGCACGTCACCACAAACGCGGCTTGTGTTTGTAGAACAGATTAAGGCGATTAGGTTTCATTATTTAACATTTCTCCTTGCTAGATTTTGACGCATGTCGCGTCTCCAACTTCTGGAGAGAATGTTGAATGTCGTCTCTAAGTGGACGTGTCCCTGCTGCTGTGATTCAGGTGGACAACAACGTGACCCGCCACCTGGACAGCACCCTGAAGAGAGACGACTGGGACGTGATGATCCTCCACTACCTGGGCCTGGACCACATCGGCCATGTCAGCGGGCCCCACAGCTCGCTCGTCCGACCCAAGTTGCTGGAGATGGACGACGTCCTGAAGAAGATCCACGGTTCCCTCGTCTCCAAGGTGAGTCCGTTTTCTGGGAGCGTCGCGCGTTCGGACGGTTGTTCCCTCCGGTTTTAGATGACGCCATTAACTCTTGGAGAGTTGCTTCGTTGTGTAACCGTGGCAACAAGGTATTGTTTGTACAACTGCAAACTTTTGGTTAGCGTTTCAAAATCTGAAATGATGAAAGAACTTCGACCTCAGACCCTGGAGGAGTTGAAAAGATAGATTTAAAGAGGAGTGGCAAAAGCAAACGAGGCGGATTAGCAGTTCTTGCTAAAACCTGATGATGTCATCCAGGACATGCTACTGTAGAATATCATTTTTGCTGCTCAGATGTTGAGCTGTCGGCATGTTATGACAGTCGTGAGGCTTCGTGAGATTTGTTGCAAGAATGACCCTTGCAACAAATTGCAACAAATCGCAATTAATCAGTTAATCAAATAATCTCACGATAAATTAAAGTGAGCTTGATCATTTCCAGTCTGATAATTATTTATTTTTCACAGATTTATTTACAGAGACTCCATAATCGTTCATGATTTTAGTGTGTGTGGTTTTTATTTCTGTTTTTATTCATTGATTTTGGTCCTTTTTAAAAAAAAATATTTTTAAAGTTATTCAAAATGTCTTTCAGTTTTGAAATGAAACTTAGTCTTCAGAAGATGAACTTATTATGTCCTTATCGATGCACCACGACGGGAAAATAGTGACAAAACAACAATATTATTGTTTATCAAAATAGTTTTTGGGACAATTTATCGTCCAGTAAGATTTTTATTGTGACGGCATCACAGTCCACGACTGTTTGAATATACTTGGATGTCACAAATTATGACATTTTTATTTCCCTTTGGGATACATAAAGTGTTTCATATTGACACAGAAAGTGTGTCAGAGATCAGACGTCGGGCCAGAACAAATATTTAGAATGATTTTATTTGCTGCAGATAAAAAACCTTAAAATATGTGAGAGAAAAACTTTCCGGTTCCCATTCAGCTTCGTCCTTCTGTCAAAAATAACTGTGGGAGGTCACAGAAACGTTTCTCCAGCTGTCCTTGAAGCAGTAAAATCTAAAAGGATTGCATTAAGTTGCTTATTGCTTACTAAAGAAAAAACAAAACAAAAAAAAACATTTTTTTTTTTTTTTTAAATGTTTGAATTGAAGTCCAGCTGTTTTTCCCTCCAATTTTAGTTTATTGAAAAATTATTGCCAAACAAGGGCTTTAAAATATGCAAAAACGAAACGGTGATCAATAAGTAATAAGTAACCGTCACAATCTGTGAGTATATAACACTGTCAGGTTCTGGTCATTTGTGCGGCTGTCGGCACTCGTTATGTTATCTGTCTCATCGGGCGCAGAGATTTAATAAACTGTTATCTTTCATCAGCTCTCGTTCTTTGTGTTTCCCCGCAGCGGCCGACTGCAGTACATGCATATTGGCTCTGCGGTGTGCATGCGCTCTTAATGGGCATTGTCTCGTTGTCATTCAGATATATAGCTGCTACTTAAGTTGTCAAGTCATGTCTGCGTAAAGCGCCCAATTTCCCCCTAATCCTTTGCTTCGTTTTTTTTTTTCTTTCTTTCTTTTGAGGCAGGAAAAAAAAAGGTGCAGGCCGTAAACACGTCCGGGTTTATTTTAGATTCGCTAATCCAGCATGTCGCCACATCCCAAAAAAGTTGCTAATTAAGTCTAAACATGTCTTGCTTCTCTAGGCTTGTGATGAGGCCTGCATGCTGTTTGGAGTTGTTTTTTTTTTTTGACTGAAATGTGTTTTACAGCCTCATTTCAGTCCCGTTTGTGTGAATGTAAATATAAGCCCGCCCCGTGGAGTCCTACGGGGCGTCGCATAACGTTTTCTCTGGTCCCCTCTCGCTGCGATCGCATCATGTGGGAGTGTTTCACGCGCCGCTGCAGATGCTGCGCGCGTCGTCTGCCGCCACATCCTGACGGAGCAACGGCTCCCAGCTGCAAGGGGAGGGAAGGAAAAAAAAAAAAACCCGGATAGTCGGATTTGGATGACAACCCCTCAACGCTCCGTTTGTAATGAGGTGCCAGTTGTCTCCTCCCCCCCCGTGTAGAGAAACGCTTCGGCTGCTGAGCAGAGAGATGCATCATGTTCTATTAAAAAACAAGTTTGGGTATTGTGACCTCACGGTCAAGAAGGCCTCAGTCTGACCTTTGTGTTAATGTTGAGCTCGTGGCCTCAATCTTCTCTTCCTGAGATTTTGAGTTTGTAGGGTGACGGTTGCCGTTTGATGTGTAAAGTTTCTGAGACCTGCAGAAAAACAGAAACTGATTGAAGGTTCGTGAGGTACAAAAAAAAAAAAAAAAGAAGAACGAATTGGATTAAAACAGAATAATAGTGGGATGATTTGGGTTTAGGGAATTTGTATGGGAGCAGTTTTTCCTATTGAAACTTAAGAAAATTAAAATTTAGCCCTCACAGGCACACGCACACACACACACCACACACACCCCCACACACACACACACACACACACAGTCACGCCAGTTTGCATTTCTACCCACATTAGCAGGGCCGGATCCAGAAAGATGTGCTCCCCTGGCCTGGTGCTGGTTTTGGTCTTGTTCATAGCTTGTCCTTCACATCAGCAGGTATAAATTGATGTGTGGTGGTTCACTACTTATTTTGTTCCTAAAAAATGTACTGCCACAAGTAGAGCAGAGTTGCAGTAGGACACCTACCTCTTCAATGAGTTTGACAAATGAGGGAAATGCAAACAGTTTGTTTTTTGGAAGGAGAAGTATCTCACATAATAACTTCAGAAAAGATGGCACATGTTTCCCGCATCCCATGGCGTTTTGCACTTGGCCCGTCACCTGCCAGATACATTTTTGGCATTTTAGGAGAGCTGGAAGAACTTGGGCACTATCTCAACTCTTGCAGTCGGGAAGGATTCAGTCCACAGGCAGTGTCATAAAAACGTGCTGTGGTATTATTGTATCGACTGAGACATTTTTTAGGGGGTGTTGTGCAGAGATGTTTTCCGCTTTTTTCCAAGATTGCATCAACACGCCTTTGATTGTTGTGAAAGATGGCACCTTTTGACCATTCTGTGCTCAGGTTCTAGTACAAACAGCACAGGAGATGAATTCATTCAGTAGCAACAGAGTACAGTAGTAGCACAGGAAAGCTGGGGTTGTGCATGATGTTGGCTTGTGTGCTTTCAGTGGACATCTTGGTCTTTTGTTATGTTCAGAACATTCTTGCACCATTCAGATTTGGAGAAATTTGTATTGAGATTTATCTTTTGTGTTGTCTGATACTCATTCACAAAGTTGCCAACAGAAAAAGTTGGTCAAGTTAACTTTTACTTTTTTTTAAAAAAACTTTTACTTTTTTTTTTTATTAACACTCCAGGTTAAAAGTTTTAAAAATAAACATTTCACAAGAAATCAGGACTGTGCCATCAGCATCAAGATGGGATTTCCAGGTCCATAATGAAGACTTACATCAATGGCAAACAGAAGTGGTCCAAGGACAGAACCCTGGTGGACACCCTTGATTATTGAGGTTACGTTGGCAGAAATTGAACTTCATTCTGCTTCAGTGTTACTCACTCCTGTGTTCGTAATTCCAGCTTTTTAAGTCAGTAAATACTTCTTACCGTTGCTCAACTGTTTAAAGTGCTAAGTTGAATCCCCAGGCTTTAGGTCTCAGCTGTCGGACACTGTTTAGACGGAGTTTGCTTGTTCTGGTAAATACGCTCTGCTGCCCCCAAAGCTTTAGGCTTTCATTGCGAGGAAAAGAAGTTAATTGTGTCTGGTTGTAAGCTGAAAGGAGAGATTGGGCCGGGATCAGCGGTGCTTTGTGGTTTTTCTCGAGGCGTTGTCTCGGCTCCCCTGGGCCCTGTGACATTTATAACAAGCTTCCAACAGGTACAACCCAGAACAGGAGGTTGCCTTCTTTATTTTCCTACTGAGTACGGGTTGTAATGAGCCATCGGGGCTCTAAAACACAGCCGAGGTCCGGCTCTTTTCTGCCGCATTTGTTTGGAGCATTCACCAGTCTTTTATGTCCCCTATTAAAGCAAAAAATGATTAGTCCACTCCCAGCAATAGAATAAAGATGAGCTGACATAAGCATTTTTTCTTTTTTTTTTTTTTACTTCAATGCAGTCCTTTTTAGTTCAGATGAAACTTTCCCGTCTTGAACAATAACCCTTCGATTGTTGGGTGTTTGTGTGGGAACTAAAAAGTCTTCTGAGTGTTTTGAATATGTGGACAGCTGTTAACATCTCAAGCAGTGTTTTTTTATATATATATACATATATCAAGCCACTGTGCTGTGACTCATAAAGCCTCCCAGTTGAATTTTTAGTCGACTGAGGGTTCCCCCGACTCAAGTTGAAAGGGAATCCACTTAAGGAACAACCTGCGTCTGATCAAAGGCTGTCATGCTCGACACACCGGTTGCCCTTTGCGTTTGTTTGCTGTAGTTTTGTTTTTTGGTCTCTTCCAAGGCTAATAGAAACAATGTTTTGTCATGACTTCCTTTTCAGAAGTAATAATTTAATGCTGTTAGATGCCGCTGCCGTAACAACATCATGATCCCTCAGACAGCATGTTTATTTATTAATTGTTTTATTTTATTTCAGTAAGCGACAGGATGTTGGAGCATATTGTGTATTTTAGACCCGGAACAGGAGACGTCTTCTCACGTCGGCACATATAAAGGTCGGTCGTTAACCCTGGTGTTTGGTTCCCCGTAGGAGGCTGAGGGATCTTTGCCCTACCTGCTGGTGCTGTGCGGAGACCACGGCATGAGCGAGACCGGCAGCCACGGGGGCTCCTCAGAGCCAGAAGTCAACACGGCTCTGGTGCTCATCAGTCCAGCCTTCAAAAGAAAAGGTAAGCCAAATGGTAAAATGTGGAGGGTTTGCCCCCCCCCCCGTACGCTCCCAGACGAGGTAGCGGCAGCTGTAATGTGACGAACGACGTCGTCGGTGCGAAGACTCACTAGCAGAGGTGTTCCTTGAAGTGATGAATGAGGTTAAGTGTGAACGTGGGATTGTGATAATTAGATCTTCTGTTTTTGAAATTCTCCTTGCTTGTTTGATTTCTACACCATTCAAAATAATCATTTGCTTGCTGATGTTTGCTAACACTGAGTCCTGCAGAGCTTCAATGAATAGCTTGGGTGTTTTAGATGATCGTTTTGACCCATCGTGGTCGAGGTAATTGGGAAATGAACCCCAAATTAGGTTTTATTCAAGAAAATATACGTTAGTCATTTGAATATTTGATGAACTCACCAATTCTGCATTGTACTGCTTGTTATTTATACAAAACTCATCGCAACATTTGCGCCTCCTATGTGGTTCTGCTGTTTTTAGAGTAACGACAATAAAAAGCCGCAGGACGTCCCAGCACCCTTAAAAAGTAATAAATTAATGCATCTAAAATTAAGGCCTTAAAATATCTTAAAAGTAAGTTGAGCTTCAACATGTTAATAATAGAACTTAAATTTTGTCTTAATTTAGTATATTCTATGTTTTTTTGTGTGTTTGTTCTTCTTGCGGGACTTTTCTATCGGGCAAAAGTTCAAGTTGCACTCAAACATCTTCAGATGGTAACTAGCTGTTAAAATACCCTACCTAACTAGCTAGCTTTTTTTGTGTCGATAAGTGGAAATTTCTTGCCAGTTGGCTGGAGAACATTATTTGTGTGGCGATATAGGTCTTAAATTACATGCAAAGGTCTTAAAGAAATTCTGTCTTAAACACCAAGTTAAAAGTTTGGATGATGTCCCCAGAAAGACTGTTCAGTCTATTTGAAATTTCTCCACAGCTGTCCCAAAGGCTTTTCGGTTTCGAGATTTTATTGTCCAAGTCGATATAGTATTCCTGGAGAACCAAATGTTTTGTGTGTCGGTGCATTTATAAGTTTTCAGAGCCACACTTGGTCTCACTTTACCATTCGTTACTGAGAGAGAAGAAACCCCAGCTAACTGCTCGTAGAAACGCTGTAAAATTTCTTCAAGGTTTGATTAAAATCTACTCATCAAAAGGGAGGCTCTCTAATGAAATGTACCATAATCTCGTAAGGTAAGGACTTTCGCTAAGTGGCACCTTAGACGTAAACACAGCGGCATGGAAATGTGTTGGTTAATGAAATCAGCGGCCGCATTAGCATAAATTGCTACTCTTTCAAATGAGGGGTCATTAGCAGAGCGCTTGTCTCCCTGTTGTTTTCATGAGCACATGCTCCCCCGTGTCAGAACTGGCTGCCTGCTGAATACCTGGGCTTCACTCTTTAATCTCATTGCGTCTCTAAGAAAAGCGCATATTGGCAGAACATTTAATTGACTTTGCTGGGAGGACCCTGACAGGCAAATCCACTTTATTCAGACTTCGCTAGGACTATTGTGTGTTTAGGTAAGTGTGTCTGAGTCTGCCTCTGTCTTTCCTGTCCTGAAACCAAAAGGAAAAGGCTACAAACACTTTGGCACCGTTTTCAAATGAAAAATAAACTCTGGAAGGTAAGTCTTAAAGCTAGTTCAACAGCTAGCCGCTAACTAAACACCAGGAGGCGTCACGGTCTGGACTGTACACACAGTGCAATGAGAATGGACTCCCAGTGTCAAACTGTTACATGTTGAACCTTATAATTAAAGTTTTAAATTTAACATTTCAATGTCAATTCAACTTTATTTCCCCCCCTCTTGAGCAATAAGGATCAGAAGTAAGTCTAAGATGAAACTCGTCTGGTTCTGACCACCAGCAGTTTACTTTACTTGCATCTCTGACAATAATAGCAGTTCCTTCGTTGTGTGTCGTTCAAAGAGCGTTTTGTTCCAGAGCAGGGGTCCTGAAATCCAGGCCTCAAGGTTCTGGTGTTCTGCCACTTTTAGATGTGTCTCCGCTTCAACACACCTGAGTCCAGTAATGAGGTCTCTAGAGAACTGGACTGCATACTGAGGAGGGAATCCAGCCGTTTGATTCAGGTGTGCTGGATCAGGGACATGTCTAAAGGGTGCAGGACCTGGAGGTCTGGATTTGAAGACCCCTGCTCTCCACAGGATAGTGTGCAGGGTTCAATAATGGAGAAAGCCCCTCTGCTGGTTGTTAACAGCGTAGAGCTTGAGAAAAAGAAGCTTTAGCTGTCAGTATAATTGCAACTAACAACGAAACTTAAAATCTGCAACTTAGTACTAAACATCTTAAAGCAGGTTTCACTTCCTGTCGTCTTTTAGTTTCTGGAGATGGGACTGTAGCTCCTTTTTAGTTTCAAACGGATCGTTTTCTGGCTCATACCGCTCCGTCCAAATAAGCCTCCAGCTCCAAAGCGCGTGCCTGTCTTTAGTCTGCAGTGGTCTCACTTCCTGACAGATCCTCTGTTCGTTTAAAAACATTTTTTGCATAAGTTTAATTCATCGCTGCAACCTGAAAACTTCACTCAAACGCAGACAGTACGGGGCGGGGGAGAGCAGCACTCCCACTGTCTGTCTGCTGTCGGAAGCTCTCTTCAGGAAGCAGATCATCAACATCAAAACGCTTGACGGGAGACGACGGGCTTTGAAAAACAAAATCCCGGGCTCACTTGATGATGATGATGATGATGATGATTAAATTCACGTCTTATTTTGTTGATGCTGTTGCCGTGCTGACAGCCCCCCTCATGGGTATTAATATGAGAATAATGACGGGGGTGATTTGTCGTATTGTGTTTGATTTCTAAAACGTTACATATTTATTTTTTTGCCCCGGTTCTAACCCACGATGCAGGCTGCCTTCATGTATTAAAATGAGAAGTTTCCCACTCTCCCCGGCCCCTCACGTTGCTTTCACTTGCTCACAGTTTCACCGCTGAGGGGTCAGAAGTAGCGGAGCAGTAGCGACTACAACGGCACGCTCCGTTAATTCGTCTTACTTCATCAGGTTCCCTAGTAATTGAACGCCGTGGGATGTTTCGCCGCCACTGTTGCCGTATTTCTGTCTCCAGGAAGAGAACTTCCCTGTTTTTCTGTAAATTTGTCCCGATGAGGCTTGTGAAAGGCTTTTGTGTGCCAGGGGCACAAACCTGCGTAGAAACAATACAGAAAGTGGAGTTATTTAATGCGGCTGTAATGTGACTGAAGTAGAAAACCGTGGCTTTGGTCTTGTGAAATAAATCGGTTTTACGCAGCTGTGACTGCTGGGACGACGTGGCGTTAAAGGACGAAAACGCCTACAGAAGAGGCGGCGTCTGGGATTCCTACAGGACCGGGAAACGTCTGGGATTAGACGGAATAACAGATTAACGATCTGCTGCTGTGGTTGGATCAACCTTCCAGACCACTCAGGTCTTCTGGTTCTGGTTCTGGTTCTGCTCTGCTTTGCCAGAACCAGAACTAGAACCAATCTAATCTTCTTGCGTGGAAGAAACTTCCAGAAAACTGCAAAACTGCTGGAACATTTTAAATCAAGCCTGAAAACCATTTTGTAGAGTTGCCTTTGATTCGTAATCACTGGAACATCGATCAATATATTTGATTAGTATTTTCTTGATTATATTGAGGATACCCTTTAGCAAAATGTAATGCTTATTGCTTGCTTCGTAATTTGTTGCTGTATTGTGTTTTTATGACATAAAGCACTTTGAACTGCCTGTTGCTGAAGTCTGCTATACAGATAAACTTGACTCACCAGATTATATGGAAAACTACATTTGTGGCCCTTTACTGGACTTTTGACCCACGTGACAAAGTTTGGACACATTTGGCATAGACCCTTTCCCATCGCCTGTTTTTTTTTACATATTGATATCAGCCCGGTAGTTCGGATCAATATTAACAACCAATGTTTATTTCAATATGGTGGCTGTTTCCGGATGGGACAGTTTGATGATGTGGCGGTCATCATGAAGCAGAGCAGGATCATGGAGTTTAATGTAGACAATATCTGTAAATGTTGATTATCGGCCACAACAGCAAAATCGGTAACTTTATTTGACGCAGTGTGCATAAGACTGACATGACACTGTCATAAATGTAACTTAACACCTGCTATGAACATGAAGGAGTCTTTATGAATGTCTGAAGCGAAAGAAAGACCTTCAGTCAATCCATCTTCGTCTGGTTTCATTATCGCCTCCCTTTGTTTTTGTCTTTGTCTTCTCTTCCTGAAGCGGGAATGGAGAGGCTCGGAGAGGTGGAGCAGGTGGACCTGGCCCCGACGCTGGCCCTGGGCCTCGGGCTGCCCGTGCCCCAGAACAGCGTCGGCCGCGTCATCCCCGGCGTGCTGGAGGAGCAGTCACTTCGGGACCAGCTGCGCTTCCTGCATCTCAATGGCTACCAGCTCAGCTGCTTGCTCCGAGACAGCACGCCCGACTACCAGAAAGGTAGGCGGCGGGAAACTTTTCTTCCGGAGAGCCGCGTACCCGACGGGTCGTCTCGTTTGTTGTGCTGCATCGTTTCGGGACTCGTCTCGTAATAGACTCAACTTTCACACTTTGCTCACGCTGCTACCTGCGAGGTTATTGGGGCGGATTTTAAAGACTCTATGATATTAATTACGCCAGAACAAAATGCAGTGCAATTCTTTCTCACCAGATGGAATCGTTTTTGAAGTGAAGAGCGTTTCGGTCAGAAAAATCCCGCCGACGTAAATGAAACCAAAACTTACAGTCGGCTTCCATTATTTCATCTCGGCCTCCGTCAAAATGTTGAACCTCATTTCCATATTTATTCTGGCATGAATGAAATGAGCTCTGTCACCACATCAGCATATTCATTGTGTCATTATCATACTTATGGACAAAGTCATTTGTATTTTTTATAATAAAAATGATTCCATTTAGAACTGAAAATAGGAAATTGGGGACATTTAGATATTAACTAAAGTCTCTCCCATGCAGGTACTCCACAATGCTCTGGCTATTTCCTGCAGAGGACAGGAAATAGACAAAATTGAGCTACAATTTTTCTTTTTTTTTAAACAAATGTGCCACGGTGTCTTTAAAAAATGAGGAAACAGCAAATTAATATCTGCGCTGCTTTGAATCTTTGGTCTGGTGTTGCGCTTTAGTTTTTACGCATTAAAACATCTCAGGAAGTCTGATGCTTGGTAGGAGTGAGCACTAGTGTCCTAATTATCATCACAAATTTATTAATTTGTAATTCGTAGATAAATCATCTACAGATACACAAAGATGAGACAAATTCTCATGCGCTGGCGCTATGATGTTAAAAGTAGCAAGAACAAAATCAACAAAAGCAATTCCAAAATCCAAAGCACTTAAAACTCATGTTTTCTATGACACTATTTAATTTTTATTTTCAGCCTTTACTACCGTGTTCGTTTGGGTTTCTGTTCAGAAATGCCAGGAGAACAATTCCCAAAGTCGGAATTCCAAGTTAGAAAGTCAAAAGGTCTCTGAGCCCTTTGTCCAATATCCAACATGGCTGCCATGTAAAAAATATTAAAGGTTCATATCTAATCACACCAGTTAATAAATGTATAGATTGTATAGAAATAAAAAGTGCTTGGATTGTGTTGCTAACAGCAGTCAGTTGCACAACAATTTTGCAAATTCCACAAACGTCCGAGGCGAATCGAATGCAGCATTTAATATTTAAAAAGTTTAATACAACTAGTTCAATGCTTTTCTTTCGTCATCGTCCAGAAAGCAGTTGAGGGCTTAAAATGGACGCTGCAGAAAGTCACAGTTTGGGGAAAGCTCGCGTTTGGACAGGACCTTGTTTGCTGCTGTGCAAAACTAAGAGATTTGTGCGAACGTTTTTATTTTTTAATAACAAAGCTTGATTGTTGGCATGTGTGGAAAAGGGTTAAAACTCATCTCCTCCAGCACTTCAAATCAAACTGTAAAGACGGGAATGTCTCCAGAAAGCCTTAATGAGAAGCGAAGTCCATCAAAACGTCTTCAAAGTTTAAATGTTTCGTTAAATTGACTTTAAAAACAGACTTTTTAAATTCAGATTGGGATTCGTTAAACCTCCTGTCTCATGCTTTTGGACACTGATATTTATTTATTTATTTGAAACTGTATTTTAACTTAATTTTGTTTATTTATTTCAAACAGACAAAAGGTAAAATTGAGAATGAAAAATAAATAAATTAAACAAATTATCATGCCCATCCATCTATTATTGAGACAATAAATCTTTAGCAATAAATATCTAAATAAACATGTGATCAGTATCAACACATAACACATCTTATAGAATATTCAATATATGGAATAGTCATTGATCTCCGATCCAAAACCGCACAGCATTCTGGGAGATAGTTGCTCAAGCTTGGTTGGTGGCATCAACTGTCTCACGCACTCTTTGGTTACTTAGCAACAAGCTGCTGACGAATTTGCGCAGCAGCAGTTTCTTGTTTCTCCTAACTGAAAACTATTTAAAAACAACAGTAATAATGTAAAAAAAAATAATAATGGCGTCGAGTGAAAACTGTGACAGGAAAAATTACACCACCAGCTTGGAGGTACTAAAGATGTTCAAAACAAACAAAAAAAAAGAGAATCCATAATTATCGATATCGACTGATATGAAATGTTTCTATCATGATACTTTTTTTTTCTCAGCCATATCGTCCAAGAAGAAGTGAACACTTGTTTAACCCTTTTTCTTATCTCAAGCTAACGGAAGTATATATATCAATCACCGACTCAGGAATGATCAGAAAGGTGTAATTAAAATCAAGCTGTGGTATTCATCTACCTGTTCAATCTTCCGTGCGAAAGAACCAACAATTGTCGCAGCCTGAGCTCAACAAGATCAGTCTGGATTTACTCAACTCCAGCAGGAGCTGAGTGTTTTAAGCAAACCTGTTTTGATCAGAGCTTTTTTGTGCCTGAATAAATTACCTTTTAAATGTAAAAACCACCTGAGGGAAGTCTCCAATCTGTAGTCTGCTCTTTAACTTCAGTCCTTTCCCATTTCTGTAGAACACCTCGCACAAATCCCAGCCTGTATTTATTTTTATCTGTCTACTTGTGTCTCGCCGACAAACGGTTTCCGTGAGACACCCAATCTTTGAGCTCCTTCCTTCTTGTTCCAGACGTCCTTCCCATCTTCCTGTTTAAACAGCTAGAAGTTCACCGTTCTGTAGTCTGAGAGGTGTCACGAGTGAAGGAGCCGACAGAGAGAACATGAAACCAAAACCAGTTTAAAACAGGATGAATTTTAATTAATCCCACAGAGATCCCCGGTAAGCATTAAAGCAGTGATTTTTATTATTTTTTGAAAGTTTGTAGGTGTTGTCCTCATTTTCACAAATCGCTGATTTGGAAGATGAATGGACGATTTGAAATCACGCACACAGCTGAAGAAAAGCCCACAAAGGTCGGCGGCAGTGGCTTTAAAAATCACATCTGACCTGCCAGAGGTGATGGATTTGTGCCGAGCCGTTTGCTTCACCGGGTTAGACGTGTCGATGTGCCGCCTCGCACCGAGCAATACTGATTTAAATGTTGCCCTCATTTAGTGTGTTTGGAGCTGCGCGATATGTTGAATCACAGTTGTCACTGCAGTATCAGGTGTTTGGGTTTTATTCGTAGCATGAACAACAAGCAAACACAATCAGACTTCTGTGAGAACGGTTTACGGCCCCAAAGCGACCAGCATGCGCAGAAGAAGAACGCTGACGTCACACAGCATCATATTTTACGGAAGTAATACATAAAGGAGCCGTTTGTGGATCAATTTTAAAGTTTATTCAGCAACAGGGAGTCAACAGGATTGGCACAAAAATCATAACACGAATAAAAAGAAAGTCACTACAACTAATACCAACGGCATTCTGTGGATTCTTCACTAGGGTTTGTGTGGTTGGATGTGCAGTTGGATGTGCAGTCAGCGCTAAGAGTGGTGGCTTTGTGATGTGATGCCGATTCCCTTCACATTTTCATCAGTTTTTCAGCCATTGTTTACGTCCGATTCAGCTTCGATGATGTAAAAGTCAAATGCAACATGTCCGTTTTTTTTCCCGTGAATCGATTGGAATCGGACCGTTCAGACTGTCGTGAGAAAGTTGGACGTTGGTCTCAGTTGGGCAAAAAGAAATCCAATTTGGGTTGCATTCACCTGCTGTGTGAACGTAGTCTTAGTGCGTCATGGATTCACACTCTTCATATCTTCATTCTTCACCAATGATTTGAGTGGTCTTTATCTGAAAGTGGTGGGACAGGAAAGTAGTTAAAGAGAGAGACTGAAGACATGCAGCAAAGGTCACCAGGCTGGGAATCGAACCTGTGACGGACTAAGGCCTCTTTATATGGGTCGTGCTTAACTGCTGTGCCACCACAGCAACACCTGGTTTATATCCTTTAACTCCTGACATGATTAAGTCACTTCATGTAATGATAGCGATGGGAAGTGTCTGGAAAAGGAGGTTTATAATTAATATCACAATTAAATATTTGGTAACCATTTACCTGAAGGGGTGTTCTTATGACACCATCATAAACATAACCCCTGTTATGGATCTATATGACCGTGGTCATAAAGTGTCATTTGATAAATGATACTTTTAATGCAAAGTTGCTTTAAAATTTGCATTAAAAGTCGATTAAGAGTGCCAACTTTGCATTATCTGGTAAATTTATACACTTCAATGCAGAATTTACCGAATGACGCTTCATAACAATAGTCATAGACATCCATAAAGACTTCATCATCTTCAATGTTTGTATCAGAGTCGTATCAGTCTCTTCAAATAAAGTGTTACCAAATATTTTGCTGAAGTTGGAGCTACTTTATCTACACATAACTAAATTTAGATGAACTCTAAATGTTTGTTCTATGTATGTTCACCCAAACATTTTGCCCTTTTCCGTTACTTTACATACCCAGCAGAATCGAGCATTCATGAGGAGAGGAAGTCTGCTAAGGCTAGAAATCCAGAGAACACAAGTTGCTATTCTTTGGACTTTATTTTTTTATTTTTTTTAAGTTAGCCACATGCAATTATGAATGTTTTCCAGCACTTTGACAGTGAATAGAAACACCCCACATAAACCTGACCCTAACTTTACAATAAAAAGACAAATGAACAAGAAGCTTATCAGGCATAATGGAGGGCATCTGCTACGTTAAGGCATCTTGAGGATCTCAGCGTAACCAGCATGAGAAATGCTTGCATCATGAAGCATCAACTATTGCTGCTAATCTGTACTCACCCCTGTGTTTGTGTGTGGGTGGGCGTGGGTGTATGTGTGTGTGTGTGTGTGTGTGTGTGTGTGTGTGTATGTTTCTCCCCAGTACCCAGGTCAGATGATGCATCAGGTTCACTGTGTTCATGTCTAAAGCAGATGTCTCCCAAACCGCAAAGGTTACACTTAGAAACAATAAAAACACAAATGGCACCTCATTTCCCTCTCTATTTTAGTCCATGGGTTTCCATAGCAATGGGAGAAAAAAGAAAATGGAAATAAATTCAGTAGACCTACATTTGGATGTGTTGATTTGTCTGAGTCCGTCCACTCGGGTAATCAGGAAGTTATTATGCAGCAGGATGTGTTTGCCACCACCGTTGCCTCTGGTGTTTTAATAACCCTCCCGACGGACAAATCATCCTCTTCTGGTGCTCAGGGTTTGGAGTCTCGGGATGCAGTTTGGATTTAGTTTTATTTTTCTGGGGTTTTTTCTTGCAGATCTGCGAGGCATCGACTGTTTTTTTTTTTTTCTTCTTCTTTTTTTTCCCCTCACCCCGACTCCTCCGGCTGGCGTTTTCCAACTCGGCCTGTTATCTTGAAATCTTGAGTTGTTTTTCTCACTTTTCACAAGAAATAACTTCCAGCACATGAAAGCAGGCCTTTTTTAAAAAAAAAAAATGATGATGATGCAAGACTTAAAACAACCCAGTTGCACCTTTAATTCTCTCTGCCCCATTCCCGGGTCCTGTCTTGCCTATTTCAAACTTTATGTTGCGTTTTTTTCTCTCCTGTGCTTCTAACCTCGGGCGTTTGGAGGAGCCATTAACCAATCCCTGTACTTTCAGATGAATGACGCATGGCCGGGGCCATCCATATTGTGTAATTCATGCCTGCGGCTTAAGGTTCTAATATTTCTTCCAACCCTCTCTGTCTGACAGAGCCTGAGTCCCTATTTATCACCTCTATGCTTATGCTGCTGAGATGGGTGTTATATTGCAAATAATTGTTTATAGGAGAGGCTGCGTGTTTTTCACGGAGCTGAAACAAATTGCTCTGGCCTTCGAGCGGCTCCGAAGCTGTCGGAGTCAAATGTAAGGTGGCATCACTTGATGTGCAGAATGAGTCGGAGTCGGTCTCGGTAAGCGACCAGACAAATCGCTCATGAGGCTAAATGGTCTCACCGGGGGTGAACTCGCTTTTTTTGTTGTTGTTTTAAGTTGACAGATAAAAAAAGAAAGGAAGAAATACTGAAATCTTATTTGATTTTTTTTTTTTTCCTATTCAAAAGGACATTGTATGTCATTAGGTCAAAAGTAACGGATGAAGTCGTAAATAGTATTACAGGGATCGGATTTCTACAGAAACGGTCAAAGTTTTCCTTATAATTAAAGACACTCCCGTGTCGGCTGTTTGTGGAGGCTTTTGTCGTGATGAAACGTCTTTCTGCGTGATGATGCATCCCACCGCAAAGCTGAAACAGGTCCACAAATTATTTCAGCAGCACAGCAACAATTCTGAGGCTTGGTCTTCCAAATTCCACAGATCTCAGTCCAGTCAGACATTAACATTGGTCGACCGATCAATCGATCGATCGCCACCCCCCTCCTTGAAAGTTAAACTCAAAGCGTCTGCTGGTCGCGTCTCTTCAGCAGATACTTCTTCACAACCTCCGGGGTCGAACGGAGTCGGAGATGTTTCAGCAGGAGAACCAGTTCACTTCTAACTCATAAAGTTACGCCTGATTAGTCTGTTTTTCTAGAAGCAACGTCTGGTGGCCTTGAAAGTTCAGAGCCGCTTCGAAATGTTCACCTTTTCATGCATGAATTATGATCCTTTATGGCAGGATTTTATTCCAAACTGTTTTTGATTTCCTTGAGGCAAAGGCAGATGTTAAGATGTTAAGACACGAAAAAAAGGTAAGGACCTTTTTTTCTTTCTTAAACAAAAAATTCTCTAGGATTTTTTCGTAGGTGAACAATTGTAATTTTCTCCAAATACAGAATTATTTGGAAAACACATTAGTAGTATTTTTCTTTAGGGGATATTTGATGTCACTATATATATATGTATATATATATACTATATATATATATATATATATATATATATATATATATATATATATAGGACAGTTACAAGTACCTCGGAATACCACAAGCAAATGGCAACCTCGATGAGGTCACAAGGAAAACAGCCACAGCCAAATACCTCCAACGAATAAGGCAAGTCCTGAGAAGCCAGCTCAATGGCAAGAACAAGATCCAGGCAATAAACAGCTACGCCTTGCCAGTAATCAGATACCCTGCAGGAATAATTAGCTGGCCAAAGGAGGAGATACAGGCCACAGATGTTAAGACACGAAAATTACTAACAATGCATGGAGGGTTCCACCCCAAATCCAGCACCCTGAGACTGTACACAAGCCGCAAGGAAGGAGGCAGAGGACTAGTGAGTGTGAGAACCACTGTCCAGGACGAAACATCCAAGATCCATAGATACATCAGGGACAAAGCCTCAACAGACAATGCGCTCAGTGAATGTCTCAGACAAGGGGGAACAGAAGTTGAGGTGCTGGAGGTACCATCATGGGAGGACAAACCCCTACATGGGATGTACCACCAGCAAATAACTAAAGTGGCTGATATCAGAAAGTCCTACCAATGGCTGGAAAAAAATGGACTCAAGGACAGCACAGAGGCCCTGATCCTGGCCGCCCAGGAACAGGCCATAAACACCAGAGCAATAGAGGCCCAGATCTACCACAACAGACAAGACCCAAGGTGTAGGTTGTGCAAGGAGGCCCCTGAGACAGTCCAGCACATAACAACAGGGTGCAAGATACTGGCAGGGAAAGAGTACATGGAACGACATAACCAAGTGGCAGGCATAGTGTACAGAAACATCTGTGCAGAATATGGACTGGAAGCCCCGAGATCAAAGTGGGAAACAACCCCAAAGGTGGTGGAGAATGGCCGAGCTAAACTCCTGTGGGACTTCCAGATCCAGACAGACAAAATGGTAAGGTCGAACCAACCGGACATTGTCATAGTGGATAAACAACAGAGGAAAGCCGTTGTGGTGGATGTAGCAATACCGAGTGACTGCAACATCAGGAAAAAGGAGCACGAGAAACTGGAGAAATACCAGGGCCTCAGGGAGGAACTGGAGAGGACCTGAAAGGTGAAGACCACAGTGGTGCCTGTGGTCATCGGGGCCCTTGGGGCAGTCACCCCCAAACTGGAGCAGTGGCTGCAACAGATCCCAGGAACAACATCAGACATCTCAGTCCAGAAATGTGCAGTTCTAGGCACAGCAAAGATACTGCGCAGAACCCTCAGGCTCCCAGGCCTCTGGTAGAGGACCCGAGCTCAGAGGATAAGAACCACCCGCGGTGGGTGAGAAGGGAATTTTTATATGTATATATTTTTTAACCTGCAAGAGTCGTCTACAGTAGAAGGAGAGACTGACCACTTACAGTGGATGATCAGTAGTAGATGGTGTATTGCATGGTGCACTAGTGTCCACTTCAGCATTTATAACACAGAAATCCACAAGAAGCACAAGAAAATGGCTTTCAGATATCTGCCCAGTGCAGCGACCGCGATGCATGAAAGGGTTAAAATGGAAAGATCCGTTCAGGTATTTTAGGGAACCGAAGTGGAAAACGAGATTGTAAGTTTTTGGTCTTTATTAGACACACGACAATTCCTGTCAAATGTGAATTATTTTTTTAATTGTTGTTTTAGTTTGCACAGTTTTTCCAGCATTAATGGCTTCGGTTCCTGAGCTATACGAGTGCATTTAGCTGCTAATAAAACAAATGGCTCATGCAGGAAAACAGGATTCACAAATTCATCGTATCTAGTAAAACATGAAGAAAAATGAATATGATGCACAGACAGGCGTTTTGCTAGATTAATTCTATGGAAGGAGAAAATCGAAAAGAGGGAATGACTAATGTAACACAGCTGGAAGTATGTAGTTACCGGACTAGGCTGCATTTTAAGCAAACTTTTCTTTCAATAACTCAACTATATACATACATGATTTTAATTGTTTACCTTTTCTGTATTTTAAAAAAAAAATGTTCTTCTTTACCTTTTTTACAGAAGAAAAACCTGTTTTACTAAATAAATGAAAAAAGCACAACGGTAGATCACATTGTCTTGAAAACAAGTTAAAAACAAGACATTTCCACTTTGTTTTTTGTCTTCTCCTCTTCCCTCCTGTCCAATCCAGAGGCCGGCTTCGAACAGTTCCGTGTGGCAGAAAAGGCTCATGGGAGCTGGATGAAGCTCTACTTGGAAGGAAACACCTCTGAGGTTCTGACCAACATGGGCAAAAAGGTCTGAAGCAGTACCTGGAAGCGCTGGCTGCCATGAGTTCTGCTCTGAGCAAACAGCTGGGCAAATACGACATGTACTCCATGATCGCAGGAATGGTGTTTGTGTTCCAGGTGAGGCCCCCAGAGTGTCTGCTGGCCCCCCGTTTGGCAGTGCTGGTTTGGCTCATTAACCGTCACCACAGTGCAGGAAGTAAAAATTGAAAACTCAGAAGATCACAAACTTTTGATAACTTTAATGCCAGTAACATGAATTGGCTTTTAAAAAAAAAAGAGCTGGGGGGGGAATGTAAAGTTAGTTTGTTATTCAAGGCAGCAAGCAAAATTGAAATGTTTACTGATTTACTCCACACACATTAGATTTATTTTTATTTTTTTATACGAAATCATTGTTTCTTGCTCTTAACAAATTGCTGGGATCACGTAAACCATGTAATTACATTCACAGTCATTGTTGCAAATTAGGATGCAGAAACTGATTTGAGCTAAATGGGATTAGAACTACAAAACAAGAAGAGCCAGCAGTCAGTGATCATTTCCATCAGTAGCAGAGGGTGATGTCTGAGCACGGTGTGAGACAGAGAAGCTGCTGTTATTTAGGGCCTTACTAATATTTTAAATCCTCGGCGATGTTCGCTACCTGCTAGCTCCTCGTTTTGAAAATGTGCCGGAAAAAATACACTTGCAACTTCCGTCTTTGCTCCAATATACCTGAACACCATGAGTGCCTCATTAGCAGACCTCTGCCGAGTTGAGTGACTGAAATCAAGAGTTTACATGTCATTCAAGGAGGCTTTAAAACGTCTGAAAATGTCTTAAATTTGACTGACTTCAACACCCTGAGATGAAGGAATTCGTATGATTCAGTTGTGCTGCAAAAGGCATCCATATAAAAATTGCAGGATAGTAGCAGACGACCCCTGACCTAGAGACATCCACAGACTGCATACAGGTATAAACATCACAACAGACAGATGAGGTTCCTACTTTTTAACCTGACAGCTGTATTGATCCAAGTTGGTCAAACTTTTTCCTCATCTCTCCTCTTCCTCCCCTGGCCTTTCAGCTCCTGCTGGTCTTACTGCTGGCAATGCCCGAAGCCCTCAGCAGCGACGCGGCGGTGGACCTTCCGGTGCTCTCCTCCCTGCTCTCCCTGCCTTTCTACCTCCTGTGCCTGCTCCTTGCCTCCGTGCACGTGTTGGTGTGCACGTCTGCGGAGAGCGCCTGTTACTTCTGCAGCCTCTCCTGGGGCCTTGTGTTTGCCGCCGTCGCCTTCTCCTCGGCGATGTTTTGCATTCTGATCTCCATGGCGACACGGAGGCTCCCGTTCGGACCCGCGGTTCCCAGGAAGGTGAGTGAGACGTTGCAGCGAGACTGGCGTCCAACGTTTGTGCTGAGAAAATGTTTGTTTGTGCCGCTGTCATTTTAGAGATATGAATAAATGTGTCCAGAGGTCATAAAAAGGTCAACCAACCAGTTCCCGTTTGCAAACTCAAACGAAATACGGTGTCAGTCAACTGTGCAACTTTTGTGCTGGTTTGTGCTGCAGAAAGTTTTTTTTAATGCCGCCATAATTTTAATGATATTATTAATACGTTTCCAGATGTCACCAGAAATTCCCAGCCACATAAATAAAGTGGCTGGCAAACAAAATTGCTATGAATTCATTTTGATACGTTTGTCAACTTACATTTTGCCAATTAGCTCGTCATAGGTTTATGGAACCATGATGTCATCGTCCGAGTCCTCACTAACTGTTGAAAGTCACGGTACTCTTTGTGTATGTAAAGTTCTGACTGGATCTGATTCAAAAGTCTCACTAAAATAATCTCATTCTTCTGACATTCAGCGATTAGAAATAATTTTGACAACCCCAAAATGACAGGAAATATTTAGGCTCATTACAACGAGTAGAGAAATGTTATGTTCGTAAAATCAGCTCGAATAATAATAAAGGCTAAATCCACTCACTTAGGTGCTTTTGGTCTTTATGAGATCCGTCAACTTGTTTTTAAGTCTTTGTTTGCCAAAGGTTTGTTTCTGCACATCGATCCAGTTTTAAGTTTTCTTGTTTTTATTTCTGAAAATTAGAAGGAAAAAAAAAAATCTCTGAATCCTATTTAATGAGTTCTCAGAAGAACATAAATGTTTCAACCCCTGACTGACTTGCCCACCTGGCTTGGTATTTAATCAATGATTCCACTTAATTACCCCCTAACTACTCTACAGTATTGTACAGGAATACGATAAGGTAATAAGAAGTAGTTTACACTGGAGACGGCTCATTCATTTAAACGCGTGAAGCGGCGCTTCATGAAACTTTCATACAGTCAGTACTCGATGAGAACAGGAAGGAAAAGCTCTGCAAACACTGCTGCTTCTGTTATGTTTTTTTTTAGTAATAATAACAATAATAAAAACAAGAAACAAATGAAAAGTGCACAGATGTTTTCTGTAGCTGATGACTTTTCTATAATTTCCACAATCACTCATCTTCCTGTCCCAATACTGGAATGGATACACACTTAGAGTTGGATGTTAACTTTGTCTTGTGTCAGATGTTTGTAAAAAAAAAAAAAATTCAAAAATGCTTTTGTGCAAAATGAGCCATACATGTGGATCTTTACAATGTCTAAACCGACTACCCGCTGCTACTTTTATTATTTTTATTTTTTTTTTAGAAAACATTTAACCTTGCCACATTGTTAATTGTTTATATTGTGAATGGGATAGAAAACCCAATTTGAAAAATATTGTTTTCATATTGTATTATTAGTACTTTAAAGGAACTAAGAACATATAGCAAAATCAAGTTACTATGTCACCTTCAGTCCTTATAGAATCCTAAAAATGACTTATAAAAAATTGGACTTTGTAGTTCAACGCTTTGAAATTGGGCCTATGTCTCTTTAAGAAGCTCCTGCTCTTTCTGAAGCTCCGCCTTCAGGAAGACATCACAACATGGCTCCTCTATTCACCCTTTAACAAGGTTTTTACAAGCGTTGCAATAGCTCCTATAATGAGCTCATCAGCTGCGCAGTTCCTCCAGGTGTTTGCTAATTGCTGCTGGCTAGTCTGAAGGAGCTGAGTTGGGGAGCTGTGCCTCGAAGGCGGGGCCAGGACCACCCAGGCTTTTTGCACAGCTGAATGGTTGCCATGGAGATTAAAGGATTTGTCAAACATGCATCAAAATGAATCAAAACCACACCCCAGGTATATTTTTATCAGGGAATAATGCTATAAAAAGTCAATTTTATGTCGTACCAAAGCTGCTTTAAACAAAGGTTTTATGATACGACCACAGAGGCGAGTAACCGTCTCTTGATGACAGTTCTGTACCTGGCAGAGTTCATCGTCATAGCAACATGAAGTGCTGCCTCGCGTAATGAATGACCACTGCCTCTTTTCTCTCAACTCTCCGAGGCTCTGCGACCTGACTGGGCCGCTCCGAGGCGTAACGGGCCGCCGTTGTGAAAGAAACCCTTCAGGTCCACCTTGAAGGTGAAACGAGCCTCTGAATAACAACAAGAAGGATCCTACTGGGCAGACTTCACTTAAAAACCCAACTCTTACATGCAGACGCATAACATTAGCCTCAGTGCTGATGGAGGCAGACATGTTCTGCAGTACATATGTATCAAATTGACTAATTTAGCGGTCTCTAAATGCACGCAGCTTTGGAAAGCACGGCGAACCTCACCTTTATTGATCTGACCGCCTTATCGTCTGTGAAAGCTGTTATTTGTGTTCATTTAGTCTTCAGTCCTGTCACAGGCACATTTACGGATCTAAATGTGTTTACACCTGGAACGGCTAGCAGCTCTTCAAACTGCCGTCTTCAGCGTTCATATATATCGGCCTTCTGTTAGCACTGGGATCAATAACAGGTTCTCATGGATTACTTTAAAAGCAATGTATGGATTTTTATCCCTGCTGCTCCTGACAGCAGGCACAAAAGAAGCCTGGTGTAATGAGCAACTTGTTCTAAAAATGGGGTTTAGAGATTTATAAGAGCACATCTTCATATGCTAGACTATCATATACCTGCATATCTCCTTTTTTTTATTATCAAGACTAGATAAGAAAGTTGGATATTTCAAGTGACCAAGAACATCAAGCATTTTATGTGACAGTCTGGTGAGATCCAAAAACCTTTTTTTTTTGCCATGTGGGCTTAAGTCACCATTAAAACGATAATAATAATGTAAAAGTCATTTTCTTGTGCTATTAGCCATTCTTACTCGCTCTCGTTTTCCCTGTCAGGATTCAATTTTTAAGCCTGAATAAGTCACCTTCCAGTTTGCCTTTCAAAGCTCGAACCATGACGGTTTTAAAAATGTAGGTTTGCACAAATGAAAAAAATTGGACAGAAAACACGAGCTTCAATTATCAGGGCATCCTTAAAAAGTCTTCATCTCATTTATCTAAAATTGAAAATTTAATTGATTTCATTGAAAATGTAAGTTGACTTTAAATATGTTTATCACAGGTCTTACATTTTGTTGTGGCTGGGCTATTCTACATAGACTTTTCTGTCAGGCAAAACGTTTGAGTCGCACGCAAACATCTTTCATGTTCTGTAAAAGATACCCTAGCTAGCTAGCTTTTTGTTCTTCTGTCTTGACTAAGTGTAAATTTACCACAAGTTGGCTGGACAACATTCATCTTCGCCGCTGCCAATCCATACGATGCTGGCTTACTTAGAAAAAAATAACAATTTGTGAAATTCTCGTCGTAATGGTTTTAAACTGGTCTTAAACTGGTCTTTAAATGTGAGTTGGTGAAACCTGCAGAAACCCTGGTTTTTGCTTTTGTTTTTTATAATCTAAATTCAAACCTGAGCCAGAGAGTTTGGCTCCATGAATTTAGCTCACTTTCTGCTCCAACAGAATATAATTATAATTTGAACCCAATGACCCTGTAATGAGTTTCCTGTTTTCCTTAAAGAAATATGGGATGCAGAAACACTGTCTAACTCTAAAATAGCGACGTTATTAGAAAAGGAGGCCCGTAACGGACGATTTAATTGAATTTCTTTTTTTTTTTTTTTTTTTTTCAGTTCAGTGAAGTCTGACAGCAGTAGAAAAATTTAACAAGATTTCTTTCTTGGCCTGGGTGAAACAGCTATGTTTTCCAATGAGAAGTCATAACACAGATGGCTGGGTCAGAATACTCTTCTTTTTTTTTTTCTCGTGACATGATGGAAAGGCGGGTTCAGAGCCGTGCCGCTGGAATAAATCACAGACACACACCAGACCCACGCCTGGCTTTCTGAAATAGCACAAACGACCTGTTATAAATTATGGTAAAGATATGATTGGAACTAAACATTTCACCAAAATTTGATTCCAAATCCGACATTTTGAGGCCTTTTCTTTTTCCTCTCATGGCGCAGAGAGCACTGTTGACAGGGAGGGAGCGCCGTACCCTTTTCTCAGCACATTAGGCCTCCGCTCATTTTGATTGATTAATGCACTACTGTACACGCTGGCCCCCGAGGCCCGCTGGAGAATATTTCTCCCATTTAGACTTTTCAAGTCAGCGGAAGAGCCTCGGGTTCAAGGGTAGACGAGGAGATCAATACTAAGGGACTCACGTCTGTTTGATTAATACATGAAACGATCCAGCCACATGCTGGCGAGCTTAGAAAAAATAAGAGTGCCAGCAGGAGAGAAAACTGAGAATTTGAAGATCTTATCAGGTAATATTAGTTTGAAATAGAGTCAGTGTTTTACATGTGGGTTACTTTAAAGCTACAGGGGTTCAAAGTGGGGCTCAGGGGCCATTTGCAGCCCACGGAATGAGGTTTTTCTGACCACATGACCACAATTCAAGCACAAATTAGGACAAATCTATTTACAAACGTGTTCGCTGCGACACAGAGTGATCACATTTTCCGAGCTTTCTGGTTTTCTTCTATTGCCATGGTAACTAGTAGCACCTCCACTCGTCGACTCGTACTCTAAAGTTCACCTTGGCGCGCCAAAATCAGCTTTTAATTGCCGTATTAAAACTTGTCTGAATACAATAACTGTTTTCAAATGAAGAGCGACCTAGAACCTGCTTTTATTGCTGAGAACCGGATAAAATATGTTTTCAATTTTCTTTAAAATGATACGCAAACTCTTGGCCTTTCATCTAACAAGGGAAGACATGCGAAAACCAAGTATTGGATATACATTTCTAGTTTTTTTTTTTTTTTGCACACAAAAAAATCTGATTACTTTTTTTGTTTAATTAAAAATACTTTATGCATAGTTTAGTTGGTAAAGAAGAAATCGCAACATTTTTGTTGACTTTAAATACAGCTCTTCTTTAAAGACTTTACGTTCTTCTGCTTCTACCAAAATCACCAAATATTAATGTTTCCTTCATCAAAATCATGACATGGACATAAAGTGATTCTGACCTAGAGAGGAAGTTGCTGTAGTTTTAAAACTGCTGGATATAATATCTGATTTCTTTGCTGCAGATTGAAGAGGCCTCTGGAAATCGTTCCATAATACATTACGGTTACAGCATCAAAATTAGATTAGCGGGTGTGTCCAAATGTTCTGCTCACTTACCATATGCGTATAAACATAAACTAACGTCATAAAAGTATTAAAATCTGCTTGTAGTGCAGCAAGGACGCATGAAGAGAAAGCTGGGTGAAAACGCTGACGAATGGACGGCAGATGCATCACTTGAACAGAAATAGACGAAGCACCTCAGGTCAGCCTGACCCACATAGATCTAGGACTACAAGAGAGGTGGATTATTTGTGCGTTTTCGTGTACAATCTGCCTCCATACAGTTGACTGACCTTTCATCTTTTGCGTCTCGGGGGGCAGATGGCTCAAACAGAGACAAACAGGCGAACATTGAAACTTCCAACCTGATCAACACCTTTACTGTTGTTTTTTATTATTATCATTATTTTTATTCACTGCATTCTTATTTTGTCATTTTAAATAAGTAATGGTAGCTTTACAGATTAACTTATTGAACACACTGACATATTATTTTACTGTTTTATGTAGGTTTCTTTGTGTCGTTAGTTATAAACGTCTACAAACCTGACCAGGGACTGAACAGTCTTTGGTTTGAGGAGTTATAGATGGGAGATTGGTTTCTTTTACATCTTGTCCTGGCTCATATGCATTTGAAATAAATACATAGAAGTAATCAAAGCATAGTTTTCAAACCCATCCATTAGTTGGAGGTGTTGAAATGAATGCAGAAGCAGTTTTTTTTCCTCCATCACAGGCGAATAAACGGCGTCTGTGTCTCGACTAGGGCATGCCTCAATTAGTGTGTGCAGACACATCCAACAAATTAGAATAGTATTGAAAAGTTCATTCATTGTAGCTCAATCCATTGAGTTAAAACGCATAATGTGGATTAATTGGACATGGTTCTGAGAATTATGATGATTTTCCAAGTACAGCTAATGAAAACGTTTAAGACCAATGAAAAGCATTTTTAATGTAGAACTGTGGGTTTAGTGAAAAGTGTTTTCAATACCTACTTAAAGGTTCTCCTTTTCAAAATGTCCCTTTAATCCGGCAAGTGAGCCTTGTCGGAAAGCATTTTCAAACAGTTAGCCGGACCAGATTGCCACTAGAGTGTGTGAGCAGTGTGCAGGGTATTAGAAGCTCACGAAAATGTAAACAAAACTTTTCATTTGTACAAATCACAGAAAGTTTTCTCCCCACCTCTTGGTGAATAGATTAGCTGTGCACCAATTGCAGTTTTCTAGCCGATCAGCAATTATCAATCTTTAAAAAATCTGACCTATATGATTTTGGCTGATGCCATTTTTTTTTTTTTTTTTTTTGGTCTGAAATGTCGCTAAAAATAGCAAGAAAGTTGCTGTGACTTTTGTTAACGTACAGACGTGACCTGATTGGCCGATCTGTCAGTAAAACCTCTCTATGGAGAGCAAAAGACGAAATCGCAAAAAACATGCAAAGACTTTTGTTTTTTTTATTTAGGCCTATTTCAATTTCTACATTTTCTATCTCTGTCTTTTACTTCTACTTTTAAACATCCTTACCCAGCAGCTGCCAAGGAACCATGTGGTGTTAAGTCCAAGGACATAATTGTGCATCCATCTTGTATTTTAATGGCATATAAATAATTCCCTGGCATCATCTTCTACACCTAATGCTGTTTGACACATGTTTTAATTTTCCCCAAAGCTTGACATTACAAGTGAGAGCTGGAACACATAAATGCTGCAAAATACCCAAACATTGACCTTAATAATGAGCTTATATACTAAGCTATGCAGACGCACTGTCTATACCAGTGAAGATTCACTCACCTCAGGATGCTGAATGCTTGAAGGTGCTGCAACAGCAAAGCAATTTGACCTATTTTTTTAGTAAAGCGTGTAGTTGTCATTTTGCATGAAGAGAAAACTAGATTAAACTTGAGCTACGTTTACACGAGACTGGAAACTGTCTGTATTTTCCGATGCTGATTGGGAAAACGTTCCACGTTTAGACGGCGCAGCTAAGACATTTCGAGTTTGCTCTAGTTGTCATGCCAGGTCGCTAGATGACGCTGTGACTTTTAGCATGTAGATCTTGCCCTTCGCTTCCACCTCACTGTAAACAGAAACCTGTCTCAGTCTCCTGTGAACAAAGTGTCATATCTATTCTTCATCAGAAACTATGCTAAACTGAACAGGTTGTTACGCTGCATTATTTCTGCGCAAGTGTTGTTCCTGACTTTATTTCACTTAGAAATCTTATAGATTGCATTTGTTTGGTTTGAAACCATTTACAAGTGGAAATACATTGAACTAATTTCTTTTAAAACTTTAATGTTTTCTAAAGAAGATAATAATGAGACACGATGCTCATTTGCTTGTCCCAAAACACAACTTCAATGATCTTTTTAGAGACTGAAGTTTGATTAATAACGGAATAAAGAGTGATTAGCCAATAATCTGGCTTAATAGTTCTGAATTGCCATTTGAGCCCGTTTTTAACTCAGAGGCAACATTATGCCTTGAAAGATAGTCATTATAAACAAGCAAAATTACAGCCTCAATTTTCTGAACGTAATGTGACACAGTTAAGTGTCTTCCCCCCCTCTTCTACTTGTCTTTGTTTGAATAAAAATACTAAAACTAAATGTTTAACGATCTAATGTGCTGTAAAAAAAAAAACAACCATTTGTTCTAAAACGGGCCCTGCGTTTCTTTTGTACTTTTTGAAGGAAAATCAATTCTCAGTCAGCCCATTCCCACAGCGGGCCCCGCTGCCGTAGCCTGCAGGTACTGGCACATAGCAACTCAGCCTCTCTCTCTCTCCGTCATCGGGGCCGATGAGGCACGTCTGTTGTTTTCCGAGGTGAAATATTGCTGCTGAGCTGAGAGGTTGGCTGAACTCTGTCTGAACTGACTTTGCGCTAAATCAAGTCATTTGCATACGAGCGCGAAGCTGGAAAAACTCCCAATCTGGAGGATGGGACGGGCTCATCCTCCGGAGACGGGTCCGCAATTGATGGATGACGGCTCACGGTCACCGTTCTCAGTGCCAAGGCAGGAAGTGACTGTTATATAGGAAGTATTAACATGATGGATAATCTGATGGCTTAAAAAAAATATATAGTCCAACTATAAAAAGCAACGTAGAGGAAAAATTGCCAATGGTGAATAGTTTTTGCATCAGTTGACTTGTTTTTCCTGCTTTGTTGGTGTTGCGTCCAGAACTCTATAAAGTACACAGGTCATTTAATAGATGCTGTGGGGTTAGCTTTTCAATTTTGAATAATTTTAATGTTAATCATCTTGGAGGTTATTTGAACCTGCTAATTATCCCTCTGGCAACTGCAATGCCAAAGCACAGAGGTGGGTGAGCTAAAAATATCTTGTGTGTGTGCGTGTGTGTGTGTGTGTGTGTGTGTGTGCGTGTGTTTGTGTTGGGGCTCATGTTCTCCTCTTAAGAAAAACATCCAAAGCGTATCAAATTACATTTTCCACAAATTCAGCTGATCAGAAGTGAGCAGAATCTTCTTGAATATTCTCAAATCTATTAGCGTTTATTACAAATAACACGAGCGTCTCAGGAGGAGATCTGCAGGCAATTCTTACCAACACAACGAACTAACCAACAACACAAAGCTGGTTTAATATTTACTTCCAAACAGTTTTTGCAATCTTTGAGAAAAGATCTAAATAATGTAGTGTGTTTTTGATTCACTCTGTTGTTATACCACTTTTCCCTGAAATACAATTAATCTCTTTCAGTGTACGTCTGTACCAACTTTGTGGATCGAAAGACTCACTTTTGCTCCACCTCAGTCATGTTGAGTGTTTGTGAACTGAAGTTTTCTCGTCTTCCCACAAACTCCCCCCAGGGGTAGGCAACTCCAGGCCTCGAGAACCGGTTTCCTGCAACTTTTAGGTGTCTCCCTGGTTCAACACAGCTGATTCAAATAGCTGAATCACCTCCTAAATGCTGTCAGGTTCTCCAGAGTTCTGCTAATGACCCCATTATTTGACTCAGGTGTGTTGAAGTAGAAACACATCTAAAAGTTGCAGGAGACCGGCTCTCGAGGCCTGGAGTTGCCTACCCCTGCGCCTAGTTGGACCAAATTGGGCCATTTGCACAAATAAAGAAGCTTTGATCTAAACCATTCTGCTCCTGCTCTCCATCTATTTAGAGTGATGGAAATTGATGCTACACCTGAGGCTCAAGTCTTTTTGTCAACTTTTCTTTTGGGATTGTCCTGTGTTTAGCTCCATCCATGTTTTGTGGAAAACCTCCCAACTCCTTTTGTCCCCGATGAAGAAAAGCACGATTACAGTGTCTGCGCATTCTTAAAAAGTCTTAAAAATCATGTACTTTGTCTTAAACTATGAGAGTTTTAAAAATGTAGGTTCACAAAAATAGTTTTTTTTTTGTTTTGTTTTGTTTTTTTTTAAACGGGTGCGTTATCAGGGTGTTTACGAATCTAAAATCAAGGCCTTGAAATGTCTTTAGGGCAATAAAAAATTTTCATTTGGCCTTAAATATGTGAATGAGCGGTCTTAAATTTCATCATGGCAATACTATGAAATTTCGTTTATGTAGTTTTTTTTTTCTTCCTCACAGACAAAAGTTTGAGTCTTTTGCAGATATCTTCATTAGGTGACTCAAGGGGGTTCAGGCTACCGCTAACCAGCTGCTAATATCTGCTTGCTAGCCAGATAGCAAGCAGATAAATGCATATTGTAAATAAAGTAATATTTTTAAATATTTTTAAAGCTAACTAGTCAGATGTTTGGTTTTTTTTGCCTATCATGGGTAAGCGCAGATTCATTGTTGGCTGGACAGGATCTCCTGTACCTAAAGTTTTTTTTGTCTTAAATTTAATTCAAGGTGGCATTAAAAGGGATCTTAAAAAGTCTTAAATTTGACTTTCTAAAATGTGCAGTTTCCCCGATGATGCTCCCACCTCCATGTCTCACAGTGGGGACGGGTTCATGTCATCCAGAAAACTTAATTTTGGTTTCGTCTGACCAGAGCTCCGTGTTTGCTGCTTTACCTTGTCCAGCCTCCGTAAGGGTCAGATCTGCAGAGTCCACTAGTAGTCTCATTCAGCAGCCCACTGTGAATTTTAGATGTTACAAAGAAATTAATGTATCACTTTTATAATTTGATTTATGGGACAGCTTGTTGAGAAGGCAAAGCAAACAAGGTGAATGCATCAATGAGCCAGAAAATGAAAACCTTCCACCTCCTGCCTCTCAGCAAGACATACTAGTGGGCCTTACAAACCTGCTGAGGAAGGACTACTTGCAAAACAAAATCTAAATAATAACATAATAAAGACATTAATATGCTCATCTGCCCTTCAAACTCCCCATTTAACACCAAATGTGTTAAATGTTCATTTAACAGGAACTCGGAGCTTTTAAGAGTGAAGAGCAACATTTACCCCCGTTGATACAAAATAAAACTGGCCTGGAGTCGGCAAAAAAAATGTGATTTAGTTTTGAAAGCTAATTGAATTGAACTATTTATTTTTATTTTAAGACCATTTTGCTTTTACAAAGAAAAAAACTATAATATGAAAAATGAAGAAGGATGGAAAGATCACTTGAAATGTAGAGCTTTTGGTTTATTGTTAAAAAAAAACAACATGTTGCACCATTAGTGTGCTTCTTCTGTAGATACTCTGTGAAGATATTTCATTAAAACATACAGGATAGCTGCTAAAACGACCATTTCTTATTGACTTTATAATAAAAATATCATTTGGTTTTGTTAGAGCCACAGATTGCAGACTTTTGATCTGGGTTTGCAGACCTGGCAGAACCAAGTGTGGTGAATGTTTGGTCAATAGTCACAGATAATGGCAGCCAACTGCGGTACAAATTAATTGTAGGGTAATGATGTGTGTCACTGTAATATTTCTCCTCTCTTTGGAGATCAATAGAAATCAAATGAAAGCCCTCAGCATTATTGAAGATTCCTTTCATCCCTCCCCAGATCTGTTCAATCTCCTGGCATTTAGAAGAAGATATTAACACAATAAAAGGCAAAAAGTTCGGTCCCGTTCCTCAAGCAATGAGAGTACTAAACTCTGACTGACAAAAAAGGGCTTTTCCTTCCCTTCCAGTTATTCATATTTAGTGTTTTGTTTGTACTTTCCTCACATTTCGCTGTGTGAACGGCCCGTTTTTTTCTTCGCCTTCACAGTCTCCTGTGCGGAGCTCCGGCGGGGAGTGGTCGCTGTCGGAGCTCGACGTGCTCCTGCTGGCCGGAACAATCGGCCACACGCTCAGCCTGGCGGCGAGCAGCTTCGTCGAAGAGGAGCACCAGACCTGGTACTTCCTGCTCAACACGCTCTGCCTCGCCGTCTTCCAGGACGTGTGCAGGAAGTACTTCAGGGAGCAGAGGGGCTCCGGAGACGAAGAGGAGCACCTTCTTCCATCCAAGGACAGCCACCCCTCTGCTCACCCCAGACAGGAGGTCGTCTCTGAGAGGTGGCTGTCGCTGGCCACGCCCCCCTTCACTCTGCTTTGCTGCCGGCTGCTTCGCTCCCTCAACCAGACGGGAGTTCAGTGGGCCCACCTCCCAGATGTCAGCCACTGGCTCAACAGGTTGGTTCTGCCGGGCCTGTGATGAGATGAGTAGGTTCTAGAAACGACACCTGTGGAGGCCCATAACGGGCAAAATAGAAAGACCCAAAATACGGGACACTTGTGTTATTCAAGTTCAAGACTTATTTCCTATTTGTTTTAAAATGTATTTAGCTAAAATTAACGCATTAAAATGTCTTAAAAATTTGTTTTGAAACTGTATGGTGGCTTTAAATACACAGGCCTTAAATGTTGTTGTGGTCGGACTAGTTAATCTTGCATATATATATATATGCATATATATATATATATATATATATATATATATATATATATATATATATATATGTATATTCTCGCTAGAGTTTTCTGTGATTATGCCCAGAACATTATCATGTTCTGTGACTCCAGAAGGTTTATGCTACCAGTAACTAGCTGCTAATACACCCTAGATAACTGGCTAGCTAGCTAAACCCTACAGCTAGCTTGCTTTTCAGCATCTGTCTTGGGTAAAGGGCAAATTTATCAGCAGTTGGCTGCTTCGATTTTGTTTTCAGTATGGAAGTGTTTAATTGCCCGAATTTTCAAGAAAGTTTCACATTATAACGGAATAAAAGAAGTTGTTATAACCGGGTAAACAGAACTCATTTTAAAGAGATAAAAATACTTGCTGTCAAGAAATAAAAAATAAAAAAAACTTATGAGATGGAAAAAAAATTGCAATGAGAGAAACTCATGAAATAGAAAAACCAATGCGATAAAAAGCTTGTTTTGACACAATAAAAAATCTAACAAGATAAACAACTCATAGCGAGATAAAAAGATAAAAAAAGATATAAAACTGGTTTTAGCAAGATGGAAATCTTATGAGATAAAAAAAAATCTTGTTATAATTAGATAAATAAGAGTCATAACGAAATTTAAAAAGTAGTGATTGATAATAGTGATTGTTATAAACAAAATATCCTGTTTAAGAAAGAGTTTGTACTATTGCTGTCGAGAGCACACCCCAGAAATCTGTTTATGTTGCTTTCTGCAGTTAAGAAGGTCTTAAAAAATCTTAAACTTTGTAAGCTGGTTTTTGAGAGCTGCAGATTCACTGAGATGACAACAGGACCGTCAGGAGAAGTCAGAGCATCTCCAGTTCTTCACACATTGTCTCTTACTGTCAAGAAATAGTGACAGTAAAAATCTGATTTTCTTTCTCCCTAAAAGTCATCTACTTCATCTATATGTGTGCGCAAACACTTATTTGGGGCTTTTCACACTTTCATTTTATTCAATAGCAAAAGCGTAGCAGTTTAACCCAAACATTTAATCAGTGCTAAGCTTTTGCTAGAGCTGCGATCTAAATGTTACCGTCTTTGTGTGGATGTGTGGGAGCCAAACCCTCCCAGCACAGCTCTCAGTGGAGGTGAGAGTCAAAAACCAGTCGAGGCAGAACGGAAATAAGACGTGATTTAATATTTAAGGCCAGAAATTCAGCAGCGGCTCTCTGGCATTAAAAGAAAACAAACACGCACTCGGTTACAATTTCTGCTGCTTCACCTACACCCAGTCATAACATATCAGTGCAACCAGTCATTTCCTGTCCTCCAGGGGAGGATTTTCATCACCGGGAGATAAAAGGTTGTCAGACGGACACTGTAGCCGCTTTAGTGCTTTAACGCACAGGAAGCTAATGCTGTAACAACAAACAGCTCGTCTCACCAGACGTTTGCAAATGTAAATGTGAACAGGGTCCTACGTCTGCTTTCTGCTGACACCAGAGCCGCTCTTTTCACATGTGTTGTTTTTTTTATTTATTTTTTTCTCCCCTCCACTTAACATTTTGAGATCGCCGTCTGCGACTGTAGAAAGCCAAAACTGTGACCGCTCAGTTAATATTCCGACAACATAGTTTGTTCTTGAACACGTTGAGGAATAGAGATGCGAATTCTGACCTTTTCTCGGTCTGACGTTGCCCTCTTTCTCCCCCCCCCTACCTGCGCTGCCGTCTCGCTTGGATAATGAGATCCAGGTAGTTGAGGAAGGGGAATTTAAAACAACAAAAAAAAACATCCCAACTTTCCACCGGCCCGCTAACGCACACGACCCCCGCTCGGCTTTGATGCGTCCTTTGAGGTCTTATTATTTCTGACCTCGTGCTCGAAGTGGCGTGGCGTGATTTCTTACGGGCGTGCTCCTAAATCCGCTAAACCGCTTAAAACGGGTGATCTTAAGGTTCTGACTGATGCTGCTGCCGGATGTGACTGACAGCGTTTCATCTCATAAATGCTCGGCGTCCATCCAGTCATCCAGCGCCTCTGCTTTAATCGCTGAAAACTAGAATCGACAGTCTCCTGTCTCGAGATTGTGTAAATAAATGACTGCAGTCTGTTGGCCGACGTGAAATATGAATGAACTTCCGCTTGGAAACTTTGAAAGCTCTTCTTTTATATAAAACGTGTTATTTATGTCTCTTTTTTTTAAAAATCTGTTTGTCAGCTCCGAACATAAGACGGTCCTGTCCCTGCTGTCTGCGCTCTGCTTGCTCCTCATCTACCTCCTGGTTCAGAGACGCTGCTCGCTCGTCTCCAAGGTCGCCCTGGCGCTCGGACTCCTGGGCGTCTACAGCTACCGGGCAGCTGTCGGCAATGTCCTGTTTCCCTGGCAACGCTCCGGCCGAGCTGCGTCCAAGTAAGTTGTATGTTTTCTTCTTCTTCTTCTTTCTGGCCCGCAGGAACTTGATTTCATTCCTTCGCAACAACGTGCAACTTTTTCCCGCCCTCACTCCCCCGCAGTGACAGGAAGCTGATTTAAAGAGAAGCGCCTTAATGCGCCGTGATGCTGATGAGTTTTACAGGCTATAATGTCTGTCATCTGGGACCAACACTGAGATGATGAACTACTCAACACTTGTGTGTGTTTTTGTTGCTTGTTTTTTTTTTTTATTCTTTTTTTAATTTTTTACTTACAGTAAATCCTGCTGATCTCGGGTCTCTTCCAGTCATAAAATAAAAATTTGACAGTGTTTTAAATTAAACTGATTACACACACCGGCACGGCGGTGGCTGTTGATTTAAATTGGCAGCCAGCGAGAAGTGCCTTACTATCGACAGCTTCTTCTTCTTCTTTTCCTTCTTCTTCTTCCTCCCACACATCTTTTTATCAACGCCACAGCCCCACTTTCTTCTCTCTCCCTCCTGATTGGTGTAATTGATGGATTTGAAGTTTAATTTTTCCTACACAGAACAGTGAGCTGCTTAGAGTCGTGAGCTTGGCAGAGATTAACTCGTATTTTATAGAAATAGATTACACGCGCAGTGATCTGTTCCACGCGTTTGTGTTTGTGCGTTTCCGATAATTATGGATGAAAAGCGCTGCATCCCTCCATAGACTGGAGTTTGAGTCAGCAGACGACTGCCTGAAATCCTTGAAAGTGCTTGAATTTCAGTGAGGTGTTTTAAAGGTTTGGGAGGTGCTTGATATTCTAGTTTGGTGATAAAGCGCAATCTAACAATCTAACGTAGCATCATGTAAAATCGACTGTTTTGAGCTTTGAGCTATCATGTTATGATATTAATTTATCAACAAAAACATACTTGGAGTGCTACCTTGATTTAAAGAAAATAAATGTTTTATGCATGTTAGAAACATTTTAATCTCCCATGGCAACCGTTAAGCCAAGCTCCGTCTTCAAGACACAGCTCCTCCTCAGGGCTGCAGCTCCTAAACTTCCCAGCTTCTGCCTCGCAGAGCATCCCTCGACTGCCACTCCTCCACTCAGCTCCTGCAGACTAGCCAGCAGCAATTAGCAAAAACCTGGTGGAACTTCACATCTCATTATACCATCTACTTCTCAGAGCATCGTTGGAGGGTAAATAGAGAAGCCAAGGCTTCCTGAAGGCAGAGTTTCAGAAAGAGCAGGAGCTTCTTAAAGAGACAGAGGCCCAGTGTCGATGTCCGACACTACAATCCACAATCGAACATTGCATCACTGTCACATGACCAAACAAATACTACATGACCAACCCTCGACCCTTCGCCTCTGGAAACAGCAACAAGATGGAAGTATTGGGTTAGTCCAGACCAATACCGATTTGGAAAGAAAAAATAATATCCTCAGCAAATATCAGCGTTAATGCCGACATATCATGCGTCCCTCCTCCAAAAGTCCCGCCTTTAACTTGTTCCTGTACAGATTGATCTTCAAGACGAACAGTAGCTCTAATTGTTCATATTTAAATTTGTTAGCATAAATTACACTCCCTAAATTTCTTAACTCAGCTCTTTAAAGGGCCCTCTGCTCCCTTCTAATATTAAAAAAACAAATCCTGCGTGGAGTTAGCTTTTTTTTCTTTTCTTTTTTTTTTTTTTGATCCTGCAAACACCCTCTGGTACATAAGAGCAGAAAGAGCCGTCCCTCCTACATGCCCGCGCAATAATCAAGCATACTAGGTGCATAATCATGCTAATTTCTCCCCACTAGATGATAAAACAATTCATCTTGTGCCAGCCCTTCAGTGTCCAGTGCTTTCAGGAGAGTTTCTGTGTGCTTGAACTCTCATCCTGACTCGTGGCTTATGCTAATGAGAGCTATATCTAAATTCATGTATACACCTGTGTCGTATTTACATAATATCCTCAATGTTTACTAGATGTTCTTAGCATAGTGAGCCCGGTTGCTAAGTGCTATATTTCACTCCTCCGACGCTGGTTAGGCTCAGAGTTATAGTCTGCTGAACCCCGTCAGAAAAATAATGAGCGTTCAGGGTTGCGCGCAGCTTTCCTGTCTACTTTTTATGACCTTTCTTCATCTCCCTCCAGTACCTGGCCCTTTCTACTTTCTTTTCCTTTTTTTTTTTTCATTCCGCTCTCCTCGACAGTCTCTTCAACCTGCTCAGCTAATTAACAGCTCAACCTCTCACCCGTTCACCGACAGCTGACAAAGCCACGCGGAGTCTGCGGCTGCTTTTGATGATTGACAAGGTCTGAGCCAGATATCGAGCTTTTTATGTCGACCTGGAGACGCTGATTATTACAGCGCCGCTCTTCACAGGTTTTATTGTAGATTTAGACAAGCGTCAAGTCTTCATGTTTCCAAGAATGCGACGAGCGGTTCATCGCAGGAGCAACACCACAGGTGGGTCGAGGAGCAGCGGCCATCATTTTGTGAAACTCCGTCCTACGGCAACACGTCAGGCTCGGCTGTGGATCCACACCGATCCACCAATATTCGGTCTAGTACCGAATATCAATATCTGAGGTTTAGCTCCGCCCGATACCGATCCAATAACGGGAAACTTGGTAGAATTAACCTGAAACGTTTCTTTTTTTAAATGTGCTCAGTTATAAATGTATTTGCTAACTCTTCACCAGCACACCAATGCCTTCACTAGCTTGGATCAACTTGGAAAAACAACACAGTTTTAATTGCTTAAGTCAACCCAAGTAGGAGTCCCACTAGGAGTATATGTAAAATAAATAATAAAGACACTGAAACTGACCAACAATAGGTTGACTTCCTTGGCCAAACATGGAGAAATAAACTTCCACAAACCTCCTCTTCAAGTGCTTCAGAATGTACAATTAGAAATGTAAAATTAATTACGAAACATGACATCAGAGCACAAAGCAAGAATTAAATAGATATGTCCTTATGGATCTTGCACATTGTCACGATCTACATCTGTCACGATTTCTTTTTCAATATCTGCACCGGTACAAATATTCATATCGGATCGCTGCATCTTCGGACTCAGCTGCGGCATAGAGCAGGTATCAGGAGTTCTGGTGGGAAGTTTAAATATATCTATTTATTTCCAGCTTCAAACCATGCATTTAGACTATTGTTCTCCATTGTGGAATAATTATGAGAGCAAATATCTTCCACAGATAAAAAAAAAAAAAAGAAAATCGATGCACAAGTTTCAATCACAGCTCAAAAATATACATCCACCGTAACTAATATCTGTTGAAAACTCTTAATAGATGCATCTCAGCCACATGATTTTTAAGTCTGTTTTGTTCACTGGAAAATTAAGATGCAAAAACCTGATTAATAGACAAGAACGTTTGCTGTCGCTAACGCTTTTCAGTTTAAGTTTTAATTGACTAATTTTATTTGCATGGGAATATGTCACCAAGAGATGGGGCAAAAAAGAAAGAAAAAAAAACAAAACAACGATTCCACCTGCTTGAGTTTGAGGCCAGATTTGCTCCGTTCTGGATTTGTGCTTAGGATGGAACAACTGGATGTTTCAACAGAACGGCGATCCCTAACACACACACAAACGGGCTTTGGGACGGATAAAGAAGGATGATATTGAGCTTTTAGACGGCCCTGACCTCGCCTCCATTAAAATTTATGGACTTTGCTTTAAAGCCAGGCCAGTGCCAGAAAAACCAAACCGCTTGAAATCAACTGTAGCGTGTCGGTCAAAAAGAACGAGTAGACGTCTGTCTCTCCTTGAAAACGTGGTTAGATGTCGATACAGCAGGGGGGTTTGTCTCAGGTTTAATGAAAGGAAACATGGTTTTCACAACACTTTTTTTCTGTCGCTGTGTAAAGTGGATGTGTGGGAAGAAACTTTGCATGACGATCTGTTTTTTTTTTGTTGTTTTTTTGTGAATTTCTCCTTTTACAAATTCACCTGACACCTCCCTGACTCCTCCTCCTCTCTCTCTCTCTCTCTCTCTCTCTGTCTCTTTCTGTGTCAGCTGCCTTTTTGCTTTGTTGCATCTTTCTAACAGCAAATGGATTTGAGAACAGGAAGTGCTACTCATTTTGAAAAGGCTACAAGAGGCAGTATGATGGATGACACTGAAATGATTTGCCTTTTCTTTTGATCTCTTGCTTTTTCCTACATACAAATAATCCATGCAGAAGTATTCGTAGCCTCTAGAGCATTTCCACATTCTGCCATGCTACAACCACAAAGTTCAGCGTGTGTTATGTGATAAAGCAACTCAAACGAGTGCAAAATCTTTAAAGCGATGGCATATAGCTTTTAGAAAACATTTTTCCTTTCTCACTTTGTTGTATAAGACACAGAATCTGTGGAAAAAATTGAGCTCCTCTGTTTTCTCCCACTACTGACTGCAGAAATACGTCACAACCAATCAGAGCCAGGAGGAGGGTGTTAGCGCCGTCAGTCAGGCTTTCAGACAGCAGAATGCTAAAGTTAGTTAGCATACCCACAAATGATGGAACAGTTTTTCTGTAACGTAAGTTGTTTCTCCGCCATTTCCACATTTAGCAACCATGAGCCTGATTGACAGCGCTAAGACCCTCCCCCTGGCTTTTATTGGTTGTTTTTCACCAGGAGCTGTGCTTAGTGTGTTTTTTTTACAAATTGCTATAATAGCTTAAGTGGAGCAGATTATGTGTGTCTTACTACGCTGTCATGAGACAATTTTAACAAATATGTAAAAAAAAAAAAAAAAAAAAAAAAAAGATTAAGAAAAAATATATATACTGTAGCTTTGAGTGGAAGTACTCAGTGCAACACTTTGGTAGAAACTGTTTTACTCATTTGATTCTGTTTGTCTGATCCTGAGCCACAAAGTAGCTCATCATCATCAGAGTGTGAATGACTGAATGAATCGTAGTGGAAAGAGCTTTGGAGTCCTCTGACTTGAGAAAGTGTGATATAAATACAGACCATTTACTTTTTTTTTTTTTTTTTTGCCAATTTTTTTTTTGTAGGCCCTCAGTTAATTTTAAACTAACTTATGTTGTTATAACATGATGTAAAGCTCAAAAAAGTGAATTTTACACAATGCTGCCCCCTTTAAACGCTGACGATAACTGCAGCAGAAAAGAACAGAAACACACAAAATGTGTTTTTTGTGCACAAATGTTCCAGCAGGACGTCGCTCCACATCAAAGCTGCAGGAGCTGCGAGAACCTCCGTACGTCACATTTCTGGTGTATTCGTTACCATGTACAAAGACCACAACAAACCTCCGCAGTCCGCGTTTGTGCTTCTGCATTTAGGCGGCTGACACCTGCACAAAAAAACATGACCCATTTTACCTCGGCCCGCTTGATCCAAGAGAGCGACCGGTGGTGCCGCTCCTCCAATTTAAAAATATGCATGCATACAGATCCCGCTTAAAAATGGAAATGTATTCAAACTTGTCTCAAAACACCTGTGAACTCTCACAGACGCACGCACACACACACGTTTGAGCAGCTATCTTTGCGGGGACTTTCCATTGATTTCCATTCATTTCTACAGCCTAAACCTTACCCTCACCCTTATCCTAACCCTATCCATTACATACCTAACCCTAACCAAAACTCAATTCACACCTTAGTCCTAAACCTGACCCCTGACCCAAAAACAGCGTTTCCCCTTGTGGGGACCAGGCCTCAGTCCCCTCAAGGAGCAGTGGGTCCCCACAAAGTAGCATGTGTCAGAAAAATGGTCCCCACAAGGTATTAGAAACAAACGCACACACACTCAGAGGATTCAGCTTTATTACCCAAGCAGTAAACCACTTTAGAGCCATGTTTCAAAGAATATTCGGCGTTACCAGCAACCTCAGTGAAAACCTTTTAACAAAGGATCATCCTCCGTTTGCTCTGTGATTGCTGAGTGTGCTGTAACCAGGTTACAGCCTCAGAAGAGGAGGTCGTCCTCCTTATAAATCTAACATGAGGCTAAAGGGAAGAAGTGACAGCGCCGCGCGCCACCGAGGCTTTGCAGGTATCCACCAAGTGGCTCGAAGGGCTAATTAGATGTTTTTCTGCAGCCGTTGTTTTAAAGTCCCAGTTGTCACTCGGACGTGTTCGGCTTTGTCTCAAGTAGGAGGGGGGCGATGCAGGGGGGATCTGTCTGTCTGTCTGTCTGTCTGTCTGTCTGTCTGTCTGTCTGTCTGTCTGTCTGTCTGTCTGTCTGTCTGTCTGTATCTATGATGCTGAATTTTGTGCTCTGGCTGATTTACAGTAAGTGCCAGTCCGATGCGGGTGATTGATGAAGGGGATATGCCAAACATGTTAAGGGGATTGGACATGGCCTTACCTTTTCCTTATTCGCTTGCTGGAGCGCCGTGCTTGTTCCCAAGGTAACCAGAAACCCAGGCAACTCGACAAGCTTCTATTTTCCGTCCTCTGTTACTATTAAGATAAAAGAAAGCATTAAGCTGATCAGACGAGGGTGATTAATCTCCTTGCGTTTAATGCCTGCAGTTGCCAAAAACATCCTCTTGAACCTCTTTTTTTTTTCTTTTCTTTTCTTGTCTCACTACACGTCTTTGAATAAATTGTAAGTTGTAGGAAACTGCTTCTGTAAAACAACAACAAACTTGCGCCATTGTAAACCCACACCTGAAACAAACAGCCTTTTGCTCTCTTTCTATTTCCATTTGACACCTGTAAACAAACCAGTTTGTATCTAGGCACTATTCTTAATCTTTGTTTTTTGTTTTTAGTTCAGTATTTTTATTAATTAAAGAGATAAACATGATCAAATCTGCTGTATAATTTAGTTTTATTGAGTACATTTACATTTGTTTGTCATATGGGCTCCCTGACTTTCATAAACGAACCAAAATATAGAGCTGTGTATCGTTTACCATTTATCTCAATACATTTATGAGAATAATTTTGATTTATAGTCGTCATAAACTTTTCTTATCAATGGTGAATCAAAAGAACAAAACTGACAGAATGATTGGAAGTGTTACTTTTCCATGAGAACATCAATAAATATGATTAAATTTGTGTGCAGTTTAGTGATATAAATATATATATTTTTAATTTAAGTAGCATCCAAAAGAAGCCTATTGTAAATGGAGATATTCTTCAAGAATAAGATTTGTGTTTGTAGCATTACGGATTATGTGCCATTCAGTCACAGTCGTACAATTACCTAAAGAAAAATGACATAAAAATTTGTTTTTGTCACTAGTCAGTTGGTTTCTGTAAATACAAACAAGTGCATGAAAATTGGAAACCAAACTGCAAAAAGTGTTGACTATAAATATGCTGCCTTTATTTTGACCATTTGTGACATATTTTTAAGTAACTAAATGCAACGAGAAGTGAAACTTAAACAAGTAAACCTCTGCTGATGCTAAAAGAAGAGCGATTAATCCAGAATATTGAGTTTTGGTGCTCGGCATTTATTTACAGCTGAACTGTTGCGCAGTCAGGACTATTTTCAACAATAACTTGAATTAATTGAATTTAGGTAAGAATGCACATAGAAGGAGACATTGTTTTATCTACTGTTGCAAATAAAAACTAAATAAAACATAAAGAAAACTTTGGTAAATGCATATTTGTTGGAATTTGCGTTCTGCTTCGTTCAGTCCTCAACACAAGATTAATGACAGTTGCTTATGTGGGCCTTTTGGGGAGAAATAAATGCCGGTTCAGATACATTACGTCAGCTTTTATGTCTGTCTACTTCTGCTGTGATTTTATTGCCTAAAATCACTGTAAAATAAACTACTGTAATAAATAAACTTGGAAATCCCCTTTTTTAACTCTCTAACTTAAACTTTTTTTTATTATTTTCAACCAGACTATTCAAATCCAAATACCTAAAAAAGAAAAAATGAAACAGCCCTTTACTTTAGTGCAGAATTGGAAGCACTCTTACTTTGTCTGTCATCTTTATTACAATTGGTCATTAAAAAATGCAAAAACGTAACTGAGAAATCTTGGATCTTTGTGTTAGACTTGGTCTGAAGTTTACCATATAAATGCTCTGAAGTTTCCAACAGACCTTATAGTCCAAGCATTTGATATCTTTTATTATCACGGCGTTTAGCTCGGTTAGCATTAACTGCAGCAGTGTTCAACTATAGGTTGTCTTGACTTAGCAGTTCCCTTGATCCTGCGGACATTTTCAGATTCGACACGTTGAAAACTTAAAAGAATGAAACATCACAATGGGAAACAAACAAAAAAATTCACTCAAAAAACATACTTTCTTTTTTTTTTGTAAAAATCCCATCGGTGACTACATTTGATTCCTGCGATTTCACACTTTTACAGCTTGGCGTCGCCCACTTCCAACCCAGCAGAAAAGCAGAAAGTCGAGCCCAAACTGTTGCCAGCGTTGGTATAAATAACCCATTCTGAAAGGCTGAATCTCCTACAGTGAGAAGCTTAAATCTGATTTGAAATTCTGATCATAAATGAAGTTTCTTTTTTCCTCCCTATCCAAGGGATGGAAATGATTCTGTTTTTCGAGTCCTTGTCTATGTAGAGTCCCCTAACAAGATAAAGTGTGATCTAGTGATTAATGATACATCTAGGCAGCAGTTATTACTCTATCTGCTTTAATGAATGTTTCATGCTCTATCTTGCTGGATGAATTTGATTGCGGCAGTGCCTACAAAGGACTCGAGTTCGGCAGTAACAAAATGTTCCCTTGATGAAATCTTTTTGTTAGCTGTTATTTTGTTAGAAAGACGAACCCAGACATAACTTTCCAAACATCATTGGCCTCCTTATTGTCAGTGCTCTGACAGAATACCAGATATCTTATACATACCTTTTATTGTCCTGAAAATAACAAAAAGAAAGATATCTCTGCCAATAGGTTGGAGCAACGACTTTCTGTTCATTGCAGTATCTGGACTCTTAAAATGCACACTTTGGAAGCAAAGCGCAAGTCAGACAACATTTGTCTTTCTGACAGTGCTGCGCAAAAATATTCACTCCCCTGGAAGCTTTTCAGGGTTTTTTTTGTCCTTATGTAACAAACAGAAGCTTCTTTGTATTCTTTTGGGATTTTATGTGATGAACCACATTTCTATTGACCGGACAGTGAAACTTTTGCCACAGTCTCAAGTCTTTTGATTTTTTTTTTTTTTTCAGCGGCGTTCTGTTTTTAAATCACATCCATCTTCCCGTGCCCCCTGGATGCCACCGTTTTCTGTTGCTTTGCGTTCTCCTTTGCCAAATTAGGGTTGTTGTAAACAATTATTTTCCTATTAGTTACCATTTATATTTATTTCCGTTAACAAAAAAGTTTTCTCAATTTCAGTTGTCATTATTTTGTATAGTTTTAGGTAACGATAGCACCTTGCTGGGAAGCAGCCCCTAGAGAAACGCTATTCTATTTCAGTCAATTTAAGGTTCCCTGGAAAAACAATGAAAACTCTGACATTTTCATCAAGCAATAAAATCCTGCCGGAAACTCCAGACAGAACGTGACAGAATGTTCTGTCTGGAACTGGGAAAACAGATCCACCCTATCTTATGCTAGTCACGCTTAGTGTTTGTCTGCAACATATTGGCGAAAGTGCGCAATACATACTCCTACCTAAATAGTAAAACATAACTAAGGTTTGAGGCAGATAATTTTTAATACTCTCTGTGCACAAATCATTCAATGAATCGTTACGGCCCTATACTAGATTACACATCCTGCTTTCTTTAGAAAAGAAAACTCGTCCCATTTCACCTCAGATGAACCAACACGCGACGGGGAGACCCAGTTGAAAGAAAACTTCCTCTGTCATTTTTTTAAGGGCCTGTAGTTTGAGAAATTGTGTAAACAGCAATTAGCTTTAATTGCTTTGAGAAGGAGGACAGCTTGTATGTTTAGCTTGGAAAATGCCAAGACCAAACAAGATGCCTTTCAGCTTTCAGAGCTTGGCAATCCCTAAGTGTTGGGGAACACGTGTATCGCTTCGGGCTAATTTACATCGATGTTCTTCATCAACACGCCAGCGCCAGAATGGCACAAATTTCTTGTATGCAAATGCCACATCGTGTCCACATCGGTTTTTATATGTAGATGGTATGATAGCGGCAATAATGACAGCTGGTAATCAGATACAAGTGCTGTATGTCAGACAAATTAGTACGTGATTTTCTCTCTACACGCTAGTTATCATATAAATGGCACCGGCGCACATCCATCACCACACAATCCAGCACAGGGCCTGGACTGCTTTTTTTCCTCATCATAAAATAATAATGAATGTAATCGGTGCAATATTGTGTGAGGAGTTTTGAATAAAGAACAGTGCAGGATGGAGCATATTACTCTGCTTCCTTCCTCACTAGGTGCAGATGTGCATAAGACCCTGATTAATAATATATGTCTAATTCTTGCTCAGTTCCTCCAGGGTCAGTTATTACCCTGTAGTACCTTCGTGAGTTTTGACAACTGCAGTAGAAATCCCGTTTTTACCGTGTTTTTTGCCCCAAGCTGGATTTATAAAAATAAAAAAAGAAATCCCGATGTGTGAGTCGATCATTTTCTAAGTGTCTAAATAGCTTCAGAGGAGACGTTGAGAGCATTTTCAGAGACGACAGCGTTGGAGTTAAGTTCATTCCTGGTGTTGCAGTGCTGTGACGAAAAATGTTTGGCCTCCCTGCACATTTCTTTACTTGTTTGCCATTTTTAAGTGTTTTTGTTCAGCATTGAAATTCTAATGTGAGACAAGGATAACTTGACCAAATTCAGTTGAAGTTTTCAAACGATGTGTCATGATTCATTGATGAGAAAATTACTGGGTGATTTTGGAGTGGATGAGAAAGTCTGAGGCCAAAAAGTACATGAAGGACGACGATTTCCCAAAAAAACACCTAAATGGTCGCCAAGTCTTCCACGAAGATATTTTGTGTGCTACAAATACGAACGTGGAACTTTTTGGAAGACGTACGTTTAGTCTTGAACAGATGAACATACAACGCCTGTTTGCAAATTCATGTATTCCACACGTATTTTAATGTGTGTTAAGATATGCTTGCTGTTTGACTTAATGAAGTTAGGCAGCTATGTTTGTAGACGGGAATCTCAGTTATTCATTGATTTTTGCTATTCACGGGGACCACAAATCCTGAGTTTTTTTCAGAATCGCTGTGTTTTCGTGAAGCGAATTCATTTTCGTAATTCCAATTTGCACAATTCTATGGAAAAGCATCCACTGTCTGTTATAATGAACACTTGATGGTAGTCGTTGCAGCCACCGGCGGCACAACCAGTTATTAAGTTTAGAAGAGAACGCCTTTTTTACTCATTGCATTTGCTCAGGCTAGTGTGATGTGCTTTCGCTCTGAAAGTATTTCCAGACACAACATCACTGGAGTTGAGGAAACTCCTCGCTCTCAATCCAGACCGAACCGAAGCCATTAGTGTCCTTAATTGCACCTGCGCTCGTCACGTTGTTCGGCCGTCACAATGTCTGCTGTGACGGAAAAGGTTTACAGGTGAAGTACTCTCCCCCTAATTGCTGCGTTCATCTCCTCATATTTTCCCTGAATACAATTAGATCTGACTTCCTCCAGGCTGTAAGTGCTTAAAGATTCAGTGGCTTTCTTAACCTCATTACCTCCTAATACTCCCACTTTTCCCTTCATCTATAATGAAACAGGATGAAGCTATTTATCTTTGTCACTCTTCTTTCAGCCCTTTGTTTCTCACGTTGTTCTGATGCAGCGAGTGTACTCATCCCACAATCTTTTGAGCAAATATTCATGACTTCATTAAAGAGCAGTTTTCATGTAAAGGTTTGGGTTGACACTTTTTCATTCAAGTCTCTCTGGATAAGCGTTTCTCCCAGAAGAAATTAGACTAAATGTTATCGCCTTCATTATGGAAAGCACTTGTCCGTTAAAGCTTCAATTTAAGGCTTTTTCTCTGTATAAATAATTGATAGTTGGGGAAGATTTCTGTAGAGTCAGCAGTTCAGATGAAGAGCAGCCGGTACAAACTTGAGTCATGAGTTGTTTACCACTAGATGTGTTCTTTGAAACACATCTAGTTGATCAGACAGAGCCAGCTCCTCTTCACTGCCTCTGGACCGTCCAGATATTTGAAATCAGGAAAAGAGGGAAGTTGGGCACAACAGGCGACAAAGCTGAGTAAAATTATGAAGAATGTCTGAAAACTGGCTGTAATAACGAGATATGGTACCTTGAAAACTTTTCATCTCTCATAACCTTTTCTACATTTAGTTACTTTACAACCACTTGCGTTTACATCCAACCCCTTTACCTTGAGACCCTTATTAAAACCAAGTCCAACCAGTGGTTAGAGATGGTGCTGGGAGCATCACAGTGTGTGCAGCAACAATGACGCCGCAGTGTCTGCAATGTATATGGTGAACAACACAATGTACTGCAAGCCTACCAAGTAGGAGTGCACAGCGCAATCGACCCTAATTTTCTTAAATCTGGGATAATTGGCGATTGGTTGAGCCTTAAATCCACCGATCTCATCAGCGAGTCTAGAAATCAGCCATTGTCGTCTGTTGCTCTGCCGTGAGAGAAGTTTGACTGACAGACCACCGGTTTTCGTCTGTTTCCGACATTTTCTTTGATGGCTAAATATGGCAAATTCTGATCAAATACTCCTTTCCAATGCATGCCCCTTGATTATTAACATGTTTATGTCAATTTTCTTTCACTCATTAGTTAAACGGCTGTTTATTTTAAGAAGAAAAATCTAAGTTTTGAGTTAAAGGACTGATTTTTGTGGAAAAACAAAACCTTTAAAGTCACTGCTGGGATTTTTTTTTTTTTTAAATGTCTGAATGAAATCTTGACGATTGACGTTTTCATATTTTGATCTAATAAGTTAAATATTCAGAGCAGCAAAACAAGGTAACAAAGTAATGAAATGACAAATTGTCATCACTTGAAAAGAAGTTCAGATATGATCTCCAGATGATAATAATAATAGGAACCTTATTGTGGGCCTTGAGATATATATATACGATATATATAGATCTATATAGATCTATATATAGATATATAGATCTATATAGATCTATATATAGGTATATAGATCTATATAGATCTATATATAGGTATATAGATCTATATATTTCTTTCTCAAGATGTTGATCTTGAGAAACAAGAAAAAGCGGTCATCACTTATAATAACAAGGACATTAAGCAGTAACAGCGAGGCCCGGGTTGAAGTATTTCACACAGGGCTTTGTTGGATGGGTTGTGGGATTGATCCGAAGTTTGTGTTTTATGCAGAAAGTAGACATTAATGTCAAGGTTTTCCCTAGTGTGTGATGAGCCTGACGGGTTGCCAGGCTTTAATTACCTCTCCACCAGGCTGAACGTCGTTTGTTTATTTTTTATTTTTTGATACACAGTGTTGGTAAAGATGGATTAAGCAAGGTTTATAGTTTACTGGGCGCGCATCAAGGGCATAAAACACGGTGAGCGGCGAGTGGACCGCCCTAGCGCCCCTTCCACCGGGCTTAGCAAGTTTTCTGGAGAAAACCCTGTGATGTTATTTCTCTTCAAGTAGTCCGTTTCCGCAGGAGACATGGATACTTTTTTGGAAAGCGAACTCCTACTCTTCACTAATTAACAACAAAGATTGTCAAATTGTACTCTTCTCTCAGAATCAGCATGGACTTCCTCAGCAATTTGAGCTACACTGGCTCGTTTTAAAAAATCGGACCCGATAGATTCTGACCATTTCAGACCAGAAACGGTTTCAGTTTGGAGATGTTCTGACCCAGTTGTCAACCCATAACGGTTTATCCTGTGTCAAGCTCACTTAAATCCTTACGCCTTCCTGAGTTTTCTGCTTCTACTCATGAACTGTGAGCTAAAAAAAATTGAAAAAGATAACGAGAGTTATTCACTTCACCTGTGAGCGACCATAACATTATGCCTAATTTCTTCCACAGTCGAATTCAGAGGGACGTTCCTGTGAGCATTTTCCATTTATGTGAAGCTTTAATATTTTTGGAGTTTGACAAAATGTTTGCTTGAACAGAATTTATCATTTTAATTGTATAAAAACGTTCAGAGGAAGAAACACACACACCAGAAAAGGAGGCAAAGACAGTGAAATTCACAAGGTAGAGGGAGACGAGAGCAGAGGAAAAAAAATACCCTGAAGCAGAGAGAGATGCAGAAGTACAACATCTGAAATAAAGAACTGATAGCCAGGCCTAGGATAAAGAGAAGTCCCAGGGTGGAAGATTGATCTGGCACAGAGGCGCCTGCATGAAGAGAGAAGGACGTGGAGGAGAAAAGGGGGAAGTCGCTCTCAGCGCACACAGGAGCTGATGGGGAGGAATGTAAAAATCCTGGTGTTTTGGATGCAGCTGGCAAACAAACAAGCGCCGTCAAAAACAAGCCATCTTTGATATGTCGAGCTCCCACCTCCTTACTCTGAAAAGTTCAGACTTTTCCCCGCCGCGAAACCTATAAATCTACCTGATCTCAAAGCAAATTTTAATTTAACACGCCGTTACGTTATGAGCTCGCGGTACGTCGTTCAAATAAAAAAAAGAAAAGAAAGAAAAATACAGTTGATGAAATGTCACCTTACCTCAAAACGCACTCAGAGCATCTCAATGCCCTGTTCCTCAAAACGTATTGAGAAACCGACAATGTGATGGGTGGGAGACAGTCTGTTTCCTGCGGCGGTTCGCTCCGTCTTCCAGTCTCCTGGCTTTAATTATTAATGTTACATTGACACACCGCATACCGAATGAAGCAAAGGTTATGAGTCACAGAAATATGAGCAGTCCTGTTAAACAAGAGGGAGGAAGATGAATTTAATTAAAGTTGTGATCTTTGGAGAGCAGATATTGCAGAGGATTCTGCACAAAGCACGTCATTAATGCATCGAACTGCAGTCCACACCGGTGCAAAGATGGAGTCCTAGTTTCATATTTTGATTTCCTCCGTTTGTTTAATAGATGCGGTACAACGTTGACATGTTGCTCTTTTTTTCTTTTCTTTTTTTTTAGATATTGGCCTATTTCATGATGTCAGACAGGTTACATTGAAGTGATTTCTTGATTCTGACAGAACTCAAGTATGGATGTGGAAAGTGAAACTAATTTGGTTTCACACCTGATAGTCTGGTAGGCCACAAAAGGATGAGGTTTGTTACATTTTCAGCCGGTGCGGCTCACTTTCACACTGCATTGTGTCAAACGCACCAAGCTAATTTAAAACTCTGTTCCTCTCCTCGCCTGTGGGGGACGCTGAAGGAGACGACACAGAAACAACAGAAGACATGAGCGCCACTTCCTTTGTCGTAAAATGTAAGCAAAAATGGAGTAATGTCAGATTTTAGCGGTTGTAGGATTTTTTCGTTTGTTGTTGGCAAAAGACGATGAAACATTTTGTCTTGCCAGCTCGAGACATGTTTGATTTTGATGTAATTACCCAGAATGCCGAGCGCTATAGTCCGCTTCCAACTTTTGGAGCGTCCTCTGGTCCACACTGCATTCAATCGGCACCGGAGTTCACAAGAACCGAACCGAAATCTAGGTTTTCCTTTCCGGACCACATCATAATTTAATTTCCCAGTCTCCCCTTCTCAAACAAACTGGACTTGATACAAACCAGAATTTGATTAAAGTTGACCGAACAGGGCTGGTGTGAATGCACCCTAAAAATCAGGTTTTCAAATAAAATGTGATCAATCATCGTTAATTCATGATTCAACACAAGAGGCGGATATTTATGTTTGTTTTATCTTGATACTCTAAAGTGTCTGGACTAAAAATATGATGATGATGATTTAGTTTTTGCAACATGTTAGTTTGGATAACTTTTCCTTTAATAAATTAAGTCAGTTAAAAAACAAATTTTGTACTTGGATTACCTTTGTCTGATATTAAAGTTTATTTAATCTGCTACTTTTGGAAGAAAGAAAAATCTTTAAAAATTTGTAGTTTGGGTTTTCCGTGCCACCTTGGATATGTCATTTCTTCACAGAGATGTCCACAAGCTTTAAAATCTGTTGATTGCGATTTATTAATGTTATTCTGATTAATTTCTTTGCTGAAGCTTTATTTCTTTCATCATTCAGTAATAAAGTCTAGACCAAATGCTTTTCTATTTATCCCCCATCTAGATATTTGTGATTCCAAAGCAGAGTCAGAGTTCACGTCGCCGAGTCTCTTCACCCGGTCATCCGAACATTATCAAGACGTTTTGTCGGCACCAGTCGATGCGGCTGTCCTGTTCCTGCTGGAACAGACGTGACGAGCTCCGTCTGCTTGTCTTTCCAGGGGAACGGTGGAGGCGCGCTTCGTCTACGTCTTCGTCCTGGGCATCCTCTTCTCGGGCACCAAGGACCTGCTGAGATCCCAGATCGTCACGGCAGACGCAAAGCTGAAGAGCAGGGGATTGTGGGAGATTTATGGTGGCCTGGTGCTGCTGGTTTCGCTCCTGTTTCGAGCCCATAACCTGCCGGTGCTGTGCTGCGGTCTCCTCATCCAGACGCTCATGGCTCAGTTCATCTGGAAGAAGCTCCACTACGACGCGGCCCAGACCACCATCATGCACTACTGGTTTGGCCAAGCCTTCTTTTACTTTCAGGTAAGCTAAACACCTTTGTAATTTTTACAACTTTTCCTTTACAACTGTGTTTGTACGCACCTCCAAACTTCACTGTCTCTGTTGTGTTTTTGGTGTTACGAGTGTCCATACGGGCCTTTGCAGTTCAGTTCACTGCTTATTGGTTTCTTTGAAACAGTTGTACCTGTTGATTCAGGTCTTTCTGAAAGTCCTGGGCTTTGGGTCAACTCTTCTGATAACTCTTTTCAATCAGAAATCTTGCGAGGAGCGTCTGGTCATGGCCGTTCTCCGATCCAACGATGTTCCAGATTACCGCCTCAACATGTTCAGAAGTTTAGAAATCCCTCAGAAGCAGTACCATCAGAATGTTTTGCAACAATAAGGCTGTGAAGGTCTTGAGACAGTTCTTCATGCGTACTCATCATGCGACGTTCCTTGTGTGACACCTGGGTAATGACGTCTTTTCATGGACTGCAAAGACACAAAATATTACAAAGTGTTATTACTCTGGTTTCTAGTGCAAATAACTTGGAATAAGAGAAAACTAATTCATAAGTCACTTTTTAGCAAGTATGTAGAGCTTATTTTAAGTCAATAACTAATTAATATTGATCAAAACATCTGGCAGATTTCTCAAAAAAACGTGAAAATTGCCTTGTTGTAAGTTAAATGATCTGCCAGTAGAACCAGTACTTTTTAAAATCAATATTAACTTAAAACAAGCTCCTATTTCTTGCTGAAAATTTCCCTGTAAGTTTAGTTTTGTCTTATTTCAAGTGCACTAGCATATTTATACCAGAAATTAGACAAAAATATTCAGTGATATTTAGTGTTTTAGTAGCGTAGGTCATCATCAGTTTAGACTGAACCAGCCGACATCCATTTGCACCAACGAGTGGCAAATTTCACCTGATATCTTGGCTTTCCATGCCTTTCTGCATGTATCATTTAACATTATTACACATAACTTCATTTCTGAACGTATTTGTTTCTTCTTTTCTTCCCATGTGTATTTTCTGGGGGTTGTTGCCGACACCTGGTGAACACTTCATATAATCAACATCTTTAGAAATATGTTTACTATGAGGAATTGAGATGTTTTCAGATTTGTCCGGTGAGGATGAGGAAGTCGGAACAGCTGGGAGACCTTACAGACCATCACTCTGCAGTTCATTCATCAGTTCAAATGAACTAAAATGCTAGCAGCTATCAGATAGACATCGTAATTTGTCCTCCACTTCTAACCAACTCTCTTCCTCTGATGGTCAGTACAGTACGTCTCTTTTTCCCTCCCTTAAGTCCAAGCTTTTTTTTTTTTTTTTTTCCAATCCCAGACCTGAGGTTTTCTTCTAAGGGAGAGATTGATCGTAGTGGGTGAGGACAGATCCATCCTCCTTTACTTTGCTCCAAAAGTGCTCGCTATATCCTGTCTTCATCTTCCATTTGTGGAAATCTTTCCTGCTTCTCCTGAGCCCAAATTCTCTTTTAGTTTCCAACACATGGATTAAAAGGTTACATCGAACATCGCTACGTACTTTCTGACCTTCAACATTTATAGTTTCTTGCTCTTTAATACATGTATGATGATACACTTAGGCAAAGATTTTTTTCTCAAAGTGCCTTTGGTTTGTTGTTGGAATTGCTTAACAAAATATGATTAACTCACCTTTTACTGTTCATCCATTTTAAATGTAACAATTTAATGTTATTATGATTTGATCCTATGTAACATGAGCAAACGTTTTAGTGAAGCTGCTTTGTTCTCTAAGGTCAAATTAAAATGACCTCATTATGCGTAGGCTTTTGGGTTTTTTTTTTTTTTTTTAGAGAGACAAGGCCGGTTTATCTGCAAAGTGCATTTCTACAAAGAAATTCAAAATGTTTACGCAATGAAAATATAAAAAGGCAACAAAAATAAACAAAAACAACTAAAGGAAAGTGATGAAAAGTTGGAAAACAGACTCAAATTAATGATGTTGCAGCTGTTATTCATCAAATCAACTGTAAACAAATGGGGTTTTAGCCTTGATTTAAAGGATCTCAGTGTTTCAGCTGCTTTGCAGTTTTCTCTGAGTTTGTTTGAGAAAGAGCTGGAGTTTCTTAAAGAGACAGAGGCCCAATTTCAAGTCGTTAAATTGGCAAGTAAGATTAGTTTCAAGTCTTATTTGATTTAGTATTTTTTTTAACAACTGAAGTTAACACACGTATTTGATTTTGCTATAAAAAGCTACTATGTGCCTGGAAAACACATTTAAAAGTTTTCCAATTCTTTAAAAAAACAATCTTTTCAATAACATCCAGTTTAATACAGTTTATTTAAATCACCCAAATTAAAACAAATGTAATTCCAAGTTGCTTTGGAAGACAAGTCAAGCTGACATGCAGAAATATGTAATCCAGTCCAATCATCTGGACATTTTCAAACTCAGTTAAATACATTCCCGGCGAATCCCGGCTGCGTTGCACTGCAGCCAGATTCATTTCTTCTGCCGACCGATTAAAGGTTTTCTCAGGAAGCCTGCAGCAGATTGAATCGGTTTCTACTGACGCAGCTGTGCATCGGGACTCCTCGCCTTCTTACGCGACAGGTTGATCAGGTGGTCAAGTGTTTTCGTCTGATTTTCAGAGACGTCTAACTTGATGATCTGGCAGACTCTGTAGACATTCAGGAAAGCTCTCGCCTGTAATAAAAAGCTTGGCGGTGTTTGAGGAGCACCGCTGTTCTCAAATGAACTCCGTCGCTCTGGTAGAAAGTCCAGCAGGGGGAAGCTTGTTTCCAGGCGATGCTTCCCGATGCCCAGTGTGCAGGACTTCTTCGTTTCAGCTCAGCCCACATAAAGCAGGTATTTGCTTCGCGGCTGTTCGTCGTCGTCGAAGGAACTCATTCAGTGACCCTCGTCGTCTCGCGGGTCGTTAAGGCCGTGATGGGCTCGGGATTACTCCGTCGCCAGACAATTTCCCACCTCTGTGTCCAGGCTTGTAATTATAAAGCTGTGGAAAAACGGTAACATTTCTCCAGAGGACGCAACCCTAATGGGTTCGTTAAGGAGCAACGTGTGAAATTTAGGCTGGGATGATACAAAAGATTAGAACTTAATTGGTGATTGCTGGACTCCAAATGAATCCTTTTTTAGGCCCTTCTGACATATTAACGATGTTTCGTCAATATCCGTTTGCTTTAAAAGACGCCAGAGCATCATGGGAAAAATTCCAGGTAACTTCATTCCCAGAAACAACCGAGTGATGAGACGACGACACAAAGTGGTATTTATGCAGCCCGTTGTGTTTCTATCAAGACAAAGTGGTGTATGAATGTAACCCGGAAGTGAAAGGATATGTTGTTTTGAACATATTGTTAATGAGTTATTATTTTTGTTGAAACACGTTTTGATTCAATCACAGCTGCATGGGTCTTTAAGGGGATTTTCTGCTTGGCATTCTTGGAAAAATGGCTCAAGGTCAGTCAGATTATACTGAGTGGTCACCAGAGAACAGGGATTTTTAAGTCGAAAAATATCTGTGCGTGTGTGTAATGTTGGATTTGTAATCCTTGAAAGGCTCTTTGTGTGTAACTTTGGATAGTTGTATCTGTGAAGCATGATTTGTACAGTGTAAAAAGAACATTTTTGCTGAAATCCGGGTACTTGTAAATATGTGGTCAAATGCATATAAAAAAGGTGAAGGAATTACAAATACAAAATAAAAGCACACACACAATTTCAAATTCTATAAACATTAAATTCCTACACACAAATTTTTTAACTTCTACCTCAGAAATCTGATAATTAGGAATTCAAACCTGCTCCTAAATTTCTCCCGCTAATAGAAAAATATGAGGAGGACAAAGTTTCCAACTACCAGACATATAAAACATACGACCACATATTTACAAGCAACCGGAGTTACAGACAAATTTTTCTTTTACGGTTTACAAATCATGTTTCACAGACACAACTATCCAAAGTTACACACAAAGATTCGTACACAGATTACAAATCCAGCATTCCACACGCACAGATATTTTGAGACTATTACGAAATGTAAACAAATGTAGAGTAGCGGTTATAGGACTGTTTGTTTTGTTAGTATTTACCCAGAATGCCCTCTGCTGGGGCTTTGCTTCCTGCTTGTGGAGCGCTCTGCTGGCGTTACGCCTTCTCACCGCTCCAGAGTTCACTTCAACCGAACCGGGACCCGGATTTTAGTTGGACCATTTTTTGGGTCCATTAAACTGTCCCAAACAAACTGAAGTTTGTTAGATTACACCCAAAGTTTTATGGCAGATTCTCAATATGTGACTGGACATTTAGCTGTTTAGCTTCCTCTACTATCAGAAAAGAAACGACTCTCTCACCACTCTGTATCAGATGAAGTGGACAAGTGAGTTTCTGCAGGTTTCCGCTTGACTTGTACTCTTTCCGTTTACAACACAGACCAAAAAGAAATGTTCAAAAGCAGATTTCTTTACAACCTAACCCGACTTTAACCTCTCCACAACATTTTATCTGCCGTGGTGGGCTGCATGTCTAGGTGACTTAAGAAAACAGGATTTTAATTTGTGTTCTGCATAATAAAATCAGTATAAAACAGATATAGATTTGTAACTATGACAAAATGTTAAGGCTAATGTGAAACTTCATCTTGGGAAGCAGCAATAAAGACAGAAATTTGCATTTTTTCCTACTTTTTCTTCCTCTCTGGTACAGACGCCATCAAACAGATGCATCATCCAGCCCTGCTGGCTCACATCCTCCATTTGAGGTGCTTTTTGTTTTTTCTTCTTCTGAAACATTTCGCTCTTCTACATTTTCAAAAGCAATAAATATTTGCTGTTTGTGAGAGGAAAAAATGACAATGAAAGCAAAACAGTGGGACTTCCAGCAAGAAAGGAAGAAGAGAAGCATCTATATGCCGCCTCCAACCTGCTCACTCACAGTTACTGTTTGTTTAAAGCGGAGCCAGCTGTTTGCATCTTCTCCCTCCCCGATCAGACGTGCGCGCAGATGGAGATGAAATTGTTAGTTTGCGAGACGCGGCCCGGCAGATCGCCGCCGTGTTCGCATTCAGGCAGAGTCACGTTCGGATCTTCACGGGTTTGGTCTGTTGGAGAGCAAGAAAAGGGAGAAACGAACGTTCCTGACAGAAGCACAACCGGCTCTCGAATGCCGCTGTCGTTCATTGTAAACTGAGATCAAAATAAAAAGGTAGTGTGTATCAGTGTTGTTGTACTGGAGACTGGTCTTGGTCTTGAAAGGATTTAATTGCAATGTTTTACACAGAGCTGTAAAGGTGCGCAAGATGTAGCAAGAAGATGTGAACATTTGTTGAACTGAAAGAAATTGATGGTAAAGGGGAGCTATTATGCAAAATTCACATTTTGTTAATTTGTTTACTTGCTTTTGGGTCTCTACTGCTTCTAAAAACAGTCCAAGTCATTTTTGTGACAATAACGTCATGGGGTTTTTTTTTTTTGGTGTCTGGAAAATGAGCCGTTTCAAAAACCTTCTGATTGTGAAGCTACAACCGACGAGCATTGCACTGTCACCTAGCAACGGTTAAAAGAGCCATTGGTCAGCTTTTTTAACCGCTGTACAATGGCCGCTGGAACAGACAAGTTTTTTGTTGTTGACATATCATTCAGAAACAACTTGCTGCATTCCTGTTGGTTTTGCAGGAGGCTAATATATAATATAATATCTAATATATATACTATGCTATACTATCTATATATAAGTCTGAAATGATTTTGTCAAGATCGCTCCCTTTTTTGCTGTTGTTGGCAAATATACAGGTGAACATTTCCAATTTGTCCTGAGTGGTTTGACCTCCAGCCCAGTTCCTCAGAGCTGCACGTGCTGATCCGATCAGGGACGCAAAAACAACTGGCTCGCCGGGAAGTCAGCAGCGTCTCAGAGTGATGATTAAAAAGCGAAAGCAGTCGTCCGTTCTTTAAGTGTTTCCAGCCACTGATCATTGTGTGTGCACTTGTTTTTGTCTGTACGCAGTCATTTCTGTGCTCTCATCAGGGCTCTAAAATGTTTGCTTTGTGCACCCGCAGGGCAACTCCAACAACATTGGCACCGTCGACATTTCTGTGGGCTTTGTTGGTCTGGAAAGCTACATCGAAGCGCCTGCCATCTTTTTAACAGCTCTCAGCACTTACGCGGGTCCCCTGCTCTGGGCCTGTCACCTCGTCTGCTACCTGAGCTCGGAGAGAGAAAGGTACGTGTCACTTACAAAGTCGATACATGGCAGAGATTTTTAAGTGTTTGGCGCTGGAGCCCTAGGATTTTCATGGATGGGGAGGGAAACGTATAAACTTTTCATATAAAACTCAACTGTGTCTGCAACTAAATCTTATTTAGAAAAAAGGAAATTAAAGTTGGATGCATTCAGGTTGGTTATTTATTCTGCTGTGAAACTATAAGGCTACAAGTCCCTGTTACCTTGATTCCACTATGTGTCAGAAAATGAATGAACCAAGTTGCAGTTGTGGAAAAGATTTTCTCTCTTTTTATTTTCTTAATTTCAGTTGAAGTTCAATCTGAATCTGGGTTATATCAGCTCAGAAGATAATTTAATTTTTATAAACTTTTCACATGAAGTTTATATGTGTAAACATCCACTCTGCCAATGTGCTGTCAAAGTCGATGTGAGCCGAAACGCCAAATCCTGCAGCTTATGTTACAGTTGTCAAAGTCAGGCTAGCATAGCTGACCTACTTCTCTCTCCCTCTCTGTTTTATTTTGCTAAAACATTTTCCTGTCCTTATCTAGTTATTGTCGTGCTGACAATTAGTACTGCATCTCTTTTTCTTTATATATCACACATACATTTAAGATTTAGCTCGTTATCGTGACAACTCAACAGATTAGCCAGTGATCGGGACCGTTTTGGAGCAGCTTTCACGCTGCAGCGTGTTCATAGTGGGTTCCACTGGTTCCGGTTCAGGTGGTAAAACAGATTGTTGGTATTCCCCGACATGCGCTCAACACTGTTTGCTGTGCGCAATGCTGTGTTTTTGTCCGGCTTTAAATCCCCAAAATACTAGAATGACTCCTGGACTGAGCTGCTCAAGCCCTCCTTTCCTCCAGGACACTCGCTTCTTTTTCCTCTCTGGTACCTGAATTAAGAGGCTACAGCTGCACACTTTATTTGTAACTCTGTGTTGTTGCTTTTTATTTGCTACCGAAATATTTCCAAACTGCTACAGTTTGTATTTGTGAGCAGCAGAAGTGTGGCAGCCTTCGCTCGCCCAGCCGAAGAGCAGCATGCCGCCACTTTTTGCCACTTAATGGCACTTTATGCTTCAAACAGCTGGAGAAACAATAAAAAAAACACCTGCCTGTTCTCTGGTGTCTCCTCTGAACGGACTATGAGCCACAGCTGCTAAGTTGTGTGTGGAGGTGGTGGAGGATGATGGGTGGAGCGGGGAGCTGCGATTATTTAAATATCACTGACTGAATGAGGACAAACAAAACACATTCATTCCAGTTGAAACACACTGAACTGCCTTCACTCCTCAGATTTTCCCGATAGCCTCAATTTTAATTCTTACCCTGAGGGAACTTACAAAGATTTTCTGAAATATATTATTTTTACAACACAAAAGTTAACATTGCACAGCATGGCACCTCATCTGGAGAGAGGCCATTAACTAGGTGTGTGTGTGTGTGTGTGTGTGTGTGTGTGTGTGTGCAGGCCTCCAATAAACAGGGCTCTCCCACAGCATGAGGCCCCCATGCACAGTGCTGAGTGATGAGGCTTGAATCTGTCCTAGCAGCTGTTCTGACGCTGAACGCCAAAACTAAAATGAAGCGAAAATAGAGACAAAGATGCTCCGGGTGTAAAATGAGTCAGTCGGTCTTTAAAATGCCAGGAGCAGAAATGAGAGGCTGCAGACTTCTGGTCTGATCAACAAAGCGTTTCAGCACCAGTGTTGTTGGCGCCAGGTGAGCTGGACCCAAAGGTTCTGTCCATCTATTTATTCACTTTTATGTCTTTAAGAGTTTTTCATCCTTTTATTCTTCCTTTTGTTTATCCAGCTGTTTAGTTATCTTTAACTTCAGAGTGTCGACACATCCTTAAAAAGTCTTAAACTTGATCAGTTTTAGCTCTGAATGTGTTGGTTTTTTCCAGTCCTTTCTTTAAATTTAAACTCCAGTGGTTGACAATGAATCCCTTCATCAGGATCTCAGCCCTTGTCACATGTAGGGGCATTTTTGGGCATAAATTCTTGCCAGCATACCCTCATGTAGGCATATTCTGTGCTGTGTGTTGTAAGCCTGGCGGGCCACCAGGCTTTACTTGCTCCCCCATCAGGCTAAGTGATGTTTTTTTTATTTATTGGATAACTCAATGAGCCGGGTGTGTGATCACCAATCACACCGTTTTGTACCTCCGCTATTGGTCTCGCACGCTATTATGGTGCCGACTGGTGCACCTCTAAATTTTTTAAACTTTTAATATTTTTCAATACAAAACACTGGGCTGCTGGTGGACTGCCCTGCCACCGGTCCACCGCTACATTGAAGATGAGTGGACGTTCATCAACCCACTCTGCGTCACTCAGGGGAGTGTGAAGGTAAAGGTTCAGAGTTGTGGCATCAAAATTGTTGGATGTCTGGAAGTATCTCGAGGAAAAGGAAACCGTAGAAGCACGGGAACCAAAGTCAGATTCTGGGAGATCTGACATCTGCTGGTGTCGGATCGCTTTCTGCAGCTTCATCAGAACCCTGACCATCGGTTTTATTTAGCGAGTCGTCCCCGAACGCGGCTGCCTCCACAGGAAGCTTCCCGTGTTTCCTCTCCCGGCTCTCGTCACATTAAATCCAGCTTTAATACGTTACACGCCGGATTACAGCGGCGGGTAAAAGAAGCGAGCGTCACTCCTTATTATCCCTTATTAGTTGCAACGCAGCGCTCCCCTGCAGCGGACCCGGCTGCATTAGGCACTCAGAGGTATTGTGACGAATGAAACAAAAAATAGTCCGAGTTCATTAAGGATTCACTCTGCAGTATCAGCAGATTGACCATAAAGGAGGGGAGGTGGAAGTACTGGATCGACGGCCGCTCTGCCGGTTTCCTTCACGCCGTGTCATTATTGAAACAAATCGTTGCTTTCATCTGTGAAAGGCCTCATATTCTGACAGAAACCCCAGCGAGAAAAGGAAATATTTAACCGTTTCATTCAAGTTTTGTTTGTTAAAAATACTTGAAAAGCCAGTGGCAGATCCACAGCGAGTGGGTTTTACTCAGCGTATCTATTATTCATCGGTTTTCTGTTGAGTTGGTCTTTGCAGCTCTTCTTAGAGCGTTTAACTTGTTTTGTAGACCAGAGATATTTGTCATGAATCTCGTTTAGTGAGCTGACAGATGAGACTGAAACCAGCTCAAAGGGATTATAAAACATTCACGACTCAGTAGGAGTTTTTGGAGTGACTCACCAAAGAAAACTTTGAGCCGCGGCTCGGCGGACTCTGGCAGTTTTGGTTCTGCAGAACCGGACTCACCGAGCCGGCGGGGGGGGGGAGCGGGTCTGACATCACAGCTGGGAAAAGAGTCGATAATAATAATCCAATCTGAACTGATGGCTGAACTCGTCGATCGTGGCGGAAAGGTAGGAATTGACATGATGTCATTGAAGCCACGCATGTTTTTGATGTATTGATCGTAGCAGGACATCTGATCAATTGATATCTAATTTCAGCCTCTGCATTGAGATTGGATTAGATTAGAAATATCTAATGTTACATTTTCAGTTTCTTACTTGTTTTTTTTTAGTCTGTTTTGTTTGTGCTGGGTGATATTAAAAATTGAAAACTCAAATTTTTTTCCTACCAAATCCGATTCCCAATTTTGATCGATTTGGGGGGGTTTTTTCTCCTCACTTGGGACTTTTATTACAGTCACGTGCGTCAGAGTGTTAAGGACAGACTGCAAAAATTTCTGCAAAGCGAATAAGCGGATACCGTCGCAATATTAGCAGAATAAAGATGTAATTTTACCAAAAAAACGAAAATTTAAATTATGTGAAAAAAGCAGTTGTAATGAGAAAAGAGCTTTGAGTTTTAGGTAGATCTTCCTTCGAATCTGTTTGTGTGATTGTTTCAAAGTTCTGATAGTTTGATGCTGATGCGTTGAGTGTTTCTGTTAGGTATTATCTCTAAAACTTACACTAAAGTTTAACTTCACAAGATGCTCAGCATTCTTCATTTTATTTGTTTTATTGTTGTTTTTGTACTAGTACTAGTTCCACTGGTAGATTAAATTTCTATTTATCAGTAAAATAATCTCCTTCTGGAATTTGCACTTTTTTTTGTCAAAATTACAGAATTATTGACTTAAAACAAACACTCATATCTTGCTGAAAAGTTACTTAAGTTGTTTTTATATATTTTAAGTGCACTAACATACCTGCACTAGAAACGAGGCCAAAATCACTTGGTGAGATTTAGTGTTTTTGCGGCGCACCTGCTCCGGCGCCTGCTGTGTCATTTGTTTGTGCAGATTTAAAGCAGCCTTCCTGTCAGCAGCAGAGCACTTCCTGTTCCAGGCGGCGGGGTGGGAGGAGGGGGGAGGTGCGCCTCAGCTTCCAGCGGGGTAAAAACTCCCATCGATACCGGAGTGCTGTGAGGACAATTTGCTTCAGACTCCTGAGGATACACAGTTGCTAATGGGCCTTTTTTTACGACGCTCGCTCTGCATCGGTTTTTGTTTTTTTATTACTATTATTTTTTTCCACGAGTTACTTAAAAACGGGAGACGATTTCCACCGCAACCTCCTCGATGAAAGAGGGGAGAGGCAGTGCAGCGTCTGCAAGCCTATTCTTCAGCTCCCCCCCCTGCACATTGATGCGGAGGTTGTTTACTCTGCGCCGGTCCACAGGTTATTTTACCTCCTGCTGTAATGATGACTCAGCAGTGCAGAGTGTGTGCCTCACCAATCGGGATCCGATTGGCACAAACACACAACCCGATTCAAACTTGGAGAAAACTGATAAACTGAATCAAAACCTTCGACGTAGATTGACCAGTCGAGCTCAGGGTGAGGCGATTATCGACAATAATCACTCGAGGTGTGAGATGCCACCTGTTTCGATATCGATACCAAATACAGGGACCGTATCGCCAATACCGATACTGATACTTTTTAACACAGTCTGATATATCACTAAACTTTTAACCTTTTGGTGCTTTAGTACACTGAAAAAACATAATTTTACCAAGTTATTTTTTTTTCTCTAAGCTTTTAGTTCAAACATTTTTGTACACTTGAAATAAGACACAACCAACTTACAAGTAGCTTTCTGGCAATAATTGGGATAAGTGAATAATTCCTGTAATATTGATAAAGCAGTGCTAGTTCCACTGGGTTATTTAACTTACAACGAGACATTTTTAATATGTCTAAAGTGAAACAATCATTTTTTACAAAGTTTAAAGCTATTTAATAAATGTTTCACTAACATCAACATGATTTGTGTGCTAAATGTAATTTGTGAGCAAATCAAAACAAAAAGAAGAAAATTAAGGTTGGGTTGAGAAACGACGATACAAAAATAAAAGTTTCAAGACGGAATCTGAAACTGAAGTACCAACCTCAGCTCGCTAACGTCGATCCGATGCTGATGCCAACTTGGTATCGATATATTGGATCATTCTTCCCTTGTAATTTCAAGTAAAAATTGTCAACAAAAGAAATTAAGAAGTTTCCTTAAACTAGTACTTGATTAAAACACCTTTTGATTTAAATTCAGCCATCTTTATATTGATCTGTTGCGTCTCACGTGTTAATCTGGTAACATTGATCTCTTTATTGGCCCTCGTCTGGCTGAAGTTCCTCCAATTTCTCTGTGAGGAAACCAAATGTTCTCTTCTAAAGACTTCAAGGCCTCCTGTCAGATTTAAAAGACAATAATTCAGTTTCCTAACAGCCACCTGAAGGTTCAGCACCAGAACTGATGGGTGTTAAAAGCTCTTGCCTGTCAGAAAAAGTTTAAGTCTGGGGTTTAATAGCACATTTGTCCACAGGGTTTTGGGAGGTTTTTGACAGACCTGGACATTTTCTTCTGTCTCTGTCAACTCGACTCCTTAGTTTAGTGATGGAGATCTCATCAGATTGTTGTCTTATGTGGAACACAAGCAGTTTCTCTACATTTTAAGGGCTTGACATATCTTCAACCTCATGGGAAATCACCTATTCAAATTGCACAAATTGCGTCGGAAACGCAGCTACGAGATCATAATTACTGATAAGAAAACACACAGTTTGAATCCAGTGTTGTTACGGTCTCATTGTCCAGCTCCAGTCTCTCCAGTTTGCTAGTTTTACCAAACTGAACGGCTTCTATAATGTCTCTGCTCCACATTTCTGCAGCACTGGTGACCGACTGCCTCCGCAGAGCCATGATGTATTTATGATGCTGTGGAGCTTTATGTAGCCGTCATCTGAAACAAGTGTTAGTGGCTGATGGATTCCCCTCCGCTCCGTTCCCGTCCTCCAGGTGACGGACGTGAGGACGGGGCCGAACTGCCGGCCTCCCTGAGCCTGGACTCGTAGGAGCCGGTCCAGCTCCACATCTAAAACAGAAGTGTTTTAAATGTCCAGGGGCCTCATGCATAAAGCCCACAAAATATGTGCGGCGCCATATTTTACGCACAAGTCGGCATGTATAAAAATTACCTTTGCGTCAAAGTTTGCGTAAAAATACGCACACGTTTTCACTGGACAATATGAAACTATAAAGCCAAAACTCACCTAAATACTCTGAAATCTGACGACATTCAGTTATTTAGACCAAGAAGCATCAAACCCATGTATTTTATGATTTTAATATTTTATTGTTTAAACATTAATGATGAAACTGAACCGTATTTTTTTCTCAAACAATAAGCTAACACGCACATAAAATAAAGAAATTTAAAATTAAAGGATGTGAAAGCCTCACCTGGATGTAAATAGTATTTTTCCTCAGTTTTTGTCTCATAAAGATGTAAAGCATGAAATGAATCTATGGGGTCATTTTAAATAGAGTAAATAGAGTATAGATTTCATTCTCACTAAAATTGGATTAACTCAAACCTGCTGATTGAAAATAATCAACAGGTTTGATTGTTATTATGATTGTCTATAATCATAAGTAGCTGCATAAAGTTGAGCCGCTTTGGCTCTGATGGAGAACATCATCAATGGATTCAGAGGGAGCGATTGATCATATTGATCAGCTGGGAAATGTTGATGATGGTTTATGAGCGTTTGGATTAATCCAGACTGATTATCCTGGAGCTCTGAGCAGAACTTAAAGAGCCGAGCGGTACCGGTACCGGTCCAGCTGCAGTCATCCTTTAGTGGAGCCGCCCGCGATGTGAATGCGCCTTATGGACAGAAATCATCTCTATTTTGTAAATGTCCAACTTCTGCACTTTATTCCACTATTTAGAATAGACACACTCAATGACTCTCTGACTTTACATCCCGAGCTGAAAGCTCGACTCTTCAATCTCTTTATTTTATTATTTTGATCTTTTTTTTCTTTAAAATGTATTTTTATTTTTGTGAGGTGACCTTTTGTGTCCTCAAAGCACCATTTAAATAAAATATGTAGTTATTATTATAAATACTATAGCGCTACAAACAAGGACGTTGCCATGGTTACTGCTTCACGTGGCGGCAGACTTCCGGGTATTTATACTAATTTACAAATGTATTTATGGACCTGCAGCTGCGCTCTATTTCCCGCAAATTAGGATTTATAAAGGAAAGGTGCGCACAGCGTTCTGCATCCAATTTTTTTTGTGCGTCGCACTTTTCTAAATTTTTCCGTACGCCGAGTTTTAGTGTGAAAACTCTTTTATGCACGAGGCCCCTGATGTTCTTCAGCTTGTGATGCAGTGCTGGTCCTTTGAGTGGGCTTGTGCTTTGTTTAGGCCGTGGACTGGTGAGGAGGAACCCTCAGGATGGAGCCCTGATCAAATGAGCCCCCCACACAAAAAATACACCCCAGTCTGTTGTTACACACACCGTTTCCCCTGTGCTTGTAAAGATCTGCTAGAGGAGGGAAAAGCTACAGATGTCCAGATGTTTTACATGGTTGAAGTCCCCGACTACATCTAGAGAAAAAAAATCCCTTCTGATGCTTTTTTTGTTGGTGGTGGTGTGCTGAGTCAGCACTTGTTCTTCGTTAGGATTAAACAGTAGCAGTCGGCACAACTCTGAACTCCTGGGGCTGATAATGTTGGACCACGTCCCTCTCCAGAGGAACCAACTTTTAGACTCACCTCTGCTCTCTGTGTTTCAGTCAGGACTGAATCTTAGGAAGCCTTGACTTATGCTGATAGATTTTTACTTCTTCCATCAGATCAGGTGCAAAAATATTAAAACACATCAACATTTTCATAGCAAATCTATTTCTCATAATGACATGAGATTTTCACCGCTTGTTGGTAACAACCAACATAATCCATACAGAGAAAAAAAACAATTAAGTTCAGGGATTAAGCCATGTGTTACAATGTGAAATGACTCACCTGGTTCAGTCCAAATTGATGGTCTACACTGCAAAAACACAAAATCTGACCAAAGATTTTATTTTTTATTTTTTTGTCTGGTTTCTTGTCCAAATATCTTGGTTCACTTGAAACAAGACAAAACTGACTTACAAGTCACTTTTCAGCTGGAAACAGGAGCTTATTTTAAGTAAATATTGATTTTAAAAAAAGTACCAGTTCCAAAAAACTAATTTTGGTACAGCAGAAAAACCACCTTATCTCAGCAGCAAAACTCGATTGAAAAACGTGATTTTTTTTTTTTTTAATTGATGTGTTTCCTTTAAGCAAATAGATTTTTCTAATTCCAATTTGCGCAATTATATGGTCAATGAAAATGCAGCAACGTCTGAGCTGCCGGACAGAGCATAATAAGAAAATAAATTCAAAAACTATAGAGAGGAGAACAAGGCAGCCGACTGACAAACTTCCAGAGGATGAAAAACTTTGATGGAAAGCAAAGACGCACTAAGCTGCATCACGTCTCAATCGAATTCATGAAAGATTGTTTGATCATTAACAGTGAACGGCATAACTCGTATTTCTCCCTCTCTCCCTCACACACACACACACACGAGCGAGGGAGACAGAGAGAGAGAGAGAGTCTGATCCAATTATCTTCCCACAATAATGCAGATTGCCGGCAAATTCTGATTAGGAAGTTAATGACTTTAAAACCAGCAGGAGGAGACGACGAGACGCAGCCAGGAGATTAGGAGCGGAGGACGTAAAACCAAACACACAAAGTTTTTCTGTGTGCGTTCCTACCTAAAATTCATCTCCGAAACACCATTGTAAATTAGCAGAGGGCTGCAGCTAATCACAGCCTGTCGCAGCTGAGGGGGAGGAGCCGCGCGTCGCCTCCTGAGAAAAGACGGCAGGTAGTCGAGCTCCTCTGAGGAGGAGGAGGAGGAGGAGGAGGAGGACAGATACGATCACATCCACACTGACTCTGACCAACAATGAATCAAGCAGTGAGCAATACCTCCAACCATTGTTAATCTGCTGTACACAGGAAAATAAATAAATAAAAATGTGCTCATTCATCTGTTACTGTGCTGTTACTGTCACTCTGTTCTGCACGCCTCGGCGCTCAACCGGCCACATCTCAAATAATTTTACTTCTTTCCACAAGACACATTGCGGAAATAAATTTGCTCAATGGAATCACAAAAGAAACATAAAGAAAATTAAGAGAAAAACTTGTTTGTTGATGAAAAGACTTTGACGTGGGTTTTCGGCTTTTCGCCAAACTGCAGTGGAAACGTTTCTTGCAGCACAGGAGTCACGTGATCAAATACGACGACGGAGGAAATTTCAGCCAAAATGGCTAAGAAATCTTTTACAAAAACCCCCTGAGAATTTCAAATTAAAAATTTCAGTTTCACATATTTTGCCATGATATCCACTTGATTATATATGTGAAACTTTATTAGAAGTTGCTTTGGGTCCATCTCATATGTGACGGACACAGATTTGCTTAAAAAAAAAAAAAGAAGAAAAGAGACGTTGAGGAAAAGTTTTAAAACACAAGAAGGAAATAAAGGAGAGAAAGTAGCGTAGAGAGACCAGAAGTCTGCCACTGACCTGCAGAAAGAGAGAAGACGAAACCCACAAACCACAGCCTCTCTGATTGGTCCTCTTCTCCCCACAGAAGCCCGGTCGCCGTCGGCCACGGCTGCTACTGCTTGGCCCTGCTGAGGTCGGTGCCGGCCGCCGCCTACGTCGTCCTGGTGACGGTCCTGCGCTACCACCTCTTCATCTGGAGCGTTTTCTCGCCCAAGCTGCTGTACGAGTCCATGCACCTGCTGCTGACTGCGGGGGTGTGTCTCGTCTTCATCACCATGGAGCAAAGTCCCGGCTCCAGTAAGTCCTAGTGGGAGGCGAGGCGAGGCGGGGCCGGACGCAGACCCCTCGGACCACCGCGGTACAATCGACTGCCGCTTCTCATCTCCTCACTCTGTGTGAATAGATGTTCTCTCAGTAATGTATTTAAATAAGTTTCTATTTCTTAGGATGGGTGGCGGGGAAGGTTGAAGATGAATAAAAATGTGATGTAACTTGTGGAAAGAGGCCGTATCTCTTCCCTCAGTGATATGCTGGACTTGGAGGTGCAGAATAAAACTTTGATGTTGCGTTTTCTGGGCCAGCTGCGTGTGTTTACCTGTTGTCATGCCAACCTGCGTCCTCCGGGCTCGTCCCGCCTGAAAAACGCAGCGGTCTGAAGTCGAGACCATCGGTTTCTCCCCCGGGGCTCCGGACGCTTTCCTGGTCACAGGTGAGAGTAACGGGATCGATCACCACAGTTTTCCTGTTGAAATGCATCGGGATTCGGGGTCCCGCTGTCCTTCACTCCCCAACACTGATCCTGGATTATTAATCTAGCCAGATATGCCACTGTGACGGACCGAAAGGGGTCCAGGGTGGATTCCTCTGGCTGTCTCGGGCCTAAAGGTGCAGAGGTGCCGAGGCGAGCGTGAGCGAGATGTCAGACGGCTTCAGCCTGCGTCCGCCTACACGCAGCTCTAAAAACGGTTCTAATCAGGCGCCGTTAATGAAAATAGTTGCGTGGGAGGAACTCAGGAGCGCAGTGTGGGAGTTTTAAAGACACTGCAGTCATTTCTATGCAGACGTTTTTCTAACATGTGTCACGGATAATTGATTAAACTCCAGCTTTCCTTTGTTTTTTTTAAATTATTTTTATTGTATAAGTTGAGTTTTTTCGGTGGTAATTGTTTATGAAGCTCTCTTGGAGAGCAAACAGCTGTCAGAGTTGCACTTCTTTCCAAAAGTATTTATTCCTCCTAAGCTTTTCATTTTGTCATGTTAGAACCACAAGCGTCAGTGTTGGGACTGTTTACTTGTATTAGGACAAAAGGTGAAACATATTTACACTGCCATGACATGCGGTGATGTTGATTAATGTGTACTGTCCTAATCAAGTTAAATTAATGCCTCATTTTTATGCAGCAGACTAACTGTTCTTTCAATATTTCCTTCAGATACAAATGAAAAGGTGTGTGAATGCTTTACAAAAAGGCAAAACGCTTCCAAATCCGTATTTTACACTGAGGGTGGTGCGTTCAGGGTGGTGTTTGAGATTACATCCATTCTCCCATCAACTAAAACTATTTTGATCTCATCTGAGTACACCAATAATCCATCAGGCCACTATTCACCCAACATGTGTCACCCGTTCTGGGGTGAACTTTAGGGTTAACTTCCTGTGGTTAATTAATTCCCAGATTCTTCCACCTGAGCTGAGGATTTCTACTGCTCCTCCAGAGTCCACATGGTCCTCTTGACTGCTCCAGTAGATCATGTTCTTCAAGACTGGATTTTATTTTAGGATGTCACAGTTAAAGAGGGGCTCAGTACCAATTCCATCTGGACCAGACTTTCGAAACAGCTTACAGGGCTCTAGCCCAGGGCCCCAATTTTTTGAGGGCGCCACTGATTTTTTTAAAATTTTTTAATTAATGTATGTTTTGCAAACCTTGTACTTTATATTACACTCATTGGCCCATATCATGTGAGTTCTATTAATATTTTGAGATTTTTATGAACATACACGTTATGTATTTGAAAATTAGGACCAAAACTCTCCGGTTCAGAGGCCTGCATCATTGTAAACCTGCTCATAACTGTTCAGATATTTAATTCTTATACATTTTGTAGAAGCATATATGATATTTGTTCTACTTCATAGCGATACATGTGTTGTTCTGTCTCGTAAAATACTCGAAGTTTGAAGTTTTAACATGACAAAATAGAAAAAATGTTTAAATGGCATGAATACTTTTGCAAGTATTCTCAGTTACTGTCAACGCCCAAAGGGGAAAGAGGTCATGTTCTGCTTTATTTTTACATCAATCATTTATTTTTTAGTATTAATTTTCCTCTGTTTGTTTGGAAAATTAACTAGTGTTCCGACTCAGAATCTGAACCTTTTCACCATCCGATCTCTGTGTCCTGTCCTGCTCACAAACCAAATCCAAAGTGGCCAACGAGGCGGCTTCGTTTCCAGAGCAACGAGAGCAGCGGTGAGACGGTGATGCTCACCTTTATTCCAAGTTGCTCACTGCGCCGCCTGAGTGACCCGGCCTCTCCCCGTCCTGGAACTGTGTGTGTCATTTGAGTAATGAGAGCAGCTGCCGAGCCCAGGAGCAACACACGCAGCAGAAACTGTCTGAACTGTTATTTCTGTTGGCATCGGTGATGTGAAGGAACATCTGCGTCTCCTTCAGAGCTCCGCGGTGATTACAACCTGCCGACATCTTCCCCTCCCCGCCCCTTTGAGGTCTGAACAAAAAAATAATAAAAAAAATAAGGGAGAAGTGAAGGACCGAGCTGAAAGATGCAACAGTTTCTTGGCGTTTCACCTCCAGGCAGAGAAGCCGATTGTTCCCACCCTCAACGCTCGTCACTCGGGCCTTTTGTTTACGCCGTGGCTCACCTTGACTGCGGCCGACAGACGGAATGCAAATGTTCCCGGACACGCAGCAGGATTTCCGCCGGAGTTCAGAGAGTCTGCGGCGGGAAGACGCGCTGCATATGGATCGCTGCGGGTCGGGTCCTCTCCGTCAGAGGGAAAGGCACGTTCAGCTTGCGAGAGAGTCCGGGAGCTCAAAGCTAATTTGACCTTTTTCTAAACCAGACAGAATGCTACTGTCAAGTGCCTTTTCCGCTCTTTGGCTCAACGGAGGAATCTCAGCCAGACTTCAAACAAAGTCTGCCATAAATAGTTTATGAGCCAGATAATAATCTACATGACTCTGAGGATTAGTCTGTCAGTGCTCGGTATGCTCCACATCTCCGTCCGACAAGCTCTGCTTTGTCTTTACAAGCTGAGCTGCTAATCCACACACATGCTACAGGGTTTCTCCTGAATGTGACGGTCAAGGACATCACCACCAGTCACACCAGTTACTATCATGGCAAACCATTAGCTAGTAGACTAACGTAACCAACGGTCATGATGAACCAATGGTGTCGAACGGTAAATGTTGTACATCCTGGTTATAGAGCACCTGAATAAAATGGGTTGTTCTAGACATTGCTCAAGAGGACAAACTTTGATGAAACACTTCACTGGAGACAGAAAACTATATAAAGAAATCGACGGCTTACTTAAAATCATCTCAAATGCTTGAAAAATCCAATCAAAACCAGGAATACGTGGAAGAAAACAATAAACTACCATCTTGGTAGGTTGAAGGGTGTGTCCGATCAGTCAATGATCAAAGAACATCTACTGTTACCTGTGAGTTGTGTAGTGATAAGGATGCTACGTCTCTGTGAACCAAAGGTATCGGCAAGCAGCCCCAACAGAACCCCATTGCTCAGAACCAATGGGCAAAGACGCCATTGTTTGCCCCCAAGACAAAAATGGCGCGGCTAGTTTGTCAGACAACCAACTAATGCTAAATTTAAAGAGGCAGTACGCTGGGAAGACGGGTTGCCGAGGCGTTGTGGTAAAGGGATCCCAGTCAGGCAATGGTCAACAAAAGCCATCGCCTGACTGAAAATTTGAGTTTGTAAGCCAAAATGCAAACACTGCACTTTTTTTTTTTTTTTAAACTTTAATATAAATTTCTTCCATGTTTCTATCAAGTGATAGAAACATGGATCAAACGCGATCAATTTTCCTTCCCTATCTTTGTTTATAATCCATTCATGAACTTGCAGTGAGCTTGTTTGTGAAAGTTAAAGCTGCAGCACGTAGTTAGAGTTACTTAAGTGTTATTTAGAACACAGCTGCACATGTTTTCTGGGGCTGAGATTGATTTACTGCTGCAAGGGAGAAAAATGATTGTTGTATCAGACTTCTCAGAGGGTTCCTCTGCTGCTGAAGATGAATTATGCCGGATGGAGTAACATTCATCTGCATCTCATTAGTGCCCTTTGCACTGAATGAAAAAGCCTCGGCTTCGTTTAATGGAGCTGAGAAACCGGCGGTACTGTTCTTGCGGATGGAGTTCGTCTTTATTCCAGTGGATTCTGTATGAATCGGGCTTTTCCGATCGACCCGGTCGCATGTATTTTTCCAAAGAGCCACAGTGGCAGCACAGTGAGGTTCGCCGATGCGCTGACGGGAATCCTCCGCCCTCTCTTCCCTCCCGTCTGTAAGCCTCGAATCAGACGGCGCTGACGCTCTGCGTGCGAAATCGCTCCTGTGTATCTAAAATACCCAGCAGCCCGTGAAATGGATCGGGATAATTGTTTCGTTCACACGGCTGAAAGCTCTCGCGCGTCACGTCGATCGTCTCGGCTCGTGCGTCGTTTTCTCCAGATTCAACCCTCAGAGGAAGGAGCGTTTATTTTCGCGTTTAGTTTAGTTTCATGCAGGGCCTTCCAGGTGATGTACCACAACGAGCCAATGAGCAGACAAAGCGATCATTCTCCCTTGATGTTTTTTTTTTTCTGTCATTTCAGTAGAAACTGTGCGACTCGTGCTGTTGGTTTGTTTCTGTTGGTTTCTGTTGGTTTGTTTCTGTTGGTTTTACGTGTTCATCTCAATAAAGCCGATCTTTTTTACCTCCATGTCTTGAGGATACGGACCTGTTTTCATTTAAAGGAATAAAGGTGAATTATTTCTCTAAAATCACGTGTATGAAGTCCTTTCTCTCTTGATTATTGGAATCGATCATTCTCAGCAGCATCTCTCGGGTCTCTTCGACTGATTTCTATCTCCGGGGGAAACGACGGACCCGATTTCAGCCGAACGTCTTTTAGACGTTTTAATAATTTCCCTCAAGTGATCTGGGCGATTAACCGGCCATTAAATTGTCTTTGGGCTCGGCGCAGCCTGGATGGAGGCCATCTGTCTTCAGGCTCGGGCGGCTGTGACGTTCGCAAAGTTTTCACCGGAGTGTCCTTCCGATTTGGTGAGACGGAGCGAGACGCCGTCCCCTGCCGCGTTTCAAAGCGCCGTGGTGCAGTAGGAGGATGACGACTTAGCGATCATCCATTTTGTCCACCCACTAAATAATCGCTTTGTGCCTCCAGGAGCCGGGCATCGTGGACAGGAGAACACACTCCACGCTTTCCTTGCTTCTGAGGAGGAGTCCGTGCCAAAAAGCCTCCAACGGGATGATGCACCGGAGACGCGCTTATTGTCCTGAAATGTGACGCACGGAGCTGGATACGCTCGGTTTTAATAGGGGGGGGGGGGGGGTTATGTTTCCTATTAATCCCTCTTTCTTTCTGGGTTTCCCTCCCCCCCGTCCGCCAGCATCCTGAGGTCACTGTCGAAATCCAAGTGTGTGACTTTTTGAGAAACGCGCCCCGTCAGCTATTTGTGGCGCCTCTCTAATGTAAAGTATATATATATGTTGAGCGCAGCCATCCATTTTCTCCACTTTCACAGTTTGGGGTCACTGCTCCCACCTTTCCACCCGCCTCCATCCTTCACAGCCTTTTCTGGAGTGTTTCTAAAAGCCTCCTTAGGCTATAACCGAGACGATCCGTGATCAATGCAGTCACAGACCTTCAGCATCTTAATGTCCTCTTAATTTACTCACAGATAAATATCTTATCAGTACTTAATGTGATTTTTGGATGATTATGAGGAGTGACAAACGATTTAGTATTTTGTCCGTGTACCTGATCGTCTTCCCGTCAGAACCGGACCAGACGGGTCGGATACAGTTATGGAGAAATCCTGAGATTTGACTATCCCCGTTGGATACCGATGGATACCGTTTCCATCGTCTGGAGACGTGGAGCAGAGTGTGAGGACGGCGCTCCCACCCAAACGTCAGGCCGAAAACAGAAAACCTGCGATCCAGCTTAGAAATAAATTGAGTCCATCTGCTACAAGTCATCAAATTCGGGTCGTCCAAGTAAATATATGAAGTTGTCGTGTTGAACAAACGTAAATACAGCAAATTTGACGGATTTGATTTTGATTGCATGTGACAAATTAGCGGGTTTCTTTTTTTATTTTTTTAGTTGGAGGTCCATTCTCATTTTTTCAGTGTGGTTAAGGAGAGCAGTACTCAAGAGAAACAGCCAAGGGGCCCATGGGAGCTCTGTGGGAGCTACAGAGAGCCACCGCTCAGGTGGGGAAATCTGCTGGCAGGACAGCTACCAGCAGGAAGCGTCAAAAATCAGATTATTACGGAAAGGAGTTCCGTATCCAGTTGGACACAGACCGTGGTGGTCAAACTCTTACCCGTCAGGATCAAGCTTTGTCAGCTTCAGGCTGTTTTTGCACCTGTTAGTCTGGTGGTTTTGCTTCGATTGGGGACAAAAGTTGAAACATTTCGTCACATTTTCAGCTTGTGCGATTTGCTTTCACGCTGCACTGAAACCTGTTCTCCTCCTCGCCTGTGGTGGCGCTGCGCCAAGAACCACAGAAGGAAACAACATCAACACTTGGTTAGATTTCGTGTTTCGGCAGCGTAAGCAAGAGCTGTTTCACCAAAGTGGAGCAAAAACAAAACAAAGACATGCCATACTTTTTATACTTTTAATAATTTCACATAAAGTCCAGTTTCTACTTGTTACACAAAGGACCAGAGTGAAGAGACAGACACGCCCCGCTGTCTGCAGGGCCTGCTGGGTAAAAAAAAAAAAACATTTTCAAGATGCAGCTCATCCTGCAGAACCCAGAGTCTGAAGCTGAGCAGACCAAAGTTCATAACCCGACCATCTCTTTCCCTCGGCCTCGTGATGGAGCTGCAGCTTCTCTATGAAAGGAAATACTTTATTTGCCTGTTGCTGTGAAACCCAGAAAGAAAAGAAAATAGCACCACGCGTCATTTTTGGAAAGTAGTAAATCATATTTTCTGCTCATTTTTGCTTTGCCGCTTTCAACATGTATTCTTTCATCCGTCTGCCCCGTCGCATTACGAGGAGCCGCTGTGATGCATCTAAACATCCTTGCTCACGTATCGAGTCGGTTTAAGAAGAAAAAGAAAGAAAGGGGGGAAAAAACAGCTCTTACTGCATTATCCATCCTCATCGCTGCTGGATTGTGAGGCTTTCTCGGCCCCGCTGCTGCTCCGGCATACAAATCATCGAAACAGTGAGAGGAGAAAACAGGGAATGGATGAATCAGATGGTCTGAGCTCGGCTTGGAGCCGCTGCCATCCAGATTCCCAATCCTAATAACTGGATCAGATGCAAAGGTCACCAGAGAGACGGTGACGGTAAAGTCACAACCTGCAAGATATATTTAACATACTTTGTTTGCAGGGCTCTCACATTTTTGTATTAATTTTTTTTTTTTTTTTTAAAGATCTAGCGTAATATTCTAACTATTGACAAAAGCGAAGTTTTAAATAATTTTGCAATTTGTCGAATATGGCACAAGAATGTAGGTAATTAATATATTTTAGCTGTTTGGCGTATAACACGTCCACACAGCGAAGGAAAGGATCCAACTGTAGCAGTGAAGACTCACACTGATAATGGCTACAAGTGAACTTTTGACTATTATCCGTCCATCGTTCAAATCCTGCTAGCAACTCCTAACGAATGATTCTAAGAAGAGCCTCAGAAACGAGTAGGAGAGTCTTGTAAACAAACCAGGAAGTCAGAAATCAAGAGTCGCTGTGTTTTCATTGTTTCCTGGAACACACACCTGACTGGGTGTTCAATCGTGTGTGTGTGTGTTTTAAGGGCCTGCGCTCCTCAGCAGCCGAGGTGAATTTGCGGACCTCGTTCCAGCTCTGCTGCTGCGGCTGCAGAAATAAAAGTGCAGCTTCACTTTGAAAACTGGATCTCTCTCTCTGTGACCTCACCTCAGCGGCGGCCGCTCACCTCTTCTGATGCTCCGGGAGATGTCTGCTTAATGGCAGATAGCAGCCAGCCAAAGAGCTTTACTGCAAAGTTTGGAGTTGGCTCTCCTGTGGAAAAAAAACACACACACACACACACACACACACAGCCACTGCAGGAAGCTGGTGATTGACGCACAGTGACCGACTGCACAGCTGCCACGGCTGCTGAGGACAGGAGGTCCTCTTGTTAGGACCGGTTAGGCGGCAGAATTGAGGAAGATCAAGAAGAATAAGAACAAACCCTCCAAAATAATCTTCTTCAGAAAACTGCAGCGATTACAAGACGCCTCGCTGACCGGTCAAACCAGAACACATAAATGTCCGTCGAGAGGAAGAACGATCAACCAGACCTCAAAATAAAAAGAATCAAGCACAGAAAGTCCTCAGCTTTCTCCACGCTGCCTGGCTGTTCCAGCCCGGGAAAAGTAACTCACCGAAGCCGCTCGGTGAGGAGGCCTGCAGGGAACCTCAGGGCTGTTTGCATAAAGCATCAACCCGTCTAACCCACAACGCAATATCTCCTGAGTCTTCCTGGACATTTACCCCGACATATCGCGTTTAAGTCTCTGAGAAAGCACTGGGTCAGACTCATCCAGGGCCGCTGAGGTCGGAAGGTAAACATGAAGATGTCAACACAGAGCCTAAACTGCATGGGTTTATTTTACAGTCAGAAAAAACTTTTCCAGGAGTTTTAGCATAATAATGTTTACCTCAGCTTTTCCTAGCCCAATGCACAGAATCACATTGGCTCAGCTACACTGGAAATGCCTTACATTTGCTAAGCTATTTAACTCATTCAGATGCTGTGTGACTCATTATTGTGGAGTCTGGCTGAAACACACAGGCTGCGTCCAATTAATCTAATATTTGATTACATTTCTTTTTGTGCTTTTGTTTAGCCATCACTAGCTGGGGGGCGTCTCAGAGCTCGTTTCAGCTCTACTGGTCGGTCATTTAAATTAGTTGGTTTTCTGGAATGGATCTGGCTTTTAAACACATTTTGAATTTGCTCCAGGTCAGTTAATGCTAGCCTGTTTTATTCTGTTTTAATATTATTTGTTCATTTGTCCTGTTTGAAAAGCTAATTTTCTTATTCTAAGACCTTTACAGGCGCCTTCAGTCTGGCTAGCCCAAGCTAATTTAGGTCAGGTTAGACTCAGCTAGCATTGGTCAGGCTAACAGCTAGCCCAAGTTAGTGGCTAGTCATGTCAAGCTATTCCACAAAGTCAAACTAGCCCTGGCTAGCTTTGGTCAGGCTAGTTGAGTCAAGCTAGCCTTGGTTAGACCGCCAAGTTAGCCCAAGCTAACTGAATCTAGCTACTGAACATGTTAGCAATGTGATCACGCTGCTGCTGACATGAACCGATTGGACTCAACTGGAAAACTGGTAAAAATTAAATGACATTTTATTATAGAAATATCAATTCTCACTTAGATATTTTTCATATATATATATATATATATTTAAATTGAAGACATTGAAAGTGAAAAAATCTAATCGTTTTAGAAAAATCAATGTGACACAATTATTGGCATAAACTGTAGATGCTTTGCTTACTAACCTTTGGCCAGTCTGTTCAGGTTGGAGCATAAAGAGAGGGATTTATGGCTGTTCCACAGCATCACGCATCCTCCACCGTACAGTGGAGCATGAGTTGATTTTTTAAAATATATTTACCCAACAAATCCACCTGGAGAGTGTTTGTTCCCATGAAGCTCAATCTTTGTCTTGTTTGATGTTGTTCCAGTTAAAGTCCCAGCAGAGTTCAGTAAACCCCACATGTTTCTGTTTGGAGAGAAAAGGTTTTTTTTTTTTTTTTCTCCGACTCGATTTCCAAGCAACCAGTTGTGAAGTTTGTTAAAGAGACCCGGTGACCCACAAGACGACGAGATAATTGATCTGGTTGATTGTGGCTCTATCTTCACATTTAAACCCCAGGAAAGAAGTTCCTAAAAAAACCTCACATTTATTTGACTGGGTTTGTTAAAGGGAACCAGTCACTGTTCCACTGGTGATTTCATTTAAGACATGAAATCCATTGCAAAAACTATATTTTTTCCAATGGATTTTCTTTTCCCCCTGATGAGTTTATTAACATATTCTAATAGAAAGTGTTGGGTTTTTTTGTTTTTAGCTGGAGATTTTCCTACTGCAATAAAAGCTAAATTTATAAAAACAAATTTTTAAGTTTTCCACCTGTAATTGGTTCCTAAAGTGCCAATAAATTTGTCCACCTGCTGTCTGTATATAGACTTGAAATAAGGGACAGGAGGTCCTCTTGTTAGGACCGGTTAGGCGGCAGAATTGAGGAAGATCAAGAAGAATAAGAACAAACCCTCCAAAATAATCTTCTTCAGAAAACTGCAGCGATTACAAGACGCCTCGCTGACCGGTCAAACCAGAACACATAAATGTCCGTCGAGAGGAAGAACGATCAACCAGACCTCAAAATAAAAAGAATCAAGCACAGAAAGTCCTCAGCTTCTGGAGGTGTGTTTAACTTTCAAACTGAAGGAAGCGGTGAGAAGAACTGGCAGCAGACTTCGGTAAGCAGCTGGGCTTTTTATGCTCAGTGTGGCTGAACCCAGATTTAAAACTATATGGAGCTCTAAAGCGTCCAGAGTCTCCTCGGATAAAAGCCCAGCGGGGGAAACCGAGGGCTGAACAGCAACGGCAACATAGTCAGTTCACCCACAGTCAGCAAGCGGCGTCGAACTCGCTCACGTTTTGTCACATTACAGAAACGATCTTTGAGTGGGTCTCATGGAGGCTGAACAAAGAAATGGAGGATTCTTAATGTGAAAGGAAAAACTGAGATGGTTTTATTTAAATAAATACATTTTTAAAAATACGTCTAAAAGTGTGATTTGCACTTCTTAGAGAGAGAAGAGGATCAGGGGGTTGAAATGCAGCAAAGTTTACAAAGGTCGGGAATCGAACCCCAGACAGCTGCATATGCGAAATACAGTCATTCTGCTTAAACTTTTCCATATTTTGTCACATTGTAAACATCAACTATTTCATTGGTCTTTAATGTGAAGTAGAAAGAAAATTATACAAGATTTGAAACTTTTTTTTTGTTGTTTTTTACAAATAAAACACTGAAAAGTGTTCAGCCCCCATTTCTCTGAGTGCGACAAATTGCCTTCAGAAGTTGCCTGAAGATTGCCAAAGACTAACCAGAGTCCACCTGTGTGTAATCTAATCTCAGACCTAATCCAGCTGCTCTGAGGTTGGCTAAGGGAATATTCAGACAACTGTTGACAACTAGCCAGCCTGTTGCACACAGAAATAAAGATTTCTGTGTGCGACTTAAACTTTTCCCTGACGGAAAAGTCCCGCGAGAAAAAAAAACATGGAATGTATGAGATGAAATAATAAAACCTTTAATTAACGTATTTAAGACCAACTTATTTTTCAAATGAATTTAAGATGATTTAAGGGCTTAATTTTGGATACATGTATTTAAGGCTTTTTAAGGAAACTGTGGCGGGAGAGAGATGCAGCGGGAGGGTTTGATCAAGGCCTATCCATGTGGGCGAGCTGTGGGGCGTAGGGGAGAGCGTGACCCACACTTGGAGGCTCTGAGTCCTTGACACGGCCGTCACAGGTTCAATTCCTGGACCCAACATGTCTTCCCTCTTCTCCTCGCCCCTTTTCTGTCAGCCTACTTCCATATAAGAGACACTAGAGCCCACAAAAGACCACCTGAAGGAAAAAAAAAGGCTATCTATGTTAAGATGGCGTAGTTAAAGTACAAACTGGAATCAATCTGGGATTCTGTGGTAAAACTGGATATCTGATCCTCACAGACGGCCTTCATCCAGTCTGAGTTTGACCTGCTGGTGGATCTTCCAAGGTGCAGTTCTGACTTTTGGGGGGCGACTAGAAACGCACATCCAATTTTTCAGGTTTATTTTCGTAAAAGAAGAAAAACGAGCGAAAGAGCAAAAACCGACTTTTTCCAACTTGACAATGTTTTACCTGTTCATTTGTTCGTCATGTAAAACCAACACATGATGAAGCCTGCGGCTGCAATGTGGGGAAGTTCAGTCGATACGCACCTTGTCCCTGACATCACTGCATCTCTCAAAACAAATCTGTGAAATATTGATTTAAAAAAAAATGACTATGCTTCATATTGACAAAACAGTTCCATAGGAAAAGGCCTCAGGGCGACCGCATCCCGCATGACGGGTGAGTTTGTTACAACCCCGGTCTGAACAGAAATACCGTTCCTCCAGAATTGCCGTCCTGTGAATTTAAAGTGACCACTCTGGTGCCAAAGTGGCGAGGCAGTGAATAATGGGATTCAAAAGGCTTTCAGAATATTAAAGTCCTCCAGGCTGTTGGTCACAAACCGCACGGTTTGTCAGTGGAGGGGATCAGCGCCGGCGATGAAATGCTCTTTATGTGCCGTTTCCAAAGCATAAATTCATCCGGCTGCTTCAGCCCATGTGGCAGACGACGCTGTAAATCAATTTATCTCACTGAGGGTTACGTACTTTTTAGGAATGGAACCCCAGACTTTTACAGTTGCATTGATCCTGATGTATTTTTAGCAGACTGCGTCCTACTTAAAGCCAAGATTTCGCTATGAATTAAAGGTGAGGATTTCTGGCCGGCAGATGTGGAAATGACTCCATCCTTCTCCAGTTAAAATGTGCTGATGCCATTACCTTGATTCTCATCTCCCTTCACTGCTCCGTCTAGGATTTCTCCCACTGACTTGGATTTCTCCAGTAGAATTTCTGCCAGGCCAATCAGCAAACAGAAGGAGAAGTTGTGAACGATGGCGTCAATTTTTGACTGATAAACGTTAGCGATCGGGTAGCATTTAAATCGTTGACAGTCCAGGAAGCAGTCGCTGCTCAATAATAGCCAAGGACCTGCACTAGGGGTGTACAAACTTTTCGTCACACGGGGTAAAATCGTAAAGTCAAAATTCTTTACCTTCTTAGCAATAAATTAAGCATTCACTACTTCAATAAAACAAATAGTCAGATTTTTTTTTTTTTTTGCTGTGTAAAGTGTTTTGGATCCAAAACTTGCAGGTTTGCCTTATAAAGAGACAGTTTTGCAAATGTTCTAGACATCAGTTGGAGACGGTCAATTCTGATCAATAAAACCTTCATGTAGGTCATTCTTTCTTTAAGAAAGAGCTCTGTTATTTGCCAACTTTAATCTAATTATTAAACAGAGATTTCAGTGCAGCAAAGTTAGTTTTTGAGTGAAAATCTCTGGGTAGATGAGGAGAAACAAAACGTTTCCAACAGCAGCAAATAATTGCTGCTTTGTAAACATTTTTCAAATGTAAGAAGATTTAACTTTACCTGTGATAATTTTGCCAAAAAAATAAATAAAAAATAAAAAGTCTCAATCTTCATCAAACAGCTGAGCTGGGGGACAAATTTGTATTTGTTTCATTCTTGAACTGCAGCCTGCGGCCACATGCAGTCAGTCCAGGGGCCTCAAATGGCCCCCGACCCACACTTTGAACGAAGCAAAGCGGAACCTAATCTTTTTATTTATGTACATATTCGTTTTATTATTACTGGAGACTTGCAACAAAATTTCACTCACATTTTAAATGTACATTTGACTGTAAAGTTTGTCTTCATGTCTAGAACAAGGGGCTAAAAAAAAAAAAAAAAAAGTAACAATTATGCACTTTCTGCAATTAAACAAACAAACAAAAAAAAAAAAACTAAAGTTCAAAATGAAGACATCCAAAGACGGGAAGGTGGCGTTTGATAATCCGGCAGCATTGACTCTTGAGGTGATCAGCTACTTTAGTGTCTAAACAAAGCCCGGCTGGCTCCTGAGAGCCACTGGAGCTCATCCAGACCCAACTTTCCCTGGAAGCGGAACACAGGAAGTGGGCATGTTTCTACTGAAAGGCTTTTAGGGGATATTGATTTTTTTGATCTATAAGTATATAGCCAACAGCTTTGACCTTGAAACACATCGGGACGGACATGCAGATGGAGGAGGAGAGGCTGATGAAAGACCTGAGCTCATCAGAACCGAACCGGGGTTTTTTTCCCTCATTCCACCGCGTTTCCGTCTGCGCCGCGACCACCTGCACGCGTGACATTCAGAGGTCGTGACACGCGCGCTCACGAGCCTAAACAGGTCGTCTCAGATGGCGCGAGGGACGTATCTGATCTCACTTCCTGGCCCTCGGCCACCACCCACCCAGCCCGGGGCCCCTAACGCCGCCGCGCGCACATCAGTCATCCTCATATCTGCAGTGTAATCACTTGCGCAAAGAGCCTCTCTTATAATTCTTAGAGGGAGGAACACAGAGATGCAAGTCAGCGTTTCCCCCCAAACACACACACACACACACAGTGTGTGACCGGAGCTGGAGGCTGTCATTACACTAATGCAGCTCTGCTATCCAACAAAGGACCAGCCACCAAAGAGGAGGAGGAGGGAACCCCCTCCCTCTGGACAATACAGATCTTCTGATAATGGACTGATCTACATTACAACCTGACATGCCTGGGCTTTTCGCAAAACCTGCAATTACTCCTGATTATACGTTCAACGCGGCTCGTCGTCGCGCGTACAGGAGATCATGTCTTCAGTGAAAGTGAACTTAAACATGAACATTTATATGAACTCCCTGGAGTCTTTTCGCGTCGTGTTTCAAGTCATTTGCGTTAGGAGTTTTATGTGCTACACCGATACATTTTAGCGAATGGTTGTAACAAATCCATATTTAAATGAAAAGATGTGGCATGAAATAAAGAAATGAGACTCTGTCTCTTTAATTAAGTGAGTTACAACAGCCTTTGGGGTCAATAAAGTTGTTTTTAATTGAATAAAATCCATTTCAACGCGGCGCCTCCAGGACATTAACCTGATTAGTAATGGAGTCCAGCTGTGTGTAGCTAACGCTGCTCTCCACTGGGAGATTCTAACTTTCCAGTCGGAAGAATCAACTGGAACACACACTGTCGGATTTACCACTGGGGAACGGGGTCGACCACCTCTGGGAGACTTGCCATTTCAATATGGCCGCTCCTCCTCGCATCGAAACGTGTTTGTTTCACGAGACGAACACGTAAGAGTGCGTCGAAAGTTAACGTAACACGTAGCGCCTGCAACTCCAGCCTGAACCAATTAAAAGTGACGTTAGCTTGTGGGAAGTAAAGCTTAAAATGTTTGTTAGCTTTCCAACAATGTTTATGGGAGTCGCCATGTTGGAACTCCGACTTCTTCACTAGACGGCTGTTACCTCGGCTCTGACGTCACAGGCAACGGCAGCGGAACGTTAACGTTAATCTCATGATAGGAAATGTTTTATTTTTGCCATAAAACACACAGAGACCATATATATAAACTCACTGATTCAAGCTACCCGTGGGCCATAAAATTTGTTACATTTAAAATGCAAAAATAAATTTATTGGGATTATATTTTATTTTTATTTTTTAGCTTTGTCCGTTTGATAAACAAGTTTTTTAAATCAAATCTATAAAGCCTTCAATATCCAAAACATAAAAGAAAGTTCTCAGACTGTTAGCTCATTAAAAGTGAACAGATGAATTTTCAGGTTAATCAGTTATTTTCTATTTTATTGGCCAAATTCTGACATGAGTTGTGGTCAAAATAACAAAAACTATAATTGAGTAAACATTTTTGTTTACTGAAATAAATACAAACCGTAATTTAAAAAAACTATAAGTAACTGGATCTACATTGTACATTTATAAAACGTACAATGTAGATCTGCATTTATAAATATATTTATTTTTGTCCCAGTTTAGATCAGCTGTCGGCATATATATATATATATATATATATATATATATATATATATTATATATATATATATATATATATATGGCGATCACCGGTGGCCCTCTGGTCCTTGCATGTGTGTTACTGAAAGAGCATCCAGGCTCATTAGACTTGTTTTTTTGTTTTCACTGCAGTCCCCATAATTTCTTCACAGTGAAAAGGACAGGTGGCATTTGTTAACCACGGCAGAGACGTACGCGGCGCATTTGTAATGACAGACGGCTGGCCCCAAAGTGCTCCGGCACAGTGCAGCTTTTGGAGAGTTAATTTGTCCCTCTGCTGCTCGTAAGGGTGACTGCACTTTGTCATTTTCTAATTGGATCTGATGGAGCTGATATTTAATCACAGCAACGGGGCGAAACATCTTGGGAAAAACAAATCGTACAAATTGAGCTTCAACCCAACGCGGACCAAAACCTGAGGCTGTACGTCGGAATAGGAAGCTGAAGTATTCGCGCCTCTTGACCTCTCCACAGTTTGTCTTATTACAACTACAAAAGTCAAAGGATTTTATGTGCTGGACCAACAAAAAAATTGATAAAAGGGTTTACAAAAAAATGTTTAGCCGTAGAAATCTTAAACGTGTGGTATGCATTTGGGTAAAACTCGGCCCTTTGAAGAACCATCTTTCACTGTGACGACAGCTGCAAGTCTGTTTGAATGTATGCATCAGATTTTGCCAAATAGTAACTTTCAAGGCAGGTCAGTGATTCAAGCGTTGGACTTAGGTCTGGACATTCTGACACATTATATTTGCTTTGATTGAAACCCTTCTGTTTTATCTTTGCTGTATTTTATTGGGTTTCGTCAGTGGTTTTTGTTTGTTTGTTGTTGTTTTTTTTGCAGGGTTGCCCCATATTTAGCTCTGTTCATTTCCCCATCAGGTAAATGGAAGCATCCCCTCGGCATTATGCTGCCACGTGTTTCACTTCAGGTGCAATGTGATCATTTTGATGTGCAAACTTGTTGCAGAAGGTGCTGAGGAGAAAAACCAGGGGATCAAATTGTCTCTTCCATGTCTCGTTGCAAACCTTCAGATACATTTTTTGACTTTGTTTAAACAACGACTTGATTTGTTGAGTAATAGTTGTTCTGTCAGCAGGTTCTCTCACCTGAGCGTTGGATCTCTGCAGCTCCTCAAGAGGTACCGTGCTTCTCTTGGCTAGCTACACTGATTAATGCTTACCTGGCGGTTTAGGACGTCCTGGTAGATTTTCAGTTGTGCCAAGCTGGTTATAACTTTTATAGTTGTAGAAAATGTTTTGAAAACCTTGATTAATTTTCCTTCTACTTCAGAAGGATGTTGGTTTATGACAAAATTCTGCTAAAATTACACAGAAATTTGTGGTTTGTAAAGTGACATGTAGTAAAATAGTGAGGCTGCAGTTTCTACTTCTCCAAAATGATTGCTAATGCCTGGCAGCTAAAAACAAAAAAAACAGTTTTAAAAAAAACCTCAAAATCAGAGACACGTGTGTCTCGTTATTCTTTCATAAAGTGTTCACTCTTAGCTACTCTGTTGTTTTGCAAAACAGAGTTTAGTTTAGCTAAGCTCGCTAGCTGTTACAAAATAGCTAACCAGCTAAGCTAGCTCACGCTGACTTAAAGGAAGTGCTGCACAGCCACTTCTTACAAAATCCTGAATCCGTTAAGGGAAATATTCAACTTTATTTCCTGATTTGAATTCCGTGCCGAGAAAACATTCCTAAAAAGTTGCGTTCAAGATGACAAGGTTGCCAGAAGCAACAGCAGCAGAGCCTTCAGAACAGGCTGAGTCAGTTGGAGATGAAGATAAAAGACGAGATAAAAGTCTGGGAAAGGCTGAGTGAGCAGGTGCTTCAACAAAGGCAGGATAATATTTATCTCTGTGAAAGTTTGAGTGTCGCAGGGAAGCTGTGTAACGTATTGGAGATATGAAGGGAATTCAGAGGAAACTTTGTAGAGGACAGTGAGTATTGACTGATTTACCAGTTCAGTCAAATTTGAGCATTATATTTTCACTATAACAAGTCAAATAAGAGCACTGTTTGGAATATCTGAAAGAAAAAATGACGCTGTGATTGAATACCATAAACTCTTAAGAGGTTGTGTCAGATGGGGCCCACAAGTTGTGCGCAGTCCAGCAGGGTTGCACTGACTCTGCATGCGCTTTACAAGTTTTTTTGAGTGTGTGTGTGAATTCGGGAACTGATAGTCTGATGGGACAACAATTCGTTTCACCGCCGTCCAACCGCGACATCTGCTGCGCTCCTCCTGAGCATGAGAACGCTGGAGATTTAAACTTTTTGACAGCTGTAGTAAACTTAGTTTTTCTTAACAACTGATTACTGCACACTCCACCTCTCAAGGCTGCGGGGAAATATGAAGTGATGCTCTCTCCATACAGTTCCTCCAACTTTTTGAGGCTGAGGTATCTTCATTAGCACGACTTTCCGGGGAAAGTGCCTCATCATCTCCAGTGAAACCAAAAGCTGGTTTCTCTTTGTAGGTGCTCTCTCTGATTTTTTTCTGAGAAATCGTCCACTCGCTTTGTAACCCCAAAGATTATAACCTAACTTTACTGCTCGCTCCTGTCTTTGGTTAGTTATGGTCATTTCCACCGAGTGGCTGCCAGTGGAAAAGAGTCGTAAGTTGATCTATACCTGTTCCCTAACTCTCTACCAACACACAGATTCTCTCCCCTGATGTTGGGGACAGGACTCTTGTCTCTGTCTGCTAATTCAATTGCCAGTTCACATCGTTTCTTTGGAGTCAGGCCACAGAAGCACTGCCTCAATTAACCCCAAGGCATTTGGCTCACTTTACCCCAGAGAATGGCTTAGCAATTTGAGACACTCTTTGGCTAAATAGTTTACATGGTTTGATATGCTGCCAAATCATCAACTTGTATGTGTATACAGTTTTGGACATGGATACATTTGCTTTTCAGGTAACAGTCATGATGACTAAAATGTAAAAAATGTACTTTGGCATTCAAAAAACATAAATAAATAAGATCTTTGTCCCGTTACCACATGCTTCACTCAGTTATAGGGCCATTAAAATGGAGGGTATTTGCAGAATTTATGGTCACATGAATACAAACGTCTGCCCGATGTACACTGCTCAAAAAAATAAAGGGAACACTCAAATAACACATCCTAGACGGACAGTTTGATTTCACAGAAGTTTGATTTACTTGGAGTTATATTGTGTTGTTTAAGTGTTCCCTTTATTTTTTTTGAGCAGTATATATTTACTGCAGCAGGTTTCAGTAAGTCAAATTTAAGAATTTTGAACAACTTTTATTGCCACCTTGAATAAAATTTAAGACATAAAAAGACATTAAAAAAACTCTAAATATGGGGACCAGGTGTATTACAATCAAGCAATGTGAAATCCTCCGTAGTTCCAAGTTTAAAAGATTTATTTTTTGCACAGAACGCACATAAGTGTTGTACGGGTCGGTAACAGAAGTGAGCCAGTGGCAAAAGCAAATGTCCAATCAACTGGTGATAAATTTGCACTCACTCATGACAAAGCTAGCTAGCTAGCAAGTGTCTTTTAGCTCCTAGTTAGCAGTAGCCGCAACTGCCTCGAGTCACAGAATGAATGGAAGATGTTTGTGCGCAACTCAAACTTTTAGCAGTACTGGAAGACGAAACTACATATCCTGCCAAGATTTAAGACCTGTGATTATAACATGGTTAAGGCCAAATCAGACTTTGAAATAAATTCAAGACATTTAAAACCTTAATTTTGGATACATGAAATTAAGACTTTTCAAGGACATATGGACATCCTGTAATCTTCAGGTTCTTACTTCATGACAGATTTTTAGAGGAATAGTCACAGGTAATGAAACAAAGGAAAATATAAAGTTAAGATGTATTGCTTCTAATCCTGACCCAGAATCTTTTCATATGGGCTTCATAGTGGGTGGAGGAAAAAAAAAAACCCAGTATTGGGTCCTAACAAAGGTACAACAGCTTCAGGATGTTTCGTCTTGAAACTCTTAGTCCAGTTCAAAGTTTAAAGGTGCTGAGTCAGCGATGAATAACAGGTTCCTCCACCCACACAAAATGTTCAACCTGCACATCCTGGAGGTTTTGAAAACCTGACGCCCATCTTGACCTTAATGTTTCCGTCAGAGTGTGGATATGTCTGAGAGCCAAAGTGCTGCCTATGAAAAAGAGAAAAAATACTTAAAGAGCCCGATGCATTAGGAAGTAAGAGCCTTGATCGACAGTCATCACACGCATCGTCCATAATGAACAAACAGGAGTGAACGGTAAACTAATCCTTTTCCACATATCCGATATTTAAAATTCAACTGAAAAACAAATAATAAAGAAGAAAAAATCAACTTACTTTTATAACTGTAATACTTTGATGAAGCATTTTTTGATTTAATTTGAGCATTTAGGCTTCTTTTGGGCGAACATGTTTTCATCCCACATCTTCACTTGGTGATAATTTTCCTCTCCACCTCAGAAAAGTTCTCAGAATCAGTGGTAATGTGATCCCACACACTTCCTGTCAGACGTTGTTCTAAACACTGACTCAACCATCAAGAATGAATTTCCATCTTGCGATTCCCCACTTGTGGATTTGGATGTGACGCAGCAAAGAAGCGCCTCCATGTTTCTAGTAGATTATGATTTCACAGACCGTGACCAAAAAAAAAAAAAAAAACAGTTTCATCTGAAGAAAAGTAAGCCCAGAGCATGACGCTTCCCTCACCGTGTTTCACTATAGGGGCTTCTTTTGGTAATGCTCAGCGTTTTTTTTGTTTTGTAACTCTTGTCTTAAACTAGAAGTGTGTGTCTGTCTGAACATAACACACCCTCCAAGGAGGTTTTGGTCGAGTTTTGCCAGGCCTGGGTGTTTCCTCTGAAAGAAAAGGCTTCAGCCAAGAAATATTTGAAGCACAGAGGGATTGCTCTCACATGTGCCACACAGAAAGTCCTTGATGAAACTTTTTTTTTTTCATTCTCCTTGAGTTACTGTAGAGCTCTTAACAGCCTTTCTCGCCAGTTTTTGATTTGTCTTCTTAATATTTCGGAGAAATGTTCCGTTTTCTAAAGTCGCTCTTGCCCCACATTTTCTGCAGTAATTGAAGACTTTCTTCACTGTATGTCTAGAACACTCTCCTGATGGTTTTACTCCATCATTTCAACCCTTCATCCGTAAATCTATGGCTTTAACATAAGATTACAAATATTAAGAAGTCAGAATATTCTAATTAAAAAAAGCTGAATTGTATTTCTGATTATGCAAATTTTACTTATTTCTCAACAGGAGTGAACTCAAGGAAGCTGAATGACCAAAAGGAATTTATCTATGATAGTTTATCCATATTGAAGTAAACATTTTTTGCACTTCTGACAACAGCATGGGCCATTTTTAAAATGCAATCAGAATTTCAACTTGTCCTTCTGCTAAAATCACCATAGATTGTCATCTAAGTTTACCAAAAAATATTAAACAGTCTCCAACCGTAAACATGTATTTGGACTAACTGGTCAGAAATATTAGTGAAAACAATCCCTACATTATCCGAAGTGAAAACTATTTTCTGTTTCCATGCTGAGTCTAAGCTTGATTAAAATTTTTTTTTTTAAAAAGCCTCCAAACATTTAATCTCTGTCCTTAAATTTATTAGTAGTGACAAAAGAAAAAAATGCCTGAAGAACATCTGGACTCTGTCGCCGAGTTATTTAGCTGTCAAAGGGTGTGAATACTAATCACATTTATTTATTTATTTTTATTCTCATGAATATTTTCATTTCAAATGCCAAATTTGTGCTACTTTGTTTTTGTCTGTCATCTAAAATCAAAAATCAGAAGTTTGTGACTTTAACTAGGCAAAAGGAAGAGAAGTTCAGAGGGTGTGAAAACTTTTGCGAGGCAGTGTCAGCTTTAGTTTACATTACGTCGTACTTTAAGCACTATATACATATATAAATGAATCGGTTACTAAATAGATGATAAGGTAATTAAGTAATATTTCAAATAAAAAGCTTCAGGTTGAATAAACACTTTTTATTACTATTATTTATGTAATTAGAGCAGAACCGTTAGTTTGCTCAAATTAAAGTAGTGCTCATGTAACTTTCTTGCTATGGTCAACAAAGTTTATGGTAACGCACTGAAACAAAAACATCATCTGACCTGACTTCACCTTCTTCTTCTCCCAATAATAACCATAAATCTGACCAGGATTCTGTTCTGGGATTTTTTTCTCTGCTTCAAAACAAAATCCTTCCAGTCAGTAATTGTTACAAAACACGACTATCAAACACAACACTTTATGATGATGAAATAAACTGAAAACACACTCTTGGTGTGCTGAATATGAAATGCTTTGTGGATTATGAAGCGAACGGGCCGCTGGAGGATGGCAGCAGCTCAGTGAGTCCTGATGCTCTGGGATCACAGCGGCCTGCAGCTGCAGCTCCACCCGCAGCTTAATGGCCTTTTATTAACGCTGCAATCGGACCGCTAAGCATCCCCTACGGAAGAGTCCGACCAGAACCAAACGATGCGTTCTGCTTCCTGAACGTCAGACCGTTTCTCTGAAACGGCAGCAAATCCCTGTGAAGTTTTACTGTATCGTAGAGGCGAGAAATCATATTTACAGTTCCCTGTAGGTTTTTCACTTTACAGTCACAATAAAAAAAGAGAATCAGAGCGTGCATCCTTTAAAAACCCTTCATGCATCTATAAAATTAAGGTATTAAAATTCATAAAACTGCAAGTTGGCTTTAAATGCATTACTCATAGCTATTAAATTCCGTCTTAGCTGGACTATCTACTCCTGTATATAATTTTTCTTTTTTTTCAAGCTGGACTTTTCTGCCATTCGAGAGTTTGCAATAAATCAGCCGCAGACATCTTCATTTCTTTCTGTGGGTCGAGGGAGTTGAGGCTACCGCTGACTAGCTGCTAATATACCCCTGCAAGCTGGTTAGCTAGCTGCGGTTTTTCATCTATGACGGGTAAATGTACATTTCTAAGTTCTACTTATATATTTTTTGTCTTAAATGAAGTTTGAGATGATCTTTGAAAGATCTTGAGAAGTCTTAGATTTGACTTGGTGAAACCTGCAGATTCCTTGAAAGTGGACCGGCAATTTAAAAAAAATTAATTGGTTAATTGAGCAAAGTTTGTCAAACTTACTCTAATTACGTTTGTTTCACTTAAGTGTAATAATTTCATTTGATGTCCTGTGACCAAATAACAGAATATATTGAATTTGGATCATCTGTACTATTTTTACACCTGCAGTATATAATGCAGTAGACCAGCAGAAACAAGCACATAATTATAAAGTGGGGATAAAAAGATTGAATGTTTCCCAAATTAGCAACAAATGACGGTGAGCTATACGTTTGGATTCAGCCTCTTTACTCTGAAACCCCGACATAAAATCTTTAATGCTGCGAATCAGAGACTCAACACCATCTGCTGGGTTTCCTTAGAAACTTTTTAAACTACTTTGAATACTAATTGAGCTACTATACAGTTTGTTAATTTGTAACATGGAAATCTACATTCTTCCCTTTCAAGTATTGGCAGGCATTTATCGCAACACATATCATTTATCGTGATTAATTTCTTATCGCGGTACATTCCAATTAATGATGTTTAAAAACCACTAAAACTGTCTTTCTTGTTGTTGTTTTTTTTACTATTTTGCTCCATTGTTTGTTCAACAATGCTGTATCAATACATTTAAAAATGTGATGAAATGCAGTTAGTGTGGATTTCATTAATACCCATCACATTTCTTCAAGCGACTGGCGTCCTAAAGAAACGAATGACACATGGGAAGAAAATTTCTCAAAAGCAAATTTTGTGATGTGTCACAGTTACCTGAAAAAAAAAAGAAAAAGTAAATAGTTCTTATCGCCACTTTTACAAAAGCACCTAAACATACCGTGATAACTTTAAACCTGTGTCGTTCAGACAACATTACTGCACAAATACTCTCAGGACATATTTGTAGCTGCTGAGCCACACAGAAAACGTCTAGAGCTGGAGTGTTGCTGCTTCTCCCCACTCATGCATTCATCTCTTGCAAGGCAAACCCACGCTGAGGAGAATGAGTGAGCAGAAAGCATCATCATCATATAGTCCTGTTGACGACAGCAGCCTCCTCTTTAAACTTTCTTCATCACAAAGTGCTCATCAAAGCGCTATAGAAACAAAAAACAAACAAAAAACAAAACCCCTCAAACATTGAGCTACAGATGCTCATTTAAAAACCTTTATCTGAAGAATAGGGAACCGCTTTAATTTTGCACAGAGCCGCACCGACTGAAGGTACAAAATAATCACGGCAGAGCCCCCTATCCTCCCCTCGTCTTTGTTCCAGTGGTTGAGTGAAAGTGGTGATGGTGAGGCTGACAGGTTTTTTTCCTTTTTCTTTTTCCTGGTCGGGAGAGGACCCATGCTGGGGGCTGATGACGGTTATTTGTGTGTGGTGCAGTTAATCAATCACTTAGAGTCAAATCAGATGGCACAGAGTGTGAGGCAGCTCTGCGCAGTTTGAATTTAAAGAGAAAACAGCGGGACGCCACCTTCGGTGCATTAAGGATTGCATAAAATGCCTCCCATCTGGGAAGCAAACATGCTACTTATCACTGGGATCATCCGTTGTGCTAGTTGGGAGGGAAAATATAAACATACCTTAATTACTCTAAAAATCTAAAGATGGGGAAAGAGGTTGGCAATAACAGGTTGTATCTTTGAAAACATGTTGGATGTCCGGAAAGTTTTGAAAGGGGCGGCCACTGATAATCTTGTGGTGGCACACAATGATAAAAACTTAAATAAATAACTTTTGCAACTTAAAGCTCATTCTCTCTTGTCTTGAAAACATTAAGCTTAAAGAATGGGGCCGACTTAAGTAGGAGGCATAAGCCCAGGTTCCCTGAGAATGAATATGTTTATTCATAAGTCGTATGTGAGATGTTTTAATAATTACACATTCTTTATTATTATTATTAACTCTCTTGCGGTCTTAGTGCAACTCTCAGGAGGAGTGTGGCAAATGTCACGGTCAGACAGCGGGGAATTGTCCCATCAGACCGTCAGTTCCCAGAACCACACACACACACACACAATAAAAACTTGTAAAAGCCCAACAGGGGTCAATTCAACCCTGTCGGAACACAAACCGAGTTAAACACTCTATGACCCCGTCTCTTGCAAAGGTTAGTCAACTATTTTAAAAACGTATGTAATTTTGTAGCCCCACCTCTGACCAATGAACCCGATAATATAAGGCATAGCGAGCTTTAAACTCAGGTTCCACACTGTGTTTGTTACTTTTGTTACACATCAGCTGGGCCAGAGTTTAGAAAGGGCTTTCAGGGGCAGTAGCCTAGGGCAACAACTTTTAAAGGGTGGAAAGAAAAGATTTTTCATTTGCCTTTTTGATGTTGTTTTATGAATGTGTTTTACAAACACTTTACTTTATATAGAACACAGGAGATAAACAAAGTCATGAAAATAAAACAATACTGAAGTATTATAAAATGTTGAAGTTTTGTGGAACAATATGGAGCTACTGAACAGCATATATAAATTTATACCCACTAATGTATACGGCCACCAGATAAGGCACTAAAACTGGGGCCAACCTCCTTCTAAATCCGGCCCTTTAAACTGATCCGACATCGACTTTTAATTAGGATGAAGTTATTTCTATTTTCAAAAATAAAAAAATACAAAAGTGTTCCAGGAGAAAAAAAGAGTCTATTTTAATATAGACATGAGTTTTAAAAAATATTACTTTAAAACGATCTATTGTAATTCCCACATGTGAAAGAAAGTTGTAGAGGGTGGGGCACCAAACCTACCCCCCTCCTACATCCGGCCCTGTTTGACCAACCTGACCACAAACCAGCCCAGTAAGAATCAGGGGGACAAAAACACACCGTGGAAGTTCAGGCTCGACACTGGCAGCAGTTTCGTGACTTCAGCTGAGGTTAAATACACATTTTATTCACAGGTAAAAACGGGAACAGCAACCATTCAGGAAAACAGCAACTCTCCACTTCGTTTCTTCCAGCAAACTGTTGCGTTTATGGGCCTGGATGTGCCTGCACTAGTCTGGGCCCGCAGGCTGCCACTTTTTATTTTATATTTTTAAATGTTTCATCTGTTTTCAGTCTGGCTCCTCGGTGATATGTTACCAGAAAACATGAGAATAATGGTCATAAAACCTCCTGTGTAACTTACTGTGATACTGTGTGTGTTGGAGGAAGATGTTTGGTGGTGGTGGTGGTGGGGGGGGGGGGGGCTTTAAGCACAAAAACAAAAAAGAAAGTCAGTGATTGTCACCGCAGAGGCTCCGGAGCGGCTATGTGTTGCATGCCTCGGCGGGGAAAATGTCCTCGTAGGCGGGCGGCAGTTCGCTGGGGATCGGGTACGAGAACGGGAAGCAGTGGTTGAGCTCCGGGTCCCAGGGCCAGTATCCGGGCAGGTCAATGGACGGGTGGCCCCCGCGCTGCACCTCGGCCCCCGTCTCGTCCAGCACGCTGAACACCCCCAGGTTGATGTAGGACACCGGCTGGAGCCCCGCCGCCGCCGCGCAGTCCCGCTCCTCGCTGAACACGATCGGCCCCCCGCTGCTCTGCCGCTGCCGCTGCCGGTTCCTAGAGAACTGCTCCGCCTTGTAGCGCTTGATGACGACCAGGTTGAGGAGCCCCAGCAGGCACTCCAGAGTGCTGAGGACGGTGGAGATGACCAGGGTCCGCTGGTACTCCCGCAGCTGCTGGCAGGCGGAGTTCACAAGCGCCGAGTGGAAGCAGTAGTGGGAAAATTTCCTCTCCACCAAAGAAGCCGTGTCCCCGTCCACGACCGCGCCGGAGAAGGCGGTGAGGACCCCCAGCAAGAAGACAACAACACCCAGGAGGAAGAAATTCCGGCAGCCGGGCTTCCGTACGCAGCAGACCATCGCCGAGCCCAGCAGCACCTGGCCGGCCCCCACCAGCAGCCCGGAGTAGAAAGCCCCGGCGGCGGCGCCGAGGTGGAAGTGCGCCTTCACAGTAGATCCCAGCGAGACGCATCTTAATCCAACGACAACTTCGCTCAGGGCGCACACGAAGAGGAGGGCGCTGGAGCACACGGTGCACAGTCCTTTCCCACTCAACTTCATTATAGCCCACCTCTGCCGCTCTCGACCCCTCTCCCCCCTTCTTCATCCTCCCTCGTGCTCTCCTCCGTCTCCACTGGAAACGCTCTCAGGCTGGGTCATCATCTGCCGGTGAGTCCTCCGGTTCAGAGCGGGCGAGCCTCGCCGCTGCGGCGTCTCTCGCGCATCGCCGCCACTTTACAGGAAACCCTATAAATAATTAATGGCAAAGCAGAGACGGCCCCCACCCAACCCTCCCTCCCTCCACATCTACCACCCTTCTCCCCTCCAACCCTCGTCGGCAATTATCGATAATCCACACGCAGCCAATGATCGCGGTATCCCGACCGTCCAGTCGCTCCTCACAACTAAAACTTCTCCACGGTTTTTCCAAGCCGCCTGCAGGAGAGAGAAGTCTGGACTGCCGAGCCTGCTGGCTGGAATGCAGTGGGGTGTTTCTTTCTTTCTTCTTTTTTTTGTGACAGAAAGGGAGGAGATTATAGGGGGTGACCAACGACCCAGGGTCGTTCATTCTCTCTATACTCCAAAAAAAACAAATCATACCAAGTGAAAATATCTCAGTAGACTTGAAATAAGACAAAACTTACTTCTAATAACCTAAATGACATTTTCTAGTGAAACTTTTTCACATGTAATAAATACATCGTCACCTTCCAAAGCTGATGGCTTAAGTCATTTTTGCTAAAAGTGACTTTGGAAAAAAGACTTTTGGTGTTATTGTATTATTGTTGCTCAACAACATTTAATTTCCCTTTGCCGTTAATAAAGTGTTTTGAATCCTCATGGATATCGTGAAATGATATACATGAGATACAAATTTAACAGGAATATAAATATTGTTTCACAAGTACAATGGCTTGTTCTCTTAATGTTGATTTATTTTTTTAAGTACTAATTCCAGTGGCAGATTAGTTTACTTATAATTTATTTCCCAATACGTGAAAGACTTTGCGAGAGGAAAACTGGCACGATAAAGAAAAAACAATATTAAGGAATGAACTTAAAACATTCCTTTCTGTCTGCTATATCTTACTTCAGAGATACTTGTAAGTTATATAACCTATAACCACTGCACCACGCCTGACGAATTCAATCTGAAAAACTAAATTCACTCTCCACACCAGTATCAATACTGACTTTCAATGCTTACTTTAAACCCCTTTTTCTTTGGTCAATGAACGAAAGGTAAAAATGACTATAACAAGCTTGTGTTAGCGACTTAGCAGGTAAACATCTAATGTAACCTTGCTGGTGCATTCACACCAGCCCTGTTTAAGTGAACTCCGGTTCATTTGCCTTGAAAGTCTGGTTCGTTTGGGGAGGTTGTGAACGTGATGTAGACCAAATGTCAAGTTCTGACCCGGGTAAAAACCTTGGTCTCAGTTCAGTTGAAGTGATTTCTGGTGTGGTTATGTGGACGCAACTGGACTGGAGACCGCTCCAAAATCAGAAAGTGGACTATACCACTTCATTTCTGTTTACATTTTGTGAAGAAGGAAGTTACGCTCAGCATCTTCTGAGGGCTTCGCGTCGTTTCCTTCTGTAGCTTTTGGTGCAGCGCCACCACAGGCAGAGGAGGGGAACAGGTTTTTGAAAGGGTTTAGTTTGTTTGACTCAGGGCAATGTGAAAGCGAACCACACCAGTTAAAAACGTAACAAATATTGCAATTTTGGCCACTAATCGAACCGAGTCTACCGGACGACAAGATCTGGTAACAAACTTGCATCATTGAAGACGGATGAGATTGGTTCTAGACCTTTCTGTCTCTCAACAAACTGAGCTTTAACTGCCTAACCTCTGTCCCAAAAGCATAACCAACATCTGGTTGAAATAAACTACCCAATACTATCTGGAGTGTGCCTTCTGATGCAGAAACACTTTGCTCAACAGAAGCTTCGACTCTGTGCGCACCCTCAAAGCCCTCAGTCTTATGCTAAAACACAATCTGACAGCAGCAGCGACAGACTATGAATCTCATTTCTTCAAGTAATCCTCTAAATAAATGGAGTTTTAGTGAAATCACAACTCGCTCCTTTCGGAGAACACATCGGGCGTACGCAGCGTGTCAGCGTCCCTGAATGGTTTCCTATTTTGTGGACTTGGTTTTGGGGCTCGAGAGCAAAAACGGGCAGCAGCAGTAGAGGATCCAGACTGAAGCCGGACCGAGGCTTTGAGCTGTCCGCGGCCTTCTGTCCCGCTCGCTAAACTCCTCCACAGCTTTCCCTCCAGTGAGCATGGTGACAGTGTAGATAAAAAGGAGAGAAAAAAAAAGAAACAGCCTCTCCACTGGGATTTTATTTAAGAGATTTAATAGAATTGTGTGGGCGGGCCTACAGTATCTGCAGTTTGTTTTCTCTTTTCAGAGTCCAAACGGCCTTGGCACCGGTGAAGACAGGACAACAAGAATTGCATTACAGTCTTTTCATTTGTGAAGGACACACCGTGAGTCACCCACAGTCAGCGCTGTAATGCCAAGCACAGGCTTACAACCCACAGTCTAAAAGCCGACGTTTGAGCGTGAAAACCTTTGGTTCATCATGTTAGCGCTGACAGATGAAAGGGGAGCTCCACTAACTCCAGGGTCTCATAGTCAACATTCAACATTAAGTTTAAACTTTTTGGTCCTTCGTCCGTTGTCATGTTTGGTGCCCAGATGTGAGATTTGACTGTATAATTGCGCAAGTTGGAGTTACGAAATCAAATTATCTTAATGGAAACACAGCAAGCTAATACATACTTTACGATAAAAAGTTTTAACGTTAGGATGAGGTGGTTTATCAGCTGCATTGAAATTAGTGTATTTCACAAAACATTTTTGTTTTTTGCGTTACGTGAACAGCCAACGGATGTAGGAAGACAACAGGAAGTGATTGGAAGATGACGGAGCGTGTATTTTAAATTTTTTTGAATGACTTATTGCGTGAACAAACTTATTCACGTGTGATTTTAATTGTTTCTTATTGAATGGAAAAGCCACAATTTTGACATTTGGTTTTGTTTGACATTAGCAGAACATCAACAAAGTTTTGTTGATGGCTATATAGCAATGGGCAGTTTTATGAAATCATGTATTTAAACCGATAGACCAAAAATGTGCAAGCACACGGAGCAGAAAATCAGCCAACACAAAGAAATCAGACTTTACTTTTACATTCACACAAAGGAGACGCTTACCCTCACAGACTAGAAGTGAATGTGACCGAGTCTATACAGCATCTGATCAAAAAATGGGAAGATTCGTTGCTTATGCTCTAAGAACACACCCAGTGGTCGTCTGATGTTTTGCGTCACCTAAGTTTCTAGTTTCTGTATCTGTTACAAATACAAAGGCCCCTCTGTGAAAGCCTGAGAATGCAATGTGTGTAAAAGCACATGTGTGTATTTGACCTTGATAAGCGTCTCAACAGCAGCCAAAACACAGACGGGTGTTAAGCACAATAATAGATAGTAAACTTACATTAACTGCTTGAGGCACCCAGATACACATCAGTGTTGTTTAATGCCCCTTTGGTTTTATGCTATTTTCAAGCATTCTAACTATTGGAAAAACTACCCTCAGTTGAAGTCCAGTGCTCTCACATATGATGTCTGCTTTTCTTATAGCTACCTTTAAATCACCATTCCCGTAACGTGTTGGTTTATTCAAAAGAGGAGAAGAAGAAAAGAATTGAAACCAAAGAATACAGTGAATGTGGGTATGCACTATTTGCGGGGTGCTGTGCTAGAGGAGTAAGAAATGGTTAGGCATGGTGTTTTTTCCTTCCAAAATTAATGTATTTTATAATTCCATGTATGAGGGCACTTGCCCTCTATATGATAACCCAGTTTGGAGTCAATGCCCAGTTAATGTGCTATAGCCCCAAGTCAAATCCTCATGGAGCCCAAACTCTAACTTCTTGGCTGGGCAAAAGGTTTGAGAAGAACCAAAGTCACTGAAAGTCAAACATCTGAGAGGCAAAGAAAAGGAAAAAAACAGCGTGTGGACCTGTCACAATGCCCCTTTCAACAGTTCAGGTCAGTGGACTCTGCTTTGTTTCAGGACAGATATTAAACGGGGTAGCTTTTGAATCCTTCCCAAACCTGTGAAAGTCTTCACGTAGGATGAGCCCCCTGAACTGTGAAGGGACGCCACGGTGAGACGCGCTGGCAGGACACTCAGGACTGTTGTGGTTGTCACTTCGCTGCGTCTCAACGTGAAAAATTAGCCAAAAGATTTCCCATCAGAAAAATTACACCAGAGACAAACCTCTCACTTCCATTTATCACAATGAGCCACCTCATTGACTTTAGTGGTATGGATGCCAGTGAGTCCGAGAGCCACTCTAATTAGGTCGTTACTGCTTTGCATAGGTTTGCAGATAAGAAGCGGTGAATGACAAGCTGATGATCCTCTGATGGATCTGCAGTCCTGCTGGCTGGTGACGGGTGGAGGTGGAGGGAGGCTCTGTCGGCATTGGTCGGTTAGCTGGCGGAGCTGCAGATGTCGCCGCCGTTCAGCAAGGGAGGAAACACAAATCTGAGTTTTGAAGGAGGCAACGGATCCAAACCGGATTTCACATTTGAAATGATTTGACTTTGTGAATCCTTTAGTGACTAGGGCTGAATTCACACCGGCTCTGTTTAGTCCACTTTAATCAAACTCTGATTTGTTTGGTTTTGTTTGGTGGAGGAGGATGTGAACGTGCAATTGAACTCTGGTGTGGACCAAGAAACAAACTCTCGTCTGCCTAAAAACCTCGGTCCAAGTCCAGTTAAAGTGAACTCTGATGTGGTCCGAATGCATATGTGAACGCATCTGGACCGGAGGCCGCTCCCAAAACAAAAAGGTGGGACTACAGCACAAGGCATTCTGGGTAAAATACAACCAAAACAAACGTGCTAATGGGAGAAATGACTCGTGGTCTTTTACCAAAGACTAAAGAGAAATCCTGACGCTACTCCACTTTTGTTTACATTTAGTGAAGAAGGAAGTTGCGTCAGTGTCGTCTTCAGTGGTTTCATGTCATTTCCTTCTGTAGTTCTTGTTGCAGCGCCATCACAGGTGAGGAGGGGAACAGGTTTTCAAAGGGTTTTTGTTTGATTGACACAGCACAACACGAAAGTGAAACTAACCACCTGAAAGTGTGACAAATATTGCATTTTGTTACTGCCCAATTGAACTCAGTCTACCGGCCTTTCATGAGTGTGTGTGTGTGGGGGAGAGGGGTGGGGGCTAACTGTGATTAAGAGCTGTGCGAATGACATTGTCTAAGAGAATAACCTGCGTTAACCTGCAGCAGTCGCAGGTCACACAGAGAGCATTTCTGTCCCGATGTGACTCACCGCGTTAAATTGCCTGAACAAATCTGATGAAGCAGAAGTTGTTAACAGCATATGTCTTTCATCAGGACACAAACAATCCCCGCTCTCCTGCATAACGCAGGCAATTTACTCGTCATGGTCACAAACCTGGAAGACGCTGTTACTGAGGAGGAAAGTAATTCCCATCCTCACAGGTGAGATCGTCCCTCGTACACACGGCGCTCGGTGAGCAGAACGAGCCGAAGCCGGCTTCATCTTAATGTGCAGAACACTCTTTGTACCAGACAAGCTGTTTTTGTTTTTTTAACAACAGGTGGGATTTAGAAAAAAAAAAAAAACTTGTCCTCATGACAGACTTCCACGTTTGAAATATAAATCACAGTTTGTACATGTGGAGCTTGTTGCCTCCACCATGCCAAAAAGCCAGCTGCCACGGCAACCGGACGGCGGTGACGGGTCGGGTCAGACTGTAAAACCTCGTTTGATTCCCCGAATGTTAAAAAGTCTGGACCGGCTTTCTGCAGGGACTGGGAGGGAGTTCATCCTGAAGGCAGAGAGACGTGGACTCAATACTGAGTCTGACCGGGTCAGACTGGAGGACCAGGGGTCAGAACCAGGGTCACAATGAGATCACAAAGCTCCCCTTCTCCCAGGACTCTCCCACCCAACCCCTTCAAACTAGCCAGAAGCAATTAGCAAACACCCAGTGGAGCCGCTGAGCTCATTATAGGAGATACTTCTCAGTTCAACGCTGGTAAAAATGTTGCTAAGAGGAGCTAAGTTATGTTGACTTCCTGAAGGCGGAGTTTCAGAAAGAGCAGGAGCTTCTTAAAGAGACAGAGGCCCAATTTCAAGGTGTGAAATTAGGAAGTAAGCAAAGTCGTATTTGATGTGAATATGTATATATATGTAATATATATAACTGAAGTTAACATACTTACTTGATTGTGCTATAAAACAAATGATACTGGTCCTTTAAAAGTGCATTTTAGTGATTGCATCAACAAAAACAGGTCTGTGACTGTAATGAAAATATTTTGCTTTCTTTTTTTCTGCATGGATGAAGCCGTTTCAAGAAGGGATGCTAATCACTTCGCTCAGTGTCGCTCTGTGTTGCTACATCTTTTCAGTAAAAACAGAACCTTCTGAGCGGGGACAACTCCACTAACGTCCAGGACTCCCTGTCAAGCTAAGGTTGCATTCACATGAGAAAGGAATGTGTGTAGGGTCGGGAGCCAGAGCTCGATTTAACCGAGGAGCCCACAGTCCACTAGATCCGGCCCTGGTCAGAACCACGTTTAAGTAAGGTGGTCATAGAGAATTTGCTCGATGAACAGGTAGCTAAAAACGACTGCATGTAATCGCATCAGTAGCACAAACTCACTAAAATCCATCTCATAATGACTTGCTGCTCTGAGAGGCCTGGTTTTAGTGGCTCCTCTGGATTTTCCTCCATTCACCTTTTGCGCTCATCAGCCTCATTCACGGTCCCTGCGGGTGGGTATTGTCATTTAAAAACAGGCTCGGTTAAAACGCCTGCAAAGAGCGGAGGAGACGGACAGAAATCAGCAGCCATTATGGCCAAAAGAGCAGCAGCTAACAAACCAGACGGACTTCATCTTTGGAGTCAGTGAGAAAAATTTGCTAGATATGTGCCAAAATGCAAATATCTGAGGAGTTAGAGTGTTAATGTGTCAATAAAGTGTTTGGAGTTTGTTTTGCTGCCCCCAACTGACCAAAAGGAGACGTGCAAGCTGTTTAGGTGACGATGCTCATCATGGTCATAAAACTCCTAAAACATTTCAAAGGTTTGAGCTCATCTCTGCTCGGGTGAGATAAATATGTAACGTCTTTGCAGAGGAAATTTGAGCACCTCAGTGGAAATCCTGTTCATTTATTACAAACACAGCTTCACTACTTTTTCAAATGTAAAAAAAATAAATTAATTTTAAAAAAAAGTGCGAGTTTATGTTTGACTTAGTGGATTTTTCTGCATACATCATACAAAAATAGACTGGTTTTAGAATGGCCCAGTCAAAGCACAGACCTTAATCCAATAAGGGTAAACTGTGGCTAAACTTTGAATACGGCTGAGTTGGAGCTATTTTGCAATGAATGATGGGTGAAAGCTGCTGGAAACAAACCTCAAAATCATCTATTATTGATACTGATCAGTTGTTCTCCTTCTTTTTTTGCAATCAAGCAGCATTTTTGTGTTGATCTATCAAAACAAAAATTCCCCCAAAAGGCTATAACATGACAAAATGTGAAAACATTCAAATGATCCAAATACTTGTGAAAGTTAATGCCTCTCACTTTAACTCCTAACCTCTATAGTTCAGGTTTTTTTTATTATTATTTTATGTAATTTCTGTAGAGTTACTTTGAGCCACAAAACTCTTAATTAGCTCATTTACCCCAAAGAAACAGGCAAACAAAACACAATTTAAGCAACGATGACATCCCAGTAGCAGCAAGTCTTCATTTCCCGCCTAACTCACTTTATATTGTTAAGCTTTGAAAAACTTAATTCAATTTAGAAAAAAAAGGCAATTAGCCATCATCCCTCAGGGACAGACCAGACTGTCTGGTCAGAGGAAGGTGGAAAAAAACAACAACAAAAAAGGCGATTTTCCAGGACGTCTGAAGCGAATTACGTATTCTGTCCAAACTGCGTGCTTTAACTTTCGCTTAAAACTTTGTTCCCGTTTCCTTCCAGAGCAGTGAAGATGGTAATGATGATGATCAGACCATTAGGACGGCTCATTAGTGGGGAGGAAGACGGGAGAATAAAAGGGTACGTAATGATAATGAACTTGTGCGAGGTTACAGCACAGTGTACGGGAAGGCTTCAGCCGCAGGGTCACGACCTTAAAAACCACAAACTAACGACCGGCTTCCTTCGCCACACAGTTTCTGTTGGGCCGGGATTCCTCATTAGTGGCTAAATGATGTCATCTCCACATGAAAAGCGGAATACGTCTGGATGAAAAGGGAACGATCACAGTGGGAGCTTTGTTGCCTTCCTGTGGAAACATTTTGGCACATGACGACAATTTGCGTGTTTTATTGTTGGCTTTGTGTTATAGATCAACACAAAGCACAGTTGTGAAGTGGAAGGAAATGACACTGTTTGCAAAACAAACATTTGTAAAATAGTTTGTATTCAGCACACACACACACACACACCCACACACACCTCCTAATTCTTTGTAAGAACCATTTTTCTGTACTTATAGCCGTAGGTAATCTTTCCTGCCATAACTCTGCACATTAACTGAGTCTAATTGTTGCTGGATACCGCTCACTCTAATTGCTCCATTTGCACAAAATATTTAAATATATTCCTAGATGACACTATTTAATTTTGTAGAAATATACATTATTTATATATATTCTCTTCATATTATTATTATTATTATTATTATTATTATTATTATTATTATTATTATTATTTATGTTTAGCATGCTATATTTTTTGTTTTCTGTATATAATAACTTTGTTATTCTGGAATTAGGAAAGTGCGTCCAAGGTTAGCTTATGTTAGCTTAGCTGAATTCATTCTGTTGGCTGTCTGCAGCTAGAGACTGAAATATTTGCCTCAGTGTCTGTGAACATGCTACATACGCTCAACTTAGCTTAGCTTAGCTTAATGAATTTTGGAATACACCTCCATCTGGAGTCTAAAATATTTGCCTCAGAGTGTTTGTGGTCATGCCACATATTATCATTTTTATCTTAGCTTAATTTAGCGTTGCTAATTCATTCAACATGGTTTCATTCTTGCTGAGTGAGTTTTGGCATACATCTCTGTCAGCTATCCACATGTAGAGGCTCAAATATTTGCCTCAGTGTTTTGTGAACTTCTCAGCTCAGCTTAGCTTAGCTTAGCTTAGCCTAATGAATTTCAGGATTTGGCTCTGTTAGCTCTAATAGATGCCACACATCCTCAGCTGGATTTGACTGGAATGTTCTAACATCATTTTTCACTTGTAGCTCTGGCTGTATTTGGTTTCTTGTCCGGCTGGACTCTGAAGCTCCATTCCATTCTCCAGACTTGTTCAGCCTCAACCTGGTTTTCTTTTCCAGGATTGTCCTGGATGTGGCTCCTCCTGCCACCTCTGACCGGCTTCCCATAGAATAATGCTGCCACCGCCACGTTTCACAATCGAAATGGTCTTCAGGGTAATGCGCAGTACATTGTCTTTGACATGTGACATTTAGTTTGTAGTCCAAAAATTCACATTTTGTTTTTCTATGACATGTTTTCAGTCTATGGCTTCTGGCAACATTCACACAAAGACAGAACAAAACATACATTTGTATTTATTGATGATGGAATCATCGGGGATGGATATGCAGGTCTGCAGGACACGTTATGTACAGAAATACAGAAGTGCTAAAAAAAAAAGGAAAAGCATACTCAACCGTTTTCAAAATCCGTGAAAAACAGATTATCACATCTCCCCGAAAGTCTTTTTTATTTCTCTTCTTTTTTTAATCTTGTTGCAGTGGAGATGAAATTGGAGGTTTTACACCTCACTCACGCGCCGTTGTTATGAACGATGCCCTCTGGTGCCTGAGGGCCGACGTTCAGCTTGTACCTGCTCTTAAAAGGGAATCAGAAATGAGCTCAATCAACTTGATCCCTGAAACCCGAGGATCTGAGCGAAGGGCCCCATCCATGTTTCAACAGGCTCACCTCCACTGTGGTGGCAGCACAGTGGCGCTGCAGGGCCGTTTCGTACGACACACACCGCCAACCCTTTGTGTAGATGGACGCGTGGGCTTTACAGGATTGTAAACTGGAAGCAATGGTTTCCATCCCCTCTAACAATCGCTGGAGTGTCAATCTTTCAGATCCTTTTTCCTACAGTAACTTGTTCTGTTCTCTTATCTTTCTCTCCCGCCCTCTAGACACAAAGCTCAGACAGAAGTACGTCCCCCTGCATCTGACGAAAGCCTTTCAAAACAACTCTGTGTTTTTTATTTTTGATTTTTTACTCTTCATCGTGCTGCTCAAAGCTAACATGCTGCTGTCTCTCCAAACAGTCCTTTCAATTAGACCCATTAAAATACTGAAATATATTCATTGAAGACAATGTTGCGCTTAATCAAATTGATTATATATATATTGCTAAGAGGTAGAGGAACAACATTCAGATGAATAATTGTGAATCTAATTTCTGGTTATTATTAGCTGTTTCCTTTCCGTTTTAAAGCGTTCCTCTTGTGCTTTGTTCAAGCGACAGACAAACATCTTAATCCCACCAAGGCGTTAAATCGATGTTTGATTTTTCTCGTCTGTCTTATTTGTGTGCTAATAGGAAGCTGAGTCATCTGAACGTTTGAACGTCGTCGTAACACATTCCTGATGCACAGATTACCAAAATGAGTCTGGTGGTTTGTAGTCCCTTGTGGAAATTCTTCATCACTCTTGAAACCTGAAAACCTTTTCACGGGTTCTTAGGTTATTAAAAGAACACGGGGTAAGGAAAAAACTGACTCCAGAAGTGTTTTGAAGCCAAATGGACTTACGTTGTTTCATGCTTTAAGTGTTTTTGTCACAGTTGGAGCCTTTTGCAAACATATATTTTTTCAGTGCAGCTAAATTAAGACAAACTCATTTTCATATTAGGAAGTTAGATTACCTATAGATTTTAAATTTGTGAAAACTATCTTTCCTTGCCCATTATTATGGCGCCCCTGGACTCCTAGCACCCTGAGCATTCGCCTACATATCTTCTGGACGGGGTTTCATGATGGCTGCCGTCAGCACACACACACACATGGCCTCAGACCCGGAGACAAGCGTCTGACTGTCTCTGTATGCCTGGGATGAAGCCGAGTGGTTTGTTTGGAGGAGTGCTGGGATTAATTAGTATTTTAATTAGAATCTGGAAGTCTTTTTTTTTTTTTTTTCTAGTTTCTGCGTTTTACCACTAGGGAGCACTGTGCTCAGAGCAACGCTTAATGAGGTGCAGCAGGTGTCTCTTCTTGTTTAGTAAAAATGAAAGTGGAGCCTAAACCGACACTGGCATGATTGTGTGTCATGGCGTATTTTTTATTTTTAAGAGTCAGGTGCAGCTGGCAACCCGGAGCCTAAAACATAATATCCTGCTGCTTAAAAAAAAAAAGGAAATCATTTCGAGTTTTCATTCAGTAATTCAAGAGCCAGGCAATTTTTTCATGCTCTGTCCTGCCACAAACCACCGATGACGTGAACTCTCCAATAACTCGATCCTCCACACCAAGACGGTGGGGGACAAATGGCGAGCGGCCTCACAGAAGACATAATTACACACTGCTGGGGTGCAGAAAATGAAAAGATGAGTGGATTGGGCTGTAGCGTCAGCAGAAGTAGGAACAGCTGCATCGAGTGGAGTAAATCCATTTCCGAGCTCGGAGGGAGTCCAGGACGGGAAGCTCAGGCTGTGGAACCGTGAGCAGCAGCTCCAGCAGGGGCTCCAGGTTCGCTTTGCTCCTGGTGACAGGCTGATTTTAGCCTCCATCCCATAAGGCGTCAATCAATTTGCTGAATTTAGCTTCTGGTTGTTATTTTAAGTCATTACAGGTCAATGATCAGAGTCCAGCAGCACAGTAGTGTTTTATTGCTCAGCTGCTTTATTGTCACAGAAGGAAACGGTTCTGCTAACAACTGTCAGTATTTTAACTCAAGTTATGTTTAAACATGACCTAACCTTCCACTCACACCAATAATCTTCCACGTTAGTTTGCAAACTAGCAGCCAAGTCGAAGTCCCGTTTGTCTTTTCTGCCACCGACTTATCAACCCTCTAAGCTGTAGTGGGTTGGTAACACAACCCACTACAGCAAACAAAAGCAAAAAGTCCTTTCACACATATAAGATGTATAATGACATAAAAAAAATAAGTGTACTTCTTTAAACTGTTTCAGACGAAATAAGCAAGAACAGGGAGTTAATATTTATATGGAGTATACATTCTTCTAAGTGACAACATGTCTACTCCAAGACTGAAGGGATTTACAGAAGACTTTACAGTGATATCAAACTCCATGTGTGGGTTAATGTTAATGGAACATGGAGGGGAGTGTTAACGTGGAGCTCTAGCTGGCCTCCTGGGTCTCGGACGGCTTGGTCTCCTCGTTCAACGGGCCGTCTCCTCCGTATTTGTTCTTTAGTGAACGTCCCAAAAACTGCCAGTACTCCTTACGAATGGTGTCCTTCTCCTGGGCCAGAAGCTCACAGATCTTAGCGGGAAGATAAACGCATGAAACGGAAGAAACGTGAAATCAACTGCAGCTTCAGAAATTGACTAAATAGACAAAAAGTGCTAATTACTCAAAGTATCAACATCTGCTCACTTCCAGAGCCTTCTTTAACGTCTCCTTATGCTCCTGCTCCGGATTTTCCTTTTGGAAGCTGGACTCCAAAGCGTCTTCGTAGCAATCAAAGAGGAAAGCGAGGAGGTAGGGCGAGCAGTGCGTCTCTTTCAGCTCCAGGACCTTTTCTAGCAGGCCCGGCTGAGATGAGAGGCCTCTGTCCTGCAGCATTCTGATGGGAACAAAAAAAAAAAAAAAAAGAAAAAGGTGGATAACTGAATAAGAACTGTGTCCACAGCCCCTGGCGCACACTTAAACATTCCTGTCCTCCACAATGAAAGGGACCGATTCATTCTTAAACTGGAGAAAACCAGAACAAAAAAAACTGTTCCCTTTCAGGGTTTCCAGGAAGTTAAAGCTTACGTATACGTGTCTCACTTCTCACCCTTTTAAATAATTCCAGGCGCTCTCGTTGTGAGGAGCCTTCCTGATCTGGTTCAAACAATACCTGACACAAAGAGAAGAGAGCATGAAAATGAATGAAAGCTGAAAGATTCACACACAGGAACACCAACGCTGCAGGCATCATTCGACACCAAATGCCAGGAATTTCTGGGATTTTCCCGAACAGGAAGACATGCTAACAGCTGTTCTCATGTCGTCTTTGTGTTGTTTTCTCCTCCACTCAGACCTGTGGATCTTAATAGCTAAAACTGCAAGATAATTTAGAAATGTTTTAGAATGTAACTGCAAAATGATAAATACTAATTTTGGAAGTTTTTCTGGAGTGTTTTCATGCAACATATTAGAGAGGCGAATCTTTTAGCATCTGGTGATTTGATTCTGATTTCTAGGTTCACAATTCAGACACGATGTTCGATTCCACAACCAATTTTTTGTTTATTTAAATGTTTAAGAGATTCTGTTTTAATGATGTGATTGGCGAGAAAAAACGACAAATGGAGTATTTATTTAAATGGTCCTTTACTGTAATAAATCCCATAAGTTTATATTTCAAAGAAAAATCTGTTTTGCTTCTCTTACTTAAATTATGTATGAGGCTAGCTTAGCTGTCTGAATTTCCTATAAAACAGACTAAACTCAGGCTGCTTTGTTTTGAAGTGTAATGCTGCTTTGCAGCTTTAAAATTGGTTTTAGCTGATCAAAGGTAAAAACTGTTCCTAAGGTCTCTGAATCATCGCATAAAATCCTCATATTAATCAGTTCCAACAAGATTTTACTATTTTTGTGATTTTTTTTTTTTTACCCCAATAAAATCCATTAACTCATTATGTTGCTTCTTTTTGCACTAATTTGTGACAGTAAATGTTTTTGTTACTCGCCATGTGGCTCTACCACTCTGCTGCTTCAGCCTTCACATCAAATAAGGTTAAGGCAGCAGAGTGGCAGAAGTAAGAAATACTGCCACCTGCAGGTCGGAGTTAGCCACTTAAATTATTTTGACAATTTCTCTGAAAAATGTCCAGTTCAATTAATCTGTTGATTTTGCACAAGAAACTGTATAACATATTAAAGTTTGTTGTTGTAACATGACTAACAGTAGAAAAATAAAAGTTCAAGGAGTATTGATACTTTTATAAGGTGCCATCTTTAAAAGAAAACAAAAATAGATTTTTGAAAATGCTTACTGTATCTCTCTCTGCACGATGGCCGGGTCAGAGAATCCCGTGGTGTGAGAAATGACAAAGTGCCTCTGGTTCCACGCCGAGTTGTTCCGCACGTCTTCGTCCAGGAGAGTCTCCACGAAGTCCAGCTCGTTGTCCCACAGCTTGTATTCCTGAAGGTCGAGCACAGAGAAACGGCGTCAGGTGTGGAGACCGAACAGACACGCCCCAAACTTAAACATGGAAAATGCAAAACAAAAGAGGAGAAAAGATTCCCTCTGAGGGTTTGTGAGGCGAAGGAAGGATGAGGAGCGCTGCCAACCTGGATGACCCACTGCCTGTGCTGCCAGGCGTGGTAGTTCTTGGCGTCCTGACTGAGGATGTCTGCGATGAACTGCAGCTCCGCTGACGGGTCGTTCAGCCACTCCACCACCATGCGTCTGTGATGCCTGGACAGGAAGTCAGACAACACGCAAACACTGGGTCTTAATGACTCCTGATTTCTATCAATGGATTCATTTTCCAATAATTCTGGTTTTTATTTTCGTCCCCCCTTAGTCCTTGAAATCCAAATGAAACCAAAACATCTGTTTTGTTATGAAGCTCAATTCTAAAAATCAAGATGAAGTAAAAATAACAAAGATGTACAGAGAAAGCCCACGTTTTGACTCGCCTCTAAATTTTTACATCTTTAAATTGCTGGAATGGAGATTGTGATTAGGAACGCACCGATAAGAACTTTTGGTCCAATACCGATATCCGATTTTAATACTGCTGTTATGGCCGACGACTGATCAGACAATGTTTCTCCACCAGAAACAAATGGCAACAAGATGAAAACACACACTGGCTGTGAACCAATTTATCGAATTAACAAAACTGACAGGCAAAAATGACAAATGCTGGACCGATACCGATTTTAGTGATATTGTGCGCGACTTATTGTGATCAGTGGAAACGCGGCTCACCAGACTTGGTAGTTCTTGGGCTGCTCCTCGATGATGTTGGTGATGTATTTCATCTCCTCCCTCAGGTCCTTGGACAGAGCTTGAAGCAGAACTCGCCTGTAGTGCCTGAGCAGGAGCAGATCCAGCGTTAGATCGCACCAACACCTCAGAACGGAACCGGAAACATTACACAGTTTGAGCTTTGATGCTTTCCCTAAACTTTAACCTGTTGCTTTTTCCCTAAACATTTTAAATATTTGAATGCAAAGCGTTTACTTTTATCACCTGTACATCTGATGACCGAACACGCTGCTGAAGCTGGATTCTGATTGGGTAGTAGTCTTAAAGGGCCGTTTCACTGTTTTTGGCATCTTAACTAACGCAAATCAATTCTGTTTCAAAAATAATGAAAACCAATCTCAAATGAAAAGTGTATTAGCTTCCAAACACAGAATATTTAGTGCATTTATAAGGTTGGGCAATATCCATAATAAAAACCAGAGTGAAACCCATTTTCATGTTAGGCCGCCTCAAGAAAACAAACAGTTGAAATGTGAACAGATAGCCGTCTCTGCATTGGATGAGTTCTTAAAATGAAAAAAATATTAGGCATCTTTTCAACTTTGTCCAATTTAACAGAATACAAAGAATAAAACTATTGTGATTTGACTGATAAAATAACATTTAACTGCCAGCTTGAAGTTTCAATATCTAATTTTAACACACAATATAAATTAAAGCCAGTTGACAATTGTCCACTTTAAAGCTGAAAAGCTAGAAACTCCTCCCCCCCCAAAAAAACAAATAATGAAAAAAAAAAACTCTACATTGTATGTTTCCCTCATTTTATGTTCAATAGTTGAACTTTTCTTGCTTTTGTTCACTTTTTTTTAAACTGCTGTTGTCTCACAGAGTGATGCTCACCACACTGTGTAGTTTGCTGCATTCAGGTCGATGGCATCGGCTGTAAGAGCGAAGGCCCTCTCGCTCCTTTCGTCCTTCTTTAGGAGCGCGCGGAAATAGTCATAAACATCAGCAACTGTTGGATAAAACACACGTTGACGAGCGGCGCCACGTTCGCATCCCGTTACGTTCAGCCTCCAAAGTGAAAACACAGAGTTTTGGCATCGCACTGCAAAAATTTTTCCAGATACTCAGTCAGCTACAATGTCACTGAAAAGTTTCAGTTCATTCAAAATGTGAAACTCATGTAGGTTTTTATTCATATACATTTTTAAGATTACAACAAGCAGATGATTAAAAAAAAAAAAATCAAATATTGAAGTGAACAATAAAAAAATATGAGTTTTAATGATTGAATAAATCTTTCTGTTTGAGCACATAATTTTTTGAAAAAAACAAAAGAAAAAAAAACATATATACCGAAGCACTTTTGTGTTTCCATAGTTCAGAGTGACGTCAGCCCACCTAAAAACTACTATTCTGTTTTAGTTTCTATTTATTTAAACTTTGAATTTAGATCAACTTCCAAAAGCATTGATTGAAATAAAAGTCTGTTTTTTTAAATATATATTTTCTGTCACCTGCGATTTTTTTTTTTCGGATTTCTTTATTTATTTATCTTTTTAAATCAAAATCGGAAATCGAAATTTGGATAAATAAATCAAATCTAATATCCTCCAGCCTCCGCTAATTATTCATTGCATACTGTACAAACAAGAGTTTCACTTTTTGAATAACTCCACGTTTTGACAATGCGCTCCTGTGGTATCCTAGCAACCACCTTACACTTGTCAGAGTAGGCGATCTTCACTACTGGATTTGGTCCGTCGTCTTGCGGAACAGGCTCCAGATCAGCCCACTCCTTCCGGTCTCTGAAAGATAAAAACATAGCACTGATCCAACTGCATGCCTCCGGACACCAGCGTACCACAACTCTGAAAACTAAAGGAGGGCCGCTAACAAAACTAGACTGACCGCCAGCGGAAACTGTCACTTCTTTTATAACCATGATCATTATTCGAGCATAAATAGAGACAAAAACTCCAAACCAAAGCTGTCATATTAGCCTGAAGCGACTTAATTATTGTTACCTTCTGATAAAGGACCATTAACATGCTAAAATTATTAACACTCCGACACTTAAAACGCATTCATTCTTAAAGAATTAATATGGAAAAAGTGGCGTCTCGAGAAACTTGCAAGAAAGTCCTCCTTGCTAACGGAGTAGCTACTGAGGCTAGGTTAGCCAGCGAAAAGACGGAAAAAGTACCTGTAAAAAATGTATCGCGTTGGGTCGGCGCCATCATTGTCCCCGAAGTGGTCCCCGACCTCTGCATCCAGCTCTTTCTGCTCTTTCACCCCCAGGGGTTCACTGGAGGGCTCCTCAACAGTTGACATGGCTAACTTCTAGCTTTGTCTTAGCCTGAGCGCTGCTTCTTCCGGAAGGAGGACGCAGCTTCCGGTGCCTCTGCGGACGGTGGGAAATATCAGTTTCCTCCTCAACAGCAAGGAGAAAGCAAATAGCATCGTGTCTAACTGTTGACACGATTAACAATTCGTCAACAACAGCTATAACAAGAATGGATCAAACTTATTAGTCCAAACCAACAGCAATTATGTTTTACAAACATAATTGTTAAACATATTCTGTTTTACTCTAAATGCCACCATCTCCTTAATTCCATGGCAACAAAACCAATTTTTTCTAGAAATTGTCATAGTTTTGGTCGGATTTTATTTGAAGTTCGTCTCTCACAATTTCACAACCGCTCACTTTTAAAACGTAACACTTTCGTCACAACTTTCAGACGGTTTGACAGAAAATCAATTCCAGTAGCTCAGTCAGCAGGTTGACTGGCAGATTTATTTGACTACGGTGGTGATTGGTGCAAAATGAAATTGGTGCTCCAATCCAACTGTGCTATTTTCTATGATCATAAAACTGAAAATAATTTTTCTATGGACTCAAACTTCAGTCGAAATAATGAAATCTTTCTGCTCTGTTGTGGAAGATTATAAAATATTCCAATTTTCTGAGGAACTAAATTTTGAGTTTTTAAATTGGCTGTACTTGAAATATAGACATATACGCAATGCATAAAAGTCTCACTTTGTAATTTAATGAGATGGTTTATTAGGAAAGTTATACCTTTTTAAATTTTTTGGGACATTTTAAAACATAACAGTTATAAAAATGTTTTTTTTTTAAATCTTATAAATTAAAACCATTTTTAAATGTTCAGTGGTGGTAAAACTGTTTACAAGTTGATAATAAAATATGATTTAATAACTTTATCATCTGGTATGACCCGTCTGGTAAACACACACACTATATTTAAAGAAAGAAAGCTCACACACCTTATGTTTGAAATAATTTCTTGAAAGCAAGGTCAAGCTGAACTTTATTTTCATCGACAACTCTGACATTATAAAAATAAATAGATGATTTACAGTCAGTGGATTGTTATACAAACCGTTATCAAAATTATGTCTCGGCCAGGATGAAGAAGTAAACATGCATAAAATCACCATTCAATGAATGTGTACATGTTCTGAATACTTTGTTGCCATTATTTGCAGATAACAAAACCAGTTTTGTGGGGTCTTTTTTTTGTTTTTCCTTTTCCAGCTCGACAGGGTTGATAGAAAATAAAAATCACTTTTCAAAAGTAGACAGCAGGACAGCTTGAAGATGCCTCACTCCGGCCAGTTTCCAACGATCCGACGTTTTGTTCAGTGGCTGTCTTCCAGGTCCAGTCCGTGCTTCTCGATGTAACGTCTGCGGAAGACCTCTGCTGGTTAGCGAAATTAATCTTGCACAAAGAAATGTCACAGGCGTTAAAGTTTACTGTCTGCATTTGGAGATTTAAATACGCTCTTCGTCAGCATGAATGTATTTTAAGCGATTCGTTTCATTTGTTCCTTTTTTCCAGGAGTGAATAACGATTCAACATCTTCAATTAAAATTTAAAAAAAAATATATATATATATATATATTAGGTTTTAATTTATTCTGTTTTTTCCCCTCTATATTTCTGTTGTGGTGCAATTTGCATTTAGATATTTGTTAGAAGAAAAAGTCTAAATGTGAAGCTTCATTCAATTTTTATGCACAAAAAATCTGGAACAAACTTTCAGAAAACTACAAAACTGCTGAAACACTGACTTCCTTTAAATGAAGGCTAACCGCCCCACCTCACCTGTTTAGAGTTGCCTTTGATTAGCAGTAACTGGAACATTGCTCAGTATATTTGTTTGATTTTGATGAAATGTAATGTTTATTTTTGCTTTCATAGATGGTTGCTGTATGACGTAAAGCACTGAACTGCCGTGTTGCTTCAATGTGCTACAAAGTAGACTAGATTTGTGAGGGTGTATTAATACATTTTTTGAGGTTATATGCATGATTTATTTAGGTTTGAATGTGATAAAAAGAAAAAAACACACACATTCAAACTTATGCATCTAATTCTTACTTTAGAAATTCATTCAATTTGTTTAGTCATTTTTCCACATTGGAAAATGTTTGAATCAAACACATAATAAAAAACTCAAACTAAATAATATATTCATGCTGATGATAAATATTCATAAACTTCAGAATGACACTGAAGGTAAATTACATTCCTCCCCATATTTTTTCTCGCATAAAAAATCTGGGATTTATTTATTTTTTGGCCACTTGAGGGCAGCAAAAGCGCGTCCAAATACCCCACCTACTTTTAATAGGAACCCACTGATGTTCAGTAACTGTTAACTTTTATAGTGTAAAAATGTTCTGCGCAGCCATTTTTGGGTGCCAAGTCATTTAAAACATGATATTCTTGCAGGTATTCCTCTAATCTCTCACCTTCTCGCATAATTATACAACGCCTCTTTTCTTTCCTGGAGAGACATGTGTCTGTCAGCTGGCGATCTCCCAAATGTTTTGGCAGCAGGCTATGGAGAGGACAGGTCAAAGCATGAACCGCATTAGTCAAATAATAACTTGGACTTCCCAGAATTTTGAATACATATGACATTTGTTCCACCGTGTAAAAGTTGGGACAGATTACTGCATCTGTATAGATCTGGGCTGCAGGTCGAAGTCCACACACCGACCTGAGACAACTCCAACTCACAATTTAGTACTTAAAGGGACAGTTTGGGATTTTTGATGTGTGGTTCTGCTAAATGGATATCAGCAGTGAGTAGCTTACCTGCAGAGACTGAGTGTAAATCCAGATTTAAGCCAACAGGAAGTACAAGAGGGGACGTGAGACAACGCTAATCTCAAAAACATCACAGCAGTTTGTATGAACTCTATTTCTATGATTTATTTTTACATTGCTTTAGTTTTATGAGTTACTCAGGCCAGTGAAGTTGCACAAGTTTGATATTATTAGCACACGTTTTGACCAGGAAGACCACTGCCTGCCTCCATTTCCTGTGAAAATAATAATTTTTTCTGGGTAAAGTACCGCCTGATGCTAACGCCATGACAATCCAAAGATCCTTTAGGCATAAACCGTCGTGATGTTTGTGAGACTGAAGTTGTTTTAGGACGTTGTTGGAAGTCCTGCCAGATTTGAAATTATTTTGAACCAACTAAGATTTGTTTCTGACAGGAAGTGAGACAGGAATGTCCTAAAACACAATACAATGTAAAAAAAAAAATTTTTTTTTAAAAAGAGAGAAGAAATCAAGTTGATTATTTATGCCCTTCTTAGAAACTTCCTAGGCATTAAAGAAGTCAATCATTTCTTTTAATGGCTGACAAGCTTTTCAACATATTCTGACAAGTTAACTTTGGTGATGACCTCCAAGTCTCTGAGGCTGGAAGGACTTGTTGTCTCTGTTGCCAAGTAAATTTTCAGACAAAAAAAAAAAAAAAATAATAATAATAATAAAAGATAAATAAATAAAAATGGGTATCGGCCAAAACTGGTGTAGGAATGGTGCTGGGATAAATGCTTCTTAGACATGAGACAATTTTATGATTGTAACCTAGAATCAAAAGGAAGCGTAGGTTCCTAGCGGTCAGTGAAGGCAGCATTTTGAATGGTCAAACCTTTATGGCAGGAGAGGATACAGAAGAAAAGGAGCTGATCCTGGAGGCTCCGTATGTTGACGTCCCAGTAGCTTCCATTGACGCTTCCTCTCTGTTCTCTAGCAGGTTTGTTATTGTGGTGTCAACACAGTTGGTTTTAGCTGAAAAAAAAACAAAAAAAAAAACAACCAAGAGGCAACTTGAAGAATACTGAATTAAAGGGGGAAACAATGCAGGACAGGTAAGGCTGTGTCAATAAATAATAAATCAATTAATCGAATGATAAATTAAAAATTAACTCGATCATTTTGATTTGGAGAATAGCTGTTAAAAGAGATTTCCTCTTTCAATATTGTTTTGAAAAACGGTGCAAACATTTGACACCAAGTAGGCAGAGTGCACTACGTGCCGCTTATGCCTGTTTTCCCTGTCTAAGCTGAATGATTGCTATTTTTTAATGCAATTTTTGGTTACAGAGACTTCATAATCCATTTTAATTATTGCTTTGGACGTTTTGCTTGCTTATTTTGGACATTTTAAATGTTTTCCATTTCCAGTGTTAAGTATTCTTTCAACCGTTTCTTACCTTTGAGTGGGTATACTTGCATAAATAATAGCTCAAAATGACAATATTATCGCAATAATTTCTGGGACAATTTGTTATTGTGACAGGCCAAAATTCAGAAAAATGATAGCACTTGTTAGCACACGTTGTCTTAGTTCAGTGTGGAAAAAAATACAAATTAGCCAATAATTTTGGAATAACTAACAGTAAAGACGTAAGAAAATATCTTCAATATTTTTATTCCACCCCTCAATTTTGTTGCAACCCCTCCACCCACACATATGATTCTACCCTAGTTTTTCTTTATTAAATTTCTAATGTTACAGAAAAGTCATGCACTGTTGTGCATCTGATGTTACATATTCACCATTTTAAGGTTCCGTAAAACCTCAACATTTTCTGAGAGTGTATCCGCTTTTTAAGACAAACGCAAACAATAAGGAGCATTAAAACCGGTCCGTACCTAAATCCCTTGTAATCACACTGATGGGGACATGTGGCAGCACATCCTTCACCTGCTGGACCATCTTAGCGATCCGGTGGTCATCTGAGCCCAGACTCTGGGCCATGAAGCCCAGCCCGATGGAGCCAGATGTGGCACCTGAAGAACACAAAACGCAGCCACTTAAGAAGTCCCAAGCCGCATGTGCCGCATGTGCCGCATGGGTAGATAGTCTAAAACAGCTCATTTACTTACTTGTAGTCGTTTGTGATACTGAATGTCTTTTCCTCTTAATGTGCTCTGCCTTATCAGCTTTAGTAATCTTGGTGGAGACCAGCCCCAGTTCAATAGCGAGAAGCTGAGCAAGACGACACACGTTAAGAGTTAAGAGGAAAAGGGAGCCGAATAAGAAGAAAGCAATCTATTAAAATAGACTAAAATTATTTATAAAAAACAGCATTATCAGATTCAAAGAAATGTGCAACTGGGTAGGATATTTTTTCTAGGTTTTCTGTTTCTATTCAAGGGGATATCATACAAAATATTTACAAGATGTCCCTGAATATTTGTGTATTGTGAAAAAAAAAAAAAAAAAAAAACTATTTAAGCGTGATGGCGAAAGAGTCTAACAGCTTCTGAGAGGAAGGATCTGCAATGACACTCTGTTGTGCACCAAAGATGCAGCAGTCTGTCGCTAGCTGCATGTCATCCAGCCAACTGACAATAAATTCAGATCAGGCCATAGAGAAGTCCCACGAGAAAAAACCTACAAAGAATGTATGAGATTAAATGGTCCTGCCTTGACAAAACGTAAGACCTGTGATTGATGTATGTAAGGCCAATTCACACTTCCTTTAATGAATTTAAGACACTTTAAGTCCTTAATTTTATATAAATTAATTTAAGGCTTTTTACGGCTTTTAATTCATATAAATAAATTTAGGACTTTCTAATGTTTTCATTTCATATGTCTGAATTGAAGACTTAAGGTTTTCATTTCACATAAATGAATTTAATGCTTATTAAGGCTTTCATTTCATATTAATGCATTTACGACTTTTTAATGCTTTCGTTTCATATAAATGCATTTAAGACTTTCTAAGGCTTTCATTTCAGAGAAACAAGTTTGAAACGTTTTAAAAATGCGTCGACGCCTGGTGTTAAATGCCTGTTCATCTTAAATCTGCTTGCCAGGCATCTTGAGGTCCAATAAATTCCACTTTTGGTTTTAGATGTGTGGTTTATGTTCGTAAACTCCGATGAGGGAGTCTTCAATCAATCAATCAATCAATCAAATTTTATTTGTATAGCACATTTCAGCAGCAAGGCATTTCAAAGTGCTTTACATCATAACAAACATAAAAACACAAAGTCATGTAACATAGAATAAACAATCAAAACATTAATTTAGACGGCTGTCAAATTTATAACTTGTCATCCATTTATCTAAATGTTTTACTTGGTGCAGATCCTGATCTTTGACATATTTCCAGGCGTTTGATTTTAGACTGTCTATTGGCAAATTTTTACTGATCCCTTTCCCGTCACATCACGGAATTTAAGCGCCTGTTTTCGCCGGACTCCGCCGTCCGTTTTACCACGGGTATTAGCCGGGCCCCGCTACCCACAACAGGACAAGGTCTCAAACCTTGCAGCACCAGGCAACGTACACCTTTACACAAAATTTTGCGCTAGGACTTCGCCGTCCTACACGGATTTTGTGCATTATTTTTACCTGTTAAAGTCTAGAATATACAGGGTTTTCAGTACGTGCAACTTTGACCCTCAGTCACTCGCCACTTTTAAAGAAAACATTACGTCAAGTTCCATCATTAAATTTTTAATTGATTAAGTTTCAAATCCAACTCTAAACAGGTGGGTTTTTAGTTGTGATTTAAAGGAACTCAGTGTTTCAGCTGTTTTACAGTTTTCTGGAAGTTTGTTCCAAATTTTTGGTGCACAGATGCTGAATGCTGCTTCTCCTCGTCTTACCTCTTGGACTTTGTTGGCAAACTCCTGGGTAGATTCACCATCTTGTCTGGAAACTGGCGGGAGCCAACTGAAACAAAAGGCGATGTCAAAAACCTTATTTTTAAAGTCAGAACGCAAAGTATGACGATACTTACAGTAGAAACTTTTACTTTCACACTATCTCACGCTGCAGCTGGGTATCCAGCATTGCTAGCTTTGAGTAGGTGAGCCAGAGGTTGTTACTGCTGCCAAGGCAACATGTAACCATCACTGCTTTCTACCTCGACCCTATCCCTGTCTAACAGATATAAGTAGTGATAAAATATGTAGTACCTTACATGATACACTGTACATGGAGAGAAAAATGTCCACAGGAGGTCTGTTAGCCAGCTGGACTCTACTGTGCTCTGTCGGAAGAAACGAAACACATTGATAGACGGTTGTGCTATCATGTTACAGATGTGGAAAAAAATGACCAGGATTACACAGAGAAGCTGAATTTTCTGTATACAAACATCCTCATTTATATTGAAGGAGTTCATCATGCAGCTGGTAGAGCTCTCTGTAACACCTGACTGGATTATTCTTAGCTCTGAGTTCAGACTAAAGCAGCTGCTATTTCACTTTAAATGTGTCATATCATCAGATTTGGAACAAAGTCATATTTTGTTCGTTGAAGATTTTAACTGCTTCAAAATGTGTTTCATTGACTTCCTGAAAGATGATAAGCTAAATGACGCTAATAAAGCAGCAGATGATTTAGTTTGCAAATGTTCTCCATCTATTCTGACCTGACACACAAGTTTAAAATCCGGTTACCAAAGAAAGCAGAGGTCTGGACACCTGTAAGGCCACAGGTTGGATAGATTCAGTCAGTGTGAAAGGCCACGAGCTGAAACAGCAAACACACACACAAAAACACACATTTACTATGAAGCAAACACTATTTGGAAAACTTTCCTCCTGATATTAACAACATTAAAATACATGTCCCATTTATAAAATAAACTGTTATTTGCTTATTCCATTATCGATGACTGAGGCGGCAAATTGAAATGAGTCGATGAAAATCAGCAGCGGAGCTAATTAGACGGCTCACGATACCGGAGCTCAGGATGAGTCAGTAAAGTGACTGAAACGGGGGCCCAAACGGAAACTGAAGACGGGGGGCCCAAAAGGAAGCACCTGGACGTGGCTGCAGCACGCCGTGAAGAGAAGCAAACCCAACCTTCACATTTCTGAACTGCTACAATGTATTCTGTCAACCTTGAGTTAAAGGTTAGATGATGCAATATCACACGGCTTCTTTAAAAAAAAACATTTAAAACAAGAAGTGCATAAAAAATACAAAACAGAAAACTAATTGATGGTAAAATAATGTCGTTATCATACATCGTTTACCTCCTCCGCTTTAGTTCTGTTGTTCCATTTAGATGTTTCATATTAAACAGATTTTAAAATCTGACAAAGGTAAGCCGGCTCAAAAAGTGTTTTTTGGATAATGATGTCTTTTATCGAAGGGATACAGCAACACAAGCCAACCTGGACTAACGTAAAAAAGTAATTGCTCCCCAAGCCTAATTAATAACCACCACAGAGGAAGCAGTGGCTCTATTTGCAGACATAGAGCAGATCAGTAAAAAAAAAAAAAAAGATTGATTTTGCGTGTAAGCATCAGCCGATCGCCAAAACCTCAGGAAATCAGCATCGACTTATTGGTGTGACCCTAGCAACCAGTGCAGGATGTATGTTAATGCAAAGTTCAAAGGTTAAATCGGCTCCAGTATAGAAATCCAGCAAGCGTACGTGTTATTCCACCATACATATGATCAGGATTAATTAATTATTCAAATTGTCATTTAGTAATCAATTAATCGTTAATTGGACGATACAGAAACAAAGGCCCTTTGCTGAAAGAACAACATATTCTGGGCAGTAAGCCAAAATTTTGTGTGTGTATATTTATATATATACTGCTCAAAAAAATAAAGGGAACACTTAAACAACACAATATAACTCCAAGTAAATCAAACTTCTGTGAAATCAAACTGTCCATCTAGGATGTGTTATTTGAGTGTTCCCTTTATTTTTTTGAGCAGTGTATATATATATATATATATATATATATAGCACTTAAGATAAAAAAAAAAAATCTGTAAATATGTTCCACCCAAAACTCCTCAAGTGGCAATTTTATAAGCAGATTTTGATATCCAGTTATCAGGTAATCTATAGTCACTGTATTAATATTAAGTTAAGCAGAAAGGCCTGACCTTTTCACGTTATATTAAAAGTATTTTTTTATCTAATAAAATAACGTATTCAATGTGTTGTTGCTCTTTTTAAGAAATTGGATTATCTGTTTATTTGCATCTTTTGATGCATTTCTGCTGTGAATATTTGTGTTCCTCTGTGAGATTCACGTTGGCCTCGGTTAGAGGAAATGGACAGAAAGCCAGACGGACCTGAACTTGAGCAGACCGGCGCGGCCGTTGGTGGTATCTTCTTCGGGAAAGACGAGTAAAGGCAGGGCGCCGTCAGCGGAGCAGTACCTCTGGAGAGACTCTCCTACCGCTTCCTGGCTGGAGGCTGAGTGGATCTCCATGAAGCCCCGGGCCCAACACATGAAGCCCGTGGAGCCCTCCAGCTGGGGCTGAGGAGCAGAGGAACAATAAATCAAGCTTCCCCAAGGCTGGACTCACCGCTTACAGCAAAACATGGCAGATCTAGTCAAGTTTATTTGACTACATCATGAAACCGGCAATAAATATAACATTTTGTCATCAATTTTAGCTTTTAAAGCTAAGATTTAAAAACTTCACGTTGTATTCTAAAGCAGCGTCTCTTCAAACATTTCTGACCTTTTATTGGAATGCTTTATTAGCTAAGCCCCTTAAGCCCGACCTCTGAGGCATTAAAACGGCCCTGACGGCTGCAGCGCTTCGTCACATATCACAGAAAAAAAAAAAAAAAACATTTTACCCCACACCACATACATGTTGCCTCGCAAAAGAATTCATTTCTTTGCATATTTTCAGTTTGTTTCATTCAGATAACATGTAACAGAATCAACAAAAACTAGCCCATAACTGTGGAAGTAAAAGGAAATCCTACATGTTTTAGCTAGGGCTGGGATGACAAAAGCATGCCACACTTTTCAGGTTTTTATTTGGCAAAAACACCAAATAAAAACCGTGTTTAAAACCATGCAGTCTTTCTTTTTTCCTTCTCCTACAAGCATCCGATTGGCTAGTGTCCTCAGTTCGTTTATGGACAGACTGAACAACATACTGAAATAAGCCAAGTATCACTGAAATGATCGATTAGATTAATCGCGATGAATCCATTATTGAAATAATTGTCAAATAGCTTAATAGTAGATTAATCCTTAACTGGAGAATAGAGACTCAAAAAAGAAGCAAATTGCTGGAAGAACACAAACCTATAGTTAAACCAAAACTTTACAAAAAATATCAACATTTTGCACTTAAAATGAAAACAACTGTCACGTCACTTGGTTCAAATTGTGCAAAAGAAATCTGACTTTAAACACCTTTTGCTATTTAATTAATTGGTTCTATTCAAGAAATAGTCAAGAGATTAGCCCTACACTGTATTGATACTAGAAGTACTTTTTTTAGTTGCTGTGCTTCCCTTGCTGCATCTTAAGCAAGAAATGTTTATAATACTTTAAAAAGGAGTAAAATTGTTTATTTGCATCTTTCCATTCATCTCTAATACTGTATAAAAAGAGCTTAAAGGGAAAAGATACAGAGCAATTTTTTTATCCGTTTAATTGTCTGAATAATTGATTACTAGAATAATCATTAGTTGCAGCTCCAATGCGGAGATGAAAAGGAGTGAAAAAGCGATCAATAATCAGAAAAGCGGTTAAAAAAAAAAATTTTTTTAAGTTTTTTTTTTTTTAAAGTAAAACTTGAACACTCACAGTATTGAAGGGGGTCAGGAGGTTGATAATGTTGTGGTCAAACTCTGTCACATGATTGCATACGTAGAGCTTAGTGTTTTTATCCCGGGAGCGAGGATTTCTCTGTCGCACGTGCATCCCGAGGACCGAGCACATAACCCTGACAACGAACCTACAAGCAAAAACAGACGTTAACGGCAACGGATTAAAGAAACAAATAGACAAAAATAAAGAACAATGGCGAAGCCACGCCACCTTAACCGGTACTTGCCTCCGCACAAAGCTATCTGGGATTGCGCAGCTGACCAGAAAACGTGAACGCCGATAAAAATCCGCATCAGCATCAAACAAACGCCAACCGGGGAGTAGATGAGCAACAGCAGGAGAGCCACGGCATCTTTGGGAAACCTGCACACAGATTGTTTCAATTCCACAAGAGAAAAAAAAAAACTAAAATAAAATCAAACACACCTAATATCTCTAAGTCAAGGCTAACTTCTTACAAATGTCACAGGTAAGCAAATACACCTGCTGGACTAAAATGAGGCAAGTCTCCAGGTGTTTCATGTCAAAATTCCCCGTTTCTCTTAGGACCATTTTCAAGTGTTAATAAAATTCACTGTGGATTTATGGCTGACATTCCTACCATGATCAATAGGAATAAAATATCTTCACTCCCTCTTTTGAAAATCACTGTATGTACATGTTTGCAAAATAAGTTAATTAAAAGACACCTTTTATTTTGCAACAGATATTTCTTTCCATTTAAAACTGGCAAAGCAAACTCTTCGTATGTGCCTCAAACTAGACAAATAAATTTGATTCTGATTTCCTGTCATGCTGGTCTGCCCCGGTTTGATCTGCTCATATATTTCCAGATGTGAATTGGGCCTGACTGCGTGTCATAAAATTACATCTGTTGCAAATCTGACACTAAAGTACATAAGCAGAAATTTACAATTTATTTATTTATTTATTATGGCCGCACACCAATGTGTAAACAAGCAGACTCTGCATTTGCCATTTGAACAGACATTACTGAATGTAGTCTTTCAGTAACTTAGTACACGTGTCCTTCGTGTGCAGCTCTTTGACATCAAATTCCCATTGAAGCGTGACAGAAGTAGTTTTTCCTTTTATACAACAGTAAAACAACACGCTTATTAAACTTACCTAAACTAAATGCTTCCTAGAGCAGGTGGACATGAACACAAACTCCACTTTCCACCTTCAACAGAGGCAGGGTTATTTTTGGTCTATCTAACTAAATGAAACAGTGATGCATGTCATTCCCAGTGTCGGGACGTGCACCCTAAATAAAGTTCCAGAGTAACTAATAGCAACATGATGTCTCTGCTACTTGGCTAACTAGCCTATCGTGTTTCTTTTCGAATGTTTTAACTCCCTGCGACATGTTTGACCCGTAAATGCATCATATATCCGTCACCGATAAGTTCATAACACATTGGGGAACAAAGGAGGAACACAGACCCTCCTGTACTGGCTCATTAGCTTTATTTTGGTTAACCTGGGAGTTCTGGTTAGCCTGCCGTTAGCTGACTTACCGACGAAAGTCAAACATGTCCTCAATCCCCCGAGTCTCCATGTCTGCCTGTCGGACTTTGGCTTGGCACACAGGCTAATGCTAAGAATACCACCTGACCTCTAAATACGGGTGAGTCATTACGTTCACAGCAGCGCTATGGTCCTCCACTGGGTGAACTGGGAACCAGCTAGCCTCGTCGTTCACTCGATAAACTGGCAACACAGTAAAACAGAACGAGCAGCTGGGTAGGTTAGCATAGCAGCTATCAAGATGCTACTTCCTGTAGGATGACCACAGTTCCTGTTAGGAACCGCTAAAATAAAGTTGTTGTTTTTTTAAGTTGAGCTGTGGGTTTTTACTGATGAGACTCCGAAAGTTCAACTTGGACTTATGTACAGTATTTCTAAATTACACATTTTATTACTTTCTAGTGTTTTTCTTTTTTCAAATCAAGTAATTGAATGTCAAAATAAAATGTAGTAGAAAAAAAACCCCGGGGTTACTTTGTCTCCCTCTGGTGTTTGAATTGGGAAATTACACAAAATCAGAAGGCTAATAATTAAAACGTGTTATTTATGTACATATAAAAAGAAAACTAGTGAAATTTAACTAGTTCAATTGAAATTAAACAATTAAATAATAACTCGTTAATTACTTGATATTAACGAGAACTTTGAGTTCATTCCTGATTTAAAAAAAACTATATTCCTAAAAATGTGCAAATATTGCAGATCGCAATATAACTGTCTCATAAACTGTAAATAAATTATTGGGTATATCATCTGTTGACAATGATTTATGAACACCTGTAAATCACTCATTGTTTATGGAAACAAATAAACATTACATATATATATAAATAGACTTTTTTTCTCTCCTTTTCTTCTCTCCAACTTTCTGAGGCTCTCTATCGCCCCCTGGTGTTCCCCCAGCGGCCTATGGCATTTTTTCTTTGACAAAATCCTCTCATTAAATCTCGCAGGCTCCTCCCACATGCAGTCGCGTTTGTTTGGCAACAAGAGCAACTCGTTTGTGCCATCGCCGCAGTTGACCCGATATCGATTGTGATTTCTGGGGGAAACAAACAGAGCGCGTTTAAATCCAGCGCAAACTGAACGCCGGTCCTTTTTCTTCCCGTCGGCGCTCAGGAGTCAACATGAGGGTCGGAGTCCGTTGCTGTCCTCTAATCCTCTGCTTGGCCCTGGTCTCGGTGTTCGGGCTGGGCGAAGACCTCGACCGGCCTCTGTTCGGGCCTCCCGGCTCTCCTATCCGGCTTCATGAGTCCGACCCGGACCTGAGGAAGGTTCTGGTGTTCGCGGAGGAGCGATACAACCGGGGCTCCAACGCTGTGCACCTCCGCCGAGTCAGCCGGTTCGTCTCTGCCACTAAACAGGTTAAAAACAATTATTTATTCATTGTTTAAAGTATTGTGTCTTATCGGTGCTTTTAGTCATTTAAGAGTCCAGTATCATTAAATGTCTGTGTTTACAACGATAATTAACCCTGCGTCATGTTAACATAAGTGAGGTCCAGACGGAAGTCTAAAGCCTTAATTTCAAAATAAAAGCACAAACTTCATCGTACAGAGCAAATGCTGATGTACATTTCCTAAAGAATATATTTATTTCAAAGCTATCTAATTATGATTATAACAATTCCCCATTAAATGAAGTGAAATAGACGTACTATTAATGTAAAACTTCAATTCGTAAAAGCGTATTTTACTAACCGGAAGTGTCGACACACTACCACCAGAGTCTCTATATTCCTAAAATAAAATCTTTTTTTTTTTTTTTGCTAAAAAAAGGAGAACGTTCTCAACAACTTATGTCGGAATAAATAAATATTACTGCCTGGCATCTTTTCGTTTTTTTTAACACAGTCTAATAATAGGCACATTTTGCATTTTAAAAAGTAGTTTTAAAATGTGACCTTTAGTCATTGCAACACTGGTATTGCAGTGACTATTTTTGCAGTAAACTGCGCAGCCCCAACATCAGTCAGTTTCTAAATCCTTTTTGTGGAGAACTACATTTCTTCCTTGCAAGTTCCACATTTTCATCTTTTTTTCAGCTGGTGAAGGGAATCCGGTACACCTTAACTCTGGAACTGAGCAACACCCAGTGTAAGAAATCTGCCATGCTCAGGACCTGTGACTTCTATCCTGACCCTCAGAAACTTAAGGTACGCTGTGAGAGTGACAGACAGCAGCAGACTAAGCAACAAACAGAAATTGCCAGCCTTATGGAACAGATACCAAATGTCTGACTGATTGTGTTTAATGTTGCATGCAGCAGTGCCTTGTGTTTGTTCAGGCAGAAATGTCAGCACTGATCTAGTCTTGTGACATAACTGGCTGTAACTTTAGGCATGCTTGTGCAACTCTCTGACAAAAAAAATTATATATATATATATATATATATATATATATATATATATATATATATATATATATAATGCTTCTACAATCCAGTTATGACAGAAAATTTAAAAAGAACATTAAAAAAAAGTATGTGAGAAGAGATGAAGACAGACAAGCAACTTCCTCTCGTTTCCTTATTTTTTTAGCATTTGCAGGACATGAACAAACACATGACTCTGATGATATTAATGTCTGTTGTTTTTCGTTCTGGTGTGTTTTCCTGAATCAGACTGAAGTGTGTGTGTTTGAAGTGTGGGACATTCCCTGGCAGGCCACCACCAGCCTCCTCAAACAGAAGTGTCAGCCTAAAGGTCGGTCAGTCAGCAACCCGGCGAGCGGATCGCTCCTTCTTATGGACCTCATCTTTCTTTCTTTTTTTTAATTAATTAATCTTATTTTTTTTATTTCTATGTGTATATATAACTTTATTTATACATGTTGTCTCATTGAGATCAAAGATCTAATGTACAAGAGAGGCCTGGTTTCCTACATTAAGCAACAACAAAAACTGGAAAGACAGCAAAACAAAATTACACTCACAGGTCTTTTTTTTTTCTCTGGCTAAAGTATTCTGAGGCTCATTGCAATATCAGGTGATCCACATTAACAATAAACAGACAAACAAAATCGCCCTTATGTGTATTTTCAGCATGGTCTTGTTTGTTCAATCTGACCTTTGTGTTACATAACGGGGATCAATGAGATAAATTAGGTAAAGGGTGATGAGTCAATGTCTAATGTTAGCGTTCACCTCACTAAAGCTTCCATTACTGCGACTTAGTGCTGTTGATTTTAAAATAAATCTTCATTTAACAACGTGAAACTGAAGCACGGGTTTATCGACTAGTATGCTCTCCTCGTTTCAGTCGGTCCAGCCTCAGAACAGCCCAACAAGGCAGAGGCTCAATCCACCGTCTGGCCCTCAGAGGTAAAAAAAAAAAAAAAAGAAATATAGCAGCTTAGTGAGGTCTTGTCAGTGTTTCGTCATGTGCCCCAGCAATCGTTTATTCTCTTTGTTCTCTCTGTGGTAGGAGTCCGTGGAGCTGCTGGGCCAGTTTAAAGAGTTCATGCTTACATACAATAAGGTCTACAGCAGCCAGGAAGGTGAGCGGTTTGCACATGCTCACACAATCCAGCACCTACACACACATGTTTGGCTATCTTTGTGGGGACTTTCCATTTACTTCCATTCATTTCTACAGCCTAAACCTAACCCTAACCCTAAACAAAACTCAATTCACACCTTAGTCCTATTTCTGACCCCCCCTGATCCAAATTACGCTCGTTTCCCCTTGTGGGGACCAGGCTTCGGTCCCCACAATGTAGTATGTATCAGGACAATGGTCCCCACAAGGTATTACAAACAAACACACACACACACAGAGTCACATTCTGGTGCACAGACACTGAATCTTTTGTGCTTGCAGCTCATTGTGTTCACCCCAAAGGGAAAACACTCTCACAAGTCAGCCCACATTCAGTCCCATGTTTACCCAGAGTGCTGTAAAAAAGCTAAACATGCAAAATCTAAAGGGTCAAAGTCATCTTATTAAGAGAAATGATTAAAAGCAGTTTTCAAATAATGTTTTACTTTTTTTAAGAGGAAAATGTTCGTCCAAATTAACTTGGCACTATTTGAAAAACTAGTTGTCCACTTTATAAAATTTCGCAGCAACTGTGATTAACCACATTTTCTTAACTGCTGAATTAGCTGTGGGCATTTATCGTATCGTTCATCATTTACTGTAAAAATATCTCATGATAAAAATTCTGATTCATCGTCGTCTCAATAAATTTCAATGAATGATGTTAAAAAAACTGACATAATTATAAATGCTATTTTTACTATTTTCTCCACTGTTTTGTAAGAGCAATACATCAATAACATTATATATTGTGATAAATACTTGATCAGTGTCTATAGATAATATGTCTGATACAATATTAAATCATTTCACTGATCTCTGATCCAGAATCAAACAGCATTCTGGAAGATGAAAGCAGGGGAAAGGCTTTCGCTGCTCAACCTTTAACACATGCTATAATGTTGGTGGCATCGACAAACTCACTTACTCTTTGGTTACCTAGCAACAACCTGTTGAGGAACTGGAGTAGCAGCAATATCAGGCTTTTAACAAAAAAATATAGATAACTATTGTTATCGACCAATATGAAACCCTAATATTGTGATATGTTTTTAAGCCATATCGTCCAGCCCTGAACAGAATGCATAAGTTTAATGGAAAAGGAGCATGGAGCAACAATAAAGTTTAATTACTGTAGAATTTTAGCCAAGACATAGAAGCCAAAAGGAGTCAAATCTAAAACTTCAATTTCTGGGCTCAATTTGGACACCGACTAGCTTACCCGAAGTGCTAATCAAAGAAGATTACAAACGTTTGTCGGCTTGTATTTAGAAAGGTTTGTTAGAAAAAAGTGATAGACAGAAATCACATGAAGTATTAATCTGACATCGCACGTTGTGATGTTAAATATTGTCTTTGTACGTGTTTCCACGACAGAGACTGACAGGCGTCTACGGATCTTTCACGAGAACCTGAAAACGGCCGAGAAGCTCCAGTCTTTGGATCAAGGTTCAGCTGAGTACGGCGTTACCAAGTTCAGCGACCTAACTGGTGCGTGCGGCCGTGCGCCGTCCGGTTATTTCCGACGAGGAAATGTATCTTCTGCTTCTAACATTGCGGCTCTGCGTCAACTCGACGTTTTTCCCGGTACCGCAAACGTTTCAGCTTTGTGTTCTCTCCTTCTGTCTTCGTCCAGAGGAGGAGTTTCGTTCCACGTACCTGAACCCGCTTCTCAGTCAGTGGACTCTTCATCGTCCAATGAAACCCGCCCCCACTGCCAAAGGCCCCGCCCCTGACAGCTGGGACTGGAGGGATCATGGAGCCGTTAGTTCTGTGAAGAACCAGGTGATGCCAGGCACAAGAGCTAATAACCGAGAGCTCACCCTGTTGGGAATAAATTGATGCAGCGCAGGGATATTTCTGAACCCTCGTTGTGTGTGTGTTTGGTAGGGCATGTGTGGATCTTGCTGGGCGTTTTCTGTCACAGGAAACATCGAGGGCCAGTGGTTCCTGAAAAATGGGAGTTTGCTGTCACTTTCAGAGCAGGGTAATTCGTCCTCACAGATTCTGACTGAGAAAAGCTCAGCACAGACGTCTTCGAAATGCAATGAAAACAGTCAGTTTTCCATTAAATCAATGGATCATACACACTCTCCTATGCAGAGCTGGTTGACTGTGATGGACTAGACCAGGCATGCAGAGGTGGACTGCCGTCAAACGCTTATGAAGCTATTGAAAAACTGGGTAAGAAACAGATTCACGGGAACAGTAACAAACAGAAAATTGGAAAGGGAGGATTTAAGTTTAAATAAGCTTATGTTACATATATATATATATATATATATATATACATACATGTGTGTTTGTCTCTCTTGTGCCATTAAGGCGGCCTGGAGACAGAAACAGATTACTCCTACAAAGGACACAAGCAGACATGTGATTTCACTGACAGGAAGGTGGCTGCCTACATCAACAGCTCGCTGGAGATTTCCAAAGATGAAAAAGGTAAGCAATGGGGGTGGGCATTTATTGTTTATCATTTATTGCGATAAATTTCTCATCGTGGAAAGAATTTTGATTTGTTGCTGTCACAATAAATGCCAATCAATGATGTTTAAAAATCGCCAAAAACTCTCCTTATTTTTGACTTTCGTAGTTCTATTATTTTCTTTGCTGTTTGTTCAATAAAAGCATCAATAAATACAGATACATTTGAAAATAATTACTGTTTAGTGATACAAATCTCACTTATATATGTGACTGGTGTCTTAAAGAAGCGTATCCCACAATGGGAATGTATTTTTTCAAGAGCATTATTTATGTTTGTGGGGCTATAATTGGTGCAACACACAGTAGAAGTAAGAAGGATTTAATAAACCGTTGTTATTGTCACTTTTATCACTATCACAATAGTACCGCAAAATATTGTGATAAGACCGCAAGTCCATATGGTAAGAGAGTCAATATTCTGTGAGTAGGGCATCACAGTGTCATTAAACAGGCAAATGTTTTACTGCTTTATTCTTGTTCTTCTCAGAAATTGCTGCTTGGTTGGCAGAGAACGGACCAATCTCTGTCGCTCTGAATGCCTTCGCAATGCAGGCGAGTATTTCACTTCTTCATTCCGTTTCTCTGTTTGGTCTGATGCAACTTGTACTATTTTTGTCAAAGAGTAAAATTTGCCTTTACCGTTACGGTTGTCTTTGATATTCCTGTAGTTCTATAGAAAGGGTGTTAGTCACCCAATGAAGATCTTCTGCAACCCATGGATGATCGACCATGCTGTGCTGCTGGTGGGATATGGTGAACGTGAGTTAATAACTCCTCCCCAATCGTAGTTTAATGACATCTATTGATATTAGTTTGTGATTCAGGGTATTTTAAACTGTTTTCATGATGCTGTTCTTCTTCCAGGAAATGGCATCCCATTCTGGGCCATCAAAAACAGCTGGGGGGAGGACTATGGAGAGGAGGTACAAGAATAACAATATCTTCCACTAGCTTTACTTAATTCAAGTTAAATATAGGATACAGGAATGCAGATATGCTTGCAGATGTGTAGAATCCTACATTCATATTGTTTTGCAGGTGCACCCATAAATCAGCCCCAATTTCCTTATCAGACAATATTTTAGCGCTGAATTTCGGTCGGCTTGTTTCATATAACTTAATATTTACAACCTGACTCGCATAACAAATTATTAACTTCTTGCTCAAATAACAAATTATTCCACCATAGTTCATTTCTCTTAGCACACAAACAATTATAGCGACACTATAAGTATAAGTACTAACATCACTCGCAATGGTTAATTATATAATTTACCTGACCATCCTGTTTTTTTTCTTTTTACTGGTTTCTTTTTTCAGTACGAGGTTATGCTAGTGTAATAAAATTTCAATTTATTCCAAGGCTTTTTAAGCTTCTTTACCAATAAATGGAGTCAATACTGTGTTGTAAATATGTCTAGGTCTGGTGTAAATATAGCTCTGCTTAATATCATAATGCATTAAACTGGAATATTTTATTTTGTTGTAAGAAGGTAAGAGTTTTTGTTTTTTGTATTCTGTTTGTCTCTTCTGCAGGGTTACTACTACCTTTACAGGGGGTCCAATGCATGTGGGATCAACAAGATGTGCTCTTCAGCTGTTGTCAACTAACCTTCATGCTGTATGTTTTGTACCAGCCACCTGGTGCAGCTACATCAGCTCACAAAAAGCACAGGAACAAACTGCATGAGGATCCAAGTGAAGACACTTCCAAGTTCTAACAATGTTCCGTTAAACCATTTGTTGTATTCCACCGTCATACCTCCCACCTCATGTCAATCTACTCTGTCAGACCAGCTCTACTGACGTTAGCTTTGATGTTACTGTGAAACTTTGCTGTAATTTGAAACTGGATTTCGTTTGCACATTTTATTCCGTTGTTTCAGCAGAGGCAGTATTGGTTGTAACTCATCTCAACTAGCAATAAACGTGCTTGTGCTCGAGGTATTGTGAAACTTAGACCAGGTCTACTCAGTGTTTTTTTTTTTTCACGTTCTGTTACTAGTTGTTGTGCTAATGGTATTAATTGAGATTTCTGTTTCCAAGGAAAGGTTTGCACAGGACTATTAAACTCCAATAACAACTGCTGTGAGAGTGGAAAAAAAAAACGATGTTTGAATAAAATGTGGGGATTCAAAAAAGGTTCATGCAGTGTCCGAAGTAAATCATCTTGCTTAGACAGTTGGAATCATGAATGGACACAGTGAATTATTATATGCACACCCAGTCTTAATGGTGCCTATCTCCAGCTGTCCTTTGACAAGAGGTGCTATCAGCTTGCCAGCCCATCACAAGGCAATACACACAGACACACATGCACAAGCATTCGACATATTTACACTTAAGTAAATGTAAAAAGTAGGTTTGCAATAAATTACTCAAGAAAAAAAAGTATTCTGTGAAGAGACTACTCAAATACAGAGTAACTGATCATAATGTTATATAGGAAGAGAAACAAGTATTTGAAGTTATGTGCAAATTTTGGTATTTTAGTATAAATTAATACACATGACAAATTCAAGCAGAAGAAATGCTAAACTTGTTTTTAAATACAAGACTTAGGACACAAATACAGCAGGTAATCCACAGAATCAGGAAAAGTATTTCCAGTGACAATTTATGGAGTTTTCTGAATCTTCACTTAATCTCCAAATGGCCCAATAACAGATACAAAATTACAACAAAACAGCAAATCTTGTCTGGAAACGAGATGTCGCTCTTCTACATCAATGACAGATCTGTGTTTGTTGCATTTTCGATAAAAAAAAAAAAGTTATTTATTTATTCTGTAAAGGCCTGAATATCTATTTTACTGAAATAGAAGAAGAAATGCTTCATAATAACATTACTCAAGCAAAAGTAAGAAGTATGGTGAAGTGAAAAACTACTTCTAAAAGTATTCCTGTACCTAAAAGTTGCTGAAGTAATTGTAAGTATTTACTACCCACATCTATGCAGTACAGATAAATTAACCTAACACTTCTCCATTGGGCTCCAGCACCCGTTCGGGAACCCAATGGTATTCTGATTTGCATCTTACAAGCGTTGAAATGTTGGTGATCTTGAACGTTGCTCTGATTTCTGAAAGAAATGCAAATCCCATAATGCAAAGTAACAATCACCCAGGAACTAGATAAACCTTGCTTCCGCAGAAAGACACCTGTGAAATAAACAATAATTGTTTCCCAACTCGCAATAATGTTTAACATTTAAATAGAGGACAGTATATTACTATTGTATTGAATTTTCCTTTCAATATACTCACAATTATTAGAAAAGCATGTGACAAAAGAGAAAGTTTTATTATTATTATTATTTAAAAATAGAAGGTAAATTAAAAAAAAAAAAAAAAAAAGCTTTTACTTTGAAAGTAAGAAGCACGTTAACACCGGAAGTGAGACGTTTGTTTTTGGTGTTTTCAGAAAACGCGATAGCATGTGGCACATTCATTGCTAGAAAAGGCCCCGTTAGTCTGCCCAGCTTTTCTGCTCCCATATTTGTCGCTGTTAGGAAACATACTTCGTTTTGAAACGAGACTTTTGTCTCTAATTTTCAAGGTAGGAGCGAAAATACAAGCAATAGCTTTCAACATAGCCAGCGTTAACAGTACTAGCATATCAAGCTAAGTTATTCGTATAATTAATAAATTATGTATGGTATTAAGAATATGGCCGTATTCAAAGGTGGCATATTTGAGTGTGTTTGCTTTTTTAATCGCTTTTGTAACTCTTTGTAGTTGTCGACACTTTGATATGGGATAGCTAACTAAGCTAACAGCAATGTTTCCAGGTGTAACACAACGTTCTGTAATCATGCAATTTGCGGACTATGACAGGATTTTCGTTTCATTTAAAGCCATTTAATTAAGAGTTTCCAAATGTACTTATCTAGCTTTTCTTTAAGTCTGCACGTCTGTTAATTGATCGGTGTGTCAAACTCTGTGATTTTATTTTTTTTTACCAGCCATGTGCAAATTATGTCAGTACTTGTGTTTGTTACCCCATGAATGTTGTCCCTTGCAGTGGCAGCAATATAGTTACGTAAAAAAGAGACGTGACAAATAGCCTGTGTCATCACCTTTATTGTCGTCACAATAATATCGCAAATATCGTGATAAAACTCTAAAGACCATATCACCCACCCCTACGTATTAGTAATAGTATTTCAACATGATTAAGTTTTTAATTTTGTTTTCTGTTATCTGATAAGTCATAGTTATTCCCATCTCTATTTGTACTGATTTTGTTTTCCCCTCCTGAGAATTAAGAGTTTGACAAAGTGTCTGCAGAACAAGTGCAGAATCTATTCTGACTGTTTTGTCATTTCTTTTTTCTCCTGTTTTCTCCTCAAGCTGGCGAAGGAAACCGCTACCCATAACTTAAAATGTCACAGGCCACGAAACGCAAACATGTTGTGAAGGAAGTTCTGGGAGACTTCATCACTCCCACGGAGAACCAGCAGATTGTGAAGGTAAACACAATCCTCCTAATGTGCAGGTCAGAAACAGCAGTCAGGAGGACGTTTTAACCGTTTCCTATCTCCTTTCTCCACCTGCACACTCTCACAGGTGACTGGTAGCCGCGGCAACAACCTCCACGAAGCGGTCACGGCTCAGGGCGAGATGTTCCTGGTGAGCATGCCCACCAAGTTCCGCAAGAACATCTGGATCAAGAGAGGTAATTTCTAGAGTAGGATTGTTTTTCTGAAAATGAAGTCATTGAGCCATTCACGAGTATTTAAAGATGAATAATGGGGCGATTTGTGTTTAAATACACCCATTCTAGCTTTGGGCCAATATCGATATCCGATAATATTGTTGTCATAACCGATATTTACCAACATTATATATCTCTTACTACCCTTTCAGCATCTTCAAGGAAACAATCACACTACTGACATTGCTTCCCTGCTTCATTTAAACTCCCCACAATCCTGTGCTGCACCGCTATCTCTGTCACATGACCAAAGAACCCATGACCAACTTCCTCCCTGTCCAGAAACAAACGGCGTAGTGATTGAAATAAATATCTATTGGTAATAGCGACCTAGTTTTCTTTACTGGAGCGAGACTGATATGTAAAAAAAAAAATTATGACAATCAGCAGACATGCCTGTGTGTTAACGTAAGACGTGTTTCCAGCAATGATATAATTGCTCAAATTAGTTCAGAAAAAAAATTTGCCCAATGGTAGCAACAGAGCAATTTCGAAAAAACACAATTTCCACAAATGAAAGAAAAAATTGAGCTGGAGTGAAGCCGGTTTTGGTCATATTGAAATGAGCGTATTTCACAAAACGTTGATGGAGACGCTTTGTTTTTTTGTTGTTTTTGTTTTTGCATCACACGAGTCACCTGACCAACACCTGGAGGTTACTACAGGCAGTCACTACAGAAAAGATGGAGGAGATGACAGGAAGTGGGAGGAGAACAAACTTATTCACATGTGATTTTAATTGCGCTTCTTATTTAAAGGAATCCCCACAATTGTGAAAATTGTGTGTATTCAACATTGGTAAAATATCAACAAAGTTTTATGCACTTTTGTAACCAAAATGCAGCTATTTTCTGTTTTGGGAATATGGCTACTACAGGGGAATACCCATATTGTGTTAAGTTAAATTATAATCACTGTAAGTTAATATTTGCCTTTAATCATTTTTTTTAATAGATTAAATTCCTGCATAATTTAATTCTGATTCTCAGGTGATTATGTCATCGTGGATCCCATTGAAGAAGGGGAGAAGGTGAAGGCAGAGATCAGCTTCATTCTCTACAAAGATCACATTCAGTACCTGCAGAAAGAGCAACTCTGGTAAGTCGAATCCCAAACCCCTTCAGAAGGACAGCGGTGGAAGCCTCTGAAATCACAAAGTGTCTCCTTTAAGGCCCAAGGGTTTTATGGAGGAGCAGTCATCACAGGACAAGACGAGCAGCAAGGAAGAGGAGGCGGAAGGAAGCGACTCCGAAGATGACGACAGCGACCTCTTTGTGAATACAAACCGCTGTAACTACCAGTACAGTGAGAGCGAAGATGAGGACGACACTGAGGAGGAGGAAGACGAGGAGGAGAAAAGGACAGAAAACGGGTCGTAGCAGCTGGAAGATCCAGTGACTCTCCGACTGATCCTGATTCCACGATGATTTTAAATGTTTGTTCTTGTGCAACGGCTCCCTCTGCAGGCCAGCTGTGAGAGAACAGCCGAGGGCTGGCGTGGCTGGGCTCCTTCAGTGAACCTAATTGTTGCTGTTTCTGGCAAAAACGATCTAAAATGTTCCAGTGAAACTTAAATACAACTAGAAGAAGCACCAGATATGTTCCTGTCTTCCCATTAAAACTTTTAAGCCTCATTTTTCAGGTCGGTTTCTGCAACAGCCCTAAACTGCAACAATGTATTTGATCTCCAATTATTGCTTCAGTGGGGTAAATAAATCAAGAAAAAGTGTAAACAATGTTTTACTGAAATAACAAACATATTTTGTCAGCTCGATAATTACTTTGCCCCTTTGCTGTTCTCCTGTTTTGTTTTGTCACGTTTCAAAAAGGAGCCGCCTGCCACGAGATGATTTGGGCCAACTATGACTTTATTTGTCCCAAATAGGGAAATGTCCTGCAGTTGCTTTTGAAGGTTCAAAATGATTTTCTATGATTTACTGTATGTTATGGTTATATTACTTCAATAAATGGTGTTTACCAACAGGAGTCCGTTCAGTCACTTTGGTTTGATCAGTGATCCTGGCTATCAGGGATCGTGTTACATTTAAAATACGGTGTCTTCAAAATAACCAAATTAAATTGGGGGATTTAAAAAGGACAATATTATGTAAAAATAACTTCTTTTTTTTTTTTTTTTTTTTAGCTTTATAAATTCCCTCCCCCACTCAGCTCCTTCAGACTAGCCAGCAGCAATTAGCAAACACCTGTTAGAACTGCACATCTGAGCTCAGCATAAGAACCACTTCTCGGTGCGACGCCGGTAAAAACGATGTCAAACTGAGAAATGTGACATTCTGAAGGCAACAGCAGGAGCTTCTTAAACCAAGGCGCTAATTTATGAAGTCAAATTTCTTTTACGTCACATTTGATATGTACAGGATTTTTTTTTTTTAAACAACTCAAGGGAACACAATTTACTTTTGGCAATAGCAAGTTACGTGATTGTGGTAAATGATACTATGTGTTAAAACAGCACAGTAACAAAATACACCCCATTGAATATAAAAATATCTAGAAACCATTAGTTCCTATTGACAAAATTAAACAGAAACTGATATAGCTGGTGAACTGCTGGGCGATGTAACTTGCCATTATCACCTTTTTATTGGAGATGCTGTCGTTATCAAATGAACGCAGTCGTTCTGTTCAGTTTCAGCTGTTTGGTCGTGAGGCTGATGCTGAGCCAGCAGCACATTTAGGTTTAGCAGAGACGTTCCCTCTGATGCTGCAGAGATGCTGCTATTCTCAGTAATTTGGCCTCTGTTTTCAACACCATTGCTCATATAAACATCAACAATCATGCAAGAAAGCAATAACGCTGTGTTTTATTACACACGCCTACAAGACTGAGGTATTTCTCCATGATTCAGAGAATTCCTAATACCAATGAGTCCAACTGAACCAGTCTTGCTAGTACATTCACCCCAAATGTCACAAGTTTTAGGTAAACGCTGAAGCTTCTCATTCTGAAAAAATGAGATTAAACCCAAATTATTAAAATGATTAAACCCATGACAAAGCTCCACAATTAGATTTCAAATACAAGGTTTTTTTCCTGTATTATTGGACAGTAACTGTTCAGATTTAGTTAGGGTCAATAATTTGATTGCATTTAGTGGCTACTCATATATAGTTTATATGAGCAACGCAGCCTGGAAGGCGTGTCAATAGTTACCAAAAAGTATTGTTTTCCATGTCCAGTTTAAGGTTATTGACGCTGAACTCTGATTTCCAGCAACAGAGCCAGTGTGAAATTGAAACCTAATTGAACATTAAAAAGAAAGAAACCAGCATATAAAAACCAGTATGGGCTGTGAGTCACACAAAGGTTGTGCAATAAAGGAACAAGTTGTTTTTCTTTTTATGTGTCCAACGCTGGGGCTGCTGAAGCTTATTAAACAGGCAGTTACATTTCTTAGAAGAGCATCTCGATTTTTCTTACAAAGAAGCTGTTTTGTGTTCAACAGCATGGTGCACCTTTTGTTTATGGCTGATGAAGTGTTGTGTTGACAGAGTTTTTTTTTTGCGATGTGATCAGAGGGCTGAGCTCTGCAAACACAGCAGTTCGTTCCTTCGAGGCGGGGCACAGTGGGGAGGAAAAATCCTCCAAACCGTAACTCTCTGCCTTGAAAAGGTCGCGTTGACCGGGAGGGGAACTTGTTAATAAAACTCCACGATGTGATAAAGAGACTTGACTGCAATAACTGTCTGTGTTGAACTGTGATTGTTTCTGAAAGGAGCATTTAAAACTCTGAACTGAAAGAGTTTTAAATGACTGAAATATGGATCTTATTAAGGTTACATTGTGACGAAAATCATGTAATTTCATTAAGTTTTGGGGGAAAAATTCCACTTCTAGGAGTATACTCCCCAAAATATCCGGTAGGGAGTATTACTACTCCCAAAAATCACTTCAAAGTGGTAACTATCCTTATCGTTTAATCACCAGCAATCTTCCATTTTTCATTCTTTATTTAAACTTTCAAAAGATGTAAATGACCTGCATTTGTAAAGCACTTTATCAAGTCTGAGGGCTAAAAAGCACTTCACACAACAGTCAGTCATTCACCCGCTCAAACGCTGATTGTGGTGAGTTTTATTGTAGCCACAGCTGCCCTAAGAGAGACCGGCATTAGCAAAGTTGCTCTCGAATCAGGGCCACCGGGACCGAAGACTTCCACCAGTAGGCGGGTGAAGTGTCTTGCTCAGACACAATGACTGAGAAGACGGGGGGAGGTTCGAACTGGCAACCCAATGGTTGTTGGACGAAACCCAACCTCCTATGATGGATCATCCAAAGACCTTTGCAGAGGTACAATACAAATATCTGTTTGCTTAGGTAATTTCAAGAAACCATGACTGGAATTACTTTAATAACCCAACAAAAGGAAGTACAATCAACAAACAAAATGTTTTCCAGAGTGTGGGAAACACATTGAAGTGGCCACAGTTGATCAGAACCGTTTTTAACATTGTTTTTTCAGATGAGAGTTCTGAGCCGACCTTAAACACTCGATGGCCGTGTTACTTTCTGTCCTTTCTTCTCGACCGCCCTCAGAGGTACGTCCCGACATTGTTCCCACGTGTCTTTCAGGTCAGCCCACAGGTCGACTACTTCTCTGGGGCTTCGCTTGTGGACCAGAAAGATGGTGTGGTACGAACACGGCTGTGCCTCTTCCTTCTCGGTGAAGTCGAAGGTGAGGAAAGCCGGGTGGTGGACGGGATGGGTGTTGAGCCGAATCATGCACATTCCGACATAGACGTCGTCAATTGGAAACAGGTGAATTGTTTTAGAGATGTTGTGCAGACGTCGAGCCAACTCTCCCGAGTACACCACCCCTCCTCCACCCGCGTACATGGGGTAGAGCCCCCTGTAGAAGCCCTCTGGGATAAAATACTTTGATCTCCTCACTCGATTGGGTGAAGCAGACTCTATCACCTCGCCGACCATAAACTCATGCAGGGTGTTGCGGGATCTGTGCTTCTCTAGCTGATTCTGGAGGTAGCTGATCAGCTTTGGGGTGTTGACAAAGACGTCGTCGTCTCCCTTCAAGACAAAGAGAGGCTTACCGCAGTGGCGTGAGAACCAGCTCCAGAAGAGCACGTCCTTCAAAGTCAGGTTGAAAAACGTGTCTTTGAAATCCCACTGCAGAATGTCTCCGTGACGCTTATTTTCTGCTCTTAGTAAATGGGATATGTCTACACCCAGGTCTTCTGGTGTTTCTTTGCCCAGTAAGAATACCCTTCGGATGTATCCTCCACCCATTCCTCCATCGCTGCTGTTGATCTTCTGTCCCTCCACCCATCCGATCCGACCCCAAGTCTGTCGAATGACGTGTCGGTTCCTGAAGTTTAGCGCCGTTGACTTGATGGCAAAAAGAATCAGCGGAGGCTCCTTCTCCTGCTTTGACTGAGCTCCACAGTCTCCGTCTGGTCGGATGAGGATAGAGTAGTTCCTCTTGTGCATGTTGCTCGCAAATTCTCGTACCTGCCTTGGTAGTCTCTCAAAGTTCTCCCTCACCTTGTCCAAGCCGGTAACTTCAAAGTAGCTTTGGGGCAACAGAGACTCGTCAAAGCTACTTCGTTCTAACAACGAGTCGGACTTTTTTTTGCAGACGATGGGGTTGAAACGGCGGTCGACGTGCCGTTGGAGCCGGTTCCACAAAGCATTGCTAATAAGATGTTGTTCCCAGAAGGTTTTAGGGATGGAGGGACCGCTGCTGTTGCTCGAAGCACCTGCGGCTACAAAATGGCGGCTCGCCAGATTTGGGGAAACCACGGGGATCTGCCTCAACACCATTGAATTCATGTGCAGGTAAATGGTGATGATGGCGTAGCTGTAGAAGAGGGTCAGGCAGCAGCATGGCGTACACACGTAGATCAAGTTGTTTCTCAAGCGACAGCAGCGTCGTGCCATCCAGCTGACAATGAATAGAAAAGCTGTGTTAGTTTGGAGAAAGCGCTAGACTCTTTTGATAGCAACTGTTGCACATTTACCTTCGTTTGGAGTCATGATAATATGAATTATGTTACGTTTAGTCAAACATTCTAGAAAAATTCAATGCTTTTCAAACATTAATTACACATGTTCTTGTTCTCAATTTATTATACAACCAAAAACCTTAATGTATTAGAATTTTACTGGTCTAACAGAAAGAGATAAGCTAAGCTAATCTAAAAGATAAACTAAGCTAACCCCTTCAGTTTCAGTTCCAGCTCTGCCCAAATCATTTATACTTTCAGTTTCAAACTCAAAATTATAATAATTCAAAGTTCGTTTGTGACAGGAAGCAATATGTGACACTCCATGAGATGTTGAACACACGCTTTGTAACTTAGCTCTTTGTTCAAACACTGAACACATTTAGGTACGAGGGGGCGCTCTTCATCATCTCAGACAGCTTGAAGACGAGGATCCATTATGGTAACTGTCATAATGGATTCTTGTCCACTGGCTTTCTAACCACACAGCCAGAAAGAGACTTAAAGAGGAGCGGCAAAAGCAAAGGAGGCGGATTAGCAGTGCCGCCCGACAACTGATATCATCCAGGACAGTTTACTTTGGAATATTGTCTCTGCTGCCTGGAATTAGCATGTTAGCATGACATCCATGAGGCCGTCATACAAGCAACAGTGTCTTTAGACAGAGGTAATTTCAGAACCGTTGTAATACTGACTGCTACTGCAGATCCTTCCTGCCTCTCTGCAGATACTTTCATCATATGAGCTGCAACATTTGATTTCCCTTTGTGGAAAATAAGTCATTTTTGAGTTAAATTGAGCTGTTCACTACAGTTTTGATAAATTAAACTTTTCCTTCCTCTTCACAATTACTCACTGCAATCTGCTGCTTGTTACAAAAACCCAACAGAACACTTTAAGATTTACCATCGTAACGTGGCAAAATATGTAAAAAACAGTGAATGACTTTGGAAAACTGGGCATATGTTGGACTAAGCTTCTAGAATCATTCCTGAAAAAATAATAATGTGGTTAAAGCACTAATTGTGTAATTTAACCAAATACGACGCTGCAGATTTCAGTGTTGTTTTTTATTTTACTTCCAAAAATAAATAAATAAAAATAGCTGGAATTTGTTTTTTGCTTTGTAGCTGATGTTCACAGTAAACCTTTCCAAAGTGCTGAAAACACGAAGAAGCCTGAAAACACATCAAAGTAGCAAAAATAGAGAATTCATATTGAGAGTGCAGTGATATTTTGGAGTCACCTTAGCAGGAAAAAACACACCAAGAAAAGGTGGAACTGTTACTGAAAACTTTTGCTTCACAGTTGAATTTTCCTCATCACCTTTCCTGTAACATCCACTATGCTATAAAGCCACACCTTTAATTTCACAAAGTTGGTGTAAAGTCCACATATATATATATATATATATAAATGCTCCGCCCACAATAAAAGCATAAAACATACTCACGAGGTGTTTTCTAACTTCTAACAGAAATAATCTGACGAACAAAACTTTGTGCGACTCTGAATAAAAAGTTTCCTCACCTGTTTCAAGCGGAGCCTTCCTCGCCCTGGTGAAAACTCATCCGTTTACTGGGGCCAGAGCTGCTTCGCAGGGAGTGTGGAGCTGAAACTAAGTACCAACCTGTGAGGCGGCTTTTGGATGAATGGGAATTTGTCAGGCTGCTGATGGATACACCTACTGGCAGGTAGGTGGTTTTTATGTCCTACACTAGCGGCCCAGGGTCAAACCGCAGGCGGGGGAGCCGCAGCTGTCAGGTCATCTTTAATCTAAATGCAGTTCACAGCAACTTGCTTTATTAGATTTTACTTCTGAAATTGACAGGGGTATTCCTGCAGGGCTCTTTGTTTGCTTCTGCATGGTTGTGTTATTTTGCTCTTGGCAAAGCGATTAACTAATTGAAATATCGCATCATCTATTGTAAAACGAGTCTTACAGCTCACAATCAGGAATCTGGGAGGCATTTGTTCAGAAACCTCCTCGTTGGCATTCCTCCTGTGGAAACCTGAATAGCTGCCAAGCGAGTCGGCCCGTCTTCCTGCAGGGACGTCATCCCGTCGAGCAGATTCCCGCCGAAGCCATGCACTCTGCAGGGCGAAGAGGAACCAAGAAACACAGATTTTTAGAATGTTTGTCCACCCACCCCCCCAAAAAAACACAACCATCTGACACTCATGCTGCGAAAATTTGTAGAAAGAAAAACTGAGCCCATGGAAATTTCCAGAACAAGAATGTTGCAGCAGGGTCTGAGACGGTTTGTTGGTGTCAAAACAGAAGGTTTTACCTGCAGGACATTGTTTAAGTGCTGCAAGTTGAGAGGGAGGTGGGGAGGGGGCTTTTCCACATTTACTGATTAGGGTTGAGATTTAGAGGAATCTGCAGGAGCCAAGTCCATGCCTGTGTGCTCCTCAAAACCACGACTTACAGCATGAGTGTAACTAATGAGACCGTTTTAATGGGGTGTTCTATTTTTAATAAATGTGAAAAGAAAAAAAAAATCTCAAAAACTTTTTTTCCCACATGGTCATGATGGTGTTCTGTGTGTAGGGTTTTGAGAAAAGAGACGAGTTGGATTCAGTTTGGAATAAGTCTGTCGCATAAAGTGTGAAAAAGTGAACCATTTGACTGAAAACTATAAAGTGATGTAGTGTGGCCACACGCGTTTCCTAAAATAAAAATATAAATACAATGGAAAAAGTAATTCTAGATTTTTCCAAGATTGGAAATCTCCCACTCCTTGTGAGATTTTCATCTCATTTCTGATCAGAAACAAATGAAAGAAAATCATCTTCAATCTAAACCTGACAGGTTTACTTGCACATATAAGATAACTCTTCTTGAACAGTTGTCCATCGTCGTTTTTCAAACTGTTCTGAAAATGTCCATTTCTAAGAAGAATACAAATAATGTACTTCATACTTCAGTAACTAACATTTCATGAACCAAGAGTTCAGTTCAGATTAGGCTCTAAGTAAACACTGCCCTCTAGTGATGACATTTGAAACTTCAACTCCTTTCTTACTTTTTTTTTTTTTTTGTTCCAGACTCAGGACTTTAATAAAACAATCTGTCACCTTTTTTTCTTTCTGTTTTTTTATTGGCAACGTTTGCAAAGATGACAGGACGTTTTCAAAATTGTAGGAATAAAGTTTTATTTTCCATATGAAGGGGTGATTTTGGATTTTTCTTCTTTTACAAGTAGTATGTTTTTGATAAAACTTGCAAAAAATTTCCTAGCATATTCCAAGAATGATGGACATGAAGAGAAGGGGAATTTATTGCTGGATGTTTTAAATTATGACATTTTTTTACTCATTTATTGTTAATATTCTTCTCTCTCTCTCTTTTTTTTTTAACTGAGTGGAAAAACAATTTGCTTGCTGCTTTTTCCATGCACCCAACTACCAGTACCACTAGGACATGCAGGGGGGAGGTGGGGAGGTTGGAAGTGAGGGAAAGGAGAGGGGAATCGGCAGGTAAAAAAGACAAACTGCTTGACAAACAAACGTTGAAGGGCTGTGTGTCTCTCTTTGTGTGTGTGTGTTAAGGTTTGAGTGTGTGTCAGTGTGTGCATGAGTGACTTTTATGTGTGTATGCGACAGGTGGGTGGGGAAGTGGGGGGTGAGGAGAAACAGGGTGGGGACGGGGGAGAGAAGTTGTTAAACATTTCGACTAGCTCTAGAAGCACACTATCCTCACTTGCTGATTTTCCACGTTGTAAAATCCCGGACTGATTACAGCGACAATACGATAGAACTATAGGCGGAACGTTTTTTTGGGGGGGTTTATTTTGGGGGTGGGGTGGAGGGAAAAAATACCCAAATGATTCACCTCTACTGGGATTCCAAGCAGGATTTGTCACCTTGGTTTTTTTATTTTTTTGGTTTGTTTGTTTTTTTCTTTTAAAGATACTCTATATCTCTGATCCATGCATTGTCTGTGGAAGGAAAGAAAACGGAACCTAAAAAGGGGAACGAGTTCTATGGGACACAGTGACGTTCATCCTCAAAGAGTCTCCAAGGGGCGGAAGAGTTTTGGTCGGCTTAATGTGAGTGTGCTGCTCTGTGTGTTCCAGATGAGGGGGTTTAAATTCCTCCGCTGGTTGCTTTCGGAAGGTCCTAAGAGGGTGAGAGGAAGACATGACGGCGGGAGATGGCGGGAAAAAACAAAAATACAACAACAACCCCTGTCAGGCGCCATGACGAAGCAAAAGAAGCGATCAAAATGTTGGAATCACAACTGAGGACGTGTTAACCTGGATTATCACACACACCGCCACACAAGTGTGCTTTGTCGCCTCTTAATTCACGTCCAAGCTGTGCCACCCGCTACCGTGACGAAAACATGTGGAAGTTCGGAAAAGAAAAGGACAAAAACATCTCAGGTGCATCTCAGTAAATTCAAACGTCATTCAAATGAATTCAAAAGTGAAACTCATACATCGTCAGAAGCTGCGTTTCCTTTGACCAACGATTGCGCAAATTCACATTTTGAAAATAAATTTGCTCAACATACCATTAAAAAAATTAAAAAATCTCTCGCTTATTGATAAAAGGTTTTGCAGTTCTGGGTATCTTTATTTTTATTTTTACCGAATCAAGACTGGTTTATTTTGGAAAACTGGCGTGACTCGATGGGAGCACTGTTCACGTCAACTGGATGTTACTGCTGGCGCAAGGCACTACGAAAAAACAGGAAGTGGTGGCATGTTTTTAACGACATTTTTCCAACATTAGCAGAAATATCGACAAAGTTTTGCGCACATTTCTAGCAGAAACAAAGCGAAAGTGATGCAGTTCAACCATTTTGTTATTGTTGATTTTGATAACTAGTAAAAAACCAAATTTCAGTTGCTCGGGAAGTTTGAATATGTGATGAGACCCATTAAAAAAGAAAATTCAGAAGTACTATATTCTACGAAGGTTGTCCGGAATGCGTTCAGTGGCTGAGCTGGACTTTGGCAGCAATGAGAGTGATCGGGATCGGCACCATGGTTGCTGAAGCAGATGTTCGTACTATTGGAAGTGTGGGGTGTCAAGTCCTGTCCAGGGCCGGATTTACAAGGATGTGGGCCCCTGGGCTGGAGACAGTTTTGGTACCTTCTCTGATAAGGAAATATTCAATTACTAATACAAATTACAGTGAATCATTATGTAGTCCTAAAGACCAGCAGCTATGAACTGATGCACCGTAGGTATAATACGTCCTCTAGCCAACAACTCCATGTTGTTCCCAAACAAATCTGCCGTTTCTTCATAATGTTCAAATACCTGAATATTTATATTAATAAAAATAATAAAACTCACATGATTTGGGCCTACGTGTTCTACATAAAGAACAAAACATGAATTTGGTAACAAAAAAAAATTATAAAAAAATATTTGGGGCCGCCCTTCCCCTCCAAAAGGTTGGGGGCCCTGGGCTATTGCCCCTGTAAGCCCTTTCTAAAGAGTGGCGTAAGTCCTGTGGGAAAACGAATAAGAACGGAAGACATTCTGTACTGACTGGACTTGGTACAGCACAGCGGGCTCACATCAGCAGAAACGTCACTGGACCGTAAGCGGAGCAGATTCTGAGCCTCTCTACTCTTCCTGCAAACTCTGGGACATTGACTTCAAAGCGAAATGCAAAATGCACAGCACCTTTCATATTTTCACTGATGGTCATTGCTGGATGTTGTCAAGTTGGACGTTCACTGCGAAGGCCATAACGTTGCACATTGGTTTTATTGGCACGTGACGACATGATGCCAACGCTCCTGCATCACTTTGCATGTGAGACACACAATTTGATCACTGGCTGCCATTGATGTCTTTGGATTTGCAAAAAAATGGATGCTGAATGCTTTTATACTACATGTGTATACACATGTGCAACCGTTATGGAAACAAGCCAAACTTCTGGAAACTGGAAGCTTGCCATATCTTCCTACTAGCTGATCCACTAATTACTGAGAGGAATAACCTCTAGATGGGTATTTGAAATAGCAACATAAAGTGATGGTAATGTCAAGGCAAAGGTAGCTTGCTGCGCTCTGTAAACTCCACACCCTTGATCCCAATTAAAACAGCGTTCAGAGCAGGAATCAAAACAGCTTATTCAACGATTAGCGTGGACTTGACATTTCACAGCGAACAGGGAGCTGAACATGTTTACATCTGAAATTTTTTTGAAATTGTTTCCTGTGATATTCTAAGTTTGGAAACCAACATTTTGGGGCATCATTAGCTGTAAGCAAGCCATCAATTATGTTCTGGCTTCACAGCACAGCTCTAATAACAAGGTGTTTATTCTGACCAGGCCAGCTGTAAGCTACAATCACCAGAACTCGGTCCAGCCATGGACTCTGATGACATTTCAAATGTTACCCAGTCCGTAAAACGACAGGCGGACTACAGTTCTACAACGGCACACAAAACCAACGTCATCGTTCACAGCTTCTTGCCGATTGGCCCAGTAGACATTGTGCCGGAAGTAGACCTTGTAAACGGGAGAAGAAGCACAAGAAGGCAACGACCAGGCTACTGAATGATTGAAATGCCTCGTTTTGAGTGTAATATATGAGTTCCACTTTCTGAATTGACTTAGTGACCAAACCACTTTGATGATATTGTAATTTTCTGAGCTGCACTTGTCGGGCTGAGGAGCTGGGATGATGTCATCCTCTCGGTGCGGGGCGGGGGGAAGGGGGTGGCATGAGGCAGAATTCCTAGCAAGGCCCCGGATGTTCCTTCACCACAACGGATTCATTCATTCATTCATTCATTCAACTTTTTGAATATTAATAATAATTTTTTTTAAAAAACTGTGAATTCCAATCCCAACTTGAGCGCCCTAAACTCGTGGCTATGAGTTTTATTTTTTTTCTATTAACTCGACGGAAGTGAGTGCGGGTGGGCGGTGGTGTGGGTTCTGGCTGCGTGGACTGATGTGACACTGGGATGACAGGGACGGCGGAGGGATCTGGGGGGAGGCTCTGTCTGCTGCGAGTCGTTCGGCTGTGATGCGATGGGGAAAGTCCTGAGACACAGTGCGGCTCTAAGCTGCTGGCATAGGAAACGGGTGGGTGGAGTGGGGGTGGGTTTGGGGGGCAGGGGGCCAGGCAGTCCACGGGAGGCCAGAGTCAGGCTGGATATTACAACTGGACTGGTCGGGTTCAGTTCGGGTCGGGCGGCTCCCTGGCTCGCGCGAGGGAGGTGCTTACAGTGCAGTGGAGCTTCTGGCAGCGTGGCGTCAGGTGAGGGACCGCAAACTGCCTCACACACACACACACACACACACACACACACACACACACACACACACACACACAATGTAATGACAGCACCCTGAACATCAACACGCATATCTGAGGTCGCCGTCCCTCTACATACAACACCTGAGCGCCCTTCTTTTCCGACAGAAACTACGAGAAGATGCGTGACGGGCAGCAGGACTGATGACAGATGCGTGATCGTTGGAGGAGTCCACCCCGCACGGCCGGCTGGACCGCCGTGCGGGGTGGACTCCTGCAAACAGACACCTGGTACACAGGAGGAATCGATATTGCATGATGACATAATCAGATCACAGTTCAAAAGGAGGAAGATCCCAAATCAGAGCAAAACATAATAATAATAATAATAATAATAAAAACAAACCCAAACCAAAGCAATAGGAAGGAGGAGGGTTGGTCTCTATAAAAATGAGGAGTCTTTATAAGAAAAGCTACAAAAACTCAACGGGACCTCCGACTTCAGCATACAGCAAAAGGCACCACAATATTATTCTATTTATCTAACTTGTGAAAAAATTGGCACGTAATTCTCCTCTTTTCGTCTCTCATAATGCTGTAAATCAAAAAACCTCACATATAAATATCCCCCCTGTTATAAAAAAAGTCTTTGCTGTTAGCTAGTAGACAATTTTTGCTGAAATGAAAATAAATATTTCATTTGTTTAGAATATCTGTCTGTTATACAAAATAAAAATATTTCTCCTAGGTGCAGGTCTCTAGTCCACTGGTTCTGTGAAGGAAGGAGGAGAGGAGAGGAGGTGTGTGAGGTGGCGGGGGCGAGGAGGGGGGTGTCGTGGCGGGGCGGGGGTGTCGCGGGTGGGTGTCGGGGGCAGGTCCGGTCTTAAAGGGGCATGTTGTCGGCTTTGGAGCGCTGTGACTGGGAGCTGCGGCTCTGCCCGTTGCTGCGCGCGCTCGGCCGACTCAGCCCGCGGTGAGTCCGCGTGTCCGCGCCGGACGCCGAGCGGTACCCCGAGCCGGTCAGCGGCTGCTCCACGTTCATGTTCTGCATACTGAGGAAAGGTGTGCTCTCCCCGTGAGCGTCCTCGTCCTCCTCCTCGTCCTCGTCCTCCTCCTCCGACTGACTGAAGCTCTGCGAGCTGTAGTCCCGGAAGCCCGCCGCGCGCTGGGACGTGTGTCCGTTGAGGCGGTTGCGCCGCGGCCGGCGCCGGCTCCGGATGGGTTCCCGGGAGGAGGCGTACTCTTGCGTCGTCTCGTAGGCTTCGTCGTCCGGGAGGTGGTAGGGGCTGGATGGTAGGCTTCCCGTGCTCTCCGTCAGGTAGGGCCGCCGGGGTCTTCTGGGCTGCCGGTATAAACTTCCGTCCTGATGCGAAACAAGGGGAACGAGTCAGTGAAATCTGACGTGTGCTGAGAACGAAACCTCAGAAACATTTAATCGATAAAATATTCGATGGATATTGAACATCTGGAAATCCTCAAAATATTAAGTGGGTTCAGAAACTTCAATGTATTTTGCAGTTATAATAATATTTTCACGTTATTCCTTTTTTTTTTGCGGCTCCTAGTCTTGTAGATATGTCTCTACCAGCTTTGCACATTTACATAAATTCTGCTGGACAATAAATCGTCCCGGTCGCTATTGTGATAACCGATAATATTGTTTTGAGACCGTTTTCAAGTAATACAATGATAATGGCATAACAATGCAAAAACACATTTTTCAGAGATCAATAAATCTTCAAATTCCACTGAAACGTTTAACACTGGAACTGGAAAATATTTTAAACATCCAAAAAATAAATAAGCAAAACAAGAGGAACAAAAAAATAGAGGCCTAAATCTACAGACTAAAATGTTAGCTCATTCCTCTTAAGTAGCTCAAGCTTCATCGGAAAGGAAGGAGAAAATCTGTGTGCATTGACTAGGCCATTACACAAACATACTTTGATCGAAACCATCCCATTGTATGTTTAGCGTCGTTGCTGCTGGAAGGTGAACCTCCTGTTGCTGCCTCTAAAAAGGTTTGTTCCTGCTCAGTTTTTTTGCCTGCAAAGTTGCGGAGTTGGCAACAGGGAGGTGACTGTTGCTAACCGCGCACACATGCATACGTGACGTTTCTGCTGGTCGGATACAGACGTCAAAACCACCGTTTTCAGATTTTATTGTAAAGAATTTTTAAAATCCTACATCTTTGCCTTCCTCTTCACAGTCATGTACTTCAAAAGGTCTCTTGTTGCTCGTCTTGTTTCCCTGCTACTGCCTAATAACATCGCTAAGCGTGCGTCACGTCTGCCTACGTACTTCGGGGCATCTTAGCAGCGGTTGGTCATCGTCTCTGTGGTAAGCTGCGGCAGCAGGGGGCAGGGAGAGGGCGTGGCTTGTGTTGGGCGAGGTGATCTGGAAGGTGGGCACCTGGGGCGGCAGAGGCGGGTAGTGGAACTCCACAGGCGACAGCCGCGCCGGCGTGGTCAGTGCCGACACGTATCTGGATGGAAAGCAATCAGAGCAGTGACTGAAGCAGCAGAAAACATGGATCTGACTCTCAAATCAAGCTCTGTTCATAAATTTGATCTCACATGAATAAGTGCTTTAATGCAGACATTTCCCATGGCTGTAATAAATTAGTTTTATCCTTCAGTTATTGCTACATTTGTGTAACTATAAATTCAGATGCGAGCTGGGTTAACTTTTACCGTGTTCTGTGTTTCTACTAAAGCAGTTTGAGGACAAGAGAACAGAAAGCTGGATGGAAACGTCGCTGAGACGTCAGACACTGAGTGTTTTCACACCTGATAGTGCGGCAGACTCGGTGCATGTTGCAGCTGAACATGCAACATTTGTTACATGTTCAGCTGCTGGGTTTCGCTTTCACACTGCACTGTGTCAAATGATCCAAACCAATTGAAAAATCTGTTCACCTCCTCGCCTGTGGTGGCGCTGCACCAAGAACCACTGAAAGAAGACGCTGAGCGCAACTTCCTTCTCCACAAAATGGAGTGGCGAAAAATTTTGTAGGATTTCTTTTTTGTCTTTGGTAAACAACCATGAGTCATTTCTCCTGCTAGCGCTATCCCTAGCGCTTTTGTTTTGATTATATTTACCCACAATGCCCAGCGCTGTAGTCCGCTTCCTGGTTTTGGAGCAGTCTCTGATCTGTTCAGCATTCACACCGCGCCGGGAATTCACATCAACTGAACCGAGAACGAGGTATTTAAGTGGACCAGAGTTTGATCTGGACTTTCTAACAAACTGGAGTTCTGTTGAAGCGAACTAAACACGGCTGGTGTGAATGTAACCTTTGTCCCAGAGATTCCCTTCTGCCTGGTCATTCAGACAAACATGTCGTCAAACGATTCAAGTTAACGTGTTAAATCAGACGAGATCGCCAACGAACCTCTGATACTAAACAACCGTTACTGCGAACATGTTTGATAATACAGACAAAATCATGTCAATGTCAGCTCTTGCTTACATCACACTTGTTGTCGATGCAGTTTTAAAGATGACAGATGCTTGATGATTTAGTACTCTGAACCTGTTGCCCCAAAAGAGGCTTTTCTTTACCTGTCACTGTGAGGCGAGTCTCTTAGAGAGTCGTAAGAGTCCCCGTACTGCATCCCCATCCCCGACACGTCTGTGCAACCGTAGCTGGCGGCCCGCCTCGCCATGCATGCCGGGCTGCTGCACTTACTGGTTCCCACGGAGCTGGAGAGCCCACCTGACTGGCAGTCTGAGTTTACGCTCTCTGTCCGCTCCATGCTCCACGTCTGCTCCTCGTGTCTGCAGGTTAGCATCGGGTGTGAGAGGTTAAAGCAGCATTAGCAACGCGGAGCTGTGTAAGTCTAAAGCATAAAAAACTACGGAGACAGGTTAGGGCCATAACGTTAAATCAACCAGTCAAGTTTATTTGTGTAGCACATTTCAACAACAAGGCAGTTCAAAGTGCTTCGCGTCATAAAAAACACAAAAATACGACGTCATCAACGACTGAAGCATTACATTTTACCAAGTGCCGTCGTTACGGCACTGTTGGCGTCGAAACGTTGGTCAGTGTTTCGTTTATTATGGTTCAAAAACCACTACAAAGTTTAGAGTTGATTTAAAGGAACTCTGTGTTTTGCCTGTTTTCCAGTTTTCCATATGTTTGTTCCAGATTAGTGGTGCACAGAAGCTGCTTCCCCAGCAATGAAATAATCTACCGGTTTGGCCCTCCTGATGTTTGCTAACTTGATAATAAATGGCTGAAAACTGACAGAAAGGACATCTAAAACTGAAAGCTAACTTCTGATCTAGAACTCCGAAATGAAAATGAATAAATAAATGAATAAAAAAAATAAAGTTGGCGGGAGTGCAGCTAATAAAATAAATATATTGTCATATTCAGTAGATCAGAGTATTGATGAAAAGTTGTCCAGGTGGATCCAGTCTCTCACCCAAAGATTTTGATATCAGCCACAACAAGATAAAGACAATGGATTCACTAAGTTTATTTCTTATGTTAAATATTTGTAGTAATTCTCAGAAGCCTTTATTGCTGCTAATTAATCGTAATTTTCTGCTGACAGTAAGTGAAAACACGACATTTAAGTTTAGAGCATCACACTATTTTTAATACCAAAACGTGTTCTTTAGGAAAAGTACAGTCGTAAACTACAGGTGAGCTACATCAAAATAAAGACAAGCTGACATGCTAACAAGCATGTCTGTGGTGTTTGTAGCTTGTTAGCTAGCAGACTGCTACAAGACACCTTTATCTTCCTCTTGTGACGAGACAGGAGTGACAAGTCTTGGTTAGGTTTAGCTACCAGCGACGATCAAAAGTTGATATTGTGTGAAATAGTGCCACAGCAGACAACATTAGCTCGTAGCGCTGTTAGCTCTAAAGCTAACTGCCAGGCTTACAAACCACAGTCTGTTTGAAGACGTCCTACTTTCTGGAAGAACAGAAACATTAAACTTGCAAAGAAATAATTTTGAAAGTTTATAAAAGCATATAGAGGTAAAAAACAAAAAATTGAAAGCTGTTGGGGAAATATTTACCATATATATCGCCACCATCCTAAAATAATGGCCTGTTTCAGTTTTTGCCAAACGATGATATAGACCAAAGAAAAAGAAAATAGAAAAAAATATTACATAGTACAGTATTAAAGTTAAGCCCCCGTTTATAAAAAGTTTAATACAAAAATACTACACGGAATTACATTTTCATTCAAACTAAAATCAAATTTTGCAATACTTCTTTAGGTTTTAAAACATTTTTTTGGTTTACAGAGTTCAAGATAAAAAGTTCTTCTCATCATTTTGGCACTGATCTTGCTCCATACAAAATAAAAACTTTTAATACGCCACAGTTTATTTATTATTAAAGTACGAAACTTTTATTGGATTGGTTGATTTTGCTGCATCAGTTCCGGTGCCTTTGCCAACACACTTGGCTGCTCGGCCGCTTACTGTGTCCGGGTTCTGTGTGTGTGTGCGTGTGTGTGTGTGTGTGTGTGTTTGGTCTACCTGGAAGCATGTGAGGCAGTGGTGGAGTGATGGGAGCGGGTTGACATTCGACTGCCTGCATAGTTGCCAGCTCCCTCAGCTCCATGGCTGATCACACACTCCGTCGTTGGGACGTTCTTTGGGATGAACTGCAAAATCAAACACAAAAACAATGACTTACTGCATTCCCCGACGATCAACATACACAAATGTAAATCCGACAGCAATTACAAGGAGATGCTTCAACGTTTTATCGGCTTCCGTCGCTGCTGACTCATGGCCGTTCCGTCTCCAGGAGGGCGGTGGGTGTTTTTCCGCTCTCTCCTTAACACCTATCAAGCATGTGGCACTAAATTTCCCCCGTGTTGTCAGCGGATCAGAGTTTTATTAACACAAACACCCTTTTGGAGGCAGAGCTGCACTCAGGGCTAAAAGAACTTTAATTGTTGCGTTAAATTTTAAGTCCCAAAGTGAAACCGACTCCATCAGCAGCGGCGGCTATGCAGGCAGCCGAGGCTTACTGCGCAGTTTGCGTCCTTCGTCCTTGCTTTAGTATTCATGAATTTCCTGGGGTGTTTCTTACAGACACCAAAATTATAATTAAAGGGCAGTAAAATTTAATTAAACACAATGATATATCTGCTCTTATTGGAGCGGTTGCCGTAGGCCTCGCTGAAGATTGGGAACCCTGTAAAAGCCCAAAACAGGAGATAAAATGATGGATATTTTTAACGTGACGCTACGTTCATGTTTTGTGGAAAACCCCCCCAAAAAAACAGAAAATCTCACCACATATTTCTGGTCTAGTTTCTTGTGCAAATAGTTCACTTAAAATCAGACAAAACTGACTCACAAGCAACTTTTCAGCAAGATAGAGGAGATTCTTTTAAGTCACTGATATTGATGGAAAGGTTGTAAATGAAATAATCTACCGGTGGAACTAGAACTTTCACATCTACATGAAACAAACTCCGGTGTTCTGCTGATAAGTTACTCGTAAGTTAGTTTTGTCTTATTTTAAGCGTACTACAACATTCGCACTACAAACTAAACCAAAAATAATTCTTGGTCAGATTAACTCTTCTTGCAGTGTTGAATTATATAAATAGAAAAAATAATTCAGTAGTTCATAGAACAAAAGAACAAAGTTCATTTTACTCAAACATTTACCTATAAAGAGTGAAATCAGAGAAACTGATCATTTTAAGCTGTCTCTATTTTTTTTTTTGCAGTGCTGTACATTTTTTTTAAAAAAAAGTCTTGCTTGATTTGCAAAAGTACTGACACCAACCGATTTCTTTTTTTATTTTTTAACATTTAGTTATGTTGCAACCACAAGAATTTATGTATTTAATTGGAATTTTACATGACGGTCACATGACTGAAATAGAAAACTGCTTAGTAGTTGAATTTTTGTTTTGTTTTGTTTTTTGTTTTTACAAATAAAGGAAATAAAAACCAGACATTAGTATGGACACTTTGCTGGTCTGGCTGCAGTTCCAGCTGTAAGCCTTTAGGGGGCGTCTCCAACAGCTTTACACTGAGACTGAACATTTAAAACAGCTCAAGCTCAGCCACACTGGCTTCAGACCGTCTCTGAAGAGCCCATTTATAATCTGACTGCAGATTTTTAAACAGATTTAAACAAAGTTGAACCTCCTTTCAAAGCTTTTGCAGCCGGTATGAGTTTTTTTTCCCCCTTCTTCTCTCTGTATTTGTCTTCCTATCAGCACTAATTAGCTTCTCTGTAAATGCTGAAAAAAAGTGTCCCACAGCATGATGCTACCACCGCCATGCTGCCTTCATGATTCTGTTTGCTCTCTAATGAACCTCGGACGGCTTCGCAGAACATACGGAAATAAATTACACTTTACAGGTCGACTTTGTGTCAGAAGGAACCTGGTTCTGGATTTTGTAAAATAAAAGGAGGAAAATACATCTTCACACCACAATTTTCAAATGTTTAGAAATAAAACTTTTTTAAGAACCATGAATCACTTTTGGCTCACTTCAAAAATGATGTATCGCTTCAAGCTGATCCGTCGCATAAAGTCCCAAAGCAATTCACTGGTGTTAATGGTTGCAATGTGAAAAATGTAAAAGAATAAAGGGATCGAATGCTGATGGCGGACACTGTAAAAACACAAAATCTTGACATGTATTTCTAGTACAAGTAATTTAGTACACCCAAATAATACAAACCTGACTTACAAGTAACTTTTCAGCAAAATAGGAACTTGTTTTAAGTCAATTATTCCTTGATATTAATGAAAAAATACCAGTTCTACTGGCAAATCATTTTATTGATAACAAGGCATTATTATCATGTTATAAGTCCAATAATCTGATCAATAATAAACTTGTACTTTCTCATCAATATCAAGGAATAATTGACTTAAAACAAGTTCCTATTTTGCTGAAAACTTAAATGTGTCTTATTTTAAGTGCACTAAGGTATTTGCAGTAGAAACTGGACCAGAAACCCTGGGTGAGATTTTGTGTCTGTGCGTCGTGATCATCAGCTTTACGTGTTGGGATCGATTTCTGGTTTTTGACCTGCAGGTCGCGGCCGTTCGCTCCTTTGGCTCCACAACGTCCCCATGGCGTCTTTCTGCCGCAAATGACAGAAATCCCCCCGCCGCTGCTAAATCACACGCCGAGAAGCCTTATTCTGTAATTATGAAACTGTTTGCCCGTGAAATCTTCCAGAGTGGCTATTTCCTCTTCATCTCGCCCCCTCCTGACAGACTCTTCCTCTCTTCGATGCTCCTAACACTCCATCATGCTACTTGACCTGTTGCCAGATAACCTAATTAATTTTGAGATTTTCCACCGGGTGATTTTTCTTCCTGTCTTTTGTTTCCTGTCTCTGGCTTGTGGCGACCCGATGCGTACTTTTTTGCACTTCCCGCTGTGTGGACTCACATCGAGCATGGGGATCTCCTCCGGACCGGGCCCGGGGTGGTTGGGACCGTTAGCCAGCACGCGGTTTGGCTGCTCCACGAACTGATTCTGGTTTTGATGTAGGTGACGCTGCATCTGATTCCTCTGCTTCCTGGAGAAAAATAAGGTATAAACGTGACAGAAAGCATTAAACTCTTGACTCGCCCTCCTGCTCTGGTTTCAAGAATCGTTTTTCCTACTCTCTGCGTTTTTTCTGTCACCTCTTGCAAGGAAATAATCATTTTTTCTAACCAAAGCTGTCACGCTAGAGTATTGTTTTCGTCTAAGAATGAAACATGTTCTTGTATTTTTGCTGCACGTTTCTGTAAAATGTCACTATTAGCAAATGCTGCACACAGAAAAGACCTGCTAGGCTTTACTGAAGAATGATGCTGATGACTGACTGAAGAACGCGCCCAGAATCCCTCGCCAGCAAACGATCAAGAACAGCAGAAGTAGCAGCTTTATTTAAAAATACGTACAGTTTAGAAACTTTTATGAATAACTTTCCAAGTTCTGGAGAAAGTTTGTAAGTGGGGATTTGCTGAGTGGTTTAAGAAGTCAGTATCTTACCTACAAGTGATAAGACCTTGGTTTCTAAGCTACTGTTGTAGATAGAAACAAAAATTTAAATTCCTGCCAAAAAAACACACCTCCGGATTCGTCAGATTGATTTCAGAAAATTTGTAGTAAAAACTTGGAAGCTCACAAAATTTACCAAAGTTGAAAGTTGAACATTTAAAAATTTTCAAACTCAAAACTTTCAAAGTTTTTTTCTAGAAAATTTCTCAGCTTTTTCTAGGAATTTTTTTTTTTTTTTGACTTTTCAAACTTGGACACTTTCTTGTTTGTTCTAAGATTTTTCTGAGATTAACGTCAAAAACGTAAAAAAATTTTTGCAGTGTAGTTTCTATGTCTATCTCATCACACTTGAAATAAGGAAAAAAAAAAAAACCAAAGAAGTAGCTTTTCAGAAAGACACAGAAGCTGAATTTAAGTCAATCATTCCATACGATTGATGAAAAAGTGCTTGTTTCATTCACAGATTATTTCCTGTACAATTTGGGGAAAATGTCTTGTTTTACAGTGAAATAATCTAGCAGTGGAACCAGAACTTTTTCATCAATATAAAGGAATTATTAGCTTAAAACAAGCTCCCATATCTCGCTGGAAAGTTACTTATAAAGCTAGTTTTGTCTCCTTTCAGCCGTAGTAAGATATTTGCACTGGAGCTTCATCGATAACACTTAGTAATATTTAGTGTTTTTGCAGTGCGGCCATGTTTCTCCTCTCTCTCCCACCGCATCAGGAACAGAAGCAGCAGCTGATCACCGCTGCTGCCTCACACGGGGCTGACAGGAGGGTTTACAAAGTCCTTCTCATGTAAGGAGAGAGCGGTCATCCTTCCTTCAAACACGTACTTGGTTTTGCAGTAGGCCACCACACACACGATGCCGACCACTAACAAGGCCACGCAGATGCCTGTGATCGTCAGCACCCGCCTCTGGTAGACCTCCTCTGCCTCTGTGGATGAAAGCACACACACACGAGCAGACACACAAAGTTCACGCACACAAGCGTTCATGCATTGGAGATCACACACACACACACACACACACGCACAGAGCGAATGAGAGCTACGCCATTTGTGGTAGCTCCAGAAGCAGGTTTTGTCACTGTTATTCCTCTCTACATCACATCCCCCCCCTGAGCTGTCTGAACAACTTCTGCTGCTTCGTATCACATGTCTGACACCTAACGGTGCCTGCTGCGAAACCAGCCTCCACAACACACACGGCGACTCCCGGCGTCGGAGCTACACGACGCCGGCGGGCGTCCTGACAGACTCCCTGATACCTGCGCATGACCGCGGAGATGTGATGACACACACGTGATGCGGGACGGGCGTCTGACTACATGCCTGGATGGATGGAATGGAAAGAACACAAATCATCCAGGTAAAAAATAAATATTTGATACAAATTTGGAGTGAAAAGACAAACACAGTTTGTTAATGCCACAGCAGCCAGTGTCTGGACTCTAATTCACCGTAGATGAATGAAGGATTTTTGGTGTTTTTTCTTGTGCTGACATCTTGACACACTCTGAAATATGATAAAACCAACTTACTAGTAGCTTCTCAGTATGACACATGCACTTATTTTAAGTTAATAATTCCTTAATATTGGTGAATAAGTTCTAATTCTACTGGTAGATTATTTCACATATAATAATACATTTTTCTCATGTTTGGAGTGAAATAATCTACCAGTGAAATTAGAACGTTTTCATCAATATTAAAGAAATTACTGACTTAAAACAAGCTCCTTTATAAAGATGAAAAGTTATTTTTGTCTCAGTTGAAGTGTGCAACATTTGCACGAGAAATCAGATCAAAAATACTTGGTGATATTTTGTGTTTTTGCAGTGTCATGATGCTGTAGGAGCAGAATATGTTTTGGTTATTATGCTCACTAAACAGGCAATGGTGTGGAAACAATATGATAATTTCCTAAAGAAATAATAAATGAGCACAATATGTGGGTTGTTGCTGTTTTAATGTTAACTCAGTCTTAACAAAGATGGAATATTTTGGGTTTTTGGTGCCATTAACTCTTCCCCACTATCACGGTCCTATGAGACCTGCATAATTAATCAGTTAATTACACAATAAACTAAAACGAGCTCGACAATTTCCACGAGGATTAACATTTCTTGAAGGGCAATTTTGTTCACAGAGGCTTCATAATCCATTTTAGTCACGGTTTCGATTAGGTGCGGTTTTTATTTCAGTTTTATTTATTTTGGTTATATAAAATGTCCTCCAGTTCCAGTGTGAAGCGTTCTGCGCAAAATTAAAGTTTATTAGTCTTTGAGAGGGCCAACTTGCATAATCATGTCGTTAAAAATGGTCTCAAAATGACATTTTGAAACCATTTATTATCGTTTACTGAAATATTATCGTTTACTGAAATAATATTTATGACAAATTATCTCTAATTTTGTTATTGTGACAGGCCTGCTTATGTCCATTGTGGCTCCAGGGAGATATGAGTCACTTAAATGCAGCAGGCAGAGTAAAGAAACTTGTGTTTTGGACAGATAATGCTTCTTGGCTTGTTTATTTTTACTTCAATTTTGCCACATTTGTAAGAAAAATGCTTTTGTGGTGAGCATGTGGCTTGTGCTCCTGAAAAAATCAAATATTGTCTGCAAAAGCCGCTCATTCTGGTATTTAGTCTTGGTTGCCACATGTTGCGGGATCTCATCTCGATCTCTCTCCGCATTAGCATGCATAAATATATATTTAAATATACATATTTTATTTTTTATGCAAAATTTTTAGAGAAAAAAAATTAACAAATATATATGTATATATATAAATTTCTTTGGCTGTGCAAACTGATTTACTCGTTTTAAATGTTTGCTGTTTTTGGCACAGATGTGTCTGAAAGCTTTAAAATAAATGGTTGTTAAGCCGATGTTCTGACCACAAAATTGTTGTGTTTGCTGCAGTTGTTCAACAATACGCTTTGGATGTATCTTTTGAGACTCGTATTGATTTTGTTACGGTAAACGTTGTGGTCCAGTTAGCCCCGCCCACTCAATCTGAGCCTTTAAATTAATAATACAATGAAATACAATGTAGACAATAAAATTACTGCATATGCTTTGTGTAAATGAAAACATTTACATTTAAATGTGCACTTAAATTAATCATCTGTGCCTTTGCTTTGTAATTAAACTGATCCAGTCCACCTTTAAAGGGGCAGTATTATGTATTTTCCAGACATATGATGCTGTTTTATAGCTCAATCAAGTAACTATGTTCACTTCAATTGTTAATAAAATTATATCAAACATGACCAAAAAAAACTTGACTTCATAAGTTGGGCCTCTGTCTCTATAAGAAGCTCCTGCTCTTTCTGAAACTCCGCCTCCAGGAAGTCATCACAACATGACTCCTATCTTAACCTTTTAATGTTTTTACCAGCATTTAACTGAGATATAGCTCCGATAATGAGCTCAGCAGATGCACAGTTCCACCAGGTGTTTGCTAATTGCTGCTGGCTAGTTTACAGGAGCTGAGTGGGGGGAGTTAACAGGGGAGAGCTGCTCTGTGAGGCGGAAGCTTGGCAATTTGGGAAGTGTAGCTCTGAGGAGGAGGAGCTTCGTCCTCGAAGGCGGGGCTAAATCCATTCAGTCGTTTTGCACAGCTGAATGGTTGCCATGGAGATTAAACGAAAGAATCAAGGCAACACTCCATGTCTGTTTTTGATGAGGGAATAACCTCATAAGATGGTGTAATGCTAAAAAAAACTTTACATAACACCACCCCTTTAAGCAGTCTCATTCAATTGTGGCCCTTCTGGACTCCCATATTTTCCAATCGAGTCATTGGTGAGTTTGTCAAAGCGACTATGTCATAAAATGCTGCAGATATAAGAGCTGGATTCATGTTAAGGCTTCTTTTATTTGGCTTCACCATGGCTGTCAGCACATGTGATGAACACTGTGTGCGTTTTTGGAAGGAATACGTTTGTGACGATGTCGAAGGCGATTCTGGCTGCTACTCTGGCGTAACGCTCTGTGTCCGAACAGCAAGCTCAACGACACAATGATGGAGAGAGCGACAAGCAGAGGAGATGATGAGGGGGAGAGGGAGAGACTGGAAGCAAAGATCAAATCAAAGTGAGGAGGAAGGAGGAGGAGGAGGAGAAGAAAACACAGGATGGAGGAAGAGGAGGAGGAGGAGGAAGGGGACGGGGCATCAGGAGAGAAACTAATTCCCAGGAAGCAGATAGTGACCTGACTTTGTCCTCTTTTCAGTTAACTGGATCATAGAGGTCCTTTATGTGTTAGTTCTGGTTAGATTACAGTCTCTTAATGCTTGCAGGTTTTTAAAACACAGCTGCTAAAATTTCATTTATATGGTGGAAAACTTAGGAAGTTGTTCTCTATGATTCAAGAAAAACTTATTGGCCAAAAATTTCTCATGATTTGTGAATTTTATCACATCACATTCTGCGAAAATTTAAAAAATAAATAAATAAAGGCTCTGGAAAAGGAGGGAAGTGGGGTCAGGTGAGGACACAAAGAGAGTTTCTAAACAAGGCCTTGTTTCTGGAGCAGAAATCTCAAGCGGCCCAACAGCAGTTGTGACTTAGGAGAGACGAGCTCTTGATTTTGACAGAGAGTCAATGAAGGGCGAAATAGTAAGGACAGCCTATATGTCGCCAAGCTGTTTGCCTGCTTTTGGCAAAGCTCAGAGAAAATACACACAGCTTGGCGACCTACGGCAGGCTGTTGAGGCCAAAACTGCCAAAGCCCAGAGGACGAGGCAGACTCTGAAACTTCCTTTCATTGTTTTTTTTTGTTTTTTTTTATTCGGGTGTTACATTCACCTCCGTCGCAAAAATATTCACACCCAACGGACATTTTCACATGCTGTGGCGTTTCATTGATTTTTGTTTTTTTTCCCTGTTTTTTGTTTTGTTTTGGGGATTTTTTATGAAAAAGACCAGCACAAATGACATTATTGTGAAATGTCATCCATCTTACAAACTAAAGTCCGAACTTGCATTCAGCCCCTTTTCACTCTGATATCCCCAAATAAAACTGAGGGAAACGAATGACTTTCAGAACCTGCTGTGTGTAAAGTGATTTGTTAGAGAGCGTCAGAAAACAAACAGCATCTTTAAGACCGAGCTGACAGGTTGTGGAAAAATTAATGCAGTGTCCGGATATAACACAATTTACAAAGTTCTGAAAATCAATTTTTAGTAATTCAGTTCATTTAAAATTTATATAGTTTAGAGTGGCAGTCTGTGGCTACAACCTACAGAAAAACCCCGGCTAACAGCGGAGGAAAACTGGCACTGCACGTCACACAGCTGTACAAGCTTCTCATATGGAGCTAAATTAGGGCCACAAAGTTGATAGAAAAAAATGTGAAACAAAATAGAACGTGAAAAAAAGTCAAAACTTCTTTTCAGATCGAACTTTTTTTTGCCCTTAAAGAACAACGTCTCTCAGCTTTCAGCCACAGGTCAAATAAAACAGTTTTAGATCAAAGCATGTTCACGTGACAGTCGTCGGAACCCGGTTCCAAATGAGTATGAAAATGATGCTGGACTAAATTTGAGCTACTTTGTAAAAAGGAACATGCAAAATCTTCAGTTTCCAGATCATCCTACCACTTCCTGTTGTCTTCTTTTTTGTTTTCACCAGTAGTAACATTCTGCTGTCGGTCACTTGTCATGCGAAAAAAAATAGCTTCCATTGCAGTTTTGTGAAAATACACAGATTTTCATACAACCACCTCATCCTAGAGCAAAACTTTGCACTGTAAAAGAAGGAGTTTTTTGGGGTTTTCTTTTCAAAATGTACATGTTTCCATAGAGCAAATTTCAGTTTCAAATTGGACAACTTAAAGGTCGATGGAAATGCAGCTAAAAGCGCCCTCAGGAAATTTTCAAAGCGGAGGCTAGACCTGGACAGTAAAATCTTTAGTGCAACACCATTAAAAAAAAAAAAAGTTAAAACAATATACATACATATGTTAATCGTGGTTAGTTTTATTTTTTTACATTTATTTATTGGATTTTACGTTTATGTCTTCGTTGAAGAAGACGACAGTTTGCCTTTCTGCAGCCTGGAGAAGATTCTCTGGGGTGGCTAACATGTTTCAAGATGGGGCCGTGGCCCCCACGTCCCCTTTTTGGGGATGCCACTGTTGCCTCAGCCAGTTCTGCAGACTAAACAATGAAAGGCGCGCATATTTTTCCTTTTCCTGTCATAATTACATGCTACGTTGTGTTGATTTATGACATCACATCCAAATAAAAACATATGGAAGTTTGTTGCTGAAGCACGACAAAATGTAACAAAGTCCAAAGGGTGTGAACACTTTGTTCTCCCGTCATTAACGCGTCTCCTTCTGTAAAATGGCAGCTTTCCCAGAGTTGTCAAGATTAAAACGGCCAGAATGGACGCAAGGAAAGGAGGTTAGGTTTCTTCTAATCAGGTTAGAGGGCAGAGGGAAAAAAAAAAGAGGGACAGGTTGAGAGAGAGAAACCCAGCTGTTGGTTCAGGAAAGAAGATGGTTACAGTAATGTGAGACTGTGAGAGGAACTTGGCAAGCCATTTAAAGCACAATAAAATGAATAATAATGTTCCATACCCATAAATCCATTTTTGAAAAGATCTGCCAGCGCAGAAAGTTGTCGCGGTAAAAACAACAAAACAAAAAAAAACAAAAAAAAGAAAGAGACACATGGTCAGCTGTGCAGTCCACTTTGAAGTCAGATACATTTAAAAAATGATAATTTCCACATCAGTCGTTTGGACCGACTTATGTACCGTATTAGTAACGGACAGGTAAAGCAGCTGGTTGACCCCCGGAAGAGACGGGGGAGGGGATGTGGGCAGGGAGGGAAAAAAAAAAAGAAGAAGAAAGAAAGAAAAAAGGCAAACAGAAAATGAGAAGCGAAAGGGAGGAAAATGAACCAGAAGCTGAAGGAAAGAGAAACCAGCAGCAGGTGGGGAGAGGGCATGCAGACACACGGAAAGACTGGAAAATGATAAAATAAAGTAAAATAAAACAAGCAAACAAAAAACACGACAACAAGACAAGAAGCCACGTCACTTACTGCTATAGTTAATAGACCTCATTTCTGGAGCGAACGACATCGGACAGAAACACAAAAACAAATGAAGTAACAAAAACAAAACAAAAAAAACAGACGGAAAGGAAGAACAAGAAAACAAAAGATAAAAAAAAGCAGTGAGTTATTCTCCAACATAAAAAAAAAACAACACACAAACACAAACGCTACAGTTGATGAGGCTGACACAGCAAATGGGGGGTGAGTGCTGTGACTCGTTTGACTAATGGCAGTCGTGTGCCTCCGTATCGACCGCAGCATACCTCTCTTTGTCCCACTACTGCTGCTTACAGCTGTTTATAGCCCTGCGCATAATTTACAGGGAAAAATCATCCCAGAGTTCCCAATTTTACTGTTTTACTGGGGGGGGGAGGAAGAGCTCAGCCGGTCTAATGGCTGAGAGTGAATCTTCTTCAACACAGAGTTAAAAAAAAAAAAAGTCACACAGACAGGTTCTAAGATGCAGACACGGCGTGGTGACTGGGTATGAGGTAAACGTCCGGTTAATCCTGACATCTTCTGACGTGAAGCCAGCTTCGAACTCTCCCGAATGTTTGAGAGGTTTTCATAACAGCAGACCAGGACGGTATGGCATGGAGCTTCTGGAAACACAAGGTCTCATTCCTGGGATTGTTTGGACAGCAGCGTGAGGACAATGTGAAACTCAGAATCAAGCTGGAGCGTGAGCTCCTCACGTGAGTTTTGCCCACTCTGAATGCGTCTCACCCAAAGCTGTCCCTGCAATCGCAGGAAAAGCAACAAAGCACACCCCATTTGCGTCGATGTATTTAAAGGAGTAGTCCAACATTTTGGGGGAACCCACACGTCGCCTCGTTCTTGCCGAGAGTCCCGACGGAACCAGCTGAAGTTCTGGACCTGCTGGCGACACAGCTGTCGTCGGTTGAATGATGACTTTGCGTCACGCTAAGTTCCCGTCTCGTCTACAGGGTCCGAGTGTTGCTTATTTTGAAGTATACTGGGATGAGGGGTGTGCAATTCACACTGCGTCAGATTTTGTTTCGGTCTTAGCGCTGTCGATCAACCTCGTGTACACACTGCTCAATGTGCTAACATACTGTTACAGGCAAACTGTTTGTCAGTGGCTATTCTAACTAGCCTTAGCATTCACGGCAGCCTCCGATTTTGGGAACTAGCCAAGGCTCAGCAGACAGGAACGTTGAAGTTGATTGGCAGCGCTAAGACCCTCCTCCTGGCCCTGATTGGTTGTTTATAACCGAGCTGTGTTTTTCTGCAGATGGCTGCAGGACTACGAGGAGGAGGCAGAGGAGCTCATTCACATTATCTGTCAGGACATAGTGGCAGGTTTAACAAATATGTGAAAATACATATTGTTCATAAAAGTTACATAGTACTTTAAATGTACTTTAATTTTTTTTGTTCAGGGATTCCCCAAAATGTGGAACTACTCATTTAAATTAATGTCACTGTAATCATGAGCCCAAAATGAGAATTCCCGAAGACATTACAGGTTTAAAGAAGTGACCAGGCAGCCTTTAAACCACATGCTGTAAAAGCAGTCGGTCTAACAGATGATCCATGGGCGCTGCCGTGGAAACCAGAAGTCAGAATGCTTCACGTTTCTGATCATTTTGAGGTTTTCAACCTGCCTGGACGGCAGTGGAAGAATTAGACCTCACTTCCTAAACACGTCAGAGGTTTCTCTAAAACACACCTATGTGCACTGAACTTCTCAGAAGACTTGAAGTTGGGGATTTCTGGTTTTGCCTGGATCAAATTAATTTCAAATCTCTTGAAAAAAACAAAAAAAAGAAAAACATTTTTTGCATCAAAATTTCCCATCAAAGCAGTAAAAACTCACTGTGATGCCTTAAAGGCCAGATGGAAGAACAGAAAAGCTATTTTTCCCAGACAGATTGTTTTTGTTTTGCTTTACTCTGTGTGCACAATTATTGGGCAAATATGACCATATCATCAGTTTTAAACATATTTTCTAACTCCAAGCTGGATAAATTTGAATCTTTAGTGCATTTAATCTTAGCAGTGTCAAATTCGCTGCAAAAACATACGATCTTACCAAGTACTTTTGTCGAGTTTTTTGTGCAAATATCTTAATACACTTGAAATAAGACAAAAGTAACTTACTAGTAACTTTTCAGCAAGATACAAAATCTTGTTTTAAATCAATAGGTTCTTAATATTGATGAAATAGTTCCAGTTCCAGTGGGATGTTTTTGAAAACTGATTTCTTTTTTATGTCAGAAATGCTTATTGTAAAGTTTTGAGATGTTTGTTTTAAAAGTCTCACTTAGAAACGACAAAAATCAAAAAGTGAGGTGGAAACAGTTCTGCACAGTAACAGTGTAGATATTCTCCTAATAAAAGCCGAAAACGTCACTTTCACTTTCTTGAGTTGCCATTTTGGATCAACACAAATCACTCTAGTCAGTGATTAATAAAAAAACTATACTGAAAAATAAGATTTGCCTAATAACTGTGCAAGCAGGAAGAAACCAGCACCGATGGACCATCGACACTGACGAGCAATAAACGTTTCAGGGAAAAAAAATAAAACAAAAGCAACTTTGAGCTTCTTTAGAGAGTCAGCTGTCTGTTTCGTGTAAGTCTGAATTACATAAAAGCAGACGTAAACTAAATTTGCTGCTTACAAACTCATAACCTTTCGCAGCATTTTCAGTTCAGGATTTCAAGCATGCAAGCCAGCATGAAAACAGAAACAATACGAAAATCTTTACGGCAGCTGGTTCAGATTCACTGCAAGAACGCAAAATCTTACCAAGTGTTTCTGGTCTGGTGCAAATATCTACGCTTAGAGTGAGACAATGCTAACACGCGTAACTTTACAGCAAGATATGAGAGCTTGTTGCAATCAATAATCCCCTAATATTGATGAAAAAGTTCCAGTTATAAGTGAAATAATCAAACTTCCTAAAATAACAGCCTAACTCATTTTTGTGCCAAAAGGAATTCACCCCCCCTCAACCCCCAGGAAAAAAAAGAAATAATTGACAAGATTAGAAATTAAAATGCCTACTTACACTGGCAGATTGTTTCACTGAGACAAATGCCTTGTTAATAGTGAAATAATCTGCTAATGGAACAAAGACTTTATCGGCAATATTGAGTGTTTTTGTTGTCGCCTCTTTTCCCTTGAAGAAGTTTTTAATCTCAATGATTTTTTTTAAAATTCTGGTTAAAAAAAAGACTTAAAAAACTCCTATATTTTGCTGAAAAATCACTTGTTAGGTAGTTTTGTTAATTTAAAGTTTACTAAGATTATTTTCACCAGAAACGAGACGAAAAGAAAAAATACTTGGAAAGATTTTGTGTTTTTGCAGATCAAGGATAAAAACAGGGTGTAGGAGGAAAGGGGGGGAGACACAACCTCATGCAAACACACCCTCACAGAGAAGCAGTTTAGTAAGCACACCCACACACACAGACACGAACACACATTATCCAACCCCTCCAATGTGGCATGCAGCATCTCAGCGGGAAAGAGACAGACAAGAGCAGATGGACGTACTGTAGAAACTGGTCAAGACGGAGTTTTGACAGCGGTCCCCCGTATAGTCATTGGGACACCTGATGGAGCGAAAACAGGACACAGAGGGAGGAAGGAGGGAGAGGGAGGGGAGACAAAAGAGAGCAGAGATGAGGGATTAGAATCAGCACAAACCACCAACGACAGAGAAACGAGAGAGAGGAGCTGCGTACCGCGGCGTTACTGACGTCACCGCGGCGCCTCGCGTGATGGCGGCGAACGTTGGCCTCTCACCCTCCGCACACAAACCGATGAACACGAACACACACACGCATACACACTCTCTCACAACTTAAGAGTGTAAGCACGGAGCAGGGATGCAGGAATCATTCAGTAAGTGGCTTTACTTAAAAACAAAGCAAGAAGACGAAGAAAACATCTGCTGGTAAACTATGTCGGTCCAGAGAGTATTAGTATTATTTCAAGAACAAAGTCGGAATGTTACGACTTTATTCCACTAATTCTCATATTATTACAGCTTTATTCTCGTAATATTCTGACTTTATTGTTGTAACGCGACTTCCTACTGGTGTGACTATTCTCTCATTATTAGGACTTTAGAAACACTCAAACTTTTCTTTCACTCGTGCTTCTGTTTGATTCTGAGCTAACGAGATAGTTTTCCTCCACTCAGGCTCGTCTCTTTGCTCTTCTTTCTTGGCTTATTGAAAGGTTGGCCGCTTTTTGGTCCCGACGTAGTAACGGTTTCCTTCTGCCGTTTTTTTCTTTACGCCTGAAGAAAAAAAAATGGCCATCTTAAAACTGCCACGGCACTTCTTTTTTTTTTTTTTGACAGTCCTTTATGTCGGCTGGAGATATTTGTGTTGGGTTTTTTTTGTTGTTGTTTGCCTTCCATATTTCCCTGGCAGGTGTTGGTCTCCTTGACCGTGGCTTGGCTTCAACATAATCCCTTGTTTTCCACTTTTTAATTAGAGTTTAATCACTTGCTCGTTGGCTTTCTCAATTCCTTGGATATTTTTTAATGTCCTTTTCCTGCTTTATCCGGTTCAGCTGCCTTTTCCTGCATACCCGCTGACTCTGAATGCAGCACCATCAGCGCAGCATCGTATCAAACTCGGTAACTCAACGACCTTTTATACAAACACAAAAACTACAAGCAAACATTGACTACCTACAGTGGCCGTTTAAACTTAGTTATGTCAGCTTTTGTGTTTTTAGGTCAAAACTTTTCACCAGTCATTTGGGTAGTTTCTGTATGATTTAAACGATGATTTAAAAGGAGTACCGTATTTTCCGGGTTATAAATCGCACCGGAGTATAAGTCGCATTTTTGGGGGAAATTTATTTGATGAAAATCAAACACCAAGAACAGACATGTCATCTTGAAAGGCAATAAAATAGAATAGAGGCAACAACAGGCTAGTACGGTATGCTAACGTCACATGACAAACAACCAACTGAGAACGTTCCTGGTATGTTAACATAACATATTAAGAGTTATTCAGATAACTATAGCATAAATAACATGCTAACAAGTTTAGCAAACCATCCGTGTCGCTCCAAATCACTAAATCTTCATCTTCGGTGTCGTTTGTAGACAACTCGGCTAACTCCGGACGTAGCTTCTACTACACACATTATCAACACAGGCCTAGAGCGCCCTCTGGCGGTTTAGTGTGAAAATAACATGTGATATGATATGATGATGTAATAATTTCACACATAAGTCGCTCCGGAGTATAAATCGCACCCCCGGTCAAATTATGAAAAAAAACTGCAACTTATAGTCCGAAAAATATGGTAATCATAATTTATTGATAAACAACTTCTTCACCCAACCATGAGTGAATTCTTATTTAATTTAATTTTTACACACCCTTCATTAGTATAAACACTAAAATAAAAGCCTTAATCTTGTATCTTGTATCTTTAATCTTGTTGTATCTATGATAATTAGCTTGCACGGCAATCTCTTTTCTCCGTGTTTAAGCCAAATGAATGAGTGAGTAGTTTTATTCTCTCATCCACCGTATTTAGTATTCGACCTAATCGACTACTAACTACTCCATTAGTCGAATACTAATGTTCCTGGTAACTGTTCCAGACAGTTACATTTACTTTTATCAACATTTATACTCTTATCAGATTAATTATGTGCAGATGTGTCAATTCACTGCTACGTTTTAAACAACCATCTACTTATATGACTAATATAAATTATGCCGGCGGCAGAATTTTTGGAATAAAAAGAAAATTTAAGAGCAGATATGATATCTACCTGAAGATTGGCAGAATTTCAGTACTTTGAATTACAATTGGACTTAAAACCAAAGACATTGTGCCTGATTGTTAGGTCTCCAAGCTACTGCCTCTCAGACAGCATTAAAAACATAATTAAGGAGATTTATGGGTCTCAGTCTGGAGTTGGAAAGTTCTCCAGCAGTGTTTTATGGGTTAATTAAGAGTCTGGGGTTGCCCTTCAGATTCGCTTTGTGTGTCTTTTTTTTTTGTTGTTGTTTTCAGATCTCAACTTTTTACAAGAAAAAAACAAAACACTGTTCACTCATTAAGTATAAAATATGTAAAAACTATGATCCTTAGACTTAAGCTGCTTTTTACTGGTAAAGTTAGTTGGAAAATGATTGTGATTTATCGAAAGAAATCAAGCAAATGTTTTGCTGCCAGGTGAGACGGTTACAAAAATTTGAAATCCCAAACGTAGGGAATGCACAAGTAAAGCGGGCCACCAGGCTTTACTTGTGCCCCCACCAGGCTTAGCATTGCGTATTAATTTACTTAGGTGTTTTTAAAATCTTTGCATTTTTAAGACTTCATAGTTGGTGTTCAGGTGTTAATCTTCCAATCTCCCAATAATTCATAATAATCAAATGGTGTTTTCAAACTTCCTGTCAACTTTCAACATTTATTAACTCAAAAACACAACGAGCCGCTGGATGAATGACCGCCCTCGCGCCCAACCGCCGGACGCAGCAAGTTTTCTGGGGGAAACCCTGGAATATGTAACATTTCACATGTAAGTTCCTTTTTTTAACCTAAAAGATTTCCAAAATTTGTTAAACTGTTCGCACAACAAAATATACAGAAAAAAAATGCATATATTAAAAAAAACAATATTTATGCTTACAACAGTGATTTCTTTAAAAGCCAGAGAAACATTACAAGGACAGAAAAGTGCCCAATTAAATTTTTGCTCATCTAAAATTAAAGGTAACAAGAAAAGCCCTCAGATAAACTTTATGTCTGGGACCATAACATCCACTGCTCATATTTACCTTGCTGTTCTTTTCCTTTAGCAACCAGAGCGGGTCGGTGCGTTCGAACAGCCTCGCCTTTTCTGAACACGCTCCCAGCTACGAGGGAGGGCAGAGGCTGAATGCTGCGTCTGCAAACAGTAACCTCTGAGTGTATCGTCATAACAAATCAATCCGACTCAAACTCCATTACAGTAACAAGATCTTTGACAAGGACTCAAGAGTTTAACCTAGATTTATCAGGAAACGGAGCATTTGATCGCAGAGAAACCCATAACTCCACATTAAAATGTTTTCACTTAATTATTTCAAGCTACAAATGTTCCCTTAAAATAAATTTAAGCTGTTTTTCTATTTACTTCAATGGCGTACCTGAGGTTCTGCTGCTGGAAAACCAAAAGGGAAAAGTTTAAGAAAACTATAAAAAAAAAAAAAAGCTCAAAAGAGCAGAACTGATATGTATTATGAATGTTTTAGTGCTTTTAGTAACAAATTCACTCAGTGATAGAGCTTCAGTGTACAGGCAGTGTAGTCCATAGTAGGGATGGTGTGAGATTTTTACCGTGCGCGCAGGTCCAGGATGTGTTGCACTGACCCGACGTGCGCTTTTTCTTACTTTTTTGTGGCTTCGGGAACTAAACTACTAATAGTGTTTTTCAGAAACGCAGGAAGCAATGTCCGACCGTGACACCTGCCGCGCTCTTCACCGAGCTTTGTGCTAAGACCGCGGGAGAGTTCAAATCCTGAAGGAGTTTCAAATGGGGTTCAAATCAAACAGCACAAATAAAATAAAATGCACCCACTGACAGCTCTCCACAGAGTGTGAGCATGAAAATTGTTGGAATAGATTTTTTTTTTTCTGGATTTCTTGGCCACAAACGATAACAGAAGTTTACATGCAGCTGCAGAAAGTGCTGTTCTGTTTCTGGATGGGTGGCGAGCTGTCAGCGAATAGTGTAAGTGGGGGGGGAGGGAGTGCGAGTCGGCTGTTCTCTCCCTGGCATCAGCTATCAAACTCACAGTGCCGAAACTAACAAGCCGGACTCCTCACTGCATCACAAGAACCAGGAGATTGATTAAAGTGCATGCAGAGAAACACCCGGGATTTATTTACTTATTCATTTTTTGCTAACTTACATCTCCTCACAGTTGGACATTGTGTTTTTCACACATATTATGCATTGTTCACCTTTTTATGCATACCAGCAGTCACATGTCTTTGAACGACAAGGCATGTGTTCTTTAACCTCCGTTGGTTGAAGCAGGGGGGATTTAATGCCACGTCCTCCAGCTAAATGTTAATTGTAGGGGTGTTATTGTTTTTGTTGGGACATAAATACAGATCTGAATCCGGATCAAAAATCAACACGAACGTTGCGCTGTAACGCATGTCATAGCTCTCACCCAGCTCTGCACAATTGGTTTGATCAATTTTCCTGCTGCAACTGACACTAAGGCTCCTTTTTTCTTCTTTGCACCGCAGCCGAGTGAAAGGCTTTAGAGAATCTGATCCGACTGCAGCGCGCATTATCCTCCGGACGGATCACAACAATGGACCGGAGTACTTCTGATACTGTTGATGTGGCACTATTCCAGCGATGATGACAGAGGCTCTTCGGCAACTCCATCAGGCCCCCTGCAGTAATAACCCGTGCCGTACTTATTCCATTGATGTAGTGCCTGGTCAACACATTTATCCAGATTAAAATGCAAGGACCTTCCTCTTGCCCTCTTGCATAAACTGGCCGGGTATCCTTCGCTCCTCTTTCTCACCAATAAAGAGAGAACTTGCATTTTGAATCAATTACAGCGAAAACCCTCAGTAGAGCCCACTCAGCAATTTCCCAGAGAGATATAAATAGAGCAGAGAGAAAGAGGTGAAGCAGCCCTGTTCGCTCTCTCTCTGGTCTTTCTTTATCTGCCTAAACCTTCTTCCTAGTTTCCCTCCTAACTGTTTATAAGTGAAAATGAGCAGAGCACATCAGAGTGAAGCACATTTTTCCGTTGGACGACACGAAGGCAAACTCTTCAGTTTCCGTCAATCGATTAAAGCCTCATTAATCTCAACATAAACGTGCGCACCAACATTATATTGAGGCATCAATATTGGCCTGAACTAATAACGCTCGTGTGTCGGATTAAAGGGAGTTTAATAACCCACAGGGACGTTTGAGAGGAAATGTGATATTTTTAACTAGATAGTTGGAAAACCCATTCCATGTATTATTTACGTCAACGGGTCAAAACAGCTTCTTATTTCAGGATTGGACCTGCATGAACAGATATCTGGTGATGTGTTTTATTAATAAAGTTTGGACAGTCTTGAAGATGTTGCCACTGCAAGCTGACCTCTGCTTTAAAAAGAATGTTTGCCTCAAAAACACACAAGAGGCAGGTCAAAGTAAAACACTTCCATCTTGTCCACGGTGCCAAAACAATATACAAAAACCTACCGCTAAGCACCCTAGGAAAAAAAACACCTTGTTTACTCTGCTCTTGGGGATATGAGAAACTGAATAATACTATAATACAACTTATTTTGATTCTGAACTCATTTTTGACTCAAAGGGTAAAAGTTGGTAGACACAACTAAATGCTCTCTTCCACCAGCACCACGACTTATCTCTGCTACAAGGGATTTCCACTAGTACCAGTTACATGGTACCAGCATCTTTTTCTGAACCAACTCCGCTGCGGTTCCAAGTGTGCTGAATCGGGCTGAAAATGAAACATCAGAAACTGTTGGTCACTGATTAGATGGTGAGGTTGCAGAAAACTGCATCACCTTTTCCTTGCCATTTTCTTTTTCAAGTAAGACAAAAAGCCACAAACTGTTGGACATACTTTTGTCACGTACAGATTACTTCGCACTGCTTTTCGGACTCTGTCAGGCAAACCCCAGTGCCATTTAACATTAAACAACACCACAGCTGTGAAATTATGTTTCATCAACATCAGCGGAATGTCGACAAAGCTCTGTGATGGAAACGCAGCTTTAATCCATTTACAAAACCCTGTATCCTGCATTCGCAATAATGTTATGTTAAAAGCTAGTATAAGTACTGGGTCCATTTGAACCGTCGTTTCTCTCTTGTTACGTCTGGTATGGAGTACGTCACTGGTGGAAATGACTGAGAGAATATCCAGAAATGGGCTAGCATCAAATTTAGCGGTGAAGCAAACTAAAATGAGTTTCCTGGAGCAGTTTGCTGGTCTTTACGTACTTTTTACTAGATGTTGGCAAGGCATCTAGTAGGACGAGTCCTGCTGACGTGGCACTCTGAGTTAGCCGTCACTTCCTCTCTCTGCCTGGATCACTGTCAAACCTCTGCGACGACAAAGCTACTCAAAGCTAATCTAGACCCACCAGAGGGAGAGAGCGGGGCTAACCCCAGTGATGTCAGTCCAGATCAGGAAAACACTTCCCAATCTGAGTAACGCTTCTACAAAACTCCACATCTGCATGAACGCCATTAACGAGCTCTTCTCCACTTCCACCTGGGTTTCAAACACAATGTCCTCCAATTTAACCTACAGAGTGCATTTTGCTGTACAGCAATAATTTGCCCTTTAAGGAAGAGGATATTAGATATTTTCCCAGATGGGGAGGTTGGAGGATGGGAGGGTGGGAATAAAACAGCTTACAAAATACCCCCTCAAGTTTCAGAGCCATCATAAATTTCTGCGGCCTGCCAGTGCCATGCGCTGGAATGATTTGCAGCAGTTGTGCAGATTCATGAGAGACAGAACAAGAGGGAGAGTTAGGGTCTACATATCTCTGAAGTGAACAAGCAGCATTGACAGACTACAGACAGCGGTCTTATTTACATCCTGTTATCCAGCGACCCCGGCAGACGGGCCAACAAAGGATGACAGAGCCGAGAAACCCACGGCGAGTCCCATTAAAAAAAAAAATCCTGCAGGTTCCTGGCCATGCAGCCAGCATGCTGAGCACAGAGCGGAGTCATATACGCACCCGAGGCCGTGCAACCGAGCACGTTTTCCCCCTAAACCTCCACACGCCCGTAACGTCTGGGTGTCTACCCTTTCATACTAAGTTTTCTGCTTGTCAGCACCACGAGAATAAATCCTGAATTATCCTTCAACAGTGTCCGCAAGGTATATCAGATGGGAGGTGGAGAGAACGGCGGCAAGAGAAGGAGGGAAACGTGGGACGGAAACGGAGAGAGAGAGAAGGAGGCAAAGGAAGCAAAGAGTGGAGGTACGAGGCATCTAAGGCGGATCTAAGGACGAGTTTCTCTCAGATGTGTTCAGTTGTACAGAGAGAATTATAATAAAGCTTTTGATCACACAGGACTTTACATACCATCTGTTCTCCACACAGTTAGGGGAAGGAAACGCTGCACGTCTTCCAAAGAATCCAGCTTGGAATTTAAAGATTACGACGCTGCTGTCTTATCCAAGAAGTTAAAAAAACAGAAAGGCATCTATCTATCTATCTATCTATCTATCTATCTATCTATCTATCTATCTATCTATCTATCTATCTATCTATCTATCTATCTATCTATCTATCTATCTATCTATCTATCTATCTATCTATGTATCTATCTATGTATCTATCTATCTTCATAATACACAATCATGGTAAAAATACTTTATGATTGTTTAAACAGTCATGGAAACACCACTACTTCCTAGAGGAAGTAAGAAGGGAAGTAGCAGCTGGGTGTTGCTAATCACATGCAGTGGTTACGTTAGCAAGCATGGTGGTAGTTAGCATGGTGCTAAACTTTGCCGTATACCAGCCCTCAGCGAGATTGTTGAATGTTAAACTTTAGGAAACTACAACGAGAAAAAGGGATCCCTTTTTCTCTTTTTCTCAATTTTTTCACTTAAAGTGCTTTAGCAACTTTGCTAACTTTAAAAATGTTTAGGGCTTCCTTCCTCTGAATTAACTTTTCAGGATGAATTAAAAAGCACTAATTTGCTGTTTTATTCACTTCCAGTTGAATAAAGTTTGACATTTTGAGTGGAAGTCTTGATTGCAATCTTTTACAGATTCCTCAACTAGCTACATGTTTTATGTTCATGCTCTTATTTTGAAGTGACCGAAGACTGTTCACGCACCAATTCCTTTTCCTGTCCTCATGTTTTCTCTTTTTTTTCCTTCCACCAATAATTTATGTCAAATAAAACACAAATAGGATCAAAATAAAACCTGGACAGTAGCGAGAGCAACATAAAATATAAATTATAATGTCTTGTTGAAATGCAAACTTGTAAAAAAGAAAAGAACATTTTGAAATTCTTAATATATTTCAGGTTTTGTATTATTAGTTTTAGATTGACACGCATATATTGTAATGTCAGTAATTACTTCTTAGGAGAAATACTTCTTTTCTTTCTCCAATGTCAGGCAGTCAGACATTTTCCTTCTCTGTGTAAAACGTCGATCTAAGTCACCGCTGAATCATTTAATACTCAGTTAATGAACACTTTTGCACTTGCTGCTCGAAACACCTACAAGTCTGATGGCTGCTTCCTGGGAAGACGCCTCCCACTCAGAGAAAGTGATGCGTTTAATGCTCGCAGTTTTGTTTCCACACAAGGAGGACTGGATCACTCACAAGTGCAGGACTATGTGGACCTGACAGGGACGTCTCTGTGTCCAGGTTAGGTCCAATAGTTTGTCTCATTTTATTTAGGATATCAAATTTACAACTGGAGATGAACGTTAATGGACTGGGAACTAATTTGAGTGTCTTAATTCTTAACCTTAGGTTTTACTGTAAAGTAGGTTTTACATGTAATTTAATGACCCGTGAGCTCATTGGCCAATCTGCCTAAAGTTATTCATGTGAATAAGCTACAGAGGTTGTGAAATAATTAACAAAAGTAGTAAGTAAAAAAGATATTCCAAATTTGTAAGTGACACCATCAGACGAGGAATAATGACACAAAAATACAAAATGTATTGTTGTGTAATGTCTTGGTATTTTGATGTACTGCCTCCAAATTTAGCAACTACATTTTAGAAGTGTTAGACACAAACACGCTGGCTGTCGTGATCTTAATGGTTTCATATAATCTGATTGTTTCAGGAATAAAATCAATCGTTGCTCTTTATATTTTTTCGCCATGTAAGAAACACAAAGTTGTACGCAATATGATAGTTATTTTTGCTCTACCTGTCACTTCTGCCTGTTTCCCTTGTCCAAACTGATTGATTGTCATTTTTTGAAAATCATTTTTGGTTACTGAAAATTTATAATCCGTTTGAACTATTGTTGTTTTGATCGTTTTGTCTGCTTTTCTCTGGATATTTGAAATGTCTCTCAGTTCCAGTGGCTAATTGTTGTTTGGAAACTAAACCCTCATCTTAGAGAGGGTGCACTCACATTGTTATTATTACTACTATTACCATTATTATTATTATATTGGCTAGAAATGGTCTCAAAATGGCAATATTATCATTTATCACGATAACTTCTGGGACAATTTATCGGCTGTCAAAACGCGTTAAAACGATCGTACACCGTTTGATAAACGATGGTTGTCGCGTTGACAATGAACAAAAAAAAACTGGAATATGCTGTGCTGTTTTCCCCAAAATGTATCAGAAATTTGCTTTTGACGAACATCACGTGTGCCACAAGAAGACAGACCCATCAAACCTGTGCTTGGCTTACGTTTATTTAAGCAAAAACAAAAACTCAACACGTTTAATTTGGACTTCTCACCGTCGTCCAACAGTCCAGGCTTCATTACGCTGGCAGTGACTGAGGTGTGGCTCGGCGCTCAGTTAAAGGTGAAGGAGCAAATCACATGACAGCCGAGCCTCCTGCTCTGTCCTCTGCGCTGCCCTCGGCTCGCAAAGTGGCTCATGGTTACAAGCCAGCAGAGAGAGCAGCTAACACACCGTGTCAGCGGGACGCCCTGTTTAACTTTTCATTGCTTCGCCGAGCGGAGCATCATTGTAGAGAGTTGACTGTAATGTTACCCGCTTCCTGTAGCCTGACACGGACCTGCAGGGATCCCTTAAAGCAGAATAGCTGCAGTACCTGAGAATGGTTTACATTTATATTCACCACCACAGGTGTAAATGTCAGGCAAGTGATTTTTGTTTTTCAAAAATCACTTTTTGGATGAACCATTCAAAGAACAGGGAGTACAAATCTGACCTGATTGAGTCCTTTTTTCTAAAAATTCAAACACATTAGATGAGATCCTCCATAACAAGTACCAAATACACAATTTCTTTTAAAAAAAAAAAAAAGGACCAGCAATCTTCTGGCATAATTCTGGTTGGATGTTTGGCCGCTCTTGGTAAATGTCATTTAAATTGTTTAGCTTCGTAGCTACTATCTTAAGCTCAGTCCACAAATGTTCAACAGAGCTGAAGCTGCTTCAAGTCTTTTGTAAAACGAAAGCGGCTATAGCAACACCAGCGTCAACGTCCAAAGTGAAGGTAGTTTAGCATTTAATCGATATTGTTGCTTATTTTAATTGTACGCAGCTCGTCAAATGTCCTGTGAGTAAATATGATACGACTGGAACTTTCAATCTCTAGCAAGTTATTTTCACAATTTACCGTCTGTTAAAAGAGCGCCACTCAGATTAATGTCACTCCCTGCTACAGCGGCGGTGAAATTACCGTAATAACCCGATATTGTCTTCCCTTTCTGAATTTTCAGATACCGCAAAGTGGAGGAATTACAGTACTGCACATTTGGCCAGATTCCCATTGCTCCGTTTATGACTTATAGGGTTAACTTTTTTTTTTTTTTTTTTAAATGCTCTATGATATATTATCAAAAATTGTCACTATGATGTGACAGTTTGTTATGAGACAGATAATCAGTGAAAAGATCGATGTCCTCCACCTCCACCCAGTGCTACCGTTGGCGTCTGAAGAAATGCACCAATCCTAGTCAAAAACAACCAATCAGAGCCAGGAGGAGGGTCTTCGTGCTCTCAATCAACCTCATGCGCTAAATGTGCTAATGGCAGAAAAACAAGTCATCGTTACAGGAAAACTATTTGTCCACCATCATCGGTTGCCCTGCTAACTAGCATTAGCATTCATAACAGGCTTTGTTGTGGTGAGCTAGCTGTAGCTTAGCAAAGAGCAAGGGGGAGGGTTTAAGCACCGTATAAAGTATGGTGATTGACAGCGCTAAGACCCTCCTCCTGGCTCTGATTGGCTGTTTCTAGTTAGAAATGTATTTTTACGAATTATCTGTCACATACTATAATGTCACAACATAATGACAGTTTTAACAAATATGAAAAAAACACATTGTCAGAGAAGTTACATATACCAGCTTTAAAATATAAAACAGACCAAAAAAAAAAAAAAACTTCTAAAAAGGTCCTGACCTTTGACCCATCAAAACGAGCTCCAGTATTTCTGAAATGAAGAGAGGTCAATATCCAACAACAGTTACACATGTGAGGTTCAGGTGATGCTTTCTAAAATATTAGGGAAGGCAAAGATAAATCAGATCACACCAGAAAAACAAACGTCCTAAATGCATCATCAACACCACATTCATATCTACAACGATTAAATGTACACTGCTGACTGATGATTAAATGTTTCACCAAGTCTATAGGCCACCGTCAAAATCCAGCAAACTGGATGCTAAACGGGAAGATAAAGACTCCATTTCCCAGAATGCCAGACATCCACCCCAACACCCCAAACACTCCAGGATGCGTTTACGTTTTTTCTGTCCGTACGTTTTGCTCCGTCTCTTACTCATTCGCACACAGATACGCTGCAGCAGGGAACAAACACTTTTGGACCCGTGTGGTATGAACATTTAACCGCTCCAGCCGACCTGCTGTAAGCCGCCATGAGAGCCCGGAGAGTGGGAAAACCGACCCCTGAGCCACGACGGCGCTGTTTGACACGCATGAAACGGAGCGGCGACCAGCAGACACTGACGGATGAAAGGCAGTGGGGTGGAGAGATGGAGGCTGGAGGTGTGAAAGCAGGACTTACTTGCAGGACAGCTGGTTAAAACCGTGTATAAAGTAACAGTCTCCTCCGTTAGCGCAGTAGGCCCTTTCTGAGTCGTTGCAGCGCCTCACGTGACTCACACCTGGAGATGGGGTGGTGGTGGTCACTGGCGAAGACGGACACAAACAAAAGACATAGAGGGTTGTTAGCACTCAAGGTGTGTGCGCTGCTTAATAATGACATTTTAAAAATGCAGTTGAAACTTATTTCACACACTATGATATGAAATGGTTTGGTTTCTGACAATAAATCACACTGAAACTTTCCCGCTTCAGGTCGGCTAGGATTACAAAACGACTTTGTTTGCTAAACTGTTGAAAGCGGGAATGTTTCAGAAGTCATACGTTCAGATTTTTGTGCCTTGAAGCAGTTTGTCAGGATTCGTACACTTTTCCCACAGCATTTTGGAGGAAGACGGCAAAACGGCGAGATAATTTGAACATTAGCACCGATTTAAAAAAACAAACAAAAACAATTGGTTGTCATTGTTTTGACTGCGGCGAATCCATTTTCACTTTCAACTCAACATTTTTCAGCACATTTATTTCAAAGTCAATTGATATTTCCATCTGAAGTTATATTTTTAATGGTGTTATTCCTTTCAGCAAAGGCGCTGCAGCATCATTTTGTCGGGTCACGTCGCCACACGACTGACTGCTACACTTCTCAAAACAGATGCCGTCACATGGAAATAATTTTACTTACAAATATTGAAGCGACATCTCAAAAGATCAACCAGGAAGTGAAAACGTCAGAAAAAAACGGGTCTTGAAAAAAGGACAGTAATGCTCAGTAGTTAGCACACCTCGAGAACGTTACTATAAAACTTATTCTGGCACTTAGAAATAAATAATTGGATAATTATAACGGAGGGAATAATAGTCGTAAAACAAAACACATCCAGTCAGTTTTAAAAAGCAGAATTTTATCTGTCAGCCAAGACGAGTCAAAAGGTTTGTGGAGAAACGGTTTGTGGTCGGGTGAGACAAAGACCCTGGTGGTGTTATGTTTTATAATGTTGTACGTTTGTTATTAAGGTGCTTTGTCGCATTCAGATAAAACCAGTTCAGCGTGTGTGGAGGAGTCAAGCCAGCATCACGCTCAAGGTGAGCTTGGCTTCAGTGAAATTGCGAGTCTTTAGCTTTACAGTCAAATTTGCAGCTGAAACAATGAATTGAGAACCTAAACTGAACGTAACGTCCTCAGAAAGTTTATGTAAATGTCTGGTGATCTCTGGACATTTAGTGAAGCACATATTTATCCGCAGCAGTCGAGTTTGACGCAATCAAATTCAGAACCATTTGACGCCTTCGATCCAATGCGCTTCTTCACTTTGTATTCTAAATAAAAGTTCAGCCTCAAAATGCCGCTCCGACCCAAACTGATGCACTTTTAGCCCCTTCATCAACAGCTCTCCGTTTTCCCTGCAATGTTTTTACGTCGTATTTTAGCCACACACCGACAGACATGCAGAACGAAGGTCCGGTGCTTACAGATCTGCACGGTGATTATACTCGTGGCGTTTTCTTGTCCTAACGAGTTTTCAGCCACGCAGGTGTAGTTGCCGGAGTCTTCCAGACGGACACGAGTGATCTGCAACTTTGAATTTTTTCTTGAGAGAGGAAGAGACAGAGACACGCTCAGTAAAATGGAAGAACTCTGTTTTCTTTTCTAGCAACTGGCACAATCATTCATGGAAGAACTATGATCACTGTTATTCACCAGTTTCACAGCTAAACTGATCCTGAAAACCACTGAACACATAGGCTGCATTCACACAGCAGGTGTTGATGTGCAATTCCAATTTGGTTTTTTTTTTTGTTTTTGTTGCTGAAATCCGATTTAAAAAAAAAAAAAAAAAAAAAAAAACTTGACCGCAAAGCGACTTCTGTGGAAACTGTTTGCGATCCCAAAGCGGTCCGTTCAGAGCAGACCAGGGTGAAAAGATCAGAACTGAGACGTTCAGGCTGAGGTGAAAAAGTTGAATATTGGTCGCATCTGGGCAAAAAAGAAAAAAGAAAAGCGGATTTAGTTTTCTTTTGCCTGCTCTGTGAGCGTAGCCATAGAAACTGACGATCACATGACAAACAGTAGGCCGCTGTTAAACAAGCAGCATCTGCAACACCTGCGTAATATTGGGGAAAAAAAACAAAAAAAAAAAAACATCCCAGAATCAGAGATCTTAATCACTCTTGTTAAAATAACTTCATTCTTGTGCTGTCACAGCTTTCTTCTGGGAACATTCCACCTTTACTCTCATAAAATAGTGACTTTATTCTTGTAATAAATAAAAAAAATCTCTTAATCTGGCCCTAATACTTCATTATATTATCTTAATGTGACTGACATCCTTCCTCTCCTATCGGTAGCAGCTCATCTGGTGGAGGATGAACTCGCCAGGTGTCTCGGTTTTGCTTTCCTCCAGGTGATATCCAGACACACCGAACTCACTCAGACACTCACACGTTGGTTTTGATTTTGAGGTCTCTGCCTTTCTGGAGCTCGCGTCCGTCTTTGTACCAGCGGAAGGAAGGGCTGGGGTTCCCCGACGCCTCGCACTTCAAGTACATCTTGCCCCCCTCCAACAGGGACTGGCCTCGCATCGGCCTCAGCTTGGGAGCAGACGCTGGACAAGCAAAGAGAGGAAAAAAAACACACAAGAGGGAGAGGAGGAAACACGTGAATGGGAAATCAAAACTTTCGTCATTGACAAAATAAAGGTTTTCATTGCTCTGTCTCTTTACCAGTGTGTGTGTGTAAGAAATATTTTAAGCACTAGAGCCACTTTTAGAAAAACTTCACATATCATATCGTGTATCATTGACCGCGATAAATTTCGTATAAAAGTTCAGATTTATTGTCACGAAAAAATCCAACTAAACATCGATAATATCAATACATTTGAAAATACGAATGAATGCAGTTACTATGTGCAGGTTAGTGATACAAATCACACTTTTTTGTGTCCTAAATAAACATATTACACGGGAATGTTTTCCAATCATGTTATCTCTGTCTGTGGTTGTCTGATTGCTGTGTCATGCAGTTCCCTAAAAAGGAAGTAAGAAACGGTTCTTATCGCCACTTTTATTGTTATCACGATACAACCACAAAACATCGAGATAAAACATAAAGTCGGTGTCGCCCGGATCTACTTTCTAACCTCCAAACAAGCCTATTAAGGAGGCAAACATTTGTCAAAATATTCTTACTTTCCAGACACGCCCTCATTAGTAATAACTAAAAGCAAAAGAGGTAAAAAAAAAAAAAACAGGTACATCTAAATAATTGGGTACAAGGTGAATCCTGGACAGCAGAGACTTTTTAAATGAAAGCATTTAAGAGAAAAGAAATCCCGGCTCAAAAAGTCAACAGAACATTTTCACAATGGGGCAATCTGTGCATATATGTGTGTGTGTGTGCGTGTGTGTGTGCACTACATCTGTCTCCAGAGACTTTCCCTCTTTCTCTCCTAAAAAAAGCGCAGACGACACCAACATGCAGGAGGTAAAGCGAGGAGACAACCCAGCTCCATCTGCTAACATTTAGCCTCACACACACACATAGCACAGGGATTCATCCACAAGTCTATGTGCACTAATATGGGACTATCTCACACACACACACACACACACACACACACACACACCGATGCTGAGTAGTGACAGGACACGGTTAATCAGATGCAAGCCAACAGTTTGTGGGCCCACAGCGCTGCTGCAGCGCTCAGTCCTGCTCAGATGGACGCAGTAGAAACACACACACACTCACACACTTTGTGCATTTCCATTGGTAAGTGTTTTTCCATTAGGGCGGGAATGATTTATGGGATTAATCGAATCGATTATTGAAATATTAATACAGTCATCGATTAATTCCTAACTGGAGTAAACAGAGAAAAAAAAGGCAATTTGCTGAAAAAAACAAAACATATTCAGAGCGGTAATTAAGCCAAAACTGTACAAAACAAAGGCAGGATTTAAAATAAAAGCACATTTGTCTGTAAATCTGTTTTTTTATGACAGTTTTACTCAAGTCAGTTTCACTAAAGCAGTGCTATAGTTTTGCATTTTAGGCAATAAAATGTTTAAATTCTTGTTTGGAAAAGGAACTGAATTATTTATGTATTTATTTGAATGTATTTCAAAGATTATTACATACAAACACCTGAGTGGTTAAGCAAAAAATCTGCAGAAAGTTCACCTGGTTGTCAGATTAAGCGACGATTAATCTGACTCAATTCAAAATGGCTTTATGTTTGTTTTTATTACATACATTGTCCTCATCAGACATGGTGACAACACTGAAAACATAAAAGTGCTGGATTGGACTCTATGGTTTATTTTTCAACATTTCAAGCACATGTGAGCCGATGAGCGTTTTCCTTTCTGGAACTGAAGGTCTGACAGGAAAATCTGTCAAATAAGTGAAGATTTACAACAAGCTGGCGAGCGACTCAGATCAACTTGCATATGCTGACAAAGCTGCTGGGTCTATGGGTTATACATACTACTTTTTTTTTTGTACAAAATCATTCTTAGACCGTGAAATATTAGTCCATTAATAGAGCTAATTATTAGCTCTAATATTAGACCATTAGAGCTAATGGTCTAATATTAGTTAGACCATGAGCTGTCTCACTATGTCTATGAGACAGCTCATGGACATAGTTCTGTCTATGAGCTGTTTTCAAGCCACTTGTTACTTTGAATCCAAATAAGAAACGCAACGTTTACGCTCACATGTGAAAATGGCAGCAAAACGGTGTGCAATTATATGACCGAACATCTTAGAAAAGCAGAAATGGAACCTCCTGCACAACCAACTGGTTTCTAAATGGTAAGTCAACAATAAAACACTTGTCTTTTCCAGCAGTCGTTGTACAGCGGTGAAACCAGCCGAACACGTGTGTCGGGGCTCCGCCTGGGTTGCTAGGTAACGGTAATGGCTCGTTTTCCAGACACCAAAAAACTTCTCGCCAAAAGAACAGCTGGGTGTTTTTCAAGCACTCGGACTGTTTTTAGAAGCAGTTGAGACTCAAAATGTGCAAAAGGTGAATTTTGCATGACGGGTCCCCTTTAACGTGATTACTGCTAAAAGACGAATGAGCAGCACCACATCGTCAGGATCCAGTGATCACGTTTTGTGAGCGTTAGTCCTGTTACAGACTCTTGCTGCTGATGGATAAATCCACATCACGTCTCAGTAAATCGCCTTCGATTCACCACATGATGACTCGCTCTGCCTCCACCACTCCTGGCCCAGAATGAGTTATGCTGCAGAACAGCAGCGAGTGTCACAGCCATCATCTTTTTTTCTTTTTTTTTTGCAGAATAATTTGCCAGGTATTTTAGTAGCTTCTTGAGATGTCACAGACTCGGGACCAGATCCCGTTCAGCGGATCTCCACTAAGGCTTGATGCACATATGAACTTGTAAAAAAATATATTTTAACGTATCTAAGCTTCAGACGGGAAGCTGTGTTTCACTTGCTGTTAGAAATAAAACAGTTTTACAAGCTAAATGGTTTTTGAAACGTTCAGATGTTTGACTTTTAGGACTCGAGTGGTGGATAAATTGGTTATTTGTTAATTAAGAAACTTTATTTTAACTAGTCCCTTTTAATTCAGGCATAATTACAAAAAGTCAGAGTTTGGTGCCTTTCATTAAATAAGAACAAAACAAGTGTTTTGTTTTTTTACTTTATGCAACAATATAACAATTATGTATCTGTCTATGGACAGACGGATGAATGTGAACACAGTGTTGGTTTGGGTTTGGTTGCTGGATTTGGACTTCAGTCTGTTTTTCTCCAAACCAAAAATGTTCACATTCACCTCAAAGCTGCACACTTTGTCACTTTAAAAACAAATCCTGATGTAAAACTTTGGTTCTGTTCACCTCTCGTTTTCCATCATCACTGCAGATAAATGATTCTTTCACGCATGTTTGAGAAATCCTTTCATCTCCACGGCAACCATTCAAACAAACAAAACCTAGCTCTCCTGGACTCTCTCACTCAGCTCCTTCAGACTAGCCAGCAGCAATTAGCAAACATCTGATGGAACCGCTGAGCTCGCAATAGGAGCTACTTCTCAGAGCAGCGCTGGTAAAAACGTTGCTGAAGGGTTAGTCAGAGCCATGTGGGGGCAACTTCCTGAAGGCGGAGTTTGAGAAAGAGCAGGTGCTTCTTAAAGAAACAGAGTCTCAATTTCAATGAGTTAAATTACAAAGTCAAACTCCTTTTAAGTCATATCAGTTATGAGCAGCATTTTTATAACATCTGATGGTAACATGATCACTTGACTGGGCTATAAAACGTCACACATAATACTGAAATACTTTAAAACAACAATTTGTCGCAACATAAAATGCTGCGACAAGAACCTGTCCACACCGTTTCACCTATAAGGGGCGCTATTTACCTCCTCCAACTCAAAGGAAGCTAAATAACAGACAGCAAAAATATTACCAAGTTGCATTTCATTCATAACTCTTATTCGTAACAGTTTATTGAATATATGGAAACAGGTTTTCTACAACGAGGTTCCTTCAGCGTGTCCGGCCAGCCGCGTCCTCCCAGTGGGATGCTCCGCAAAACCTCAGGTGAGAACCCAATCTGTCATTCCATCTGTCGACCGTGACATCATTCACCACACGCCGAGACTTTCCACACATACGATAAGAAAGCAGCTCACTTCACATCCAGGGGAAGCTGCGTCAGAGCAAGGAAGAGACTTGAAGGCCCTGCATGAACAAACCGAGCGAAGAGATGGAGGCAGCTTAGAGAACGTGGATGTAACTAGACGCTTTTCAGCAGGAGGATGTAACATTTCAGCATCTGCGGACAGCGATGTCTCCGCCTCACACCTGAGGATCTGTGCTCATGGATCTGTCTTGACTCAGATTCACAACAAGTTCCAATGTTAAGCCATCCTCCCGTTCCCCAAGAAACGTAACGGCGGCGCGTTCCGGCCATCATGCATAGAAAAAAAGGTGTCAATTTCTGTCTGAAAAATAAAAAAACTCTGAAATTCTGACATCGATCGCACAAACTTTCTTGAAAAATAACTAAATTAAAAATAATAAAAAGTTGAAATGTTGCAAGAAAAACAAATTCTGGGATTTTCTACATTAATCTCAGAAATTTTAGAAAGAACTTGAACCTTTCTGGGTTTGAAAAGTCAAAAAAAAATTGCTAGAAAGAGTCAGAAATTTTTAGATTAACCTCCTAAAGTTTCTAGGAAAAAGAAAACGTGTAAATTTCTACGTTTCAACTTATGAGACTCAGCAAATGTGAAAAAGTCAAACGTTTTGAGTGTTTTTTTGTTTTAAATCCTGTAATGTTGAACTGCATGGAATTGGTAAAAGCAAAAATGAAAAGCCTTGAAAACAACCCAATATTTAAATTAAAGACAAAAATAAGTGAAAACCTTCAACTCAAAGTCTTCCAACTTTATGTTCAGCAAAATATACGTTGATATTATCCAGATTTATATGATCCATCAATTATTATACTAACATCTTACAGTCACACAGACTGTGACTAAAAGAGAGTTTCTGGTTAAATATTGCAACATAACTTTTTTTAACTCCCAGAAAACTGACAAGATGAGCCCAGAGTGTTTTGTTTAAACTCACATATTAGATCCTGGGTTCTAGTTTCCTTCATAAAGTGCAATAGCTTCGTTTCTCTTTGTTTTGTTTCAAAGGCTGCAGAAATAGCTCTGACCCTGTTTGTGCAGTTTATTGCTCGGCTTCTCGCCCGATTTCAGTGACTCGTTCTTCCTGCCGCTCAGTGGAGAATCTGAGCGATCGACCCTGAGATCACGTTTACGTCAAGGCCCGTTGGCCTTTGACCCCTTCTCGTTGTGGCAAGAGCTTTTTGCTTTCTTTGTGCGTTTCCCCAGAAATAAAGGAGATTTCTTGAACAAGCAGGCAGATCTTCTTAAATAGGACACAGAGACACGTTCCATAACAAATATGTTCAGAAATTAAAAGCTACAAGTTCAGAAGACGAATGGTTATCAGTTCTGGGTGTTTTTAAAAAATATATTTTATGTAGCTATTTATTTTCTTCATCAATTTGTAATTTTTTTTTTCCCTTAAGGCTGCTTAAAATCGCATATTGCTTGCTACGAATGACCAAAGGATTCATAGAAAGCATGTGAAATAAAAATGAGCTTTTAGCATTTTTATTATTTTTGGTAAATATGAATAAAAGCAAAGCTTTTTAACCCACAGCCTCGCCATGACAAACAGTTTTCTAAAGGGCATGGAGGAGCCCGCTTGCTGTGATCTTCCTGTGTTTTGCTCTGTATTTTTTATTCCGTTTTTTTTTTTTTTTTTTTTGCTGGAGACAAATAGGAAATCCTGGGAACCGTAATCTAATAACAATGTACCATATGTGGAAAAGAGATGAGATTCTACAAAGGGAGGAGGCGACATCACGCCTATTCCAGCGGCTCGGATCTGGCATTTAGCTTCACAATGACAAAATACCTCGGAGAATAATAATCTTTGTTTCTGTGCTGCACTTTTCAAAAGCAAGTTACAAAAAGCTTCGCTGTAAGTAAATACATTAGGAATGATTAAGAGTTAACTAGAAATGCCACCAAGAAAAAAAACAACAACAAACAAACACACAAAGACGCACATGAAGAAGAACAGACCGCACAGAGACACGGCGGCAGCTGAAAGCTAAACACCAACGTGAAAACACTTGTAAACGAAAAGAGTCTGCTGCTCTTACTCTGAATGGCTCCGAGTTACAGTTTGTTTGTCTTTTATATATGAATGATTTCACTGTAGCAATGCAGCATTGCAAAAAAAATCCTGCAGCAACGCTAGCTCTGACTTCTCCCAGGACCACAGGGTCCATCTGAAATCCGTGTGGGAGTCAACGGAGCGAGGCGCTAAGTTGAAAATGTAGGTCTCCGCAGACGGGAGGTTTTTTTCTCTGAAGTCTGGTGACACAGTATGAGTAGGAGGTTAACACACAGAGGGGGTGGGGTGGGGGACACACAGTCTGACCGTACATCCAGCCTCGTTAACAACCAGTCAGTCTGGTAATGGATTCCTACAAACTAAATCAAGACAAAACTGAAATATTAGTATTAGGACCAAAAGAGCATAGATGGAAAATAATCACCAACCTTCATTCAGTTGGTCTAAAATGCTCTGACAAGGCCAAGAATCTGGGGGTGATCATGGATCCTGATCTGAATTTCAATGACCACATCAAATCTATCATAAAAACATCATACTACCATCTCAAAAATATTGCTAAAATCAGACGACTCATGTCCCCACAGGATTCTGAGAAACTAGCTGACGCCTTCGTTTTCAGTACTCGATTATTGCGATGCCATTTTTACTGGATTACCGAAAAGAGCAATAAGAGCTCCAGCTCCTCCAGAATGCTGCTGCAAGAGTCCTTACTAAAACAAAAAGAGATCAGCACATCAGTCCAGTTTTCAGATCCCTGCACTGGCTGCCTGTTGCTCAAACAATTGACTTTAAAATCTCCTTAATAGTTTATAAAGCACTTCATAATAGAAACCCAGACTACATTTCTGGTCTTCTGCAACCCTACGTACCACTCAGACTGTTAAGCTCATCAGAATCAAACCTATTAACTATACAGAGAGTCAGAACTAAACATGGTGAAGCAGCTTTTAGTTTTTATCCTCCAACACTGGAATAAACTTCCTGCTCATTGTAAGTCTGCCCCTACCTTGAGTTTATTTAAAAAACGGTTAAAAACCTTCTTGTTTGAAGTTGTCTATTCTTACATTTTTAATTCCACTCATTTGCTATATTTAAAATTTTAATGTTTACTTTGTCTATTTTTCATCTGCTTGCTCTTTTATTATTACAATTTTTTTTTATTATTGTATGTTGTTCTTAGCTTGTACAACCACTTTGAATTGTCTTTGGCTGAAAGGTGCTATATAAATAAAGTTGCCTTGCCTTACAAACTGTCTGGAGGCGTCAGAGCGGCCAGTCTGCTTCCACACAGACCCTCTACGGAAAACATTTAGTGCTTAAAAAAGATGACGAAATGAATGAATCTTGTTTATTTAGCAGAAAGGAAAGAGTGGGTAAGAATGAATGTCCTGGCCTCATTTGGAGCCAGAACCAGAAGTTCTACAAGAGTTCCCTTCGACACGGTCAGGAAGGTTTGAACCCGGATCATCTGTCATTACAGCCATGAGAAGGAAACAAGGGATGCAGAGAAAAACCAGGTAACATGTTTATCTAAGCAAATTTCCCGGCGTGTCGCACCTTTATCTGCTTGAATGTCACGAGTCAAATCTAGTTTTTCTTTCTCATGTATTTATGAGGACTCATCTGTAGCAAACGGCCATCAGTCTCTTTTAAAGTGACAGGTAATTATATATGACGGATTAACCTTTGTCTGTTCAGATAAACACAGGGGAAAAGATTTACCTTTGGAATATTCTTCAAGACGGATCCTGTTTTGAACTTGGCGTCTTGCTGGGTGATGAACCTGATTAACAATTGGCTCCATCCAATCATAGAGAATTTGCTGAGCAAAGAAAATCAGATCAAAATTAACTTCCATAAACCAAAATAATAATAATAATAATAATAATAATAAGTAACTAAAGGCCTGACCCCGCTGTAAAGTCTTCTCTACTCCATTTCTGTGACGTCACAGCAACTAAGTCGACTCAACTTTCATCGTGTTAATCATGACTTTAGAAAATATGAAATCGTTCAACCCCTATAGCGGCGTCCGCAAGATTACTGTCTAAAGGGGACGGGGGGGGGGGAAACCTGGCCATTAAATTTAAAAGATGTTAAAAACAAAAACATTAAAGTTTATAAAGCGGGAAAACAACTTCCCTCTGCAAGTTGTGTCTCCAGACAAGCAACTGGAACCTCCCTGAAGTATGCTGCAGGCCTAATCAACAAAACTGATAGCAAACATGCTAACAGCTGCACAGCACTTCAGCAAAACCCTCTGCATAAAAACTTAGTCAACAGGAGAAAGATGCTGTGTTTTGAGTTGGGTGAGTCTTTTTGTTTTAAAAAGCCTTCAGATGAACATTTCAGGAATACAAACTTTCAGACCGGGAGACATTACACACATAATATTACGACTTCTTAACACTGGAAGTGCAAAAGCGAGTCTGCACTAAACATCTCGCCTCGTCCCCCGGAAAGAAGAAAATACGAAAGAGCGACTCCGAACACACACATGTGCACAAACCCAATTAGAGGAGATTCACACATCCCACACACGGCCCAGACCAGCCAAAGCAGGGCCTCACTCAGAGAACTGCAGCTGCAATTTACACCCCGGAAAAGATTTTCCCACAGCACCGCCGATGTGTACCGCTGAGTGTGAGGGAGGGAGTGAACACACACACACACACACACACCCACACATCCACACACGCACACACATACACACACATATACACACACGTACATGACGCGAGGCACACAAATCCAAGCAGGTAGGATTCAGTGTTTGCACTGATGGAGATGTGTGATTGTCTCCAAATACAGACATGTGCTGAACATGACAGCGTGTGTGTGTGTGTGCATTTGTTTCTAATACTTTGTGGGAACCATTTTCCTGACACATGCTACGTTGTGGGGACCCACTGCTCCTTGTGGGACCGAAAGCCTGGTTCCCACAAGGGGAAACGCTGTTTTTGGGTCAGGGGTCAGATTTAGGAATAAGGTGTGAATTGAGTTTTGGTTAGGGTTCGGTATGTAATGGTTAGGGTTAGGATAAAGTAAGGGTAAGGTTTAGGCTGTAGAAATGAATGGAAGTCAATGGAAAGTCCCCGCAAAGATAGCTGAGCAAACGTGTGTGTGTGTGTGTGTGTGTGTGTGTGTGAGTTGCTGATCCAAGCTGTCTGTATCGCTGAGTGATGGGGAGGACTCAGAAGAAGCGGGAACACCGAGAGGTTATGAAACAGTGTCTGGCCAATAGCCTGTGACCAGGTTGCCTCGGCGTCCAATCAAACGTGACCAGCACTCCCATCAGCCGTCCGTCAAGAGGTCTTCCTCTCAAGGTCGGCTCTCTCTCTCTTCCCCCCCTCAAGCCTCATCTCTGTCCGCCAGAGCGAGCATCAACAAAAATTGATCTAATTTCTCGCTTAGCATGATCCAATAACAGTGAGCGATATGGAAGCCATGGCCGATTAGGTGTGTTTGGCGTCCCGACGACAACATGCCTGAATCCCGCCAGAGGAACCGGAGTACATTCATGAAACGTACGTATGAGGCGGAAGGCGACGCGTGAGCGTGCACAAAGGAAGAGAAGCTCCTTCTATCTCCTCCAATCAGCGTGATTTCTGCAGCGCACAGCTGTCACCATAGAAACCGGGGAGGGCACGGGAGAGAGAGAGCGAAAGAGAGAAAGGATGGCAGGCAGGAAGACAGAAGGTAGAAAATAAGATTGTGGAAAAAGTAGAAAAGGCAATGTGTGTGTGTTGTGTGCGTGGTGAGTGATGGCAGCCACATCAGGCCGCATGCAGCATCGCTCGGCTAACAGCGAGCCCCAGGCGACCCTCTGTAGGCGTGAGGAAGTAAGAATGTGTGCAAAGGCCGTCATACACACATATAGTTAAGAAAATAATCACATGCAGGCGTGTGTGCGTGTGCTTTCAACAGTTTCTGTCAATAACTCCCTCCTTTGTTTTCCCTTGTCTATACCTGCTTGGTTTTTTATTTATTTTTTTGCAAGACTCTTGACAAACACACAAACCGACCTGACCTTGTGTGTTATCCTGGCTGCTGTGCATTGTTCTATTTGTGGCTCAGAGATCTATTTAGGTAAAAAAGAAAAAAAAAACACCCATCAGATTCAGCAGAAATCAGGGTTTTTTTTCCTTCTTGCAGATACACACATTGAACTACACACAGCCATACAGAGAGAGAGGCTGTCTCTGCTCCAGATGTACAGTCAAGCCTTTTGTAAGAAAAAAGGACTGTGGGTGTGAGAAACCAGGAAGAAAAGACAGACGCAGGGATAGATAGATAGATAGATAGATAGATAGATAGATAGATAGATAGATAGATAGATAGATAGATAGATAGATAGATAGATAGATAGATAGATAGATAGAGTAATGAATAGTTAATGAAGGGCTGCTTGCGGGCAGAATGGTGGAGAGAAGCTATTCTCTCTGTCTCTCCTTTTCTCCACTCAGGAGTCTTCTGCAAGTCATCCTGCTTTCCACCAGTCCTCCGCTCATCCCTCTTTCATTTCATATCTCTACCTGCTCTTTTTTTCTGTGTGTGTGTGTGTGTGTGTGTGTGTCTCAACACTTTGACTTCTGCCTCCTCTGTTTTCATTCATCCTGGTATCTCGCCTCTCCCTCCCTCCGGCCCTCCCTTTTATTTTTCTAACCCCACCAATCCTCACTTTTCGTCTGTCCAAAACGCCCGCCGTCCAACCGCCAAACCCCCAGACGCACAAGGTTTAACCGCAAGCTGGAAACCCAGACCAACACAGGCACAGTTGTCCCAATAAGAGGACATCGATCAGATCGGTCCTCTGTAGGGAGGCGAAGCGTCTCACTGGTCCTTCTTAAAGAAACCAAACACCAGAGAGGAGGCTTTGACCAAACAAATAAGTTGAGATTACAGACAGCGACACACTAAACTGAACTTCTAATTAGGCAAATAATGAAAAGGCCCAAACCAAAAACCTGCGTGGGCGTTAGCATCATCAAGGTTCATGAAATCACAATCCAACCTGAACAGAGATGTACGTCTGACTGCACCTGACCCCACCGCATCGTTCCCCACCGTCCAACATGTTTCACACCGCCCAAATGAAATGTCTGGCAAATGTCAGGTGGCGTGTTGTACGGAAAATCCCCGCCATAAACCCGACTTTTCATAGCGACGAGAAAGCCACGACGTGTTCAACCTCCAAAGTCTGGTTTCACCCAGGTTAATTTGATTTATCATCTTTCAGAGAACAAGTTGCATGTTGGATCAGGAGCAGAAAGAGTGACACTGATCATCGTTCGACGAGCCGCTGCTGAACAGTGAAATCTCCCCGGCCTTTCCACTGTCCCCCGGCCAACGAGGACCTCGCCTCATCCTGGCGTCTCTGTACATTGGCAGCACCGAACGAGGCTGCCAACGTTCGGTGCTGCCAAACCGTTCACACAGCAAACGGTTTGCTGTGTGAGGCTGGTTTCAAAAAGCCTGTAGCGTAACCCGATCGGTGCTTTTCATCAGCACAGAGAGGGATCTACTGCGAGCGAGTCCAACTGTCTCTGGACAGAGAGACGGTCCCAGGCTCATTGTTATTCCTAATTGGTTTAAAGGAGAGCATTTGTGACTCTGGGATCTTCTTAACACCCTGTTAGGAGGATGGATCCAGTGTGGAGCTGCAGCGTGAATGAAATGATGCTTGAAGCTGAAGGGTCAGAGTTCATTTTCGTTTTCTCTGTGTGGAGATGTACAGTATGTAGTGAGGGGTTTAAATTACAAGTTGATCTAAAATTAATGAAAACTTTCATTTCACAGTAATAACTGATGACAATCAGGACAGGATTAGGGAGGATGAAGAGCAGAGGAGGTTGGTTCAGAGTCAACTTCTTTTTATTTACCTTGGTCGGCACGGCAACCGTGTAACTTTGTGTTTTCTTTTCTAGTGCTAACAATAAGCTAAAACCTCCATGTGAATGCCAGGCAGTCTTATTGAATAAATTAGGATATACGTCCTGATCAGGGCTGTCAGATTAATAGCACCTTTTGACAATAATATTTTAGGAGTTATTAAACATACTACAAAATATAAACATGTTAAGACAAACGTAATCTAATTAGTCTATATAATGTCTTTCACCTGGTGATGGAACTGCTGACAAAGGAGCTTTTTAGTCATTTTCTAATTCATGGGATCAACCTCTATTCAATGATTGTCTACAGTTGAACACAGTTTCACAATCCAGTGATATTTTTTGTAAAGAATTATCACATAGTTACCTTTTATTGTCTGATTTTATCAAGTGCTAAAAACATCAACAACATGAGATTCTGTAACAATAAAAATGTTATGAAACATTTCAAAAGCAGAATAAGTAACTTCTGTATAAACCAAATGAATCCTTGTCAGGACAAACTTTGTATTTTTCAATGATGTGATTCTGACTCCACAGCTGGTTGGCTAAACCTTGTATTATGATTTAATAGAACAAATAATAAAGACACGAAACCTTTTTTGGGGTCTGGTTGGAGCATTTGGTGAGGAGAGTTATTACTTGATTTTATAAAATGTGGCTTAAAGATGAGATGCTGATGTTGCGATATGTAAAAGATATTATCTATAGTTTGGTTTCTGTCAGTTCTAGAAACAAGAGAGAACAAAATGAATTTCTCTTTAAAGTGGCCCATAATTTAATTTTACTTAATTTAAAATGTAACAAACTTTGGCTCTTTATGCTTTATGAAATATTTCATCGTATTGGATGATTGATCTGAATATTGCCAGTCTACGAACAAATGATGTAATTTGTCCAGGAGAAAAATGTAGGAAAACGAGTGACTGTATTATTTTTTTTCTCAGTCTGTCTTCTTAAGGACTTGTCGTGGCATCCAATAAACAACAGATTATGTTCAGGTGCATCAGGAATTAACACTAAAAAACCCACAAAAAAGGCTGTACAAACACTAACAGAACATTCTGTCTGTTGCAGATTTACGTTTCTAAATTTCCATTTTTCATCATTAGGAAGTTATCAGTGGTTGATTAGCTGATTTAAACTCCTGCACTTCTGATTATATGTCAGAAAATCTAAGTGGTCGCCTTATTTTTGTGTTAATTGAACCGAAATACTCCAAACTGCACAGCAAGAGTCCATGCTGAGGTGATAAAAGTGATAAAAGAAAGAAAATGTTGCAACAATTTGAGATTTTTATTCCGTTAAGACTCAAATAAGCTAGAAGCTCGAGATGACGTTACTTTATGACAGAGACATGAATTTGACCACCATTAACAAAACTAAATATGATTTTTGTTTAAAAAAAAACTCCAAAATCAGTGGACATAAATTTTCAAATCGTAAAATTTGTGTGAAATTTTATGCCAGAGCGGCAGATTCAGCCTCTGTAGTTGTTACATAACAGCTCAGCTCAGCTCAGCACATGAACAACAGCTGGCTATAAAACCACGGTGCTGCTATCGCTGCTACATGTCAACATTAATGCTACTTTGTTGATCTTATGCTTATCCTGATTCCCAGGCAGAACAGCCATAGCCGCATGCAGACATATTTAGGGGCCGAGGCTCCATTAATGCCTCCAGACTGAAGAATGAGTCGCTGAAATTATTTTTTTTTAACACAATTATCTTAACAAAAACTAAAAGCAAAAGCTGTATGTGACCTAAAACAGGACAAATGTGTTATAAAACTCACAGAAGTAATTAAATCATTCTGCAAAGGAAACAATCTCGACAACGATGTTAAAAGATTATTGACAATGTTTGTGCCTGGATGCCAGAACTCGTTTTTATGCTTAGGTGGGCCTGAAACGGTATCAGATTTTGAAGAGTTTACAGCAATAAACAACAATGTTGTCATTTTGAAACCATTTTTAACTAATTTAATGATGGGATGTTAATGCGAGTGCAACCTCTTAAAGAGAGAGAGAGAGAAAAAACTCTTCAATTTCTTAAGAATGTTTCATACAAGAACTGAAGTAAATATCTAAAATAAATAAACAAAACAGCATTATTTAAAATGGATTATGACGTTTCTGTAGTTAAGAAATAATAAGACCCGGAAAACAGGCAAAAGTGGCAGGAAGTGCAAACTAACTGCTTGGTGCTGGGTGTCAAATGTTTGCAGCCGAGTTTTCAACGCTATTTAAACTGAAGTGTCTCTTCAACAAATGGAAATGATTGGCGCTTATTTTAATTCATCATGCGATTAGTTGATTTATTGATTATTGTGACAAGATTATGCTTAGGGCGCAATTACTTCTTCCACATCGCACTGGGTTGGTGTGGATCGCTTTTACTCATTAGCAAACTGCATTTTATTCATTGTTTCACTCTGATATTAAAATCTGTTTGATGATCCGAAACTTTAAACGAGAACAAAGCTGCCCAGGAAGCCCGTAGAGGGAGCAAATACTTTTTCCATAGCTCTGCATGTTGTGTTTGTCTGGGACAGAGCTCATCAGCTGACTGCCTTGCTCAAAAGCAACAGGGATTTGACAGAAATAGAGTCCTTGCCGGAGTGGCAGCAGAACATGTCACTTTGCTAGCTTCACAAATATCCAGCTCCGCTGACTGAACGCCAACCCCCTTAAAGTCTGGCAGAGCAGAGATGGGAACGGAGGAGAATGCCAAAAGATCAGAAAAAAAAGAAAAATGCTCTCCAAGAAAACTGTAAGATGTCTCAGATGAACTGAAACCGTTGCAAACGAGTCGCCTTTAAACGCTTTACGTGCAGCTGCGAGACAAACACTTTCTAATTTGGAATTTGATTCTACGAAAAGATCATCTCTTCTGAGAAAAGAAGAAAAGAAATGAAAAGGGGGAAAAAGCATCAGACAAATCCACCCGGTCAGAAAAGAGCACTTTTACTGATGCAGTAAATGGGATGGGTGGTGTGTGCAGTTCATCTGTGTGTGTGTGTAGCTGTGTAGGTGGGGGTTACACTAAAACTCTCATTCACAAACTAAGCCATGTGGCAACGTCCCTTTAAGAGGTGTGTGTTGGAGTTTTTCTCTAAGCCTGACTGCTGAAAAAGATGAGTGCTGATACATTATTCACAGATAACACAACACACACACGCACACATCCACGCAAACACACTGAATAACTGAAGGACATGAAGCTACACGACTCTGACATCAGGAGGGAGCTGTGTGACAAAGAGGCGCGCTAATACACACTCCTCGACAAACGGAGTTGATCATTATGACATCAGGAGAACATAATTGGGCTGAGACGTGGCCTATACATCCACCTGCGGTACACACACACACAGACACACACATGCATGCAGTCAGGCAGGCAAGGCAGCAGTAGAGAATTCCTCTGCCTTCTGTTATTCTGCGTGCATAATTTATAGCAGCCCCAGATCTCTCTGCTAATGACAGCACACTGGGGCATCTGCAGCACAGCAGCAACTGCAACAGCTAACTGGCATTGCTGTGCATGTGCTCTGCTGAGACTAGGACAGTGAGCAAGACGAGAAGAAAAGGGTAACAGAAGAGAGAGCGACACAGAGGGGATCTGAAATAGACACAGATAACACAACAAAGAGGCATAAAGGACGAGGCAGACAAGTGAGGGGAGGCAGTGCACGCATAGACACATGCACACACAGTCGTGTTTTCATCACTTATAGGGACTTCTCATTGACTTCAATTAATTTTTACAGCCCAACCCTTACCATAATCCTAGCCCTAACCATCACATACCTAACCATGACCTTAACCTAAACCTAACCACTAACCCAAAAACAACAATTTCCCTCAAGGAGGCCAAGAAAATGTCCCCACAAAGAGCAACGGTCCCCATAACCCGACATTGTAGAAAGTAATAGATTCCTGTAAGGATATGAAAACCTGGTACACACACACACACACACACACATACCCATCAAGTCATAGATCGAACCAGCGAGTCTCTCTGAATGCAGGAATGCAGGTTTATGCCAGCATGCTGTTCACATAGCAGCCTGGGTTTCAGCCTGAAGTGAAATGCAGCGCTGTGGATTACAGACGCTACCAGAAATTAGCCGATGACTAGGAATCAGGAGAACTTTCTGCTTGATTAGAAACAAGCTGGTCAGAAACACAAAAACCCCAATCTTTTTCCAGTTTATGAACACGCCTTGCTAAGTGCGATCAGGTTTGACCGATAACAACACGCTATGGTGTGATGGCTAGTTCTCAGAGACAAAGAGGCAAAGTTAGTCATTTCCGTTGTCAGTGGGGGATTTCAAAACAAAGTCAAAGGAAGCAGAGGGATATAAAAAACGGTTCGGAAAGAAGCTGTACAGTTAGTCAAGCTAACTGTAGAAGAGCTAGCTTTTGTTTTACCCCCTGCAGTTTTAGCCTCTGTTTGCCACGGAGCTAGCCTGGATATTGCTTTCTCATCTCCCTCCAATTGTCCGTCTGGACTTTCTCACATTGACTTGGATTCCTCTGGTAGAATTCTACCAATCAGTGAACAGAAGGAGAAATTGCGAACAATGTTTTAGAACTGTAGCCTGTGGTTTTAGCAACGGCAGCAGAGGAAGTAAACAAAGCTGTCAAGTCCGCATTAACCACACATCCAAATATTAGTGATGTTTGATACCAGAAATATTCTTTCTGAAACAATACAGAGTAAAATTCAAGTTGATACTGATTCGATACAAAGACTTTGTGCAAAAACACCTAATGTTCCTTGTAAATTGTTAAAAAAAGGGGGTGTAGTTCAAATTTGGGCTTCATAAAGAACATGAGACATCACTTTTTAACTTTTACTTATGCAAGACTAGCCTTATTTTTAAGGTTGCGTTTAGTAAATTTCCATCATTGTCAAACTGGATACTTAACTAGTGTGCACACTGACAAGAAGACCCTAAATGAATCATCTAAATGTAAAACAATTGCACCTGAACTACACAGACATTATTAAACAAAAGCTCACATAAAAGAAAAAGTGATATTTTCTTGAGGGAGACTGAATCACCCATCAGTGAAGAAGAGAAAGAAATATCTATTTTAGCTGCAGGCTCATTTCCTGGATTGCAAAAAGAAAGAGAGAGGAAAAAAAGCATTGAATGAAAAAAGTAACAGAAGGGATTAGTCCTGTAAGTTAAGAGCAAAGATCAAAAACATTGAAAAGAAATGGTTGGATTATAAAAGACAGCCATAAACGTTAAACCTTCCTTAAAGATTATACATATGGGCTCAGGGAAGAGTTCGGATTCCTTGAGCTTTCTTGCGTTTTGTAACGTCACAACCACAAACTAATATATTTTATTCAAGGGGAGACCAACTCACTGGTGCATAACTCCATCAAGAGGAAAAGAAGACACAGTTTACAGTATTTTAACAACTTCCAGCAGGACAGCAACAATAAATCCACATTGGAATAGCTCAGTCAAAACATATATGTGTTCATTCGTCCAGAGATCTGCCAGAACTGGGAAACTGGTTTTCAATGGCAGGACAGTTGAATGTGAATACCAGTTCATCTTAGATTTTTTTTTTAGGTTTTTAAAGGTAGGGGAAAATAAGAAAGAAAATCCTCAGAATTCTGCAAAACCAATAATCTTGGTCTACAACATGAAATCTTGAACACTGCAGAAACATCTTTAGCAGGAGCTAACACCATTAGCAGGAGCTAACACTGTTAGCAGGAGCCAACATTAGTTGCAGGAACTAGCTCTATTAGCAGGACCTAAAACCATTAGTAGGAGGTAACACTAATAACATAAGCTAACACTATTAGCAGGAGCCAACACTATTAGCAGGAGCTAGCACAAAATCAAAACAAATAGTTCAATAATATTTATATGTGTAATTACATAGATTATTAATGTTGATTTAAAAAACTATTTAACATAAGTCATAATATGGGAAAAATGTCCCTTATTTGTTGCTTTGATGACTAGCAAAGCAACACTTGTTGAATTCAACAACTGCTGATTACCAAACCCTTGCTACCCCGAACCCTTCCAACTGTTAGGTAATCAAAACACAGACCAGTTGTTAAAATATAAATCTATTTTTATCAGATAAACAAAACATTTTCCTCTATTATAAGTCATAATAGAGGAAAAATGTCTACTCCCACTGGCAGATGATTTCACTTATAGCTAGAACCTTTTCATCAACATTAAGAAAGTCTTCTCGACTTAAACCAAGCTCCCATTTCTTGCTGAAAAGTCAGTTGATTCAGTTTTGTCTTATTGCAAGTGTGCTGACATGTTTACACTACAAAACTGGACCTAAAACTCTAGTGTTTTAGGTCCAGTGGTAAGAGTTTCTGTTTTTGCAGTGAGTGGATATTAAAAACCCATAGGCATACATGGATCAGGATGGTGTTTTGGAATAAATTGGACCAACGGTGCATACCGTGCACATGTTGAGACGAATCCATGAAATACACACGCACACATACATTAAATTCACCCCTGACCTCTGTGTCTTCAGCTGTGACGGGGTAGCAAAGGCCTCGCTATGAGTGAAAGTTACCGCTGCATGTCTTTGTAGTTCTAAAGCTAAAAACCCCTCCGCTAGTCTCCTTCCTCTGCTCCACGTTTGAGTGACTGACAGAAGGGCAGGCAGAAGCTGAACCACAGTCGGCTGCAGCAAGACGAGAGAGAGCAAGACAGAGGGAGGGAGGGACGCAGCGCTAGATTTGGCGTCAGTGACAGGAGCATGTTTGGGCATCAGATAAAGATATTTTAGGAACAAACCGTCGATGCATCTGAAACGGCACGCCAGCAGCCGTGATCAGAGGAGACCTGCATTGCGCTCTGGATGTCAGGGATTGTTTTGTACTTTCAGAAAGCGAGCGTTTCAGTTGTAGCTAAGCACTCGCCAGATCAGAAAGAAAAGAAGCCGGAATGCAGCGGAGCTCCGAGATGATCCGTACTCTAGCGAGAAAAACCAGTCCGGCATTCAGCTCGAGTAAGCAGAACGCAGAGACCTGCAAATCATTTCAGCTTGAAGGTGGAACAAACTCAAAATACCCACAGCTGGTGTTCTTTTAAATAAGCGCTGACATTGAATTGGCTGTGTTTGCCTGCGTTTACTGCCGTCACACCCGTGGCTGTAAAAACACTTCTGTTGAGGTTCGGACAGAGCTGACTGACTTTGCTACATTTCAGGGGCCTGGTATTTGTGACGGGATTGCGGCTATTGTGCATTCCATAAAAGATTCCCTCAAAATCTAGTTTCTATAATACGAGAAACTCAATACCTTAACAGCGACGTGTAAAAATGCGAACCAAAATGAAGACCTAGCATAGCCGGATGTCTGGGAAGAAAATACAGTTTTATGCATTTTGGCCTTTCGTCGCTATGAAATTGTAATTTAGAAAGACTCTGACCACAGTGAAGATTATTTACATGTTTCTTTTTTCTTTCTTTCCTCTGGCTCTTCGGAGGAGGCAAAGTGACAAAGGAGAAAGGAGACGGTTAGGGAGCCTGGTCGGATGCAGAGTCAGCTTCCCTCCTATTGGTCAACCTCAAGAGGCGTTGGGAAAGCTCTTATTTTGATCTTTCATATGCAGTGTTTTTCAGATGAATTAATTACTTTACAAAGCCATTTATTTATGTTCATTTTAAGTGCCTATTTTGGCAGGATCAGTCCTCCGTAGGAACGAAGGAGGCACTAAAAACTGGCAAATTTATTGGAGAGACAATTATTCTGGAAAGAAATGAAGCAGAGACAGAGGGAAAAGAGAGAGAGGAGGCACTGAAAGGACAAAAACCCAAAAAGTCGGGGGAAGAGGCAACAAATTAGAGCGACGGAAATAGTTTAGATCGTCTCTGACTTCATCGTAGCACCGACAGACGCCATGGACGCAACTGAGGATTTTATTTCAACAAAAAGTTGCTGCAACAGAGAAAGATGCCGCTGAGAAGGACGAGAACAAGAGAAAGGATTAGAGCTAATAGTGAAGATTATATAAAAGAACAGCAATTAATGTTTTTTCTCAAGTAACGTGACAAGATGGTTAATAATAGCAGCAGTAACTCCATTTATTCCTGAATAGTTTTCCATGCTGACAAATATGTTGGACCTTTAGCTCCTTTAACTGTGGTTGTACCCTGCATGTGATCCTCAAATTGTTTTACAGTTATCATTTATCGCAAAAAAAAAAAGTCCTATCAAGATGAGACATCTTGATTTATCGTTGTCACGGCAGATTTCAGTTGTGTGATCGGAAATGTTATTCCTGGCATTTCCTCCACTTTTGGTTCCACTAGAACGTCTATAAATATCAGTAAATTAAAAAACCCCAAAAACAAACAAAAACAAAAACGATTAATTGCAGAGACTGTGCATCTCAGGGATATAAATCACACGTTTTGAAATGAGTGGCATGATAAGAAGCCTGTTTTAATGTTTTTCGAGAACAATATTTGTGCTTGTGCAGTCACAGTCACACAGTTATCAAAAAAACACAATTTATTGCTGACTTTTTTAAAGTTACAATATTTATCGTCGTCACAAGATATCGTGACGATAAAATTCCGTATCGCCTACCCCTACGATATTTCTTAGTTGTAACGTAATCCATGTTTTTTTTTAGGAAATTCCATTGAATCCACCCAGATAAGACGTCAAGGTGGAAACATGGCAGAAGAGTGAAAGATTAAAAGACGAATGTTCATCAATGAAATGGACCAACTTCGCCTGACTTTAGACGTCTCTGTTTAGGTTAAATGTTTAAATTAGTTAAAAAGTCCACTAACCTCTTCGGGGCTACACCGGGACAAACTGGCCGAGCACAAACGGCGCTAAAACGTTGCCTATAAAAAAAAGCCTGTTTGGACAGACATAAACAAGCTATTGAACTTTTGTCAGAGCCAAGAAGCTCAACCGTAACCTAATTAGCACATTGTTCCAGTTAAAGTACAACAGAGTTCAACAAACTCCCCGTTTCCGTTTGTGATGGTAGGATGGGAAAGGCTTTCTCTGACACTTCTCCCCAAAAAGTGGACATTCAATTGTCGTTATGGAGACTTGGTGAACCCAAGATGGCGGTTCTCTCACAATGGCCTTTGGATATTTTTCCCAGCCTTAACAGCCTGCTAATTCTGCAAGGGGGTTAAAGATAAGCACAGGTCCTCTTCAAACCGGGTCAAACCCCAACGGGGTGTTAAAGTGAGCTTTGACACCGTCACTTTTCATGCAGTTTTGCTCAAAATCTGCAAGTCTTGTTGAAACTGCTATGTGCACACGCATCTTTGTAAACGAACACATAGTTTGAGTTTTTCTACCTCACTAAATTTGTGTCTTGACACAGGCTCCTACGTATGGAACACCATGAAGGCCAAAAAGTATGCAGAGTACGTAACAGAACCACATCACGAGCGAATGATAGACACATCGCTCTCATCCAGTCAGAGTAGTTCTATGATGGTAAAAAATCCCCAGCCAGAACCAACAAGTCAAACTATTCCAGGAAGTGACAGAAATTACACAACTTCTTAAGAAGAACACCCTTGAATTTTGATTCCTAATTATGTGTAGTCAAAGTGGCAGTACTATGTAAAATTGTTCATCTCTCGTGGCATTCAGCTGTGCAGAACGCCTGGGTGGAACGAGCAACACCTCCGTGGACAAAGCTCCTCCTCAGAGTTTCACAGAGCCGCCCTCCCTTACGACTCCCCCGCTCAGTTCCTTCAGACTAGCCAGCAGGGATTAGCAAACACCTGGTGGAACTGCACATCTGCTAAAGTCACTGAACGAGGGACTCCTGGTAAAACGACGTCAAAGAGTCAACAGGGGAGCGAGGCTTTGATGACTTCCTGGAAGCGGACGTATTCTTGACTGCTTTGTGCAGCTCAGGTAGCATTCCTATATTTTCTGAGTCACTAATGCCCCCCCTCCCCTCCACCCCCCGGCTCAACCAATCCAATCCACTCACATCCTCTGCACTTTTGAAAACCTAAAAGTGTGGCTGAAAGCATCACATCATATATACACGCACACACAGCGATGACAATTAAGAAGCGCTGAAAAACTCCGATCGACTTTAAAAGTAAAGCAAAACTTAAAAGGTGCTTCAGTAACATTTATTTTTAACTGATATTTTATTGTATGATTTCATTTACTATCCAACAACCTAAAAGCACTTTAATACAGAAGGTAAAATAAAAACCATAAGTTGCAACGATGTCACTTGTTGCAACCCTGGATAGTGATAAAGTCAGTCAGTCACTCTGCTTCTTCATGTGAGTGTGTGTGTGTGTGTGTGTGTGTTACTCCTGTGGTGAAAAACATGCATTATTCACAAAGCCAAGCTGCAGGGACTCTCTCACACGGGGCAGGAAAAAAAAAAAAAAAAAAAACTGAAGAGGCAAAGCTGAAGCTAACATCTGCTGAGTTGGAGCTCCTCTCCTGAACTTCTGCCTCCTTTACGGAAATATATTTAGACTGACGACAACAGCGGCTGTCAAAACGGATTAAAGGCCTGATAATTTTAGCAGGTCGCTGGTGTAAAAATAGAAGGAGGAACTGTCATCTCAAACACTCCTTTGTTTAGACATCTGAGTGAGGAATTACTGCCTCCAGACAGCAGCCTTGTTTATTCTGGATGCTAAATATAGAGAATATAGAGCTTTTTTTCTTCTTCTTCTTCTTTTTTTTTAACTGCATGGTGTCAGCTGTTTTCATCCCAACTGTGCTTTTAACAAACACACATTTTTATTTGAGCTGATGAGCTGGAAAAAAAAGGGGAAATTTGAGAAGACTGGAGTCTGTTCCCCACTAAATCTCTTGTTTTAACGCAAACTCCTACTACACTGTAACATACTGGGAGCCTCTTATCAATATTTAATCATGAGACATTATGTACAACAGCCTCTGTGATGTAAAGGGTTATAAACAAAAGCGCGTTTTGTGTCATATTTAAGTTGCATCGACGCTGTGGAGGATTTGCACCATTTTAGCGCCAGATCTGACAGCAACGACAGGGCAGCCGTGTAAAAAAAAAAAAAAAAAAAGTTGCGAGAAAGGAGGCTGAGGCGTCTGTCTCGTGATTCTGGCACGGTTCCTAGGACTTGAAACCTCTCTCCCTCGTTTGGTCCAACTCTGTGACACACGGCGTCTCCGCATGCGCTATACGGACACGGAGCCGAAACTGGACTCTGCAACTTTGCCCGGCGCGTCCCGTCGCTTATATCTCATTCGCGATTTGGACAAAAAATAAATAAATAAATTTGGAGTTTGTGGAGGTTTTGGGTGTTCGGCGTCTCTTCTGCCCGCCCCTCTGCTCCCCCCGCTGACACGCTTGTGCGGACCAGACGCCAGGCATCACCGTGGCCCCTCCGCCGGCCTGGCAGGTATAAAAGGAGAGGGTGCGGGGGGCGGATGTTGAGGTTGAGGTTGAGGAGAAGCGGGTGGGTGGTGGTGGTGGTGGTGTGTGTGTATGGTGGAGGTGGGGAGGTGGTGGGGGGAGTTAAACTTACCGCAGTCCTCGCACAGCACTCTCTCCACATTCTTCTTCAGTTCCGGCTCGCTGGCGTCCACGGGGGCGAAGGACGCCTTGAACACCAGGGGCTCGGCGGTCGGGTCCATGAAGAAGATGTACCTGTGGTCCTTCTCCACCGTGGTGCAGGGCGCCTCGGAGCCGAAGTCCCCGACGGTCACGAGCTGCTCCCTCTCGAGGCCGCCGCTGTTGACGGGCCACACATCCAGCACTCTGACATTCACGCTGTAGGGCTCGCTGGCGGAGACGTTCTCCGGGGAGGAGCGCACCTCGCCCTCGATGACCACGGCCGCTCGGTACGCCTGGTCCTGTAGGGAGTTGAGGCTCGGGGCGTAGCAGGCGAAGGAGACCCCGATGACCAGCATGGAGAGATGCACCGGATCCAGCCTCATGCCGTCAGCCTGTGCTGTGCTGCAGTGCTGCTGGGCGGCGGAGCGAGCTGGAGGAGAGAGACGGCGGCGGCGGCGGCGGCAGCGGCAGCAAACGGGCTCCGGCAGGGCAGGCGGGGCAGAGCGGCAGACGTCGTGGAAGTGTCCATGCCATCTGGGTCTGCCTCTGCTTTCCCCATACGGCTGCTGCTTGGCGTCGGATGGGGGGGAGATGATACGGCGAGCCTAGGAACCGGAAACGGCCCGCTTCTGCATGCTTAAAAATGTGATTGCTGCATTCTCCTTCACCGACCACCCTCCCCTTCTTATCTCTCCCGGTTTTTTTTTTCTTCCCCCCCTTCCTGAAAGGCAAAACAAGACTCGTAAATTAGCCTTCTCTAGAAGATCCAGGACTTGAAACCTCTCTCCCTCTTTCTCTCTCTGTGCTTCTCTCTCTCTTTCTCTCCTTCTCTCTCTCTGCCTTTCTCTTCAGCTAATAGGCTAGCATCGCATGGGTGGGCGCATTGCCTCTCTCTTGCGCGTACAGGGGGAATCACAAGGAATGATGCGCACTGCACGCACACGCACCTAAAAATAAAAAATATATATATAAATACAACAACAACAAATAAAAAATCTTCTAATCCCGCGTCTTTTCGCTCTTAGAGAGTTCCACTGGCCCCCAAAACTAGCTAAAAGAAAATAAAAATAAGTAAAAAAAAAAAAGAAAAAAAGAAAAAACGAGTAGGGGAGGGGGTGAGGTCAGTGGGAGATGGGGAGGGGGGCAGACGGACAGGATGAGGCAGCAGCAGCAGCAGTTATCCGGTGAGGCGTTGCAACAGTAGCGCGCGCCCTCCATCCGCGTCCCCTGCGCCCCGCATCAAACGCGAGCGGCTGACGTGAGCAAACATCACCTGCCCTGTCACCGGCGTCGGCCCGCCGCGTCCTGCGCAAACAGCCTGACAACCCGGGCGAAACGCCGGGCACCTCCGCCACCTCGGACCACGGCGTGCGACCGTGGCCCCTCAGGCCCCCCGTTGTGGATCTCAGGGTATACGGGAAGGGCGCGCAACAGACGCGCACGCACACACACACAGAGAGAGAGAGAGAGACGCACGCACGCGCTGCGGATGGTCGTAAGGATGACTAACGCTGCGAAACTCTCTCAATGGATCCCCCCGATGTGTGCGGAGGGGCTTCAGGACTTCATTTTTACGTTCCCGTCAGAAACACTCAAGCCCCCTCCATCTCTCTCTCTCTCTCTCTCTCTCTGAGATGAGCACGCCCCGAAATACGCGAGTCACTGCAGTTCACTCCTTCAACAGGACTGGATGGCAACAGCAACAGCTGTCACCGTCTGCGGCCGCGAAGCGCTTCCGCTCCTCACTTGCCGCTAATAAACCCCCCCGCTTTTTCACCCAATCAGAAGCGGTTTTGTTTGTTTGTGAATTCATAAGGCTTGTGGTAAAGTTGACCTCAAGTCCAGGCCTCTCGTCTCCCGCGTCACTGAAACACGTGAATCTCAATTAGACCGCCGTCAAAGATCGTTTATTTCAATAGTGCAATACGAAGTGAATCTTGCAGTCATAGTCACTGGATTGAGATTGAGATAGGACAAGCGTTTGGATGTTTGTTTAATAATAATAATAATAATAATAATAATAATAATAATAATAACAATAGTAATGTGTTTTAGGTTAAATAAGTTTTGTATCCCAAAATGGGTTTGGAAAGTAGAGTGGAGGGAAAAGGTTTGGCTAAAAAGAAGTATGCAGGTCTGGTTTAAAGCAGATTCACCAATGGTGTGGACGCAAGCCTTGTATGTCTATTATCTGCCAATGTAAAAAAAAAAAAAGAAGAAAAAAAGAACAAATAAATAAAAATAAAGAAATAAAATAGAAACCACAATTTTGTAATGTTTCCGTTAAATAGGACATTCAATTAATGTCTCAATCTTGTTCACGCAATAAGTCATTAAAATCACGTTGTAAACAGTTACATGAACTATATTCCTATTTTAGCACTGACCATCTATCGGCCAATCAGAGAAGACTTCCGTGTCCTATACAGAGGTTGGCGCGACAAGCCCCGCCTACTTGGGGATTCACGAGATGCGGAAAATGTGTTTCCGTTGCGGTTTTTTGCGTATGAACGAAAAAACCCACGTCATCCAGCGCATTTTTGAGTAAATGTACTTTTATTTTAAATTAGACTTTTCTTGGGGAAACCAATGTTGGATTTTCCTAAACTGTAAACCGTTGTCATCCATGATCAACATAAACAAATTCTTGACACGTTCAGTGTCCTCAGTGTGTATTTAAGCCATAGGAGTTTCACTATTTCAACCAATAAACCAATAAGCTTTTTATTGACATTCTGATGTGATGCTGTTATAGATCAGCGGTTCTCAAATGTCATGTTTGAAGGTCCAAACCTGATCCCTAGATAAAGTCAAAAAGCACAGAAGACAGAAGTTTGATTTACTTGGAGTTATATTGTGTTATTTGAGTGTTCCCTTTATTTTTTTAGCAGTATATATATATATATATTTCTTTTTCCAAGGTTTTTGTTGGCTCTTGAGGCCCTTAAACGAAGTAGGCTGACAGGAAAAGAAAGCAAGACATGTGGCAAATGTCGCCGGGTCCGGGAGTCGAACCGCAACATTTGGAGGACTAAAACCTCCAAGAGCCTTTTTGAAATTTAGAACATGGAACATTTGTTATCACCTCAGGTAAGAGGTTGTTCTTTTGTGAAAGCAAGGGGAAAAAACTAATATCTTATGATATGAACCTAAAATTACAATACATAACATGGTTTAAAAATAATCACCAATTAAGTTAGCTTTGCTTCTTTTGGACACATTCTGATATTTTCAGTCTGACTCAGCATTTGTTACTTCAAATAAAAAATACCTTCAATTCACGCACATCTGACTGTATTGACCCTCTTTTCCACCCATACGTGCTAGGCTAACGCTAGCTCTCCCTTCTTTCCCGTTTGCTGCTAGTTTACCGTTGACGTCACTGGGGTTACAGTAAAGGTTACAGACGCCTCGACTGTTGGAAATTCAAATTGTTAGTGTAGGAACAGAAACTCTTGGATTGTCTGTTTTGAAAAATAAAACAAGGATAAACGAGAGCTGAAATGTTTCCCGAAGCTAATTAAAGCTCAACCTACAACGAACGCAGTAGCTTAGCAATAGCATTCCTGTCGATGCTAAGTCACTAGCAAGAGATTCGGCCTCGTTTGAAAAGAGAAGAAAAAGGAAGGGTGGTTTTAGATAGCATATTTAAAAATGTTAATTACCGTATTAGCGCAATTCCTATGATCGAAGAAACTTTAACAATACTCGTAGACTAAAGCTAACTCACAGACGTTTATCACAAAGTGTTCAATAATTAAATTACACTTATTATTAATCAGTGTCTTCGTGAGAACGCTGCTTTACTTGTTTGTACTTTTCGTCTCCATAAAATGCCACATTCTTCCCGCTTTACACGTAAATCTTGAAATAAACTCAACCACGTCAAAATGTGTTTGGAGCAAATTGACCAAATGTGAACGAAAACCACATATTTTATAGACAAAAGAGAGGATGCTACAGATTTCATCAAGCCTTTAAACACATCACCAGAGGAAACAAACCAAACAGGCTCTCGGAAAAGTTTTTACTATTATGAAAATGAACGTTTCCAGGATTGTCAAAACTATAATGAGAAAAAAAAAGCAAACTGCTACTCAAAACTAATTATCTTATGTATAAAGTTATGGACATATAGAGGTGTTCTGAGAGTCATAGTGTTCTGAGACAAACACTATGACTTTAGAGAGGCAATTGTTGCAGCCCATCAATCTGAGAAGGGCTGCAATGTCATTTCACAACGATTTGAAGTTCATGAAGATACTATTATATTTTATTGCTTCATCACCAGATCATTGTTGAAAATGAGAATTTATTCTCAATCAACTTATGTGGCAAACTTCAAGAATGATAATGATAAATAATAATGATAAACATAATAAAGTAGCATCTTCATAAAAGGTCGAAAGTGTTTCATGTTTGGTGATAATTTTATTTTGGCTTGTTTTGCATCCACAAAACTTTGTTATAAACTCACCATAAGGTCCAAAATATAGAAATGGATAATAGAGGTTTCTTTAAAAATATAATAGTAATCTCAAAACATCTGAGTACATAGACACTGTAAGATCACAAAAACTTGAAATATTCAGCTAACTTAAGAAAAAAAGAAACTACCAAAACATATTAACAATTTCATTGATAAAACTTGCATAAAAAGAAATAAATCAAGGTTCAAAAATGGCAGCAAATGCGCATGTCAAATAATAATAATAAAAAAGCCCTAAAAAACAGGTTTGATTTATTTAACAAAAATAAATCTCCAACACAAAACATATTTATTAATGTTGACAAGCGGGAACTGCGCCGCTACTGAGAATGACACAGCGAGAAGAAAACGAAGGAAAAAAAATCTGAGTGAAATAATTCATGATGTTCCGCAGCTCATCAGTTCCTCCAACCCCACGCAGACTCCCACACGGACCCGCTCATTCACAAATTTCCCTTTTCTTCCCGCTCTTCATCCGCCTCCACTGGGACTGTGCGGGTTCACTGTCCGCGGTGCTGAACGCCCCGAACAGCCGGCTGTCCTTGGTGCTGGAACACCCGCCCAGCAACCACCAGGTGAGGCTTCGTTCCTGCTCTGCCTTTTGTCGGAACGAGAAGATTTCAGACACCAAAAAAATACGACGGCGGTTCATGTAACGAAGCCCTCAGGCAGTACTTTTACTGCGACGTTTCAGCTTGATTTCGACCGAAGCTAACTTCATTCCTCGGTATGTGGCTTTATTAAAAAGCTAAAACGTCTGCTAAGTGTTGCGAAAACAGCGCGTGTCTCTTGAACGCAGCACCGATTCCTGCTACTTTCATTTTTTTTTTCTGCCCTTCTGTCGTCTCGCGATAGAGCAGCGGAGCGGCTTGACGGGCAGTCGAGGTTGCAGCAGGCAGAGGGAGACGGTGGAAGGTAACGCAGGGAGGCAGCATCATGGCGGACAGAGACAGTGGCAGTGACCACGGAGGGCCTATCGCAGGCCCCGGCTCGCTGCCCCCGGGCGCGATGGGCGCCATGTCTCGGCTGCAGCACGACACCGAGGAGCTCGCCTCCAAGCGCGTCGACATCCAGAACAAGCGCTTCTATCTTGACGTGAAGCAGAATGTTAAAGGCCGCTTCCTAAAGATAGCCGAGGTCGGCGCTGGGGGGAACAAGAGCCGCCTGACGCTCTCCATGTCCGTGGCCGTGGAGTTCCGCGACTACCTCGGGGACTTTATCGAACACTACGCCCAGCTGGGCCCGACGAACCCGGACATGGTGCAGGATGAGCCGCGGCGGGCGCTGAAGAGCGAATTCCTGGTGCGGGAGAATCGGAAATATTACATGGATCTGAAAGAGAACCAGAGGGGGCGGTTCCTGAGGATCCGGCAGACCGTTAATCGGGGCCCCGGATTGGGAAGTGCGCAAGGCCAGACCATCGCTCTGCCGGCGCAGGGTCTCATCGAGTTTCGCGACGCTCTGGCCAAACTCATCGACGACTACGGCGTGGACGAGGAGCCGGCGGAGCTGCCGGAGGGCACCTCGCTCACGGTCGACAACAAGCGCTTCTTCTTCGACGTGGGCTCCAACAAGTACGGCGTGTTCATGCGGGTGAGCGAGGTGAAGCCCACGTACCGGAACTCCATTACGGTGCCCTGCAAAGTGTGGTCCAAATTCGGCAACACCTTCTGCAAATACGCGGAGGAGATGCGGAAGATCCAGGAGCGGAGTCGAGAGAAGCGGGCCTCCGAACTGCTGCCCGAGGGCCCGCACGGCGCGGACGACGGCGACGACGACTGACTGAGGGTGTTAGAGAGGAGCCGAGGTGAACCAAGCAAAGCCGAAATCCGAACTGTGTGAGAGAAAGAGAAAGAGGGGGAGAAAACACACACACACACAAACAACACACACACACACACGAGACTTTTAACTGTAAAATAGATGGAGATTTTCCAAGGGAATCACCCCCCACACACAACCTCCACAGACATGGCAGCAGCTCCGCTGCCTCCTCGCTCATCTGACTGGATGTCACCCCACTTACCACCCCATGTAACAGTAAAGCCGCTGCTATCAAGGATCGAACTGTAAGATATGAACTGTTTCCTACTTGACTTAAACGACAATGAACAGAGTGTTTATAGTCTATCGCTATCGATGACCGATTTTGCACACGTCAAAAGCTATTTGGAAAAGTAAAATGTTTTCAAACTGCGATATATATATATATATATATATATATATATATATATATATATATATATATATATATATATATGCTAAGATTTAATCAAAGTTTAAAAAAAAGAAGAAAAAAACCACAGAGGTCTATTATATGAATCGACAGTCTTCATGTTGAATTAATATTTGACATCAGCACAAAGAGAATATAATGTATAATGGATTTTATGAAACCAAAATCAGAAACCAGAAGATGTAAAGTTTACTTATATGAAGAAAAAAATAACAAAAAAAGGTACGCAGAATAAATATATAAAAAAAGCACTCTTATTGAATAAGAAGCACCACAGGCTTGTAAACACCTGTCAGCATGTGTGTAGGCTCATGCTTTGTAAAGAAGTTGGTGGAGTAGATGATGATTTGACCGGACGCATGGTCAGCTAACGACAGTATTTCTATCATGCAATCCTGGAAAAGGTTTGAGACAGAATTAAAAAGCCCACTTAGTGGGTTCGGGGGTTTGGGTTGGGGGGGTTCGGGGGCTCAGGCAAACGGGATAAAGCTGAGCTTCTCTATCAAATATCAACTCTCTTGCACCATGTCCATGTAAACCTAAAGGAGAAAAGTGCTAACTTAGATGTACTAATTATGATTTTGTGAATCAGCTGTAAAAAAGAGATCCTTATTAAGATACCCACGTTTTCAGTGGGTAACGTTTTTTCTTTTTCTTCTTCTTCTCTTATTTGTTACTTTGTTGCTCTTTCCTCTGGATGGGGTAGGGGAGGGGGATGCAAAAAAAAAAAACAAACAAACAAAAGGTTAAAAGGTCCAGTTGTGGGAGCGCAAGACGCAGAAAACAAAAAACAAACAAACAAGAAAAAAAAGAAAGAAAGTGAGACGCGTCAGCGCGCGGCGAGGCAACAGCATCCTCTCTGACGTCATTACGACCCGTGCCTTATACACTCCACTCGTTTACGTGTTCTCACATGGATGGTCCGTGACCTCGACCGTTGTATGTTTTTATTTACGAGTGTTGTTAACAGTAGGCAGAGATATATATCTACATATATATCCTACTCACCGGCTGGGGAGGCTGCAGGTTGCTCGCCCCTGCGGTGCATGGAGCACGGCAACACCAAAAGTCAGCTGAGAGGGACATGAGGGATGGACAGATTTGGTGGTGGGTGGTTGGAAAGGGCTGGCCAACGAAATTTGATGGGGTGCTCACTGTATTATGCCAGCAGGGAGCTCAGGAACCCCCTTGCTACACCCCTAGTGGTGTGGCATCTCGTAAACATAGCAAAAAGACCCGACAGATGGCTGTGCTAACTATATGTACCATGATGTTGACAAAAAATGAAATCATAAAGGATGATGAGAGCAGATAGGAGCTGAGAGGTTTGCCCCATGCAGAGAGTGTGAGTGCAGTCCAGAGGATGCAGAGGCCTATCAATGGGGGGCCCAGGCAGTATCTATCTTTTCATGGTGCTACAGCCCTTGACGGGTCCTCGGGACCTCTCGCCACTCATAACATGTCACTTTTGCATAATTTGTTTTATTTTTTTCTTCTGTCTTCAGAGTTCATGTCTCCACGTATACATTGTCCAAAAACGTCTCGGGTTTCTCCTTCCCAGCAAGAGAAGAAGCCGCCCGGCTGATGTGGGACGTTTCATATTAGTGTGCAATATCGTGTACGTGCCAATGGTGGCATTGTATCAAGTGTACAGACTATTAAAAGAGGAAGAAAAAAAAAAAGAAGAAGAAGAAGATGTACAGGCTGTGTGATCGGTAGATGTTCGAAAGCACGAAGGTAGAGGTCAATGCTTCTGCGTTATATTTCCCAAATGTGAAGACTGCTCAAACTGACAAAACGTCGTAGTAAGGTCTCGTTTTCCCTTCCCGTTCTGTAAAACCGGTAGGCTGCCTTGTCTGGGTTTTATTTTTGGTGCGCATACACTAGTTTAGTGTTTATATGTGTCCTCCACCAATGAGATCGCCCCCTCCTTACTCCTCTTCAATGCAGACACACAACCGCCCCTAATCCGTGTCAATGTTGGACCCCCCTCCCCTCCGCGTTGGTCTCCACTGGACTTCAGCAGCTTCTTGAAGGCAGGGGTCCAGAGGAGGCTGACAACACACATCCAGCCTCCCCCTGCTGAGGCCTCCTGTTGCTCTCTGAGTGTTTGGGAGGTCTCTAAAGTATGTTGAATGGTGTCTCGAACTGCACAAGGCCTCTTGTCACTAGGAGCCAGGAGAACTGTGTGTTGGGAGTGAGAGTTTATTGGGAACGTTCGATTGCAGGACAGGTGAAGTACAAACCAGCTTTGGCTTTTATTTTAGTATCGGATGCACTTTTGCTAGCGGATCAGCTAAAGCATGGAGGGAGGGTGTTTCCAATGGTTTCTGTGGTGAGGGTCAGAGCGTGTCCGCCGGACGTAGCTTTCAGATTCTCCTATCCTGGTCCAGTCTCTTTGTGCTGCGACCGACTTAATAACTTAAAAAAATTGAACGCTTCGATCACAATCAGGTTTATGCAAAGCCAGTTGGCACAGAGCGGCTAACTCAACTGATCCCGTCACGTGGCTGCGGAGCAGACATGACACAGACAGGCCGGAGTAAAAAGCGTCGGCTGCAGGACGGGCCCGCTTCGATTTTCATTTTAAAAAGGCGGAGTTGTGTTTGATTCATCACCCTTCTGGCATCTGAGAGAGACACTTCTGATTACGCCACCTGTTTCATGTAAAGACATTTTGTTTCATGGAGAGAGAAAAAGAGAGAGAGACGGTGAAAGGCCCGACGAAGCCTGGCACTGCTCTGCTTTGGGCTGACCAGCAGCAGCCTTACAGATCCTAGCAGGACCTTTTTCTCTTGCTTGCAGAGATTATTTCATCACCCCGGCTTGTGAATGATAAAAAAAAAATTAATAAAACGCCGGTATTTGTTGAACGTGAGCCACCAATGACTGTGTGCCCGACAAAGCACATCTGAGGTCAGTCTGAGTTCATCCCGAGGATCAAGACTCTCTGTTGTGTGGCAGCACTAGTCCTCCAAAGTGCTCTCTCCTTAGCTTGATTACATTTAGTTCTCTGCAAGGTTCACGCAACACACCCATAACCCCCCCTGCGCCCCGGCAGCCATTAATGAGAGGCCGAACCTGCTCAGACTTTATGAAACTTGCACTTTTTTCCTTCCGAAAGACCCCGACACGTTCGCCGTGCGGGCCAGCGCCGCGGGGGCCGTTGTATTTTCGGCGCAGAGCGGTTTTGTTTTGAAACGTGACTCTGCCCCCTTTTTTTGGGTCGCAGCTCTGTCTCGGATTACGCGGCAAAAAGGAGGCTGAGGGGGATGCACATGGGATTTTTTTTTTTTTTTTTCTGCTGATCGACTCTGGTTTCTTATTTCACGGGAGATCACACAGTCCCAAAGCGAAAAAAACCCCAAAAACCCAGAGTGACCTTGCAGCCATGTTGTTGCCCAGATTAGAGGTTTTTCTGGGGATGCAAAATGGTAGGCCGGCATTTCATGTGCTGCTGTTTTTGTGTGTCAGTGGTCAGGCTCTGCGCCGAAGCTGTTAGCATTGATGAGGATGATGGGTTGATTAATTATACTCCAGGCGGCATCGTTTCCTGGCCTTTTCGTGTTTATCGACCGCTTTGTCAAATGAGCTTTTTATTTTCTCGAAACATGTGATGCTTGTTGAGCAAAAACAGGAAAAGTGAAGGACCAGCCTCCTGCTGGCTGTCGCTAAGATTGCAAAGTCGACTCCAGCTTTCGATGCGTGTTGTCTGCATCCGAACAGAACACCTCACAAGTAGGCATGGGCCGGCTGACGGGTCCAAAAACTCAAGGTTTCCAACCCGGAAGATTTTCCATTATTGTTTTGATGTTTGAAAAACGATCCTAGAGAAAGTACCAGAGTGAATGTCTTTTGCTCTGTGGCACTCCCCCCCTCCACCCACACCTGTTGCTGTGCACTGCCAGTTAGATGGCTGAAAAAAACCCAGCTGGGATAAACTAAACCTCATTTAATGAGGTGCCACCAAGAAATCTCAATAAATAAAGCTAAAATATTCTGAGCAGTAAGCACTACTTTTATTTCTATTTAAGTCTTTCTGTAAGAATCAAAACACCAGAGGATGGGAGAGTACCAAAGATATGTACTCAAGTAAGAGTAGCACTACTTTAATGTATTTTTACTAAAGTAAAAAGTATCCAATCAAGAAATTACTCAAGTTTAAAAAAAAGCAACAAAAAAAAGTCTATTAAAGTACTGAGTAACTGTTCAAATTATCAATCATTTGATATTTAAAAATTATATAACCAGATGGACCGAAATATAAAGTTAAGTGAATTTTTTTACAAGACCAAACTGATAATAATTCACATCAATAACATAATTACAAAATAAATAAAATAAAATCAGGCAAAACAAACATTTTTCCAAACAAAATTCTTTCAATTGAAAACTTATGAAACAAACAAGAACCGCAGGTGTTTTGTTTTTCATTCAGCTGGTGGAGAATCCAAAATGTTTACTCAAGTAAAAGCAACAATACTTCGTAGTAAAGTTACTGGGGTAAAAATAAAAAGTGCAGCGTATTAAGAATACTCCTAAAATTAAATTTTCTTTCCTCCAAAACATTACTCAAATAAATGCAACTGAGTAAATGTAACTAGTTCCCAACCCAACTTTAATATAAATGGATAACACCAATATATTGATTACAATTAACTGTAATCATTGTAGCACTTTTGCAGGACTGTTGGCTGCATTATTTTTTCTTTTTAAACCAATCAGATCGTCTCTCTGACTGAAATTCTACTGAAACCTCATCGTCTCTTATTGGTGGCCCATGCCTGCTAACAACAAACTTCCAAATCAGAAAAAAACAACAAAAAAAGAACATGCAGGTGGCGGCGACTTGCTTCTTCAAAAATAAACAAAAACTTCCAACAAGGTGTTCTCCCCCCACAACTAAATGTTCTTTGTTATTGTTTTTGCTTATGGAGTTCCCTCTGAACAGACAAAAAGACAAAATAAATAAATAAAAATCACAGCCAATCGCAACCTCTCATCAAAGCCAGGCACTCTGTGTGACTCATCACAAAGCCACTGACAGGTGTGGATGTTAGGGTCCGCACCCCGCACAGAGGCTTGGGGGGGGGGGGGGGTGTTAAGGGGTGTAGGGTTAGGGTTGGGTCCATTCAGCACGTCTTGAGTTTGCACAAAGCAGTAGGGTCCATGATGTCTGCAGACTGTACAGGCTACTGTTGTGTATAGTTGTAGAGACGTTCCTTCGAGTGTCGCCATGCTGTTAGGAACGACTAGACCCTGTTCGGGTGTGTGTGTGGGGGCTGGGAGGGGGAACGGAGGGGCGTGAAGAGGGGTCGGGGGGGTCAATGCACAATGAACATATCCCATGACACCGTTTGATCCCTTTACCCATCCCCATATGAGATAATATGTTGTATCTTTCAAAAATATTTTATCTGTGGCGTGCGTGAGCGTGTGTGTGCGCGTGTGCGCGTGCGTGTATGTGTGTGTATATAAATATATATATATGGTTTGTTATATATGATGCTCCTCCTTTCAGAAAATATAACATGTAAACAGGAAAAACATCTTGCTGTTTTTTTCCTTTGTATTTTATACTTACAGAAAGCATTGAATAAAAACGGATACTTGCACTTTAGATATATTAAGAAAAAGAGAAAAAAAAAATCTGCATATTATTTTTGATAGGGATCTCACATTTAAAGAGTATAAATTACAGGCTTTGTGACTATTGCTGGACAGAGATGTATTGAGTTCTACTTACTGAAGTATATTTTGTCTGTGTGTCAGAAGGTTTACTAAAGTAAATTGCATGATAAAGTAGTGCTACACCAATTATTGTTCTGATTTTTTTCTTTACTTGGTATAAAAAAAAAGAAGAAAAACTGTCTGAAAACTGTGATAACAACCCTCTTGTGTCATGTTTAACCTCTCCTCACCCGTTCTAGGATATTTCTTACTGAAATATGGCCTTTTCCTGACTACATGACGATGGTGCTTACTTTGGCTTTTGACATCAAGCTCATCCCATTCATCTCAACGTCATCACACCTCGCGTCCTCTCTCACACACACACACACACACACACACACACACACACGCCGTTACGTTCCGTTATGTACTCTCACAACCTTATTAAATTTCTGTTGATGGCAAATAAAAAGAAGGGGTGTGCTGTTTTGTACATTTGCTGTTTGTTTTCAATGTTTTTTTGGGAGCCTTGTTGTCTGAAAAATGACTAATCGCGCAATAAAATGTCATTCCACGTGTCCCCGTCTCCGCACAACTGTCTCCGCTCTTCACACGGATCGCCTTTGTGTACATGAAACTGTTCACAGTGTTGCTTTTCCACTGAAGCATTGTATGCAGTCAGTGTCTTACCTGCGGTGGGTAACGCCGCATCGACGTTTGGTGTCCGTCTACATTGGTGTCCCCCCCCAGGATTTTTTGTGATTTTTATTTTGTAATCAAAATCACTGATTCTGAGGTGTAGCTTTAGAAATATTTGCGGATAATTTTGTGAATTTCTTTTTCCTCATTAAAACCCCTTACAAAAAAAGAGGAGAAAGAAAATATCAACCAGAGTGGATACAAAAACAAAATCTTTTTTATTCTTTAAATAACTTCAGTAGCTTGATTTTTGTTTACCAGTTATGTCGACCACAGACCATGTCATCAAGTAAGGATGTGGCAGCAGTGTCGTAGAAGTAAGAAATACTGCCACCTGCAGGTGGGAGTTGGCAACTGACATTTTTGCAATTAACTCAATTAAGAAGTAGCATAGAACAATGCGCGCATTGGTTTTGTGTAAATTTTCACGATGGTGGATTGCAGCACTTGACTTGTGTACATTGGATGGTTATTCTCAATGAACCTGATAACTTTCTTTTACATGATAAATGGAGGTAGGAAGTGGTGCACCGCCAGTGAGCATCCTGTGTGAAACAAACTGAGAACAGAATATGTTCCGGTCAGAATAAATGTCCGAAAATCGAGACATCACAGAACTTCAAGTGAGAATGTTTTATTTGATTTTATTTTCACAACACGTCATAAATCAGACAGTTACTTACAGAAAGTGTTTCACGTGGGAAAATAATTGGTAGCGCACATCCTCTTGCCTACTTTTACCAGGTAAATAATCACTTGATTCATGGTAAACACAGCCTACTGCACACATAGCAACAAGTGAATAGGTATTATTCAAGTTTTGATGCAGTCGAGACCAGAGTTCTTTACGATGGTAAAAGTCAGCAAACAGTTAGCCTCCAACCAATTTGCATTCACACCAAAAGATGATGCTAAGTCTTATCCCCTGCAGGTGAGACATTAAACTGCTTGACTACCTTTGAACAGAACATCTCTCCAAACAATCCTATGCTACACCTTTAAGAAGGATGATGTGCTGCCAATGTCCAGCTAAGTTGGACTGGTTGGGGCTACCTCAGCTCACAGCTCTGACCCCTCTCCAATATCACGTTTAGCACAGTGCCGCGGACATGTGTGCTTTTAATTTTCACCCTGGAAATCAAAGGCCAGGGTGTCACATTGTCACCACAGCAGGAGAGCAGACACACTGTTGACAGAGCGGTATCATCCAGGAAAGGACTTTTCTCCCTGCAACAGGTCAGTCCACCAAAAGCAATTAAAGCCATATGGGCAGTCTGCGTCCACTGTCAGCCTATTCCAACTGTCTGGAAGAAAAACAATTCTTATTCCCAGTGGAGAAGAACTGGGAACATGAATGTGGAAACCATCCATCAACCACTGAACTACAAAAGGTTTTCAAGTCGATAAACATATTGACTTGAAAACCGTAAGAAATTTAGCAAGTGTTGAGGCAAAATTTTGGGCTGAAAGCACTGCAATTTTTTTTCACTATTTAGATCATTTCTCCTTTTCTGTAAATAAATACAAAATTCTTGCTTGGAATTTCGCAGACATGTCAGTAGCTCCTAGAATAAAAGAACAATGTTCATTTTACTCAAACATAAACCTATAAAAAGTAAAACCAGAGAAACTCTTAATTTTTTCCAAAGCTGTAGCTCTGTTGCTTCTCTGTTTTATTGAAAGCTATTAGAACATGTTCATGTATATCATACCTGGCATAATTACATAGCAAGTGCAGTTACTTTTATTAAATCACTAACCCACAATGTTAAAGATGATACCAGAAATTAGCCTTAGCCTACTTTAAATGACTTTTACACCTAGATTTATGCTACATGTTAACAGTTGCATGGCAGTGATATAAAAGCTTTAGTCACTTAATGTTTGTTGAGTTTAAAAAGGAGTAAACAGGCTTCAACAAATATTGCGCGAAAGACATGTTGGTGAAGCAACTTTAAAAAAAAAAAAAAAGTACATTCAATGAAGCATCTTGACGCTGAATAAAGTTTTACAAACTACTTCAGCTCTCACAAATGTTTTTGACACCCCACTAAATTTTCTTCTTTTTTTTTTTCTACAAACGTAACTCATTACCAAACTCAATAAGCTAATTACTTGTTAAAATGTGACTTTTTTCAGCTTCGTTTGAGCTTGTGTTACACTTGAAAGACTCAGAGTTTTACAAGTAATTTACTTCAAGTCGATAAATGATGGAAGAAGATGATACAATAAGTTGGCCACTCAATAGCTTCTTATAGCATTAGCTACACTAGCCAACCAGAGAAGCTAGCTAGTTAACCTAGCAAGCTCACCCCGCCGAACTAGCTGGAGCGCGAGGTGCATTGTGGGTAATGTAGGCGACAGGTTAGGCAAGCGAATAATGCGCAGTTATACATCTCAAAACGAACATCTCTGGTTTGCTACATCGTAAATTAAGTAAACTGTGTAGGAGTAATAAATGTTGGAGCTCGTTTTAAGAGACAAATTTTCTTTCAAATTTAAGAGCCGAATTTTAAAGCTGTGAAGGGAAAACAAGTTTCTAAAGGAGTATTTTTTTAAAAAGAGGGAAAACGCAGCTCGTTTATTACGATTTCAGCTCTGAGAAAGAACCAGAACAACTTGAACTGTCCACTCGATCACCGTGTAGTTCACTCAGTGGGATTCTCTGATGTCAACCCGTTTGTTTGGTAATGGATTGAAGTCCAGGTATGTTGCACCATCATCCCTGGTAAATGAGGGAGATCAACGCTCAGACTTCTCCCTGATCACCATGGAGACGAGCTGAGTCTTTACTGTTTTGGCTCTTCTGTGATAGTTTTCCATTTCCCTTGAAGTCCCTGTGACTTTAAAGTGATATAAAATCACTTTAAAGCATTTTATATCATCTTTGTATAAAACTGTATGTTTTCCTCTCTCCAATAACTTTATCAGCGTACAGTGAACCACATTTAGAGCCTTTTCACTCAGACTTGCACACTCTCTATTTACAGCCTTTATATTTGTAAAATTAAAGGTATTAAATCAAAATAAACACCTGTTTCAAACCACATTTTTTCACAAAATGAGTGACATCCCTGATTGAACCCCGTGAACACGCTGCATTTGATTAATGATTTAGTTGCACAGAAACAGCAGCATGTTTGGTTTTCTATTACTCTTCTGCACTGACTAGTAAATTAATTGCTTTGTGGAAATTACATTTTTATAGAAAACAAAATCAGCAATGCTGGACTGCTGTTATTGTTTTAAACATAACTGGATGAAAAACTTTGACTTTGTTACGGATTTTCTTATAACGGTTTCAAAGAGGTTGAGTATTGCTGAAATATTTACATAATCTCCCCTTTGAATCTTTGAGGAAAGTGATTACAAATTCTCTGGAAATTGATTACAATAGGGAGTAAATATGTATGAATATATTTTAAATACACTGCTATATATATAAACTATGTGAGACTATTTCCAAAGTGCAGTGAATGGATTTGATATTGCAATCTCTGGCGAGCAGTTTTAAATGTAAGAAGGGGATATTTTGCTTCAAATTCAAATGAAATATTCTAATGTTTATTTTAAATTAATAAAATTTAAAAATAAAAAAAAAATTCATACTTTTAAATAACGCATTATTTTTGTGGGTAACCATGATTCAACCACTTACCAATTCTCACATCGTTTCGTCCACGATAAAACAAATCAGATTCTAAGAAATCCTAAACCTTTTTCAGTAATCTAATAATCTGCTTTGCTCTGTGTTGGCAGTAATAAAGTCACGCCCCAGTCATCTGTATAAAAGCTTACTTTATGAAGCACAGACTAAATATTCAGTAAATATGTCCTTTACATAGTATGCGCATTCTGTCAAAAAGTTCAAATATACAAACGAAACCAAAAAAAAAAAAAAAAAGACCAAATTCTGACACCAACGTGCCAAAGTTGTCAGTTTTTTTTTGTTTTTTTTATCCACTTTTTATTTTGTCACAACCTTATTTTACATCACAGGCCTACCCTAGAACCTACAACACGAGGAATCAAAGGTCAGCACGACAGCCGGACAAACGGACGACGCCGGGGAAGGAAGTCTCCCTGTAAAGAAGCGGTTCCGTTTATCCAAACGGCTTTAAAAACGGGTCGTTCCTCCTTCGGAAGCACGGCTCTTCTTCAGCGGTTTAATTTTTTTTTTTTTCAGTCTGAAAGAGAATCCAGGTTATTCCAGCCAAAGTCCCAAACGAGGATCCCGGACTAAAGTCAAACCTGGTCCTCCAAAGCGGTGGAGGCGTCCAGATCGCACGCTCAGCGTTTCCAACGTGAACCTGCATCCGGGTCGAGTGAGCGGATACCGAAGGTACTGGTCTACAGTTGTGTCATAAACAGTTACGTTGGGGGGGCGGCGAGTGGGGACATGTTTGTGTGTGATTGGGTGAGCTGAGGCTCAGTCAATTAAGGTGCTCACAAACAGATGTACTAGCGCATCTCCTGTTCCAACCACCGTCGTCTTCTTCCAGGAAATTCAGGTCCGTTGGGTTGCTTTTTATCTCTTGGTTTGGGGGAAAAACAAAACACATGAGCCGTAGATCTGCTTTGCCTGTTCTTGGTCTCTACTAAGAAACTTAAACTAGTCCCTTTTTCCTAGAAGTCGCTTCTCACCGACAGGAAACGTGTTTTGATGGCTACGCTGCCGGATACCGACGGGCTTATCGACTTAGAAATACGAAACCGGAGCAGTCCCGCTGCTCCGCTCTACAAATCGGCTGGTTTCCGTTTCCCCGCAGTGAGACATCAGCTTCAGTCGGTGCTGGATACTGGAAACGGGCCGGAGAAAGTTATGAGGGGTTATAGTGCATGTTCAGTCACAAAGATACCGGAGAGGCTCTGGAGAGACCCAGGCCTGATTGTGCCGACGGGAAGTCACACGCGACCAATCAGCTCGTCGTACGACGACGAAACCCAGGTATTTAAAAAAAAATAAAAAAATCCTTCAGCTGCTTTTAGCTTCAATATCCCCACCGGAACACATTCACACACAACGACCAACATAACCTGCATTGGCCAAACATATTCTGCTGCAGCACCAAACCAAAGAGATTCTATCTATTAAACTTTTCCACATTTTGTCACAGTTTTATGAGCCCAATCAGATTTTGTGCGACCACAATTTGAGATAAATTAGAACAAAACTACTTTTAAATTTAAATCTGGTTGCAAAAGTGTCAGACGCTACACCAAGCGATCAGCCTTCTGGTTTCCCTCTGTCGTCTTGGTAACTAGGGGCCCCGCCTCTCGTACTCTAAATCGGCCCTTGCTTTTAATTGCCGTGTTAAAACTTGGCTGAATACAGCAACTGTTTTCAAATGCGGAATCGCCTACATCTTGTTTCTATTGCTGGGAACGGACGAAGTTTTTTCCCCGTTTTCCTCAATCGAGTCGAAAAATGTTAGACGTAACTTTCTTCCAACGGGGGAATAAATAAGCCCAAAAACAATTTGAAGGGTTGCATCTATGATCTGGTTTCTACAAAATAAAATCAAAGTTTTATTCAGCTAAAACAGGACCCTGAACGCAGCACCACAGTTATAGTCTGGTAGTTTACTTCAAGGCGTATTCATGAGTTGGAATGACTAAAGTTGCTCTTCAGAGAGTTTCTCTGAACAATGCGACTAATCTGGAGCCGTTTTATAAATAAATAAGGGGCGAGAATTAGATTTCAGAACATCATTTACCACCCACTTCCCAAATACGCGCGAAATGCGTCATGATTTATCGGAGACGATCCCGACGACCCGCACCGAAGTTTGCGAGATGTGATAAAATGGTAAAAAAAAAATTCAAGAGCGTTGCAGACTCCTTTCTGTTCAGTTGGGACAGAAATGCAGCAGTGAGATGATAACAGAGACAACAGCTTGGAGGGTCTTTCTATCCGATCAGCACGTCTAGAAACCTGCTTTAATTTCCTGAAAATGTGAAAAATATGAAACAAATGTTAAGTGTTTTTGGGCAGTTTAAGCAGTCGTTTGATCTCTCTGAGCCAAAGTGCCCTTCAGTAAGGCACTAAACCTCCGTAGTAGAGCAGCTCACTAGGAACAGTTTTACCCATTTTACATCCTCCAAAGAGGCATACATAAAAAAAACCCTTCTGGAAACAGGACGACTAACCTTCTCTGGGCTAAATAAAGTCAAATAAATAAATAAATATGATAATTAGGGACTTTATCCTTCTGAGTTAACTCTACACACTCTCCTCGTACTGTAGGTCCATTCGCTACACGTGCCTGGATGAGTCAAGATGAGTGAAAACGGTCCAATGCTACAGCGGTACGGCGCCTGCCTCGCTACACCCGCCGGCCCACTTCAGGACCGAAGCACAAGGTCCGAAAATAAAAACTAGACGGTTCCGACTTGCTCTCCGACTTACTCAAACCACTTGCAGTTCTTCTCCGAGCTAACGGCACTTCGACTAGACGACTGCTCGACTCTGAGATGATAAAAAGTAATACTGACGGTGCTGCTTCGAAGCAGAGATCACAGTTTGGATCGTCCCGAGTGTGCGACAACGGGAGCTGAGAGAACGGAGGGTTCCGCAGCTTCCCTCAACTATTGCTCAAGGTCAGGATATTCATCAGGTTTAATAACATCTGGGAGGGAGCGGGACGGTTCACCGGGAGGAGGAGGGTGGGGGGGATCCGAGGAGCCACGAAACGCGACGGGCTTGTGACTAATCAGTGGATCCGGGGAGCCTCCCGTTCTGGCCGGAGTGGGACAGGCTGATGGACGGGGAGGAGCGCGTCTTCCGGAGGAGGCACTCTCGGCCCGCCAGCTTAGCGTCCGACATCATCCCGCCGAGAACGCCGGCCTCGATCTTCTCCAGGTCATCCGTCTCGGCGTGGATTTTGGCCTGCAGGAGGCTGATGTACGTCTCGTAGCGAGTCTTCTGCTCAGAGAGGGGGGAGAGGAGAGGCTTTTATCAGAATCACTCAACTTGAAGCTACAGTAGCTAACTTTTAAAAATCTGTTTAGTTTTTTTTTTACACATTTGTTAGAAACAGTCGCTGTGTCACAATAGTATACTCTCTCCTCTTGATGTGCTTTATTGGCATCTGAAGAAATGCCCAACCTCAAAGTATTTCATCAGGACTTTGTATTAAAAGTGGAAGGAAAATGATGCAACGGTTACAAAATGTGTTGCGGCTTTGCAACCAGCCCCGTTTACTCTGACAACCCTAAATGTAACTGGGGTTCATAGGTCACCTAATGAGTAAAGCTGTGTTAGGTTATTACATACTCACTGATCTGTGACGAATGCAGATGTTTGTTAAGAGAATAAAACATCATGAAGGTCGTAACATGATGAACTTTGCTGGAAAATAAATTACCTCAGTAATTATTGCAATGATAAACAATAATATTGTTGTTTTGAGATTATTTTCAACTGATGTATTGATAACTGCTTAATAATACAAGCCTTCCCTCTCTAGGACCAATAAATGTAATTTTGCAAAGAACTTTTAACACTAAAACTGTACGATACTTTAAACATCCGAGATGAATAAAATAAACAAAACTAAGATCCACACACAACTGAAACCATGTATTGAAAATGTTATTTTCCTTCCACTTCACAGTCGTGTGCTGCTTTGTGTTGATCTACAAGCTAAAAATAATTGAAGCCGGTGGCTAAAGACGAAATGTTGCTTCTGGGACAAAATGTTGACCCGATACTTTTTCAAGGCGCTCTAGTTAGCCAGGGATTGCAGCTGATCAAATAACAGAAATCTTTGCGGTTCCTGTTTGCTGAAGCTGATCAAACAGACGTATAGCTGAGCGCCGCAGGAAGTCACTACCTCGTACGTGAGGTAGTGCTCTTTGAGCCGGTACTCCTCCCAGTCGCGGCTCTTCGGGTCGCCCGAAGGCTGCAGCTTCCTGTGCTCCTCCAGCTCCAGACTCGTCTGCTTCAGCTTGTTCTCATGACTCATCAGCTGCTCCGCCTGCGCCAACCAAAGACGGCCCGGAAAAAAACAAGAAAAAAAGAAAAGACTCAGAAATTAGCTGCTGAAAGCTGCGTTTCAAACACAGTAAATCACTTTGTACCTGGTTCAGTCTGGTGGACGAGGACGGCAGGATGGGCCGGCAGAATTTCTTCATGGATCCGATCGCGGCGGGAAAAGCCGGGGCGGAGAACAGCGCCGCCACCAGGTTTATCCGGAAGATCCAGGACATCATCTCCTCCTCACTCCTGCAGAGAGAACGGAGAATAAAAATGACTTGACTGGTATTTGACCAGCAGCAATAGCTTTTAGAAGCTTTTTCTCAGTCATAAAAAAAAAAAAAATAAATAAAATAAAAAAACTAGGGGTGGACCGATCTACGTTTTTCAGTTCCGATGCCGATATCTGATACAGGAAAAACAGGTGAATCGACTTAAAACATTTCTTTATTTAAACACAGACATAAATGTGCTAATTCAAGAAATTATTTGATAAGCTTGATCAAATATTTAAAAACAGCTTCAATCTGTTCAGTTAGACAATGTAAAATAAATAAAGAGAAACAACAGGTTGTCTATTTTGGTCAAACATGTAAAAATAAACAGCATCAAACCTTCTTTCAAATGGTTCAGAAAGTTCAATTAGGGATCCCAAATATAATGTAAAAAAAATAAATAAATCATGATGTCGCTCAGAGCGGAAAGCATAGAATTAGACTGAATAGATCTGTCAGTATTAGGCACATTGTTACCAATATCTGAACTAGAACATTTTTAATATCAGGACCGATACAGATATTATCAGATCGGTGCATCGCCAAAAAAAAAAAGAAAAAAAAAGAAGAAACTCCAGAGCTGGTGTTAATTATTTTAACATTCATTAATACCAACACGTTAGTTCCTGCAGATGTTTCTTAGCTTCATGTCTGAGTTGTTTCTTACGGGGCCTGCAGCAGAAAGACTCTCCAGTCTGAGGTTTTCAGTTTCAGCACATGGGGCTTCTTGCTGTAGTCAGTGGCACGAGTGGCGAGAGCGTGATGAATCCTCACGGCGTTCTTCAGATCCGCCTCGGAAATGTCACTGTCAGGTTTGTACTCATCCTGTTAGAAAACAAAAGAGGAAAATCAGTTTAACAATTGGGTTTTTTATGTCAAGTAAATCCACCAGCTTTACTTGGAAGTCAAACAACTGAACATGTGGTCAGTGCAGGCTTCCAGCCAGCAGAGGGAGACATACACACACCATGCCTCCCTGTCTCGCAACACATTTTCAACCACACACACACACACACACACACACACACACACACACACACGCCTGCATGTGCACAGAAACCGCAGCATCCAGCACAGCTGTCGCTGCGGTGGTGGATGTGTTTCTATGGCAACACAGAGGCAGAGATCTGGTACCTTCTGGAGATATAAGATCATCCCCTTTAGGACCGCGTAGAACTTTTTCCAGCCCCGCCGCCCCTTCGGAGCTGGAAGAGAAACAAACTAGAGTAAAATTTGTTCCACTAATTGGTCAGTGAATGTAGATCTTTAGTCGCCTGCGGTTCGCCGGTCGGTTCTCACTTCTTTTGCCGTCCATGTCGGCGTCGCTCTTGCGCGTCAGCACCCCGTGTTTGTAGGTGACGGCGTTCAGCTGAACGGGAATGGCGATGAAGGGGTTAGTGCCGTCTGTCACCCTGGCAACACGCTTGCTCCCGCCCTCACACTGTTCCTCCACTAATTCTGACAGACTCTTCCTGAGCTCCTCCTCCTCACTGCGTGCGCACACACTTCGAGATTAAAACACCAAGCAAAAAATAAACTTACATATTCCAAAAAATGCTTGTAAAAGGTGAACTCACACTGCCCACTCCAACTTTTCATTCTTGATTGAGTTATACAAGACCTGTGACACAGACAGAAGGAACATAAATCCATTTTCATCTCCGTTCGTTTCAGTTCTGGTGGGAAAGACAGTAATAAATAAAGAGAAATGAAAGCTTATTGTACCTTTAATAATTCTTTAGGGAAGTCATTGCCGTTGTTGAGGCCATCTAGGTTACTAATAAACTGCTGGCAGGACATCTTCTTCCCAATGTTCTGAGGACAGGAAGAAAAGAAACATAGCAGCTTCATCAAAGTTTTATTTCAATGAGTTTTTTTTTTCTTTTTTATGAAGGTCATATCAGTGAAAATGTAGAGATAATGCATTTTCTGTGTTTTATTTCTTTCCCCTTTCGCTTGATTGCAGTTTCACAGCTTCCCCACAGGGTGGCAGTGTTAAGCTGCTAGAGTTCATAAAAGGTGAGCAGCTAGCAGCTACCTACAGCAGAGGGAGTAATTATGGTCCAACATTAGTGTGGGACAAAAGAGAGAGAGATCTGCTTGCAACTGCAGTCAAACTATATGAATATAGATAAAACAAATAAATCTCGGGTAACAACTCTACTGTTTTTAAAGAAACTGTTATGAGATTTGAATGGATTCAAATTCAGTTTTTGGTATTTAGTTATTACATATATAACTGGCACTCTGGTTTATTGGTAAAACATAATCAGATAACTTGTTTGTCGAATTTAAAAATAAAACTACTAATTCCAACATGAGTATGATTAATTATAGGCTTCGCTATGAAGTTTAAAGATTTCACTTTAATGCAACGTCTGCAAAAAAAAATATTCAGCTGTTACTGTGGTATAATCTCTGAACATTTTAGAAAATGAAACATTTGATTTGACCAGATTTATTTAGTGGGAGTCAGGGGGAAGGAGCAAGTTAATAATAAAAAATAAAAATCACCAGTTTTGAATCTTTTCTGTTAAAACTTGAAATTCACCAGCAGGACAAACACTGTCAAACGACACAAGCTCCAGTGAAAGGTTAGCAAAGTCCTCACTTCTGATTGATGAGTATTGATGAATGATCCCCGCTCTCTTTTCTAGATGGCATCAAATGGTTGCTATGGATACGTGGTTCTCCAACAGCAACTTCTAAAATGTGCATATTTAACGTAAAAACGTGTCCAAGTCCAGTCTTTGTGACAGCTGTCACGTGTTGAACTTTGTTCGATTACATAGCCACGTTTGTTTCATTTACAGTCGTCTTTAGCTTTTTACTTGCAGCTTCCTGTTTTATTTAGGCTAATATGTGTTTTCTTAATGTTTCAGCCTTTCACCTGCCTCATGCTGGGTTTGGATTTTCTCAGGTTTAGATGTGTTTGTATATAGTTTTCTAGCTTCTGTTCTGCAAAAAAGCCCAAAATATCATCAAGTAGTTTTGGTTTAGCTTCTAGTTTAATATCTTAGAACACTTGAAATAAGACGAAACAAACTTCCAAGTAACTTTCCAGGAAGAAAAGAGCTTGTTAAAATTATTTCACTTATTACAAGACATTTTTTCCAAAATATAAATGAAATAAAAGTAATTTTTAGTTGATATTAAGGAATTATTGACTTAACAAGCTCTTATATTTTGCTGGGAAGTGACTTACAGGTTAGTTTTGTCTTATTTCAAGACAAAAATTCAATAAGACGACTTATTTCATTGCTTTTCACACATCTTTACTGGGGGACACCAACAAATGTGAGCTGTGCTGTTTTAGCTAAAAGGAGGGCAACATGTCTACAGGGACAGTGTTAGTTGGTAAGTATACTCACCACCTGCAGGGGCAGAGAGAGACCAGAGGCCAGATTTGGTTAGCAGGGGGAAGGGTTTGGAAAGGAGGAAAGAGAATTGAAAAGACAGAGAGGACATTAGTTAATACTGCTAGTGAGGGTAGAAGTGAAGTGAAGAGCAGGGCGGAGGAGAGGCAAACTGTGAACCGACAGCGCTCCAGTTTTCACACCGCACACAGGAGACGGTTCCGTTAGACGAGACATAAGCAGGTCATAAAGTAGGCCGAGGAGGAGAGAATGAAACAGCAAAAAGGATAGACGGGTAGAAAAAGACACAGAAATGCAGACAACGGATGTCAAAGACACGCCGTCCTGACGACGTCTCAGATATTTTGCATCACGTTTAGAAGACTTTAAAATTAGAAATCAGCAAAAACGTAGAAGACGTACATGTCCATGTAGATCAGTGTTGAGCAGCATTAGCGCGCAGGTCAACGTGTGGGCTCCATCTGCAAAAAGACAAAGAAGAAGAAGAACAAGGTCGATGTCGGGGGATCGAAGTGAGCCGAATTGCTCTGTAAGTAAAATAAGGCAAATCCTGAGCGTATTTAATGAGGCAGGTGGAGTCAAACCTTCAGAGGTGGGTGTCAGTGGGTTGCAGTGAGAGTAGCGTTTGGAGAAATGGACGAGGACCCGCTCTCTTTCCTGAGTTTCCCCCATCAATGGAAAGGCCTTTAAGAAGTTTCTGCAACATAAAAACAGTCAGATGAAATGAGAGCTGATGTTAATCTGTTCCAATTTCAATAATGAGAACTACGACCGCTGAAAACCCTACATCACGTCTGATATACGATAGGGCTGAAACAATTAATCGGATTAACCGAGTACTGAAACAATTGTCAACTAATTTAGCAATCAATCACTATAGACTCTTAAAAAAAGAAGCACATTCAGAGCAGTAATTAAGCCAAATCTGTACAGACATTTTGCATTGAGGGCAAAAAAATAAAAATTAATCTTGGTCTGTAAATATATTTTAGCCAAAACTCCTCAAGCAGCTCCACCTGGTTCAAACTCACTAATCTTTTAATGCATTTCCAGTATTGTAGTGGTTAAATAAAAAATCTGGAGAATGTGTCAAATTTTTTTATCCGATTAATTGACTGATCGACAGTCAATTATCATTGATTAATTGATAGATTAATCAGTTGCTAAAATAATCATCAGCTGCAGCCCTAATGTACCGTAAGTTGCACAGGATAATTGACGTCAATACTGACGAGGTGATTAGCTAGTGTGTGTGTGTGCGTGTGTGTGTGCAAAGGTCTTCTATGTCATCCATTTGCCACTAAAATTTGCTGAGTCAGCGTTACCTCAGGGCCCGGTCGAGGGACAGGCCGGAGAAATCAAAGTAACTCAGGTACTCTGAAGCCACCAGCTGACTGAACTCGTTGCTGCAGAGAGAGAGAGAGAGAAATAATCAGCATCAGAAGGTCAACGTGACACCAGGCTGTGAAGGATGTGGCCTCTTATGAAAACATTCAAATCTCTTGAAGTTTTTCCACATCGTAACCACAAGATTCTGCGTATTTTCCACTAGGATTTTATGGAGCAGACTGACACAATGTGGTACTGATCTGTGAACCGACGGCTGGAACGAATGCATGAATCTAAGATCGTTAAAGTCTCGTCAGGATGGAAGTAGTTTTGTTTTTGTTCTGTTGATGTGCAGTGCTGGTTTTTCACTGGATGCAGTTTTTTTGTGAGCTGGTCAGAAAGTTAAACTTTGGTCTCACCTACAGCTTCTTTTGTATTCCCTTCGACATCATGAGCCGTGGTGATCCATAGGTGTTTGGACTTGTAGCTTCAGCCATTTTATCATTTCTTAATAGTTTGTTTCATTTTAGTTTATCCCTTGTGTTAGTTCAGTTATTGCCATTGTGTATGTCACGACCTATACAAACACTTAAAAAAAATAAATAAATAAATCAGGGGTTTTACTCAAACTCCCCAAAAAACATGTTTCTCTTTCATAAGGAAAGTTTTCTGATTTATTTGAGAGAAACTAGTTACATTTACTTGAATTTTTTTTTTTTGTGTCCCGACAGCACTTGTTTCATTTGTTGATTTTTGTGTTTTTTATGATGTAAAGCACTTTGAACTGACTTGTTACTGAAACGTGCTACGCAAATCAAGTTTGATTGATTAACTGATATAAAGTATTGCTGCTCTTACTTTACTAACATTTCTGGATACTCTCGCCGCTGTGAGTCACTTCACTGAATAAAGAACCAAGTTAAAAGTTTCATATAGGAAAACAAAAATTTGATTGGGAAATTCTCTCTTGTTTTTTGCCTGATTCTATTATTTTCTAATCATACCATTTATGGGAAACATTTTCATTTTGGTCTTTAAAGTACCAACATTTCCACATAACTTTATATTTCTGTCCATCTGGTTATGCACTTGTTAAAAAATAAATGATTGATGTTTTGATCAGTCACTCTGTAGCCAAATGCTTTTTTTACTCTTCAGTTTTCTCTTGGACGGCTAGTTTTTACCTTAACTTGCATAAAAACATGTTGAACCAGTGCTACTCTTACTCGAGTTCAGTTTTTTGGCTGCTGTCTGTTCATGCGTTATACTGACTCACTTTTTGCCCAGGTGTCTGGCGACGTCGCAGCGCTTGAAGCCGTCCAGGTGATACAGGCGCTTGGCCAGCCTCTTGGCGGCCTCGCTGTCGACTCGGCAGCCATTGGCCAGAGTGTCGGTACTGCCGCGCTCCAGGCGCTCCAGACTGCCCAGAATGCAGTCCTCCGAGTCAGACGACACGTCTGACAGGTCGGCATCGCTGGGAAAGACAACACACACGCACAAACAGATGCAAGAGCTCAAGTTAATGAACGGGATGAAAAGAAAACAGTTTTTTACCTCAGCACTCAGATTTGTTCTATGCCTTTTGCTCCGGTTCTGGGCTGACGTTGACTGGGGGTAGCGTGTCATAAAGCACGGGACACAACAGGGGCACAGGTCCATCCACCTCCAGTGGCAAAGCATCCTTAGGTTGGAGGGGAGACATTCTAACACTTGACCTTAGCCGTGATGCTAGCTGCACACCTGTAAAGTCTGACTGTTTGAAAGCTTTCCTGAGAATGTCAGACACCTGCCAGGTTTCTGAACCAACGACTCTAAACTATGATTTCTGTGAATTTATGGTTACAGCAGGAACACACACACACAGGTTTGTGCCAAGAACCGCAAGGTGAAAACAGTAGTCGTAGGTGGTAACAAGACGTACACTCATGCTGACTTCAGCAACTCCCATGAAACTGTCCTTAAGGGTAACACTCAAAGTCAAAATGAACTATTCAGCCATTCAGTTTGTGATTTTCCCCCCCGACTGTCTGGCAAAGTGAAAAACAAAACGTCCAATCCTGTAAAAGCACTGAAGATGGGAAAACAAAGACAAACGAGCAGGAAAACTGTAAATAAACATATTTGCTTGCATAACAACATGACAGCTCCACAAGATGATTAACTTTTTTTTTTTTTTTTTTTTTTTGAGTAATAAATCATAATTTAGACAATATAATTGTTCCAGCAAATGGCTGGATAAGGATGAATTATAAACACGTCTCCATTGCAAGTTATTTTCTGCTCCGCTGGATTTAAACGGCACATATTAATTGTTAAGGCTTGTTTTAAAACACAACACATTCGAAAGCTCCTGGAAAATAAAGCATGAAAAAAATAGAAAGAAAAGCCACCGACACGGTTTCAGACGTCCTGTCCCGCGTTACAAAAGCCATGTACTGTTGTAAACTAAAACACAGAGAGGCTAAGCAGCTCAGTTCAAATGACTGATTATGGGTCGGTCCCATACTGTACACAGTTGTTACGCTGTTGTCAAGTAAACAGAGAATCAATGTGCAAGTATTAATTAGTGCCCTGCTTGTTTATTTATGACCTACCTAAATAATGTTGAGCTGCAGTCAGAGAGCATTACACACTTTACTCTGCAAAGTGCTTCACTGCTGAGTCAACCGGGAAGTGAATGAACCTTTTCAGGGACATTTTAATAAACCGTGTTTGTGTTTGATTGCCAGTTTGAAAAATGCTCTTATTTAAATTACTTCTGCACCGAGCAACTTGATTTGTGTCCCAAGAGCCTTCTTCTGGATGACACACTTATGTGTTAACAGCGCTTTATTTCAACGCCACATAGAGCGAGCGTAAGCCGGGCGTTGCTTTGGCATTTGCTTACCAATTTATGACAAACGGCACAGATTTATTCACCTCCGCTCATCTGACTGCCGTTTCCTCATTTCCTGTTAGAGCATGCCTACCGGCGTACTCACCGGATGATTCAGATGTGGGGTTTTTTTTGTGTTTGTTTATTTTTTTTCTTGCTTAATCTGATCAGCCAAATTTCATTACTGTGACAAATTCAATACATGACAGACCAGCTGATTAGATGGCTACCACGGAAGCAGCTGACGCTAAGCAGCCTGTCCGAGCAGAACAACGGCTGAAGGGCAACAGAAACAAAGATGGCAGAGAATGTTTCTTCTGTTTATGCGCTAATGCAAACATTGAACTTTTTCATAGGTCTATATATTTTACTGGGACTATCAAGTGACAAGGCAAATGCATACTTATGGAGTAAAAAGCAAAGCAATGCATTGTTTTCAAAATGTTCCAAAAATAAAAATGAAATGTGTATTCCTCCAAATCACTGCTTTGCAGAACCAAATACTTTAACAGAAAAAAATAGAAGGCAAATCTTTTTTTTAGACAGAGTTGGGGAAAAAGTTCAATCAAACCAAACTACAGCACCCAGTAATCGGTATTGGCCCCATACTGGTACAGTAGTTTTATTTATATAGGACATTTTCAGCAGCAAGGCAATTGAAAGTGCTTTACATGAATTAAAGGAAATTATAATAAAATAAAACAAGCCAAAAGGAAAGAGCAAAAGAAGAAAAATAATCTAATAATGTTGATCCAAGGTATATAAACTAGATAATCCTGATCAGGGTTGCTAGATAAATATAATCCTCTGGTCTAATTCCTTTTCTGGGTTAGAAGAATAAGAGTCTTATTCTAATAAGACTCTTATTATAATCTAAAAAGTATGTTGGTTTAAATAGTGAGCACTTAAAGTTTCTAAATATAAGCTGGAGAGTGATCTAAAGTAATGACAGTATTGATAAATGCTGTCATTTATGAGGACCCGTCTCAAATGAACCAGATCCTCATGTCTCGCATTCATTCCTCATCAGAAATTGTGCTAAGCTGAACAGGTTACGCAGCACAACGCTAGCCGCCATCATTTTTGTTGTCATCCACCCATCCACATGTAGAATGAGAGCCACAGCCGTGCGTTTCTGCCTTCTCGCCTCTGGATCTTTGTTGGACCGCAACAAAAATGTTACGGTTCAACTGGGGAGCGTCTCTGTGCACACATGGATCTCAGATAAAATCCTGACATCATATACAAAAGTTTGTGGTTGTAACAGGATGGAAAGTTTAATGCTATGTTAAGACACTTGACCTACGACCTTCATAAAGGGCCTGGACGTCTTTGCAAGGATTCGCACTTCATCTACCCATTTACTTCTTTGGACTTAAAAAAAAAAAAAAAAGAAGTTATTTATCGTATCAGCACATCTCCAGGCAACATAAACGGCTGCATTGCGATGAGCTGCCTCATGTAAACTCCTCCATATTATCGCGGCGAAGCATCAGTCGCACGAACCGCGTCGAGATGGCAGATAGAGGCGGTCGAAACGGAGCGTGAGCTCGGCCTTGGGGACGGGGTGGGGAGTTTCCAGGAGGCTTGAATAAAAACAAAAAGAAAACCCACTGGAGTCATCTGATTTTCTTTGGAGATGAGACTTAAACGCTTCCTGTGATGCTCCCAGCGGAGAGGCTCCGGACACGTGAAACAGGGCGGAGGCCGACAAGAGCGAGTCCCTTCAATCTGCAGCATGAAACCTGTAGGGACTGCTGCTTATCTAGTCTTTAAATTCATATAAACGCCATATAGAGCTACAGAAACACCTTGAACTCATCGGGCCTCGGCTACAGACTCCGATCACCACAAACATAATGAAAAGAGGTCACTGCTGAGCCGTCCTGCTCTCGCTTGTCTGACCATATTAATTCCCAAGCTTCAGAGAGACCTCATAAATCATTCACAACGGATATCAGACATGGGGCAAACATGATGTGCGCGCACACACACACACACACCCACACACACACAATAATGGAGATTGGACTCAATATTAAAGAATTAGACTCAGATTTCGAGACCAGACACTTGGAGTTGCCAAAGGCCAAGTGGCACACAACAATGCTATTAGTATATCTAAAAGCACAATTCTGCACCCCGAGGCCAGGCGTACTCAGTCAGCATGGCCGCCGCTCAGTCTGCACACGCGTGTGTGACTGTGTCAGAGTCAGAGAGCATGAAGAGGCACGCCTGTGACTCACATGCTAATCTTTTGCAGAGTACCGCCTGTACCTAGAAAAGCCATGCAAGGTGTGAGTGGGCATGACTGGGAGGGAAGTGGATGGTGTTGTGAGTGTGAGGAAATAATCCTGAATAATAGGGAATTGGCCAAGTTATGCAATTCAAATGGTTTCCTTTTTCCCCGTGAGCAATGATTGACAGGGAAACCAGAAGCATTGTGGGAAAAGCGTGCGCTTGTTTAGTGATATGTTGCAGCTTGTCGATGTGATTATGTGGAAACGCTGCTGCAATACTGGACCTCAACATTCAAAACAAGCAACACCTCCAGACTGATTTATAGAGTTGCTAACCACTGGTCACATAAACCGTTCTTTGTTCTTTTTTAATTTGCTTCTAATCAAATCTGACAGTGTAGCATTAAATGTGGTGTGTTCATAAGAATATTTAAAGTTTAAATACAAATGAATACAAATGAATATTTGATCATTTCATGAAATGCTTTAGTACCATTCTTGCTAGTTCATAAATTAGTTATACATCTTGGACCCCAGGCTCCAAAAACATGTGATTAGCAATGATTTTTATCTGAATAATTAAGTAACGACCCGACAAATGCAGAGATTTCTGTTTGGAGCTTTAGCCTGCAGCTCATCAGAACTTACTTTAGTTAATCTTGAGTGATTTAATAGAGATAAACATATATGTTTATGTCTCATAAATATGGATAAATAGCTCTATATTAAAATCAATATCAGCTCAGTCATAAACCAGGATCATTGCTTTTTCACTGTGTTAAAGTCAGAAATGTTTATTCAGAGGTTCCTCTGTGATCACAGTAAAACATTAGCAGAACTACTGACTCATTTCCATTTTTTTTTTTTTTTTTGGCATCCTATTTTTTCATGTCGCCTCCCCTCAACCATGAACCCATCAAACGGATCTAAACTCACAGGAGCTGCAGCAGGAAGTCGAAGTGAACATCATATTCCTCCTTCCACATCTCGGGTCCTGGAAGTGAGCGGGGGAAGGCGACCCGCTCATCCTGCAGCGGCCGGGAAAACGGGCATCGTCCCGGTTTGCGGGGTTTTTGACGTCAAGCTGCAAAACGATCTGCCGAGCGCCGACCGGATCCCGGGATTAAAAAAAAACAAAACAAAAACAGAAACCGCCAACGGTTCCCGATCAGGGTTTGGGCTGGCTGGTTCAGAGGCAGGAGGCGGTGGGGGTGAGGTCGCTCTGCGGAGGGTTTCCTTGAAGTTTCTTGGTTGGTGTGGACTCTTCACAAAGGAGAGGATGTTGGAGGCGGAGCGACCGGCTGGACAGACTTGTTCCTGACGGATTGCGCTGTTCCTAGTGGTGGCTTTACAATGGCCCTGTGTGTCCGGGGCCAGAGCAACTTCCTCTGCGCTAAAATGTAGAGACTAGAGGCCAACAGATCAGGTCTGTGTGTCCAGACTTCTGGATGCAACTTGGCTTTTTCTGCATGATTGGAGGCACAGCCAGAAAATACTGGCCTGCATTTGGATTAAAAGTCTCCAAACTAATAAGTAATGAGGATGAATAACAACATCCAATCGTGCTACTATTGCTGAGTATTTGATTGCCTTCCTGCAGGGCCGGATTTAAATTAATAAGGGCCCTTGAGCTGGAGCCAGTTTTGGTACCCCATCACAAAGAAAAAAAAACAACAACATTTAAAACATATAGCCGATGGCTCCATGTTGCATTAAAAAAAAGATTTTTCAAATATTTGAGTGCATTTCATTTAAAAAAAATAAATAAAATAAAAATGCACTCAAATATCAAATATTAAATCCAGGAATGCCACATGCAAAAATAATCCTTGACATCAATATGAGGTGCAATGTAAAACATGCACGTTTTACAACAACAGAATAAAATTTTTTTTAGCCACCCCCCAAAATTCTCTGCCCTGGGCTGTTGCCCCAGTAAGCCCCGCCTTCCTTCACTATCCACTCTATTCCAGTCTCTCTTCACAGCTCAGTCCATCAACTAGAGCTTTACGAAAAGCAAAGCACAAAAAGAAAAAAGAAAAAAAAGAAAGACCTTCCCGGTCCATCAGGGTGACCAGAAATACAGCCAGAGTAACAGTCGAATGGTTTTTAATCAAAGTGCGTTAGAACAGTCTGGTTCTGAGGTCTGCCACCTTTTCAGTCCAAGGAGCCATTTTTGTCTAAATTTCAACAAGAAAAAAAAATCAAACAGTTTTGGTGTAACGTGGTGATGATGGACCCAAATTCAGAGCAGGCAGAGGCAACGAGTGGCTGTGAATTATTTAGTGACAAAATGATAAACATGAACTTACACACCCAAGGCGGCGACAGGGAGCAACAAACAGGAAGTGAAAACAGAGAGAGATGTTTAAATACTGGCAGAGTGACAACAGACTGGGGCTGATGAGCTCACGGGCTGCAGGTGTGAGAGAGCAAACGCAAAATGTCTAAAGTGTTAATTTTTGGATCTGGATCCTGGATACTAGGATCCAGGCAAATACTTCCAGTCAAATACTGACTGGCAGTATTTGTGCCAGTCAGTATTTGTACTGGCACAAATACTGACTGATGGTGACTTGTCTTACTTTATCAGAGCTTGGAGGAAGAAGCAATTATTATTATTATTTTTCGACAACTGGCTGTTTGAACATCCATCAGGTTCTTGAAGGGACTTTCCCGGCCACTGTCCCAATATTAAAGACTAATTAAAGCTATCACTTTGCCTCATGCGCCATCATTCTGAACAAAAAATAAAAAATAAAACATGGATTACTGAGTTGCTGCTGGATCACTGGGGACGGTTGCTCTTAGAGAACGTTTTGATCCCATTGTTTATGTCAGTGACGGTAGGCAAAGCTTTGTGTGAGTCTACCCAATGAGACTAATGTGAACGCTGCAAAAGCACAAAATCTTACCAAGTGTTTTTAGTCTAGTTCAAATGTCTTATCACACTTGAAATAAGACGAAACTAAATCATAAGTAACTTTTCAGAAAGATATGAGCTTATTTCAGAAAATAATTCATTAATACTGACGCAAAGGTACGAGCTCCATTAGCAGATAAATTTACTTATAACAAGCCAGTTTTCCCCGTATTATTGGTGAAATAATCTGAAAGTGGAACTAGAGCTTTTTCATGAATATTAAGGAATTATTGACTTAATCTCTTATAACTTGCTGAAAACTTTCTCATAAGTTAGCTTTGTCTTATTTCAAGTGTACTACAATATTTGTACTACAGATTAGGCCAAAAATACTTGGGAAGATTTTGTGTTTCCTTGCAGAAGAATGATTTGTCTTGGAATAAATCATTCTACGTTTCCAGTTCAGTCAGACTGACAAAGTGAAATTAGAGGCCCTGTCCACATGAAGTCACTTCTTAGGTTGAAGTGATGCTGGCGCATCGATTTATGGCATCTTAAGTACAAATCCAGTTTAGAGTCTCAACACATGGAATGCAAACTGCCACCATAAATAAATGAAGCAGGAAAGTTTGTGAAAATAAGATTTCTGACCGTCTCGAATCGTCCGTCTGCGACCTATAAGGAGCATGTGCAGGTTTTTTTCTCTGGTCACAAGTCAGTCTGCCGTGACTCACCGACTCTTTGTCACTTACTGACAATAGACCAGGCGACAGAATTTATAGACCTGCCCGATGACAGCTTATTTTCACAGCAGACGGCAGATAGGAAAAGTCTCCTGCTTTACCGGAAGACGTTATGGAAATCATAGGCAGCCTAATAAAGTCGTCCTCCTCACACCATGTTTTTGCATTAAATGGCCAGAAAACTCCGCCATGATGCAGAGCTTGATTTGAAAACAAGCTGAGTGTTTCTGGGCTTTTGGCTCCATCTATATAATATACACTCTGACGCCTGCCTGTGTTTCCAGTGAAAACAGACATAAATGGGATTAAATTGGTGCTGATAATTTTTTTTGGATCTAATTATTATTTTCTTTTGGTCTATTTATTGTGATTAAGACTTTTTCTAAAAAGGACATTGACACCAGTCATTTGCAGAGAGTGAAAAAGGAGTTGAAATTTGTTACTGAAATTACAAAGTGATGCATTTTTCTTTATGTAAGAGCAATTATATCCATGATTACAGCAACCAAGATTAAAATCAAGTAAGAGGAAGAAAAGAGATGCTAACGAGGTATGTGGTCTGCAACAACCCTCAAGTAGGTGGTAATTTTTGGTTTATGAGAATTTAATTTCGGAAAAAGAAAAAAAAAAAAAAATCTGGATTTTTGGTCTCTTCGGGTTTCCGTAGTTCAGATGTCAATGCATGCAGGGCTGGCATCTTGTTTGTCTGTTTTACAGCTTCTGTTTATTTTTACTTTGATTTCAGATCAACTCTATGATGAATTATAAAGGAAAGGCTAAGAGTCTTTCTTAAATTATGAGAAAAGGGTCACAATATTGCAAGAGTGCAGTTATAATATCAGGAGAATGAAGAAGTAATTTTATGAGAACCGCAACACGGAAAATGGAGAAAAAATAATTATCCAAGGTTTATATCCAGTTTTAAGATGTTCTTCTGGCAACATTGTGTCTTTATTCCTTTAATATTACGACTATGTTCTCATAATTAACAGAAATTGTTGCAGTTTTTACAGTCTTACACTTGAAGGTGAATTAGAGGAACACAGAAATGAACTGAATCAAAGGTTAAGCACTCTTATTATTTTTTTTTAAAATAAGAGACAAACCAATGTGATATTAATATCTGAATTGGGTCCGATGTTGAAAAAAATTGTACAGATAAGGGCGTATCTATGCAATCTGATTCTATGCTTTGTTAGTTATTTTACTCTACATTATAATTCCTGATTGCACTGACAGAAAAATGAAAGTTTTGTTATTTTCACATGTTTGATCAAGCTTGTGAAACTATTGATGTGTTGAAGTGTGCTCTACTGGGGCAGAGTTAGCAAATGAATTTGCAATTCAGTTCATCTATGTCTCTGTTTAAAAGAAAAAAAAGAGAAAAAGAAACATTTAAACAATTCAGCTTTGTTTTCCTGAATTGGATCGGTACCGGGCCAGACTAAACCTCAGAAGTGAAAAAGTGGATCGGTGAATCCCCAATGAAAGAAAAGCAAATTTATCTAAGAATAGAAGCTGTTCATTTCTGTTTCTGTTGCTTTTAACAACAGTTCTGCATCACAGACAATAAGAAGAGTCATCAGAGCCAAGTGTTGAGCTTTTTCTGGTATCCGCCATGAAAATCAAAACAACAAAAAAAGTTTCACTTTCACAATGAAAGAAAGCTCTGCCATTTACCTGAAAACCTGTTTTTTCACCATAGTGTCGATCTATTTTCCGTCTCGCTCTGTCAGCCTCCCTTTACAGACGCAGCAACGCCACTTAGCTGCAAACAATGAACAATGGTGACCTCTTTTGGCTGAGTGAGACCAATTATGCTCAGGTGTGGGATTGTGTTTGGTGAAACGCTGAACAGCAGCCTCGTCTGACTCGCAGAGATTAACCTCTGGGAAAACAAAACAAAACCAAAAAAAAAAAAAAAAAAAAAAAAACCAGCCACCCTTTTACAGTGAGCGGCATCCCGGGCTGCGGTGGGAAGAGCCTCAGCCAGCCCAAACAGTCGCTGCTACAGTAAGAATGTGGGATGTGTCATTAAACACGGAGTCGAGCTATAAATAGAGACCGCTAAATCTGCCAGCGGTGAAATGAGTCCCTTACTGTGTGCGTTGCGGAAAGTGGCTGGAAGGAAATTTAGTGCTGCAGGATGGTTTTGCAAAAAAAAAAAAAAAAAAAAAAAAAAGTGTGTAGTCATCTTTGTGCGTCTTTGTATGTGTGTATGTGTGTGTGTCTATATGGCTGCCAGTGTGAGAGCCAGGAAAAGATAATCTGCAGGATGTTTCAGCTCAGCTATAGAACCATGCTGAGGTTTTTATTTCCAAAGTAATGCCATGAAATAGAGAGAGTGACAGAGAGAGAGGGAGACATTTCCTATGTGTGTAGTTGAGGAAGCTGTGGGATGTGCGAGAATTAAGCGCAGCCCTTGTTTACGTAAGCGCTGCTGCGGGCCCGGGAGTCTTTTATGCCGATGTGCGTTTCTCACTCCACGTACATGAAAGAGATTAGTCCACACGCCAGAGCCGCTCCTCTGATATGGCTTTCATCTGCTTTGTTTGGCGCTCTGATCTGCGGGGCCTCGCGAGAAGAGCGGGGAGGAACGCAGCGCAGGCACGCAAAATAACCCACCAGGAACAAACCTGAGAAACGTGGGGAGACGCATCTGTCTGTGTGCGTGCTAATAGTAACACCTGAAAAGTTTTGTGCTTTAATGCGACGGTGTGAGCCGCAGCTCATCTTGGTGTGTAAATTGCTGTGACTAATGTCAGCAGCAAAGCTCCATATAATTGGTACAAATAAGAAGCCAGGTTAGAATCCTGAAGGCATTCACAAAAGGCAGTGGAGGCACATTAATAAAAAAAAAAACAAACAAAAAACTAATGTATCATCCTCCCCTAACAGTTTCTGCAGCTTCGTCAGTCACATATGCTGCTCCGACTGCTTCATGCTGCATGCTAATGATTTCTTGCAAACACACACTTCAGCTGTTGTGTGATTGATATTCAGTCGGTGTCATCGCACGCTCTACCAAATGTCAAATATCCACATCCAGAGATGCATGTCTCCTCAAGGAAACAGCAAATTCAATCGCGGCCGAGTTTCTGTGTTTCTGCGTTTGGCCACCGGCCAGAACAATGGCTGGTGTTTGATTGTCACAGCGGCTGATGAGGACAGACTTTCAGATCTGTTAGTTTTACTGCCTGCTTTCTCTTCTCCAGGGATTTTAAAAGAAAAACTCTACACCATTTATTAATCTATGATGGAGTATTGGGACCACACTGAGACAAAACAAAAATAAAAAAAATACAATTATGAGAATGGCCATAACATTAAGACTACAAAGTAAAACTATTATGAGAATCAGGTTGTAATATTATGACTTTATTCTTGTACAGGTCTATTCTCCTAATATTATGTCATTTTATTACTTTATTCCTGTAATTGAATTTTAAAAAGATTTCTTAGCACGGCCGTATATACTGTCATATTAATCGACACTATTTAGGAAAAGGCAAAATTATTAAATCAAACCTACTAAAAGTAATTAATGTCACATACAGGCATTGAAAAGGCAGTATTATGTATTTTTAAGGCACATACTGCTATTTTGTAGCACAATCACACAATTATGCTAACTTCAGTTGTTATAAAAATGATGTTGAAATCAAATATGACTTAAAATAAATCTCACTTTACAATTTAACAACATGAAATTGGGCCTCTGTCTCTTTAAGAAGCTCCTGCTCTTTCTGAAACTCAGCCTTCAGGAAGTCGTCACAACATGGCTCCTCTATTAACCCTTTAATAACGTTTTTGCCACCGTTTACCTGAGAAGCAGCTCCTGAAAAGTCATGTTTGGAGTTTCCCTCAAATTAAGTGGACAGTAAGGTGTCCCGATCAGGTGAGGCTTTACACACGGCGCGCTTTTTGTAGTGAAAAACTATTGATGCTGCCACATTCCCACTGTGGAGCATGGCAGTGGGAGCGTCATCCTGTGGGGAAGAAAACCTGTCTGTGCAGGTCGATAAGAAATAAAACACACTTATCACCACTTTCACTCTTTTCCACTTCACAACTACACACTACTGTTTGCTGACCTATCCCATAAAATCTCAACACAACACGTTGATGTTTGTGGCTCAACATGATAAAAAGTGAAAAAGCTCAACGGTACGCATATCTTTGCAAAACATTGTATCTATTGCCGCACAGCCGCTCTGTCCTGCGGTGAAAAAGACGAGCTGTCCGTGACGCTCCGGGAGCCGAGATGTGCAACCGCGGCTCGCCACCGGAAAGAACGGAGGAGAGGAGAGAAGGATGAGAAGCAGCAGAAGAAAAACAGAGAGGGGAAATGGAAAACAGTGGGATGCGATAAACAGAGGAGGATGGTGTGTTTGTGGGTGAGGGGGGGAGTGTGGGTGATTTTAGATGAGGCTCGCCACGCCATTTTATCTCATGAGGAGAAATGAATGGAAGGTGAGACTGTCAGCAATAGCAGGGTGACAGAAAAGGAAGCTCAAAATGTTGTAACAGTGCAAAATAAACATCACTGGCGTCTTATAATGCCCATTTACAAGAAAATCTAAGTAAAGAATATCCTTTTAAATGCAAAAAACTATGTGGATGGAGATCATAGGCTATGATGATAAACAAGCATTTATGAAAGAATAAGTAAGACTTTGAAGTAAAACAGCAAAATCTACTTTTAACAGTAAGAGTGTGCCCCAAAAATCGGTTCACATAACAATTGCGATTCTCATTTACTACGATTCAGAACTGATATAAAAAGTCCCAAACTTGATTTTAAAAAAGAAAACAAGTCTGCTGCCTACCAGCCTCCATTTTGTAATTACGTGGACGTTCTGTCGTCCAGACAGTACTGGAAGGGATGAACGCACGACAATAGCTGCGTTTCCACTGACCATAAAAATGCGCAAATTGGAAAATAAATCCACTTCATAGAGGCACAGCAATTTTGAAAAAGCTCACGTTTTTGCATGAAAGGTTTGTGCTCTAGGATGAGATGGATTTTCAGTTGTATCAAAATGTGATCAACAACCAGATGTTACTACTGGCAGAAAAGACGAAGAAGACGACCGGAAGTGGTAGAAGATGATGGAGCAGCTTGTTTTTTTAACGTTTATAAATGTGATAGACGTTTTTTTATCACGTTTTTCATCGCATCTTATTCCAGCAGGATTTTAATTGCGTTATTTAATGGAATTCGAAAGTGTGCTTTTTTTTGACATTGAGGGACAAAGTTTTGCAAACATAATGAAAACGTAGATAATAAAGAGGAAACTAAAAAGAAAGAGAGAGAGACATTCAACCGACTTGCTGAAGGCAAACAATTTGGACTTATTTTGTTTCTCAGAATCCCAGAGAAGACTGAGATTGACATAAGTTTTACTGTGGTAAAATTCACAAAATGAAGATTGAGGACTTCAGAAACACTGCAGCTAAGCTGAGATATGTCACCACCTCTGGTACAGAGCTCTGTGCAAGGTGGTGTGTGATTGGTCAGAAGATTGTGGCCGTGTTGGACAACGTTGTTGATATTTGCTTCAACCGGTCCGCTTCCACTACCCGGTCCGGTTTTTGTATAGAGCACTTACCCGACATGGTGAGGAATTTCTTCCCTAAATAACCACCAAGACTGTCAAATGGCTAAAAGATTCTGGATGGAAACTGTAACGCTGTCATCCACAGAAAGGTGGCGCTCTGTCTGTGACTGCTTTGTGAAAACGCAATGAAGAACGCATTGTCTCCAAATGTCTCCATTTGTCGTTCTGCTTTGCTAAGCAGACTGGAGCAGAGCACGAGGATCCTTTACACATCTATAGATTAAAGCAGGAATCATTATGGATAATAGTTTTTAATCAAAAATCGGTTTGGAATCGAATTGAATCGTGGTCCCAAAGACGGGAATCCAATTGTGAGATGGGAAAAGATTTCCACTCCTAGTTGGAGTTCATAACGAGGTCAGTGCATTGCAGATCTCCATTGACGCGACACAAAGTGCTGTCATGATAACACATTTTACTGGATGATAAATTATTCCAGTAATTATTGCAATAAATTATAATATTTCAAGAAATATATTGATAATGGCGTAATAAAGCAAGTTTACCCTCTCAAAGGCCAATAAACTTTAATTTTCTACAGAACACTGAACTCTGGAGGATATTTTATAAAACCCCAAATAAATAAAACATGACAATGTGACGGAAATAAAAACCACATGCAACCCAAACCATGAATAAAATGGATTAAACAAAAAAAATGAGGCTTCAAAAAATACTAATCATCACAATGGAAACCATCAAGCTCGTTTTAATTGATTATGCGGTTAATTAATTGATTAACGGCTTATTGCGACAAGACTTAGGGACAAATTTCTAATAAATACTACCAACAGCACTAAACCCGACTTACTCAAAAACTGTTAATGCTCCCCATTTAATCCTGTTCAAGGACCAAAGCAGAACCGGGATCAATGTGCCTGGTGAAAATGGATGCTGCTGAGTGTCTTTAATATTCTCCCTTTAACACTGCCAAACAGATGTATCCACTCCACAGTTAAGTGCACAAATGTCTGGCAAAGCATGGCCAACACGCAGAGCAATAATCACATTCACTCTGAGAACCCGCCAGGCTGAGGGGAGGCTGAAGACGATGATGTCATGACACAAACAATAGCTCATTGAGGCTGGCGCTGGTGGTCAGGAAGCGAGGACGTCCTTAAAGAACAACATCTGCGGACTGGAGCGACATGGAGCCCGGGAGCAGAGAAGAGCCGCCGACTAGAGGCCTGGCGTCGGCCGGAGCCGCCGAGCACCAGGCGAATCCCCACGGTTTGCTGAGCAGATCATGTCGGAGGGACTGTTTGGTGTTGCGGTCCGTTTGGACCTGCAGGAACCGTGCAGTGCAGGAAAACAGACTTCAGAGACGGTGGAAATGCCAGCCGGGAAGACCTATGGCCTTAAGTCGCAATGAAGCAGCGAGGTTTTACCCATATGGTTCTGGTTAGGGCCTCCCCCCGCCCCTGGTGGCTCTGCGCCATCTTCCTCAAGTCTTTTAGGGCTATTAAGGTAATTATATGTAAGGAAGTAATGTAAGCTGCTGCTGTATTCCCACAGTCCCATGGGGACTTTGCAAATGATGCTCAGAGTGGATGAGTTTACGATCGCAGAGGAAAATCGTTAAACCAGTTCAAAAGATTTTCTCTCTGTAAGGATCCTCCATCATCTGAGAACATTGTGGTTTAGAGACTTTTGCATTGTGCTTTTAGCTACCATTTTCCTCCGATTCCCAACCCTAACCCTTTTATATTTGGCTTACCTGCCTCGGTCTTATGTAGATTGTTTTTGCATCGCTCTTTCTGTGTGTTTCTGTACAGCTGGTCTGCATTACTTAACATTCTGACTCTGACATTTACTCTCTCTGCTGCTCCTTGTCGGGTGCCTCATGTTGTCATCGCCTTTCGTTGCATTGTGGAGTTTCCTCCGGCATGCTTATGGCTTCCATGTTGGTTCAGCAGATTCTTAGATTAGTGTTTCAGACTCCCTGCCATTGTAGCACCTTTGGTTTCAGAAAGTGCAGTTAGATTTTTCACTATAACTCTGCAGGTCCTGCATGCTAAACCTACATCCAGGAAATCTTCAGCGTCTTAGCACCACTTACCATTTTTGCAAATACCCTTTTTGAAAAATGGTTAAATAGACAGTAAAAAAATGAGCTGGTCACTAACTTCTCTCTTTTCTCTTTTCAAGTGCAAAAAGCCCTTCTTTAGAAAGCTACTTTCAAACCTTAACTATTAAAGTCTTTCACAATTGAGCCAATATATGACTCTCACTTGGCAACAGAAAGCACAGGCGTCAATATAGAGAGAAGAAGAAAGACTAAACATATTAAGATGTGTGAAGTCGACCTACATTTTCCTTATGTATTGAAAAGAGAGCTGCTTGAAGAAAAGTGAGATTGATCTGTCTGAACTGAAAGGTTAGTTGCTTCTTCTAAAAAAAAAAAAAAAAAGAAGAGCACATGTCCACCTTCAACCCACGCAGTTTTCTCTCTCTAAGCACCCACTTGCAGGGACTCACTTTACTAATGCCACCTGCTGGTTGAGTCAAGGTTACAACACTTTAATTACAGTTTTGTCAGACTTTTTTTTTGATAGAAATGAAACATATATCATTAACAGAAAATAAAGGCGTTACAATCATTTTTTATGGTCTTAAGATTGATCTTTTTGTTAAAAAGTAGAAAATAAAACAGCAACAACACTTACGCTCAAGACAGAAAACACAACTCAACTTTCCATAGTCAGGAGATTATTAGAGTCCTGGAGACTTTTCTGCATCTCTGATTGATACACATTGCCTGCTGATCATTTTGACACAACTCAAACAAACGTAGAACCACTAACTCCCACAACACATTTTATGTCACTAATTACTGGTGAGAGCTGATTTTCAACTCAACCAGTTGGAAATTCATATATCCTATCTTTCGCTGATCAGTAAACACATCGCTAAGAGACGGAAAAAGCTACATTCAGTATCTATTGATACTGGGTTGGGTGTGGAAATCTCTGAATTAATATAAGAATCTATAGTTATTAACGCTAGTTACTGTGCTAACTGCAAATAAAAGATACAACAGACCATTTAAAATGTTTTTTCTTTGGTTTGAGACAGTGAAATCCTGCTACAGTGACTCCTCTTTGAACATGCAGCGTGACACCACAGCTGTTCCTAATATATATAATTAATAACCACTCCTAGCAGGAGAGCTGGAACAATCATTCTCTGTCTTTTATCTTCGTATGTTACAGTTCTTCAAGAGAAATTGGAATCAGTTCAAATCTGCTGGTCAAAAAGCAGAAATTGGGAGTTTGATACAACATTCTTTAAAAAAACATCAGCTAAAACCGAGCACAGAGATGAATTTCAATTATGAAGCCTTACAAAAGGCAAACATTCAAAAAAATCTCCTAAAAATAAATATTTTTTTTTTAGCACTTCAGTTGTTTGATCCTAATTAAAGTGTGTGCAATTATTTGGCCCTTTATCCGTCACTTGTCACTTTACTGTTAGTATTTAGGTCTGTAAAGACAGTCAGTGGTTAGAGTTCCTGCATGTAAAAATGACCTCTGACCTCAGTCTCCTATATATTCATATGCTGACCATACTATTGTGCTTAAAACCGTTTCACCAAAGACGCTCTTTAACTCGTCTTTATCCCTGTTGCTGGTGAAATGAAAAAAAAAAAAACCTAATAATGAAACAAATGATGCTCAGTCTGGTGGAGGAGCAAGTTAAGCCTGGTGGCTCGCCAGGCTGGCAATACATTGATATTGATCAAGTGTCTATTGTGTTATAAATAAATACTGTTATAGACTTATTGCCCAGGCCTGATCTGCAGCAACTAAATGTAAGCTCTTGAATATAACCGGGTACCTTTAGCTTTCTACCTTCACGTCTGTAAAAGCTGCAGAGTGAAACCTGCCTTGTCCTTACCTGACAGAGCTGACCATGGCTCCAGTGCGCTCCCCGGCTCCCTGGGCGTCTGAGTGGTATCCATTGGGAATAGCCCAGCGTCCGGGCTGGCTCAGCGTGAACTCCGACCTGCTGCCTGGTATGGTCGTCCTTAACGGACTCCCCCCCGCGGCGCCGCCCGCTCCAACTGCACGCGCCGCGCTCTGCCCAGCCGTGTCGTCGCCATCGAGGCCGTCGGCTCCGGGCTCGGCCCCTTCCTGCTCCTGAACCGTGGCCAGCTCCAGCTCCAGGGGCTCGGGCCCCTGTAGCAGGGACCTCTGCTGGATGAGCGGGGTCAGCGGCGCCTCGAAGCTGACGCAGCTGTCCGTCTCGTCCGTGAGCGACAGCACGTCCAGGGAGTCGAGGCTGCTGTAGCACGTTCCACCCCTCAGCAGGGCGGACTCCACAATGCGCTCGAACGTGGAGCTGAAGCCATCTTTGTTGTCCACCACCTTGTTTTTCTCCTTCTCTTCCTCCTCCGACTCTCTCTCTTCTTCTTCTTCTTCTTCGTCGTGCGCATCAACCTGCTCTACGATCTGCTCGAACGCCGAGCTGAAGGTGTCCTGGTTTTCCGTTTCCTCTTCATCTCCCTGGGCTCCTTCGTCCTCCTCCTCCTCCTCCTCCTGCTCCACCTCTGTGTCGGCCTGCTCTACAGTTGTCTCAAAGTTGGAGCTGAAAGTGTCCAGGTTGGTACGTCCATCCCGCTCTTCTCCGCCGTCCTCCTCGCCGAGCCCGTCCTCGTCATCGTTCCCGCTCGTACCGTTTTCAAGTCTGTAAAAAGAAAATCAGAAATTATTTTGAGATGACCTCTTTTATTCTGACACACTTTCAAACGAATGGATGACAATGATGTCATACATCCAAATTAACGTTTGATTGGCCACTGCTGTAATTTAAAATAATAATATTCTGCTGTGTCGTTCACGAATCGGGCATACAATTTGTTTTATGAAAGATAAATGTACAGTTTTGGTGAGAAGTAGGTCTGTCACAGTGGCAGATTTTGCTGGAGGATAAATTGTCCCAGAAGTTATCGCGATAAACGATAATATTATTGTTTTGAGACAATTCATGTAATATGATGGCATAATAAATGTATAAACACATTCTCAAAGATCAACAAACTTTCGATTCTAATTAACACTTAATAGTGGAAGACATTTTAAATATCCAACATAAACAAACAAACAAAAAAAAAAAACAGAAACAAAAAACGTAAAATCAATCATGAAGTCTCTGTAAACAAAATCGTCCTTCAAAGAAAAAAGGTTTAGTTGAGACCAGAGCACCAGAATGAAGACTTTTATCATCCAGGTTTTGGTAGAAAGAGAGAAAAGAGAAAAACAATAAATCATGCAAACAGAAATTATTGAGCTCCTTTTAATCCATCATAATTGATTTATTGCTTATTGCGACAGACTTAGTCAGAAATAGGAGATACAATATTTGATAACATTTGATGTCGTCTCACATTAATTTGGTCATTTGGGCTCTTCTTCTTTTCTAAGTGAAATGATTATGGAATAATTCACTTCAGTTCTTATCCCCCAAAAAATGAGTTTTGGGGGAGAAAAATTTATTTAATGTGGATTTAGCAAAATCCAATGTAAATGTTTCACAGAGAAACCACAGGTTTTGTAGTTATAAGACATTACAAATACTAACTGTGAATAACATTGACAATTTTAATACTTTTTGTTGACTGCATATTTGATTGAGCCAAAAAAAATTTTATTTTAAAGACCAATTAAAGTAAAATTAATTGGTCTGGATGAGAGAAAATCCTTATGAATAAATTCAAACTAATTTTGGTTTTGTAAATGTTTTGAAGATAAAAGGTTCAAATGCATCTTTATAAATTTAAACTGATGAGTGCATGTCAACATCTGACCAGAATTGCACATTTAAGACACAAAAACAACACAAACACATCTCAACTCTGTTTTGCCATTGGTGTGCTATCCTGTTTATTTCCAATTTATTCAACAAGTATAATTCCTATTCAATTTTCTTTCATCTACAGCTTCCTAGGCTTTATTGTCTTTTCAAGACAACAAGACAAGGTTATAAGCTGAGTCTGTTTTTTTATATTTATTATTTTTTCATATTTTATTGTTTTTTTCAGCTCAATTGGCTGGAGCTTTTCTGTTAGAAACAGTGAATGAAGCACAATAATGTGTGAGGAAAACACACAGAGAACACCTCTTGAAGAAAAAATGTTTCCAATAAAAAGGTCAGTCACAAGAGGCTTCCTGAGGAAACAGCAACAATAAAGAGGCAGAGTAATGTGATTTCCAGGCACATCATGCTGTTTTACAGCACAATCAAGTAACTGTGTTACCTTCTGTTGTTATAAAATATTTTATATCTCAAACATGACTATAAAAAGAAATTTCACTTTGTAATTTAGCACCTTGAAATTGGCCTTCTGTTTCTTTAAGAAGCTGCTTATCTCTCTGAAACTCCACCTTCAGGAAGTCAAGACAACACGGCTCCTCTATGAACACTTTAACAAAGTTTTTAAGAAGTAGCTCCTATAATGAGCTCAGCAGATGTGCCGTTCTATCAGGTGTTTGCTAAATGCTGTGGGCTAGTCTGAAGGAGTTGAGTGGAGGAGCTGCTCTGTGAGGTGGAAGCTCAGTTTGGGAACCGCCTCAAAGGCGGGGTCAGGTCCAACCAGGCGCTTCAAAAGAATCAAAGCAACACTCCAGGTATGTTTTAGATTAGGGAAGATGATGCAAAGCTCAAAAAAGTTGAATTTACACAATAAAGACCCTTTAAATACTTCATTAAATACTTCAAATAAACTCTAAACATTTAACACCAATCTACATTAGTCATAAAACACACATGGTTTCACTCACTGACCGTTCAGTCGGCTGAGGTTTAGTTCCCTCCGTCTCTGCAGATAGCTGCATGTCTTCATTGTCCCTTTTTTCTTCTTCTTCTCTTTTGCTCCAATGATGCTGTTCTTCAGTTGAACCTTCCTCCTCCTTATTTAACTCCTCTGCCTCTCCCTCATCTTTTCCCTCCGCCTGCCCCTCTCCCTCACTTTGTGCCTCCTCCTCCTCTCTTCCTATGCTCTCCTCTTCTTGTTGCCTCTCCTCTGTACTGTCCCTCTCGGCGGCCTCTTGCCTGTCCTCCACCGCCTCGCCGTGCATTTCCGCAGGTGGGTCGGTTGTGGTTGCGGTCGTGTCGGGCTCCGACGTGTTCTCAGGTGGGGTGGGAGAGGGCAGAGCCTGCCCCTCCTGGGTCATGGTGTCCTTCTCAGAGCGGCGCAGCGGTCCACTCTGGCTGCAGATAAAGACCAGCTGGAGCAAAAGAGGAAAGAGAGGAGAGAGACGTTAACTGCACTGAAGAGAAAGACATGAATAAACTACATGTGACCGTTCGGAGCGTTCAGAGGTGATCCATGGAGCTAAAAAAAAAAAAAAAAAAAAAAAGCCATTAAGTTTTTCACAAGCAAAAGAAAGTTTTAAAACTGGAAAAAATATTTGAAAATCAAAGAAAAAGTTTTGAAACCAAAGATTGAAGATCTGAAGCTGAAAAAAAAAACTATTTGAAAATGAAAAAACAGAAACTGAGAATAAAGGTTTGAAACTGAAAAAAAAACCTATTTGAAACTAAAATTATTTTGAAACTTAAAAAAATAAAAACTGAAAATAAAGACTTGAAACTAAAAAAAGGTTTGAAACAAAAAAATTAAGTGATTTTAAATAAAAATTTTAAACTTAACATGTTTTCAAAAAAGAACATGAAAATGAAAAAAAATGTTCAAAACTATTTTTCAGATTCAAGTTTTTTTTTTATTTTTATCTTGAACAAATTTTATGGCTCCAATTTAGCTCCATAACGATGACAGCAGTTTAACACTTTATAAAACTATTTCTGCATAAAATACACCAAGTATTGTTGAGTTTTTTATATAACAGACCAACATAAAGTAGTGGATTATTGCAAAGTGGAGGGAAAACTAAAAAAGCTTTTCACATTTCTTTTGACAAATAAAAACCTGTCAAACGCAGAATCCATTTATATTCAAAACCCTTCAGGCAATACTTTGTAGAACAACATTTCCCTGAAGTCGCAGATGAAAGTCTTTTGAGGCATCTGTCTACTAGCTTTGTACATTCAGACACTGAATGTTTCCCATTCTTCTTTGAAAAACAACTCAAGCTCCCGTCAGACACGATGGAGAGCATCTGTGAACATTGACTTGCATCTTCTGTAAAAGACTGGATTTAAGGCTGGACTTTGGCAGAAACATAAAAATGTGTCTCACACAATTGCCTTTTTTTAAAAAAAAAAAAAAACAAAAACAAGAACAAAAGGCAACTAAAGTCCTAAATTGTTGTCTGAAACCTTGCAGTTAACGTTTAACCAGAGGTGCACCGACTGCAGTTTTCTGGCCAATCACTGATTTTTAAAAGGTCTGACCTTCTACATCCAAGGTATCGTTTTTGGGGGGTTTTTTGTCTGAAAAGTTTATAAATATAGCGACAAAGCTGCTAAGTTGGTAACACTGGGATGATTGTTGTTAAAATGTACGGATGCACCGATCCACTTTTTTCACTTCCGATACAGATATTTGAGGTTTAGTATCACCCAATACCGATCTGATACAGAAAAACAGCTGAATCCATTTCAAACATTTCTGTTTTGTTTAATGCACAGCCATAAGTATACTAAATTACAAATTACAAATTTGTTTGATAACTCTCATGGGCACTTTTTTCTTCTTCTTCTCTTTTGCTCCAATGATGCTGTTCTTCAGTTTAACCTTCCTCCTCCTCATTTAACTAAAAATAAGGAGTAAATTGTAAAAATAACTTGGTAGAGATTGAAAGTACCGGTCCTTATGGATAAATGGGTAAATATATTTACTCACAGGACATTTAAAGAACCGCGTACAATTAAAATAACCAAAAATATCCAGGCGTAGAGTTGACACTTAGGTCACAAGGGGTTAACTTCTTCAGTTTAAACATAGAATTTGACTCTACAGATCTAAATAACTGTCACAGATATATAATCTAGATTTGTATCGGATCGATTTCTCCTACATTTGATATTGTTTTTGGTATTTAGCATGTCTCTAGAAATAAACAATATGTTGTCAAGATAAAAGTGAAGTTCAATCTTCTGGTGGGTGTTTTTTTTAATATTTCTGTGACGGTAAAGACGAAGAACATGCAGTCTGAGCTTTGACTGAACAGTGTGTTTGTAATTACAAGAGTTCGCTGACAGGCTGAAGTAGAGCCGTGAAGCCACTCTATCTGCCTGATCCTCTCTCATCTCTGCTGACTCATCTGCAGCGAGGGACTCTGTGCAGAACTGCAGTAAAATATTCACTGCCACTCCGAGCCTTTTTTCCTTGCTGCATGCAGGCGCAGGTAGGGATCTGGTTCGTCTGGAACAAACTCTCCCAATCTGCCAACAAATCGCTGCGGCCTCTCAGGAGCATTTCTAACATTTCCGAGTCCAAAACATGCAGCGGCGGGATACGCAGGGGCTCGGATGTGAACCGGTTTCGCTCCTCTGATCCTGCAAACGCTTTGAACGCGAGGTCGCCAAGGGCACCCGCTGAATGTTTCATCAAAGTTGCAAAGTGACGATGCAAATTATGCAGAAGCCTGGAATAATTTAACAAATTGGTCCCCTCATTTCGAGCGGAACGTTTCGTTTTCTCAGGCGCCACGTCGATGAAAAAACACAGATGAGATACAGAATAAAGATATCACACTTACAAGCTTTTATGTCTTGCTAATGTGTCCTCTAATCCCCCTCTCTCAAACTGATGATGCTGCTCTGATCTCAAAGGACACTCTGGCAGATTGCTCAAACAAATTCTTCCTGAATCCATAATCAGCGATTAGCCTCCTCCTTTTATTTATTTATCTATTTCGCAACCAGATGCTTTTAGCGGACGCCATCTGCAGAAGCATCACTCGTTTTCAAGTCATCCTTTGCCGTTCCTAACTGCATTTTCACACAGTGAGAAAAGTTCCTCTCAGCGTAATGAGTCTAAAAGTGTCTCTGGCACTAAATCATTCATGGATTAGTATCTTCTGACTGTCTTCAAAAGCTGCTTTAGGATGAGCTCAACATAATCCCAACCTCAGGTTCTCAGTGTTCAAAAAACGTCCCCAACTTGGCTTCGCTGCATGTGAACCAGGGCTGGACATTTATCGTATCGCTTATCATTTATTGTGATAAATTTCTAGGATTTTGATTAATTGTAGTCACGATAAATTCCAATTAAGGATGTTTAAGCCTCCACCAAAACTGTCCTTATTGCTGGGTTTGACAGATTGACTATTTTCTCCACTGTTTGTTGAATGAAAGCATCGATGAATGCCAATAAATTTACAGAGCGATATAAATCACTCTTCTTCATGTGGCTGGTGTCTTAAAGAAACACATCTTAAGTATTTTTCAACAGCAGTGTTTGTGTTTGTATAATTGCTGTGATACACATTTACCTAAAAAAGATGTAATAAACAGTACTTGTCCTCACTTTTATTGTTATCGCAATAGAGCGGCAAAATATCGCGATAAAACTTCAAGTTGTATCGCCCGGCCCTATTATGAACCACTTCTACCCAAACATCAGCAACCTGCATCCATTTCTGCTGCTTTTCAAGGAGGAATATTAAGATGCAGTCAAATGGACTACCAGATATGCGCAAGTGGAGCAGTGACACGTCGCCATAAATGGAAACAGTGAACCGGTTATGAAACCAGACACGGTAAGTGGGAATTCTTCGTCTCCGTCTCTCTCCCCCCTTTGAGTCTCCTGCGTCCTGTTTTCCTCCCACTCTGCCCTCTTCATCTGTTTCACATTAGGTTTGCTGCTATCTCGCACAGCCTAACTCCGCTTTCTCTCATCTCCATCTCAGCCTCTCGTTTAGCTATAATTGAGCTAAATGGGACTTATCCGACGGGGTGGGAAGAAAAAGAAAAAAAAGAGAGAGAAAGGCTGTGGAAGTGAGAGGAAGTACGAATTTGGCTGCAGAAAGGAGAGAGAGGGCGCAGATGTGCGCAGGCATCCCGCATGGACGGAAGTAGAAAACACAGCCAGAGATGGCGAGAGGGAGTGTGTGTGTGGGTGTGTGTGTGCTGCTGCATCTTTGTGTGCCAGACAGGAAGGACTTTGCGCCTTCTACTTTTGTCAGCCAAACGCCAAGGCTCTTAAGCCTTATCAATTTCCTTTAATTGGAATCAGACCACCTGCCAATCATGTGGACAACACAGCAGCACAACACATAAAACCCGCTGCAGCACAAAGGGCCAAACTGCCATCAATGTAGTTTTTCCTGAAACAGAAACACACAGAGAGAGAGGTACACACTACTCCAAGAATAGACCCAGACACACACACACACACACGCATGCACACACACCGTGCTCTAATTTATTGATCTGTGAGACGGCGTGCCGCAGTCCGCTGAGAATCCCCCGCTGATGAGCATGACTGGTCTCTACAGGCAGCAGCAGAAAGGCAACGCTACAGAAGTAATGAAACTGGAAGCTTTTGGAAACCAGAGCAGCTCGGGGGAAAATCTCAGAGCTCATCTGGAAGAGTTTCCGAGTTTATTTAATCTAATGTCGATTTAGGCACGAAGGCCATTACAAAGCAAGACACAAAAAAAGCATAACATTGAGGAGCAAATCTCCCTCTTTTCACAAAAAGATGTGAAACTGTTCACATATTTAGACTAAAGTAACATAAGATTGGTCATTTTGATTTGGACAAAACATAAGACGGTCTTATTGTTTATAGTGCATGAAAGAAAAACATCTTTCTGTCATTTTGTACCATAACAACCAGGTGGATATCTCACACCTGCTTTGATTAATCTCCATCTAAAGTAATTTTCTATAATCTGCGTACAGTCTTCTGTAACTGTATGTGGTTATCTGACTCCAATAAATAATATCCCATCAGGGTCATAATCTGTCAGGCCAGAAGGTGATTAGAACCAAAATGAATAGAAATACAGCGTAATGCAAAGTTTTCAGATAACCACCCAGAATTTTGTAAACTTTTACGCAGGGTTTGATGATTTAAGAGACCATCTACACCCGATATTTATGGAAATACTCAAAAACAGCAAGCAATTAATCAATTAATGAATTAATTAATTATGTTCACAGTGACACCCGAAGTGTTGCTGATGCTCAGTCTGCTCAGTCTCTACGTTGAGAAGCAGTTTGAAGGTTCGTTCCCTCATTAACGAGTTGGTCACCACATCATGCAGAGCGGCTTGGAGTGCGGGAATCACCTACTGGGATAAATCCATTCTCCTGTCTCTTCTCTGGGCCTTCTCACCTTCGCAAAGAAACTTTCCAAAGAATCTGATCTGTTTCTGACTCATTTTGCTGCGTGTGGCCTGAATGTCGGCACGCAAGATGTAACAGAGAGAATCCGGTTAAGGGATTTTCAAAATAAAAGATCCTCCAGACTCAAATAACACATAAAACGGAAATATTTAATTATTTCTTGTGCCAGTTCTGTGTTTCATTTGTTCAAAATGGTAAATATTTCACTATTTACTGTTTTGCTATACTAGTTTTCAAATCTCTTAGTCATCATCACAATACGTGATTTCTACTAAAAGTGTTAGCATTTTTTTAAATGTTCAGGTTGGTGTATTGTGTAGAACCAAAGTGAGACGGTATGCTGACTGAACAGGGTTGGAATATTGATTGTGAATTTAAAATATCTAGTATGACATAACTGCTCAATATATGGATTTCCAATTGGACATCTCAATGTCTGCATGTGCAATAAAGAATGCACTGGACACCAAATAGCCTCTAACATCTTTAAATAGCATTCATTCACTTATTATTTGGACATTTGGATGGACTTTCACTGCCTTTAACCCAGTTGTGATGTACGATGTTGTAACTAAGATGCTAGAAATCATAATGAGGTCAGCATAATGTGCAGAACACAGTTTGTTGGACTGAAGAGTTGAGTGTGTGACCAGGTGGTCAGCAGCACCAAAGGGCACTGTTCTCTCAAGACACAGCGATTCTGAATCGAGATCAGATTTCACCAATAAAGCTGGTGTGTAATTTTAATTTGAGCTGAATGGAGCACGTGGATCCAGTTGAACGAATGAACCTATTTCTTATAATAAGTCACTACATTACAAGATGATCCCACGGTTCAAAACTGATGCTGCTGATGTAAGTCACACTACTCCATGATTATGAAGTGTGATTCCTGGAAATGCAACAATACTTAGTCCAATGAGGGTAACGCCAAAAAGAAAGCATGCCATTCCCAGATGAAAAACAGACGATAAAAGACCATCTTCTGTGTAACTGTTCAGGAATTTTCCACTTAATATTTATTATACCAATAAAAAGAACGAGTTTATAGTGCCTTTAAGCAGGGCACTGTGGGGAGTACGCTGCAGTCAGATGTTACTGGCTGTCAGGTGATGCAGTGGATGGGATTATCCTGGATTCCCAGAGAGTTTAGCAAATGAGACAAACAAGATAAAAATCCAGAAGCACCAAAATTGACACAATGCAATGTTACAGAAAATTACAACCTAAATATGGTGTTTGATAAAATTGTGTTTTGCTCTATGAAGACTTAATCTCCTTAATCCTTAATCTCTTTCTATCTATCTATCTATCTATCTATCTATCTATCTATCTATCTATCTATCTATCTATCTATCTATCTATCTATCTATCTATCTATCTATCTATCTATCTATCTATCTATCTATCTATCTATCTATCTATCCTTGTTTTACTAAACATCATTGTAGTATCTCTTCGTGGGTGTAAGTGTTCGCCACCAATTGACCACATTCAACCTGTCTGACCTCATTACATTCCTAGTGCTGCCCACAGTCAGTCCAAACACAAACGTTTGTGTGTAGCTCTTTTGTTTCTGCTGCGTGACTCACCGAGTTTCTTTCTAAAAGGCAGCAAAAACAAAAGGTGCGATGAACACTACGCCGGCGCTTCGGTGCACACGCCAACATCGAGATGATTACGCCATTTTTATGTATATTTTTTAAACCGTATTTCATAGCCAACAGACGGAAAACAATGACAAGTGGCTAATACCACATGGTTTTGGTGGGGAAATTAAAAATGTAGGCAACCACAGTGAACGTCTATCGGGTCAAGTGCTGCCACTAATATCACAACAGCCACTGTAAACCCAAAGACCCACCAGGAGGACTCTCTAAATACTTTCTATAAGGAAGTAATTAGCTGTCAAAATTAATTTATGAAGCTGCCAGGTGAAACGATTGGTAATATAAGATCTGCATACTAAAGACACCACAGGAAAACCCCCAATGTGTTTCCCTTTTTGTATCCCTCCACAGTGGCTAAATAGATTATTCATGCCCCTCTGAATTTTTCACATTTTGTTGTGTTACAGCTAAAAAATAATGTGTTCTGGGGTTTGTTTGGTTTTTTTGGTACTAAAATAGAGGAAATAAAATGACACATAGGTTTTTAAATTTCAGACAAGAAAAATCTGACAGCTGTGTGGTATTCATTTCTATCCAACTCCTCTGAGTTAAGACCTGGCAAAAACACGTTTCCCTGCAATCACAGCTGTGAGTCTTTTGGGGCATGCCTCTACCAGCTTCGTGCATCAAGACACAGACATTTAGCTCAAGACTGCAGGACAATAGGAAAACATACAATATGGAATAATGTCAGTGAAAGTCGCATGATTATCAGCTGTTGGTGAATGGAGTCTCTGATTAATGCTTACTTTGCCCAACATGCTAGTTTCGGTGGATGACTACTACTTGGTAGGTTTGCAATTCTGCCATAATCTTTCCATTTCAGGATGATGGGTTGAACCGAGCTCTGTGAGATATTGTTTTATGAACATAAACTTGCTTTAAACTTCTCCACAACTTTCTCCCTGGGCTGTCTGCTGTGTTCCTTGGTCTTCATGATGCCGTTTGTTCTCTTATGTTCCCTGAAATACCTCTGAGGTCTTTACAGAACAATTGGATTTATGCTCAGATTCAATTACAGAAAAAGAGCAGTTATAATTATTTTCTCAACTTTAATTAGAAAAAAGTCAGAACAGTAGATGTAAGAACTTAATTTTTCAAAAGAAAAGCTCTCTTTATGTCACAAAAGGCACAAAAGATTGTTACTGTTCAATAATCTGTGCTTGTATGCATAATCTAACAGGATATATCTGGATATTCAACTGGTTTCTTCATGTATTGGTTTGACGTTCTTAGCCATTATGGATGACACTTGACAATTTTTCAATCTGAGTTAAAAATAAACTTGTGTTGGTTTAAAACTTTTGCACGTTACTACTATCAATCTTACAAAGCTGTTCAAACCGACTGGCTGTCAAAATTGGAGGGCAGAGTTACAAACTACACCACCAGAAGTTTCTTAAGCAGCACCAGGTGGTTAATTATTGTTTGGTGGCAATACTTATTAAACACCAGGTGGCGCTTTTCTTTTTAAGCCACATTTATTAGCCATGTAGTGACTCTAATTACATGCCAGGTGGTGGTTTTGAGGGCATTTATTAGGACATTTAGAAGATGGTGGAAAACAAACAATCTCCAAAATGGCTTCCTGTAAACATCTCAAGTTACCGCTGGATATAAATGCTATGCTTTTCAGATATATTCGCAAAAAAATATATATGTACAAATATTTACATATTTGTACAATATGTAGAAATATTGTACAAATATTGTACACTTGACCTCTCACTTGACTTGAGTGGTCAAGTGTACCTCTCACTTGACAGGTACACTCAACTTTCTGATAGTCTTACACATAATTTTTCATTGAATAAATTGACTCCCACTCATCTTTCATTGATTCCTATAGCTTAACTCTGACCCTAACCCCACCCCTAACCCCTAAACCCAAAACAGCAATGAAGGAGCAGCGGTTCTTCGTAATGTAGTATTTGTTGGAAAAATGGGCCGAACAAAATTCGAAATGCTAAAAAAAATCCCTAAACATCTGTTTTTCTACTTTTGCCTTTTATTTGACTTCAATTCATTTCTTTAACTGCATATTTGCCTAACACTAACCTTTACCAAAGCTCAATTCAAAGACCCATCGATATTCAGATGATTGGTAGGTGTATATAGGCAACATAAACGAGCACACACACACACACACAGTGCAGATATAGAGTCACCTTTAAAAATGCTGGTGCAGGTGCAGAGGGGAAGTAAAGCATTTCATCATTTCCTACTTGTGGGCCTGAGACAGGAAAGCAAGGAGAACTGAACTTGGGTATAGTCCAGGGTGTTTTCCTATAGTCTCTGCTTACAACCGGCCACACAGCACCAGCGCACAGCCTCCAGACTGACTCTGCAAGCCTATTGGAGCGTTAACAGTGGCACAGCTCCACCCCAATGTGTCACTTCCAGGCCATCAAGGTCAACTGTCCACTCGCATTTGGTCTCTTTCAGTGCTTGTATCTGAATACATGAAAACACAAATGCGACGTTTTGGACTTTTGCGATGCATCCTTTAAAATTTCTTATTACATGAGCATGAAAAAGTGTAACGGTTCAATTTAGCAGGTAAGTGGTTTAACTTTGTCTAATATTTGGAATATCAGTGTTAGAATAGAAAAAGAAATTGCCTAAAAAAATGTGGGCAAATTAAGTGTCTAACCATTTCTGTGGTATTGATTCTATTTCAATACCACAATATCAAAACCATGTAGTTTTGATATTCTTCCACAATCTTCCGCTTAATCCAGGATCGATTTGGAGTAGCAACAGTCTAAGTAGAGAGACCCAGACTACCCTCTGCCCAGCCACTTGGTCCCAACTCCTCCCAAGGCATTCCCAGACCAGCCGAGTAACATAGTCCCTCTCTCCATGGGTCTCCCTCTGGGTCTTTCCCTGGGTCTCCTCCCAGTAGGACGTGCCAGGAATACCTCACCAGAGAGGTGCCCATGAGGCATCCCAACCAGATGCCAGAGCCACTTTAACTGGCTCCTCTTGACATGGAGAAGCAACGGCTCTACTCTGAGTCCCTCCTCCACGATGGAGCTTCTCATCCTGTTTAAGGAAGAGCCCAGACACCACCCACTTGTATTTGCGATGTCATTCTTTTGGTCACTACCCAGACCCCGTGACTAAAGGTGACAGTAGACAGGACGATTGACTACAGCGCTCCCGTCACTGCAGACACCACATCAATCCGACTACCGATCTCCAGCTCCATTTTTCTCTGATTCGTGAGCAAGATCCCAAGATACTTGGGGAAGGACCTCCAGCCCTCTACAACTCAAGACCCTGAGTTGCTCATTCTCATCCCGGCTGTTTCACATTTGGCTCCAGTGGAAACTGGAGACCCCGGTTTCATGAAGCCAAAAGAACTGATTTCTGCACAAAGCAGAAACCCCATCCGAAGGCCACCAAAATGGATCCTGTTCTGCTAGAAATTCTGTTCATAAACATTATGGACTGAAGCTCTGACACTGGTTGTACTGGGACCTAACTGGGACCTTTCAATGGACCTACTCTATAGGCAAGCACCTCCCACAGGATTCCCAGAGGGATGCAGTCGAGCGCTTTTTCTAAGTCCACAAAACATGAGGATGAAGAGCTGGTCCAGGCGACAAACAGGCTGACAAGCTAGAATTATTTATTAGTTTTCTTGCAATTGTGTTTTAACAACTTTCTTTGTTTTGACTGAATTAATTAAGTAATAAACTGAATTTTCATTCAGATTCAAACAAGGATGAACTGAGAGGAACAACATGCAGTTGAAACTGCAAGCCCAGCATGGTTTAAGGTAACAGTGATGGGTAAAGTTAACCCGGGACAATAGCTACGATGGTCCATGGCTACGATATTAGGGGTTGGCATTTATCGTATCAGTTACCGTGATAAATTTCTTGTTATTATAAGAATCTTGAATCATTATTGTCACAATAAATTCTAATTGTTGATGTTTAAAAACACAACTAAAACTGTCCTTACTGTCGTAGCAGAAAGTTTGGCTATTTTCTCCACTGAGAGCATAAACAACTACCAATAAATTATAACATATGCCTAAATGCAGTTACTGTGAGCAGCTTAGTGATATAAATCCTGTCTTTATGTGACTGGAGTTCTAAAGCAGCGTGTTATACATGAGTGGGCATGTCTTTCAGGAGCAGTATAGAATATATAGGGATATTACTGCTGTGTCATGCAGTCACATCGATACAGTTACCTAAAAAAATAAGTAATAAACAGTTCACTTTTATCGTTATCACAACAGAACCACGAAATATTGTGACACCTGAAGTCCACCTCTATCATAAATCCAGGTCTGGGTTTGCTTAGTTATCAGAATTGTGTTTTTGGCCCAAGGTTTTTAAACATGTTCCTAAATACACGGACTGAAACAAACGCGAACAGGACTGGGGTTATTATCCTGCTCTTTCGCCTGTCTCTCCCCCAGTATGTGTTCCCGTATGTGTGTGTGAGAGAGAGAGAGACAGAGACAGAGAGAGAGAGAGAGGGAGACCACAGCGCTAGACAGCCATGTTCTCCCAGCCTCCTCGAGCCAGTAACCATGACAACGGGATGGCTGGGAGACACTGTTAAAGCTCAATTGAGGCCGGTGTCTATCCTCTAAAATAGACCTTGGTCGTGTTTCAAGAGCGACTTGTCCTCCTAAAGCGGAGAGGAAACGCTTTTCTTCCCCTTCTTCTCTTCTCCAGGGAGGCACGGAGCGGGAGAAAGCGCACATTCACACACACCTCGATAAAAAAAAAAACGAAAGAAGAAGAAGAAAAAAAAAAAATCCCACGGCCCGGGCGGTGCGTATCTTCCAGGCTACATTTCATTAGCTCCAAACATTGCTGTCCTTTTAGAGAGTAGGCTGAAAGCTGCTGCTGTGTTTGGTAAGAGAAAAAGGAAACGCAGGGATGCCAAACCCCCGAGCCTCCATGAAGACTTTTTAGAGAGGGGGGTGGAGGGGCGCTTAAAATGAAACAGGCTACATCCTAAACAAACTGGTTAATACATACACAGAGAGCCGAGAGGGCTGCTGTAGCTTCAGCTGATAAACTGTCCTCACTCACCGGGAAAACGCGTCCTGTCAGGACCTGGAGATGAGGGACTCCTCGTCTGCTTCTTTACATGCACACCGGGTAATAACTACTGACAGACGGGCTCTTTTTCCTCCGCTCGGCCCCCTCCTCCTCCACCTCCTCCTCCTCCTGCTTCTCGTTCACGTCCGCCGCCGAATGACCGACGCTCGCGGTGTGAGTCTCTCGCCTCCGCTCCGGCTGGCTGGCAGGCAGGCGGGGGGCGCGCGGGCGGTCCGGGCGGCGGAGCGCGGCTCCTCGGCGGACCGACGAATGGCTACGGGAGCGTCCTCCCACCGTCCCCTCCTCTCCGCGGAGCCTCGGCGTGTTTGAGTGGCAGCTCGGAAAATGGAAACGTGCCTCTACGGAGGGCGCCGGAGCAGCACCGTCACTCCTCGCGCGGTCAGAGCGCGGAGTGAGCGGGACGCGTTTCGAGGGGCAGATTAGCAGCCCGCCATCAGTTGTGTTTACACACGTGTCTCTGTCTGTCTGTCTGTCTGTCACTCCGTGATCAAATCTGAGATTTCACCATGTCCTCTGACGGTTTAAAGTCATTTTCTTCATCAGAGTTTGACACATTAAGAAAAAAATTAACTGTTTTTTTTTTTTTTTTTTTGGAACAAAGCAATGAGAAAAAAAAGATGAACATTCAGATGATTTACTGGCGGTCATCCAGAGCCGTCCAAGGTCTAAAGTCCTGCATGTTGCACTGGTCATCCTGGAGTTGGTTTGAACAGGAATTGTATGTCTGTGAAGGAAAACATGACCTTTGCAACTGTCGATAAAGCCTGCACGACTCATTTAACGACCCCGTAAAGAAGTGACACACTCAGAACATGAACTGTAAAATAATTCAAACGAAATCCAAGATTTCGGTTTCCATTAGACTGTTTCCTTTTCTCAGTCCTGTTCAAATGTTGCAGGGCTGGTTAGCAATACGACTGTACACCGAGATTTAGAAATAAAAAGATGGTTTCCAAGAAATAAAATAAAATGATTTCTCCTTAAATGAAGCCCTTTCTCCAGCTGTTCAGTGAATAAAGTAGTGCAGCACTGCCTCGCCTCCAGTTGTGATTGCTAACAATCAATGTCAGGATAACAAAACTTTCCCCATGTTGACAAGAAAATGAAATTTAGCCGTTTAGAAATAGCTACCCTTCTAAATAAATAAAAAAAACACATACAGTATTTTTTGGAAACACTCTGGAAACGACACTCTTCCTTGTGTTTGGTTTATGTATGCAATTTATTTTGTTAAAGACTTTTTGGCTCTTTGAGATTTATTTGTATTTTGACATGGAGAAGATCTAAGTCAGCATATTCCAGCAGTTTTCATTCACCCTCTCAATACAGAATCTTTCTGAATGTATTTTGTCACATTCCAACCAAAAAGATGAACAGATTTGACTTATGTCATAGCACACTAACATTAGCATATTATAACGTTTTTTTTTTACTAGGAAATTTTCTGTTACGTAAGCAGCTCATCAATACAAATTCATAAGAAGTCACCTTTACTGTTTGCCACAAGGTCACATAAGAGAAATCGCAGACACGCGGAAGACGTTGCTGTTGTCACATAATAACTTTCTGGCTTGTGTGGAATGTGTCTGAAAAAATAAACAACGAGGGCAGATCACCCTGAATGGCGGTGGTGGCAGTACCAGGCTGTGTGATTTCCTTGGCGTGGACAGAAAAGCTGGACACCCTTCGTGTGAAGACGTCATGGCTACTTATCAGTCCTTTAAGTTACTTTGTCAGGGTCTAATTTCTGACTAAGCACCAAGAATCCAAGCATGAAACGCAGCAGAAGATCAAACACTCGCCGTATTTGTTTTTGATTATCAATCTTTTCAATCTTTGTCATCCGTCTCGAGTTCCCACTCCCAACAAAGCTGCTGCCAATGTTCCGTCTCTAGATGTGGAGCAGATTTAAAGGGAGAACTGTCGCCGATTAAATCACTAATGAACACAATCATTCATGTGGGCTGGAGAAAAAGACAAACCTAAGTCCTGATGTGACGTTCTCAGCGAAAAGCAACGGAGCCAGTATCAGCTGAGCATCTGAGTTTTTGTCTATATGTAGAAAGTGTGTGTGCGTGAGCGACATCTGTAAATGAGCTGTCAGAAAGGCATTTTGGCTTTGATGCTGGAATGAAGCAGCTATGTTGTCAGACGGGACCATTTCAAACAGAATGTGAAAAATCTTAACGCCGCAATGCCGCCTGTCAGCATTTCCTGAAAATTGCTGCCTGTAACCTGTTTTCTCGACAAACCAGACTGTCGTGCCACCTTCATCCTTCATGCCGTTTCCCAAATATAGAAAGAGCTCAGATGCAGTGGTTTCCAAAAGTAACTCAGATCCTTTCGACTGTTCCAACGCAACAAATTCTGCAGAGTTAAATCAACACAATGCCGAGTCTAATTGGTCCCTTTCAGAATTGGCATTAATTTAACTCTTACAGTTATTTCAACAATAGTTTGAGTAGCTATAACTTTTTCAAGTGTTAAAACGACTCAATTCCTTGTTGAAATAACTCTGAAAAGAATTAAATTGACACCAATTCTGATAAAGACCAAATAAACTCAGCATTGTGTTGATTTAACTGCAGAATTCACTGTGAAGGTTTGTCACACCATGAACAATGCAAATGAGTGCAAGAAGAATAAAACAGGACAAATGAAAATGCTCAAAAGTGTTGTGTGCAGCTCATGTGGGATATTCTGTAGTTATCACTCCACAACTACAGAATAGTTATGGAGTTTTTCTCCACAGTCTGTTTTTCCACCATCTCCACTGTGAAACACGGTGGTGGTGGCATCATGGTGTGGGGACGCAGAGCTTCGCCTTCCGTCCAGATGACAGCCCTAAACATACAAACCAGAGTAACATTAGAGTAGTTTGGAACAAAGCACACAATGCAAAAACACAAAATCTTACCAAGTATTTTTGGTCGAGTTTTTGGTGTAAATGTCTTAGTACACTTGAAATAAGACAAAAGTAACTTACCAGTAACTTTTATGAGATATATGAGCTTGTTTTAAGTAAATAATTCCTTTTAAAAAAGTAGCACTTCCACAGCCAGTTTATTTCACTTGGAACAAGGGGGAAATGTCCTGTTATAAGTGAAATAATTTGCCAATATCTACTACTATTTTATCAATATTAAGAAGTTCAATTTTTGTAAAACAAATTCTAAAATAAAATTTATTGATCCCACAGGGAAATTAAAAGTTGTTGTAACACATTAATTCAAATTCTACAGAGAGTTTATATATATGCTATGACAAAGGAGGTGTTAGCAAAGCTACCTAGCTAACGTTAGCTAGGTAGTACTGCCTCTGTACTAAAACTCTGTACCTGGCCTCTATCATAAAGATATTTAATCAAAAGCTACCAGTGTACAGTTTATTTAGTATATTTTCAGGCACTAGTTTTTGTCTCTCGCCATTGACATCTAGACTGGTGTAAAAGCTAACACCACCTAGCATGTTGACTCGGTCTCGGCCTGAAAAAGTGGTCTTTGTCTCGCATTAGGTGGCCTTCTTGACTACAACACTTATACTGCATGTTTTTAAATGTCATGGTTGCTGAAATCACACACAAGAAGGCTTCCGCATTACATTTAAGAATTTCCTCTTTGTTCTTTCACGTAAAGTCGAGAATAAATTGCGTATTTACAGTCTAAGTAGAACCAGAACCACTTTAGCATGCTTGCGTTCTCGTTTTATTACATGTTTTAGCTCAAAATCATTTCGGAAGCACAGGATATACTGAACCCTGTGAATCTTTTTTCCCCCTGCTGAAGATTTTCTGGTATACGCTTTCTTATCAACTCTCCTCAAATGTGCAACATTGACTTGCTCTAATGCAACGTGTGCGTGGGCCAAGGAGATCGATAGAAGGACACAGAAGAAGAAGAAGAAGAAGAAGAAGGGAGCGAGTGAAAACAAATATGGAGAGAAGATGGAGAAGATGAGAAAGGTGAGGAGAAAGAATGAAGTACAGCAGAACAAAAGAAAAGGTTGGGTGTGTTTTTGAAGGTTAGAGAGGCAAGGTTTGCCCCAAGAGCACAGGTAGTGTGTGTGTGTGTGTGTGTGTGGTGGGTGGGTGTGCGGGGGGAATCCAAGGAGAAAGATGAAGAGGAGGAGGAGGAGGAGCGCAGCCATCTGAAGATGACAAAGGGAGTTCAGACTGACCAGCAGTTTTATTGGAAACCCATTGAAGATGCAATGTCAATCCTAATTACTAATTCATTAACCTTCCAACTCCCATCCCCCTTTTTTCTATATTTTTTTCTTTCTTTTAGTCAGACACTCCCACATATGCAACCGCTGCTGCCTCTCCACCCCCACCTCCCTCCTCCTCCTACTCCTCCACCCTGTCTGCGTCCCAGGAGAGGCGAAGGGATGGATACACGGAGAAATGAAGAGATGCGTCTGCGGCTAAGTGACATCTGCCAGGGCCCCGATGGGGGCAACGTGTTGGGAACGCTGCAAATCCCTGATGTGACAATGGAGGGAGGAGGAGGAGGAGATAACCGGTGGATGAGGGGAAAAGAGAAAAAAAAGCAAACAGCTTGTGTTCTGCTTCGTCGGGAAGAGGGGTGGTATCCTGTAATGGTGCACATAAGTACGTTAATGTACATTGGCAGAATATGCATATGCAAGCGTCGGATGCATGCATCTTTGTTTGTTTTTTGTTTTTTTATGTGTGTGTGTAATTTTGCAGTCGTGTGAGGTCTGTGTGTGTGTTTGTTGAATGCAGGTTTTGGAGGACATAAATCAATATAGTGAAGTAATAACAAGCAAGGGGGAGGTGGCAGATGAGACTGATAGTGTGTGTTTCGCTTCTATACCTCCAGACTCCTGGCTCTCTCCTTCTGTGTGTGTGTGTGTGTGTGTGTGTGTGTGCGTGTGCGTGTGTGTAAGCTTCATCCCACAGCTAGCATTCCTCTGCACATGCTTACATGCAAAACTCATTAAAAAGATACAGATACAAACGGTGCTCTCTCATGGGCTCTTAATCAGGCTCTGAAAGCCACACACACCCCCACACACACACACACCTACACACACACACAATGAGACAGTGCTGCACAGCTGAGTGGATTCAAACAGAGAAATCCTCCAAACAAGTATTGATCAGCAGAGTTTACAGCTCCAGTTCCCTCAGTGTCTGCAGGCTGAACGACGGGGAGCTCTATGGGACAGCTGGGGGAGCACACACACACACACCCACACACACACACACACACCCCCACACACACACACACACACAGATCACAGAGAGCATAAGCGCGCCGACATCTTTAATACACGATGAAAGCAAAAAGTGTCCACGTGCATTCAAGTGCGGAACATAAACAGAAGCAAAAAGAGCCGTTTTCAGCCCAGAGCCTCATGACAGGATGCTTAGAAGTTGCTTCTCTTCAAAGTTGTTTCTTGTTTTCGCAGGAGCCATGATGTGCTTGAAGATGATTTTTAAAAGTCTCCAGGGACCCAAGAAAACTCGTTTCCAGTTTCCAAACAAATAGCAATAGATCTTTTTATTTCCCTTCCGATACCGATGTCGAAGATTTAGCATCAGCCGATTCTAATCTGATACAGAGACACCATGCTGAAGAGACTTAGAGTGTTTCTTGTTTTGAACACAGACATAAATATACTAGATTGTAAATGTATTTGATAACTCTGCACCAGTACGTCACACTTTAACACACCAATAGCGTCACAGGCTTGGTCAAACGTGTAAAAAAACAACATTTATTTGTCCAGTCAGTGCAATCAGGAGTGTAAGAGCCAATGTAAAACAAATAATAAGGAAACTGAAACTGACAAAAAAAATAAGTTGACTGTTCAAAAGTAAAAAATAAACTGCAACAAATCTTCCTTCAAATGGTTCAGAAAGTGAAGTTAGGGACTCTAAGCATAATGTAAAATAAATAATCAGACTGATTATTTAGACTTGCGCTCATCATCACCAATACCTTATATAGAATTGTTTTCAATATCGGGACAGATGCCGAGATTAATATCAGATTGGTGCATCTCCAGTATTGACTCTACAGGGGAATTTGCGAATACAAAATATAAGAGCGTGCCACACTTTCCAGATTAATTTTATGGGAAAATGACCAAACAAATTCATTATGTTTTTGCTTCCACTTCGGTATAAAGCCCCAGTCTGTGTACCTGCTACAGCTGGACAACCGCCAACGCTGAAACAACCAGAGAGCCCAGGGTGCTGCCAAACGGCCCCAATCGGCCCAGGCCCCAGTCTGATTGATGCAGCAGAACAAGCCACAAAAGACCTGCAGGGTCTGCTGTAGGCATTTCTTTCTGTCCAAAAGAAGACTTCAAAATAAAATAGGTCTATTAGGATAACAACGTGTTTGTGAATGTCACAAAACAATTGACAGGAGCATTGCTGTGTTTTCAGAAATGCTCTCCTGGGAAAAAGTGGGGTGTGTGTGTGTGTGTTTAGCAGCCATTCAGTAGCTGGTGATGGCATGATGGCCTTGTATAATAAGATTTATGTGACGGCTTCAAAGCGAAGAAGAAAAAGAAGTGAAACCTTCACAATGGACATCGTCATTTAGCTGCCTTTGTGTCCGACTCCATCGCCTCCCACTATACCTCATCAGCATTCATTACCCCTTGTGAGGAAGGCGTGGGGGGCAGGATGTCAGCACTGGTGATATGTGTGCAACAGAAAGAACACACACACACACACACACACTGCCATATGAGCGCGCCTTTCGTTTGGATCATTATAAGCATGAAAAAGCTGACAGATCCATCGGGAGACGCAGTCCCCAGAATCAGGACAGAAACCGAGAAGCACTTTCAGCTCCTGTTTAGAGAGAGACTACATCTGTGTGTGTGTGTGTGTGTGTGTGTGCGTGTGTGTGTGTGTGTGTGGGGATAAGAAGGGGGAACGAGGGGAAAAAAGAAAACACATGTGACCTTGACAACATGGTGGCAAAATGTGTCATGTGTTTGTGTTTGTGCAGATTGGGAATCTGCTGGGCCTTCTGGTCAGCACATTAAGGGTGAAGTGGGCCGCCGCCACCGCGCGCCAGGCTTTAAACAAGGAGCCCACAATAGCATGCTTCACCCACAGGACTGCGGCTCTCCCGAAGAGCCGAAAACTTTCAGAACGTCAACTTGTTTATTAACAGACATGTGAGTATTAAGGAATCCAGGGGAACCGTCTCATGGCACACTGAAAAAACACAAAGTCCTACCAGGTATTTTTGGTCTAGCTTTTAGTGAAAATATCTTATTCACTCGAAAGAAGGCAAAGGTAACTTGCAAGTAACCTTTCAGCAAGAAAGAGGAGCTAAAGTCAATAATTGTTGAACTTTAGACTGTTTCACTTATTTATTGTAAGTAAAATAATCTGCTTGTGGAACTAGCACTTTTTAATATAAATACTCAAAAATTATTGGCTTAATCTTTTACATCTTGCTGAAAAGTTACTTCTAAGTTAATTCAAGCTTTATAAGATATTTGAACCTGAAATTAGAGCGAAGATTCTTGGTAAGATTTTGTGCTTTTGCACTGCAGGAGTGTGTTTTATGCGTTCTCTGATTTTGGGGAGAGCATGTCTGAGTACTTCAGATGGTGAAGTCCTCCTCTACAGCTGGCATCGGGTTTTGGATCGTTGTCACTTTGGCACGCACAAGCACATCATCTGAACAGCTTTAGTGGCGGATGAGTGCAAATTTCCATCCGCACTGCAAAAACACACAAAATCTCACCAAATATTTTTGGTCGAGTTTTTAAGCACAAATATCTTTAACTAAGAAAAAAGAATTTTACAAATAATAAGCAGTATTACATACCAAAGGCAAGTCTAAACAAGAGGGGGGTATAATCCAGATTTAAAGGAAATCAGTGTTTCAGTAGGTTTGTAGTTTTCTGGAAGTTTGCTCTAGACTTGTGGTGCATTTACAAACAGTGGGATTTATAAAATCCATTCAATCGAAGCACATTCTTACACCAAACAAAGGATCCCACATCATTTTTCTCCTTTTAAATTCACTATAGCGGTCTATAAAAATCAACCTTTTGGTAAATTTCTACATAAAACACCGCCTGCGACTTGTAACACCCAAGTTGTTCTGAAAACACACCGTCGTGGCAGGGTGTTAAGTGATGGAGGACTTGGCTCGACTCCGTTTATCCTGGCCGTGGATCCTTTCTGGATATTTCTTTATGCTCCGTTTAACCGCATCCATCTCTCGTGTGTATACAAATGCTTATCCTTTTCATAAAGCCGGCTGTATTACAGCACATGAATTAAACATTAAGGCGCATGAGGAGAGAGAGAGAGGGAGAGAGAGAGAGAGACCAGGGGAATACCAGTCGCTGCTCGCCGTGGAGGATCAGGCCGGTCGTGATCCTGGTCTGCAGGAACACGACGCCCGCCGTTCACATCAAGGTTAACAGAGAATGCTTGTTGTATGCGGCTTGTCGTAGATGAAAAACATGAGATTTGCATCCTATAACGAGAGCTTTAGTATGCACGGGGTCGGTCTCGGCGGTGCTTTCTCGCAGAAAAAGTGAATGTTCAATCTTACCGGGGTGAAAGGTCACAGTGATGTTTTTTATCCCGTGTGTGTGTGTGTTTTGTTTTGTCTTTTTACATAAATCACACTGTAAAGACAGGTTTTTAAAAAAATCTCACCTGATTAACCTGTTAGACTGGCTAAAAAGAAAAAAAAAAGACCTGCAGATTGTTTGTCGTGGCCTCGCCATTCCCATTGCGTTTAGTAGAGAATCTGCGCCTGGTAAGCCTGGAGAGGAGTGACAATATGCTGTGCTAAATCCTGCTTTGATATTAAAAGGACAGTGTTTTGTGTTTTCCAGGCACATAGTGCCATTTTATAGCACAGTCGAGTAACTATATCACCTCCAGTTGTTATGAAAATGCTACAAATATCAAATGCGACTTAAAAGATATTTGACTTCATAATTTAGCCTCTTGAAATTGGGCCTTTGTCTCTTTAAGAAGCTCCTGCTCTTTGTGAAACTCCGCCTTTGGGAAGTCATTCCAACATGGCTCTTTTATTAACCCTATAGCAACATTTCTACCAGTATTGCTCTGAGAAGTAGCTTCTATAATTAAGTTGCACATTTCCACTAGCTGTTTGCTGATTGCTGCTGGCTAGTCTGAAGGAGCTGAGCGGAGGAGCCCTGGGTTAGAGCAGCTCTGTGAGGTGGAAACTGCATCTCTGAAAAGGAGCTTCATCCTCGAAGGCGGAGCTAGGTCCACCTGAGCGCTCTGCACAGCTGAATTGTTGCCACACAGACTCAAAACATTCATTAAAGAATAAAATCAAACATTCCTCCTTGATAAGGGAATAACATTATGACATGATGTGAAGCTCAGAAAGTCGATTTTACATAGTACTGGCCCTTTTACTAGTACAAAAGGACAAAAAAAAAATGCTGATGGATGATGTGGGTCAAGCAGATGACTGGGAGGAACAAGCTTTAATTAAGGCTTTTATGCATATAATAGCATCTCCTCTAATTTGATGGATTAAAAGTAAAGTTCAAAAGGAACCACTCCTGTTGTCATTATTCTAATACTTTGCTGCTATCCTGTTCTTTGTTTCAGGAAGGAAGGATTACAGAACAAAAAGCTTGAATCAAGTATAAAAACCAAGTTTCCAACGTTCCTCAAATGCATAGAGGGAAATTATTATGGTTAGAGGAGACTGATTGGCTGCAGTGTCCAGAAATACATTTGAAGGAGTTATAGTGAGGATATTACTAGAAAGAATTTTTATCCAACTGCTAAGCATGGTGAAAATATTATGCAACTCTTTTGAAAATGAGTAGCATTTTACACATGCTAAAAGTGTGTAAAACCAACATTTTCAAACAAACGGCATCATCTCAGCCAATAAAAACGGACCAAAATCCTACAAGAATAATGCCAGAAGTTTATTTATGACTACTTTTAAATACTAGTTCAAATGCTACTAATAGCCATCTGAAAAATTATTTTCAGGTAATTGTTTTACTGTCACAAAGTGCAGCTGCAGGAAAATACATTTTGCTTTTATTCTGTACATTTTACATCAGTGAGAAATCACATATTGTTACATGTGAACAGGAGTTTACTACTCAATGGTAATTCATAAAAATATTTTTTTAATTTTTAAGGTTTAAGCACACATAAATAACGCAAAGATGCGGATGTGATTATTTTATTTTTTAGAAGCAGTTTTAAGCAAACTGATTCAACTAACCCCTTACCTCAAAACAACCTGCTACCCTGGTTGCCTCCAGCAGAGGGCGCTGTTGGCGCACCACTTCATTTTTTTTGTTCTCCTTTTCAACTGACTTCAGACGGCGGCGGTACTTTTCCAAGGTGTGCCTCTGGTACCGGTGTATCGGGAAGGTAAGAGGGTGACACAAGCAGCTCGGTGGAAAACATTTCCCGGCTGTCTGTTCGTCATTAGCGTTTTTAGCTTTCAATGAACTTGACCTGCGGAGAATTAAAACGGGAGGTGACGTCAACACTCAAGGAAGAAAGTTGTAAAGAAAAACAAAGAAGCATGACGTCACTTTGGTGGAGTTTCATACATGAAATCACGCAGAAAGTTTTAAAGGCTCACCTAATAGGAGAGTATTCAAATTCACACTATAGTAGACCTAATCTGTGTAAATGCAGATAATTAAATAAAAAAAAAACCTGACACATCAGTGTTATTCAGTAGAAGTAGCAGCTTCCTGCTGTCCTAGATCTGTGACCTGACCACCAGGTTCTTGACCCCCCCCCCCTTAAACTGAGCAGTAAACAGCCATCTGGTATCACTGAAAACACTGGTTTTGGTGGAAACTCTGTGCTATCCACTGGCGGCAGCTGCTCGGTTTCGCTTTGCGAAATGTCAAACATATTGGAAGTTCAGAGCGAATGTTCCTGGTGACTTCACTCCTTTACCCCACCAGAACGAGAAAAACATGAGCAACAAAGCTCATTCACGTAGCTCGCATCTCGAATGTAGAAATAAGTGTAGTTCCAAATTAATAGGACCTTGAAAATGCATTTAAATAAAACATTTATGTTTGTATTTGTTAGCTCATGCGGTGGATTTGTTGTAGTCGTGGCGGCACGGCCGCTCTCATGATGTCAGGTGTTTTCCACATTTCGATGAATAATTACAGAATCCAAAGATAAACTGTTCGCAAGCTTCATTTGTTTCACCAGGTCGATATTTTTCTTGAAAAATTGAAATGTACTTATTTAGGCAGCTGGAAAATCTGCATTTTATAATATTTTGTAACATAATGTCCTCTATGTGTATCTAGACATTTGGTAAAGATTTGCATGAGACTTAGAATAAAGTCATCTCTTATCCCCAGTTGCATTAAATCAAACTGAACAAAGTCCAAACTTTATAGATCCACAATAGAACTTGGTTCAATAAATCAAGTTTATTTGGATCAGTAAAAAGAGATCAATCAAATATAACTGGAAGTAAATATGTTTATATAAATAAATATATGTATTCACTATCGCTTAAGTTAGTAGTTTTTAGGAAATGTCCATGTTTTTGATACACTAGGCAATAAAAGATATGTTAGTATTAGTTGTTTTTGTTTACTTATTCCGTCCATAAGTCACATCACCTAATATTTATGATAAGATAAAGGTCGCTGAAGCTTTTCTTTTTGTTTTTTAAATTAATGTTATTCAAATTCCAATTAAAAGTGAAAACTCCCACTGCTTTTGGTCAGTAAATGCATCACCGTTGCATTTTACAGATCAGAGAAGAGCAGAAATTGGTTCATCTTTGCATTATATAGCAGCCTATAGCTTCCTGTTTTCCTGAAGTTTGAATATGACATGACACAAAGACCCAATTACTTTTGGGCACTCTTAAGAATGGGAGCGACAAGAAAACTTTGTGTGTTTATCTTCATGTTTCAAGCTTCATATAACTTTATTTTCAGATTTATTTTTCTTCAGATTGAGTGCTTGCTGTGTCTTCCACTTTAAACTGAAGGGAAATGGTAGTTTGTACGACTATATGATGGCTTGAAACAATTCACTGGCACTTTTCAGGCTATTTTTTGTCCAGGAATAAAATATAATTCCCAGCAGTTATGCAATCTGTCACACACTGAATGACAGATTGCAGCAACCATCTTGGCTCTGAACATGTGACTTCTCCGTCGTGCTATGAATAGCTTTAATCACTCTCAGGTATGCGACCGATATTCACGCCATCCACTTTGGCTTGTCAGACCTGGCAGCAGCAGAGCAAACCCAAAACAATGGCCGCCAGTACCAGAACCGTGTCAACAACCTGTTGACGGAAGAAAATCCCAAAGGATAAGCAGCCACACTTCCTTCCTGCGCATGTGTTGTTGTGATCGGCGGTTTTTGAATCCGGCAGGATTTCCCTCAAGAAAGACAATGAAGGAAATCAAAGAAAAGTGATTTGAAATAATAAGAAGTGATTGTGCTCTGATTCTAGGGCGACAAGTTACTGACCCCGCTGTATGATTGAACTTTTCTCCTATGTGACACATGGAAATATTAGAAGCAATAAAACACACAAGTGTTTTACGGAGGGTCATGTGCCATTTTTGATCATTTTATCTCCTTATCTTTTTTCTGAGCAACACTCAAAGATGAGTAGATTACCCAACAAGTGTACTCAAGTAAGAGTAGCACAACTATAACTATATTTTTACTCAAAGTAAAAAGTGAAATGTAGCTGTCCAAGAAATTACTCAAGTTGGAATAGAAAAGTATTTGGTGAAAAGGCTGCTCGAGTGTCACTTCATATTTAAAAATTACATAATGTTTGTATTTTAAGGGGCCAAAATAAAAATACTTACAAAGTGACAACATTGAGTGCGGTGCAACAAGTTATTTGAACAATCTCCCTGACTTATTCTTTTTTTTTTAATTTTATTTTATGTTATTGTATGTTTTTATTTTTATTGTTGTATTGGTAAGAGCATATTTCATATTTCTTCACATTATATATGCTTCCTACTCTTGTGTATGATCTGTGCATGCTCACTATGCTGTATTTTTAAAACTTAATAAATATATATATATATATATATATATATATAGTAAAAAAATAATTAAATAAAAAAGGACAACATTAGGCAAAAGAAACATTATATTATTCCAAATAACTGTTTTTAAAAATAAAATGTCTGGGGAATTTTTGGTGAAAACAAACAATTTTACTCAAATAACAGTAGCGACACTTCGTTATAAATTTACTCAAGTAAACAAGAATAATAAAGGTAGTAATAAAAATTACTCATAAAAGTACATTTTTCCAAGAAGTTACTAAAGTGAATGTAATTGAGTAAATGTAACTAGTTACTAGCTAACAGTGGAGCAACGTGAGCTGGAGATGCGAGAAGGAAGGAGGAGGAGGAAGAAAAGATGACTGCCAGTCCGTCCCACTCCTGGTGAGTACAAAATGCAGCCCAGAAAACTTTCATACCTCAGCTTTTCACACACACTCAGACAGAGAGGCGTGCTCTTTCACGTCACACACGCCCGTCTATCCCAATCCACAGAACGCCGGGAATCAGAGCGGAGCGAGGAGATGCTTCCGACTGGCAGACACTGAGTAAGTCCGCTCTCTCTCTCTCTCTCTCTCTCTCTCTCTCTCTCTCCCCGGTCTCTTTTGTGGTGTCATGGCGGCTCCACGGTCCGTCCGAGCTCATTTGTCGCTCGCCTCGCGCACCTCTCCGTCGCTCTCAAACGGCCACTGTTAGCTCACACTGAGAGACTTTTCAAAGTTTATCCCCTCTGTATGCAGCGCACATTTACCTCCCTCCTTCCCTTCTTCTCCCCCGGCTTTCTTTTTCTGTCCCTTCCAAGAGCGAGAGGCAGGAGAAAAAGAAAAAAGAGAAAGAAACCCCTGCACTAATTAGCATGTGGGCTCTGAGCCACAGGTGGATGTTTTAGCTTAAATGCTAAATTTAAGCTAAAAGTCGAAGGAATTTGATTTTAAGCTGTTCCTAATGAATTTATGTTCATTAGGAATATAAATTCCTAATGTGTATATATATATATATATATATATATATATATATGCTCTTAAATAAGACAGCTAACTTACAAGTAACTTTTTAGCAAGAAGTGGCGTACTAGCTAAATGTTAAAATAGTCAAGACAGTGGAATAAGACATTTTAACTTATAATACTGGAAAAAATGTCTTGTTCCACTGGCTGATTATTTAACTTAGAATTAGTTTAATTTTCAGGAATTAAATTAAAACAAGCTCCTATATCTTGTTTAAAAGTTACTTGCAAGCTAGTTTTAGTCTGTTGCTAAAATAATTGAATTATTACAGCTGTTTAAAAGCTATATGACGTTTAGTTATTGCTATTTTGACCATGTTGTGCAGACCTTTACAGACATATGTATGCTTAAAATACTTATTTTATTGTAATGGTTGAGTAAAATGTATAAGCCAGCTGGTCGGCAGTGCACGGAAATGCTCTGAACAGTTGGAAAATGTATAATTTTAATAGCTTTCATTGTTTCACAGCCAACACCTTTCTGCAGTTTCACACGGTGTTAATAGATCTGAATCAGCTTCGACAACGAGTGATTTACGATTGCTTTCCCGCATTCGACCTCTAGTCTGCTGTTATGAAATATGATTTTATGACTCCAGTAAATAGGTAGTGGCATGTTTCGGTTTGATCGTAATCTGTCGTAATTCATGAGAGTTAACAGGGGCCGACCCGGGATCGGAGCCATAATCAATGGAAAGAGGGTGTAATGCAAAGTTTACTGAAAATGATGTATAATAAATTTAATTATGTGTTAGACTGTAAGACTTTTATGACTATTTATTGCCACAATTCATCAAAATAAAAAAACATGCATAGCTGCCTGATGTGCATTGGTTTTAGTATATGGGCTTGAAATGATTTGTTTATGGGGATAAATAGGAAGCAGGAAGCGATGAAATTGCAAAGTGTGTGTGCAAAATGTGGATATAAACTATTAGACAGGCAAACTGCTCCACTGACTTTATCAACTCTGAAGACTTTCAGACACAGAAAATGGGGAGTTTCTACACAGAAGAAATTCAACTTTTTTTTGTTTGTTTTTTTGTTACTGTTTGCCAATTTACTATTGCCAACAAATGTGCAAATTCATCATAAGCCCTCAATTTTTTCATCTTTGATTTTTTTTTATTTTCTTACTATGAAACTATTTCCCCCAGCCTCCTCTACAGGTGTGGATTGGTTAATAGTTACCACAGACTCAATCCCTATTGGCTCTTTGGTTGGGTATTTTTCAAAAGTGCGTACAAAACCGAGACTGCTTTTGTTGACACACACACACAGAGCGAGAGAGAGGTCAAGGGCAATTCCTGGATTTTTTCTTTTTTTTTTTAACTTGTGGGCTTCCTGACTGGAATAGAGTGCCGGCGTTACGTGAATCGATAAGGTGCAAACAAAAAAACAAAACAAAAAACAAGCTTCTCTGTTAAAATAAATTATTGAACAGGGTTCTCGTCTCAGTGTCTGTTACTCACAGATAATGTGGAGTCATTAGCACCCCACCCTGTGAGTGTGTTGACATACTGAACCTGCCCCTGTTTGCCTTTCAGTGTTTAGAAACCCAGCAGCAATCCCTGCTATGCTTGTGTGGCAGAGGGGACATTATTTGCTTGGGTCCCATTGTGTCCTGCCAGCCAAAACACAATTGAATGGAGAGGGACTGAACAATGCAGCCAATCTAATCTCTCTGTCTCTCCAACATTCACAGCAAAGGCAACAGGTCTTGACGGCCAAAACCGATCCGGATACTCCTGACTTCCACGTCCAGAGAAACACAACTGACGAAGGAGACCGCTTCTTCCTCCTCTTCCTCCTCCTTCCCCGATCCGAGGGAACTCGAACTCAGGAGAAGCGACTGCAGGACGGACAGAGAAACAAGATGCTGGCTCAGATCCTCAAGGAGATGTGGGTGGACCCCGAGGTGCTGGAGGCCCTCAGCGAGGAGCAGAAGAAGGTTCTGTTTCTGAAGATGAGAGAGGAGCAGGTACGGCGCTGGAGAGCGCGCGAGGAGAAGGAAGAGAGAGAAGGAAGGACCAACAGGAACACGAAGCCCAAGAAAGGTAAGGAGCTCAGCGCTCCTTACGTCGTACCGGTTAGACTGGCAGGGGGAGAGCTCATTATTGAATTACAGTAAGCTATACTGAACAAGAGTTATTTTCAGTAATACAAAAAGGATGAGGCATTAACAGGAGGAGCAACATTTTTTGCTGGGTGTTTTTGTGATTGAGGCCTTCGTTTGGCAGGAGAAGTTGGCGCTAATTTAAAGCAACAGATGGTACTCTTTCTCTTAAACTCAGGAAAGCAACTGTTTAATTTAGATCAGGCACATCATTGACCCTGTGTCTGCTTATCTTGACACCAAACTGAAACATTTTGACATGCATGACAGATGTAGTTTTAATGAAAGGTTAAATAATTACCAATCCACCACATACAGCACTAATAAGAGTGTTAGCATCTAAATAAATGCTCTTTTGAAGCCTTGTGTTTTCACTAAACTGATAAGTCCTTATGTTAAAGAATGACCTGCCTTCAGTGAATCATGTTATACTCCAAACAATATATTTAGAAAGTCACTTTATGACAAATACTTCAATTATTGAATTCAATGTAAGCATTTTGTTTGTATAAGCATGGGCCCGTGCCTCATATGAAGGTACATCAGCTGTAGTTGCATACGTAGGGATGGCAGATTTATTCTAAATGTTTGCCTTCTTCTATCAAAACACATTCGATTCAGTTCCAAAATATGTAATCAAAACAGTAGTAAAATGTTATAAATGTCTTTGTAAAAGTCGGATTTGGCTGAAAAAAATATTGTTGGCTTTGGGCAGAAAGTTCTGTTATCAACTGGAACAGCAAATATTAATATATAGCAACTGATATATATTAATATTATCTATTAATATAATATGTAATTTTTTATTTTTTTGCCGGACTTTTACTGAAAGGTTGCCATACTGTCAAAATTTCCTACTGGCCTTTGACTGCATCTTTGCACATTTTGTAGCTGTAACTTTCAAAACCCTAACCCTTCAAAATGACATTTCTAATACTGCCTAAAAGTGAAAAGAAATCTTTTTATTGGTAAAACAATGGCTGAATTAAAGGTGACCTTAAGGCCTGAAAGGTAATTCCGGTTAAATCTACCAATCCTTTGCTTTTTGTCTGAGAGGAGCTAATAAAATCTGACAGCTAGCTTTATACTTTTTGAAGCTAGCTAAAAGTCAATTTGTGTTGACTTTGAAAACAGATTGCTGAACTTATATATACTCGTAGTTAGTTTATTTCTTATGTTTGGCGTGAATAACAATGTTTTGTCAGCTGTTGTTCAGTTTTCCACTCTAAACTAAAGCTAAGTTATAAGATACCACTCTACAATAACTAGCTACAGTTAGCAAAAAGGGTGCAATAGCCCGAAAATGGCTGAAAAATACATCCGTTTAACTTAAAAGTTAGTTACTATTTAAGACATTTTAGAGATCAGAGGGTAACAACTGACATCAAAAGGCTGTTTTTATAATTCCTCCAACTATCTACTATTTATAATATTTGGGTGCAGCAAACAATCTAGAGGTATGTTGTGAAGACGGCACTTAAGCTATTTTACAAATAATCAATTCTGTATTCTTCTAAACTCAAAGTGTGCATAAGTAATGAAGCAGGCGTTGTGTCTCTAATGTTACCAATCAAATTAAGTGTTTGTTTTTTTCAGCTTGTGTTTTAGTCATCAAACCCAGCCCTCCTTTATTAGAAATGCTGATCTATCTTACAAAGACGCTGTCACCTTAACTGGTTCAGCAGCACAAAGGGAGTGTACTTGCAGTGTGTGTGTGTGTGTGTAACTGAAAGCCTCTGTCTCCGGCAGCCCAATTGCTGTGTGGGCTGAAAGCTGAAGAAGATTGAGTAAACCCTGTGGTTTCGGGAGTCGCCACGCTTTAGACCGCATATCACGTTACCATCTTTGTTTACCCAATCTCTGCTATGTCACCTGAGAGGAGACTGAGTGTGTGGGTGCGTGTGTATGTGTGCGTGCGCGTTAGCATTGCAGAAAATATGCTCCACTTACTTACTGACGGGCTTCAAAGTGTTCGTTTAGGCCTATCAATGTCACACTACGACACTGTTAAACCTATTCCCGTCACCAAATATACAGATTCTAAAAGATGGTTAGGTCGCTGTGAAAAATTCATGTTTTTGTGTTTTACAAAAATGTAATCTTGATAAATAATTTAAAAACTTTTATCACATTTAATGGGACTTTCATCCCATACAATTTAACCAAAAGACAAAATTCTGCTGGAAGGATTTGATTTCAGCGTTGGAGTTGGTAGTATTCTCTACCCAGAAGAAATTCTCCAAATAAATCATATTGCGATGACACTCCTTCTCCACCAACCCTCAGATTATTTTAAATTAACTTTAATCCTGACCTTCATTTCAACAAGTTCAACATGTATTTTTCTGTTATGAATTTGTGGGGAGAAAGAAAAAAATCTAAATTTCCCTCCATCTTCTGCTTTTTACTGACATTTAAAGCTGTTAATGGTTGCGTCTCAGATCATGATGCTGCCACCGCCATGTCTCACTGCGGGTTTGGTGTTCTTTCAGAGGAGCGCTTTTGTTCATTGAGATGAGATTATTCGACAGGTTTGAGATTAGTTTGGATACTTTACAATCTCTCTGCTAAGTCAAAAATGAAAATACCAAACTGTCTGGAAAATAAATACAGGAATAAAGTCAGAATATTTTGAGAATAGTACGAGAAGTCGTATGAGAATAAAGACTAAGTAATACGGGAATAAATTCAAAACTACGAGAATAAACTCGTATAAGAATGAAGCCACAGTAGTCAGAAGTCGTTTGAATATAAAGTTGAAATAAGTTGTAGTATTACCAGAATAAATTGTTACAAGATTAAAGTCACAACATTATGACTCTATTCTGGAAATACGACCAAATAATACAAACTTTTTTCTTTGAAATTATAAGTAGTATATTTTTTCCCGGTATATATCCAAGTTTATTCTGGTAATTTCTTTGTTTTTTCTTAGTATGGCCCTAATACTTGGTCTACTCCATTTTTCTTGCTGATAGTAGCAAAAGCAGCAGTGGAAACAGCCTCTCTGTCTCCCCATCTGACTGATTTAACTCAGTAACATGAACCGCAGCTGCGAACACGGAGGCGCGAACACCCTGATTTATGCCGGTAGTGACGTCACACAATGGCCCCTTGTGCGCGGCGGTGCTCGCTGGCGAGAGAAACACGGCCTCCTTTGTTGGAAATCTGCGTTCAGGGCTCATGTGACCGTCGCTTATGTGTCCCTGATGATAACACGTCGCTCCATGTGGTTTCAGTTGGCAGACGGCGCAGCGCGACGTTCTGGGTTTGAACGTCTGAGGCCACGCCCCCGTCTGTGACGTCACGGCAGGTCGTTTCATCTTCATCTGTGGAGTCATGGAAAACACCTGGGCTGTCGGTCATTGTGACGGGTGGCTTATTTTTAAACACTGCGTCACGATAAGGGAAAATTTGACGTTATTGTTGTTTCTCCAGGGTGTGACTGAGATGTTTATCTATTTAGTTTATTTACTTAAAATAGTTGTGAAACATTAATTTAAAAAGGCTTTCCGAGAAGCACCATCTGCTGTTTACTTCCTGCATTTTCTTATTTGTTTTTACTACCTTATGTTCAATTATGTTGTGTATTACATGTTATATTAGAAAACTGGCAGTTAACTGAAGGAATAATAAAGCTAAATACATAATGACACCAAGATGACCAATGTATTGTCATACTCTGCTTCACTGGATTTATCCTTGTGCGACAGCACCACCTGCTGGCTGAAATCAGCTATTGAGAGGTCTGCTTCAGGCACAACCCTGCTGGGTGGGGTAGAAAGCAAACAAATGAAGCACTTTTTAAATTTTTGTTTGTGTCCGTTTGTCTCTAGCTTCCAGTAAACAAGTGAGCTGGCTCCTCAGTCGGGATGGCGATGTGAGCGTGACTATAATTGGAGAGGTGGATGAATTTAGGTCCTCCAAGGTTCTGCAGAACCACATGAACAGGTAGAAATGGAAAACTCTGCAGATCGTCTATAAACGTATAGGACAGTAAAAATGTAAAACAATAAGATAAATTTCTTTCTAAAATAACATGATTCTAAGCTAACGGTTGTAATATTACCCATTTTGCTATGCTGAGGTCAAAATATTTATCCGTAAGCTGGGAGGTCTCCAAAAACAACAATGGATATCTTTCTCTTACAGACTCCTCAGTGATAACAGAAACTGCATCCAGACGGCAGACCTGCTGCCAGGAAGTGATGCCCAGCAGCTCAGCATCAAAGACGACGCCAAGCTCCCTCTCACAGATGTTAATGTGAGTCCCCCTCCATGTGCGTTTGTATGTGGGAGGCGGGTTTTAGAATACAAAAAACGGCCAACGCGTTGGATTCTGATCAGCATATCCTCAATCACATGCAGGAGGATCCAGGTTCACCAATCAACCAGTCATCTGAGGAGGAGGTGGCAGACTGCAGCACTGATGAGGACCCGAAGGACCCGACGAAGACGACGACAGCTCGGAGAACGTTATTGAGCTGAACCTCGTCTACAGGGCGCATTTTCGTAGAAGCCTGATGCGACGAAGCCACCAGTCAGAAGCAGAGAGAGTCACTCCACGGGACGGAGGTGAGAGAAGGATGATTCCTGCCTATAGGAGCTGAAATATGCAGCGCTAAAACATTTTCACTTTTGTAGCTACAAACTTCAAGGTATTCCTTTGCCAAATAGCTTGTCACTGGAAAGATCCAGTGCTCAGGTGGGAGAATCTGTTGACAAGGCAACCACTTCTAGTCCTCACGGAAGAGTAGCAAGAAAAAGGCCATATAAAGTTCCCACAATACACAGTGAATGTGTGTGGATGAAAACACTGCAAAATGAAAACTAAAGTTATATGTAGGAAGTGTGCCACTAGTCACTCAAACAATGTGAAAGAAGGAAATTCTAACTTTCACATCATCGTGAACACACCATACCAACAGTGAGACATTCATTGATTTAAATACAGGTCAACCCTAGAAGAAACCCATTACAGCAGGAGTCTCATTTTCATCACAACCATATCAAATAATTAGGTCATTAGAAGGGCGATATGAAACCTGTTTGACAGCCAAGGCTGCCTGGTCGTTGCCTTTCCAGGCAAATCTTCCTTCAGTGCCCATCTGGGCCTTTTCACATTTATTTGGATTCCTCCTGTAGTTTTTCTACCGGGCCAATGAGCGAGCAGATATTGAAGTTGTGAACGATGACGTCAATTTTCTGTGCCGACTACTAAGCTGTAGTCTTCCTGTAGTTTTAGCAATGACAACGGAGGAAGCAAACAATGCCATTCAGTCTGTGTTGGTCACACTTCAAAATAATGAATTAACACAAACAGCCGCCTCGTTTGGATCGGCACTTGTCTCTCGAAGGAGGGTTGTTTATAGGGCAGGCAATTTCTGGTAAGCTTTGTAGCGTCAAACTGGCACGTTATATACGTCCCGACCGAACATTAGCAATTAGGTAACATTTAAAACTTTAACAGAGGCCACGCCTCCAGGAAATGATGTTTCTCAATATTCAATATCCCAGATGCTCTTTACGAAGCAAAGCGTACAACAAGGACTGGTTGCTACCTGAGTTAAGCTAATGAGGCTACAGATGATTGAGGTGTGGAGGACCATGGATATACCGGTCTTTGGCTTAGAGGCTACAAAAGTATTGACACTGGAGTGAAGGTTCACTTCCAACAGGACCCTAAACAAATAGCCAGAGTTACAGTAGAATATCAAATTAAAGTCTAGACAAAAATCCAAATGATTGGTTGCAAGGCTTGAAAATTGTGCCAGTCAGTTTGAGTTTGAGTGATTTAGGGTTAGGGTTGAGTGATTTTGCCAAAAAGAATGGGCACCTTAAATACAAAGACTAGCCACCCTTTGCTGATGTTTATTTGCTAAAAATATAGAAAACCATACGTCATTTTCTTCCTCTTTACTATTATACACCACTTTATGTTGGCCCATTGCATAAAAACCCTATGAAAACATTGAGGTTTGTTGTAATTTCAACTTTACCCGGGTTATGACTATTCTGCTCAGTTCTAACTCATCTACTGTAACTGAGATTTCTCAGTCAAAACCAACAGAGGAATAATTCCTGGAACTCTTCTGATCTTTCTCTCTCTCTCTTTTTTTTCCTTTTTCTTCAGAAACTCGGCAGTGCAAAGAGACGTCAGAAAACGAAGGTCGCGTGGCTCATCTCAAGAAGGCGTTTGCGGACGATGCCTGCAGCAAACCACCCGCCTGCAAAAAACCACCCATTCCTGTCAAACCAGCTCATCTGCAGAAAAGCGGCACGGCGCTGGTCCATTAAGACGCCACCGCGTCTCCACCCTGCCGTATGTCAACACACCCGACCCCTGAGGAGTGGGAGCTGACGCAAATGCCGCAGCTCATTTGTACTCCTCCTTGAGGACCCAAGTGGGGGATAAATACACTGCAAAAAAAATGTAAAAAGATAAAAAGAGGACAAATGTCCTTTTTTGAACTTATCTAGGACCTCATTTAAAATTTCCACCTGCAGATGGAGAAGCGTCTGTGGAGGGGAACAAGACTGTGTACTTAATGGGGGAAATTGAAATTCAGACTTATATTTTCGCAGAGTCTGTGATCTGGAGGCAGACACTGAAGGGGGACACGTCCGCAGGACGTAGACACAAACACGCTGCAGAATGGAAAAACACTGTGGTTTTATAGTGGGATGACCTTTGCTGAAGTTGGAAACCAAAAAGCATCAATCAGTCACATATATTCATCCATGTTCATATAAGCTCTGGACTTTCTGTCTTTTCAGCGGATCCTGGGAATGAAATAAAACAAATGGGCTCACAGTGAAACGGACTTCTTGTACCTTTATCCTTAAAGGGATTTTAGACAATTTAATTACACATCTCAACATTCACATGGGAACTCTCCCTTGCACTCATTCGCTGACAAGCACCGACCTGCTCATCAGGAGCCCTTGAGGCTCCACATATATTACTCAAGAACTTGTCCAAGTGTTAGAACAAAACCACTGAGCAGTTTCTGGACAGCAGCGCCTCTTTGTTGACTCATATTTCATACTCTATCGCTAATGGCTTAATGGTTCACGTTTGAGCCGCCACTCAGCCACAAGGGAAGTTGTTTTAATACAAGGTTAGCAAGAAACTCTTTAATCTCACCATCTCCTACTCGGTCAACTTCTGAATTTAGCCCAGAAAATGTCAATATGTTGGCTCGATCAATCAACTAAACATCTTTTCAACCACATTATAAAAAAATAGATGTCTTTATGTGTAACAAGTTTCAACTTTAACTTTTCAACCACATTTTACTTTTAGAGAAAAGGACTTTTTAAAAAATAAATAAAACTTTCAGTAGGACATATTTCTCTTAATTTTGCTCTAATGGGAAAATTTCAGCAGCACTTTAGATATTGACATTCCCAAATAAATATTTATAGCTTTAAATGATCACTTTCTGGTGTCTCAGTGAGCCAATGGACACATTAGCAAGCTATGACAGTAAATGCGATTTTCTGGATGTGTTAGCATGCTAACGCTAGTATTAAGTGTCAGCTAAATGACACAGAAGGCATGGGAAGCACAAAAGCATGTTAGAGCAGTTAAAACTATACAAAATTTCCATAATAAAGTAAACATTATTGATTGGAATACATGCCTGAGGATGCCTATATGTGAAACAGGAGGAAGCCTACATATTTTGCTCAGTCATTGTCCTGGATATGTTAGCATGCTAATGCTAGCGTTAAACAACGGGCCTGGGAGGCACAAAGGGATATATTAGCATAGTTAAAACAGGACAAACCTCCACAATGAAGTTGACTTTATAGATTGGAGTACATGCCTGAAGATGCCTGTATTCAAAAAATGAAGAAACTTACATATTTTGCACTAGGATGGCATAAAGCTTGTGCTGCCTGATGAGATCTCTTCCCCATATTGAATTCTTGAGCTACTTTCAGTGTTGGTCTCAGTTGTTGCTACCACAAGCACAGTTTGCATCATCAGCATCATTCACAAATAAACAGTTGTGCTGGGGTAATTAAAGGAGCTCAGGAAGAGAAGCAAACCTGTTTGTATTAAAACTTGTTGAATCTTTAAGCTAGTGATGCCTGCTTGTTGTCATCCACTGAGAAGGATTTTGTTTTACAAGAAATTCTAGTCTCTATTTATACGCAACGTTTAGTTTTAATCCTGGACGCTCACCTGTCAGACAGCTGTGAGTCAGACATCTGTAATCAGCCCAGGACATGACACCGCCGAGCCAGCAGGGGGCCCCAGAGAGCTCACGACTTCACGTACAAACTATAATTATCTGAAACCTCAAAATTTGTAGTGAGATTGAAAAACAACAAAAACAAATTGAGGGTGGTAGAACAGGTGTACCATGTGGTGACGCTATAGTTCTGTTTATTTTGCATTTTAAAAAGTGAAAATTTTAATTCCTATCATCCAAGAAAAAAAAATGCTTCTTGCCATAATTTTTGTCATAATATGTTTAGCAAATTCTGCACACAGTGCAACAAAACCCTGAGTGTAGACAGTCCATCAGACATTAGAAGCTGTGAAAAACATGAAACCACACTGAACAGAAGCAACAGTCTTTGTATGTTATGGTTTGTTTGAGATGTAGTTACTACCTAACCTGTGGGTCATATGTTCACTTTACTTGGTCACCAATTGAAACTCTGCTCATGCTGACTCTGCTGATGTTTTTTTTTTTTTTGTATTTTATCCAAATATAAGTATTTGTACTATTTATCTGTTGTCTAAGTGGAAAAAAAGGAACACGTTATAAAACGTTGAATGTACTCTGCGTGTTTCTTCCTTCTTCTTAGATTTAAATTTTTTAGATAGATACGACGACAACGTAGCTGAGTTTTATCAGTGATTTGCACGGTGATTATCTATTCAGCGGGATGCATCAGGAAAGCGCCTGGTGGAGATCAAACGGACGGCGCTGAGAGCTGATTAGCATGTGGTTTGGGCTGAGACAGAGGCCGAGACGCTTGGGGAGACAGAGCAAATGAGAGTCTGGTCACGGGAAGAAAAACGTCACACTCAACTCAATAAACCTCACCGCATTCCCTCACCTCCTCCACGCCATCAGCCCGTGAGTGTGTGTGTGTGCGTGTGTGTGTGAGCGTGTCTATCCACCCATATATCTTGAATCATGTGACTCAACACAAGCAGTCATGCACACAGTGCGAAAAGCCCCGCTATATATAGTAGGACAGTGTTGGGTTTCCCAGCATAGCATTGTAGGAGTCGCTTCATCTTTGTTCTCTTAGAAAGTGCCCATAATTGACTTCTTGTAATGCAGTCGGCCCACTGTAGGCGGTTTGGGTCCATGGACGCTAGCGGAGGGCTAACAGGTGGCTAGCTGGGGTCGTGTTGTCGACACCTTGGTAACACGACCTCGGGAAACGACAAATAATGTTGGAGAGAAGAGTGGTCATTACAAAGTATTTCATGATTTGAACAAGTTTATCAATCACGTGATAATACTGTGAAAAATTTATCTTTTTTAAAAAAACATTCTGTCACATTACAACCGCAAACATCTCTTTTTTACACTCAGACTCGGCTTAAAGGACAAACACAAAGTGGAAGGAAAATAAAAAATGTCAGGCTTTCTGACATTTTTTTAAAAATAAAAATCTGATTACTGACTCAAGTCTGTAGAGGATTCTCGTAATCAGCTTTGCACATCTCGGATCACATCTCTTTTTTTCATTGATTTTAGATCTAAAGTATCCTATTGTGGTTTTAGCTCTACCCTACAAGTCATTAGCATGCTGGAAGACAAACCTACGCTCTTGTCCCAACTCAAGGTAACCCAAGAGGATTTCCTCTTGGGTTACTTTATATTGATAGTCTCCAGTATCCTTATCCTTGCTGAAGAAGAGCATCAACACAGCATGATGCTGCCATGTGTTTCACCAGGTGAATGATGTATTCAGGGACATGTGCGCCGTTTTGTTTTGAATGTTCAATGTTAAATAAATGGTAGATTTCTGTCATTTTCGCCATTAGGACAAAGAAGGATAATACAAATGCACACCACACTTTTGAGATCTTTCCTTTGGAAAAAAAAAATTATTTGACATTCACTTGACAATTATCCACTGCTTTGTGTTAGTCTAACAAAAATCTTTGTCACGTAAGAGCGAGGGATACACAATCTAATAATTTAGGATTAGCAAAAGTACTTTTTAAGTCACATTTAGGGAAACTTCCTCACTTAGTCCGGCATATTCCTCTACTTCAATAAGTGATTAATAAAGACATTTATGCAGCTTTTTAAAGAGCAAATCCCAAAAAGGGCTGAGTGAAAGATTCGAACTGAAATTGCCTCATTCATATATGATATAGCCAGTTGCAGTAATTGGCCTTGAGAGTGTCTCGGCTGTGACAGTTGTTGTGGGAACCGAATGGGGGTTAAACAGAGAGAGAGTCGGCAGAGCAGAAACTGGCAGCGGCTTTGAAAAGCATGCCAACAAAAGGAGATTAAATCACTAGTAATCAGCCATTAGGTGACTGAATGGTCCCAGGTTGCAGAATAATTTATTCAAATGTCGTTTAACATCTTAAGTGACTTAAAAAGAGGGTATAAAAAAAATAACTCAGTCGAGGAAATAGTGCAAACCTGTCCTTGTCGTGGTACTGTAGCTGCTGAACTCTGTCAGTCATTGAAACCGTGTTATTAGGATCGCAAGATTTTAATGCACCCAGGATGCTACAGTTAGGAGCTCATTATTTCACGCAAAACTAGTCAATTTTATTAATTTGTTGGACTTGTTTAATGAACAAGGTAGAAATTTGTCTATTCTGGCGCGACTTTAATGACAGGGGAAATGTTTTTGACTTGCTGTCAATCCCAGATTTTTAATTGTATTTAGTCAAAAATAAGCTCAACCATTAAACAACTTCACCTAAATTAATCTTGCAAGAATTCATAGGAGACTTCTGGCAACTGTGACATGTAGGCCCTCCAGTAAACATCTTAAAAAGAGATTAAAAATATATATATAAATATATAATTACTTTTCATAAATGGAAAATGTATGATTTTTTTTGTAGATTACATTCGACTGGTGTAAACGAATGCCACTGCTGGAGTTAGCTTTAAGCTCGAGTCCCACGATAAGTTTGTTGTGCTAATGAGCAGCCGTTAGCATGCTAACACGGCTAGCAAACATGACTTGACAGCGAGCCTGCTGTATGCAGCCAGTTAGTGTTTTAATAATGAGTTCAGTTTTGTCTTAAATAATAAGTTTGCACAAAACTTTTTTTATTATTATTATTCTCCTTACCGTTTCTTTTGCTGCTGGCCAACAGCGCGTCACGTCTCACGTTTGACGTCACAGCTTGAAGTTGTTTGCGATGCCGGTCACCCGCTGTTAGCATGCTAACACCTTGCTAGCTTCCAAGAGTTGACAGACACTTGCTAACTAACATTATGTTGCCATTCTGACTTGTGGGTTTCATTAGATAAGTAATTATGTATTAACTTTTTTTTAAAATCTACAATTCTTTTTAATATTTTCTTCAACATATTACATATTCTCAATGTAACTTAACGCTAACAGTTGAAGATTGTTGGTGAAGATCAACCTGTTGCAGATGAGCTTATTAAAATGTTTTAAATTTAGACCGTTGTTGGAGTGCGTAGTGAGAGAGTGTTCCTGCTGAGTAACGGAGGGGGAAACGTCAGTTGGACATCGTGAGGTGGCTTCCAGACCAGCCATGATGAAACATCCCTGCAGCCAGCAGGTGTTATCGCTTTGCTTTAACTTCCTGGAAAAAAAAAGAGCAGCAGGCTAAAGATTAACAGATTTCTGCGTAGCCATCATCACCAAGAATAAATGCGGCTCTCTCTCTCTCTTTTTTTTTTTTAACGTTTATCTCGCTTTATTTCTGCTTCGGGAAGCAGCCAAACCAAGACAGACCTGGTGTTGTTCCAGATTTCAGCTTATTTTGTATCCACCTTTAACAGATTTAAGTGTCAAAGGTCAAGAGACCCCTTTGACCTCCGTGTCACCAAAATATCACCTGAGGGGCAGATGAGCAAGAGCTTTGTGTTTTGTTTTTATTTTCGCGGGGATGCAAGAAGGCCGTTGTGTGTGTCTGTTTGGGAGTTAGCTCGAAGACTAAAACCAAACAAAACAACAACAACACAAACGGTTGGAAGAGGCCGTGAGGCTGCAACAGTGAGAATAAAACCAGAGGAGGAGAAAACACACACACACATTCACAATGAGACACAGTGTCTCAGCGAACTGCTGTGGCCAACATTTCAAAGGACTGGCTCCTGAGTGAGGGTCCGCCCAGCAGCAGTGCAGGTTGCCTTGGGGCTGGCAGGTTGCTCCACTGCAGTGTGTGTGTGTGTGTGTATGAGAGAGAAGAGTTTTTCCCCCTGCTAACATATGTAAGCTCCACGGGGGTTTTTGTGACGGCGCACACCGGAGCTCCGGACGCTGCGTCTATCGTTACCCCGGCATCTCCGCGTTCCGGCCCGGATCTCACGCTCATCCCCCCCCCCACCCGTCTCTTTGTTTGGGCCCGCGTTATCTTCATCCCCTGCTGTCCATCTCCCCGCGTGTCCCCTCTGTTTCTCTCTCTCTCTCCCCCTGTGCCCTGCTTTTCATCTTTTTTTCTCCCCCATGTTTCAGCCACTCTCTTACCCTGACCCCTACAACCCCCTCCACCCCTCACACCAACCAACCAACCAACCTACCACCCCTCCGCTCTATCTGCCCTTCACCATACCCCCCCTCTCCCCTCCTCCCGCCCCCCATCCCAGATCCGCTTTCCACCCCCCTCCTCTCCCCCACTAACTCTCTCTCTGAACCCTCCCCCTTCCTCCTCTCCTCTATCCTGCCCCCTCGTCTCCTCCTCCTCCTCCTCCTCTCCTGCCATCTTGCAGGCCAGTGGAGCCAGACTGCAGGCGTTCAGGGAGTCACTGGACCTGCTGGGCAGCGGGTGACACAGATTTCCGGTGTGTGTGTGTGTGTGTGTGTCTGTGCGAGTGTGTGTGCGCATGTGTGTATCAAGACCAGGGAGGGTGGCGGTAGGTTGGTGGGGTGGGGGGGAGTGTGTGTGTGGGGGGGATTAAGCTTCAAATCACTAGAAAAGGCACTGAAGAGAAAAGGGGAGGTGTGTGTGTGTGTGTGTGTGTGTGTGGTGGGGGGGCTGCAGATCCAAGAATTTGAAATTCCCCTTTTGTCTGGGAGATGAAGAAACACTAGACTGTGGGCTCAAACTAAAAGACTGTGTTTCTCATTCAGTGGGAGCGTTGTAATAGCGTGATGTTGGAGCTCGCTGCTTTTTCTCCATGAGTTGGCAGTGTCCTGCGTTGGCTGGCGTGCAGCGCTTTCTCTCTCTCTCTCTCTCTCTCTCCCTCTCTCTGTGTGCCTGACAAAACACGCCACACACACGCACTCACGCAGATGCACGCACGCACACATTGAGACGCGCGCGCGCGCGGTCCCTCTGCGATCCCCTGACTGAAGGCTCACAGGAAGTGCAGCCGTGGCCCAATTATAGCGTGACACCTCGGGCCGGCCGTTGCCATGGTTACGTCTTCCCTGCGGTCCCCTGGAGTGTGGCGCCGAGGAAGAAGGTCTTATCACATCAGCCATCGTTACGGCAGCGAGGAGAGAGATGGGGGCAGGGGGGGAGAGAGAAGAAGAAAAACAAGAAGAAGAAGAAGAAGAAGAAGAAGAAAAGCGCCTCCCTGTAGCCTCTGTCCAGCTGGCTGTGGTTTTTTTTTTTTTTTTTTTTTTTTGCTTTTAAAAATCTGTGCGTCTGGATGTGATGCGTACTTGTAAAAAAAAAAAAAAAAAAAGACAAGAAAAGTAGAGAGGGAGAAATAGGGTGGTGTTGTGATTGTGTGTGCATGTCAGGTTTACCCCAAGCGTGTGGACGTGCCAAAGCAGCGTGTAGGTGTGTTTGTGTGTGTGTGTGCGCGTCTGTGGGGTTGCGATAAGGCTCTCAGCCACACCATTAGGTGACTCATAATCCACACCACCTCAAACACACATACACACACAAGTTTGTGTTCCTAGTCTTATTAGAACATTGTGTTGACTTCAGTTCGTTCCTGAAACCCCAATTGTGCCTAACCCTAAACACAACCCCGAGGCCTAACCCTAACCCAAAAAGAGACGCTTCGCCCCACTAACACCAGGCCTTGGTCCACATTGTCTGAAGAAGACAGGTAGCTGTACAAGAAAAGGCTCAAACAAGGTAACATACCTGAATACACTTGCGCTAGTTTGTATTTCTCAACCATATATGGAAATTGTATTGACTTCCAATTAATTCAGTAACCTTATTTGTGCCAAACCCAACCCCTAGCCATAACCTTTGCCCTAACAACGCCTAACCCTAAAAGATGTTTCACCCAATTAAGACCAGGCTTCAGTCCTCATAGGGTCTTGAAACTGCCTGTGACCTTACCAGGAAAGGTTCAAACAAGGTAACATACCCATACACACTTGCACTAGTTTGTATTTCTAAACATATCAGGAAATTGTACTGACTTCCATTTGCATCAGTAACTCCAATTTGTGCCAGACCCTAACCAATGACAGCCATAACCCAAATCTTGGTACACATTTGAACCCTGACCCAAACCCCAAAACTATTGTCTGCTGCACTTGCACTGACCTTTGGTCCCAATAAACCTTACGGGTCTTCAAATGTTCAGCAATGACACCAGAAGAGGTCTTCAAGAGGTGACGTAAACAACTGCACCGACACGGTAGCGCCCATGCGCAAGCGCAAACTCAAACACGGCTCCAAACAGTCAATTAGAAATGAACCCAGGCATACAGGAGCGGCACAAACCTCATACACAAGTAGCACATGGCAAACTTCTTTTATTTCAAAAGGGCAAACAGAGCTATACAGTACAAGTAGCACAGGAAATAACTTAGCCAAGGCTGAACTCATTCATTTCTTACTGATGCAGTGACGTCAGAACAACAGAAGCAAGAAACTCCTCCATAGAAACAACAAAAAAACCCATTTTGGCTCCGTCTTTATGCTGAAGCACGGTACATCCAAACTGGAAAGCAATGTAAAAAAAGGACATAATGTTTTCCAGATATTTACAGTCTTATGTACAGGCATTTTTGTTGTCATCTAAATATTGACGCACATTGGTATCCTTCTTTTTTTTTTCTCCTCTCCCATATTCACTGATTGTCAAAAGAAAGAATGGAAACAGGTGTGGACATTCTTAAACGGAGCTCTGTACCGCAGTCCGAGCATGTTATTGTGGTGTCCCGTAAACTACAGCTCCCAACAATCATCCGACCAGCCTCTGCCAACGCAGGAGCTACTATCCGTCCAGGGCCCCGTTGCTTCTCTCCTGCGCCAGACCCAAAGTAAAATCGGACCCCCTTAATTCAAACCCGGACACCCTGCTGTCGAACCCAGGACCCCCGGGCTTCCTCTTCAGCTCCTCGCACTTCCTGTATTTACAGATCTGGTGTCCCCTCTTGCGGTTGCGGCAGCTGCTGCACTGTTCGCAGTTCGTCTGACGTCGGCAGGGCACGCACTCCCCGCACCTCTTCCTCTTCCTTCGCCCTCCGCCGCCCCCGCCCAGCGAGCCGGGGGAGTAGCCCTCAGCTACCAGCCCTTCTATGCCCTCCGCTCCCACGGCCGTGCTCCTCCAGTGGCCTCCCCCCATCTGAAAGCCCGCCAGAGGGAACAGAGCTGGGCTGAAGGGGAACCAGGCGCCGAGGAAAGGTTGGAAGTCAGTGCTGCATCCAGAGGAGTCCTCTTCGTCCTCTTCTGGCCCAGACCCACCTCCTTCGCCATCTCCTTTTGCGCCCTTAGCCTCTGTGGCCTCTTTCTTAGCGGGCTGGCTGCTCTGTGCGCCCAGGCTGGCCTGCTCCGTGGTGGCGGGGGTGAGAGCCAGCAGTCCGGCACGCATCAGCAGCTCTGCGGCATGGGCCAGGTGGAGCCCGCTGGGCGACTCCCACATGTCGGGCCAGGAGGGGGCCCGGCGGGGCTTACTGGGCTGGGCGGGACGCTGCTCCTGTGCCGGGGACGGCTGGATCAGGCCTTTGACGTCCACAGCAGGGGAAGGGGTAGAGATGTAATGGGAGAGGCTGTAGGGGTGGCTGGAGCGCTTAAGGCTCGGTCTCAGGGGCTCATTGGGGATTTTAGCACTGCTATGGGCCTGATCCGGGGAGGAAGGGCCAGCGATGTCTACGGCAGTGGACATGGCAGTGGCTGGGTGTGTGTGTGTGGGGCAGGGGGAGGTGGGGGGGCGGTTTGCCCTTGTGTTTCTGTGTGCGTGGGAGAAGGGGGACCGAAGCTGACGCGGAGCTGACAACTGTCCTGCTGTTACTTCAGCCAAAATGGCAAGCCTTGGCCTGTGTCCCTATTCCCATTCTCTGCAGCGGCTTCAGAGTCCTGGAGAGCTGGAAATGAATAGGGGATGAAGACAGGAAGGTTAAGAATAGAAATGCTGGAGAGACAGATACAGAAAGAGAGTAAACAGGGAAGACAGGATCTGTGTTTTTCCCCCGGCAGAGCGACTCAACCGTGTCGGGGAATGATCGGGAGTTAAAACACAAGACATATGTAAAAACTGCTCCAAAAAACCAGAAGCAAAGGATCCGTGTTGAGTGCGTGTGCGAGGGGGGAAAGAGAGAGGGAGACAGAGACGGTGCGTGCCTTGCAACGGATTTCCGCATACAGGAGGCGGTATCCCTTTAAGAATTTCACGGTATATCAATGCAATCAATAACAGAGCGACAACAATATGCAAAGATATGCGCATATGCGCAGGTCAAATGTGGAGCGCGCTTTTCAAATACATTTTGACGACTGCTGTTATGCTGCCAGCCGGGGCTCGAACCGGAGCCGAGGAGAACCAAATAAGGGACCGTAAAGGGAAAAAACAGGCTGTCTTTTGTCTGCTATCGACGGCGAGGAGCGAGGTGCGCAACGATGCGGGTGCTGTGGATAAAAAAAGACCAGGCTATATTCCGTGTCCACGTTCGTGTGTGTGTGTGTGTGTGTGTGTGTCGGTGGAGGGGGGGGGGGGAGAGAAAAAAAACCCCACAACACCGCCGACTAAACGCGGATCGTGTATGTTATTACAAAGTATGAGTTTGTGCCCTTTTTTCGACGGGGTCGATCGGGAGACGTAATCGATCGCTTTCGCTCGAACGAGGTTACCTAAGAGGAACCGACGCCACGGCGAGCTGACCACAGTCCGAGTGGTCGCTGCGACACGGCGCTGCGCGCAGGAAAGGGAGAGGAAATCGGGCGACAAAAAAACCGAAACGGCCAAATCAACAGGAAGTGCGATGAGAAGAAAAAAAACGCGTCACTTTACCTTCCCGACGCGGTCCCCGGCCCTCTCCTGTCAAATATATGATGAAGTCATGAACTAAATGTCGAGCCGGATCGCACGGCGTTGTGTGGACGGCGGAGCTGCCGATTCCTCCTCCACCTCTCCGTCCCGGAGGGTCTGCAAACACTCTGCACGGAATTTGGGGGCGTCGCTCAAAATGCGAAGTGGACTCTGCAGCCGACCGAGGCTCGTGTGGTCAGAGCGACCCCGTGATGTCCTCAGGAGCAAGTCCAGCTGACGACGACGACTAAAACCCAAATGCACCCGTCGACTCCACTCGGCCCAGGATCACTTTCTACACCGTCTACCTTAGACATGATTAAACACCGGCTATTGTGACCAATGTTATTATTATTTTGTATTTAAATTGTCATTTTGTCATAAATAGAATAAAACACTTAGACTTATTATTGTCATTATTAAAAAGCACGCTGGATTTCCACATGGTTTCTCTTTCCATACCAATAAAAGCACAATATAAAGTTTTGATTCGTGTAAAAATTAAATAAATAAATAAATAAACAAATAAATAAAATTGTAGTTATTAAGATAGCATTGTGCCGTCGCAGGGTGTGGCTTAATTCAATCAGAGTCACGGCAAAAGTAAACGAAGCAAATGCTTAGAACCTCCTTGCCAGCAGGGGGCAACACGTGAGCGCTATTATTTAGTTACACATTTTTTTTAGTAATACAATTTAATGTGTGAAATTGATCGTTCATAGCAAAAACAATACTTACATTTACATATGCAACACACGGGGTTAAACATTTCTTTAATATTTTGTATTTATAGCTGTTAAAACTATTAAAGTGTATTATTCATACAAAAATGGACAATTTTTGTCGGTTTTTAAATTTTACTCTGGGCGATCATTACTGTATAATATTGATTTATTTTTTAATGGTAAAAGTAAAAATGATCTATTTTCTCATATGAATGGAGCTAGGTTTTTAATGACGACTCTTTTGTTCATATTTATTGTTATTTTTATTGCATCTACAACATTGCAGGTAGGTAACAGGATTGTTCCAAATCAATGCAAATTTTACTAACCTAAATTTATTCCTAATAAATGTTCAGTTTTCACATAAACAGAAAACAAACATTTACACTGCTGCCATGCGTGGCTTAAACCCAATGAGATGCGCAGTTTCTCCTGAGAGCCGATGCTTTTGCAGTCGAGCGGCCCCCAGGTAAAGGCAAACTAATCAGGCATCCACACCAACAGGGGGAGCCCAAGAGCGCTAGAACTCTCATTTAAGTTGATTTCCCCCCCGAATGTCATCAGAATAACTCATTTAAAATGACACAATAAGTGGAGAGTTGTATTTAGTTTGTAGCCTAAAAATATGCAAGATATTCTTTTTAAATTAAACGTATTATTAATATGTTCCAGTACATTAAAGCAGGTAATCCCAGTTTATGTAAATTATGTAATTAGAGCAACAAAAACTCAGTTGTTTTTGACTGAAACAAGGCTTCTGTGAGGTTTCCCCTTCTTCGTAATTACAGAAAATATGCATTTGGCCATGTGAAAATCATGTAACAGATCGTAAAGGCGTGAAAGCTAACGGAGCAGCACTCAGCAACGGGCTAACAAAAACCAATCAGATGACTGGACTCCACCAGCATGTGGGTAATTTCAAGGAGCTGCGTTATGCAACACGTCTTCTCCACTCAGCCCCTCCAGACTAGCGGCAGCAGCGACTAGCAAACAACCTGGTGGAAAAGAGGTTATCATATTAACCGTTTCTCAGTCCAACACACCAAAGAACACTTGCAAACAGTTAATCGAGAAACATCTTTGTGGTGACACGCTGAAGGCAGAGTGTCTGAAAGAGCAGAAGCTTCTTAAAGAGACAAAGGCCCAATTTCAGGGCATCAAATTAAGTTTGATATGTACATCATTTATATATATATATACGTTTCTTAATTTTAGTATAAACCTCACTATACTGCCACTTTAATTCACTTCTTAAAAAAAAAAAAAATTAATAGTCAGCTGGTGTGTATTGAACTTAAAGAAGTGTCTTCCATAACTCTTACTAAGGTCATGCTGCTTAAAAATATGTAGTGTCTAAGCTCTGAGCAGATTGGCTTAATTAAAGCAACGAGGTAAAGACATGCATCATCCTCAACGATACTGTAGCATACACACGTTCATTCAATTAATTTAGAAATTCAGTGACATCATTTTACAATAAAAAAAAAAAAACGATGGAAAAAACAGTTTAACTGCATTAAAGTTTACATCATAACTACTGATAAATAGCAACGTCTCTCATCTGGTTCTTACCTTTTAACTCCCCTCCCGTCCAAACGGGAGGTGACTCCTCCACGCAGGAGCGCCGGAGTCCACTCCACCTCTTCTGAGAGTCCTCCGTGCATCTGGCACGCAGCCAGACACCTCGTGCGTGTGCGTCCGCGTGTGAGCGAGCGTGCGTGTCACTATGGAGGCAGGGGCCCGCGGTTACTACACCGTCTGGCCTGGACCATCCGTGTAAACACAGCGTCTTCTAGTGGTCAACACAAATACAGCCGCCCGTCTTAAAATGGCCACTGGTGCTGGTGGACACTGCAGCACAGCAGCAGCAGCCCCCTTCGGCCAAGGCCACACACACACACACTGCAGTCGCCACATTGAGCTGTTGACTTATTATCCCCACACAATGTTAATCCATAAACACGGCGCTCCTGGTTAAATCTGAGGTGGAGTTTGGCCCCGAAACTACAAAAGAAAAAAAAAAAAAAAAAAAAAAAGTTGTGCCAACAAATTGGATCACTCAACATGTTTATTGTTAACAATGAAACAGCACACTGACTCAACCACGCCAGTAGAAAAAAAAAAAATCAATCTGATGAAGAAACAAAACAGATCCGTTAAAAGGTTTTAACCTTCAGACGCAGTTTGATCAGGAAGCTGCACACAAACAGCAGATAGTGTTTCAACATTAAACATTTTTCTCCCTCCCCCCCGTTTAAGACAAACGCCACGAAGCAGCAAAACAAACCTGAACATTTTCACGTCACATTCATATGGGTTGCCGTGTTCATCAAACAAAAGATATAATAAGGCCTGTGCTGGGTTCGACATAAAACGCTGGACCGATTTCATGTTTGGACCGCCTGCTCCGTTCGTGGGCGACAACCCCAGGAGCCGATGCCCCAACGCCGACCGCAGTGATTGTTGCAGTCCCTGGACCTGGATCCCGTTTCAAACATGTTGATCAGTGCGACAATTTTGGGAATTATGAAAAAAAAACAAAAAACATCTGCAGTGTATTCTGGCTTGTTCTGGACTCGTCCGCAGGGAGAACACAGCGGCGCTGACGAATGATCGGGCGGGTCGGCGGACGGGGCGGGTTGATCTCCGGCGGCGCGCTACGCGTCTTTCCTTTTGATGATGAGCGGCCCGACATTATCTCCGGTTTCCTCGTTGTGCTTGGTGTGGGCGCCGTCGCAGAGCGGGAACTGCAGGAAACATGGAGATACACACATGTTCATTGTTGGGTTGGTACGACACAAACTGCTGAGGACAACCATCTTTTGGTGTGGCTGTTGTTACTGAGAGAAGAAGAGTATCTCAACTGTTTCTAGCAGAGAAGAAGTAGCTACTTTGAAAGAAACTACTTCCCACTGAGACGTGAATTTATTTAACTTTTCCCAGAGACGCACCGATCCGATATTAATATCTGTATTTATTAATATATATCAAAAAAATTTCTAAAATCGAGTATCAGTCACAATTTACCCGATCCACAAGGGCAAATCTATTCAGTATATTTCTATGCTTTATTATTCACTTTACATTTATAATTCCTAATTGCACTTTCTTAAAGTTTGTTGGAATTTACTTTTTACATGTTGACCAAAAATAGTCAATCTGTTGTTTTAATCAGTTTGTTTATTTATGTCCCATTGGCTGTTATTCTCCCAATTTCGCTGACTGAACAGACTGAAGTTTGTTTTTACGTGTTTGACCAATCTTGAGAAGGTGTGTTTTAGTGTGCTGTGCTGGTGCGGATTTATCAAATACATTTGTAATTCATTACATTTATATCTGCATTGTAAAAAAAAAAAAAAAAAAAAAGTTTTAGGTTAATTCAGCATTGTTTTTCCTGTACATGCCGATACTAACCCTGAGCTATCCGAATCGGTATCGGAAGTGGAAAAAGTGGATCGGTGTATCTCTAATTCTTCCCACAATAACATTTGAACCTATCAATTTGGAGATAAAGTTGAACTTTTAACTTAAGAAAACAGTTTCAATCTATTATCTTATGATATAATTGTTATCAATAGCATATTAAGTTACAAACTCGATCTAAACATGAGATGTACTTTCTTGCAACATTAAGTCTAGAAATAATATTTTGAATACTGTTAATTAAAGCCCTGTACAAAACTACTGGGGAAAACTCATCCACAAATGGTATTACAATGAAATCAAGTTCGCTTGTCTTTCCTAAACAACAACAACAACAAAAAGCGTTTTCAGACTTACAGTAGGAAATCCCTCTGTGTTAGAGCTTAAATCACACATTGCGGTTTTTCGGCGTGCGTCTGACCTTTTTAGACTTCCAGCAGCGGCAGTAGACGGCCTTGGTGCCGATGTCCTCCATGTCGAAGCTGTGCACCACTTTGGGGCTGTCTTTGTTGAAGAAAGTGTTCACATGACCCTTCTTGCACCAGCGGGTGCTCAAGTAGCGGCTGACCAGGAAACCCGCAGCTGCCGAGACGACGGCCACCGGCACGGCGACCAAGAAATGTTCTGGAGGGAGGAAAACGTTAAACAAAAAGGAAAGAAAAAAAAAAGAGGGAAGGGATAATCTTATTGGTCGTTCACTCTTACAGGTTTGGTTGCGTATGAGTAAATCTGACATTTTCAGTCTATATTGTTGTGCGTCCGGCTGGCTGCTGAACAGATAAACTGGATTCTATTTTGTTGGTGTGAACCAGGATTCTAACACATTCTTAACGTTAAGAGTTTACAAGTCGCTACTCACGCAGTTTTAGACGTGTAAATACAAAAGCCTGCTGAAATTAAGAGAAAGGTGGTGGATAGAAAAATAAATGGAGAAAAGTATAGACATTAGAAAAGGCTTACAAGGGCACTAGCCCAGGGTTCCAAGTTTTGAGGGCGGCCCCCCAAAAAAATCTGTCTTAATGTATTTTTTTCCTGTACGGTGCATGTTATTAAACTCTCGGGTTCTTGTGTTTTTTATAAGTACTGCTGGATTTTTATCAATTTCAACAAGTCTGCAATAATAACACACAGCACATTGTTTTGGCACAAACATGGAGTCATCTGCCAGATGTTTTAAATCGTCCATCCATCAATTCATACCTTCTAATATGTAGGCCTGCCTACCAACTTGCATGAGACTTGCATGAGTAAAACATCTTTTTCTCTTTAGATACGGCACTAAAACTGGCTCCAGCCCACGGGCCCATATTCTTCTTCATACGGCCCTGATGGGCAACTATACAATGTAGTCTTGAAATGCAGATGTTCACAATAATCTGACTTCCTTCTCCATACGTAGGTCCACACGCAGACATGTGCTGGATCTGGAAAATACTACGAACTTTCTCCACAATGTCAACATAGAAAACGTGAACACGTTCTGAACACTGACAGATGGGAATGCAATGTGAAACTGCCTGTTATACAAGATTTATCCTGATCTAGTCGGTCACATGATTCAGAGGCAGTAAGACAACAGAAACTGAGGTCTTATGTTTTTTGGGGGGGGTTTAAAAGTTGCCCATCTGCAGGATCAGCAGTCGCGGCTGCTGGGCCCAGATTACCTGTTTAACCGATTAAAGATGCAAACTGGAGCTCAAATGGCTGACCAGTAGGTTAGGTAAATTCGCATGGTAACCCGGGTTACCATGCGAAGCAAGGGGCGAAACAGAGGAAATATGTCCCGCTTCCTTACGTGTCACAGGTTAAAACAGTTCAGTCGGTCGCCTTGTAATTAATTGCTCTGCAGTCGGTAGTGAAGCTGCCTGACGGACACGCGCCGTAATTGAATAACTCATGTCAGAGCTAGCATGCTATTAGCTATCTTTAATACTGTACCTTTGGTTAACCTGAAACCGGAGTTGTGGACTGCTGCCATCGGACACGGAGGTATCAACCAGCTATCACGTAAACTTGGACCTGTCGCGTTTTCTCTGCGCCGTGGGTTGTACTCGGTCAACGGTAAGCAGCAAGGTCAACCGGTTAGCTTCACGCAACTCTTGTCCGGTCCCCTTTACCTGCTACGTCACATCGGATAGACCAATCGGGAGCAAGCTCCTGGATCAAGATGTTTATGGGCAAAGTACATCCGGCTTCTCTTTTTAAGATTAAAGACAGAAGTTAAACAACAAAAGAAGCACGATTGACGAAGTTTCTTAATCATTCTCTGTTAAACGAAGCTGAAGTAAAACACGGGGAATGATTCCTCGTTCCGCTAGATATTTTAACAAGCTGAGAGCTTTCGTTTTAAATGCGTCAGTGTCTTTTCCCAGACACCGAAAGCAAGCTATATCATTAAAAATAATCGTTTGTGCTTAGCATAGCAGCCTACGTAACACACGCAACGTGTTTTAATAGACGTTTATGATCATAAACTGAGTAAAGAAGGCTGGTGCTGCTCATAAAGCTCTAAAGGTGGTCCAAAGGCGAAATCAATAGAATGACAAACACGTCAGAATTCTCTTTATGAGACTGTTTTACGGCAACAGTGTCTTCAGTCGGAGGCTTCTTCGGGTCCACTGGAGTACAGACTTCAACAGGAAATTCTGTCGGCCCACAGCAGCTACAACTCTTTGAATATGACTTGCATTTAATTTCCCTTTGGGATCAGTGATGCGTTTTGAACTGAAATGACTGCGAGGTTCCGCCAGAGGGCGACAAAAATCACTTGCTTGTAAAATAAGCCCCACTTTAACGTCCATTTCTGAAATTGGACTAATACTGGAAAATTAAGAAAGGTAGCAATTTTACAAATATGAGAATACTTGAGTGCAAAATATCGACCTAGACTTATTTTATTTGTAAGAAAATAAATGAAAATACATTTAAAATAAGCAAATGAATGCTTATAATTGTAGGAAGCAAAAATCTATTTTACAAGTTTGACTCAATATAGCAGAAGCAAATTAGAGTAAATAGGTTTCTTAAACAAGAACATGTGATCTTTGACAGTATGATTGAAATACAAATAATGTAAAATTAATTCCGTATAAATTCCCACAAGATCCATTTGGATACCCCGGGGTTTCTCATCAATCCCTAAAAGCTGATATATTAATTTTTCCGTTTGTGTTCCCCCAGTAATTCAAAAAATAAAAGCTGGACTGGACAAAAACACAAGTGTGATTTTGCACAAAAAGAAAAACTAAAAGCTGACCTCTACATATCAAAATACATTAAAATTAAGTTTGCCTCTGAAATTCAGATTTCTGGTTTTTGAATGTCAGGCTTGAAAATCCAAACATGGTTTAAAAATAAAAATAGAAAAAACAAAAAGAGAAAAACTCATCCCATCCTTTAAGATTGTATTTAAACCATGAATAAATCCAGTTAATTGGTTCTTCTGGTGTCCATTTACATCCATGAAAAACATTCCATCTTTATGCGAGACAAAAAAACTTTTAAAAAAATTGTTGTTTGAGTTTCTGCTCAGATGTTTCCTAAAAGACGACAAAAGAAAAAAAATAAATTCCAAAGAACTTCACCAAGAACGCTGGACGTCTTTTCAAACGAGCCCGACGACGAGTCAACACAGGAGTCTGAGGTTTTTATTACACAGTTTAATCAACACACAAAGCTCAACGAGCCTCTCAGGTAATTCAATATACAGAGGTTTTGTGCAAGAAGAGTGGGTTCTCCTCGCACCCAGAGCCCAAGCCAGTCCCATAGCCATTTCAGATGTTAGCCGCTAAATTTGACAATAGCAAAAAGGTGAAAGGGGGGCAGGAGGGTAAATAGAACAACAACAAAAATAAAAATAAAATAATAAGAGGGAAAAAAGCAACCTAGAGGAAACATGAGGCAGAGGAAGAAAAATAATAATAAAAACAAAACACAGGTTAAACTAAGAAAATGCTTAAATAGATGGTCCAGAATCTCCACTTTGAGAGTAAAGGGGGGGGGGGGAAGAAAAAAAGGTGGAGACGGAGGGGTGGGGTTACAGCTGTGTGTGCCCGAGTGTTTGATGGGGTTTTCACCTGGGTGGAGGGCGTGGAAAGGGGAGAGGAGGTCAGGGGGAGAATGAGGAGAATGAGTTGTGTGAATAAATTCAAGTCCTTTCATAGAATCCAACAGAAGAGCAAAATAGGCCATGAGTTTTTTTGTTTTTTTTCTTTTTTGTTTTTTCCTCTCTCCATTATACACAGCCTGCAATGACTTATGCAGTTTTTTATTTTATTTTTTATTTTATAAAATACAGAGTGCCCTTCGACTCGCGTGTGAAAACTGCTGTCTTGAATCGACGCCTTCGCAGATGGAAATTTCAACAAAACGAGAAAAAGTCCCTCTTTCTTTTTTTTTCTTTAAAACCCTTCTCACCTCACCCCCCTTAAAAAAACAAAACAGGGAAAAAAAAATAAAACACAAAAATCCCCTCAAAGTTTTACAGTTTCTAAGGAGGAATGGTTTTAGTAAAGATGGGTAAAAAGGAGGGTGCAGGCATGCAGGAACAAGGGCTTTATATGATGGAGGGGGCGGAGTTCGGGGGCGGGGTTTGGGGGGTGACAGCCCAGCCTGCTTGGATGTCGAAATGGAATCAAACGAGGAAGTGGAGCGATGGGATCCAAAAAAAACAAAAAAACAAAAAAAAAAACGTGGGGATGGAAAGAGTATGGTCAAGAGGAGACATTTTCTATTAAAGTTGACAGTCTGTACACTGGAGGATGGACAGATGAGCTGGGAGGCAGGATGGAGGGGGAGACGGTCAAATAGAGAGGGGGTGGGATGGAGGGGTACAGAGGGAGTTTTACAGGTGCTGTGGTGAAGGAGGGGCATGGCTCAAAGAAAGCACTCCAATGGAAACCAACAAGATCTTGTTTTTAAACTTCTCATTTGTTTTGTATGTTTTTTTTTTTTTTGTATTTGTTTGTTTTGTTTTTTTGTCGTTTTTTTTCTTTTCTCTCTCTTTACATCTGAATCTCCCCCTCGCCTTGCGTCGTAGAGGTGGTTGGCCATGTTTCTACCCCCAGCACTACATTGCATACTTTTGTGTCCATTCCCGGGCTATTTTGTTGTACCTGCAGACAGATGAGACAGAAAAGAAAAAAAAAGAATAAATAAAACAAGGTTAGTTTAGTTTTTTCATGTTTAAACCTTCCTGCATACTAAAAAAAAAAAAAAAGAAAGGATCGTGACATGATGCGTTTCAGTGACAGACTTATTCATACGTTCATAAACATAATTGCTTGCGTCCTGATTTAGAGCATCTTACTTCTTTTAGTGCAGAATTATGATGAAGTTTCACATCAAAGACGTAAAAGTCGGACGAAGTGCAACGTGACCATTCAGACTTTGAAAAGAGCTGCAAACGTATTCGAATTTGTAAGTGGCACAGAGTGGATTTTTCTGGGGGAGTGAAAGATCAGAATTGGGTCGTTGAGACTGCAGTTGAAAAAGTCAGATGTGAGGAAAGAAAGAAAAAAAAAAAGAACAGATTTGGGTCGCATTTGCCTGTGTGAACGCAACCGAGGTTAAACATTTTGAATCATGTTCTTTGATCTTCTTAAAGATGAATTAAAGTTGATTCAAACTGGCTGTGGCAGGTCAGATTTACAAAACCAGAAATGGACATTTACTAGAAAAATTCTGATCCGGGCATCTCTGTAATAAATGCACTGATGGTTTACTAGATCTAGTAAACGATCATGGAAAACTATCTTCATGCTAAATGTAAATATGGTTTTTTGGTCAGGGATGGTTTCATTTGTTCAACAGCTTCCTTGATTTATTTATTTATTTTTGCCTTTTTAGAATTGGTTATAATCTTGAAAATTGACACTAAAGCTAAATAGACAAACACTTTTAGCCCAAAGCCAACTGTGAGCCTCAGCGTGAAACACAGGCCTGTCATCTATCCATCTGCACTGCTGATCGTCACAGATACATGAAAACTGAGACAAAATGGATCCCAGGAAAATGGACAAAAGGTTTTTTTTAAAAAAAGAGAAAGACGACAGCGTACTTTTCCCTGTCAGTCTTGTAGATGCGGGCGATCTCGGGTACTAAGGGGTCGTCCGGGTTCGGGTCGCACAGCAGGGAGCAGATAGACAGGAGAACTGAAATGAAACGCAGGGAAACCGTACGATCATTTAACATTTGATGCCATTAACAGAAGTCATTTTCATAAATGATAATATTGTTCTTTTGAGACCATTTTCTAGTAATATAATGACAATGGTATATTGAAAAAGATCAATAAACTTTAAATTCTAACGAACATTTAATACTGGAACTGGAAGACGTTTTAGATTTCCAAAACAAACAGAAACAACAAATAAAATGAATTATGAAATCTCAAAAGTCAACAAAAGTGCCCTTGAAAAAAAAAATAAAAAGAGAGAAAGGGAAGTGGGGCTTGTTCAGACTGAAGACCTTTGTTATCCAGTTCTTGGTAGAAAGAGAGAGAAAGGGGAAAAACAATAAATCATGCAAATGGAGATTATTGAGCTCGTTTTAATTTATCATGTGATTAATTGACGTATTGCCTACTGTGACAGGATATAAATCAAACAAATCATGCAAAAATCTGACATTTAAATGAGGACGGTATAGTACATAGGAAGTAATTGCAACGAAAAAAAATGCAAAACTAAAAACTAAAAAAAAGGAAACGGCTGCTTTGCGTCGTCGGCTTGCAGAAAGCAGCTCACCTTTGGAGATGGTGAGAGCTGGAGACCACTGTGATCGCAGAATGTCAAGACAGATGCTGCCGTTGCTGTTGATATTTGGGTGGTAGATTCTTGTGGTAAACGCAACCTGAAAGCAGAGAAACGGCGCCTTGAGAAGGGTACGCAGCGAGCAGCGCAGGAAACTATACCACCGACATGTTTTTTTTGAGGAAGTCTAAACAACGTTTGGTTACTTCAGTCATGCAGCTCTGCGTCTACTTCGTAGTTACCTTTGGCGGTTTGAAGGGGTAGTCTGTGGGGAAGTGTATGGTCAAGAAGAAAACCCCGCTCTGGTAAGGACTGTCATTCTAAAGCAGAAAGACACATTCCGGTTGGTGAGTCGCGAAAAATATCAACCAAAGTCGACGTTCTACGTAGAGCTCATGCAAAACTTAATAAGGAACATTCAAGCAAAACGGTAGGAGGTGAGCATGTGAATACTTACAGGTCCCATTATTGTGGCTTGCCAGTGAAACACTGAAACAAACAAAAACAGAAGTTGGTTATGAAGCGCAAAGAATATAACGTTAGAATGAATAAGGTCACATGTTTGTTCAATAGGAAACCTGAAACTCACTCCAAATACTGCTTTTTCCCCCCTATACAAGACAGGTAGATTTTAAAAGGTACTCCTGCTAAACGTGTTATGATGTGCAAAATAGTGTGATAAATATGTAAAAATGTGTCCAAGTGTCAATTTGCCTGCGAAGATGTGCCCATTTGAAAAACAACAAAAACCCACAGAAATTTTGCATTGCGAGAAAAAAAGACAACACTCTTTTGTAGGTTGTACAGTGGTTTATTTGATGTTGGATAGCAGGAAATGACACACAGATAGCAACAGTGTTAAGGCTAATGTTTCTCATGGTGAAGCGTCAGCATCTTAGAGAAACCCAAAACTGGCTTAAAATACACACACAATCAATAAAACAAGCTGAAACATTCGCCGAGGGAATCGAATTTAAAATTTGTTATATTTTTTTAAGTTTTGAGTTGTTGGGTTAATGACATTTATTTTTTTTTTTTACTAGCATGAAGTGATTGACAAATCATGCTTCCAACATAATGACTTGTTTTTGCACCGGAATGAAACGCTCACAAAATACTTTCTTTGAAACGCTGAATTGGGCAGAAGTAAGCAGGAAGCGTAGCGGTGCTAAAACCAACCAAGTAGACATCAGAGAGATGTTTAATCTCATCTTGATCGCTGATCAGTGGATACAATGCTGAATTTTTTTTTTTTTTTCTAATCGAAACTACAAACTCTCTCCGTTTTCTCTAAACGCCCAGAGATTTTGCTACATCTCACAGTTAAGGACAGTACAAGTCAGATAAAGGTTAGGCATATAAACTTTGATTAATAATATTAGAAACTTAGATTCAAAATTATTAGTTATACCAGCAATCTTTTTTCTCTCGTTTTAGTCTTTAGAAAATAAACAACTTAAGCAACTATAGGTGTGTTTTCATTAAAAATGTGCACAAAACTTTCTGCTAATGTCAGAAAAAAAAAGTATAATTTCACAACTTTTCTAAATAAGAAGAGTTAAAATCACCTGCAAATAAGTTTTATCATATATAAGTCATCAATAAACATTGCACGCCATGTTCCAACGACCGCTTCCTGTCGTCTTCGTCGTCATTTCCGACAGTAGCAACATTCAGTGGTTGCTCACGTGTGCAAAAAAAGTGCTTCCAAGGCAGTTTTTTGAAACAATACAGCTGAAAAACCTCAAAAGAAACTTTTTTTTAAACTGCTGTGTTTTTATTAAGCATATGTGTTCTCGTAATTTGCAATAAGGTCAATAGAAACACAGCTAGTGCTGCCAGACAAAGTGCATTGTGCACTTTTTTTTTTCTTTTACAGGGAAACCATCTTTACAGCAAGGAAAGACCATATATGCACTTCCACATAAGTACAGTGTTTTTAATAATAATAATAATGGTAAACATTTAGCACAAAGGACCGAGTTGAAAACAAGAAGCTTTCAAGCTCTTGGAAGAGGTGAGGTGTAATACCTGAACAAGTCTCAACTCTCAAACATGAAACAACGGCGTGGGAGTCGGTCCCAGGTGTTTTAGTCATGATAAGCATCAGCTCACCCAGGCAGCGTCGGCTGCAGATTTACAGGTACAGCACAGTGTGTGTGTGTGTGTATGTCAAACTCTGTGGATTTGCATAAATCAGTGGGCTGATCTAGCTCGTTCTTATGATTATAATTCAGTCAACAACACAAAAACTTTACATTATGTGTCCTGTATAGCTAAAACACTAGAATTATTGATCCCTTATTGTTTTATTGCTTTAAATTACTGCCGTTTCTGGAGGTTTCTGTTTTGTCTGAATTGACATTTCCATTTTTTTTTTAAATTTATTTATCATCATTACTATAGGATATACCTCATGTAAGCTTGTTTGAGCAAACATTGACCATCAAACAAATATACCAAAATAGAAACATTTCTGCGTGAAGCTAGTAGTTTCTAATCCAACAGAGAACAAAAAGATAATTCCCCGTTTATGAATTACACCACTTCTTCTGGCTGTTACCATACCAAATATATATATATATATATATAGATAAAAACAACAACAACAACAACAAAAAACAGCACTATTTTGTGAAAGTCTTCTGTATTTGACCTAAACATTACAGATAATAGTCAAATATGATGGGTCATCAATTGACGAGTTTATGAACACATCCATTCAAGAATATACGAATCTCACAAAGTCCTGATAAATAAATCAATGTTTGAGCAGGATGTAGTGTGGCGTTAGAGAGAATGCTGCTGTTTCACTCGGTGTGCCACTTTGCATACGGCCTCTCTGGCCTCTCAAGGTTCAGTTTGGATGTAAATGAACGGGTCCGGTTTTCTGTGAGGACGAAAAGTGATTCGACTCATTTACTTTACACGACAAAAGATCAAATATCTGCTTCGACGCATTGTTTAATCCACTCAAGTCTCTATTGCTTAGTGGACAGTAACCACAAATCCATACGTGCTTAAATTAGGTGTTACGGTACGGCTCTGAGAGGCCTGATTCGGTTACGCTTGCAGTGAAAGACACTGCAAGTCCAAAGTCAGAGAGGTAGATCGAAAATAAATTCTAATAGATGATAAAAATTGTTCAGTATCACACTTGTAAAAATTAAAAGGCCAGACAATGCTAATTGGAGCCCTTAATTAACCGATTATCAGCAAATCAGGGGACTTTTACAAAAGCAGCTTTGGTAATATGAATACCTGAACCTGCCAGAAACAACACCAGCCAAATAATTAAGGAGTCAATCTTTGCTCCCATATGCAAAGACTATCAATGGAAGTAAGACGGAGATTTTTATATATATATTTTTAAGCCAAGTGTCGAGACAGAAAGCTCATGAGACAATGATTAACTTTGAGGCGTTGTGTGTTTTGGTGGAATGGTTTTGGGCCATAAAGGCAACTACCCGAAACCCTGCTTGTATCAGACAAATTGGTTTCTCTTTGCGTCAATACATTGGTTGTTTTAAATAAAATTAAAAAAAAACAGTACAAAAAACATAAGGGATTGTAAGACCTTGATAATATACTAGTAGTTTGACTTTTAACTAAAAACATCTTTAGAGGAAACACCTTAATTGAGTAACATTACTGTAATGTCAGCTCCTGGTGTCAGAAGTGTAGGAAAATATTTAAAATTGAGACTCCAGCAATGAAGGATTGAACTGCAGGGAGGAAAGAGTCTGGTATAAAAACTCTTAATCCCAGAATGCACTGCATTCAGCCTTTGTTAATAGTTAACATTATTTTAACAGAAGCTCTCTGACAGAAGTCAACCTCTTACACGACAGCTGCTGATTTGAAGGAAACATATTTATAGGACTTAAAGGCTAGAATCCCAGTTAGCTGTTAGCGAACAGTTAGTGGCTAGCTGAGCCGCTGACTGCTAACTGTTCTCTTTGCTTCCCAAGCTAAATTTTCCACAAAAGCTTCGTCTTTGTGGATAATTCTGAATAATATACAATTGCGTCACTTATGTGGTAAATCCTGTTCAACTTCGATGTGCTGAGAAACTTTTCATAAAACAAAAGTAAAAGGTTGCGTCTGGGCAGAGATAAACTAGCTTAAGAAAACGATCGGTTGAAGTGTTAAAGTTTTGATTGATTAAACACTTCATTAGGGCTGTGGTATTATCAGTGTTTTCTGATGAGTCACTATAATTCTGCATGAGCTCTCTCCATTTACCAGAGTTAACCTTCCCTCTCTTTTCAATGGGCTATCAATAGTCCATAAAACATGCTAAATGTCTGTTTTGTTAAAAGCTAACTGTTAGCTAAACTAAAGTAACTGCTGAAGCTAAAGGCAACGAAGTGCTCTCCCATTCATATCATAATCAACTGTATCTAATCGCTGGCGCACATAGACATTATTGGTATTTACCGTGCTTAAAGTACATTGTTTAAAACAGCAAAACGCTTTTTTAAGTCTGTCTAAGCCACCATTTTATGCAATGTAAACAAACATCTTAGAAATATATGGTGATATTTTTTCTTTTATTAATATTATTATTCACTTTTATTATTATCATCATTATTGGAGCCTTGTAACAAAATTGATCTCAATATGTACCTCTTAAACGTACAGTTGAGTGACAAAGTATGTGCACGTCTAAATTAAATCCATCTCCACGGTGACTGATCGACAGATTAAGAATCAATTGTCCAAATATATATATTTTTTATTTCTAATGCATCAAGTTACATTACTTTATCAAAACATTACTTAATCTTCCCTTCTGCTTTGCATTGTGCACTGAATGTTTGAACACACACCAATCGCTTTCAGTATTAAAGCTGCAGTAGGTAGCTTTTCTAAAAGAACATTTTATATACATTTGTTAAGACTGTCACTATGTCATGCCGGTATAATATAAGAGACAGATAACCTATGAAAATTATAACAAAACAAAGTTCCTCTGGCTTTTTCCAGTGATTCTACCGTCGTCTGCAGAAACGCACCACTCCCGATCAGAAACAACCAGTCAGAGCCAAATGTAAACTAAAGTCTGAATAATTCACAATTATGTCATTCGTGTGGTATGATGAGCTTTCTTGTTTATTGGAACCTCACCCAGACTTTTAAATTGAAGTAAAAACAAACAAACAAAAAAATGGTGGACAGATATAACTTCAGGTAAGCAGTTGCTACAAATTACTTGAAGTAAGATTAGCAAAAATCCCAGCTTTATTGACAGAAAGGTTAAATAGCACAAAAAAAAGAAAAGAAAAAGAGAACAATACTGTGCTGTTTTGAGAAACAAGTCTGGGTATTTCCTGCATGCGTTTACACAACAAAAAGAGAAATGCTTCCTGAATTTAGGTCAATGCACGGGACTTGCTGCTGATACTTTTATTTTTCTTTCCAACGGACACAGCCTGAGCTTTACGTTCAGTCTGCGTTCCTACTTTCAAAGCTGTGGTCAACAAAATTAGCAAAGTTAATTTTGGCCTCGTTGTGAGTCTTTACATTAAGGAAGAACACATTAATATGGACTTCAATGGGGAGCAGGACAAATTCCTGCAGCTAGTTTCTATTTTTAGGTTGATTTGGACTCACCAGATTACAGAGTTGGGCGCTAGATAAACCAGCTCCAGGTCTGGTTCATAACTGACATTCATATTCCAATCGAATAAAGTTCTGGACATCATTTGGGGCAGTCGACTGATGAAGTGTGACAAATTGAGTCCCTGGTTCCAAACAAAATAAATATAAGTGAGCCATAAGTGAGTTGTGTTGGAATATTTCTTTACATCAGACCACTGGTAAGTAATTCTAAAAGGTTACTTTAAAATGGTCAAACACAACTTTTGCATGAATGGCCAACTTAAATCAAATCAAAATTATGATGAAAATAAGAAAGTGCTAAACGATGGCAAATTATATTATTGTATGGTTAGCTATGTTTATGAAGGCTTAAGCTGACACGCTGGAGTGTTTGGACAGATTTTTATTGCCAGGTTCTGTTAATCAGTGAGTGGCAAGGAAACATAAAAACCTGCTTTGAGAGTCATAGGAATATAATATAAATAAGGGGATGTGGACATGTTGGCGAAAAAAAGATGAAGCCAAGAAAAGATCCAGGAGAACACAAAGCTTGTGTCGTTATTATGGGTTTTAACACCTTTTGTCATTGTTAATGTTGGCATTTCTGTCTGCAGACGTCTTTAAAAGCTCCGGGTCTCGACCAGAGATTTCTCCAATTCGAGGAACAGTTGTTTTTTATAAACGTTACCCGCTGGAGCTTTGAGAAGCTTGTTGAGTTTTCTGCGTCCACATCGTCTTACAGGGCAAGTTGTATCTTCTATAGTTACCAATACAGTAATTGTATGTTTGAAGCTAAAGTGGGTTGAAAACACAATTAAGGGAAAGTGGTTTTCATCCTTGTTTTTATAATATGTTTTAGCATCCATACAGTCACAATTAACAATAAATCAATTATTTGCATGATAAGTAAAAATGAGTGCAATAATTTCCACTTGCGTGTAATCTTTAAAGCGACGCTGCCCTTTAATATTATTGAAAAGGCGCCATTTTAAAGAATGCTGCAAACATTTGGCACACAGTATAAAGAAGCTAGTTGCCAGTGTTAACTGACTGATTTGCCTTTCTCCCTGTCTGAGCCTTATTATTATTTACATGCTTTTTCTTCATAATCCATTTAATTTATTGTTTTGTTTTTATTTATTTTGGATTCCTAAAATGTCTTCCTGCCCCAGTGTTAAATGTTATTTGGAAATCAAAGTCTATCAATCATTGAGAGGATGTACTTGCATTATTATGACTTTTTGATTATATTAGTTGTAAATGGTCTCAAAACGACAATATTATCGTTTATCGCAATAATTTCTGGCACAATTAATCGCCCAGCAAAATTTGTTATCGTAACGGGCTAAGGCTAGAGTCCCATGTATTTACATGTAAATGTTCATTAATATGCATTGTCACACTTTTAGAAATAAACTTGAACAATTAAGGGGATTGTGTAAAAGAATGGCTTTCATCATTAAAAAGCAAGCAATTCAGAAACTCTAAAAACGTAAACCTGACACAGTCATTCCTTTTTCTAATGACGACGATGATGATGATGATTATTATTATTTTGTTTTTAATCAGTACATAATTTGACATTTTAACTTACTGTCATCTCCTACTGGTCCTGCAGAACACTGGGCTGGAGGGTCCCGAGCCAAGTCATTCAACTCCTATGACAAAACAAACAAACAACAAACAAAAAAAACATTTTTGGTCACATTCTGCTTCAGAGTTTCGGTTAAGAAATATCAAAATAAAACTTAAATAGTAACATAATCAATTTGAACCTGATTGTCCACCCTGAAACTGCAGATTGCAATAAATAGTGCAACAAGAACTTGTTCATCCCCTTTAACACGAGTCTACTATAGCGCAGTAAGCTTTGATTAGCGCAGTAACAGCTATTACGTAACGTCATTTCTCCTGATATCGAGGTTGCACTGAATAACCTAAAAAAAGAAGAAAAAAAACATAATAGTACGACAGCATTATTTTTTATGATTCTGTACAGCCGTAATAAACGACGTGAGCACGGTGCAACATTACAGTGGAAAATGCTACTTTAGCATACAAGCTATCTGCTGAGGTTCAACAGTAGCACAGGATGTCATGCTAAGACAGAGACTCCGCTTGCTGCTCGGCTACATTAAACATGTGTTAGCAGAACTGAATTACAACAGAAAACAGCACAATAAAACGTTTAGCTTAGGAAGTAAAAGAAAATCCCCTAACAATTAAAAACAACGACGTCCTGCTCTTTAATTTAATAGCAACATTCGATCAAAGGCAAACCAGCAAACGGGCCCGTTTCAACAATGTCAAAAAATGTTAGCATTATACAACCAGCTATCAAATACTTCTCTCTGACTACCTCATCCTTGGTGTACAAGGAACAACGAAGTGAGAGACGCACACAACACGACTTAGCCTTCAGTAGAATTGATAATGTGGCGTTTGGATAAAGAGAGCAGCTACAAGGGTACACAAGGCTAGCTTGGCGCTACACCAATCATTGCCTATGAGACGATACAGTAATATATATCACTAAAGAAAAAAATAATTACAAGACGTAAACATTTTGACGCCGATAAACGGTCAGCTGTTTTATTTACTAAGCACCAGCGTCTTTGTTGAGCTATGGTTAGCCTTGCCGTTTGCTGCTTAACATAAGAGGTATCTGTCAAACCAAGTTACTGCATTTTTATTTTTTTTTTCCATTTCAAAATATTTGTCAAACAGCTAGGCTGCTGTGTAAAAGTACTCCTCGGGATACACATTAAGTCTCAACCGAAGAAGTCATTCTTGAATGCTTAACTATTACAAAAAATATATTGTTAAATACGGCTAGCTAGCATAAAACGAACGTTTTAGCTTCTCCAAATTAGCCAACCACCGGGTTGACCACCACCAACAGCTAGCACGCAGCTGTATTTAATAGCGTGACAGCCGGAGAAATGTTAAATATGAAATTAACGTTAATATCTAACATAACGGGATTAAATGTAAACACAGCGTGACCCCACAGGAAAAGAGGACCGGGAGGAGCTAACCCCTCAACAGCTAAGTTGGCCCATTTCAAGCGGCACCAGTTAAGAGACGTCGGACCGCTGCTATCACTACCGTCACAGCCTTTCGCCGATCCCTCGTCGGCACATAAAACTAACTTTAAGGGCTTTTCGTAATGTTTAAAATGGTCCTCGGCATAGTAAACTCGTCGGACGAGCACCTGAACGGTAGCCGCGGCTCACAATCTACAACAAAACTGCGAAATCCAGGGCCTCGTCGTTCACTTCCTTACCTTGTGAATTCTTTTCAGAGCCATTGTTGTGCTAGCGCTTCTGTCAGGGAAAACGTGCGATTAAAATGGCGATTGGGAACCACTTCGTCCGTTGGTGAAAACTGCAGCTCAAGGAATCATAAAACACCGTCTCTACATACACCGGTCGCCGTGTGTTACCAAAAGGAGCCGCCGAGAAAAAATTTGAGGCGAAACTGAAAGATAGAAGGGGTAGAACCGCGGTCCTTCCTCCTACTGCAGCGGCTACCAAATCACTGCGGCCTGCCTGTGTTCCTGTGAGCTGCAACAAGAAGAGCACTTCCGGACAAGTCTCTTCACAATAAACGCCTTTGTTTGTTTGTTTGTTGTTGTTATGGTGCTGTTTTTTTAAATCCATTTATTAATTTATTTTTTCAAAATATACCCCATTAAATTTTTAACACCACGCATTAAGATGAGCTAATATGAAAAGTTAAAGTTGATTATCCATTTTAGTAGTCTAACTTTTACAACAATCACAGATCACTTCTAAACAATGAGGACAGTGTGCTTTCATTACGGCTGCAGAAACCCCTGGACTTTCTGTCTCTAACAAGACATGAAGAAGAAGAAGAAAAAAAAAAACACCTCCAACTTCTCAACTGGAAGGAGAGGAACTTTTTTTGCAGATTTGAAATTGTGACTCTTTCCACTTCGAAATTGGAAACCAGCTCCTGCCTCGTCCCCGCGGAGCTGGACGAGGCCGTAAAGTCCTCTCAGGCTGCTGGTTTAATTCCTGTGAGTGTCGGCTGTTCTTCCTGCTGTTTGTCGCCCATGCTTTCCCAAGCTGTCACTTCCGTCTTACTGTCAAACTCGGCTGTCACTGAGGTCCTGTGAGCCTGCAGGTTTGCAGAACCAGCCGGTGTCTGACGCTTGTCATTTAAAGTGCGTTGCTATTTTTGCTGCCCTATCGTACCCTCCACCTTCACCTCGTTTCACTCGTCCAGGATGGCCACATTCTCCATACGCCGTCCGTTAACTTGGTGTTAGTTTAAACTGCCCCGGCAGGGCCGGATTAACAGTCATGTAGGTCCCCGGGCTGGAAACCGTTTTTGGTGCCCCATTCACAAAAGAAAAAAATATTTTGATATTGTAAATTACAATACATTAATAGGTAGCTCCACATATAACTGTGTATGAACTGATGACACCAAGTAATGACAATAGATTTAAAACCCTCTTGGCCATATATTTTATGTAAAATATGAAATGTTCAAATTCTTGAGTATTGTTTATATTCATAGCAATCCCAAAATATTTCTATCACTCAGCTGATATAGGCCTATGACTCTTATACAAAGTACAATGTTTACAAATAAAAAAAAAGTCTGTGGGGCGCTCCAAAAAACTGGTGCCCTGGGCTACTGCCGCTGTTAGCCCTTTCTTAAAGTCTGGCCCAATATGTGAGCTGCACACAGAAAGCAAACGTAAGCACCTGGATTAGGAAAAGGTTAAATAATGTGAGATTATTTAACTCACTCTAGATATTAGTTGATACTGTACAGCAGCTGCTATCTGTCCATATTATGTTGTAATGTACTAGCTTAATGTCTTACCCGGTACAGGACAGCAAATGAGAAACCACTCAAAGGAGACATTTTGAGAGTGCACCGGTGTGTGTGAACACAATACCAAGGAGAAGAGAGAATGAACTAATAATCCCCGCCAGTCTGGCAAAGAATTTATTTTAATTTTCCAACCTCCTAAAACTGTAAAAAAACTGTAACAATGTTTGAACAATTTTACAGTGAGGACGTTTATTTACAAATGGGTAACATTGAGCTGAGCTGCTAGTCTTCCAAGTGGGAAGGTGCCCCAACAAATTTAACTCAAAATCAGAAAGCCTGTAAAACAAGAACAAACGAAGAGCTACAACCTGGACAAGAAACTTGGCTGGATTGTTAAATAATGAATTTTATGACAGCACAGTTAGAAAAATACTGAACAAGTATGTGGTTTTTTTTTTTTTTTTTTTTGGAAGGCCTACCAGGACAATGCCTCTCCTCTCTCAGAAGTGTATGGCAGCAAGACTTTGCAAAGTTGCGTTTCAATAAACATGAAAACGTCTGGAACAATGTCCTTTAGAGCAGATCAAGTTGAGATGATTGGTCAATGCACAAGTGCCACGTTTGGAGAAAAAGCAAACAAACAGTAACAGTCATAATGACAATCATGACAACAGAAAACAGTGTACTGTTTTTCCGTTCTATTTTTCTGAACAAAGACTTCTTGAAACTGCTAAGCATGGTGGTGGATGGATGATGATTTGGGTTTGTTTTGCAGCTTTATGTCCTTATGTCCTTACAATCATCTCTGAACATTAATGCTTTCTGGAGACAAAGTTAAGGGTTAGGCCATCCAAAAGCTGAAGCTTGACCTCAGTTCAATCCAAAAACAGCCAGAAATCTTCAACAGAATGGCAGAAAAAGTAAAGAATCAAGGTGTTGTATTGGATCAGTCAAAGTCCAGACTGAGATCTCAAGAAAGTCGCGCAGAAACGAATCCCTGTTGCTACTGCAACATTGTGGGGGGGAAAAAAATGGGTCAAATTTTCCTCCACAATAATTTGAAAATAACAAAAACCTCTTGGCTGGAAGTGAGAATTGGATTGAACTTTTCTCAGAGTGAAGTCAAAAACTGAAGTTATTTCAACTACAGAAGGTAAGGCTTGGCTATTAGTAGAGAATTTTTTTTTGTTGATACGGTACTATTTGTATGACAAGCAATTCATCTACCTTTGACCCTGGTGGGGTGCTGGTTTCACCCTGGACAGGTCGCCAGTATAACGAGCACTTGAACAATGTTATCTTTTTTTTAAGTTCACCAGTAATTAAATACCTTGTTTCCAGAGAGAAACAAAACATAGTAGACACTGTATAAAAGTCTTTTGAAAGAAATGAATGTACAATGGGGTTTCCCGATTTATACAGATGAATATAAAATACTTGATATGAAAGATGGTGTACCCTGTTTTTTTGTTTTGTTTTGTTTTGTTTTTTAATTAGCTCCATGTTACAACTTCATACTACAGCAGAAGCATCTGTTCATGTTAGCTATTGCGTCCCATAACCCAACCACCACCACCAGTCCATGGACTGAGTAATTTAATTAATTGGGTTGTTTTGACCAATTAATGTTCAGTGCACGTCTCAAAATTAGAATTTTTTTTTTTTTTTACACATTCAGTTCACGTGATCATCTGTCAAACTGAACCGCTGCTTTGTTTCACGTGCACACGCACGCACCCACGCACAACTGCCCACTCCGCAGTTCCTCAAGGTGGGGGTGGGGGGACCCTGTAATCAATGTCTCCACGGGATGGCAGTATGAGCTCACAAGTGTGTGCATGCATACGCGTGTGTGTTGGCTGTTTCATTGTGTACGTGTGGAGTGGGGGGCGTGTGTGCAATCCACGTGTGCGTGAAATCTGCGTGGGAGTTCCTTGTTTCGCCATTCCGGGGTGTTGCCAGCTGCGCGGCGCCGCTTCCAGAGGCGTTTTAAAGAGAGGTAGAGCGCTCTCTCTCTCTCTCTCTTCTTCGGCTCCTAACCTCCAGAGTCCCCCACAACTCCACCCCCCACACCAACCCATCCTCACCACCGACAGCTATACCAGCTACCCCCCCTTCTTAAAAAACCCCCAAAACACTCGGGATCCAAGCATGCCACAACAGCGGCGGCTAGGTATCCGCCTTTCCTCCCCCAAAGTCACCGCAGGCGCAGCAGCAGCAGCAGCAGCAGCAGCAGGGCTTCCCCGGTCCGCGGCAGCTCCGAGCCTCCTCCACCGAGTGATGCCACTGCTGCAGCGGGAGGAGCGCCCAGCTGCCACCGCGTTCACTGTCGACGCTTGCCGGAGGACCCGACAGCACCGCCACCATCTCGGCCTTTGACAGAAGAAGACAGAGCATCCCCCCCAACACCCCCCGCCCCCTCTTCCCATAACCCCTCCCCTCCCCTCCTCCCCCCAGTCCATCGGCTCTGCTCCCGTCCCGACTCCAGGATGTCCGACAGCAACGCAAGTCCGACGGACCGGGTGATCAAATGTAGGCAGCGTTTCCTCCGCGCCTGTTTCTGCTCTTAACTCTCTTTATCTGCGCGCGCGCGCGTGTGTCCATTGCACCTCTGTTTCTCATTACTCTGAGAGGAGCGTTTTCATAATAGTAATAATAATAATAAAGGGTGGATATTTGGCTGACGAGTCAACATGCATGCGCCTGTGAGCCTTGAAGGAGGCAGGGAGGCGTTGGGGGAAGGGGGGGGTATCCGGCACGATACGCCATAATCAGGGTCTTCCCTCGTTATTCTATTAGAATTCACCCCCTCACCGAGGCATTACCCTATTTTCTAACGGAGGGGGTGGAGGGGAGGTGAAGGGGCTGGGGGAGGGATGTCTCCTCCTCTCTCTGCATGTAGCCGAGGCAAAACTGTGCGACACCGCGCGCTGCTGCCGCACGAGCTGCACGCGCTCCTCTCCTAGCGGTGGTGTCGTGTTACTGAATAATAATAATAATAATAATAGAGAGAGAGAGAGAAAGAGAGAGAGATAGAAAAAGAGAGAGAGAGACGAAGGTGGATGGGGAGTTGGGGGGAGGAAAGCACTGACTGACTGAGAGAGGGGACACGACGAGCATCTCGTTCCAATGAAACCCCAAACAGCGTGACGATGACGGCCAAAGGCAGACATAAAGGTAAACTGAACGGGGGGGTTCGGGATGGCGGCGGCTGGTGCGATGATCGTCGGTGTGGTGCTGATGCTGCGGATGCGGATAGTGTCACGGGATGATGCTGCAACGATGCCCGGGATGCTGAGGAGAACGAGGGGGGTTGGGTGGTGGGGGGCTGGAAAGAGGTGTCATTGTGTCAGCCCGGGGAGTCGGCAGGGGGTCCTCCTTTAAAATATAATAATAAAAAAAAAAAAAAAAAAGAGTCACATGGCGATCTGCCTGTTTTTCTGGATGGACCAGTGTTGCTGACCTACATTCGTGTTTTCTGATCCAGTCGGAGCCAAAGCCTGACGATCGATGCGTTCGGACCGCAGGTGTGTGTGTTGTGTGTGTGTGTGTGTGTGTACGTCGGTAACTTTGCCAGGCCTCGTCCCCGAGTTTCGCGTGTGTAACGTGGCGAAACCTGATGTCGAACTCACCACACGGCGTCCAGAAAGGAGCCGCGCGTTGGGGCTGAAAGTCGATTGTTCTCTTATTTTGTTGTGGTTTGTTGGCTGTTGTTTTTTTCCACAACGGCCCCAAAGTGTTTGGGTGATTCAGCCTGTCCTCCTCCGCGTTTCCTTAAAGGTCTCCCTGTCGCCCCCCTCCCCCCACCTCTCCTCCTCCTTCACCATCATCATCCTCCTCCTCCTCCTCCCGTCCTCACTCTCTTGTTTTTCCCGATTTTCAAACGAGAGACAAAATGGAGCTTAGGGATGCTGCGCTGCGTCGACCCGAGTCTGTGTCGCCGCTCTAATGGTGTGGAAGTACCGCTGGATTACGGAATATTTAATGTGTTTAAAGTGTCGCTTTTTTTATTATTATTATTTATTTATTTTTGCTTTCAAGCGTGGGCGGCCACGGTGGGGAGAGGAGGAGAGGAGGGGTGGGGTGGGGGGGCAGGAGGGGTCCACTCGGGTCATGATCTGTCGAGCTTGCACAGATTGTCGTGCTCATCGGGTCAAAACGGCGGCTTCCACGCACACACCCTCCCCCCACCCACTCATCCTCCACCTAAAAGAAAGAAAGAAAGAAAGAGAAACACACACACACACTCAGAGTCCGTCTCTCTATGCCTCTGCTCGGAGAAGTGGAGCAGGTGCTGCATACGTTACGTCGCTCGGGCATGCCCCGGCATTCCGTGCGTGCGTCGTGCGTGGAATGGGAGTGGTGGGGAAGATGCGTGGAGCGGAGGGAGGGGGCGGGGGTCTCTTGCAATCATTTTGCCTTTTTTTCTCAATGTTTGCTTAAAAGGATTTGTGCAGCGCAGCGTCCACCAGCCGGCCACCCCGGGATCCGCGTCTTTCCCACACGTTTCTTTCCGTTTTGCGTGGTGGTGACGATGCGGGACCCCGGCGGCTTTAGACGTCAACACTTGTCACGTCGACACTGTCCACGTATACCGCACAGAACGGTTGTGAACGGTGAACGTAGCCGATCTTGAGCAAAAATGCATTTAGTGACCTCCCTCACTTGAGTTGACACAATATTGTCTGCTATTGTAAAAAAACAAAACAAAAAAACAACAACAACAAAAAAAAACAAAACACAATTTCGCAATTGCGGAAATAATTCTCGCTTCTTCGTCACTTTAATGACTTCTCGCTTGTTGACGCGAAAAGTTAGTAAAGTGACGTCAGTGACAGATGTAAACAATTAGGCCTACATGAAATGTCAGAATTCAGGCAACGTCTGAGACGTCCACGTTTTATCCCGATGTCGACGCGACAAGCCCCGCCTACCCGGAAGCGGCTGCGGGTTTTGGGGAAACTGTAGTCGGCCATTTTACAGGAGCACGACGCACGTAGGAGTGACTCGCTCTGGTGGAGCGAAAAGGACAAACACAAACATTGTGTGAGATTTAATTTTATGCTCCCACTTCCTGTTTTAGTCTTCTTCGTCGGTTTCAATTACAGTTGTGCAAAATACATGTATTTTTGATGAAGTCAAAAAATTACCTCTTTTTTCCCCAAAAATGTTGCGTTTTTATTAAGAAAAATTAATAGAAACACAGCTTATGGAGACGCCTCTTAGAAAGTCACCTTACAGTTACTAAATGTGACGTAGGACACATTAAGTTTGTCATTTCTTTCTTGCTAGTAGGAAATTTAAGTGGGAGGTAGCATCCCCGAGCTCGTTATCCAATATGGCTGCTGCTCAAGGAACGGAAACTAACTATACCTCATATTTGTGTGCGGTAAAATGGAAATAAATGCATTTTTACCGAGTGTTTTTTTTTAAATTTGCTAATCAAACATGTTATTACTACTGGACAAACCGACTCGTTTGCTCTTGGTCGTCCAAATTTGGTGAGTAATTTTCCACAATTCTCAGGGGAGGGATTATGTTTAATGTTGTATTCACAAGTAATGGCAGAAAAAAAGAGAGACGGTTACTGGCTGATATTAGCAATGAATTATTCAGATATCTAGAGAAATAGGAACAAAAATACAGACTTTTAGAGCGCCAGTGGGGATAAAAGGGCCGAAACAAAAAAATAAAAAGTTCAGGTTAAATGAGATTAAGAAAGTACAAAGAGATTAGGGAAGTACTTTGTTATTGGAACCAGACCAGGTTGAGCCGGTCCAACATGGTCTGGAACCCACAGCAAAATTTGATAACCTTTTCTCCGGTTCACAGTATTCATTAAATACAGCTGTAAATAAACAGTGGAAACATGTTGATTTCTGCGACTCACCCACTTGCTCTGAAGGTCACATGCAGCATCTCCATGCTGCCTCGTTAAGCTGGTAAGCAGGGGCCAGTTGTCATTTCTGCATTGATTGGTTTGCGGCTGCACCCGAGCAGGAAACGTGACCCCAGTGCAACGCAGAGATGAGAACCAGGACTAATTAAACAAGCAACTGTAATTCATGGCTGTTGACACAAAACTAGAAACTTTCAATATTTTTTCTCTGGAATATTTCGTATATTTGTTGGAAATAATATATTTAAAAAATACAGAGATTTCAGGTTTTCGTAAATGTGACATTTGTTCAAATTTCTAAAGAGGATAAATTTGCATATTTGCGGGTCTTCTTTTCGTAGTGCACGTTTATGAAATCTTTGAAAGAAGACGGAGCTTAGAAAGCTGAAATGGTTGACCGCAAAGCTACTCGACACAGAATTGGCTGGTGTTGCAAAGCAACCAATCCTGGAGCAGCATTCGTTTTATTTGATTGGCTATAACCCCAAAGAGAGTTCAGATGAGGAAGACTGTAGATATTGGCTTCTTTGGCAGTGGACAGATGTTTTCCACTGGGGTCAGGGGTATTAATGCATATTAAGGTGTATTTGGTTTTCAAAATACTAAAAGAGTCGGTTAGGGGATCATGTTTAATGTTGTATTCACAAGTAATGGCAGAAAAAAAAAAGGAGACGGTTACTAGCTGATATTAGCTAACTATAGCAAACCATATTAGCTAAGGTTTGCTATATTTTTGTACTAGTTTTGGGCTTCATAGTTTTGTGTCGCTCTCTTATACAGTATTCCAATTAAACACGTGGAAACATATTAAGGTTTCACAAAAGGTGAAATCAAAGGGTACGGACACATATTCAGGCTGGCCACACGTCTCTTTTGTGAATTGTAGACTTCAGCCTATATAAGCACACGAGTGGGAAGTTTGTCAGAAAGCCGTATCTATTTTGGACATTTACATGGATGCATTTATGCACACACACCCACATACACACACACAGAAAAGTCCCCTCCGGTCAGCCTGGGGGCTCTTCTGGCGTGCTTCCTTTCGTATCCCGTTCTGTCCTGTTCTCTCTCAGCTTTACGTGTTAATTGTGGTTATGTATGTGTGTGTTGGTGTTATCCTTGAGGGTCGGGGGTTCCACCTTGACAGGCCTCTCTCTGCCCTGTAGGGAGGGTGGCAGGGCAGGGGCTATTTATAGAGAAGGTACTCCAGAGAGAGAGAGAGAAAGGGATTGTCTAATGAGGACAGGCTGTTCAGGGCTGGGCTGTTGTTTCTGTTTTAGTGTGAGCCGCTGTGTAAACTGACGGTCCGGTCCTCACTCATCGGCTGTCCCACATCCCCGTAAAATCACCTTCAAAGAACCACAAATCTGCTGACCAGATATGGGTCAAAAACGGCGGCTAAACACAGACAAAGACACGCGGACGGTTGGGTCTTCCCTCCGTCACATGCACCCTCATTTCTTGCTCTCATTCTTTCATCCGTGAATTTCTCCCTCCGTCGTTTATTCACGCAGAGGCAAGCGTTGAGCAGAGCCAATCCTGAACATTCACGAGCTCCCGGAGAGAGTAAACATGGCAACGGATCCTGAGCGACTTTGACCAGACAGTAGCCACCTACACAAAACATTTCCTCCATAAAGCGGCAAACCTGAGCCCTCTCTCAGCGCCCTCGGCCATTCATAAATCACAAGCCGAGGCGTTGATATCCTGCCCAGCTGTGAGCTTTCAGATATTAATTCGGCAGCGCAGGACCACAAGAGATGCGGTGCCAACAAAAGGCACTGCAGCACAGCGAGGAGAGTTCTTGCAAACTGGAAGTTGTGGGTTGGACTCTAGCTTCCTACTGTCACATGTTAACGTCCCACTGGGCAAGGCACTTAACCCCCAGCTGCTGATCTGTATTGTTGTTGAGACGTGGGCAGATTTGTGAGTGCGACTGGTTTAAATGTGGCTCTAGCGTAAAGAGCTTTGATCACCTTTCACAAATGAAGTCTATTTGTCCTAATCCCATCTTAAAGTTTGCTGTGAAAGGGTGATTATTTGCGTTGTCATGGCGTTGTAAACCTTTCATAGGCCCATGAAAAGTCAGTCGAGGATTAGGATTAGGGTTAGGAATCAACTGTGGACCTACACAAACGGGCTCGGTTTTTGAGAATAACTTTGCAGGTGTCTGAAGATGCCACCATCATTCGTTCAAACAATTGTGAGGAGGTGTGAAAACGATGAGAATATCATCGTCATGCTGTTCAGGGCGTCAGATCGGTTCTCTATACCAGGGCTGAAATGGTCAAATCAACTCTAGAACAAAAAGATTCTTACTCCAAAAGCAAATACAAATCTGGATTACATTTTCTGAACACACCGTGACAAAGACTACTTTCGTTCTTGGGATCATGTTCTGTGGTCTGATGAACTGGAATTTACATAAAAAACATTCTTATATCATGGTGGAAACAGTGGACGTATGGAGTAAACATTTCTGTTGTACTTCACAAAGGAAATGGCATCACGTGGAAACATTAAAGCAATATCTCAAGACGTCAACCAGGAAGTTAAAGTTAGGTCGTCCAAATGGACAACCTAACCTAGCCTATCATGCCACCAACTACTTAGAATTACTTAAGTGCAACAAAGTAAATGTTTTAGAGTGGCCACACGTAACAATTTGCTTTATCAAGTTTTGTAAGGGTTAATCAAACTTTGCTACGTTACATCAGTTTTGTGTGGAATAAGGGCAGGAGAAAACCAAAACATTTGACCCAAGTCTTAGAATTTATCAGGAAGTTCTACTAAATATTAACTTCACATAAAAAACCTTCTGACTTGTAAGAATAATACAAAAGTCTCATTACTCAGACATCTAACTAGAAATAATACTGGTAAACTGACCTTAAAAAGGAAACGATTGACAGTTTGTGTCACATCTGGATTCAACTGTTTATGCATCACAGCTGCAGAAAAGCAACAGCGACTGCATTTCTACCTAAATGGTGCAACTTCCAGCTAATTTCATGACACAAGTCAGTCCTTTCCTGCAGCCTCTGCAGTAAAAGGCTCAAACGAAGGGCAGACGCGTCATGGCCGACTTCTGTCGTCATTCCTCCGATCAGTCTGTTCTCGCCTTGCTGTCACTTCCTGCCTCCCGCACCAGAACCTCCTGATGGCGGACGGCCTCCCTCTGTCATTTAAACTGATGAAATATTCCCCCCGTAATTAACTTTAGCCATTAGAGACGATGCGCACAATAACAATCTGATTCAGATCAGATTCTGCTCCAGTTAGGCTATTAGGCCCGGACGAACAAATTTAGGAGATTTGGTTGAAAGCTATGTCACAGATTTTTTTTTTCTTCTCTCTCTCTCTTTCTCTGCTCTGCGATGTGGAGATTTTTGGCTGAGCCGGCAGCTGTGCTGTTTTAGAAATTCCTGTTCACCTGTGGAGGACGGGCCGAGAATCAAGAACCACCGCGAACCGCAGCGGGAAGATGCTGAAAACGTTTATTTTGCACTTTTCAGTCAGTATGTCCTCACGTTGAGCCGAGCTAAAAAGATAGATGTGCGTGAATTAACCTGTGACGTTGAACGAGGTGCAAGACGGTATCAATTGGTCAAGTTTTTTTTGTGTCACACATTTCATCGACGAGGCAGATTAAAGTGGACAAACATAAAAAATAAAAAAAACAAGATAATCACATCAAATCGTCACTAATTGTGAAATCAGACATTACGTTCTGCAAAGTGCATTTATTAAAATCATGAACACACGTCACAAAATATTGATCAATGTTCCAGTTATTATCAATCAAAGGCAACTCCAAACAGATGTGTTTTTTGTCTTGATTTAAGCGAACTCGGTGTTTCAGCCGTGTTGCAGTTTTCTGGGAGCTTGTTCCCAGATTAAGACATGAAATCGACCAATTTCTTCATTCATTAACCACACACATTATTATTAACGTGTTAGCATTAGTTAATGGTTTTCCTTAAAACCCCTCTTTACCACTGACAAAATCAACCACAAAGTCAGCAAGTAAAACTTTATCCAGATATCACTTTTTGAGATAAAGTTCAACAAACAGGGAAGATAAAAAAAAGGAGGTTTTTAGGGGAGTCACAGAATAAAAAGGTTTGTCTCTTTTTGTTGTAAGTCTTGTATTTAGCAAGATCAGCAGGCCTTCATCCCTGATGGGAGGGTAATTACTTATAGAAAAGGGAAATGTAGACCAAAGCCAGCACAAAGATATAAAAAGTTTCTTGATAATCAACCATAAGACAATGACGATGCATTAGCCATAAAGTCAAAAATCGTGGATGGTCTTCTGCGGGTCTTGTAGCGGTCTTCTCCTCAGATGAGTTCCAGACGTTTTGAACATTCACAAAGCAAATGCAGTGACACTTTGGTGATTGCTATAAGGTGCTGTTGGAAAATGTTTGGAATAAAGAAGTTGCTGGGTCTGCTCCTTTTCAGCTTATTGGCACATTAGACGACAAAAAGTGATGACAAGAAACAAGAAAAGTGGTTTAAAAAAAAAAGTGAATTAAAGTGGATCTTGGCTGAAAAGAGAGGGGAACCTGCCAGGGTGGTTGAAGCTTAGCCATTAACAATAAACACAAATGTACAAATGCACTTTCTTGATATCATTATTTCATGGCGACATATTTTGGTTGAGGCATTGAAATAATCTTATATTTGCGTCAGGGTGGCTGAGTCATGTCAAATATATTTTCCGTTGTTTTTTTCTTTTGACTGTGTGGACACAGTTGTATTTCTTGGCTTCATATATTTAGCTATGAATGTATTACTCTTTATTGTTGCATGTTTTCTAGGCATTTAGTACATAAAGACATGAAGAACAAAAGTTCCTGAAACTTCTATTCTTAAATTTAATTATCTTGCGACCTTTAGCCGCAGTTAAAGAGGAGGGTCGATGCATCAAACATCAGTTGTTAGCGAACATAGATGTACATTTGAACAGTCATTGTTAAGAAATCAGCAATACAATTAATAAAAAGTTTGTTTTAGAAGCGTAGACTGCCAATAGTGCTGTCTGATTGTATGGAAGTTCCCAGTTGGAAAACCAAAACTCCCGTTGAATTTGGGATTCAAACAGAGCCGGAGCAGCCCATTCAGTGTCCAATATGGCTGCCGCTCATGGAAAACTTACTACAGCGAATCGAAGGCAGCAAAACAAACATCCTGTACAACAAACAAGTTTCAGAAGAACAAGGAGGAACGCAACAGATGTTAGTGAGCGACAACTTGGAGCGACAGAGTCAGCTAAAGAGCCTAAATCCTCAGATGAGCCGGGACAGGTTTAAAATGCTTGGTACGAGCCTCGTGTGTTTATTTTCACAGTGGTGAAATCCACTTTGCACAAGCCAGTGTGGTCGGCAAAGAAAACCTTTCAGCTGCTGATGTGAATTTGTACGGTGTGTTTTTAGCTGATGGATGTAACCCGCTCTGGATACTTTTTAACTTCCCGTTTTGTTGCTTCAAACTTGGGAGCAGCAGCATCGCCGCCTGAAAGCAAACCATCGCCTTGGATGTTAACCAGAAAAGTCTGCAGTGACAGAGTTTGAATTAAAGCCTGTCTGGTTGTTGTTGCTTGACAGCACTCTTCTGGTTCGCAGGAGCCTGTCCTCGTGGGAAAATGGGGCAGCTACTGCTTAGGTTCCAGATTAATGAAAACGTTAGCAGCTATTTCTGTGCGAGGGGCTGGTTCGTGCGGCCGCTCCGCCGCGCCCAGTTTGTGCGCTTCAGATTTTCTCTTCGTCAGAGCTACGACTCTTAAATGTGAGCTCAAGACTTCAAAAAGTTTTCATACCTCGGTTTTAACTTTGTCACAATCTGAAAGGGTTCTGTTGGGATTTTTATGTGACCAACCAAAAAAATAGAATAAACCAGGATACATGGGGGAAAAAGTATGTATATATTTATGTATGCATTTGTATTCATCCCGTTTTACTCTTATGCCCCTAAATGACATTGCCTGCAGACTTCACATAGTTAATAGGTAGAGTCCACATGTGTGCAATTTAGAGCCACAGCTCATATGGAGGACTGAAAGTGACATAAATACTAAAATCAATACACTTAAAATGTTCCAATTAATAAAAAAAAAAAAGAGAACTTTGCTTCATGTTTAATAATTTAATCGACCTTCATATTTACTTTTTCAGGTTACTTCCAAGAACTCATATATTTAAACTACTTATATATTTAAATTTTACCAGTATATTGATTTATTTATTGCGTCATTTATATATTTCTGCTTTCATTTTTGACAATGTCATTTAATTATTGTTGAAATGAGCCATGTAATATCCACCAAACAGGTAGAGAAATGTGTGCAAAATGCTTTATGGTAAATAAAACTAACACTGCACCACCAGGTTGCCACATGGTAATGGCTGCATCATGATGTGGGGCGCCTTTTTACCAGAAGATAGAAACATTGGTAGAAAACCTGTTGGAGGCTGCAAAACAAAAACCGTGATCAGACAGTGATTTAGGTCAAAACATATGATGGAATGGCTCAGTCAAAGTCCACACGTAAACCAAAGTGAATCTGTGGTCAGCACTTGAAAACTGAAGTTCAAAGAAGCTCTGACTGATCTCTTAACAAAGGCAATCATGAACCAAAATCTGTTTACTAAGATTTTATGATTATGGATAAAGTCACGATGTTTGGAGTCACAGTTACTGGGTCACAGCAGGACAGGAAAGCTTCATCCAACCCTAACCCTGTGTGCTCTTGTCATCTTATACTTTTAAACCAAAACATAATCTTCCCTTGACATGAAAGGATCTTCATGTCCTGTCAGTGTTTTACTCGCTGTGCATCTTTTTGCTTATGTGTCATGCAGATTCCCATCTGCACTTGAAGCAAAAATAGGGGTTATTTTGGGATAAAACTCTTACTACTAGCTCTAATAATAACTTCCATATTTGGAGCCAACATATTTTTAAATGTTGCATTTCAGTTCTGTGGGGGAAAATGACTCAACCTTTCTGTTTTAGCTGCATTTGAAGAGGCATTATGGCGCTATTCAATTCCTCTCAGCGAAATAAAAGCGAGCGCAGGCCGACCTGGAACGGAGGGTTGTATCAACTGCCTCCCGCAACACAATGTTGGGTTAAATCAGTGAAAATTTGTCTCCCTTGGACCAGAACAGACAGATGCGCTGAAAGGACGGGGCAACTTTGTGATTGAAGAGATTCGGCTCCAGTTCGTTTGGTAGAATTTGTTTGGGGAGGTGTGAACGAACTCTGATGCTGACCAAATAACAATCTCTGGTCCACCTAAACACTGCAGTCTGGGTTCGATTGAAGTGAACTCCAGCATGGTTTGAATGCATATGTGAACACCAAGCGAACCGGAGACCGCTCCAAAAGCAGGAAGTGGACTACAGCGCAGGGTATTCTGGGTAAATACAACCAAAGCAAACGCTAGAGCCGCTAGAGCGAGAAATGGCTCATGGTGTTTTTTAAAAAAAACCCATTAAAATCCATTTTTGTTCACACCTTGTGAAGAAGAAAGTTTCACTAAGTGTCTTCTTTACTACTGATGGAGATCTTTGTGTCATCTCCATCAGTAGTTCTTGGTGCAGCGCCTCCACCGGCCAGGAGGGGAACAGGTTTTTCAAACAGTTTAGTTTGTTTGACACAGAGCAGAGTGAAATCGATCCGCACCAACTAAAAATGTAATAAACATCGCAACTTTGGTCTCCAATCAAATGGAGTCCACCAGACTATCAGGGATGAAAACACCGTTAGTTCTGAACACCACATTCACAGACAGTAGTAGACAAAAAGGAGAACTCATGGCTAATTATGCTATCTTGCTTGCTCAACCACGAACGCTACCTCATTTCTTCAGTCGCTCCCGTTGTTCATTGGTGGAGTCAACACAAATCAATGTAATGTGGCCTGATAGAGATTCTTAGCCACTAAAATTTACATTGATCACCAGTTATGCCAAACAACTGTCTAACCTTCACTTTAACTCGGTTATATCCCCAGGATACTGGATGAAGACCTTGCTAAAACATAAAGTCTGCTTCAAGATCTTCAACTGGACTTCTCAAACAGACTGAACATTATAAATGTTCTAAAGTTCTGAGCATCCAGAGAAAACCGTATCGTATGAGGTCGTATTTTGTTGTGGTGGTCAGATTGTGGCCGTGTATCCATGAGTATTGGTGTGCAGGATTCAAAGCATTGCAGCCTCATGTCCGGCCTGCGTGATTATTGTTGTGTAAGTAGGATAAAATCCTGTGGTGAACCGATTGCCTCGTTGCTTCTGAACACGGTCTGAGAAAGTCACATCAGCCCTGCAGTGTGGTTCATCGGCAGGACTGTCGTAAAAAACAACAACAAAAAAAAGACCTCCAGTTGGAGAACATGAAAACATTCAGGCTGCATGCTATTTTTTGGAAAATCCCACATGTCAGTGGTGCAGCACGGTTTTCTAAAATCCAGGGGATCACATTATGTAGCAGCTCAAGAAATGTTACTGGAAATGCACAAATTAAGCATATTAGCTTTCTTAGCTGCCTTCAAGAAATTCACGTTTTCTTGTGTTTTTCTATCAGTTTTGTAACTTCTCACTTCCTGGATCATTCTGACTGGTCGGCTCCGATTTGTTCTTTTTCATCCAAGGAGCACGAAAACGATCCGCACTTCACAGGCGAAGACGCAGAGTTAGCGTTTGAGCGTTGAGATTATTGTTTGCTTACAAAGACACGTGCGCTCATGCCAGTTCTGCTGCTGCTTTTGAGTGAAACTACAGAAGCTTTTTCACACGTGATCCATTGATGATCCAATACATTGATTAGATTTGCGATGATCTATGTCGTTGTCATGTTGATAATTACTCCAGCCACACAACGGCATTGCAGCATAGTTCATTTTTAAAACCACTCTTGGAAAACTTGAGTCAAAATTTCAAATGTCCCAGATTTTTTTTCCAACAGCACGCGTGAGCTACAAAGAAAAAAAACAAAACAAAAAAACATGGAGTTTGCTGTTTGTTATAACACACTTTTCATGCTTTAGTACTCAGCTCCAGGCTTATTAACCTCAGTGTGCAATTAAATATTTATTAACGTGGGATCAATCTGTTACTGTGCCCGGAAAAAAAAAAAAAAAATCGCTTTGAAGAAGAAAAAGCTTTAGAAGTAAAACATCAATCCATCAGTTTTTCCAGCTTGATCGCTCAGAGGGTTGCGGTCGATGTTGGTCCGGAGGTGTGGCGTGCATCGGCCCCGTCAGGGCTAACACACCAAGGGGAGGAAACCAAGTGTCGATTGTTAACACAACATGCATGTTTGTGGGACGTGATTCAGAAAGAATTAGCGCGCTAAACTCCAGCGTGGGCTATTCCTCCTCAATCTGGAGCTTTTTTCTTAATTCAACATTTTGGCAAAATGTGATTGAAAACTACTCTACTGCCATCAAACATTGAAGTAGTTTGATAATGACTTTTAGTTAAAAGTTTCCCAACTCTGTTTCTTTTCCTTCCCCAAGCTGCTCTCCACTCTCTCATTACCTGCCCTATTTTCACACTCTTCTCACAATTTAAGAGTTTCACTCTCTACCTCTTTCCTTCCGATGCCTCGACATGCGCCCAAACCGAAGCTTTACCCCCCGACTGGAAATCTACTGCGACACAGATATGTCTTTTTTTTTAATGGTATATATTATCAGTTGATCAAGAAGCCAGGTTGGATGCTTTGTTACTGGCTGCCTTATTTTTCAATAAGAAGTCACACATGCATGAGTAATTCTTTTTCTTTCTTTTTTTTTTTTGGCTTGTGTTATCTGACAGCCTGCAGTGCCCAAAACCTTTTGAAATATTAATCAGTCCATGGTTTCTTATGCAAAACTGGTTTCAGCGTTGGAGAGCCGCCGTTCTGGGGTGAAGGAAAACAGAAGCCCCCGGCGCTGGGCCACCCGAGGGTCCTGGGACGTCCCAGGGTGCTCTTGTGTGTCCCGTTTAACCTCCAGGCATGTGGAAGTGTCACGGTTTGAGGTGTGAGGAAGTACAACTGCAATCTCACCTTGGTACCCTCGGATACTTTAGGGGTACCCGAATATGCGCTGGAGCGAGTCCGTATGCGTCCCAGAAGGTTCGACGTTCCCCGAAATAGGTTCTGGAGAAAAGTGTTTTGTGATGGCCTAAATGAGAGAACAGCGTACAAGTAAAAAGAAAAAAAAAAAAAAAAAACACAGAGCAGGAGTGAACATGCTGTTTGTGGGCTGTGGCGTGTTTCTGCCTCGGTTTGAGTTAGGGTTAATTCAGCAAAGTAAATGAAGCCACTGAATTAAGCCTTCTGATTTCAAGAGTCAAGAGAGTTAAGCTGCAATAAGAAGGATTTACGCCGTAAGAGAAAAAGGAGGTGAAATGGAGGAAAAGAGAGCAAAAGGAACAACTGCTAATCAGAGACAAAGTGACAGAGTTGAAACGTGTGAGTGGCCTTGTACTTTGTATGTTGTGAAGACCATTTTCCTTGTTGGGTTCGCTCTTCATGGCTTCCATAAGGAGCGAACCCAACAACACCAAAAGAAGTGGTGTTATTGGGTAAGGATTTGAGTTTAGGACTAAGGTATGACTCGAGTCTAGTTTAAGGTTAGGCAAGCCTGGCCATTGCCTTACTATGCAATGTCGCTTAATTTTCATTTCCCATTAGTGCTCAGTCTGGGTTTTCTCCCACTGACTTGGATTCCCATATCTACCAGGCCAAACAGCAAACAGAAGGAGAGGTTGTGAACGATGATTTCGATTTTCTGGGTAGTTCTAGCAACGGCAGCAAAGGAAGTGAACTAAGCCGTTCAGTCTGTGTTGATCACACCTCCAAATGTTGAATTCATTTAAACAGAGCTCTCTTTGCAATGGAGAATGGTTGTTTTCAGCACAACCATTCTCCATTGCAATTTCCAGTAAGTGCCATAACGTCAAATCGCTTTACATATGTCACGGACAAACGTCAACAGAGTCCACGCCTCCAGGAAGCAATCGTTTCTCAATAGCTGAGAGCCCAGACCCTCTGGACGAAGTGAAGTGTAGCCTGGTTTGTACCAGGCTACGGTTGGGCAAGTACTGGTAATGGTTAGGTTTAGGGTTAAGGTCATCGTTAGGCCAAAGAAATTAATGAACAATTAATGGAAATCAATGTACAGTCTTTGTCAAGATAGAAAGACATACTATATGTGTGTGTGTGTGTGTGTGTGTGTGTGTGGGTGTGCGTGTGCGTGTGTGACAGAGAGAGAGAACCAGGCCTAGTTTTAGTGTCTGATCTAGGCCATTATCTGTGTTAGCACTGATGGGGCTCCAACAGGCTCTGTGGATCCTACATAACAATACCGTTTATGAGCTTGTACTTGCGTGTGTGTGTGTGTGTGTGTTAGGTGCAACATGCGTTACTCTCCGTATTAATACCATTATGTCATACATGATGCACGCATGCGCCCCGGCGCCGTACACCTTCAGTTTCTCTCTAAATTTTATAAGTGTTTTTTTTTCCCTTGCTCCAAACCTGGTCTGTAATTATGCGTAAGAGTGTTTAGTGGAGTGTTTCTTTCCGTGTGTGTGCTTCCTCACGTGCAGCTGCGCACTCTTGCTGTATCACACTCGTCGTGGGTCCACTCCCCTCTCTCTCCAGCAGGGCCCTGGGGGCCTTCATTATGTAAGAAAGACGTTACTGCAGAACAGAGGCGGGTAGATGACTCCGGCAGGCCCCTGCGTCAGCGCGGCGAGCGCAGACCTCCAGATTGCTCGCTCTCACACTGGCACGCATAAAAAGAGCCAGACATGTGAACGAGATCACATTCAGACCTTTTCCAGGAGAAACCCTGTTAAAAAAAAAAAAGAAGAAGCACAGACAGCCTCCATCCTTCTCGTCCATGTACCTACTCTTAACAGTCCTCGCGGCCATCTTGAATAACGCTCTCTTGTGTCTTCCTCCTTCCAGCGGTCCCCTTCCCCCTGGCCCACCGGCTGACCATGAAGGAGGTGTTTGACTCAGAGGGCCGCCCGCGGGTGGACCTGCTCAAAGCTCACCTCACAAAGGAGGGCCGGCTGGAGGAGGCCGTGGCCCTGCGCATCATCGATGAGGGCGCCGCCATCCTGCGCCAGGAGCGCACCATGTTGGATATTGAGGCGCCAGTCACGGGTAAGGAGCTCCGGTCAGGACTGGGGAAGAGTAAAACTGATCTGGGCAGCAGCAATGAGACATTAGTAGTTAGCTACAAGATGTAGCTAGCTTCATGAAAGGGACAGACTAGCGTAGTATAATACAAAAATTTACTTCTTTAAGCTTTACGTCATGTTATTTTATGCCCTTGTCAAAAACAGGCCTGGAGTGTCGCTTGTTTAAGAAATCCTTTAATCTCCATGGCAACCATTCAGCTGTACAAAACACCTGAGTAGACCTAGCTCCGCCTTCGAGGACCACGCTCCAGTTTCCAAGCCTCCACATGACACGGCAGGCCTCCCCCACTGAGCTCCTTCAAATTAGCCAGCAGCAATTAGCACACCAGTTGGAACAGCTGAGCTCATTATGGGAGCTACTTCTCAATGAAACGTTTGTAAAAATGTTAATGTGTTTAATAGGGGAGCCATGTCACGATGGCTTCCTGGAGGTGGAGTTTCAGAAAGAGCAGGAGCTTCAGAGGCCCAATTTCAAGGCCTCAAATTGCCATTTGTGACATTACTTTGCCAGTATTAGTATCAGTGATGCTACATGCTTTCCAGGCAAAGAAATGCAATCCTAACGCACGCTGACAGTGGAGACAGCTGAACATTCATGAGAGGCAAATATTCAGTGTGTCAGGTTGGCACTAGCTTGAATATGTATGAGCTGAAGATAGTTATTTCCTGCTTTTATTTCGCACCCAAGTAAGATTTGGACCGACTAACTCTGGGTTTTAAACTAAACATTTGACACTGAATCTGCTCCAGTGCCATAAAACCAATGTACGTGTCTAGGGGCTTGATTAGTGATTTCATAGTGATTGTTAGGAGAATTTGTTATATGCCGATGTCAGGGTTGTTTCCTCTTGCGTTCGCCGTTGAGGCCCAAATTATTCACAATCTGCTCTCTGTGACGTTTGTCTGTCATTTGGACACTTTATGGCCTTTATTAAATGGAGTGCGGTTCAGTGCCACTTCGCTGACTTGGTCATCTGTGCATGTATTTCCCGGCCTTGCTAATGTTTTGAGTGGAGGATAATGTCGTGGGAAGGACGATAGAGTGAGAGCAAAATTTTTAAAAAAGAAAACATCTTTCAGAAACAAACCGTCCAGTTAGACTGAGACACTCACAACCTATTGACTCTGTTTGGTTAATGCACCTTTGCGTCTGCTTCAGCTTGTGTGTGTGTGTGTGTGTGTGTGTGTGTGTGTGTGTGTGTATGGAACTGTGAGCAGTGAGATAATTTTGCGTGGGCCGCTGTTGCCCACACAGTGTGGGAACATCGCTCAGCTTTCACAGGTACAGCTCCCCGGGGACGAGGACAGACAGACGGGCAGATGGAGAGACAGCTGATCATAAGCAGCTTAGTGCAGAGGTCTGCCAACCTTTTCGCTCCCGACGAGCGGCATATTGATTCCTCCTGTCAGGTTCCTCCTCTTCCACACAGACTCTGATCCAGAAAGAAAGTTTTCCTGCCTGAGCCAGGGAAACGCAGATAAACTTTAGGTGCAGAGGTTAGATCCGGTTAGATATTCAGAATAGTCGTGATTGTCAAGTAAGCTGAGGGCTGAAACTTGAATTGACAGGGTTTTGAAAAGCTTGCGAGAGGAGACTGGGGTAAAGTCTGTGGAGACAACACACAGGTCACTGCCGACTGCCAGGTCAAGTGAAAGTAAAGCCTTTTGGAGCAGGAGCAGGCATTAAAGTGGGAGACAGACAGACAGACGGACAGAGAGAAGGAAGCGGGCGTCATAAAACGCTGAGGAGGGGAAATGTGACGAAAAGTGAAGGAAGAGACCAGACAGATGGCGATGGTGAGATTCTGCAGACAGACAGTCCTGAGGTCTTAAACCTGTAAATCGATCTGCATGCGCATTCCTCTGTCTGGAAAACATCTTAGAAGTATTTATGCCAACAAGTTCTATGTTGTCATCTTAAAACTTTTCTTTTTTTTACCCTCTAAAATGAAATTTGCTGTGAAATTGTTTTGCAAGTTCTACTACAGGTGCTAATCTTTATTTATCCTCCAAGTCAGAAGTCTGCAACCTTCCACAACGGCTCTTTAAAAGAACAAACTTTTGTGTGTCAATATAGATTGAATCGCAAAATTTCGTTTTGGTAGTATTTAATAAAACTTGAGCTAATTTACACTCAAGGCTGGCCCAAAATATTAGTAGTTACATGTGCGAAGCTGAATATAATTGCACCAAAATATAGATCTTCAAACTAGGACACACTTTCATTGTGAATAAATGAAAGCCATGTGTCCTTTTCCCCTTACTTCACAATTACCTGCTACTCTGTGTTGGTCCGTTGCATAAAACCCCACTGAAATACAATGAAGTGTGCAGTAGCACCACAAAATCTGGTTCAAGTAGGTACGTACTTAGTCCAGTTACTTCCACTGATTCTTTTTTTGTGTGTGTGTGTGCGAAATAGAAGCTTAATACAGACCAGTATTTCCACAACAAATGGAAAAAAATGATCCACCGTTTATTTGTAATTCAGTTTAAAGGATTTTTAAAATCCATAAATGAAGAAAATAGACACCCTCGTTCTCGATTCCTCCTGTCTGTGAGTCCGATGAGTGGCGTTTTCAGATCGGCAGTTGGGACAAGACACGGTTTTGCTGCTGCGGATGCAAAGCCGGGCCATGTGGAGCCGGCGAAGCAAAAACACTTCCACGTCTGCTAAGCTGGATTGTTCACATGTGCCCACTGCTGTCTCCACAGTGTGCGGCGATATCCACGGCCAGTTCTTCGACCTGATGAAGCTATTCGAAGTGGGAGGCTCTCCTGCCAACACGCGCTACCTCTTCCTTGGGGACTATGTGGACAGGGGCTACTTCAGTATTGAGGTGAGGAACGGCGCAGCGGAGAAAATGCTGGTCTTTTTCGGATGTGCGTTCAGTCAGAAACGCTCTATGCTCGCTGTGCTGCAAACGCAGTGACCGTGCAGAAGAAACAAGGCTAGTGGTGTGCAGTCCCTGAGGTTTTACTGTGTGGTATCCTGGGGGAACCGCAGCCCCCTCCCCTCACTGGCACAGTTTCAACACTGTGCTGTGTGTTATGTAACTAAGGGCGTAAATCCCATCTCTTTATTGGGGGGGGACCATGAACAGAAAAGCTTCTTAAGACCAATTTTGGGGGATGGAGGGTTGGCAAAATTACAGTGAAATGTAACATAAAATGTGGTTTAATAAGTTTTTAAGCCACATTCAAGCTGCAGGACCAAAACCGACCAGTAATGCACATCAAACGTGTCTTTCTAAGTAAGCAACTTATTGAGAAGTAAAACTAAAATTCTAATTTTGCTTCCATGTGAGTTTTGTTCCGTCTCACTGATCTAATCTCTGCTACACCTTTACAGAAATTTAAGGTTCTAAATAAAAGCGTGTGGACCATAAGAGCAAACTCTGGTCCACCTGAAAACCTCAGTCTTGGTTCGGTTGAAGTGAACGCTGGAGTGCTTCGAATGCATATGTGGACTAAAGCAGAAACGCGGGAAGCGAACTATGGTGCAGGGAATTCTGGGTAAAAACAACCAAAACAAACGTGAGAGCCTTGCATTAGGGGGAAAAATGGCGAGAGGTATTTTACCAAAGACAGCAGAGAAATCCAGCTCTATTTTTGTTTACATGTGATGCAGAGGGAAGTTCCGCTCAGTGTCTTCTTCAGAGGTTTGTGTGTCATTTCCTTCAGAGGTTCTTGGTGCGGCGCCCCGAAAGGTGAGGGAGGGGAACAGGTTTTCAAAGGGTTCCATTCGTTTAACTTGGAGCAGTGTGAAAGAGAACCGCACCTGCTGAAAACGGAACAAATGTTGCAAATTTGGTCCCCAGTCTAACCGAGTCTACAGGCCCATCAGATGTGAACGCACCATAAAGGCGAGTGGCAGATGCACACACAAAAGAAAGGCTGGTTTTAGGACATCCAGCTCATCAAAAACTGCGTATGTTTCCACCACTGTGGTAGAAGTGAGCACCAGATCTCCAATGTGACTCAAATCCACAATCTGCAAGCCACTTGAGCAACAATGGAGTATGACATGGAGAGTATTTCGAGCCGAGGGAGCGATATTTAGGCCACCTTGTTAACACTTTTCAAGGGCACCGAGGCGAGGGACTTAATGTAGAGCAGGGACGACACTGTGAAGGTGAGCGAAGATCCTCCGAGTCATTCGTGGTGCCGGCTAAGCAAGAGGAACCGGAGGAAAGAAAAGAGGGAACGAAAGAAAAAAAAAACGCACCGGGTCAGCAAAGATGTCAGGCGTAGCTGCGGCCGTTTTCATATTAATTTTCTCCCGTTAACCTAATGAGCGCAGTCTGATCCGGGTCGATTCTTGTCAAAGAGGGCTGTTTGCGTCTATCTTTGGGCCCAGGGAAGGATCGGCTCGCCTCCGGCTCGGTTAATTACGGCAGTATGGCTTGCTCATTCAGGGGAGGAAATCCTCGCAACAGCTCGGTCGTGATTCTGCGCTGAGCTCCGAGTTTCCAGTCCGGGTTTAATGATGGAAAGAGAAAGGCTCAGACTCTGCCTCATGCAATTAGCCTTTGCAGCGAGGCTGTTTTTACTGAGCGTTTCCTTAAAGATAAGGAGCAAGAAATTGCTTATCTTAGCATGAATAGAGACGGGAGTCCGATACGCCTGTAAAACTTCATAAGTTTTGGACATGCATTAATGCCATATTAATTGTAATTATACAATTAAGCCATCCTGTTTTGAGATTGTTGACAATATCACCACTGAACATCTTCAGTGAAACCGAAAAAAAAAAGAAATTTGGTGCTGAAGTTTCTTTCATACGTCCAGATGGACATTTGACCACTCATCACAATTTCCACAACAGGTTCAAATTGGTTGGTTTCCTTGCATAAACCCGCCTGTTAACCATATTTCAGAAACATCTGACGGAGCTTCATTTCCGCTAAAAGCTGGCCTGATTTCGCCGATCTAAAACCAGTATCTGTGTCTGTGTGACACGTCGTTGCTCTGTTCCAGCTGTGTCAAAGTTTCACTCATCTGTCCCCAGCGGCTATCTGAGACAAGAAGAAATTCGAGAGCAAACCACGAACAACCAAGGCTTAAATCCATCATAAACTGGAAGACGCTGGAATGAACCAAATATCTAAGTTTCTACTCAACCTGCCACCAAGTTGTGAGGGAGCTTCGGTTGAGTTCAAGTCGGGTGGACGGGTTTTGGAAATTAGCTTATGAGCTATAATGCGTAAAGACAAGGTTGGCACCGATGTGTTTGTGTTCTCCACATTGAATAAGTATATTCAGAATAAATTTAAAACGTGTTTATCATCATTTGGTAACCTAAACACAGCTGAATGTCCCAACCAGAAGCTGAACCTTCTGGAAAGGCTTTGACCAAAAAACCCTAATGACATCTTAAAAGTCAAGAAACCAACCAATTAAAAGACAAAACAACTCTTTCTGCTGAAAGGAGCGGTAAAGTATTCATCCAGAACTAAAAGACGAACTTTTGTTGATGGCTACAAAACTCTAGTTTCTCTTCAACTTGTTAAGGAACATTGAACCAAAGATCAGTGAGGGTGTCCATCTTTAGGCTTATATGTACTTTGACTGCATGTGGAGTAGGGATGGAAACATTTTTCATATGACTTACCCATCACTGCTGTGTCTTTTGTTAAAGGTAAAGGTAGTTGTACTTCTAATGTCTGTCTTTTCTCTCCTGAACCTTTCAGTGTGTGCTCTACCTGTGGTCGCTGAAAATCCTCTACCCAAAGACGCTCTTTCTTCTACGAGGAAACCATGAATGTAGACATCTGACAGAATATTTTACCTTCAAACAAGAATGTGAGTTTTGTCACTCTTTGCCCTCCTAACATGACACACGCTCTTCCCGCCTGTGTGACATCGTCTCTCTGGCTTGCAAAGCTTAAGTTATTTTAGATGTTTGCTTCTTTCCCCCCCCTTTCTTTTTCCAACAAGAGTGCTGGGAACTATGTTTTATTAATGCATATGTAGACAATACAGGACTCCAGCTGGAGCCTCAGAGAAAAGAAGTCAGCATGTTCTTCACTAGTGCAGTGACGGTTTCAGAGAATTGTTGGCGTTTTAAGAGAAGACGACAGATAAATTTTAGATGGAGTGAGGGCAAAAGAGGACCAATCAAATACTACCGAGGGAGAAGTAGCTAGAAGCAGGGATGAAGAAAATGGCAGAAGTTGACGAATGAAAGAAGTAGATTTGAGGGAGAAAGGGTAAAGGAAGGAATACGAGGTAGAGGTAAGGATGAGGAAGGTAGGGATGTGGAACAAAGAAAGTAGGAATGAGGGATGCAGTAGTTAGAGATAAGGGTTGGAGAAGGTAGTGTTGGTGGAGTCGGGGTTTAAGGATGGTACGGATGAGGTTTGGAGGAGGTAAGGTTCCAGTTGTACTCAGAAATGGAAAATTCTAACTTCCCAGTTGGAAAATTAAACTGGAATATCCTCCAAAGTCATATTTCCCAACGAAAAACTGGGAGCAACTTGGACTGCCTCCAGTTACGAGTCGTAAGGCGGGACTTTATGTTTCAATATGGCCGCTCCTCGCATCAACAGTAATAAACTGTAGTGGAAAAATCTTTATTTTACAAGACACACCGGTACGAGTGTGTCTAATATCAAAGTTGTTGCCTGAAATTCTAAAAGGAGCCAATCAAAGTGGTGTTTGTTGACAGAAAGTTTAAAACTGTTTATGGGCGCTGCCATGTTGAAATCCCAACTTCTAAACTAAATACCTCGGTTCTGACGTCAAACCCAACTCAGAGTTCCCACTTCCCAGGTACCTTGAATGCAGCATAATGGCCTCCAACAGATTCTTTTGTCATTAGTGGTCGTAATGACAAGATGTGTTGGATAATGACAGCCAGGCTGCTTCCTACTTGGTTGATTCTCTGTCTTGGCCTTTAAAATATGACCAATGAAAACAACATTTCGCTTTGGATGAGCTGATCATTTCTCTGCTCAGCTCATCCACACATCCGGATATTTTCTACCTCCAGTTGAATCTCCTCTTCTCCTCATCTCACCCTTTCCTCTCTTTCTGCTCCTGCTGTTGGGGTTTTGTGTCCCTCCTTTCCCCCACTACCCCGCCTCTGTCCACGCATCCCTCCTCAGTCCTTTCCACCCTCCGCGCATGTGTGTCCGCCTCCGCCGCCGTGTTTCGGCATCCTGTCCGGGTGTGGGTGATTAGAGGCGAATTAATTTGGCCCTTAATGATTGGCTCAGGGACGTGCTCCTCTGTGTCTGATTGGCCAAGGGACGAGGAAGCTAATTTCCCCTGGTGCTCGTGGCGAATAGTGGTTGCCCTCAATTACCATCTGCTATGTGTGTGAGCGCGCGGGTTCGTGTGTGTGCTGCGCACGCGCGCATGCGTCTTCATAAATGTTTGAGTGCGTGGAAAGGAGCTGACAACTGGTGGACTGGCAATAACGAGCTCCTGCTCTACACCAGGCAGATGGAGAGGATGACAAACCCGCTCCTCGCTGAAATGCCGGCTATTGGTGCCCTGAAATATTAACGTTTTCCTGCCCTTCTTCTCCGTCACCGTTTCTCCTCCTCTGTTTGAAATTAGTTTCCTCGCTTTGTCGCCTCCCTTCTTTTAAAACCCACCGTCTTTATCTTTACTTATCTGCGTTCTCTGATCTATTTTCGGCTGTGTTTTAATCCCTTTTTGTGTCAAATAGATTGTTACAGCCTCTTGTAAAATATTATTAGAAACATACTGTGTGGAGTATTGATGTTTTTTTGTTGTTTTGCTGCTTCAAGCTTTTATTTGTGCCAGAAATGTTTTTTTTCTTTTTTCCGTAGCGAGTTTGAATATACACACAGCCTTGTAAAGGTATTCATAGTCCAACTATGTTAACATTACAACCACAGACTTCAATGTGTTTTCACTCGGGACTTTATTTGAGGGACAAACACAAAGTACAGTGTGACTTTTTAACTGAAGGACAAAACTAAAGGGTTTGTAAAAACAAAATCGAAAAAAAATATGTGGCATGTATTTGTATTCTCAGTTCAATGTTGCTCTGGACTTTGACTGGGCCATTGAAAGAAGTGAAAATCTTCCATTTTGTTCGGATTTTGCATATTAAATTAGACTATTTACTAAACAGAAGAAAAATAGATGCACTGCATATTTTCAAATCATTGTTGTTACACCCTCTATTACGTTCATCCTACTTCACAGCAACACACCACTTAGAGTATTTGTGTATTTGAAAAGGTCTAAGAAGTACAAATAATTTACGACACTTTATGTCATTAGCTAACTGTTATGCTAGCTATATGAATACAAATGTACTAACACTGAGCACAGCCACACAGACGTCTTCCACAAACAACCATTTAGTCAGAGAGTAAAAGCGGTGTGGATTTGTTAGCGTGTTGCACGAAGCGTTGTCTGTCTGTCAACGTGCGAACAAGTGTGTGTTTGTCCCGAACGCTGAAACGTCCCTCTGCTCCTCTGACCTCCAGGTAAGATCAAGTACTCAGAACAGGTGTACGATTCCTGCATGGAGGCGTTTGACTGCCTTCCCCTGGCGGCGCTGATGAACCAGCAGTTCCTCTGTGTCCATGGGGGGCTTTCGCCCGAAATCCACACACTGGACGACATCAAGAAGGTTCGACAGAAACCAAACACACACACACACACACACGTTTGCGTGGCTGTTGTTGAGAATTAAGATATTTTCTACCTGTTGCTTGTTGTTATCTCGTCTCCCCAGGTCGTTAATGTCATGTGTAAAAGTGAAACCACAAAAACAATCACTGTTAAAATTCACAACCAATCAGGATTTATTCACACAATCAAATGCATAAAATCACACCAACAACTCAACATGGTCGTCAGATACCAGAGCCAGAAAGGAAACATTAAATACCCGGGGAAAAGGATGTGAAATACGACGACAAAGCCTCAAACCGATTCCTGACCCACATTGAGCTCTCCTGACCTATCCTCTGACCCACGGCATCAAACAGCAGATTTTGATTATAAAAATTGGTACATGTTTCATATAATGTCTTCAAACTCTTAAAAAACAGACCTGATCAGTTTCAGTACCAAAACATCTGTTATGTTAATGTGTTGTCATTGGTTTTCTACTTCTTTGATTGTAATGAACTAAGAGATTTTTCAGATGAATTCATGATTTAGACACTAATAAGACTGTGATCTAATATAAAAAAAAAACCTACTGATTAGACTAATAGTAATTATATCTTAGAAAAATATTCTACTGATTAAGTTATATATTGATTAAACTATGAGTCTAAATCGAACCTAAACTGAGGCCTACTCAAAACAATCATGATCCGTCTAATATTTCAACATGCGCTAAAGTTAAATAGCATTAAAACTCAGTTTCACACAAACACAAAGACCCGAGCATAAATGTCTGGCTGTTGAACTGGACCGTTCCAGGTCGCTACCAGGCTAATTTTCTATCAGCAGCTTTACTCATCTTTTACATTACATTACCAAGGCACATTAAAACAATAGACCTTTATCTTGGATTTTTTCCCTCCCTAAAGGATAAGTCCTTTTTTGAGACATAGTTTTGCTTATTTAACTTCTGACTGGAGCTTTAGATGTTGGGATGCTCTCTGCTCATTGCAGCTCATGTTACCGGCGAGGTACCTACCGCGGCCACCCAAGAGCAATTTTGATATTATAATGACATAGAAATTATTACTAAAATAAATAAATAAATCAGCTCCACTGAGGGGGCCCCTTAGTGGCCCTGGGGCCCTAAGCGACTGCTTAGTTTGCTTATGCCTTGGGCCGGCCCTGCAGATAAATTCCTGGTTTCTTTAAAATGAGTAAAAACAAATCTTTCCGCAAAATTCTCAAACAGATTGTGAAACTGGCTGACCTCCGGTCGTTAATATGAGTCCATGTGGACGACTGGCTGCAGCTGGCCGACAGTGTGGAGTCAGAAACCTGGCTATGAGGAGTCAACATGCCAACAGCCCTCAGGTTTCCTGCCCTTCATGGCTCGGCGCTCTCTGTTCGCTCTCAGTGCAAAGCCCACATGGACGCTACTATCAGGGTTAATGGAACATGATGAGCTCAATGAAAACACACCTGCAGGCAGCCACAAACCTGCAGCAACTTTTTATGAATGCCTTAAAAAAAACACACACACAATAATAATAATAATAAAAAAAGAGTTATTGGATAACGATGGAGCGCGGAGAGAAACCGTAGCAGGAATATGTACAGTTCCCAGAAGCCACAGCATACAAAGAAACACACACTTCCTCCTCTAATGGCAGTGTTTCCATGGTGAATCTGCTGGTGTGACATCTTCTCCCTCCTGTGCGGTGAGGGTTGCCATGGAGATGCTCCGCTCTTGACAGTGTGTGTTTGTGTGTTTATTTTATTTTATTTTTCTCGCCGTGTTTCGTGCCCTCGTTCCGCTCTGATTCATGCTATATGTGCTCGGTTGCGGTTCTGCGACTGTAAGACGGCTTTGTGGCGCATAAGAAGCATTTTTCAGCTCATGTTTCTGAGCTTTTTATTTTAACACTCATGGTGTGAATTTGTGTCTCTGTTCGCTTACGTGTGTGTGTGTGCGTGTGTGTGTGTGTGTGTCCATGTCCCAGTTGGACCGATTCAAGGAGCCCCCAGCGTTTGGGCCCATGTGCGACTTGCTGTGGTCGGACCCCCTGGAAGACTTTGGCAACGAGAAGACCCAGGAGTATTTTGGCCACAACACGGTCAGAGGATGCTCCTACTTCTACAGGTACAAAAACACAGAGCCGGATCTCACATCAACGCTCAAAAAAAATGTTTTCTGTCAAACTCGACCTTCTTTTAACAGTGAACAAAGACAAGTGCGCTTTTCTTCTATGCGTCCAGCATGGAGTAGTGAGCCCCCTCCCTACGTATTGCTGTGAGCTGTGAATGCCATGTGTCGGCTACCACTGGTGGGACCTCACAAGGTTTTTCTAAGGAATATTGGACATTTTCGAAAACAAATTTTATGTTAGCATGTCTGACAGTAGAGCAGTCTACTGCAGACTTAGTGACATGCTAATTAGTAAAAGTAAGTAGAATTGTATCTGTAAAGCACCTTCCAAAGATAAAATCACAATGTGATCAAATCAAGATTTAAAGCCTGTCTGTATGAAAAGGCTTTTAGCAGCGTTTTAAAAATAATCAGTGGAATGTATCCACAATATCAGCTTAGCTTGTTAGTCGAGTTTAGATTTCTGACCCGAGCCTGATGCACAGATGATTCGCACTTCACCCACCCTGAGGTTACAAGTGACAAAATGGAGATAGAAGGCGTTAAACCAAAGCTAAAAACTGACGAAGTTACGCTGCTTCCTCAAATTATTATCTAAAAACAAAATAAGTACATCTTAATTAGAATATTTGAGGTTTACTTCAGGCTCGGACCTATAACTCAACTTAATCAGTCGGGTTGGATCGGCTTCAAACACGACTCCCTCACTCAGCTCCTTCAGATTAGCCAGCAGCAATTAGCAAAGCCCTGGTGGAACAGAGCATCAGCTGAGCTCATTACAGGAGCTACTTCTGAGAGAAACGCTGGTAAAAACATTAAAGCATTGACAGAGGAGCTTGTGGAAGTTGTGACAACTTCCTGAAGGCGGAGTTTCAGAAAGAGCAGGAGCTTCTTAAAGAGACAGGGACTCAAATTCAAAGCGTTAAATTAGGAAGTAACTTTTCTTTTAAGTCATATTTAATACAGCATTTTTATAATAGACGGTAACAGAGTTACAGAATATACCTGTAAAACACATGACACTGGCCCTTTAATACTCTCACCAGCCCTTTTCTGCTGCTCACAAACTCCCTCCAATAAAACTGAATATTCCTGACGAGCTCTGGCAGCTTCAGTCCATTTGAACGAGAGAGAGCAGTGCGTTAGCCTCCGAGTCCCGGCGCTTATGAAGCTCACAGATATAAACTAACCCGATGTTCAAACAAGCCTGGGGAAATGCAATACGCAGGCATACAAAGCCACTCTGCAGGAGCAATGTCATTAAGGCGAGCAGGCGAAACAGAGACGGATGACTTTCTCTGGCCTCACTCGGTGCGTTTCAATTATCCGGGCGCCTCGTGGGCGCGCGGCGCAGGTGAGACGAGCTGCTCCGCTATAAATCAGGGAGCTAATAAGTTTCAGGTAGACTTCTGGGCTGTTATTTTTGGGATGTGACACAGAAAGAAGAGTTCAATCACGTCCGAGGTTCACTTAGTAATTTCCTTCTCTTGTAGCAGAGAGAAGGAAAGAGAGAGAAAGAAAACAAAACACAGCCAACGCGAGCAAACACACCAAGACGTTACGCCAGCGCGTGCACACAGTTCAGCTTCAGCATGAAAAGATTTCCCACAATCCCCGGGGAGCCTGCACGGTTCTGTTGCTATGACGACCGGCTACTCCTGCCAGATATGGAGGGACGTTTAGATACGGCGAGGGAAGCCAGGGAGGGAGAGCGGCTGATGGCGGCGGCAGGACGGAGAGCAGGAGACACGGAGCCGACCCCGGCGAGGCCGAGGCGGCGTGGAGACACGATTCCTGCTCGGTTAGGAGCCACAGCAGCAGTACAACAACCAGGCACCTGCAGCCATGAGCCGAGCGCTCATTGACGCCCCCTGCTGGCCACATAGCGGCCATCACAGTGCCGCTTTCAGGATTTATTTCTTGCTTCTTCCCAATTCTGTCGTGTTTTTCTTTAGTTATCCTGCAGTGTGTGAGTTCCTACAGACCAACAACCTGCTGTCCATCATCAGAGCGCATGAAGCTCAGGACGCCGGGTGAGTCTGTCACCATCAAGTTACACAATTATTTAACCCGTCAGTTTGACGTTCAGCATTCAGGAGCCTTTTATTTGTGTCAGACATTTCAGCAGCGAGGCAGTTCAAAGTGCTTTTCATCATACAAACATAATACAACAACCGGTTACAAAACAAGCATTAAACATGACGTTCTGTCAAATGCTATCATCGAAATCGTCAAGCAAATACACAAACATGTAGAATAATGTTCTAATTATTAATGAGAGAGACTCTAAACAAATGGGTTTTTAGCTCTATTGATTGATTGATTTAAAACTCGGCGTTTCGACTATTTTGCAGTTTTCTGGAAGTGTGTTCCAGACTAGTGACTCATCTCAGCTGAATGCTGCTTCTCCATGTTTGGTTCTGCTTCTGGGGAAGCAGATGCAGTTTCCGTAGTAACGTGGAGGCGCCCGTGACAAAATCCTCACAACGTCAACGGGTCGTTTTGTCCAAACTGCACCGCAAACGGAAAAACAAAGACAGATTTAACACAAACACGATCCTCCGTTTTGCCCGGCGTTGTTCATAATAGGACGTTTAGCCGAGAGTCAGCTGGTCTGGCACCACAATGATGAAAACATTAATAAATATTTAAGTGATGTAACTTAAATATTTATATATTTTTTTATTAACATCCATATATTTGTTAGTAACAAAGAACTTATTTTACATCCAAGATAAGCTCCAACAAACTTGCATAACTACAAGAACAGACACTGCTTTTATTCAAAGTCTTTGCTTTTTATTAATTTTGCAAACACTGAAGTCTTTGCTCAGTCCATCACCTGTCTTTTTTCTTTTTTTTTAATTTTGTTACTGCCTACCTGTCTTACTTTGAGCCAGTCCCTGTCTGGTTTCAGAGACCTCTGAAGCAACCCCTCCGTCTCCATCTGCAGCTCAGCGTCTCATTTGAACAGCGCTAACGTGGGCGACTTGTTTGCCTCTCTCCTCGCAGATATCGCATGTACAGGAAGAGTCAGACGACGGGCTTCCCCTCCCTCATCACCATCTTCTCTGCTCCCAACTACCTGGACGTCTACAACAACAAAGGTGCCGGGCTGTGGGAATGGTTTTTGTGCTCTTTAAAATTAACTCATGTTTTTGTCATGTGACGATCTCAAACCTGGAGGTATTTTTATCAGAGTCGATGATGACTTGTGGGTTTTGAAATGTAGTTATGGGCAATAGGGCTTAACCTCCATTTTTTTCATACCTGAACCGATTTTAGATTTTAATTAATTTTCTTTCTTTTCTTTTTTTTTTTGACTGAAAAGACTTTAGAAATTACAGAAAATATTTTCATAAAGTGACTTTAACTTTAATCGCTCCTTCTGAGTTTGTACGGTGGAGTGACATGGGCCAGGCTATAAGGATTTTTGTTTAATTATGAGAATATAGACATAATATTAGTAGAAAAAGATGAGATTTTACCAGAAAAAATGTCCTAATATTTCCAGGAAAAAGTTGTTTTAGTGAGAAAAAGTCGTAGAGTTATCAGGACCTGACATGAGCATCAGTCTGTGATTGTTTCTTCTAAATAAACTCAGCTGTTTCCATGATCCTTTCAAAGTTTGGCTACTGATTATAATTTGGTGCTGATTAAGAAGATTAAGATTAAGTGTTTCTATTAATTATAAAGTACTATTTACCAAACATATCTTCACAAGGTGCTCCATAGTTCTCATTTTAATATTTAGTTTGTTTTCATGTTGGGTTTCTCACTTTATTGTCGCAATATTACAACTTTTACTGTAATTTCAGCACAAATCATAGCCCAGCTTTCGTTGGCTCGTTTCCATCGTAGAATTGACCTGAATTCAAAGTGAGACGAATCCAGAAAACACTTTTCAAAACAAGATGGCAGTTCTTGGTGTGCCGACTTCACTCTGACTTATGAAAAGCCAAAAAGTGTATCGGCGAAATAAAAGAAATCCAGATGTTCCAAAAATGAAATCTTCAAAAAACAAAAATTATTTCTTGGTTTTCATAAATCCAGCTGTTCATAAAATTAACTACTGGCCTGTTGGATAAACATAAAATACACAACGGCTTGTCGTTGCGACAGCGTGTAAAAGACCAAGAGTGTGAATACTTTAGCAATTTATTACAAGTTGACGTTTTTGAAACGGATTCAGCTGTTTTAACCATTCTTCTAAAGCTTTGGTAATAATTGTGTGTGTGTGTGTGTGCATGTGTGTGTGTATGTAGCGGCAGTGTTAAAGTACGAGAACAATGTGATGAATATCCGTCAGTTCAACTGCTCTCCACATCCCTACTGGCTGCCCAACTTCATGGACGTCTTCACGTGGTCGCTGCCTTTTGTAGGAGAAAAAGGTACCAAACAGGAACAGTCCATCCAGATGGACACGCTGCATGACCTCTGACCTGTCAGTATTAAATAAATATTAATGTCACCTGCAGACACATTCACATTTTATCACCCAAATGTTTTCAAACTGCCCCTCGGTCAGCTGGTCTCCACATAACAAGGAAATGTTATTATGTCATATGTGTCCATCAAGTAGACAAAAATCTGCCTTGAAACCACACATCAATATTTATAATCAATATATGGAATTTGTTCAGTGTTTGAATGAGAAACAGTAATAACACTTTTATTGTAGAAAAAACATTGTTTCTATATTTAAATCTATTTTATGCTTTCTGGGTCTAGTTAGAGAGACAGTTATGAATGCACATGTTTTTTTTTAGAAATGCATTACTGTCACAAATTTAGCTACTTAAATACCCATTTGTGCCGCCATCTGTAATTACCCTGCAGGAGTCGAGTCCGGCCACATGGTGGCGCCACAGTAAAGAAAACGGAGGAGGAAAAAAAGCTCAAAAGATTTTGCGCCTCTTCTTGGTTTCTGAACTTATAAAATCCTGCTGAAATCTTTCTGCAGTCAAATGATGCTGTGTATAAAAAACAAGGATCGCATTAGAGCAGAACTATTTACCTCACAATACACTGAAGGTCTAAAAGGAGCTCCTTTCTGACATGTAACTTTGTTTTGATCGATTTGACGTCTCAGAAACAGAACAATTAAAACGCGCTCCTCTGTTTGTGACAGTGACGGAGATGCTGGTCAACGTTTTGAGTATCTGCTCAGACGATGAACTCATGAACGACGGAGAGGAAATCTACGACGGTGAGACGTCATAGACGACAGAATAAACCTTTTTACTGTAAACGCGATTGTTTTGATATATTTCTCTGTTGGTTTTACAGCCAGTGCAGCTGCAGCGAGGAAAGAGGTGATCAAAAACAAGATCCGGGCCATCGGGAAGATGGCTAAAATGTTCTCCGTGTTACGGTAGGTCGAGTTTCTGTCACGCAACATGGAGGTGTGCACCCGTCTGGCTGAACGCCTGCCTTTTAAAACAATAGTCTGTTGATTCTGATTTTGGCTGACAGAATCTTTTTGTCTGGAAAACGTAGCGACAAAGTCGCTAAGCTGGCAACACTGGAGTGACTATTAAATGACCCGAGAACATACAGACGTGACCTGGTGACCTGGAAGGGTCCTTCAATCAGGCCTCTCTCTCAGGCACAGCATAAAACAGAGGCTGACATTTAGACTTTTGTGAACATATATAAGATAGATTGATTGATCGTGTAAGTATTGGCCGGTCGGCAATTTCCCAAAGTTGAGAAAATCTGGGCGATTTATTGGCGCAGGCTTGTAGAAAACCCAATTATCTGTACGTCTGTGTGTGTGCAGATGTCTACCAGCTGCTTTTTCCTTCCTAATCTTTTACAGAAGTCATCGCATCCTTTTATTTGTATATCACATTTTTGAGTTCTACCTTTTTAAATCTGTCACTGTGGTTTTGCAGGTGTGCTGCGTGAGGAAGTGTGCAGTCCTCTGACTGTCTCTCCCGATAACCCGTTTCTCCTTTTTCCATGCGTCCTTTGCAGGGAGGAGAGTGAGAACGTTCTGACCCTGAAGGGTCTGACTCCCACCGGCATGCTGCCCAGTGGGGTCCTGTCCGGGGGCAAGCAGACCCTGCAAAGTGGTGAGTGCTTCACAAACAAACAGTCCGACACACACACACACACACACGGAACCTCACAAAAGTGTTCACACCTCTGGAAGGGTTGCATATTTTTGTCACATTACGGCCACAAACATCAGTGCATTTTGTTGGTATTTTAATCTAAGAGTCCAACAGAAAATAGTGCAAATTTGTGAAGAGGAAAAGAAGTATTCATAGTTTGCAAAAATTCCTGTCAGAAAACCTGTTGGAGGCTGAAAAGGACCTGATACTGAGCAGGTTAACCCTCCATCCGCTCTGACTCAGCTTTGAGTTATTTAGCAAAAAAAAAAATACCACTCACTAGAGACGCAGAGTTGGTAGAGACACTGTAACCGCGTCTACAAAGTGTTGACTCACTTTTATTTTATTTAATATCGAAGCTGCAGGATGCAACTTTTATCAGAGATGTATACATATATTTGTTGAAACTGTCATTATGTGGTGAAAGTGTGATATGAGAGATAATCTGTGAAAAAAAAAATTGAGCTCCTCTGCCTTCTCCCACTTCTAACTCGAAACAACCAATCAGAGCCAGGAGGCTGATGACAGTGCTGTCAATTAGACTTGAGTACGTGCTACTCGCTACTCACTCCCTCTTTCCCGCTCCCTCCTTTAGTCTCTGCTAAGACACAGCAGAGTCTACCATGAAAGCTAAGGCTAGTTAGCATGGCCAGTGAGATGGGCAGATAGACATGTTTCCTGTAGCAGTAAGTTGTTTCTCTGCCTTTAGTACATTGAGCATTGCATACACTAGGTTGATTTTCAGCATTAAGACTCTCCTCCTGGCTCCGATTAGTTGTTTTTGTTCAGGAGCGATGCTTTTCTGTAGACGGCAGGGAGAAGGCAGAGGAACTCAGTCTTTTCACAGATTGTCTCATGTCTCGTACTATTCTCTCACGTCATAGCAACAGTTTTAAGAAATATGTAAAAATCATGTTTTTTTTTGTAAAAGTCACATACTGTAGCTTTAAATTTGCTATTATTTTCATTCCTTTTCACAAATATTCACATTTTGTTGGTCTCTCACACAAAATCCCAGTGAGACGCGTCGAAACTTGCGTGAAACTCTTCGGGAGGCGTGAACACGTTTGTGGCCGACACTTCCAGAGCTAAGACTGTGTTTGCTGTGCACCGATTGTACAAAGACACTCCACAGATTTTACTCTGAAACACACCTTCAGAGACAAATGTTGAGGGGAAAGAAACAACCTCCCAACACATTGACCGGCTTCATCCTCCAGCCCCCCCCCACTCTTCTCCTCCTTTCCAGCTGTTTCTTTGCTCTCATCTTTCCGCCTCACCGACTCGCTCACTCTCTCCACCTCACCTCACAGCGCCGAGGATACGAACAGCCTGCTGAGTGTGTGTGTGAGCGTGAACATGGATAGCCCCTGACGCAGACGCGAGTCAGAACATGGACGGTGTTAATTTAAAAAAGAAAGTGTAAACGGTGACACGAATGTGTGTTATGAGTGTGTGTGTGAGTGTGTGTGTGAGAGAGAGAGACAGAAAGCTAGCGAGAGAGCTAACTCAGGCTGCTGCTAACACCAGCTGCTCTCTAAAGCTGAAGCTGCCATGATAACGCTCTGAGGGCTTCGCATGTTTAAAGCCTGAAACATGCCTCTGACGCTGTCACTTTAAGAACCGTGGACGTTACTTGGGTTATCAGTTTTAATTCATTTTAACATGCTTGTTCTTTTTAGGTTGACTTGTGTATGTTTAGTGTTTATAAAGTTCTAAATATGTTCACTTTTAACACACACAAAAAAAAAATTGATTAAAAAGACGCGCACTCAAAAATTGGAAAAAAAAAAAGAAAAATCCAAACAACTATTTGATTCTGATTCATAATAAATAAACCATGTTGTGGATTATTATGTCAGCAAAGGGTTTAAGGTTGGAAAGTGTCCATCTTTAACTCTTTGTAAAATTATACCAAACTCTGGCAGAGATAATTAGTGAGATAGAAACAAATGCAATCATTATTTAAAACAAAGACAAAAAGGCATCTTACAGTAGGGGTTAGCATTATTAGCATAGCTAGATTAGCGTAGCTAGCATTACTAAAACAGGAGTACATGTGTTCCCAGGTGGTTCTTTCCTGAACTTTACGTTTCTAATACCTGGTTCACACAGCAAGATTAGAAAATGCTCAGCAAATGTTTTAAACCTGAGAACCCGCCCACATGACGATTAAGAAAAGTCATAACAGGTTTGGTCAAATTCAACACGCCGCACTCAGACGGATTGAGATGTTGGATGGAAAATCTTGCGTAATTTCTCAAGACCAAACGTGAGTTCAGACTAAAGAAATGTGTAAGAAGCAATGCTAATAGTTCAGGGTCTATTTTTAACACAATACAAAGACGCGACTCCGATGTCCACCAGACATCTGGTGCGCCACTTTGGATTCCCCTTCATGTTTCTGTCTGTCTGATTGTAAACATTCATTCGTCCTCGCAGATCAAATCAGTCTCAACACACCACACACAGCAGGAATATCTCTTAAGATTATATTTAAATACGTTACAATAATCTCATTAATAATCAACTCATCTTTAAGATTCTTAGAAGGGGAGTTAGGAAGAAAGATTGATATAATTTATCTTGCCGTGTGAACCAGGCATAAGGGATATTTGACATTTCTAAGTGTATTATGTTCTTTAGCATACAGAAACTGACAGTTCAAAAGGAAAACATATACTTTATTGTGATACGTTCAGCCTTAATGTTATCTGCTGAAAATCTTGCTCTCTTGCAGAGTGAGTGTTTCATCAGACTTCATTTTAAAAAACCTAACTGATTCTGGAAATAGCCAAGTTCGTCTTCATTCATCCTCAGAAGAGAGTTATTACATCTTGTCAGTGTAAGCTGGTGCATTCACTAACTTGAATAAGATCGGACATTTGAACATTTCTAGCCTCTGGTCAGCCTCTGGTGTGTTTCTAACACCAACAGTTTTTGTAACCTCAACCCAAACGTTGATCTCTTACAATATTGTAAAATTGATCTATTTTTTATATTCATTCAACAAATTATTTTGTAAGCGTCAAATTAGCATACCACCAGTCACAGTAAGTGATTTAACAAACCCAGTTGAGTTGTTTCTTTTGAGTGCAGTTGTGGTCTCTTCTGCACTCTTTTTGTGCCCTGAGGCAAATATTGAAATCCACAAAAGCATGTTTCAGCCTTCACCTCGTTTTCCTTCTCCTCCTTCTTTCTTTGTTTGCCATCTTCTCCTCCGGATTCTATCTTCTCTCTTTCTCTTCCTGTCGTTCCTTCTCTCTCTTCTTTTGCCATCCTTCAGCTACCATTGAGGCCATTGAAGCTATCGAGACAGTTAAGGACGCTGAAGGTAAAATCACTCTCATTTCACTGTGCAGCCGCCATTGCCTGTGAGGTCATAGATCTCCTTTACCTACAATGCACCCAGCTCTTTTAACCACATCGCCTCTCAAAACTAAAACCGCTTCATGCTGAGGCCGCCCCGCAAGCACACGCGTGTTTTTCCTTCTCCTGGGAACGCCGCATCGCCTCCACTGAACACACAAACACATCTGTACGTCATCTTCAGGTGCAGCTCTCGACACAAGACACGTTTCCATAGAAAGAAGAAGAGTGGGGCTGTGGTCACGGTTACTCTGCTGTCTCACTGTGTCTGTCTTTTACTGACCTTAAAGGGATTATTTGGGTCTGCATGCAATAAATCTTCTTCTTACGAGCAGAACATGAGTTACTTGTGATCGTAATAGATACATAGGTAGGATTGTAGGAGGAAGGTTGCAAGGTTGAATCCCAGCTTCTCAGCAGCTGGTCACATCATGACCAATGTGCAGAAAGGAACAAGTTATTGGCCTCTACGGCTACGCATGGGTCAAGTGATTGCATAGGAGTTTTCTTTGCTCAAGGAAAATTTATTTAAGAAAAAAAAAAAGCAAAATGCTTTTAGCTGTTTCTGGAAATTTCTGCTGTTGCTGCAGTTCTGTGAAAATGGTTCCCTGCCCTCACACAGCTCTTCCTTCTTTACTCACACTTACATGTTTCAGATTACAAAGGGCTGAAACGATTAATTGTGATTAATTGATTACTGAAATAATTGTCAACTGATCTGGCAATCGATTAATCATTAACTGGAGTAAACAGACTAAAGCTAAAGGCTATTTGTTGGAAGAAAAACATTCTTAGAGCTTACTATACATTAAAATACAGTGTTCAAATTCTGTAAAAATCTTCTCTCAATAATCAACAGAATAATCGATAACTGAAATAATTAGTTGCAGCCCCAAAATCAAGGAAGTCAGGTTTGTTTGGATAGTTTTTGCCCTGTATCTATTATTTGAAAACAGCATTCAGAGTTCACTGAGCTCATCTTTTTCTGATATCAAAATCTTTTGGCTAATCTCAAACACTAAGTGTGACTGACAGGCAGAAATTGAAGAAATCTCTAAAGGGGCGAATATTCCTCTATGGTTAAAATCCTCACATCTCTTTAGTTTTAGACAGAAAGTCGTTTCGAAGCGAAGCTGGGGGAAAAAGGTCCGAGATGTTTGTCTGTGCTACTGAGCAACGTGTTGCCATGGCTTCTGTGCTGAGTGAAGTACCTGGTGATCCGTCTGCATGTCCCAGTTAGCCATACCGCTCTGTGTGTAGTGCTGTCTTTAGCTTACCTGAAGTACAGGCCATAATTTGTTTGTTTGAATAAATTATGGAAATCCCTTTTTGCCTTTATGTACTTATGTATCCGCAACTTATGTTGCAGAGTGTGTTGTGGAGCATTTTGACAGTCGCCTTTGTTCAAAAGAGATGCAAGACACTCTTCCAAATTATTATTCTTAAAAGATTTTCGCGCTTTCAGAGTGTTTCGCGATATGTGTGAGAACAAGCAGATAATGTACTGATACAAATACCATTTTGGCTTAATTGAGACTGAAGATGATTGTGAGTTTCTGGGAGGTTGTTTTCCTCTCTGTACTTGGTTTGAACCGTCTTAAGCTCATAGTCAAATTCAAGAGTGGTGAAACAATCTGAAAATGCTGAGAAACACACTTTTTCTCTCTCTTCCCTCTTTGTGGACGGATGGTGGACATTAAAAGCGAAGTACTTTCATCTTTTCTTCACTTCCCTGTAGTAGCCAGGGGAGTTTTGCTCATTTCCTTTGCTTGATTTCTTAATAAAATAATAATCAAAATGCATTTTGATTTGTTCTTGATTAACTCAGTGTTTCGTCTTAGGTGAGGTTTATTTATTTCCCCAACATATACTCAGATGATTTTTCCCCCCCACTCATTACCACAGTGAAGCCACATTATGTCTGGAAAAACATCACCTTTTTGATTCGAAGGGGAAGAAAAATACCAGTGATTTTCTGTTTCAGTGCCTCAGCGCTGTAAACATCACACTTTATGGTCAGCACACAGTGAGCCAGTTACAGAGCTTTATCTTGTCGTAAAACACAGACTGAGCTCTGGAAAATAATTCATCCCCCCAGCAAACATTTTTAAAAATGATCATTTCTCCCCTTACAAGAAACCTCAGTGTATTTTATGGGGATTTTCTGCTATGTTAAAGTTGTATAAAAGCCTCTTTTTCACTTTGCTTTTCTGAGTATTGATATTTCACCTAAACTTCCTATTAAACATGTTTAAGGCTGTGGTTGTAAAAGCTGAAGCTAAAACCCAAAAAATATAAACAGGATGGATTAACTGAATCACTGCTGCATTCTGTCTTGCACTTTCTTAGTATTAGGAAATTTTTAAATAAATTTCCCCAAAAGGAAAGAAAAAAAACAACAAATCTTTTGAACAAACGCCCGACTGTCTAAAATTCAAAGTGTTTTAAGGATATAGTTTCTGTTCAGCTATGCGTTTCTGGGTGAGGATGTTTAATCCACCGGGTGTCTCAGACTCCTGATCCAGGATCAATCTCTGGTTTACGCCCATGGTTAGTCTGGGCCAGAACAATCCCAGCTCAGCGTTCAGACGGCAGATCAGCCGACTCCCCCTGTGTGAGCCCAGTTCGGTGTAAAAGTGGCAGAGCGTTGTTTATCCAAACCCTGAAGCAGGAAGAGAGGTGGGCATTTATCGCATCATTTGTCAGTTATTGCGATGAGAAATATTGATCTATGGTTGTCATGACAAATTCCATTTAATGATGTTTTAAAATCCCTCAAAACTGTTCACATTGTTAAAAAACCATCATAACGTAAAAACTTTTCACAGAGCGTGAGCTTTTTCAAAATTAGCATGTTTCCATTAAACAAATTGATTTTTATAATTGGAATTTGCTCAATTTTAAAGGTAAAGTTGGGAAACGCACCTACTGTCTCAGCATTCACACATACGTGACAAATTTTACTTAAAATTGTGAATATTACATCTAGTTTAAAATACTCTACTGATTAGGGTATACACTGAGTAAACCATGAGTCCAAAGCTAACCAATTTGAGGCCTACTAAAAACTAGCATAATTAAGCTAATATTTCCAACATGTCTCATCCATAGTTACCTAAAGAAGTAAATAAGTCTCATTGTTACTTTTATCGTTACAACAGCAACACAGAATATTGTGACAAAGCGTTACGTCCATATTGCCCACCCCTCCATGTGAATATTTAATTCACATAAGCCTTCATGTCTCATTTTAAATTTTTTCACAATCCCAAAGGGTTTGGATACACACGCCTCTACTGTGTATTTCTGAACATTAACTCTGCGCACGTGTGTGTCCGCAGCCATCCGAGGCTTCTCTCCGCAGCACCGGATCAGCAGCTTCGAGGAGGCCAAAGGCCTGGACCGGATCAACGAGAGGATGCCGCCTCGACGCGACGCCGTCAACAGCGTGGGGCTGTCGATGGGCCGCATGAACATGGGCGAGCCCAACGGCACCGACAACAACAGCAATATTCAGTGATCGACCGAAAAACAGAAAAACAACCCCACTCCCACCTGCCTGCAGTCTCTACAGTGAAACCATATTTACCCAGTCGTGTACATAGGCATATAAAGAGCAGAAACACACACACTCATTACACCACACCACACACACAAAGGAGATTAAATACCCCCTCCCTTTGTTGCCCTCAGCTGTTATTTAGCCGGACTTTACAGCAGAGAGGCTGAGGGTCTTTTCTGAGCCCAGTTCTTCAGAACTAACCCTGATCCTGACCCCTGACCCCTGTACCTGCACAACAACAACAACAGGAGACGACCTCCGAGAGCAGACCAGGACTCTGAGGAGAGCTGCTGCCGTTTGCCGTGTGTTTGTGGGGAGCCGCCGGGGGTGCTGGTGTGTGACGGTGTTGTGCCTGCGTCAGTCGGTGTGTGTGTGTGTGAGACGTTTGGGAGAGGGTGGGTGTGGATCCAGCTGATGGTGGGAGGGTGCGGAGGGACTAGGGCTGGAAAATTATATCAAATGTTCAACTTTATTTTGTTTTGTTTTTTTACGCACGCACACACACGCGCTTCAACTCCGTAGGAGTTCGTTCGAGAGAGTCGACGCCCGGCGAAGTGACCTCAGCCGCAGTCCAATCTGAGCCCTCGCTTTTCTTCTTCTTCTGTTTGCTTTTGTAGCTCTGCACTGTATTCATTCTCCACTTACAGAGTCGGGTGGAGGATTCCCCACCCAAGCGCTCCGTCCAGACCTCTGGTCCAGTTCCACGTCGACTCTTGAAGACCAGCCCCCACCGCGTCCCCCTCCCTATCTGTTGCATGTAAATACATAGAGGTTTTATCACAGGGTGCAAGATGCAGTGTAGTAGAAGAAGAATGCTTTATATATATATGTGTGTGCGTGTGTGCGTGTGAGGGAGGGGTTAAAATGTGAAGCTCTTCGTCCTCTTCTGCGTCCTCCTTTCTTCCCGTCTGGTCGCCGGCCTTCGAAGCGGGAAACGATCGCTCAGAGGAAACGGACTCTTCTGGCGAAGGAAGGCGGCCAAAGCAGCGAGAAGAAGCCAAGAGGATTAAGGTCTTTGTAAAGCATTTATATTAACGCATCAGTGCATGCAAAAGTTAAGTTCTTTGATAATAATGTGAAGATTATATTTGTGCTACGTGTTTTTTCGCTATGGTAGGACGTTTTTTTTTTTCTTCTTCTGTTTTTTTCTGGCTAATATAAGCAAACAGAGGTATAACGAATCATTTATTTTGTACATACTGTTAATTCAGTTTATTTTTTCTATCATTTTTTGTCTTTCTTTTTCACGACGTGTGTTCTACGGTCGGTTTGGACGCTTGTACAGAACGACGGTACGATTCTTATTCAGAGTGTCGAGTTCACGTTTCGCTCCTCTGTTTCTTCGCCATTGTACAGGCGTTGTTTTTAACAATTAAACATGAATAACGAATATTAAACTAGCATCGACGAATGACCGTCCTATATACCGAGGCACAGGCATTCAGGCAGCCGAAAGCATGATTGCATGGTTAAAATTTGCGCCGTTCGAAAAGCAAAAAGCAGCAGCGGACACGTTTCAACGGACGAGCCGGTGTGTCACGATTTAACGGAAAAAACGTGTACTCTCTTTGATCATCGACGATTCCTCTTGTTATTTGATGATATTTATGATTCTATGATTATTATGGTTCTATTTATTATGGACAATATTCTTAATATGTAAGCTCTCTCTCTCTCTCTGCTGGTTACTCTTCATGTTGCGTTGCTTCTTGGTTGATCTTGTGCTTCTTTGGGTGAGGTGAACCCCTGGGACACCCTGTGCCATAGAAATTGTGCCACGGTTCTGAATCGTTTTCTATCTTTTCAGATTTTTTTTTTCTTGTTTCTGTGATTTTCTTTTATCTTTCTCTTTTTAGTTTCTCTAGTACATTTCTTTTTGTTTATTAATTTCTTTGAGGCTCCTTTTGTTTATTTTCTTTGTTTCTTTGGTTTATTTCTTAATTTCTTTGACATTTCTTTTATTTGTCTCTTATTTCTTTTTGTTACTTTTGTGTTAATCTCGTTTGTTTCTTTGTAACATTGTGTTTTTTGTTTTCTTTTTGGGTTTTTTTGCTGACTCCCCAGTCACTAACACTGTAAGCATGGCCCATGGGACGATCCACTTTTTTACTCTTGAATAAAATATGCATGTACCTTTGGTTTGCATTATGAGTCTTTATTTTTCATTGAGTACACACACATTCTTGTACCGCTCCAAAGACTATGTATATATATATATATATATAAAGTTCTGTTTTTTTTACACTGAATATCAACAAAATTTTGTGCAATTCTGTAATGGAAACACAGCCTGTGATCAGGGGCCACATAAATGGCCCTCAAGCCAGACATTTGACACCCCTGTGTTAAAGAAGGATGAAATTAAATTGATAGCTGGTTTTCAGAGGTGACTGGAGCAGACTGAGACTTCCAGTAGTAGAGTGCCTGTCATTAGTCAAGAGTAATCAGCAGCTGGGGGAAAACCCCTGCAGCACTTGGTGAGAGAACAAGAAACAGGTGAGCTCATAAAACCGTCGTTTTTAAAATGGTTGTGCAAGCAGGCGGTGCAGAGCTCCACACCCATGGACACAAACCCACACACTTCCCAAGAAAGACACGGGCATCAAAATGAAGCTCAATGGAAAGGAGGAAGCACACCTTCCACGGCTCAGGTGGACTTGTTTGAGAAAATGGCTTTCAACTGTCTCCCAGTCTCTCGCGGTTAGAGGTTTTCTTCCCCAATGTGCTGGAGGCCAAACTCACAGTTTCTGTCCGGAAAACATCAATGTGAACAGGCAGGCTCAAGACTGTGGGAAAAAAAACAGATATTAAAATAACTCAAATGGAAGTAAAAGAGTATAGTGTAGAAAAAAAACCCCAAATACTCCTAAAAGTACAGCTTCTTTAACTCTGCAGTGACATGGCGCCAAGATGATTTAGGTCAGAAAACAAATGGCTCCACGAAGCACAATTACCACTTAAAACCCCATGAAACTTTTTGAAACGTTTCCTTGTAACGTGTAGACTCCAGTTTATCACAGCTAACTAAAACTAGCGACATAATAAAGACTGAAATTGAGAAAAAAAACTTGTTAATTAAACTATAACTAGCTGAAACTATCAGGCCTTTATAAAACTAACTAAAAATACTGAAATTACAGATATATTACCCTTAACTTACGTGTTTATTTATGTATTTATCCGTCTTACCGTCTTCCGGAAGTTGATTCCCAACACGCCCACAAGCTAAACTGCTTGTTTACGTAAACTGCTTGTTTAAATTACGGCACTCCACGCATACGCCACTTAAATTCGTCCGCAAAATGGCGACGGTAAAGTTTGTACGCCAGAGGCAGTTCTTTGTTCAGAAACTATTTAAAACATTTTTATTTTATTTTATTACTTGTTGAGTATTCATTACACAATCGATGTAAACATAGTCATAATACTTTTAATTTTTTTAAAATTTTGCACCAGAAATTAAAACTATGACAAAAATAAAACTAGTACCGTGACTGATAAAAACTGAAATTAAAAACTGAACACTGTTAAACTAATAACCAACAAACACACTTTAAAAACTAATTTAAAAACCAACTGAATGAAATCACGCTAAGCTATAATGAAAAACACAAAACTTTATAACACCAGTGTGAAATATATGCTTGTAACCTTTAAGCCACCATAAGATGTAGTGTTTTATCTCCATTCCTTACCGTGACTCAGGCTGATTACAATCTGCGATCCAACAAGGTCTGACCCGATTTCTGTAAACCAACCGGGGCCAACCCACTTTTTACACTGAAAACAAATGAAGACGCTTCAAAGAAACTGAAACTGAAAACGGCTAAAGAAAGCGGACTCAGACAGGCAGAGGCTCATTTCATTACGGAAGTCTTTCAGTCAGAGCAACCAGAGAGACCGAGGTAAGTACCTCTCTTGTTTTAACAACATATTTTTTTTAGTGCTCATTTTATAGTTCTTCCTCTGCTGCATTTTATAGACACAGAGGTTTTGACCACCCTTCAGGTCAATGATAGCTCTGCTTTAATGATCCGCTGCTTTAAGCTCTGACCATCAAACTGTGTTGACAGAACAATAAACAGGTTAAGTTGATTCTTTGTGTGTTTTACTTTCACCGAATGTCATTCAGTCACATTTTGTTCCCATTTTCCAACAGCCAAGGTTGATTCTCAAAGAGCTGCAGGCTGAAAACTTAAGTTTAGATATTAGACTGTAGACAGCGGCACATAAGGCAAAATGTCTGATTTGCAAACATATTAACTTCAAAACTTCGCAACGGTGCAGCTGGCAAGGAAGATCTATCAATAGATGAAAGAGAAACCAACATCCTCTCGAGGAAAGACGCAAACTGGTGCTGTCTGACCAGATTTCAGATTATGAAAACACAAAATTTAAAACAATTTCCTTTATCACACTGAGTACACTACTAAAAAGAAAAAAAAAAATCTTAACCAAGTATTTTTGTCGAGTTTATTTAGTCTTCTAAATGTCTTGAAATAAGACGAAACTAACTTACACGTGACTTTTTAGCAAGATGTAAAAGGTTGTTTTAAAAGGGCAGTATGATGTAAAATTTACTTTTTGGAGCTTTGCATCATGTTATAATGCCATTACCTCATCAAAAACGTACCTGGAGTTTTGCCCTGTTCCTTTAATCTCCCATGACAACCATTCAAGCTATGCAAAACACCTGTGTGGACCTAACTCCGCCTACAAGGACAAAGCTCCTGCAGTTATCAAGCTTCTGCTTTTATAACAACTGACATTAAAGTTATGACGCACATAACTTTAACGTTATGTGCATCATAAAGGAAAATTATGTTTTCCTGGAAAACATAAAACTGCCCCCATAGGTGACTATTTTTCGCCAATACACATAAAAGTACTAGTTCCAGTGGCAGAAATAAAAATCTGCCAGTGAAACTAGACCCTTATCTATATTCAAGACAAGTTAATTAACTTGGTTAGATATTTGCACTAAAAAACTAGACAAAAATACTTGATAAGTTCTGCGTTGTTTTTTTTTTGTGTACCTCACTGAGCTCACTGACTTTTTTTTTTTTTTTAAATCTTCGGACAGATGCATTGCCTTCGAGATGAGGACGCTCTCATCCCGTCACCTCGTGGAAGTTTACCAAAGGTTTGCGCTGCAGTGGTGGCTGCCATAGCAACCGGGGGAATCCTGCTTCTGTCTCCTGGTAGGCTAATTAACCTGGTAGCTTTTGCAACACTCATAGTGGCTCTCGGGCCCCTGCTGCGTGGACTCTGTCTGCTGTTTGAGGAGCTGCTGCACCATTCAAACACAAGGTTAGCACGCCTTAATGTCTACACTAACTTTCAGCTCGGTTTGGCATTTTGTCAAAGACTTCCTCTCATAGCTGTCAGTTATTAGACACTTTAGGTATTTCAATATTACTTTTGTACTTTGAGGTCGGATCATAGAGAAATGATCCGATAGCAATGCCTTAATAGCAATGCTTAATTGCATTGCTATTAAGCATTGAGTCCAGTAAGTAGAATGCCTCAGTATCAAGTCTTTTGTGACCTCTAACAAGTTTTTTCCCCAGTTTTCAGAGTGATGTTAGTTTGCTGTAATGTAACATCTGACATGTAGAAAAGTTAGTATTGGTCCCATCTGTCCCTGAATGGACCTGTTGGAGGATTTAAGTTGTGCTACCATTGTACATGTTTCTGTTTGGACCTGTGACTTCGTTCTTCCTTCTTGACGTTCGTCAGGTACCGAGGTCGGTCGCTGCTCGGCCACGTCCTGCCGGCCTGTGGATTGGGGCCCAAGACTCTGCTGGTGGCAGCAATGGCTGCCCTCCTGCTATACGTCACCAGGGACTCCCAGATGCAGAAAGGCCAAAGCTGGGAGCTCGTTGTTCTGGTTCCTGCGCTTTATGCGCTCTTCAAATGCTTCGGAGTCCTGGTGAGATACAGACTCCACATACACAATAAGAGATTTTCTGCTTCTTCTTTGTTTCTTTGTTGTCAATCAAAAAGACTAAAATATGCCTAAGCCCTTCGTTGAGAGCCAACCATTCGCTTCACCAAGAACAGGTTCTGCTTATTTGTTCCTTAGACTCATTGTGAGATCAGGTGTGTCTGTTCTTTGCCTTGCTGGCAGATTGTAAAAACAATTTTCTTGCTACTCTGAAAAGCAGGTCGTCAAATGGCCTTTTTAGTTTACTCCGAATATTTTGGAAGGACTCAGCCGTCTCCTGAGCCGAGGTCCGTGTGTTTGGCTGTGCAGGGTCCGTCGGAGGTGGAGGTGTCGGACATCTGCGAGGAGAGGAAGATGAACGTGGCGCACGGCCTGGCCTGGTCCTTCTACCTCGGTTACCTACAGCTGGTGCTCCCAAGTCAGTACTGGAGCAGAAATACACGCTAGCATACTTTTCCACATCGTTTTATGTTACGACCACAAACTTCAGAGTCTTATGAATATTTATGAATCAGAAATAGAAGGGTTCATGATTTTACAAATACTATTAAAAAAATAACAATTTGGGATGTGTAGTATGCATGAGTCAATATGTCTGTCATCCTTCATTGCCTTGCTGGAGTCGACGTTCAAATAATGACCACATCAGTTCTCTTAACTAATGCCAATTGAATTAGGGTAAAACTGAGAAGTGAACATATAAACTTTCATTAATGCAGCACTTAAATCTACAATAAATTTGCTCTGGAGAAAATATTGTAGCTCAAACTTGTAAAAGTTTTTGTAAAATAAATGCTGCCTCCTAATTTGCCGAATTATGTTTAATAAACACAAATATTAATAGCAAATTTTGGTTACATACCAACAATGCTTTCAAATATTATCTCGGACTTGAAGAGGTTGGAGTGTTGAGAGAAAACCATGTTTTCTATCCAATAATGGCAGACTCTTGGATGCAGAACCTACTTCTGCCACAAGATGTCAGCAAAGTGAACATTATTACAGCATATTACCTGGATGTGTCACGAAACTTATGGGCAATGGCACAATGTTGTAGAAATATCTTTCACTGCAGTTGAAGCTGTAAGTTTTTAATGTTTTTATTCAGTCCAACAGGTTTTCTACAACCTGAATAAAACACAGTGATGTTTGTGGCGGTTCCACAACAGTTCAGTGGGGTTTTATAAATACTTGTACCAGGCCAGCTCTAAGAGAGTCTGTACGGATCCGTGCAGGTTTGCAGAAGTCCATCGAATCATTTCGCGGCTCTCATCGAGACAGCTTCTGGGGTCGCAGCTCCCAGAAGCTCCTCATCCTCATTCCAATTAACGCCAACATCTCGCACAAGCTGGAGGACGAAGACAGCCACATCCAGTTCTACGACAGCCTCCCGAACAGCGAGCTGGACAGGGCCGGGGTCAGGGGCCGCGTCTACAAGCACAGCGTCTACAGAGTGAAGGACGAGCGCGGGAAGGTAGGCGAACGCAAAGAAACACTTCTGAGGTGTTCTGAGTCTGAAAAGTGATTAACATGATGGGTTTCAGCCATTTGTAATGTGAACTTTATTCACTCCAACAGGTTTCTAGAGCCTGTTGGATGTTTGACAAATGCTCAAATTTGAGGGTTTTGTCTGAATGGAAAAGCAACAATTTCTTCAAAGCAAATGAAAACGTTAGAATTTAAACACCAAATTCACAGATTTATCAGTCAGAATTATGTGGCTGGTTTCGAGTGTTTCCAGAGTTTTAGTGTGAAGCTTCGACCAGCTGATAATTTCATTTTTATTTTAAAAACTAGGATATAAGAAAGTATAACAAAACTAAAAGTAGTTGTTTTTAGCCTTTGTGCCCTGATAATTGACTATCAACATTAGTTAAATTACACCATAAGTAAAAGAGAGTGCAGTCACTTCAGACTTTTGCTTGTATAATATAAAATAAACAAATATTTATTTGTTTTTCTTTTGTTATTCTTCCTGAAGCTTCAAAGTTTCACAGAATATGACAATGACTTCATCGTCAACGATTACATAGAATAAAAACAAACATCCATGTTTTTTTTTTTTGTCTTACTGTATAAAGTGAAATCAGACAAAGCTTCTCCTGTTTTAGCCCAGTTACAATCAAAGTTATTTCTATTTGCAAAATGCCGCAATTATGACAAAATATGCCTTCAAACTCAAAAATAGTGGCACTGAAACTCTTCTGGCAGCTTGTTTTTCTCCCCATGCATTACCGCCACCTTGTGGTCAAATATTAAAATTCACCCACAAGGAACTTGAGGCACCATAACAGCGTAATCGACCCGAAAGAAGAATTACACTCATCACACTCCATTTTCTGAAATGGAGTAACATTTCAGAAAAATAATGTATGTTATTAATGTTGTGCTGTGATGTAATTAAAACCCTGCTTATTTTGTCTGTGTGCCACCAGGCCCACGACTGCGCTGTGGAGTATGCGACCCCCCTGCTGACTCTGCACCGCATGTCTCAGGAGAGAAGCGCCGGTTTTGGGGAGCCTGAGCGCAGGCAGCAGGTCCTTCTCTTCTACCGGACCCTGCGGGACATCCTGGACCGGTCTCTGGAGTGCCGCAACCGCTACAGACTCATCCTGATCAAAGGTGCCAAAACCGTCTCTATACAGTTTTTCTCAGTCGCTTTTGGTGCGTTCCTCACAACAGGACCGAATGTCTCAAAACTGCTTGTTCAATCGTCAAGCCGCTGATCATCAAAAAAAGCAGTTTCACATTCCTGCGCAAGTGGTTATGTGTAACTATCTGCTTTTCTCTACATTTTCAATTGGTTTTAGTCAAGTTGATCAAGATTAGTATTAATTGGGTCTCTGTTGAATTGTCTCAACATCCAAGACATTGAAGCAAAAGTTTGTCGAAGAAGTCTCAACGTGCAAAATGCTTGAACAAGTTGTCATAATGTGTCGGTGTGTGAAGCATTAGATCGACCAATTTTCTGAAAGAGGTTGAAAGTGCATCCTGTTAACCATCTACTAGCAAGTATATAGTGAATACAGCCAGAGTACAACACAGTGCTATGTTTCTGACAATGGAAGGTCGAGGTCTTGGATGGAGTCGGCAGCCAGAGAAGAAGAAGAGGAAAAGGAGTGAGGCTGTGATGCATCAGCATAAATATGAATCTCGTCCTGTCTCTTGCCATTGATCGTTCATAATTACAATTTACATTTCCTGTCATCAAAACTTCAGCCAAGCATAGTTGAGGAGAGAACATCCACCCCCATTGGGTACATCGTAATATCGACAGCATGACTAATCAATGTGTCGTATCTAAACGCAACGAAACGCAGATTTGCCATTCTGAGGCACTGACATGTTCACTGACACAGATATTTAGTTTTGAGAGGTGAACTAAGGATTTTGAGAAATGGTGTTTTGCTGTTTGTACAAATTGGTTTGAGAAACGCGTTTATTGTTTTGCAAATGCCGAGAGTGAGTTGAGAAATGTACCTTAGCGACTGATAAATACTCTGACCTAATCCCTGCAACCCTAGAGTCATGTTTGGAAATTAAGAGGATCAATGTTACTTATTTTCTTTGAGATGGAATTACGAGGGGAAACATTTTCTCAAAGCTTCTTCAGAATCTCAGAAATCAACAATGACAATAGAAATCACATGAAGTTACCGAGTTAAATAGAATAGTTTGAAACCCTAAAACAAAGGTTGAAATTCCTCTTCCTCCTGTAGACGAGCACGAGGATGACCCTCACTTCCTGTCCAAAACCATCCTGAGGCATCTGGAGCAGCAGGACAAAGAGGAGTTCTGTCTGAACGGAGCGCCGCAGCAGGAGACCAACAAACCCGTGGAGATGGAGGACTGGCACAACGCTGAACCAATGAGCCGAGAGCCCACGCTGATGATGAGCCTGGACAGGCCTCAGCCTCTGAGGGGCCCCGTCGAGGATACAGACAGCTTCAGAGAAACTTAAACTGAAGCCCAGGGACAGAGGAACACACATATACACACACACCACCACTCTGCCCTTCCCCACAGACTAGTTTCTGGATTTCGGTCAACACTCATTGGAGAGCTTAAGGCAGTCTGACTTATGAAAATCATAATCTAGCTCTTAAAACAAACGCAGGCTTTGAATCGGCGAAGCAGTTTACTGTGTCTTTCTTTATTTTTTCCCCAAAATGTGTCAAATCAATTAAAGCAATCCCACAGCATCATGGACCCTACCTCTTACTGCAGAACTCGCTTCACTTGGTTCCAAAGAATAAAACTAACTTCCTCTGTCCCTCTGATTCATCCCACAGAGATGAATCATACTTATTTAGGTGCATTTTAGTGTTGGCTTCTCATCACTAAAACTATTATTTTCAAATGTATTTTTAATCCTGTTGAACATCCTCTATGTGCTACACGGGATATGTAGCACATTTTGATCCAGTACGGTTATCAGACAGTGTGACTGTGTTGTAAGGCCATCCATGTGCTAAACTGACCTGTCTGCCCACAGACCGGATGTGTCAACACTGAAAACATCTGATCATTGTGAAGTAACAATTTAAACAAGGAGCGCCGCAAGGACGTTTTGCAGCTCTCTTTTGTTTTATGTTCTTTCTCTAACTCTTAGCTGCTAAAACTTTGGATAATTTTAATATCCAGGAAATACTCCCGAATTTTGCTGAGTACTGGTGGCGTGACCGTACTCTGTAATTCCCCTACACTTCCTCAGAAAGACACTTCCTCCTCGGTGCTCCGTGTCTCTCTCTCTCTCTCTCTCTCTCTGTCAGACTGCAGCAGCTCTGGATGTGATTGGCCGCCTGCCCTGGCGTCACAGCCGCCACATTTCTGAGGAGGGTGACTCAGGTGAACGAGAATAACCCGAGAAAGACGTCCTCCCCCTTCAAGTCACGCCAGCACAGCGGACTTTGGAGCTCAAAGGAAGGACCCTGTTTCCATCTGTTTGAATTACGTTGAACTACTTTCACATATTTCCATTTCAGACGTGAGCAAACTTGTTCTCGGATGCCGGTTTCATCCTGAAAAACACACTATGCTCCCAACAGGCCAGTTTTCAGTGCTACAGAGGGTCTATTAGCATAAATTAAAAGTGGAATGTTTTCTGTTTAAAGACCCGACTCCTCGCTCACCTGGTCATTCTATGTGACTGGTGATGACTTCATGGATCGGGATAAACTAGAAAGTTTAAAAAAAGCAAACAGTTCTTGTTTACCCTGCTGCTGGGCCTTCACCAGGTGTGTGAGTGACGGTCTATGCCGTCGTGAGTCAGACTGAGTCTTAGTCACCTGGTTGTGAGTAACGGCAGGGTTCGCTTCACCTGTAGTCTAGACACAAACACCAGATAACACTCGAAGCTTTAAAGCTTTAAATCACCCGGATTCACACAAAGCAGCTGGACTCACCGAGGCCAAACATTCACAAATCCCTCAAGATTTCTGGAGTTAGAAAAAACGGACAGTTTGAAGGAACGATGTGTAGTTCTAAAAGTATTTATAGCATTTATTTTACTCTACGTTTCATCGCCCTGTTAAGCTGAAAACAGAAATCTGATTGCACTCGATTCAGTTCAACCAATTACCTTTTTAAATTCACATATTTACAAAGGATATTCACCAGTGTGTGGTTTAATCAACTGGGAGCCTGATAGTGCAACCTAACACTTTACATTCTGATGAAAATAGCATCAAGGGGAAACATGGTGGTGGTATCATCTTGCACTGGAGATGATTCTTCCTCTATTTTTTTTTCTAGTTAATGAAAAGTGGATGCAGGAAAGTACAACGTAACCTAGCAAGAAAAACTGGGGCGAAGGTTCAGTTTCCAGCAGGACAATGACCCTGAACATTCAGCAAGCGCTACAATAAAATGATCAAAGCATATTCATGTGTTAGAATGACCTAGTCAAAGTTCAGACATAAAAATCGATGGTGACAGGGCTTTAAAGCTGCTTGCAGAAACTCTTGATACGGTATTGTATCGTTCATCATTTATCGCGATAGAGTTCTTATTGTGATAGGAAATTTGACTTATCGTTGTCACAACGAATTTCAAACAATGATGTTTTAAAGAACAAAATACTCCATGTTCTTTGGATTGTTATATTTTACTACTTCCTCCACTGTTTGTCCAATGAGAGCAACAATAAATACCAATAACTTTGAAAATATGATGAAATGCACCTAGTGTGTGCAGTTTAGTGACACAAATCAGACTTAATTATGAGCTTGGTTTCCTAAAGAATTGTGTTTTATATGGGAATGTTTTTCAAGAGCAGTGTTTATGTTCAAGGGGCTCTGAATGCTGTGTCATGAACTCACAGCCTTTTCCAACAAAAAGACCTAATAAACACTTCTTAGTCACGTTTATTGTTATCACAATAATGCCACTAAGTCTCTATATAAGCTATAAAAATGTAGGCCCATATCACCACCCCCAGCCAAAACTATTAACCTTTAGCTGTGCAAATGGGGTGGACAACATACTCCAAAAGGTTTTGGTAGGCAAAGCTTCCATTTACTGTCTTCAGCAGTCCAACTTTCTAAACTGCTAATAGTTTGGTTCAGATGGGTCTGAATTCTGACATAATGAACACGTCCGTAGTGAATTACAGAAGCTCATTGTAACTGTAGTAAGTGGTCAACAGCAGAAGGGGAAGTTTGATTCTGAATCACCGTGGTGATCAGCTTCTCTTTCAACACTTAACGTGCTACACGCAGCGATGAATTTCACTGGAGATCTCAATGTCTGTGAGTCACATCTAGTATATTTCCAACGCGGCTCATATGAGTGCCGAAAGGTTTCACATTTGGGAAAAGTACAGCTTCATTCATTAAGCATAAAAATTGAACAAGAAATATTAAATCAGTGAGTTTTAGACTCAAATTACAGAACTATTATTTAGTGCAGCAAAAACAGAAATTACATACTTTACTACAAGAATATGTCTTTAATCCTGATTTCTGCTCATACTCAGTCCAAGTCTGTGAAAGTTTCCATCCAGTTGAAAATAAACCTAATCTTAAATCTATATTTTAAGAACAGAAACTTAAATGTTACTTTTTGAACATGAGTTTTTGAATATTGGTGTCACAAAAGAGCAAAACAGACATGATGGCAGTACAATGAAACTCTTGAAATTCTAATTTGGGGATTCTGTTAGATTTTGTTGGGTTTTTTTTTTTTTTGCCATTCATTAAAAACTTTTGATTTAAAACCTACAGTAGGGGCTGACCTGTTTAACTTTAGATTTAACATAATAATAATAAAGATTATTTTTCTATGCTACGTTTTAAGTTGACAATATAACTGTTTAAAATACTGAAAGTGTTTTCACCTTTTTCATCTTATCTGTATAAAATTAGCCAAATACCACGAAGAGTTAAAATAAAGGCTCAGTTTTCAGACGAATTTCCTTCACAAATAAATACAAACTATTCGACGCTCTGTGTCATTTTCTGAATTATATTCCTCTATAAGATTTTCTGTATTACACTAATTATTTAAATATAGTTAAAACATCTTGCTACTCGTAAACGAAGTAAATTTGACGTTGTAGCCTTCAGACTGACGTAATGCTCCGCAGCGGTTGCTTTTCCCTGGTTTTCGACGCACGTGACAGCTCTCAGCTGCAATCCGCAGATAGGTTGCGCGAGCCTTGAACCAGGAAGATTCTGGTCTCAACCGGCTAAGCCCCGCCCCCCTGGGCTGATGCAAGAGCCCCCCCTCTCCTACCTCTCCTCGTATAAAAGCCTCGCGCTCGGCGCAGCGAGCCGCTTCACCTGTCTGACTACATGGAAGAAACACCGAGAACACAACTGGAGGAGACGCCGGAGCTTGACAGACTGGAGTCAGGATGGTCTATATCGCCGCTATGCCTTTTGGACACGGAGTGTCGGTCTTGACGGAGGAGAGCGTAGTGGAGATGATAGGAAAGTACTTCTTCCAGCACAACTCCCCGGGCCGTGGGTCGAGTTCGGCCCGGCGGGGAAGCGTTGAGAGCTGCGATGAGAGGGACGGCAGTTGGCGTTGTAAGTAGTATTCATATACCCGATACTGGTTATGCTGCATATTAAGAGTTTTAATACGTTTCTCTAGACTTGTGAATGAATAAAAACATACTTTAATAGTTGGTTTAGATATATATATATATATATATATATTTTTTTTTTTAAATTACCTATAAAATATGGTGGATGACAAACTGATCTAGCTGAAAACTTGTAACTTCACTAAAGTCAGTAATGTCCTGACCTGTAAAATGAGCGTTAAAAGGACTTGACTTGGATGGTGCAATCAGGTGGTTCTAACCTTTGACCTCTGTCTCATCACAGACGCAGATTTGGATGCTGGTGTTGAGGACGAACAGCGGCTCCTCCATCAGGACCTGACCCGGCAGATGGAGTGCTGTCTGACGGAAGCCAAGCCGTCCGTCCTGCGCTGCCAGGTGCTGCTGCTGCCCCGCAACATGATCACCAGGGTCGGGCACCATATCATGCACTCCTCCGCCGACGAGCCCTGCGGGCTTCGGGGCGCCTCTATCAGGCTGTACGTTGAGGGCAAAGACGGCCTCAAGTCTGTGGGGACCGTCGTCCCAGACCCGGATGTCACCCCGACCTTTGAACTCTCTGTGGTGTTCAAGGTGGATAAGGAGGATGGCTGGCACATCTTTGATTCTGGTAAAGTGCTGAAGCTGAGGCCAGAGTACCGGCTGGTGAAGAGGAAGCTCTACTCCTCTGAAAGTCCAGTGATCCATGAGTTCAGCTAGTGGTGGATGAGACTTCAGAGTCATGTCAGTCCATAGTGAATGTAAGGCTGTGTACACTGTGAGGTTTCTGTTTTGATTGACTCAAGTTCATTTTATATATTAAGATAGCTGAACCTTTTTGAGCAGGCCCTCAAACCTACTTTGTTTTTGTTGCTTTTGCACTCAGTATTTTGCACTGCGAGTTGTCTGACACTGCTTTAAATTTCAATCCAGAACTGGGCTGGTCTCACTACTGAAGTGTACTGTTTTTGTATTTTATTTATAAGACTTAAACTGTGCAATAAAGTATTTATATCAAGTTTTATGTGGGCTTTTTATTTCTTTTTATTTTGATATAGAAAAGGCAACTTCACTCCTTGGCCTTAAGCCATTAACTGGATTTTAAAGGCTGGGGCAATAGGACTTGTTCCCTTAACTATCATTAGGAAACATGTGTTGTAGGGTGATTGTTAACAGGTTGTCCACATCCTTAAGTTGGCCTTAAATAATTGCAAGTGTTAACTTATCATGCCAGATCGGTTCTCTATTTAAGACCCAGGTGCCAACATATAAATTCTGTTCTGTGACTCGAGACTGAGGTTACCGTAACAAGCTGATGTTTGAGAGCTATGTCATGTGAATCCCCAGAAATGTTAGCTTTGTTATACATTTGTCCATCTGTTGAGGGGTCTTAAACTTATTTGAAAGTTGTATAAACTGGATAGGTGACAAGCTTGAAGATGGACTAGTCAACTTTGAAAAAATGGCACGTCCAAATTTTAGTTTAATACTTGGGGGGGCAAGCTCTATCTAAAGCAAATGCTTTGAAATTAATGGATCAATAAGTGTTGCATTCCTTCATAAATTAAATGGTTGAACTCTTTAAAGCATTTAGGTGTTTTGGTGCAGACACTCTAAAGGATGTAAATATTGCCTCAAGGACAAGCATTGGTCATATGAGTTTGCAGTCATTGCTGTTTTAGTCATGGTTCTGCTCGCCTTCGCTTTATAGCAGGAAAAATCTGCAAAGTGAAACTGTTAAGGCTTTACAGTGGATACAGCAAAATAACCAAATCAGGGTTGGACCTGCTCCTCCCACAGAACAAGAACAGGCCATCAAATATGAAACAATGTGAGGCAACTATCATGTGACTGGAAACCTCAACCTTGTTTAAAATACTTTAACTATTACACACCACGGCTATTCATAGGAATCGGTCTGGTATGCTAGCTCAGACAACTCTAAAACGAAACCTACAGTAAAAAACAAATAAGCGAACCACTGCCCTGTTTTACATTTAAATCAAATCTTTTATTTAACAAATGTACACCAAAAAACATACATACCCTCACTATATGATCCTTCTCAGGCACAAAACTCAACTTTGTACTCTACCACAACACCAGCAAGTTCTTTTGCCATTTACAGAGCGTTCACACTCACACACAAGCTACTTCCTAAGTGATGATCAGGGATGAGTAGTTTCAGCAATAACAAACTTTGCCCACCTTGTTTCATAAAATGAGCAGATACTTGCTTTAGCAAAATCCTCAGAGGTCATTAGGTTTAAATTTGCTTGACGTCAGCAGGAGGAAGTGAGGTCAGAGGAGGATCCTTGAGAGACTTTGTGTTTTCATAGCCGACTTCTAAAGACGAAACCAAATCCTGTTGGCAAGGGCTAACTGCAGGTGCGAACTCAACAACAGTTTAATGTAATACCGTTAATGAGTTTTAATCCTAAGTGGAACTTTATGACTGAAGTGTTCTCTTGACTTAAATCATGCTTCGGAAAAAGATCTGCAGATATTTAAAGGTATATGCATCTTCGGTACCTTAAAAGAAGCTAATGTACGCAGTGACCTAAAGCTCGGAGGCATTAATAAAGAGGAAAAAAAGAAAGGCCCAGTGAATTATACTTCAACATGGCCCAGACTGATTGATTAATTGGTCCTGTGCGGCATTGGTCCAACATGCAGAGCTAATAAAACGGGTATTAAATCCTAAGAACATCACGTTCAACGTTGCTGCCATCCAGTGTCTTTACATCCACCTTTCAGAGGACATAGTTAGGTGCAGGACAGACTCGGACAGACTGTACTAACATACAAAATGTTGAGTGGGATCCAATCTAGCAGGCAGGACTCAACCTGCCGTTGATCGTTGATCCCAAACAAGCAGCTGCTGGTGAAAATGTTCTCGTTAGAAAGTTTTCATTCAGTTTCATCAAACGGAAATGACTTCTATGGACCCTCGCCAGATATGCGACACTACGCACTTGGGTTCAATTTGAAGGAGCTGCGCACTAGTCCCATCAGACGCAACCAGGCCACAGAGACATCAGCCATTTCCAGAAAAGCATCCCAAAAGCTACTTCTTCATTTTGAGGTCAGCTTCCATGGCGCTACGGCGACCCCTGGTGCCGCCATCCTGCAGTGGGAGAGACAGAAAGGGAATCATTTTGTCAAGGCGCGAAGGTCCAGAAGATGGGAGACCTCGTCACGTGATCGAGATTCGCTCAAAAACACGGCATGGTCCAACCTCGGAGGGCTTCCTCCCCACACGACGGACAAAACGGAAGAAAAATAAAAATGACTGAAAAAGGGAAAATTAAAAAAAAAAAAAAAAAGATACAAAGAAGAAAAGAAATTAGAGCATGCAGAGAAAGAGAGACACTGAGGAACGTATGCGAAAATAATGGAAAAACAGGAAAGCGGCATGGACTGGGAGCTTGTACGATGAGAGGGTACAGGGAAGTTTGCGTGTGTTTTGTGATTAAACTATGTGCAAACAGAAGCTAGAGTTTATGAGGGTGTTTGGAGATGATGGCTGGTTTATGAGCCTCAGTGTTTGGAGCTGCAACAGCCTGACAGGTTGTGTTTCCCCATCAACCAAAACAAAAGGCGAAGTCATGCTGAACAAAACCCCCCAAAAAACGGCTAAACCTTACAGAGACCCGTACCGTACTGTTTGGTCCGGTCACATTAAATCCCAATAAAACGTTTTGAGTTTTTTTTTCTTATCAAAAGCGGAGAAAATGTGAAACGTTTCAGGCACCGTAATCAGGATGAAAGTTATCGATTAACGAGTTAATATAACAAATAATTGATACGCGGCCATTTTCTCTTGAATCAAGAGGCTTCACCGTCTTTCTGTAACATAAAGGAGAATGAACAGTGTTTATATTTCAAAACAGAACCGCATAAAGTCCATTTTACCACCACAATGGACTCTGTTTGGACCGTTTCTCTTTATCGTTCTGCTATGATGATTCCGCTATCTTTAGCACTGGCTCTGCTTCAGGATGACCCGCCGCGCCCTCTGCTGGTTGGCAGGCAAACTGCAACGTCAAACAGCTTACGTCTAGGCGGACGTAATTTGTTTATCGACCGGAACCAATCTTAATCTAGCAAACCATTAATCGTCAATCGAATAATTGTTTGCAGTCCTGCTTGATTTCTGTATCTGCTTAGTGTTTGATGCCGGTGAAGAAGAAAAGTGTCACAATATGGACGGAGTGAGTGATGTTTGCGCTGAGACCTGGTTCTGGTGAGATCTGAGGGAAGAACCTGAATACTTACAAAGAGAGAGAGAAGGAAAGCAGGAGAGGCCATTGGGACACTGTCCTGTAGGAGGACAAACATCGGAGTGAAAAAGAGAAAGCAAAGACACACAGGCGTGAGAAAGCAAGTTTCATTGGAGTCCCAGTCAGACGAGATGTCGAGGGGGTGGGGGACTGGACCTCATCAGGTGGGAAGCACAGAAACACACATATCCACAAAACATCAGGATGACATATCAACACTTTAACAAGTTCGGATTCGACATTACAAGACTGAGGTCCACAGAAAAGAAGAGACAAGCAGGTGAATACGGAAATTCCCGTCACATCTCCCATCGAATTATACACATTTTTTTATTCAAAGATCCTCGCTGAGGAGACCCTCCAGACTCCCACATCTGGCTCCAACAACGGAGGGCAACGTGCACGACCTACTTTCGATGATCTGCGGACACACAAGCATGCAGGCGGAGACGGAAACAGCTGCAGCCAAACATGCAGGGACACGCATCAACTGGCAACAATCGTTCCAAAGAGGCAGCGGACAACAAGCAGAGCAGACAGACCATCACAGATATGCAACAAAGGCAGCATGTCCAACTTTGACGTGCATGTGGAAGCAACAAACAATGGATTCTTGCCAAACGTTTACTGACTTCTAGGTCTGAATGTGAAGCAAACAAAAAAAAACCCCAAAAGGACCCAGTGGCGGTTTATGGGTGACATGGCTTTCTGCCCAGGGCGGCACAACCCAATAAATAGAAACAACCACCAAAAATGAAGGAGTTTGCTATTCGTTAAGGATTTAAGTTGTTCTTTGATGTGCAGCTCATGGTCTAAATTTAATGGTCATCTTTAGGAGGTTTGTCCACATGGAAAGAACCGCCTCTGGGTTTAACTACTAAAATACACATCGTCATGGTGACGGAAGAAACAAAGACTTGTCATCAAAGTTAAACTACGTTCAATAAAAACAACTTTACATTACTATTGCACAAACCGAAATCAACATAAAAATCTGTTTTCACTGACACTGAGCTTGCTGCCCTCCCTCTCGGTCAGGATTTCTCTCGTACGTCCAGGTTGCATCACAAGGACTTACCCAGAAAATGATGGCATTTATTTAAACTGAATCTGTCTCATGAAAGAAAATAAAAACAAAATCTCTGTTGGTCCACAAAAGTAACAATAAATAATTGAGCTAATAGTTGTTAAATTTTCTACCACTGATGAGTTTTGTTTTCTATCTTTAGGTGGAAAAACATTATTAAAATGTTGCGGTTATTGGTCATATTATTACATTTTAAAAGAAGCATGAACCCAGAGCTTTCCACCTGCCAGCCAAAGTAAAAGCACTTTAAATTACAGAACAAATATAGTCAGAGTGAGACGAGCAGGGTTCCATCGTCTGTCCAAAATAAGAGACTTGTTGATGAAACATTTTCTTTCAAACAGACAATTTGACGTGATCTTGATGCAACACATGACTAAAATCTCATCCATACAGGATATTTCTCAAAATGTGTCGATCAATCATATTACTCTTGATTAATCTCGATTAGTAGATTTCTGAAATAATTAACTAATTCAATAATCGATTAATTGTTAACTGGAATATACAGATCCAAAAAAGGCTATTTGATGAAAAAAAAAAAAAAACCTTTTTTTTTTATTGCTCTGTATTCAGAGTAGTAAAAAAAAAAAGTTATTAAACTAAAACTGTACAAAACTATATACATTTTGAATTTAAGATGAAAAAGAAACCTTTGTCTAAATATTTTTTTAGCCAAAACTCCTTAGGTGATGGTTTTAGCTTCATGTCATTCATAAAAGATTGCATTTAAGGCTAGGCAATGAACTATTAGCTTATTTGCATCCTTTATTGTATTTCTACTGTATAAAAAGGTGGTTAAATAAAAAAAATTGTAAAATGTGGCTTTTTTTTATCCGATTAATTGTCAGAACAATCGATTAATCAATAAATAAAATAATCATTAGCAACAGCCCCATGGTTCGTCAAACCACGGTAAACTTTTTGATGCGTCCTCCAGTTTTACAATCTTTGGGCTCAGAATATTTACGTTTCTGGAGAGATTTTCACCTACAAACATGTTTTATAACCTCAGACCCTTAGTAACATGACCGCCTCCTCCTCCCGCCAATCAACCCACCTTCTCGGCCGGCTCCCCTGGTTTGCGGTTGCCCTCCCTGCCGCGGAGGCTCTTGGCGGAGATGGCGCTCTCCGAGGTTTGCATGATGAGCTGGGTGGCCAGGAACTGCTGGACGTGCTCCAGGACGTCGCGCTGCATCTCCAGCGCCATGTGGTACACGTCGTGGTCCGACGAGTTGTACATGATGGCGTTCTGGAACATCAGCATGATGTCTCGCTGGAACTCGGCGGTGGTGCGGATCACGCCGGACTCGATGTTCTTCTTTATGGCCGACAGGTCCATGGGTCTGCGTGAGATTTATTTATATATATATATATATATAATAATAATAAAAAAAGAAACGGTAGAAACAGGTGCATTTGTTTATCATACGTTTGCTGAAAAGTAGATCTTTAATGGGTGTTGTGTTTTCTGACCTGTGCACTATGCTGTGGTAACCCGGGGCGATGTCATCTGACACGGGCTGCAAGAAGACACTGGCGTACCTGCAATGAACATTACATCTGCTTTAAATACTAAAACTAAAATCAATTTCACCTTTGAAAATTAAGACAAAAACAAAGAAAACACTCATGCTAAATGTGGCTAACAGAGAAGTGCTGGCAGTGTATGATGTTATTTGATGTCTATGCTTGTCAACCAGCGTCACCTGTGATTGGCTGCAGCTCTCCACACCAACATGATGGCTTTCTTCCAGATTTTCTGCGCCTGGACGGCCTCTTGGTCTTCACCGCATGTGGAGCTGATGCACATGAGTGAGAGGGAGACATTTGCAATGAAAATGCAGTTATAGAAAACACAACAACGAGCATGTTGGGTTTTAGATCTTATAAATTAGATTTTTAGTGCAACTTTTCTTGTGTAATCTGTCCGTTTAGACAGAGCATTTAATGTTTTGTTTTTGGTCGGCCGACATGCCGACTGTGCACCTACAGCTGGGAGGAGGAGGCTGGGCTGCTGGCCAGGGAATCCACGGTGTAGCGCTGGGACGGCGGGCCGTAGCCGTCTTCGCTCTCGCTGGCGGCCCGCTCCACCTCAGACAGGTACGGACCCTCGCCCTCCCCGCAGTCCTCCTTCAGCTCCATCCCGTCGTCCGGGTCGCCCTCGCTCCCTCCCTCCTCTTCCTTCACCTCCAGAGAAAAACAAACGGAGTCCAGTTTTCCGTGTAAATAAGAGCTATCAGTGGATGCTGGCGTGTTGATATGGGCTACCTTGGACTCTCTCCCAGACACGGAGCTGTCTTCTGAGTCTGCAGAAGGAAAAAAGTTAAAAAAAAAAAAAAAAAAAACAGTTAAAGGACAAACAAACATGAGCTTTGTTTCCGAGTATAAACATCCTGGCGTGTTCCCCACCGAGGCAGGGAGGGTTGGGCTCCGGCTGGCTCCAATCCTCTCTTTCAGTCTTCACTGTAGCTTCGGCGGCCTCCTTCGCTCCGGCCACCGCCTCCTCTGTGACTTCGCTTCCTGCCGCGCCGTCGTCGGAAGCCAGCGAAGAGTTGACGTCGCTTCCCGCCGCCTCTGTTCCCTCGCCGCTTCCCTTGAACTGTTCTTCCCTTTTGACGTCGGGCTGGTTCTGCGTCTCCGGGCCGTCGGAAGACGGAGCCGGTGCGGTGGAGGCGTCCTGGTTCTCCTGAACCGAGGCGGCGTGCTGGACCGGAGGCTCCGACGGCTTCAGGTCCTGGGTCTCCCACGGCCCCGGGAGGGTGTGGCCTTCAGAGACGGCTTCTTCGCACAGAGACAGAGCTGCTTCCACGGCGGCGGCGTCTAAAGCCTCCACAGAGTCATCAACCTACCACAACGGACAGAGAAAAACAAAAATTATTTGATTTAAGGATTTATTTTGACTGCAGTTAATTTGATAGTGAATCAACAAGAAAGGAGGCTATGAGTGAGGGGGAACACATGTGGTTGACTTTTTTGACTTCTGATGCTCAGCAATTTTGCAGAAAGAAAAAAAAAAAAACAAGGAGTTCTTTTTTTTTTTAATTGGACTTTTGGAGCTCAGAAATTGACTTGCTTTTTCTAGAAAATTTCTGAGATTAATCTAAAAGTTTCAATTTTTTTTCTCACAAATGTTTAACTTTTTTTGACATTTCTGTTCTTTTCTTGCAAATTTCTGACTTTCAGACCTCACAAGGTTCCAAGATTTCTCTAGAATATTTCTAAGAGTAATTTCAAAATTTTAGTTTTTTTCATTTTGCATCCCACACCGGATTGTTTGAACCTGCCGCGTACAAAAAGTCCATTTCGCTTTTCCATTCTGAAAAGAGAATGGAAAAGATTCTCTTCTTATCTTTGTTTTTCTTACAACTTGCCTGCTTTAGGATGACCAGCGTCGCCCTCTGCTGCACGGAGACCAAACTACAACCCTAAAAGATCTAATGGACTTCATTTGTTAATTGATTAGAACCAATTTCTATCTAGTAAACCATTAAATCAACAATTAATTGTTACACAATTTTTTTTGCATCCCTAGTACAAGGACTTTAGAAAGGGACTATGATCATATTGTCTTCTTCCCTTATGAGAAAATTTTGAGAACGTATGACTTTCTTAAAGTTTTTTTGTGACTTTATCTTTTACTTCGTTTTACTTTTTCAAACCTAATGACTCAACCAGAGCTAATATGTTATGCATTAGCGTATGGATTGTTTCTTTTGTTATTTTTTTTACTGTTCCACCAAGTCAGGGTCAAACAGCCACATCGTGTAAACATTAAATGATGCAGCTCCAACAGCTCTAAATCCCTCAAACCCGTTCTTTTGTAATAACCTGCCATTGTAAAACTGTCATATTTACGTTCTCGGTCTTGAAGGAATCTATTTTGCGCCCGTACCTTCTCTTCTATGATGGCGATGATGTCTCCCACAGTCTCCAGGTCCAGCTCGTCCCCCATGTACGACACGGCTACCAGATCCTCCTCTGCTAGCCCCGTCTCCTCGCTGAGCTCTGCCTTCACCGCTGCGTCTGCGTCGCCCTCTGCAAACAGACGTTAAAGTATCGACGAACGCAAATACGTTTATTTAGAGTTCATTCTGATTACCTAACAGGTCAAACTAGACCCACTCAAGTTGCTCTGTTTACGGTGATTTTTTTTTTTTTTACTTTATTCACAATAACATGAGTAGAGAGTTGCCATCTCAAGATATCCTTATCCAAAAATCACAAACTACAAGAAGGGTCTGATAGGTGATAGTAGACGGTCTGCCAACAATAATTCTGTTATGAAATAAGCAAAGCAGGAAGCACCTGCTTTAAGTACCTAACAGGATTAATTCAAGAGTTTTGAAGTGAGATTTCTGTTAAATGGTTATAAAATGATTAAATTACTGGACTCCAGTAGAAAATGTCCAAAAAAACAGCAGCATTAAATAACTACAGACTCTTAACTTCAGAGTGGCTTATGTCAACGCTATTTTATAAACCTTTAAATTCTCAACATGAGGTGATTGTTTATGCACAAACTGATACTTATTTACACAGGAAATGAAAGCTGGAGGCTGTGCGCCACCGATGATCTTCCTGTGTAATACGACCTGTGAACAAGCGTGTGACTCATTTCTGATCAGACGATATATATCAACAACATAGAGTCTCACTTAAATCACTGAAATAATTTGCATTACGCAGCAAATTTGATAAATCAGTTTGATCAATTAAACTATTTTGTTTTTGAAAATTTAATTTTTGGAAAATGTGGATTTTTTTTCTTTTTTCTCACTGATGCACTTCCTGGGTTTCCAGAGTGATGTTGACCCACCAAAGAACGACCATCTCGTTTTACAGCTTCTATTCATTTTGACTTTGAATTCAGATCAACTCCCACAAGTAATGATTAAAATAAAAGCCGGTTTTTAAGGATATTTTCTGTCATTTGTAGCTTTTTTTTAAGAGAAAAGTGAGGAAATGTTTTCCGTGTGACTAACATCGTGAAAACAGTTTTAAAAAAAGTAACATTTTATTTTTAAACCATATCTCTCTGCCTCACTTGAAACATTTTACATGCAAGCGTTTCAAGCAGGAAGATCACTGGTGATGCACCAGCTCTAACCTCCATCTCCAGTGTAAATAATTATCAGCTTTAAATAAATAAATAAATAAATATTGATGTTTTATAAAAACATCAACTGAATGCTAACATGACTATGGTTTTAAGGGCTCATAAAACATGATATTTTTGGCATTGGAGTTGCTAAATAATCTTTGGTCTTCTGGGACTAGCCATTAGCTTCATAATAGATGATTTTAGAATTGATTTTTTAACTATTTATCTGCTCATTATGCGTCTTAAAGTTGGACCAGAGTTTGAATTTTGTACTATTTTGTACCATACGAGCTGGTATGACAACGCAGTTCCTTAAATCCTCACAGGGCTAAAGATGCCTCAGCATCCACAAGCTTTCATTTGAGTCTGCTCACCGGTGAAGACTTCATGACCAGGGACTAAAGCAGCAGCTGAAGCTGCCGTCTGCACACCGTTGGTTAAACTTGTCGTCGTATCTCCTTCTGAAACCTGACGCCAAAAAAATACATCAAACACACCAGGCCAAATGTAGAAACAAATACAAATCCTTATATTTACACAACTTTCCTTCCAAAAGTTGTTGAAATAATTTAACTCAGAATAATTCATATAAGTCAAACAATTACTTTTAAAATCCAAATTTTGCTAATTCGATTCAGATTAATCGCTAGTATGTTTCTTGATGGTTGTTGTTTTGTTAGCACTCACAATGCGTGGGCTGGCCGAGATGAGGTTTCCTTTTTTTAGCAGCTCCGATAACAGAGGCGAGGGCGGCGGTGTTGCTTTCTGCGCCACTAGTCTCTTCTGAGGCGAGTCCTCCGCCAGAGAAGCCAGGCCTCCGTCTTTTGGCCCCGACACCGGAGCCTCCGCTGCCGGCAGGAACACAGCCACCCCCTGAGCCTGACGGAGACGGGTGGAGGGAGTTCACTCGTCTTGTTGAGTCTCTCGCAAATTCACACCTGATGTCTGGCTGAACGGTTTCCTACCGCTGAGTGGACGGAGGTGTCCTCTGAGGGGACGCCTTCGGTGTCCATAGGTGGCGTGGGGACAGCGGAGTCCACCTGAGCGTCGTGGGTCGAGGGGCTGGCCCCGAGGGGCGAGCGGACCGTCACGCTGGGGAGGCGCTTTGGCGTGTTCTTCATCGCCTGACGCGCTGTGTGACACACACGGGGGAAGAAATAGCAGAAAGGTGCAACTTCAGATCTCTCGATGAGGAATTCAAAAAGTCATGGATCATTACTAAATATTTTTCACACAGGCCAAAGGAGCCATGAAGCAAATACATCCTGGTACATTTCCCAGTTGATGATCCAGCTGGACAGACGGAACCTAAAATACGTTGGTGGCAAATTTTGAACACGATTAGTCAGATTAATCGTGATGAATTGATTATTGAAATAATCTTCAACTGAATTAGTAATCGATTAATCATTAACAGGAGTTTACAAATTCAAAAAAAGTCATTTTGCTGACAGAAAAACGCACCCAGACCAGTAATTAATCCAAAACTCTACAAAGAAGTTCACACAATTTGCATTTAAGATTAAAAAATTAAAAACTGTAAATATGATAAACCCGAATCTCCTTAAATGGCCTAATTTTAGCACTTGATTAAAATACTACATTTTAAAAAAAAGATACAAATTTGTTTATTAAACGTTTTGTTTTTAATTAGGGTAAAATTATTACTGACAATTTTCTTACAAAGAAAAATGTTCAGTGTGACAAAGTTTTTGTCGTTTTTGCAACCAAACTCTGACAAGGAGTAGAACCACATCCAGCCAAATTACTTCGCTGCACCCAAAAATCAGCTTTTAATTCATTTATTAAATTCGGCTAAATATTAGCAAGCCTTTTGAAGGAAAGTGACTGAAATCCTGGGGTTTTTTTAAATTATTTTTTTCTCACCCCATGACTTCTTTTGACTTGACAATTTTGGCCTATGTGACTAAAAGTCTGGACAGCCCCATTTTAGTATTTACATCCTTCCTCTGAGAATCCATTGTGTGACTCTAGGCTGAATTTGTTTGCGACATGAACCAAGCTGCAGCCGCGGCCTGCAGCTTCCCGTCTTCAATCCACTGGAAGCAGCGGGACGGCTGATTGGTCGGTGGACCTACCTTGGTACGCCATCTCTGTGGCTTTCCTCTTCTGCTCTGCCTCCTCCTCCTCTTGCTTCTTCTTTCTGGAGTTGAAAAACAAACGCAAAGTTTAAAATGTGAGGCGTGGCAAAGGAAAATGAGGACGGCTAGCTTGTTGTAAAGATTGTGATAACATTAGCCTTGCTTTAGAGCTGAGGGTGAGGACTTCTGCTGGAAAACAAACAGAAAACTCCGGAAAAGTTGATTTTAAGGGCAGAAGCGGTAGAGGTCAGTAAATAAGAGCTAACTCTGTGCAGCTTACAATAAGATATTTTCCCCATGTTTTAACTGACAAACTTTGCTAGTGGAACCGGTACTTTTTAATTAATATTAAAGAATTATTAACTTAAAACAAACTCCTATTTATTGCTGAAAAGTCACTTGCAAGTTAGATACTTGGTAACAGTTTGTGTTCTTGCAGTGAAATCCGATCCCCTTTAATTACCACACAGAGGTTGTGCTCACTGTTGCTTTTCAGATATTTAAAGAAATTTTTATTGTCGCGACAGAAAGAGACGGAAACAAAAAACAAACGTGAAAAGAATCAGAGATTTGACTGCAACTCTTTGCAAAAGGCGCCGCAAAATCAGGAATTTTAGGCCACAACAATCACAAGGAAATATGGCAACAACTTGGATGGGCCAAGAAGGGAAGAGCCTCACTGTGTGATTTCTGCCCACAGATCCTTGAGCTGGGAGTCCATGTGACCCGTCTGGATCAGTTCCACCTCCTTCTTCAGCTTCCTGTCAGGACAAGGACAACAAATACAGAGGAAGTCATTTTTAACGCATCATCATGAATTTCTGTTCCACTTAGTTTCATTCGCTGTAGTAAAAGCAGTAACTTTGAATAAATGCACTAATCAGTACACTGTGTATCACTACCTGTACTGCTCCTGCGTGTCTCTCTGGAGCCTTTTTAGCTCCTCGATCCTTTCAGTGGTCAGCCTGCGGACGATGACATCTTCGATGGTCTCCACCACCTCGCCCTTCTCCCCACGCTTACGCCTAGAACAAGACGAGAACATTTAGAGCGCCCGTCGCTTTAAGTCGGGAAAGTTCGGGATCAAATTCTGCGGCGGCGAAGCACTCACTTTGGAGCTTCCGTGGCTTCCAGCAGCTCGGAATATTGCGAGGCACAGTGCTGCGAAGCAAAACAGGAAATGAGCCAAGTTAGCTAAAAAGAATAAAATTCAACACGAGTGACTTCTGTGGCTGGGAGACGAAGAGAGAGGAAGAAAGTAGCGGGTTATCGTCTCTCTCTCGCATACCTTCTGAGAGAACCAGTCAGGAGGACGACCAGGCTCAGAGAAAGGCTTGATGGCTCTGCTCACAGACACCCTGAAAGACAAATCAGACAAAAATATAAGATAACACTTTAAGAGGGAATAGGAGGGGGTGGATTTAGCACACAGCAGAAGTAAATAAATAACATCTTAGAAATAAAACATAATGACTGTATTGTGGCGTATACAATGCATATATTTCACACCCGAATGTATACTTTTATTGTGAAAAAAATAATAACAGTTGTCCTACATTCTACTTTTGGTTTTGAGAGGAAGACATTGAGAATAAAACAAGACTCAAATTATTATTTCGTCTTTTTCCAAAATATTACCCTACAATGAGAAGAATGCACCTTTTTTTTTTTTTTTAGCAATGAGAACAACAAAGGCAGTAATATCAAATCAGATCATTTAAGTCCTCTTTGACCTTTGTTGCTGTGAAATAACTTGTTGCATATTTATGCTGCTATTTAGGAATGTTTATTTTGGAGTTAATATGAGCAGGGAAACCTCAGATAATATTTATGACATCTCAGTTTCCCACTATATCATCTGTTTTAATAGCCAGACAATTTAACTAAGCACCGTCTTGATGGACCTTGTTTCTCTCCTACATCTCTGATCATCTATGGCTGATGGGGAATAAATTTACTGCAAATGACAAATACTTTCATGGATTTACCAGTTTTGGTCTCCGCTCCTCATCACAGATGACGCCAGGCACAGTTTCTCCCTGATCGACCAGGGCTCCGTAGGTCCCACATTCAGAATCTTGTGTTCTGTAGCAAAAAAAAAAAAAAAAAGGAATTAAAAATAATTACAAACATCTAATGTATTTGTTCATTTCTGACAGGCATTGGTTCCTGCCAGCTTGCATGTCCATCATGCTTTATTTGTAAATGCAGAACGAACTAAACCAGCCACAAAACTTGAGTTTAGATTCTATTTGATAAAAATGAAACGTGCTAAGGGTATAAAACGGCTACCAATAGCAACGAAAGCTGCCAATTTACTCAAAAACGCGAGGATAACCGCAGCATGTTTGACGTAAACAAGCAGAACTAGCTTGCTACAGCTAGCCACAATACTCTACCTGATATTGTCTGCAGGACGATTAAAACTCCTAATTTAACTGAAACGTAAACAAAGCTTATCAACACAACGCTGGCAATAGCTCGTATTATTTTACAACCAAGCTAAAACGGCACAGTAACGTCTAAATTCTTGCGTTAGCTTAGCAATGTTTGGGGGGGACACATTCACGGGGCACACACACACATCTTCCCACAGAGCAACAATATTTGGGGCGGCGAGGCTGCTGTGTCTTTACAAGCTGGGTGAGGTAAGTCCCCTAGGTTATTTTGTCCTCACAGATCCCTAAAAGTCTCAAATAACATTAAAAACTATATTATAATATTACTTACTGCCGATGCCGCTCGCCATTGTTTTTGCGACGAGACTCCTGGCACAACATCCGCCGGACAGATTTGGGTGATGCACACAACACGCCGCCGTCCTCCCGAGCCACTCAGAGACAATACAGTAGAAAACAAAAAGCCCTGAAGCAAAAATGAGCACGGGGAGTGCCAAAAATCTGTTTATGCTGTTTCAAATCATGATTTAAAAAAAAAAAAAGTTATTCGAACATCCATCTGGGTGTAATCTATATACTTTGCTTCTATTTTGTTTTGTCATAAAGTTCCTGAAATAAATGGGCTTTTTAGTGATATTCAGATTTATTGAATGTGTTTGTACAACAAATACCGGGAGGTGGTCAGTGATATTAACTAATAATCCACAAGTCATCTAGACAAGTACAAGTAGTTTTGAATTTCTATTACATCAGTTAATAGCTATTAAAGCAGCATTATGAGATGCCATTTTACTGGGCCTGGTGACTGCAGGAAAGACTGCAGACTGCACATTAAATTTAAGAAAGCTTCTATGTTTTTTCTTTGTTTTTTGTTTAACATATCAATGCTACCAATATCCACACAAATAAAAATGTTTTTATTATCCATCTTATCACTAAGCTTTCTATCCACTCCCTGAATATTTCAACGCATTGAACCTGGAGATGTGTACATAAGTGATATCTTTCTTCCCTTTCTATGCAAATCTGTAAGACATCCCATTACCAGTGTTTCTCAATTCCAGTCCTCAGGTCCCCCTGCTCTGCATGTTTTAGATGTACCTCTATTCCAGAACAGCTGATTCAAATGATTGCATGGCCATCAAGTGCTACAGAAGCCTGTTAATCACGTACATATTCAATCCAGGTGTGTGGCATAAGGGAAACACCTAGAACATGTAGGGCAGGGGGGCGTGAGGACCGGAATTGAGAAACACTGCATTAGGCTATCAAAGGCCTCCATTATTGCCTCTATCACCTTCAAAATTTAAATTCTGATAAACATTTTTTGGCAACATCACCTCCAATTTTTCTTTTTCTGTCTGTTGTATATAAATTCATCTCAAAGTTGATTTCTCTTTTGACAACTGCAGTTTAATGAATGTTGAAATGTCTGCGGATCCCTGCTGCTATTACAGTTTGTATTTAAACTTGAGCTGTCGCAGTGAATTATACAATAATTTGGCTTCAAATTTAGTATTATGCTGATCATTGCTGTAGTAGTGAAATGCATTATTCAGATAATATATACAGGTCCTTCTCAAAAAATTAGCATATTGTGATAAAGTTCATTATTTTCCATAATGTAATGATAAAAATTTAACATTCATATATTTTAGATTCATTGCACACTAACTGAAGTATTTCAGGTCTTTTATTGTCTTAATATGGATGATTTTGGCATACAGCTCATGAAAACCCAAAATTCTTATCTCACAAAATTAGCATATCATGAAAAGGGTCTCTAAACGAGACCTATGAACCTAATCATCTGAATCAACAAATTAACTCTGAACACCTGCAAAAGATTCCTGAGGCCTTTAAAACGCCCCGCCTGGTGCATCACTCAAAACCCCAATCATGGGTAAGACTGCCGACCTGACTGCTGTCCACACCCTCAAGCAAGAGGGTAAGACACAGAAAGAAATTTCTGAACGAATAGGCTGTTCCCAGAGTGCTGTATCAAGGCATCTCAGTGGGAAGGAAAAAGTGCGTCAGAAAACGCTGCACAACGAGAAGAAGTGACCGGACCCTGAAGAAGATTGTGGAGAAGGGCCGATTCCAGACCTTGGGGGACCTGCGGAAGCAGAGGACTGAGTCTGGAGTAGAAACATCCAGAGCCACCGTGCACAGGCGTGTGCAGGAAATGGGCTACAGGTGCCGCATTCCCCAGGTCAAGCCACTTTTGAACCAGAAACAGCGGCAGAAGCGCCTGACCTGGGCTACAGAGAAGCAGCACTGGACTGTTGCTCAGTGGTCCAAAGTACTTTTTTCGGATGAAAGCAAATTTTGCATGTAATTCGGAAATCAAGGTGCCAGAGTCTGGAGGAAGACTGGGGAGAAGGAAATGCCAAAATGCCAGAGGTCCAGTGTCAGTACCCACAGTCAGTGATGGTCTGGGGTGCCATGTCAGCTGCTGGTGTTGGTCCACTGTGTTTTATCAAGGGCAGGGTCAATGCAGCTGGCTATCAGGAGATTTTGGAGTACTTCATGCTTCCATCTGCTGAAAAGCTTTATGGAGATGAAGATTTCATTTTTCAGCACGACCTGGCACCTGCTCACACTGAGAAAACCACTGGTAAATGGTTTACTGACCATGGTATCACTGTGCTCAATTGGCCTGCCAACTCTCCTGACCTGAACCCCATAGAGAATCTGTGGGATATTGTGAAGAGAAAGTTGAGAGACGCAAGACCCAACACTCTGGAAGAGCTAAAGGCTGCTATTGAAGCATCCTGGGCCTCCATAACACCCCAGCAGTGCCACAGGCTGATTGCCTCCATGCCACGCCGCATTGAAGCAGTCGTTTCTGCAAAAGGATTCCCGACCAAGTATTGAGTGCATAACTGTACATAATTATTTGAAGGTTGACTTTTTTTTGTATTAAAAACACTTTTCTTTTATTGGTTGGTTGAAATATGCTAATTTTTTGAGATGGGGATTTTGGGTTTTCATGAGCTGTATGCCAAAATCATCCGTATTAAGACAATAAAAGACCTGAAATATTTCAGTTAGTGTGCAATGAATCTAAAATATATGAATGTTAAATTTTTGTCATTACATTATGGAAAATAATGAACTTTATCACAATATGCTAATTTTTTTAGAAGGACCTATATATATATATATATAATCAAAATCTTTAGCCCACGGCAACCCAGCAAAATTATTTATATGATATGCGAAGGCGCCAGACATACCAGGAGATCTCGTCGTGTTGTAATTCTTGGAAAACATTGTGATTTATTTTTTTATTTTTTAACAAACACATACCGGTATATCCTAAAGTATCGTGTACCTTCGCATATCATGTAAATAATCCTGGCCACCAGCCTAGTATGCACGTGACGTGATTCAGAGCAGCAGAGAAAATTCAAAAAGAAAAAAGGCAATTCACACTCATTTAAATATTGGCAGTCTTTATTTCCACAAGACTAAGAAATGTTTTAATATACATTTTCTCTTACAATTTAACATCTATCTCATCTCGTTTTCTTCCAGAACATTTATTTTTACTCTGACAAGTAAAAACCTGGTGTACTGTTAAGGCCTCTTTTAGAGACATCTAGAAACGGCTGCTCTCTATTTACACATCATTCATACTTTTCAGTCAGTCAGTCAGTCGCCCTCTCCTCAGAGAGCGAGTCCTTTCTCTTCTTGTGGGCCAGAGAGGCAGGCGGAAGGATTTCTAACACCTGTCCAAGTTTGACTTTTCTTTTTCTTTTATAATCATTTCAGTCGTGGGACTGAAATTTCTCTGTGGACCGAATGAGCGTCCAGCAGCCGGACCGTTTCCTGCCAGCTGAAAAACAACAACAAAAAAAAAAAAAACAAAAAAGAGAAAACGCCACTGCTGCCCTGGCCTGCAAACAAAAGACATTCACCATCGTCACCTGAAACATTTCCTCCGAATGTTTCTTTTGACAACTTTGCTCTTCCGACGCATGCACAAAACCCTCGCAGAAATGTTTGCGGAACATGAAAACACGGGGAACGTAATGGCAAATGAAGCTGAAGCGTCCGTATAAAGGCTCCGGTACTTTACAATACGTTGCATAGAGATTTCATCAAATCCTTCAAAAGCAAGATTGTTAAGTTGGAAAATGGTCTAACGTTTACGTTTTTTTCCCTACATAGCTTTTTCAGACCAGAAAAAAACAAAAAAACAAAACAAAAAAACAAAACAATTTTTGCTAAATTGTTATTCAAACCAATTTAATCCATGTAGTAACTTGATTTAACTATTATTTTTCGACCTATGTTTTTGCTCATCTGGTTTTGATTATTTTAATACTACATCATTCTTTTTCCAATCCCGTTAAAATACAGACATAAGTTACTGTACAAAACGCTGGATTTTTACGGTTGAAATGTCGAGGATAGGCTGCATTACAAAACATTCTTTGCTTTCACAAAAAACAAAACAAAAAAAACAAACAAGAAATGACAAAAAAAGTACCAAAAAAAAGTATGAAGACGTCAACATTTCGTATGCTCTAATGATTTTTAAAGTAGCTAGATTAAACGGGTGAGTGAATGACGCGGGAAGAATTTCGTAAAACCTATCGTAGTACCAAATATATTCTTTCATACCAAACCCCCCCCCCCCAAAAAAAAAAACAGACAAAACAAAAACAAACCCTGTAATAAACTTTGCAGATTTTTGTTGTTGTTGTTGATCAAAACGCTCTCCGGTTGAGCCTCCAAAATGCTCCGACTTCTCCCGACTCGGACCGTTACAGAGCCGGGACGCCTTGTGACGAACTGAGCTAACTCGACCAGCGGGGGGCGCGGGGGGGCGGCGTGACTCACCACCTTCTTCTGGGCTGTCGTCAGGGAAAACGGGGACCGGCTCTTCCGGACCGACTCCGTTTCGCCGGCTTGCATTGAGAGTATTCATGAGGTATGAGATGAGCTGTGCAAGGTGTGGAACAAAAAAAAAACAAAACACAACAACACATAGACAAACAAACAAACAAAAAACAAAAACAAAAAAAGAGGGAAGGTTTAGGGTGTTACGAAGCTGATAAGCTGAGCGCCGGGAGGAAGTTGAACACCTGTTTTGCAACATCTTCCTGTAATTCTGAGTGATGAGTAAAAATAATCATGATTTGATAGGCTGATTATCCAGAGTAATTCACAGTTTGCATGTTGTATGAATGATCCATGTGTGACGGGCAGCAAGAACATCATCAGAAATATGAAGATGCCTCAATACAGGCGCTTCCTGTTCAACCAATCATCAACTGTTAATGATATCGCTGGGGAGAAAAAAAAAAAAAAAGGCACAATTTGCTATATGTTTGTAACGCTGCAAGCAGAACCTAAAGGAAGTTTATGAAACTGGGAGGTGGGGGGATAAAACAGGTGGATTTTTCAGATGAAAAATCCCCCTGCCGTACACTGATGTCCTTACAAACATACAAATAGTTAATAGTGAAGTTATTGTAATATCAAAAAGAGTCCCCCCCCCCCCTCCCTCATCCACCCCAGTCTGAGGTCCTGAAGGCAAGTCTTTTTAAAGTCTCTCTGACAGGGCTCCCCTTCATTCTTGTGTTCCTCGTCGATCTTCTCTTCCTCTCCCGTCCTGATGGTCTTTATCTCCAGTGGGGGGCGAGCAGGGCCAGGGCCGGTCCGCACAGCGCCAGCGCCAGGCTTCCCCGCGAGGACGCCGATGACGAGTCCGTTTGCACCGAATTGAGCTTGGGCTTCACCGGGTTCTGCGAGGTGGAGATGTAGATGTCGTCCTCGCCGCACGACGGGGAGTCGCAGCCGCTGCCGCTCTCGCCGTCTCCGCTGGCTTCATCCTCTGTTAAAAGAAAAAAAAAAAGACAAAAAGGTCGGGTCACGAGGTTTCCCATTGGTCAAAATGTTCTGGAGCTTTCAGCTCAAATTTAAAGTGAACATGTGGGTTTAAGGTGGTTTAGAGTTTAAAGATGGAAGCAAACAAAAACAGACTGACAAGAAGAGGACCTTTATGTGGCTCTGAGCCTTCAGAGCCACATAAAGGTGATTCCAAAATCAGCCTTATGTCACCTGAAGAACATTTCCCGGATTAAAGGACTAATGACTCAATCTGACTACATAGCTTATGAACAAACAGGGATGGAAAAATACATATGAAAATAAGAACAGTTTCTCATTCACATATTTTCTTTCTTCTTTGAAAATAATTACACTCCCCACCCTCCCAGACTGCGCAGGAAGAAAGACAAAGCTCCAGAGGAGATGACCGGTTACGGCTTGGCGCCCTCACCTGATTCAAAAGTCGGGTCGTTTCCACTGTGCGCCGCTTTCAGCCGGTTCGTCATGTCCTTTAAAACCGCAATCTGGGTGCGAATCACGACATCTGGTTTGGTAATGTCCACCTCAACGTCAGGATTTGAAACCTGATTGGCCAGCCCGTTGCCAATCACATCCGATTGGTATCTAAGGAGGACAGAGGTGTGATTGTCAGACACACACAGCAGTTTTCTATTCAACATAAATAAGAACAGGGCTTGTACACTTTTCCCATAATAGAAGTCGAGCACTTTTCAAGGTAAGTTTTCTTGCACCACATTTTGGAGATAAAAACAATAGAAAGTGAAGTTTCAGTTCACGAAGATATATCATTTATTACTGTTATTAACAATGTCTTGAGATTATTGTCTACATTCTACAGCAGGAACAATGTAAACCAAAATATAACAACATTTTATGTCTTGAAATGTCTCTCCTACACACATACCCTGATTGGTTTGAGAAAGTTACAAAAAAAAAATTTAAATGTTTTGTTAGCAAATAAAAATAATTCTAGTAAATTCTAACAAACCTAAACCAAGAAAGGTTTGGTCTGATTTAACATCAGAAGTTGAGGGGGAAAAAAAATCTTTAAATATCTGACTTCAACAAGAAAAAACATTTTCCAAATTTAGGCTACTGGTCAATTCACTTCATTACTAAACTGCACAGTTTGGTACTCAAACTGTGCAGTTTAGTAATTCACTTTTAATGAATTTATTCAGAAATTAAACACTTGCCAAACCTTGAAAACTCACTCAGTGAAATTCAAGGATTTCCAGCATCGTACCAACACCAGTAAAAGTTTATTTTTTCCCCCCTTACCTGCTTTTGGCTGTGCCGTTCCAGCACTCGTCGCCAGGTGCGGTCCTTTCCGCTGCGCACACCGTCTCCGGCAACGTCGACCAGAACTTCTTTGCGTGTTTCAGCTTCCTCTTCACTTCCCCCGTCTGTGCGGCACAAACGAAGCACATTTTAGGCAACAGGACAAACACAGAGCTGCGGCTCGTCGCCCCGGTTCCTCACCAGCCGATCCAAACTGGTCCCAGCGGCGGTCGTCGGTCTCGCTTCTGGACTGTAGGGCCGGAAGCGGCCGTGAAGCCCGTTTCCTTCCCTGACCGTTTGGAGCGGAAGGCCTTGTTGGGTTTGGGCGTCCCGCATCCCTGGAAGACCTGTTGAGGGAGGAGAGAAGCTCGGTAAAATGGAAGCTGCCGAGTTGGAGGTTCTGGACAAAATGGCGGCGCTGAGGCGGACCCTCTGCGAGACTTGCACGCTGTTCTCCTGCATGTTCATGATGGCCTCAGAGATCTTGACGTCGAGGGGGTCCATGACGGACTCGAAGTTGAAGGGCCCTTCGAGCCTGTCGGCCAGGCCCAGCATGGCATCTGGAAACCACAACGCAAGGACTCAATCCACAAATTCAACAACATATCCTGCTCTTTCATAAAAAAAATACATTAACGTGAAAGGAGAATGGCTCAAAGTTTCTAAATATATAAAAAAAATATAACATTTTATATTAATTAGCAGCTAATTTGAAGAAAGTGAGATGTATTTGTACAGAGAAAGAACGCTCTGCCAATTTTTTCCCTGTCAAAACAGCTTCAGATCGGATGAGCGTCAGAGCATCTGATCTCAAATCAAGCCAAGGATTTTCAATTGGATGAAGTGTAGACTTTAACTATACCATTTGATCAATCAACCTCTACATTAAATACTTTGGCAGAAAAACATGGTAAACAAATTAATCAGGGTTTCCGCAGGTTTCACCAACTCAAGTTTAAAACTTTTTAAGACCAACAGGAATGAAATTTAAGACTTTTAATCAACAGAAATGTACAAAAAAGTTAAACCCCCCCCCCAAAAAACAAATAAAAAAAACAAACTTTTTATGTTTCTATATGTAGACATAACAAATGCAGTAATTTTTCATTTTTTTCCCTCAAGGAATGGTGACTATTTGCCACAAATGAATGAAACTGAAACAGCAGAATTTTTTAGAACTGTTTTTCTTGTCATTAGGTTGTAAATGATGTGCTTTTTATTTTTGCATCGTACAAATATCAAAATCCTGGAAAAGAAAATGCATTTAATCTCTTCCTGTAAGAATTTTATGTTTTACTTTACTTAAAAATCTAAAATCAAAATGAAATGGTGGTTCTTGACATAAATTTCTGAGGATAGATATTTATCACAATAGTTGTTTGTTTAAAAACGGTCACGGTTATTTGTACTGTTAGTCTTCTTTTACATAGTCTTGTTGGTCGGGAAAAACTATGCCACAGCCTTTTGTTTCACATGTTTGTCATGCAACACTTCAAATTAAACTTCTACTCATCTTTCTTCCTGATCTTTATGCCATTTCTTTGGTCTACATAATGCTGTTTGTTCTCTAATATTATTCACTATATTCTATTTAGCTGAATATTAAATGTACACCACACTCCAGATGTAGTTTTTTCTAGCGCATTTAGTCATGCCTTACTTTGTGTTGGTCTACAACATAAAATTCATTTAATTTTTTCAGTTGTAACAGGCCAAAGATGTGGAAAATGGGTAAACATCATTTTGCAAAGCAACTGTATGCATGCCGTTACTAAAATCTACCACTAGGTGGCAGCAGCTCATAAGTGAAATTAGAAGCTGCAGCAGAAGAGGAGCAAACAGAAAGAGGAGCATAATTAACAGAGTGGAGAATGGAGGAGATGTGCACCACCCTGAATGTAATGGACCAGATCTGAGTGTGTTTACACTAAACAATAACAGCTTTCATCCTGCAGCCAGTCACATGTACACCCCTCCCTCTCCCTTTACATTACAGTAAATAAGCCACATGTTTGTACAAGATGTCTAACAAAGAGGACCTTCAAACAAAAACATTCCTGTTTAGGTTAAAGTCTGAACTGGATTGTGACAGAAGATTGAATTTCTATCAATCTTTGGTGGAAAATGGGAATAAAAACAGAAACTATTACGGTTACAAGACTAGAATTATGGTCTTGTTGGAAGTCTTCTTACCGAGGAAGTTGTTCCACTCCGTGTCCAGGTCAGCCTGGTTAGCCAAACACCCCCTCATCACATTCAGACAGTAATTCTGGCAGGGCTTCAGGGCCACTTGGCCGGAGCAGTAGGGACAGTACAACATCTTCGTGGCTGCTCGAACGCAGCTGGGAGATGCGCTGACCTGGAGGAGGTGGGAGGGTGTTAGGAAGGCGGTTTTTCACCGAACTGCAGCGAGACAAACTCATCCAAGACACATACTTGGACTGGGAAATGGCTTAGACATTTCATTTTATAGGGCTAGGTCCACCAAGCAGAATAATCTAATCATCAATGAATCACATGGAAAAACATGTCAAACCAGTAGAGTCAAAGAGGTTTGTGTTGAGACTGGCTGTCTATTGCAACCGCAGCTGGCGCAAACACAAAAGATATGAAGTCAGAGGCTCTGAAGGGAGTGGTCGGCCGACTTCTGCTGCCTTTTTTAGTGAAGACAAAAAAAAGCTGCGTTCGCTTACCGTGGACACCTTATTCACCACGTCTGGCATGAGAGCGAGGCCTCTCACGAAGGTGCGTGCGGCCACGAAGGCTCGCGTCATCTGGATCCGCATCTTGCGCGGAACGTCGCCGAAGGGCTGCAGCTGCTCCGTGTGCTGGCTCACGCACTCCATGTAGGCGTCGCTGAACTCGTACTGGACGTTGACCAGCCGGAACATCCTCTCCAGGAGGTCGGCCCAGAAGTCCGACAGCATGGATTCCAGGTTGATGGAGGAGCTGCCGGCGACGTAGTAGCGGGTCAGCGAAGCAAAGAAGTCCGTGAACAGCTGGGAGTTCTCCATGTACATTACGCCGTAGGTCCGCGTGAACATGTTGTGCAGCGACGCCTGGGAGTTTTTCAGGAGCTCCTTGAAGAACTCTGTGGAGAGAAGAAGAACGCGCCTTAGAGGACATGATGGAAGCAATCTGAGACAATTTGTTTCCACACCCGACAGTCCAGAAAAATGATAAATGGCCGGTACTTGTACAGTGCTTTTTTAAGTCCAGAGGCAGGTTTAGTGTTTTTGCCCAAGGATGCATCAAACCAGCAACCCATCGGTTGCGGGACAAGCTTCTACCACCGTTGCCACCATTGCTCTGGTGGACTCAATTCGATTGGGGAGCAAAACTGCAACATCTGTTACACTTTCAGCTGCTGGGATTCACTCTCACTGTAAACAAAAATGGAGTAGCGTTGGATTTTTAGCGGCTGTTTTGTCTTTGGCAAAAGACCACGAGATATTTCTCCCACTAGAGCTGGACTCTCAGATTTGCTTTGATTGTATTTACCCAGAATGCCCTGCACTTTAGTTTGTTTCCTGCTTTTGGAGCGGTCTTCGGACTGCTCCGCGATCACTTCAACCGAACTGAGACCCAGGGTTGCAGGCGGACCGTAGTTCACGTTTTTGGTGTGCATCAGAGTTCTGACTTCTCCAAACCAACCAGACTTTCTAGGAAAATGAGATTAGGCTTAGATTAAAGCGGACTTCAAAGAGCGGGTGTGAATGCACCCTTATGGGCCCAAAGAGGTTATCGATGGTTTAAAATTACAAATTCCTTCTTGAACAATGTCTATAGAAAACATTCTTTACAACACTCTTCAAAGATGATGAAAAAGATACTCATACCTTGCAAATGTCTCTCACCACAAACTTCAAAGAATCTTATAAAGGTTTTATGTGACAGATCAACACAAAGCACAGCAGATTTGTAAGGTAAACAGAACTCCGTCACAGAATCTGTTACTCCTTACAATCTGGCCGGAGTTCGTATCGTTTGAAGCCTGACTGACGTTTTATTCACTTCACCACTGCTGACTGTGCCCGACAGCGAAACGGTCCCTCCACCAACAGCTCCGGCAACAAAACCTGATAGTTAAAAGGCATCTGAGCCAAAGGAGGGGGACGGGACGGTAAGCGGTGGAGCTGCATCATGTTGGCCAGCGCGCCGCCTTTCCATTCAGCAGAGTTGTCTCTCCACATCAACGTGCGTTAAACTGACCACCATCAATGGCATTTCTCTGTTGTCACATTCCATTCGCTTTCCCTTTCTGCCAACCTCTCTTGGACTGTCCCTCAGAAGCCTTTTCAATAGGATTACTGAATAGTGCGACCCCCTCCTCCCGGTTCGCCTTTGCATAGATGGACCCCGTCCACCTCCATCCAGTCCTGCATCTCCCTCCCTCCCTTTGCTGCTTTCACTTCATCAGTTCCTTCAGAGAGCTCTCTTCACTAGAGACAGCAAACAATGACCTACTTCATCCTGAGGAATGTCCATCACCCCTCACACCACCGCCACCCATAATCCAAGCCTCTTCTCCCATGGTCACCCCTCCTCTTCACCCCTTAACTTTCTTAATCTGAACAAAATGAGAATTCCTCAGAGTCCCTGAAAATGTTTCACCTTATGTTTCACACGCATGCAAGCAAACACGGCCCCCTCACCCCTCCACACACATACACTTTGACACTGTTTTTTTCTAAAACCCACTCTCCTCCCCCTCCCACCCGCTTGCTGACCCTTGTGGATAAAACTCGTGTCCCGCTGCAGTATCTCTGGGTGCCCACAGCGTGGCTTTGAAATGTAAAGTTCCCATGCTCTCACAGGGGGAGATACAAAACACATACGCCCACACGCGCACACACGCATACGCACGCACACACACTCCAAGTAGTGCTGTCACTTCCACTTCAGACTGACACATTAAGAAGAAAAAAATGAGATAGACGAGGGGGTGAGGGCATCTTGGGGCGGGTTAAGTTGAAGGCTTTTTTTAACTCCAAATCCCCACTGTGTCGCCAAGGTTACCGGAAACACTGCGGCCCCTCCATTTACCTCCGCACCACCACCGCCAACACTCCCCTCCTTCAACACACACACACACACGCACACACACACACACACACCACACTCGGAGAGCCAGGGGAGAGGGCACCAAGTTCCACGCTCCACTGACAAAGATTAAAAGTAAACGGTCCACCCCCATCACTGGAATGTCACAGTAGGCACAAGTTGAATGTCAGTGGAAAACACTGAGCTGGAAGATGATGCAGCGTGGCAGCTCATGTCCAGTTTGTTTCATCCATTTTGAAAAACATAAACACTAAAACTCCCCAATAAGTTTATTGTAGACATCTGTGCACGAGTCGGAACTTGTTTGAGAATGCAAGAAAACCGCAGAAAGGTCTGAAGGAAGGGAGTAAAAGAAGGAAGGAAGGGAGGGACAGTGAGGAAGGAAGGAAGAGTGACCAAGGAAGGAAGGAATGAAAGAATGAACTGGAATTACTAAGAAGGAACAAGTAGGAAGAAAAGAATGGTAGTAAAGTAAAAGAGGAAAGATATTGGAAAGGATGAAAGAACAGAAACACAGAAAAAAAAAACTGCAAATGAGATGAAAAACTAGAGTGACAGACGGCAGAAGATGGACAAGGAAAAATGCAACAAACGACAAGAAAAGAAATGCAGTTGCTTTTTTTTTTAAATAAACAAACTGCACCCCCGCCCACAAGGACCAAAACATCTAATCCCATTTACTGCCTTCATCGAGCAGGAAAAGGGATTAGATCATCTCAATTTATACGTCACAGCATCTTATAGTCACTAAACCCAGAAAAACCGGTCAGTTTTAAAGCATTTAATAAATACATGATTAACAAATTTAGTGTTTGAGTTGTTGGTCACTGACTGATCCAGAGGAAACTGATATTTGAATCTCTGACTGCATTACTGGTGCTTCTCTGTGTGTGAGTGAACACTTGTTTAGTTATTAGGCTTTACTGAAATGAATGAAAGTCAATGCAAAGTCCTAATGCAAACTGGTGTTTGAGTTGTTGGAGATTCTATCTTTTCCTCCATCTCTTTTAACTGCTTACACGCTGCAACTTACATATCCATGCCTATGTGTGACTGCCAGCAGTCATACATAAACAGACTGAAACTGATTAGACTACCCTTTAGATTGCAGAGACTACCCTTTAGATTGCAGAGAAGAATAAAAAGCTAAACTCGCTACAGTCTTTGCCTCCCTTGGTTTCATCCATACGGTGAGCTCAGTGTGGTCACAGCGCTGAACGGTGAATGTAACTCTATTTGTTCCATTTGTATGACATGTAACATTTGATCATTTATCGACATTGAAGCCTGTTTTTATATTTAACCAAATCTCCTTATTTCTCAAGGCAATTTACACTCAGGGGTTCTGGTCAAGGTCCTGAAACCGGCAAACGGACCTGGTGGAGTATAGAGACAAAATGAATGAACTCCAACATAGTGCACCATGTTTCTATATCCTTTTTCCGTCTACCTTGTAAGGTTGTGGGGACCAATCTGGGTCCTCCATGAGGGAAAACGCTGTTTTTGGGTTAGGTTTAGGAGTACGGTGTGAATTGAGTTTTGGTTAGTGTTAGGCTGTAGAAATGAATGGAAGTCAATGGAAAGTCCCTACAAAGACAGAGACACATGACTGTGTGTGTGTGCGTGTCAGCGTGGTCAGAGCTATGAGCAGCACTAACCAGGCTTCTTGCGCTGCCATTAAAACTCAGTTTACGACACGGAGCCGTCTGCCAACAGGCCGAGGCGCTCAGGAGCTTTTCCATTAAAACAGCGCTTGTGGCTCAGCCAGCAGTGTGAGAGAATATGGGTGAAGGGTCAAACAGCAGAGAGAGAGGGGACATGGTGGTGGGGAGAGATGGCGTCTGAGTATCAAGCCCCTCCACTTCCCCCCTCTTTCATATAACCTCGACCGTCAGCGTTTCGGCATGTAGCGGAGACGAGCAACGATCCATCACAGGAATAGAGAAGCTGACCCATCTCCTCCCACTTCCTCTGGCGTGGAGATTCCCACTTGCCCCCCGCCCCCCCACCACCACACCACCCACTGGTGGCCTTATAAACCCTGCTCCTCCCAGTCCCAGTCCAGGCAGTAATTGCATCCTATTTGTGCCAATTAGTCATTGAGCTCCTTCCCCCCCTCTTTTTCAGACGGGATGGGATTCCGTCCCTCCTGCTGTTGGATCGCTCTGCTCCGAGTGTGTGTGTGTGTGTGTGTGTGTGTGTATGTCTCTTAATCCAAGTGTTTAATTCCCAGACATGGACTCGCTCCGCCTGACGGGGGTCAGTGCAGCAGGGACAGAGGGTCCAAGGCCAGGACAAACACCGTGGAGCGGGGCAGAACTACTTCTGGCCTCGGGTCGAAATTGGCTGTGACTCCTCGCTCCGGGGCGCACGACGAGAGCCGACCTAATCACCGCTTCCCGAGTTCATGTGAACCCGCTTCCCCTTCCTGCTCTGGCCGGTATCGTTGCCACCGGGGTTACTCTGGAGGCGAAGACTTTCACCGTCCCGACTGGAGACGTTAGCAGTCAAGTCCGACAGATCGGGTAGAAGAGTCGGCAGCCGAAGGAGCGAAACGATCCGCAGGGACTCAACGAAACTATTCAGCTTCAGCGTTTTGGCCCTTGTACAACAAAAGCTGACATTCGTCTGGCTGAAACATCTGGAAGGCGCGTCCCCTCTGGCTTATTTAGCGCCGAATCCAGCGCTGTCAAACTCTGAGGCTTTATTTAGTAATGCTTGTCCATCAGTGAAGGGTCACTGTGGAAAATCAGGCCTCGCATGTATTTGCTATCAACTGTCATTCAGAAATGTAGATACTTGGCTACAACACACTTTCATCAGGCTTTCCAGCTTGTCCGAGGTCAGATGTTTTACTGAAGGAGTAAAACAAACAAACAAAAAATCCTGTAGTTTCGTCTGGCACAATAAATTTTGCTGGATGATAAACTTCCAAAGTAATTGCAATAAATTATGATACTGTTGTTTTGAGACCATTTTGGAGTTGTATAATAATAATGTAAGGACACCCTCTCAAAGAACAATAGATTTTAATTTCTAGCAAACTTAACACTAGAACACGTCTAATGTAAATAAAAACTATTTACTTGAAACAACAAATAAAACGAACACTGAAGTCTCTGTACATAAAATTGCCCTTCAAAAAAGGGGCAAGTTCAGATAGATGCACCAGAGTAAAGACTTTAGTCATCCAGTCTAGAGACGAGAAAAATAAACAATCAGGGAAACGGAAATTATTGAGCTTGTTTTGTTTTATCGTGCGATTAATTGATTTATTGTGGCAGGCTAAGCTGTAGGTTCTCTGGTACTCAAATTATATCTCAAACTTTCCTCAGATTTTTCTAAAACCTAAAGTGCTTTAAAAAAACATGCATTTACGGCATTATAATTCTGTTAGTTTTTAGTATTGAGCCATTAAATAGATCAATTTCCAGTCTTTATTCTATGGATTGGTGCATTTTATCATCGACTCTGCAGGAAGTGACACGATTGTAATTTTCTGTTCAATCACAGACCTTTAAAAAGCCCGACGGCCAGTTTCAGTTTTCTCCAAAACGGATTTTTTTGTCAGAAAAGTCACTAAATTTCATAACTTGATAAGTTGTAGCTTCCACAAAAAGTGTCTATCAATATCAGTGAATTAGAAAATATGATCCAAAGGAGTTCCTGTGTGCAGTTTAGTGATATAAATCACACTCTTTTCAGTAAGTAGGGTCCTGGAGAAGCGTCCATATGAGAATTTCTCTTAAGATCATTTGTATGTGTGGCGTTATGAATTAAGTGCCACGCAGTGAAACTGTAATATAATAACTACCAAATAGTTTCTTTTCCCTCATAATCTTTATCACAGCAGCATTACAAAATAATCAGATCAAACTCTTAAGTCCAGATTGCCCATCCCCAGACTGGTAAGCTTTCCAAGCTGTGCCACGTTTGAACAACTTTATCACTCCATTCCTGCATGCGCAGCAACGTCTGGCTGCAGACCACTGCTGCATTCCCCCCCCTGACTCATCACAGATAAACTCGGCTGTTTGGAAACATTTCTGGTCAGTCATGGCTGTTACCTTCTGCAAGTTAAAACTGGTTGAGAACTACAAGAGGCTTCTCCGTCAATCTGGCAACTTCTGGAAAACATCGACTCAATAAAGAGCAGAAGACCCAAAATTTGTCGTTTTCCCAACAAGCATGAGTAGCCATTTTCCTAGTCTTAAAAATCAGCTGGTTACAGACACGTCCAATTTACTGCAATAAAATGTTATTTTAGTGGAACAGCTTTTGTTTTTCTGGTTTTTTTTTTTTCACTTTTGTTAATATTTTTGTAAATACCCCCACTCTGAAACTTGGCCATGTTTTCACGAGGTTATCACCCCATGAGAATCTCTATGGTCCCACGCCTACTTAGCTGTAAATGAAACACAGATGCTTAAGTGACTGATGTATTAAATCTAAACAAAGTCAACTAAACACTTGAACACACAATTTACTACTAATACTAATAATAATACAGACGACAGTGTCATGAGAACATAGTTTCGTTCTTTTAATCGTCTCTTTTCTGTGCAGCCGAGCTTTACTCTCCGCCCAGGTGTTGGACAATAAGTGGAGACTCGATGTCCATTTGGGTTTTAGTGCCGAAAGTTGCCTCTGATTCTGGATCAAATGTCAGTTTTAGTTTATACAAGTCACTGCAGTATTTATGGGAAGAGAGCTCACAAATCAACAGAACTGATGTGATCATTTGCTTAAGTTTGCCGGGTTCACAGCTGAGTGAACGCGTTCAGAAAACTGTGGCAATGTTTTCTGCTGAAGGCGCATACGTTTAAAAAAACAAGCGAAAAAAGCAGAAGCTCCTTTTGTTATTAAAAGTTTTTTTTTTTTTTTTTTTTAAAGGAAACGGCCTATTGTGATCATGTTTCATTTCATGAAAACCAGTCAACGGGAAGCCAGGTTGACTCATTTTGTTGCACTCAGTGAATTTAACAACTTGCAGGAAAACCCCAACAAGAGCTCAGTTCGCTCACTTCAACATGGAGCGCTATCAACTCACAACAGTACGTGGTCAATGTGCCCGCTTTTAAAAACTGTTGAGTTATGTGCATCATAGTCTGTTTAATCAGTCTGAATATTGCAGCTTTATTTTTTTCTCAGTTTTACGATATTTTTTTGCAGTGCGATGTTCTGTTGGATGATGTCTTAATGTTTTCTCAACAGGTCGTCGTTTTCAATCAACTTACCTGGTTAAATAAAAGTTAAATAAAATGAAAAAAATGCTACAATAAATTAGTAAGTAACTTTTATAAAAATACATTTATTTTTAAAAAACTATACGATATAAGAGATAATCTGTGGGGAAAAAAAACAAAACTACAAACACGCTCCACTGCCTTGTCCCAGTGGTAACTAGAAAGAACCAATCAGAGCCAGGAGGCGGGTCTTAGTGCTGCCAATCACCGCTCACACACCAGCGGTTTCTCTCTGCTACTCTAAGTTGAGTCCACCGCAACAAAACTTGCTATGAATGCTATTGCTACTTAGCATGGTCACAGATAATGGCAGACAGTTTATCTGCCAATAGCACTTTTATCACCGCGTACACAAGTGTGATTGACAGCGCTGACACCCTCCTCCTGGCTGTAATTGGTTGTTTTCTTCCAGAAGCGGTGTATTTTTTTTCCCAGACAATAGAAACACTGAGAAGAATAAACACGTAAAAGCCCCATTCCTTACAGAAGTTACACACTGCAGCTTCAAGAGGAAATCTGGTGACATCTGCTCTCGAATCCCATCGTAGGGGGTTTCCCAATAAATCAAGTTATTTTCTCATTGGACAAATTATTGAAACAGTAAATGATGGCTGGATCAGCCAGTGAAGTCAAGCCTAAAATATTCCTTCAAACTGCCAGGAGACGAAGGGAGATGATGGGTGGAGGACGCAGACAGGAGAGCATACATTAACACACGAAGTGTAAAGTTTAATTTGAACAAGTTGGATGGAAAGGGTAAAAAAAATAAAGAGGGGGGTGGGTGTTAAAGAGAGAGGCATGAGATGGGCCCAAAGGGCAGCAGGAGAGGAGGAGAGGAGAGTTGGGACAGGCCGAGCCGCCGCATTCCTACACGTCACATTCCTCCTAACATCTGGCTGCAATACACAAGCTCCCTGTTACAGACCAACCCTCGCTGCCTTTCACAGACACATAAGATCCGAGGTCCCTGACCTGCAAACGCGCAGGAACATATGCGCACACAACACTCCGCCAAACTACGTTCCCCTTAACGAGCCAAATTCCAGCGCCTCAGATCAAATGTGTTCCCCTGTTCTCCGGTCAGTCCTACTGGGACCCTCGGCGTCGTCGTCGTTGCAGAGCGACTCCGCGGCAATGCAGCGGGGGGTAAAGGCGGGGGGGAGGGGTAGGGGAGTTTTCGGAGCCGAGCCGCTTCCTCTGTGAGTCAGCGCTGCGGCGTGTTCCCATGCGCTCCGGCCCTCGGCAGGCGAAACCCAATCCCGATATTTACAGGCGGAGGAACAGGAAGTACAGGCAAGACAAAATCTGAAGATGTGTGTGGTCCGTCTGGAGTCTCTCTGGAGAGAAGGGAAATCAGCACGACGTTTGGGGTTAGGGGGTAAGACGCTGGGAGACAGGTGGACAGACCGGCGGACACAGACCCTACTGTCTTTGAGAAGTGGGCTGGCAGGTGGAGGCGTCCTTCAAAAATCGCTTAGCACGACTACCGCAACACAGGCACGGTGGTGCGCCGTGGGCCGACGAGCTGCTGGTGTAAACGCGGTGTGTGTGTTTGTGTAAGAGTGTTTGCTTACTGTCAAAGTGGTCGTGTCTCTGTTTGAAGGTGGATTGTAGACTGGTGCTAAGCCGGGACACGGGAGCTTTGATCTCCGTGTGGCTCTGCTGGCTCAGCTTGTCCTCCATCTCGGCCGTGCAGCAGGAGAAACCCTGCGGACAAACCTTCAGCGGCGCTCCTGCAACACACCAGACACTACAGTGAGACTTAGCCACCAACACACACTCTGTTCAACCAATCATCGTCTAGAACAAAAACCATTGTAAGTCTTGGACCTGTTAACGTTTTGACACATTATAATAGAGTTTAGATCGGGCCTAAAAATATGCAATCCGGGGATTGTATTCAATCCAAAATGACTGATTAGCGTCTTTAAAGACAGACAGGAAGACAAAAAGACAGAAGACAGTAAGACAGACAGAAAAACAAAGAAAGACACAAAAAGACAAACAACTCAGCAGGGAACCAATAGTTGAGTATGCTTACTTTTTGGGATCTAGACTTTAAGGAGCTAGGTGAGGGGCTTCACCCTTCACCAAATCAAACACACCTTGGCTGTTTAGCCCCCTTCACCACTCCTAATTGTAACACTCAGCACAGCAGCCTTAAGCTGGCCCACTTCACAGAGCGGGCCTCTTATCCTGGCCCTCCTCAGTCTTGATTGATAGTTTAGTGCTGGAGCTCTTTTCTGAGTGTTGGGTCCTTCTGAAACAGGTTTAAAGAGAGCTCTCTGGATTAACTCCTCACCCACTTTGCAGGTTAGATGTCCAATTTCAGCCTCAGGCATATTGAGATGCTTATGCCTTAAATGCTTAGTTTTCCCCACCATCTCTGGCTTTTGGCTTTCGACTGTCATCCATTAATTAAAGATCTTAAACATAACCTCCACAGGCCAATGTGTCCGATTTCCTAACATGACCCGGGTCATGTACTGTTAGCTCTTCTAATCTGTTCCTGTAAACAAACAACAAAAAAACTAAACTCTCACTTTGCTGGCAGACAAAAATGCAGAAATATTTTTTTCCCCCATTGATCAATGGTCAACATTTCTACTGACATGGGAGCAAACTGGAGCCAGAGAGCGTTTTGCGCAACGATTTTGCTACATCTCGACGTAAACACTGCGTTTAAACCACGAACAGGCCGTCCGCTTTGTCGAGTTGAACGTCGACCCGCGCAGAGGTTCACGGGAGGATGAACGCAGCGTCGCAGCTGGGATAATGTTTTGCTTTAAACGTAGCTGCTGGAATTTCAGAGAACACAGGGATCCTTTCACTGCGTCTCAGCACCAGCCGTCTGCTTGGTTTCCCCCGTTGGCTTGTTCTCGCTCGCCGTCTGCAGGAACACGTTTCTATAACTTGATGCTGTGCCGCGTTTCGGCCTCATTAAAGCAACGCTGTCCTCATTTGATCGGGCCCTAGGTCAGCTTCCCCAACGAGCTACTCGCTGTCTGAAGCTTATATAATCCTCTACGTCTTAAAGTTTTGCCGTTTGTCGCATTACGAGCAAAAACTTCACAGAATTTTACTGGGATTTTATGACGGAGCAAAACAAAGTAGTGCATCTGTTTTTTGTTTTTGTTTTTATTTTTTAGAAAGTGGAAATAATTATGTTTTAGAGGAGAGGACAAACAAATAAAATGGATTTAAGACCGCAAAGACGTTTTTGAAAAAAAAAAAAAAAAGAAATATCTACGTTAGGAAATTTCTTGTCATTTTATAGAAACAGTGTTTTACTTCTAGTTTTAAGATAAAAAAATAATGAAACATAAAGGTGAATGGTTATATATCTGTAAAATGTGCTATTTTTTAATTTGATTAATCAATTACTTGTCAGAATAGTCAATAGAGAAAAAAATAATCGACTAAAATTAGTTGCAGCCCGAATCTGAAGGCAACTGGTTGCACTAGATTTCATTTAGCTGTGTCAGCATAAATGGAGGCTTAAAAACAAATCCAAGATTTCAGATTCTCTTTCTTACATTGCACTATTAAGACATGCTGTGTTGCTATGTCACACAATCCCAATAATCCACACTGAAGTCTGTCGTTGGACGCTCATAAAAAACGTGAATGTGTTAACGGGGTGTGGATATTTTTGCAAGATCCTGTAGATTAAACCAATGCTGTCTCTACTTGGACAGAGAAGGCTTATAAACATATATATTTTCTCTGGTTTTCCTCTAACACCACTTTGTAGGATTTTAAACAACTTCCAGCAATACAAGTATCCAAACAGTCGAGTGGAGGGAGGGATGCACCATGGCGCCATAAACTGGACCCCTCAGTCTGGGACCACATCCAAAAAACCCTCCGGTCACTCCATCCCTCTCAAATCTCTCCTCAGACCCATCCCTCTGCTTCCACACACACACACACACACACACACACACACACACACACACACACACACACACACACACACACACACACACACACACACGCATATATACCCCAGCACAGTTGGCAGCGCCTACCAAAACACATTCGCACATCACATCACTACTCGACACACGGCTCTTTGTGCGCTCCTGATTGGAGGTGCAGGGACACACACACACACACACACACACACTTAAAAGTTTTAGGTGAAACAGCCAGCCAGTCTCTCCTCTAGCAGGGCCCCCTGCTTGCCCACAGCAAAGGCGCACAATCCGAAGGCTATATCCATGTGGAAAATAGCCCTAGTTACCAAAGTACACAAATAGAAGTTGAGATGGTCAGTATTTCACAGGAATGTCTGCACACATGTGACACTGTTACCTCAAAGGATTCGCTTCTCGACGAGGTAAGACTGGAAGACGAACTGTTTTTTACCCTCAGAATGAAATAATAACCGGTCTTCTGAATGAAAAAAAAAAAATTTATGCCGACATTTCAGCTTCAAAGGCTTTTTTTTTTGTTTTTGGTTAATGCATCAGTTGTTCTGAACTGCCTCTGACATGAATAGTCCTGTGTGATGTCTGAACCGGCTCTCTGGTTTACTACGGGAATCCCTTCGGGGGATGAAGGTCTCTCTCTCTCTCTCTCTCTCTCTCTGGTTTCCCCAGTAATTTAGGAACTAACAAGACAAAGTGCCGCGCCATTGTTCAGGTGTCACATAGGAGAGGGAAAAGTGTCGTTTATGGCGCGGCGAACAAGACGCCGGCATGCTGTAAACAAACATGCGACTGCGTGTCGTGGCGTTCATTTGCTCCGCCACATCTCCTTTGTTTTGTTGGGGGTTTAAACAGCTCATAAAATCAGTCACTTCCCTTTGACATTGTCCTGTCGCTCAAACTCTGTTCTCAGAGGAAGAGCGGAGGAGGAGGAAGAGGATGAAGGGTGGGGCCGGTAGAGGTGAAAACGCCTCGCGGACAAAAAACCAGATTAGACAGCTCACCACCTCGTGTCCCCCGGACCGGACGGACCTCGTAGTGCCCACCGCCCTGCAGGCTCAACACAGAGGTCCAGGGTCAACGGCAACTCCTCCGAGAGAGGTTGTGTCCTCTGACCCCTCCCCCCTCTACTCGGCCAGCCAGAATATCCACTGAACAAGGTAATTTGTGCTTCAATCACGACAACAACCCCGCCAATACACACCAAGAGGAAACACACACAGAGTTGAGGCCAGAACGTTACGACCAATCACAATATTTTCCGGTTGCCGATAACGATAAAAGTGGAAAAAAAAATTTTCTTTTGCGGTAAATGTAAAACGGTGACTGCATGACACAGCAATCACACCCCCACAAACACACAAAGTCACATGAGGAAGAGGAACTAAGCGGCTCACCTTGAATTTAATAGTAATATTGTTGATTCTCTCACTGAAAAAACAGTGATAAAAATTGTAAAACCTAACAATTCTATGTGTTTTTTTTATTTATTTTAAGGAGTCATGAAATTGGAGTTTTTTATGATAACAAATCAAAACTAATTTTATCACGAAACTGATCACGATAAATGATAATCTATATGACAAATGTCAACCCCGAAATCCCACCAGGATATAACTGCATTTTGGCTCATTTAAAGCTAAACAACAGAACAAGACATCTGCATTAAAGACTTTAAGACCTTTTAATGATGCCTTCACTGAAATTTAAGAGAAAAATTATAAATATAGGAGATGGTTGCGTGATCCTGCTGCATTACAGTCAAGCATAGCAAAACTTGTCTTCTGGTTAGTTTGTGGCTCTTGGCTGTGGCTTTGTGTTTGTCATACTGCGTGTGACTCTCCACAACCATAATGCCAAGAATAAAGGTTTTTGTTTTTTTTTTGCTGGTGTTGCACAGAATGCATCCAGTATGAGTTGGCAAAGGAAGTGAGAAAATGGTCAAAACAATGGTAACCCAGACAACAGTCGATGAATACTACAGGTGAAAACGACAAAGACGACGACAGGAAGTGGTGGTAGGAAGAAGTTTCACCACAGCTCTCACAGCATGGCACAGTGTGTTATTAAAACGTGTTGAAACCATAGCTCTTCTGTAAAACTGGAAAACAACATTCCCAAAACACTGCGCAAGTAGCTGCTCCCAAGTAAGCGGGGTTTGTCGCTCCAACACCTGAATGTCTCCTCTGATGACTGACAGATGGCCGAATTAGAAATATATCTAATGCGGCTGTGTTGGAGAACATTTTTCCCCCCCTGACATTAGCAGAATATTCACAAAGATTTGCACACGTTTGTAATGGAAATGCAGCTGCTGTTTGGAGACGGGCCATCACTGAAGCCTTCCTTCTCAGTTTCCATAAATATTAGTAAATTCATTGAAAACACATCAACTCTCGACATCGAAGAAAATGGTTGAATTTGATTAAAAACAACAATAATAATTCGGGTTTCTCTGAGTCATCTGTGAAAGTAGAAAACATGTTGAGTAGCTGATAGTATCCAAAACAGCTCAGGAATGAAGAGGTAGACGTAATTACATAATTGGTAATTATAATGAAGCTCCCTGCTGCAGCATGTGAAGGAGGACGGCTGCCCGTCTCCAGAGTTGTAAATCTGCAGCTCCTGTTGCTCTCCTCTGTCTAAATGGGGAGAAATCATCAGACAAGTTAAAGGATGGCCCCGACTTTCATCTCTGCACCACATCTTGTCACAGACTCAGAAGCGCTGAATAGGGAAGCGAACGCAGCAGCTGCCGAGCTCTGAGGTGTGAAGTTTTGATCTGCGTGACATGCTTTGAGAGAACAATGTTCGGCTTTCTGTCGACGGGCAGAGAGCTGGACTGGAAGGAGTAACCATGATGACATAAGGTGCTTATGTCGTTATGAAAAACGACTCCTTCCTGTTGTAGCACCGTTACAAAAACCCAAACTGTTCAAAACAAAATGAAACCCAGTTTCTTTCATCTGATATTTTTAAAAAGATGTTTTTCCACACGCTGCTCTGTTAAAAGCATTTCTGGAAAAAATCTCTGATGAGGTTTCTTGGTAAATAGCTGCTGCAAACCGTTCAGCTGAAGAACCAAGCCTTTAAAATAAATTTTGATTTATTTTTTTGACATAAACCAAAATTAAACTTGTTTGGCTTTTATCGACTGTTAATTTCTTGGAAAACCAATTATGTTGTCGACGTTGGCAACGGAACGTTGAATTAAGTCCAACAAGCTTGCAGCGTCGTTCCGTTTAATTAGAAAACTAGAGAAATGGCCTTGCATCAGAAGTTTTCAAATTCTGACAAACTGCTCAAAAATCAATCAATCAATCAATCAATAAAGTGACAGCTGCCCTCTCTGTACTGCTCATATTTTTTTAGCAGAAAGTTGAGAAAAATCCATTTCCATTGCACCCTAACCCCATTAAAAGAATTCCTGTAGTTGGGTAAGAGCTCGGTTTTTATTTAGAGGACGAACGCGCACACGGGGGAGTTCAAACATTCATGCTCTGCTGCTCGGTGCGACCGCAGACTCCCGCTTAAAGCCACCGCCAGCAGTTTCAGTCTCACCAAGTGCTCCCGTCTAAATACCGCTAATGCTCATCTCCACCGAGCACCAAGACATTCGCGTCACTGCTGGAAATACACAACAACAGAGCATCACACAACTATTGAGTGTGATGTTTAAGTCTCTTATGTTCCTGTCCTCTTTGGAATCACGCAAGGATGAAAACAGACAATTATTAAACCCGATGTTCGTATGGTAGCAATCAGGGCAGGGCAACACATCCACCTACTCTTTGTACGCTTTATATATGGTAAGTGTCCAGCTGTTCCAGCCAGGACAAAAGTTTTTTAGGCTTCAGTGCATAGAAAAAGTCCAAAAGAAACAAGACGTGCTGGAAGGGGAACTCCTCTATCTGAATGATGTGCTTCAATAAAGTGGTATGTATAAAAAAGAAAATAAAACGCCCACTGCTGTTTTCACATTTGTCCTTTTAAGAGGTTCACTTTGCCCCCGCTTAGTTCTCCATAACCCTGACTAAATGACTCACTTTGCTCTTTAAGTGATTGTTTGGAGTTTTGCGTGGGTTTATTTACAGGTGACATAAGGAAGAGTCAAGCGTTGCGAACCTGCACAGACAAGCCAGGCTGACGAACGTTTCTCCCCAGCCCGTTTAGGTTTATGAGTAATGTTTAGCTTTGGGAAAACCGAGTGTTTATGCACAGAGTGAAGGGAATGGAGTTTGGAGCAAGGCACTGGCAAAGTCAAGAGTTGTGAGCAAAAGTGCTCTCAAGACACGTCTACGTCCGGTCGAAGTTTGGTAGCTTCACTGAACTGGGATCAAGAACCGCACCGTACTTTGGCGGTCAAAGGTACGGCTTTAGCCGGTCAACCTCTCATGGTCAGGTAAGCAAGGTTGCTGGCATCAACTAACTTACTCATCCTCCGTCTGGTTAGCTAGTAACAACCTGTTGAGTTGGTTGCATAGCAGTTTAATGCTGATCCAACAGACTAGGGTGTACTTCACAAAGGTACGCGTTTATGGCCGCGGAGTCATAGACGCAGTGACTCACACAGGAAACTGTTCAACAAGTATTCACACTGAAGTCGCAACAACTGAGATCATCAAACTTGCTGGCATCCATCAGGATTGTAGGCAATTAATGAATTTGTCATAACAAATGAAGGCAATTGGTAGGCGCGACTAGAAAATCTCAATTGTTCAGGGTGGAGTTGGAAATTAGAACAACAGCTCAAGAGAAAATTGTGGATAATAGAGGAAAGGCCACGTCACTAGTTTGGCAGAATTTCAGAAAAATTAATCAATAATCATTGATAGACTAATTTGAAATGCTTGTATCGGGACATGTTCTTCATGTTGCCCACCCCTCCTATAGCAAAAAAAAAAAATCTTTTCCCACCAAATTGGTTAACTTGTTTCTACCTGCAATCAATCAGAATTTTATGAATTTCTTTGGGGAGAAAACAAAATCCCTGATGTACAAGTAGCTTAAAGAAGCTGTAGTGATTCTATAGATCTGGTTGTGGGGAGATTTGAGGTGAGCTGCCATGCCTCTCACACAACTTTCAAAGGACGGACATCCCTGGTATAGATAAGATTGGCAGAACAGCAGCAGCTCCCAATCAGAACCCATTCTTCACTGACCTGCAGCTGCTGAAAACAAGCTAGCAGGCTGAAAATAGACCGACTATCCTGAGCGGACTCATTGTTGCGGTTTCACACCTTGACTGTGTATGCAGCTACATCCTGCTTCCAAACACCCTAGGTTACTGCTGGACGGCAGGTCAAAACCAGATCCCAAAACATTTCAGGAAACTGGCATCATAAATTCTTTGATTAGGACCTCCATCCACTTGAAACAAGAGAAGTTAAAGTAACGGAAATCGGATGAGTTTGAGCTTTATCACCATTTTGTCGCCAGCTGTTTGGAAACAAAAAGTACCATAAAATACCTAACAGCAATTGGCAGCCTTCACACTGACAAAAACACACTCTGGACACAAGTACAGAGAGAAAAGGACTCAAACTGAGACATTTTAAGGATCAGGGAGGTCTTTAAGTTGGAATTAGAGTCCACACAGTAAATTCACAGGTCAGTATAGTCTTTGTGGTATGAAACTTAAAATTATCTGCAAACATTTTGCTCATTTACAAATTTCTTCATATAACATATCTAAAATATTTAAAAGAAAAGGAAGCTTGGGAAGCTGAAAAACCAACTCTAGTTGACCTGCTATTGTAAAGCAGCCAATCAAGGAGTTCCAATAAGTTTCCTTTGCACTGATTGGCCGTTACCCCAAAGAGCAGAAGTAATGAAGACTGTACACATTAGCTTTTGTGGTTATGCTAATACAGTGTCCACTGTAGGGATTCATGTATTCTATGGTACATTTGGTGTTTTATTATCAGGTTCTGCTGTAAAGACACCAAAAACAGGCAAATTGCAAAGTTGAGCTCCAAACAAAATCTTAAAATATCATCTGCTGCACAGCGACTACTTTCACACATGGGATAACACTGTTTCTGCTGAGGTTACGTAGGTATGGACTATATAAGGATCCTTAGGGAAACATTTTAAATGCAGTTTTTATATATATTCTAATGTTATGTCTTCAAAGGGAGGTCAGAATCTGTTACATTTGCCATCAGCTTTACTTAAAGTGGATTTTGGCCTCAAAACTCTTGTCGGTGCATCTGTTCCCAGGTCTGGGGCGGGACAATTGATTTTTATCCATTAACTGAAATTGCCGTTTGTTAATATTTAATTTGTGGGAAATGTGGATTTTTGTTTCACCAACACACTTCTTGGGCTTCCACAGTTCAGAGAGATGTCAATGTGCCCAGAGAGCAGCCATTTTGTTTTACTGCATGTATTTAGCTAGCCTTTGAATTCATGTAAACTCCCAGAAGGTATGATTGAAACAAAAATACGTTTTTAAAAGGTCTTCCGTCATTTTACAAAAAGAAGACAAGAACAGTGAGAAATCCTGGATTTGGTATGAAACAATCAGAGATTTCCCTACTTTAAAAGATGACCCTTTCCAAACCAGTTGTTTGTGTCTGTGCAGAGTGGCTGCTTCTCACATGTGATGACAGAAAGGTTTGAGCTGACTAAATCATTTAAAAAGACAGAAAATCACACAACTAGAAGAGCTGCAGTGCACCAGAAATAGACTCGACTCCGTCTTAAAGCTCTATCAAAGTGGTTTGACCCGACATGCAGGAGGGGCTGACGCCACTATGAATCTTGAAAATCCCCTTAAACTTAAACTATCCCTCTTAGTTTTGCCGTAATATTCTGCACGCAGTCAGCTGAGTGTGGCTTACACGATGAGTCAGAGCCCTGGTGTCGATACGAGTCATGATTCACCAGAGGTTAACGCCGACGAACAACTGCACAGAGCATCAGTGAGTCCCATAAATAAAAAGATCTAAGCCAGGGAGGAAACCCCTCAGTAGTACTGAGAGCTCTGAAAGCACCAGCTCTGCTTATGACATGAGAGATTTATGCCACTCAGAACAATGCCCACGATCCCTTTATGAGTCAGGAAGCTCTGCTTTGGAGCAGTGAATGTTTTCAGCTTCACAGCCCAGCACAATATTCTGGGTGATGTCCGTTTCCTTAAATAAATCAAAACCGCTCCAAAATACAGATGTTAAAATATTAAATCTCCAAGTTACACGGCACGAGAAGGAAAGAAAGAAAGAAGGTCACCATAAGTCACGAAGCGGGACTCATTAAGCTGCGCGGCATTATATTTGGCTTTTTTATTTTTTAAACTGGGCACTTCAGAGTGAAGAATTATCGCATTAAAATGTTAATCTCTTCCAAATCTTCCCCTCTTTTCCTCCTCTGTATGAATTCCTTTCTAAAAGCCAGTCAATTTAGCAAACAATGCCCACGCTGGGATCCATAAATCTGAGCCTGCTGCCACCGGAGTCCATTTCTGATTGCCAAACCAGTCGGGGCCTCAGGCCAATTAAAACTCTCCATTTGTGAAATTCCACAACGTTGTCATCCATGAACATTTACCCAGAAGCCCCTGGGGAGATTCCACAACATTGCCCTGGCCTCTCGCTCTGTCTGTCTGTCTGTCTGTTGTCCCCCTTCTTCTTCTCTCTTTCTTTCTCTCTCTCTCTCTCTCCATCCTGGCCCAGCTTCTCTGGCTTTGTCTCCACACACAAAAGCTCCCTGCCTACACCACTTCCCAGGTCACAGCTTTGTCGCAGCTTCAGCTCATTTCCAAGTAGTCCAACAAGTCACAAACCACGATCCAAAACTGCTCTGGAGCTAATCGTTGAACTCTCAGTACTGGCCAGTTTTAAGGTATACCAGGGAGTTTTAAAAGAAATTAGGGTTTCAAATTGTATACTTTTTGAAATCGTCCTTGAAATGGGTTTCCAACAAAATTCCCCAAATTCTAGATTTTTCCTCAAACTGTATGATATTCTGCGAGGGTTGGGTGATTAATTGAATTTTTGGTTTATGAAAAAACCAAAATTTGTTGGTTTTTTTTCCCCCCAAACTTCAATTTCCCCAAAATTGAAGTTTTCTTCAATTTTGGGGAAGAAAACTTGAGATTTTCTCTCCCACTAACGCAGTCCGTGGGTTTCCACAGCGCACGGTGATGTCAGCCGCCATCTTGTTCGACAAGCCGTGTGATACAGTTTCTGTTTGATGGGATTCATTTGAATTCATTTCACCTCTATAACAAAATATAAGGGTCAGACTACGCTTCTGGGTATGTCAGGAGAACAAAGTGGGAATATTGTGAGAACTCCAACACACAAAACAAAGAAAGCTTTTTCTTCTCATTAAAACATTTTTCTTGTCATTTTAAGACATTTTTATAGTAAAATAAAAACTTTTACCAGACGGCCCCGATACGTTCTTCGTAGAACTCCCAGAAGGAACGAATGAAATAAACAACCTTTCGAAAATATCTTCTACCACTGAAAATCCCAAACCTCTCGTGACTGTGCAACTTTCCTGCTGCAAAAGAGATGCCAAAGAAAGCAACAAAGTGATTGTAGCACTCAGACTAATGCAGCACAGCCCCCTCCCCACCTGTTGCTGTACACTGCCGGTAAGCTGCCTGAAAGAATGCTACTACAATCATGATTAATCTAAATCACTGTCTCAGTCATCAAGATGAAACTGCATAAATATGAACTGAAGTGCAATAATCAGGTGGAGCTTTTATTTGAATTAAAACAACTTTAAATCATTTAAGTCCAACCCATGACTAGATACCCACCTGGTTTAGATGAACTAAAAAACAAACATCTAACATGTCAAAGCAGCAAATTATTGAACTGAGTTTTCTGTCCTGCCGTAAAGCGGATGATGGATGGACGTCATAAACGCCGCACAAAACTTTGGTAACTTGTTTCACTTTTTCCTAGTTAAAAGAAACCTGAGGAGAGGCTTGGGTTGCACAGGTATCAAATATAAGAACTGATTTGGTTTAAAGGGATAAACACCCCAAAATACACATCACCTCTTGTTATCGTCTATAAAAAGTAATCTTGAACGTTTTCCTGTCTTTCTCTCTTCCTTTCTTGGTGTCCGAACTTCATATCTGCAGTGTTTGTCCTGCAGCTTGTTTAAACGTCGGCTTCGACTTTGACACTTTACTCAACCCGCGTGCCCACTGAAGAGCGACAGACTCGGGCTGTTATTTTTAAGATTCGCAAAGAACGGCAGCGATTTTACAGACAAAGCGGAAGAACAAGTCGCACCACAGCGTGATTATCGCCAGAGACGACGGAAGCGGAGGGAGAGGAGGGGGAGAAAAACGGGGCACAAAAGACCTTCCTGGCTTGTTCCTCTACATCGGGCCTCCATCTTTCCACTGACTCATGGCACACTAATGAAAACAGACTTTAAAGGAGAAGATGAAAAACACTCTTTACTTAAGGCCAAGTGCTTTACCAAGGGACCCTGCACAAACACGGCTTTGCTGTCAGAGAAACGGCCTACTGTTGAGCTTACAAATAGGTCCTCTTTAAAATGTGCTTTGCGCTCTGCGTGAGACCAAATGGACGAGGACATCTGAGGGGGGTTGGAGCTGCAGGAAGGCCCGTCGTACCACAAAGATACAACCCCCCGCTCAAAACAAACGAATTTGTTGAAATTTTGAGTTTTACGTGAATTCCGACAAAAACAAACAAACAAAAAAAAAAAATACGCGTTGAGCTTTGGCTGCGTCTCATTTCAGTCGGATAGAAACCTGAAAAGTGCAACATTTTCCTAGCACCTAGCGAAGGACGAAAACATCAAGTTAGTTATTTTTAATACCAGGGAGTTGTTCACAATAAAGTTCCTAGAAGCCTTTTAAAAGAAAACTATTTTCGGAAACATGTTTGTCGTTGATTCAGACTGCGAGGGAGAAATAGAGAGCAAAACTTTCAGCAGATAACAGAAAGTTGCTCCTTTTTATTCTTTTGGACTCCCCACATTTTCTTGATTTAAAATGCTGGACTTGCACACACTTGGGCCTGCCACCATAACAAATTTTACTGAGCGATTAATTGTCTCAAAAATTATTGCGATAAACGATAATGTTGTTTGAAGACATTTTGACACTGATTTAATGGAAATGACAAAATAATGCATGCGATTTCCTGCCAAGAGAGAGCAAGACAGGAGGGCTCAGAGTAAAGCAAAGTTGTTTTGTCTGATTAGGTGTTTGACCTGCATTTGTCAAGGAGCAAGATGAAAATGTTGGCAGACTTTTGGGAAATGACAAACATTTTCTAGGAAATCCACACAAAGCCTCTAATTCTAGTAATGATTAGCAGTCCCTCCAGGATGTTGCAATGTTTTTGTTACACATTGAAATGAGTGTAGTCAAATTCTTTTAAGCTTTATTTTTGCCATAATGTGGTCTGACAAAAAGTTGGAATTGTCACAAACGATCTTCTGAAAAACAAAGTAAAAGGAGACATGATTTTAACAGTTGGTATTTAAATTATATTTTCAAGGACCCTCTTCAAATTGGATTTTATATGAATAAAGTCACATCTCGAAAAGTTGTCAAAGTACAAAACATGACTTCCACATTAGTCATTCAAGTTAACATGAACTGTTTACATAGAATCAGCAAATCCTACAGAATATCTCAATGTTTTTTGAAAAATAAAAAAATAAGACAAATGCTATGCTTTCATCGCGTAGTTTTGGCTTTCAAGAGACGTCATGAAACAGGAAGTTAAATTAGAAGAAGGCTAATGGGATTGGTCAAAATTCAGCAGAGTTGCAGTGATTTGGTCAGAATTGTCTGCTCGAGATTTGCATACGACGACTGAATTTGCATTAATAGTTGCAATATCCCAACTTCCTGTCGGAACAGGAAAACCTCGCTCAGCCCAGCTTACCAGAGTAAAGACAGCTATAAAATGTTATGCTATAAAATACCAATTTAAAATGTCGCCTTTCAATCATTTTGCTTTATTTTGAAACCCTAAAATTTGCTTTTACATCCACTGCCATCATACAATCACAACTGCCAATACAAATACGTAACCAGCTGCAGGAAAGCAAGAAAAGGTAAGAAATCTGAATTGTCAAAAACATCTTAAATTCTGAGCAGATAAATCTCTCCAAAATACCCGACCAACAGACAAATAGAGAGTAGGTCTGTCATGATAGCAAATTATGGCAATAAGCAACAATTATTGTTATTTTGAGACCATTTTAAAGTAATATATTGATATTTTACTAATAATGGAAGTTTGCCAGCTCAACGACTGATCAATTTTAAATGAATACTAGATCCTGGAACTGAAAACACAGCAACCAAAAACAATAAGTACAAACCACACACAACCAGTACCATGAAGAAAATTGATTATTATGACGTCTCCAAGCAAAATCTGTATTTCAAAAAAATATATATATTAGAATCAAAACTACTGGAGTCATTTTAAATTTACCATGAGATTAATTAAAGAGCGGCTGATTGCGACAGGTAAGGAGTTTTAAATGAGCGTCTGAATCTGACCAGATGTTGAGGCAGGACAGAGGCCTGGCGAAGCCCCCCAGGCAGAATGAGGTCAGGTACAGGATCAGATTTCTGGAAGCTCAAAGCCACAAAAGAGCAACAAAGATTCTGATATACCTGTTGGGCTTTAGGAAACTGGACACCGGCGGGGGCAGTGGGAAGAGAACCACTCATCGCCGCCTGTCAAAGGGATCTCGAAAGCCTAAACCGTACGCTACAATGGTTTAATGGGGCCTCGGTCATGGATGGCTCAGTCCGTTCCCGATGACATGCTCTAAATGTGTCAATAAATCAAAGCTACTTGCTGCCCAGAAGATTCCCATTATTCCAAAACCCTGCGCAGATTCCTGCATTCCCACACTACTTGTTTTATTGCAAATAAAAAAAAAAAGAAAGGAAAAAAAACTCATCTAATGATTTGCAGATTTGGAGCCATCATTGTAGAAAGTATTTGATCCTTTCATGTGTGGGTTTTTTTCCCCCTCTCTTTACAGCCCCGCTCTCCGGTCGGCGCGAGGCCAGAAGGCTGTCTGCCGTTTGAAAATCAGAGTTCTGACGAGCTGCTTTTAACACATGGTATCAAACACACAGTTATGTGAAGCGGCTGAAGACGCGGCTTGTTCTTCTCTCTTGGACAAGAAAAAAAAAATAAAAATAAGGGCTGAGGTTTCGATCTCCAACCCTGTAATTTATAAGAAAATGAGTCCAAGAACGAGCACCGCAGAGCGGGGACTGCGTAAATATTAGGAAACCTATTAGGCTCGCTGCGTTTTGGATATGCGAGCTGAGCGAGAGCCTCGTCATCAGTGGGCGTCTTGATGCAGGCCTTGGGAGTGATTAGTAGGAGTTACGGCTCCTCTGGCCTGCGCCCAGCGGCGAGGCTTCGGCCCAGACGCCCCCAGAGAGCCCCTGGCTTCGCTCCCCTCCGAACCGCGCAGGCCTCTGACGAGCCGCACAAACCCAAACGATGACCACGACTATCAACGCCGACACGCAGCGGGGCCGTGGCTGCTCCCAAGAAATTAAAAACCTCCATTAACCTCGGTAGGGTTACACCTACACGCCCACACACGCCACTGGAGAACTATGTGGTGACATGACTTCACACTCCACTCTGGCAGGCTGAGATCAGAGCCGGTGGCTGTTTGCCACACTCCTCACAGCTGGCTGAGTGACACCACGAGCGAGACGAGCATCACAAAAGAAACAAACCACTGCTCAGATATCAGAGGGGATGGAAGGAAAAAAAAAGAGAGAGAGATGACAACGGACTCGAGAGAGCATCAGCAGTGTCGATTGTTTAAGAGGAGATCACGTAGCGCGACACAGAGCCTCGGAGGAGTTGTCCACAAGCAGCCGCATGGGTGAACTGATCCGAGGTTATTCTGGATGAAGTTTTTTCCTGACTGATATGGGTTTCAGTTTTTCCTTGAGGTCTGAGCTGCTGATTTAAAAACAATGCACGTTCTTCTCCTCCAGCTACTAAAACCAACAAAGTGCAGCAGCTTGTTTTCCGATAAGAGTTTGTAGTTCAGAAGGATAAAGCTATTCTCAGTTTTAGAAACAAAGTATGATCAGTGCTGCCACTCCCACACCTGTTGCTTCATATTGCCTTGCAACTATTTTGAACAGGTAAGGAGATTTCAGGCGGGAAACCTCAAAAAAAAAAACTCTCAAGACCAAACGTGAGTTCAGAGGAAACAAACATGGCCGACCGAGAAGAAGCGGCGGTGATAGTTTGTGGACTTTGTCTAATAGAGAAAAACAATAGAAAGAGACGTCTACAAAGTCCACCGAACTTTCTGATGCACCATAGAAGTTGGTTGGTCGTCAGTGTTTCCGTCACTTCCCTTTCTGATTGGCTACACGTCGCATTCAGCAGGCTGCGTTCTCGTTTGTCCGCAGGCATCCAGCACTGATCTAAAATCAGGGATATTCGGCAGAGCGATGCTGACGTCCACATCGCTCTTAACGCACCACACACAACACGAATAACTCAAGATTATCTTGATTGGTCATTTCAACAATCAGATAGATTGTCGGAAAGGGAACATTGGGAAAAAAAACAACAAAACTTGTTATTCAAGTCTATGTATTTAAGCTGCAAATGTATATTTTAACTGCAAGAATATATTAGCTTTGGAAGCAGTGTGAATTTCTGTTCAATCAAAGCAACTTGATAATGGGTTGGAAATTTTGAAAATGTTGTATTTCCATTCAGGAATCTCATTCTGACCCATGCCAATTGTAAGTCAAGTGTTTTTTAAAGTTTCATAATGAAATAGTGGGGAAAAATATACACTTGGTACAAATCATAATTATAGGGAGTTTGGTGCCTCAGGCGATGTTTATCTTGGAAGAACATCCTCCACATAGTCACATCAGCACATATTCTGAACCAGGAAAGCCAAAAGAAAGCCCAGCAAAAGCAGTGGAGATTACAGAGAGGTGTGTTAGAAGAAGCCAAGAAAAAAAAAAAAAAGAACCTGTAAGGAACAATAGAAAGGAGCAAAAAAGAAAATAAAAAATTATCACCCAGGGATGAAGACAGGAAAAGAAGAGAAGAGAACAAAACCTCCCGCAGGAGCAGCGAGACAGGGAACAGCAGGACAAGAACATGAACTGACATGTTAGTCAGGACAGATGGGGAGGAAGAGAAATGGCCAACTTTTAACAGCCTGCAAACAGGATGTGTTAACAGGGAACTTCATTGGTGGATGTGGCAGGGGGGAGGGGATCGCTCGGCTCGAAATACGGAAAACCACAAAGCCAGATCAGGATTTCTCGCAGTTTGCTGTGGCCATCAAAAGGATGGAGTCGAGTTTAACTGTGGTCACCAATGCTAAGAATACGCTGATGTGGGAAACCTTTATTAAATCAAGGTGAGGCAGCCATATGTTTGTAAAAATGCATGTATGTATCCAGTCAGATTCAAATATTCCTTGTGGACCAACTCTTCCCCTGGAAAAAATCACTTTGACCCAGAGAAAGAAAAGCTTTCCTGTCAGTCAAATCCTCTCTCGGCTCTTCCAGCGCTCTCTTTGTTGCCCTGTGTTCCCAGCTCCGGGACTCCTGTGTGCAGGTCTTGGTGGTCCGGTGTGGAATGTGTTGAGAGGAGGGGAGGGAAGGCGAGCCTTAAAAAAAAGAAGAAAAAAAAAAAAAAAAAGAGCGAGACGGGGTGGGGGGGTTGCTCAATTGTTCCCACACAGAGCATCCACCCCCCTACTGATCTGTCGCTCACTTGTCCTTTTTCGTTGGGGGGACTGAAGGCACGGACCGAAGCAAAGGATGTGAAGTGATGGAATAACGGACACTCAGCCAACACACACACACACAGCTATTGAGCTGATGCTACACTCGGAGCATACTAAATGAGCGTACCAGAGGAACTTAACATTCCCCTGTTGCTGAGGACTTTTCCTAAAGACTAAACAAGTTCTTGGATGTCAAAACTATTTCCACACAGCTAATTTCTCTAACATTCCTGTAGCTTTGCCCGTGCTCGGTCTTGTGTTGGGAAGGCTGAGATATGCTGGTTTGTTTTGGGATGGTGATAAAGCAGCTGTTGCCAGCCATGCAGCAGAAGACGCCACAGCAGCCCGGAGATCTGACGGTGGCCATGCCGTGACAGCACAACTCAGATAAGAACTGCCACATGTTTCCACCCAGTTTCCCTTCTCTGACCCCAACTGGACACGCACAGGGCTTTTCCGGAGGCAGATCTGTGAACGTGAACCACAGTTGCGTGTTTCTGCCGGAAGAATGAGATTCCCTAACGCCAAATCCAGTCGGGCGCTGTGGCATACCAGGTTCATCCGCACGAACCGCGACACTGTCCATGGCCTCATCCCACGTTGCCTGATGGCGGTCAGAGGGGCTGGTAGCGCTGCTACATGGAGGCAGATGTGGCTGTAACCCAAGGACCGAGTGTAGCGTACAGGCCATTTGCCATTTCAAAGGAGCAACAAACATGGTGGATAACGGGTGAAGGTACCACATCCCGTCAACGACACATTAATTGGTTTCCAAAAACCGATGAAAACAGGTCTTAGCACTCAATATTCAGAGGCAAATGAACCAAAACCTGTTCTAGAACAAGAGCCCCCCCCACCCGACACACAGCTACATTTACACTGCAGGTTTTAATGAAATCTGATTTTATTTGTGTGCTTGTTCTTACTGCTGAATGATGTAACTGTAATTAGGCTTTTGTGTGAACGGCTCACTGCCCCAAGGTAGCGACCAGCATGCGCAGAAGAAGAACGTGGACACAGCAACGCACCGTTTACAGAAGTAATAATGGATGCGGCCGTCTTTGGATCAGTTTTAAAGCTTATTCAGCATTGAGAGCCAACAGGGTTGTCACAAAATCGTAACGTGTATGAAACCAGTGAAAAGAAAGTACAACTAATAAAAACTGCATTTTGTGGTGCACTGACTTCTGTAGTGCACCACAAAATGCACTATTTCTGTAGAAACATCTGTTTGGATGAGTGGGAGGAGCCAAGAGTTGTGGGATTGTGATGTGATGCACTTCATGGAAACAGAAAAGAACCAAAACAGAAATGTTTGTCAGATTTGGCTTCTTCTGGACATGTTTCAAATCAGATTTTTGGAGAGGTTGAAAAGATTGGAATTGAGACATTCAAACGTCTGCGAAAAAGTCACATGTAGGTTGCATACGAGTCCATTTTTAACTTTTAAAATCTTGATTTGGGTCACGTTCACCTGCTGGGTGAAGGTAGTCGGCGAGGCTCCCCCATCTTCACAAGACCCCAACATAATGAAGCTTGAACTCAATTATAGATCATTAAACTCTTGATAGGTGGATGTCAACACCAGGAACGATCAAACCATCGATGCTTTTAGCCGACTGGAAGATGAAGTGCGGCAAAAATGTTTTGTGTCATTAAACCAAATGCGCAAAAGCACAAGTGTGAACTGAAAGCAGATGTGATCTGTTTAAACAAACACAAACTCAATAACATAATCTGAAGCCGCCTCAGAAAATGTGCAGAAGAGCTGAATTGGTTCCTGGCACAGCGTTGCAAGGACTCAGCTCATCACTCAGGAATGTTATCAGAGCTTATTGCTCATGCTTTGGCTTTTGCTGCCGTTTTATTATCCAGCCCTGCAAATATTTTTTCTGTAAACAAATCATTGATATTAATGTTTGTCCAGCTTATTCCACCGTGGAAAAGGCTCTGTTTTGGTAGTGAGAACTTTTTTATGACATGAATGAACAAAGACTGAACCATAGCGCTGCTGTAAGAGGCTTAAAGACTTGATGCACACATAAATTAACTAGCAGTGAGTAATTTCCTGACTTCAGTGAGTCAGACTTGTAGGTGTGAAATAGCAATTCTGAAGTCCTAAATGTAAAACAACCTCTTACAAACTTAGCAAAGGTTAGACAGCTTCTACGTTGCGGTTATGATTTCTTGAAGGATGGAGCTTCACATAGTAAAACTCGGGTCATGCTGAAGCAAGAAGTTGGCTTTCTGAATGACATGTGCATCCCATAAGCGTTTAGGCATCCTAATTTTTATTTCTACAAAGCAAAAGTTTCGAGAATCAAGTAAAAATAATTATGTCTTGGTTTAATGTGGTTTTCGTGACTGTCCTAATCCAAGGCAATTCCAGTGCCAAAAAGAAAAAACCACTGACAAATGTTTCTTTGTGTTTTCACAAATGGAATAAAGGTTTCATAGCCCTGTTTTTAAGAATCTCTGTTTAATGTGAATTTCATTCAATCAGCAGCATCATTGACTGGATCCAAAGTGATGCAATGTGGAGCCTTGTTGGCCAGCAGCTTTCATCACTTACAGTACCTTTATTGTAAAAAGTAAGTTCAAGTACCGCCCTCCTTTCTTTAAAATAATGACATTAAACATAGACATTAGGTAATAAACTTGAAACATTCAAGTTTCAAATCCAGCGCTAATTGTCGCATCTTGAATGTGCCTCACTAGAAACCATTTACAAAATGTGTTTGAATATGAAAATGTTGCCAACATAAGTAATTGCAACTAAAAACATAAAGACACCCATACAAATTATTTCAAAACAAATGAGGACCTGTTAGAAACGCAACAGAGAAAAGTTTGAAAGTGGAAAAATTCAGCGTGTTTACGAGGGGTCGGCTCTGCTGAACCAGAGCCAAACTACCTTTGCTTCAGTAAATAAACACTTGTGTAAGGCTGTTAGATACTAGGAAATTGAACTGGAATGCTTTCACTTCCAATTCTCTGACCTTTGGTATCTTTAGAGCCATCAAAGCGTGTTGGGTGTAGACATTTACTACAGTCAGACTCCATAAATGAGTAAAGTTAGATATCTTATTTGGATCCATTGTGGTTACTCATGGTGACTGTAAATGAAAACAACAAATATTGTGTTTCAAATCATCCTTTGACATGTGTACATTGACATCGCAGTGATGCATTGTGCAGCCCTTCCTTGGATCTCTGTGTTGCTAAAAACTGTAGATTCGCTAGAAAACTTTTAGCTCTGGCGAATTCCCCTAAGCAGAGGCTATCGGCACTTGCCTTCAAAACAGAAGCCACTTTTTGGAGAAAATAAAAATAAAAATCAGCCAATTTATATTTATGTGCACAATTACCACCTTGTCAATGTTTCTATTCGTTTAATTTTTCCCTGGTTGTGGTAAATCCTTTCCCCATCTCCAGCAGGTCAACGGACGAGTGGGTTGAGTGAACACCGGACAGGCCCCCAATCAAAAGTTTGTGCATGTGTAATTATAAGTACCCCTCCTCCAACACACTTGAGTCAAATGAATAGTTCACGAGCAGGCCTCTGCAGGCGTGTTAGAGCAGGAAAGTGACTACTTTTTTAGACAATTTAATGACTCAAATATAAGGAAAGAACGATCACTAACTTGCTAATTGCTTATATTAGTGTGTGATGTGTGTTGTTGGTGTGAGGTCCTAAAATGTCCCCAACTCCACACTCTAGATAGCGTAGCATTGTCGATACACAAGCGACCCGACAAGCCAAGGCACTTTGTAGGGTCAGAAGAGGAGCAGAGTTACAGCCGAGACGGTTTCAGGATTTGACCTCAGCAGAGGAAGTTGAACACTTGGCTAATGGGTAATTTGTTAATTATTACAGGAGTGAGAAACCTAGGCACCTGTTTTGAGCAGAGCCACTCATCCTGATCTTTGGACTAAAAAAAAAAAAAAAAAAAAAAAAAAAATGCCTGCAGACCTTGCACCCTCGCCCCACCGCCCTTATCTAATCGGCTGAATGTCCCAGCAATGGCCAGCCTGTTATTTCTCCAAAAAGTTCCACTTCTGAGAAAGCTGCCTCCTCACCATTAGCTTAGTGGGAAAGATTCCTCACAATGTGGGACTGAAGACGACAACCTCTCCATCCGGCCGAGAGGCCGACGAGCTGTGGTCACGAACACTTAAAGTTTAGGTACAATGCACAGGTATGATCAGGAGATTTTACTTAATAAAGAAAAAAAAAGAAAAGAAACAACAACAACAGCGCATTGAAGAATCCAGCGAAGCAGTGAGTGCACTCACAAGTTCCCTCAAGAATTTCAAAAGCTGTGGTTTCAAAACTGATATCATCATACTGTTCCTGTGGTTTAAAAAACCTTCAAATGAGATGGAAGAGAAAGAGTCAGAGTAATAGGTAGAGGTACAACAAGATCTCGTGATTTAATTTAAACTCCATCATGTTGCTCGTCAAAGCGAAGTCTTTCCAGGAAGAAGCTGTCCAGTAGCTGGCACCGTGTGGCTTCATGTGGTGAAGTCACTTCAAGCTATTGTTACGACTTTGGAGTTAAAGATAAGCATTTTTGACTTAATACGTCGCTGTATCCATATTTGAGACTCTTATTTTGAAGCACAAAGGCAAACAGTTGCCCCAGTGTTGAAAGAGTCAGCTAATAAAGTAGCAATGGGGCATTTTTTTGATTTAACATTAGTGTGTTAATGTTCTTGTTTAGCTACTACTGACTGGAACCAATTCTAACAACAAGACTTTCCATGTTGATGTGATTGTACAGATTTCTCTCTCTATTAAGAGGAAATATAGATGTAAAAAGATATGGTATGAAACCAAGTGAGAGGCGAAGGGAAGGAAACGTCTGAAGGTTTTCATTTCTCTAAAAGGCGCCGCCTCGACCTAAATGTTTTATATTTAGTAGCCAGTTAAACTGTCTGCATACACTGCCTATGGTCCTATAAAGTAGAGAGAGCTAAATATAAATCTGTGACTTATATAGATTGTAGCCAACAAAGGATGCATTCACACCAGGCCTGTTTAGTCCGCTTTTATCAAAATCCAGTTTGTTTGTCTGGAAGGTTCGGTTCATTTGCGAAAGCGTGAATGTGAAATCAAACCCTGATCAGGACCAGAAAATCAAACTGTGGAGCACAAACCAAGTGTGGGTTTGGTTGAAGTGAACTCTGGTGCCGTTCAAATGCCAAGCGAACTGGAGAGCGCTCCAAAAGCAGGAAGCTAACCACAGCGCAGTGCATCATGGGTTAATACAACCAAAACACACTTGTGAATCTTGCACTAGCGGGAGGAATGGCTCATAAACTTTTACCAAACACAAAACAGCAATCCTACGAAGGCTAAAATCTCACACCACTCCGTTTTTGTTTACATTTTGTGTAAAAGAAAGTTGCGCTCCGTGTCGTCTTTAGACGTTTTCATGCCATTTGTCTCAGTCGGTTTTGGTCCAGCGCCACCACAGGCGAGGAGGTTTTTCAAAAGTTTTAGTTTGTTTGATATAGAAAACAAAGTACAGGAACACTGTCAGGAAACTTTCGCCAAAGTACAAGTGAAAAAGAACAAATGTACAAACTAATTGTAATAATCAAACTCATTGCAGATGAAGAGATAAATCATTGCTGTTATGATTTAAAACCAATTTGATAATTTGGCCCAAGTTTACACTGTGATGCCATGACAACGCTGCATTTTAGTCAAGGTTTCCACAAGGCGAGGGTCTTGAACCAGCTTACTTCTAATCCACAAGCAAATAAATTACATCTCAGGATCTTTGCCACTCAGCCTTTTGTAGTTTAAATAATCAAATACAACAGTTGCACACATTATTACTTGAAAGCCAGGCAGCAAAAACCACCATTTACATTTTCCATGATTGCCAACATTATTTATTCACTGTGTTGGGGAAATTTACTTCCCAATTTATGCAAAATATTCCACCACAAGCCACAAATGAATCATCCTCAGACAGACAAAAAAGAAAACTTGGAAGCCAAGTCTTGAACCGGTTCCATGAGAAGCGGTTCAGCTGATACCATGGGATAACGGAGGAATTTACCAAGCGAGCCTGCTGTTCCTCCGTATCACTTCATTCTGTCTAAACTCCAGCAGTCTGGGTTTCCACTGCAGCTTCACCGCCTAAAAAACATTTCGCCGACTCGTGTCTGGTTTCAGATAAACCGGTGGGTAATTTCGACGGCAACACACATTAATTCTTATCTGTTGGCTGCCAACATCAACTCGAGATGTTTGCGGTTCAAAATGCGATCTTTGAATGTCTGTCTCCACCGACAACTCATGTTCCACGTACTGGATTTATGGTGGTTGCGCCAAAGCGAGGGTGAGTCCAAATCTACTTGCATTAAAACCAGGACGGGTGAGTGAATCCTTTCTCAATGTGTTGTTGTCACGCAAGTCTATGGAGCCGAACGGAAAGAAAAATTAATTCAGGATGAGCATTTTGACAACTTCACCGAGTTAAAATTATTGCTTAATTATGAAGTTCAACCAGACATGTTGAGGGTGTATCTGGAGACTCTTAACAGTCTTTCCCTCCCCCAATGAATCGTTTACTACAGTGTCCATCAATGAGAAACACCCAAGCCTGGATGAATAGCGTCTCCCATTATTCAAGCATTCATAACCCCTCAACACATTTTGTTTTGTTAGAACCGCAACCTTCAGCGAATTTTATTGGGATTCAGCAGGAAGGACCACGAGAAGTTGTGAAGAGAAAGAAAAATAATCTGTGGTTTTCCACTGCACTTCTTGTGTACACAGCTCTGAAGTTGACATTTTTTGAGGCATGTTTCTAGCAGCTTCGCACACCTAGAAAAGAACAAAACAAAAATGGAAGAAACATTCTTCTTCTCTCGCCCCACAAAATGTGAAGCCGAAGCTCAGTCAGACTGGTGAGAAAAGCATCCATCCCCCTCATGCTGCAGCCACCACCATGTTTCACTGTAAGAATGGCGACCATGCAGGGACAAAGTTTTATCACGATATTTTGTGATAGTATTGTGATGATCAGAATGAATTACGTCATTTTTGGCAACTTTAGGTCACCAGTCCCATTAAGAGGTGAAATTTGTATCAGCACAAAGCAGCTGCATTTCATAATATTGATGCTCTCATGTAAGAAACAGTGGAGAAAATGGTAAAACTCCCGACAATATGGACAGTTTCAGGGTGTTTAAACACAAATATTTGTAATTTATCATGACAATGTTAGAAACAATTTCTTATTTTGATCAGAAATTTATCACGATAAATGATACGAATTTTTACTTCTTGTGTTCTTGATAAATTTCAATTATTGGTGTTTCAAAAGACTGAACGAAATGTTATTTTTACTCGATTCTTCACTGTCCACAAAAGCATCAATAAACATCAGTAAATTCACAAACACAATCAAACGCAGTCGCTCTGTGCTTCTTATCGATATCAGTGACACCCGGAGTGGAAATGTTTTTTAAGAACAGTATTTGCGTTTAAGCAGCTGTGAATGTTGTGCCAGGAAGTCCAAGCCATACAGTTACTACAAATGAAGTAATAAGTAGCAATTTTATCCACTTTTTTTATCGTTATCTCAAAATATTGCTATAAAATACTAAGTCAGTATCGTTCAGGCCTTATTCATCATGATGCACAGTATTTGTTTTCCTCCACACAGACCTGAAACAGTTAATCAGAGGAACTTCCTCCACATCTTTGCTATGTGTCCTTACATTTTCTTTGAACATGGCATTCTTTCACCAATAATTCACAAAAATGTAATTTTTGGAGTGCAAAAGGTAAAACAAATTCCTCCTGGAGAGGAGAGTGGTTGTAATATTTTAAAAAAAGTAAAGGTTGTGTCCCAATCCGATCTTGACATCGGTCCAATATTAACCAAAAAAAAAAAAGGCAAGAATTTGATTATATTAGACTGCATCTAAAATCGCAGACAGAAGCAGTCCGCCCCAGGATTCCACTCCAGCGTTTCTATCCAGCAGCGCTTGTATCCCACCTGCAGACCCACTGGTAAATAATAAATGATAAACGACCCAGTCGGTTGTTCTCCAACAACTATTGTTGACTATAACGTTATCAAGCGTTTTCCAACTTTCCACGCTACAAATAAGTAATAAAAGTACGCATTGTTTGCATCGATATTGTATCAGGTCAACATCGGTATCGGCCATTACTCAAAGTATCGGTATCGTATCGGCATGGGAAAAGTTGGATCGGGACACCTCTGAGGTAAGGGGAATGAATACTTTTACAAGGCAGAGTACATCTGAAAAGCTCATTTTGTCTCCGTGCCATCACACACCTGATTCTTCTACTAGCGGTGTTTGGCATTTACAGATTTGCTTTCTGTGAGAAACAACCAGAAAAAACCCATCAAGGAACAAAAAGGACCTAGAAATTTGCCATAAGATGACAAAATAGGCTGTTTTAATCTTAAAATTACAACAACAAAAAGCTCTGAGTACGAAATAGAAAGAAATTAAACCTTAGTTTTGAAATTGTGCACATCAAAACCTGATAGGAGATGCGAGCCGCCACAACCAAAATGTCAGCGGCCATGCTTGTAACAAAAAAAGAAAAACGCTGGAGCCACTTTACAGCTGCCAACAACACACTAATCATTTAACTACTGTTAAAATTAAAAGGTGATGGAGAAAGGTGGGGGAGGGTTTAAGTATGTAGGGCACAGAGGAATTTCAGTCCTCCTTCCCTGCTAACCCCCGCTTCCCCTCAAAGCCTTCACTGTAACAGCCCCCCTACCCAAGTTTCCATTACTTGGCTGCATCCCATGATTGGCTTCATTGATTTGCCCTCCTGCCCCCGTCTAATTCCCAACACATCAGACCCCTTCGCCGGTGCCCTTCATCCCGTCATGTGCTCTCGTCTGGGCCACGGTCGGCTCAAACAGAGCCAACTTTGACCGCAAAAAAGCGAGGACTAGCAGAGTCAGAGGAGAGAAATCCACAAGCCTTGTTCGCGAGGAATGTTTACTAAATCACCGCAGGCTGCCTGCACTTCACAGCTGCAGGAGCCTCCGCCGAGGAAGCCTGGAAATAAACACAGGCCTGGCCTCGTTCAGCAGGGAGTCGGGCTTTTGTGTCGATTATACCCCCTTATATTGTTATGAATTAGCTGCAAGTATTTCCTACATGGAAAACAATGTTTAGCCATGGGAGAGGTAAGATGTCGCCACTGCAACACCTACAGTATCGCAGATCTTAGAAATATATTCAGTCCATTTTATGTCTGACCAGTCCTGGAACTGAAAATCTGATCTACTTTCTACCAGAAAGAGTTTTATGTCGGCATACAACAAGAAAATGAATGCATGGTAGAAAAACTTTGACAGTTATTGTGGGATATTTGAGTACAAAACGCTCACTTAGTTGGGTTTTTACTTTCCATATTTTATTTAGAGATCCATTTATGACTTTCTGGATAACGTGGATCTGTTGAAATGTATAACCCTGGGATTAGATTGCCCAGACTGAACACAGATTTGTGATTCTGAATTCTATTAAGTAGAAATTTCAATCCTCTGCTTCACCTGTAAGATAGCTCCAGCTAAAAGCCACACATCCGACATAAATGCCACATGTACAACTCATTAAATCCTAGAAATAGCATTGAAATCACAAATTGCAAGTTTAACTTTCGAAGGGTGTTTTTTTCCTATTCGTTCAAACAAATCTAAATTGTTAAGTATGTGATAATGGTCATCATCTAAAAACACATAAATGTAGACTGTGAAAAAAAAACAAAAACAAAAAAAAACTTGGAAACTCAACATTTATCTCACCCTTAATAATTTTTTTTAATTTATTTTCAAAGGATAGAAATCAAATTTCATACTTTTCAAAATTCTGCTCTAAACAGTTGCTAAATGTTTGACTATTTCCAAGTAAAATTGAGTTACTAAGTTTAACAAGGAAAAACAAGCAAAATTTCAAAAATGCCAATTTAAAAAAAAAAAAATAGTTGCCTTGTGCCTTCTGTGACGTCACCAGAGGAACACGCTTGTTGAGGTTTGTTTCTGGGGAAATCTTTTTTTTCTCTTTTTCTTTTACCTAAATTAAAACAATTTATCAACTCCATAATCACAGACAAACACAAAAACACCGTCGTAAAAGCGACTAACGTGATTGAGATTCGTTTCACACAGTCTTGGCCGTCAGCTTTAATGTAACAACAGCTGAGTTGCTGTAGCTTTCAAGACCTGGACGAACTTAAAGTGATTTTTTTAAAGACATGTTTAGCATGTTTTTGTTAGCCGACAATAGGAAACGGCTGAAACAGAGACTAGTGAATGTTACAGCCAACTTAAGAGCGCAAAACAGGAGAAACGAGGAAAAATCTTTACAATGAAGTACTTCTCCCCTCCCCGCCTGCGGGCTTAAAAGCAGCGAAGAAGAAGAGTGAAACTCACCGTTGACCACCTTGTTGGGCGCATCGTTCATGTTGAAGCCTTTGGAGGTGAACGCCTCCCGAACCTCGTTACAGTTTTTCAACTTTGGCTCCGCGGTGGCCGAGACGGACAACACGGCCAGCGTGGAGACGACGCACAGCAAATGAAGCGTCTTCATTTTAAAGTTAAAAAAAAAACGGGGGGGGGGGAAATGTTTAAAAAAATAATAAAAGCCGTAAAAGGTAAAACTCAGAATAGGCGGACGGCCTCCCAGGTGTCCTGTGTGTGGTTAAGGTGAAGTCGGTCTCAGTTTCCTCATGGAGATTTAGTCTTCAGCTCGACAGAAACTTCATTCACAGCAGCTCCGAGGCAGAGCTCTGCGGCAACACATTGGGAGCCAGAAGAGAAACGAAAAAAAAAAAACACCAAAAAGAAAAGAAAAGTCTAAACCCTATTAAAACGTCGCGCGCGTTTCAAAGCAACAGGCATTAGTTGAGCATCAAGTCCCAGACTCGACAGGAAAAAAATAAAACAACTTATGTGCGAAAACGGCGAGCTGAGAAAAAAAAAAAAAAAAAACTTTCTCTCCAACTTGAGGCAACAATCACAGTCTCACACAAACTGCTCGGACGCACGGATAAAGCACGGGAGGACAGCGGACCGCAGGAAGTTGCCGGAGGGTTTCTTCTTCTTTTCTTGCTTTCTTTCCCAAATTTAAAGACGCCGTGGTTTCTGCGGCACAGGACGCTGGGCTGTTTGCGACTCGTACTGGGATCCAGATGCGAGTAAAAAAAAAAAAAAAAAGCCCCGGTGGACGGGCCAGGAGTGAGAGCGAGTTCCGGGGACAAAGAGCCGGAGAGCGGGAACACCAGGGCCGGAGTGCGGAGCAGGGTCCGTCCCGGCCTGGCGAGGAAGAAGAAGCACCGGGGCTGAAAACCAGGACTGGATCTGAGGGTGGAGCCAAGGGCTGGTGCTCATTGTTGGACAAGATAACAAAATGAAAAGAGAAGAGAGAAAAAGAAAATCTCAATATCTACCAACTGGAAAGCATTATATCTGTCAAGTATAAACATGAAAACTGGTGAAAAATAGATACATAAATTTGCATTACAAACTGAGGAGTCTCATGAGTTTCAGTGCTTTTTTTATTTCTTTACATTAACAAACACAAACATACCAGAACAGACCAATGTAGCAGAAATGGAAGAGGAATTATACACAGTTTCAGTTTTTTGTTTTTCATAAAGTCTAAAATGTGACATGCATTTGTCTCTAGGCGTGTCGCAATAAGAAATAAATCAATTAATCACATGATAGATGTAAACAAATTTCCACTCACATCATTTATTGTTTTTCTTTTTTCTCTCTCTTTGTACCAAAAACTGGATGACAAAAGCCTTCAGTCCAGAGCTTAGGTTTTTTTAAGGACAATTTTGTTCACACATACTTCATTGTTCAGTTTATTTGTTGTTTCTGTTGTTTTGTTTATTTATGTTGGATATTTAAAATGTCTTCCACTTCCTGTGTTAAAATTTAAAGTTTATTGATCTTTGATAATGTCTTCTTGCATTATTATACCATTATATTACTTTAAAATGGTCTCAAAACAACAATATTATCATTTATCGCGATAACGTCTGGGACAATTTATCGTCCATCAAAATCTGTCATTGTGAAAGGCCTAGTTTTATCCTGCCCTCTTTACTCTGATGCCCTTATATAAAGTCCCGTGTGACCAAACAACATTCCCAAATCTGTGTAATTTAATCTCAGTTGTTCTTTGTTAGAGAACATTAGAGAACAAACGGCATCATGAAATCAAAGGAACACAACAGTTGGGTCAGGGAGAAACATTTATGGTGAAATTTAATGAACAGGTAATACATAAAACGATATTACATTTCACCGTCATGTAAGGTCAAACCAAAACTGAACTTTGCCTTTTTGCAAAAACACTGCACATCGTTAGTCTCACTGCAAAACACAGAGGGAGCAGCATCATGCTAAGGGGATGCTTTTCTCTAGCCAGGACAGAGAAGCTAGTTAGAGTTTATATGATAAAGGAGGATCTTAAATACAGGAGAAAACCTATTAGAGTCTGTAAAAGACTTTCAGCACTTCAAATATACAGCCAGAGATACAATAGAATAGCTTAGGGCAAAGCAGAGTCATGTTTTAGAATGACCTAATCAAAGTCAAGACTTAAATCCATCCAAGAATCTGGGTCAAGACTTCAAAATTGTTGTTCACAGACACACTCTCCCAAAACTCTGACTATTTCCCAAAGAACAAACAAACAATTTAATCTCTAGACGATGAAAGCTGGCAGAGAAAACTTAACTGCAGACAAATGAGGTTTGTATAGTAGGGTTCTTACTCAGAAATAATCAATACACAACACTGATATCTTCTGATTTTCATTTGTGAAGTGACTGACAGCTCCGCATCATCTCCCTACCACCAAAAATCCGAATGAAACACATTGAGGTTTGTCATGGTAATGTGGCAAAACTGTCAAAACGTCCAGGGCTACATTAGCAAGACGCTACTGCACCGGACACGGCTCAAACCCTGACATGTTTCTGTGACCGTGGGGTGAAAAAAAAATACGGGCCTGTTTCTAACACAAACATAGAGGCCTATGTGCTGCTAGCAGTGTGTTTCTGCCATGCAGCCAAAAAACGTGGACGTGTCTGACGCTGCTTTCTGACTGTGACCTTTGCCTGACTTCTAGCACTGATTTTTTTTTTAAATGATAGTGCTAAGCGTTATTTATAAAACGTGAAGAATGATATGATTATTTATGATATGATTATTCAAAGCTTTATGAATAATAACATCGTTTTTTGATGAGATGCCGAGAATACCAAAGTATCATCTGCATAAAGTATGAAAATAGGGAAAAATGTTAAATTAGTGCTAAAAGTAGACCTTTGCTCTACTTTTAGCATAATTTTCTTTTCACATAATGCTAAGTTTTATTTAGCATTCATTCTTCACATGCCAGAAAAGAATGAATCACTGCTCTGTGAAGGAACCACAATGTACAATTCAATGTTTTATAAGTACAAGCATACTTTATTTTATTTATTTTTTATGAGAAACTGAGAACACCAAGGTGTCATCTGCATAAAGTCTAACAGCAAAAAATAGGTGTTAAAAGTCGACCTTTGCCTTAATTTAAGCATAGATTTTTTTCTTAGTTTTAGTCATAAAATGAATGAATCACTGGCATATAAAGGAACCACAACCTACTATTCAAAGCTTTATGAATGGTAGCATCCTTTTTTGATGAGACACTGAAAACACCAAGGTGTCGTCTGCATAACGTCTAATAATAGGGGGGAGGAAAATGCATCAAAGGTACAAAAATTATTGGGCACAAAGTTGATGTTTGTATTCTGTTATAGTGGGGGTGGAGGAGGGAAAGAAAAATCATAAGACTTTTCACCCCCCGTGTTTTGAACACGCCTGGACTTGTGGGGTGCTTCTGTGTGTGTGTGTGCACATGTCCCTTCGGTTTGGTTTGGAATAAGCGGCACTTGGCAGAATGACATTCCTCCCTTTGTGTCTGCATTCCTGAGGCAGCTCCATTCATTCTGTGTGACTGCGCCGCCGCCGCCGCCGCCGCCACTGCCGCTGCCGCTGCCGAGTTTGCAGAAGGAGCAGGAGGACGATGCTGGAGCCGTGCGCATGGGAGAGCGTGGGCCCGACCATCCTCTCAACAGACCCACAAAGGCTAAGAAAATGGTTTAGTGCCATGGTAATTAGACATGAATGAGCTCTGAATGACACGACATGTCTCAAGCGTTTCTTTTTTTTTTCTCTTCTTTTCTGCGGCTGAGGAATTTCCAATATCCAACTTGGTAAAAAAAAAAAAAAAAAAAAGAAAAAAAAATTGGACTGGACTGGAGAACTCTTAAGCTCCTGAATGCCAAAGTTATTTTGATTTCTATGCACTGTTTGATGACCCTTCCAGCTCTTGAGGGTACTGAGGGGGTCCAAATAACTGTGTGTGACTGTAATTATTCAGAAAAACACATCTGGAAGTGGTGGTAGTGAACAGCAACACATCACAGTTGACCTTTCACGACAACTGCTTTCTTTCAAGACCCTTTAAAAAAAAACTCTGTAGGAAGTTTAGTTTTTGTCACAGCAATCTTTTTACACTGAAGGACGGATCCAAGGATCTCAGCTCACTGACTATTTTATTGTCAAAGCTGCAGTATGTCATTTTCATTTAAAAATACATGTTTTTTTTATGTATTTGTTGAAACTGTCTCTATGTTGTGACAATATGGAATCAGACAGATAATCTGTGAAACAAAATCAAGCTCCTCTGCCTTCTCCCAGTGCTAATTAGAAACAACCAATCAGAGCCAGGGGGAGGGTCTTAGTGCTGTCAATCACTCTCTTGTACGCTGTGAAATAATCTGCCAAAGGAACTGGAACAAAGCTTACTTTTTGGAAGCACGCCTTTTGTTAGAACTCTTGAAATAAGACAAAGCTCTCACATTTGCACTAGGAACTAGACAAAACAACAACAACAAAAAAACCCACTTGATACAGTTTCGTGTTTTGCAGTTTATTTATCTTATGTCAACTGATTTTTAAATAATTTTGTTGTTCACTTGAGCTATATCCTAACTTTGGGATATAGCTGTACAGCGGGGGTAAAAAAAACCAACAAATAATTCCAACTGATCACTTCATTGATCAGGAGACTCTTACTAAGGTACATGACTCTTACTAAGGTACATGAGCTCATGAGTTTTACAGTAGTGAGTCGCAGACAAAACTTCCCTCCGATATCCTGCTGACTAACACTGAAGTGACCTTTCGCTCATCGCCCCGGGCATTAGCCTAAGAAAACACTCGGACCCTGCATTTCAATGGCCAGTTCTCAAGCCTCGCATTAGCATTCAGAGAGCAAAACCCCCCATCCTGGGCCGGCTGCTGCTCTCCCTGCTCATCTCCTCATAATCAGCCTCTCTTAACATCTCAAAAGCTGCAATCCAGCTCAGGGGTGATACTTAATATATAATATACTATTAATATATAATATACTATAATATACTATAGATAATATACTTTTATTATAAAATAATAAAAGTATATTGTTTTTTAAAAAATAATATACTTTTTTAAAAATATATTATTATTATTTTTTTTTATCTTGATCTGCTGGGAAGAAGGTGTGTGGGTGTGAATCACCACACCAGAGGGTTTTGGTGCGTAGAGTGTTTGCAGAGACAGACGTGGGGAGCTGAACTTGTTAGGAGAGCAGACAGGCTTTGAACGGAAACAATTGGGACTAATGAAGCTTGTTTCATTGTTTCGGCCATGAATGAGCGTCTGCTACCTGGCAAAGGTGAAAGTAATCAGGCCGGTTTAATTCGCGAGTTGATTGGCTAATTGCAGAGCCCGTCAGAGGAGAAGGAAGGAACAGAAATGAAACGGCAAAGAACGAACCACAACTCGCACATGGAACAATATATCCGCAGCACGGTTTGTCCTCTTCGCCACAGCGTGGGGTCCATTTTCTTTGGGTTGTTTTTTGTTTCCTGTGGAACACTCATCAAATTGTCAAACCTGTTGCACTTCACTGTGTTTTATTGCATTGGGAAGTTTGTTTGTTTGATGGTTTTATATTTTTTCTTCCCTCATAATGTCATTAAGGTTTTTAAATTTCTTTTTTAGCTGCATGGTCAACGACTTCTTTAAACTTGCTGAACAACAAGCATCTTTGCGACGCGGTGATTGAGAAAAAGAAAAAAACGCTCCTAGGATCTCAAGAGTGGCACTCAGGCAGCAATATGGCCGACCAAAGAGTCCTGCAGAGGACAGCAAAGAAAAGGCAATAAAATCAAAGCGATTTATTTGGAGATAGAGCTTTTCTTCCAGCAGCCTTGAGAGTTACTTGTTGCATTTTAACCTTTTCCCTCATGCTCTAATGATAAGTTGGGCATGAGTCAGGGTGATAAGGCCAAATTGCTTTTTTTGTGTTCCCTAATTAGTTCAGTCTGAACATAATTTATTGTTTTTGTGTTGTTTTCTTCTTCTTTTTTTTCCACTACCTAATCAGAAGTCGGTGGTTTCTCCGGCAGTGACGTAATCCTCAGTTGGAACCATGTTTGCGGTGAGCAGAGCAGCTCGTTCACCGCGATGGAATGGGCCCGTCTCTGAGCCAGACTGATTCTGTCACACTGCTGTTCTGGGGCAAACCTGCTGCACTCACAATGACATTTTCAGAAATGTGAGCTACTCAAAGGGGCAGTATCGTGTAAAACTGACTTTATTGAGCTTTGCATCATGTTATAATGTTATTTCCTCATCTAAAACAGACCTGGAGTGTTCATTTGACTTGTCCATGCATGTTTGAGAAATCCTTTAATCTTCATGGCAACCATTCAGTTGTACAAAATGCCTGGATGGACTTAGCTCCGCCTTCGAGGACGAAGCTCCTCCTCTGAGCTTCAGTTTCCGAGCTTCGGCTCCACAGAGCAGCCCTGGCCCACTGAGCTCCTGCAGACTAGCAATCAGCAAACAACTGGTGGAAGTGCTGAGCTCATTATATTCGCTGCTTCTGTGTTAAAGAAGGCGTGTAGTGACAGAGACAGAGGCTCAATTTCAAGGTGTTAAATTACTAAGTCAATTTTTTTAAAGTTACATTGAATATAAACAGATTTTAACAATACCTGGAGGTAACATAGTTACGTGATTGTATTATGCGCCTGGAAAATACATAATACTGCCCCTTTAAGCAAGTCAAAGATAAATTGCACCGTCTGGAAACATTTTGTAGCTCATGCCGAAATGTTCAGACACCTTGAACTTTTCACACTCCACATTCCAACCTGGAACTTCAATGCATTTTATTGAGATTGACTGGAACAAAACGAAGGATTGCATAATTGTGAAGTGGTATGGGAGAGGCATGCATGCTTTTCAAAACTGTCAAAAAATCTGAAGTCTGGATTGGATTTGTATTCGGCCCCCTTTACTGTGCTACCCAAAAATAGAAATCAACAAACCGTTTGCATCCAGAAGAACAAAAACTACAGGAGAGTATTAGTCCAGGGAGAAGACAAAGAAGACCAGGCAAGTACTTTATCCTCTGGTTGTACATTTCAAATGTCGATATTCTGCTAATGTAAAAAACAAAAACAAAAACAAACAAACAAACAAACAAAAAAAAATTATATATATATATATATATATATATTTTTTATATATAAAATTTTGCAATTGCAATGTTTCCATTAAATTTGAAATACAATTAAAATCACGTGAGTAAGTTTGTTCACATGGCAAATCATTATAAAGCACACCACTCCAACATCCTCCTCCCATTTCCTGTTGTTATCTTCATCATTTCCTCCATCAGCCATCAGTAACATCCAGCTGTTGATCACATGTGACGTGGAAAAAGTGTTTCCATTTCACTATTGCGTATTTTACATATCCACCTCATCCTAGCACAAATACAATGATCAAAAAACAGTTTTTGTTTTTTATTTTTTTTTACATTACATTACAATTTATTTTCGTAATTCCAACTTGCGCAGGCTACTAGTAGACATGCGGCAAAAGATTTTCTGTTAGCAAATGCTGGTTCTACGACGTGTTTATTCACATGGTGTGGGCAAAAACACATGCCACACTTTTCAGATTTATTCTCGTAAAACAATTTGAAAACCATGTGTTGCTTTCGCTGGAAATCAATATGAAATGCAGAGGTCTGGAGCTGCAACAGGACAAGATGGGAACAATTTAATAGAACGCTCTTTGTGAAGTAAAGCGCTAAACCTTTACACACTTTGTGGTATCGAGTGGCGCAAAAAGAACAAAAAAGTATTAATTCGCAACACAGAATAAGTGTTAATAATGCACTTTTTGTTGATCTTGATTAGAAAAGAGGCGACAGTCTTGAGAAAACAAAAAAAAGAGAGAGAGAGAGAGCTCCTCTGTCTGTCTGTCCTCTGGTAAACAAACCGTCAGCTGTTGCCTGAACAATGAACCACCTCCTGCTTGTTGAAAGCCGCTTAATGTCCATGGGGAAGCATCACGTCTGCAGCAACTGACACCGAAACACTTAGGACGTGTGAGATGACGCTGAGTGGCTCTCTGACATTAATAGCCGCGTGGCTGCGGCGGGAACACATTGACATGACCTCACGTGTTCTGGAGAAAAGTCAACAAGCTCTCAAGAGTACCAGGCAGTGTACACATACATATATATACATATATACATATATGTATATATATATATATCTCGGCTTGGTGTGGTCGTTAACAGACCATACCTGACCCCACCCTAATGTAATGACGGGTTGGGCTGGCTGTGAAGACTAACAGGCTTTAAAATGTGAATGTACAGAGGTGTTTCCTCGAAAAACCTAAAAACCCGCACACACACTGCTCTGTGGACCACTGGAGGAGAGAGAGAGAGAGAGAAGAAAGCGTTGGCTGACGTTAAACAAGTTGAAAGCAATTTTATTTTTTAGCTTAAGATAAAATGTATGCTTGTTTAATGTTTGTAAAAGTACAACTTTTACAAAAATCAAAGTTGCTTTCCTCCACATTTGTCAAAAACTCTTTCTCTTCCATTTTCTCCCTGAGCTGCTACTGCTGTCTGAAGAAAAGCACCCGGACGAAAACAACCAATCAGAGGCAGGAGGAGGGTCTTAGCGCTGTCCATCAACCTTCTGTACGCACTGCTAAATGCGGAGAAACGGCTTGCCCTTTTCGGAAAACTGTTTATCCAGAGTCGTCGGTGGAAATGCTGTTTAGCGTTAGCATTCATGACGGGCTACGCTCAGACCTAGACCCGCCTCCTGGCTCTGATTGGTTGTTTTTTGGCTTGAGCGGTGTATGGGAGAAGGCAGAGGAGGTTGATTTTTTTTCACACATTATTGGTTTTTATACTAAACTGTCACAACATAATGATATATAAAAACGTTTTTATAAAAGTTACACACTCTAGTTGGCTTTTACAGGCTGAATAAACACTGATTTATGGATTAACAGAAATGGAAATACAAGAAAACGACGGGAAAAAAAATAACTAAATCCTTCCATCCGCAAGTCAACAAGTGAGAAATAAAAATAATTTAGTAAAGAAGTAACCAAGAGAAAAGGAAAATATGTGATGTAATTCATTAAATTGTGCCAAATCATTTCAAGCACTTTTCTACAAATAATGTTATATATATTCTATACAAGTGAACAACAGATTATTAGCACAGGGGCCTCATACTTTTGTGTCAAAATGCTGTTTTTTTGTATCCAGCAACATAAATAAATCTATTATTGATTAATATATTTTGTTTTCATGGAAATTTCTGTCATAAACATTGTTTTTTTTCCTATTTAATTTAAATCTACTTGCAAACTAACTCTTCTACATTTCACACGCCTCCCTGCTTACGTGTACATACTAACACTTAGATTACTGTTATCACTTTAGTCAGACACATAATACTTACTTAAGGTGGACTGCAGGACTCTCTGCGATGGACTGTTGAAATGTCCGGGTCCACATTTTCACTCCGACTTCTGGAAGAGTCAGAAAATGAATGACGGACGGAAACACGTCTGATATTACGGAGTCATATTTTCTGAAGGCTCACCGCAACCAGATAAAACAAAACAAAACATTTAAATCAAATCATGTGTTATTAATGTAAGTGCAGAAATCACAGGAAGCCTTCTGATAAACCGGGTCAAAGTGCATCTGCAGAGCGGCGTTTTCTCTCCTCGGTGAAACCACTGAAGGATCTACTGCTATAAAATAATATTATTATTTAATGTAGGAGGAACTCCTGGGTCTGTGATTCTGTGTTTTTTCATTTCTCTCCGTTCTGCGGCTCCTGGACTGATTTTTACGCGGCTCCCTGACCAAACATGAATTAACACATTACCTATAAACCATGACCTATAAACTCAAATCCACTCACAAAAAAATGTTAGACGCAACACAAAGTGATCGTCTTTTCCGAGCTTTCCGGGTTTCTCCTGTTGTCATGGTAACCAGGAGCCCATCCACTCATTGACAGGAACTCTAAAGTTCACGTTGTATTCACCCAAACCTGCTTTTCAATGCTGCATAAAAACTCGACTAAATACAGCAAATGAAGACTGACTGAGATCCTGTTTTGCTGATGAGAACCGATAAAAAAAAAGAACAAGTTTTTTGACAATTTTCTTCAAAATTACAAGCAAACTGGACGTCATTTAGCAAGTTCTAGATCTATGATCTGGTTCCCATAACGAAACAAATCACAAAAAATTTGGAGTTTAATTAAAATACCTTAAAAATATGTAACATTTTTGCCGATTCTAGTTATTAAAAATTGTACTTTTTTGGCCTGTCGGCATATTTTTAGTTGACAGTTTTGGCCTAAGTGACAACATCTGGACAAGCCAGACACAGACAAAACATTTTTTATCCCTGAAACGAACCAAAGTGTTTAAAACCAGGACAGAATTGAATTTGAATGCCTTTTATTGAATTGGACTCACTTCTGCGTATAAAGTGGATGAGTTTGTCTGGGAAAGTGCATTGAAATGATGTTTGCTGTGAATGTGAGTTTCCCCATGTATGAATGGTGCAAGTTTATTAAAAAAAAAAAAAAAAAAAAGAAAAAGTTTTCTTTTTCCCTGTAAACCATATGATTTCCTGCAGATCGCAACATTTAATTGACTTTTTCTTTTGAACAGACAGTAATTTTAACTTTAAAAACGACTAAAAAGAAACCTAAACAGTGAAATGATCTCGGTTTATTCTTGCTCTGCACTTTCCAGCGAGTCAGAAAACAGTCTGGACTGCTGCTTCGCTTGCAGGCGGGAAACCTGCGTGGTATTATGATCAATTTGTCTTGATATGACAAGTTAAACCTGCAGCTCTGATCAGCGTCTCTCTGCACATCCATCCTACTTTTTCCAATACAAACAACACGGGAGCTGGTCTTTTTTTTTTTTTTTTTCTTGGCCACACTTCCTTTTAAAATCTCACTTAAATTAAACAAACAATAACATGAAACGGGACTTCCGATTTGTAGCCTAAAAACCCCCCGAAGAGACCCAGTGATTAAACGTAAACATGAGGGTTTGGAAAAACCGGCTAGCTGAATGCACGCAAGCACCATTTCTGTATATGTCATTTCAAAACTTGCTTTATGCAAAGGGCGAATGAATAAGCGAGAAAGTTGTAGCGAAGCGTCACATTCCAAAACGGCAGAGAGATGGCAAATGAACACATTTTTATAAACGTGGCACCGACACAGGAACACACACGCACACACACACACACATCTGTACAACTGTCAGGCTGAGTCACACACTTAAAGCTACCGGCTTTACAAAACGAAGCAGACTTTGCTCACTCTCTCACTCTTTGCTCGTAAGAGTGAGAAAGAAAAAAAACAACAAAAAAACAAAATCAGCCAGAATTCATTTAGTTCGTCATATAAACACCCAAACAGGAACGATCAAGAGTTAAAAAGAGATATTTAAAGCACATCTTCTGAAAGAACAGTGTGTCTTTAAAAAGGTAATGGAGAATTTTTCAAATGAGGTTCTGCTGAGAAGTAATGAGTCGTTAATGTCTTACCTTCTTCGGCATCTTCGATCCGGATTAGCTCAAGCTAACGGTTCATCAAGATTTAAGCAAAATCTGTCTCAAGAGCTCGAGGGCGGTTTACACAAATTATACTTTATGAACCATTTTAACATTAGTCATGTTTACATTGGGATATTTTTAACACCAAAGTCACAAGATTATTTCCACAGGAAATAAGAGACAGGAAGTGGTGCTGCACCAAAGATCTTACTGTATGAAACGTATTGAAATATTTTCTGTTAAAGGGGCAGTATCATGCAAGATAAGCTTTTTTTGTTTTTTTTTAGCTTTATATGATGTCAAAAACAAGCCTGGAGTGTTGCCTTGATTCCTTCATGCATGTTTGAGAAATCCTTTCATCTCCATTGCAACCATTCAGTTGTGCAAAATTCTGGGGTGGACCTAGCTCCGCCTTCGAGGACGAAGTTCCTCCTCAGAGCTGCAGTTTCCGAGCTTTCGCCTCGCAGAGCAGCCCGGACCATCAACTCGCCTACTCGGCTCCTTCAGACTAGCAAGCAGCAGTTAGCAAACACCTGGTGGAACTGAGCGTCAGCTGAGCTACTTCTCAGTGAAACTTTGGAAAAAAACATTGCTAAAGGGTCAGTGGAGGAGCCACGCTGTCATGACTTCCTGAAGACGGAGTTTCAGAAAGAGCAGGAGTATTTAAAGAGACAGAGGCCCAGTTTCAAAGCGGTAAATTACAAAGTCAAATTTGTTTTAAGTCGTTTTTGATATTTATAACGCTTTTATAACAACTAAAGGTTCCACACTTGCTTGGTTGTGTTATAAAATGACACCATGTGCCTGGAAAAGTCATAATACTGTCCATTTAAGAGTAACTATCCAGCAACAATGTGGTTGGAGTTTAGTGAGTCATTCTGGTTTGAACTTCTGGGTTATTTTTCGTTGTTTTTCATTCTTACATTTCAATATTTTGATCACTTTAATTTCTGGTCATGCTTAATGTTTCTGAGGCTTATTTGGTTTCCCTGATCTCACCGTTTCCCCAGTGGATCCATTCCACACCAATTAATCATTTTCCCTCAGCTCCTTTAGTTTCTAACAGATGCAACCCTGCTCTTCCCCCCACTGCTTCCTCTGCTTCCCGTTTCGGTCCTCCGCTTGTTGGATTCGACTTTTGATCTCCATGTCTGCCTGTTGTTCCTGCTGTGGCTCATTTCATTCTTCTTAGTTTACTACTGTAACTCAGACTCACAACAAATGTCACCTCGAGGCAGACCCAGTTTATTTACAGAACAATACAGTCAGTCTGATCCGATTATGAAATCGAGTTAAGGGTCACACATCCCAGCTCTAAAAGTGTTTTTTAAGTTCAGTTTATCTATGAAGCTGCCTTCATCATGCCTGGAAAAGTCACAAAGCTCATGAGGCAGAACTTGTCCATGTTGGGTCGAATCCGGCCCACCGTAACTTTTCATGTGGCCCTCTCGACTCGACAGACACGTGGATATGAACAGAGCCTTTAGGATAATAGTTGTGGGCTCAAATATTCTTGTATCAATCAAATCAAAGCAGTTTTTATCTGCAAAGTCCCAAATTGCATCCATCTGCCCCTCCAGTTTGTCACCATCCAGAAATCGCAGAAATCAACGCCAAAGCAACATATCCCCCGCATGATGCAGAACTGTGAGTTTATTGCAAATATTTTACAAATATGGCCAAAAACATCAGGTATAAGTTATGCCGACGTGTCAGTGTTTCTTACTACCTCATTGGCAGTAAGAAACACTAAGGCTCCAGCCGTCCTTCATGTGAAGTCGTGCTACGTGATCAAAACGGGGAGTAAGAAAAAGTCACATTTGTTATCACGCATCAAGACAAATATTGCGTAATTCTTTGTAAATATCTCTAAAGTAGCTTCACAAATTCAGTCATTTCAATTGCAAAAAAAAGAAAAGTCACAAAACACGACTGCAAAATCCAGGAGGGAGGAATCGATGTGAAAACATTTCAGTGGTATTTAGTTTTAAAGGAGCAGGATCGTGTTTTTTCCAGGTAGTTGTGCCTTTTATAGCACAATCAAGTAACAACGTTACCGTCAGGTTGTTATAAAAATATGACTAAAAAGAAATTTCACTTTGTTATTTAATGCCTTTAAATTGGGCCTCTGTCTCTTTAAAAACTCTGAAGAGAAACTTCACCTGGAAAAGAGGACGAGATGGGCCTTCCTGTCCCTTCGTCTGCTTTATACAGCTTAATGGTTGCCATGGAGATTTAAGGATTTCTCATTGCGTGAAAGAATCAAGGCCACAGATTAGGTACTAACATTATAGCATGAGGTAAAGCTCAAACAAGTCAGTTTTACACAACACTGCCCCATTAAGAAGCACTTATCGAAGGCAGAGGCCGCTGCTTATTAATATTTGAAGAGTTTGTTATTGGATTTTATCAACACACTCTGGCACAGAGTGTTGTTGATAGGGTTAGGGTTTTTTTTTTTTTTTTTTAAAGTTCTGGCCCTTTAAAAACAGTTGTGAACCAACTGTTAAGTTTCTGCCCGGATCAACCAATTTGAATTCACGCTAAATGAAGACCTGCAGCAGGTAAGACGTTTACAGCACACGAGCGTTCAGCAGAACCTCGTTTGAAGACAATTCTGGACTTAAGTAAAAGGTGATTCCCTACGAGCTGTCAGGTCCGGTGCTGGCGAGAGTCATGAGGGAAGATGGCGGCGGCGGCGGCTGACTCTCGGTCCGTCCAGCTGGGCCACCAGTCGGTACAGACAGAGCGGGGTCGCACTTATTTACATGTCCACAGTTTAATAAATAATCAGCTTCTCTCCTGCCTTGTCACTATAGAGACAAAGTCAGTATGTGAGCATGTGAAGCCAGAAAGTACAAAAAAGTAAAGTTTGCCAGCTGGAGGTTTCCTTATTTACAAGACGGGATGTGGAGTGTGCTTGATTTTGAGACGTCGGCCAAATTTGAAAGAAGGAAAACTATTGTTAGAGTAGGAGGGGAAAAAAAAAAGGGGGGGGGGGGTTTGGTTGTTAATACTTTCTTTGATGGGGCCGCCGGTGTTTCGGAGGTCCAAAAGATTCGTCACCTTCTACGTGTTTGTTAGGAATTTGTGGCTAAAACGGAGGGCAGCAGGCCGGCTCAGTCAGTGGCGCCAAAGCGGGAGGAGAGCGAGCGTCGCCGGCAGCAGCACGGGGACCAGGCCGCTCCTCGGCAACGGAGCCGCAGGTGACGGGGCCCCTCCCATCCCGGCGGTGGCCAGCCGAGGGGTCAGCAGCTGCTCCTGGAAGGTGAAGTCGTCCAGGTTGTCAGCGAGGTCTGAAGGGAGGCAGAGAGGAAAAAGACAAAAGTGAGCCACGTAGGAGATGATAGAGGGACGAGAAACACGAGGGGGACGGAGAAGTTTAGAACAAACACGGGGATGGAAACGGAAAAAACAAAGCCGTCCGTCTCGCCGCTCCGCGATGCCTTGCGCAGCTGTAAAAACATCGCCGTATCGGGACAAACCGGACCGCCCTCCCTGCCGCATGACGAACCGCGTTGTTTTAGTCGGAGAGACTACCGAAAACAGAAAAAAAACAAAAAAGAAACATAAAAAATCCCCACAGAGGATGCATGAAGTCATGTCTCAGACTCAGGATGAAAAAAAAAAACATCCAGAAACGTTTGACTGATGCGTGCCATCTGTGCGTCGGCTGAAACCTCACTGAATTATCTTTTATGACGCAACAGATGCTCTTCGCTGAAACGAGCGATTTGTGGGACGGTGCCGAGTCGGGGAGAGAATAACCCACAAGCACTTTGAAGAACGGGTGACGCTGCGCATGTTTTCGGTGGCTCGGCGGAGGATGATTTGTGGAGGTCAGAAATAGCTGAGATAGTATTTACGACAGCTACAAACGCTGTTTCCTCAGGTCTCGGTTTAAAACCGGCGGGGCCGTAAAACGGCGTGTTTCCGTCTGCGACAGTGGCGACAAACACTAAAACATGTTTAACATGTAAGACACTCTGTCAAGATACCTGCTGTTTTAAATAGACGGCTTTCTAATGATCAGTCTGAAATGAAAAATGCAGTTAAAACGACATATTTGCATATAAACAACTGCTTTTTCTCACATTAACCACAACTTATATTTTTACAGTTTTAGGCCAGTTCAGATGACCAACAATATTTCTACTTACAGATTGCCAGAATAATGGGAGAAACATGTTTTTGAGGGGATTCAAACTTTCTCCAAATTCACCCTACATTTTTATGTAGGCTACGTTTCCAAAAAGTAAGACTGACGTCCCTCATCCCGTTTCCAAAGTATAATCAGATTTATTTACGTCGCTTTAGGTGTATTTGGCTTCTTCGTCCCCGAGCGGCTTTTTGTCAAAAACAGAAAAACAGAAACTTTGACCAACTACTTTGTCTGGTTTCTAGTGGAAATATCTTAGCACACATAAAATAAGACAAAACTAACTTGCAACATGAGCTCATTTTTAGTCAATAATTCCTTTATACAGATTTTAAAAGGCACTTGATCCTCAGTCAGATTATTTCACTTATTACAAGGTATTTTTCTGATGTTGTTGCTTAAATTAATCTGCCAGCGGAACCACAACATTTTCATCAATATTGAGGAATTATTTACTTAAAACAAACTCTTATAACTTGCTGAAAAGTTACTTTTGCGTTAGTTTGGGCTAATTTCAAGTGTGCTGAGATATTTGCACCAGAAACTAATCGAGACAGTTGCTAAGATTTGGTGTTTTCGCAGCGTTCAGGACTTGATAGTGATCACGTTACCAGCTTAAGTCAAACTCTTAAAAAGACATTTTGCTTTTGTTCTGCGATCGAGTAACACAATTTAAAACTTAAAACTATTAGGACTAATTTTTGGAACCTGTTAATGACCAGATCATTTTTGACATGTTCTGATTCAGAATACCGACAAACTTTCTTTTGGCCGTGGAACAGCCAACCTGACTATTGAGTTCAACAAATCAGAAATTGAACTGGGTTTGTGACGTGAGACTAGAACCAGGTAAAGTTGGGTATGTCGATAGAAAACGCAGTGTAAAGTTTGTTTAATAAGGCTGAGCGCTTCCGAAGAGAAGCTTCATATATTTTTTTCTGACTCCCCTTCAGCTCATTTGACCGATTATTGGCTTTGAAAGTGTGAGGAATGTTCTGGTTCCATTGTGGCCAAAACAAACACACCGAAACACGCGTTTCTCTCTCTTATCATCTCCAGGTCATTTTTGCTTTCATTTTATAAAAGAAAATGCTCAGATTCCTTGTGAAATAGTGGCTAAATAAATTTGGGAAAATTTTGAATTTTTCTAAATTTGGCAGCAGAATCAGTGGAAACATTGATGATAATCTAAAAAAAAAAAAAAAAAAAGACAGAAAAACCTCAGATTTTCCTTTGATGTCAGTTTGATTGACAGGATGATATGTGGATGGTTGTAAATGCCCGCCACGGACACAGGAAGTGGAAGATTTTGCTAATGTTATGAATTACTAGGAAAAAAAAGAAAGGAAAAACCCTTTCTTTCCTCATATATTTTTTGTTTCTCTGTTGTTTTCCCTTCTCTTCAGCAGCAGTAGCAGCTTCTTGGACACCTGCTGCTCTCTTCTTTCTTACTGCCGTTCTTGCTTTGCATCCACAGCTGTTTCCTTACTGACACTCAGCAGGTCCTCCGGCCTGTGAGTGTGTGAGTGTGCTATCTTGTCTGGCAGATAGCAGTGAGAGACTGAAATGAAAGAAGCGAGGTATGAGGCAGGCCAGAAGGATATCAGAAATAAAGCTGCTCCGCAGCGAGGAACGCCAGGTATGAGGCGCGGAGCCCCCCGTCATGCCAGACGCAGACCAAACACACGCTCTGACGAGTTTTTGAAATATCCGCAGAGTCTTCACCGACTTGGTTTGCTCGGCGTTGTTCACGGCTTTTGGATTTTTTTCCCACGTCATTACGCTTCGGCTGCAGGTTTTGAAGTGTGATAGGGACAATTGAAACAAGCGGACGAAAGAGCATAAATTACGAGGCGGAGGGATTTTTTTTAATCAAAGGAAAAGCATTCAGAAAAGTTTGGTGTGGAAGTCTGTGTGTCTGCAGAGGCAGGGGGAGAATTTCGGCCATTTTTAGCTCAAACTCAGAAGACGACGACGTTTAAAATATTGTATTTTATAACAAATGCTGATTTAGGTAGGGTTTTTTTTTTCACGTAATAAACTGATTTCCCACAATATCTTTTTCTTGTTTTGCAAACGTTTTAGGTTTTTCTTTATTTTCAAACCTAAAAACACAAATAAAATGGGGTTTCTTCACAAAATAACATATTTTCTAAAGTAGCAGCCTAATATTTATTTTCTAAGGCCTTTAATATTTGGGGCTCTAAACAAGTCTCAATCAGTTAAACATGGCTCTTAGGAGTGCAAAGGTCGCAGACTCTTGAGCTGAACTGGTTTCCATGGTTACGGTGGTGCTGGTCCCAAGTCCTCTGGAGTCTCTCATGAGTTTTGTGTTAATTTTTCAACCAGACAGCAGCATGTGTTGCATGTAGACCAGAAGGATCAGTGTTGGTGTCATCTGACCGGAGCACATTCATCCACAATCACTTAACATTTCGGACAAAAAAAAAGAAAGAAAGTACTTGTAGGAGTACTGACTTTGTTAGTTTGACTTAAGTAATTTCAATATGAAGTATCACCACTCTGACTTCACAAGCTTGTTTAACACCTTCTGCAGTTTTCATTACAGTTTCTTATATTGAAGGAAATTGAATAGAAAACATTTTCTTTTCCTGATTTTATTATTTTGTAATTGTTATTTATATAAAATATGTTCATTTTGTTCTTTAAAATGTCAAAATTTCCACATAACTTCATATTTTTGGGCCTAGCTTTTCAATATGAAATGGTTGATGTTTTGATCAGAGCTTGAGCAAACGTGTACTGTTTTACTCTCACTTGAGTACAATTTCCAAAGTATTATGAAATATATGCTTTTTCAGCTATAAATCATGTTACCGTGTTATTACCTAATCAAAAACACACCTGGAGTGTTACCTTGACTCTTTAATGCATGTCTCAGAAATCCTTTAATCACCATGGCAACCAGTCAGCTGTACCTAGCTACGCCTCCGAGGGGACTCGGCTCCTACAGACTAGCCAGCAGAAATGAGCAAACACCTGGAAGACTCTACTTCTCAGTGAAATGCTGGTAAAAATGTAGTGAAAGGGTTAATGGAGGAGAAATGTTGTGATGACTTTCCTGTAGGCGGAAAAGCTCCAGAAAAAGCAGGAAGCAGAGGCCCAATTTAAAGGCATTAAATTATAAATTCAAATTTATTCTAAGTCACAGATAGCATTTTTATCACAACTGAAGTTTGTGCTATAAAGTGATACCATGTGGCTGGAAAATACATTCTCTTGCCCCTATAATAAAACACATTGAAGAGGTAAAGAGTTGAGGAAGGGTGAATCCCCTCACAGGACTCTGTGACTCTCTGAGTTCCTACAGTCTGTGTCAAACTAAAGCTTTCGCTCGGTAAGAGGGTGACCAAAGGGAGCAGTTAGGGAGTCTGTGGAAAAGCTTTGCTCTGGGAGAGACACAGAGCTTGAGGCCCTTTGCCTCACGCTGTCCATTGCCCTGAGGCCGCCGCACCACCAGGCTCCGTCTTAAATAGAGGAACGAGGCAAATAAATAAACCTCCGAAAGCTCCAAACTGCATCTCCCACGAATTCATCCGCAGCTACGACATCTTTTGAGCCCGAAGGACAATTAACTTCGTCCCCCGCGCCCCGCCGTGTCCCCTGACATGGCAGTGGGCAGACACTCTCCGGGGCTCTGAAAGGGCGATTTGTCACTTTGGACAGCGGCACACTGTACCGCCGAGCCAATTAAGCTCAAGGTGCAATTCGATACAGCTTTTATACACAGTGTGGATAAGGGGCAGGGCGGGGAGTCGAGGAGCAAATGCGTCTGCATTTGTGTGCGGATGATTGAGTGGGGTGGATGTGCCCGTCCCAGCGAGCGCTGTGTGAAAAAAGCGAGAGACAGAGTGGAAGGACATTGTTCCCCACTGTTGCTGCTGCGTTGCAGCGGCAATAATGTGAAGGGAGAAAAAAAGACGAAGAAGAAGAAAAAAAGCCTCCGTTTCTGAGAAAGAGAGAGAGAAAAAAAAAATCCCAGGGAGTAAGAGAGGGTCTTTCTCTCTAGTTTAAACACACGGACGTGAGCGGCACCACAGAGGGGCCTTGTTCCGCAGGATTTTAAAAGCAACCCAGTTGGGACCGAGCTCTATGCAACCTAGATCCCTGCACAGTGCTATACGCCAGGCTGGGACTAATAATATCCTGGTATAATTAGTGACCAACACCTGTGGCTGTGTTTCTAGACCTAAATGCAGACAGGCTGAATCTCACAGACAAGAAAAAAAACCAAAAAAAACCGACAGAAGTCGTCCAGATTTACGTTCCTCTGGTTCACTTTTTCCTTTTATGGCCTTGTGGGGAGGAGTGACAATTAGACACAGTGTTTACATGCCTCACATTTTTTTGCTTTTGTCACGTTACAGCCACAACCTTGTTATCAGATGGAGCAAAACAAGGTAATGATTTTCATCCTCTTCACAGGGAGTTTCAATTACTTCCCTCCGGTCGCAGATTTTTTTAGTTCCTAAATGTAGGACAAGGCAGATTTAAAGAGGCAGTATCGTGCGATTTCCAGGCACAATACTGAAAATTACAGTCTAGTCTGACCTCACAGAGTATACGTGCCTAGATTCTTGATGGGAGCGATCAAGAGACTACGCTACCATCACTTGTTATAAAAATGACATGGATATCAAATATGACTTGAATAAAAATGTTCATCCCTTCAAGTTGGGACTCTGTCTCTTTAAGAAACTCCTGCTCATTCTGAAACTCCGCCTTCAGGAAGTCATCACAGCATGGCTCCTCTGTTAACCCTTTAACAATGTTTTATACCAGCGTTGCACCGAGAAGTAGCTCCTATAATGAGCTCAGCTGATGCACAGTTCCATCAGGTGTTTGCTAATTGCTGCTGGCTAGTCTGAAGGAGCTGAGTGGGGGAGTTGACGTTGTGGGCTGCTCTGTGAGGCGGAAGCTCAGCTTTGAAACTGCAGCTTCGAGCAGGAGTTGCGCCTCAAAGGCGGCACTAAGTCAACGAAGACATAAAATCCCAATAAAAACACGCTAAGGAGCGTGGTTGTTACCGTCCTGTGAGTGATTAATGTGAGCCCTGTAAGGTCCCTTCAGGTTTTCAGGAGGACACAGCCCTCCTGAGGCGCATCCATTCAGATCTTACATTTTCAGACCCCCTCACACTGCAAAAGGGACACCAACTAGCTGGAGCGTCCCCGCTAGTTCCACCCTGGCTTCAGGAGCTCGAGTTACGACCGAGGCGAAGGGTCAATGGTCCAACCATTGACTGGTAGCGCCATGAAAGAGCGGGCCTGGTAGTCACACGCAAGCCAACAACCGCGGCCGCATTCAAGCTTTAAATTTATGTTGCCTTTAGTGACCAGTTCCTGTCGAGAACAGAATGCGTGCAGACACCGCGGGTCTCTTAAGGCTGGGAGCGGATGTTTGTTTGGATCACTCTGACAGGTCAAACAGAGGCTGGAGTGCAAGTTCCATGTGTGTCGCGGTGGCCTTTCTGTCTGTCTGACAGGGCAGCAGAGGGAGGGGGGGAGGGCGGAGGGGGGGAGAGAGAGAGAGTCTGGAGTTTTGTTTTCAGCGGACGCCCACGGCTCGCCGTTTACAGTTGTCACAACAAGCAAACTGTGGGAAAAAAGGCGAAGATTACATGTTCCGTAATCGATCCGACACAGTCTGGACACGTTGACTGAGTTTGACTTTGCAGAGCAGACGCGCCTTGGTAGCTGGTTGACACATTGCTACAAGCCCTTTGGAGAGAGTGCAGCTTCACGGTGCTGTACAGTTTATTCAGCACATGTGTGCTGCACGCAAACTCCTTTTTAGGGTCAGATAAGTATGTGGAATGCTAAGTCTCCAAACACAGGTGCTTCTTATGAAACAGGAGAGATGGTTTAGATTGCCGCTGCATTGGCAGACCGTGTGTTCACATAGCAGACCTAAAGCAGTCGAATTTGATTTAGGCCCTCGAGGCTGGACAGCTTACACTATGGTTCCTGAAGTAAAGCAAATATTTTATCAGTTTGGGTCGGTTCTGCGGAGCAAAAGTTTGAATGGATTTTGGACTCAGCACATTTGGGGGGAGAAAAAACAAAACAAAGGTTCTGTGTGCAGTTCTTGGTCCGGAGCCACCAAGAAATGTAAGAAATTTTTTTTTTTTTTTAAATTACATGACTGACCAAATCTGGAAATGACAAAATCTGAGTTTGGTTTCCTAAACGAAGCTGCGTTTCCATCCGGCGTAAAACTGCGCAAATTGGAATCATGAAAATAAATGAACCTGATGGAAACATGCACGTTTCGAAAAAACTCACTTTTTACGACACAACATTTTTCCGGCTGCACTGAAATTGGTGTGTCTCGCAAAACTGCAATGGAAACACTTGATCCACATCAGACGAGCCGTGTGATCGACAAGCGTTTGTTAAAATTGGCAAAAAAGACGACAGGAAGTGGGAGGATATTGATAGCGTAGCTAGGTCTGTCACAATAGCCAATAAATTGATTAATCGCATAATGAATTAAAACTAACTCAATAATTTCTATTTGCATAATTTACTGCTTTTTGTCAAAGTTTGGTAGAAAACTGGAAGACTTTAGTTTGGTGTTTTGGTCTCAACTGGCCCCTTTTTTTTGAAGGACAATTTTGTCCTTTATAACTTTATAATTAATTTGTAATAATTAATTGGAACTGGAAGATATTTAAAATGTCTTCCAGTTCCAGTGTTAAATGTTCATTAGAATATAAAACGTATTAATCTTTGAGATTAATATAATGACTATCATATCACCTTAAAATTGTCCCAAAACAAAATTAACGTTTATCGCAATAACTTCTGGGACAATTTATTGTGACATGTCGACTCATGGCGTACTTTTTTCAGGACTTATCACAACAAACTTATTCATGTGTGATTTTAATTGCATTTCTTATTTAATGGAAACCCCAAATCAGTTAACCATTCAACACAGTTATGCGCACATTTGTAATGGGAATGCAGCTGCTGATCGTTGGCCGGTTTGTCACTTTGCATAAACAGTGCGGAGCTGCCGCTCATCGACAGACTGGAGCTGGATGCCTTTGTCTGGGTGGGGGGAGATGACAGTCTGCCTCCAGACCAACAGGCCGACCACAGGGGCGCACGGAGAGGCTGGGAATGTCGAGCCAAGACAAACGAGACGGCCGCAGGAGGCCCTGCCCCGGGCCTTTAAAACAGCGGCGCTCCCTGAGCCGCTCCTGCTTTCCCCGGCGCTCGCTGTTATTCCAGGCTGAGGGACACTCCCATGGAGAGGGCCAGAATGTGAGACGGGGGGGGAGATGTCATGGCACAGACTGCTGCGGATGTAAAGACACAATAACGTCTGGATGTCTTTTAAACTGGAGTGGAGGAAAAAGTACAGTGCAGCCTAATGGGACTGACACCTGTTAAACGTGTTCCAGTCGAGTCTAGTTTCTTTGTTTCAGCAGCAAGGCAGCTGAAACAAAGAAACTATTGAAATCAAAATACAGAAACCAACTCTGAAACAAGCAAGAATCATTACATTTTGTTCAATTCTATCACCAAAATCATCAGGCAAATTAACATCTAATGTACTACTCATTGTGACAGTAGTTGTCCTGTCAACAGCCTTTCCTCACTGAACTGTGGACCAGAGTTTTCATGAGCCTCTTGATTGCTTCCCTGAATGACATGTTGTCCTTTGCTACCAGTTGGTTGACCAGAGTATCTGCAGGTTTCAGCAAGTCAAACATTTAAGAACTTTTTAGTGCCACCTTGAACCAAACTATTAGTAACAGGGATGGTTTTGGGGGATCGTGCTGCATTACAATCAAGCAAATAATTTATTGTGAAATTTCTGGCGTCTGTGGTTGGCTCTTAGCAGTGGGTTCGTGCTTCTCACACTGCATGACTCTCCATGTTCATTTTTTTTTTTTTTTTACAGAATGCACCGTTGCCTCGGATTGGTTGTCAGCAGAAGTGAGCCAGTGGCAAAAACGTTTGTCGTCTAGCCGACTGACGATGAATTTACACAAACCCATGTGTGAGACAACAAACCTGCTTGATTGTAATACAGCATGATCGCCCAACCATCCCTGTTATTAATGATTTGGTTCAAGGTGGCATTAAAATGTCCTTAAAAGTCTTAAATTTGACTATTGATTATAGATGCATGACTTTTACAGACGTGTTGACGGCCACGTCTTGGTAGCTTTCCAGTTGTGCCATCAGGCGATGTGTTGAACAATCGCCTGATGTTCAACACGTCGCCTCTGACAATATTTGGTCAGACGCCCAAAGCTTGGAAACAGAGGTTCACCCTGCTTTAAACTTGTGGTGCTCCTTGGTCTTCATGAGGATGTTTGTTCTCTAACAAAGCTTCGAGGCCTTCACAGAACACCTGGATCTGCGCCCAGATTGAACCGCACTAGTTACCAACAACGCTGCTTCTGGACGCCATCTGCTCTGGGTTTTGTTAGGGAGCAAACGGAGCTTAATAAAAATGCCTGCGAATCCTTCGGCACGCTCAAGAACCGTGTATCATTTTCCTTCTACTTTGCAGTTATGAGCTACTTTGTGTTGGTCTATCCCGTAAAAATCGCAATAAAACACGCTGAGGTTTGTGGTTGTAACATGACAATATTAGGAGAGTTTACAGGGGTGTGGACACTCCGGCAAGACACAGTAAGTGGAATCAGAAGACAAGTTCAGAAAAAAAAACAAAGAAGACGATACAAATCTGCAGAAGTCTAACTCCAAACCCCACGTCTAATGCCGTGGTTAGCTCTGATATGACTGGAATACAACCCATCACAAAGACTCTTTGTGGCTTGTGGAGAAAATGCAAGTCAAGATCCATTAGTTATATTGCATTGGCGCGGGAATAAACAGCGACCCTGCACTCACTGACCTCGCCGTGCACTGTCCAAATTACATTGACTTCAATGTATTTTTAGTCTCCACTTCCAGTTAGGGGCTCACACCATCATAAATAGGAGAACCGGCCCGAGGCGGAGGAGAAGCTCGGAACAGACACATAAATTTTCGCCGCAAATTCCTCACGGTAGCAAAGCTGCGATGGTGGAAAAAAGGCGCGCGCGGCTGAGCGAAGTAAAAACCATAACAAATCACACACACAAAGAGTCGATTCTGTCCTGAGGGGAAGCAGCATGTTCAGGGCGGGGAGCGGTACAGCGCCCTGCGAGGAGCTGAGGGTTAGGGCTCCGTGGAGGGTCAGAGGTTGGCGGGGAGCCCTGTCTCTGTGTCAGGACACACCGGACAGTGACGGCTCTTATCAGCGCCAGAGACATTCTTCGGATGCTGCCTTTATCTTCTTAAAGACCTGACGCACGTGTTTCCATTCTCCTCCCGGTTCATGAGGTCAGTCCAGTTAAGGAGACATAGCTGGCACATTGAGATGGATTCGTAGTGGAAATTTTCCAATCAATGAGCGGGCAAATCCACCCCCACATTCCTGCAGCGAGGCAGAGTAGGAGCGAAGGCACATGCGACAATTTGACCGCACCCTGTGAGGTTCTTCTGTGCAGTTTCACTATCTGCCTCAGCGCTTTTTAGTGGTTCACTTGTGGTTCCCTTTGGCAGTTCAGAGCGAAATGACAGGGAGACTCCTGCGATGTTCGCAGAGTCTTTGGGTTGCTTTCAAGAAAGGTCCGGAAAACTGAGCCGAAGCGGGTCAGAGAAAAGGGGATGGAGAGTAGGGAAAAAAAAAAAAAAAATGAACAGAAGGAGAATTTAAGATGCAGGTGAGAGCGGAGGGTTAACACGAGAAACGCAAACCGCTGAAAGCCTCGACCAAACTTTTAGGACATTTCCACAAAATGGCTTCTGTGTGTCCCTGTGGCGGCCAGCGGGCCTCGAGAATGGCCCCGCTGTGTGCGGAGTGTTTGTGGACTGCGGCGGAGCTGATGGACACGACCCAGGAACGGGCCTGGAATCAATTTACTGCATCCAAGAAGTGCCTGTGAATGTAAATAAAGCTCTTGAGCAAACAAACGCTTTTCCAAGAGGCACAGTCGCAAACATAGGGAAAAAAAAAAACAAAAATGTACGGCGCTTAGAAAAGGAACCAACTACTGGTGGGCCCCCTGGCTCATCACATGTACTATGAGAACCGAGTCAACTCTGCGCTCGTATCCACAGAAATTAAAACCGAGGGTCCTCTTTCTGCCTTCGGGATAATCTTCAGGGTTTTATCTCTGGACCGATTTGGGAAAGCTTCAGAGTGAAAGAGCATTAAGGGTCCAATAAGAGGATAATTTCATCCATTCATCCCTCTCCTCCCTCTTTCCCCCCATCTTCCACTCCACTGTCACCCCACTCAGACGCAGAGCTGGGAACGCTCATGGGTTGCTTCAGTGAGAGCGAGATGAGAGGCTGCAGATCCAACTATCCGTGCCTGTTTACACAGATGGCAGCCGGCTACATCATTTTTGCGAGAGGTGTGGAAGCAGAAGGAAAGGAGGGGGACTGGCTGAATTTAAACAGGCTGTTAAGAAGCTACAACAGGGGTGGTCACTGAGAACGCTGGTACAGAACATTTCCAGTGTTCTGAACCAGAACACTGGATGACGTGTCCAGTGGGTTACACGTCATCAGACATTGTAAGAAGAAAAAAAAAAACCTGCTAAGCTCCCCTACAAACTTTACATCTCACAACTTTTCAATCTAAAACAAGGTTTCCTAAGCTGTGGTGTAAGTAACATTGTTTAGTGATACCAAGTCATCTACCACAAGGTAAATAAAAAGCTAACTACCTACAGAGTTAACAGGCTACAGCCAAAACGATGAGGTGGTGAAGCAATACCTCATCGTTCAGAAGGAAACTGCTCAAGAGAAGTGAAGAAGAGAAAACTGTCAGGACTTTAAGAGGACCACAGTGAGTCAGGAACAAGCCCTGACGGCTACGCAATTACTCAAGTCAACCACAACCTGTGGGATATGCTAACTGTTGTGCTATGCGACAAGCTAACAATTAACAATACAACCTAAGAGGCAGCACTTTTTTTTCCCATTTAATGATCTTGTTCCCTTCAAACTGAACATGATATCTTTAAGAATTTGAACAGCACTAAGTCAGTAAAAGAGCTAATGAGATACAAAAAGAAGCACAAATAAACTACAGCTAAAACAACGTTTTAGCCATTTTACATGAAACCGCTGCTACTTGGAACTCATGACTTCAGGATTTTTTCCCGATTAATCAAATTTGAATGTTGTGAATTTAATCTGATTGAAACACAACACTTAGGTCAAAAAATTATAGACTGTTAATATCCACTAATATAGCATTCTATCCCATTGTGCTTTTCAATTTGAGTAAATTTAAATAGCTAAAGTCAGCTAAAACAGGGAGATCAGGTCTGACAAGCTGTTAGCTTCCACAGCTAACAGCTGCTAACAGAAGCTGATAGCTTGTCTTAGCTAACAGCTTATGTTAACCTTCTAAGCTTGGAAAACGTACCTAAGTTAAGATTACTTGACTTTAATCTACTTAAAGATTAAGGAACGGGTCACAGATGAGAACTTCACAGAACCTCCTGTCAAAAATATGCAGCTATCCCTTTACATTGCTACCCATGTAATGCATGGTACGATCATTCCCCTTTCGGTAAACGTTGGATACAGAAGTTGAACGTGGATCTTTTGTGCAGCCCCAGAGGATTCAGGCCATGTGGGCGCCCACATCCAGATTCTTCCTCCTCAAACACCTGCACTCACATCTGGATTGTCTGAGCCTCTCTCTCCCTTTGGCGAGGCCTCACCTGGCTGCCACGTGTCTCCTGGAGCAACATTCACGAAGCTGTGTGGCTCTGGGAAACCAGACAGAGCTGGAAAAACTGCAGGAACAAACATCCATGTTCCGTTGATACCAACAGTGTGAATTATGGCCGCGTTGATGAAGACATGTGGCGAACATTAGAGTGCGGGACCGGCGCCCGGTGACTCACCTATCCCATCAGGTGTAGCGGGGGTCAGGGGTGACAGCTGCAGCTAATTAACATACCAGCTTCCCTTACTGGCAGCGTGGTAATTCCACCCACAAACAGAGCGAGGAATGTTTAGGTTTTCCCAGTGTATCAACCTTTGCAGCGTATCAAAGGTGTTTTTGTCTCGTTCTGTTCTATCCCCGCGTTCTTTCATCGCCTCCCTCTTTCTTTCTGTGCCTTTGTTCCAGCCCAAGAAAAAAAAAAAAAAGTGAAAAATTAAAAAAATCTGAAAGGTGAGCCCGGCCCTGCCTCTCATCGCGAGGTGCGTGTTTCACATAACGGGAATATTTCCACTTTGGCTTTCACTGACCGCTGGGAGCTGATTAAAAAAAAGAAAAGAAGCTCCAGATCGCCGAAAAGAAGCAGTGACCGAATGTCTGAGCGTGAGAGCGGAACAACAGCTCTGTTCACCTGTCAGGGTGGGAGCTGGGAAACAAAGTTTCACTCCAGCACATACTGTTTTTTCAACATTCTCGCAAAGGGCCCCAAAAAACCCGGATTAGCCCACCTCTTCGCACGCAGTTAGTTCCCGAGGAATCGTTCTAAGATGCCTGAAGTGATTTTGCCCACAATCTCGGCGCTCTCGCGCCGGTTCATCTCACCTGGAAACGAGTGATTAATGTGACCACCGCAGAGACGGATCAATTTAAATCCAATTTCAGCCTAATGTATTCTGAATCATCAAGTTCCTGAAGCAGCAGTACATCTCTGATCTGACAGCAGGAGAGGCGGGGAAGACTACGAGAGTATGAAGAAAGAGAGAAATCTGCGAGGTCAGTTTTTGTTTTTTTTTTCTGTGGGGATGGTGGCGCGTTCTCTTGTTCTCCACAGAGGCGGTGCAGTCGGGGAGCAGGTGTTCATGAAAGCACAGAAACACAGGTGAGCCCTTATCAGAGGCACGTGGAATCCAAGATTAATGGATTTAGGGGAAAGAAATGGAGTCCCAAGCACTGCCAATAGATTACTCTGTGGGCATTCCCTCCGATGGGGGTGGGGGATGTGTCCCGTTTTAGCTACGGGACGGATCTGGAAATAGTCACCCAACGCTAAAGTTAGAAAAGGAGTCAGCTGACATTACATCAGCTTGTTTGCAACGACGCGCAAGCGACAATTCGTGTAAATCATCTGACCGTCTCCCTGGCGATCTGAGTCCATCACTTGGGCAGATCTAACAGTGGTCGGCAAACTCTAAAAGCTACAGCCAAGTATGTTTGATGTCTGTTGTGGAAGAGTCCATAGCACATTGTTATATTTTATCAAATTACAACCACAATCTGTCGTTTATCTGGGATTTTATTCGACAGAGCTACACAAAGCAGCATAAAACAGAAACGTGCAAAGGAAAATGATTTTCTTTTGTTGTACCAGTCCCTGTGAGTCAATATGTTATGGTTTATGTCGCTACCAGCTCCTGACTGAAATGTTTTGCACAAGTCTTGCAAAAATACCCCAAGACCCCTCAGATTGGACGGAGGTCGTCTGTGGATGTTAATTTTCAAGTCTTGTCACAAATTCTTGGCAAAATTTATGTCTGGATTTTGACAGGACCATTTCAATACATGAACATGGTCCGACCTAAACCTGGGGTCTGCGACCTGGACAGCCCAAACAGCCATCTGTACCAACAGCACAGCAAAAAAACAAAAAAACACTGGAATGCACTAAAGTTGTTAATCTACTGACTGTAGGCAGGTTACCCTGTTGAGGATAGAAACAAAGCAAGTAGGGTGCATAAGTTCACTGGCCTGTAACAATCTAGTGAACTTCTGCATGTGGGCGTGGCTCCACGCTGCTCCGCTCCTGTCAATCACACATCCCAGATGATTTGCACTTGACCCACTCCGGGGTTACGACAAGCGGCGAAACGGAGCTGGAAAACGCTGAACAAAAGCTAAAAACGGCAGAAGTTACACAGCTTGCAGAAATGGTGGCCTAAAAACAAAAGCGGTAAGATCTCAGTGGAAATAACATGTTGGGTTTACTTCTGCCTCGGGTCCATAATTGAAGCCAATTAGTCGGATCGGGTTCAGACACAGTGCCTATGGGTTCGGGTCGAGTCGGATTCTTTTAGGCTCGATCTAAACTATGTTCCAGACTCATTGATAGTAAGATTTTTTTTAAATTACAAACATTTTCTTCTTTATAGCAACTTCTGAAAGAAATGTAAAAGTTGTTTATTTAGGGGTGGAAAACAAGAGTGTGACGTTTTATATGCATTTTTTTTTTTTTTTTGTATTTTGACAAAAAACAAAACAAAACAAAAAAAAATGTAGCCCATTATATAATAGGAAGGTAAAAAAAAGAATCTATAAACAAAAGGCTTTCTTACGAAACATAAAGAAAGATAAACCGGCGTGAGACCCAGCTCAGTGTCTGACTGCAGGTCTCTTCAGGGGTTGTTGCTGCACGGGGGGTCCCTCGTCCTGGAATAGCTGCGCTGGCCTGGAATGCTGTGGAGAATGTTTAACCGGGCGCTCTGATTGGTCGGCGGGGGAGGCACGTGTGCATCCGTGTGTGAGTGTGTGAGCGGCGTTAGTTACGGCCGAGGAGAGATCAATCATCGCGCCTGTTTGGGAACATGGTCGGTGTGGTCAGCAGGTTGACAGGGAAGCTGTGTCGGGGTCCCAGCCATGTGTCCGTCCTGTCTGCACCTTGTTGTTGTGGCTTCCACCACCTTTTCCCCCCCCCTTCCCCAACTCCAGCATGTAAAACACATATGTGTGTGTGTGTGTGTGCCTCGCCTTAGATCCGTGCGGGGGCTTTATGAAACCAGATCTGGCTCGTCCATCTCAGAGGAGCGGAGCACAGACAGGGAGCCCATTAGGCCTCATGCTCTACAGGTTGACCTTTGAACTCCAGCCCCCTCCCGTTTTGACCAAAAGGGAACCGAGTGAGGTCAGCGTCTTTTTGCCAAGTCATCGCGAGCTGTCGGCAGCTATCTCTGCCAGCGAGCGGGGTGGACTGCTCAGGGCCTGCAGAGCGGCGACGCGCTCACGAGAGGAACGCACCAAACGGGCCGAATTCACGGCTCTCGCAAGAGATCAGATCTAAAGTGGAGCTTTCTGCAGCCTGTAAGTCAGGGCAGGGGGTGTAATGACTCCGCGCTGTGGCCAGCAGCAACGCGAGAGAGGGTATCGGACTCTCACGGCCTTCTGAGTGAACCCTCGGTTCCTCTCCCTCCGCCCCCAACCCGACGCTCCGGGCCTGGCAGACCCAAACCTCCGCCACTGGAGGACCGCCCCCACCGCTCAGCTGCTCTGGATTCCTGTCGGCAAATCGAACTCACTCGTTCCTCCTTTCATCTTCTGGGTTCATCTTCTTTCTTCCGGCGGTTTAAACCTTTTTCATTGTTATTGTTATCTACAGCTGAAAACGGGGCAGTTACAGACAACGCGCAAAAAGACGCAGCATCTTTTTATCTGAAAGTTTAAAGCACAGGGGGAGTATTATGCGTTCTCCAGGCACGTGGGGCCATTTTGTACCACAATCGAGTAACAATGGTAACTTCAGTTGTTTTAAAAATGCTTTGGATCGATCCGCCCACCTCTGCTACAAACCTGACTCGGTTGCAGCAGTTCTGTCAGGAGGAATGGACCAAAACCCAATGAAGTTAATGTTAGACGCTTTTGTAAAGATACTAAAGAAATTCATGTAAACTTCAAAACGTTTAAGAAAGTAAAGAAGTAATAATAATTTTTTTTTTAAATCTCTCTCGTTGTACTGACATTTAGAAAACAGAAATAATTTCAGGACTTGAAACTTAAAACAAGAACCTGATTTAATCTCAGACCGGGAGAAAACAGAACCTGTCTGCTCGTCTTTGGCCGACCGTGTCGGACATTTTTTGTGAACGCTGACGCCAACGAGGCCGGTTACCAGCGCAAGTGTCACGTTTGGTGTCAGCGTGCGCCGTAGCCACGTAAACGCCCCACTGGCGAGCTGGACGGATCAAACTCTGGATCCTGCTAGTTCACCAGCATTTAAGTAAACGGCTCTGATTGGGTTAGTGGGCTTGAATGCAAACACGTCATTAGCCTGGGCTGAACGTCTCTTTCTCACAGCCGTAACTGTGAATAAAATTTCATATATCACCCCCAAACCAATATTATCATTTATCGCGATAACTGCTTGTTATCGTCCAGCTGATTTTGTAGTCTTGACGGTGCCTTTTGTGGGTCTGACCTGTGAAGATCCGTAGCCGTTTGCGTCTCGGAGGAGGCCCCAGCCCCGACACCTCGGCGCACTCGTCCTCGTCGTCGCAGTCACCACTCGCGAACCCCTCGTCGGCGTCGGCTCCTCTTGAGCGCGCTCGCCATCGCTTCTCGGACACCGACACCATGTTGAGCAGCTGTGGGCGGGGAAATGCACAGAGTAAGTTAAAAGAGAATGATTCATGGTTTCTCAAAATATTTTCCTAAGAAATAAAATTGAGATCTTCATTTAGATTCCGACGCTCCTCAATAAATGCTCAGTAAAACTGCTTTGTGACACGTCTCCGATACTTTTGACTCTCCTTCTGCTTAAAACCGGTCGGACTGGATGTGAACATCTGATGGATACAACCAGTGAAGTGAATCACAGGCATCTCTTAAAGACATGAAAATCTGGAATAGTTCATTTCTTGCCGTGAAATACTGAGAAAAGTTGTCGTCTTTGGACCAGAACCTTTGAAAAAACAATCCGCTTGGTCAATCAGTTGATCCGGATGTTATTAAAATTGGCTTAAAGTGAAGAATCTCTGTTTTTTTTTTACCACAATATATCATTTAAATCCCATCTGAAGCAAGTTTCCAGGTTTTTCCTTGTCTGCAGAATGTTGCCAAAATTAGAAAGGCCCAGTCCAGGAGCGATGCTGAAACACTCGTTACTTCCAGGCTGCACTACTTTAATTCTTTTACTGTCAGAAAGTCCAAAAAAAAAAAGCAGCTAAAAGCCTTCAGCTGATCCTGCATGCCGCAGCAAGAGCTCTGATGGAAATTAGAGAGAGATATAATTTCTCCTATCTTAGCTTCTCTTTGTTGGCTCCTTGTTAAATCCAGAATAGAATTAAAGATTCTCCTTGTCACAAATAAACCCTGAGGTCGTCCTGATCCATCTCTGTAAACGCTGCTGTAGGCTCAGGCTGCTAGAGGACACAGTTACCACTTTTTGTCTTTGCTATGTTTTCCTACTACTCTCCCATTTTCATTATTTGTTGTTTGTTCAGCTTTTAACTTCATGTTCTCTCTGTTTTTTTTTTTGTTTTTTTTTGTATCCTCTTCTTTAGCATAGAAAGGACTCCTGGATCAGTGCTTCTGTTTATTTTCTCCAGCTCGGTTCTGGTTCTGCTGGAGGTTTCTTCCTGTTAAAGGGGAGATTTTCCTCTCCACTGACTCTACACACTCATTATTTTTTGAGCAATCTGAGTTAAGGGGGGGCTGACAAAACTCGGAAAAGAATTGCTTTTAGCATTTTATTTCTAAAAAGAAAAGTGAACCCACATATCAGCTTCCTTCCATTTTACACTGATGCACTGCTTTGGTGTTGGCCGGCCATCTGAGGCGCTCCACATTCACGGTTTAGCAAAGCTGGGGCAGAGAAGCAAGGCTCGTCTCCGGGCCTGAGCATGTTCTGCATCATTACAGGAGTATGAGGGGAATTCCAGACAAAAACTCTGCGAGATCTGAGGACATCGCTGTTTACAAAACGCTTATAATCACCAGGCAGCAAAGCAGGTTTTTTTTTTTTTTTTTTTTTGTGATTTCTGCCGGTTTTGTTATTTTTGTCCAAACGTGATTCACTCAAACGGCTGCAGCTTTCGGTCCATGTAATTTACTGGTAGAAAAATAAACGGAGAGGTGAGCACACTGGGGCAAACTGCGCGCTTACTGGCAAACACTGTTGTCTACGGCGGTCATCTCGGGGTAACGGCGCAGGAAAACCCACGGGCCGGGTGTCAATTAAGGTTCAAGGATCCAAAATTAAAGAATGCTCTAAGAAAGACTGGAAGGAGGGGACGCTTAATGTTTATTGTGCTTGTAGGTTACGTAAGGCCGCACTCTGCGACCGTACGGCAACCAAAACAGACCAAAAAGCAAGACAAAAAGTGCAACAAACACAAACCGAGCAAGTTGGAGAAAAACGATTTAACAGGAAGTGCACCCAGGTCTGACACAGATGTAAAATCAGAGATGTTTTCCGGCGCACGTTAGCGAAGTCCGTTAAATGTTGACCAACTGGTGAACGAATCAACTCAGAAATGAAGTTAGGAGCTTCTTGAGTCCCAATGAAGACAAAGCAACCTGTGATTGTTTTAACAAATAAATAAGTGAAAATAAAATAATAATAATAAAAAATTAATCTGTCATTATTTGTTGGCGTCGCTTTTCTGTAGAATCCGAAGGCAGGTTAAAAGCTTGTTTTTCACAAAAACATGTAGAAAAATTCAACTTTCAGTTTTAGGATATTTAATTAGTGGAAACAAACAAACAATTAAAATTTTTTTTTTTTTTTTAAATCAGGAGTTCACACCGGGCTACCAAAACCAGACTGTGGGTCTGTTATCACCAGGGTTCCTAAGTAATCAATCAAAATGACTTTCTGCAGTTTTGATGAGCAGAGTGTTGGTGCCTTCTTTTATTTTGGAAAAAATCAAAAATAAAAACCTGTCTGTCCTTCTGTTGGTGCTTCAGCAGTAAAAGTATAAGCAGCTAAAAGGTGCAGAAAGTCAGCGGTGAGAGAAACAAAAAAACATTTAATTCATGCTACGTTTTTTAAGTTGATCAGAGCATCAATAAACATTCATTTAGTAACTCTTAATTATACCAGACATGGTGTAAATAAGAAAACAATCAAGGCTGATGATCTGATCTTCAAGAAATTGCTCCAAGCAAAACTGAACTACCCCAATCTGAACCACATCTACAGTCAGAGAAATAATTGAAGTTTGAAGCAACAGGAACTTGGTCAAACTGTGGAAAAGATATATGTACGATACCAACAAACACCCAGCAGGACAGTGTGGCTTTAAAAAATGTATGTAAAGTTCAATCAGAGCAACAAACTATGCAGGTTTATAAGAAACAAAACAATTATTCAATGGGAAAGAACCCCATGAACGTGTAATGTTATGGCGGAGGATGTGTGATGCTGTGGGCCGGGTTTCTCTCCTCTGGGAATGTTGCCAGACCGGATCGTGTCATGAACTCTTTGAGGCATCGTAAAAGAAATCTGGTGGTCTTTACTGGGGAAACCGAAAGTGGGTCCTAATTGGGTCTGTCAAGAAGGTAATGATTAAAATCCAGATGAACACAGAAATGGTTCAAAACACAAAATGTAAACGTGGGATGAACCGGATAGAAGAGACGACCCAGGCAGGAAGCAGTGGGGATTTTATTAAATTTGAAATTCTGGTTGGATTTTAAGTCTTTAAGCGTAATGTTATGAAACAGCAATGAAAGTATATTTTAGCCCGGGTTTGTTTTTACATACTCTGAAAAATCAGAGCAACTGAAATGTATGGCTTTAATTGGTCACAAGTAATCGAGTTAAGTTGATCCAAGTTCATTTATTAGGTTTATTAAGTGGTCGTGTCAAAGAATCGTAAATAGTTTGACACAATTACTTGTGATCAATTTTTTATTTTTTTTAAGTTGGGGCTCTTATTTTTTTCAATACCTTTACTACAATAAGTTTGGAAGGTGTCATTTTTTTTTAAATAAATAAATAAATTCCTAGAATTGATAAATGTGTGATGGTTTGTAGCTAACCTTCGGAGCCAGGCTCGTGTTCGACTCCGGTGCCCTGAAGCACTGAGATCCATGTGCCAAAGCAACAGATGTGCCAAATTCCAGCGGCCTGCCCTCCGACCGGCGTTTCATCTAACCGCGCTGCCCCCCGCTTGTTTGTGTTTTATTTATTTCCTTCCTCTCTGCACACGTCAGCATGCATTTTTTGGGTTGTTGTTGCATCTTCTGGCGGAGTGGGAGGAGGGAGTTTTCTGTGGGAGAAAATTGGGTTCATATGGCCTCGTCTCGTCTCAGGTCAGCTGTGACGTCTGGCTGGGCTCAGACGTCTCATTTGTTTGCGCGAGACAGAAAGCGAAGGTATAAGAAGAAAAAAACCCAAAACAACAACAAAAAAAAAACGAGCGCTAATTACGTCATGATCTCAGTCCGGAGATAAACAAGCCTGCTCCCGCCGCTCGCGTCCACAATCTGGGTTTTGGATGTGGCGTAAATGCCAAAGTTTAAAGTGGGAACACACATCATTCTGTTCCCAGCAAGGTTGCCCAACAAACCTCCATTCATTTCCCAACACGGAGGCCATATATGGACGATGACTGCAACGTTTCTGAAACCCTGCTCACTTTAGACCAAGGGATGGACAAACAGACTGCCAGGCAGCAGGAGGAGTGTTTCCACCTCTGTTGGGGTTAGTAGTAGAACCGAGCCCGCTGCGGCGTCACGTCGCAATGCGCTGTTATCTCCCAGATAAATGAATCAGACTTTAATGTAGAACAGCATATAGGACCATTGTAGATAGCCAATAAAAAAAAGAAAAAAAAGAAAGAAAAAGAAAGAACATTTCTAAGTTTAAAATTTCCTTCAAGCCAGTTGAAAATTTAAGAGAAAAAAATTCTGAGATTAATCTCAGAAATTTGCTAGAAAAATGCTTGAAAATTCCTGAGTTTGAGAAATTGACATGCTGGAAAAATGTTTTTTTTTTTTTTTTTTTTTTTTTATTAATCTCAGAAATTGAAAAATAGAAAAAAAGTTTATGAGCTTCAAAAGTTGAAAATTTGTAAGCAGAAACTTCCTCCAAACGCGGAATATAGAAATTTTCTAGAAAAAAAACGTTAAACCTTTTTGACATTTTACTTTTTTTTTTAGAAAATTTCTTAATAAAAAAAAATCTGAGTTTGTTTCTAGCTTTTTTTTTTTTTTTTTTTTAACTTTTTGAGCTCAGAAATGTAAAACAAAAATGTCTAAATATTTCTCAGATTAAACTCAAAATTCTGGAGTTTTTTTCTAGCAACTTTTAGACTTTTGGAGCTCAGAAATTGTATTGTTTTTTTGTTTTTTTTAAAGTCTAACAGTCTCATTTTGAGTATTTTGGCAAAAACAATTCACTCCTTTTTTCTTCTATTATCAAGGGCGCTAATATGCCGTCGTATTCGTGTACTCAACCTTTTTGGCTGCAGTTCTTTGACTTACCGCAACGATTTACTGGACTCCTGAAATTCCTTATTGCGGTTTGCAACTTGGCAATTCGCTGGGACTCTAAAACCTTGTTAGAGGGCAAACGGTTGTAAAGATGTTCGAGTGAGGTATTTCAACGCAACCAGAAAGAGGACGAAGGAGTGCAGGAAAAACCCTTGACAAGAACAACTTGGCTCTTTTAAGAGCGCGGTATTTGCGCGTTTGCATCAACAGCTCACCACACTCAACAGAGAAAAAAGGCATTAGCCTTAACAAAATGTGTGCAGCTGCAGCTTTGGAGGGTTTGCATTTTTTGTGTGCATCTTATTCACCGTTGACAGCATCATATTAGATGTTATGAACCATGAATGAAATGTTACTCTGACCCAACAGAGGAAAGAGATAATGTTGGTAATGAAATGTGTTAAATTCCACATTGTTGAGTTCATCTTTTTTGGACGATGAAGACTCAGTTCATCACCCGTGCAGAGGACAATGGAAAACCATGACTTGGCTGTTAAAATGTAAACAAGTCAAAGTCAAGTCTCAACGATTTGAATCAAATCACTTGATGCCTCTAATGGCCCGTCATGTCACTCATGTTACATGGTTTGCATTGTGACACGTACGGAATGATCATTAGCTTTAAAACTAAATATTTGCAGATTTTACTGGGACTTTATTTTTATTCGTAGATTTTTTTTTTTTTCTAACAGATTTGAAAGAAAATGCTAATCGGGCCAAACGTTAGCGACTTGGTAACGTCTAAAACTTCAACAGAGTCCAGGCCTCCAGGAAGCAACCGCTCAGTGAAGCGCACATGGGGGAAGCTGAAATACCTAGCTACAATGCTACTGAACACGCTGCTTGCTAGCATCTCTAAATCAGCCAATCCTTAAGGGTCATCCATTTTTCTTGGAGCTGATTGGCTGCCTCCCCCAAGAGCAGAGATAAGAAAAACTGTAGATTTTTGGTCCTGCAGGAGGGCTAACATGGTTTACACTGTGTATTAATCCATATCAAGGTAGACTTTGTGTTTTCAGCGAGTTTTAGAAAGTAGTTTTGGATTTCAAACACTCAGGGATCCGTTTGTTTACATGTAGAACTGCCAGGTCAGAAGCTGCCAGCAGAACTCCTGCAACTCGAGGGATAACAACAGAGTTTAGGTCAAATAAACGACCCAGCAGTCGGTAGACGTGTGGAGGCAACGCCACACCGAGGGGCAGCGCAATGTCACCCTTTGAAATGTTTAATAAGAATATAATGAGGATTCTCCAGGCAATTCCGGATCAATTTTTCCTGGCTGACCCGCAGACAGAGAGACAAACCAACAACGCCATTCTAATAGGCCACGGGGTCAGCGCGGCTCCAGCTGCCGAGAACCCGACGTTCTGCTTCCTGACACTCGCTGGGTGAAGCAGAGTTGAGAAAACACTGACGATGGAAGCGCATGAACCAAAGTTGAAAATAGTGCATGAAGAAGCGAACCGGCTGTGGCGCAAATGAGCCGTGTCTCTCCCCACGAAGGGATGACAGGACACTGGTTCTGGCTGAGTCGGCCTCGGCGGGGCCGCTGCCCGCTGTCTGCCTGACTCGGCCACAGCTGCGGCGGGCAGGGAGGGGTCGCCTGGATGTTTGTTTTGAGAGTGACGTTGCACTTTTGGCGTTGCTGAGCCGCTGCCCGATCAGCCCTGGGCCTCCAGAGTCACCACAAGAGAGGGAGAGAGAGAGAGAAACCGCGAGACGGGAATCTTCTGGATTTCAAAAATGTTGAGAGGAAAATAAGGCATGGAAGAAACGTGTAAGCTCCGACTATGATGCAGGGCTTTTTGGACAGGCAGCTGGACCCGGAGAACGTGTAATCAGCGTCCCGCAGACCGCAGGGTTTACCTCCTTTTAGCACAAAAAGCGCAAGCAAGCGGCGCGGAAACGTCGCACGGAGCCCCCGAAAAACATGTGGCCTGATCGCTCTGCGACGAGGGGGCCAAGACGCGGAGACACAGACGCCGCGAGGCTGTCACCGCCTCCCGACACATGACATGAACGGCGCACACAGGGTCACTGTTTGACACGACAGCTGCAGCCGAGCCTCCGAGCCGCGCCGCTTGATCTGCGCTGACGGAAATCGACCTGCAGCCCGCGGGGCGACAATACCGACGCAAACATCCCGCTGAAACCAGAGATGGTGGAAAAAGACGCAACGTTTTTTTCCACACTCTTGTTAAATCATTAAAGCTGGGGTATGTCGCTTTAATTAGAAATGTGTTGTTTATATGACATTAGAGTATGAGACAGTTTGTGTAAAAGGTTCAACTTCTCTGCCTTCTTCCTGTGGTTCTAATGCCATCTGCAAAAACACACCAGTCCTCATGAGAAACAACCAATCAGGGCCAGGAGGAGGGTCTTAGCGCTGTCAATCATTCTCATATATGCACTGCTCTCACCCTCCCTAATGCTCTCTTCTGTTACTGGTTGCCTTCCTGTGAAATTTCACCTGATTCTCATCTCCCTTCACTGCTCAGTCTGGGATTTCTCCCATTGACTGGGATTCTCTCCAGTATAAAGCGCACCAGTCCCTCCTGCAGCTAAACATGATCCTGCCACCGCCGTGCTTCGAAGTTGAGATGGTGTTCACACATTTCTCCTTTATGTCAGCACAGCTAAACACTATTTTTGTCTCATCACACCAGAGAACAAAGCTCCAAAAAAAATAAACGCTTTGTCCCCGAGTGCATTTGTACCACAGACTATGAGGGCCACACTCAGAAAAATGAAAACATAGAAGCATAAAATTACGAGAAAAAGAATAAAGCCATACCATCATCACTATTTGATACAACTTTATTCTTGTGATACTATAGCTTTATTTTTTATTTTTTTTTAGCGTGGCCCTAATTAATACTCTGTAGTACTTTTGTAAACTTCCATTTGACTTGTAATTTGTTAATTTGTTTTTGCTTTTGTTCTGTGGTTAATTTGCTCAATTCATGCCAAAACAGTCTCAATCTCTCCACATTTGAAAAGAGCAAATGACCAAATGGAAAATATCTTGCAAGCCCAAGTGACCTAAAACACTAAACTCAGATGAAGGGGGGAGGTTATGTTCTTTTTTTTTTATTGAATACAAATAACTGGTGTCAGCTGCATGTTTCAGAGTCTCAGAGTAACACATTTAGAGTCTGCTTAGACGAGTGCGGCGCGCCTTGGAAGGCAAAGAGTAAATGCAGAAACTGTGTTTAGAGAAAGGGGGCCCCCTCCTTGGCTGTAATTGGGATCAGGGCCCGCGGTGCGTCCCTCCTCTCTCTCCCTTTCCTTTAACTAGTCCGGACAAGCCCGCATGACTCGGGCCAGACGGAATCTGCTGCTCCGAATGTTTCTATCAATGCCTCGACTCATCTCGTCTGCAAACCTAATCTGCAACAAAACTGAAGCTCCAGAACAGACTACTTACCACGCGCTCCTGACAAAAGCCGGGGCCTTCGCCATCTGATGTTGATGCTTTTTCCCATAATTGTGCTGAGTTGAAGGACTAAAATGCAGCCAGTCATCACCAGCTGTTTTCCAGATAGCATAGCGACGACAGACTGGCCCGGTTCGAAGAGTTTCAGACTCGAGCCTGCTCTCATCGCAGGAGTTTGGGATATTAATGAAACATGTGGCGGGGGAAAATCTGCCGCTGAAAAGTTTGCCGTGAAATTGTATACATCCTCCCCGCTGAGTTGAAGTTTGAAGAATCACCTTTGGCTGCACTTAGAGCTGCTGGTGTTTTGGCTGTTTTACATCTTCTGTAGAGACGGACATTTGTCTCTTTCTTTCTTTGTCCAGCAAACATTAACAGCTTTGAGTGTCGGATTAAAAGAGATACAACTATTTCCTGCTATTTGTAAGGAAATGGAAACTATTTTTAATATGTTTCTTGAATGGAAGCGACTTGCTTATTTTGTCTGGAGACGTTTTTAAGAAATGCTGAGTTCATTGGTCTTAAGCGGCTTTTATCGTTGGTGCAGGCCATTCAAAAAAGATGCTACTAAGTGGAAAATTGTTTAATTTTGATGCAATATTACCGGGGGGGTTAAAGGTGGCACAGTGTTTACTTTGATGCATAAAAACAGAGTTTCTGCTTTTTTCAATGATTAACAACCAGACCGAGTCTTCCTCTAAGTCAGGTTGCAACAATGTTGTGTGTTTTGTGGTAAGTTTTTAACTCTGTGTTTACGTGAACGTTTTACTTAGGGTGTAAAATTCCAATAATAATGTACATCAATTGAAAAATGTGTTAAAATAATAAAAAAAAGAATATATATCTCTCAAAGCTTGTTTGACCTTTACATCGAAGGTCAAAATTCAAAAATGAAAGGTTTGAACAATGATGGAACCACGTTAACAAATATGTTTGATCTAAACCATTTCATGATGTTTAGGGTTGCAGTCCTTTCAATTTGCTCTGAATTTGCTGAAGAAACGCCTCTCCGTGGCATAACCCTGCCACCACCTTGCTTGATTGTGAAGGCGTTTCCCCGTGTTTTCCTCGCCAACGATGTCTTTGTTTGTTGTTTTTTCCACATATTTCATAAAACAAAATCATTCCAAAATGTCTACAGATCCCAGAACGCTTTACCTGCATCCGAATACCAGAACTTCTGGTAATTCAATTATATTCCAGGCAGTATTTGACAGCCATGGTCATGAAGTCCCAAGAAAATACATTGAACTTTATGTTGGTAACATGAAAGCTCAATACTTTTGTGAAGAATAATAATAATCTTTTTTAAAAAATTAAAAAAAAGGATAGAGGTTGGTATTTCAAGCATTTTTTTTGTTGGCATTTTAAAGGAATTCTTTCTCCATGTTGAGGAAATAAATGTATAAATTTGTTGTTTGCAAGACTTCCTGCGCTGGAGGTAACAGAGGCTCCGGCTAAAGAGACTCAGCATTACTTAGCGGAGGCTGTGTGATGTTATCCAGTTCAGGGAGCGGTTCATGCAACAGTCAGCTGTTAGGACTCCAAGATACAAAGCCTGCCTCTTTTTTAAAGTATGTCCCATTAAAAAAGCCATGGCTAAAGGCAAAAACAGAAAAAAAAAAAAAAAAACATCTTTACCACAGATGAGAAGCGTCTGAGCTGTTGTGGAAAAGCCGAGAGGTGCAAGAGGCGAAGACCAAATCTTAGATCGGGGTGAGAGTGAGGGACAAGAGTCATCAGGCCCCAGAAAGCTCAGATTTCTGAGAGCCAGTCCCAGATCCACGAGCAAGAATAATAAACTCCGGTTCTAGTGTGTTTATCAGAACAAATTCATTTCACTTGAGCGCAGCCCCATGAGCTGCCAGACTCCAGATTTGTTGTTTTCCTCTCACTGTGGGCTCCCTGCTCTGTGCCTGCACCGCTCAGATCCACTCCTCGGTTGGACACACAGACCACTGACTTGTTTACCCGATCGGTCCTGGACTCCGGGATGATGTCGACGACCACTAATGCGGTCTTACTCAAGAATGTGGAATTGCTTCACTTTGTAAAATGACTGCATAGGATGAGCTGTGCCTGTTTTTAAGAGCACTGCAAACTCAATAAGATTGAGTCCCATTAAAGCCATAACTGTACAAAACCTTTAACATGTCAGATAAAGACTTTATAAAAAAAAAAAAAAACTGTGATTAGGGTTAGGATTTAGTAACTCTACAGATAAAAAATATATTACAAAGCAACTGGTTGAATAGCATGATCTCATGATTTTCAGTTGGATTTAAGTTTGAAGACTGGGATGGCCATGGAAGAAGTTGGGTTTTTCGTTGTCTTGCTGTTCATTTCTGTGTTTGTTTGCACAAATGTTGTCGATTATTCTTAGGAAACAAATAAACTAGCCATTGCCTTTTTATGCAATTCCATTCAATTCTCATTTTCCTTCCCAGGTCAGGCTAGAATTTCTCCAATTGGCTTGGATTTGTCCAGTAGGTTTTCTACCGGGCCAATCAACGGACAGAAGACAAAGTTGTGAACGAAGACGCTGATTATCTGCACTGTTTTAGAATTGTAGTCTGCCTGTAGTTTTAGCAACGGTAGCGAAGAAAGAAAGTGAAGAGAGCTCAGTCCATGTTTGCTACGCTTCCAAATATTGAATTAACGTCAATAGTCCCCTCATTCGGCTCAGCACTTCTCCCTTCGCAGAGGAGAATGGTTGTTTGCAGCGCACGCAATTTCTGGTAAGCTTCATAGCGTCGAAGTGGCGAGTTACATATGTCACTGGCAAATGTTAACAACTGGTTAACATTGAAAACTTCAACAGAGTCCACGCCTCCAAGAAGCAACCGTTTCTCAATAACCCAGAGTCTAGACTCTCTGAACGAAGTCAAACAAAGAACAAGAATGACCCAATTTAAGCCATTTGGGGCGACATTGGTATTTGAATGGCTGAATGAATGGCTGAATGTAGAGAAAGCACTTTGGAGTTCTCTGGGCTAGACAAAGTGCTTTTCAAGTACACTTCAGATGCACGATTTAGAGACAAGGGAGCCACTGTGGCTAGGTTGGTAGTGTAGTCATAACCTTGGTAGTCCAAAAGCTGTAGGTTCGACTCCAGCAATCTCTTCTTGTCTGATGTTGATGTGGCCCTAAACAAAAACCAACTTGCCTACTCCTCTGGTCTGAAAATCGGTGTATGAATCTAAGTGCAAATGGAAGAAAGTGGCTCTAGTTTAAAACACTTTGAGCAGACACTATGACTAGAAAAGTTCTATATACAGTCCAATTCAGTCCAATTAATGTACCTAAGATATTCTGGTTTTTCACAGGGTTCACAATGTCACTCCAACAAGGTTCCCACTGCTATGTTAAGGGCAACATCACCACCATACTTCATAATGGACATATCCCTCATATCCTTCATGCCAAGCTAACCAGGAGAGTTTGTTACTAACCACAGCACAAAGTTCCAGTTACATTCCCAACAAACTCCACATGTTTATGTTTGCAGTGGTTGGACAGAAAATGTCTTTTTTCCCTAACAAGTGAAAGCAAGATGCTGCTGTTTGCTGCAGATTCGGCTGCCCTATTCCATTTTTTTTCCAACACCGAACAATAGATATGCATTTCAGTTCAAACAACCTCAACTACTTCATTTGGCAGCCGCAGTCTTGATCGTTGATGTGAACAGAACTATTAGAAATGCACAAAGTCAAAGCTGCACCAGCTTGTCCACCAACTTTGTTGCCTTTGTTTCTCTTACAAATCAGTAACCCGTGGTTCTACTTGCAGCATGTATAACTCTCTGATTGTTTGCATGTCTTTCCCCATTAGAAACTTCTTAGCGAAGCGTGAAACACAATCAGAAGGCACAGTTTTTTACCCGCAGAACTTGTGCTCAGGCCGCAAACTCAATTAACCTTCTATTTCGACAACAGGACCTAAATGGCCCTTTTATGTTTCAGAACAACAGACATAACTCTAATGGGGTTTCCAGGCGATGATTTGCAAACAAATAAAATGGTGCATTATGCTGTGATGACCTGAATGTTGATTATTTGTTTCAGAGTTCATTTATATGGGATAGTTCAAGCCATAAATGCCCCACATGTGCACAACTACTGCAACATTCACACAGCTGCGACTCAAATATGGCAACATTGACCCAATAATATTGCCCAATCTTGTGCAACACGAGTAGATTCCCTTTCTGTGCAGGTGAAGATTCACTCACCTCAGAATGCCAGAACCTTGAAACTGACAGCATGACCTACTTTCTGGTTACTTTGGCTGTTAATAGTCTAAACATTCCAGGGCACTCACAGACCACAAAGTTGTTGAAATCACATCACTCTTTTAAATTTGATAAAACACTGATGCTAACAGCAAGATGTTCTTCACTGCACATGATTGATCCCAGCATGCACTGTTCAAAATGGTAAAAAACCAAAAGGGACGCAGACACTGCAAAGCGATTACAGGTCTTGATGTTCGAAAAACAATGCACTTTGTCTCCTCCAGTTTAGATCTGTGTGATACGTGTTGCTCAATATGCGAACATGCATGGAGAAACATGAAAAACAACTTAAATGTGGCTTAATAGCTAACGTTAGAGGAACCACAATAAAACTGGGTGTCTACCGTCTTAAAACAACTTCAAACTTAAAAACCGTCAAAGCAGTTTGTCCAAAGGCTAACAAGTGAAATGTTGACCCGCTTGAATTGGTTGCTATTTATTTAAAAACAAAACGTGCACCACCAGTTATCTTCCTGTGAGAAACACACTGGGAATGGAAGATAGAATGAATTTCTTGTTGGTGTAACTGATATAAATGTAAGAGGTTCAACTGAGTTACTTAATGACTGTCTGGCTTTACGTTTCGAACAGAACCTCATTATTCAGGCTGAAGATATCAGGAGAATCTGGGATGTACAACAACACTGGTGAATATTGTGATAATAATTTATCTTTCGATACGTTAGGTAAGTGCTAATGCCTTTGTGCGTTGGGTTCACAGCAAAGCAACGTCCCAGACAGCCAGTAGTCGTATTTAATGCCTGGAAAATAAAATGAAATTCAGCTGCTTCCACGTCAACAAGTTTTTTGTGAAACTTACTTTCGTTCTGCTGTTGAAACAGTAGATTTTTTTAACGACTTTACCAGCTTTTTTTTTTTTTACCTTCTACACTTTTTATGCTCCATTAAACAAAGGCCAAAACATATATTAGGTACAGAGAACCTTTCTTTAAGACATGCATAATGATTGCAATATATTGCGCAGCGCTGCTCTAAATATTCAGAACTTTTCCTTTAAGACCAAAAGTGTACAACACATTATAAACCGGTGTAGGAGCTAATGCTCGGGTCACCAGCTTACACAAACACGCTGCCTTTTCAGCACTCAGACATCTTTTTTTTTCTTCCTTTTTTTTTTTTTTTTTTTTGATAAATGGAGGAAATGGACTTTCCTTCCAGCTAATCCCCACATGTCCAGGGAGCTGCTGGCTCCGTCTCATCCCGGCAGATGTCCCCCCCGTTCGGCGCTGGGAGCTTGACACAACAGGCATGCGAGTGGAAATGAATGAGGCACATCTCGGGAGAGCAGAAACAGGCGGAGAGTGAATCATGGAAAGCTCCTCGGGCCGGACAGAGCGGCGTTTTGGGTCGGCTCGTCCTGGCCCGCGTTCCCACCGGCTCCCCTCCACTCGTTTCTCAACTTTTATTAAATCTGAAGAGGGAGGGCAGAGCGAAGGAGGAGGCTGCTGTTTCAATCTTGTCCCTGTTTTCTTTTTCCCCCTCCTCCCCAGCCCTCTTGTCCTCTGCTATCTGTTCAACACTTGAGAATGTCATGAAACGGGTGCCCGGCCTCAGACGGTTAATGCAGACAACATTAATTTCCTGCTGTTCATTCCAGTCGGAAACAAAAGTCTCAGAAAAGCAAAAAAAAAAAAAAAAAAAAAAAGGAGGGCTTTAGTCCCGGCATTAAACTGGGCGTGTGTCCACTCCACCTTTCTGACTCAGCTTGTAAATCTATTTCAAGATTTCCCTGCTTTTAAAAAGAGAAGAAAAAAAATAAATAAAAAATCCCAGCTGGGTTTTTTTTAAATGTGTCTGGCAGGAGCGTTGGGACTCTGCTGAACACGGTCTCAGACCTCACAGTTAAATATGTAGCAAATTGTCGCAGTCCTCCGAAGCAGAAAGAATGGAGAGTTTCGGTTCGGCTCGGTTCGCATCAAAGGGCCGCGTCAGAGCGGAGGGTTAACATTTGTAATATATCTGGTATGACAGCAATTTTCAGTGTGTTTCGTGAGGCTAACCAAATGAAAATCTTGACTTATGTCTGTGAATGTGGCTGATTGTGCGTTCGGGGTTTAATGGTTTAAGAAGTCCCCTCTTACTGCACAAGCCTCTGGTTGCTAAATCAGATTACGCCTCTTTAAGACAATCTCTTTTTGTCTGCTGCTTGTCTGCTTTGCACGTTATCGCCGTGGCGTCCAGAATCACGTGTTGCTAAGATTTCATTTTGATTTGCTCTCAAATTATTTGTTTTTGTTATGTTGGTGTTTTGGACGGCATGCACAACTGGCACTCCAAATACTCCGGCATCCATAATCATGATACATGGTGATGGAAGAATGATGATGTGGGGATGCTTTTTTTTTTCTTTTTTCTTTTTCTCTCCTGAAGAAGAAAGTAAGAGCTAAATGTACAATTTAGGAGCTCAAATTTGAATAAAAAAAAAATCTATTAGAGACTGGACCTGAAAATGGGGGAATAGATTCAATTTCCAGCAGTACATTCATCCGAGAATGTCCTAATCAAAGTCCAGGCATAAATCAATAACCTTGTTAGCTTATTTAATTGAGTAAGACTTCTCGATTACAGACAAGATGTTGCTACGTCTTGATGGAAAACTGGTGTCCACAGGTGCTTTCCATTCAAACCGAACGAGAGGAATGAGCGACAATATTCAGCCTTTTGATTCGCAAAGGCGGCGGAGACCGAACACCGCAGGAGTTCGCGGTCGAACGCGAAAGCGTCGGCCGCTTTTTATTTCACAAATGACATCTTAAAACCACGTATGATTTTCCCCTCCCACCTCATTTGCGCACTTTGCGTCGGTTTATTGCATTAAAAAAAAGAAAAGAAAATCCTAATTAAACATCCTGAAGTTTGCGGTTGTGACAAAATGTGGAAAAGTTTAATAGTTTTGGGAGACACTGTAAAAAGCAGGGTGGAGTGACAAGCTTCACCGGGTCATCTGCAAAAACCGCCAGCCGCTGTCGTCATCCATCTCGCCTAATGATGGATAAAAACCCGAGAAATGAGGGAAAGAACAGCTAAAAACTGCTACTAAAAATAAAACATAGAGGCCTGGGGGAGAGGGGAGGTGGGATGTGAAGTGGTGAGCATGTGGGGGAATGATAAAAGTCGAGGAGCGCAGGTCGGGGAGAGGCGCCTCAACTGAGCCGTGGTGGACCCCCCGGGAGAGCGCTGCCATCCCAAACAAAAGGCAGAGCAGGAACACAGGAGGTCTCTGACCCTCGCCGAGAGACCCTCTCGTGACCCACAAGAGACAGGAAACAGGAAGTGCGACCCCTGACCCCTGCAGGGGAGGGATCCTGTTGTACGGCAGCGTGCGGCTGTGCCCGGCGATAACAGGCCCGGGCTGCGCGGATCGAATCGGACGGGCAACAGGAAGACTCGGCTGTTTGTTTTCCTTCAGCTTGACGACTGAATGAGAAGAAGAAGAAAAAAACACATCTAGAGCAGAATTAGAAAGGAGATGATAAGACCTCAGCTGTGACTGCTGGGACTCAAGGTCGACCTTTAGAAGACACTAAGGTTTAAAACCTTTTAAGATCATTATGAGTGAAATATAAGACCTGTGTGGTAACAGAAAATTAAGTGTACAAAAGTAAAATGGCATATTTTGTATGTCATGACAACATAAGATGAGACAGATAATCTTTGAAAAAAATGAAGCTCCTTCACCTCCTCCTTGTGCTTCTGTTTCTGTCTGAAGAAATGCACCGCTCCTGGTCCAAAACAACCAATCAGAGAGTTTTAGCGCTGTCAATCAAGCTCATGTATGCTGTTCAATGTGTTAAGGGTGTAGAAACAACTCACCGTTACAGGAGAATCGTTTATTCCCCGTGCTAACCAGTGTTAGCATTCCTAGCATGTTTGGTTGGAGTGAGCTAGCTGTAGTGTAGCAGCGTGAAAGATGGAGCTTGTAAGCAGAGCGTACACGAGAATGATTGACTGCGCTAAGGCCCTGATTGGTCGTTTCTGACTCAGCTGCGGAAGAAGGCAAAGGAGTTTGATTTTTTCGCACATTATACAGTAACGACACAATAATTTGAACAAACATATGAAATAACTTTTTTTTTTTTCATAAAAGTTACAAACGGCAGCTTTAAAGAATTGTAATTCGCATTAGAAGAAGAATTTTACTGTGGTGGAATGGGCACCAAAACGGAGGCCCACATCGGTGTAGATCCGGCCCTGCTCAGTCAGAGGAGTGGTAGTGGAGGGGGGATGAGGAGAAGTAAAGGCATGGAGGTGAGGAGGAGTTGATGGCAGCGGTAGAAGGGATGGTTGGGCCTCATTATGAAGCAGACTAATTGGAAGGAAAAGGGCCCTCACATGCTCTGTCTGCCCTCCCAGTCAGCAGGGGGGGAAGCCAGAGGAGAGGGCTCTGGAAGTGCACTGGGAGGTGGCGGGGGAGAGGAGAGGCTGCTGTAGGTTAGATTTCTAGTCAAGGAACCATAACCTGGCAGAAAACAAAGACGGTGTGCTTCAGTGCGACGGTGCAGCCGCCCCGCGGCTCCTCGCTGGTTTACACCAGGTGTCACACTTCATTTAAACAACCCTCATGGCTTATTCCTGCTCACCAACATGGCAGCATTACAGCCCCGCGTCTTCCACCCCCACACCTGCCCACCCTGCTCTGCGTCCTGAGCAGCCATACTTCACTTCACACACATAAAACCCAACCGAGCCAGAGAACCGAGGCCCTGAGGGTGTGTGTGTGTATTAAATGACGTTTCAAAAACCCCTCGGTAAATAACATCAAACGGAGGTGAGGCTCTTTGACAGCGTCAGAAGGAGAGCTTTTACAGGACAGCAGGCCCGGTCTGACACCTTCTGTTAGGAAACCAGGCCACCTCGTGCAGCGGCTGAAGAGTGTTGCTTTGTTTAAACCGAGCCGTTTCCACATCCCCGTTTATCACGGCTTTGTGAATGTCAATCTGCTGCAAGTTGCACTCACAGATTCCTCTCTGTAAATCACGTGGATGAGGAACGGCTGCGGCTCAAGTGGGTGATGCTGTTTTTGGTTTGTGCGCGCACGTCCGGGATCACAGAAAGCGAGGTTGCGTGATGGAATTTTGCAGCGCTCGGGATCTGGTTTATTTTCCATCCCCGGATTCCTGTCCTGTATACCTGCAGGATTTTCCCAGGTTCTGGCTTCAATTAGGCTGGGAAGCCGCTAGCGTAGGGTGGGAGAGTGTCGGGTGTGGGTGGAGGGGCTGGAGGGGGTTTAGGTGAGGGGTGAGGGGGCGACAGCGCTGGAGTCTGTCACACACAACTCAGCACAGCTGTGGAGATGGAAAGGGAGGTGTCAAACATTCAGAGAGGGAATGATGGAGGTCAAAACCAATCAGAAAAACCAGAAAAAAAATCACAGCTCCGAACTGAAATGTGACGAGTTTGAAAGTGATCAAAAACATACCTAAAGTGTTGCTTTGATTCCTTCATTCATTTTTGAATCTCCCAGCTCTTTCAGACTCGCGGCAGCAACATTTAGCAAACACCTGAGCTGATCACAGGAGATACATCTCGGTGAGACGCCGGTAAAAACGTTGCTAAATGGTTAATGGAGAAACTTAGTTATGATGACTTCCTGAAGGCAGAGTTTCAGAAAGACCAGGAGCTTCTTAAAGAGACAGAGGGCCAATTTCAGGGCATGAAATTGTAACGTCACTTTTCTTTTAAGTCATGTTTGATGTTCTTGATCGTGCTATAACAAGGTTTCACCCTGAAACCTTGCTAAGCCCCGTGGTTGGGGCAATCAGAAGTCATTCATCCAGCAGCCCGTTGTGGTTTTGATGTTTAAAGTTGACATTATGTGTTATTGGAAGATTAGTATCTGAACACCAATTATAAAGTCTTAAAAAATGCAAAAATTAAAAGAAATTTAATAAATAAGTGATGCTAAGCCTGGTGGGGGAACAAGTAAAGCCTGGAGGCCCGCCAGGCTTATAATACACTGGGGGAAACCCTGTATCAACTGCACTACGTCCAGAAAACACACAACACTGCTGTTGAACACAAGATAAACACAAAGTGGTAAGAAAGAAAAATAGTGCACTGTTTTTAAGTATTTCGATTTTTCATTGTGTCCTGCATTTACCTTCACCGTTTCTTTGCTTCGATACCGTCAAATAACACTTTTGACACTTTTTTCACAAAATAAAACCAACTAGATTGGACTTTGAGCCGTTCTAGCACATGAACATGTTTCGATCTAAACCATTCCCTGGTTTCTCTCTCTGTATAGTTAGAGGTTTCCAGCCTTTTAGCAGGTTTTCTACCAGGATCATCTGTATTTCAGCAGAGTACTGCCACCCCTTTATTTCACCCGGAGAAATAAAGAGGTGGCAGTACTCTAAACCCGTTGATTATCTCTGACCTGAAAACAGCCAATCAAAAAGATCAATAGCTATCAATATGATTACTGTTTCCGTATTATTCCTCATGCAGCTCTACACAAGCATCAAACCGCAAAGAAGAGTCTGCTGGAATAATCCCACGAGGTTCTACCCTCCAAATGGCAAACTCATCTGACAAACGAAGCGCTCTGTAATCAAAAGCCAATCACATAATTGGCCTATTTTGCCACTAACTCCAACATCTCCTGCCAGATTAGTTACTCAGAGGAGAAACCTGATACCCTGGGAAGTTAAACAGATGTTTTCAGGGGGAGGAAGGGAAAAAAAATGAGAGAAAATAAACCAATCCCACCAGAACAAGAAGACATCTTCCAAATAAAAATCTTCTAATTTAGGCAGACTGTGTGCAGAAATTCACTCGGCTCCAAAAAATCAGTCTGGTTTGCTTTACAGGGACACAGAGAGAGAGAGAGAGAGAGACGGCACAGAGGCTCGCCAGCGTGGCATCAGTTATCTTCAAACTGACATGAGGAAGCGAGTTAAACGACGCCCGTCTTTATCTGCTTCAGCTTGCCGTGTGTACAGGGTGCCGACACACGGACGGGGACCTCGCATGGGAATCTGTTGCACAGATTCCTGCGGCCGTGTGGGAGATGACGACTCGCAGCACGACGAGAGCGCGTTGTTTAAAGATTCCTGGAGAAGAGGAGGCATTTAAACAAAGCCGAGAGCCGGCTCTCCTCTCCCATTTAGAAATGTTGCCGGCTCTCTTGGCCGAGGCTCAGTCATGACATCAACCGCCTTGGGCGTGAGAAAACAGTGTTTTACAAGCCGAGGCGACCGGCTTAGAGCGCTCTCTCTCTCTGTCTCTATTTCTCTCTCTCTGTCTCTATCTCTGTCTTTATCTCTATCTCTCTCTGACTCTCTCTCTGTCTCTATTTCTCTCTCTCTGTCTCTATCTCTGTCTTTATCTCTATCTCTCTCTGACTCTCTCTCTGTCTCTATTTCTCTCTCTCTGTCTCTATCTCTGTCTTTATCTCTATCTCTCTCTGACTCTCTCTCTCTGTCTCTATTTTTCTCTCTCTGTCTCTATCTCTCTGTCTTTGTCTCTTTCTCTCTATCTCTCTCTGACTCTCTCTCTCTGTCTCCATCACTCTCTGACTCTATCTCTCTGTCTCTCTCTCTGTCATCAAGCACAGAAACACACCTTTGCCTGATTTTATTTTTTGTTACTTATATAAATTATTGTTATTTTGGTCCTTAAAATACCAAAGTTTCCAGGTAGCTTTATATACCTGATTACACCAGTTTTAAATATTTGACCAGTAACTTCAGCAGACTTTTTACCAAGTCATTTTTTACTCTTATTTGAGTAAGTCATTGAACGTCTATATTTTTTCTTTAAAATATAGACGTTTTAAAGACGTTTTACTTGGATAAAAATATATTTAAATCCAACTACTCTCACTTGAACACAGTTTTTGGGTACAATGCCCACCTCTGACACCAACAACGTGAGAAATGACACATTTCCGTCGCTGTGTTTTCGTACAGCCGTCGTCACGGAGCATTTACGACAGAAAAAACAAAACACCAAAACCTGGAGTAAAGCTGATTCTTGCCCCCACCTTCAGTGTTTGACTGCACAGTCCCTGGATTTTTAAAAAGCACAGCCTGACATGCTGTGGTCTGGGGCTAATTTGAAGCTTAAAAGTGGGCCAGTGCAAGCTGGAAGAACCACTGATTATGCTCAGTGTTTCAGCCAAAAGGAAGAATGTTGCTCATTCGAATGGAAAGTGTTTGGAGGACGGAGGCGTCTCAGAAGAGCCCTAAAGAACCTGAACTCTTCGCCCGGCGACAACGCCTCGAAAAAGTGTTTATACCCTTTGAGTTCGTTCCACATTTCATCACGTTTAAAACACAGATTTTAATGTATTTAATAGGACTTTGAATTGTAATGCACAAGGCAAAGTGTTGCATTGAGGCCTCTTTGTGCAGCGATTTATTTAAGTTTTTGCAAGACCATGTCATGGCAGAAACTTTAAAAAAAGAATTTTTGCAACTCTGACCGCAGCCTTTTGAAAAATGAGCAAGTTTAGGCTGCGACAATCACAAAAAAAAAAAAAAATGCATCTCAACATCCTGCAGCATACAGTGATGAAATATATTGTCCAGATCGAACCATACTCATGCGTTAAAAATGGCCCAGTCAAAGTCCAAGCCAACAATCGGTTTGGAATCAGCGAAAAAATTCAAGAATTGGCATAAGAAAAAAAAAAAAGTCATCCTAGTATGAAAATGCTAGTGGAAACACTCCCCAAAAGAGAATCGTTTTCTTCCCAATTTACAATAATAATGCAGACAATGTTGCATACAATTTCAGAAGAAAATTGAAGTCTGTGGCTGTAAGATGGCAAAAGGTGAAAAGTTTTACAGGGTGCAAAGTAGTTTTGCGGGTCGCTGCTTGTGCTCCGAACGCAGCCAGACGCAGGAGATCAGCTGGTGAACAGCACAGCACCGAGCTGCTCCGCTTCCTGGAACGTTACACATTATCTAGCTTCTGGCCTGCCTTCATACACTTTGCATAAAAACAAACAAGCAAAAAATTAAAAAATAATAAAACACAGGACATGAAAGTAATTATCTGTGCGCTGAGGGCTGCTCTCTCAAATCAGATGGTTAATTAGTCTGTTCCCGTTCAGCCGTGCCTCATCCAGAGCCGCTGGTCTTTCAACTGGGCGGGAGGCGGAGGCCTTGTAAAACTGCTTTTAACTAAACAACATCACTTTCCCTGGTGCCTGCCGAGGATGTTTACAATACGCAAGCCGAGAGCAGACGGGGCCATGAAACACCGAGGACAGTCAATAAACACTTAGCGGGATTAGAATGGTTTCGCCTCGCTGGTGACGAGTGACATCATATTTTCCCTTCGACAGACTCGGTGGCGAATCTGAGGGGAAGTTTGCGCAGAACGACTGCTCTTTTTTTTTTTTTTTTTACAAAACCCCCCCCGTTTTAATGACGATGAGCTGAGACCCATCAGACCGGGTTCACGTTAAACAGATGTCTGCCTCAAGGTCTCTAAGGGCTCCAGGAATAAGAAAAAAAAGGAAGAAGAAGAAGAGGACTGAATCAGCAGGGGAAACTTCTGTTAATGTGCTGTGTGAAAATCCATCAGGAAACTCAAGGTTAAGGAACCAGCTGAGAACTATGCTATGGAGGAAAAGCAGTCTCACTAGAAACAGACAGAATTTTTATCCTTTGCCATTTTTTTTTTTTTCTTACTTTAAATTTCACCTGCAAAAACTTGCCTGCAAATGCAGTGACCAAAGCCCAGGCACTCAGTTTAAAGGGGTAGTGTCATGTATTTCTAGACACAGACTCAATTAAGTAATATGTTGACTTCAGCTGTTATAAAAATGCTGAATGTGTCAAATACAACTGAAAAGAAATTTGGCTTTGTAACTTAACGCCTTGAAATTGAAATTAATGCCAAAATGAACTTCTACTCATTTTGTTTATTGTTTTGTTTATTTGTGGCTGTTTAAAATGTTTTCCAGTCCCAGTGCTAAATGTTCACCAGAATTTAAACTTTACTGATCTTTGAGAATGTGCTCTTGCGTTATCATGCCGGTAAAATAACATTACTTGAACATGGTCTCAAAACAACAGTGTTATCGTTTATCGCGATAACTTCTGAGGCAATTTATCGTGCAGTAAATTGTTTTATAGTGACAGGCCTAAGAATAACATTATAACATGACATAAAGCTCAAAAGAGTCGATTTCACACAAACTGCCGCTTTAACAGCTTGAACTCTTAGCAGCGCTACCTAGCTAGCTAGCTGTCACGTGAAATAAGGAGTGTAATTTAATTGACCAAAACCCGGTCCGGTTTTCAACTAGGAGTCTGCTGTTATGTGCCTAAATGAGCAGAAATCCCCCAGACTGTGTTATCAGATGGTAAAACTGAAACATGCTAGTTCAGTAGATAGCAAATGTTGAAGTCATTCTGACAACTTTAAAAATAGATGCAGAAAAAGGCAAATTATATGCTGGACTTAATTTGACTCATGACTGCTGCGCAACACAGCAAGGCATAATGATGATTGGTTTGTAAAAAAAAAAAAAAAAAGTTATCTGATTTTTGCAAAAATGAAAAAAAGAAGAAGAAAAAAAAACACAGCTAGAAGCCAAACAGCCTCGCTGCACATAAAATACTCAATCAAGCGCAGCGATTCTTCTGTCAGATGTTCATCCAGCGCACTGAAGTGAAGATCTGATGAGAAGCTGGAGCTGAGAAAGAAACACTGAATTGCTTCACTTTAAAGTCATCAGATATGACTGTAAAAGCTCCCCTGTGGATATAAAACCTGCAGAAATATCAGGAGGTCATGGAAACACCAATCAGAGCCTCCCATAAATGTCAGCATGCGCCACACGTCACCCCATCGGCACGAGCCAATTAGAGAACAGAACAAGGTTAGAGAGGGAGAACCTGATTTGAATGAGTCCATGTGTTTAAGGTATTTTGTGAATGGCTGTAGGAAGTAGAGCTCAGCCGTTTTACCAAACCACCTCCCTCTCTTTTTTTCCCCCCCTATCAAATCTCCACAGGAGCCAATCAGAAACCTGAGCTTCCCCAGTAAATGTAACGGTGCAGGGACGACAGCTGGTCCCTGGAAGCGCAGGACGACGAGTCCAGCAGAGCGTGTCCAGGGTTTTATGACTAAATGGTGACTGCCTGATCCCATGTTTCACAGTTTTTATCTTTTTTTTGTTTGCTTTTTGCTCTCACTCTCTCTTTAAAAATAAAGTTTTATATGTCATGAAAATGAAAATCAGCAAGGGAAGCAGCATGTCCCACTTTCATGTTCAGGAGCATTTCAGTTGCAAATGTTCGCAAAACTTGGTAGATAAGTCGCTAATGTCGAAAAAACACAATTTCGTAATTGCTTCCATTTAAGGGGCGGTATTATCCTTTTTCTGGCATCATAGTGCCAATTTATAGCACATATATCAAACATGACTTAAAAGAAAGTTGACTTTGTAATTTAATGATGTGAAATTTGGCCTCTGTCTCTTTAAGAAACTTCTGCTCTTTCAGGAAGTCATCAACCCGAGGAGGTGCTTCATCCTCGAAGGCGGAGCTAGGTCCACCCCGACGTTTTGCAGAGCTAAATGGTTGCCATGGAGATTAAAGGATTCCTCAAAAGTGAATGAAAGAATCAAAGCAACAGGTATGTTTTAGATGAGGGAATAACTTTGTAACACAATGTAAAGCTCAAAAAGGTACATTTTATATAACACTTCCCTTGTTTTATTAATTTCTTGCTCCGTAACGTTACTTTGTGGTTTTTATCTCTGTATTAATGTGCTTTAAAACCAACCTGCTGATTAAACATCCCACCTGGCTAAAATCTCAGGTATTTACTTGTAAATATTTATTAATACATAATGTCCCATCCAAAAAAAAACCCTTAAAGATAGTTGGAGATAAAGACATGATAGAAGAAAACCTCTTAGAAGCTGCATAACACTTGAGGTTTTCTCCTTCCAGCAGAAAACCAGAGCTATGGTGGAACAGCTTACAGCAAAGCATATTCACGTTAGAATGGTCCAGTTAAAGTTCAGAGCAGCAATTTATTCAGCAAGCTTCAGAAATCTACAATGGTAAACACATAGAACTGTAACTGCATCTAAAGATGATTCTGCTAAGCATTGACTCAAGAATTGTAAGAGTTGTAGAAATAAAGTTGCACTTCTCAATTACGCGCTACTTTGTGTTGGTGGATCGCAATAATTCACAATAAAACTCACTGACGTTTTTGGTGAGAAAGCGTTAAAAGGCTAAAAAGAAAGTGTGCGATTGCCTTCGCGAGGAACTGCAGCTGTGCTTTATTATGAAGCTCTTCACAATTTATGCCCTGCTCTTGACTTTCCGAAAGGCGACGTGGAACAGGAAGACTTACAGTACTTCAGATGTGCGTCTTATCCGCAGAGCCCTGGGCTGTTTAGCTTGGCTCTACAGTTTGGGAGCTGTTCCTGGGATTAGAGGATGTTTCTCAGGTGGAAGTTTTGAAAACCAGCCTGGGGCTTCAGGGGCCAAAGCTCTTTCCAGAGCCAGATCTGCGACAGATATGTACGGAGGCCCGTTCGGAGGCGGCTGGGAGGGGAGTCTGTCGTGCACAAATGGCGCAAAACAGCAAGAGCAACCGAGAAATGAAACACGTTGTAATGCTTTCATTGAGAGTCCCTGGCTGTCAGTCAGAAGGGAGGCGACGGGGTTCCTCTGATCTGGCAAAACAGGCGGAGAGGGAGGGTAATCCATCGAGACGTGGGTCTGCTGCGCATGTCGTGAAGGTGGAAGCGTGTCGGTGGCCGGGCTGGGTGTGTTGACAGCTACAAGTGGCGAGACGCTGGCGGCTCCGGCTGATCTGCGGGGCTGATGCATCGATCTAAACGGGCGCAGTTTCATCTGGCAGCAATCTCCAGGCTCAAGCGGCGAAATCCAGAGGTTTCCATCAGAGACGAGCAGGGCTGCAACTAACCGTTATTTTACTGATCGATTATTCTACAGATTTTTCCAGTGATTAATTTGCCAATTAATCTAATAATTAATCGATCATCTAAAAAATCTGCACCTTATGCCGATTTTTTTTAACCTCTCTAATGTTTCTTTTAGACAATATTAGATGTTTATTTGCATCTTTTAGATGCAATGATTCCCTTTTTAACTAAGGAAATGAACATTTCCCATAATGAAACAACATAGCATGCCCTTGGTTTATGCTTGAAGCAAAGGATGAATCTCCAGCTAAAATACTTCTCACATCATCATGTGAAAAGTTCAGCTCTTTCTGTCTGACTTAGCATCAAAACAGTTCAGGTTTTCATTATGTTGGTCATTTTTTTATATTAACCGATTCATCATAGGACAGAAAAAGGTGCTTAACTCTCCCTCAGTCTTAAGAAACGGGGTCCATTCGAGTTTACTCTGTGCGCGGTCCGGCAGGGTGGGACGTGAGCTTTCTTTGTGTCGTTTCGGGAACTGACGGTATGACTGGACAGTCACCCCGCCGTTGTCCGACCGTGACGTTTCACACTCCTCCTTGGCGTCACGCTAAGAGTACCGGAGGGATAATTCATTTAAAAAATAATTTTAAAAAATTTAAAAAAGACAGATTTTTGCACTGGGTGAAGGTAAAATTGCTACCTTTTCCACATCTTGAATGCAAAATGTTTGTAATTTCTGGCCAGTTTTGGCTCAATTACTGCTCTGGGTGTGTTTTTCTTTCAATAATCTGCCTGTTTTTGGAGTCTATATCCTCCAGTTAATGATTAATCCATTCCTAAATTAGTTGACGATAACTTCAGTAATCGATTAATCTAGATTAATCGTTTCGGTCCTAGAAAACAGGCTACGAAGCAAATTAGAAAAACGCTGGCGAGTGCAGATGTTGACGTAGATGAGCTGAAGTGGAACTCGTCTCTTTGTTTCAGGAGAGGAGAGACGCAGGAACGCGTCACGTAAAGAAGAGCTCAGAAATTCCTGCTGCCAAAGCACATTTGGTGCAAACAGAAGCCCCGCTGAAGCGCCGGGCCCTTCAGCTCACCTGGTTGATGTGTTTCAGTTTGTCAATGATCTGGCTGATGACCGGCTCCGGCTGCTTGTTGCTCTTAGACTCCGAGGCGGGATGAAGCCGCTTCTGGCTGGGCCCGGCAAACCTGAAAGAAAAAAAAAAAAAAAAACACAAACAAACCAAGAAAAAACAATAAGTGATGCTGAATCTTTCCCTTTTTTTCCTTTCTGTAATCTGTGCTTGCAACAAAAAAAAAAACAACCCCACAGTGAGCGCTGCCACGTCTCCCTAAATATGGTATTTATCACCATCTAGTGTCGGGAAAATTGATGACAGGTCTGAGACATAAAACATGAAAAGTCCATTTGTAACTGAGCTCCGACTGAGAGAGAGCCGAGCCCTCAGTGGAGAAGCATTTCTAAAGTTAGAAACAGTGTTCTCCAGGATTTAATGTCTTAAAATAGATTTTGTGGTAGACAAAAAAAAAAAAAACCCAACAACAAACAAACAAACAAACAATGGAATCCAAATGGGATTTTCTGGACAAGGTTGAACATAAATCTGCACCAGCCTCCGTGCGTAATGGGTCTTAAGCTTCTAATAAGTGCATTTACACATGCAGTTTATGCACATATTTTGTCGAGATGAGGTGAAAAAAATAAACAAAAAATCCTCACACGGTTTCAGTCATTATGCAAAGTTGAGTTGGAGATTAATTTTATGCATATTAACTTCCCACTTAGCGTTGCTTTAATCATCCGTGTCGATGCAACGACTTCAGGAGAGATGCGTTTCTGTGCTGCTGCTACAGCTTGGAGGGTGAATTTAGCTGCAAGCAGGCGAGTGCTTACAAGCCTCCATGTGTACCTTAGGAAGCGCTGCTCTGTTGACTCGCTCGGGTGCATGTGTGTGTGTGTGTTATCAAGAGGAGGAGGAGTTGCTGTGTCTAAAAGGTGTATCCTCTCCCCCCAGACTTTCATGCTGAGACTTTCCTGCACATGTTTGCTGAGTTCAGGCGGCGCCACGATTAACCCGTTCCCACCCTTCAGATTAGCTGCTGCTTCCAGGTACGACCAGATCTAATGTCGTGGCAACGGGTCAAAAAGTGACACAGCGGACTGAACGGCACAAGGTGGTGTCAGCCCAGAGGATTCGCAAGTAAGCAGGACTGCGGAGGAAAGCACGACTGTTCTGGGAGAACAATAAAGCGTCACTGAAAGCTAAAAGTATAACAGTAGAGCTAAAAATTAAACGCTAAGAATATCAGAAAAAGTCACAAATTTTAAGAAAATGACTGAGTATTGCTGTATTTCCATTAAAAACTCAACACTTTGTAATCATTCTCTTTGTAACAAAAGTATTCTAATGAATTATAGAGAATTTTAGTTAATCAAACAGCAGCTCAGTTCTCATGAATAATCTAATGTAAGTGTGTATCGTTGTTTTGAACATCCCAATCCTGCTTATTGTGACTTTTATGAAATGTGACAGGTTACGCCATCTGATCAAACTAATACACCGCTGAGTGCAGTAACAACATCTGCTTTCCATTAACTCTATTAATTTGGGGAAATTATGCTAAATTGTAGGTTGCTTAAGATATTATTCCATTGGTATAAAACATCTTATGGTAAACTCCTTCATAAGTTGGATATGAAACAACCAAATCTGTAAAAGTATGAAACGGCAAAAGATGCAATAATAATAATAATAATAATAATAATAATAAATAATGAATTCCTGTCTTTAAAGCATAGCAAAAAGAGGGAGAAATTTTACAAAAAACTAAAATGGGACAAAAACGATGTGTTTGACAACAAAATTCAAACATCACAATGATGGGGGGAAAAGCCTAGCAAAAGTAATAAAACGTCTCTGAAATTGTTTGTAAACCAAAACAAAACAAAAAAAAAATCATCAAATTTTGATATTTCAAAAAACACAAGGGCTTCACAAAAAGAGATGCACATTTATTGTGTCATTTATTATCATGAAAATTTCTTGTGATAAAAATATTAATTTATCAGAACACTCCACTCTCCACTATTTGCTCCAGGACAGCATCATTAAATATTAATACATTCAAACTTATCAACAAATGCAGCTACTGTTTGAATTTTAGTGGTAAAAGTCTCGTCTTCATGAAGCCGGTGTCTTATAAAAGCATATTTCAACTGGGAATGATTCAACACATTTACCTAAAGAGACGAAACAAGAAGGAAAGAGTTTTTTTTATCGTCACTTTTATCGTTATCACAACAGTACCAGGAAATATTGTGACAAGATTTTAAATCCATTGCACCACTTAATAAGACTTTAAAAATTAGCTTTAGTTTGTGTGTTCATCTCTTTCACATTTCATTACTTTATGTTTATCTTCTGTAAAGACTTTCCGTGTTAAATTAACAGATATGTTTTTTCCAGGGTTGCGTATTTTAGTCCGCATTGAGCTTTTTAAATCGGGATTATGGAAACAAATTACATTTAAGGCGCTGCAAGGCAACACGTTTAATCTTTTTTCTTCTTTTCTTTTTTGCAGATAGCGTTGTTTTTGTGATCAAACTTAACCTGAAACACAAATGTGGTTGTTTGCAACCTAAACCCAGATCCGGTTGGAGATGAAGTTTCATCCTCTGCAGTAAATGACTGAAACCTGAAGGTCTAACTCGTCTTCTTCAAAGAAACTCAGTAAGCCTCAAAGAGCCTTGAGATAAAAATATACAAAGGCATATGTGTGTGTGTGTGTGAGGTCATTCTCTGCTCTCTGACACAGACCTGACTGCTCGCCCTCACACACACACACACACCTCTCTCCTGACGTCTGCGCTCATCACTCTTTCCCTTTATACGCAAAGTCAGACTTTTCATTAAACTCGAATTACGTTGCCCCGGTTATTTATTCTCCTTATTAGCCATGATCTCATCCCCTCTCGGCTCCTAATTATCACATTAATAATGGAAAGATGTGTGATCAATTAGTCAGAGGAGACAGAGAAAATGTGGGCCGAGGAGGGAGGATGTGGGGGGAGGGAGATGGAGTGGAGGCAGGTTAGCGTTTCATGTGATAAATGCCACTCAGATAATTTTACCACAGGATAATTTAACACGCATCGCTGCGTTTCCTCACCAACTCCCTGTCTCTCTCTGTTTGTTATCCAATCTCTGTGTTGCCGCCTGCGGAGTTGATCAGATGGGTAAACTCCTGCGATAAGCTCATCTAATCACAACCCAATTACCGCACTATTAGGCCCAGTCTGACCGGGACCAGCGCCTCCCACACCAGCACAAAGGAAATGGGAGTCCAGGTAATGGAGTGGGGAGTCTGACACGTTCATATCACCAGATGGATCACGCCTCCACCCGGTCCCAATAGGCGCACAGGTCACGGTGCTACTGCCGATGAAAGAAGAAACCAGTTTTATCTGGAAGGGTCGGCAATTGAAACTCAACAGCAGCTTTATTAGTTTTCTGGTTGTTATAAAGGAGCTAATGTGGTCAGCACCGGTTCAGCAGTGACCTCACGCAGAACGGGTTTTGATTATGTGTGTGTGTGTGTGTGTGGGGGGGTGTGTGTGCGTGCGTGTAGGAGTGTTTAATAGCAAGTAATCAGTGCTCAGCTTTCATGGTCACATTTGGAGGCTCAAACTGCAACTGTGTAGAAACGGAGTTCTGGAAAATATGTTCAACACTCCACTTTCGCCTCAAACATTTTTACCTGTTTTATTCATAGCTACATTTCTGAAAGCGATGGTTGTCGACTCCCTCATGTTGGTTTTGTATGAGGGTCTAACAAACACATGGTTAAGATTTTTATGACCTTATTAAGAGAACTATGAATGAAATTTAACAAATTTATCATGGCAGAAATGCACAAGAGAAACAGCCATAACTGCTGTTTTTGCCCTTTTTTAAAATTTATTGCTACACAGAATGAATGTAGCGTTGTTACAGGTTGGCAACGTAAAAGAAATAGCGTCCAACCAACTGGTGTTAAATTTGCACGTAAACCATGACAGTCGCAAAAAAGCTAGCTGGCTAGCTAACTTTTCTCCTTCTGATTTCACTGAGGAACCAGAGCCAATGGTTGCTGCTAATTTAGCTGCTAATATACCTGCCGGTAAATTAATTTATTTAAAATGGGACGATGTACAACATTAAACCACATGAGGAGAAATGTACTGCACCAGATTAGATGAGCTACAAATGCTAATTTCCACCTTCGGTGCCCAGATGGAAATTAGCTAGCAAGCCTAACCAAAGCTAGTTAGCAAGGGTATCCTAGCACCTGGTTAGCTTCAACCTCCGTGAGTCATAGTATAAGTTATGGTAAATGACTTATTTTTAAAGTTTAGTGATAAAAGGATAAACTTACAAGTATTTCAACGACAAAAAACAAGCATGGAAAAGGAAGAATCCAGCACTGATGTATGGACAGGGTGGCTAAGTGACAAAAGAGGCAGAAACTCTAATCAGCTGTGATAAACAGAGAGACTGGAAATAATCCAAGAAATATAAATTCAAGACACAGAGCAAAAGAGTATACCAAGAAACTAAATATAAAATGAAATATTAATATGGCAAGATCTTAGAAACCATATTAAACACAGAGAAATGAACCGAATATGGCAAGACTTGTAGGACACAATTAACTCAAACAAGACAAACACAAACAATAGCCAAAACCCAAAGAATGTGAAATTAGTACCACAATAGACGGAAACAAGCATAAAAACCACCAATAAGTGGATGAGGACAACATGGACTTAGATATTTAACGCTGATTATTACAGATTCCTAAGAACAAGGTTTGTTATTTAAGAAAACGCTACTGAAATCAAATCGAAGTCTTGTCTCATCTGATAATGTATTCCTGTAAGAAATGGCTTGTGTGTATTTTATTTTATTGCCAATTTGGCTGAAATTAGAAAAAGCAAACATAACAGAAAGTTTTGCTGTGCTAAAGTATAGATAATTAAGAGTTCAATGTTGGTTTATTTTTTAAGTTTAAACATTTGTATATGTTTTTTTGTTGTTGTTTTTTTTTTCAATTAACGTTACAGCTCTATATTTTGACTCCATACTGGAGCTCTTATCACTCCTTGTGATTTTCCGGTGTCATTAGATCCAATACAGGGATGGAAGCCGGATTCTGCATCTCTTCTCTCTCACGCCTGTCGTTGAGGCGCTCTTTGATGTGGAGCAAAGTGTTGCTCCTCTGATCTCGGTTCCAGGTGGGGTGGTAAACACACGCCTGATTAACAAAAAAAAAAAAAAAAAAGTGCCTCATTTAGCTCCAAACGCCGCTCCTACAGTATGTCGGAGGCGTTCAGCAGTCGACCTCTCCGGAGCTCACCTCTTCCCCTCCTCCCCGCTTCGTCTAAATTTAACAACACGCCCAGTCCGGGTTTCTGGAGAAGGTCCTAAGAGGGAGGGGATAATGAACAACGATCCGGAATAGATTGAAAACGAATCCTGGCTATATTTGCAGGCGGAATGCCCTAGCAGGTGACACGGGAGAATTGCTTGCTGCAGGACATTGTAATCTCTCCATCATTTTGTCTCCTTTCTTGCCTCCCTGCCGCCCTATCGCGCCGTTCGGTCCAGCTCGTAATCATCCCCTTAGGACAGCTTTGCCCTCCTCTCGCCAAAAACTGATGTCTCCTTCTCAGGCTGATGCCAGCTTTATGGAAAGATAAAGGAAGTTTGAGCAAAGATGGGAATTTAATCTTTGGAAGGCGAGAGGAAAAATATTAACCCGAAGGGGACTCCTATCTCAAATTTGTTAAGACTCATAATTAACAAAACAGGCGAGGAAGAAACAGATGTGTTTATCTGCCCAGGCTAAAAGTATGAAATGTGTAGCTATTTTTTTTTTCTTTTTTTTTTTTTTTTACATATCTGTTAATCACTTTGTGGTGACAGTGTAATCTAAGATGATAATCTTTGTAAAAATCGATCTCATGTGCCTTTTCCGAGTGCTACTATAGAAACACAGAAAGAGCTCAGTCAGAAACAACTAATCAGAGTCAAGAGGATTGTCTTAGTGCTGTCAATCAAGCTTCTGTGAGCGTGGCTCACACCCTTCCCTTTCGCTCTATGCTACGGTGCAGCTTCTTCCCGACAGCAGAACCTGTCACTAATGCTAAGGCTAGTTAGCATAGTGGTGGATAAATAGTTTTCCTGTAACAATAAGTTATTTCTCTGCCATTAGCACATTTTGCAGCGCATACACAAGATTGATAGACTGACAGTGCTAATACTAGGGTTGCTGATTGTCCCGTATTTTTAGCCAAGTTGAAGTGTGACGTACGGTACGCTCTTTCACCCATATTTTTATTGCCTTGGGCAGATGAAACTCCAATGTTGGGGAAATAAGAAATATTGCGGGATGAGATAAAAACTGACGGACTTGAACCGCATCTTGGAGGTGCTGAGTTGGCAACTAAGCTAAGCCCCTCCTCTTGCCTATGATTGGTTGATTTTGATGAGGAGCCGTGCATTTCTAAAGCTTATTATAGTACCTCATGGAGGAGGTGGAGGATCGAAATTTTTCTTTCATAGATTATCTGTCTCACACCAATCCTTCACAACATGGTGACAGTTTTAATATGTAAAAAAAACTGATTTAGAAACTAAATAAATAAGAGTTACATTCTGCAGCTTTAATGGGGAAAAGTGTGCAACTGGAGCCACACAACGGGGAGCGAGTGAAAAAGCGCTCAAAGCAATCACAGTTCTGCAGGGTGCAAGAGATGTGCTGGAGGCAGGAGGCAGAACAACGGAAACAGCAGTTAACTGTGCGAGGAGAAGGGGACAGCACGCCTGACATTTATAGCATCCCATAGAGTCAAAGTCAAGATTTACACTCACACTCAGCTGGAGGAGAAGGAGAGGGGAGAAGGAAGCCCTTCAGCTGGGGGAAAACTTACCCTTCAAGTCACCTACGCGCCCCGAGACGTGAAATCAACCCGCTGGATCGAGAATCTGCTAGTGAGCCGATACGCTTTCAAAGCACCGGGCTCCGTGGATTTCCCAGCAGATGCGCTCAGAAATAAATGCCATTATTAATTCGTACCTGTCTGTCATCTCCTGCCCGTTCCAGCAGAGGGAGTTGTTCGCCGCGGCGGGCTCCCGACTGCAAAGCGCCTCCCCAAGGCCGCTGTAGAAGGAGCTGAAGCCTTTCAGGTTGGTGATGAACTCCCTGAGGTGAAACGGAGAGAGAGACAAAGAATAAAACTGTCACAGAGGAAAAGATAAAGAGAGAGAATTCAGCTTAATAAGACTGAGAGCAAGTTGATTAGATCCTCCCCGACACCCCCTCATGAGACGCAGAGATTAAAAGGGGCCAGAATAGGCGGGTGTCTCTGCTCCTTAATTGACATTAATCTGACCATTTGGAGACTGACGCCTACAGTCCTGCTAGGCAATTACGGCGCTCAGCTGGGGTCTCGAGTGGAGAGAGAAAGAGTGTTACAAAGAACCTGATGAGACTGTGAGGAGCCTTTAAGTTTCCTCACTATGGAAGCTGTATGCATTTTACATTAGACATCAAAAACAGCAGGGCATCACTGGGAATTTACAAGAAAACAATACATTACATTTTAAATATTTCTATTTAAAAAATCTTTGCTATTCTGAAAAAACCTTAAGAGTGTGGCATGCTTTTATTTGATTCCCCAACATCAGCAAATCCATCTGTGTAAATAATTTTATTGTTTAAAGAGCCACGAGAAGCCAAGAAACATTGTTTCTTTTTCAAAACTTGTGCATGAAAAGGTCAAAAATGACTGAAGTAAATAAATGCATAATAATAAAACACACTTTAATATTTTCCTTTTGATTTTTGATCAAATGAGGAGAAAAATAAAACTTTTTCTCAAAAAAAAAGCGAGATAGATAATCAACAACTTTAGTCAGTTCCTCCAGGGTATTTCTTCCTTTTGTAATTGTTGCAGCATAAAATTACTGATTTTGCTGCAACTGTTTCAAAAGAGTTGTGGTCAAAGTTTCAATTTTTTAAGCTTCATTTTTCCCATGACATGTTTTTCAAAAACATTTAGATTTACATTTCTGCACACAACATTCCCCAAAACGACAGGATCGTAACCCACGTAATATTCAAAGTGCAAACAATATTTTTAAGTACCGTCGTGAAATGGCATCCTTAATGCAAATAAAATCATGTCCTGAGGAGAGGTCAAAGTTCAAAAAAGGAATTCTATATTAGGTCACTCAAGCTGATATAACTGAGCAAATTCCTAATATTTCAAAAATATTTTTTGCCAAGAAGACAAAAGAAACAAACTGGAAAACGTTAAAAAAAATTCCATCGCAGGTTCTGCTTTCAAGAGACGTTGTGAAACAGGAAGTTAAATTAGAAGGGGGCTCAGAGAATTGGTCACAATTCAGCAGGATTGCTGTGATTGGTCAGAAAAGAAAGAAACCCAGAAAATTTACAGTGATCGGTCAGATTTATGGAAAAGTTGAAATGAATGGTGAAAATTGCAAGTTTGCACAAAATATTTGAATGATCAGTGAATTTGCGTTAAAACTTGCGATCGCAACATTACAACTTCCTGGAGGGACTGAATAATCGATGAAAGCTGATCAGAATTATTGGCAAGGGGATTGGAGATAAATCCTTACTTCACATTAAAGAGCTACTTTGTGTTGCTTTGTCTCATAAACTCTCATTAAACTCTGAAAAAATATAAAACACTACAAAACGGACAAATTCTTCCAACCAATTAAAGTATATTAAACTATTAAATTTTTAGCAAATTTGTTCAGAGCACAACCAGAAAATTCATCTTCCAGTTCTTTGGTGTCCCGCCTCTTTCAACTTCCCGCATCAAAACGCGTCACTGTTTCCAGTGATTTCCTCACCTGCGGAGTCCAGCCAGTGTCTCATCGGAGTCTGAGGGCTGAGCGTCCCGGGTTGCAGACGCAGCAGGAGGCTGATGGAGAGGCGGGGCCTCCACGGAGCGAGAGGCTCGCTTCGTAGCGTGTCCACACATGCCGCTCACCTGCGGAGCAGAGAGGAGGAGAAACCAACACTGTGTGAGCGAATTAACTCTTCGCCCCTCCAGCTTCAACCTGTTTATTTCATCTCCTGTAAGAAGGGATGCTTTAGAAAACAAGAACCTGTCAGCAGCCAAACCGGCGGCGCTTCTTCTGTTTTTTTCCCCCACTGAGCTCCTCTGCAAATTGTCATCTGTTTTCTGTGTGTTTATTTTTGGTAAGGATGAAAGCAGTGGGGGTGACGATGTGGAGGGCTGAGGGGGGGTATTGGATTTGCATAACAAACAATTCACTGGATCCTCTGCCAGCCGCCTTGTTCAAATTTGTAATCATAACTCTCCAAAAAAAAAAAAAAAACACGAGCAGGAAACCGAGGCCTCCGGTTCGTCCCGTCTGTCCCGCACCATGGCTGCCATTGTGTCGTCCATGTGGGATGACATTACAATAACAAATAAGGAGTTCCTCTCTGTCTCCAGGAGATAATGGAGCTGGCACATTCTTTTCAGGTGTAATAAAAATGCAAATGGCTGCTAATGTTTAGCTTGTGATTTAATGATTTGGCGGATCCTTAATTTCCCCCGGGGATGCCGGCCGAGGCTTAATTCTGCCATGTAATGTTAACAGCTAATTGTGCCCGGCTTCCCTTAAAGCGAGCTGCCTGGAGAGACTGCAGCTGAATACCAATGGGTCCGGACGGAGCAGCACCGTAAGTCTTCATTTGGTTGTAGCAAAGGGCTACAAGCTCCCTCACACACACAAAATCGTGTTTTAATGACTTGTGAGGACTTTACATTGATTTCCATTCATTTTTAACAGCCCAACTCTTATCCTAACACTAACCTTCACATACCAAACCCCCTAACCCAAAAACACTATTTCCCCTCATGACGACCAAGAAAATGTCCCCACAAAGAGAAATGGTCCCCACAACCCACGTTATAGACAGAGATAGGTCCCCACAAGGATATAAAAACCAGGCTCTCTCTCACACACACACACACAACGTATGGACACGGTAGCGCGTGCAGACATACATGTTTTACAGCTTAAACAACAGTCCTTTCATCTATTATTCACTTGAGTAATGCACCTGAACCCATTAACATGACACAGTGCTACATCATATACACTCACACACACGCAAACACACAAACACACACGTTACTTAAGCACTTTTATTCAACAAATGCTGACACGCTAAAGCGCTTATTACCAAGAACACAGATTTATCAGGGTTAATCTATTCAGAGCTGTCACAGCACACGCACACACACACACTCCGCCCTAACAAACACCAGATCATCACCATGGTGACTTCCCTTCACCTCAGAGCTGACATCTAACAATAACGAGGAACCCTGAATGCAGATTATGTCCCGTTCAGATGGATCCACAGTGCCCGTGAGGCTGACTTGTCCTGACAACAGCTGAGAGAGAAATGACAGAAATGAGGGCATTGTGCGGAGATACATGCGGCATGTTGCCAGGAGTATTACGATATCACCCCATATCGATGAATCTGAGTGTTACAATCACTTGGATGTTTGAAAATCATCCAAGTGATTGGATGACTCACTCACTTGGATGCTTCTGCAAACTGCTTGGCAGCTGCTAACAGACGGCTACTTTCCTGAGTAAAGTTTGGTGCAGGGATATTCAGGTGTGGTGTTGCTGCCCCCTTAGTTCTGGTGACAGGATGCCTTGACGCAGCAGCAAACACACTCATATATTTTGGTTTGTTTCATACTCTGTAGTTGCTACATGGCTGTACACCGGAGCACATAGCAAAGTCCATGAGGACATGGATGAGCAAGTTTGATGTGAGAGGACTTGACTGGCCTGCTGTCCAGAGCACCTCTGGGATGAATTAGAGCAGACACGGCGAGCTAGGGCTTCTTTCCCTGTGCTCTCCTGGTCAAATATTCCCATAAACATGGCTTCAGACTTCACGGACAGCCTTCCCAGGACAGCAGAAGCTGTTGTAGCCACATAGGATATTGGGCCAACTCCATAACATTATAACATGGTGTAAAGCTAAAAAAAAATCAACACTTTATTGATACTGCCACTTTAAGAATGGGATGCCATCAAAGTTCACGTGAACATCTCTTAATGCTTTGAGCAACGTAGTTTGAGACTTGGACTCAGATCCGAGTACAATTTGCTGTGACACAAAGTAAAGAGGTGTTCATATGTATTTGTAAAATACTTTGTATTTGTTTTTTTTCTCCTTTATTTTATAATGCGTTGTTGCTCACCAACCAGCCTAAGATGTAACATCATCTCCAGTGACTTTGTGTATCCGCCTTTTAAAATGCCTTTTAAATCAGATCTCCCAGATCTCACTCACAACCCCTCGACCCAAGTGCTCTCTGGTGCTGCTGGAGAGCCTACTGCTCCCAAACTTCCTCGACAAACATAATAAACTCTTTGAATATTATCTGAAAGCATTTTTCTGAACCATCTGAATGACCTGCCCTAGTTCAGTATTAGTGTTCAGAGTTCATGGGGGTCATAAAATAAACCATAACAATTTATTTCCTTACTGGTTCACAGCATTAAAGTCCTAAGCTAAAATACATCTGACCCGATGTTCCGTCTACATAAAAAAAACATGTTAATAATTAAACCAGAAATAGCCGCGATTGCTTTACTGTGCAGCTCAGACAGCTCAATCACTTGTCATTCAGTCTGAGATGAGAGAAAATCAGACAAGATTGATGAGGGAAAAAGAGTGTTGGAAATTTGCTAATTACACATTTATGCTCATCAAACAATGCAGTGACAATATATAAAATGATCCTGCTAACGAAAAGCAAAGAAACTTCATTCACTTACCTGTAAAGCATGAGGGACAACATCAGAAGTAATGACATCATGTCTGTAATTTAAGCTAAATAATCACTCCTTTAGCGCAAACCAAACTATTCCTATATGTCAGACTTATCTAAATAACAAATCCCAATTTAATTACAGAGCCAAGATTTATCAGTATTAACATCGGTATCGATATAATTTTTTTTAACATATTGGTGTCGGTCTGAAAGTCAATATTAAAACGGAAACTTATTTCCATCTTGTTGCCGTTTGTTTCTGGAGTTGAGGAGGTTGGTCATGTAACAGTGATACTCGTGCAGCGTGGGATTGTGGGTGGTTTAACTGAAAAGGACAAGTAGTGATGAAGTCACTGGTGTGGTCATTCTTTTCAAGATGCCAAAAGGGCAGCAAAATATAAGCAAGTAGATCGGTAAATATCGGTTATCTGCCATGACAGCAGTATTAATACATAAATATATATATCAATATCAGCGCATGTTTAAAGGGGCAGTGCTATGTGTTTTCCAGCCATATCTTATCATTTTATAGCACAATGAAGTAATTATGTTACCTTCTGTTATAAAAACTGCCACATGTAAAACATGACATAAAATAAATTTGACATTGCAATTTAACACCTTGAAATTGGGCCTCTGGATCTTTAAGAAGTTCCTACTCTTTCTGACTCCACCTTCAGCACAGCAACATTCCTCCATTAAGTGTTTACAGATGTTCATCAAAGCACTGTACTGAGACGTAGTACTGAGACGCAAACACCTGGAGTTCCACCAGGTGTTTGCTCATTTCTGCTGCCTAGTCTGAAGGAGCTGAGGGAATAACGTTATAACTTGAGGAAAAGCTCAAAAAAGTAAATTTTACATTATACTGCTCCTTGAACTCCGACCCCTAAGTATACCGCCAACCACTGCTGTCCAACACATTAAATAAAACTGACATCTCTGAACAATCTAAACGTCATCCAAGAAGAAAATCCCAATAACACTGTAAGGTGCCTCTCTGTCCGTTTCTCTGCCAGCTCATTTCCTCCCCTCATATCTTCCTCTCTTTCATCCGTGTGGGGCCCGCAGCGAGTGCCGCCGCTCCCGCAGGCCATGATTAATGCGATCGGAGCTGCGCTCGCCTTTTTGTTTACGCGTTCCCGGGAAGCCGTAGGGGACTTGTGGCACAAGCAGGGGAGGGCCCAGAAGGAAGTGGAGAGTGATTCAGCACACAGACTCTGCCCTGCTCAATTGTTTCCGGATGGGGGGGCTCATTAGCCAAGCATGAGCATCATTCAGGCCTGGACCACCACAACCAACAGGAGAGTCCGCTGATAAAGCCTGGTTCAGCGGGGAGAAGTGGAAAATGTCTGTGCACCTCTGTCTGTCCACTTCGCCAACACACACGTTCTGCTGAGTGTCTGCTCCTCAGCATCTGTGAGGCACTTTGCTCGTGTAAACACGCCGTAAAGATAATCTCTAAACAAATCGATGGGAATCCCCGTGAGCCAGGAACAAATTTATGATAAGGCTTTTACATTGTTCTTCATCATGAGGATTTACAGCAACTACAAAAAGAGAAAAGAGACTCTGTCCATTGGTGAAACTGGAGAATATCCGATGAGGACCCAGTCAGTCCTCTTCCAACTCCTCCCTCTTCTTCTGCTGCTTCAAAATGGACTCGTCACCATGCGGTCAAACTGACAACTGGTGAAATCCATGTATTATTTCCGCTGAAGACCTTTCAAAGTATCAAATTAAGAGAAAAGGATGGGGGGGAATAATCTTTATGTGAGTGAAAAGTCAAACAATATCCAGCTGTCACAGTTATCTCCAGAGGAAAAGAGCTCTGGCTGTGTTGAAAATGAAATATTGTCTTCCACTGTTTCATACTGATAAAAAAAAGAAAGAAAAGAAGTTGCACTGCAAAGAAAAAGTTTCATTTAAAATCTTCCCAACTCCAAACTCAAATTTAAAAGTGGGTCTCTGTTATGCAATTACGATTAACTATCCATCCATCCATCCATTTTCTGTTCAGCCTGGTCCCTATTGGGGTCGGGAGTTGCTGGTGTCTATCTCCAGCTGCGTTCCTGGCGAGAGTCGGGGTACACCCTGGACAGGTCGCCAATCTGTTGCAGTACTATTAACTAGTTCCTCTCAATAGGAATCACACTGTACGGATATTAATGTCAGATGCTAGCTAGCATTAGCTTTCACTTGGTTGGTATCAAGGTGCACAAAGGTCTCCAGTTATTCTAGTTTTACATTCTGGGGGGAAAAAAATCTAGTCTCACCAGAGTTATGGAGCACAGAGTAACACGGTTCTGCACCTCTGCCCAAAGAAATCCAGTCTGACCCGGAATAAACCTGTAGATATCATCTCCAAGTCCAAGTCTGAAGTAAATCTGACATATTATATGTAACAATATTTTACAGCTTTTGTTTTTAGACCACAATTTACACAGCCGTGTAACTTCTGCTGCTCCATTTAGTCGCTTCTTGTAACAGCAGAGTGAGTCAGGTGCAAATCGTCTGGGATTGATAGGAGCGGAGCTGCATGTACATTGTGCTGTGCGCTGCGGTTTTACAGTCCAATTAACTTCTGCACCTTAATGTTTTCGCATCCTCAACAGGGTGAACTATCTTCTACTCTACTTAGACTACAACAAGCAGATCGTCACAACTTCATATTGTGGATTCTTGTTTGGTTTTCTCTCTGTTGGATGGACTGAAAACTTATTAAAGTCGCCGCTGAGGCCCGACACCGACCCGACCATCAAGCACATCGTTTTTCAGGAATTTCAGGTCAGGTTTGGCTCAGGTCATAAATCTAAACTCTCTGAGGGTCGGCCTCTGGTGCTCCATCACAAGGAGCTGAAGAGTCGCCCAGACTTCCCCAGGAAGGGGTTTGTGGTCAGAGCAAAACGTCCAGCCCGGCCACCAGCTGCTGCTGGCTGCAAGGCATTATCAAACGCTGCCATCCTCGGTGCCGAGGCAGTGGCCTACATCGAAGGTGCGAGAGCCGAGGAGAGAGAGGAGTTGTATAACCAGAGCGACTTCCAGGAGGAGCGATCGTCAGACTCACACCCAAGAAAAGGGCAAACGCAGTACCACCTCAGAGTGGAGCGCATTCCTCTCCACTCCCCTCTGAAAGAACCAGAGGAGCGTTTTCCACTTCCTGAGTTCATCCTTTGTCTGGATTGTTCTGGTTATTTTTGGATAAGGTCTAGGCAGAAATGCAAGCAGGACATCGGCGGGCTGCACTACAGAGTTTCACTTCAGGAAATTGAAAGAAAAAATACAGCTACTAGCAGCCAGTTCCCATAGCCGTGTGTCACGTTAGCCAACTGCTGTATTGTTGTCTCATGTTTGTCAAAAGAGATTTCCATCCCATGATTAGCAAAAGGTGAACACACACACACAGCACTCTATTTTAAGATATTCTTTTTGAAAATAGCTGAGCTACACACAGGAAGCCCGTGGAGGAACCCCCGGGGTACAAAATCCCTCAAGCTAAAGTCTTTCTGAAGGAGAATTAAACACAGTGGAGGGACGTAAGCGCTTGTGTTGTGCGTACTGCACACAAACTCGATGAAAAGACCCATCGAAGTGACACGGAGCACGACATTAATTTACACAAGCACAATTGCAGCTAATGCTGCGATCAATATTTTCAAGCAAATTTAGAACAATGAACAGCTCAAATGTGTTGAGAAGTTACACTAACGTGGGAGACGGGCTCTGTGTTGTAGAAACAATGTGAAAATGCTGGCTGGTTGCATTGTGGTATGGAGGTATTTAAGCAACTTCTCAAGATGTAGACCAGGAAGGTAACGTCTGTGTGTCCTGATCTTAGTCCTACTGAACTTATGTAGCAAGATGGCCCACAAACCTGACCCAAAACACACACCTTCAAAGGAAATCCAACTAAATACTAATAAAATTCAAATGTATAATTTAGAGAAAAGTAATAAAAGAAAAAATCGGTTTTCTTCATCCCAATTTACCTAAAACGTAAAAAGCTTTGGTCGGATTTCACATCAGAAAGTGAGAAAAAATGACTGTCTTTTTACACATTGTATGTAAACATCTGGTTTTGAAAAATATCACAGTGAATAGTGAGTGGCAATCTGGGTCTCTGCACCGAGCAGTAAAAATCTGTTAAAAATGGCTTCAAAACGCACAAAGTTTCAAGCCTAATCACGTTTCCAGCATTTAAACCGGCAATCAGAAGTTAATAAGCTTAATGGCTGAGTTGATGTTCATTAACTTTTAAGCATTTTGCCATCGTTTCTAGGGCAACATCTATAAAACTAATTGGTTTTTGACGAGTCCTTCCATTTTTTTCCCTTCCTGTTTGTGTTTTAGTGGCTGGAAGGCCGATTATTCATCTATTATCAGACGAGCAAACTGCTTGTTTGTCAACATCAAGCGAACCACTTAGCTTTCAATTATTGTCAACAAAACAGCAAACAGTTCCTTGGGGGAGTTTCGAACAGCACGGCCGGCCCGCCTTCTGAAAAACTGGGTTAAACGTGACTTCATTGTGTCTGAACAATGAAAACACACGACGTATATTGACGATTAATAACTTTGATGATATTTTGCAGCTCCGGCAGTGTTTACATTTCAGAGCTGAGTGTGGCTCCTGCCATGATAGAGCTGAGTAATCAGATAATAAAAACACAATATATGATTAATTGGTGCTCTTGCTCCGACTTTGAAGCAACAAGTTGGATGTAATTCGAGCTCCCTGAGATCAAAGGTAAAAGCAAAATATACATGTATATTGCTGATTGAAAGTGTATTATTGAGAGAGAAACTCAAGGAGGTATTTGATATTTAACTTGGGGGAAAAATGTTTAAGTATTCTTACGCCTTTAAACTTTTTTGTTTTTGTATTTTGCAACCACAAAGTTCACACAGCACAGGAGTCGAGAAGGTTAAAGTGGGGTTGAGTTATGAAACAGCAGCCCAACCTGTGAGAATCTTAATGAGCATTCTTCAGTCCTGTCAACTGAAAAGTGCGGCAAACACGTAAATCCATCGAGATGTGAAGGGACAGGCCTGGCAGGGAGACGATAAATCAGAGAAGCAGATGATAGGTCGGCCATTAGCCTAAGAGTGTAAGTCACTCAGCCAGAACCACAAGAAAACGGTGGACAATTCAGATCAGAGCATGTGCTAGAAAGACCCAGTCAAAGTCCAGACCTAAATCCAATTAAGAATCTTGAATATTGATCTTAGCTAAAATATTTGACGGGGTGCGCACAAAACGGACTGCCATAAATGTGACATAACACCTGTTATGAACATGAAGGAGTTTTCATGAATGTTTACAACTGTTGTCATGAAGCATCATTTGGTAAAATATTGCACTCATGATGCAAAATTGACAATTTGAATGGTCTTTTAATACAAATTTTATTACAGCTTTGTATTAAAAGTGACATTATTTACCGAATGACACATCATGATAACAGTTGTAAACATTCATACCTCCTTCATCTGCATGACAGGTGTTATGCTTATGACAGCACACCGTCGAATATATGTGTGTGCAAAGCTGGTGCAGACATACTTACTGTAGAAAGTCTTGTGGAGATGTAAACATATTTTGTAAACAATAATAATAAAAAAGCATTTTATTTGTAAAATTTCTTAAGGGAGTGGAGGGGTGTTATGTAAAATCAAAATGTATCAGCTTTATGTTATGTTCATCATAAACATGCCTGGAGTGACACTTTGATTCTTTCATGCATGTTTGAGAAATCCTTTTATCTCCATGGCAACCGCATTCAGAGGTTCCTAAACGCTAATTGTCATAAAGTGCCACCTGGTTCCATAAAACTGCTCTTTGGAGCCAAAGTCTCCAGCTCAGCTCCTATAGACTAGCGGCAGCAGCAATTAGCAAACAGGAACTACTTCAACCTGGGAGGCTTTCCATACCAAACGGTGTAATGATGACTTCCTGAAGGCAGAGCGTCGATAAGAGCCGGGGCTTCTTAAAGAGACAGAGGCCCAATTTCAAGGCATCAAGTTGTAATGTCAATATTTCTTTTGAATTCAGTTTGACGTGCAGACATTTCAACAATCGAATGTAACATTGTTACTCGATTGTCAAATACTTTGACCACCACGAGTCCTTTTCCTTTCACTTCCCAGGTACAATCGTGCACTACCTTGTGTTGGTCTGCCGCTTCAAAATTTGCGATGTTACCCTTAAAAAAATAAAACAGACTTACACAGACATGAATGATTTTCTAGCAATGTTTCAACCTGCAGAAAATCTCTGATCCTGCTCAAATCTGTCACATTTCCGGCCTCAACCTACTTCCCCTTCTTCATTCTCAGCCGAGCGGGTCACCAGGTGATGGATGCCTCTTCCACAATCTCCTGTCCTCCTCCCCCCCTTGGGCTCACTTTGACACCCCATTCCCCCTCACCTCCTTCCCCACTCCCACACCAATCTTTTTCCTTCCCGGTTCTTTGTCACTCTTTTTCTCCTGTCCTTTTCCTCAGTAACTGGTAAAAATAGAGCTTCATAAATCATGCATTTTTTTCTCACAGCAGAGAGAGAGAGAGAGAGAAATGGGAAGGAAAAGAAATAAATGAGGGGATGAAGGAGTGGGAGAAAAAGATGTCGAGGGGGGAGAGAGAGAGAGACGGGCAGTGGATGGAATAAGAAAAACTCCAGGGGAGAGGAGGGAAGCTGACAGGGGAATAGATTGGAGCGGTCGGCCTCTCGGCTGCCCTCGCCGAGCCTCTTAACGTTGGTTGATTTACCCGGAGTTGCACTGGATGGAGGGGCTGAATGTTAACACGCCAGAGAGCGGGGCAGGGCGAGCCGTGAGTGGTCATCTCGCCTGCGGAGCTGCTTGTTCCAAACCCGCAGAGGAGATGTCTTCCTCTGTCTCAAGGACTCTCTCACTCAGAAACTCAACCCATCCGCTTCCTGAAGCGGCGGGGGCCTCAGTCCCACTGGAGGGCAGGTTAAGTGGGAGACGACACTTGGAGTCGCAGAGCACCACAAAACAAGGCTGCGATGCGTTCAAGATGTTAGCGGTGTACGGCCGAGTCGCTCTGAAACGCTGCGGGTTTCTCTTGGTCTCTTCAGACGCTCCGCTGATTCATTTTATCCCCTCCCACAGGCATTTTAGAAGAGTGTGGAAAATGGATTATATGCTGCTTAAGTTGCTGTTATTCACACTGTGGTTGTGTGCTGAAACATACAAGGTTCCCATGTCACATCAGTAAAATAATGCCGATATAGGATTTGTCTTAAACTGTGTAGAAAAATAAAACAAATAACCAAAAGCAGATTTGATTAAAGGGATGTTATAATGTGTTACTAAGGCACACAGCACCATTTTATTCCACAACAGACTAAGTAAATTACCTTCAGCAAAATATTCTATATTTCAACCATGACTTAAAATAACTTTGACTTTGCAATTTAATGCTTTGAAATTGAGTTCCTGTCTCTTTAAGAAGCTCCTTCTTATTCTGAAATGCCACCTTCAGGAAGTCATCACAACATTCCTCCATCAAGCGTTTTTTTTGTTTTTTTGTTTTTTTTAACCAGTGTTTCACTGACAAGCGGTTTGTATAATGAGCTCAGCAGGTGTTTGCTAACTGCTGCTGCCGCTAGTCTGAAGGAGCTGAGTGGGGGAGTCATTGTCTGTGAGGCGGGAGCTCGGCTAGAAGTCTGCAGCTCTGTGGAAACAGGCGCCGCTTTGCGAGAGTGGGCGTTTTTACGAACCCGACCGGTTGCCATGGAGATTAAAGAATATCTCAAACATGCATAAAAGAATCAAGTCAACACTCCAGGTTTGTTTTTGATGAGGGAATAACATTATAACATAATACCACCTCTTTTAACTACTTTCCACCTGATTCGTTCTTCTAGTTCCTTTGTCATTTCCACCGATGCCTCAGCACATAAACCCCCATTTTGTTTTTTGTTTTTTTAATTGTTCACGGCTGGATTTGAATGAAACCAAGTGGTTACATTCAACCCTCACACAGGAAGCAGACAGACTCCACAAACGTAACGTGAAGTCCGCCGTGCCGTCAAACAGACGCGCACGTCAAACTGGTTAAAATTTAAATAAAAATCCCAAACAGCAGGCTAAACTCCCCCGCCACGGTCTGCTACTCACAGATACAAGCGCCCCCTCCTGCTGCAGAGTAAGTGAGGTCAACCTGTGTGTTAATAAATGATGGCTTCTGAGTGGAAACCTGGTCACCGCGGGGATTCGGGGCGCGAGAGTGAAAAGTTCAGCAAATATACAGGAGCGAGGACCACATCCAAGCTCTGTGGCTCCAGAAGGAACCAAGGCCCTTCATATTTTATGAGCTCGCCTCTCCGCCTTCACATGAGGGCTGCGAACTACGCTGAGAGTTTTATCACTATGCACATTACGGGTCACTGCCGCTTACGAGTAAGAGACAGATTTGAACAAGACATGCTGGGAGTACCTGTCTGTAGAAACAACTAGAGGGATTTTTTTATCTTCTACCTGTTTTTTTATGGTTCTTTCATGTGTTTTTACGTCTCAAAGGCTTAGATGTGGTAATGTAACGCGATTTTATTTGTTGGACAAACTAAAGACGTGTCTGATCAAAGCTGTGGGGACAAGCAGCCATCGGGTTATGAACATGTTTTACGTAATTTCTTTGTCTGGTTTTCTTCTACGGAGATTCAGGATGTTTTCACTCCTTTCAGTCCGGTAGACTCGGTTTAAATTCCAACATTTGTTACATTTTTAGTTGGTGCGATTTGCTTTCACAATGCACTGAGTCAAACGATCCAAACTAATTAAAAAACCTGTTCCCCTCCTCGCCTGCGGTGGCGCTGCATCACAAACCACTGAAGGAAACGACACGAAAACCTCAGAAGAAGACACTGAGCATAACTTCCTTCTTCACAGAATGTAAACAGAAGTGGAGTATCGTTGTAGGATTTCTCTTTCACCTTTGGTGAAAGACCATGAGCCATTTCTCCTGATAGCGCTACAAAACAGCTAATGTTTGTTTTAGTTGAATCGATCCAGCTAAAACAAAGCTGTTTTAGCAGTTTCCGCTTTAGGCCCAGAGATCCCTTCAACTGGACCGAGACCAAGGTTTGTAGGCGGGCCAGAGTTCACTGTTTTGGTCCACAGCAGAGTTTGATTGTGCGTTCACACCTTCCCAAACAAACCAGACTTTCTATTTCTAGGCAAGTGAACTAGAGGTTGATTAAAACGGACCAAACAGGGCTGGTGTGAATCCACCCTTAGAGACAGTTTGCCTAATATCTCCTTAAACCTGATAGCATTTTCTTGTTTTGAAAATGACGCTAATATTTGCTCCTTGTTCTTCCCACTCTCATCGACTGTCTTAGGGAAATGCTCACACCCGGCAGCACTGCTACTCCAATTATTGTAATTCTCCTCTCTGTGGTTTGCCACACAAAAGCTATTAATAAGCTTCTATTAGTTCAGGCTACCGCTGCTCTCAAGTTCACCAGAACCCCAACTAATGAGCACGTTGCACATCTACCAACCTCTGCATCACATCCCATCCTGAATTGTGATTCCCGAAACTCTCTCTCTCTCTCTCTCTCTCTCTCTTATATATATATATATATATATATATATATATATATATATATATATATATATATTCCTCCAAGTATTTTACTCCGACGTAATAACTTTAAATGACTTGGATCCTAATCATGCATAGGTTGTGTTTCTTTTTTTGTCACTCTTTTTTTTTAAAATCTGTTTATCTTTGATTATGAGTGTCAAGAAATTAAGTTTTGATTTGAAACAAGCCGGTTAGAAATACCAAAAAATTAGATCTTTTTCCAATCAATGAATGCATGAATGCAGGTCGCAAAACCAGCGAAACTCTTCAAAGAGGACACTGTCACTTTAAACTTATTTATTTCAGTATCAATTGCTGAAAAAAAGAAAGAACTTTGCTCCATATGTACAGACTTGTCAGTGCTTCATTCAAGTGCTAGCTGCGCTAACTATGCTAGCTTCTGATTCGCTGTTGTTCATGTTAGTTTTAAAGGAAACTCTTACACATTCTAAAACTAGGGGAAAACTGGAGAAAAAGATTTTCAAAACGGTTAATTTTAGTTCTTGAATACGACTGTGGTGATTACTGTGCCTTATCTGGTTCTTCAATTAGTTATCATTGAATGTGGGTTAATTTTCCAGCCATATTCCTACTGATGTTCATGTTGTGATGAAACCGTGTCAAAGGAGAATTTCTTTCTCATCTGGTACAGACAATAATATCTCTCTGCCAGAGAAGCAGTAGATCTGACTTCCTGCTTAAATAATTGAATGGCTAAGGCATGTGTAAAAACACAGCTGAATGAATAAAATTAGCAACGTTACACTAGCCGAGTAAAAGTATTCTGATGCTTCATTAAAAAGGCTTAAAAAAACACTTCCCCATGGAAACCAGTTCTGACAGCTTCAGGTCCTTTTGCAAATTATTCCAGTAAAACAGCAGCTGCATATTTGAAAGCGCCTCTTTCTAATTTGGTTCAGACTGAACAGTGGCTCATGTAAACACACAGGGAAAAAGTCTTCAGACAGACAAAGGTGGATATTTAGCTGCGGCATGCAGAGATTTGTGACGTGCGTCGTTTCCACAGCTAGCAACGCTAACTAGCAATAGCACAGAGACCTTGAACCAGACCTTGTTGCAGGTCTGGTTCAAACAGCAGCTCGCCATAAATGAACAAAATGCTAATCTGGAGAGAGAACAAAGGTACTTCAGCAGGGTTTCCCCCAGAAAATGTGCTGTGCTCAGTGTCAGGGCGGTCATTCATCCAGCTGCCAGTCGTGTTTTTGACTTAAAAAATGTTTAAAGTTGACAGGACATTTGAAAATATCACCAGATAGTTATGCATTATTGGAAGACTGCAAGATTAAGGCCCAAACACAAACGATAAAATTAAAAGGGGTAAAGAAAAGAAAAGTATTTCTGTTTTGATTGGAAGGGCTTTAGAAAACCTGTGTAGCACTGTTATTGTTATTGAACTATGTTTCTTTGAAATAGCTAATGCTCTTACCTTGTAGCAGGTCCTTTGTTCAAGTCTTGATTGGCTTCAGGTGTGTGTGCGTTGGTGTGTGTGTGTTCATGGTTGTTAGTACTGTTTGTATCTGTGCTGTCTGGTGTCCCTGACCGCTGGCGTCTATCTCCAGTGGGATACTGGACTGTCAAGGTCACCACTGCCACCCAGCAAGGGTCGGCTGGGAGTAGAAATTGAATGTATAGAACAACATTCTGGGGTTTCAGCAAACAGAACAAATCCAATTAATAGCGGTGCACCGATTGCAGTTTTCTAGCCCACCGCCGATTACTGATCTGTAAGAAGTCGATACTGATATTTTTTGGCTGAAATGTTGTTAAATATACAAAGAAAGTCACTGAATTGGCAACGGTGAGGCGACTGTTGTTAACTACAAATGTGCCGATATTAGCTGATGGGCCGGTCTGTCAGTCAAACACCTCTCCCAGCAGAGCAGAAGAGGACAGTGGTTGAGTTGCGGATAACATCGGCTTCACACGTAAGTATGGGACCGATCACATGGAGGAAATTCTAGCCGATAAACCAGGTGGCCGATTTATCGGTGCACCCCTACTAACTGAAGCTGGATCCATCACTGGGCCACACATTTCGTTTTCAAACCCCAGTCTATAATGAGCCCAAGTATGTTCAGCAGTTGACGTTATAACAAAAGCCAGAAGAACAGTTACGTTTTGAGGATAATGTTGATGTAAATGAGAACCTGCGGGAATGTTCCTCCTAGTGTGTGTCGGTGAATGATGCTCACCAGGGCGCTGAGGCGGCTGCGGGCGTTCACCGCCTGCTTCAGAGCCAGCTTAATCAGCGACGGCAGCCTGAGAACAACGGCCTCCATATCCTGCTCCCCTCTCATGCCGCCTGCCAACTTCCCCAGTCCGTCAATGTAGCTCCTCCAGTGGGGCTGAACCTCGGCGGCGCCCCCCAGGCAGCCCTGCATCGCCGTCTGACAGAAGCCTCTGCAGGCCGGCGGGCTGAGCATGCCCTGGCAGTGCGGGCAGTACCACAGCCTCAGCAGGGCCCGGCCGCAGTCCCTGCTGGGCCGCAGATGGTCCGTGGTGTTGACCACCTCTATGCCCAGGTTGAGTGCCTGCAGGAAGACCCTTGTGGCCAGGAGGGAGCGAGACAGGCGGGTCATGATCAGCTTGGGGTAAGGCCCAAACGCTCCGGAGTCCTTCCAAGCTCCCCGCATGCACTCCTCGGACGCGGCGGACGCACCGCCGCCCAGCAGCCGGCGGTACGTGAGGGGAAAGAGTTTGCCGAAGAACGCCACCACCATGTGGTCCACCGTGGAGTCGGAGCCGAGGATGTAGAGCGACATGTCCAGGAAGAGCTGCCCCACGTAGCTCTGCGCCCCAGGGAGGAGAGCCGGGAACTCCGACTTCAGCACGGTTAGGGTGGAGTTACGGCCGTGACGCAGCACCAGGTCGAAGGCCTCTGCAAGGAAACGACAGAGCACAACGAGAACCAGTCAACTGAGGCGAAGCTCATTGTCATCCACGTGGTAAATAACGCGCTCAAAGTGTTTACAGATGCTGCGCCAAACTGTCAGGAATATAGGTCATAAAATATACAACACAGATAGATGCCTCTCCCTCCTCAACAATCACAAGAGAAAACCACACACTCTCCCACTCTTGTTCGATTTACCCGGTTTTTCTTCATCCACTGTTTTCTCTTAAGGGATTACTTCTACATGTCCAGATAAAAAAAATTAAAAAAAGGGAAAAACTCTGTACTAATGCATGACAACTTGAAACAAGTAGGCAACAGCAGCCTCAAAGAGAATCTTTGCGAGAGAAAAAGCATTTAGGTCAATACATTTGTTTGGCCGTGAAGAGTTTCTTTGAGGAGAGAGAGGCATGCAGAACAAGTGAGGATTTTCGAAGTGCAGAAAGGAAAAAAATAATAATGCTCATAATCAGCGCCATTTCCAGTCACAAAGAGAAGCCTTATCAACAAGGTGGCACGAGACGGCGGTGCGCCGCCATCGACCCGGTGGCGCGGTGACAGAGGGCCCAACAACAGAGGGGATTTAAAGCTCCATTACTGAACCTAGCAGGGGAGCTGAGAGTCGGTGAAATGAAGCTTTGGACCGGAGAATAGCTGCAGACGCCTGAAATCCCATTTACGCCGCAGCAAGGCCACTTAATCACTCCGTCGAAAGTGGCGGCCGCCAAACTGCTCTTTGAGGACGGAAACACTGGTGGCAGTGACGTTTCGACGGACTCGGTTTTTGTGCTCGCCGTTTCATCTTTCTCATTTGGTTTTCCTGCCTGGACAGTTTCATTTGTTTCTTGTCAGGCTTCTCTGGGGTCAAACGAGGCTCGTCGGCAGAGTTTTAGGTCTCTGGGGAAAAAACCCCCAGAGAAACAATCCGGCAGCTCTCTTTGTTGGTGGGGTTATGTTGAACTTGTAATGTGATTTTTTAAATTATTTATTCATTCTTTTGGCTTGCGAGTTCAAAGACATCTGAAATTAATATCAATTTTTCATTATGGAAGTGGAAATTTCATTTAACTCCGAAGTTACGGGGTTGATATCGCAAATAAACTCTGGGAAGAAGAAGGGAAATGTTGCTTCTAGCGTTTGGTTTTGCTATATTTGGGACTCAAAACAGAGACAGGAGAGGCAGAGTGACAGTGAAACAAAGATCCTCTTCTTCCTGCCTGCTCAGAGTCATTACCTCAAAAGGTCCTTTCAATTCTTTAGGAATGGTTTTCTGTATGTGGACAGAGATTGTGATCCACCTTCGTATTGATCAGGTCATGTGTTTTAAATTGGTTAATCAGCTTCAACGGCACACGGTCCAACGAGACTCATAGGATCTTCATCTATCTATAGTCTAACATCGGGTCATCGATTTGTTGGACATCTGAAAGAAAAATCGTCCCACAGCACCACAGGTCCTCCGCTACAGAGAGCGCAAGGAGGGCGCAGTTACACATCTTTATGTGTTTCACATCAGATCCACATGAGATATTTGGTTGCAGAGAAGCTCAATCTTACACGCGTCAAGCTATTGCACACCTGAGGCGCGTTTTAGAGGCATTGGGAGACATGATAATAATGCTAATAACAATAATAATTAATAATTTTGCACTGTAGCATACACATTTTGATCACCCTGGTTTATTTTGTACACAGTCACAAATTTTAAATATGTACGCATTTAAAGAGCCTCAGTGAAAACGTGTTTCTTAACTCTTTTGTGCAAAACACTGAAGATCAATTTATTCACTGCAAGTTTATGTCTGTTTCTTGAAAGGTTGAGATGGAGCTGCACATGAAAACAACCCTCAAACCATTCTGATTATCAACACAAAAAAACATAATAAAACTTTCAGACATGACTTTACCACCCCCATTATAGTAACTCAGAATTAGTCCAAATAGTTTGGATGTAGTCTGTATTTATTTTCTTCTTACGGAAAGTTCCTGTTTATGTCTTAGAGGGAATAACAGCGATGGAAAGCCCATGTTTGGCAGGTTTTGCTTTTGCATTTTGCACATAAGTTCATGATGCATTTCTATCCTAAAGAAAAACATATAAGACTTGCGATATCCCACAAACGAGATATTAACACACATGAAAGACCCTTGTATTAAAGTACGACAACCACCGTAAGAAAGACTGTCAGTCTTCAATGATGCCGCATGAACTGACCAGTATGTTCTTGCGAGGAAAATGTCCCTAAAGGGCAATCACAAAACACAGAAATTTAATGGATTTGGGGGTTTTGTGGGGGGCCATTGCTATAAAAAACAAATAAAACATAAAATGAGACCAGGACAGAAAAGCAATGCACCCGGACATGATGCATCAGGCCTCTGTGAAGTCATTGGTGTCAGTATTCAGAAACTTTTAAGAACAGACGTAACACACAAGCATCGTACATGTGTGTGGTTCTCACTGACACACACTGAGAAGCAAAAGATTCCCCCATTTGAAGCGCAGCATTAAATTTGCCCCAGTTGCAGGTTTACTTGTGTTTTTACAGAGGATGGAGACTCCTTCTCGCCTCGCTGAGGAGCGAGAAGGAGAGACTGGGAGGATGTTTGGGAGCAGCTCACATCTGCTTGGCTTCCCGGGCCGCGGCCGCCCCGCTGCGTCTGGAAGCAGCTCCCTCTGTGACCGCTGAGCAGACAGATGTGCAGATTTCCCACCGAGACAAACTCAAACACGCGAAACCAAAGGACCTACTTAGGAGCACAAAGTTTGATTTTCCTGCATGGAAACGAGAAGACGTCTTTTCCCCTGTTAGGTTATTGATTGAAAACTGCAAGCTGAAATTAAAGCCGTTCTTCTTCTTTCTTCTTCTCCTTCACATTTATATATATAAAACAAAAAACTATTCCAGCAAAGCCGTGTAATTAAGCCACTATCTGTAACATCTCTTATATCCACTTTGCAGTGGGATATAAGACTAAAGGGAAAGACTAGAGGGCTCTTCATAAATGCCTTTCAACGACTCTGGCTCACTGGGTTCACGGTGAGAGCCATTGTGAGCCCATTTCCTGCGCTCATTCACTGTCATCAGCGAAAGCCTCCACGGGATTAGGTATCGTTTAATGGAGGGGAGAGGGGCCGCGTGTCAGGGACCTGTGACATGCTGGATGCAACCACGCGAGGTCAAGAGCCCCGCGCTGTTAGAGCCAGGCTTGAAATTAGCAGCCAGAGGTGGACCGACGCCTGTCGACAAAACCCGCTCCTTGTCAAAGGCGCATCAGCCGAACCCGGCGGAAGGGAAATGTTCCCAGAACGTCCTACTTTACCTTCATTGGGATACAGCAGCCATCGACTAATGTCTTCTCCGAGGATTCGAGGCCTCTCGGCTTACCGCCCTTATCAGATCCTCAAGACATAATCTGGTTTTTGTCAGGTGCTCCGTCACATGGTGATATATTATTTATGCATGCAACAATCCCTTTCTGAACGCCTGCTGACCTAACGCGTTTCTAGACATCTTGTTGTTTTTCACCCACGGTAATCACATGGAAAAACACAAAATCTCGACGAGTAATTTTGGTCTACTGTCTAGTGCAAATATCTTTAGCAAAATTGACATACAAGTACTTTTGTAGAGACTTGTTTTAGGGAAATTATTCCTTAATATTTCTGACAAAGTACTAGCTCCATTGGCAGATTATTTAACTTAGAACAAAACTTTTTTCACGTGTTATAAATTCATTTATCCACCAATGAAAATAGTACTTTTTCTACATTTTAAGGAATTATATGCTTAAAATAAGCTCCTATGTGTTGCTGAAATGTTACTTGTAAGTTAGTTTAGTCTTATTTCAAGTGTAATAAGATGTTTGCACTAGAAACTGGACCAAAACTAATTGGCGCCAACATGTTCATCCTGATTCGGCGTCCAATGCGTCAAACTGAACTGGATGAAATACGTTGCCGTCAATGAAGTACCCCATCACTCTGTGCTTCACATTAACCTGACATTGATACAGTCTTACATGAGGCCTATCTAATCATCAGACATGACACTAAAGGGTCTGTCGGTCTCGTCGTAGCGTCACTCTCACGGCCCCTGGCTGACCGTCGTCTGCGGTCGGCGCTGTGAAGACAGATGCGCTCCGTGTTGCCACATCCATGAGCTGTTCGTACTCCCATTATCCCACAGGAGAGGAAAACATCAATAAATTACCAAGCCAATGAGAGCAACTCATTTGGTTGATGGAGCTTCACCTCTAGTTGACACTGGACCGGATGGATGGACAGACAGACCGATAGTCCATTTTAAGGAATAGTGTCCTATGGCTGCAAAGCTTAAACTTTTTTACGTTACGTTTAAAAATAGTATTTTTTTTTTGCAATTTATGTGACTGACCATCATAAAACAGCTTGTGAAGTGTGTGAAATAGAAGGAAGATGATTTTTACATTTTTAAGAAATAAACCCGAAATTTACATCTATATTCAGGTGTTTTTTGTTTTAAATACAACTAACTGAGTGCGGACACGTCTGCAATGTGTGCAACTTTATTACGCATGGTCGCATCCTTTGTTAACCTTCGCAATGGAAGCGCTCAGAGAAATTTGAAGCATTGCTAAGTTATAAAACAATATCCCAAACATTTCACATCTCTCTGAGAGTCGTGTTCGGTCCATGACGCGAAAGAGGACGGCGGCAAAGCGAAACCTCCCAGCACACGGCCGAGGCGAGCATCTATACAAGAGGCATGACTCTGGAGGCGCTGCGGAGACTACCGGCTCAGGCTGGAAGTTTGCTGACATGTTTTCAATGAGCTCTGCACTCCAGAGTCCTGAAGAATTTCATTGTGTCGTTTCAATCAAAACAAAACTCTGTGTCCTGCACACAAAGTCACTGTAACATGACAAATTGTGGAAAAAGTTACAAAGGGGTATGACCAGTTTTGAAAGGCACTGCATCCGCACAGTCAGCAGAAAAATGACAGATGCTTCCAAGCTGCCGCTGGATCCAGTCAGGAATAAACGAACTGGCCAAAATCAGAACGGGCTGTAAACAACATGCTGCTGTCGGAGACGCAGATTTATCCGGGGCAACCAAGTAACCCAAGACTGGCTCGACCCAACGGACCCTCTGGGGTGGGTCGGCTGTGCGTCCGAGAGCCGGAGAAGGGCGGGGCGAGACCGTTCCATTCCAGGAACAAAGCAGACAGGATGCCCGTAAGGCCCAGATAGCATCATCAGCCGACCGTGAGGGCCAATGGACAGCGGGGTGGAAATGAAGCATGGATTAGGTTACTCCATCTGTTAGAGAGCATGTCAGCTGACACACACACACACACACACACACACTGCAATCACAGCGCACAGCAGCAGCCAGGTGGTGACAGCGTGGGCGAACATTTGGCAAACCGTAGCTGGAGGTAAAGGTGTGAGTCAGGTGGAAGGACACACACACACACACACACATTTCTCTTTTCTTTCATGGAACTGAAACCCTTTGAGTTTCTGAAGGGAAAAAAAAATCACAGCAAGACAGACTGAACCGATTTTTTTTTTATGTATTAAACTCAGGAATGTGACTTTTTTTTTTTTTTTTTACAAAACGGTGTCTCGGTTTCAAGGCTGTTTTTGTTTAGATTTTTTTTTCCCCGCTACAGTCGAACCTCGACAACGTAGAAGGCGGTCGGCTGTAGGGGAGCAAACCTATTTTCTCCAACCTTAGTTTTTTTTCTCAAGATCTGATCTCTCCCTGCTGTCAGACAATTTACTAAGTATGAAGAAGATATATATATATTTTTTTTTTTAACAACAAACTGAAAAATGAATATTCGGGGAGGCGGAAGCTAAATTCGTCCAGTAAGTCTGTGACATCAGACTTATTGGACGAAACGGTCAGGGATCTGAATATGTTTTTATCATTTCACAGTTCAGTGATACGATTAACAAGATTTGGACACCCTGTTGAATGATTCATGTAGCCGTCAACATCACTTTCACTGAGAAATTCATAAAATATAAACAACCGAGAAACATTTCTGGAAGGAAATGAATGAAGACATTCGAGGCATTTGTTCTCACTTCAAACACTAAACCACCACATGCCGGTTATAAAATAAAAGAAAAAAGCTTCTGACGACAACCGAGATGAAATGTAACTCTAGAGGTACTTAGAGTCCAACAGAGTATTTATTATCCAGCCTCTAAGTAGTTTGGACTCTTCTCTCCGTTTCCAGACCCGTGGAGCGTTCATGGGCTCGTCTTTGCGTCTGAGCTTAAACCGTTTCTTCAGGTCTCCGTTTGGCCGTTTTAAATTCTGCACAAACATCCTGACCTGCCGCCTCCTAAACGACTCAGACACGGCTTCATTAATAATGAGGAAGGTTTCTTCACCGCTGTTTTCTCCAGTCGGTGTTTAACGCATCACTTCGTATGATACAAAGTGATGTTTATATTCTTTTATATTCACCTAAGAGAATATAGATGAATTTATATTCTTTTAGGTGACTTTATAAAACAGGCAGCAAATGAAGAAAATCCCAAAACGGTTCAAACTCGCCTGTCACTTAGGCATAATGTCTTTCAAAAGGAAAATATTGAATATTACTCAGTAATGAGGAGCGTATGGTAAAATGATACATGTAACCACCGGAAGGCAAATGCTGAAATCAGACAAAGAAACGGTGCAATTCCTGACGTTTGCAAAACGTGGATGAGGATGCAGGAGCGCAAAATCAGTCCAAAGGCTGTCTTTAAAAACACACACAAAGACTTAAAAAAATGACTCTCCAAAGAAGTAGTTTTAATACCCATCAATCAATCAATCAATCCATCAATCAATCAAGTTTTTTGTATAGCTCATTTCAGCAACAGGCGCAGTTCAAAATGCTTTACATCGTAAAAACGCAAACCTCAGCACACAACGTGTGAGAGTTTGTTCTAATGAATAAGAGTCTGATCTGTTAAAACTTTTCTTTCAGAAACTTGATGCAGAAGAAATGTCTTTTAAAAAAATGTCAGTATTGTTTTTTTGTTTGTTTGGGTTTTCTTTGCCAAGATTTTCTGCAATAAATCAACACAAAGTTGAGCGTAATTGTAGAGTGCAAAAAAAAAAAAAAAAAGCAGAAATTAAGTTTTCATGTGTCTTCACTCTGATGCCTCTAAATAAACCCAGCTCAGTTCATTTTCCTGCAGGAGAAACCTAACAACTGCACACGTCAGCCAGAGCACTCCCACGGTTCCACACGGCAGCGGCGGCGTCAAGAGAGGGAAATGACTGATTAGGGGAAAGAGGGACGGAGGAGAATATGGGGTGAAACTTTGAGAAAACCTGTTAGAAATATCTAAAGAAAACCTGAAACTGACACGGACAGAAAGAATCAAAGAAGCAGCCAAGAGACCAGTGCTAACTCTGGAGGACGCAACGTGTGGTTGATGACCGAAAACCGTCTCGGCATGAAAAACGGTTGGATGGATGCAGAGACAGGGAAGCTGATAAAAGTCAATGGATGGAGGAAGACCTGTAAGATCACCTTTCAAAAGGAAAATAACAGTAAACACAAAGCATATACGTATGTCAGAATGTCCTAGTCAAAGTTGAGATATAGAATCATTCAGAGGCTGGGGCAAGACTTAAAAAATGTACCAATTAAACTCAGTTAAAATTTTGACACAAATAAAGAGGGTCTTGAAACTCCCGGACCTGTCCATTTATGCCCCTTTGTGTCATAACCCCTGCTTTAAGCCGGGCCTCTTGGATCCTGCCTTCAAACTCTGGTCAGGCAGGGGCCTCTCCTCTCTCAAGGATCTTTTTATCAATAAACAGATCTCATCATACCCTCAGTTACAGTCTAAATTCAATTTGTCCCCAAATGATTTTTTTCGCTATTTTCAGGCTAGGAGTTTCGCAAACCAACTTGCTTTAAGCACAAATCAGGGTTCAGCGCAACATGTTTTTTATGATCTTCTTATTAAACCCCCCACTTCCAGACATCTAATCTCACTGTTTGTGAACGTTTTCTCTATGCCAGTGTCGTCCACTTATATCAGAGTTGCCTGGTCCAATAATTTGGGAGTTACAATTTCCACTGCGCTCTGGGACCGCGTGCTGTTGGGAATAAAAAACTGCTCCATTAATGCCAGATTGCAACTAATCCAGTTTAAAGTGGTGCATCGTCTGCACTACTCTAAAGTGAGATTGAATAAAATATTCCCAAGTCATTCAAGTACATGTGACAGATGTGGACACCCTAAGGCTACTCTTGGACATCAGTTCTGGCACTGCCATTATTTAACAACCTTTTGGTCTGACATATTTTGTTTCTACCAAACTGCGTACAAACAACAGATGCCTTTGGAGTATCTGACTCCTGCTCTGCTCTGCCCTTATCTACTCGAGAGGCTCTTGCTTTTGGGATGGTTGTGGCTAAACGTGTCATTCTTACAGAGTGGAAGTCTGCCTCACCTCCCTCCTTTAAATGTTGGCTGAATAACATGGCTTCTTGTTTACGCCTTGAAAAAATACGCTTCACTCTCAATAATAATGTACCCAGATATGGGTACATGGGGGCCATTCCTTGAACTTTTGAGTAATACCACTGGACATGGTTAGTGGCATGCTAACGTCTGCTCTGTTAGCATGCCGAGGTCGGCCTCTCGGTTGGTGCACAAGTGACTTAATACACCCTGATGTATTCATTTCCAGCAGTCTGCGGTGGAGCTGAATATTTTATTTAGTTCTTACTTGTTTTATTTGTACATATTAATCTTCCTTTTATTTTATTTTATTTTTCTTTTCTTTCTGTTTCCCCCCATCTATCTGTTTGCTGTTCTATCTTCTATCCTTAATAACCTGCGGTGGGTTGGGTTGGGGTATCACTGTTTTTGTTGTTTATTTTCTGGTTACATAAATGACAGTCGCAATCTGGAATCTATTTGTAACTGCGATCTGGTTTGGACTCACTCACTGATGATGACAACATAGAAGATCCCAATGCCAGCGTCAACCCACGCCAACTGGTCATCGCGGTCTGATTGACGATCCGGATATTATTGTATTTTGATAACTGTCCTGCAGTTTTGTTAATTTGTTGATAACAATAAATATATTAAACAAAAAAAATGTACCAAGATCCAACTTGAGACATTTTACAGAGAAGAAAAGGAGGAAAATCTTTATTTCTGACAGAGTAGAAAGACTTATTCTACAAGACCTGCAGCTGCAGCTGGAAGCTGATGCACCAATAAATTGATCTCTGTTTCCTTAGTTTTGGGAGATCGGTGACCGATATTTAGGCGTGAAGCCGATCTTATCCACCGAACTTTTCTACTTCGGCAAAGATCTAAAGATCAACCTCTTTACCATGACAGCGATTTGACTGTTAGCCCCGCCCACCAGGTCATGTACACGTTTGCATTTGACAATATTTACCCCACTGTTATAAACTCAGCAACTTTCTTGCTATATTTAGCAACATTTTAGACAAAAAAAAAAATTAAAGGCATCGGCTAAAATCAAAATCAGCAGGTCGGTCTTTTTAAAGATCGATAATCGGCCAGAAAACTGCAGTCGGTGCATTGCTATCGACGAGGTATCAACTCGGGTGGCTGAACGCAAATGCATGACCACCATTTTGTTTGTTAGAAACTATGTAGCCTTTCTCTTAACAATATGCACATTTTTCTGCAAAATCACAAAATCTCAATAAAATCCATTCAGGTTTGTGGAGGAAATATTACACAGACTAATAATAATGAACGCCGCCATGTTTCCACCAGTCGGCGTTGACGCTATTGATTTTCAGATGACACGATTCCCGCGCAGGTCAAAGTTGAGTCAGGGCAGCGTTTGGAGGACACAGCGAGATACGAAGGACGGAGGGAAAAGTGTACTGAAAAACACACACACACACACACACACATTCAGCAGAGAGCTAGAAGGAACGGGGGGGAGGAGGAGGTGGCGTGGGGTTAGGAAACGCTGCCAGATCGTGTGGAGGGAAACATTCAGCGAGGCAGGCTTTGAAGCTGCATTCAAAGGCAAACGGAGTCAAGCAGCGCCAGAGCTGCGAGACACATCACACACACCTCTCGCCAAAACTCCGCCACAGCTGAGAGAGACCTGACACCCCAATCAAACACTGGCCTCGCAGACATAATACACATCCTCGCACTCCAAGGAATCCTGCAGCTGAGGAAAGTGATACTTGAGTGAAAGGCTATTCCAATAATGGATTTATTTCCAGCACGCAGGCGGACACACAAACACACCCGCAGCCCTCGCTGCTAACTGTGATTTGAGAATCTGGCAAAAGATGGAGAGGAAAAAAAAATACAAAAACAGCAGCAACAACAAAAAAAAAAAAAACAGCCTGCAGCCCATCCAGAAGATGAGTGAGGTCACGACTAACACAGCTTGAGAACCCCAAATTAAGCCTCCCCGCTCTATTAATCCAATACGCGTCTTTGTGTGAACACACACCCACTCGTTCAGCCTCAATCCAGTTTTCACGGTCGCGACGCATCACGCCCAGGCACCGGCTTAACTCCGCACAGCTCGCTTTCACACGGAAACAAACGTTACAGGGGAATTAACGCAAGAGGTGAAGAGCAGAAAATGCTAACAATATAAGAAAATTATTGTCCCCTTTTCTTTAAAAGAAAAGGAAAAGTTGGGCTTTTTGAGAGAGCGGGCCGAAGTGAGGCGAGCTGAAGAGTTGCTGCTGGAGGACGGGCACAGTGTTATTGAAGTTCTGGAAGCAGATGGGTGCGCAGTGTGTGACGGAAGACAAAACAAGAAGTGTGATAGATGGAGACAAGCGGGTGGAGGGAAGCAGTGAGGCCGCCGCCTCGACTGGAACATGCTGTAGGCGGAATCCCTTTGAGTGGATTAGAAAGCGATGCTGCCATAATCGCGGGAGAGTTTTCCATCCTTCCATCTGACCTCTGCTCTGCCTTTTCTTCTTTTTTTTTTGTTAATGTCACCTTCAGATGGTGGATGCATTAAATCGGCACAACACGATCAAGTAGTCGCGCTCTCTTGAGATGAGAGGGAAACAAACCGAAGGAACAAAGAAGAGTTTTTAATTATGACCGGTTGCCTTAACGACCGATTGGAACTTAATGTGGAAACTTTGCAAAAAAAAAATTCAACATTTCATTTTGTCACATAGATAACTCACAGACTTTGATTTGATTTGATCAAAGATGCTACATCCCGTTGTGCTTCCTACCACTTCACCAAAGAGACTCTTTAACTCATCTTTATCACCGTTACTGGTATCAAAGGAGAAGGAAAAAAACTACAATAAATAAACAAACAATACTCAGCCTGGTGGAAGCGCAAGTTAAGTCTGGTGGCCCGCCAGGCTGATAATACACTCTGAAAAACCCTAAATGGTCAGAACTGGGAGGCAACATCACAAAAGGACAGCTACACAGTAGTAACCGAGTTTAAAGGCAGTTATATTTGGTAAAATAAAAAAAATGCTAAGACAAGTTATAGTTTCCTTCCACTTCAGAATTATTGACCACTTTGTGGTGATCAATCATATATGATCAGCACTGAGGTCAGGGGTCATAGTTTATTTCCATGACCTCCATAACAGTTTTCCTGTAACTGTAAGTCGGTTCTTCGCCTCTAGTACATTTAGCAACATAGTGAATGTCTATCAACATTCACTATGTTGCTAGACAGCTCTAAAACCCTCCTCCTGGCTCTGATTGGTTGTTTTCGACCATAAGAGGCGCATTTTTGCAGATGGCAACAGTAGCGCTGGGAAAAGCTCAATTTCTTCACAGATTATCAGTCTCACATTATGCTGTCATGACATGGTGTCCGTTTTAACAAATATGTAAAACATTATTCTGCAAACTGCAGTTTCAACTGATTCATCTTAACTTAGCCTGTCTGTCGTGTTCTTTGGTCTTCATGATGTTTGTTCATTAATGTTCTCTAGCAAACCTCCGAGACTTTCACAGAACAACTGGATTCATCTCACACACACACACACACACACAGTTGTGTTTTTGTGTCTTGTGGGCACTTTACATTGACTTCCATCCATTTTCTACAGCCTGACCATCACATATGTAACCCCTAACCCAAAAACAGCAATTCCCCTCATACAGACCAAGAAAATATCCCCACAAATCCACATTGTAGACAGAAATAGGACCCCATCCCCACAAGTATATAAAAACCTAGTACACACACGCACACGCACACACACAAAGATGGGTTCTAATTAGGGAACCTAGATTTAAGGGTAACACTAAAAAGGACGCAGAATACATATGCAAGTCACACTTTCTAAATGGTTATTTATACATATCAAAGTAGATCTGTAATAATAAACCACTTTGTCTTGGTCTATACCAGTGAAATACATTAAAGTTTGTGGCTGTCATGTGAAAAGAAGTGAAACATTTCTTGGGGCATGAACAGTTGCAGCGCATATGAAACGTGACACGCTGCTGTATCATGCATCCAAAAAGCTTCAGGACGACTTATTCTGTTCCTCAGATGGACTCGGAGCATCTGAAGGTCGAAGGACGTCAGTGACAGTCTCATTATGAGGCGACAGAGTGAAGCGTTTGCTGGAGCTTCTGAATGCAACCCAAAACCAACGACTCGGTGTGACTTACCAAGGAAAAGAAACGAATTAAACTCCAGGAAACCGTTTTTCTGTAGCTGAGCTGATAGGGGGCCTCTGGGACCGAAAGAGCAAACAGACTTTGATGTAGAACATGGTAATACAATGCTTTCTTACTCACAGCAGTAAAAAAAAAAAAAAAAAAAAAGTGCAGGAGAAAGGTGCAAGCTATGCCTTTTGTTGCAAGGCTGAAAAATAGCCTTAGCAGGCTTTTGAATGCTTGAACAGGATAAAATGTTGCAGCTCGCAGCATAGCGGTAGCTGTCACACAGAAGTGAATTATAAGGGCTAAAATGCGTGGTCAGGAGGGCGGCGAGGTCAGCCGAGGAGGACGAAACAGCTGGCTGAGCCGCAAAACGCCAGGGGCAAGGAATTAAAAAATGTGACAGTGACAGCCAAGCAGATCAATCTAGGAGAGGAGAAAAAAAACCCTGGAAAGTTATCAAAATAACTTGAACAACAAGTGGGAAATCTCTCTGAGTCGGAACGTTATAGGATGGTGCTTTACGCCGGCTTACTGACACGCAGATGAAAGCTAAAGAAGGTGAGGATTTAGCGTTCATAAAAATCATTTTTCTCGCTTGTTCCTCTTCACACAAACAAGTTAAGAACACAGGCGGCCATGTCTAGATGACGCTCGTGACAGGTTTTCTGTTTGCAGCTTGTTTTTCGAGAAACGCAGCAGCACATGTAGCTGACAGCCCATCAACCTCCTTACTGCTGTTTTCTCCAGTCAGAAGTCGTTACTGCTCTTTTTATCTGCTGGAATCACGCATCTTCAAACACTTTCCAGCAACAACAAAAAAAAGTGCTTTATGCATGTAAGTGTGGGAACTGTGTTGGAGCAAACTTTAAAAGAAAAAGAAAAAAAAAACAAGGCTGTGGAAAAGTAATTTCCCTCTTACATTTTTTATTGTTACACAAGCTGGTTTTAAATAGCCATTTTATTTGTCCGGAAATCAGTTACCCAAAACCTGTCATGTGTGGAAATACATTTGTTAAATCATAACATGCTATGATAACCACATCTTTGCTTCCTGAGCTGAATAGAACCGTTCTGACGACATGAAGTGGGCTAAAAGTTCTCAAAAGAGCAGCACACTGTAATCTGAACAGATTAAAGAACATTCAACGTCAATCACATGTATAACTGTGCAGAGAGTTGAGAAGCTGTTTTAAAGGGGCAGCATTATGTGTTTAGTGCCATTTCATAGCACAGTGAAGCAGATTGTTCATGCACAAAAATCTTCCAACATGGCTGCATTAAAACAAATCTGCAAAGAAGAGTGGGTCAAACTTTCTCCACGGTGATGTAAAAGAAGACTCGTCTGCAGATGTCAAAAATGCTCGAAGGCATTTGCTGCTGCTAACCGGTTGTTAGGTTTAGGCGTCAATTATTCTTTCATTCGGGGCCAGGTTGGCTTTGGAAAAATTTTTCCAAATTTAATATTTGTAAAATCTGTGAAATGAAATATTTAAGTACAACAGAGTATTGAGGTCATATTAAGAAAAATGTGAAAAATAAAGTAAAATTACAAGAATAAAGTCAGAATATTAAGAGTCGTAACAGGATAAAGTCATAAAACAATAAAAATAAAGTCATAATAATATGACTTTTTTTTTGTAATTTACATTTTTCGTATTTTATTAGTGTGGCACAAATAAGTGCAGCAAAAAAAAGTAAAAAGAAGGGGAATCTGAAAGGGAGCAAATACTTTTTCAGAGTGAAAGTGTTTGACAGCATCCCTGCATATAGGGGGCGACGTAGATCCGAGCGTTTGAGCAGAACAGCGGCTTCCAGGACTCACAAACCGGAAAATGAACAGGCGTGATTAATGTGATTAAGCAGTATTACACTAGCGTTAAATGGTAATTACAGCAGACGCTACGCGGTGCAGATGTGTCTGCTGGAAACGTAACAGTGACCTAACAGCTGGCGAATCCAGCAGGTTACCTGAGTATCATTCAGTCTGACTCAAACATCCCACAGAGACGACCCAGAGAGGCTCAGCGCCACGCAGGCTTTGTTTGGCTGCTGGAGCAAAAAAAATAAAATAAATAAAAATAAAAAATTGCTGATAAGAGAAAAACTGGCCTGCAGAATCCTTGGGAACGCCACGATCTCTTTGCATGTTTTTACTCTGACCTTTTCATAATAAAGGTGGAAAACATTAGAACCTGACGTTGCAGAAGGCCTGTGTGCCTATGTGAGAGTTTTCTTTCATGAGACAAACATTGTGCCTATCAAGCTGACTTTGGCTGCAGACTTTCAGCTGCAGTGAGGTTACAGGTAATTATAACTAACGATGCATAGATCCGCTTTTTTCACTTTTGATACCGATACCTGAGGTATCCGATGCAGGAAAACAGCGATGATTTGACTCAAAATGTTTCTTTTCTAAACACAGATTTAAGCGTATTGAATTACAAATTTGTTTGAGAAATTTGCACCAGCACAGCCACGTCAATACACCAACCGGATAAGAAGAACGGTCAATCATGTAAAAATAAAAACAAAAGAAAAAACTTTAATTTGGTCAGTCGGTGTAATTAGGATGTAAAATAAATAATAAAGAAACTGACAAAAACAAAAAGTTGACTATTTTGGTCAAACATGTAAAAAATAAACTGCAGTAAAGCTTCTTCCAAATGGTTCAGAAAGTGTAATCAGGGATTCTAAATATAATTTAAAATAAATAATAAATCATGACGTCGCTCAGGGCACAAATCATAGAATTAGACTGATCAGATCTGCCCTTAAGTGCCGGGAACATTTTCACTGATTGATATTGATTATTTTTTTCCAATGTTGGATTTTTTTTCAATATCGGGACCGACACAGATGCTAATATCAGATCGGTGCATCTCTAGTTACAACTTGGATCAATGTAACTACTAAGCATGAAGACATTACAAAATTAAATCTATCAGATCAATCAGCCAGCGATCGTGTTAAGCTAATTTTTCTGATTTTGATTGGCTCAGTGATCGGCTATTCAAAATACAAACAGTTCATGTTTTTTTTTTTCCTGTTCAATGAAAAGCAACCAAAACGACATTCATCCTGTACGATTACATCAATTTAATCCACTTTACTCGATTAATAAAATTCAGATAAGTTGGTTAGGAACTTACGTTTTGATGCATAAACAGGGATAATCTTATTGTTTAATTTTCTATCGATTTAGAACTACTTACATCAATCAAGGAACTTTTATTCCTTGGTAAATGTAGATGTTGATGAATTCTTTTCCTCTCTTTTATGTTTTATAGCTCAGAACTGTTCAAAAATTGGACTGCAGGGCATCTGATGGTAGAAGGATTAATCTCACTATCAGCGCTTCAGGAACAACAAATGTAAGCGTTCATTGATCCTCTGTTTCATCTCTCTACTCAGCTCAGACCGCAGAGACTGAACACCCATCAAAGTTTTTATATCGTATTTTATGATGTGTTTTCAGATGTTTATGAAAGTCTCTATGTTTTTTACAAGCCATCCTGATTTCTGCCTTATTTTATGTCCATAATCGAGTTGCAAGATAATAAAACATGCAAACAGAACATACTTTTTCTTCTAATGTACCTTTTCTTACAGACTGAACTTGAAAAATGACTTCTGGACATCTCTGATAAGACTTATCTTATCACGACGTAAAAAGAACGGGTTGGTGTTTCTACATATAGATTTGATATTTTTATTTGATATAATTGAGACAACAGCTGTTGTGAGTCGACACTTAGTTGCGATATTAACACGACTTCTCTCATCATTCACAAATTTTGTGCGAACTTACAATTTTCAGCAGTCATCGCAACCTGTCCTTACCGCTCATCTGACCGTTTTCTGTATTTCCTTCTTTTCTGACCAATCACTGCAGCTCTGCTGCATTTTGACCAATCCTCTTAGCCCCGCTTTTAACTTAACTTCCTGTTTCACAACGTCGCTTGAAAGTTACAGCTGCCAGTGTCATGTGTGGCACTAAGCGATAACGTTCACCTTTTTTATTTATTTATTTTAGATGTTCTGCAGCATTTGCTAACACTGTAGATCACGGGTGTCAAACTCATTTTCGTTTTGGGCCAAATTAAGATAATGAATGCTCTTAAAGGGCCGGCTGTACCAGAATGTATTGGTAAAACCTGTTGGCAAACTGTTAAATTATCAATGAATTCTTAAAATTAAATAACATTATTGAACATCTTTTCAGTCCCTCCAGGATTTTGTCATTCTTTTTGTGATTTTTTTTTGTGTTTGTGGTACTAATTTGGAAATATTTGTGATATCTGCACTTATTTATGACGGTAAATTTGACTTTGTATTACTCGCTGTATAAATCATGGACTATAGGAAGCTGTTTTGTACAAGTAAGAATTGTTTTTGACCATTTTTGAGAAAAATCTGCAACAAACTCCCAACTATTAGCTCAAAAAAATGTGGGGATTTGTTGATTTTGTGTGGATTTTCACAATAATTCTCAAGAAGCTGAAGGGACTGATTGATATAATTTGGCAGTAAACAGATCAATTTATTTGATTGACAACATAATGTTTAAGCACAGTTAGTGTTTAGTGTTGAATCTAGAGGGCCACATAAATAGCTGTGGTGGGCCAGATTTTGACACATGTGGTGTAAACATAGTCCATGTTAACTTGAATGACCAATACGGCATTGACAACTTATCGAAACATGATTTTATTTGTACCGAGGATGCTATTTCAGGAAGGTACTTTGAAAAAAAAAAAAAAAAGTTGAAACAAAATCTTAGAAAAAGATGCTGCAAAATCGATCACTTTTAGGCCGCAACAATCGGCAAAAAAAGAAACATGACAACCTCCTGGAGCAAATACACAAACTGAATTGAACCGAGTTGGATCCATTAGCTAGCACAACACCATGGAAATTTGCTACATGTAGACGAATCTCAGGCCTGAAAGCTTAATGCTACAAAGGAGTCTCAGTTCTGACTCATCTGTTTTCTCCTGCTTTGCTCTTACATCATATCAGGATTCCCATTAAGCATGCCTTGCTTTTTTTGTTGTTTTTTTGGTGTGCCACTGTTGCATCAGTTCTCACCACAGAGTATCATAATGTGAGAATACACTATCAGGACTTGTGGGATTAATTTGTGTGAATTTCGCAAACTGCAGTCTCTGGTTTCTGACACCTCAGGTGACCCTCCTTCTTGTTATCGCGACCAACTCGGCAGCAGTTGCTCGTAGCGCGCCGTCGGACATGTTGCACGAAAGAAATTAGTTTCATTGACTGTTTTACAACATCTCAGTAAAATATTGATATGACACAATCCTCAAAGAGAGATTTTAACAACCCCCCCCCCCGCCCAGTGTCTCCTGTGAGCAGACCAGATGGCGGGAGATGGTGGAGTCTGTCAGCTCACGGTAAAAAAGAGAAAAAGGCAAAAAATAGAGAAGAAGGAATTACGACTCTGAATGCTTTAGACAAATCTTTGTCTGGCCACAAACCCCTTTTATCTGTTGGCAATTATTTTCTTAACTATGGCAGCACAGTGGTTGGCAAATGATAATGAACCATCACATTTAAATTTATGAAGAAAATAAAAGTAGCTCCGCAAAACCGACTGGCGTCGCGTTCAGCCAGCAAGGCAACAGACCGAAGATCCCCGCGTTGTTCAGTGACGTCTGGAAAAAGTACATTCGCCTTCAAACGTCCTGTTTTAGAGCAATTTTAGAGAACACACAAATGCTGTGATTTCACCCCGGCTGGTGAAAATGGTAGTGCTCGAGGGCGACGCTCTCTCCCTTTTGAATTCAGCTCCGTAGGAGAAGAAAATTGTCTGGGACGAGTTAGAACCGAGAACAGATATTGGAAAACGAGTGGACCTCAGACAAACACCATCCAAAGCTAGATGGCTCAAGATCTCATGATGTGGTAAAGAAAAACATTAAAAGTGAATAGACAGAGAGTATTTTATTGGCCCAGCAACCTTTAGCTACTAAATTATTTATCTGTTTTAAAATATGTTTACTGTTTATTGAAATAGTTTCAATATTACAGCCTGTTAGCCTAAAGCAACAGGTGGTTAGCTAACAGGGTAATTTGCTAGTGAATGATCAGACTGTAACCTCTTTTATCCTCTACTCCATATAGTCCATGTGTGTATGTAAAATGCTGTTTATTTCCCATAAACAGCATTTTGTGCTAGCATTTCTACATACAGGACAATCTTAGCACATCCTGTTCTTGTTGTTGGCTCTCAGTTGCTAAAACAAGTTAACAAAAGCTAGCTAGGAAGGTCTCAGTGGTTTTGAAGATTTTTTTCACCCAAAAACTCTTCTGCTGAAAAAAGCAGTACTGTATCTGGTACCAAGCCCTGTGGTACACCACATGGTAGAGTCAGAAACTAAAAATCATGATTAATCACATGTACATATTTTTTGTTTGAATTAATAAGCCCCCAGTCATGGGGAAGACCGCTGAAGCCACACTTGTTTAAGTGACATTAAAGTATTTAATGATCATCCGCGTCAAAATCTTTTAATGGCTCTAAACATTTCTAATATATTCTGTCTTATTTATTTTCTGCATCAGAAATTTGTACTACCGTACAAAATCCACCAGGTCCCATGTGGCAGTCAGATTTGTTTCTAAAACTATAATAATTGACAAAGTGAAGATGTTGAGTGATTGAAGATTTTTAAAAGTGGTTCACAAATTGTCTTTGGGTATTTCGAAGAATCGAGGTAACAATTAAATTTCTCTAGAATTTGTTAATCACCAGATTGCCTCTTTTTATTTTTCTTATTTAATCGTTATTGTTTTTGGGGAGATTCTCCAGCAGTCAGTGACTGGTTGCATGTCTTGACGCTTCGTGGCGAGTCCCAGAGCTCAGTGGCGGCATCTCACCAGCCAATTTACTGGCAAATGAAAACCCAACATGAACCAGAGAGCTGTTCTGTCAGGAAACCGTCCACTTCTCGGTGTGTACTCACCTTTCATATTTGCTCAACATGTTTGCGGCAGAATCTAATCTTCTCTGGTTAGCTTTTTCTGCCTTTCTGACGCATTTCCTTCTTAGCCTCCTTTGTGCTGCTCCAGCGCCGGCCTTTTCCCATCAACCCCGTCACACAGGAAGGCCCAGGAGGCCGCCCTAACTTTGGGCGGCCCTAATAGCAAAGTGAAGCCATTTTGTCCGTTTGCCCGCAGTGATCTTATTAAGTCGTAGGAAGGTGTGATTGGTATGCTGGCCGCCTCGGCCAGGACTAATGATGCATGGAGCCGTAGCTTCTGGGTTGGATGTCACGGACCACAGGAAACCAGCCGGGCTCCTTCGAACGCCGTAATCCCTCATCCTTCGAAACATTAAGCACGTCAAAGTGTGTAATGGATCGGCCCAATTAGCATGTAGCTTTGACGGAGGCCACACTTGTTTATACATCCCACTCCGACGCATCGCTCATTCGCCCCGCAATTGTCTCGAAGTCTCTCTTCACCAAGGTGGACGCAATTTCATTTCACAGCCGGGTCCACTGCTCTGTCGGCAGACTATTATAGCTGAGTGATTATTCCGAGTCGCAACGCAGACAATGAATTTACTCTGAGGAAAGAGGTGACATAATGCCTCACACCCTCCCTGCAGAAACTTTAGAGCCGTCTCCTACATCCAGGCTGAATTTCATTGTAAATGTGGTGTGTGTGCATGCGCGCGTGTGTGTGTGTATGTGTGTAGTTGTGAGGTTTGACCCTGAAGTTCAAGGACAGTCTTGAATGTGCCGCCTCTGGCTGCTCCCGTCTGTACCCAAGCGGTTTTATTTAGGGACCTCGTCTGCCCACACTATCTCTTTCTCTCACACACACACACACACACACCTCCACCCACACACACACACACACACACACACACGCACACAAACAAACGCTGTACTCACTTTTTTTTTTTTTTCCTGTAGTTTATCCAGTTTTGTTTGGATAAAAAACAAAACTTGTCTGGAGTATCTGTTCTGCTCCCAGTAACACACACACACACACACACACACACCGTCTCACTCTGATACTCTGTCCTGAAGCGCCCCGATGTCCTGCAACCTACTGGATTAATTACTCTCCCCGCTGCCTGTGATCCCCGAGAGCATCTGAGCCGCGTTAGCCGGCCTCTGCCTCTCGCTGGTGGGCATGGAGATGGCAGCGCTCACCCATTCATCACCTTGACTCGCTGAAGAGCGGTACGAGGGATGAGAGGTGGGAGTTGTGGCGGAGGAGGGGGGAGGATAAAAGGAACAAGGATGAAGGTGAGAGGAAGGTGGTGAGAACGGGTGGGGAGTGAAATAATAGTGAAAAAAAAAAGAAGGAAAAAACCCAAATCCCCTCTGACTAAGGCCCTGATTAAAAATTAAAAGTGTTGCCATTTCTGTGGTTCCAGGGGTCCAGATTGTAATGAACGGATTGCAGATTTTATTCCCGAGGAAGAGGAGGAGGGAGAGGAGGAGGAAGTATGTCTGAACAGTGGGAGAACAGAGGTGTAGCTTTACCTGAAGATAAATAACCTTACATTGCAAAGTGCAGGGACTGTCCTTATTGTTTCCACACCTAAAAAAAAAACTCCCATTCATTTCTTTATCCTGTCATTTTTTATTTTTTTTTCCCCACAGGCGGATGAAGGCTGGACAGGAGGTTCAGGGCACGGCCAGGCCTGAGGAACGACGAGTGGCTCTGACGGCCAGCGAGGCTCTAATTAAGGACAACAAAACACAAAAGAAGAAGACAGAAGAGGGAAGGGGGGAAAGTACGTAAGTATGTGTGTGTGGAGGCAAGGCGGCCTTTGATCAAGCCTCTCGTCAGGCTGCGTTTGAGAGCTTCCGAGCCCCGGCGCGTCTCATTTATGTTCTGGTGGCGGAGACGAGCGCCGCGCAAAACTGGCATCAAGCTTAACAAGTGTGTTTCAGGGAGCAAACAAGGGAGTCCTGTTCTGCTGGAGGGATGAGAGAGACGAGTGAGAGGAGGGGAGAGAAGGAGACGTGTCTGTGTGTGTGTGTGTGTGTGTGTGTGTGTGTGTGTGTGTGTGTGTGTGTGTGTGTGTGTCTTTAACCATTCAGGCAGCGTAGGCGTAGGGCTTTTATCTGCTTGCTAACACTCACAACAAAGAAGTTTTTACCAATTTTTTTTTTCTGTCGAGTAAAATACTTTTTTTTCTCTCATTCTGACTTATTTATAGAAACACAAGTGCAAATATATGGCACCGCCTGAAACACTATCTATCTATCTATCTATCTATCTATCTATCTATCTATCTATCTATCTATCTATCTATCTATCTATCTATCTATCTATCTATCTATCTATCTATCTATCTCTCTTGGACAGCCTGTCCATCCATCAGAGTACCTTTGCCTTGTGTTGGCTCAGGCGTTCTGCATTATGAATGTGCAGTAGCTGTGATGCTATCATGCCAATATGGACTGAAATCTGCGGCCCAGTCATCATCGAACTGGATTTGAAGCCCAAATTAAAAATAAATGGACCCTCATCCAGGATGTTGAAAGGCTGCTATGTCTGTCCTGTGTTGGACCAAATCACCGGTCAGCTGATCCCCCCTCTCTCCTCTTCTCCACCTCTAAGCTTTTCATCTCCTCCCCGTCTTTTAATGTCACCCACATTAAAGACTTTTCCGGATTGATAAATGTTTTATTAGCACTCGCTCACTTTTTTTTTTTTGAAGGGTAAATACAAAGAGGAAGAGAGGGAAAAGTTGATATCTCCGTCTCCCTGTCGACTCCATTTCCATATCTGTCAGTCCACACGGTGACCCTCCTCATCTTCATTCGTCCCTAAACGCCTCTTCTCTTTCATTCAGTCTCTCTCTTTTCCCATCACCATCTCTCAGTTTACTGGAAACCAGCTTTTTGTTCATTAAAGACGTGTATGAGTAAAAAAAAAAAAAAAAAAATGTAGGCTCATGTTTCAGCACCTCATAAAAGCATAAAGAAAACCTAATTTTGGCTTTCAGCTGCTGCACCGCAGCAACAATCGCCCCATAGGTGAACAAGTATCTTTTATTCAATTTTCAAGCAGCTCAAATATGTTTAAGGGCGCGGAGGACTTGCTGGTTGCACTTTGGAACGACTTGATTCCTCTGCTGCTCTGCAGAATCCTACATTTAGCCTGAGGCTTCTGGATGATAGTGTTTCCTGTGCTGGTAATGGCTGCCTGTCCTGTGGGGAGGCGTGTGCGCTCCCCGCCTCGCGGCACCCCTCGGCTCTGCTGCTGATTGCTGCTCCTCCCTGGATATGTGGGTCAGGTTACGTGGGCCGCAGCGTGACACCGACTTCCACCGGCTCTCGAGTACGAAACACAACAGCGTTCACGACGCTCACACATTCGCAGGGCGCTTTGTTACCGCAGTGGAACTCGTTAGAACCGCGTTAATTCTTTCAACAAGGTGTCAGAACCAATCCTCGGCTCTTCTGGTCCATATTCACATACCGACGATATTAGCACATAAAGCTACATCATTTTTAAAGATTTCCACGATGAGGAATGTATCATGATAAATGATAAATGATCAATGATAAAAGGCCACTCCTGTATTTGCATGTTATTGTCTCTCAGCAGACATCTTGAGCTGCACATCAATATTCCCTTCTGCCACAAACCAAACCAAACCAAAGACGCTCTATTGGATTGAAATCTGATGACTGTAGAGATTATAGAGGACAGGAAATTCATTGTCATGATGAAGACACTAGTAACCCCCCCCAGCACACAAACATTACACCACAACCAGGCTTATCCATCGACATGAGGCAGCAGGAATCAATGCTTTCACATCATTTACCTCAAATTCTGACCCTGGAGACTCATCAGACCAGGCAACGTTTTTCCCAATCTGTTATTCTCCCGATTCTGGGAATTTTTGTTTTTCCAGCATTGCCTGGATTTGTCACAGTGACTGCAAACCGATGGGAAAACGACAAGTCTGATTTAAGAGATCCAACTCCAACTGCACAAAGACCAGAACGCAGAAATAAACTAAGAAACGCACAAGAAACGAACTCACGGCAACACCATTCCAGCAACAATGCACCCAGAGGACGGAATGATGTACGGCAAGACCTAATGCACATAAATGAACACGTGGAAATGATAAAGACACAAATGGAAACAAAAACCCAAACACAGACAGAATTGTGACATTTCACTTTCTCACATATTTTCTTCTCCATAACAGAGCTGCAGAGTCAAAATGATTCGACCTTTTTGATGGTAGAAGAATAAAACAAATGCAGTGAACTCAGAAAACTAACTTAAATATTAATAAACATATGAAAACATGTAAACAGCATGACTGCAACTGCGGCGACTGAATTCACTTAGCCTTACCTAAGTGGAATAATTACTGCATTTTTGTGAAACGGACGGAAAACTAAAAGTTTTCACTATTAGCGCCGCACGATGAAAAACATTTAAATTTTTAATTTTTTAATCAAACTTCCACTTCTAAGGTCAGCGGAGACTAATTATTATTTTTAATGTGACATTCTTTCATGACAAATTTCATTTTATTTCAGAAGAATAAGAGAGAGAAGGCAGAGGCGGGACAAAGAAACCGTAATTACCGCTGGGAAACACATCAAACATGGGAAGGTTAGGGCCTTGGAAAAAAAATGAAGGCATCAATTTTTAACAGTTGGTTAATGCAAGCGCCTGTGATCTACTAACGTATCTATTATTGAGTAAAAACATTTCCACAGGGTTGCGAGGATTAATTTGAACCCAGTGAGGCTTTTTTATCACTTTATTCCCCCCCCATCTTCACAGTTATGATTGGATTTCAGATTTTCTGGGTTTTATTTTTCCATCTTTTTCCAAATAATGGAAGATAATGTTGAAGAAAACCAAACAAAATTTTTATAAAAATGTGATTCAGACAAAGGAGAAGCAAGCAAATATAATTTTATACACCAAAGAATATAATATAAATTATTATATATATACACTTTCTACCTAATGTATTACATCCCAGTGTACTCAATAGAGATAAATGACGATGTCTCACTGGTCATAATTGGCAGGACAAAGACAGCAGGAATGAGTACTGAATGTATGGTTTTATTTTATTGTTTAAACCATAAACCATTGAGCCAAATTTACAAATTTTTAAACTATTTATTCAACTGAAATTCAACATAAAGCTATCTATTACTGTCAAAGAACTTCAGGCGCTACATACAACATTTCACTGAATCACTAACTAATTGGAAAGGAAACATTTATTCACGTTCAAAGCTACAGATCAAGGAGACCCTAGAACAAAGCTTTGCTGAACTCCACATGTGATCTTTATTTTACTAGAGCTTACAAACATGCTAAATTTCCACCCAATGAAAAAGCGTTCAAAATCAGACACATGCAACATTTGGCAAGATATCATATTTCAGCTAATGTGGGTTCAAAGGCTCTGCATGCGAATAACATATCTGACGAGCTGAACGGACTCTGATGGTGCGTTCACGCCAAACGCGTTACGCGCGTCAAAAACGCATCTGACGCTTCAAGTTTGACGCATGTGCCCTGTTGGTGCGCTCACACCAAACGAGTTTTGAGCATCAGCCACGTCTGGTTTACATTCAAAGTCTATGTGGAGCGTTGGACGCATTGGACACGTTGGACACACTCAATACGTAAAAACGCTCCAAATGGTTCAAATCTCGCCACACTAGACTCTCCAGACGCATCGCGACGGCCCTTGATGCGCCGCCACATACATTCTGAATGTAAATCAGACATGACTGACGCTCAAAACGCGTTTGGTGTGAACGCACCATCACTTCCTTTAAATCCCCAAACCTCACGAGTCCTGTCTAAACCGGCTCTTATCCAGTTGTTAGAGAAGTTTGTTTGGTGTTAGATGTTGGGAATTGTGTTACTATATAACTACAAGCTTGCCCAAAAATAGATTTGACCACATTCTCTATAACAGGAATAACAGGTAACATGTTGACTATTCAAAGCTACGCCACACTACAAAACTTTGAAACAAAGAAGCAATCAAAACTAGCCCTGTCAGGTCAATAATAGATCTGGATAATTGCAGCTCCAACACTGTTCAGTTGTGTAAAAACTAATGAAGCAAAATCAAAACTCTGCGTTGCAGGCGGAGAGATCAGGTAATGAATAAATAATTACTATTGGTCTACCTGATCATTACGAGTGCTCCCATCTGTTTCTCGATGTCAAAGAGAAAATCAGCCCCGTGATAAACTGCAGCCACATTGCTCATGAATACATAAGCAACAAAGACGTGTCGCAAATTGCACTGATTGTTATTCCGCCGAAGAGCAACACAACAGATGCAGCCATATGGAGCGATGCCAAAAGTGCAAAAGAACAAAGGGATATGTAAGGAATAATCATTCGCCAAATGTAATCACAACAAACAAATTCAAAGCAGCCTCCAGCCTGTTAAAGAGTCATCCCTGGAAAAAGCTGCAGCACGGCGCACAGGGAACCCCCCTAAAATTACCCACCATGTTGGATCGCTGGTGGAGTAACTGATCCAAAGCCTCAGTGCACTTAAAAAATGATAACATAGAAATTTTTAATTTTTACCATACTTCTTACTGTCAAAGTAACTAAGCTACATGATGGTAGAGCTGCTCCGTCTCAGCAAATCATAAACATTTATAAAAGCTCACTGATGACACATAAACCAGCAATGCTCCAGTTTTGTGATGTTATTAGGTGATACACTGGGACAACGCAGGCTGAAGACAAACAGGCCGCATCCTGCAGGGAAGCAGAAAATGTGTTGCATGTATAAATCATGTTTAGCCTCTGATATTGCTGCTGATCTTGTCAAACACACACTAAGCAGGATAAACCAATTAAAAAAAAAAAAAAAGAAACATCAGAAAGTAAACTGTCTTGAAATGGTGCCGTTTTCAACCAGGAGTTTTTCCACTTCCCCTTGAAGGGATTTTGAGAAGCGGGAGCACGTTTCCACCTGAGAAGAACATTACAGGAGCCTCTGCAGCTCTGATCACAAATTCACAGAGTGGAGAAACTTAAGAGACGCGTCGACAGCCTCCAGGCCCGCACCGCGAGAGCCTGAGTTCACGTCTCACTGGGGGGGCTCGTCACTTTTCTGTCTGTATTAAGTAACTCAGGCAGAGCAGATCACATGCATACAGAAACAAGCCAACACACACACACACACACATATATATATATATATACAGACGCTCAGAGACACCCACACACTCGTACGGTTGTTGTGTTGCTCCGGTCTGCGGTTTGTCTGTCACACAGTCTGTGCCGAGCCTGGCAGTCAGACTCCAGAGAGGAAATCTGGCTCAGGCAGCAAGTGGTGTCTGATCTCGTGGCCATTCCACGCCGCGAGAACCCGAGGCTGGTGCAGCCATCTGATATTTACCGAGAGAACTCTTGACAATTTACTGAGAACCAAGAAACTCTCTCCTAATGCTGCGACTGGGACAGCAAACCCACAATTCAGCGACTCGTCCATTTCCCGAAGTGTCCCGCCACTCTCACAGCGTCGGCGTGCCACATATGCTCCAATTTGTTCCAGCTAAGTGGAGCACAAAATGTAAAAATATGTCCTTCTCAGGTCAATGCCAACTCCGGAGAGCTGGAACAGGAACATCCAACATTTACAGCTGTCAACAAACCTCCACCAACAGGAGAGGAAACGTGCTATCTGTGCTCTGAATCAACGCAGAGCGTTTTATTTGGAATACAGGCCAGATCGGGTATCATATTTTTTAATAAGGAAAAGACTGGAAGAGGCTGTCGCCTCACAGTGCCACACAGAGCGGATAGTTGGAGGGATGGACAGATACAACATTTGAACGGTGAGATAAGAAATAAGTCAGGAAATGGACTTTAAAAACAAACATATTTCTTTAGAACAAATCTACAGAATATGTAGTTGCATTTTCCTGTGTCTTCCTGGCAGCAGCCAGTCACTGCCTGTTGGTTTGTTTCGCTACATTTAGTGCAAGACCTTCAATCTCGCAATCTGGCCAGTAAAACCTGGAGGTCAAATTCTAGATTTCTCCATACTGCATTTCAACCAAGGGTTAAATCTGTAAAATTTGATAGGCATTTTAAAATGTACACCACTGACTAGGAATACTAATGTCGGTGCTGATGTATTGTGCATTTCTACTACTAACTTACTCTGTAGCACACTGTATACTCTTATAGTAGGGCTGGACTATATGGCTGAAAAACCTACCACAAAATAAGCATTTCATTCGATATTGATAGTTATTCATTGTTTTATTTGGTTTTTTTTTTACTTATCTGTAAAACAACCAAACTGGTGGGGTTACCTTCCCTGTTTTAGCCAGTTTTCACTCCACACCATTGTTTTATTTTTAGGCAGTTATTAGGCATGGTGGCAAAATGTTAAACTGCTACTGAGCAATTAGCTCAACAGGTTGTTGCTAGGTAACCAAAGAGTGAGTCGCTAGGTAACCAAAGAGTGAGTGAGGGAGTTGATTCCGCCAGTCTTGCTTAGCGGCTAAAGTCTTTCTTCTGCCTACATCTCCCAGAATGCTGTGCGGCTTCGGATCACAGTTCAGTGAAATTATTGACTATTCTATCAGGTGCTTTATCTATTGATATTGATGACGTGTCTACTGTGATATATGCTGCTATTGATTTGTGTCGAATGTCTTCTCAACAGCTGAACATAGCAGGGCCTGAAAGTCTAATCTCACAACCCATCACATCGCACGCTTAAATCTCGCCGTAACTTTAATTAAGTTATTTTATCACCAAAATCTCACCAAACCTTTGGGAATAAACCACAATAAAAGAAGAATAAAAGAGAAGTGCTTCAAGCAGAATGAAAAGCCTTTAATAGGCTGAAATGGACGAAGCCAAACAGAAGATGCTGCCAGGCAGGAAACCCAGGAAAACATAAGAAAACAAGGATCCAAAAATAATCAAGAGATTGGCGACAGGGCTGAAAATACAGGTGGTGAGGCACACAGCAAGCTGGAAGGAAGAGGAGGGAAAATGTGCAGGATGTATATAGTGAGGGGTAGCAGGTGTGACAATCACAAGGATCAGTTGTGCTGGGAGGACAGAAACTCAAACCAAGCGGAGGAACAAACTGAGACACAAAAACAAGTAAATGTGTAACCATGATGCATCTAAAAGACATAAAGCAACAACTGAAATGCAAAAAAGTTAACAATTAGAGAAGAAGTCAAACAAAAAAATCAACACACATCACAATAGATGTATCAAACAAAGTTTTTTTCAGTAGACATTTTAATTTTCCTTTGGGATCAATGAACTATTTTTGAATTTGAAAAGAATCATAATCATCTTCAAAAAAAGAAAAAAAAAACCCAGTACAATCCATTAAAATCCTGATTTGTGGTAGGTTCAAATCTACACAACACAATAAAACCTCAACAAAGATAAACTCCAACATGCTCCACTCTAATGGTCAGGGATCAGTGCGGCCAGTGAGACTCTTATAGTAAGGCTGGCCTATGTGGAGCTGTGGAGAGTCTCCAGTTCTTATATAATTGACAGATCCTGTAGTTACCAGGAGTTTGTATGTGGATCTTTTGGCCCCAATTTGTCATCACCATTTTATGCCACTTAATTTTCTTTCCAGCTTCTCACCAAACGTTGCAATTTTAAAACAGTGACTCTGAAGTGAATTCAACAGTCTGGCATAACAAACAGGAAACAAAACCTCAAGGCGGTAATTACATAAAATATTTCCCACTGTTCTCAAGTTTTCTTGCCAGCTTGTGCCGGCTCTATGATGAGACGTCCTACTTTCCTGCTTTGCACTCCATTCCTATCCGATCTGCAGCAACGAGGGAAACTAATGAAGAAACAAAAAGCAAGCGTTGAACAAAAATCTGATTCTGAGCAATATCACCGCAGAGATTTCAGCGCATCTAAGGGCAGAGAGCAGGACTGGGCCTGGGTCGCTTGGCAAAGCCAGGCTCGCAGACACAGAAGGTGAGGCTGATAACTATGCTGAATGCCAAAAAAGATGAATGGAAGTCGTTCAATATTCAGAGGGCATAGCCCTTTGCCAAACACATGAGAACATTGTGGATCCAGGCCATAAATGAGCTCCAATGGGAGCAGAAGTCTCTGCAGGGCCTAAAAATACAAACCCTGATACCTTATAACAGGAATTTATTCCTTGGAGCGACGCGACCAAAGGAGACGTTCCATCTGTGTGAGGATGCATACAGATTGGTCTAAAAGACTGGGATTCTCACTGAGATGTGGTCCCACAGAGACATCACCTTGTAGTTTTTTGTTTTTTTCCAGTTTTTCATATTCATTGAAATAGGTCATGACCCTAGCAGTTCTGAACTGAACGGCTGTTAATCTTGTTTTATTTTTAACAGATTGTGTCATTTCAAAGTGGGTCGGTTTAAAACACAAACTGCTTCAAATAAGAAGCTAAATCAAAATCACACGCGATAAGTCATTAAAAAATATACTGCGCCATCATCGTCCTCCTACCACTTCCTGTCACGGTCTTCAACTTTTTCGCTAGTAGCAAGAGGCGGCTGTCAATCATGTGACTTGTTTGAGATGAAATAAGTTTCAATAGAACCAAGAACCACCGTATCCTAGTGCAAAAACTTATCAAAAAACACTTTTTTTTCAAAATTGGAGTGTTTCCATTGGAGTGTTTACATTTTTGTAATTCCAGTTTGTGCAATGATTTGGTCAGTGGAAATGCAGCTGCTGCATCTCGTATTTGTGTTTGCATTGCTTCATTTCATTTGACACCCAGGGCTGCTGCTGCAGGGTTAGTGCTACGCTCCTGACCTCTGCAGCAAAGGCGGCGATCACAGTGTCAGAGCCCAGCAACGAGCATGTTTCCACGGTCAGAACAGGGTCAGGCGGTGGGACACTTCTACCTGCTCCTTCCAAACTCGCTTTCATTAGAAAAACCTCAAAATTCATCTATAGGAAGCACAAGGAGGTCAAAGGTGAAGTCCACTATTAAACTGCAAACACAGGAAGCAGCAGAGTGAGGTTTAATCTTTGCAAGGACAACAATCAAAGCCAGACTCATCATCATCACACTTGTAAGGTCAGTTTAAGACTTTTCAATAGAGGTTTTGTTCAGAAGCTGTAGGCGGTTAATTGCTTACCTACAGTAGATAAATCTGCCAAGGGCTTCAGTCAGTATCAATACAGAATAATTGGTCCGCTAATGCTAACGGCTAGTCCAAGACGTGCGAAGTATAACATAGACCTCTATCGCCTTAAAACAACTACAGTCTCAAAGTAATTCATCATCACAGTCACATTGTAGGTTTATTTGCAAAAAGAGAGATGATTATGTAGACGGGAAGTGTGCAAATAATCACACTTCCTGTATGATCACCGGTAGTGCTTCACCAATAATCTTCCCACGTGAAACAAGTAAGGCGTGCCGAACCCTTAAAAGTGTCTCCAATTAGTGATAGTAAGATTTATAGTAACGACCCAGTGTGTAAGTAATGTAAAGTTATGTAAAACTTCAAGTTAAATGGATTTGATCATTTTTGATGCTGCCTTATGTTTCTGTCAGTTAATAACTTTGAAGGCAATTCACATGCTCACTTCAGAAAACAGATTTTTTTTTTTTTTTTTGTAATTTCAATAAACTTTTCAGTTTCCACTAACCCACAAACTAAAGGACATGACACACGGGAGGAAACGTCAATATCTTAACAGTAAGCCTGTCATAATGAGCAATAAATCAATCAATCAATTAATCAATTAGTCGTATGATGAATTAAAAAGCCCTACCTACCTGGTTGTTCTGCTTGTTTTAGCTGTTTGAGCCCAATTTATAGACACTTCAGAATTCACAATGTTGCATCTGGTTTTTATTTCTTCCATTTATTGTTTTTAGTCGTTTGGTTTTTGTTTTGTTTTAGATATTTAAAATCTCGTCCACTTCCAGTGTTATTTGTTCTTTAGAAATTACAGTTCATTAATCTTTTACTTTAAAATAGTCTCAAAATGAAGATGTTATTGTTTACCCCAATCATTTCTGGGACAATTTATGGCCCGGTAAAGTTTGTAACGATGACAGGAGAACATACCAGCAGAAGACGCAACGTTAGAGAAAAGCTTGGTTTATTTCACTTCTCATCTTAATTCATTTAATCAGTTCTCAATGTTAAGAGTCTGAGTACAGGCTCTATAGCGTGACGCCAAGTTAAATCTGACATCTCTGTTTTTAGTACCTTAAATGCGATTTGGGTCTAAGTGGCAGAACTTGAGTCTGAATTTGAACCGCAGCAAAAACATTTGTGACATTTGCCTTCTCAGCATCTCCAAATGGGCGACGCTGCATCCCCAAACAGCTGAGGCGCTCTGAGTCAGAAACCTGAATGAAATCTTTCATCTAAAGTTGGGGCAGATTTGAGCAGGAGCTTCCCAAACTCCTAAATGCCAGCGAGCGATGGCTGCGACACGGCCGGGTCTGTTTACGCAGCAATGTGGTTGCCTGTGATAGTGAAAAGAAGCAATTTAAGTTTCCTCCTTCACACTCTTAACAGCATCATTTTTTGACATTATGTTGTGGTATTTCGGTAATTGCATATTTCTGGACTTTTCGCGCGCTGTTTTCCCCTCGCAGCTGGAAATCTTTCATCTCCTTTCTGACAAGAAATCTAATCAGACGGTTTCAAGGTTAGCTCCCATCACCGCGGGGCGAGTCCGGTGGCACCGAACTGAGTCGAGCCGAGCCCTTTTCTTTTTTGATGAACTGATCAGCTTTATCGCCCTGCTGTGGTCTCAGATAAATGCGGCTCGACTGTAGTTCGTTAAGACGCATCAAAGGGAGGCTTTGAAACGAGGCCATGAAAATGCCGGCGTCTCTGGCGGAGCGTGGCGCTGTCCTTTAAAGTCTGCTCCTGGCTTCCTGGAGGCGCGTTAATGACGAACAGATAACATGTTCGGCTGACGTTCCTCCTTCTCCACCGGGTGCGCAAGGACGCCGGGGCGCCTGCGCGGCCGTCTGTCGGCTCGCCGCCACAGCGTCGATGTATCCGGCTGTGTTCTTTGGCCTGCGAAGCACAAAAGGGTTGAGGATATGTGGTTTAGTCTGAGCGCGAGGCAGCAGGCAGTCGGTCTTATCGAGGAGAAGGAGAGGTGGGTTGTGTAATTATTTTCACTGGCTTTGATCCAGAGCGGTCTCTTCTAGACACCTGTTGGCCTCTGGCTCCTCTCAGAGGCCCGATAATTAGACCCACAACTATGAGAGCAAGAGGGTATACACACACACCCACACACACCCACACACACACACGCACCCCCACAAACACACACAGAGAGAGAGAGAGAGCAGCAGTTCTCTGCTCTGGTTTCCAATAATATTACCGCAGAACCTACAGAGAAGGAAATCCTTCTCTCGTTCCGCATGGAGCGAGTCTTTCCGAGGGGAAGCGACTGGTTAAAAGAGCCACAGGCCATGTGACAGCCGTCTTCAGTCAGACTGCAGCTCCTTACGTGTGAGGTAGATTTAATTTCTTCTGTCAACGTCTCGCCTTGAAGCGGCCGCATCCTCACGCGCTTCACAAAAGACTTTTCCCGCCGCTACGACAAAAGGCAGCAGCTATTGATTATGCCTCTCTTAACAAGAAAACGGATTTCTTTCATTCGGATTTTTTGTTGTTATTTGTGTATGAGTTTTTGTTGTATTCTTTAAAAAGAAAACACATAAAAAGCAGCACCTGAGGGAGAACGGTCAGTGCTGCCTTAGAGAAAGGTTTTTATAGAGACACTAATTCAACAGGAAAGTCATTTCCTGGCATGCTTTGTCTTGTTCTTTCATTTTCACCACATTCCCAAGGCTGCCTATTATTTTTCAAATGCCGTCTCTTTCTGCCACGCGAGCCAGAGAAATTTACTGAATAGGCGGTCAAATCCTCCCCAAAGCAAAGCTTTCAGTGAATGGCGTCACTGGACTCATTTCACTCCGTGTTTTTATAGAGAAACGGTTTTGATAAAACTTGGTTTTCACGTGGACAGGGCCTGAGTGTTGGGGTGCGTTCCCACCAGCTTCTGTTCAGTTCGCTTTAATCAAACTCTGATTCGATTGTGTGGGGAGTCCAGTCTGTTTGGGAAGGTGTGAACGCGAAATCTAACTGTGATGTGGACCAAAAGAAGCGAACTCCGCGGTCCGCCTGCAAACGTAGGTTGGGTCGGTTGAAGTGAACTCTGGTGAGGTTCAAATGTTTATGTGAACGCCACGTGGACTGGAGGCTCCTCCAAAAGCAGGAAGCGGTCTATAGTGCAGGGCATTCTGGGTAAATACAACCAAAACAAATGTGTGTAGTGTGAGAAAATTGTCTTTTACCAACGACAAAAAAAGGAAATCCTACAACCTCTAAAATCTGATGCCACTCCATTTTTGTTTACACAAAGAAGTTGTGCTCATGTCTTCTTCAGGGGTTTTTGGGTCATATCCTTCAGTAGGTCTTGGTCCAGCGCCACCACAGATGCAGAGGGGTACAAGTTGCGGAAAGGGTTTGGTTTGTTTGACACAGTGAAGCGTGAAATCGACGCGTAAAATGTAACAAATGTCACAACTTTGATCCCCAAATTTTGGTCCCCCAATTGAACCAAGTCTACTGAACTATCTAATCTAATCTGAACTGAGCGCCCACAATCCATCATCTGTCCAGACTGGAATAGCCAGGAGGGAATCACGGTGCAAAAAATGTAAAAAAAAAAAAATAAATAAATAAATAAGCTAGTTGCTCAGAATAGTTTTCTGGGACTGGGCGTTGTGCAGTGAAAGAACCGCTGCTAAATAACAAGTGAAAAAATTAACCTGCACATGTAGCCTGAAAGTCACATAATATTTCACATTTAAATATTTCTGTCAGTATTCCTTTCCTTAGATAAAGATAAAAACCAAAAAACTATCTGGTTTATACGTCTGTCTCTGTTTCAACAGCGATATACGCCACATGTCAAACGTGACAGATTGTCTCTTTAAGTAAAGTGGAGCTGAGTTGTCTTTTATCTCATCAAATTAGACAAGAAGAAGAGGAAGGAAAAAAAGGCACTGCCCTAGAAAACAAATGCTCACTGTTGTTCACGAGATCTCATTTGGAAATCTCTCAGCAGGTAGCTGGTTAGATAAGTTTATCAGAACATCCTTTAATCTAAAAACAGCTGCAGGCTGCAGCTTAAAAACTGAGCTGACAAGAAGATATTGTGAAGTTATGAATGTAAATGAGTACTAAATAGAGTCCTAAAAGCTGCACAAAACGCAATCTGAAGAGAACAGAGGACAATGGTTTCCCCCCAGGGACCCTAACTGGGCCAAACCATGTAACAATTTGTGTCGCCTTTTAATCAATTGTTGGTTAAAAGTCTGTTGATTTGTCCAGCAAAGACTTAATATTCAAGTCTCCAACTGCCCCTCTCCTCTCTGCAGCTGCTGTCGAGCGCGTTTTCCCTCACGTCGGTCATTAGCCCGCTGCACTTGTCTAATTTTTACCCTCTTAGCCTAACGAGGGCGTCTGTACCCATGCCGCCGCGCTGTAAGGAGATCCAGTCACCAGCACACCCATGGGTCTTGTCAACAGTTTGCTCTCAAATGTTGTGGTTAAAACCCAACACCTCTCGGGGGGGATTTTATCAGGATTTTGGACAGTTCTCACTGTATGTGTGCCATCTGAATTGAATCAACCAGGAATCTGAAATTTTGCAGCTACAGCGTGGCTGCTCCTGTTGCGCCTGTTTCTTAAATGTCGGCTATGTAGCCGCGCCGAATGTGATATTTTTACCATGTTCAAAACTGTTAAGATCGAAGGAGTTTAAACAAATAAACAGACGGGGAAGAACGTCTTTTGTGTTTGAAAACCCAAGATAATGCAATGTCCTCTACCATTTGTACACATAAAGAACTTCTTTCTTTAAAATTAACAAAGACAGATAGATTGAATGTAAGAAGACTTGCCTCAGATTTTTACATCAGACTTTCACAAGGTCAATCTAACAAAAGTAAGCCCCAGAGCTTTAAGCCGCTCCATTGTTGGTCTGGTTTTATGTTCAGAGATGTTTTCCTGCAAGAAACATCTCTGGAAACAGGTTTTGAGGAGATTTAAGAGATTCCTCCAGCCAGAGCGGGCTGGGATATTTCCCGGCAGCCTGACCCCTGGTCCGCTCAGCAATCACCAAAGGTTCAGTTCAGGTCGTATCGGCCCAGCAGTTGCAGTAGGCAAAAGACACACCCACCCCACTCTTTTTTAATTTTGTGAGCTTGTTTATGACAGCAATGCGGAGAGATATATATACCGGGTTGTGCACAGCGTGCCTGGTGAAATTTGGATGCCCTGTCACAAGAACACGCATTGCTCAAAACGGAGTGAAATATGACACACGAGGCAGCTTACATACAGGCTATTCATATTAACATGTTTCTTATCTATTAACACCTATAATAGGTGCTGTTTTTAGGTAGATTAATTAAAGAAATTAATGGTTTTGATGACCCGTTTGAGTCAAATGTCTAAAGTCAGTGTCTGGTGAAGTTATCCGCTCCCCACTTTTTCTACCAACAAAACAATAACTTTAAGTTATAATAAGATGTTGAGTATTGAATAACAATACTCAAGCGATGGATGCAGTCTAAGTTAGAATAGCCTTTATAACCATAGTTGATGGTAAAGGGAACAATTTAATTTAAAATTTAACTCAGTCCCGGTGGATAATTCAGTAGTGGTGGCCTGTATGGCACCACCACTGCCTCCAGTGTTGTAAAATATGTAGCTCCACCTATTGTCCCCTCAACTATGATAAGCCCCCAATTCTCCACAGCATGATCCTGCCACCACCATGGTTTAATGTGGGAAATGAGTTTTGAGTTTTGCCTGTAGGCTGATGACACATTTTAAGTTGCTGTTTTTTCTCCATCTTGCCTTTTCTTTACTTTACCCCCACTGCAGGTCATTGTATTATGACAGCATGCTTTAGATTGCAAAAGTTAACTTCTATCAATATGAATTCATCAACCTTTCTGCAGAGCGTCTATGAATAACAGACTGTGTGCTCAGACACGTGAGCAACCGTTCAGACTTTCCCAGGTGTGCTCGACTGTGCAGTTTTGGACAAAACACAGTCTGGCATCAAACAGAAATGCTGCATAAGATCCAACATCCTACAAGGTTTGCAATCCAACCCGCCTGAGACAAAGCTGAAGATGAGAGGTAATCTGCAGCGGCTCAGGCACCCTGAAACTATTTTCTTTTCCCTTACTCACACAGAAACGGCCCTTCCCTCCCGTCCCAGCGCGGTCCCGGCCATTAAAATGATGAGTACCCCTCACCTTCGTCTTTGATGCAGGTTCAAAGCAGGACAGGGGAAAACTACAGTTTAATGGGAGCGTGAGCGTCCCGCAAACAGCTGTGACAAATCCCGCTCATCTTGGGAGAACAGTGAGCCTCCAGATAGCGGTGGGGGAAAGAGAAGAGAGACGAAGATAAAAAGAACGTTTGACCTCAAGAGGTCAGTTTAAATCCTGCCTGATCTGTTGTGTTTAGTCACATCTTTTGTCTCCGCGGCGTATCCTCCACAATGGCGGGCCTTTACTCAAAGGATCATTTGGCGAGAGACGGATGTGAGGATCAATAGCGAATGACCTTGTATATCGCATATCTCCTATATGCACTGGGAATAAAGAGCTATCTGGCAGTTGGCTTATCACAAATGTAACTTTGAATGCTTTAGAGACAAACAAGATACGACAAGTTATTAGAAAAACCTTCAGCTGATGTGATTTATTTTTTATCATCCCTTGTTTTCCTGTCTGTACAGTCGGCTTCTGAGTATGGACTCGGCTTCAGAGAACGATGTGGATTAATGGCAGATGCCATCAGCCTCACGAGTTATGGCTCACCTGAACCGATCAGTTTTGGTATGCGTCACGAAACCAATGGCTCAATGGCTCTGCTAGCTTACAAACACGAACATCAATCTCTGCGATTCCCAAAAAGACTCATCGTATTTCCAAATGCAACACGTTCCCTTACAGCCAGAGGCCAAAAGCGAGTTGAGAAAATGAGTCACGAAAACATGCTGTTTGTAACTCGCCTCTAAAAAAAAGGTTAAATGAAATAAATAATATTGAGATGTTTTTTTTGATTATGATCAGCCACAATTTTCCTCCCATTTCATCATCACAGTCCAGATCCCTGATCCTGAACTTTAGCTTCAGGACGGTCACTGAAAGTCCATTCAAGAGTCCAAACATACTCCTGATTTGGACTGCAGTAATTATTAATGCAATCAAAGTTTTAGACACTTTTCAGCCTAATGTGATATTTAGTCAGAATAGTTTCAAGGTGCCATCACTCGACAACTAGCCTAAGAGTTTCATTTTAAATACCTCCTTGTACTTGTCTACTTCCTCAAACCTGATTTTTTTACTCGCCACTGATGCTAAAAGTAGCTAACTCTGATTCTTGTAGCATCTTTCACACCAAATAGACTTGCAGATAGCATGACCTATTTCTTTGTGCCATAGCTGATCAGAAAGAGATCTGATTTCTGAGTTTGTGACTGGTCTGGTTGGCCAAATTAATAATTGGCAGTGAGATGGCGGTCAACCGATTTTTTTCAGGCCACCTCTTAGTAAGACTATGAAGTCACAATTTGAAGGATGTTCTTGTTTTCCCTAGTTGTGTCATTTCTAGATATGGGCCATATAAATATACTCATGGAGTTACTCCAAACGGGGCACAACATGAATACTTGGGCAAAATAAAGAAGAAGGAAAACCTTATGCTGTAATCCCTCTGTGATGTCATGCTGTAAGCACTGTGAGAAAATATGGTCATACAACTATTGGCTTGTGTTTAAAGGTTATTTACATTTTTTTAGTCATCTGGACTCCATTTAATGATCTTTTGTTCAACACATAAAATATTTATGCTGGGTTCCAGTTGGTCTCAGAACTGGGAATGTCCAACTTCCCAGTTTGAAGTTGGATTTTCCACTGGGAAACTGGGACCGATTCCGACTACCACTGGGGAATAACTTATAAGGCCGACTTCGCCTTCCAATATGGCTGTTCCTCGCATTAACAGAGGCAAGATGAGGCGGAAATATGTTTATTTTACAAGACACGCATGTAAGAGTGGGTCTAAAATGTTAAGTGTGGAGCCTGTAACTCTAAAAGTCGTGTTTGCTTATAGAAAGTAAAGCTTACAATGATGTTTGTTGGACATACTGCAAACAATGTTTATGGGCATTGGTAGCGCCATGTTGAAATTCCAACGTCGTAACCAGATCTCTGTCACTTCGGGTCTGACGTGAAAGCTCAAGTTCCCACAAACAAGCAATATTTTTAAAAAATCGAAACATCTTGTAGACTGGGTGTGAGTGGAGCCCCCTAGTGGTCTGCCATAGTTTAACAATTAAGATATATTTAATTTATTAGTCATAAATTGGTGTAAGTCGCAGTAGGATGGTACAATTCATGCAAGAACTGCCTCTATTCCATGGAGGGCTTTCACCTGCTGTACTTTGATTTAAGAGAAACAGAGTTGTTGTCAACCAGTTTAGTGACCCATAACCAATGAGAGGCGACGCCTTCCAGAAGACATGATACACAAACCTAAAGAAAGAGAACCCTTCAAGTACAGAAGTGAACTGAGAAGCTGTTTCCCATGGCTGCCATGACTGATACAGAATATGTCAAGGGCGCACGTAGTCTGACTTTGAGATTTTATGTTCATCCAAGGAGGAATTTAAGAAATCCAATAACAAGAAGCAGAAGGGGAAAAAAAATTACTGGAAAAGCAAAAGAATGTGGAGGATGCCGGGTGCAGGAGGAATGTTTATTACCTTTCTTTTTTATTGTGAAATAAATTGAACAACAGTATAGTTGTTTGGGGGAAAAGTGCCTGAGCTTCCATTTCTCGAGGTCTGAACATTTGTGTTACCTAAATTACAGTGTGGTTGAGTTTTCAATCCATGAGAGTCGGGTTTAATACCAATAAGTCAGTTTTAGTGTGTTTTGCATCCCTTCTAGTTTCAATGACTTTTGAGGCCAGAATGTTTATTCAGTGTTAAGTTCACCTCAGTGAAAAAGTATTTAGTAGACCTACTGCAATTCATTATTGAAGAGGTGTACAATATATAATAGTAACGTAATATGTGTACGATTTTTCAATCGATATGCTGAAATATTATGAATTTACATCAAAAATAAATCTCACTTAAAGCCACAGTGTGTAACTGATATATTTTTTTATATATTTACTGAAAGTGACTATGTAGTGGCATTATGATGGAAAAAAATAAAAATCAAGCTCCTCTGCCTTCTCCCAGTGCTAACTAGAAACAACCAATCAGAGCTAGGAGGCGGGTCTAGCAATCACCCACGCATGCGCCTGCTTCCTGCTTCCCCTCTGGTACGTCAGCTCCTCACTGAAAGCCGAACCTGTCACGAATGCTAGGCTAGGTGACAGGTTTGCTAATTGCTTCTAGCTAGTCTGAAGGATTGTGAAGCTCAGAAGTTTGGAAACTGCAGCTCAGAGGAGGAGCTTTGTCCTGGAAGGCGGGGCTAGGTCCACCCAGACATTTTGCACAGCTGAATGGTTGCCATGGAGATTAAAGGATTTATCAAACATGCATGAAAGAATCGAGGCAACACTCCAGGTATGATTTTGATGAGGGAATAACATTCGGAATTTTATTTAAAACTGCCTCTTTAAAGATGTTTTTCTCGTATTCATTACGTCTGAGTATCTATGTCCATCTCTTATGGACGGCCTGGGCTCAACATGCCTTAAAAAGCAGCGCTGAGAGGAGAGTGGCCCAGATTCTCCTGAGATAACACACGTCTCTGGTTTCTAGGAATCTCAAATGACAACATCTTACTTCGGCTGAATATGTTAGGCGATACAAAAACAAGAAATTGTGGAGGAGGTAAAAAAAAAAAAAAAAAAAAATCTATGCTATTAAAGCTGCATAAAGTCTTGAACTCTGTCTGACTGCTCCACAGTCAGACAGAGTGCTCACGGAGGGAGTAAGGGCGAACATGTGGGCGAATGCCTGTCATTACCTTTGGAGTGGTGGGAGAAAAAAAATAAGTAGGCAGAGATTGGTCATTAGTCAACTTGGACCATTCACGGGTGACAAATAAACAGCGCAAGCACTCATCAGCAGCATCCAGAGTGAGCAGATGAATAGCAGGGATATTTTTACTAATTGAAAAGGAGATAAAAATGAGTCACCGCTGCACGGACGGAGAATAATCAAGCGAGGTTGACAGGTACGGGGCTGCACAACGCAGCTCTCTGACGGGTGAGGGGGAAGAGACCAACAGAGGAGCAGCACCCCTCTAGAAGCTCAGGGGGAGGCACCGCAGAGTGGGTGACACTGCCAGCTCCTCGGCGCTCTCCAGGGGAGCCCTGGAGAATGATCTGTTAAGTAAACAGCTGCAGCGCTGAGAGCTCCTCAAATATTAATGACTAGTGATCCCCTTCAGTCGCCCTGTTCAAGCTGACAACCCCTGAAGTGGACCCTGGTCAGGAGGAGACGTCCCCGCCCTTTGTGACACCCACAGCACCCATCACACCTGACAGGGTGCTGGTAGGTCCCTGGACGGCCGCCCACGTGGAGGTGGAGGCCCCTAACACCCACCCACCCACTACACATCAGCAATCCCCCGGCGGCTTGTATCATCACAAGAAAACTCTCCGGATTGCTAATGAAAACGTCCTAAAAAACGGAGCCCGACCCTCTTCCATCATCCATCTGCGCCCCATCAGACGGAGATGAATTATAAATGAAAGGGTGCTCAATCCGAGAGGATCAATACTAACAAGGTCCAAGTTAGCCGTGACACAGTTCTGCCTGTCTGTTTCCGCCTCCCACTCATCTGTCTCTCAGGCGCCGGAGAGAAACAGCAAGCCGACCCCTTAATGCACTGAAAAGTCAAGCTAATGAGGCAGAATTAACTACTTTTTAGAGCCTTCATTAGAAAGTTACTAAACAGCGTACCCATGATGGAGCAGGGAAATGACTGAGACCCCGGCTCTGTTCCCCTCTCTTCTGATGGACCTCCCGCTCCTCCCCCCACCCCCCAATACCCACCCATCACCTCCTCACTGACAGGGGGACCGGGGGAATTGCCTGAGGAGAAGTAATGGAGCTTGTCGGAGAGCTCCTTGCTTCACACCACTTAGCCTCTTCTTTCAGTCGAGGGTTCGGGAGGCGGGGCGGTGAAGGGGTGGGCTTCCCGCTGATGAGGATCCACCGGGACACAGGGCAGACTCCTCACCACCCAAACATTTCTCCTCACATCAGTCACGCCGTTCGGGCAGAGGAGCATTCGGCCGCTCTCCCTCCGCCGCCACCTTCCCCACTGCTCTCTCTTTTCTTTGTTAAGTTGTTCAGCCCTGGGGCTGTTGGTGCGCTCCCTGCACGCACCTGCTGGGGCATGGCGGTGTCCTGCTTCATCAATAATTCCTAGGGTTAATCACTCTCTTAAGGCCAAGCGTGTGCTGGGCTGCAACCTGAGCAGCGGGGACGTTTTCAGGACTGGGAGCAAAGGGACCGTTGTTTCAGTCTCAGCTGATGGAATCGATGTAAAGCAGAGATGCCAAAAATTTTTTTTGCCATGTCCGCCAAAATTGTCCAGCAGAATGACCTTGTAGGCCACAAAAATCTGACTTTTAAAAAAAGAAATTCAAAAGTACATTTGTTGCGTGCTTTTTACAATAAACTAAACACTGCAACATGAGATAGTCTGGGAAAAGATAAATCATCCCTGTGTATGTGCTGCTAAATGTGCCAAAGGTGGAGAAACCACTTACAGTTACTGGAAAGCTATCATTGGTCTCCATGTTAACTAGCATTAGCACCCACAACAAGGGCCACTGGGGATGCACACAGGATGATTGACAACGCTAAGACCCGCCTTCCGGCTCTCATTGGCTGTTTCTTGTTAGCACTGGGAGAAGGCACAACAGTTTTTTCACATATTATCTGCCTCATCCTGTACTGACATGTCATAATGATAGTTTTAGTAAATGAGTAAATAAAATGTTTATATAAGTTACACACTGCAGCTTTAAATATGTTTCATTCTCTCCGCTTTTAATTTTCTTCATTACCTTTGTTATAATGTCTTCATTTCCAAAACATAACAAATATCTCTGTTATTGAGATATTTTAACATTTTAGTCATCAGAGAATAAAATGCGTCTGACATCAGGGGCCTCTTTCATAAAGCCTGTGTACACACAAAAAAAAGTGCGGCAGCATATTTTACGCACATGTCGGCATGTATAAAAATTGTCTGTATAAAAATTTGATTAAAAATCTATAAAAATGGTCATGTATAAAATTGTCTCTTAGATCTCTTTATTTTATTTTTTTTATTTGAATTTTTTTCTCTCTCTTTAAAATGTATTATTTATTTTGTGAGATTGACTTTATGTGTCCTGAAAGCACCTTTTAAGTAAAACATATAGTTATTATTATAAATACTTATAGCGCTACAAACAAGGACGTTGCCATGGTTACCGCTTCACGTGGTGGCAGACTTCCGGGTATTAATACTAATTTACAAATGTATTTATGGGTGGCAACAGGGCGGACCAGCGGCTGCGCTCTTTTTCCAGCAAATTAGGATTTATAAAGGAAAGGTGCGCACGGCTTTTATTTATTTTATTTTTTTTTTTGGCACCGCACTTTTCTAAATGTTTCCATATGCCAAGTTTTAGTGTGAAAACGGTGCACTCTTTTATGCATGAGGCCCGTGGACTGAAAAGTGGTTGATTTGAGGTATTTTGTGCTTGCTGTCAATTTCCACTTTCTTGTTACCGTCTAATCAAAAGTGCACAAGGTTGCTGCTTTGGCCTTCAGACTAGTAAGAAGGTCAGGCACTAATGCTGGACAGCAGCCAGATACTGACAGTTCAATGTGTCCGGAGAAGTAGAAGCACATTTCTGATCACTCTTTAGTTGTAAACTCGAAATAAATCCAGGTGATCGACTGTAGACGTTTGGCCACCAGAGTTAAAACAGCCCTTTAATACAGTCACGCTCCTGCTTACCAGCTTAACAAAGAAATCCCTCAATTATGTAAAATAAAGACAAAATTCTGTGCTATTATTTTGATTATATGACTTCAAATTAGTCAAAACAGACCAACTCCAACTGAGGTTGTTTGTCTGTAAATGTCCTTCCTAAAACCAGACAAATCAACGACTTTATTAAATTTTATCATCTGGACAGTTCAGAAATTCAAAAAGCTTTCAAGTCCATATTTCATAACCAACTATGGAACCATGCAAAGATTCGATGAGTGTAAAGTGTCGAAGATAAACCTCTGCTTTATTCGTTGATCGCATGTTTAAAGGAGATGACTGCAAAGTTCTTGACATTTGAAGAATTGAGAAAAGCTCTCCAATGTCTGAAGGAGTGTTTCACTTGATCGACCAATCAGACGCCGGTTTCATTTACTGTCATTTAAATCCAGTTAAAGAAAAGACATACTGGTCTCTTCATTTAATTCCAGCTAATTTCATTTTCAAACCCTTAAAGTCGTACCACTTTAATTAACCACAATGTATCAAACTATTGTTGTTTCTGAGGAATTATGGAGACATATAATCAAATGTGAAATATATAATTTACTGAAGATTTTACAATATACTCTATTGTCATTTGGACTTCGCTGCAGATCAGTGTTCAGAGCAGCTGACTCATATGAAATGTGACAGGTTATAACCTCTGATTACATCGAGACAAGCCTCAACAACCTCATGCTGGTCGCTATGATTTATTGGAGGCAATATGACGACATTTGCTTACAGTAGACTATGAATATGTTATGGAAAATAACTTTAAATCCTCGGTCGTCAAAGCAGAAACTCCCAAAGGCAAACCCGTCCAATGGAGCCCAGTGATAATCTAAGGAAAGCACATCCAGCTAAACGCCACATTGGAATAATAGTTTTACTGCACTGTCACATATTAATGACATTAAGAATGATATATGGGCTTAAATAAATACTTTTAAAATCATACATGAGGAGAAAATGCAAAGACTGGGATTTAAACCCAGAACCATTCTGCTGCTTGTCTGGAAGTGGGATTAGCGAGTTGAAGTAGGGTTAAGTGACATGGACAAGTCAAACCCTACCAACAAAAATCCTATTGTGATAACAAAGTGACCATGAGAACTACTTATTATTTATTTTTTTTAGGCAACTGTATCAGTGACTGCATAATGCAGCATTAATATCCCCACTAATACAAACGCTGCTCTGGAAAGACATTCCTATGCATGTGTAATACGCCTCTGCTCACAGTAACTGCATTTAATCACATTTTGAAACGGGATGACGATTTGATGCGCTTACCAAACAAACTGTAGAAAATAATAATTTTTTTTTTTTTTTTTTAAACAGTCCTGATAGTCTGAATTTATCAGGACAATTGGTCAAAATTTTAATCATCATAAGAAATTTATTAAGATAAATGAAAAACAATACGGCTGGATGGAAGAGCAAATTTATAGTAGCAGCCACGGGCAATATATAATTTGAATTTTATTACAATTTATTTTTTTTAAAAAACATATTTTTTTAGATAATTGCAAGACAGTATTCATGGCACAAACATGAATGCTGCTCTTGAAAACCATTCCTGTTTGAAATGAGTTACTTCAGGACGCCACGATATGAACTAAGTGATTTATATCACCAAGCTGCATACAGTTAAAAATATTAAAAATATTTAATCATATTTTAAAATGAACTGATATTTACTGATGCTCTTATCAAAAAGAAGGAAAAAAATGGGCAAAAATAGAAAAAATAACATTTTTGTCCGTGTTTTTAAACATTAACTGGAACTTATTGTGACCACGACAAATCAAAAATGTTATCATGACAAGAAATGTTTTACAATAAATGATAAACGATACGATAAGTGAGCCTCATCCTCTGCCTCCTACGCCCAAACCGACTCACGGTGGGCAAAAATAAATAAATAAATAAAATCACAAAGCTTCACAATAACTAGCATCCGTTTGTGCAACATACTGCACTGAGCAAAAGGATTTCCTTTGATTTTACTGTCTATGTGTCTTGACTATATTTCTGTTCCACTACATCTTTCACAGCCTCCAACAGGAAAATGAGAAAAACAGAGTCAGGTGAGGTGGTGGTCTTTAAAGGCAGCTCTGCTCTACACTCTATAGACTGGATCAGATCAGTGAGGGTAACCATACCTTCCCAGTCACTGCAGCAGATCTAAAAAAAAAAAAGTGATTTAATCAAGCTAATAAAACGGCATGTACTGAATGTGGGTCTCGTTTTCTTGAGCTTGCAGGTTGAAGTGGCCGCAGATCAACTCTGGCGTGTGGAAATCAGCCCTTCTGCCCTGCTCCACCCCGCCCCGACACGCTCAATACGTCCGCACGGCTGAGTGCGTCTTGCGTAAGCGTTTGAATATTTCAAGGCCGGAGATGAAAAATGCATCTCTTTGAACTGTAAGTGCATGATTGGGGTCGGACGAGAAGGTCACGACGAAGGTGAAGGAAGAGGAGGGAAGGGTTCACGGCGCAGGAGCAGAAATGAGCCGGGCTCCTTTCCTCGCTTCCGTTTGAGAGCAAGAGAAACAAATCTGACGACATGAAAGCTCCCAGAGTTGTTGACAACTTCACTCAGACACGGGGACGCTTTCTCGCAAGCGCAGAGGCGTCGCGGTTTAATTCTGGGGCGGGTGTCCCATGCCGCGGCCTGCCAAGCGTCGTGCGCGAAAAAGGTAAGATTGACAAAACGCCTTCAGGTCTGCCTCTGCGGAGTCCCGTTCAAAAAATAAAAATAAAAATAACAAAAAGAAAGAAAGAAACTTCAGAGCCCGCTTTGAAGGATGGTGGAGAGGAACCGTTCAGAGGTTGAAGACGGATATGCTGTCTCAGGAGTCGGAAGGATGCAAACAAAGCGACGTCTAAGAATAGACTCCATTTGCGTTAGCGCGAAGACAAATGTGGACTTTCGAGAGCGGGTCTCGTTAATAGATTTGGCTGTTCGAGTTTGCATTGATTTCGCTCGGAGAGTGGCTTTGATTAAAAGCAACCGTGGGGGCATTTTGTGAGAGGAGCATTTGTGCCATTGAAGGAAAAAGAAAATAGTCCCATGATGCACGGAGGCGATGGGTGATTGGTTTAAAGTCGCCCGTCTGGACGATACGATATGCTGCGCAGTCAATACTCGGCTCCTCTCCTCTCCTCTGCGTCCCAGCTGATGCGGCAGGAAACAAAAAGGCTCCTTCTCTCAGTTGGAGCTGGGAGGAGCCGTCAGTCCCTTCAGCTCTGCTTGATGATAGCATTTCAAGTGACACTTTGATCCTCGCTCCACACTGTTTGTTTTCTTCCCGGTGATGAAATTCGGCTCGAGAGGCGTGCAACAGGGCGCATCGTTACGACGCCGAGCAAACAACCCGGGCTCGTCCCTAGAAAAAAAAAAAGGGCTCACAACGATTTTTTTTTTGTTTGTCACATCTGCTTAGAGAGCACCAGACGGGGTGGGCGGCAGGCAGACGCCCCCTTCACCCTCCGCTGGGACCCCGCCGGGGCGACGCTCAGCGGCGGCTCCATAAATGTTTTTCTGCAGGTGCTAAGGGGAGATCAGCATTTCACTGAGGACGCTATGACCCTTTTCTCCCCTCTAGTTATCAACACACACATTAATATTGTTATTTTAATCTGACTGATTTGCATTTACTTGACGCTTAGATGTCAACACAAAGCTTTGAGCCATTAACCAGATGACTTCCAGATAATATTACATTGTTTAGGTTGGAAACAGCATTTATGACAAAGGGGTTGCCCTAGTGTTGACCCTTTGCAACTACGTCACCTAACTACATCACAGCTACATCAAAGTGCCGTGATGTAGATCGAAAGTGAGAATCGGGAGTATTGAGCTGAGTGGCTGAAGTTGTTTTTGTCAGTTTATTCATGGTTTCTACTTGCTGGGATCAAGCTAATTTGTCTGTGAACGTAGCACACCTGGTCGGGGCTCATAGATAGATAGTATTTACAGACACCTGAAACGTCTCGCTGAAAAACCGACCCGTAGCTCCTCCCCCCTGACGTGTTGATCAAATTACCGACTTTACCTGAATTCACATGATTTATGTCACTATGTCATAATCGGCGCTAATCATTATTTTTCCCACACATGCTAGACTCCATGACAGTGTGGCACTGTTTCCATGGTTACTGATGGTCGGAGTCATTGTTCGTTTTGAGGTCTTTTGGGGTTTGTCCCTCCGAACCGGTTGAATAATGTCTGAACATCAACTCACCAAATAATTCCCAAAAGTAATGAGGTTTGGATATCAAGTAGCTCTACCTGCATGTTCACGTGTCTTGAGGAGCTTTTTGTAGTTTTTATCCTCTAATTTGTGGAGTTTACAACTATCAGTTGTCCTGTCAACAGATTCTCCCTCGAGTCGGGGACCTCTGCAGATAAAAACATCTTCAAATCTTTTGAAAAAATGTCTGTTTCCTTCACTGTTGATTGAAAACACTCAAGGACACAAATCTGATGAACTGAACGAAACAAAGAGAAACAACACATTCCCCTTTTTTGAAGTAGATCTGAGCTTTTATCTTTTCTTCTTTCTCTTCTTTTATTTTTAATTTCTATTTCTAAAAGATCACAAGCGAAACTCAGCAAGCCACAACGGGGTCTTTTCACAGCTATAGTAAACTGAATTTACTGAGTCTCAAGAAATGAGTCTTTGCTTAAAATAATAATGGTAACGAATAATATGAACAGCTAAAAAAAAAAAATATATATATATATATATATATATATATATATATATATATATATATATATATATATATATTATATATATATAAAATCCGTCTGGAAGTGTTGGCTCATTTCTTTCTGTAGTGATAATGCTCCCATTGAAGACTCCCACAGTCACAGCTGAAATAATATGCAAATATCCAACCCGTGGGGTGCTCACTCGCTGACACGGTATCAGCAAAGAGACAGCCGTCACTTTTTGGGGGCTTAAATGTGCCGGAATCAAAAGACGGAGGCATGATTAAAAAGGTGTACTGCGAGGCAGGCGAGACAACGGGAGCACTTTAAACAGGATGCCAGCCCTGTTGGGAGCGCGCCGCTGAGGCATCCTGCGGAGCCGCAGCGCCTGGCAACCCAGACGAAGCTGCTGGAGATAAGACGGGGCAGTTTGGAAAGCTAAACAATGGGAAATGAGAGCATGGAAATGGGAAATGAAGTTTATCTGGGTGAATTAATAAGGAGACCTTTCAAACGATGCAGAGTGATACTTCTGCACGGCGTCCTCGCCTCGTCTGGGGGCCTCGATAATGGCAGTCAGTTGTGCGGGGCGACATGTCTGGAGAGAATCTTAGCCTGGAGTTTAAGCCTCGGGACGCGTGACCCCATTTCCACTGACTCTCGAGGCTCAGCACAGCTCTACCCCACTCGACCCCGCTCCACTCTGCACAGAACCTGGTCTGTTTCTGCTGAGAAACTGAACTCTGAAGCCCCGCCTCCAGAGTCACCCTCTCTTACATGTGACCTATTATGCTTCCTTGAACAGGTAAGTAAAACAGCGATGGGTTAAACAGAACCTGCTCATTACATTTTTTAAATAATGACATTTTAGTCTGCTCAGTTCTTCCTGTTTTGAGTCGTTTTAAGGCGTCTTGTCACTTTAAATCTAAATGAGCTGCTGCGGACCACGCCCCCGCACCTCCACTGTAAACCTGCTATTATACAACCACACATCTTTGAAAAGCAGAAGTGGAGCATCCTGCACAACCAGCAAGAATGCAGCAAGTGTAAGTCAACAACCAAACATTTTCTCCTTTCCAGCAGCCATTGTACAACGCATACAATGGTAGAACCAGCTGATCAAATGTGCTGGTGTTCTGTTTGGGTTACTAGGTAACGGTGCAGTGCCCAACGATTGTTATTCAACAATTGTGGGGTTTCTGAAATGGCTCATTTTCCAGACACCAAAGCTATTCCCTAAAAAAGCCCTTTGACTGTTTCTAGGAGCAGTAGAGATCCAAATGGAAGAATGAAACATGCAAAGAGTGAACTCTGCATAATAGGTCTTCTTGAACTGCTGCTGTGTAAAACCATTAATTTAAAAAAAACAACTAATAAAGTAAGCTTGATAAAGTAAGCTCTCCATTAAACATTTTTAATTTTTATGTATTTCAGGTGGACATTTCTAGTGTAGCTATTTAATTAATTTTGAATGAAACGGCTCTATATACTTTTGGACCTCCTCTGTAGAGAGATCCTGCCTTGTTTTTCATACTCTCAGTTGTCCAAAAACAACATTGCCAAGTTAAAAAGTAGCAATTTTCCCACAGCCCTTTCCTAACATATCAAGAGAAATACCTCTCATTTCAATGAACTGTTTTCTTATGAGATTTCCTGAGATGCGAGCTATTTCTGTATATGAACTCAACTCCTGCCTGCATACAGGTTTGTATTACACCCCCAGTGATTTGGAGGTTTTCAACAAATACCACCATCTGAGCAAGGTTTTCCTGACAGAACTGGTGCATTGTGTTGTTTTGATGAAATTATGTTGAAGCTCGTTTTCTAAATACATAAAGCAAATGCTGATGGGACAATTCCTCTTTTGAAGGAAAGGCTTTTATCTATTATGCAAAGACGACGCAAACACCAGCTAAGCACCATCGCCTCGCAGCAAGGTCACTGTGTGTGTGTGTCTGTGTGTGTAAGTGAGTAGTTTTCATATTCTCTTGGTGCTCGGGTTGATTTTTTTATTTTTTCAGGTATCTGTTTCCTCCCACAGTCCAGTAGTAGCAGGTGGTTCTAAATTGACCCTCTATGTGAATGTGTGTGCGTGCAGGATTGTTTGTGTCTGTACGATCGTCCTGGTCCTGCCCACCTGCGACAATGAAATGGACGTTCGAGGTACACAAAGTGTACAAGTGACTCCACCAGAGACAAATACCTCCTCTTTGAAAAAGCATTATAACGTAAACACACTCCAACAAAAAGAAAAATAACTTATAAAACATTTTAACCAAATAAATGCAGTAAGTTTTACTTTGGAATATTCTTTAGAAACACTCAAGCTAGTAAAATAGCTAGCTTAATGTCTAAGCTACCTTGCTATATTGCTAGCTTAGATATTAATGTCTAAGCTAGATGTAGTGCTAGTTTAGACATTAAGCTAGTACTTAATATGTAAGTGCTAGTAATAGCTAGCAGTGCTAGCATACATATTAAGCTAGCACTACATCTAGCTTAATGTCTATGCTAGCTAGCTATACAGCTAGCTTACACATTACATTATTTGGACTAAATAAATATGAACTGAAACTCTGTTTATCTTTCTTACCTGGTATAATGCCGGGCAGGTTTTGGGGGTTTTTTTCTACTCTGGTTGTTTCCTGTTAGTTTCTATTAGACATCTCCTAAGGTCAACAAGCTAGTAATTAAATTGACTAGTTTAATGAATAAGCTGGCTATATTGGTAGCTTAGATTTTAAATCATTTAGGCTGAATGACTGAACAGTGCTGCTTATCTTTGGGGCTTTTTTCTTCCTCGGTTGTTTCCTATTCTATTAGTAGGAAATATTAATTTTAGTCCGTCTCCTGATTTATAGAGGCAACCTCAACACAAATTATGCACAGACGTAGACTGGTTTACTTTGACATTCCATAATCCAGTAGTTATCTCAACAAGTACGAGATGTGGAAAACTGCCTAACAGTGCCCTCTTTCTAAGAGCCGACTGCAATAATTTTAGGTGACTATGTAATGAAGACGACATGCAGACATTTTTTAAAGAATTTGGCTTCTTTAATGTGAAAAAGCACTTTAGCCAATCAAGCGTAAAGGCAGAAGGATAAAACAGTCCAGCTTCTAGATTTATTTTTATTATAGTGAAGACATTCCTCTTATTTAACCTCAAAAGATGTGCAAAACATGCACAATGAAAAATTAAACTTTTTTTAATAGTATGTATATATATATATATATACATATATATATATATACATTGTATATATACAATGTATATATATATATATATATATATATATATATGTATATATATATATATATATATATATATATATCGCAGATACTTAAGTGTACCTAGGCATAATGCAATGTAAGAGTGCATTGTTTCACTTTCAGAGAAAGAGATTGTATTCCTCTTTCTAATAAGTAAAAGAATAAAAGAAACAGAGCCTGAATCCATAATTACAACCACAAATCCCACTGAGATGTAATGAGTGGAAGCACTCTGCAGTCGGAACCATTAAGAAAAGATCCAAAGCGGGGGCCCAGTTTGCCGCGTTTGGGAAATTGGGCTTTTTGTGGATCAAGTTTTGACTCGTGAAGCCGCAGTAACCCGACCCTTGACCTGACAGGTGACATTACACCTGCGATGTGTGCGTCGTTTACCGCCAGGACAAACAGGAAGTCACTGACCACCTGCAGAAACAACACACTGAATGAAGCAGGAGACGAGATAATGATCGCCACGAAAGTTTGCACAGGATTTCTTTTTCTGCGGTTCATTTTGGCTGCAGGAGAGAAAGCAAGACGGTCAGACGGATAACAGGAAGGCTGAATATAGTTCAGCAGATTTGCTCTGTTTTAGGATCTTCAGCTTTCAACCACCATGGAACTTGTTGGATTTGGAAACTTTGTCCACCTTTGGAAATCTTAAAAGTTGAGGTAAGAATCTACATTGTCAAGTGAATGCAGCGCTGTTCTTGTAACGCTTGTCCCGCTAAAAGCGCTAATCGCTAATAAAAGTAGACAGAAGCAGCTTAAAATACTAACATTTTACTGTAAGATATCAGTAAGGCTACTTTTACAGCGGTTTCTCCCTACGCCTTGAGGTTTGGCTTAGAGAAGCCCTGATCATAATACCTATAACTAATAACTCACAGAAGATACTAAAATAACATTTTTTTTTTTTTAGTATTGTTATATCTTACGATATTATGGTTATTAAAGAAAAATCGGTATTGTCAACTCAAAGGCTTGGCTACGCAGCCTGACTATTGGGAATTGGCCACCACATTCTGATCGGTGCGTCTCAAACTTAAAAACAACAGACTTCAGATCGGATCAGAAACTAAATATCTCCAGAAATGAACGGCTCAGACTCTTTAATGGACTCTTTTTGGAAGTAAAACAAACTCCCTTAAGGTTGTTTCCGCCGAGTGAAACGCATCCATGTTAGTCTGTTGTATATTGTCTCATTGTCTGCTTTAGGTGAACCTAGCAGAAAAAAGAAGCAGCAGGCTTCACCCTGACACACACGAGAGGGGGAAACACGACATGCTGCAGCGAAACACATTTTAGATCTTAATTCGGCGGTAAACTGCACCCATCAACATCTACTTTGTATTTGCCTCTGGTGATACGAGTCTATTTCCCCAAACAGCAAACTGGATAATGAGAGTAAAAGATAAGAAGCGGCACCGATGGATTTGTGCGTACCTGAAAAATTTTTTTCCCCTTTTTTTTTTTTTTTTGAGGCTCTCTGTGGTGCTTCTGTGTGGCTCTGTGTAGCTGCTGCGGATGTTTCCTTCCTCGGGCTCAAAACACGCTAAAAATGTTCCACCAGGCTCACTCACAAGCAACAACATCCTTCCTTTTGCGGCTCCGAGTGAAACCTCAGAAGTCAGAGTTACGCTGCTTTATTAAGTATCAATCTGAGCTACAGTTTGCCGGCACAGCAGAGGGCTCAAAAAGTCTCGAAAATCCCATTACGGGGAAAACTAATAAGTTACGCATAATGATAAAACGCAGCAATTAGGTTAAAACCAAATTACGAGCGGATGGGAGAAGATGTGGTAATGGCTGGCGTAGCCCATCGCGTCTGGTAAACGACGCTCGAAGGAGCCCATTGGACATCGGCGAAACTGCCTCTTCCCGAGTTATTAGATTAGCCGCGGGGCAGAAAGTAAACAACTTCAGACATCTCACAGCAGACGTACATCCCTCCAGCCCTCGCCGTTATTGGATTACTCAGAGAAACTTCTCCAGAAGACAAAACGACTCCGTGGAGAGAGCGGAGCAGGGGATGGTTATTGGCGGGCAGATGATGCAGAGAGCAGAGGGCCCGCTCGGGCCGAACGCCTGCAGCACTTAAGGATTGAGGGGATGGCTAACGAGCGGGGGAGTGGCCGTCAGGGGCCACCGGGGTCCAGGTCTGATTATTGGCTAACAACAGTCGGGCTTCGGGCCTGCCAGGATCTGCGTCATCCGTCTCCTGTCACGTTTCATTTGGGCCGCAGCCACGGCAAACGTCCACTCATCATTACCAGAGACAAACGAGGGCCAACCTCTTGCAAGGTCAACGGCCGTCTCCTCCCGGGCTCTGCGGGGGCTCAGAGGGTAGTTCTGTCATTCTAATTCCTGATACACTCAGAGTAATTAAAACCCAACGAGCGGAAGAAGCAGAAGTCGATGGAACTTTTTTTTTTTCTGAGACTGCTAATGAGATGCTAATTTGTTGGCCCGCTAGGAACGAGGTATGAGCAACTCAAGGACACGAAACCAGATTTATACACACATCTGAGGGGTAAACTTTTTAAATGATGATGTGAGCCGCTTCCAAACTCCAGATCGCTTACAGAGCGCCGGTGCCTCTGGGTCGGAGACGTCTCAGCTCAGACTCCATCGGATCACCCTCATGCTGCCTGAAAGTAGTCCAATTCAGACCTGTTTTCGAACACCCCACTGAGCCAGCCCCCTCTTTCTACACGTCGACTCATTCCAGGATCACCAGGCTGGCTGGCCCACTTTTTTTTTTTAGCAGATATCACACAGACTCTCTGATATCTTCACACACATTTATAAACAGATCGCACAACCCTTCCCTTCCCCAAACCCCCCTCAACCTCCCAATCGGGCCAATCCTGTCCTCTCATGTTTATTAATCAGGGCTGCTCTTTGGACGAGCGCTCGCCTCCCTTCAGCCGGTGGCATGCATCTCAGGAGTGCTGAGCTGTGATGAAACCAAACAGACAGCTGTGTGGTCGCGCTCCCCCCAGCCGAGAGCTCGTTTTCTGATGTGTCAGTTTACATAAGACGCCCGCAACAACCCCGCCTGCACTGTCAGTCAGCCCCTCGCGCTAAAATAACTCCCGCGAATCATTTTTTTCTTAAAGGCTAAACAAATAGATGTCTTATTAACAGAGAAGAACAATTGGATTTTTAATCTGGCGTCTCGGGGTCGCGCCAAAGAAGAATCCTGAAGGACGCCATTGCTGGGAGAACAATAATTAGAGCTGCCAATCATCTGTAGCGCCAGAAGACATTTTTGGTTGAACTTCTGCTTCTTTGAGTGGTTACACCGGGGATGAAGACAGCGCAGGATGTGGGGTAACATGGCACACGAGAGATATCAAGTTAGCAAATATCAATCTGTGACTTTAACTCTGCAACAATGGAGAGTTTTTTTTTAGTTAGAAGATTGGCAAGGATGGATTTATCATGGCTACTGCTCATTTAGCAGCTTTATCGGTTGACATATTTACCGTACTTTTCAGACCATAAGCCGCTACTTTGAACCATGCGGCTCGTAGAAGAAAATCAGATATGAATCAAAAATATTAATTTTGTGTGAATTTTGGAGCGACGTTCAGCCAAGACTACCAGCTGACTTTTCTCCAGATTTCAGCCAGAGTTTGGATGTTTATGCTTATTTTTTAAAACCTAAAATAGAAAAAATAAACACATTCGAGCTTCATTGCCACAAGAAACTTTTCTGTGAACTTTGCTTATTAAGTGTTTTTGGTGGAAACCGCTTAAGGCATGTTTTTTTGTTTTTTTCTGTTAAAAAATAATGCCACAGTTGGCAGTAAATTTCACGGTAATAAACATAGTAGATAAATCCGTGTCATTTATTTGAAAACGGGGAACTAAAACAGACATACTCTGAGGCGTGAACATTGTTTTTCAGCTGTGATGTTAATGCAGTTACACAATTACACCAAATATCAATTTGCAGCAGACAAAAAACAAAAACAAAACAAACTGTGCCATTAAAGCTGAAAAATCTCAGCTTGAATCTGTGCAAGAAAAACACCAAGACGCACCAGCTAGTATTTAATCCTTCTTCACCAGCACTTATGCACATTGCAGACCAGATTGACCGACACTAAATAACGCTGGGTGTAAAAAACGTTGCTATAAAATTCTGTGAGCTTGAACAACTTTTCTTTCTGGCTGTTTGTGTTCGTTAGCGCTAAATCCCAAACAAGATTTACAAGGGGCATCTATTCATTATTCAGTGTTTTGCTTGTGGACTAATTTGCTTGTGTTCTTTGTATGTGTGAATTACCTGGTGAACATTTTACACCAACGGCCCCATTAGAAACATTCAGACTGAGACAATTGTTTACTTTCCATGCAGTGTAACAGTGTGGGACCCTATCAACTCTCTCTGTGCATTTTTTCAAGCTTATTAAAACCCCTTCACGCCATGCTGGAGTATTCCTTATTCTTCTGTTTCTACAAACAAAAGGTGTCCAGCAATGTAATGCTCACGTACGATATGATGCGCGGGATTTTGTGACATTTTTAGTCTGATAGAATCATGAATGGTTTTAAATCTCTCTTGGTCTGATTGTGTGGGAGATATTTTTTTGGACCTCCAGTAAAACTGGCATAGTTTAAATGCCTACCTGAGTGTTACTGGTGCAGAACATTTTCCATTCCCAAGTGTCCAGAGTGTACTCATCGTCTCCTCAAATCTCCTCAGACTTGTTTCTTCAGAATGACAGTAAGTCTTTCACAAGACACAGATTTCAATCGAAAAGAATACGGTGGTTGGAAGATTTTGATTATGGATAAGGAGACGACTAATCTGCACCAACTGTGTGACGCTTTCGATGTTAGAGGAACTTTCCCATGCCTAGTTAGAGCTTTGTTATACAGAATTAAGGCAGCAAAAGAGAAACCAGCAGTAAGAGTAGATCTAAAGATGACATGCCCAACACGTGTAAGTTCTCACTCTGCTTTGTTCTGTTTCTTTGAAAAATAGGATGTGTGAAAAAAATAAGTTTGTCTTTTTTTTTTTTATACACGAGGTTACTGTACAAAACCAAGCCTCGTTGTGTCATTCAGTTCAATCTGAGAGGCCTGCTGCCTTTTTATAGTTAAGAAAATTCATGTTAATGAAATCTGTGATTCTTACATTCGTGGTTTACAGTTAACAATCTGACACTTCCAGAGTGATTTGAGACTTTCTAAAGTTGCTCTTTCAACTGTGTCAAAACTCTCCAGGTATGTTACCTGCATTTATTGTGGCGATTCTAAACGTGATAATAAAAAAAACATTATAAATTACCGTAGCAATAGATTGTATAGATATGAGTCTGATAAACATGAATCAGACTCATTCATGTTTAGCATGAATGAGTCTGACAAACATGAGTTACAGTCTTACAAACATGAATACTTCCCTTAAAAAAAGCTAAATCAAAACGACTAACTTATTATTTCTGGCAGTGAACTGATTGCATTGGATCATATTTTTAAATTTGTAAATATTTATTCATGGAATAAACAAAGAAAAATAAGTGAAAAGAAATCAAAATGCTTATGACAACAAAAATAAAATTACAACCAACAATAAATAATGCGATCATAATTATTGTAACTGATCCATTCTGTTTCCCAACCAGATCACTTAAAGTGGATTTTTACCACACTAATAGTCTGTAGTTGCATGACAGACTATTACGTTACTTGCAGAATCACTTACAAGACAATGCTGCAATTCCAGACTGATATTAAGGTTCATGTAATCTCAGTTTTATCGACTATTGAGAAAAAAATACCAAAAGTTAGTCTGATGTGCAACTAAAAGTTAATGGATCGTGGAAGTTTGCCGATGCAAAATGGAGAAAACGGACTCCTGAATAGCCAGTATCAACCAACAGCATGCAGGAAAAGCAATATGCATTTGGGAAATTGGCTTGATGATCTCACTTATGTGAATTAAAATGAAATCTTTTCATCTGTCATGTCAGAAAGGATGCTGAAGTCCATCCATTACGTGGCGTATTGCTGATACTAAGAGATCAGCTCGCGCTCATTAGATGGTCAAATGGCACTTAAGATGTCCACAAGGGGCCACGCGTCATTAGAAATTCCCAACATAATACCTACCGTATTTCTAGATATCGATCACGAAGAAGCCTAACATTAAGGCTGCCAGTCATCTAAATGCTTTAAAGACAACCATTACTTTGCAGCTGTTTGGAGAAGTTGACTTCAAAAGGGCGAAAACCTCTGGTGTGTTGTAGCGCTTGGGAAAGAGGAGCAGGTGGAGTTGGTGGGAGAGAAAGATGGGGGGATGCGGGGATGGCGAGAGCATACAGAGATGGGAGATAAAGGAGTACAGAGGGGAAGGCCTTTGATCTCTGGCAGGAGTCAGCGATGAAGAAAAGAGACGGAAAGCAGCAGAGACGATTACAAACAAGGCATGCACTCAATTCCCAACAGCACCGCAACGCAGGAGGAAGAGACAGGCAGGGGGAGAAAGAAAAGTTGAGCAGATTGGGAAAGACAGGACAGGGTCACAGAACGAGAGACGGAGAAGAAAAGCGAGGATGAAAATGAGGCAGAGGGAAACAGATAAGACCAGGATGTTAAAAGGATTTCAGTCCAGAGGCTGTTTGGGGAGTTCTATCAAACGCTATGCTAAAGCAATTAGTATTGAGCCCCTTCTTGGAAAGTGAAGCCAAACCACAGCGGCAGTCTGTAACATAGTTAGGGCGTAACAACCAAGTCGAGCAAACCCCACAGTCCCCATTAAACCTCAAGTTTTAATTGGCGTGTCAGGATGGTGCTGCTTTTCACAGCCCACAAGTGGGCACGGTTGAAGAGGTTGGCCCTGCGAGCGAGCACATCCCGCTTCAAGAGGAAATCCCCGAGACAATAAACAGCGCTGCTTTGGCAGATTAAAAGGGTCTGTGTCAAGTGGCATCAAAAGCTCAACACCGAATGCAAAAGTGAAATCTGATGACAACAGTTGCTAGCATAACGGCAGAGAAACGCTGTGTAAATCTTGCGGCGCTGGAGCTACACAGCTGAGGCAAGTTTGAAACTGGGGAGTGATAAGAACTTTTATGATACAATGAACACAGAGAAATCAAATTAAAAGCATGTAAACAAGTGGAGTCAAAGGAAAAAACATGCGCTAACCAAGCCACGAAATATGATGTTAGCTAGTCCCAGAAGGCTACATATTAGCTACCTTTAACAACTGGAGCAAAAATCCTAAAACCTCAATTTTACAAAGAGGTTCTAAGGTCTCAAGGGCCACACCCGGTGTCAAAACACACAGAGTCATTTCTGCTTTTTGAAAACCAGCAAGCAACCACTTCAAACTTAAGCACATAATATAACAATATCTTATAATACAAGAATGCTAACTGCTAAGGTTTGAAGCTTACAATTTATGTGATAATCGTTATTTCAGGGATGATGACGGCGAGTTAAAAGGACCTGACTGAATTATGCTGCAAAAAACAAATGAGGCAACATGTTGCTAGCTAGCTAATAAAGCTAACTGTTAGCTAACACTGAGAATCTTTGTCATTTGTCATTTTAAGATACAATCATGCAATAAGTCTGCAGGAAATGGTCAGTCTCTGCTGCAAATATTACTAACAAGTATCTGGACAGTAAATACACAAAAACAGACAAACGCAAGATTACCAAAACCTCAAATGCCTTGAGATATATTAAAAACCTGTTTGTTTTTGTTGTTGTTTTGTTTAGGATATTATCCAAAGAAATATGCGACTAACACACAAGCAAGAGAACAAACATATTTTAAGTGCGACAATCCATGGCTAATCAACTAGAGTGTATTTCTCATTTACAATAAAGCATTTAAAAATTTAATGTAAAATAAGTACATTTGATCTGAACTTGTTTTCTTGTCTCGGTTAGTGCCCAAAAAATAAATCCTGATTTACTGAACACAAAATAAATTAAAATCTTCAGCCCTTGAAGGGAGGCATTAGCTTCATTATGAACTTCCAACCCAACGTTATCAGTTCACCACCGTTGCTGTTGTTAATCATCAGCTCTGGATCTGAGATTATATTCCATCTCTCTGATGCATCCAGATAATTTCTGATTGATGTTCAGCTCATCTTTGTCTGTAGTCCATCAAATACAAGTAGAACAGAATAAAAGTAATTCTGATAAACATCAAGATTATAACCAGGCATGGCTAAAAAGTAAAAAAAGTAAAACTAATACGGTACATCTGCTTTCCAGGCCAGTGTGTGATTACATTACATTATTTTTCCTGTTATAAGAACCATGGTTTATTATTAGAGTCAGTCGGTGCAATAAGGAGGATACTGAAGAAACCGAATCTGACAAACAATAGGATGATTACTTTGTTCAAACATGTAAAAAAATAACTGCATCAAACCTTTCAAATGTATCAGAAAGTGCAATTAGGAATTTTAAATATTAATAATAAAACATGACGTTGCTTAAGGCACAAAACATAGATTTTGCCTCAATAGATCTGGCCTTATAAATCGGACTCATTGTTGTGATACCCGATCAAAAATGTTATTCTGGAATGGTACAAAAATAAAGAGCTCACTTAAAATTATTTTACTGTTTATGTTGGAGTAAAATGAACATTGCTCTTTTATTCTATGACCTACTGACAACATGTCTCCAAAATTCCAAGCAAAAGGTTTATATATATTTTCAGGAAATGAGAACTGGTCAAAATAAGGAAAAAGATGCAGTGCTTTCAGACCTCAGATAACGCAAAGAAAACAAGTTCATATTCATTTAGAAACAACAATATTAATGTTTTAACTCAGGAAGAGTTCAGAAATCAACATTTGGTGGATTAACCATGAACTTTCAGTGCTGTGGGCTCTTTCCAGAGGTGTATATTTAAGCTTAGTTGTATTTTCAGTATACTTATACATTAACTGTTAAGCCAGATATTAGAGTCACAATGTGCTGCTTCCAGCCTCCTGTCTGCTCATTGTTCCCTCTTACAGCAGTCACTGCCTCCTTTGCCTTCAGCATTTTTGTTCTCAGCCTGCAGAGCTCCAATGTCAGCATCTCTGAAGTAGCACATTTTTCACATCAGTCAGTTGTCATTTCGCATACATCTGTTAGCTTTAACCACAGACACCAGTATCTGGTGGCCGCTCTGATCCAACAGTTCCTGGGCTCTTTCTCTCCCTCTCTCTCTGTGAAAAACACTCTGCAGCGTGCCAAGTCCCAGGAGGCTGTCACTTTCAGGAGAAACACGTCTGGGGGGCCGACAGAACTACATCTAAAGTCACTCAAACCGCATGTGTCTGCCATTCTAACATTTAGTTGAACAGCCGCTGAATGTCTAACCTCGTTCTGATTGTGCTTCTACTTTAATATGTGACTCCCCAGAGAAGCGAGTCCCCAATGCCAGAAAGGCAGCGCTGCGAGAAAAGTGAACGCTGCACAGATTTGAACTCATGCAACGTCCGTTTCAGGCGGTTACAGCCGCAGTGGCATCTTCTGCTTACCTTGGAAGATAGCAGCGTTCTGGATGATGAGGCGTTTGAGATGAGCGCTGACAACCTGCAGTCCTGACTCCATGTTGCTGCGTGCGGCTACCTGATACCGCTCCTCCATCTTCTTGGAACAGCAGGTCGGGCCTTTGGTTTGGCAAACCTGCAGATCTGCACCTGGCAGTGAACCAGCAGAGACAGGATGAGATTAGGGAAGGAGCTGCAGAGCCACTCTTCGTTTTAATTTTTATTCCAAGACAGAAGCCTCTTACAGCTCAAATACACACAACAACAACAACAAAAAAGACTCGGCATCATCCTCTGCAAGCTAAATGTAGAAAATGTAATTTTCCGCACATTCTGCACCCTTAATTAGTGCATTATTTCTGTGTACAGGCCCTGTTATCCGGCACAGCTGAAATCAAAAATAAATTGTGGTTTGAAAATGATTCATTTTGATGCACAGTCATGCAACACAGAAATGTTTTCCATCTCCCCTAAGAGGTCGGTTTGGTCAACAGAAATGCTTTTCACCACTCAAGGCTGTACTTGATCAAGAAAAAGTCATTTTAGGCACAAGCATCGGGAAGAGAAGACTTGAGTATGTTTGATGTAGAAAATAGTCAAGCAATGAACCAACATTGGTCCATCTGAAAGTGAAAACTATTCACACAGGTAAGTAATTACACTCCTGTAGCTTTTATGAACAAATTAGATGTCTCAGTAAAATGTAAGAGGGACTCTTCATTGGACTGATGTAGCTGTACGAAACTAGATAATCAACACTTTCACAGAAGAGTAATTAACATGTTTGTGCACGAACATAATGAACCAGCTGGTAGAAATGATCAGATCTAATGTATTCTGACAGATCTAAATCATTTCTCCATTTTTCTTATTATATGAGCTCAATATTTCATTTAACTGGAAACAGAAAAAAAACAAACACACAAAACAAATCAAAACTAGTTCAGGTAGTCAAAGTGGATGAGAGTCCCTGAACTTTTCTCCACAAGTTGACAGGATTGGCGACTGTGTCTTTTAGTCAAGCCAAAGACCAAACATGTAAGACCAACAGTACCTTGTGAAAGTAACCACACCGCTGATTGTTTTCATATTTTATCACATCTCTGCCACAAACCTCAAATGGTTCATTGGGATGTTTTTTGTGAGTTGGAATAAACACAACAGAAAGGTAAGAGAGAAGTTGTGGAATATCTTGGTGTGGTCATGACACAATGTCACTAGTCTGAACTTCTTACACAATGTTGTGGAACAACTCTGAGCCTGCAAAGAAAAAAAACACAGATAACTGGAACAGGTAGGAAGAAGAAGAATGGAGCTATCCCACAAACCACAAGACTAAATTTCTACAGACTGTTAAACTTGATTGTGTGTTATGTGATTAATTCATGAGATTTCACACACATTCTAATGATTACAAAAATCTTTTAAAATAAGAAGTCATTCTACGTTTCTGACCATTTACATCCAATTGTGCTCACTGTAGCCTTTCACTAGCAACACCGATGATTCTGAGAAGTGCCAACTCTACCAGGCGAGGCAACATTTAAATCCCTCTGAGTGAGTTCTGTTTTTTCCAAAGGTTTTCTCCCAGTGAGACAGGCACCCAAAACATATTAAATAACTGCTTTCAATCCTGTAAAGAGAGGCTTCCAGATCTATCCCATCTCTGAGTCTGGCCACCATTCAGTGGAAGTCCATTTGAGCCACTTGTGTCTGGGATTTCATTCTTTCTGTCATGATCCATATGTCTAATGAGGGCCAGACATTGGATGAACCAATAAATCGAGGGCTGTGCTTTTTGGCTAAGTTCTTTCTCCACCACAATAGACCAGAGCAGCACTTGCATTACTTCAGACGCAGCCCGGTTCCATCCTACCATCATTTGTGATACTTTAACTCCTCTGCTTGAGGCAGATAACCCTTAACGCAGCGGGAGCAGTCCATTTATTTCCAGGCAAGATCAATGGTCTTGCCTGGAACCGTCTCTTATCCACCTTGCTTCACTCTCTGCTATGAACTGCTCCACTGCACGCTAGAGGCCTTGGTCTGGAGACACTAACAGAACCACGTCATCTTCAAAAAGCAAAGACGGGTCCCCCTACCCGTAACGGTCTTCTCCATCAATACAAACTGAGATCCTGTACAAACACTTAATCACTTAAGGAATTTGACCCACATTTTAGATCTTGACTCAAAACTAGTATGTTTGTGAGCAAGTCCCAAAACTTTTCTTACATGGTTAGGAACAATTGGAAGAAAGATACAAGATCATCTGCCATTACTGTTTCAACAACAAGACTTACGGTGATTTCAAGTCCAGTGCTCACAATGACACTTTCTGGTCTCATCCACCGCCACTTTTGCACACTAATAGCTGCGCAGGACATCGCCATATTTACTTGTGCTTTATCACGATTAGGTGGATACTAAACCATAATGGTCACAGAGAAAGTTGGAAGTCTTGAACTTAACTCAACTGACTTCCTCTTTGCAGGATTTCCCAATGGTACAATTATCTAATGGTTGTTTACAACAAAACCTTGTAGAATGCACATTTTTGAGCCTTCACTATAAGATTATCTTGCAGCAAAGCTGTTACCAAAGTTTGATGCTTGTATGAGCCCATAAAAGGTAGAAAAAGTGATCAGTTTCTTCCGTTCCAACTGGGAATTCACTTCAGCTTTTGTCTTACGCACTAGTGCTGACGTCAGTGAAAGAAATGTTCCTGGATTTCAGTCATGGGTTTTGAAGTGATTGTTTTACAACAATAATTTCTATGATACCAAAGATGCCCTTTCAAGACCTAGGCAGCAAGTTTCCTTCTTTCACCTTACCTGTGTTCACTGACGCATACAAAGACATGTAAGGAGGACTCAAGCATCCAGTTTGGAAAACAAAAAGGAGTTCCAGTGAAAATGCTTCCCTTCAATGCCCCCCCCCCTTCATGCCATGCAGCTGCCTGCAGATCAGTGGAGGCCGCAGTAATAATGTGCCAAGCTACGTTGACGAGTTGTTTGCGGGATTGGCTCTTGAGAGGCATCAGTGACAAGGGGTCTGATTGATGGTTCAGTAAACAAACGTCAGGGGAGTCTGCCAGCTTCTATGCAGGATGTGCAGGATAAAGAGACAGAAGCAGAAAGATTAATTTGGAAGTTGGATTCTGAGTAGGGGGATGGTGGGTGTATGGGTGGGGGGGGGGGTCTCGTCATGCAAATGCATCAGAAAATGTCTGATAGCTTGCGTGTCAAAAGATAGGGAGGCACCTTTTGTCAAGTTGGAGGGTTTATCTTAATGACAAAGGGGATCTGTTGGTGTGACTCCTTGAGATCTTCAGAAAATAGAAACAAAGCAGACATGAAGAAAGTTCATCTACCTGGAGACTGGATGATTAATAAGTGTGGAATCAAACAGAGGACAGCTTCTGTAAACTGCTGACAGCCATCGAGGTTTAGGGGGTGCAGCCTAATGAGCAAAAGAGGCAATAAAGCTGTCAAACTGCACCTTTTATATGCAAACTGACGGGCTTAATATCTCAAATCAATACCAACAAAAGACTCCTGACAGATAAGATCAAGTTAATTTCAGACTGCGGGGTAGAATTATTAAACTTTTACGTGAGGTGAGCCTGGTCGCAGCAGAGAGGAGACGGGGATTTGGCAATTATTTCCAGCAAAACAGACAGATTCATCTGTGCATTTTGTCGTGCTGCAGATGATAAATGTGTTTCATTACACAAGTTCCACAGCAGTGAGGGGGAAAGGGACAGGGTTCCCACTGGAGTTTCACAAATAATAAAATCACACCGTCTAAATATAAAGCCTTTCTTGTGACTGACAGATCAGTTGGGAATAAGCTTCCTCCGTCTCTCCTTTCGCTCAAGGCTCAGCTTTGGTTCTCCTCCCGCTGCTGTTCGTTGTCTTTTTTCAAAACTTTTTTTTCTCTTTCAGCTGTGCAGTTTGGTGCTGAACTTGTTTTCACTTCTCCCACCTTGAGTTTAACAGCTACTGGGCATTGGAAGCAGCTTTCTATCAGCCTGTTATTGGTTACTCACTTTTGTGTGTGCAGGTGTGTGTATGAATACTGGTTTTTGTTGCCTCCTCAGGACATTTTATGGTGTAACATCCAACCACCTCGGGACTGATTGGACTTATGGACCAAAGTTCAAACCTGATGCAATAGAACATCATTTTTTAACTTTAGGACAAAGCTATGGTGTGAATTGACTAGAAATGTCTGGGATCTGACATATAAAATTGTGGAATTTTATAGAACTTGGTCATTTGTGTATTTTCTGTAACAAAAGTCCAAAAGATCTTTCATTGACATGCACAGTGAAAGAGCAGTAACTCAGAGCAGATCTTGTCTGCTGTGGTTGCTCAGCTCTCCCTCTGATAAAGACCTGAATGCATAAATCTATTTATTAGTACCCAAGACTCGTAAAGTGGCTCATTTATAACAGTTCTGATAATAAGTTTTGTCCAACACTAACATGTTCTAATCCAAATGGTCAACTAGTTTCCTCTCATCACAGAGAGGAAACAAGCCTGCATTAGCTCACCGATACCATTTCTGTCAATTCTTGCTGTGATCCTATGATGACCTTTTTGGCTATATATGCTGAGTCAGGTTGCCATTTAGTGATAAATGATGAAGCTGCACCTATTTTAGCTAACATATTGTTCCAGCTAAAACAGCTTATTAAAACTAAGTTAGCCCTATGTTAGACTGAAGAACAGCCACCAGAAACAGTAAAGGATGATATCCAATGGGGAAAGAAGAATATTTTTCTTTACACAAAAGCCTCCTGATCCTCACTGCAGTGCAAATTAGAACACCTTTACAAAAGTTTTCATTCTACAAAAGGGCAGTTTCTTGACTTACATGTGAAATTTGTGTGCTACTATTCTTACAACAAAAATTGGGAGAGATATCTGATAGGAGTTTTTCCAAAATCTAACCAATTAAGTTATTTTCCTTTTAGTCTGTTGAACTTGATTACATTAACTATCTAATGAGATATTTTTTAAGATTAAAAAATGAGCCCAAAGCCCAAGCCCCACAACATGAAGTACTGCTTTTGGGTTATGAGTTAAAAGATAAGATATGATTTGAGTGTAGGTTAGATTTAGTCATGCACCTGTGATGTTTAGATATAGGGAAACAGTCCGACTTAGGTTAAAGAAAAGCATTAAAAATGAAGAGAAGTCAATGCAAAGTCCCTGTGAAGATAGAAAAACATTCTACATGTGCGTGCACGCGCGTGCGTGTGTGGGGGTGTGTGCATGCATGTACATATATGTGTGTGTGCGAGAGACTGTGATAGACAATTCTGTTAAACAAACTAAAGAAGGACAAAGATCCAGGCCAGGAGCAATTTACATGTAAATTCCCCCATCATACAACCTTGAGGCGACACCGTCGAGTCATTACATACATTCCATCAATACCCAGCAAGGTGTCCGTGTTGGACTGTTTCCCATACAGAGCAGCTGCCATTATACAGGCTCCTTGCAAAAGTATGAAAATCCCTTGAATTTATCAGCATTTTGGCAGAAAATGCTGAAATGTATATTGTTGGTGAAATGTCAGAAATAACTTATCATCAATCAATCAAAACACACAACAGTATTTTTATAATGACAATAACTGAATTGTCTGAATGCTGAATTCATTATAACTGAATAACAAAATTCGGAATCTATTTAATGGGCTAATCTTAAAAACATTTTTTATGTGTAAAAAAATAAAAAAGTCAAATTTTCCTTCCATTTTACAATCATGCACCACTTTGGGCTGGTCATATTATAATGAATAGAAATTCTTAAATGTAATGAGACAAAATATGAGAGAGTGTTAATTCTTTGTCACATGAAAGCCAAGAAATCTGTAATCAATTGAGATTATTTGAGTCTTTATTACTTTGTAATGAATGTAGTTTTGAAACTTTGTCTCCAATTTCTACTTACAGTTCCTTCCTAAAGCATCCATGCAACTGAAGTTTACTCATCAACCTGAATGCAACATGTCTACTACCAAACAAACTTAATGAAGGCTGAGGTTCACCTGCCAGCAAAACCACAACCCTTACCATAAAGTCCAAGCTTCAATCGAATGGTTTAGATCATAACAAATTCAGATGTTTAAATGGTCTAGTCAAAGCAAGGTTATTATAGTTAATAAAAATTAGCCAATACACTAAACTCTAAAACTAGCTGCATTAGATGAATAAAATGTCACATCAAAATAAAACTAAACTATCACGAGTAGCCCAAACCTATTACAACCCTGATTCAAAGCCCAGATGAGAAGAGATGCTCTCCATTCAATCTCATCCTGGGTTATTTTGCAAAGAAGAAAGAGTAAGAATGTTAGTCTACAGTTCCAGAAAGCTGGTAGAGAAGTACCCCAAAAAGTTTACAGCTCTGACTTCAGCGAAAGTTGGTTATTGGAAAAAAAAAAAAAAACTTTCTCATTAAGGCTGCATACATACTTTTATTTTCAAAGAAAATAGTTGAAAACCATATAACCTTTTCCCTCTGCATCAAAGCTACACGCTTTGTGCCAATTTACCACTTAAAAACCCCGTAAAATACACTTTAGTTTGTGGTTGTGACATGAATATGAAAACTAAAATCAAGACACATCAATGCAGGCCACTATATTGTGATTTAAAACACAGTCTCCGTCCGACCATCCCTCGCCGCTTCGCTCTGTGGCTGAAATGTTCATTTTGGATGCGGAGAAAAGGAGCTTAAAAAGTCCAGGGTACACACACACAGACAAGACGAGTCCGTCTCCTCTCATCTTTTAACAAGCTCGGGGACTCCGAGTCAGGGGAGCGGGGGCATCCACAAATACAGTACGTGTCTTAAGTTTTCCAGCGCCAATTAGAAAGCCATAGCCATGCAAGTTTAATGACAGAGAGCAGAGGAAGAAAAACAAGTGGTATTAAGATATAGAATATGCTAAAAGCCGTTCATTATGAGCATAAATTATACAGCAGCTCCCAGTGTAGAGGGGAGAAAGCACGCGGGAATCTGTAGCTGCCTCTGCGGGAGCAAATAAGTCGGTGTCACTTTGTAGAGACAATAAGTGAAACAAAGACGGAGCAATTTAGAGCCAACTGAAGGAATGCGAATATCATTACCTACTGGGGATTGCCATTGTTTCTTTGGAGTGGGGGGGTTGAGTATTTTTGGAGCTTTGTTCTCTGTTCTAGTTTAGTCATTTGATGAAGCAACAATTTGAAAGCTGGAACCCTGAATGTGAAAGAGTTTTTTCTTTTTGAGCAAAAACAAAACAATGATGCAGTAAACAGCAGCTTGCCTTCATTACAGGAAAAATTTAAAATGTAGTTAAATTGGGGTTTAATTAGGTATCAAGAGCTGCAGCTGCACCTCAGAGTCGTGTCCACTGGTGTCTTTTAGACAGCGGAGTTATTTGAAATGTTATTAATTTGGTAACCCGCCTTAAAGGGACGGTGTTTTGTAAAATAAACCTTTTTGAGCTTTAAGTCATGTTATAATGTTATTCCGTCATCAAAACACACCTGGAGTGTTGCTTTGATTTGTTCATGCATGTTTGAGAAATCCTTTAATCTCAATGGCAACCATTCAGGTGTCCAAAATACCTGGATGGAGCTAGCTCCGCCTTCAAGGTGCAGTTTCCAGGTATGTGCCTTCAACTCCTTCAAACTAGCCAGCAGCAATTAGCAAACACCTGATGGAACTGCACATCTGCTGAGCTCATCATAGAAGCTGCTTCTCAGTGAAATGCTAGTAAAAACATTGTTAAAGAGTAAATAGAGAAGCCATGTTGTGATGACTTCCTGAAGGAGGCGTTTCAGAAAGAGCAGGAAAGAGACAAAGACCCAATTTAAAGGCATTAAATGAATTTACTTTAAGTTAAATTTGATACATGACATTTTTCAAACAACTGAAGGCAACAAAGTTAGCTGACTGTGCTCTAAAATGGCACTATGTCCCTGGAAAATACATAATACTGCACCATTAAAATTAATCTAAAAAAGAAAGAAAAAGTTGGATCTTTAGTAGCATGTTACCGCTTCGCCGCTTACTGGCTGTAGCAGTGATATTAATATTGAATATTGCTATTGGTTGACTTTTATATTGGAGCATTGCTACTCTAAATTTAAGAATTGCTTTCTGAACTCCTACAATGGCATTAGCCTGGATAAGAAAGGTAACAGTGAGCAAAATATGTGGTAATTATAATTGATACCCTGCAATATTCAGCATCAGAATTACAGCTGTAGGTTTTCCTGATGTTGCTTGCACTTTTTCAGGGTAAACAATAAAATTGGAGGTTGTTGTGTAAAATGTCCGTTTTTAAATCAAAGGCGCATAGATTTATTCAATGAAATGCAACTTAACTATGACGGAAATTCTCTAAAATGAGACATAAGGACCGAATCGGCTAAAATACGACACCGAGTGACCAAAAGGAAAGAGAGAAAAAAATGTGCACAAAGAGTTGCAAACACAAAGAGGGTAAAACAGCCTTCCAAATCAAAACAATCCTGACCCACTGCAATAATTAATCAACGAATTTTGTTTATGAAACTTCCATGATGTTATGAACTGAGCTGGCAGCTATGGTGGATAACAATGCAAAAAAAAAAACAAATCGCGCTTTGTTGTTTGAAGCTTGACAGTTAAGACAATTTTGTCCAATCAGCCACCTTAAGCGTTGCTGACCTAATTTTCTGTGTTGACACTGACGTCCAGGTATTCTTTTACCAACACTGCCTGATCCAAACGGACTTTGCGATTGATCTGTTGAAGTTGTTGCTCCATGCCCGGATCCCCTCTAATAAACCAGCCTGCATCCTTTTCCAGCTGCAGTAAAAAGAGTCCTGCTCGTGGCTTGTGAACTCATTCCACATGAGTGCCGGCTCTCTGACTGGAGGTTGCCTGACCTACTCTGCCTCGGCTTCGGGGAGGCTAAATATTTCTCTCAGCCCGCTGCGATGTTTCGCCCTCTGGCTGCCAGATAAAACGCTGGATGGCCCTGGCGGAAGGTGTGTGATTAAAGATGGATGTGTGGAGGAAAAGGAGGGCTCAGCAGCCGGCCTGAGCCGGCGTTTACCTTTGCAACAGGGGGGAGGGGGCAGCATGACAGAACGGGCTTCAAAGTGCATCTCGCTTTCCTCTCCCTTGCTGTTTAATTCGCATAGTGTTACCCGGTTTGCCTCGCTCTCTGGAGACGACGGAGCGTTTGCGTCAGCAGGGGAACCTCCCCATGCTGACATGACACTAAAACACCCAATTAACATTTGCAGCCGGCTGTTGTTCACCCGCACGAGCGGCTTCTGCGTCTAACTGCTGAATCGGGGCATAAGCAACAGGCTCCGACACGCTGGTTTCTGCACAACGGCGCAGGAGATCGCTGCTAAATTCATCACTTTTTATCACATTCCGATGACAAACCTGACGGATTCTATGTGACGGACCAACACAAAGATGTAGCAATCAATTGAAAAGACAAAGAAAAGTTTGCAGGGGGGGATTTGTATTCACCACCTCTTTTACTCTGGTACCCCTAAATAAAATTCAGCGCTACTAAAAAGCAAACAGCCTGACGGAGTATTAGGGTCATATTACTTTTTTTGTTTGTTTTAATTCTCAATATTATAACGTTATTCAAGTACAACTTTGCGTCTTGTAATATTATAACTTTATTTTCATAATAGTACAACTTTATTCTTATGTGACTTTTTCTCTTATTTTAATGGGTTTTTTTTAACATGGACCTAATTCTACATCATACAAACTACGCTTGTAATTGAATCTCAGTGTAATTTAATCTGTTGGAGGCCTCAGAGTTCTGTTGGAGAGCAAGCAGCGTTACATGAAGTCCACAGCTCAGGACTGACTTCTCAAATTTTGCTTTTACAGAAGAACGCCCACCCTTCCCCCAAAAGATTTTAAAAAAAAACAACAGGAAGCTGTCCAGTTGAAGCGGGGGACACGGCAAACGTGTGGAAGAACGAGCTCAAAGCGACAAAGACGTTTCTGGACGGCGTGAAGAACACACGTGCAGCGGCGTCGTGCTGCGAGGATCCTGGTCCTCCGAAGCTGGGCGGGAGATAAATGGAGCTGAACACAAGACCAACCTGCTACAAGGCTGCAGAAGACTTGAGGTCTGGGTGGAAGTTCACCTGTCAGGAAAAAGGTTCACCTTTACATCCCGCAAAATTTCATCCACACTTCAACCCCGCCGATCTGCGCAGGGGGACTTGAAAACCGACGCTTCGGTGGCAGAGGTGTACCTTTGTGAAATCGTCACCAAGTGCGGTTCAACGGTCTTCAGCGCACGGGGGCTGAATACAAAAGCACACCACACTTTTCAGATTATGTTCCTTTCACCACACCGCCACCGAAAGTCTCATCAAATCGCAACAAAACCACTGAAGTTTGTAGATGTGAAAGTTCAAGGGATAATGAATACTTTTTCCAGACAGTATTTGTTTTGGGGTTTTTTTTGTTTTTCTCCCAGCATCAGAGAATATTAAACTTAAGGGTTTCCAACAGCTGCAGGCAGATGTTCATATCTGCTTCCAGATTTCAGGCTGTAAAGGACTGCCTCTCGCTCTCGCGTTTGGATCAATATTAGAACAAATTGATTCTCTATAAGCTTTGCAGACGGTACCGATACAGCGCGGCTTTAACAAGATGCTCAATGTGGGCGATAGATTTTTTTTATTATTATTTTTTTCTTCCCCCTAGAGAATATTGGAGGAGATTCAGCCGAGGAGAATGAAGAAAGAAGAAGCAGAGGAGAGAAAATAACTGAAGTGCATTCTGGAACTTAAAATAAATAAATAAATAAATAAAGCAACACAAAACCTGAGATGTGGAAGTTACCTGACACCGGGCTCTCAGGGACCCACTTGGAGCCGGGGTGCAGAGCGTGGAACGCCGCGCGCACCTCCTGGCAGTTCGGTGCCTGTCCGCCGGGGAGCGGGAACAGCTGGAGGAGGAGGAGGGCGTGCAGGAGGAGCGCTGCGTGGAGCGCTGCGGCCACCATGGCGGGGAGACCGGCGGAACCGGAGCGAAACCGGACGTAACGGGGGGAGAGAAAAAAAAACCCCAAAAAACTAGCCGCGGTGAACTTCAGCTCGTTAAAAAGTTACAGACGGAACAACTCGGGTTGATGAAGAGAAGCTGCAGCTCCCGCTGACTCTGCTTGGATCAGCATCCTTATGTTTCCCTCCTCACTCAGCCTCCTATTATTATTATTTTTTTTTTATGTTTTGGAAGCTGCTCCACCGAAGCTCCTTCTCCAAGGAGCTTCCGAGGACAGAAACTTAACCCGCGTCCCTCTTACCTCCAAAAAAAAAAAAGAGAGAGAGAGAAAATCACAGCTGTGTGCGCAAACGGACCAGCCCACGGTATGTGTGCGCGCTCCCGCAACGCGCGCGCCGCGACCTGAAGCAGCTCTTCCCTCTGGTGTGATAGTAGCTGGTGATGATGATGTGGGCTGATGATGCACCGACCGGCCGGCCGCGCGTGGGTGGGTGCGTGAGTGGGCGAACGAGGAGGGAATGACTGCTGCCGTCCGCTCGGATGAATGGCGGCGAAGGTAAAAGAGGAGCTGAACTTTTGTGGTTTACCCATCAGTCAGCGCGGTGCGTACATCTGCGTTCAGAATGGTGAAAAAGGGAGTGAAGTGCAAAGTTCTTGAAATGCCAAAGCAACCACCTTCTGTTTCATATTGAAGTCAGAAGGAAAAAATATTGTTTTCATAGCACAATCACATAATATGTTACCTTCAATTATATAAAAAATGGTATATAAAATATTACTTCAAGAAAATTTGTAATTTAACGCCTTGAAATTGGGCCTATGTCTCTTTAGTAGCTCAGCCTTCAGGAAGTCATTGCAACATGGCACTTTTGTTAACCCTTTAATAATGTTTTTACCAGCGTTGCTCTGAGAAGTAGGTCCTATGATGAGTGCTGCTGATGTGCAGTTCCACCAGGTGTTTGCCAATTGCTGCTGGCTAGTCTGAAGGAGCTGAGTCACAAGAGAAGAGGGCTTTGTGAGGTGGAAGCTCGAAACTGCAGCTTTGAGGAGGAGTTGTGTCTTGAAGGCGTAGCTAGGAGCTAGACAGTCGACCTGCAGGTGTTCCAGCCCAGGATAAATTCAGTACACTTCAGAAATACTCTTCATTTCTCTGTTTTGCCTCAGTTTGGAATCATCGTGCCACTGAAACATTCACTTACAAAGCTTTTATTATTATTATTTTTAACTCCAGTATAACACAACATAACATCTTCATTTTCTTCAGCCATGTTCGCATTCAAATGACAGACATGGAAGAAAACTGAAAATCCTTTTTCTTAGTAATCTTTTTAAGGTATCAGATGTCAAATCTGCTAATTTTCTGTGTGACCAGGCCAGTAAAAAATTAAGGCAGGCACAGCTAAATTTCATTTAATAAAATTTTATTTATTGGGTTTTATTTTTATGTCCTACTTGAAGAAGATGAGTCAGTGCGGCCTTTTCTGACCTTATCATGATTCCTCTTTTTTTGTGGCTAACATTTTTCAGGAGGGGGCCATGGTCCCTCTGCCCCTCCCTTGGGGGCACCACTGTCTCACACACACAAAAACGTAAAACATTGCAGGATTAGCTGCTATGCAGTTTTATTATGCAAACAGATCAAGTGTAACAGAATAATCTAGAACCAACAAATTAAAAGTTACATCAACCAGCCTCATCTTTATCATTCTTAAAATGAAATAACATATTATAACCTCATAATATAAAGTTCTAAGAATGATGCTTCAAAATTACATTTGTATATTAGCATTAACGTCACATTGCAAAAAAATAATATATATATATTTTTTTAGATTAACTGCTACAATACAAATATTAACTATGAACTATTCTGTTGTTGTAGTCCTTTACCATTACAGTTGAAATGGCGCCATCTAGTGTTTGGTCTGCCACACAGCATCTCATCTGCTCTGAAAAAAATGTAAAAATAAAATAAATCACATCAGTTCAAATTCCCGCTTTCCCCTCAGAGTGCTGCAACTTAATACATCTGCGTCGCCACATCTAATGGCGCCACAATTCCATGTTAGGCACTGGAACTGTGATGTCCTCCATCAGAAAGCAGCAGCTTGTTCAGACATGTTGAAATACCTTCAACAACAACAAAAACACCATGAGGGGCTCCTCTCTGGTGCCTGCAGTGTCAGACATTTCTCGTCTGTTCAAGCGTTCCTCGAAGCCCGGAACAGGCGGAGAACGAGAGCAACACCTCTGTGCGCCTGAGCCGCGGAGAGCTTTGCATGGATTTGCACAGCAGACACGGAGAGAAGCTGAGAGCAAACCAACAAGACTCGCCGTCAACTCAGCTCACTTCCAGCCCTTCACGGCGGTGCGGAGAGGAGGCGACCGGCAGTGCTTTAAGTGCTCAGACTGCAGTAGTGCTGGGTCTACTACCTGCACTGAGAGCACTTTTCAACTGCGGAGTCGGCAGGACGGCCAGCTTAAACAATCCGAGGCAGGAATGTCTGTGCAAAGAACATACTGCTGGAAATGTAACAGCTAATATCACTGCTTTTTCAAAAATACTTTTATGAAAAGTGGAACATCAGTTTGTGTTTGGCTCAGTTTCTCTTTCCTATTAATGTCGGAAAAACATATTTTGCAACTGCGGTGTTTTACCACTTTTTTACCAATTTTTTATTTTTTAAATTTCCGTTTAGCAAATTTATTTTCTTGATTCCAATTAGCGCAACTATATGATCAATGGAAATCCGGCTAATGATGCTGGTCAGAGATGATAAAAAATACTTTAACTCGCTGACTCGTAGAGGCTGAACACAAATGCATGCCACACTTTTCAGATTTTACTTCATCCGACGTTCCCAAAACCAGTCTTTCTTCCACTTAATGTGTCCCTACTTCATTAGCAAATCACATAAAAACCAAAACACAATACACAGACTTCATTGCAAGAAGATCCTGAAATCGAACAAGCCCTCCAGCCAGAAGGAGCAACTAGGGCAGTAGATTCTGAAAAACTCACTAACTACACTAGATGCACCTTAATTAGAGGGCTGTGACAGAAAGAGGGAGGTTGAAACCCAAACCAGGAACACCTGAAACACAACAAAGGCAAATGTTGGTGACAAATGATTAGAAATATGCAATTTGATGTTGCACACAAACTCGAAGCAACACAGATGCATCCATCAGACATGAAATCATGCGTAATGTAAAATCGCACTTCTAGAACCAGCCTGGAGAGTATTAAGCCAGAACATTTTTGTCACATTATTTAACAGAGCAACACAAAAAAAATGCATATTTCTGAGGTGAACGTGAAATCAGAATTTTAAAAAAATGTTTCCCAATTAAAATCTGAAAAGTGTGGCATACGTTTGTATCGAGTCAGTACTACAGAACGACCTCTTGACCGAATCACAGCCTTCTCGTCGGCTCGTTTGCCGTGTTCCTTCACGATGCCGTTTGATCGATAATGTCCTCTGAGGCCTTCTTACAACATCTTAATGTACTCCAGGGGTCAGCGACCTTTACGTTTCAAAGAGCCATTCTTACCCTCCGTCCAGCTAAAAGGAACTTGTGTGGAGCTGCAAATGTTAAATGACCTTTTAAAAAAAGAAAGAAAGAGTTTTTGATAATATGTAGAATAGGAAATGTCATTTGTAATTTCTAACTTTATATAGTTCCATAAAGGGGGAGAAAATAGTAGAAAGAGAATAAATACCTTTTCTTCAATTCAATGTCGATATCTGGGAAACATCAACATCAAGCTAGCGAAAAAAGAAGAAAATGAAAGAGAAATGGCTTGGAAAAATATCACTTGTATTTGTAGCACGTTTCTGTAATGTCTCCAATTATTGCATGCAAAAATAAACTCAACTGCTGCAATGTGCAATTGTTATTACATCTATATTTAATGACATTAGTTGGTTCTTTATCAAGAACCATTGTGATGGATCCAAAGACCCAGCGGCTCCACAGGTTGGAGACCCCTGATTAAAACAAACACCATATTACACACAAGTCCACTCTCTTTAGCTGAAGTTTGCTGTTGTAACGCAAGACGTGAAATGGTCGCAACATCTTTTTTTAAGCTCCACTCACTTCCGGCGTTTTTCACAAGGTGGGGAGATTACTAATAACCAGGGAAAAGTGGAGCAAATGCTTCGACGTGTTGACAGTAAAGTCAGCAGTACTTTACTCTTCATCGCTGCTTTTCCTCCAGGTTGTTCGGTCTGATGGACCGAACAACCTTTGCGCGAGGCTAAAAAAAAGGGGGGAAATTTCCACAAACTTCTCCAGTTATCACGAAGGCCACGAACCAGGGCGGGGTTTAAAGTCAGTGGGCTTCATTCAAGGAGGAAACGATATCAACTCTAAATACTTTAGTCTTAACTCTGGGTAGCGGGTTCTGCGTGGTTTCATCGTTTCTCGACGCTAGGCGTCGTTTGAGGTTGTTTTTTTTTTTAGCGTAGCTTTTAAAAGTGGCGCCCGCACGAGGCCTCTGTGAAGCCACAGTGAGCATGCGCACCGCCAACCTCAATTTAAAAAATGGAGGCTAATTTATACAACCTCTACCAGCTGCTTAAACCGCGTGAACGTAAATATTGAACCGCTTTCTCGGAGTTCAGGTGCGAAACTTCAAAACCCAGACGATGTGACACAAATAAAAAGAGCGAAATGCGTTTAACTAACCAAACACAGCACGAAAGCGTTTGGCGACATTTTTTTAAGTCTTAAAACGCGACAAAGTGGGCTGTAAGCGCATTAAAGCTACCGGACTGAGTGGGAGACAGCCTACCCTGGTCCTGAATGGAGCCATGTTGTTCACCATCAGCCTTCCTCCGTGCCTTGCAGCCCCCTCTCCCTCTGCCAGAAACAAAAAGTCTTGTCATGCATAAAACTGCGACAGCATATTTCTTTAGTTGTTCCTCTCTTGGTGGGGGGTTGGGAGGACAGGAGTCCCATAAATCCTCCCCACGCCAAGGTAGTCTGTCTAAACGTGGCTTCAGACGCGTGGAGAGCTCCTCTCTGCGAAATCCACAGCTTTTACGCTCGGAGATGCGAAGACGGGATTTCTTTGATCCATTTCCCTCCGCCTTCTAACGCAGAGCTGGTCAAGGAAGCCCATGAGGCTCGTGACCTGTAACCCCTGTTGGAAACCCTGCCCCCACGTCCCACACCCACGCGGCCCCACTCAAGAGCTCAGTGGTGTCACAGAGCAGAGGCAGGAGAGCTGATAGATGCAGATCCTCTTGGCAAAAGCGTGGTGACACTCCCCTTCTCTATGGGAAAGCGCTGCAGCTTTGCAGGGCCTTCTTCTCCTATTCAACTTTAACCCACTTTCCCATGCCGCAGCTATTTCCCTGATCAGACTGCGATTGGTGAACTTTTAGGGCTGTAGATGCCTTTTGTGTCACTCTGCCCTGATTTGATGGCGCCTGAAGGCAGACAGATTTCTTATGGTCTCATCCTGGGGAGAAGAAAAAAAAAGAAAAAAAACAAATCGGGATGCAGTTTTGCAAAAAATAGTTCTAAGCAGTGTCAAATTCAAGGCTCTCGGAGGAAAGAAACTTGATACACGTCAAGCATCAAGAACAGGTTAAAGTCCAGGGTACGTATAGGGTTTCTCATTTTCAAACCTGAGTACTTTACCTGGCTCAAATTTCCAGATTAATCATTCCAATTGTAGCCCATTTTTCAAAAGTAAATATAAAAGATCTCTGCCCTAAATGTGCAACCTGCAGTAGCCATTCTAGATGGATGGGAGACGACTTTTAGAGGGGAAAAAACTGTTTCTGGAAAACACTTTAATGGAGTCCTTTCCAGAATGTGTCGGAATCCTCAGACGTTGGGTCACGTTTTGAGCTTAACCTAAAGACACTGGGGACTTAGAGAGAGGGGATGTTCATCAAAAACACCCAGACGACTCCATCTGGATTTCTGCTCAGATGATTGTAGTTAAGCTTCCTTCCATGACGCCTTTGAAGTCATATTGTGCAGGAAAAACCTGAGACTCTTTGAAGCCTGCGCATGAGTTCTGGTGATAAGCCTGTCCTACCACAGCATGGGGAGGAGAAAAGGAAAAAAGTTGCAGACACTGGTTCTAATGTTAATCACGGTGGGAGCACGGTTCTTTGGAGCTGTCCTAGCCAGCCCAGACATGTGGAAGCTTGGAAAAAAAGAGAAAAAAATAATAATAATCATGGGAACATTACGAGTTCAACTGGTTCCGACTAAAACATTTTTATTCATTCTGAAAATCAGTTTCTTCCAAATATAGGAAGATGGGTTATTGTCAGAAAGGACTTTAATATTTAACACTAGAGCTTTAGCAATGAATAAATGTACAGACAAGTTAAGGAAATGTTCAGGGTTTGTTAAACCTGAATATGTTGTTCTGGATCATTTTGCGTCCTTGATGCCCTCTTGGAGTGGTTTTGACGAAAAGGTTTGTCACTGTTCCATGTTTTCTCTATTTGTGGATAACGGCTTTAGCTCCTCGGAGTCCTGAAGCTTCGTGACGCTCTCTAGTTTCCAAACAAACCTGGCTGTGACACTTTGAACCCCAGATTTAAGCAGATGCATTTTCTAAAAAAATCACAGTGAAGCCCACTGCAAAGATGTTAAGACTGTAAGAAAACCCAGACGAAGGGCAGCAAAGAAATCATTGTGAAGTTTATTGGGTTATGATGCCAGTACTTAATCTGAAAAAGAGATGCGGTATTAATCAAAAGCCTTAATTATGGCTTTTGAGGTACAAAGCTAGTGTCTTCAGCAGCTATACCTTTTTGATCATATATTTGTGGTTTCTTTTTGGTACATGGTCAAAGAAGTGACTGAACATCCTTCTCAAATACTGATTCTAGGTCTTTGTCCTGGTTACGTTACGGTTGTGAACCTAAGCATAGAAAAATCCACGCAACACAACACAAGTCGCCAAAACACTTTATTTTCATAAATGCGTTCACACTTCAATTATCCTTTGTAATGTTATGTACACTTAATTTGCTCCCGTGGTAAATAAAATATCCAGTGTGGAAAAAGTAAGGGGTGAAAAAGAGAAGGCAGCAAAAAAACTAAAAAGCACAAGAAAAAGGAAACTAAAAAAAATGAAATAAATCAAGGAATATATATGCTATTGATCTTTAATAATTAAATTTGATGTATACATGGTATTGCCAGAGATGTACAGGACTGTGCAAAAGTCTTGAGCCATGTGTTGGAATTTGCTTTCAAAGACTCACATACTGTAAGTTTAAAGTGGGTCCAAGGTTTTGAACCTCCAGGCTTTCCAAGGTTCTGAAAATGACTTTTCAGTCATTTTTCAGTCTTTCGTTTTTGTCTGACCATTTTTAGAAAAAGATTCGTCACTTTTCTTAACCCAATAATCACCTCTGAACTCTTCAACATTAAAAACAAAAAGCATAAAGTTCAGGCCAATCTGTCAGATAATTTATTTGATTTTCAGGTACTTGTTTCTCAATATCAATCAAAGTGGGACACTCTTGACACAGACCAGGAACTCAACACTTACAGGTGTATTCCTGAACAAATAACAGGGGGGCCTAACAGTAAGATCTCAGTTAGTCTAATGTGGTACCTTAAACCACATTAGAATAACACAAATTCTGATTTTGCCTCATCTGTTGCAGTTTCATTCTTATTTTTTCATGCTTCAGTTCATCAGCAAAATACAAAGAGAAGATAGACTCCCTCTTACACAGTCCTGTGTTATCTCCCTATAAGAGGTAGGGTTCCAGAAACTAGAAATGCTGCGCTTGTACAACTTTAAGCAAGGTGCCCAGCTGTTGCCTACAGCTCCCCCTGGTGGCAATAGCTGTGAACAACACACCCTTTTTTTTCTTCAAAGTGCATGTCATGCCTGGACTTAAATCTAAAAAAAACAAAAAACAAAAACAACTTAAGGATTTTATATTTACATAATCGGCAAATAAAACAAAAATGTGTTTAAAATACAAGTTAAATCGAAGTCTAATTTACTTTTGTTAGAAGCCAGTTTTAGTACTTCTAAACACAGCAAGATATTCAAACTCCTGGGGATGTAAATTTAACTTCACTACAAATTTTGGCTTTTATTTTCCCCTATGCATGTTAACAGAATTGTGCTTCACGTTGGGGAGTTACAAATTATTTGTTTAAAGAGATTTCTGATTTACTTTCAGAAAATTACAAAACGACATCTCCCGTCATTGTGACTTTGGCTTATAAGCATGATCAGAGGTCTAGAGTCTTACACAACCTTTACTATCAGTTACATGTCTTTAAATAAGGCACCATCCATCACACGGTGGCACAATGTAATTCATTATGAATTTACATGAGCGACACCACCCAGAGAAATATCAAAAACCTTCTTTTCCACTGAGAAATTAAAGCGGCACAAAAGTGCTTTCGTACATGTACTGTCTTCTTAAAATGTGCTAGTAAGGTGGTAGATGACCATTTTCAAATGACGATTTCTTGACTTTCAGATTCTTAATGGCAACGGCAAGGAGAAAAGGTTTAAGATGGATCGCTCTAGCAGAAATATTTAATGCACATTAGCGGTAAAACCAGCACTGGTCCCCAACGCCGCCCGAAGGTCTCAGGCAGGCTACGTCCTTCGGCAAACTGTGCTAATTTTACCATGTCGTGACATCTGACCTACCCCAGTATTATTATAACATCAAACATATTAAAAGTCGATTTAAATTATTCACCATAAGTAAAGATGCACTGAGACAGTAGTTGGTGGCCCGAATAGGATGATTTTACGCTGCACCGGCTTTTAAAGTTTGCGATCAGTGAACGCAGAACATATGAGTTCGCTGGATATCGTTACTGAATCAAAAGGATTTAAACACGCCATCAGTAGACGGAAGAAAAGCTGTAAGGCGGTTCCAGAAAGAAAGGTATTTTTTTTAAAGACGCACGTCAGCTGTGACGGCAGGGAGTTGTTTAAACAAGGGAATAACAGGAAGGCTCTGTTTAATCTAACTCTGTTAGTCATGGAACATTCTGAAAATGAAATACAAGTCTTTGGAAATATTAGAGTTAAGGTAAAGTTTTACTGACCGAAGGAATACACACAGAGACTGCTGCTAGCAATGCTAACTGTGCTAATCCAAAGAGTTTCAAACGTTAATCATTTTGTCTTTGGTTTGAAGTGACGTTAAAATCCTGCTCAACTGCAGAGCTGTGCAACAACGACCTCGCACTCCCTCACACAGTGTGACGTCACCTCTGGCTCTAAAATAAATAGTTAATGAGTGATCACAGAAAGGCTGCTTAAGGCAATAAATAAATCAATGGCTTAACAATACACCAGATAACAGCAAATATGCATTTTCTTCTGAAGTATTAAGTTGGACACTGATGTTATTCATTTTGAAATAATATTCCAGAAAAGAATTGGCGTCATGAAACAGGTGATTGGAAACTGGCCACCGGAGTCTAATCGATGCATCCTTAAACATATTTAGATCAACGAAAACTAAAAAACCAAACTGTCTGTCCAGTTGGAGCTGCATCCATAAGTGCACCCATTACCATGCAAACAGCTGTTATAAGTTCTCAAGCTTTATTAATTTAGTGCTATAAGGATTCTGCGTGTGGAAATGACATGGAGCGCTTTCTGCGAGATCAATTGTCTGGCTGAGAACCCTGCAGTGTTATTTGATTCTTTGTTTCTATTTCAGTCATGTAAGCGTTGCCAGACGCAACCTCATAATAATAATAATAAAAGAAAATAAACAGATTTGATCGATTCCTTGTCGCTTTTGACTAGTGCTCCCTGCATAGACAAATACAGCACTGCTGGATTCACGTCCAGCTGCTGCCAGACGCGCAAAAGCAACCAAAGACCCTGGCTGCCGACCCTGCCAACAAAGAGAGACACACGCCACTCTGCCACGGCCGCATTTCAAAACGATCGTTTAACTCCCACACAGACAGAGAGAGAAAATGTACAATAACGCAAATAATAAAGCAAACTGGATCACTTAGAGGAAGCAGTTACATTAGAAAAATAATATATTTCACCTCTCAGCATTTCAATCTTTATAATATAGACACGTTAAGGAAATTCGCTTTATGAGAACATCTCTAGAGCCCGTGGAAATGTTGGGAAGTTTTTAGCAACAATCTACATGAAGGAGTAACAGTTTGAGATCCAACATTGCACAAGCAGAGTAAAGGCATTCCACTGTCACTAAATAAGAAGCACTGTGGTTTAAATAACAGTTCTCGGCCCACAGGGGTGACGTATGGAATCACCCCCGTATTCACGCTAAACCAGAAAAAAAAAAGAGAAATCAAATCATCTTTTCCTATGTTTTTCTATTTGAAATTATATTTCTTAAAAGGTTTGTGTTCTTTCACTTTCAACTCACTCAGCCCTCCAGTGGCTCCAGACACCACCTCTACAACGCTACAGCCGGGGAGGAACGACGCGTTCCTCTCCGGCTCTAAGACTCCTCGGACGCGGTCGGTCTCTTCAGGTCGCGGATCTGCTTGATCAGGTAGTTCTTCTCGTCGCAGAACTGCTCGTCTTCGGACCGGTCCGTCTGGAAGTGGCTCAGGAAGTCCACCAGCTTGGCCTGGTTCTTCAGCAGGATGTCGAGTACTGGCTGCGTCTTGTTTGGGTTTGCAACAAAAACCTTAAGAAATAATAATACAAAAAATATATATATTTGCCATATAAATATGGAAAACATGTGAACCTAAGGGGTAATATTAATTTGCATAAAGAAAGGGAAATGATTTTATCCCTACTGGACAATAGGGGATAACCCTAATCTTGACCTGACAATAATGTTAGTAATCAAGTACAGTACAGCATTTCTACACAATAACTTGACAATAAGACAGCACAACATATTGAATTGCTCTTTCAAACTTTGTAATATTGCAATCGCAAAGATGGCGTGTTCTACACATTGCATGATGGTAAAAATGGAGAAGTGTTGGGAAAATGCTGGTAAATCGCAATTAGGGCTGAAACGATCCCTCCAATGATTCGAGTGTCAATCAACCTCATGTTCTTGTTGTGCTAAGATGCTAAGGAGCTCAATTCTTTCATAATTGTCAACAATTATGCAAAAAAAACATTTTTTTATTGAATTTACACGCTGAAGCTTCATGTACCATAATTACATATTTTCCTGATATTAACCTCTTTTTTGATACAAACAAAATGCAGTATATATTTTATTTAATGCAGGACATAAAATATAGGAGGAAAAAAGCGAGAATGTTAAAAGTTTTCAGGCTGTTTCTATGGTAATAATTTAGTAATTTCAGTCAAAAATGCAATGTCATTCTTCTCTCAACTGCCTGAGTCCCAGAATGCAATGAAGATGTCTGAGTGCGACTAAGAATTTTGCCTGATAAAAACTTCCATGAAAAAATATATATAAATATATATATATATATATATATATACATACTAGAATTAATGTATTTAAGACCAACTAACATTGTTTTTTTAAAGAACTTAAGACAAATGTCTTAAGACAAGGTCTTAACTCCATCTACATGACTTTAAGACTTTTTAAAGAGCTGGTTCAGATGTGAAGCTTAGATTCATTCTTGTCACTTTACTTTAAAATATAAACATTTAGCTCGTGCTTTTAGATCTTTTTTGTGTCAATACAGTGGAACTGTGTTATTTTCAACCTCATCACACCGTGAGAATCTTGGGACGAATTTGACATGCGCACCTTAAAGACGTGGAATGCTTCAAACTGGATGTTGCGGCTGTTGTCTCGCAGGAGGTTCATCATCAGCTTCAAGTTCTCTGCTCGACTGATGTAATTTGTCATGACAGTGAAGTTGTGTCTATCCAGCAGGAGTTCCCCGAGGAGCTGGACAAGCAGTAAATAAATTCAGTAAGGCAAAAATGTACGCTCAAATCAAAGGGTAATTCAAACAGAATATGTATGTGAACCTTTAAAGACTGCCGCTTGGTGACGTAGTTATCAGAATGCAGCAGTTTTTCATACTCTGTGAACACCTGGTGGAGATTTTAAAAGCTGGTTGAGCAGAATAGGCAACGTTTAAATAACGGAAAAGTTCAGACTAGAAAAGAAAAAAAACACTCACCCTGTCATAGTTGTTCTCCAGAAAATCCGCACACATCATCTTGTGTCTTGTGAGAAGATCCTAACAAGGACAAAAATAAAATAAAAAATAAAGGAGGACCAATTAGCCAGGAATGATTGGGCATAGTTGCGCAGTTAAAAATAGAAACGGCGTACCTTGAAAGAGGCGAAGGCGTCCGAGGCAATGTCGAAGGTGGAGAGCTCCACGTAATGGAAGAAACAGTAGAAATCCTCGGAGAAGAGCACTGACCTGGCCAGCGGCTCGTGACGCAGACACTCTCTCAACATCATGCCGCAGTTCAGAGCCACTTCTGGGCTCTCGTATCTGCACAGGTTAACACATGTCAGCGTAGCTGCGAGCGCAGTCACACACAAAACTCAAAGCCCGAGCAATTAGACGAGACCGTGCAGCAGATGAAGCTTACGAAAAGCGCTCAAGCCCCCGAAACGCTTTTAATCCGACAACAAAATTGTATCTGCGGCTCTTCTGTCACATCAAGGTTGCTCATTTGGAGCCAACCGGGTAGCTGGCCAAAAAAAATACAGACAACCGCGCAGAGAGGAGAGTACATGAGTGGCGAAATAATTTACCGCATCGGCATTAAATGTCAACGTTTCAAGTCTGCCTTCCCAACAATTACGCTAAAAGGTCTTGTTTGTCGACATGACATTTTAAGAGTTCAGGTTCAATCAAAAACGTGCAAAAAAAAATTAATGATAATCCATCACACAGCTGCCTGGGATGGTATTTGATCTGCTGAAAGTTGCCTGAGATGGCCCCAGTTCAGAGCAGCTAAAAGTGAATTTGGTTCTCTACAGCAGGCAGCACGGTGGGGCCTTTTTTTTTTTTTTTTTTTTTTTCAAGAGCTGTAAAACCAGCGCTCTTCTATCTCGCCATCAGCATGCGAAACCACAAAGGTGAATGCAGCGAGTTCCTGCTTGTTCTTCTGGGAGCTGTCGAAACGAATACGGTGCGCGGAAGTGCAACCTACCACCATGTGTAAGGAGATCAGAAAAAATAAAAACTGCAAACACATGAAAGGAAACAGTTTAGTTTCTCCTTTGATTATTTAAATTTTTTTTTAACCTTAATGAATGGATGTTTAAACAAAAACCATCACATAAGAGCATTCAGGACTCACCCTTTCAGAAGCATGAAGAGGATTTCTGGGTGCGTGGAGATGTATTCGACGGTGGGCGTGCGGCTGCCAATCTGACGTCTCACAATATTGCTGAACAAATGGACCACATCCTTCTTGCCCTGCAATAAAATGACTCAGCTCAACATGTGGCGTTGAGCCGAACAGGAGCGTAGACTCTGATCATTTCAGGTCTCTGCAAAGTTAACTTTAAAGAGGAAATAAGTCCCCTCCGCCATGCTACCTCGAAATCAATCTTCTGCAGGTTTGCGATGAGTGCGATGAGAAGGTTGGTGTTGTATAATTCTTGCGCCAGCTGGGCCACTGCTTCAGTTTGAGGCTCCTTGTCCCCAGTCCCACTCAGCACCTCCTTCAGGGAAGCAAGGTTTTTGGACACTTCTTCTGCCACCTTGAAACGAGAAGGATAATTTGGGTCGCGTAATGCAAATAAACAATGTAAAAAAATTAAATAAATAATCTGTTTTAAACAAGCTAGATCAAAACAGCAGCAACGAGAACGTCTCGAACCTTTTCACACTTTTTGCTGTCTGCAGCATCCAACTTCTCCATGTGTGCAACATTCTCCTTCAAACTCCTGACTATTTCAGCTGGATTCTTCTGGGACTTCCCGAAAGGAAAAGGCATGACTGAAGACAGGTAATCCAATCCTAAAAGAAAAAAAAAAAAAAAAGAAAATCACTGCAAAAATAAAACATTTTATTAGGGATGAACAATATAACGGCAATGACATGAGTAAAACCGGGGTAATATTAATAGCCGATGTTCATCCTGTTGTCGTTTTTGTATGCGTTTTGGGAGGTGGATGAGGTTGGCCATATTTGTTTGGTCATGTGACACTGATGCAGGACTGTGTTGTGTTTGAAGCAGAGAAGTGACCTCAGTGAGGTTCGCTTTTTTTTTTTTTTTTTTACCCCCAAAGTTGAAACAGTAGGAAAGTGCACATGGAATATTGATAACTACAAATGTTCATATTGTTTAAATATTATACAGAGTTTCTGCAGGTTTCTCCAACACAAGTTTAAGGCCATTAAGAACGGGATTTAAGAGCTGTACCTCCAAGGAAATGTACGAGCTCAGTCCCGTCAACTGGTGATAAATTTGCACTTACCTCCACGATAGATACAAATAAGCTAGCTAGGTAGCAAAGGATGTTAACAGTGAGTCACAGGACGCAATGAAAATGCCTGAGTGTGACTCAAACTTTTGCCTGACAGAAAAGTCCAGCAAGAGAAAATAAATAAATATAAATTAAATAGTCCTGTCAAGAGAACATTTGAGACCTGTGATTAATGTATTTAAGATCAACTCATTTTTAATGAATTTAAGACAATTTAAGGTCTCAACTGTTTTCAGATACATCAATTTAAGTCTTTTTAAGGGTTCACAAACATCTTGTAAACGTGTGCACATGTTTCTATTTTGTTCTTGTAAAATATGGCTGTCATCTCTACAACTAAAGCTACAAGCTCAATACCTCATGACCTCTGCAGGCGCTCATACTTTAGTTGCATGCAAACACATGAAAACCTGACATAATCAAGCTACAATGTAAAATAGGGAAACACAAATTTCCTACATGATCAAATCAATTAAAAAAAAAAAGCAGAGACAAATGACAGTTTGACAGATTAGTACCTGGAATGGCGTAAAGAGAAGCATTACAATTTTTAGAACTGCCATAATGAGGCAGTACAAACATAAAAACTGAGGTACAAAACAACTAAAAAGAAACTGGTTGGTACCTTGTCATAAAGATAAGAAGGAAAATGCCAGAATCTAACATGTAATTGTATTTGAATGCATGCTTCATATTGAAGACTTTGTGTTGGATATTTCCATTTGTTGTAATGACCTGTTTAAACTTATGAAATATGACAGATTATAGCTTCTGTTTTTAACAAAAGTTACTCTACTAGTAGAAATTTGATGCATTTACAGTAGACTACAAAAGATGACAGGATTTTTTTTTTATGTTATGAGAGCAGGAACAAAAGGATTCCCAGGCTGGAAGGAGCTTAAAAATGGTTAGAACACACTGTCCCTTGGAAGAAAGATCAATTTCAAAGCCAGTGGCAACAAAGGGAAAGAGTGGCCACCCCTACAAATTTGCTGGCAAGCCCTTTATGCATAAACATATTTAATGCATATCAAAATTATTATTTCAAGACAGGAGAGAATGTGCTTCCTCTAGCTGCAAAGATCAATATATTTGTGCATTTCTATTTATTTATACTCGAGTACAATTTTGTTTCTATGAACTAAATAATATCAACCTCTACATACTACATGATAAAATTTTAATTCTGCTATGTCTTTTGGGTTTATTGAGCCACCCTAAAGTTATTAATTGCCGCCCTTTTAAAGGACTTTTGTGCATAGCCAGAAATGGCCAAAATTAGAACCGCTTAAAATAGCAAAGCAGCAAAATTACCCACTTCAAACAGCTACAACTGGTCACACGGTCAAATAGGAAATCCTAAATAACTCAGAGGTGCAAAAAAAAAAAAAGAATTAAAAAGAAGTAACATGGCACTAAAATGCAATTGAATAAATAGTGAGAGTGAGAGAGAGAGAGAAGGGGGGCCTGTGGGCACTTTGTTGCCCCTGGAGCCAGTTGTTTCATAATCCGTCCGTGGCTAAAGTTAGCTCTGAAAAATATCACAACACTGGTGAACTTGTACAACTTTCAACTTTGTAAAGAGAGTTTAGTACTTTTGTCCTAAATATTACACACATTAATGTTTTATATACAATGACAATATAATGATATGCCAGGCGAGTGAAAGACGCCAACTTTCAGCAGCGACGTCAAGGAGGATGTTACGGCTAAAATGACGTTAAAATGTCAACGTTACATTCGGTCCCATCAGGACAGTACAGCTAGCTTCTGACCTAGTTAGCAGCACCGAAGACCGGCCGAACGAACGACAAAAACACGTTTAAAAGTTGTAAAGAAACCTCACAGAAAAACAAGAAATATAAATTTCAAGCTATCAAAACTCACCAAATGCGGTGTCGCCCTGAAACCGAAAGACACTCGACTGCTAGAGGTTAGTTAGCGAGATAGCAAGTTGCCTCCACTTTCTTGACTGTGTGTCGTTACTCTAAACTGTAGGGAACGTTATCTGATAGTCCCGTAGCTGAGTGACATTCGCTAACTGACGGTCATAGCGCTGATTTTTGTCATCTAAAGCTGCCTTCTGAACTTGAAAGGGGCCGAGTTGAACCGGGAGAGCTGCTGGGCTAGCCTGTCTGACAACTTCATTTCCCTGTTCTTTTTCTAGCGAAACAGCCGTCCTCTCTCATCCCGGGGACACTGGGCGGGTATGTTGAGCTCTGCTTCTTCTGTAGAAAGTGACGATCACCAGCGTCAGCCAATCAGCGTGTCCGCGGCACGAGTCAACGAGACGCCCTCTTTACTGCGGGGTGCGCTTGTTTTGTGGCTCACGCCTTTTTTTTTCCGTGGCGGAGGGAAGCGCAAAGTCATCAACCGAAGCCCTTCTGACGGGCTGCCGTGCGAAGAAAATTAAGCGCATCTAATTTGTGTAAAAAAAAACAAAAAAAAACACAACAAAAATAAAACAAAAACTACTAGATCTGGTGCTATTTCATGCCATTAAACTAAAGGTTTAAATTAAAGATAAAGAAACTAAAGAGACTAGAAAATGTTGGAGTCAAAAAGTAAACATATTAATTTGTTTAAGGTACTTAGCAAAGATAATTATTAAAAATCAAGCAAGCAAAAATATGTAAAATTAAAATAATCTATTTCTTAAACATTAGGCAAGTCAGTAGTTAAATTTGAAAAATAAAAATCTAAAAATTAAAATGAGTCAAGTCACAAGTAAATACATAAATAATTTTAATTAATTGAAACAAACCAATTAATTACAACTATTTACTGATTTATTACACATAGCAGACAAACAAACAATTTAAAGTATTTCCTTATTTGCTGCATGTTATTACATACTTTCATTTATAGACTGTACAAGGAACTCTGTGATAATTATTAAAAACAAACAAACAAAAAACAAAACCAGAAAAATATTTAATTTAACTTGTCTCAAAGCTTTTTACACATACAAAAAAACAAACAAAAAACATCAGAGGTTATCATTTTAATACTGTAGCTGAAAATATTGGTTCTTATTCTTGGGCTCTTTGGTGACATCTCATCACATCAACATCTCACAAGCTGTGCAATTTTGCAAACATTCTTGTAGCTGCATGAAGTATTGTTACAATTTATTATTTAGCAGAGAGCTTGCCTGACTAGATAAAGCTCCTGCGTCCTAATCCAATCCCGAATTGCAAAAAATGTATACACTTTAATCTGCACGTAATTGCAAATGATTCCTACGGGCAAAATTAAATTCTGCTAAATTCTCTTAAAACTAGACTGAACCAAACAATTCCACTAATTCAAAGCAAAAGTGTTACACAAGGATTTTCACAACCTCTAGTATACATACAGTTTACATAAAATACTTAATAACTGATATTTTAATGTTGACGATTTCACTGGCAGAATCAATGACATATATAATCTGACAGTGTGTTTGATGGATGCACTGCATCTCCTGTATATAGGAATGTGCTGACATATAGAAGTGATCTGCATTTTCTTAGATGACTTGGAAGGAATGAACACAAGAATCATTTGAGATTCATAGCTGTCACAGCTACAGCATGCAGCTATGTCAAGATAGCTGCATATACCCAGACTTAGTTAGGCATGCAGCAACAGATTGTCATTATTTTTAATCCAAAATGAGCAAAAAATAAAATAAATGAATAAATAAGGAAGCGTTGTGAAACATAAATAAACCTAAATCAGGAAAAAAAACAAAAAACAAACCTGCATATGCAGCAGAAAGAGAGAGTGCTTGTGGACTAACAAGCTGCTGCGACTGCTTGACTGACAGGAAACGAGGCCTGAGCAGCTGTCCTGTCAGCTTAAACAATGGGAAGGATCTGAAAATTCCTCGGAGAAGGAGCCACAACATGTTGGCTGCCGCAGAGCTTCTGGAGTTCAACGAGCAAACATGCCGGGGAAGTTAGACCAGGGACTCGCAGAGTGAGAAAGAGTTGTGAGAGACATAGCAAACAGGTCTTTAAAAGAATCTGTTGGAGGTAAAAAAAAAGAAAAATGGATCTGTTCAATTTCTTTCCAGCCAATTCTAAGCATAAGAAGAAGAAAAGGTTTCAGTGACTGAAGTAACGCTTAAAAACGAGTCAACATTAGAAAATGCAAGAAGCTAGTTTGGGTCTTAAAATTAAAGGAATTTACATTCATTATAATTTATTTATATATTTCATAACAAACACCCTAACTGTAAGCTTCAGAAGAAAGGAAAGGTTTATGCATGTAAACCACATCTATTACAAAAACGCATCTTGGTACAAGAGTAGCCCAATAACCGAAAGATCGGCCTACATTTCTATCTTCAGAGGCTGAATTGACTAAAAAAACGTAAAGTGTGAAGAAAACAAACTGATTTACCCAGTTACTGACAACATGCAGATGAAGCAAAAAACCACGATATATGGCTTTTATGCTGAATTAGACCCTGAAGTCTCAAAGACTTTGCTCATCAACTCTGAAGAACGTTTAGGGTAGACATTTCTGTGGATGATAACCAATGTGGTTAGAGCATTTAAACTATGCTCTGACTGGGCCATGTCAGCCATTTCGCCCAGCGAAAAAGACATGCGTTTTTTTGATTGAACGACGACGCAGAGAGAAATGAAGTTGCTATCCTGCGAGGTTCACGTGTCAACTGCTAAACAAGAAAAAAATATTCTGCGAACTGCTTGAATAATAGTTTTATCTCTAGGTTCACCAAGTCACAATGGTATATCACCATTTCTCTGCTTAATTTGAATTTAAATTCATTTAGACCATCCAGAAGTTTGAAAAACAGCACGATACCAAGGTACTTAACATATCACTCACAGGAAACGTTTAAGTGCCACGCTCTAGGATGTAATGTAAAGACGTCTGGAGTCCGCAAAGTTGTGGAACAAACCGATTCAATTTTGGGACACGAAAAACAGAATGCAGACGTGTAAAAACACGAGACAAATCAAAGAGAAAGCGTGTGATTTAATATAAACAGAACAATATAATATATATATATATATATATATATATATATATATATATATATATATATAAATACAGATTTTTGTCCTTTAGAAAATTAAAGATGAGAAAATAGTTTGATAAATCAAAATATATTTCCATACTTATCCAGACCTGAAAAGTACAGAAAACCAGAGCCAGTTGGTTGGTCTGCTTGTGTCATGTCGTTTTTGCTGTTTTCCGTTTATGACTTAAAAAGCAGAACGAATACTAATTGTTTACCACACTTTAATTACGACCTTTAACAGCTCCACTTTTCTTTCTTTTTTTTTTTTGAAAGCGTTGCAAAATACTCGACTTTTATTCCGAAAGGCAGAGCCGGAAGTTGTGCTGTGCTGCGCCGCGGCTAACTTCAGCTAGTGGGGAAAAAAAAAAAAAAGCACACAATCACTTCTGAAGGACGGAAAGAAACGCCGCCGTTGTCCGGAACATTTCCCCACGTTTTGTACCTGCTCGGCGCCGTAAGATAAAACCAGCAGGTAAGAAGCGAGCTGTGTCCCCGCGGCTGGACGTTCCCCTCCGCGCTCCGTGGCCTGGTGTCGGTTCAGGCCGTGGCTGCTGGCGCTATAGCGCCGAGCTGCTCGCTTTGAACACGGACTCCACACGTATGGCGCTCTTTGCCTTCGAAACGACTCGCAAAGACCCGCGCCTGTCATGATAATTTCCCCCACATTTAAAGGGAAATAAACGCAGTTTCTTCGGAGGGACTTCCAGACGGGGGAAGAAAAAAAAAATGTCGAACATATACATTTTCCCACCACCGACCTTTATTTTCCTGCATCATACACGGGCCTTTGGGAGAACATTTCGGGGGCGCTGGAAATGTTAACAGAGAAAATAGTTTTTAGTTCAGGCTGCAGTTTGTTGGAGACAAGAGTTACACGCCCCCTTTAATTCAAAACTTTGGAGGAGAAATGCAGAACAGTTCTCGTTTTCCTCGTTCCCCCTCGCCACAGCCACTCAACGACAGCCCGGTTCGTTACGGGACCGCGGCACGGGAACGTTTTATAGAGCAGAGGCTGAAATAAAGGTGGTTATTTGTTGTTTACCCGGAGCTCTGCTCGTGTTTTCGCCGCCGCAGTGAAAGCCTGGCCCTGCTATCAATGGCTGTAATGGCTCTCAGTCAAGGCGTCGCAGCACAGTGCCGTTTTTGTTTTATATACATATATATATTTTAAAATGCTACTTTTATTTATGGACTAGAACAGATTGAATGGATTGCATTAATTTCCATTTAAATATACATTCCTGGCTCTTCCGGGGGAATCCGGACAGCATGGCAGCAGCACAGGTTTGATCTGTTGCGTTCATGCAGTGAATGCTTTGCATAAGAAACATGTTTTTTTTTCCTTTAAAAAAAGTGCATTAATTTAAAAAATAAATAAAAAAGGAATAACGCATATTAATTTTTAAAAATACTTTTTGTAAAATCATCCAGCCTCCTTTTAGATACAGCGTGTCACTCATAAAATCATAAAAAAAACTACATGTAAGGTTCAGTTTTGGTTGTAAAACGTTTCAGTGGAGGTAAAGGCTACCTTTCAAAAGTCAAACTTCAAAGCACCCAAATCTGGTGACGTCACATAAGGCAGCTGATCACAATTCATTTAATTCAATTTGTACTTAGATTTCTCTTTTTTCCCCCTTTTTTTAAAAAAAAAAATCAAATTCCTTTTTCAGAAGAAGATATCAAGGCAAAATCAATGAACAATGTTTGTAATTTTATTGAAAAATAAAAGTAAAAGAACTTGTGGATCTGCCCTGGAAATGAAGTAATTCATATGTATTCCTAACAAACTACTGTAACACATAAGACAAAAAATAAATAAATACTTTTCAATGTAACAGGACGTGAAACAATATCTGGTTTATCTTCTCTTGATCTGCAGTTTGATTTAGATTTTTTTTTTTTTTTAATTTAAATGCTTGATAACTAATAAGTCCCACCATTTTCTGTTGATAAGCACATCAACTAAAAGTATGTGCTCCTGTTGCATTTTTGAGTTTGATTTAAAAGTCAGATCAGAGGGACACATGGTTTAGTGCATAAACATCGACAGTCTTGTAATTGTTTCGCTTCCTGTTGCGTTCAAAATCCCGACCTCCATGGACCCCCAACACATATTAATGTCTTTATATTTTAATCCTCTATGTCTTGTAAACCATGTAAATCATAATCAGCAGGTTAAAACAGCAGAATAAATGAAACGTGGTATCAGCCAAGAAATGTTTCATTGGTGGATCGCTGCAGTTTTTACTTTTTATTAAACTAATAAAAGTGTATGCTGTTTTTTTAAAAGAAAATATTAATATTATTTGCTGCTGATTTATTTAAAGATAGGGAAAAATGAATATGTTTTGGGAGTGTTTGAGTCACTGATCAGCAATCGGAGCCATTCCAGTTGAAATTTGGCCAAATCAGCTGTTTTGTTTTCCTTTTTCACGAGAAGCATCTGATCAGCTCGGCTCTCGTGCCTCTCGTGATGTCATCGACCCCCCAGATCCGCGCAAATCTGGGGGATTTGGTTGTTTCATTTTGCGAAATCCTCCAGTTGAAATCTTTACTGGATCGCTCAGCTGAGTTTGAATGTTTGGTGCATTATTTTTGCGTGATTTTGGAAAAAAAAAACAAAACAGGAAAATAGCCGCTGTATAGCATCTTTAAGAAGACAACGTTGTAAAGAATGCAAGTATGACACAGCAATTCAAAGAACTGAAAGAATATTTCAGTTCTTTCACACTGGTGTTTTAGGAACGAGGCAGATGAGACGTGGAGGAACGCTCATGTCGAGTGCAAAACAGGCTGCATCATTTTCAGAAATGTGAAGGGGGTGGGGGACTCCTGCTGTGGCACTAAACTAAAATATAACCTGCGTCTTCCTGAGTCATGCATCTGCTGATTTATCGTTGTCATTTCTATAGCAGCGCAGAGGCTACGGTCGTGTCTCCATTCACAAAACTGCTGTGGGTGAAAAGTGCCTCCTAAAAGTCAGCAGAAACGTCGACGGCCTCCGGCTGCGGCGCTTCAGAAACGTTTTATTTCCTCCACTTCGCCTACATCACCAGGCTGTTAGGAGCTCATCCATATTTCAGCCGGATCAGCAGACGTCTCCAGTCCCGCGTCTGATCCGTTCGAGGCTGTGCCGAGCCAGACTTGGTGGTTCTCGCGCACAGAGCAGCTCTGTTGGAACCTCCAGCGCTTCATTTCAAAGTCATTCAACGGCCGGTTGATCCAAAGTTTAGTTTCTGGGATCGCTTCTCCTCTCTAAAGGGTTTTATTTGTGATTTTGTAATACTTGTACATCTTTTTACCCTGTTTTTTTTGGGGTTTTTTCTGACAGAAGGAATTTTAAATCCCACAGGAGTGTTCAATATGCAAGCTAATCGATTAGCTATAAGTAGTTGAACAACTTGGCTGCAGACATTTATCTTTTAAGAAAAAGAATCTATTCTAGAGAGGCTGAATATTGCTGACAGATGACCACAAAACCTTATCAGTATTTTTTTTAAAGCAGTAGTATATGGTCACAGAAAAAGTTTAGGAAGTTCAAAGCTTTAATTTGAGTGCATTTACTTAAGAGGGGACGACATCCTATGTTGGGGGAATAATTGTTTTTCACAAAATCACTGGTGACATAATTTCTGGTATTGCTAACAATCCCTTTATAGCGAGTTTCACTGGAACACTTGTTTTTGTTGAACTGTTTTAAGTTAACAGTTTCCATGTTAAATGTATTTAACTTTGAGTTTTCCCAGGATTTAGACAAGATGTAACACAGATAATTGTTTATTTAGCCTCTGGCCGCTAGGTTGGGAGAACATCTATAGGCCGGTGTCCATTACATACAGTGGAAAGGTTAAAAAAAAAAATCTGGGCCATAATCTGGGTTCTGTAAGGCAGAAACGGTTAATCGCGATTAATCGATTATTGAATAAATCGTCACCTAATTTAGCAATTGAGTAATTGCTAACTGGAGTATACAGACTCAGAAAAAGGCCATTTTGTAAAAATTCCCAACATGTTCAGAGCAGTAATTAAGTCAAAGCTGGTGACAAAACAAATACAGTTTGCATTTAAGATAAAAACAACTTTGTCTGTAAATATGTTTTAGCCAAAACTTCTGAAGAGGACGAGTTTCAGCTTTTATTTTTCTTGTTTAAAAAAGGAATTGGGATTATTTATTTGCGTCTTTTAATCGATTTCTAATATTGTGTAAATCGACAGAATAACTGATTAATCGACAGCTAAGATAATCGCTGGTTGCCGCTCCGCCAAGCAGTCGACGTCACAGTGCTGCAATCAAAGAATTCAATTTAAGGTTTCGTTCACAGAACTTCCAACTAATGTGACCAATTGAAATGAGATGGATTGAAGAGAAATCGTCTCTCAAAGTGAGAATTGATTTCTTAATTCCTCTTAAAAAGCTTCATCACCCTTTTCTTTTTTTCTTTTTTCTTCGTCATTATTGGACGACGTCCTCGTGTTTTCACCCTCACGCCTCTGATGGGTTTCTAATGGTCCTTTTCTGTTTGATCAGAGTCTCTGCGGCGCGTCGGAAGCTTTGGCAATGTCGGGACAGAGGAGAGGAGCCGCAGCACGGCTGCCCAAATGTGCCTTCTGCAAGAGCAGCCGGGACAAGGAGTGCGGCCAGCTGCTGGTGTCCGACAGCCAGAAGGTGGCAGCTCACCACAAGTGCATGGTGAGAGGAGCTCCTTGTTCTCAACTTTTACTGCCTCGCATCCCTCAAGCGCGCGCGTCTTATTTCCAAAGCCCTTTCCACCAAGCCTCTCTGTATGTAAGAGAAATAAACATTGCAGCCTAAATAGAGCCACTATTTCTGTTTGACTCGTGTAGAAACTACCTCTATGGTTAACTCTGTGTGTCCAAATATAAGCCAGGATGTCCTTCCTACTCCAAAAAATAAAAAACAAACCCAAAACTTATCCAGCAAGTATTTCAGATTTCAACGAAAAGACATGAAATTCAGCTGCTCGCTGTTGTGTTTCTCCTCTCTACAGCTTTTCTCTTCGGCTCTGGTTACGTCACACTCAGACAGCGAAAACATTGGAGGGTTTTCCGTCGATGATGTAAAGAAGGAGATCAAGAGGGGAAGCAAACTGGTGAGCTCCCACTTCTCACTGTTGCATAATGGTAATCGCTGCTCCGCAGAGATGTTATCTGGCAGCGGGCTTCAAATTTTCCATATTCCTCCATCCGTCATCTTCTTGTTTTGTGTGCGTGTGGAATTTCATAGCGAGTGTGTTCATGCTTAAATTAGCCAAGAAAAGAGTCATTGACATTTAAGTCTGAAGAGTGTGGGACTTTAACTTTATAAAAATGCTTATTATTATTTATTTATTGCTGTTTGACGGCAGAATGGATCAGCGCTGCAGAGATTTAAATAACTTGTGCGCAGGGCTCACCTCATGGGTCCAATCAGAGAGAAAAACAAACATACGTGTCCAGAGATGGTTTGTTCACCTCGGGGGCTGGAGGAGGCTCGCTGGAGCCATCAAAACTCAGATGTTGTTTGTTTTTATAAGTTTTGCGTGTCTCTCCTTAACTCACGCCAACAGCGTGATGCATTGCTCCCTGCTGTGTGCGAGGGGAGAAAACTAAGAAGCAGTAATTGCCGAGTTGCAGTTCCTGAGTGAGCTAGAGATGCACCGATTGCAGTTTTCTTGGCGATCGCCGATCTTTTAAAAAGTCTAACTTACCGATTCTGATTTTGACTGGTACCATTTTTTGTTTTGTCTGAAATGTTGCTCATTTTATCAACAAAGTTGCTGAATTAGCAACAATGGGGTGACTGTTGTTAACTGTAAATGTGCAGACATAACCTGGTCGGGCAGTCAAACCAGGTTATGTCAAGAAAAGCACAGTGGTTGATTTTTAGACCTTTGCCAAGGTGGTAAGATCAGCTTCACATGTAAAAATCGGCCGATCACCAAACGCCCAAAATTAAGAAAATTGGCACCGATAAATCGGAACACCCCTAGTTTTTATGGCTGATTTACGATTTGCAGGCTGGGTTTAGCATCAGAATCATCATGTTTAGCGGTTAGCATTAGGACCAACATTACCAAATTTACTAGCTTTAGCTATGTTTACATCTAATTGTCATGTGAATTTTAAGCAAACTTTTGAAATGTTTCAAAAAATGGGGGAAAAAGGAAAATGTGAATGTTTCCATTTAACATGTCAGATGTTGACGCTGCGCACGGCTGTAATAAAGAAGATGCAGAGGTTGGAAGCTAGCATGGATAATACATTTTTGAAAAATTGAGTGATTCAGTCTGAACTAGAGCAAACCAAGGAGTGGTGAGGTAAAAAAAAAAGTCAAGATTTTTCACAAAGGAAATCTTTGTAAACATAAAATTCGATAAATGGATAAAATCATTTATTGTCAAAAAAAATAAAAAAAGGAATCAACCAAAATCAGAAGCGTCAGGCTTTTTAAATAATCGCTGATCAACCAGAAAACTGCAATCGGAGCCATTCTTGTTGCTGAAAATAGACTTTCCTGACCTGCCAAACAGACAACAATCAACCCCAGAATATTTCAAATGTGACGGCTTTTATTTTAACAGCGCAAATATTTGAGACCCTTTTTTTTGTTTCATATGTGTAGTGTGAGTTACTGAGCCCCTTTTCTACATAAATCCAACACCTGCAAAACATTTGGAGGCCACCGCCCTCGACATTGTTGATCTTTCACTCTCGGATTTTTAAGAAATTGAATAGTCCTTGAGAGACCAGTCATGACCCGTATTTAATTTTAATTGGGATCATCAAAGTACGTTTGAATTAGAATTTTAAGGTTAAGAAGAAAATTGTGCTGTTTTACATTCTGCCTTCCCATTATATTTTGGAGTGTTGCTCTCTCTTGCCCTCTTGCAGCCATGTCTTTGTTTCTACAACAATTTCTTTTAAATAACTTCTTGTGCCGCTTTTCATTTTCTGAATGTATTTTTAAACATGCCGCTGATGCTACAAATGGCTAAACTTGAGTTTTCATCCTCTTCGCTTTCAGCATCAAGTGGCATTGTCAGCGCAGCCTGTTAGAATTTAACATGGTGTGTTCAGTGACTGGTTCTGTTGGGTTTCGAACAGACCGGCTGAACTGAAATCCTCTCCTGTCTCTAGCCAACCTCTAAGATGAAGATTAACCCTCTGAACTCTGAGAAACGTTACAAACCCATACCGTCTTTTTCAAGGCTGCACTTTGAAAAGTTTTGCCACCAGACAACATCAAACTTGGTGCAACTTTATCTGATTCCTGTAGCGATTCCAAAGCAGCAACTTTGTGTAAAACAGGATCATCCTGTAAGTTTTGTGTTCTCAGTGTTATGCTCCAACTTATTCCTTTTTTTCTCCTTTCTGAAATCTGGATTTAATCCTCGAATTACAATATGTTGACTTGCTTTCTGATGTTTGTCCAATAATGTTTTGGGTTTTTTTCCCTCCCTGTGAAATGCTTTTATTTTCTTTCAGAACAAGGAGTCTTGAGGTCTTGCTTTTATTTTTCCACAATGCGAGTTCCTGTTAAAAGCTTGCCTTGGCCTTTGGTTATCAATAAGAGTTGGTTTAACACCCTTGTGGAATCGAATTTACTTTTACAAAATGCTAATTGCATTTATTCAGCTTCTTGACACTTCACATGTTTTTCATGCCTAAAGTCAGACTCAGTTTGTACGTTGTTCCATATCAGTGACGCTTTTCCTTTAAAGCCAAATTAAAGGAAAAGGACATAGTTTGATATTCGAAGGTGGCCTTTCTCTGGAGAGAAATTACTCATTTAAATGTTCCGTCTCTAGCTGCGTTTCCATTACAAATGTGTGCAAATCTTTGTCTACATTCTACAATTGTGGTGTTTCCATTGAATAAGAAATAACCTCCAAATCACACTTGAATGAACTTGTTCACATAAGTCATTATAGATCATGGCAAGATCTGCATTGGTGTAACGAGACCCTTATACGTGGGAGCGACTATGTATGCGGCGTTGTGGGGAAATTGTATTTGGTAGTTGCACAGAAGAGCTCTGGAGTCAGAGACTCTGGTGGAGTGCAGAAAAAACCAAACTATAAACCACAAAGAAGACTACTTCCTGTCATCTTCTTTGTTGCTTTCACCAGTAGTAACATCTGGCTGTTGATCACGTGACTCCTGTGACACGAAGCGTTGGAGTTTTGTGAAAGTCATCTCGAACGACGCGGCTGAAAAACCACTTCATCCCAGCACAACGTTTTATCGAAAAACAAAATTGCCGTAGATGGAAGCGCAGCTACATGTCGGAGGTTGGCTTTTGCTAAAGCCGTCCTTGCTTTGAGCCTCAGCCGTATCTCTGCTTCCGCCCTCTCCAGATGTGCTCCTCCTGTCACCGGCCGGGCGCGACCATCGGCTGCGACGTCAAGACGTGCCGGAGGACGTATCACTATTTCTGCGCGGTGAACGACAAAGCCCAGATCAAAGAGAATCCGTCGCAGGGGATTTATCTGTGAGTTTAGTTCTGAACTCTTTTTTTTTTTTTTTGTCCTCAGCAACATAAGCAGATTGTTATTCCTTCAGTGGTTTCACTTCCTCTAAGTTCTTCTTTGTGTTGGCAGCGTTTACTGTCGCAAACACCGGGATGCGTCTCAGGATGACGTTGAAGGTGAACAAGAGTTCGCTCTCTGCCACATGTCAAATCTGTCTACTTCTACTATCGTTGTGAATCTAAGCGTTTTATTGGGAACGTTTCAGCAGACGCAGAAGAGGAAGGCGTGGCCAACGACTCGGACTCGTCGCCTCCGCAAAGTCGAGGCCGGGGCAGATTCGAGAAAAGCCGAGCTAAGGTGACGTCCCGCGGCCAGTCGGAAGAAACCCGCTCCACCTCCTCCTCTCAGGCTGCCGACGAGGAGAGCTCCTCCCACGTAAATGCAACTCACCGGCTGAAAACCGATTTGTTTCGGTGAGCTCGAGTCTCGGTTTGACCGCTGTGCCGTGTTTCAGCGGGACAGGTCACCGCTTCGAGCCAGCCTGGGAGACGCCGGCCAGCGCTGCGGCTTCTGCCACGCGGGCGACGAGGAAAACGAAACGAGAGGCGTGCTGCACACAGATAACTCCAAGAAAGTGGCCGCACACTACAAGTGCATGGTAGGATCAATCATTCAGCCTCAGGATATGCTTACACTGCCAATAGGAGCTTTATGTGATAGTCTAATATGGCGATTCGCAATTATTTTATGCCACACCCATAGTTTTGTTTTTTTTAATTATTATTATTCACATCTTCCAGCTCATTTTATGGTGATATGTTTCAAACAGTTTCCAAGTTCAGTTTAGTAATTAAAGCCTGTGATGTGTATTTCTAGACTTAACACAGTAACATTTTAAAACATTGGCTACATGTCAGCTTCTTGAGCTCATTCTTTCTCTAAAGGTTTATAGCTCTAACATTGTTTGTGCAAAATTTGCAACAGTATTGCTCATAACAGATTATCTATCTATCTATCTATCTATCTATCTATCTATCTATCTATCTATCTATCTATCTATCTATCTATCTATCTATCTATCTATCTATCTATCTATCTATCATGTTTTTCTTTCACAGTAAACCTAAGGGTTATGAAGGGTTTGTCTATTTCCTGCTATTCTACTAGTAGTTACTTCCATACGTTGTACTTTTAGGGTTAGACTAAGAGTTTTTTTTCCTCATATATGGGAGTAAAGTAATTTTATGATAACTCTACACTAGCTGTGTTAAAATTAGGACTATCTTGTGTCTTTTGAAGTTACAGTTTATCGGTTTTATAAATTATTTTCAGCTTTGAAACTATTGTTTAAACGTCTTCAGAGAAAAAAACACGGACTTGCTGAGCTGTTCACGTCAGATCTAGATAATTCTGTCAAAAGGATTTTAGAGACGTAATTTTGCGTCTTTATTCTGCGATAGTATAATTGTTCTTGTAATATGAGTTTGCTCTCGTATTATTATTATGACTTTATTCTTGTATTGTAAAAAAAAAAAAGGATCTTAGTTCGGCCGTAATACTCCATCATAATTGCTTTACTTACCTACTGTATGTCGCCTTTTTTGTTTTTGTTTTGTTTTTTACGAACCTCTTCACCTCTCCTGATATTTCAAAACATATGAGCCTGTATCCTCCATCAGCTCTGTTCACATCAGTGTTAGGCAGCCTGTTGATTAATTTGAACACTGCTGCCACCTAGTGACCGGAAGCGTATTTTTAATCAGTCAGGTAAGAATAAAGACAATATAATAAAGCCCTCCTGCTTCTCACGCAGGTACTTGTTTAATATATAGATGGGTGTTTTTGAGCGCTTAAAGGACATGATTTTATTAATAAATAAATAAACAAAAGTCCTTTTCCTTCCTCTTTGCAATTATGCTCTACTTTGTGTTGGTCAAACATGTCAAATCCTTCTAAAACATGTTGACGTTCATACTTGAAGAAATTCAAGGAATGAGACTACGCCTTCAGGGGTCACTGTATATTTCTCAAGATCTCTGATGTGCTGCAGCTTTTCTCGTCGGGGACGGTGCAGCTTACGACTACGTCGCGGGCCGAGTTTGGCAACTTCGACGTAAAGACGGTCATCCAGGAAATCAAGAGAGGCAAAAGAATGGTGGGAACATTCATGCAAAGTCAGGTTTTTGAGTTTGAAGCTGACTGCTTTGCCTGACTTACCTTACGTATTTGGGTTTTTTTTTGTTTTTCTTTTCTTTTCCAGAAATGCACACTGTGCAGTCAGCTGGGTGCTACTATTGGGTGTGAAATTAAAGCCTGTGTGAAGACCTACCACTACCACTGTGGGCTACAGGACAAGGCAAAGTACATAGAAAACATGGCCCGCGGCATTTACAAGTGAGCTCAACATGAACTGCAACAGCAAACGCGTCGAATGTTTCGCGTTTGAATTTTCTGTAAAATTATCAAGAGAAATTTCTGAGTGTCTTCCTCGTGAATGCAGAGTTCAGATATAGAAGGGTAAATTTCTAAACGAAGGCTGATTCTTTTCACGTTTTGACCGCATTATATCGGCTTATATCCGTCAGCGTAATTTTAAAAACCAAATACGAAAATTATTTCTTGCAAAACTCGTTACTTTTTTTTTTTTTTTTCATAAACTGGATCTTGATGTCACTTTTCCCCCCAAAACTTCCCAAAATCTGCATCAGCGCAAGCCAAATTGATTTCAGAAGGCGTGCACAGCTATAAGTCCTGAATGCAGATTCAAATACTACAGGTAGTTTTACAACAATTCTGGGTTTTTGGGTTTTTTTTGTCACTTTAATAAGTGTCCTAAATTAATAAAAAAAAAGGATCTGAAAGCAGCTTGAATGTATTTCATACCAAATGTAAATTGCTGATATCTGTATGAGTCTTCCTGATGTAGCTCTGTATGGTTTTTGGTTACTAATTATAGTTAGTACTTACATAGTGCACAGTGAACAAGTTTAGAGCTTTAAAACCACTTGGCCTCATCCGCACCTGGTTTTCAGATATGTTTATTTCCATTTTATTGTAAAGCAAAAACAGTAGGCACTGCAAATATAAGATTAAAATGGTTCAAACCACTTCTGCTTGCCTGATGATAATCAGCATTTCAATGGTAGTTAATGAAACTTGAAGTATCGTTGTCTTTTCTTTTCTTTTTTATTTAAACGGAGCGCTTTTTTTTTTTTTTTTGTGCTTCCGTTTTGTTCTCAGACTCTACTGTAAGAACCACAGCGGCAACGAGGAGCGGGACGAGGAGGACGAGGAGCGAGAGAACCGCAGCAGAGAGAGGGCAGCGATCGACCACGGAGGAACACCGGCGACGCAAGTAAACGGCAACTAGGTGGGGCTGCACCCAAGGCGCTGCTCTACAACAGCAGAACGTCTTCTGGGATTTTGTTCCCTCAAAAATAGCAAGTCACACCCAGAGTGACGTGTATGAAGTGTTTGTTTTTGTTGTTTTTGTTGACTGTGAGTTACAGCTGCCGAACGAATGTGTGAAGTCATTCTTGAAAGGGAAACATCACCATCATGGGTTAAGGAGAAGAACTGGATTTGTTCCTTGGTGGTCCAAAAATCTGCTTTTCTGATTAAAGTAAAGTTTGCATTTCATTTGGAAACAAAGATTCCAGAGTCTGGAGAGGAGGAAGCAGCGAGGCAACAGATCCATGTTGCTTGAAATCCAGTGTGAAATTTCCACAGTCGGCGATGATGTGGTGTCCTAGTGTTGGTCCACTCTGCTTTGTGACGTTCAGACAGTTTACTACAATTAAACCATAAATGTCAAAGATGCCTACCTGTCATTTTTTAATTTCTATTTTCCATCTCATCATTTCTTTCTTCTTTTTTCCAGTATTTTGATTTGTGTTGTGTTTTTTTAAAGCGTCTTACATCTGGGCGGCATGGCCGAAAATATCCCGACATATCAGGCAGTGTCGATAATTATTCAATAGTTTTTTTTTTTGTTTGTTTTAAATATCCTAACCAGACTGGTCATGTGATCTTTCAAGCTGCTGTACTCATTTTCTCCTTTCTATTTACACTGTTGTTCTTTTATATTTTTAAGCAGTTCTGAGGCAATTGGCAAAAACTTGAAATTGCTGCTGCGCCGTTTACGGAACAGGTTGCTAGGTAACCAAAGAGTGAGTGAGTGAGTTGGTTGATCCGACCAACCTTTCTTAGCTAACTGAGAGGTTGAGCGGCTAAAGATTTTCTTCAGCCTACATCCCCCAGAATTCTTTTTTTTTTGACTTTTTGTTTTGTTTTTGCTTTATTCTTAAACTTGTTAAATTTTTATCTATTTGCTGTGTTTTCTCTTGAAGTGTGTTTTTGACTTCTTTGTATAATCGATCAAATTTTATTTGTACGGCACATTTCGGCAGCGAGGCATTTCAAAGTGCTTTACATCACAACACAAAAACACAGACATGCAACATGAAATCAACAATCAAAACATCACATTAAGTCATGTGCCATCATTAAACTCGTAATTGATTACGTTTCGAATACAACTAAACAGCTGGGTTTTTAGTCGAGATTTAAAGGCACTCAGCGTTTCAGTTGTTTTATAGTTTTCTGGAAGGTGCGTAGAAGCTGAATGCTGCTTCTCCTCGTTTGTTTTTTTCCCCCCTTCTAATTAAAATAAGTTGCTAACGTGATATTTTGTCTGTCCTTACAGGTTTGCAACGTGGAGAGAAGATGAACGTTTTTATACTAAATTTTAGCCGACTCACACAGTCATGGTCCAGGAGTTCCCTTTGGCCTCCCACGTGATTTTTCTTTTCCTTTTTTTTTTGTTTTTTTTTTTGTTTTTTTAAATACATTTCCCAGTAAAAAGACATAAGGTTTCAACGTGCACCAGATGTCGTCCTCATGAGAACCTGCCTGGGGTTGGCTGGGTACTTATTGCAGATCAGTGTCGCCCTGTTGAACACTGGACCTTCAGAGCGGGATGAAAAGCATTGGGCTAATCTTTCCCCAGATTCGTCATCATGGGGTGCAGATTAAAGGCATTAGCATGAACAGACGGACTGTCACTTTTTGCCCTCTCCTGCGCGCTCTCGTCCCCAGATCACACGAACCACACTCATGGAAAGCAGAGACTCCTTCCTGCCTCCGTTGGACTCACTTTTAAGGGGTCTGTTTGTTACTAGTCTTTCTGAAGTTGTGCAGTTTGATTACCTTGTTTCTGATACCATGTCTTAAGTACTCTTCATGTTAGCCTTTCTTTCTTGATAATGTAATATTTTGCTACTGTACTCCCGATCATTAGTACTTTTGAATATCCGGATTTCAGACAGCGATGAGCTTTGCCAGCATGCACTTGGATTTTCCCACTGTTAAAGGTGGTGTTTATTTTTGTTTTGTTTTGTTTTGTTTGTTTGTTTTTTTTATCTGGTTGCTAAAGAGCAGCGTAGAGCTCTTTAGGGGAAGGCGGGTGGACCTTGTTTTGGTGTACTGTTTACTTGTAACTCAAATGTATTCATGGAAGATTGGAATAGAAAATATTTTGTTTTACACATTGTCGGCTGAGCCGTGTCCTCATTTTCCATCTCTCGTACAGTTTCCTGGGAAAATGGCAGCTGCACCACCATATTTCTGTACGTTACAGTAGTGTAGCTATTTCTCACATCCCAAATGTGAAAGCTAAACAGATGAGAGTTTATACTGTCCCACTTTTTACACTGCGTTCCTCGACTTTTGATAAATCAGTGGGAGCATTCTATATAGTTATATATAGTTAGCACAAATCGTTTTTATGGTTATATTCACAAGGCTTTTCTGCAAGGTCCTAAACAAATCCAAATCTTTAGTTTCATTATCTTCATTTTAGGCAGTAAAAAATTTTAATTATACCCAAATCTTCCACACCAGTCCTTAAAGGTGACAGATATGTGTTTTTGAACAGGTTATGATTGGTCTATTGGCTACACAAAACATGTTCATCACATTTTTTTGTACAAAACAATTCTTAGATAATGAGAATGAGATGTTTTAGAGTGTCTTGTCACTTTAAATCCAAATAAGCTGCTCAACGTTTGCACTCGCTCGTGAAAATGTCTGCAAACAGATGCACAACTTGTACAACCGCGCGTCATTGAAAAGCAAAAGCAGAGCCTCCTGCGCAACCAACAGGCATGCAGCAAGTGGTTTCTGAATGGTAAGTCGACAACAGAACTCGTCTTTTCCAGCAGCCGTTGTGCAGTGGTAAAGTCAGCTGACCAAATGTGCTGGAGTTCTGCTGGGATCGCTCGGTGACTCCACAAACAGAAGTTTGTTTTTTTTTTTCTGGAGAGCTATATAACAGACTGAGGAGGTAATTCAACCATTTAGAAAAGCTGAGATTGAGCAGGGACACAGCTAAAATGTGTTTTTATATTTTCCATGCACACCTCTGGTTTTAATTGAATTGTATTTACTGAATTCCTTCTCGGAACCAGCGGTGAAAATTGTATTAAACGATTAAATCATCAAAGAAAAAAAAAAAAAAAAAACCCTCAATAACTTTGACATCATATATCATGGATACACAGGAAAAATCTCTGTGGAAGAAAAAGACTCAATCGAGTTGGTAAACATTGCAACTATCTAATTCCAAGTGACGAAATTGCACAATTAAAGAAACTACCTCCAGTTACACTTATAACGTTGGTACTAAACTGGTTAGATATTTTCAGTTTCAGCCAGGAGGGTCGTCAGTTTCAAGTCGCAAATGAAAAAGTTTCGAAATACAATCAAATCAAATGTTTGCGCTGATTTGAAACGGTAAATGCGACTTTTTAGTGGTCGCTGTGTAGGTCGTGGACTTTAAGCTGACACATTAAAGCTGAGGCAGCTGTTCAGTACAGGTAAAGCTTTTGACCATTTTTAAGAAAGATCTGCAATAAACTCCCAATTATTAGCACAAAAAAAGTGCAGGGGTTTGGTGATTTTGCATGAATTTACACAATCATTGTCAAGAAACTGGAGGGACTGATTGATACAATTTGACAGTAAGCAGGTAAAAACTGCACTGATTTGACTAATATGTAAGCACACTAAGTGTTTAGTGTTGAATCTATAATTGAATCTAATTAAAAATAAACTTTGTGTTTTAACTTAATTCCTACGTGTGTTTCTTGTTTATTCTGGGTCTGAGTCTTATCTGCTTCTAAAAGGATTATTACTATTACTAAGTGATAGTAATGTTAGTAACTATTAGTAATAGTATTAATTACTAGTATTAATAGTAATACTATTTCTTAGTAATAACTATGTAATAGTTCTTACAAAATATGTTGATTTCCCAGCTTTCAAATATGTTCATTTCGTCTATGGATTATGTTTGCAGTGGGATTTTTAGAGGAAAAGTTTTAACCGCGTATGTAATCCGGTCAGACGAATCAAAATTGCAATCGATTTAAAACCACTTCTACGATTTTACACATGAAAGCAACTCGGAAATCTGGTGACCTCGCGCAGCTGGAAAGTCAAAGCGGCCCCTCCCCAACCTCGCCGCAGAGGGGGGCGGGGCCGAGCCTTTTTCTTCACACGTGATTGGCTGGCGGGGCTCCTGCGCAGGCCCGGTAGCAGAGCGACAGAGAAGCTCCGGAAAGACACGAGCTCTGTTACGGTTCGCTCACCTCCATGTGTGTCTGACGAGCCTGTGAAACTAACCCGAGCATAAAATAGTTGTCTTCTCTAGCAGAAGACCGAGGTTTAGCATTTAGCATCTTAACGCTGGGGGACCGACGCTGACATGGCGGCATCGAGCTCCTGTGTTGTGGTGAGTTCTTCCCTCCAGTGAAACAGGAGACGGTCGGTGTTCGGGTGTTACCGCCGTTTGAGCCCCGGGGAGTAACACGCTGTTCTGAGACTCCGAGTTCACTGAATGTGCACTGCATTGTACCATTTAACGCTCTGTTTTTTTTTTTTTCATTTTCAACCCTTAAAAGCGTGGCCTGCGGCTGGGAACAGGCACGCGCTGTCCACGTTCAGCGCAGTGACGTAGATAGGATATGGCTCGTGGTAAACTCAGAACAAAACGTGTGGGCTGCTGCGCTTGTCTGCAGCTGTAATTGTGCAATTACACAATTATTTAGAGTTAATTACACAGCCGATATGGTTACGTTTACTAGCAGGGGAACGTGCTAAAGAAAGACTTTGTTTAGTAGTCAAGTATTTGCAGTTGGTTCATAATTAGGATTATTTACCGAGGTATTGTAATTATTAATTTGCAGTGGCATTCTCGCGTTTTCACCGCAAATAAAGGGAATCCAGACAATTGTTTCTGACTTCAACGCGTCTAATACCGCTTATTTTAAGTCTCTCTATAGTTTCTCAACAGTCATTATGTCAGCGAGTTGATCAACACGCAGCATACTGACTTCTGATTGGAGGAAAACTATGAACACACTGACTTCTGGGGCATTGGACGGGAGGCACGTCCACCCTGGAAACCTTTAGACACACATCACAGGGTAACCAAAGGAAAAACAACTTCACTCGCACGTCTTCATACCTTAAAGCTGGAGATGCACCAAAGAAGTCCTCCAGAGATCACAATCGACTTCTTTGATCATCTCAGTTTGTTGATCAGCTGGTAAAATACAGAGAATCTGACATTTTTATTTTGCCCCTGCTCATTAAATGTGTCAAAATTAAGACCTAGATGCATGAACCGTGATGCCGTTTCCTGAGTGAAAATCGGGATACATGCAAGGAACGATGGATAACAGGATGATTTTGTTCTTCTTTTTTTTTATTATTGCATAAAAAAACACATAGCAACACACTTGTTTTCTTTGTGTGAGGAAAATTACACAGGAAAAGCATGACTGGTGCATTTTACTTAACACCCATTTATTTTCAAGCAAGACATTTTTTTCTGCTTTTTTCTTTATTGTTTTTACCGCTGTTTTGTAAATCACTTCATCCAGCACAACTAAAGAGAAAAATGCTGAACTCTGAGCTGAAGCATAATGGATATTTAGGTACTTTTAAGTTTATCTTATTAAACGGGTTAAAAAGAAGAAAACATGTTTATGTGAAGTCTTTGTATAAACAGATAAGTACAAATATCACAATTTCATTGTATTTACAAAAACTGTCTAACGTGAAATATAATTTTAAAAAATCAAGAACGAGTCAATATTTGGAACATTAGTTATAATGTTAACAGTTTAGAAATATTTTTAACTATCCATTGAATGATGCGTGTCTCATTAATTTTGTCCCGTACGATTAATTAAGCCTAAAAGTTTTTTCTTTTTAGTTTTCGCATCGTAACTGTCCATATTGTCGTGACTGGAAATATCCCAAAATTGCCACAGTTTGTATGTAAACAGTAAAAAAGTTCAGAAGGCGTCCTTTTCCAGACTGACCTGCAACAAGTAGGGGAGGGGCAGTTCTCTCTGGCATCTTGTTACCACGATTTTACCTGACGGTTGCGGCATAACGGACAGCATTATCAATGCTGAAGCCAGAATATATTAAATCCTTGCAGGGTTTCCCAAGGTGTATTATAAGCCTGGCGGGCCACCAGGCTTTACGTGTGCCCCCACCAGGTTTAGCATTGGTTATTTAGTTTAGTTTTTTTTTTAATTGTTGCCTTTTAGAAGACTTTAAAGTTGGTGTTTGGGTGTTAATTGTCCAGTTTTCCAATAATGTACAACTATCAAGTGATATTTTTAAATTTCATGTCAACTTTAAACTTTTTTTAACTCAAAAACATGGCATGAATGACTGCCCTAGCAAGTTTTCTGGGGTATCTGGGGTTTTCCCCGCCTTGGTATAGTTACATAAACATAAAAATCCAGCTAATACTGTGGTAGTGCTCTGAGCTTGAGATATTTAAACTCGTACGCCCCTTTGGTTAAATCAGGGCTGTTTTTTGTCTTTGAACGTTTGCTTCAGGCTAAACTCTATTAAGGATGCTACAGACCAGAAATGCGTTCACCATGCAGTGTTTATTGCGCCGTGGGTGTAGTTTTATTTTCAGAGCACAAGGTCCTGCCGTGTGGGACGAGACCGTTCGGTAATATTTGATTTGCGGCGCTGTGACGAGCCCCATGCTGGAAAAAAGTCAAACAAATATCCAGTTCTCTGTTTTCCAAGAAATGGCCGACGCAGGTCAGGTTGTGATTAGTGCTGGAAAGGAAAACAGAACCACTGGTTGAACAGCAAGTTTGCTTTGACTCTGGAGACACAGGAGTTTTTCTCTGCCACACCAGATTTAAAATAGCACCATGTTTCTCAGTATAATCACAATCTTAAAGTTTTTTTTGCTCCTGTGACCTCAGATCAATGATTGTAGAAATAATCTCAGATCATGTGACCATCAGAACATCTGGGTTTATCAGTCGTTATTTTTTGTAGCTGAAGGGGTTTAATCCAAATAAGTTCTGCAGTCGTCGGAGTTTAGCACGCACCATCTGGTCTACTTGGATATGCTGATATGCTCTAAAGATTTCCACTTCCACGCTGCGTCTCTGCAGAACCGCATCCCACCATTCCCACACTCGCCTCCCAATGTCACACGATTCCAATTATTCTGACTACCAGTTGACCCCCGTCAGGAAATTACATTTTCTAAAATGTAACTGGAAAAGGATTGAAGCATCATAGAAATTTTCAGAGAATATGGCAAAACTGTTGACGTGTTTTTCTCTGGGACAAAGTGTGTTCTCAAAGGTAAACCCTCAGCAGGTAGAAGGATGTCTAGAAATGTAAAGCCCTCTTTCTGAGCGCCGTGGGTGGGGGATCGCGGTTACTTGCTAATCTTTAACAAACGGCTCATGTCCTCCATTTAGTGATGGATGAACTGTCTGAGTTGTAAAAAAGAAGGTTGTACTGCCCTCTGTCTGGTGGATTATCGTTATAGGTTAACAACTTCCAAGATTTGAAGCATTTCTTAGATTTTTTTTTTTGTTTGTTTGTTTGTTTCCAGATTAGCGATGAGGAGCAGGGTTACGACTTGGATCTTTTCTGTATACCCAAGCACTACGCTGCCGCCTTGGAGAAGGTTTATATTCCTCACGGACTCATCTTGGACAGGTGGGTCACCTTGTTCATAACGACACAAAACAAGTTAGTGAAAGCGGTAAATTACAAGGTCAACAAAATTTGGCTGCTCTGTTTAAATAGTGGATTAGATTATAACCCCTTTTGCATAGAACAAGAACACAGAGCATCTTTAAAGGGTTTGTTGTTTCCAATAGTTGACAACCTCCCCATAACTTAAATACAAAATGTCTTGTAATTTTATACATACCACATAAAGTTTTCTTACATTTTGTTATGAAGCTTTTGTAAACTTTCATGTATTTTGTTGGGATGTTAAGATGAACCAAGGTAGTGGGTAATTTAGAAGCAGAAGACAAATGGCACCTCTTTTTCAATAGTTTTAGAAATTTAGAAATGTTGTCATGTATTTGTACTTTGTCTTGTTTTATTCTTAATTAGCATCCTTAAAAAGTCTTACAATTGTGTTTCTAAAATTAAGGCCTGAAAATGTCAATTAAAAAATAAGATGGCCTTAAATTTTCTTATCTAATCTCATATATTCTACGTCTTTTTTTTTTTTGCTGGACTTTTCTGTCAGGGAAGTTTGTGGTTGAAACGTAACAAAACATTTCATTGCTTAAGAGGAGAGACTACTAAGGTGCAAATACAGTTTCTCATATCTTGTTAAGAAGATTTGTCTCCCTTTAGATAAGACAGCTGTGCCTTTTGGAGCAAGTTGAAAATAAAGAGGAATTTTGGCTGACGGTTGCACAAAACGGAGCTGATAAGCCTAACTGTGTTTCTGTCTCCCCCCTTCATTATCTCAGGACAGAGAGGCTGGCCAGGGAGATCATGAAAGAAATGGGGGGGCACCACATTGTGGCCCTTTGCGTTCTTAAGGGGGGTTACAAGTTTTTTGCAGACCTGCTGGACTACATCAAAGCCCTGAACAGGAACAGTGACCGCTCCATCCCCATGACAGTGGACTTCATTCGCCTCAAGAGTTACTGTGTAATGTATCGCTTCACCCTTTGTCAGCTGTTATTTTCATCTGTAGCAGCTCGAATCGTGATTGCAAACAGAACATGAGGTGTTTCTCCAGCTTATCTGTGGCCTGATCAAGGTCGCCCAGGGTTTCCCAGGAGGCTGCATGAAAACTGTGAGATTAAAATAAATTGAAGCATGAAAGAAAACCTCACAATCAAAATTACACGTTTTCATTTGGGAAAAAAAAAACAAAGAACATCTCCAACATAAACCCACTTATCCCTTGTGCCGACTAATTCAAATTAACCATTGTCATTTAGGATTTACACATTCTGTGTCGTAAAGTAATTCAGATGATAGCAAGCGTAAAACATTAACACTGACATTGCAGATCTCACTCTTCTAGAAATTCATATGAATCTACAGAATTTTATATGGTTGTAGTGATTTATTAAAGGGTCCATTTTTTTTTTACCATTTAAGTATCGTTATTATTATTCTGTGTTCCTCTTTTTTATTTTTATCATGGGTTATCTTTAAATTATGTCCTGTATTCAAAGGGTTGCAAACTGAAGCAGGTTCAAATTAAATTCTACTTTGTTATAAATGAGTATTTCCTTATCCTACCTTACCACATTGTTTTGAGGCAACAGATTGGATTGCTATTTGCCAGCCCCAAGAACTTCAATTTACTTCATGTATTTTAACAATTCTCTTTAACTAAGTTACAACATTCATGTTTTATCAACATACTGGATAAAATTTTAAACAATTTCAACCTCGACAAGCACTGATTTTTGCTTGTACTTGCAGCTTCTGTGACAGCATGGTGACTCTGCTTCCTTACAGAACGACCAGTCAACCGGGGAAATCAAAGTGATCGGAGGAGACGATCTGTCAACTCTGACAGGAAAGGTCAGTATGGAGAAGAGAGTATTGTTAGCACTTATGGCACTGCCCAGGATTATTGTTACCATTTTTAATTGTACAACACAATGCATGTGTTTATGGCCTTTAGACATTTTCCCACTGTCTCGCAATCAAACCACAAATTTCATCCTGATACCTGATCACATTTCTCAAGTGAGAATATCAATAGAACAAACCTTTGTATATTTTATTTGGATTTTGCGTGAAGCGCATGGAAAGGATCAAGTAATTGTGTGGTGAAGAGAAAAATCTACAGGGTCTTCTTTAGTTTTGTTGTACAAATGCGCATTTGTATAATTTGCCCCCATCAACTCTTAGACTGAAATTGTGAACTGTGATTTTTGTCTCACATCAGTATTGAGTGTATATTTGTGCTGCTTATAGAGTAATTCTGACACAAGTGTCCACAAATTAGTAAATCTGGTGAAAGAGGTGGATGCATTTCAAGAATCTATTTCAAATGACAAATTTGCTTGAAATGTTCACCACTTTAATCCATGTAACTTTTGTATGCTTCCACATTTTCACTGATTCCACTTGTAGTAAGTAGTACCCCATTGCCACAACAAATTGATACGGACACAAATTATGTGATTAAATATTAACGTTCTCTTCTTCTCTTTTGCACAGAACGTCCTAATCGTGGAGGTATCGTCTTTTTTTCTCCTCTCATCTTGTGATAAAGCAAAGCGTCTCTTTGATCCCACCTTTATAAGTTCCTCTCATGGTTTGTCTTCAGGATATAATTGACACAGGCAAGACTATGAAGACGTTATTGCAGCTTCTCCAACAGTACAATCCCAAAATGGTTAAAGTAGCAAGGTACCTGAACAACGTCCTTTTAATACCAACACGTGTAAATTGTGCAGCAGTTTCTTCTTTCTATTGATTGGTGCTTTGCTCTTAGTTTGCTGGTGAAGAGAACACAGAGGAGTGTCGGCTACCGACCGGACTGTAAGTGACTTTCTCCACGCAGCTGCTAAAGTTTGGAAATTTGAGGATTTGCTGTAGAGTGCCACGACACTGATTAGTTAATTTTCCCAACATTAAGGACTGTCTGGGCGCGAAGATCGCAAACAACAGAGTGATTAATAATGAAAGTCGGCTCCAATCGCTGTGTATACCATTGTTAGACATGAAGTAAGATCACTATGATGTTGATGATTAGGGACAAAAGCAAAATGCCTTTTGAAGACAGTGACTGATATGTTCTGTTCATGGACTGAAAGGCCGCTCAGAGGAGAAGGAGCCATTTATTTCAAAAGTAAGACCAAAAAAAAAAAACCCAAAACAAACTAGCTTACGGTTTAGAAATGTAAAGTCTTGAAGTTTTGCGGTCACTTCCTGCAGCCAATAAAACTGAAGGTTTTGACCATAAGAAGCATCATTACATTTGGAGGTAAAAGAGCCAGGAAGTACAGGACGGTTTATACCAAAACCTTTGACCCAAGTCAGACAGTTTAAAGCAAACAAACACTGAAGGATTGTGTTTGTTTGGATTAGAAGTTCAGAGAAATCTTACATTATTCTGCGTTCTTAACAGAACAGTGTGATTATATGTGATGGGAGATGATACTCTACCCCATAAACCTGTAGGTCCCTGGTCTCCACGGCGACACTACTTTGTACTGATTGACATTCGCATCAATATTTGAGGTCAGGATGATGAGTGCGAGCGACTCAGGAAATTAATCTCACAGCTGGCTTGGGAATGCCAGGATGTCCTTGGAAAACCTGGAAAACAGGAGAGGATTGTGGATTTCTTTAAGATTGTAGATTTTTTAAAAATATATATTTTCAGCTTTATGTTGTGCTGACATCATTAATTGTCAGTTTCATGTTATTGCAGTTTATTTAAATGTCGTAAACCTTGCAGACCTTTTGTAAAACTGCAAACATATGAGTGAGAGGGAGCGCAGCTCACATATTTACACCCTGAATTCACTTCAGCTGACTCTCTGAGATTTACTCATGTAAACAGACGTTCAGATGGTTTATGGGTTTACAAATACAATATTTTCATTGTTTTTTCTAAAATCAGTTCATCTAAACCATGTTTAATTTGTGGGTTTTTTTTGTTGTTTTTTTTTTGTTAAATTGTACATGAAAAACTTTCAATAAAGTGTCAATTGTTATACGATCCACAGTTGAGAAAACTGTTTTCCTCTTCTTCTTTTTTTTTGCTGTAGTTGTAGGATTTGAGGTCCCTGATAAATTTGTGGTGGGATACGCGTTAGACTACAACGAGTACTTCAGAGATCTGAACGTGAGTATTATATGAAAGTAAACAAGAGGAGCCATGTGGCTTCGTTTGTGTTAAAAATAAGAAACGTGTTTGATATGCTTCAATGTTTAAGGTCCTGTTTTTTTCCATTTCAGCACATCTGCGTGATTAGTGAAACAGGGAAGGAGAAGTACAAGGCATGAGAAGCACTTCGGTACACTTTTTTTAAAAATGTATGGTTAGTTGTTTTTTTTTCCCCCTTTGCAATTCATTTTGTATTTGATTATTTCATGTTGTGTCATAATGAATGCTGAGCCTGCTCAGGGTCCCAGAGGATACACCGAGGAGGTTCTGTTTCCATCGCCGCGCACCTGCACATGATTGCCTTAAGATAGAAACGAGCCCACCGCAAATTAATATGACGCTTTTATGTTCCCACGCTGACATTTTTTAATGTTTTTTTTTTTTTTTTTAATTGAGTAATTTATTCAGGGAAATGCTGCTAGCGTAAATGTTAACAATTGAGCTAGCAAAAGATTTTCAGCCTCCTATTTTAAATGAAAGAAAAAAAAGAAACCTTCTGAAGCCATTTGGTTTGCGCTCACACAGAGAACAAAATATTTCTGGAACATTTTCCTTGGACAAAACCTGAACTCTTCTTTGGTACATGCATACGTGCAAAGACTTTCTTTGAAATCTTTCTTGTTGTAATGATTCCTAAATGTTTGCTGTTGTCCCCAACGGACATGCTAAAGATTAAGTATCCCTCTGTTGGACTGTAAAATTCTTCTCCATATACTCCCATTAATCCTTTTACTTTTTTTTTTCTTTTTTAATAGACAGGGAGCCTTTAAAATTACAAAGCATCCTCAGTTTACAGGTGAAAAATGATGAGTTGTACTTGTTTGGTTCACGTCACAATAAATGCTGCAGTCCTGAACATTTCCGCACAGACAATTAAATGTTTTCACCCCTCCTGTGACTCGTGCACTTCTGTACAAGAGTTATAGTTTCTAATTACATAGTCAAAATGTGCGTAAATGCTACAATTGCATGTCTTCAGTCAGAGGCATCCGTTGAACAACTGAAACAAAGGCTGCTGCAGGACACCTTCACTTAAAAAAAAAACAAAAACTTTATTGAGAGTTTTAACATTTATTCCCCTTTGGATACATTTTAGAAGTTTTTCAAAGGTCCCAAGCATTTTTTTATTTTAATTTTTTTGCAAAACAGTATTACTGTTGTGCTGGAATCTTGACACTATGTGACTGTTATATTTCAGAAACATCAGTAAGAGTAAATGAAGCTGGGTAAAGGGTTTGTGTGAAGAAGCATTGCCCAAACACACACCTGCAGTTTTTCTTTTTAAACGTCTCACGTTTTATATTGAAAGACGTTTATTTGAAAAAAAAATGTTTCTTTTACCTAATTTTGCTCTTTTTGCACTTGTGTCATGTTAATTATTTTAATTTCCCACATTTTTCTCGGTCCATCTGATGATGTCATTTTTAAACATTAAACGATTATGTTCTGATCATGTTAGGAATGAATGATTGTTGTTTTACCTCCCATCTCTTTGAGCTGCTCGCATGCGTGCGCGCACACGTGAGTTTAAAGTCATTACTTAGGCCGTCTTTAGCTCGTATCTTAGGACGAGGCTTAGAAAAGGAACCGGAAGTTGTTGTCCTGGGCTGTTTTCTGTGTTTCCCATGTGGAAGCAGCATGACGATGGACCTGCGCTATAGCGGTAAATTGTTTCTCTGTTGTTCCAAAACAAAGTTATCACTTATTTAGCCTTAATAAATTGGACTGATGATATTAACTCTGCTTTTTTTTTTTAAATTAATTTTTATGAGGTTTTTCCATGAATGTTAATCCCTCTTTGTGAAATATCTGAAGTTTTACATCTTTTTCTTTAGGATAAAAAGGCACTAAAAACCTATGATATAAACAGAAACGTTCCGTAAGTAGGAAATAAATAAAAATACATCCTAATTTGGATTATTTCTGGATAATTGTGGGATAATTAGTCATCGGTCAGTTTTGATTGTGTCTCTGTTGTGTTCGTATTCTAAATAGTTTAAAGAGATGCTTTCAGTGCATCTTAAACATGCAGTAAATCATGGATTTTCAATCAGTGTTTTGCACCAAACAGTTAATAATAATAAACACGTTTTCACTGAGGCTCCGTACGTAAGAGCCATATGAATGAAATAAGTAATTATTGATATGACAGCAGCACACGGCTTTGACACCTAGTGGTGGGTGTGTCGATGTGGGCGTGACTGTTACTGAGTCTGATTGGGAAGATCACTATCCTGCTGGCTTGGTGTGTGTGGGGAAGCGGTGAGCGCAGCGGTCAGTCCTTGCAAAGTTTGGAGCCTGATAATCAAAATGCATTAAATCGATAATTGAGACAGAACAAAGAAATGGTTTGGAGTTGATTGATACACGGACAGATGAGATTCCGTGCGGCCCTCTACTACCATTAGTTTGCCGTGTTTTATAATAATAAAACCTGTTCATTATTATTAAGTCTTTGGTGCAAAAAACTGATTGAAAATCGATTTATTTACTGCATGTTTATGTCTGTTAATGTTGAGATGGAGCTTCACATGAAAGCAGCCCTTTAAACCATTCAGACTACGAACAGAGACACAATCAAAACTGACAGATGACTGATTACCCCGGGATAGATATTTCACAAAGATGTATTAACATTCATGGAAAAACCTCATATAACCTTATATTAAGCAGAAAGTATGGCGGCCGCCGTAAGAAAGGCTTACAGTATTCAATTATGCCGCATAATTGATCAGTACAGTATTGCGCGGGAACGCAAAAGAAAAAAATTCCCCATGTCCCCCAGGGGGCTCCGTATCTAACGTTCAATTCACAGTGATGCTCTACTTTGTTGGTTTACTATCAACATAAAGTAGGAGGCGGTATTTAGTTAAAATGTAACAAAACGTAGAAAGATAACGCGCCTGCTTAAAAAACAAACAAACTTTGAAACAATAAAATTAGTTTATCAATTCTCCAGCTATTGACAAAAGCATAGAGTTTTATTGTATTTTTGTACAATTATTAGCTACATAAATGGGGGTATAAAAAAAAAGTATTTATTATTTTCAGCCGACAGTATTTGCTGTCAAAGAGGTCTTGTGCGAAATTTGGTTCCCCTGTGAAAATCTGTTCCCCCTGCGTCGGGAGCGCGCATCGCAGCCCGAGAGGCGAGTCTGGCCATTTTTGCCCGCGCTTCTGATCAATTTCTTGGTAAAACAAGTCATAATCATGTCAAGGTTGTAAAATTCAGTTTCAGTTGCCTGAAATAATCTGTTCCTCCTCCATAACATGGGAACAACTTAATTCACCAATAGGTCTTTAACTGTGCCTCTTCCTTTCATCATCAACAACAAATCCTGTGCTTTTTGGTGACATTTGCTCTTCATCTTTAAGTTTCAGAGTTTGAAACATTGTCAAATAAAGAGCAAATGTCACCAAAATCCCAGGATTTGTTGTTGATTCAGAGAATAAGCACAGTTCAAGACTTGTTGGTGAATTAATTTGTCCCCGTGTTATGGAGGGGGAACAGATTATTTCAGGCAATTGAAAGTGAATCTTAAAACCTCGATGTGATTATATGACTTGTTTTACCATGAAATTGATCAGAAGCGCCGTGAAAATGGCCAGATCCGCCTCTCTGGCTGCAATGCGCGCTCCCGACGCAGGGGGAGCAGATTTTCACAGGGGAACCGAATTTCGCGCAAGAACCGCACCCACCGGACCTCAGCTCTGCAAACAGAAAAACAAAACAATTAATAAATGCCACAACCTAATGCAAGAACAACAATGTTAGCCCAAATAAATAAACAATTAGATAAAGAATCAAAAGGGCTGGAACAAAAAATAAAAGAAAATATAGGTTAAAACTGGACGCGCCGATGCCGCACCGCAAACATCGGTGTTTGCAAACATCCGTCCATCGATCCATCCGTCGATCCATCCGTCCGTTGATCCGTCCGTCCATCGATCCATCAGTCGATCCATCCGTCCGTTGATCCGTCCGTCCATCGAACAATCCGTCGATCCATCAGTCGATCCATCCGTCCGTTGATCCGTCCGTCCATCGATCCATCCGTCCGTTGATCCGTCCGTCGATCCATCCGTCGATCCATCAGTCGAACCATCCGTCCGTCCATCGATCCATCCGTCGATCCATCCGTCCGTCGATCCATCCGTCGATCCATCCGTCCGTTGATCCGTTTGTCGATCCATCCGTCGATCCATCCGTCGACCCATCCGTGCGTTGATCCGTCCGTCCAACGTCCGGACGTCCGTCCGGCCGTCCGTCCATCCGTCCGTCCGTTTAATTGGGGCGGGACCGCCACCACTGTCCGAACTTTACTGATGAACGCGCAGAATTCCGGGAGACAAAAGAGCAGCAATGGTCCGAATATGGGGGAGACCTATGAAAGTTAATTAGTCCGCATTTAAAACAAAGCTGCAACAAACTAGAGCCCACAATGAGCGTTAATTCTTACCTGCCGATCCACACAATCACCGCGCGCTCACAAAATGAGGAAGAGGAGGAGAGTAGCACAGTGGCGTTTTACCGACGAGCACACTTAAATTTAGATTTTTGGAAAAATATCAGCTGTAGTGCAGGGAGAGAGAACGTCTACCATAGAAAACTACAGCAGCATGCACCACACTTGGCGATTTGTTGCCATTTACGGCAAAGACGCAAAGCCACACAGCGGGAGCTCGAGGAGGACATGTGTCCGACTGGACTCAGTGGCTTCTTATATACCACGCCCACCGTCCGTCCATCGATCCATCCGTCCGTCGATCCATCCGTCCGTTGATCCATCCGTCTGTTGATCCGTCCATCCATCGTCCTGCCGTCCATCCATCCGTCCGTCCGTCCGTCCGTCCATCCATCCGTCCGTAGTCTTCCGCTTATCCGGGGTCGGGTCGCAGGGGTAGCAGCTTCAGAAGGGAGGCCCAGACTTCCCTCTCCCCAGCCACTTCTTCCAGCTCCTCCGGGGAACCCCAAAGCGTTCCCAGTCCAGCTGAGAGACATAGTCCCTCCAGCTTCTCCTGGGTCTTCCTCGGGGCCTCCTCCTGGTAGGACTACCCGAAACACCTCCTGAGGGAGGCATCCATGAGGCATCCTGACCAGATACCGGAGCCATCTCAACTGGCTGTGGAGGAGCAGCGGTTCTAGTCTGAGTCCCTCCCGGATGACCGAGCTTCTCACCCTATCTCTAAGGGAGAGCCCAGACACCCTGCAGAGAAAACCCATTTCGGCCGCTTGTATTCGAGATCTCGTTCTTTCGGTCATGACCCAAAGCTCATGACCATAGATGAGGGTAGGAACATAGATCGACCTGTAAATCGAGAGCTTCGCTGTTTGGCTCAGCTCTCTCTTCACCACGACGGTCCGGTACAGCGCCCGCTTCACGGCAGACGCTGCGCCAATCCGCCTGTCGATCTCCCGCTCCTTTCTTCCCTCATTCGTGAACAAGATCCCGATACTTGAACTCCTCCAGTTGGGGCAGGACATCGCCATCGACCCGGTAAAAGGCTCTCTACCCTTTTCCGGCTCAAGACGATGGTCTCGGACTTGGAGGCACTGATTCTCATCCCGGCCGCTTCACACTCAGCTGTGAACCGCTCCAGCGAGAGCTGCAGATCACGTCCTGGTGGAGCCAATAGGACCACATCATCCGCAAAAAGCAGAGATGCGATCCTAAGTCCACCAAAACGGATCCCCTCAACACCTTGGCTGCGCCTAGAAATTCTGTCCATGAAAGTGATGAACAGAATCACTGAGAAAGGGCAGCCCTGGCGGAGTCCAACTCTCACTGGAAACGAGCCCGACTAACTGGCAGCAATGCGGACCAGACTCTGACACCGGTCGTACAGGGACCTGACAGCCCGTATGAAAGGGCCCGGTACCCCATACTCCCGGAGAACCCCCCACAGGGCTTCCTGAAGGACATGGTCGGCCGCCTTCTCCAAGTCCACAAAAATATGGAGACCGGTTGGGCGAACTCCCATGCTCCCTCCAGGACCCTGCTGAGGGTGTAGAGCTGGTCCAGTGTTCCACGACCAGGACGAAAACCACAGTGCTCTTCCAGAATCCGAGGTCCACTGTCCGACGGACTCTCCCCTCCAAAACTCTTCCTCCCTCAACCCAGACCCGCTCTCTCCGTCTTCAGAGAGTCGGGCATGTTTTAAAATATCCAGGATGGGACCCAGTATCTCAGTGTCCCAGACTGGTACATGTTAATAAAAACATGCCCGACCCTCTGAAATATTGTTGTTTTTACTTCTACTGGGATGACTTCGTCCCTCTCCTCTCGTTGCTCCTGCCGTGTTTTGATGCGGTTAATTTTTACTCGCAAAGCTACGATTTCTTGATTTAATCCATCGTTTTCCGCCTCAAGCCAGGTCCGATGTTTCTGACGCTCTTTCTGCGAGTCCATCAGCTGCTGTCGCTTTCGATAGGTCTCATCGTTGAGCTCCGCGTTTTTCTGACAGGCATGATAAAAATCTTCTTTTAAAGAGTTAATCTCTCCTCTTACTTCCTCCACTTCGTCGTTTAGATCCTGAATCCTTCTTTTGTATTCCCTATTTATGTCTGACAGAATTTGATTTTCGGCGATTAAGACTGAGACGTTGGACGTGCAGCTGGTTAGACGCTCCAACCTCAGCCTGAGGTTTTCTACCGTCTCCTTTAACTGGATGTTCTCGAGACTCAGCTGCTCGTGGTTACTTTGTAGCTCCCTAATCGTCGCAAATAAAATGTTGCTCTCAGCCATCATTAACCCTGTGCGAAAAGTAGTCAAACTGCAAATGAATTTCTCTGTAGAATCTTGGAAGATAGAGACAGTCACTGTGACGTCACAGAGAGTGACATCACAGGGTCACATCAAAGCCACAAGAAGTCTGTTGCGTTTGGTGGAGGGGGAGGGGCCCGGAGGTTAGGAGGATTTTTTTAAACTTTATTCGCAGACACTGTATGACGACAGAGTGAAACATTTGTTATGCTTCAAGAAAACCAAATACAGATAAACAATATTCAAGAAAAAGCTAAGGGGCTTCGGTTCCCAACTGCACATTCAAAGCAGTACATATTTCAATTGTTTTAATAGCTACTTTTTGTCAGAGCTTTGATATAAAACTTAACTTCATTGTAAAATGCAGCAAGGCATTGCTTTCCCTACCCGGGAACAATGAATATGATATTTATCTAGTGACTGTGTATTAATAATTGTTCATTGCTGACATAAGAGGATGGAAGCTGCTGATAGCAGGTTTCACAAATGAAGACTTCCTGAAAAGATGAGAGTGTAGATTTTCTGGTAAATCCTGTTCTAATGTAAAATCTGACAGATTACTGGATTAAGGACATTTCTATTACATTATTTGCTATCACACATAACAATTTTTGAGAATTAGGAAACAGTTGCTCTTTATTCTCCAAAGTTATGGGGGGAGGAGAGAATGAATATTTCAGCTGCCTCAAATAATCTGTTCCCCCTAAATAATATAGGAACAATTTAATTTAGCAGAAAGTCTTTAACTGTGCTTTGGAGACATTTGCTCTTCATTTCTCAAAGGTAAGCGGCCTTGGGATTTAAACTATCTTTCCATAGCTGCTTTATATTAAAGTCTTGTAAGGATAAATATCAAAAATAGGTTTCAAAATGTAATTTATTCACCATTTTACAACATACATGAACTAGCACAACACACCAAACTCTGAAACTTAAAGATAAAGAGCAAATGTCACCAAAATCACAGGATTTGTTGTTGATGAAGAGAAGAATAAGCACAGTTAAAGACTTTCTGGTAAATGAATTTGTTCCTATGTTTTGCAGGGGGAACGGATTATTTCAGGCAGCTAAAATATTTGGTTCCCCGATCATAACTTCAATTTAATAACTTAATTTAACTTTGTCAAATTAAGAGCAAATGCTACCAAACTTACATGATTTATTGTTGATGATGAAAGGAATAAGCACAGTTAAAGACTTGTTGGTGTATTAATTTGTTCCCACTTTATTTAGGGGGAACAGATTATTTGAGGCAGCTGAAATATCCATTCTCTCCTCCCCCCATAACTTTGGAGAATAAAGAGCAACTGTTTCCTAATTCTCAAAAATTGTTATGTGTGATAGCAAATAATATAATAGAAATGTCCTTAATCCAGTAATCTGTCCGATTTTACATTAGAACAGGATTTACCAGAAAATCTCATCTTTTCAGGAAGTCTTCATTTGTGTACCCTGCTATCAGCAGCTTCCATCCTCTTATGTCAGCAATGAACAATTATTAATACACAGTACGTGTTGGAAAACTGTGTTTGGTGACTGACTTTTATTTCTGTTGGGCTTAAGTGGCAAAAGTTGGAGAAAGATCTATTGTTTTGGCGTTTAAAATAACACACAAAAAACGTAAAAACACCTCTTTTATTTTATTATTTTACTATTTTACAATTTTGTAAACAACAGCTGCCGATTAAACTGAATTTTACAACCTTGATATGATTATATGACTTGTTTTACCATGAAATCGATCAGAAGCGCCGTGAAAATGGCCAGATCCGCCTCTCTGGCTGCAATGCGCGCTCCCAACGCAGGGGGAGCAGTTTTTCACAGGGGAACCGAATTTCGCGCAAGACCTGCAAATGGAGCCGTCTCATTGGACAGCTGTGCTCGAGTTGAAAGGGGCGTGAAGTTTCGTGCTAACACCTAGCCTCAATGTAATCATCTGTTGGGACTGGTTCATTCTCGGCGGCACATACCGAGTAGAAACTATATCAGTTGTGCTGCTGCTTCTAAGAGCAATATTCTTAGTAGACCGAATCTAGTTAGTTCTGTGAGCCGCAGTGGTCAGCAGGTTGGCGGAAGAAAACAGCGTTTAGAGGAATAAGTGATGGCACTAAAATGCTAACGTTGCTAGTTAGCTCCTCCGGCTACCTAGCTCAACCATCTGGGTAGCGAAAATGAGTGGAACACTAGCTGAGCTGCGCTAGCTAGGAGGTATGATAATCTTTTCATAGCAGCGTCGTTCCCTTTAAAGCTGACCAAATTGGACTTACAGGAGCATTAAAGCCGCACATAAACCAACTATTGGGTCAGGATGGCTAAACCTGGCTCCTGTTAGGAGGCAAAGTGTGGTTATAACTTGGTTCTTCGCTGAGACCCTGCCGCCTCGCACCAGCAGACTTAACGGGTCAGCAGCTAGCAGCTACCGGGCATTGTGTAGTATGTAGCCACGGCATGCTAAGCATCCATCTGGGAAGTTTTTGACTGCTCATAACGTCACGGGCCGAATTTGAACAGCGTAACTATATGCAATAAGGCGCATAAAAACACTGCCATGGTTAGAAACCGTTGTTAACTTGTCACGTTGGAGAAGGGGCCCCGCACGTCACTCCGGGTCGTCTAACATTGTGCTAGTTGGCTCGGCTTATGTCGCCCCAGTTTGATCGATTTGGCCGAAATTAATTTCAATCATGTAAAAGCCGGGGCAAAAGCTCGAGGGTCAGTAATGTAGCTTCACTGAGCTGGGCCGCCATTTCAGGTTCATGAGTCCGTGACGGGGCAGCATAGTAGAAGCAGAATGAACAACTCCGGAGTCATGCCACAAGAAAAGATGGAGCTGGACCTGGAAATCCCAGCTGCTTTAGTCCAAAGCGATGGACACCTGAGGAGATCAAACAGTGCACCCATGATTAACGGATTGAGGTTCTGCAATAGTTTCTTTCTTTTTTTGTGTGTGTTCTTTCTCCCTCCTCCACCTAAATTGCACATCTTTCATTGAATGAGTTTTTCCTCTTTCCAACACAACACCAGTTGACATGACCACTTTGGCACCAAGGCTGACGTTTTGTTTTGTCATTGCAGCGATAACGCTCAAGTCTTCCAGAGAGAGGTCCTACGTTGCCGCAGGAACAGCACTACGGTCGTCAACAGACCCAACATGGTACGTTTCTGCAACTTGGGTCACGTTGCTGCCAATGCAAGCCTGAATCCCACAGCAATATGTGTTCCTGCTGTGCTACAGGTCCCTTCATCTCCCATCCGCGTGCCCAGCACCAGGCTTCACCAGATAAAACAAGTAAGTGTCTATTTATATATATATATGTCACCACTGTTGACTTCTTTAATGAAAAGACTTTGCTTTTTAGTAGCAGAGGAGTTTCTCTCTGTTGTTTGTAGACATCATGCTGCTTTGTAAAACTAGATTCTTGTCCCAGCTGGACTTAGTTTGCCACTTGAGGTCGTAAGCTCTGAGTCTGGCAGCAGCGAAGTCTGAAGACTGCATTTAAATGTACAAAATCTCCTTTATTTCAATAGTAGAACTGACTTTTGTCGCCACTGCTTTTCTTGTTCATCTTTCCAGGAAGAGGGAGTCGACTTGATGAACAGAGAAACTGCTCATGAGCGGTACGACCCCGTCAGACGAAGACGTCATTCTCGCGTGGCACGCTTACAAACCCGACTTACGTATTTTTGTCCACACAGGGGAGTTCAAGTCGCCATGCAGATGAGCCAATCTTGGGAGGAAAGCCTTAGTCTGGTAAAACAACAACTTTAATCTTTGTGGTTGATCTGCTCTTGTTGTTGGGGGGGCATTCCTCAGCGTCAGCAGCAGCTGTATCTGTGTGATGCAGGCATGCTTTGGCCCAAGGCCACTTTTCGTCCTCGCTGTATGAATGTGGCGAGGACGAGTATAAAGCATGCTAGATGAACTTTTGGGAGTTAACAGGGCCACCAGTCTTTCAAGTCCAGGCTGAGTCGGTAGTATAATACTCTCACAGTCTTTGATTTTTTTTATTTTTTTTTTAACTTACAAATCCCTGGGATGTGTTTGGTCGTTCTGCATCAGGGATTTTACTCACTTTCAGCGTCCGGTGCTGTTTGTGTCCGCAGAGCGACAACGACATGGAGAAGTCTTCGTCTCCGAAGCGGATCGACTTTGTACCCGTGTCGCCTGCTCCGTCCCCGACCAGAGGAATAGGAAAAAAGGTGCGCAGGATCTACTGCGACGCCTCTTTGTCTTCACCTTTTAAAACGCAAAATGTCTCGATGGTTTGAAAGGAAACAGTTAGCAGACCTCTGATGACCTCATCACCATGTCTTTTTTTTTGTGTGTGTTTCTTTCCCCGTCTCCTCAAGCAGCAGTGTTTCTCTCCTTCGCTACAAATACTTGTCAGCAGCAACGGTCTAACGCCCAGCCCGATACCCAGCCCAACGCGCCGGTTTAGGTCAGTATGTGTTTTTGGAGTTGCAACTATCGTTAATTTTTTCTGTTTCTTTTTCTCAAATCCAGAGTTGTCCAAACTTTTTGTCATGCGGGCCAAATAAACCAAACCAAAACCAAAAAAAACCTACTAAAATCAAGCACATACATTAGTCTTTTTATTTAAGTAAAAGGAAGGTTATTCATAGTACATCCAAAACCCAGAAGGGATTTTGAAAGTTTGCTGTGTTTAAAAGCAAGCCGTCCAGTTTTCAACAAATCAATTCACAGTTCTAAGAGCAGGACTCTAGTCACTTTCTTTCGAAATACTTGCTACCTTTAGCCAAGCTTAATAAAATATGCAAAAGCTGATTTGGATGCAGCAGAGTCGACCTTCCAGTCAAAATCTCCAGATAAAACGTGACTCTACTTATTGTATGAGTTTGGTTCTGAAAAGACGAAGACTTAATATTTTCCATTGCAAGAAAATTGTCAGTATTAATTTTACACCGATTAAAAACTGAAAAAGTTTGATAAACAAATCTAAATCTTTCCTGAACTTTAGTTGGGGGACTACAAAAAATTAATCAGCCCAAGGGCCACAAATGGCCCCCGAGCCGCACTTTGGACACCCAACTGCTAGTCTATATGGTGTCAAAACTTTCCCTACAAACTCAGAAACACAAGATGACAATAAAATAAAAAGATTTATGATTATACATTTCCTAAGGATCAGTTAAACCAGCGTTGTATTTGCAATGCAGCATTTTCCAGATATTCACTCAAATTTTCGATGGTGGAAGGTCTCCTTACCATAACCCTAATCTTTGGCTCGTTCTACTGATTATTACAGAGCAAGAGCTGTCTTCTAAAGAGTCTTTGTGTGTAAATATGTCTTATATTCTTTGGCTTTGAATGAAGGTGACCAACAAGAATGACTAAATCTCGATTTGGCAGATTTATCAATCTTTGGCGTCGCTTTTATTAAAAGTTCAAGGTGAATGTTTGTGCTCGACCGTATAGATTGGAATCGATCCAGCATGACATTCAAGTTTTCAATTCTTGTTTCTGATCATCTTAAAATGCATTTTCCGAAAGCTCTTGTCTTGACAAGTGAATTTCTCAAAATATCCTATCTTGAATAAACACGTCTTCTGACGGAATCTGTAACGTAAACGAAGCTGCCGACTTCCTAAACGCCGGTCAGAAATCTGCTTAACGCTCGACGCTTCTGCTCTCTTCAGCCGACGGAGTCAAAGTCCGATCAACTGCATCCGAGCCAGCATCCTCGGCCCGATGAAGCGCAAAGGTGAGACCCGTCTCCTGTGCCTTTTCGTAAGAATCAAAACATTTGGTCCAAGTTTGACTTTGCAGTTCCGATGATTTTCTGCTTGGATCTGAGTGTGTTGATTTTTTTTTTTTTTTTTCAAAGCTGACTTTCTCGACGCATACGGAGAAAAATCAACATTTTGCGTTGTTTAAAATTGGAAATTGCTTAGGAAAAGATTTGATTTGAAAGAGGTTTAAATTTATGTTTGTTGACTACTTTGTCTTTATAGCTAAAGATCTTTGTGAAAATACAGGGGAGATGGAGACGGAAAGCCAGCCGAAGAGACTCTTCCAGGGAACCACCACCATGCTGTCGTCTGACGTGTCCAACCTGTCAGACCTGAGCTCCTGGTAAGGGACAGACGTCACGCGGTTTGGTAGGGGGGGGGGAAATACAAAATAAAAATAAAATCATCTTTCTGTTTGAGGAGATTACATTAAAACTTAGATTTAGTTTGGGCTAAAATCAGCAGATTGACTCGGGTAGTGTAGGTTTGGGAATGGAGCAAAACAGAAATAAGCTGCACAAAAAGTTTGAGATTCTCTTTGGTTTTTTTTTTTTTAATCTTAAATTCTGGTAACAAATCAGACCAATAAATAGTGTCATTTCATGCATTTTAAACATTTCTAAAACTGGTGACAAGTGAATTCAGTTGACATTTATTTTATCTCTACATATTTTATGTCTATCTCTATAACTGCTTATGTCGTATGCGTCAAACTCGAGGTCCGAGGGCTAAACGTGGCCCGCCATAGCTTTTTATGTGGCCCTTTAGACTCCAGATCACATCAGTAAGTCCCTCCAGTTTTTCACAATTCTGCAAAATTCACACAAAACCAACAACGCCCCACATTTCTTCTGATTTTACTGCATTTTTTCCTCAAAATTGGTTAAAAATAAATAAATTAATTAAAAACAAATGACTGCTGCCTCAACCTTGCTTCATGTCAAGTTAACGCGGCGATTAATACAATGTCACACTTAGCCTCGGATATTAGCACAAAATGCACAAAACTTCCTTCCAAATATTTCTAAATTAGCACCATAACATCTGTGATTTTGATTGCAAAAAAAATTAAAAATCACAAAATCCTGGAGGGACTGATTAGTGTGAAAAGATGATCGATGTTTAATTTTGAGATACTTTTATTGAATGCTGAAACAAATGGCTGTTTACTAGTATTTTAACAGTTTAATGCCCTTTAAGAACATTCAGATTTTTGATATGACCCACAACGAACATGAGTTTGACAGCTTATGTCATATATATGACATATATATTTGGGTATCGGAGGTTACGTTTGAAACCCTCAAAAAATCTAGAGATAGAATAACTTGTGCTTTTTAGTACATAACTGTGAGTAAAAAAGCACAGCAAGTCTAGAGGCGTTTCTTCGGTTTTAGTTAACTTGGTTGTCTTCCTCTCTTTTAGCCACTCTCCAGACTTACTGGACGGGAGTCTCAGCAGCATCGGCTCCTCCACGGATTCCCCGGGAAAGATGGAGGGCGTGTCCCCTTCGTCGTCCAGCAACTCGCCCTTCACCTCCCTGCAGGATTTGTCCCCGAAGTGACCGACAGTGGCGGCCACCGTCTTGTGCGTTTCGGGGGAAAAAACTGCGTCTTCCTCAATCCGATTGATCCCATTTTGGCCCGCATCTAGTTTACATGGACCTTTTTTTGTTTTTTTTGTTTCCATATTTGCCTCCGTACCACTGTTGTCATGGCTACTCTCTCGGAGGCAGTAGACGGGTTCAGGTTGAGGAATCTAAAGCCACACATCTGTTTGGGTATCGGAGGTTACGTCTGAGCGACACTGACTGAAGACACTGTGAGCACTGTGAGGTGGTGCCCGGCTGCTGAATGGTGTGGCGTATTACCGGCTTTGCCGCCATTTTGTCCCACACGTCCCCAATCACCTCAGAAAGATGCCGAGTACTGGACAAAAAGACTGATCCTGTTTTAGTGCTGGAAAGCTTCGTCCCATATGTACACAGTCTGCAGATAATTTTTTTTTTTTTGTGTAAGAAAAGATTTAACTTATTGTTTTCCTGCTTTGTTTTGTAAGTATGTACATATGAATCTAGTATGATATGTATAGTTTTACATTCGGCTGTGAGGTGACTGTAGGCACACGTTTTCTGGGGTACAGCTACGAAGAATCCCTCTTCTGTTTCCGTTTGGAGAAGACTTTCACAATATTTTTGATGATAGACTGTGAACTGTGGTGACCTTTTCTGGGGGGCAGATTCTTAGTTCTTATTTGCTGCGACCGTAACAACCCAGACGGAGTGAGCGACGCACCGAGCAGGAAATCGTGAATGAAAACCTGTTAATTTCTGGTAGTCTTTCAACACTAAGAGGTTCCTGTGTATCTTGTGGCTTTTGTAGATATAGAAAGTGTTAAAGATTACCCCCCCCCCCCGTTCTTCAGGCAAAGTGTTTATTTATGAAGATTTATGGACAATATATATATACATATATATATAATTGAATGTTGATGGGTTTTGTCTTCAATCGGATAAAACTGACTGCTAAAAAGAAAACAGAACCATCCCATTGGGAATGAAGAGACTGCTGTTGCTGCCATGTTTTAGGTGCGCTGCACAGGATGCTCATCCTTGCTACGCCCCAGCCTGTGTCCCAGTCTTAAGCAGGAAAGATGTAAAAGTTTTTTTTTTTTGTTTTTTTTTGTTCTGAGGAAGAACAAACTGCAGAGATTCGAGCCTGCACTGTGATATTTTGCACCAAAATGTAACCGTTGGGTTCTCCTGGGTCTGTGTCCGTACTCCCCTGTGTTTACGCTTCCTCAGCCTCCATTGCTCTGCCACCTTAAATGTTCATGTACAAAATGAATTGATTGTAAATCATTTCATGTAAGTGTTCCCTTTTAATTTAAAGGAAGGTTTGGTTTCAGATCTTTTACTGAATGACTTTGTTTTAACTCTATTCTGGGAATTAATTTTTCTTTTTTTTTGGTGGTGTTTATTGTGTAACGCCGCCTTTGATTCGCTGGCCACATTGATTGAATTATATAGCAAAAAGAATTCAAATGCAACTCCAATCAAGAGTCACTGTGGGGAGAAAGGATTTCCAGTAGCAGTCAGTCTTCCATTGGCTTGGAAGAAACCTCTGACTGAAGACTGTTGGTATGTGACCTGTGACAACATGCTAGCCACTTCATATCCAGACAGCAGAGATATTTCACAGATGAAACAGTTCATACTGCTAATCAAGCAAAGGAGGAAAAATGGATGTTTTTTTTTTCTTGGATTGTCTTCCTGTAACATCTGCAGCTGGGGTTTTTGTTTTCATTTTATTTATTTTTTTTTAAATACAGTATAAATCCAAAGATGATTTGTTTTTGTTTCTATGGAAACCCTTTTTCTGTGTTAATATTTTTCGGGTAGTTAATCTGCTGAAAGACCAAATTAAGACTCATTTTTAGTTCACTGGAAGAGACTGGGTTTTTATTCAAAACCTGGGACTTCAGATTTTGCGAGCTCACACACTCGCAACAAGATTCAGAGCCTGCGGAGGACAAAAAGGCCCACAGCATCACAGATCCTCCACCTTGCTTAATGTTGGGGATGTTTTCCCACTTACTCAGAATTTGACATCAAGCCAGCTGGAGTGTTGAAGTCCAAACTTCATCTCATGTGACCAAAGTTCCAGCAGAGGTAAGCAAGCTAAAAATTTGTGATGGATTAAAATAAATGTACTTGAATTAAAGATTTCTCAATATTGAATTATATTTATTACTAAAATGTAAGATTATTTATTTTCATCCCATTAGAAAAGCAGCTTATTTACCTAAAGCTCCGGTAGATGAATTAAGTTTTAGAAGAAATATTACAAGTTGAAAGAGACGAGCAAATGTAAACATTTCCATTAAGTGGAGTTTGTTTGTTTAGGACTGCTGGACTGAATAGTCAGTGCAGTTGTATTTATGTGAGACTTTTGAGAGTCATCATGCTTTTTGATTGGAACTACTAGCACTAGAGCGTAGCTATATTAAGACGTTATTAAAGATGAGCTTCAATGACACATCAAACTCTTTGGTGGAATGTAAAACGTATCTCAAGGGTTTGTTTTCGTGGGAGATAAGAGCAGCCACATGCACTTGAACGCATCGTCTATGAAAGCTTCCAAACATCAATATGACGACAGTTACAGGAGCATATGACGTTTTAATGGCTTAATGTACACGTTTGCATGTAGATTTCTTCACACTCAAGTTAACCATATTGAGTCACACAATGGCAATAAAATTACGAAGAATGCATGATGGTCCAGGCGACGTCGAAGCGCCTCGCGTCTCTTCCCCGGCTCGGAGGCGGCGTCTGCTCAGCAAGAGTTCCCATAGATCTTCCCGTTTTTTTTTTTTTTTTGTTTTGTTTTTTTGTAACAGCCCAGAAAACATTATGCATATGAAACCACTGTACTAAAATGTATTTGTCAGCGGATGGAGTTATGGGGCTCCACCAGAGCGCTGAGAGCTCTGCTCGTTGAAGTCGTGCCTCTGGTTGGACAATGTTCTCTTCATCGTTTAAAACTGTTTATCCTCGTCCTTTCAGCACAATGCACTTCATGTACGGAGGATGACCATAGTCAGAAGACCTGGAAAATAAACAAACAGAAAAATGTTTACTGCAACACTTAGAAAAGGTTTACAAAGAATCCATTTTATTTTTCGCTTTGGTTGTGTGTGTTATTTCTGTTTATTTTTTGGTTGCATTTTAATTAAAATGTTTTCCACGTTCAGTGTTAAGTGTGTTTTGTCATTTTTTTTTTTTTTTCAAAATTAAAGTTTAACAATCTTTGTGAGAACAAACTTGCACTGTTATGTCATTATCAACATATTATGTGAAAATGGTCTCAAACCAATAACATTATCGTTTATCGCAATAATTACTGGCACAACTTATCATAACAGACCGATATGTAAAAATTAAAAAGATGTATTTCTTCCCTTATTGTAGTGAGCAATTCTTAAAACAAAGTCAAAATGATGGCAAAGTTGACTGGCATTTGCAATTTGAGTAGGTTACCATAGTTAGCGCTGTTAGCATTACAGAAATCTCAGTCTCTGTGCGCACGCTGTCCTTCAACTCATTTTTCAGAAAAAATATCTTATCAATTTCTCTGATTTAGTGAGTGTTTTTACAGCCTTACCAAGAACATAAGCAGCTACCAGTTTCTTGTTAACACTTAAGTGGAGGTAGACAGGCACAGTGGATTCTTGCTCCCCCAGCGTTGGAAGCATCAGGGCGATCATGCACACGAGTCCCAGCAGCACTGTGAGCAGACTGGGTCCTCCGGCAACGGGACGGCTCTCTGTGAATATAGGAAGCAGCATCAGAATGAATGCCGTGCATCGCTTGCCACAATTTACCTGGAATATTGAAGATTATAATTTTAGAAATGTCCTGCAGCTCGGAAATATTATTAGACAGCAGACAAAATAATTTTGCGCATTTCTGCAATTCGAGGTTTTAGAACATTGGAGAAATCAAAAACATCAGATATCTGAAAGGTGAAAAATATTTTTTTAGGTGTGGTAGCTTTACTTTTGTGCTGCTATTCCTTACTTTCACAGACAGATTTCTATCTAGGTTTGTGTATCAGTTCAATGTTGCCTTTATGCTTGGAACCATAGACAACATTTCTGTCTTTGAGCAAAAGTTCAGTGTTAAAATACACAGTTCAAAGACAGAGACAGGGACATCTAGAGACAGATGAGGCTGAGAGATTGGGGGAAAAGCTGCAATTCTTTCTTTCCATTGCACCCTTGATATTATATCAGAGCATTTACTCAATATGTGGTATTAATTTGTCCGATACATATTTCAAAGTCTGAGTGGATGCATGGAAAATTCTTCGATGAGTACATGTTTTAAAAACTTACTACAAAAATGTTTTTATGCCCCTCGATGATTGAAAGCACCGAGAAGTGGTTTCGTTGTTCTCTGGCTCCATCCAGTGGTGGCACGTCGCAACTGCCGCTTACCTGTCTGAAACGCAGTCTGCTCAAAAAACTCGCTGTCGGCAAACTGCTCCTTAATCCGGCGCTCCTCGTCTTGGGTCCTGGCGCCGGACGGCTCCTGCGAGGCCGAGGGACGGAGCGTGGCGGTCACCTCTTTGCGACCCAGCGCCTTCCGCTGACTTTGCTCCGACACCTGCAGTCGGAACTTGTCGTACACGCCATAGTGGCACGGCCGGACGTCTCTGTGTCGGATTACTCTGCGCAGACGTGTACAAATTTGACTTTAATCGTCTTATTTACTTTTTTTGCTTGACATAACAGAAATAAGGGCTCAGACGGAGAGACACGAGTTTACACTTACATGTCAACGCAACACTGCGGCTTGACGGCTCCCGTGGAATCAACCACGGTGTACTTGTTTGGCGCCGTGCACAGCACTGAAAATTGGGGTCGGGAGGGAATTCATTAAAATGAACACTTTCAATAACTTCTTTCATATGCCAAAAGAAAGAAATATATCGACTATTTGTCCCCTACCTTTGAATTTGAGCGCGAACTCATAGGGATTGTAGAGGGTGAGCACCTGCTTATGAGATGACTGCTCATCCGCGTAGAAGACGAGCTCGGTCGGGAACACGAACACAGGAAGGTTTCCCTCCGCTAGCTGGTGCTGCTGCATTGGCTCCAGCTGAGCTCTGCCCCCTCCCTGTCCACTCTCTGACCGGGCCCCCCCAGTCTTCTCAAGCAACTACCCAACGGTGGAAACACCCCCCCAACCCCAGACGAACGCAGGACAAGCCGGCACCGCTCTCAGCTCCTCAGGGCCATGACGCGCGCCTGCGAAGAGCCACACACACCAGAGAGTTATTAAAGACTTACTAACAGGAACCGTAAATAAAACGGATTGTGAAGTTTCTGTAGATAGAGCTGCCGTTCAGAAAACATAATCCAAATGGAACGTATCGGGCTCATGTTGATCTATCAAGTGCAAGTGACTGATGGATTATTTGCTGATTACTACGGGCTTATTGGTGACCAAGATCAGAGCTTTTCTGGATAGCAGCGCTATCTGTGCAAGACATTAAATTAATACAGATATTAAAGTTATTTATACTAACTGTATCTTACCCAGAAAAACGTATTTGCCTAAGTAGAGATGCACCATTTAAATGGGCACAGCCTGACATCAGCTAGTTTTTCCTTCATTCACCAAAAATTGAAAAACAAATAATCACCATGTTTGTTTATTTGTTTTTTTCTGGAATGTAATGGAAATTTTAACTTTTGACTTTTTTTTTTAAACTTACATGCACTTAATAGTTGATCACTGGGTAAAATAAATCAAGAGTGTCTGCTAGGCATGAACCAAGTGGTGTAACTTGGAGTCTTTCCCCAGCTGGTGGTATGTGGAGGTCATCTCGAGGAGTGGGAGTGGGGAGAGGAAGCGTGGTTTCAAAACAGAGGATAAATTTTGTTTCTGCCAGCGAGCAGCCGGAGCTTTGGGCAACATTACTTATGTGACATTGCTCTTCTTGCCAGGACAAGATTTAATAAAACTCTCAAAGACAAAAGGATTCAGTTCTTGTTATTTCAGTTCCATAACAGTTCAAGGCAATTACGTGCATGACTTGATTAAAAAATGGGAATGATGTGAAAATTTCTTCTTTTTTCTGCTTGATTCAAAGCTATAAAACATGGAAAAGAACCTGGGAAATTTAACCTATAATCATTTTTGCTCTTTATGTCTTATGGTTCTCTGAAAAAATCAAAATAGATCAAAATCTGATGAAGTGGGTCAGACCAGAAAGAAAACAGTGAAACAGTTTAGACAGGTTAGAGGCTGATCTTTTATACATTAACACACATCTGGAACAAAAGTCTTCACTTTAAATAAACTAGGTTTGGGGAAAAAATTACCTGAAAATACTTGGTAGGTAGTTATGTTATTCTGTTATTCTACTAAAAACGTGACGACAACACCTCAAATGTAAAGAATAAGAAAGATTTCCTGACATTTTTATGTCTATAAGGCAGTATGATTGAATAAAATGCTTCACGTAGTTCGACAAATACATTTCACACAAACGCAAGGTTTGTTGGGTAAAAAAAACAAAAAACCCCAACAACAACCAAAACAGCGTTGGTATGTGAGGTAACTCCCAATAAAAGCGTATGATGTCGGAGTATAACCCTTGAGACAGGTGGAGTTCGCGCGGCTCGTGGTCACGTGGCCCTCGGTCTGTTTACATGGTTACGCGGATGGAGCTCGCGGGCCGAGCCTAGTGTCGCAACATGTTTTATGTTGGCCGTAATTATAACCATGGAATCATGACGTTATTGGCAAATATATATATATTCTGGCAGGCTTTTCGATATGTGAATGTTTTTTTTTCATATCTAGTCGTATTTATGTTGGTTTTTATGCAGGGTACATAACCATAATATGCACAAATCCCCATTAAATTATTCCATAAGGGCTTACTCATAATTACGATATCGATATTTTACTTGTGGCGACTGTAAGCTAAAAGAAACGTCACCAAGTTTTGACCCTGCCATCGTTTGTAACATGTCTTTACACAGCATTATTGTGCCTCTGTTTACTAGCCTAGCGTTAGCCGGCTAGGCTATCTCCGGCTAACAGCAACTTAACATTGCGCTGCTGCTGTGTCATAACAGAGGAGGAAGCATATAGTCGTTTAAATTACACAAAAGGTAAGAACGGCACGTTACCTTGTTGTCAGCGTACGTTTATGAGGAAAAGACCAGGCACAACAGGCGTCTGTAATCCCACCCTGTTGTTGTCTCTCTTTTAGCCTTTTTTTCCCTTCTTTATGCTGCAGACGGCGCGGTGCATGCCGGGACGCAGGAGGGCAGCGGTAACGTGTTTATTATAATTTCATAACGTCTGAAAACGGTGGAAATCCCCTGTAACAACCGCAGCAAAAAAGAAATTTGACCTTTAATGGACAAAGTGTCACCTGAGATTCAGAGATCATTTGTTTTAGCGTTGGCAATTAGCCTACAGGACGTATTATGCTTTGAACTCTAGATAACAGATTTGTTGTGTTTCTTCTAGAGATGAATGACAAAAATATATGTCAGTCCAATTTAACAAAGACTTTCTGCAACAGTTTATGTCCGCTAAGCCTTAAGTGCACTATTTGTGGAGGTATAAATGTGCAAAAATTCTAAACAGTCACATATTTTCCAACTATTTCTAGTTTTTGTAAAATAAAATGGAACCTTAAATCGATAATTATATATCAATAATAATACTAATAATAATAGTGATAAAAGTAATAATTTAATTTAGCAAGCCAAACAAATCTGGTGTTTTCAACTCTACTATATATACTAAAATGTGAATTTAACATTTTTCTTGTAATTTAATGTTTGCCATTGCCCCTGGCAGACATTTATTAAAGCTGAGCCTGTTGCTCATTTGACGTCTTCTGTGGAGAAAACACGAGTGTTCTTGCTGCATTTTTTTAAACATCAGATACATTTTTATTTTTTTAATTTTATTTTTGCTTATTTGAGTGATGTACTTCCTGTCCCTGTCTGCTGGTCTCCGCAGCGTTAGAGTACGTTTTTATCCTCCGTTGCAATGTCATATAAACATGAGTTTAACATCGCATTCATGTTGCGAAATGTACTTCTCTCGTTGTGTTGTGGTATGTTTGCGGTCCTTCTGAAGCGCCTTGAACGCAGCACAAGAAGGGCAGAGAGCGGCTGTGTTATTGTACGAGGAGGCGGGATAAAGTGGGAACTGACAAGAAATGTTACTTCTTATTATGATCTCTGTATAAATACAACAAACTTTTTTGTTTTGTTTTTTCTGTTTTTTTTCTGTATTTCAGCTCAGGAAAACATTACTGGAGCGAACACATTTTACCAATAGTCTGTCAGTTCCACATATTGAACCTATTATTAATCGCAGAGTGCAAACCGTTACTACCTCTTTATATAATTATATTTACAGGGGGCGTGGCCAACAGAGCGGGGCTTGGCCAATGGGCTTGCAGTTTGGGGAGCGAGGCGTTCCATTCGGTTAGGAGCAGAAGTTGAACAGCGCGAGCTGTGAAACAGCCTCAGAAAGGCAGACACAGAGAGGGCAGATGCATCGGCCCTCTGCTGGAGGGGGGGGCTTATTATAACAAATATATATACACACATGAGTGAACTGTTTGGCTGCACGATAGCTCATATGTGGGTAACAGTTATTTTAGAAAAGCATACCACCGCGGCTTTACATTTAAAATGCCTATTCTAGTTTTTCTGTTAGACACGTCCGCCTCTATGAATCAGCGCACTTATTTGGGTACGACGTATCTGGACGTTGCTAAAGGCGCGGTTGAGATCTTTATGAAGGTAAAGATGGATTCTACCCGGATTTTTTCAGCAAGCTCGCACCTTTGGTGAGGTCAGGGCTCCTTGGCGAAAGTCGGTAAACATTAATGTATGCTGTTTTGGTTTTCTTTTTTGACAGCTGCGTGCCCGAGACCCGGCTAGTAGAGGCGACAGGTACATGCTAGTTACATTCGATGAGCCGCCATACGGAGTGAAGGTAATTAGCAAATGATACCATTTTTACACTTCCCAGTCGAACGTGTTTGTCTGTCAGTGAGACTTTATTTTCCTTCGAGTTCGCCGGGGGCGAAAAAACGGACAATTACAGCTCCAAACAGCCGCAGACCCGGAGCCGCACTGCATCCGAACATCCAGCGGACATTTTGCTTTTGTGTCGAGAAAACTCTCGGGCGTTGAGATGGAGGCGGGGAAATTTATTATCCCTTGTGACGTCACTCGTTTTTCACAGAACCGCACGCAGACTGGCCGAGGTCCCTGCCAATCATGTTTGACCCCGCCCCCTTCATCAAAGTTGCACTCCCATTGGCCGCTCCTGGATGAAAGTTGATAAGCCCCGTTCATCATGAGATTCTCTTTATGTTTGTACGACTTCGCTGGAACAGAATTATCATCATTCACATGATAATTATTTGTCAGACTGAAGCTGTGAGAGGCTTCCTGCATAGAAACCCCCGGTAATTGCTATACACAGAGAAAACAGGACATGCAACCTCCCAATCTCTGCAGCAGTTTCCCCGCTTCCTGCCATAAAAACAGATGTACTCATCCCTATTCTATTGACTTGTTTATGGCTTGGCACACATCTCAGAGTTTTTCCTACCCCTTAAAGCACAATCCCAAGTACGCACACAAGCCCCCAAATTACGTAATTTCCTTCAGTGGCTGTTCCATATTGTGGAATTCATCAGGCTGGCCTAACTTGTGTCTACAGGCTGCAGCGCCTTGCAAAATTATTCACTTCCCTTTCACTTTTACACATGCATTCTCAAGGTGATTTTGTAAAAGACCAAAACAAAGTGGTGAACAATTGTGTAGTGCAATACAAAGGTTGAATGAGTTTAAACTTTAATTTCCAGTTAAAAATGTGAAAAGTTTGGTGTGGATTAGTAATATTTGTTGTTTTTTTCTCTTCCTGTTTTACAAAATACAAACAATACTGAGCTCATCTGAATGTTAAGGATTCGAAATATATATTTATCTTTAACTTTGCATCATGTTTTAAGAAGTTTAACATCAGATTTTTGCTTTGTGCAAAATCTGATCTTTTGCACAAATCAGATTTTGTGCGATTTGTTTCACAAAACAAATCACCATAATTAATGTACACACAGAGCGTCTTCAAAGCCTTACAAGTGCAAAGCAAAAGTATATGAACCACAAACCTCTTTATTTGCTGAAGTGAAAGGAGAGCAATACGTGGTTTTCCACAGTTATAACAAATAAAAATCAGAAGTTTACAAAATGCATATACATATTCAACACCCCTAAATAAGGTCCAGCACAACCAAACAAGCTTAGCTGGATGTCTTTTTGAATAAAAACTGGCTTCTATGCAAATCTAAAGAAAAAAACCCCCAAAACAATAGCTAATCAGATTTATTTTTAAAAAGCTAAAAGACTGACAGGACCTTAAGGATTTATGATGACACTTTCTCAACTAGCAATATATTGATGCACAAACCCCATCTGCAGATTGTTTGAAAAGGCAATTATGCTTCACTATAACCAGAAACAATGCAAATGGTTCCGGTTGCCTTTTTCATCTTCTAAAATTGCATAAATTATATTGACCCCGACCTACTTCCTTTTAGGCTGCATGTATCACTGGTCTAATTGAATCTTAAAGTCTAACTTTATCCATGTGGTTTGTAGTTTTGGTTTTTAATAGAACATTTATGATGTTTAATTGTTTATCATTGTCCAGCACTAGCTCCGATCAAATATGCATGCGTTAGAGAGCGGCCTAGTCAAAGTCCAGGCTTACATGGACCTGTCGGTAACGAAAGAAAATGACTGAAATGACACTGTCTGCATCAACCTTTTTTTTTTTTTTTTTTTCCCACAGCAGAATAACTGTTTTTAGCTCATGTCCCCACAGTGGGAGTTTCACTGCTCGCAAGTGTGAAAACGGGTGCAAAACAGTGGCAGGTCGGTGCTGCAGCTTTTGCAGCAATTTGTAAATGCGGCCAATAGACAAACACTCGTGCATCACACACCTCGATCAAACAAACCAAGATGTGATTCTTGTCTCGTAAAGCCGTCCGCGGCGCTGCCGTCTGACAGGGCTTTCTCCCGTCTGTGCAGCGGGTCTTGAACTGCTCTTCCTTCCCCTCCCTCTGGCTGTTTGTGGCCCGCTCCGTGAGCTGCGCTGAGCTTCACAATGAAAAGATGAGGTGGTACTGATTGGGGCCGGTGTGTGATTGCACATTCACAGATGCAATAAATTGTTGATGTCGAGGAAGGGGGAGAGGGAGAGAGAGAGAGAGAGAGAGAGCCGAAGAAACAGGCTTGTGCAGAAATATTCTGTAGTCTGAATTATTGAGCACAGCGTTTCTTCTGATCTATACAGGATCGTCTGAAACGATTAATCGTGATGAACCCATTATTCAAATAATCGTCAAGCTAACATACTAATCAATTGATCGTTAAATGGACTAAAAAAAGGCAAATTGCTGACAAAAAATCCCCAACATATTCAGAGCAGTATTTAAGCCAAAACTCTCCAAAATATATATACATTTTGCACTTACGATGAAAACTCTTGTCTGTAATAATGTTTTACCCAAAACGCCTCAAATGCCACAGTTTTAGCTTCACTCAGTTCAGATTCACTAAAGAAATGTTTCGTTTTCTCAGTAAAAAAAAAAAAAAATTGAATTATTTGTTTGTACATTTGAACATATTTCTAATATTGTGGTTAAATGAAAAACCTGTATAATGTGCCAATTTTATTTATTTTTTTCTCTCGAATAGAGAGTCGATTATCAAAATAATTGTCACCTGCAGCCCGGGTGTTTGGTAACTTTAACGGATTCACTCTGAATGCATGACAGTTACTGTACGATCTCCTGATACTCATGTAGCTGTGTGCGCGTCCTACAAGAATCTGTTGCTGTTCACCTTTGAGTGTTCGCAGCCTCTTACCCTCCTTCTCTCTGCAGAGGAAGATGTAAGCTTGCAGGTCATCCTTAGATTAAGCATAAAGCTGCACCACTACAGCAGTTGACCCCGTAGATAAAAGTGGAAAAGCAGTTGCACACTCGCGCTCCCTCCTGTGGGAGTAAAAGTCTCCTGCAGAGGACGTTCAGCAGTGGGAAGTGTATTTCTGGATTCCTCTTGCGCTCAAACTAAACAGCCGTCTCTGAACGTCAGCATTCATCGGTTACGTTGTGTCTCTCAGAACCAACTTTACTTTCTCCCCCGGCCACCAAAAAAGGATCTGAATCATTCAATCGGTTTGATTTGCATGAGAACAAAACAGTTTTTTTTTTCCTTCTTCTTCTTTGTAATAACATAGCATGCATACGCGTGGGTGTGCGTCTATTTTAAGTCGGTAGATGTTTGCCGACTTTGGGCCTTTTCTCCGGCGCCTGTTTCTCTCAACCTGAACTCAGTCTGTTTGCGTTCCAGGCAGGCTGGAAGGAGAACCACGCTACCTTCATGTGCGAGCTGAAGAACCTGCAGGCGTCTGGGCTCACCACGCTCGGGCACGCGCTCCGCACAGCGTTCGACCTGCTCAACCTCAACCGCCTCGTCTCTGGCATTGACAACTACGGACAGGTATCGTAACAAGCCACGATCACCGAGCTTTGAGGCAGCATTTTTCATGTGGTTTTCGTTTTTACTTTTTTTGTTTTGCCTCCTGGTTGAATCATTGATCTGCTACTGTTCCATTTTTTTTCTCCATTTATGGAAAACAGACACAAGTGGACTTTGTTTCTAATCTGTTTTTGAAATGTTCTTGGGGGCATGCTGTGTTGCTTTTTGAGATAAGTTTGCCTTCTTCCTGTGACAAACGGGTTCTTGCTGAGTGATTTCTTGAATCTACAGGTCAAGAAATCACTTGACCTTTGACCTTTGACTGACCCAAAACATGAAAGTTTATCTGAGTTCATATTGGATTTAACGTACGATTATATATTCAGTTTGATTTGACCAGTTTCTTAACGTTAATAAAGAATTGATCATTTGAAAACTGTTTGTTGAATTTTCTCAGATTCTTATCATCTAATATTCGGATTTATTTAAAGCATTTAAGTGAGACAAAAAAAAAAAAAGGTGCAAAATGGCACATTTTGATTGCAACATTTTACATCACTGTAACTACAAATTCTTCTTACTCTCTTTAACTAACAAAATAAACTGACCTGAAGTAGTACAACGGTTAAGTACATAAGGATGAAACGGTTTGTTTCATCCTTATGAAAGGAACTGTGGAAGGTAGATTGGGACAAAATGGCAAAGCTGAGGTACAAAATGCAAGAAATATGATATGAAAGACGTTTTCGACTAATTTGAGCAAGATTTGTAGCATTATAGACAAAAAAAAAAGAACCTTTTGATCCTTTTAATACAAGCTAGTAAGATTTTTTTTGGGTCTTTTTCTTACTTTTTATTCACTCTTTTGTCTAAAAATAGCGAGGGGAAAATTGTCTTTTGGATGTTGCTTAATCCAATCAACATTCCCCCCTTTTTGTTATCTCGCTCTCTCCGCTAGAAGGCAGAAATGGATTAATACAGTCAGACAACTTCTGTACATCAGGAGTGTGTGAATCTGCTTAGGCATTCCCCATGTGTGTGAATTAGAGGAGACTGACCTCTGCTGCGCTGACCTCAACTGGTAGCACAAGGACATTGTGACACAGAGCAAAGATTAGCCACGGCTACAGAGGGCTCATGTTGGATATTACATGCTGATTTCTGTAAAGATTATGTTATTAGCTTAAGCCAGCAAGTGGAATCTCTTTTGCTCAGAACCCAGATTCTGATGTGGCGCATAAAGGCAGGAAAAGCAGAGTACTGAGCCTAAATTTTCTTGGCCTGGAACAATTAATCGTATTAATCACGATTAATTGATTATTTAAACAATTGTCAACTGATTTAGTAATCGATTAATTGTCAACTGGAGTATGTGGACTTCAAAAAAGACTATTTACTGACGGAACAACACACCCAAGCGACAAACATAAAAAAAAAAATAAATATATATATATATATATATATATATATATATATATATATATATATATATATATATATTATTATATATATATACGTATAAAAATTTTAAAAAACGCTTTGTAAATATTCTAAAGTGGCATAGTTTTCGCTTTGCCCGATTCAAATTATATAAAAACCTAAATCTCCCACTAAGCTTCTTTTGCTCTTTAGTTATTAATCGGTTAACAAAAAAAAAAATAATCAAAAAATAATCAATATCAACTCTTCATATGATCAAAATGTTGGTTTTCGTATTTAAAAATGGATTTGTATTCCTTTTTTATTTGCATATTTTAATGTGCCTCAAGTAATGCTTATGAATATTCAAGTGGTTAAATGAAAAATTTGTATAATGTGTAAGATAGTTTTTTTTGGTTTTTTTTTATACGACTAATCGATTAATGGTCCGAATGATCGATTACTGAAATAATCGTAAGTTGCAGCCCTAAAATGGACTCGCTGATCTTCGGCCTGCTTGCTGAATGCGGCTGTTTTGCCTTCAGGGCCGCAACCCGTTCTTCCTGGAGCCATCTGTGATCATTACCATCACTGATGGGAATAAGCTTACAAACAGCTCCGGGGTGCCAGATGAGGTGAGTCACACGCATACACAAGAAACACCGACATCCTCTGTTTCATAGCAGCACCAGCTGCACAGCTGCTGCTTCGGAAGCTTCTTGGCGCTTTGTGTTGTAGTAACGTTGAATGTCTCGAACCGCCGTGCAGCTGCACCTGCCCCTCAACTCCCCTCTGGCTGGCAGCGAGCTCACCAAAGAGCCTTTTCGCTGGGACCAGCGGCTGTTCGCCCTGGTGCTGAGGCTGCCGGGAGCAGCCGCGCCGGACAACGAGCAGCTCGGCAGCGTCCCCACAGATGAGTCGGCGATCACGCAGATGTGTGAAGTCACGGGAGGTTTGGCGTTTTCTTCTTCTTCTTCTTCTTCGGTTCGTTACTTGAGTTTCTCCCGCTGGACGAGAACCCATTGTGAAGTCTGATCCTCCCAGGACGGTCGTACTGCGTGCGAACGCAACGGATGCTAAACCAGTGTCTGGAGTCTCTGGTGCAAAAGGTTCAAAGCGGCGTCGTCATCAACTTCGAGAAGACCGGGCCGGATCCGCCTCTCGGAGGAGAAGGTGAATTTGTGACGCACACGCAACTTAAAAGCTGCAGGTGGAACAATGTTTGCATTCACATGAAAAGGTTAAGACTGAGTCCAATCAGGTCCATAGGGTCAAATACCACACGATCTCGTCACATTTCCTACAGGTACCTGAAGCAAGCATAATGTTGACAGAAGGAAACTGTATTTTTAATGTTTGAACAAAACAACTGATTCCACCTCCTGGTTTGTTTTATTGATTGTTAATATGAGAGTTTCTAGAAAAAAAAAAAAAGCTTTGCAAAAGTATTTGCAGTACATTGTATCTCATTACAACAATGTACCCTGATAGTGGCGGACAACTGTGAACTGGAAATATTCTAGTATAACTTTAAATACAGACCAATGAAACCTCAGGGTGCAACCTTAAAAAGTCTGGCAAAGTCTTAAATTATCATGCATGCATTAAGGCTTTAAAATGTCTTGAATTTAGTTTAAAACATAATTTAGCTTTTAATATGTTAATCACAGGTCTTAAATTTGATCTTGACAGGACTGATTAATCTCATATGTTCTGTTTCTGTTTCTCACGAGACTTTTCTGTTCGACAAAAGTTTGAGTCGCACTCAGATGTCTATGACTCAGGACACTTGAGGCTACCGCTAACGAGCTACTAATATTTCATTGCTAGCTAGCTAGCTTTGTATCACGGATAAGTTCAATTCAGCCACTCGGTGAAGTTTGTACATTTCTGTGGAAAGATGGGTTGTAAATAATATTCATAGTGGCCTTAAAAAGTCTGAAATTTGAGTTGGTGGGGCCTGCAGAAACCCTAAAACCAACTGCCATCACAGGTCACCTAATTAGTAAAGAACATTGGTGAACAACATTCATCATGAAGGCCACACAGGAGACAAATCATGAAGGAAGTTGTGGAGAATTTTTAGTCAGGATTGCTTCATAAAACAATATTCCAAACCTTAATCATCTTCCTCTCCAATCCATCATCTAAATATTGGAAAGTATGTCACAACTTTTGGCTAAACCAAGAGATGGTGGTCCACCTCAATCGTCAGGCCTTGTCATCAGAACTTGTAAAGATGGCAGGCGAGACGAGGGCCGTAATACCGTAGCTGGTTTGTCTGGTTTACAGTTTTTCCAGAAACAACAGACAGAGCAAACATGTGGAGAAGGTTGGCCAGATGAGTCAGAAGTTAAACATTGTGGCCTACATGGATGATGTGATATAGATGCGTAGAAAACCAACCCTGAACATCCCTGAATATGGAGCTTGCTTTTTAGATATATGTTATTTATATAAAGTACCAATAAAATACATATAGGTTTTTAGTTATAATGTGACAAAATGTGGTACATTTGCAAGACACTGTGTTAAAGATCCTTAATGGTACCGATATCTGCATATTTATTGGGTTTGTTCTGTTGTTTCTTGACCGTTTTAGACAACTCTGTGGAGTCCAGTCGTCCCATTTCAACCTTCAACCCACAGCCCTGGCACAGCTGCCACAAACTAATCTACGTTCGACCAAACCCAAAGACGGGGGTCCCGGTCGGACACTGGCCCATACCAGAGTCTTTCTGGCCGGACCAGAACTCCCCAACCCTGGTGAGCAGTTCTGTGTTAGTCTGCTGCTTCTATGTCGGCTTTCTCATCTACTATTTTGTAGCGATTTATGGGTTTCTCTTGATGTATTTGAGGTACCATCTGAGTATCCGGCGATTCAAATCTTTGAGCTAAATTCCTGTACTAAATTAATTTCTTCACGTTCCCCCCAGCCGCCTCGCTCTGCTCACCCCGTGGTGCGTTTCTCCTGTGTGGACTGTGAGCCCATGGTGATTGACAAACTTCCCTTTGACAAATACGAGCTGGAGCCATCCCCACTCACCCAGTATGTCCTGGAAAGGAAATCCCCGCACATGTGCTGGCAGGTAGGCTGAACGCCGGCCGGGTTTCCCCTGTTTTTGTTGTTGTGATGTTTAACGTGGTCGTTTGACGCCTCGTCCTCAGGTTTTTGTTAGCAGCAGCGGGAAGCAAAACGACCTGGGGAAACCGTTTGGCTACCTCAAGGCCAGCACCACCCTGACCTGTGTTAATCTGTTTGTCATGCCTTACAACTATCCGGTCCTTCTTCCGCTCCTTGGTAAGACTCCCAGCTCTAATCTACAGATCGCCTGGGTTCAGCAGATCACAGCTGGTGCTAAATTCAAAATGGCTTCCTTTTTGATAAACGTTATTTATCAATTAACCGATTTTATCAAATGATTCATCTATTTTAGAGAGCGATTAATTGGTTGTATTAATTGTTCTTTAGAGCTGGTGCTAAATTCAAAATGGCTTCCTGACCATCACATCGATGTTATTGATGAATTAACTGTTTTTATCGAATGACTCACCGATTTTCATTGATCGATTCATCTATTTTATCGAGCGATTAATTGGCTTTATTCACTGTTTTTAGAGCTGGTGCTAAATTCAATGTATTAATCAATCAATTAATCTATTTGCTCACTGACCCTGAGTTGCTAAAAATGTCTCCGACGACCTTTTTCTTTCCTCCTTTCAGACGATTTATTTAAAGTTCACAAGTTCAAACCAAACCTGAAGTGGCGGCAGGCCTTCGAGATGTACCTGAAGACGATGCCTCCGTACTACCTGCTGGTAAACACCACTCGGCGTTCTCTGCTGTTGCTTTTACCGGCTGATTTATTTCACCCTAACACTGTTCTGCTGTCTGCTGACAGCCCTTAAAAAAGGCAATGAGGATGATGGGAGCGCCAAACCTCATCGCCGACACGATGGACTGCGGCTTGAGTTACAGCGTCATTTCCTACCTGAAGAAGCTCAGCCAGCAGGTAAGCAGCAGTGAGGGCTGGAGAGACATCCGAATGTAATCCAAACTGTAAATGTTGATCCATTCTACCGCATCCTGAACACATCAGTTATGAATATTTAGTTCATTATCTCTATATCTGTTATTTACTTGGGGATTTGTATGGAACATTTCAGAGACAAGGCAGTTAAAGTGCTTTCCACCAGAACATGACCAGTTGTAAAACAAGCACTTAACAGCACATTTTGTCAAATGTCATCATCAAAGTCATCACGCAAATATGCATCAAATATATTGATCAATGTTCCACTTACTACTTATCGAAGGAAACTATGAATAGGTGGGATTTTGACCCTAACTTAAAGGAACTTTGTGTTTCAGCATATTTTCAGTTTCCCAGAAGTTTCTTCCAGATTAGCGGAGCAGAGAAGCTGAAATGCCGCTTCTCCATGTTTGGTTCCGGCTCTGCGGATGCAGACGTGGCTAATTGGTTAATTACTTATTCCCTCTTTTTTTTTCCATCTGAAACTATAGCAGCTTCAGATTTTAGCAGCCTACAATAAAAGAGCGTAAACAGCCTCATGTTATTACTATTTAACTGAAAAATCATTATGCCCCACACAAATTCTTAATTCATTCTCACACTTGCAGTTTTTCACGGTAGATTCCATGAGTATCAAAGTGTCTGGGAACTTTTGATTAACGCTCCATGACTTCCTGTTTCCGAGAACCATGGATATGAGTCGACACAGAGCCACTCTCCACACTGGGAAAGATTAGAAAACAGGACATTCAGTTAGAGCCAGTTAAAAGTGCTTCAAATGGATATGTTCCAGTCACATTCTGGTAACCCAGTTAAGATCAGGTCGCAGAATTCTTTTCAGAAAATCTCAGACACTAAGGGTATCTGCAGTAGTAATAGATGCAGTTTCTTAAATCTTGTTTTTTTTTAAAAGATTTACTGTCTTAATTTCATCCCGCTACATTTTTGATTCCTATTTTTCTGTTGTTTTGTTTTTTTTTTTTTTTTACTGAAGGCAAAAATTGAATCAGACCGCCTAATTGTGTCCGTGGGAAAAAAAGCGCCTCAAGAAACGGGCATAAAGGTGAAGAACCACTCCAGCGCTCTCTCTCTGGCCCACCGCCGGGACTTCAAGCAGCTGCTGCAGGGAATCACCGGAGAGGGGCCTCTCCGCCTGGTCGACATCAACTTCAAAGAGTTCGCCGGCTTCCAGATCGCTCTTCTCAACAAGGTGAGAACGGCGGCGCGCTTTCTGTGCGGAGAGGTCCGGTGCTCACTGAGCGTTTGGCCATCAATATGTCTCCCCAGGACGTGAAACCGCAAGCTTACCGGAACGCCTACGACATCCCGAGGCGAAACCTCTTGGATCAGCTCACCAGAATGCGCACCAACCTGCTGCGGACCTCGTTGAAGCTGATCCGAGGCCAAGACGAAGGTACGACCGACGTCTTTGGAAAATAGGAGACGCCGGCGTCCATTTTGAATCTGAATGTGTTGACGTGAGTGTCTCTGTTGTTGTTAGACTTCCTGCACAGCATTCCAGTGGCCCAGATGGGAAACTACCAGGAGTACCTCAAGATGATGCCGTCTCCGTTGAGAGAGATCGATCCCGATCAACCCAAACGGCTTCACACGTTTGGGAATCCTTTCAAGCAGGATAAAAAGGTAAACATTTGCCGACCCCGGCAGCGTGCAGGCAATCCCTCGAGCATTTTCTCATCAAATCACAACCGCAACTCTGAATTGCTTTTACTGTGTGACAGAAAAACTCTGAGTGCTGAGTAAACGGGTAGAGAACAGAAAATGACAAACGGTTGTCAAATGTTTTATTTGACAAATATTGTTCCAAAACATCTCCGCCACATTTTTTGGTTTTTTGTTTCTAAATATGTTTTGAAAACCACGCCTCGTTTTGCTTCTACTTCCTCCTGTCTCATGAATACCT